>JASDDO010000001.1:566824820-569589636 GCA_030015575.1 Agapanthus africanus | reverse complement strand
GGGGGTGAGTTGCCAACTCATGAGTAGAAAACATCAGCAGGTAAAAATCGAATAAACATTGATTCCTATGTCAAACTGTATCATGAAGGTAATACTATAGTATCTAGGGTGACCATGTATGCATATGTATCAACAATATAATCAATGCCAATAACAACATGTAAAATCAAATCATTTGAAATCATGTACCTGTATGTATGAGGAAAATCAACCAACATGTGTCCATCAACCACACATCAATATCATGGAACCTGAGTGTCCAACACCGACACTCGAAACATCATGAAAACTCGTGTCTAATATCGATACGTAAATCCTCATATCTCAGGTACCGCATCCTCTGATCGGCCCTCATATCTATCTCACAACTCCGGCCGGTATCCTCCGGATAACCGCTGGATCCAAACTGTCGCCGGTAGATAGTTCTCCCCCTGCCAGGCTCATCGCCATCCCCACAAAATCCTTTCTTGCTCCGAGGTACCTCACCGAGTCCACCATGTACCCGCAGACGGCTCATCCAACTCCTCGAATTGGGTCTCGAAAACAAGCTCAGAACCGAGAAAATTCATGGTGAACGTCTCGAAATCACATCACGAGAAACCGCGTTTTTAAAACAATTTATAATTTCCTTTGAAATATAGACATGGTTCTCAAATCCAGATCTCTCTCAATGCATATAACCATAAAGTACGATGTATGCAAACATAGAACAGTAATGTGAGCATATCAAGTTTATCATGCAAACGTGTCATATGATAGTACTAAACAATGAATGTACTTTACAATTAAGAATAATATCATGATATAGCAATTCTACTGTGTAAGTGGTATGGAAATTACCGATGATGAATGTGTGTGAGCCGACAAATCTGTGTAAGTGTAACATTCGCATCATCGATCGGTAATTGTGTAGGTGTACTAGCAGATGATATCATAAAGCGGTAAATACCGGAAATATAACACGTATCACACAAGAGATAATCCAACATAAACATGAAATATAATAAGATATACATCTACACATGAACCATACGGCCGATTTAAAAGATACGAATCGTAGTTTTGAAAGTGGGGGCTATGATGTTTTTGAGGAAAAGACACCATTTGAAAATTCGTAGCATCCCTTGAGGTTTCCATTTAAAAGTGCATACGATTCGTCGGTTTTGGAAATAAGTATGGTTCAGGTGATATCTTTATGTCGGTGATCCAGCCTTATAATATCCGATATAGCAATATTCTCGATCATCATCCTCAAATCATGAGTGTGGATCAATCATCCGGTATACCTTATCGCGTACGGTAATCCATCATACTGTGACATCAAACAGAATAAGGATTCTATCATCATATTCATCAAAGAGGGTGCAGATCTATAATCTCGTACGGCATATCATTCTTTATTCTCATATATATATATATATATATATATATATATATATATATATAGAGAGAGAGAGAGAGAGAGAGAATAATTGAGAAAAGAGGCCATAAGAAGGAATTTCCTCCTATGGCGTCGAAAAAAATAAGAAAAGAGGTCATAAGAGGGAATTTCCTCCTATGGCGTCGAAAAAATACACCCTCCCTCATTTTTTCCGACGATCGGCATCCACCATCTTCATCGTTATCATCTAAGAAGTGGGTACACCAAATTTCATATGATTCTACAACTTTTTCACCGTTAATTTAGTGGGTTCAAAATTAACGATTTACCGACAACAGAACTTTTTACATTGCTAAATCAACGATGAAAAAGTTATAGAATCACATGAAATTTGGTGTACCCACATCTTAGATGAAAACGATGAAAATTGTGGGTGCCAATCGCCGAAAAAAATGAGGGAGGGGGTATTTTTTCGACGCAATAGGGGGAATATATATATATATATATATATATATATATATATATATATATATATATATATAAAACTCAAGTCGCTTCTATATCAATCTCATATCATGTCTTGGCAAAATTATCTATATTTTTATATCGCCTCACATCCGTATATCGACATATTAAGCCAGGTCATCTTACTTCATCATAATCTCTTTTTATCATATCGATATCCCACATCAAGTCATCTTGTATATATATCATATTCTCATTTGTATGTATGTATAATCTCACACCATCTATTGGCATATGAGTATAATATGTACATTGCCTCGCATTCTCAAGCCAACATATCCATTAATGTCAACTTTTATCATATCATCTCATACTAAAACCTTTAATCATATCCGTAAATTCAAAGCATATCTTTTCTCCAAATTATAGTTTATATAACGATTTTCCATATCAATGGTTGCGGGGGTGCTATACGCCATCCACCCGACTTTCTCCGTAGATATAAATCTACCCACATGTTAATCTCCTTGTTTAGTCGAAGTCGATGTGCTTCGTCATCTCGGAAGTCCACGCGAAGGTGCCTATAATCAAAACACATCGAAATGGAATTAAAACCAAGTCCAGAAAACCGATACGGCATACGAAGTGCTCATAGGTTACAACCTATAGCCTCGCATTCAAAAACAACCAAATAATTCTCGTCGTTGATATACAAACGTCCAACGACGAAATCCAAATTCAAATACCAAAAACCCAAGTTTCAGAAATCGGAAAGCACGGAATCAGCAACTAAGGAAATCTCTCCCAGATTCTACTCTAGGTCAAATCAAGACATTTTGCATATAGGGTTGCTCTAGATATCACATAAGGAAGCCGCTAACCAAAAATCACCCAAATCCACCACGATGTGGCCGCAATTTGCGGCCACAATGTAACAACTCCAATTTTTGTATACATAAATTTGAGTTAAATTTGAAGTATACTTGGAGTATTGATTTTGCTGAAAACACTTTAAGTATCTATTTCCCCACAATAATTACAAGAAGGAGCTTGTAGCTCATTGGTAATACCTTGCACTGCTGAACCAAGCCACCAGAGTTCAAATCCCATACCCCACATTATTTTTAATATTGATTTTTTTTAAAACCTTTAGAATACCAAGAGTTTACACGTGCATATCTCACAAAAACCCCACTACACCCAAAGATGTAACACTTGCAGAGGGTAGATGAACCGTCGGGGGAGATCCAGGCCACCGGACTCGGCCGGGAATCGGCCAACTCGGCCTTGACTCGGCCGACTCAGTGCTCCGACCGAGTCACGGCCGATTCACCCCAGATTCGGCCGATTCCGGCGATGGTCACAACATGAAAGTTGTGTCTTTTCATATTCCCTATGCACCTGCAAAATTTCAGCTTCATACAACTTCCAGAACTCTTTAAAAACCCCAATTACTCCACTTTTAATACATTTTTTATTACATTTTATCACATTTTTATTTTTTAACTTTTCATCTACCCTAACCCTAGCCTAGCCCTATATAAAGACCCCTACCCTCTACTATTTTACCTCACAACTCTAAGTCCACTCTCCCAAATTCTCGAGAACTCGGTACAAAGAGCGAGAAGCGAAGCGCTGCCGAAACCGACGACGGATTCCGGCGATCGTAGTAGAACCTTCGCGACGTTTTCGACGCATTGACAATCACCACCTCCCTTAGCCTCCTTAGTTTTTCCAAAACCGTAAGTCCCATCTCTTCTATCTCTCTTTTCCTTTAATAGAAAATACGACTTTTTGGAACCCGACGGAAATCGGAACAAACCGATTTCCGATTCGTTTTTCTACAAATTTCCACTTGTCACCTAATACATAATACCCAAACCTATCTATGATGACTATTAATCACCTAGAAACCAATTCAAATAAAGTTTCTCACATGAAATGATAGCTTTCTTATAAAACCGTATTCTTTTCATAAAAATACCATAAAGTTTGTTTTTATTGTTCTAAATAAATCTCTCACTCCTAAATATGTTTATCTTGATCACTAAACTTGTAGAAATCAATTTCAATGAAATTTCACACATAAAATGATAACGTTTTCAAATACCGTATTCTTGCGCTTTAATACCTTTAAATTTAATATATCATGTTTTACCTCTAAACTTCATCAGAACTTAAAATAAGTCACGAGGTAATGACCTACCTCTACACACACACAAATATAACCTTAATTGATAAACGTCAAAATATAGAATACGAAAATACAAGACTTTTCACTAAAATACCCTTTTCTTTATAAACCTTTTCTAAAAAGTTCTAAGTTGTTTACAATTTTTAAAAACAATATCTTTTAATAGGAAAATACGATATGTCATGGACATCGATCGTTTATCTAAACTGACTTTGTGGTGTCTAGGCTAGGCAAGTGAGCTTGGGTAACTTTAAAAGGCCCGTCTCACGATTCGTGAGCGGATCCCTCCCTCCTCACTTGTACTTACCTGGCCACAATTGGCGGTGAAGAGACGATTTGAGGCTTCTAATGACTTGTCGTTTAGACCCTTAGAAATAGGCTAGTTGGCTTAGGAAACCCTAGAAACTAAAATACAGAAAACTATACTCTTTTACAAATAAATACCTTTTATTTATAAAACCGTTTTCCTAAATGAATAGTATTTGTTAAACCTAAGGAAAGTGCCACTACAACCCACTTTGGGGAACCCGTTAGGGATAGTACGGTTTATCGTGCACCCGCGGGCTGGTAGTGCGAGATTCAGACCTCCGCAAGGAGCATTCGGTCTCGAAAGGTTTAAAATACGGCATTTAAGAAAAATGAGATTTTGGGAAAATAAAATATTTATTTAAAATTATTCATGTGTTAATATATATATAATTATCATTTAAACACCTATTTTATCATAAGATATAGTTTTCACTTTTTTTCTAAAAATTACAAGATTAAAAGTTACATTAAAATACCATGAATTTCAAATAAATAAATTAATACTTTTATTAGGATATATTCACTAGAATAACACAAATAAAATTTACACTCATTATAACTATAAAGAGGAATAATAATTACTTGAGGTGTATTTTGAAAACTATACAATATTACTTTTTACAATAAACCCCCTCAAGTTTTATAAATTACAATAAGGCCCCTAACAAATATAGAACTTCAAATTATCTTTCTTTTAGTCTGACTCGGGTTAGAGTCTGACTATTTCTGACTTGAATATGATTCAAGTCAATCTATATTATTTATATTTCAACTCAAGATGAATACATGAATTCCAGAATCCAGTTAACAATCTACTTGACTGAACCGAACCATGGATATTCCTTTTACATGTTTCCCAGTATTCCATTTACATGACTCTACGGTTATAATCGTTTCCTGATATCATGGTTTCGGTCAGTCAGTTAATCAATCTTACAATCAATACAATTTTACAAGATAACAATACAAACAAGACATCGCGGGGTTTAAGGGGTAGATTGGTACGGAAGGTGTTAAAGGTGGCACGAGGTGGTCAGATTAATACACCTAACCTGAATCCTATTGCTGTTGTACCGTGGCATAACGGTTCCTTGTACTACACGTGCCCTAGTCTCTGGCAAGTGAGACTCCCCTCGTATACACTGGCATTCTTCTGTACCAAGCTACAAACAACAGCGTTAACATAACATTACAGCAATAGTTTACACTTTAAAAATGTATCTTCTTATTCTGTCCTCTCTACTTCCCTCTTACTCTTGGGACTTACCGAGCGATCTGTTCGCTGACGACATTCTATTCTCTCTTGTTTGAATGTCGTCAGGTGACTTGGACCCTGCAGAAGTTGAGCCAACCCAGGAAGACTTGGAGCAAATTGCCGAAGACCCAACAGTATAATTTCATTGTACACTTTTCTTTTCAGTATTTTCCTTTTCCTTTTAAGCCACTGTTTAGGCATCTTTAATTCAGTTGTATTTCCTTTTTCATGCATTGTACAAAGAATGTTAATAAATAAAAGTTGCTGTTCTTTTTATACTCTTGTCTCTTGTATATTTATTTTATATTGCTTAGCTACGCTTAGCGTATGTACTTCTGAGTACATACGTAGCGGACCTCGTCGCGTCCACTTCGCCGTACACTGGGAAGCGGGGCGTGACATGTTTTGTTGGTGGCCCATGCAGGTCAGAGCTGTATGAATCCCTGTCATGCAGTTCTGGTCTGCGTGAACAACCTAAGCAATATAACACAAGAACCAGCAACTAAAACATTCTTTACAATTCATGTTCCTTGAATCTTGCAAATTTCTATTCTTTGAATCTTATCATTTCATGTATTTGAATCTGTCCTAATCCAAATTTTTCTTTAAGGTCATGGATTCCCCGAACAACACCAGCACCAACGTTAACAACACCCCTTCAGCACTACCTCTCACACCAGCTGTTCCTGCACCACCCACTGAGCAAACGATGCTATTTGAGGCGATCCGCAGTCTTCTCGAGGGACAGCAACAACTTTTGAGCCGTCCTGAGGCCGATGCACCGGGAGTAAAGCAATTCAGGGCTTTGCACCCAAAGCAGTTCTCTGGTAAAGGAAGCCCTCTTGAAGCGGAAGAATGGGCACAAAGCATCGAAGACGATCTGGCAGCAGCTCAAGTGCCCGACAACGCTTGGGTCCGTGTAGCAAAACTACAGCTCACGGAGAATGCTCGCAATTGGTGGAAGGCGGAAGAAACCCGTCTGGTACAGCCGATTGAATGGAAGACATTTCGCGAGAAGTTCGACGCGAAATATTTCCCTGTGACTGCCAGGTTTGTTATGGAGCAGCAGTTTATTCATCTACAGCAAGGATCAATGTGGGACAAATCGGTAGATGAATACGACGCTGAGTTCACCATGTTGAGCCGGTAAGATATGTCACAATAGTTCAATTTTAAATATCACATACTACACAGCTAACATAATCTTTGAACAGATTCGCGGCACACTTGATACCGACGGACGAGATCAGAGCCCGTCGTTTTCAGCAAGGTTTGGACACAGAGATTAAGGCTGCTCTAGCCACAGGAAAGTTTTTGACTCATGAGGAAGCCCTAGAAGCTGCCCGCAGTTATGAGGCAGTGATAAAAGAGAGGGGCAGACCTCAGTCTGCAGGAGTCAAGCGCCCTGCCAACCAGATGGCAGGTGGAGCCACGTCCAGACCATCTTTCGTGCCCAGGCGACCCGGAGTACCAACCCATCGTCCTAGCCCAGCCTTTTGCACCTACTGCAAGAGAACTGGACATATGATGAAGGACTGCCGTCGAGCCAACCGCCTTTGCTTGATCTGCGGTTCAGCCACTCACGGTATTGGATCTTGTCCCCAAAGACAGAACCCAGTTGCTGCACCCAGGCCAGCTAATACTTATCAGCAGCGACCAGCTCTTCAGGAACCTGCTCCCAGACTTGCACTGCCAGCACCACCCAGGGGACCACAAGCTGCACCCCCTCCTCGACAGTTCCATCAAGCTCAAAGGAACGTTCCGAGGAATGCTCCTCAGGCCAGGAGGAATGTGCCGAAGCGCCAAGCTTTCATGATGTCTGTTGAAGAAGCTGAGGCCACTGGCCAAGTCATCACTGGTAAATCTTCTTTCTCAAACTTATCTTTTAGTTTGGTTACCTACACAATTTCCCTATACCTAAAACCTATCCCATATACCTTAGGTACAATCCTAGTAGCTTCACTACCTGCACTTGCACTGTTTGATACTGGAGCATCCCACTGCTTTATGTCGCAACGGTTTGTCCGAACCCATGCGATTCCAGTCTCACCGCTTGTATCCAGCTGGAACGTCAGTTCCGGAAATGGTGTTCTAAAGGCAACTATGGGATACAGCATGTGTCCAGTCGTCGTCTGCAGTCGAGAATTTTATGCTGACTTCAAGGTACTGGATATACCAAACTTCGATGTGGTTCTAGGAATGGACTGGCTTGGAACCTTTTATGCTACCATCGACTGCCGTCAAAGGAGGGTAGTATTTGAGATTCCAGATCATCCGGTCTTCTATTTTAAAAGTGGAGACCGTACATTGGAGCCAAGTACTTACAAAGCAAAGCCAAGGGAAGCAGTAGTTGCAGCAGCTCAAGCAGAAAAAGAACCAAGACCGGAGGTAGTTCGAGAGTTCGATGATGTATTCCCTGACGATATATCAGGTTTGCCTCCTGATCGAGCTCTTGAATTCAGTATTGACTTAGTACCAGGAGCACAACCAGTGATCAAAGCACCGTATAGACTAAGTCCGGAAGGTTTGAAGGAAGTACGAACACAATTGGACGAATTACTGGCGAAAGGATGGATTCGTCCCAGCACTTCAAGTTGGGGAGCACCTGTACTATTGGTGAAGAAGAAGGAAGGTTCATACAGAATGTGCATCGATTATAGGGCCTTGAACGAAGTCACAATAAAGAACAAGTATCCACTCCCGCGCATCGACGATTTATTCGATCAGCTAAGTGGATCTTGTGTCTTCTCTAAACTAGATCTTCGTTCAGGTTATCATCAAGTGAAGGTCAAGGAAGCTGATATTCACAAAAAAGCTTTCAGAACTCGCTATGGACATTACGAATTTCTAGTAATGCCATTTGGAGTGACCAATGCACCAGCAATCTTCATGAATCTTATGAACCAAGTTTTCCAGGAATATTTAGACAGGTTCGTTGTCATCTTCATCGACGACATCCTGCTATATTCTAAGAATCGGAAAGAACATGCGGAGCACTTACGAATTGTCCTGGAAACTCTTCGACAACATAAGCTTTATGCCAAATACAGCAAGTGCGAGTTTTGGCTAAAACAGGTTGGTTTTCTTGGACACATCGTATCAGGAGAAGGAATTTCTGTGGATCCAGCAAAAGTTTCGGCAGTTAGCGAATGGCCTACACCAAAATCAGTAAAGGATATTCGAAGTTTTTTGGGCTTAGCTGGATATTACAGAAGGTTTATTGAAGGCTTTTCGAAGATAGCAACACCCCTGACCAAGCTCACTCGAAAAGATGAGGAATTTGTGTGGTCAGAAGCATGCGAGCAAGCTTTCGTAGAACTCAAGTCAAGACTGACATCTGCACCTATTCTCGTCATACCGGATCAATCTGGAGGATTCGAAGTGCATTGCGATGCATCCGGTAAGGGACTAGGATGTGTTCTACATCAGCACGGTAAAGTTGTGGCTTATACTTCAAGACAACTGAAGACTCATGAGTGCAATTATCCGACGCATGATCTGGAGTTGGCAGCCGTTATTTTTGCTCTCAAGATTTGGCGCCACTACTTACTTGGTGAACGAGTGAACATCTACACAGATCATAAAAGTCTGAAGTATGTGTTTACTCAGAAGGAGTTGAATATGCGGCAGAGAAGATGGTTAGAACTCATGGCGGACTTTGACATCAACTTGCAATATCATCCAGGGAAGGTGAACGTAGTACCTGATGCTCTTAGTCGCCAACCATTAGCAATGAATCTCACCGCACAGTGGAAGCTTCAGCAAGACCTACATCAGATGGAAATTGAACTAGTCATGCTAGGTGATGCTTCAAGTTTGATGAATCTCCAAGTTCAATCAACCATTGTCAATCAGATCAAAGCAACTCAAGCCAGCGATGCTAAGTTACAAAAGATTAGAGAACAAGTGGAGAATGGACTCAGAACAGATTTCATCATCCATGAAGACGGATCTTTGAGATACGGCAGCAGATTGTGTGTACCAAAAGGTCCTGTTCGGGAAGAGTTAATGAAAGAAGCTCACAGCTCTCCCTATTCAGTACATCCTAGAGGTACCAAAATGTACAAGGATCTACGTCAGAATTATTGGTGGCATGGAATGAAGCGTGAAGTAGCCAGAAGTGTCGCAAAATGTTTGGTGTGTCAGCAGGTAAAAGCTGAACATCACAGGACAGTTGGACTACTTCAACCGTTACCAATCCCAGAATGGAAGTGGCAGCACATCACGATGGACTTTGTAACTGCTCTTCTTCGCAGCACAAAGGGTAACGATGCGGTTTGGGTCATTGTGGATCGACTCACAAAGTCGGCTCACTTCATCCCATTTCGAGTTGGCCAATCAACTGAGACACTAGCGAAGAAGTACATGGAGGTAATAATCTAAATTAGATTTAAAAACTCTTCATAATGTACTATCCCTGATACCCATGAACTCATACAGGAAATTGTGAGACTTCATGGAGTACCGGTCTGTATTGTCTCCGATCGTGACACCAGGTTCCGATCGCAATTTTGGCAGAGTCTGCAAGCTAGCTTGGGAACAAGTCTGAACTTCAGCACGGCTTATCATCCACAAACAGATGGTCAGTCGGAACGAACTATTCAGATCTTGGAGGATATGCTCAGAGCATGTATGCTCGACTTCAAAGGATCATGGGAAGATCACCTGCACCTTGTGGAGTTCGCATACAACAACAGCTACCAAGCAAGTATAGGAATGGCACCTTTCGCAGCATTATATGGAAGGAAGTGTCGATCGCTATTAAGTTGGGACGACATCGGAGATAGGGAACTCCTGGGACCAGAGATGATAGTAGCGACCGTTGATGTGGTTCGTACTATCAGGGAAAGAATGCGCATAGCCCAAGATAGACAGAAACACTGGGCTGATGCAAAGAGACGACACTTGGAGTTCCAGCCAGGAAACCATGTATTCTTGAAGATATCTCCGAACCGCGGAGTGATTCGATTTGGAAGACGGGGTAAGCTAAGTCCGAGATACATTGGACCGTTCGACATACTCGAACGAGTCGGAGAAGTGGCATACCGATTAGCGCTTCCACCATCATTGGAAGGAGTGCATAACGTGTTCCACATATCTCAACTCAGAAGGTATGTGAGTGACCCCAGCCATGTACTTGATCATTCCGAGCTCACTATACAGCCCGATTTGTCTTGTGAGCAACAACCTGTGGAGATCCTGGATAGAAAAGTGAAGACACTTCGAAACAAGGAAGTTAACTTAGTCCGGGTAATGTGGAGAAAAGACACTCCAGGAGAATCCACGTGGGAAAGGGAAGATGAGATGCGTGCAAGATATCCGCACCTTTTTGTAAACTAGTCCTCAAATAAAAGTTGTAAATTTCGAGGACGAAATTTTTATAAGGAGGGTAGATTGTAACAACTCCAATTTTTGTATACATAAATTTGAGTTAAATTTGAAGTATACTTGGAGTATTGATTTTGCTGAAAACACTTTAACTATCTATTTCCCCACAATAATTACAAGAAGGAGCTTGTAGCTCATTGGTAATACCTTGCACTGCTGAACCAAGCCACCAGAGTTCAAATCCCATACCCCATATTATTTTTAATATTGATTTTTTTTAAAACCTTTAGAATACCAAGAGTTTACACGTGCATATCTCACAAAAACCCCACTACACCCAAAGATGTAACACTTGCAGAGGGTAGATGAACCGTCGGGGGAGATCCAGGCCACCGGACTCGGCCGGGAATCGGCCAACTCGGCCTTGACTCGGCCGACTCAGTGATCCGACCGAGTCACGGCCGAGTCACCCCCGATTCGGCCGATTCCGGCGATGGTCACAACATGAAAGTTGTGTCTTTTCATATTCCCTATGCACCTGAAAAATTTCAGCTTCATACAACTTCCAGAACTCTTTAAAAACCCCAATTACTCCACTTTTAATACATTTTTTATTACATTTTATCACATTTTTATTTTTTAACTTTTCATCTACCCTAACCCTAGCCTAGCCCTATATAAAGACCCCTACCCTCTACTATTTCACCTCACAACTCTAAGTCCACTCTCCCAAATTCTCGAGAACTCGGTACAAAGAGCGAGAAGCGAAGCGCTGCCGAAACCGACGACGGATTCCGGCGATCGTAGTAGAACCTTCGCGACATTTTCGACGCATCGACAATCACCACCTCCCTTAGCCTCCTTAGTTTGTCCAAAACCGTAAGTCCCATCTCTTCTATCTCTCTTTTCCTTTAATAGAAAATACGACTTTTTGGAACCCGACGGAAATCGGAACAAACCGATTTCCGATTCGTTTTTCTACAAATTTCCACTTGTCACCTAATACATAATACCCAAACCTATCTATGATGACTATTAATCACCTAGAAACCAATTCAAATAAAGTTTCTCACATGAAATGATAGCTTTCTTGTAAAACCGTATTCTTTTCATAAAAATACCATAAAGTTTGTTTTTATTGTTCTAAATAAATCCCTCACTCCTAAATATGTTTATCTTGATCACTAAACTTGTAGAAATCAATTTCAATGAAATTTCACACATAAAATGATAACGTTTTCAAATACCGTATTCTTGCGCTTTAATACCTTTAAGTTTAATATATCATGTTTTACCTCTAAATTTCATCAGAACTTAAAATAAGTCACGAGGTAATGACCTACCTCTACACACACACAAATATAACCTTAATTGATAAACGTCAAAATATAGAATACGAAAATACAAGACTTTTCACTAAAATACCCTTTTCTTTATAAACCTTTTCTAAAAAGTTCTAAGTTGTTTACAATTTTTAAAAACAATATCTTTTAATAGGAAAATACGATATGTCATGGACATCGATCGTTTATCTAAACTGACTTTGTGGTGTCTAGGCTAGGCAAGTGAGTTTGGGTAACTTTAAAAGGCTCGTCTCACGATTCGTGAGCGGATCCCTCTCTCCTCACTTGTACTTACCTGGCCACAATTGGCGGTGAAGAGACGATTTGAGGCTTCTAATGACTTGTCGTTTAGACCCTTAGAAATAGGCTAGTTGGCTTAGGAAACCCTAGAAACTAAAATACAGAAAATTATACTCTTTTACAAATAAATACCTTTTATTTATAAAACCGTTTTCCTAAATGAATAGTATTTGTTAAACCTAAGCAAAGTGCCACTACAACCCAGTTTGGGGAACCCGTTAGGGATAGTACGGTTCATCGTGCACCCGCGGGCTGGTAGTGCGAGATTCAGACCTCCGCAAGGAGCATTCGGTCTCGAAAGGTTTAAAATACGGCATTTAAGAAAAATGAGATTTTGGGAAAATAAAATATTTATTTAAAATTATTCATGTGTTAATATATATATAATTATCATTTAAACACCTATTTTATCATAAGATAAAGTTTTCACTTTTTTTCTAAAAATCACAAGATTAAAAGTTACATTAAAATACCATGAATTTCAAATAAATAAATTAATACTTTTATTAGGATATATTCACTAGAATAACACAAATAAAATTTACACTCATTATAACTATAAAGAGGAATAATAATTACTTGAGGTGTATTTTGAAAACTATACAATATTACTTTTTACAATAAACCCCCTCAAGTTTTATAAATTACAATAAGGCCCCTAACAAATATAGAACTTCAAATTATCTTTCTTTTAGTCTGACTTGGGTTAGAGTCTGACTATTTCTGACTTGAATATGATTCAAGTCAATCTATATTATTTATATTTCAACTCGAGATGAATACATGAATTCCAGAATCCAGTTAACAATCTACTTGACTGAACCGAACCGTGGATATTCCTTTTACATGTTTCCCAGTATTCCATTTACATGACTCTACGGTTATAATCGTTTCCTGATATCATGGTTTCGGTCAGTCAGTTAATCAATCTTACAATCAATACAATTTTACAAGATAACAATACAAACAAGATATCGCGGGGTTTAAGGGGTAGATTGGTACGGAAGGTGTTAAAGGTGGCACGAGGTGGTCAGATTAATACACCTAACCTGAATCCTATTGCTGTTGTACCGTGGCATAACGGTTCCTTGTACTACACGTGCCCTAGTCTCTGGCAAGTGAGACTACCCTCGTATACACTGGCATTCTTCTGTACCAAGCTACAAACAACAGCGTTAACATAACATTACAGCAATAGTTTACACTTTAAAAATGTATCTTCTTATTCTGTCCTCTCTACTTCCCTCTTACTCTTGGGACTTACCGAGCGATCTGTTCGCTGACGACATTCTATTCTCTCTTCTTTGAATGTCGTCAGGTGACTTGGACCCTGCAGAAGTTGAGCCAACCCAGGAAGACTTGGAGCAAATTGCCGAAGACCCAACAGTATAATTTCATTGTACACTTTTCTTTTCAGTATTTTCCTTTTCCTTTTATGCCACTGTTTAGGCATCTTTATTTCAGTTGTATTTCCTTTTTCATGCATTGTACAAAGAATGTTAATAAATAAAAGTTGTTGTTCTTTTTATACTCTTGTCTCTTGTGTATTTATTTTATATTGCTTAGCTACGCTTAGCGTATGTACTTCTGAGTACATACGTAGCGGACCTCGTCGCGTCCACTTCGCCGTACACTGGGAAGCGGGGCGTGACACACAAGGAATTAATCTGCGGCCCGGGTTGAAGTGGAGGGGCTCAGGTTTCGAGGGAACACTCTAGGTGGCCTGCACGTCTCTCTGTTATGGAAACTTATTTTATGATGGCCTCGGGTCATAGCAAATCCTACAAAGAAGTCACAATTTACCAAAAGCCGATATCGGGAAATTTCTAAGTTCGTGTTCTGGTTTCTAGTCTCTGGTTTTGGCCAGAAAAATCATCACTAAGGTCTTGTAAACACTAACTAAATCTCAATAGCCACTTAACAAGTCCATTCTTCCACTAAACCACAATCTGGAAAATTCTAAGATCATAATCTACACTAAAACGAACTCTAAACATAACTATGAGGTGAAGGAACAAATTAACAAGAAGAGAAGTGAAGATATACCTCTTGGAAGCAACTCAAAAAAAACCCTAAATGCTCCAAGTGCTCAAAATCCAAACTTGAGCTTGGTATGGGGGTGTAGAATGAGGTGGGGATCATTTTTAATAAAGGGAGTGTGGGGGTTTTGAGACGGTTTTGAAAATGATTCATGGAGGTAAAGGAAGGAGGTGAAGAAGAAGATGAAGGAGGAGTTGAAGTGAAGAAGAATGAATTAAAAAGAAAATAAGGATGAGGGTATGGGAGCCCCCCCCCCTTACTCTCTCTCTCTCTCTCTTGCCATACTTATTTGTCCCCCATGCCTCGTGTCATAACTTGTCCCCTCTCATCAATTATCTTTTCTTTTCTTTCCTTCTCACAAATAACACAAATGCAAATGAACAAACATGCAACAAAATGCAACATGTTATGGAGCACTATCCATGACTAATTAAAAATACAGATTTGGCCTGATCGTGATTAGTAGTGCACTAATCAAATTTTAATATAAACTTGCATATAATTAATTATAAAAATGCCCAAATCCAATAAATACCTTTTTAATAAATAAAACATATTAATTTCCAATTATTTTCGAAATATCGGTATTTAATTATACCATTTTACGAAAACCCCAATTCGCAAATCGAATAGTTTTCATGAAATATAGTATTTTAATATTTAATTTCCAAAAATAATATTTTATTTTTCTGAAATATTATAGGGTGTAAGAAGGGGTTTTAGGGATTAGGATTATGGGTGTTAGGGTATGGAATAGGAGACGGGGCAAGTGTTCGTTGGTGCGAAGCGGGTCCCATGAAAGAATACAAAAAAAATTCTAGAGTGTGCGCCACGGTGCCGGTCGTATGTGTCCGGTCATGAAAGGGAAAGAAATAGAAACACGTATCTACCAAGATGTTTGAAGAATGCTTGAAGTTCTCCATACAAGGAACGGACAATAAATCCTGATATATGGGTGGCTTCAGCACAAGCCTTGCCACATTTCTCAGCCACTTTAAGAAATTGTCTTCACCTAAAATGGATTAAAAAGAAGAAGAAGAAGAAGAAGAATTGGTTTTTCAATTCTAAATTAATTCATGAGATATTATTTCCTTCTTTTGGGTAAATAACAAGCTAGCATACAAAATAGCTTTACTATATTGAGAGAGCAAGCTATGTGCAAATATAACTGGCTATCAAATATGACAAGATCATGGGACTTGATCCCGTCCTCCCCTGCAGACGATCGAGACTGCTCGACGATTATAAGAACACCTAGTTTATCATAAGCTACATTATGGCACTAATAAGATCAAGCCACAATTATATGCTTTGATTTGATGCCGTTGGTGATATAATCAAATTAGTTATTGTTTCTAATTTTTGTGATCGAACCCACGTTCTTGTATGACACGACGCAACCACACATGAAATTGAAATTATAAAAAAAGAAATTGTCCGTTTGGTCGGTGTGCCACGCGCTAACTAATAATATCCAGCCTAACTTCAGTTGATCCTCTTTAAGTATTCATGGAAAGTAGATGGTAACTCCGTTTATCTTAACAAAAAGACTTTGTTAAATAGTTTAAATTAACACTAGTTGATTGCAAAGGACCAAGATAACTCTTTTTTATTCAAAAGGCTCAACAAGTGTCCAAGCCTTTTGGAATTTGTGGGTTCGGGTTTGGTGGCGATTAGACAGTCAACCTATAATATAAACCTATTTTACATTTTGCCCCCTCAAAAGCAATAGGTTAGTTGTGTTAAGTTGTTTTCATGAAGACATTAAAATAGTTGCATCAAGCTGTAAGAGTCAAGTCAACGAGATTTGTTTACATTTTGAGAGCAGGCTTAATATGCTTACTATTCTTGATTAGAATTAGGGTTAGTGTTGGGATTACTATGCCTAACCCCAAGCTGCTTTCATTTTTCAGGAAAAACAAAGAGGGTCACGTCTAGCTCTGGCAGATTAAGCTGTTAATAATTGTGGAGAATATTTCACGTTTGCAGAAGAAGTAGGCATACATCTGGACGTACACACGGGATCATGTCAGAAACACAAAGCAACAGCAGACGTCTGAAGGCCAACAATGAAAACGTCTGCAGAAGAACTAAACCCAAATACAGAGTATGGCCGTCTGACCAAGTGTGGTTCAGACGTTTGGGTAAGCTTGAAGCCCGGTCCAGACTATCGGCGGACGTTTGGTGGCAAAAGGCCAGACGACTGCACAAGGCGCTAAAGGGATACAGAGTTAAGGCCGACGTTTACTCAAGTATGGGTCAGACGTGTGTCCTCGAGATAACTGCTGCGAATCTTATATTACAAAATTGTGATTTATCTCTATTTTGGGTAGGATTAGGGTTTGCTTATAAATAGTGACCTCTCATATAATGTTTGTACTGCCAAATTAAAGGATATATCACTATTGTATTGAGAGGGTGACAGCTTAAATCTAGAGAGATTTGAGTGAAATCTTCTAGGATTTGCTCGTGGTGTACTTGATTCAAAATTATAGTAGACATTGCAGATTCCGCTCTACCGGGACTAACCATACGGTGGGTGAATCTCGTTAACAAATCCCTCGTCCCATCTTATCTATTTATTCTCGCATCGTTATTAATTACTTTGTCTTCCGTTGTTAATTGCGTGGTTATTGTTATTGCGTGATTTAGTTTGTCGTGAATATTGTTCCATGTATCGACCATCCCCTAACATAAGCTAGAGCCAGATGCTATTGATCTCCTACTAAAATTTATCGATTCAGACAAGACCTATAGGTGTATAGGTTTACTGGGCCTAAGGTATTGATCTCCTACTAAAATAATTAAACACTAATCATCCTCTTCACTCGTTCTTTTCTAGCTTGATGCCCAAAAAAAACAAGACTACATAGGCATCTCTTTTTACCAACTCCACCATCCATTTTGCCACTTTGAGACACTAATTAATTTTGGCTCTTCTTTCATATTTGTCTAACCCTTTTGATTTTGCAATCCATCAAAATTCCAGTAGTCATTTCATGGAATATAAATATCTATATATATTCTTAAAAATCATCTTTCTATGAGCTCATTAAAGACAACATATTATCCTAATTGTAACTGATATTTACAAATTAATAATTAGGGTAAATTGTAAATAAATAAATAAAACTAACCGCTGTCCCCAAGAATCTCAGCAAAAACCCCGCAGCCCATATTCCCGATGTACAACATGTACGCAGCTAACTTGTATATCTCTATAGTTTCATGCAATATGTATGCGCAGCTAACTAGATGTTGGTCTCTGGCATGGCATCAAGCACAAGAAGCATAGGATGAAGCAGAAAGAAGAGAAGATTTAATTAACACCACAAGATTTGCAATTAAGGAGAAAAATATCACAGTTTGAAAGTGGAAAGAGATTTTAAAAGCATAACATTCTTGTTCGGTAGCAAGAAACATAGCCTTGTTTCAATTTCTTGCATCAAACACAAGAAGCAATGAAAACATAATAAAGAAAGAGAAAGGAACTGACACATCATAACATTTCTGATTAAAGAAAAAATCACTGTTTTAAACTGAAATAAGCAAATCCATGTATGAAGAAGGAAGATTAAGAACTAAAGAATTATTTCACATCATAAAAAGTTAGAATGAAAAATGTTTGTTGAGGATCAAAAGAGAGGCATATTTTGACATGCATCAACCCCCAAAAATTATAAAGAGCTTGCACACCATATTGTAACATCATAACCACAATGCTCAAGTTGAATGGAGAAATCTACATTAATATTACAACAATAATAACAATAGGGAAATATTGAGGTAATAGATAATTTAAACAAACAAGAGAATATGGGAGAGAAGAATAATTTTATACCATATGTTTTTAGTTCTTTTTCCAAATTTAAAGTTTCTCATTACAGAAAAAAGGTGTTTAAGCAATTTTATTTTATATAAGCATGAAAATTTGGGTCTTCCCACTTTCAACACAAATATAATACCCCTTGAAGCAAGTTAAAGATGCCCCAAAAAAACCTACAGGAAAATTAATTCATGCATAGATAAAAGCTGGCTCTACATTGTATTAGCACTAAATCTAATATTATGAAAATTACTAGCTAGCATAAAGAAGGAAGAATAGCATATCAAACTAAACAAATTAAAATGAACAAAACCATGATTTGAAATTTTGAAGAAACGATTAGCATATCTATATTTGAAGAGTAATATCAAGTGAATAACACCTTGTTTTATATTAACATTTTTTCTATCATTGAATTATTCAACATATTATTAATTTCATTTAGTCAAGCTAAATTAAACATTTCAAGGGTAACTATTAAAAATTATTCTTTCATGGCAATACGTTAGTGATACCAGTCGATATATCAGCACCGATCGACAGAAGGTGGTGTAGCCTTTTAAAGCAGCAGTAAAAATGTCAACTCTATTCCCCATTTGCCTATGGGTATGCTAAACCCTAATTAACATGCTTTCTAAGTTCAAAATGTAACTATTAATACGAAATTAAAAGGGACTTAAATGAGGCTCTTTGCCAAAAGAAGCAAGGTTTTCTTGAAAGCACAACTTAAAAGCCATGCTCAAACCTAATGACTTGCTTCATGCAGTATAATCATCTCACTAATCTTCAGTATTTAAAGATTTAAGTAAAAAAAAATGGCTTCCAAGTCAGCACACAACCTATTAAAAGAGAACAGGCTCGCTGTTTTCTGCAAACTCATTGTGAGTCCCCATAATAAGTACAAACACATTTCCCCAAAAAAGCCATTAAGAAAAGCATAAGCCACACAATTACCATGCAAACAAGATGCTTTTGCTTCCAAAACCATCCCCATAATACAAAATAAGCTCAAATCAAAGGCAAAATGTGTGATATATTAATCATGAGATTGTGCTATAATTTGGTTCTTATAGTTCAAGAAAAAAACTTTGACAAGATAAGTTTCCAAAACTAGCAAAGGTGGATGGTGTAGTTGGTAAATAGTGTTGTAATTTCTAACCCATGATCCCCGAAAGAATCACAAACCACACAAGATCGATGCAGAAAACCAATCATCAGGACCGTGAGTTTCGAATCTATATGAAAAAGAACTGCCGAACAATTAATTTCTAAAACAAGCAAAGATGATGGTGTATTTGGTCTTGGTCTTTTGTTTTGGCATCAAGCTACAAGAGTATTATAAGAGATAAATTTTAGATGAGATATAACAAAAATGGTCATTGTTTTTAAAATGGGTGGTGGAGCTAGCTTAGATAGGAACAAGGCATTGGGTCTTTCGTCTTTGGTATGGGCATCAAACACAAGAGGCATAGGAGAAAGAGGAAGATAAGAAAGGAATTTTTCAGACCACAAATTTTAGCATTTTAGGGGAAATGATCACTGTTTAAGAGTGGAAAAGGGGTTTTAAAAGCATAAAATTCTTGTTGTGGAGGAGAGAAACTAGGACTTGTTTTGTTCTTGCATCAAGCACAAGAAGCAATGAGACCATAGAAAGGAGGAAAATTCACTGTTTTGTTCATTGGATAATGGGAAATGAAAGATTTGAACACCATTAAAAATTTCTTATTAGAAATGACACAAATTTCTTATTGGAAACTTCCTAGAGGAGCAAGAAGGGAGAAGCATACAAATGTTTTGACTCCAACAATTAGAAATGACACAAAAGATTGATCATAGTAAAATAACCTAATTATCACTGCATTAAAGTTGTAATTAAGGAGGTTAATGGCACCAAAAGTATGAGGAAAAATAACGTTTGTGTTAATTTATAAGAATATAGGGATTTATGGCCCTAAAGGCAAGACAAATTATGCAGTGCAGCATATCTATCGCCTAATTAGCAATCAATCGGAGTAGTTTTTTGATATTTTGGGAAGAAAATTGTTACGTATGAGCTATGCCCAGAGTTTGAGCAACCAGCAAGAACCAATAAATTTAGGGTCTTTTCACACAAACACGAAGATTTATTTATTTATGAAATCAATCCTCTTTCTTTGAGGATCGAAGCTGTGACCTCAAAGGCATGGTGAGACGAAATTGGTACCGACTGAGCTAAGCCGTGCATGAGAAATCAAGCTAGCTAGCTATGGCTGTTCCTACTTTGTATTAGCACTAAATCAAAACTACAATTAGAAAAATCAGGAAACTAATTAAGGATGGCACAAGATGTATGATGATGACCCCCAAATCAAAAAATAAAAATAAAATAAAAAGGGGGAAAACATTAAAAAATAAAAATTGAGATACAAACCATCCCTGTTCATGATCCTTCATTCTTGATTCTGATTCTGCTGCGAGCCTTCGATCTTGACCTCTCTCTTCACCAGGTGTTTGTTGTTATGCATCCAAACCTTGAGCACCTGCCTACTGATCCCAATCTCGCTGCAGAACCTCTCCATTTCCCCCTCGTCCTTCTTCTGAACCCTCCAGCTCACCCTCTCCGCGAAGGCTCTCATCTTCTCCTTCTGCTCGCCGCTGAACTTCGTCCTGAACCTCTTCTTGCTTATCATCAAATGCCCGTAACTGTTGTTGCTGTGATTGCTGTTACTCGCATAATTGACCAAAGCATTGTTGTTTCTGATATCCTCGCCGGACGACTGGTCCATTGTAAGCTGCGGCGGGATCGGGGGTAAGAGGAGGGCCCGGTAAGGCTTATCGGGTTCGGGTTCGGGTTCCGGGTCGGGCTCCTTGCGGTGGAAGCTGCGGTGGCAGCCGCAGGCGGCGCATTTTAGGGGGTCGGAGGGGCCGGCAGGCATGAACTCGCCGCAGCCGTCGATGACGTGGCCGCCGAGGGCGGCGGCGTGGTTGCGGAGGCACTCGCGGTAGCGGGTAGGGGACGGGGCGGTTGAGGGTCCGGCGCCGTTGGGGATTGGGGATATTCCGAATTGGGGTTTGGGGGAGAGGAGAGAGGAGGAGAAAGGGAGGATGGGCCTCGAGAAGGCGGAGGAAGGGGAATCTCTGCTGATGATTGAGGGAGGATTAATGAAGGGTGAGGACGATGGAGAAGGTCGTCTTGGGTCTTCGTTCTTCTTGTCGTCGATTCTTCTGAATTGATCCATGGATTGTGTGTGTATGTATATATATAGAGAGATATAAATTGGCTCCTTTTTCTCTCTCCCTCTCTAGTACAGAAGAGGTGAGAAGGTTAGAGAGCCATGATGGAGATTTTGGAGGTAATTAGGAAGTGAGCTTAGAGAGAGAAAGAGATGATGATGATGATGATGAGAGAGTTGTGCACTAACTAAAACAAATTAAAGAGAGCAAGTGGAAGATGAGAGAGAGAGGAGGGGCCTGGTTTCCTAACAGCCATCTAAGGCTGTTCAGTTCAAAGGAGAGAGAGAGAGCAGGAGAGAGAGAGAGAGTTTTGGTTTGCTTCTATGGCAATTCGAGAGAGAGAGAGAGAGAAGAGGGAGTAACAACCTACCGACAAGGTGATGTTTTCTTTTCTGTCTCATGGCCCTGCAAATTGGGCCATCAGGTTTCATTTTTATATCTCGCACTAATATCGTTTTTCCGGGTTTTTTTTATAAGAAAGTTATTGTATGCACCGATCACGGCTACGTTTACCTTATGGTTTTCTTTTGCTGAACTTGAGGAATATTCAGAGATTGCAATCTCTTTCTTGTTTGTGGTATTAACTTCTTGGTGTTGATATGGGTGTATGTATTTTGACTCCATAGGACGGTGGAAGCATGGGCGGGTCTTTACTATGCTTGTTATCTCTACAGTTAAAACCCATGACAAGAAGCATCTTGTTTATCTCTGATGGACTTCCTTTCAACTCATTGCTTGTGGGCTTCAAGTTTGAGAGGGTTATTCTATGCTTGTTATCTCTAGATCGTGATTTTATGGGAAACATATATTAATATATTACAAACGAAGGCAAAAACGCCTTTAAACAATCTTATCAAAGCAAACAATAATAATGCAAAAATATGAAAAGGTCTCTAATTTGAAAATTTTCATGCAAATAAATCTGATAATATCTGCATAATAAACTTCACAGCCTTCATCAATCCTTCAAACAAACACGACCTTACTTGTGATATCAAATTGCAATCAAATAGAACGGCCAACAGGGTTAGACGTGTTGGCCTTCCCGTAAGGCTTTCGATGTCATTTCCGAAAAATTACAATAATAGAGATTCTAATTCATATATATATATATATATAGAGAGAGAGAGAATATATATATATATATATATATATATATATATATATAAAGAGAGAGAGAGAGAGAGAATAATGGAGGAAAGAGGTCATAGGAGGGGATTTCCTCCTATGGCGTCGAAAAAATACAACCTCTACCATTTTTACGACGATCTGCATCCTTCATCATTATCGTTATCATCTAAGATAAGCATACACCAAAATTCATGTGATTCCACCACTTTTTCACCGTTGAGTTAGAATATAAAAAGTTGTATTGTCGGTAAACCATTAATTTTGCACCAACTAAATCAACGATGAAAAAAATGGTATAATCACATGAAATTTGGTGTATCCACATCTTAGATGATAAAGATGAAGGTAATGTATGCCGATCGTCGAAAAAAATCATGATGGGTGCATTTAGGAGGAAATTCCCTCCTATGGCACCTTTCCTCCATTAACCTCATATAGAGAGAGAGACACACACATACTGTGGTTGTGCACGTCATAGCCAAGGTTGGCTATGAATGCACACTCATTTTACTGTTTTGGATCCCAATTTAACTTTCAAAGCGGGACCCATCCAAACAGTAAAATGGGTGTGCACTTAGATATGATGTGTAGAGCTACATTTTTTCCTATATATAAACTATATAAAAGAATATTCCTTAGAATATTTTCTTATCCCACTCAGACTTATTATTTAACCCTATTTAATTCTCTTACTACGTTTTGGGGCATGGAAATTATTTTGGCGCTCTACTCAATATTTATCAGTTTTTTATCCCATAGAGCTAGACTTAATGGAAAAATTCCGATCTTCTATGTTATTCAAAATCTCTTTCTTTTTTCTTCGCTCTTCCAACTTAGGTTTTATTGGCAAAATAATGAAAATTTTCATGATTATTTTGTATTATAATATGAAAAATATTGAAAAATCGATTTTTTTGAGATAAAATTACACGGTTTTCTTTTGGTTTTGGAAAAAATATAGAAAAACCAAATCAAACAGGAAATTTTGAGGTTTTTGAAAAAAAATGTTATTTTCTATTAAAGTTTTGAAAAAACAAAAAAATTGAGATTTCTGAAAATTTTGGGAGTTTCTTGTACTATAACATACATAATATTGAGTAAATAGAAAAAAAAACTAAATATTTTAAGATTTTCTTTTGCTATAACATATAAAATATAAAAAAGAAAGAAAATATAAAATATTGAGAATTTAAAAATTTCCGTGTTTCATTGTAAACGAAAATATTAAGAAAATAGAAAATTCTTAAGATTTGTGAAGATTTTGCGATTTTCGTATGTTATAACAAGCAAAATTTTGAAAACTAAAAAAACAAAAATTTTAAGATTTTTATAAATTTCGCAATTTTCACGTTCAAAATATTGAAAATTTTAAAATACAAAAAAAAATGGGATTTTCGTGTGTTATCAAGAGTTCTCAGTCACTCAGAGTCTCTGTTACTCGGATTTGGATTTGTTTATATGTTAGATTTTTAGTAGCAATCGGTGATGTTTACTTCTTTTACTTCACATACCTTTTTATCTTCTTGATATTCGGAAGTGATTCAAAAATATGAACAAGGAAAATAATTGAAACCGAAGTAAACATAAAATACCGAGCAAAAAAATGAAAAAGAAAAAAACAGATTTTTTTTAAGATCTTAAAATTTTTGCGATTTTTGCGTGCTATATGATTCAAAATAATACAAGGTAAACAAAATAGATTTTTTTTGAGGTTTCTGAAACTTATACGATATGCGTTTGTTATAAAGCAAGCAAAACAGGAAAAAAAAATTGGGAGTTTTAAAAATATTGCAAGTTGTATGCTCTTTATAGCAGGTAAAACGATAAATAATCGTAGGAAGCATAAAATTGTGAGGTTATTGAAAATTTCACGATTTTCATGTGTTTATATAACATACAAAAAATTGTAAAACGGAATTTTTTTGTGAGATTTTTAGAATTTAGTGATTTTTTTGTGCTATAGTAAGCTAAATATTAAAAACAGAAAACAACATAAAATTTTGATATTTTGGAAAATTTCACGATCCAAGAAAAATATTGAAAACTGAATAAAAGAGAAAATATTGAGATTTTTGAAAATTTAGCAGTTTTTTTCTGCAATAGCATGCAAAATATTGAAAATATTAAGAAATTTTTTTTTTAGTTTTAAAAAACCTCGATTTCTTTTGCAATATGTAAAATATTGAAAATTTGAAGAAAAACAGAAACATTTGGGATCTTTTAAGATATTGCGATATTCGTGTGCTACTAAGCAAAATATTGAAAAATCGAAAAGTATAGAAAATTTTCATATGTTTGAAAATTTTGTGATTTTCTTACGATTTTTAGCATGCAAAAAATTGAAAAATCAAAGAAAATGAAATTTATTGAGATTTTTACAGTTCGCGATCTTCGTTTACAACAAAATATTGAAAAACCGAAGAATACAAAAAACTTTGAGATTTTTGAAAATTACGTAGTTTTTCGTGTGGTAACGTGTAAAATGGTATAAATTTAAAGAAAACAAATAGCTTTAAGATTTTTGTAAATTTTACGATTATTATGTGCTACACCGTGGAATATATTAAAAAGACCACAGAAAATAAAATAATTTGAGATTTTTTAAAATTCATGATATGCATAATATTGAAAAAAGGAAGAAAATAAGAAATTTTGAGATTTTTGAAAATCCATGATTTTCTTGACATATCATGGAAATTATTTAAAAACCGAAGAAAACAAAAAAAAAATTTATTTTTGAAAATTTCATGATTTTCCTATGCCATAGTTTGCAAAATATTGGAAAAAAGAAAACAGAAGTTTTGATATTTTTAAAGTTTCGTTATATTCATGTGTTATAGTATGTAAATATTAAAAACCGGAAGAAAAACAAAAAATTGGGATTTTTTGTACATTTCCTGATTCTCGTGTGTTATAACAAGTAAAATATTGAAAAACCTGGAAAAAAAAAAAGAAAATTTTTGTGATTTTTAAAAATTTGCGATTTTCATATGCTAAAATATTTGCAGCCTAATTCTCCATATATTTGATATATGAAATTCATAAGGAATAGACATTATAATTTATAAATCATAAAACAATAAACTCTTAAATGAATAAAAAAAAATTCAAATTTAGACTTTGTATCCATGCCACTGTGCAGGGCCCTTGCCAGGGTATAGAATAGTTTTGCTAATGCATCCAGCTCTGCTCTCATCCCATCCTAAAGCTTTGTTTCCCATTTTCTGAACTTATGAGAGGAGTCGTAGGGAGCCAACCTATGGGTGTCAGAGCCCTCCAGTTGATTTATGGAGTGGGCCCACCATCTGCACAAGTGGCTCTATCATTTCTATTAATAATCCTCACTTTTATGTTCCCATGCAATTATCAACTCCTTGATCTTCATCTTGATAGCATATATCATGTAATGATACCCCATCAAGATAACCCTTGATTAGGAAATACTAATATATATATATGGGATTGATGGAGGAAACAGGCCATACGAGGAGATTCGTTCTATGGCGTGGAAAAAATATAACCTTCACCATTTTTTCCGACGATCGGCACCAATCATCATCATCATTATCATCTAAGATGTGCGTACACCAAATTTCATGTGATTCCACAACTTTTTCACCGTTGATTTAGTGGGTTCAAAATTAACGGTTTACCGACAATAGAACTTTTTACATTACTAAATCAACGGTGAAAAAGTTGTAGAATCACATGAAATTTGGTGTACCCACATCTTAGATAATAACGATGAAGATGATGGGGGCCGATCGTCGGAAAAATTGATGGATGTTGTATTTTTTCCATGCCATAGAAGGAATTTTCCTCCTATGGCCTCTTTTCTCCATTATTCTCTCTCTCTATATATATAGTGAAAGAGAGAATAATGGAGGAAAGATGCCGTAGGAGCGAATTTTCTCCTATGGTGTCGAAAAAGTACGTCCTCTATCGTGTTTTCTGACGGCACCCATCATCTTCATCGTTATTATCTAAGATATGTGTACAACAAATTTCATGTGATTCTACAACTTTTTCACCCTTGAATTAGTGGGTTCAAAATTAACGGTATACCGACAATAGAACTTTTTACATTGCTAAATAAACGGTGAAAAGTTGTAGAATCACATGAAATTTGGCGTATCCATATCTGAGATAATAAGGATGAAGATGATGGATTCCGATCGTCGGAAAACACGATGGGGGACGTGTTTTTTCGACGCCATAGTAGGAAATTCCCTCTTATGACCTCTTTGAGATTAATGGAGGAAAGAGGCCATAGGTGGGAATTTCCTCCTATGGCGTCAAAAAAACACGTCCTTCATCATATTTTCCGACGATCGGAATCCATCATCTTCATCGTTATCATCTAAGATGTGGGTGCGCCAAATTTCATGTGATTCTACAACTTTTTCACCGTTGATTTAACAATGTAAAAAGTTCTATTTTCGGTATACCGTTAATTTTGAACTCACTAATTTAACGATGAAAAAGTTGTAGAATCACATAAAATTTTGGTGTATCCATATCTTAGATGATAATGATGAAGATGATGGGTGCTGATCGTTGGAAAACACGATTGAGGGCGTACTTTTTCAACGCCATAGGAGGAAATTCCCTCCTATGGCATCTTTCCTCTATTATTCTCTCTCTATATATATGAGGTTGATGGAGGAAAGAGGCTATAAGAGGGAATTTTTTTGTATGGCGTCGAAAAATCCCCCCTCCATAATTTTTTCCGACGATCGGCACTCACCATCTTCATCGTTATCATCTAAGATGTCGGTACACCAAATTTCATATGATTCTACAACTTTTTCACCGTTAATTTAGTGGGTTCAAAATTAACGGTAATATATATATCTATATATCTATATATATATATATATATTGTAGAGAGCAAATTAGTTATCCTCACCTTGTTATTTAGGGTATGAAGTACATTATTGATTCTTTTTATTCTTTTCATTGAAATTGCATGGTTAATATTTGAACTGATTTATTCACTTAAAAATTGCAAAATAAAAAAAAGCGCAGAAACAAGAAGTAAACTATTTCTTTTAAAAAAAAAATATGCGAAAAAAGGTTTTAACTGCCTCATATGATATATCAATATCTCATCTGATTTAATTGTTACAATGCGATTGTGCAACTATTACAGGATACAAAATATTCTTTCTTAGCAGAACCTGAGAAGGATTTGAATAACTAATTATAGGTTTTAAGGGTGTTATATAAAATTTTTAAAACAATCAAGTTTTGGGGGTGATAAAGAAGTAAAAGAATAAAAGAAAAAGATGAAAACATATATCTTTTCTAATTCCTTTGTATTGTCTTCCAAATGCAATTGCTTTGTATTTTGGAGATGTAGATATAAAGTTTTTTTTGATAAAGGAGATGTAGACTTTTATCTGAAACGATTGTCAAAGATTAACTCAGATTATTGAGAGAGACAATGCTTGATAGTTGTAATTATGAATTTATGATTATGGAATCCCATTGAAAAATGAAATTATGATAGCCATATGTTTAAATTAAATTATATTGAATTAGTGGAGTTGCACATAGCAGCAGAGGCCAGGGACCATGATTTTCATGTCACCAAAGTCACTTTCTATCAAGAAGATCAACCATAAGCATGGTTTTTTTGCAAGCTTGAACAAAGTTTTACAATCAGCTCTCATCTTGATATCTATTTTATATTGATACCTTTCAAAGTTTTGAGGAAAAAATTATAAATAATTTATTAGCAAATCTAAATAACTAGCTGCGTCTTTTAAGATTGGACATGAAGACTGACAACTTCGTCATGTTACGTCTAAAACATATATAAAGAAGACAATACATTTTAGCACCAATTATAATTCAAAACAAAATATTGAGGAAGCAAGAAAAATTTTGGATTGGAGAGACATACATCACCCCACACCATGCAATCTCATAGGTCACAACCAATAAATTATCATTGGCATTGTAATCACTTTTAACTACACAAGACAAGTAATGATTCTTCCCTTAAAAAGGAAATCATGTGGCTTAGAGAAAATAGAACTGTTATAAACTTATTTTTCTTAATGTTAAACAATTAAAGTATAACCTAATCCAAAATAGGAATCATCAAAGTTTATCATACCTTAGAAACTAGTTAGAAAGAGACCAGAAACAATGATAAATGAAGCCTATTAAGGGCATAGAGTGCTATTGTGGCCATGCTTTGTGTATAGGCAGTTTTCATTATCTTATATCCACTTTACTATCAACTTGTTTATTGGAAAGGACTTGTTTTTCCAAATTTTCTTATAGGCCAGGCTTGATGGTGATCTTTAAATTTTAGTTTTAAAACATAGGATGAATTTTGTTGGCACTTCTACCATGTTAAGGTTACCTTATTTTCTTCTAACATCCAAAGTCCAAAGTCTCCCCATTTATCAAAAGCTATGGTTGACCTCATGAAGTCTCCCTAATTTAAAAATCACTGTCAAACTTTAATTGACTGGTTCTATCCTATTGTAATAATGAGCAACATTGTTTTTATATAAACTTTAATTTTATGTAATTCTATTTAAAAGATATGTGGATGATAGTATCATACAAAAGATCGGCATCAGAAACCTAAATACACATAACCTGTTGGATATAGGTACCCTTAAGGCAATTATTGTAATTATAGGAGGACATATACAAGAGAACAATTTTACTCGATATGATAGTATGCCATCGGGTTTGTCTTTATCATTCATGTGTATACGTTTTATTCGTTATCACGTATCGCTAACACATAATGATAAAACCCATGGGTTCTTTGTTTGACTACCAGGACTATGATAAAGATCATACGAGTGAAGCTTGAGTAGTTTATAAGCACATCCTTAAAAATCCCTAGTCAAAGGAGTGTCGAGACTGAGCATCGATACTCCAGATTAGACTAGTGTAAAGACTCCGATCGGGACGATGGTTGATCCCATAACCATTGGTGTTTGACACCAAAGATTGTATAAATATGCTCATTAGATGAATGAGTTACACTGAATGGACTCATCTGAGAACTTCTAAATGGTATTGTACCTATAGTCAGATAGTAGTTCTCATGTGATATGAGTACAGGGAAGTCTGTAGACTTAATATCGTCATAGGGTCTTGTGTGTGTTCCTATTGTATTTTGATTACTACCCTATCCTGGCTTTAAAGAGTCGTGCAAACATGTTTTAGTTGGGTACAGTCCCGAAGCACATGGAGGCAGTGAGCAATCGAAAGGATTTCTTCTCTTCCGGAATTCGAAGTCGAGATCGCGCCGTTCCAGATCAGCTATAACCGTAAGTTCTTGGCCAAAACAATTGAGAATTATTGTTAAGTGTTATCAGTAGTTTCTCGTTTGGTTATGAGTTTATGATCGATACGACTTATCAAGTTATTAGGAGTCCGACGGTTTCCATCTCCCAGACCCGGTATGCGACACTCTAAGACGAAGAGACCGGACTGTACGGTGATTATCACTGATAGGCTTTGCAGGATTCAGATAAGCTTGCTCGTTGACAATTTTTCAATCAATACTTGGGTAGCCGTTGCGTGCAGCTAGTACCGCTGACGTGTTTATGGGCTATGGATACGATCCTAACCTACTACCAGCATATTGTCGAGTCTTTAAAATCCCACACAGAGTTTTCCCAGCACAGGCAAAACGATGTAGGGTACGTATAGGGATATGTGTAAGAGTTCGAATAAACACGTGTGTGTGATACACGTATTTTAATTGGATGTTTAATGATATTAGCTGGTATATATTTGATATAACCATATTATTAAATCAAGTGTTGATTTAATAATTAGATATATATGTATATATGATATAGATAAGTATTAAAATAATATCATGTTCACTTTATTATTTCTTTTGTTTATATATATTTATATTTGATATAAATATATGTATCATGTTAGCTTATACATATGAGTTGTGTGTATGAAATGCACACACAAATTTAGCTAATACATGATAGTTGTGTGTATGTGATGCACATGGAAAGTGAGATGATAATTCTTTTGTTTCTTTTTTTAAAAAGAGAATGAGTCATTAGAAAAGATGTGTGTAGATTTTGTGACTCACTCTTGTTTTATATCAAAAGATAACCATGGCTGCTTCTTGAAAAAAAGAATAATTCTTATCTCATTCTCACCATCTTGATTATACTCTCCCTTGAGTTTTTCTCAAGTGAGAAAAAGAAAGAAAAGAGAAGAATTTTAGTGAGCAAAATTAACCTACATCACTTACTAATCATTCTCAGCAAGTTTGACTAGTGAGTTGTTTCACAAATGATATGATCAATTGAAGCAAAAGCTTGTGATGGAGAGATCTCAAAGTGAATCATTTTCGGCAAGTAGAGCACCGAGCGAGCTTGTTCCGAACTTCATGGAGACTGGTCGGAGTCCAATGAGAGATGGCTAACGCGCTACAAAAGTTTTAGTCCCTAACTTGCTCTCTTTGTTTTTTTTGATAACTACTAGAATTTGAATGATTTTGGGCTTAGGATATGGTGCTATGTTCTTGATTAATTTTGTTGATCATTCCACCGCGGTCCGCTATCGTAAAGACCCTAACACCCTTCCTAACTGTGGTATCAAAGCCGATTCAAATTCAAGTAGTTGTTTTGGTGGCAAAATGATCTCAAAACCCAAGATTTTCGATGACTTGCGCACTGTTTTGGCTGTCCAGAAAAAGCAGCTGTGAAAATCTTCGCATTTTTCGCTTGTGCTCACACTCCGGGGCTCACGGTTCAGTCTGAAAGCCTCGTGGATGAGTAGGGGCGACCCTGGGGATGTCCTCGGGGCTTGGGTGGACCCCCGCACTTGAGACCACCACAAAATGGTCTCGGATGCGGGGCTGGACTAGCAAGCACACTGCTGTGTGCTTGCTGATCCAGCAGCCAACCCATGGCCACAACTTTGTGAACATGGGTTGGGGGCCCTACCTAAAACTCTCCGGGGCCCCACGGGTCATGCCCGAGTTTCCCCTGGAATCTCGGGCACTTTTCGGGTCATTTGTGATTCGAAATTTGCAAAAAATGAGAAGGTTTTAGGCACCGGAATGAATTTGAAATTCGATTCTTGGAATTTCAAGTTTGCAATTCCGTGGGTTGTGAAATAATTTGTCGCGGCTTCAAATTAGCTCGATGATGTGTATTATTGAGTTAGTTTGATTGCATATGTGATATGTCGTCTTTAACATCGCCGAATTGATGCGATCAATCCGACGGGGTTGCACATTTATGTAGTTGTGATATCATGATACCTTGTTGTTGTGTTATGGTTTATTGTATCGTTGTGATGAATAGCCTCTTATGTGAGATGCTTGTATTTTTGTTATATATGTATTTATTTATTTTGGGATGAGCGTCCGGATTGTGGTCATCGTTACCATTTGTTGTATATTTTTCATTGGGACACTTCCGGGTTGAGATTGATGTCGCCACTTGATGTATATATTTTTCGATTAATGTACTACGATACCCCGTGGAGAAGCGCACGGATCAATGGATTCTAGAATACAGCGGGTAGCAATCTCAAGGAGTTGAGATCTGGGTTACTCTATTTTAGAATTGGCGGGTGGTTCGCCGCGTTTGTAGGGGTTAGGTATGACCCACGGATGAGCGCCTGAGTTACCGGGTTCTAGATAGCGATGGATGGCCCACTCATGATATTGAGTGCAGGTTGTCTCACTATTAGGATTGGCGGGTGACTTGCCGCGCTCGTAGGGGTCGGGGATCGAAAATGTATGGGCTATTCACACGACGGTGGAATTTCATGTTTCATGATTGGCTCAATTGACATGAGTTATTTCTAGTATATCCGCTTTTCCATATTCTGTGATGTTCATTGCATGCCTTTAATGTATGTACCTGCCTATGACGATATTTACAGCATGACTGTGATGTTAATTATCTGCCTGTGATTATATATATATAAATGCTATATACGTTTTGCACCCGTGCTAGCCCTGTTCCCGTCCTACCATAAGTTAAGTAACCTTACGGTGAAGACCCAGGGCCCCGTGGCGAATGCGGATAGCATATATGTGCATTCTATTTACTTTTTATATTTTCAAATAGGCCACATGAGTGCTCATATGTAAAGCATATGAGCGCTGAAAATGAACAAGCTAAAACCCATATTAGGGGTCACGTGTTAAACACTTGAGTTCTCTTACCGTATTCTTTGGCAGCATTCATATGCAAAGTATGTGAGCGCCCCAATTTAAAATTCTATCATCAGATAGAATTAAATTCTATGTGGGAAATATTTTTCCCTAATCTTTCTAATATGGAAAGATCTTTCTTTAACAGAGAATCTTGGATTTAAAATCAAATGGTGATAAAATATCACCAATTAAACTATTTGATAGAATTAAATTATATATGATAGAATTAAATTTTATTTGGGAAATATTTTCCTGATCTTTCCCAAACTAGAAAAATCTTCTCTGTTAAACAGAGAACCCTTACATCAAAGATCAAACGGTGATTATAAAACCACCCATCGATCATATGATAGAATTAAATTCTATCTTAGAAAAATATATTCCTAATCTTTTTAAACCAACAAGATATTCATATGATAGAATAAAATTCTATTTTAGGAAAATATTTCCAATCTTATAAAACAAACAAGAAATCTTCTCTGTTAAATGGAGGGATTTTGGATTAAAAATCTAATGGTGAATAAAATTTACCAATTGATCTAAAAGATCATTTTGATTGATCATGAAATCAACCATTATCTCTTAATAAGAGATTTTCTCAACAAATTGATTGTTTTCTTTCTTCTATAAGTAGGAGCAAAAAAGCGAAAAAGGGGAGGAGAAAAAAAAGAGAGGAGACCTTCCATAAGCTTCTGTAAAAATACAGAAGGCTCTCAAAACAACAGAGAATTTAATTCTCTCAAAGAAGATCTCCCTCCTGAAAACCCTAGGTAAATAAAAAAAAGAGCAAAATATCTCATTTACCTAATATACCATATCTAAAGGTTTAACCCTTCTCAAAGAACTTAGTTCTTTCTCTGGATCTGAAATCCACAAGCTAAGTCTTCCATAAGTTAAGAATTTAATTCTTATAGAGAAGATCTTGTTCTTGAGAATAAAAAATTCAGGAAAGAACAAAATTGAACAGAAAGAAGACGGAGTCCATAATACTGCAAGAACTTAGTTCTTTCAAATCAAGAACTTAGTTCTTAATGAACCCGATCCAAGATTCTCAAAATAGTGATCTTGGTGATCGTTAATGGTCAAAATACTATTAGCAAAGGTTTAATCTCTCTGAAAACATGAACAAGAGAAGATGGATAAAAGAACGTGGAGAAAATGGAGTCCATAATACTCCGGGAACTTAGTTCCTTCAAAACAAGAACTTAGTTCTTAAATAACCTGATCTCAGATTCTCAAAATAGTGATCTTGGTGATCGTTAATAGTCAAAATACAGTTAACAGAGATTTAAGTTCTCTAAAAAAATATCAACAGAGATTAAATCTCCAAAAACATGGAGCCTCACGTGAAAAACACGTAAGCATCCAAAAGATCCCTCCCCAACAGAAGGTTAGCGTCTCACGTGTTCCTCACGTGGGCTTCTAAACCAGCGCCCAACGCCATACATGAAACACACGTAAACGCCTAAAAAAAATTAGTGCTTAGCACTAGCACAGCACCTCACATGAAACACACGTGAATACTACAAAAAGCTAGTGCTTAGCACTAGTGCAGCGCCTCACGTGAGACATACGTGGGCGCCACAAAAAACTAATGCTTAGCACTATTTCAGCGCCTCACGTGAAACACACGTGAGCACTGCATATCTTAGTGCTTAGCACTGCTGGGTAGTATAGAAACCCAATTTCGGCCCAAATTGGCTAAGTACATGAGGTTAAACCTCTTTGATTTTAAATCAACCGAACCATATGCTCGTGATTTTAGTCTCAAACATGACTAATGACCTCTTATTGATGATATCCAAAATGATATTCATCTCATATCTCCTAAGGTAATCCGAGTCTCAAATACGATTAATGATTCTTAGGTCCACCACGATCTTTTCTTTAAAATACAGGATTTGGTTTAAGAGTACATATTTCCACACCTCTGATATATGTCGTTGTAATTCCTCAATGTCTTCAGAGAGGTGGCAGGTCCCGACAACCAACAACTCCTTTCAACACATTGATGCACTTCCAAATTGACGTGCACACCTCAAAGCGGATCGTGTCCCAAATTGGGCGCATTCCATTTCACCATCGTTCACTCCGCCACGTAACAAATACACGTGCGTGCAAGATGAATAATGGACTGAAATGTCCTTAAACCAACATTCGTCTCCAAAACGGGAATGTTAGACCGAGATGTCCCTAAACTAGACATTCGCCCCTAAATACGGAAATAATGGACCGAAACTTTCTTAAACTAACATTCGTCCCAAACAGGGAATGTTGGACCGTGATGTCCTTAAACTAAAATAATTGAGCACATATGCTCATTTGTTTCTAAGTTGATCTTAGTCTTAAATATGACTAACGATCCCTAGAAAACCTAAATATCCCGTGAACTGATGGACCTCATTTATATGAGATTGACGTTCTAAGTACATTCCTGTTGGCAAAACAATCTATCGGCGTGGACCCCGTCAAGCAAATCCTTAACCCAAACCCAAATCTAAAATATATGGATTTGGACTAATTCGCGCCCTACGGGCGGCGACATAAATTAGTCTCCGTATACAATTCACGGGCAACTCAAAATAAAAAAACATAACACGACACGAAGTGAACTTACAGAGCAGAGGAAAGTGGTTATCGCAATGCGGCAACGCAATTAACTGCAGGGGCTTATGCCTGCAGGGAAGAGCATCCCTACATTCAAAAACCCCTCACAAATGAGAGGGAATATGATGAAGTCTTCTACAGCGGTCGCATTCGTCCAAACCTCCGATATACAGTGCCATAAATCAACTTGGTATCTTCGGAGAGGTGGATGGATAAGTCCAAATAGCATCTTCCCCAAAATTCAGGCAAGACGATCTATCCTAGTTCGTCTCTGTTTTCGGTGGTGAACAGTAGTATTCAGTTAGGAATATCCTGCACCTCATTCAATGAGCTAAGAGTCCCGATCCCTTCATGGGGAATCCACACTTAAGCAATAATCTACGTAACTATAAATTTGCAAAGCCATTCGGTTCTGTCACGCCCCGCTTCCCAGAGTGCACAAACTACGGCACGTGAAAGAGCCAACCATGCTACATGTGGATATGAATTATCCCTCCACAGTTATATTACAGCTGTCTATAGGATATCAAAGAACAGTAAAAAATATAAAAGCTATCTAGTACATATCCATTTGCCAAAATAAAAGAGTCAAGAAAATATATAAGCGGAAACGATAGTAATATCCAATAGATAACATCTGAAAATACATCCCAATATGGGCTCACATCAAGAAATAAAGCTGCGGGAAAATAACTAAAACATCTCCAAAATATAATTCCTAACTGCTCGGCTCGATGGTTAAAGTACCCATGTTCAGCCTGCGATAGAGATAGAGGAACTGGGCCCTGCAAAACCTAGACGTCAGTGCGTCATAATACCAAAACAATAGTAATAACTAGGTTGTAATGATATAGGTAAACTTGAATATAATGAATAACACAGATATGAACGGTGAGGTATGTATGTGTATGTGAAGTGCGATAAGTAACTTAAACTGTGCTACTAGGTTATCTACTCTAAAGTCTTTGAAATCAATTTAATGGAATCGTCGATATAACTCAATAGTATCCCGTGCATGCTCGGGACCACTGTCAAGACTCTTGGGCTGAATCCGAGACGTGTCGCTTGATAATAAACAAGTAACATGTACAGATGAATGGTGTTAGCAGCAGCATCCTAGGGATGGCCTAGCCCGTAAAGACTGATTAGTATAAATATCGAACTGTTAAGTTACAAGTCGGGTTTCATTATTGATTTCCCCTTACCCCTAAGGTTATGTGTTCAAGTCAGGTATTGATGATATGAATCTAATACCAACACAGGATCAAGCAGGTACAGGTTTTGTCTATGTAGACAACAGGTTACGTCCGTCGGGACAACAAGTCAGGATTGTCGGCATTAGTAACAAGATCAAGTAACAGGTCAAGTAGTGTGTCAGGACATGTCATGTGATGTATATGTATCAAGTGGATACCAAATGTAAAACTGTAATCGATATCGGAATCACGGTAAAATAGTGCTGGTGTCAGGATAGATATGTGTCTATCTGTAATAACCTATATATGTATTCATGACTATGTATGATGCAATCTAGATAACATGTTGCACTAATATAGAAGTAACATGATATAATGAGATTCCGGAATGCAACTAGATATGCAATAGACAGTACGGATACGAACGGATATCAAAAAACGGTAAAACTATAACATCGGATGCATAATTAAAATACATATATTATTATTATTCATATGGATATAAATATTTTAACATAGCATGTTGCAAGATAAACTTGCCTGATTGGATCTCATGTCGGGATGCGTACGTCATGTTCGACGTTGGGTAAACGTCGCGATGCACACACGCGTGTACAAGACTGGACCTGGCTAATCTAAGATGTGACCATGCTGGATGATGACGACGACTGGGTCGTCCGGATCATCGACGACGTGCGCGACTCCGGCGATGGCCGGAAAAACAAGAATCAAGAAAGAAAAAGAAAAGAAAGAAAGAAGAGAAGAAGGAGAAGAGTGGGGGTGTGGCTTGGCTTGGGGTTTTGGGGTAGAGGAGACGAGGGGGTGACGACAATGGGCTGTCGACGGCGGGCCGTCGACGGCGATGGGTAACGGTGACAGTGGGTTTCTTGGGCTGCTCGGGGGGTGCAAGAATAGGTGCTCGGGTTCTTGGTTGCAGGGGTTTGTGGTGTCGGGGTCTGCAAGGAGGTGAGGAGAAGGAGGAAATTGGGGTGAGGTCGTTGTGAGGTCGACAAGGCGGTGAGGTGATCGGCGGTGGAGGCGAGGGAGTTTCTGGCATTGGGTTCTTGGGTTATCGAGGGTTGCTGGGTGTTCGGGAGTTGTGGAAAGGGAGAGGAGGTGGAAAGGTGGTCGAGGGCGTGGAGATGGTGAGGTTGGGATGGTCGTAGGGAGGTCGGCGACGAGGGATAGGGCTCGGGCGTGGGTGTCACGACCCTAAAGTGGCACGTGACCGGCACTTAAATCACGCGACATCTAAAGACATCGACGCAGTCCAAGTAAACCGAAAACCCGGAATCTAAAACCTTTTGAAAATATTGGAGGTGGGGTTTAAAATAGTCATTAGATGGAATCAGTTTAAAAATAAACACTTAAGTCTAAATAAGGATGATTGAAAAGCATCTATGACGTTTATTTAAAAATCGGCAACATCTCCTTTGTAAATTTTTAATAAAACCCAATACAAACATAATAGTATAAACAGCATCCCAACGGGAGCTAGCTTCCACGCCCAACCGGCGGAGCAACCAAGCAGACAATATATGACGTACAATGGCGAAGAAAAGAAAAGCGAAACAAGATCAACAATATAAAAAGGTCGACTCCAATGAGTGCAATGCCCAAAAACACACAACTCTAAGTTTTGCTTCTAAGTCCATAATATACAAGTTCTAAGTCGATAGAGTTTTACTAGATACAAGAATATAAGTACAAGTATGGATACGATACAACAGTAACCCACCTACCAAATCAATCACCGCAAAGGAATGTATGCCTTAAGCCGCTGATGATCCGAGCGGTAAACCCTGCAAGAAACCGGGGATGAGTTACCGACTCAGTGAATAAAAGTACATCATAAGGTAGAAATCGAAATGCACAATGATACCTAGGTCATAAGTATAATATTATCATATATCGTACCAATATATATACACGATATGCATAAGTATCATAAATGCAACACTATCCGTCACGTGATCTCAAAATAGCATATATCATATGCAAATGACCTGTATCTAGGTATAAGTCTTAAGGTAGCTGAAAATATATATGTAAAACCTTTTCTTTAAAATGGTCGTGGAATACATATGTCACGGCATAAAAAAAGACGTGATAGTATGAAATATAATAGGTATCTTATTTAAGATATATGTCGTACTGCTTAATAAAAAGTTTTAAGAGGTTTACAGTTTTAAAGATCATTGTTTCATCTTAAACATATCAAAATAATGAGACTATAGCTCGTTTTAGAAATCCTTTTTATATGCTACAAACGGTAAAAAGGTACTCAGGTACTGTCCCCCGGATTAGTCCTGATCGGCTACAATCACACATAAACTAGCGGTATACCTCGAATGATAGCAACACATCAACATATGGGTATCCTGCATTGACACCCAAAATCAATAAATCTCTCGTGTCCATCACCGACACGTAAATCCCTAAATCTCTCATGTCCAACACCGACATGCAAATCCAGATATTGTCGACACCATCTCAATAGATGATCGCCCCTCGATATCCCTAGCCCCGGTCAGTATCCCCTGGATATCCGCCGTGCTCATATCTAGCTCCGGTCAGTATTCCCTGGATATTTGCCGTGCTCATATCCATCTCCAGTCAGTATCCCTTGGATATCTGCCATGTTCATATCCATCTCCGGTATCGAGTGTCCTCGCGAGGCTCCCCACATCCATCGCGGATTTCCTACCCCTCGGTATCGACCGGGTCCACCATGTATTCGACTATATATCCCCCCCACTCAGTCTGGATAACGTAGAAATCCGCAACCATACAGTCCCCCACTCAGTTCGGAGTAAAACCAAATCATAAAAACAACTCATGGTGGACATCAACTCATCGTATCCAGAGATATCAAGAAAAGAATAAGAATAAATGTATATAACACTCTGATGATATATTATATATAAACATATATAGCAGTGTCCCATACCACTGATATATATATCATCGAAAGTAAAACATCATCAAAACTCATAAGAATCGAATACGAATATCCATGGTACTGATATTCGCAATACTCAGCAGGTAATAAAGGTACAGTACGTTAGTATAGACATGCAGGCAACAAATATAACAGTTCTGCTGTATCATAGCAATACTAATGATGTGTAGTGTAGCATACGCGTCTGTGCTCATGCAGTATGGCAATCATTAGTATTTATGCAAGTGTTCTATAAGTGTTTTAAGCAGAAAGTAATTATACCCATATCCATAGCATATACTTAAAATCAGATTTTCTGGATATAAAGAATTCATATGACTCATATCGGCATTTACATACGCATCGCGTAGTATAACGGTCCTACAGTGTCATGGCAGCACCGATGAGGTGTAGTGTAACATATGCGTCTGTGCTCGTGCAACACAGTACTCATTGGTAGTTGTGCAGTGTTCTATCATTGTGTTCGTATAAAGGAAACGCATATTTTTGATAAGTGTATCGCGAACATGTAATGTAAATCTAAGCATATGGTGTAGATTAAACGTAACTACTTGCTATGAGCTATACCATTATCTTTGAAAATGGAACGAAATGTTGGTTTTGAAATAAGGAAGCTGCCTTAAGTTAAAATAGATATTCATTTTGGAAATTAGCATCACATTCTAGCCTTTTATCATTTAAAAGGGAAACGAATCGTTGGTTTTTAAAAGAGTATAGCTCACTCAACATAACATCCTAAACCAGAATAATTCATGACTCCACTAGTCTAACAAAAACTTGGCCGTATTCGGCACGCTAATCTCATCATCACAAGTACGGTATGATCCCTCGTATTATATCCATAAAAAACCATATCCATATCGTGCGGACCTATCGTCACGTACGTATGTCACCATAACCATGTATTAAACTATATGCACATGAATAACCGACTAGATGCGAAATAACATCAATAACATTATCTAAGTTATCTAACATATCATTAACAACTAATTAGATAGTATAACTATCCTAGTTAAATGGTTGCGGGGGTGATATACGCCATCCACCTGACTTTCCCCGTAGATATAAATCTACTCATCAACTTGTCGAGCTCGTTGAAGTCTACATTGCTATGTCCGACGTCTCCGTCTCGAAAACCTTCGCGATCATACCTATAATCGTAGTTAAATCTATTGGGTTTCCCTTGCATCTAGTCTAGAGTTTGGTAGCATCACTCATGCCACTTTAAAAATTAGAGAGGTGCAAAGCAAATAACCATGAATCTTTAAACTAGAATTATCAGGGTAACAAAGTTTGTATCACATACAAAGAACTATCTATCACTAAAAGTAGAGATTACAACATTTGTAGTCTCTCTTTGGTGACTCCTTGGACCTTCGAGAGTTTGGAACGGATCACTAGCAACCTTCCAAGTCCACGATGATCCACCCGAAGTCCCTTTGCCCAAAGCTCCTTACTTTACTTGATCCATGATGAAGTGTAGCAAAACACCCTACACAAATGGGCTAGATGTGTGTAGAATGGTTTGTATTCTCTAATCAAAACCCTTTCTTTTTTACTAACTCACTCAAATGAAATATCAAGAGAGAGAGAGAGGAAGAAGAAGATGATGGCAAAGCTCAAGCTCTTTTTCTTTTGTGATGAATAATGAAATGTTTATTTTAGATGAGAATGAAATAATCATATTATATCCTTCTCTCTTCAAACCATGGTTAGTTAATATCTTAGATATTTTAGATTGAGTTAAAGTCCAAAAGAGAATTAACCCAAGGTTAAAGGTTAGGTCAAGAATGGTCACAAAGTCAAATGAAGATAATCTTTAACCATATGTGAATTATCTTTAGTTTTAACTCAAAAATGAATATATATATATATATATATATATATATATATATATATATATATATATATATATATATATTAACAACCATGTGAGTCTTGCATTGCCACCATATAGTGTATCATCAACCATGATAACTATCCATGTATGTATGTATGTGTCCATGCACATCAACATGTGCATACATGCATGTATACAACTTCTTTAAAGAAAAAGGTTTAAATAAAGAATTAAACTAAAAGTCAAATGCTAAATCAACACTTGATTTAACAATTCGGTAATATCACATATGACCCGACCAATAGAAAAACGCCCGATTAACATACGGTATCACATACTCGCATTCAATCGGGTCCCCACGCATATCTCATATGCACACCACATCGTTTCGCCTGAGCTAGGAAACTCCTATGTGGGACTCTAAGACTCGTCAATACGCCGGCAATGGGTGATGACCATATCAAACACCGACAAGCCGCAAGCTGTCGGCTAAACGTAACGGCCATCCGGGTATTGAGCGATCGGAAGAAAACCAGCGAAGCTGTCAAAACTCCCATGAATCCAATCAGTAACACTACCGTACAGTCCGGTCTCTTCGTCTGATATGCCGCATATCCAGTCTAGGGGAGGTAAACGTCAGACCCCAGTAACTGATAAGTCGTGTCGATGTGAGGCTCATAACAGATCAAGAAACTGCTGATAACTCTTATCAGCAGCACTCCATATCAGCCCTGGCCAGGGACTTCCAGTTATAGCCAATCGAACACAGCGCAACATTAACTCCCTATACCGGGAGAGACGAAACCCCTCCTATCGATCATTGCCTCCATGTGATTCGGAACTATACCCAAAAGCCACCGTTTTGCACGCCCTCTTGGAAGTGGCAAGGTGGAAATTAAAGCAGGGTGGGAATCACACAAGACTCTATGACAATCTCGGGTCTACAGACTAACTTGTACCATTGTCACCGGAGAACTGCTATCTGACGATAGGTATAATAACATCTAGGAGTTTTCGGCGAGTCCGTTCTGTCACGCCCCGCTTCCCAGAGTACGCTAAGATGGGCACGTGACATAGCCAACCATGCTACCTGTGGGTAGGAAGTATCCATCCACAGTCACATTACGGCTGTAGAGATATCAAGAACAAAATATAACTATCTAATACATGTCCATAAGCCAAGATAAAATGAGTCAAGAATAATAAAGTGCGGAAGCCAAAGATCCAATACAAAATAACTGGAATGTATGTCCCATAATGCGGGCTCACATCAGGAAATAAATGCAGAAACGTAAAAGAACTAACTACTGCTGAATCCTCACTGCTCAGCCTGCTAGCTGAAGTACTCCTGCTCAGATTGTAGCAAAGGTACGGAATCTAGGCCATGCAAAACCCAGACGTCAGCGCGTCATGTCATCAAGTAATAAAATGTAAATAGGGTAACAGGCAATGCAAATATGATCATGAATGATAAAGCAGGTGTAACAGCAATATATATATCAGGGCAGTGAAGGATAGTGTGCAGTGAGTAAAACTAAACTGGTCTACTGGGTTATCTACTCTCAAGTCCTTGAAATCAATTTGATGAATCGTCGATGTAACTCAATAGTATCCCGTGCGTGCCCGGGACCACGGTCAAGATTCTCGGGCTGAATCCGAGACGTGCCGCTAGGCAGTAAAAGGTAGCATGTACAGATGAATGATGTCAGCATCATCATTCTGGGGCTGGCCTAGCCCGTAAGACTGATCAGAACATGTATCGAACTGTTGAGTTACAAGTCAAGTTTCATCATTGATTTCCCCACACCCCCAAGTTATAAGTGTTCAAGTCAGGTATTTAAGTAATCAAGAACTAATGCCAACACAGGAGCAGGTAGGTGCAGGTTTGTCTGGATAGACAACAGGAACGGTCCGTAAGGACTACATGTTAGGTTTGTTGGCATTAGGCACAAGATCAGGTAACAGGTCAAGCCATGGTATATCAGGTCAAGTCCAGTAGTGTACTGTACCATGTCAGGTCAAGTAATATGTGTGTTGCAAGTCATGTCAGGGTGTAAGGGATATCGTGTGGTTGCTCATAATCAACTAAATAATCATGGTTATAAATAAACAAGCATGGGTATCAACAACATAATAAATTGGCACATGTAATAGGTTAAGCAATATGTGCAGATTAAACTACTTAGCTGTACAGTTATCTATTTGTGTTTAAGAGATGGTTCCAATATTACATGAATACAATATGACAGGTATGAATGTTAAAATCAGGTTAATAAGTATTAAGTGATCTAGGGATGCGATAACATGTATAATATGTTCAAAGGATGCAATTATACTAAAACCGGTTAAAGATGCGCACGGATGTCCGATAGAGTAAAACTAGGGGTAAAGGGTATCATGGCTATAAAACAATTGTGATCATATGGTTTAACATATACAAGTGATTACTAGGTATAAACAACTATATGCAACAATTAAGTTTCAAGTTCTAGATCAGAAAAATGTGTAAACGGAACGTTATGCAGTTAACTTGAAATTCACGACTTTCGATTCTATCTAGAGATTTAATAGGAAAATAGATAAATTAGTATAAGAATAGTTTGAATAGCATGTAGCAAGTTTCACTTGCCTTGACGGGTCGCGATACGGAAAACGGGACGTTACGCGTCGGCGGGGAAAAGTCGCGACGCGCGTACGGTACACGGAATGAACCCAAACGACGAACAATGGAATCGTATGGGTCAGAGGTCCTCGCTGGGTCGTTGTGATCGTCGATGGCCCGACCGGATTCCGGCGAACAAACAAAAAAAGTGAACATTAAAATACAAGAATGCATGAAAGAAAATAAGAGAAGAATAAGAAGAAAGAAGAGAATGAGGATTGAGGAGGGGGTGCTCACGTTGATTTGTAGAGGGGTTGTGATCGTCGACTGCGTTGATGGAGCTCCGGCGAACGACCCTGCAGAGACCCGGCTGTTAACCGAGAGGGATCTAAATAGAAGGAAGAAGTAAAGGAAAGAAAGAAGAAGGAAAGAAGAAAGAAGAAGGAGAAGCAATGCTAACTGGGTGTGCACAAGGCTCGGGACACAAGAACGAGTCACCGGCGGCGATCTTCCGGCGGTGTAGATGCATGCAGGGGCGTGGCTGCTGGTGCAGGGTGCTCGGGAAAGAAGGAAGGATGAAGAAGAGAAGGTGGAGGCAGCGATGAGGGTGACGAGTGGCGAGGAAAGGCGATGGTGGCGTCGGCGGTGACACCGTGGCGAGGGCACAACGGCGGTTAGGGTTTTCTGGAGGTGGGTTTTCTGTTTTCTGAGAACGAGGAAGGAAGAAGAATATATAAGGGGAGAGAGAGAGATACGTGGGGCGAGAGAGAGAGAGATTCTCTCTCGTGAGAGGAGAGAGAGGATGAGAGAGATCGAGAGGAGAGAGAAAGGGGAGAGGAGAGATAGAGTTGGCATTTAGCACAGGAGAGAGAGACAAAGAGAAGGAGAAAGGTGAGAGAGGGAGAGAAAAGCGTGGGGCCCAGGGAGAAATGGTGAAACGCGATTGGCTGAAGGAAAAAATAGATAAAAGATTTATGGTGTTTTCTCTTGATTGGCTAAGGAAAATGAAAAGATTTTTGATATTTTACAGAAGATTTCCTTCTGGCGAACAAGATTTCAATCCCCAAAGAATATTTTCTAAGCTGCTGGAAAAATAGGTTAAGTAAAATGAATTATTAAATAATCATAATTTGGCGGGATACGAACTATTTCAGAATTGCACCCGGGTCGGGTCCAAAAATTGAATTTGAAATATGAAAAATATTGGCAGGTTCCAAAAATTAAAATGAAGGATTTTGTACCGAAAAGCATACCTCCAAGAACGGACGCACGTACATGCGCGCAGTCGTCCAAACACGTCCGTTTCACTGAACGGGACGAGAACACGATGCAAGGACGCTACCACAGGGTTAGGGGTTTCGAGCAGGCCATGACAAGTATTTTTAAACTATTTTTTAACATACTTAAATTGTTATATGCAGAATATGACATGTCGGTGTAAACTATAACTAGTAACAACTAAAACAGGATAAATGAAATAAATACCACACACCACACATACGGTAACTAAAATTTATAGAACTGGACTCGTTTGTTACATTATACCCAACTACAAAAAGAATTTCGTCCTCGAAATTCCAAGAATACAAAGGATAGACGAAAATCAAACTACAAGAAAAGAAGAGGAAACTTCTGCCGGATTTCATCTTTTCGTTCCCAAGTGGACTCTCTATGTGAGCGATTACCCCAAGAAACAAGTACAAGAGGGATAACCTTGTTCTTAAGAACCTTTTCCTTCCGATCCGAAATTGCAACCGGTCGCTCCTCAAAGTTCAAGTCTTCTCGTACCGTCAGCTCCGAATGATCCAATACATGCGTTTCATCCCGAACATACTTACGGAGTTGAGATACGTGAAACACATCGTGCATATTCGCCAAGGACTGCGGTAACGCCAATCGATACGCTACCTCGCCAACACGCTCCAAGATCTCGAAAGGCCCGACGAACCGAGGACTGAGCTTTCCTCGACTTCCAAAACGAATCACCCCTCTAGTCGGTGATATCTTCAAGAATACCAAATCACCCATGGTGAACTCTAGAGGTCTTCTCGACGTATCTGTCCAACTCTTCTGTCGGTCTTGTGCTGCTTTCATATGATTCCGAATTGCATTAACTTTCTCAACTGTCTGCACAACCAAATCTGGTCCCAACAATCTTCGTTCACCGACATCGTCCCAACAAACAGGTGAATGACACTTGCGACCATACAAAGCTTCGAATGGAGCCATCTGAATTGTCGCCTGGAAACTGTTGTTGTAAAAACACTCCACCAAATGTAGATGATCCTCCCATAAACCCTTGAAGTCCAACATGCATGCTCTCAACATATCTTCAAGAGTTTGGATCGTCCTCTCCGACTGGCCATCTGTTTGAGGATGATAAGCCGTGCTAAATTTCAATCGAGTCCCCAAACTTTCCTCTAAGCTCCGCCAAAAGTGTGATAAGAACCGAGTGTCACGATCGGACACGATGCTCACCGGTACTCCATGCAATTTTACAATCTTCTGCATGTACCGTTCTGCCAATGTTTCCGTGGATTGACCAACCCGAAAAGGAATGAAATGAGCTGCCTTGGTCAATCGATCAACAATCACCCATACTGCATTGTTGCCCTTTGGACTCCGTGGTAGAGCTGTCACGAAATTCATGGTTATATGTTCCCACTTCCACTAAGGAATCGGAAGTGGTTGCAATAAATCAGCAACCCTTTGATGTTCAGCCTTAACTTGCTGACACACCAAGCACTTTACCACAAAGCGAGCAATCTCCCGTTTCATGCCTTCCCACCAGAAATGCTGTCGTAAGTCTCGGTACATCTTCGTGCCTCCTGGATGTACGGAATAAGCTGAACTGTGTGCCTCCTTCATAAGCTCTTCGCGGATATCCCCCTTTGGCATACACAAACGGCTACCATATCTCAACGAATCATCTTCATGGATCAGTAAATCTGTTCGTAGTCCAGCTTCAACCTGTTCTCGAAACTTTTGCAATCTAGGGTCCAGCGGTTGCGCTGCTTTAATATTCTCGATCAACGACGAATGTACCTGCAGCTGCATCAACTGTCCCGAAGAATGCGGTAGCACAACCTCCAAATCAAATCTTCGAAATTCTTCAATGAGTTCCTTCTGCGTAGCCAACATCTGAATAGCTGGTAACCGACTGAGCGCATCCGGTACCACATTAACTTTTCCCGGATGGTATTTAAGATCAAGATCGTAGTCAGCCATCAGCTCCAACCATCTATGTTGCCTCATATTAAGCTCCTTCTGCGTGAACACATACTTCAAGCTTTTATGATCAGTGAATACCTCGACCCTTTCGCCCAAAAGGTAGTGTCTCCAAATCTTCAAAGCGAAAATCACAGCCGCAAGCTCCAAGTCATGAGTTGGGTAATTCTTCTCATGGGTCTTCAACTGTCTCGATGCGTACGCTACAACCTTCCCATGCTGCATCAAAACACATCCCAATCCTTTTCCAGATGCGTCGCTATGAATCACTAATCCTCCGGAACTGTTTGGTACGGTCAGAATAGGAGCGGTTATCAATCTCTGCTTCAACATCTTAAAAGCTGACACACAACTATCCGTCCACACAAAAGGTACCTCCTTGCGCGTAAGCTTGGTCAACGGCTCCGCCAGACGAGCAAAGTTCTCCACGAATCTTCTGTAATACCCGGCGAGTCCAAGAAAATTTCTTATCTCCGCAACATTCTTCGGAATCGGCCAATCTCGAACTGCTGCAATCTTTTTGGGATCGACGGCGATTCCATCGCCAGACACAACATGCCCCAAAAACTTTACTTCCTCCAGCCAAAACTCGCACTTGCTCATTTTCGCATACAATCTCTCTTGTCTCAACGTCTGCAGTGCGATCTTCAAATGTTCAGCATGCTCTTCAAAAGTCTTCGAGTAAACCAGAATATCATCAATGAACACCACAATAAACTGGTCCAAGAATGGTGAAAAGATTCGGTTCATCAAGTCCATGAATATCGCCGATGCATTCGTTACTCCGAAGGGCATCACTAAGTACTCGTAATGTCCATACCGAGTTCGGAACGCCGTCTTGCAAATATCTTCTGCTTTCACTTGGACCTAATGATATCCGGATCGCAAATCCAGCTTTGAGAATACCCTCGCGCCACTAAGCTGCTCAAATAGTTCGCCAATGCGAGGGATCGGATACTTGTTCTTAATAGTTACCCTGTTTAATTCTCGATAGTCGATGCATATCCTTCTTATGCCATCCTTCTTCTTGACTAGAAGAACTGGAGCTCCCCAAGACGAGTTACTGCTTCGAATCCATCCTTTCTCAAGCAATTCAGCAACCTGTTTCTTGACTTCCTCCAACTCCACTGGTGCCATTGGATAATACGCTTTAGATACTGGCGCTGCACCAGGAATAAGATCAATTGCGAACTCCACGTCTCGCTTCGGCGGTAATCCCGATATATCTTCAAACACGTCCATAAAATTGCGAACAACAGCTGGCTCTTCACCTTTATCAACCTCCATTGATGCAAGAATATTAGTTGTCGGCCTAGCCCTAAACTCGACTGGCCCGACAGAACTGCTTCCCCCAGTAAAGGTAAACTCTGGATGTCCGGGAATTTGGAAAATTACTTTCTTTGCCCTACAATCGATGTGAGCGTGGAAAGTGCCAAGAAAATCCATTCCCAAGACGACTTCATAGCTGCCCGTATCAATCACCAAGAAATCTGCAAAAAGCTCCCGTCCGTAAACAACAACTGCGCAATCTTTACACTCTCTACTAGATATGTTTTTCCCATTCCCAGTGTGTATGTCCCAGAAACTAGACAGAGTCGTGCAGGTAATCGAGTGTGTAGCTATAAACTTGGACGACATAAAACAATGGGATGCACCAGAATCAAATAACGCTAATGCGGGAAAACCATGAATGAGTAGAATACCTGAAACAACTTCTCCTGAAGCCTTAGCTTCCTCAGCCGTCAAGGTAAAAGCTCGAGCCTGATTGGGTCCTTGAGTCAGCTGCTTCTGTCCCGGAAACGGTTTCTGCGGTGGCTTCTGAATATCATCCCTCGTACGAAGCTTCGACGGACAAGCGCTGACAGTGTGATCTGCCGCTCCACAAACAAAACAGAGTCCCTGCCTCCTTCTACAATCCTTTTACACGTGTCCAGGTAAATGGCAGTAGTCACAAACCACGCTCCTTCTTCGATCAAAAACAACAGGCTTCTTCATCGGTGTTACGCCACGACGGTTCACTGGAATACCCCTATGTCCATGTGCTCGGTTCGGTGCAAACGTCGGCTTCCATACTGTAATTGCTGTCTGCTGTAAACTCCCAGTCTTCCCAGATAAGCTCTGCTGTTCTCGGGCTGCCGTATGTACCTGTGAGAAAGTGGTCAAACCCAAGAAGACAATCTGCCTCTGGATGTCCACATCCATGCTGCGCATGAACCTCCTTATCCTGTCTGCATCGTTGGCAACTAAAGGTCCAGCGAACCTACTGAGCCGCTTCCACTCGGCTGCATGTACATCTACGGGTGCACCATTCTGCCTTAGACTGATGAACTTCTCTTCCATTTCCTCCCGTGCAGTCCGCGGGAAGAACTTCTCCAGGAAACTCTTCAAAAAATCCGCCCACTTGATTGGCTTGGGCAAGCGGGTCTCCTCCACAAGCCACCATTCACGGGCGTAGTCCACTAACTGAATGCGCACCATATCCACTCTTTTATCATCTGGAATCTGTGCCGCAATAAGTAAGTTCTCCGCGTCAACAAGTGTTCATACCATAATATTGTATTTTATATTCCCCATTCTTATGCATTTTACAATGAAAACAGGTGCTTTTGACCCATGTCTGCTACAAGTTACAGGTTACAGGTTGTTGGAGCAAAAACAGTGAAAAACACAAAAGACGACACAAAAGAAGGACTTTTGACCAACAATTAGGAGGATCTTAGTAAAGCCCAGCAGAAGAACGGTTCACCATCAACAAGGCAACGAAAGATCCAAATTTGCAAGAAAAACGGTTAAAAGATCCATTGCAAAGCATTCACTGACGATCTGGATTTAATACAGAAGCCTAATTGAAAATAGGAATGAAGAACCTGGAAGCCCAAAGAAATATACAGCAGCCCAAGAAAATTTATCAATTGAACCCACTAAAGGGCCGTGGATCGCGGCCCAAAGCCCACCAAGGCCGCGGATCAGCGGCCCTTCTGAAGCATCATGGAAAGAAATTTATTGCAGATTGTTCAGAGGAAGCTATGGAAAGATTTCTTGGGGCTATATTTGTAATTTTAGACATGCGGAGCAATTGTAAACGTAGGGTTTCTATGTCCTATAAATAGAACCCTAAAGCCTTGTATTTTTCTCATGCCTCCCTATGCCTCCTTTTAATAATAAATTTTAGAATTCTTTTGGAGAGCATCGGTGTTTCTTTTCAATTCATGAATTCAGATCTGACAACCCTGTGTTGATGATTGGAGAGATGCATCTGTAAGTAGATTTAATTCCTTGCTCTAGTTTAGATTTCAATTCTTGCCCTAGGTAATTTTTATTCTCTGCCCTAGATAGATGTTTTTAAATTCCTCAATGAGCGAGTAGTTTCCTCGCTTGTTAGAGTTAGGAATAGGGAAGGATTTGAGAGATGAGGATCTCTCATCTCTTTTCTTTGCCAATCTTTTATGAAAATTAGGACTCCATGCATACCTTCTTATTCCGCTCCCTACGGCACCCTATCCCTCGAGGTAGCGGTGATACCGTAGTATAAAGGCCCGAATTTTAAGGTTTTCCATGGAGGTTAGGGTAAAGATTAAGAAAGGAAGGACAAGGATCTAGAGGAAGAATCAATCTTCCCAATCATCCTAATCCCCTTTGTTAAGATTTACCATAACACTAATATGATATCTTTAATTAAAGGCAATGGAAAGAGATGTAGATCTTTATTTACCAAATTTTCCCTAAACCTAATCCTAGCAAGTTTCTAATCCTAGTATCATACAACTTCAATTTTTAGATTTAATAATCAATCCGAACACCCTTCGGAATTAACTCGTTAGCGCGAATCGGAAATTCACAACATCCTTGTGGACCGACCCGTACTCACCGGCTAGCTGCAAAGCGACGCCGTTCTTGATTGCGGTTACAAATATTTTTGATCTATCTTTTAGAAAACGCAAGCACGCTAAATCTCATTCAAATCAAATGGCGCCGTTGCCGGGGATGGCGTAGAACTTTCCTTTTCGCAATTTCGAGTTAATCAAAATTACAAAAATCATAAAAATCTAAAAAATCCCAAAAATTATAAAAATATATCAATTGTTATTTTTTGTAAAGGATACTTTGTTGTGTGAAATCTTGCAGGAACAAACTCGGATCTGGAAATTTACAGAAAGACAAATAGAAAACTAAATATCAAAACAGAAGGGAACTACGAAATCAGAGCAGCAGAATTTTTCCCGAGAACCAAGCCCTCCATTGCGCCGCCCTTCCGCCGCACTAACCCACTTTAGACCGCGGATCCGCCGCGGTCTTGGAGTTTCAGAACGTCAAAAATTTTCTGGGGACCCGCGCCCGCTCCTTCACCGCGGAACCGCGGCGGGGGACCCCTTTTGGCCGCGGTTCAGCTGCTCTCGGGTGACGTCATCAGGTGAAAATTCCTCTGTAAGCTTCTCTGGTCTTTCTATGGAGATCTAAATATATCTTTTCTGAAATATTCCTGCAGGATTTTGTGCGCCTTAAAAATATTTTCCCTTCCAAATATCGATCTTGTGCAGGATTTGTGGGCCCCGCTTGAACTAAATTGATTGCAAGAAATATTTTGCTGTTAATTCTTTCCAAATAAAGATTCTTGTGATATGCTTAACATAATAACTGATTGCAAGTGATATTTTCTGTTGCATATCTTTTATTAAAAAAAAAATCTCTTGCAACAACTTTCAAATAAAGAAAAAGTAAAAGGAAAATTTTTATTAGAGAACTTGCAAACTTTTGCCGCAAATAAATCCTTGCACTACCTAACCTTCCTTCTTGTCACTTTTTTTCTTTTAACATGGGTACCCCACATAAAAAATCATTAGCCGAACTTTGGTATCCCGAACCTAATTTTGCGTCGTTCGGCAATTTGTTCTGTCAATTTAAAGACGATCCTTCCTTGCCTAAAATATCGTTGAAAGATCAAATAGAAGCGTCTAGGAGAAACAATTCGACTTTTCAACCCACCTTATGTCAACCAAGTCAACCGTTACCACCTCCATATGTTGATACCACTTTTTCAAGTCCTTCTGTCACTCCTAGGCCGATGTCCATTGCTGAGCATATTGCTCAATCTCGTAGCCGATCTTTCACCCCTCTCCACACATCTAGTTCTAGGGATCAACAAGACTATTCACCTTTTTATCCACATGTTGACCCTACCCCAGTCCAAGAACCTTGGTATCCCGAACCTAATTTTGCGTCATATGTCAATGTGTTCGGTCAATTTAAAGACGATCCTTACATGCCTAAAAAACTTTGAAAGATCATATAGAGGAGTCTAGGAGAAACAGTTTGACTTTTCAACCCACTTTGTGTCAACCAAGTCAACCTTCACCACCTACATATGTTGATACCACTTCTTCAAGTCCTTCTGTCACTCCTAGGCCGATGTCCATTGCTGAGCATATTGTTCAATCTCGCAGTCGATCTTTCACCCCTCTCCACTCATCTAGTTTTAGGGATCAACACGACTATTCACCTTTTTATCCACATGTTGACCCTACCCCAGTCCAATCACCCACTTCCTACCAGTCCTGCCCGACCTTTCCATCTTCACTAGACACTGCTTCTACACAGCCATTAGGGAGTTTCACATATCCAAACAATTTCGAATCTTTTACCGAAACCCCCTTACCACCCAAGTCTAGTTTGGAAGAGGCGTTGGAGGCGTATATCGCAGCAACAAACATAATGGTTAGGAATGTGGAAGCGTCCGTGGCCACCCTTATGCGACCTAGTGAACCGGTAGCTAGTTTCCAACTAGCTCCAAATTTTTCAATGTATGAGGAGGTGGTTGGACTGAGTGAGAATGAGAGAGGATTTCCAAATCAAACCTACCCTTACCCAATTGAAGCCCACAACTCCAGTTTTCCATCGAATGTCCTAAATGATTCACAAGTTCAAAATAAAAGCGAGTTGTGTGATTTTGTAGTGTTTGATTTGCCAGATTGTGAAGAACCCCTTTCCAGTGAAACCAGACTTAATCCTTTCGATCTTTACACTTCCACTCTAGAACCTACATTGATAAACATCCATGCTTTTGAGGAGGTGTCTAAAGAAATTGACTTTCACTTGATTGAGGATATAGACGCCGGGAATATTTCGGATGATGAACCTGTCGATTTAATTGAAATTTTATGTTCAAATCATCGTCCCGAGTTATTAGATGTTTCTCCCGAATCTCATATGCGTCTTGATTTTGATGATATTGGCATGGATAAGAAAATTTTAAAGGAAAATATTGAGGAGAATTATGAGGATAGTACTGAGGTTAATATTGAGGTTGAACCATTTTCGTTTGATGTGTCGAATTTTCCAATACACCCTCCTAAATCCTTAACTGATACCCTTCCTCACTCACTTCCTTCCGTCCTTCCTATCGTTTCGACTGTGCAAGAGACCGTTACGCTTTCATCTCCAGTACCTAGTTCGACGTACCCATGTTTGCTCACGACTCTTGAGGGATTTAATCTCATTTTTTCGCGGGTTGATAGATTAGCACAATCGCTTTTTACACATCGGTCATTACAAATTGTGCTAATCTATACGCTCCATCCACACCCTCAAATTCGTATTCCCACTTTCTTTGGTTCTTCTAATCTTCCTTTAATGATATCGAGTGTTGATGAATCACAATCCGACATTTTGAGTTCGATAATTTTCAATTGGACCTTCGAGGAAAGTTTCGAAGATATTTTTGCCGACGAACATGCATTCTTAAATAATATGGATTTTGTGATTAATCAACCTCCACTCGAAGAAGTAGAACCCCTACCATTTCCTCTTCCCCTCCGCCATTCTCCTCCACCGAGACCATATTATCCCTTTCTCTCCACACGGTCTCGTGTGCTTCTCATTTCTTTTCTTTCCACTCCATTCTTTCACCAACTCTACCATTACCACGATAGAATTTTTGAATGGTTGGTGCTAACCTTTGGCTTGTGTAAGGCCAAGCTTAAGTTTGAGGGGAACCTTTTTATATATGTATATATATTTTTGTTTTCTTTTTCTATAAAAAATAAAAAAAAAATTTCAAAACATTAAAAATATAAAAAAAATTATAAATAAATAAACAGGGGAGTGCCGGTATTTTGACCCTCTTGGTTTAGCATGACAGTGAGGACACTGTCAAGTTCAAGTTTGGGGGTATGCTCGGTACGTCTTCTGCCTTCGCATTCATTTGTACATATTTTTGCATTTGCATATTTATTTGAAAACCCATAAAAATTGAAAAATTTCAAAAATTATAAAAATTATTGTATTCAATTTTGGCTAATTGACTTGAGTTTGACAAATAGGTTAACTGGCTAGGAACAACTAGATCTTAGACTTAGTGAATTAAAAACCCTAAAAATAACATTCCTTAAAGTTTAACAGTAGAAAGTATATGCCTTATAGTTTATTTAGAAATAGGCAAATTTTGGGTTCACTTCTTGGGCTAAGTCGAAACAAGGGAAGAGTATTGATGTTCTTATTAGAGTATAAGTTTGAAAAATAGTTCCTAGCTTAAGTCTAGATTCTGAAAATGTATACCCTACAAAATGCACAAACACGCACCTTGAAACTTGGATTAGTAGAAGAGACCTTGAAATACTCTTGTCTAAAGTCTTTCTGTCACGCCCCGCTTCCCAGAGTACGCAAGATTAGGCACGTGACATATCCAACCATGCTACCTGTGGGTAGGAAGTATCCATCCACAGTCACATTACGGTTGTAGAGATATCAAGAACAAAATAATAAACTAATCTAATACATGTCCAAATCCATAATAACAAGAATCAATAAACAATAAGTGCGGAAGCAAATGATCCAATACAATAAATAAACAGTACGTCCCATAATGCGGGCTCACATCTGGAAATGAAATGAAATAAATAAACTAAACCCTAAGGACTCACAGTTCAGCCTGCTGGCTGAAATACTCCTGCTCGGTCGTCGACAGTGGTAAGGAATCTGGGCCATGCAAAACCCAGACGTCAGCGCGTCATGTCAACCAAATAATATAATATAAACATGGTAATAAACAATGCAGGTATGAACATGAATAAAGCAATACTATGGAATAACAGAGCAGGGTAATGTACAATGGTGACTAAACTGTCCTATCAGGTTTCTACTCTATAGTCTTTGAAATCAATTGATGAATCGTCGATGTAACTCAATAGTATCCCGTGCGTGCCCGGGACCACGGTCAAGGTTCTCAGGGCTGAATCCGAGACCTGCCGCTAGGCAGTAAAGTAGGTAGTAGGATGGATGAGTGATGTCAGCATCATCACTCCCGGACTGGCCAAGCCCGTAAGACTGATCAGAACAAGTATCGAACTGTTGAGTTACAAGTCGGTTTCACCTTTGATTTCCCCATACCCCCAAGTTATGTATGTCAGGTCGGGTATTCAGTAGTCAAGGACTAATGCCAACACAAGATCAGGTAAAAGTAGGTCTGTCTGGAAGACAGCAGGAATGGTCAGGTTTGTCGGCATTAGGCATGAAATCAGGTAACAGGTCAGGTCACGTTTTAACAGGTTGAGTTGATATGTACAGGGTGTCATGTCTGGTGTATCAGTATGTAAATATATGTCAGGTGTGGCAGGGTCGAGTCAATATGCAATGTAACCGAGTAAGTGTTCTCAACAGGTGTACGATCAAATAAGTGACAACAGTAAGAAAGTAATTAACAATAACGGTTCACTTAATCACAATGGTACAAGAATATGATGCAGCAGTATTAGACTAGCAGGTTTGAGCATACTTGGGTGCAATAATCACAGTGTAGCGCAATATTAATAACAGCAGGCAATAAAGATATAAGCGTGCGACTATTATCCTCTAAATAGTAAAATGATTAGCAGGTAGTTGTTATTAAGATTAGGTGGCAAAATACGATTTAGGTGGCAGGATTATAATGTACATCATATTTCGTCCAATGAGAACAAGTAACAATACTTAGTTAAAACAGCACGTTTTATGAGTCAAATATTTAATTAGTTAACGTAGCATGTAGCAAGAAATCTTGCCTCGACGGTTTCGCAAACCGGAAAGCACGGATGCAGTGTCGGCAGAAAACACGAGACGGGTGCACGGGCCACGGATCGAATCCCAACAGCGAACAGCGGGATCGCACGGACCAGGATACTTCGCTGGAGCGTCGGGTCCAAACGACGGCACGGTCGGAATCCGGCAAAAGTCGGAAGCAACGAAGTTAGTAAACACGATAAACGCATACAACTACGGACCAGCGGGGGAATCTAGCACACAGGGAAAGATAAAGGGATGCTTACAGGGAAGAACCAGGGCAACTACGACGGCTCGACGGCGATGGGCGCGCCGGCGGCGAACAGAAGACGCGACAGCTCTGGCCAGAGGTTGCTGGACTAGGTGGTGCAGCGATGAAGGGAGGTAAGGGCCTGGTCTGGTTGCAGGAGGAAGAGGAAGAGGTCGGAGGTGGCGCCGGTGACGTCGACGAGGGTCGACGGCACGTTTTCCGGCGACCCGGGTTGGTGCTAGGGTCGGGCTCGGGTTTGGCTCGTCTGGGTTGCACTGCAGGGCCTCGAGTGCAAGGATGGATCGCAGAGGAGCGGGGAAGATGGCGCTGGCGATGAGGAGTGGTCGGCGGCGATGGGAGGCGGCGATGGCAGCACAGCGCGCAGGTGGCGGGGCGTCGGGGCAGCCTCTGAAGGAGGAGGGAGAACGGAGGAAGGAGGTAGGAGGGTGCGGCTAGGCTGAGAAGGCGATGACGGCGACGGTGAGGTCGCGGGGAGGTCGGCGGCGCGAGTACGAGGGGCTAGGGTTTGGGTTCGGAGGTGTTCTCGTGATGGAGGAGGCGGCTGCGTAAGGAAGTATATATAGGGAGAGAAAGAAAGGAATAGAGAGAGAGGAAGAGAGATTGTAGAGATAGAGAGAGAAGGAGATTTGAGAGAGAGATAGAGAGAGGCGGAGAGAGAGAGAGAGATGGGATGCGGGGCCCACGAGGGAAAATATGGGCTCGCGATTGGCTGAGGTAAATCTCGTGATGAATTTTTTTTAAAGATTGAACAGGATTGATATGTTAAAGAAATAGAAACAGAAATATATTATAGTTTATAGTATTAAATTTAAATGGGTATTTTGGCGCTAAATGAAACATTTCCAAATCGCGCCCGGGTTGCGCCCAAATGCTCCAAATTCAAATTATAGGATTTTAAGCGAGTTCCAAATTTTGAAAAGAGGTGTTTAATGATTAAAATGCATGCCCCCAAGTCGGACACTTGCACACGCGCGTAGTCGTCCAAACTTGCCCGTTTAGCTGAACGGGACGGAATCTCGACACGCGGACGCTACCACACGACTAGTGGCGACGAGTAGGCCAACATGGACATCTTTGATTTCATTTTCGGTGTTAAAATTTGTTATGTGCCAAAATGATTTAACCGGTTAAAATTTAGCAATAAGCACCAGATAATCAGGATAATTGGAATGAACAATATATAACCCTCAACTAGTAATATAAATAGTATTATTGGGCTCGGGTGTTACATCATACCCAACTACAAAAAGAATTTCGTCTTCGAAATTCCAAGAATACAAGATAGCTAACTACTGGAAAAGGTGAGGGAATTTCTGCCGGATCTCGTCTTCTCGCTCCCAAGTGGATTCTCCATGCGATCGATTACCCCAAGAAACTAGCACAAGAGGGATAACCTTGTTCTTAAGAACCTTTTCTCTTCGATCCTTGATTTCAACTGGTCGCTCCTCGAAAGTTAGGTCCTCCCGTACGGTCAACTCCGAATGATCCAAGACATGAGTCTCATCACGAACATACCTCCGTAGTTGAGACACATGAAACACATCGTGCACCCCTGCCAAAGACTGTGGTAACGCCAAACGGTACGCTACCTCTCCAACACGCTCCAATATCTCGAAGGGTCCAACGAATCGAGGACTAAGCTTTCCCCGACTTCCAAAGCGAATCACCCCTCTAGTCGGTGATATCTTCAAGAATACCAAATCACCCACGGCGAACTCTAGAGGTCTTCTTGACGTGTCGGCCCAACTTTTCTGTCTGTCTTGAGCTGCCTTCATATGCTTCCTGATTGTATTCACCTTCTCGACTGTCTGTACCACCAAATCTGGTCCTAGTAACCTTCGTTCACCAACATCATCCCAACAAACAGGTGGACGGCACTTACGACCATACAGTGCTTCAAACGGAGCCATCTGAATAGTTGCTTGGAAGCTATTGTTGTATGAAAACTCCACCAGGTGTAGATGATCCTCCCAAGAACCTTTGAAGTCTAACATGCAAGCCCTCAACATATCTTCAAGGGTCTGGATCGTTCTCGCCGATTGTCCATCAGTCTGAGGATGATAAGCTGTGCTAAACTTCAATCGAGTCCCTAAACTTTCTTGTAAACTCCTCCAAAAGTGCGACAAGAACCGAGTGTCCCGATCGGACACGATGCTAACCGGCACTCCATGCAGTCTGACAATCTCCTGCATGTACCGCTCTGCCAAAGTCTCTGTCGATTGACCAACCCGAAAAGGAATAAAGTGAGCTGCCTTGGTCAAACGATCGACAATCACCCATACGGCATTGTTGCCCTTTGGACTCCGCGGTAAAGCCGTCACGAAATCCATGGTTATATGTTCCCACTTCCACTGAGGAATCGGAAGTGGTTGCAACAAACCAGCAACCCTTTGGTGTTCAGCCTTGACTTGCTGACACACCAAGCACTTAGCCACGAAGCGAGCAATTTCCCGTTTCATACCTTCCCACCAGAAGTGCTGTCTAATGTCTCGGTACATCTTTGTCCCTCCTGGATGTACAGAGTAAGCTGAACTGTGTGCCTCCGTCATAAGCTCTTCACGCACATCTCCTTTTGGCACACACACACGGCCACCATATCTCAACGAACCGTCTTCATGGATCAGTAAATTGGTTCGTTATCCGGCTTCAACCTGCTCTCGAAACTTTTGCAGTCTAGTATCCTGCGATTGTGACGCTTTAATCTTTTCAACTAAGGTCGACTGTACTTGTAACTGCATCAACTGTCCCGTAGCATGTGGTAGCACAACCTCCAAATCAAATCTCTGAAAATCCGCAATGATCTCCCTTTGTGCGGTCAATACCTGAATTGCTGGTAACCGACTTAGCGCATCCGGCACGACGTTGACTTTCCCCGGATGGTACTTAAGATCAAGGTCATAGTCGGCCATCAGCTCCAACCATCTGCGTTGCCTCATGTTCAACTCCTTCTGAGTGAACACATACTTCAAACTCTTGTGATCTGTAAAGACTTCAACTCTCTCGCCCAAAAGGTAGTGTCTCCAAATCTTCAGGGCGAAGATCACGGCTGCAAGCTCTAGGTCATGAGTCGGATAGTTCTTCTCATGAGTCTTCAGTTGTCTCGATGCGTAAGCGACGACTTTCCCATTCTGCATCAAAACACATCCCAATCCTTTTCCGGATGCGTCACTATGAATCACCAGTCCTCCTGAATCATCCGGTACGGTTAGGATAGGGGCGGTTATCAACTTCTGCTTCAACGTCTCGAAGGCCAATGCACATCCATCCGTCCAAACAAACGGTACCTCCTTACGCGTAAGCTTAGTTAACGGCTCAGCTAAACAAGCGAAGTTCTCCACAAATCTCCTGTAGTATCCGGCCAAACCAAGGAAACTTCTTATCTCCGCAACATTCTTTGGAATAGGCCAATCTCGAACTGCTGCAATCTTCTCGGGATCAACGGCGATTCCATCGCCCGACACAACATGCCCCAGAAACTTTACTTCTTCCAGCCAGAATTCGCACTTACTCATCTTCGCGAACAATTTCTCCTGTCTCAGCGTCTGCAGTGTGATCTTTAGATGCTCAGCATGCTCCTCCGGACTCTTCGAGTATACCAGAATATCGTCAATGAATACCACAATAAACTGGTCCAGGTATGGTGAAAAGATCATGTTCATCAAATCCATGAATATTGCTGGCGCATTAGTCACTCCGAAGGGCATTACCAAATACTCGAAATGTCCATATCGAGTTCGAAACGCCGTCTTGCAAATGTCTTCTGCTTTTACTCGGACCTGATGATATCCTGATCGCAAATCCAGTTTCGAGAATACCCTCGCGCCACTAAGCTGCTCAAAAAGTTCTCCAATGCGAGGGATCGGGTACTTGTTCTTAATAGTCACCCGGTTCAACTCTCGATAATCAATGCACATCCTTCTCGTGCCATCCTTCTTCTTTACTAAAAGAACTGGAGCTCCCCAAGGCGAGTTGCTGCTTCGAATCCAACCTTTCTCGAGTAATTCACCAACTTGTTTCTTAACTTCTTCCAATTCCACTGGTGCCATCGGATAATAAGATTTTGATACTGGCGCTGCACCAGGAATAAGGTCAATCGCAAACTCCACATCTCGCTTTGGCGGTAAGCCCGAAATATCTGCAAATACATCCATGAAGTCGCGAACAATTGCCGGCTCCTTATTACTATCCACTTCCATTGTCGCAAGAACACTGTCTGTCGGCTTAGCCCTAAACTCGACTGGCCCGACAGAGCGGCTTCCTCCAGTGAAGGTAAACTCAGGGTGTCCGGGAATCTGGAAAATTACCTTCCTTGCCCTACAGTCAATGTGGGCGTGGAAAGTGCCAAGAAAATCCATCCCCAAGACAACCTCATAATTGCCCGTATCTATCACCAAGAAATCTGCAAAAAGCTCCCGTCCGCAAACAACAACTGAACAATCTCTACATTCCTTACTAGCTATGATCTTCCCATTCCCAGTGTGTATGTCCCAGAAACTAGACAGGGTCGTACAGGTAATCGAGTGTGTAGTTATAAATTTGGATGATATAAAACAGTGGGATGCTCCGGAATCAAATAATGCCAATGCAGGAAAACCATGAACGAGCAAAGTACCTGAAACCACTTCTCCTGATGCCTTGGCTTCCTCAGCTGTCAACGTGAAAGCTCGAGCCTGGTTTGGTCCTTGAGTCAGCTGTTTCTGCCCTTGGAATGGTCTCTGCGGAGGCTTCTGTATATCATCTCTCGTGCGAAGCTTCGACGGACAGGCACCAACTGCGTGATCGGCTGCCCCACAAACCAGACAAAGTCCCAGTCTTCTTCTACAATCCTTATGCACGTGCCCAGGTAAGTGGCAGTAGGCACAGGTCACGCTCTTCCTTCGGTCAACGATCACAGGCTTCTTCATGGGTGCTACGCCTCGACGGTCCACTGGAATACCTCTGCGCCCATGATCTCGGTTAGGTACAAATGCAGGCTTCCTGGCTGCAACTGCTGTCTGGTGAAGGTTCCCTTTCAATCCTGATAAACTCTTCTGCTCTCTGGCTGCCGTAAGAACCTGCGAGAAAGTGGTCAAACCCAGGGAGACAATCTGCCTCTGGATTTCCACATCCAAACTGCGCAAGAACCTTCGCGCCCTGTCTGCCTTTTTGGCGACTAAGGGTCCAGCGAAACGGCTGAGTCTCGTCCATTCCGCTGCATGTACATCCACAGCTGCTCCATTTTGTCTCAGCCCGATAAATTTCTCCTCCATTTCCTCCCGTGCAGTCCGCGGGAAGAACTTCTCCAAGAAACTTTTAGAGAAATCCGCCCAACTGATTGGCTTGGACAAGCGGGTCTCCTCCACAAGCCACCACTCTCGGGCGTAATCCACCAGCTGAATGCATACCACATCAACTCTCTTGTCTTCAGGGATCTGTGCCGCAATCAGTAAATTCTCCGTGTCCACTAGCCACTGCTCGGCCGGCAGCGGCTCCTCCAAACCAGTGAAAGTAGTAGGACCCAACCGTCTGAAGTCTGCCACGGTCCCTATTCGGTCAACTGGCTTCGCTACAGCGGTGTTTACAGACTGCTGAATGGCTTGCAAACCCTCCTGAAATGAATCTGCCTGCTACTGGATCAGCTCAGTTTGCCTCTTCTGATTTTCCAACATCCCACGTATCACTCCTAACATGGCGGCTTCATCTACACGCCTCTGATACGTCTTAAAATTCTTATCTGCCATGGTCCTGAAATCAAAACAAACAACATTAGCATGATGATAGATTCAATATATAAATCAAGGCTAGAACTCTAAGATACTTAAATAGAGTACTGCATTGTAGCTATGCCGCGGTATCATAGCCGCAATTACTTAACTCCACCCAAGTCGCCTAAGTCCTAGAGATAACAAGAAATTAGGTTTTCAAGTTGACAATGCAAAGTAAGTTTGCATGTCGACATGATCCGGAAGAATGATTCAAGGATGGTAAAACGGTCAAGGTGGTTGGACATGTTTCCTAATCACGGGTGTTCTGATTCGCGTATCGGGTGCAATACCCAACTACAAAGAATCGACCCAATTAACCTATGGCTCTGATACCAAAAGAACCATGTCACGCCCCGCTTCCCAGAGTACGCAAGATTGGGCACGTGACATAGCCAACCATGCTACCTGTGGGTAGGAAGTATCCATCCACAGTCACATTACGGTTGTAGAGATATCAAGAACAAAATAATAAACTAATCTAATACATGTCCAAATCCATAATAACAAGAATCAATAAACAATAAGTGCGGAAGCAAATGATCCAATACAATAAATAAACAGTATGTCCCATAATGCGGGCTCACATCTGGAAATGAAATGAAATAAATAAACTAAACCCTAAGGACTCACAGTTCAGCCTGCTGGCTGAAGTACTCCTGCTCGGTCGTCGACAGTGGTAAGGAATCTGGGCCATGCAAAACCCAGACGTCAGCGCGTCATGTCAACCAAATAATATAATATAAACATGGTAATAAACAATGCAGGTATGAACATGAATAAAGCAATACTATGGAATAACAGAGCAGGGTAATGTGCAATGGTGACTAAACTGTCCTATCAGGTTTCTACTCTATAGTCTTTGAAATCAATTGATGAATCGTCGATGTAACTCAATAGTATCCCGTGCGTGCCCGGGACCACGGTCAAGGTTCTCAGGGCTGAATCCGAGACCTGCCGCTAGGCAGTAAAGTAGGTAGTAGGATGGATGAGTGATGTCAGCATCATCACTCCCGGACTGGCCAAGCCCGTAAGACTGATCAGAACAAGTATCGAACTGTTGAGTTACAAGTCGGTTTCACCTTTGATTTCCCCATACCCCCAAGTTATGTATGTCAGGTCGGGTATTCAGTAGTCAAGGACTAATGCCAACACAAGATCAGGTAAAAGTAGGTCTGTCTGGATAGACAGCAGGAATGGTCAGGTTTGTCGGCATTAGGCATGAAATCAGGTAACAGGTCAGGTCACGTTTTAACAGGTTGAGTTGATATGTACAGGGTGTCATGTCTGGTGTATCAGTATGTAAATATATGTCAGGTGTGGCAGGGTCGAGTCAATATGCAATGTAACCGAGTAAGTGTTCTCAACAGGTGTACGATCAAATAAGTGACAGCAGTAAGAAAGTAATTAACAATAACGGTTCACTTAATCACAATGGTACAAGAATATGATGCAGCAGTATTAGACTAGCAGGTTTGAGCACACTTGGGTGCAATAATCACAGTGTAGCGCAATATTAATAACAGCAGGCAATAAAGATATAAGCGTGCGACTATTAACCTCTAAATAGTAAAATGATTAGCAGGTAGTTGTTATTAAGATTAGGTGGCAAAATACGATTTAGGTGGCAGGATTATAATGTACATCATATTTCGTCCAATGAGAACAAGTAACAATACTTAGTTAAAACAGCACGTTTTATGAGTCAAATATTTAATTAGTTAACGTAGCATGTAGCAAGAAATCTTGCCTCGACGGTTTCGCAAACCGGAAAGCACGGATGCAGTGTCGGCAGAAAACACGAGACGGGTGCACGGGCCACGGATCGAGTCCCAACAGCGAACAGCGGGATCGCACGGACCAGGATACTTCGCTGGAGCGTCGGGTCCAAACGACGGCACGGTCGGAATCCGGCAAAAGTCGGAAGCAACGAAGTTAGTAAACACGATAAACGCATACAACTACGGACCAGCGGGGGAATCTAGCACACAGGGAAAGATAAAGGGATGCTTACAGGGAAGAACCAGGGCAACTACGACGGCTCGACGGCGATGGGCGCGCCGGCGGCGAACAGGAGACGCGACAGCTCCGGCCAGAGGTTGCTGGACTAGGTGGTGCAGCGATGAAGGGAGGTAAGGGCCTGGTCTGGCTCCAGGAGGAAGAGGAAGAGGTCGGAGGTGGCGCCGGTGACGTCGACGAGGGTCGACGACACGTTTTCCGGCGACCCGGGTTGGTGCTAGGGTCGGGCTCGGGTTTGGCTCGTCTGGGTTGCACTGCAGGGCCTTGAGTGCAAGGATGGATCGCAGAGGAGCGGGGAAGATGGCGCTGGCGATGAGGAGTGGTCGGCGGCGATGGGAGGCGGCGATGGCAGCACAGCGCGCAGGTGGCGGGGCGTCGGGGCAGCCTCTGAAGGAGGAGGGAGAACGGAGGAAGGAGGTAGGAGGGTGCGGCTAGGCTGAGAAGGCGATGACGGCGACGGCGAGGTCGCGGGGAGGTCGGCGGCGCGAGTACGAGGGGCTAGGGTTTGGGTTCGGAGGTGTTCTCGTGATGGAGGAGGCGGCTGCGTAAGGAAGTATATATAGGGAGAGAAAGAAAGGAATAGAGAGAGAGAGGAAGAGAGATTGTAGAGATAGAGAGAGAAGGAGATTTGAGAGAGAGATAGATAGAGGCGGAGAGAGAGAGAGAGAGATGGGATGCGGGGCCCACGAGGGAAAATATGGGCTCGCGATTGGCTGAGGTAAATCTCGTGATGAATTTTTTTTAAAGATTGAACATGATTGATATGTTAAAGAAATAGAAACAGAAATATATTATAGTTTATAATATTAAATTTAAATGGGTATTTTGGCGCTAAATGAAACATTTCCAAATCGCGCCCGGGTTGCGCCCAAATGCTCCAAATTCAAATTATAGGATTTTAAGCGAGTTCCAAATTTTGAAAAGAGGTGTTTAATGATTAAAATGCATGCCCCCAAGTCGGACACTTGCACGCGCGCGTAGTCGTCCAAACTTGCCCGTTTAGCCGAACGGGACGGAATCTCGACACGCGGACGCTACCACGCGACTAGTGGCGACGAGTAGGCCAACATGGACATCTTTGATTTCATTTTCGGTGTTAAAATTTGTTATGTGCCAAAATGATTTAACCGGTTAAAATTTAGCAATAAGCACCAGATAATCAGGATAATTGGAATGAGCAATATATAACCCTCAACTAGTAATATAAATAGTATTATTGGGCTCGGGTGTTACACTTTCGCACAATGAAAAAGAAAAAAAAAAGTGGATAAAGAAAAAAAAAATGGACACTGGTTTTTGTGATTACTTAAGGCTGCAAAAATAGAAAAATACTTAGCGAGGGTGCTTCATCATCTAGTGCCTTAGACCAACTGGTTTGGGAGTCACTGCTAAAGCCTTGGGTGTTGCAAAGACCAGGAAGTATGTTTTAAAGTGCAAACGCATTTTGTAATCGGTCGTTGGTACCTCAAGAAGTATTAACAGTCGCATGAAGGACGTGTAAGAAAATTTCATTTAAATTCACTAATAAGTGCTTTGGACAATGGACGGGAGTACGATTGCTTGATTTGAATTTCCAAGTGTAGGGGTGATATTTACACACACGTGGGGATATGTGATTGGAATTTAGATAAGAGAGAGGAATAAAAAATAGAACTTATATCTTTAATAGAGTTGATAGAAATTCCTAAGTGGAGATGGAACTCTAGAAGGAAAACTTAAGAAATGCCGAAAGCTAAGTAGGTCTACATAACATATATAATCTTAAGTTAAATGATGAGGAAGTGTGAAGAATATGGGTGGATAATTTACGGGTCGAAGATAATAGAATTCCTTGTTAGAAAACCTAATTGGAAAACAGAAGTCGAACGGCCAAATTGATAGGATTTTGTGGGTGTAATCCGCTGAAAACCCTCAGGAGACAACACTCCTCCTACTAGGGACACCTAGAGGTTTAACGGCTTATTGCACGTGCTCAGTGCAATCGCGTTTCCCTGCGAAAGTGCGGCTAGGTTAGATTTTTATCGAGAATAAATAAAATAATAAGTTTGCTCGAGGACGAGCAAAAGATAAGTTTGGGGGTATTTGTTCATACCATAATATTGTATTTTATATTCCCCATTCTTATGCATTTTATAATGAAAACAGGTGCTTTTGACCCATGTCTACTACAAGTTACAGGTTACAGATTGTTGGAGCAAAAACAGTGAAAAACACAAAAGACGACACAAAAGAAGGACTTTTGACCAACAATTAGGAGGATCTTAGTAAAGCCCAGCAGAAGAACGGTTCACCATCAACAAGGCAACGAAAGATCCAAATTTGCAAGAAAAACGGTTAAAAGATCCATTGCAAAGCGTTCACTGACGATCTGGATTTAATACAGAAGCCTAATTGAAAATAGGAATGAAGAACCTGGAAGCCCAAAGAAATATACAGCAGCCCAAGAAAATTTATCAATTGAACCCACTAAAGGGCCGCGGATCGCGGCCCAAAGCCCACCAAGGCCGCGGATCAGCGGCCCTTCTGAAGCATCATGGAAAGAAATTTATTGCAGATTGTTCAGAGGAAGCTATGGAAAGATTTCTTGGGGTTATATTTGTAATTTTAGACATGCGGAGCAATTGTAAACGTAGGGTTTCTATGTCCTATAAATAGAACCCTAAAGCCTTGTATTTTTCTCATGCCTCCCTATGCCTCCTTTTAATAATAAATTTTAGAATTCTTTTGGAGAGCATCGGTGTTTCTTTTCAATTCATGAATTCAGATCTGACAACTCTGTGTTGATGATTGGAGAGATGCATCTGTAAGCAGATTTAATTCCTTGCTCTAGTTTAGATTTCAATTCTTACCCTAGGTAATTTTTATTCTCTGCCCTAGATAGATGTTTTTAAATTCCTCAATGAGCGAGTAGTTTCCTCGCTTGTTAGGGTTAGGAATAGGGAAGGATTTGAGAGATGAGGATCTCTCATCTCTTTTCTTTGCCAATCTTTTATGAAAATTAGGACTCCATGCATACCTTCTTATTCCGCTCAGTACGGCACCCTATCCCTCGAGGTAGCGGTGATACCGTAGTATAAAGGCCCGGATTTTGAGGTTTTCCATGGAGGTTAGGGTAAAGATTAAGAAAGGAAGGACAAGGATCTAGAGGAAGAATCAATCTTCCCAATCATCCTAATCCCCTTTGTTAAGATTTACCATAACACTAATATGATATCTTTAATTAAAGGCAATGGAAAGAGATGTAGATCTTTGTTTACCAAATTTTCCCTAAACCTAATCCTAGCAAGTTTCTAATCCTAGTATCATACAACTTCAATTTTTAGATTTAATAATCAATCCGAACACCCTTCGGAATTAACTCGTTAGCGCGAATCGGAAATTCACAACATCCCTGTGGACCGACCCGTACTCACCGGCTAGCTGCAAAGCGACGCCGTTCTTGATTGCGGTTACAAATATTTTTGATCTATCTTTTAGAAAACGCAAGCACGCTAAAATCATCCAATCAACAAGCCACTGCTCCGCTGGCAATGGCTCCTCCAAACCAGTAAAGACAGACGGACCCAAACGCCTGAAATCTGCTACGGTCCCCACACGATCTACGGGCTTAGCCCCAACATTGTTCACGGACTGCTGAACGGTCCGCAAACCTTCCTGAAACGATTCAGCTTGCTGCTGGATCAGCTCGGTCTGTCTCTTTTGATTCTCTAACATCCCACATATTACTCCAAGCATAGCGGCTTCGTCAACATGTCTTTGGTACGTCTTCAGATTCTTGTCTGCCATATTCCTGAAATCAAAACACCTAAAGATTAGCATGACAACAGATTCAAAATGTAGATCAAGACTAGAACTCTGAGTTACTTAAATAGAGTACCGCATTGTAACCATGCCGCGGTATCATAGCTACAATTACATAACTCCACCCAAGTCGCCTAAGTTCTAGAGATACCAAGGAATCAGGTTTCGAGTCGATATGCAAAGGAAGTTTGCACACCGTAAAAGATATAATCAGGAAGAACTTAGATTCAAGAACGGTAAAACGGTAAGGTGGCAGGACATGTTTCCTAAACACGGGTATTCTGATTCGTGTATTGGGTACAATACCCAACTACAACAGAATCAACCCGACTAACCTGGCTCTGATACCAAAAGAACCATGTCACGCCCCGCTTCCCAGAGTACGCTAAGATGGGCACGTGACATAGCCAACCATGCTACCTGTGGGTAGGAAGTATCCATCCACAGTCACATTACGGCTGTAGAGATATCAATAACAAAATATAACTATCTAATACATGTCCATAAGCCAAGATAAAATGAGTCAAGAATAATAAAGTGCGGAAGCCAAAGATCCAATACAAAATAACTGGAATGTATGTCCCATAATGCGGGCTCACATCAGGAAATAAATGCAGAAACGTAAAAGAACTAACTACTGCTGAATTCTCACTGCTCAGCCTGCTGGCTGAAGTACTCCTGCTTAGACTGCAACAAAGGTACGGAATCTGGGCCATGCAAAACCCAGACGTCAGTGCGTCATGTCATCAAGTAATAAAATGTAAACAGGGTAACAGGCAATGCAAATATGATCATGAATGATAAAGTAGGTGTAACAGCAATATATATATCAGGGCAGTGAAGGATAGTGTGCAGTGAGTAAAACTAAACTGGTTTACTGGGTTATCTACTCTCAAGTCCTTGAAATCAATTTGATGAATCGTCGATGTAACTCAATAGTATCCCGTGCGTGCCCGGGACCACGGTCAAGATTCTCGGGCTGAATCCGAGACGTGTCGCTAGGCAGTAAAAGGTAGCATGTACAGATGAGTGATGTCAGCATCATCACTCCGGGACTGGCCTAGCCCGTAAGACTGATCAGAATAGGTATCGAACTGTTGAGTTACAAGTCAGGTTTCATCATTGATTTCCCCATACCCCTAAGTTATAAGTGTTCAAGTCAGGTATTTAAGTAATCAAGAACTAATGCCAACATAGGAGCAGGTAGGTGCAGGTTTGTCTGGATAGACAACAGGAACGGTCCGTAAGAACTACATGTCAGGTTTGTTGGCATTAGGCATAAGATCAGGTAACAGGTCAAGCCATGGTACATCAGGTCAAGTCCAGTACTGTACGGTACCATGTCGGGTCAAGTAATATGTGTGTAGCAAGTCATGTCAGGGTGTAAGGGATATCGTGTGGTTGCTCATAATCAACTAACATAATCATGGTTATAAATAAACAAGCATGGGTATCAACAACAAAATAAATTGGCACATGTAATAGGTTAAGCAATATGTGCAGATTAAACTACTTAGCTGTACAGTTATCTATTTATGTTTAAGAGATGGTTCCAATATTACATGAATACAATATGACAGGTATGAATGTTAAAATCAGGTTAATAAGTATTAAGTGGTCTAAGGATGCGATAACATGTATAATATGTTCAAAGGATGCAATTATACTAAAACCGATTAAAGATGCGCACGGATGTCCGATAGAGTAAAACTAGGGGTAAAGGGTATCATGGCTATAAAACAATTGTGATCATGTGGTTTAACATATACAAGTGATTACTATGTATAAACAACTAGATGCAACAATTAAGTTTCAAGTTCTAGATCAGAAAAATGTGTAAACGGAATGTTATGCGGTTAACTTGAAATTCACGACTTTCGATTCTATCTAGAGATTTAATAGGAAAATAGATAAATTAGTATAAGAATAGTTTGAATAGCATGTAGCAAGTTTCACTTGCCTTGACGGGTTGCGATATGGAAAACGGGACGTTATGCGTCGGCGGGGAAAAGTCGCGACGCGTGTACGGTACACAGAATGAACCCAAACGACGAACAATGGAATCGTACAGGTCAGAGGTCCTCTCTGGGTCGTCGTGATCGTCGATGGCCCGATCGAATTCCGGCGAACAAATAAAAACAGTGAACATTAAAATACAAGAATGCATGAAAGAAAATAAGAGAAGAATAAGAAGAAAGAAGAGAAGGAGGATTGAGGAGGAGGTGCTCATGTTGATCTGTAGAGGGGTTGTGATCATCGACTGCGTTGACGGAGCTCTGGCGAACGACCCTGCAGAGACCCGGTTATTAACCGAGAGGGATCTAAATAGAAGGAAGAAGAAAAAGAAAGAAATAAGAAGGAAAGATGGAAGAAGAAGGAGAAGCAATGCTTACTGGGTGTGCACAAGGCTCGGGACACGAGAACGAGTCACCCGCGGCGATCTTCCGGCGGTGCAGATGCATGCAGGGGCGCGGCTGCTGGTGCAGGGTGCTCGGGAGAGAAGGAAGGATGAAGAAGAGAAGGTGGAGGCGGCGATGAGGGTGACGAGCGGCGAGGAAAGGCGATGGTGGCGTCGGCGGTGACACCGTGGCGAGGGCACAATGGCGGTTAGGGTTTTCTGGAGGTGGGTTTTCTGTTTTCTGAGAACGAGGAAGGAAGAAGAATATATAAGGAGAGAGAGAGAGAGATACGTAGGGCGAGAGAGAGAGAGAGAGAGATTCTCTCTCGCGAGAGGAGAGAGATAGAGAGGAAGAGAGAGATCGAGAGGAGAGAGAAAGGGGAGAGGAGAGATAGAGTTGGCGTTTAGCGCAGGAGAGAGAGAGAGAGAGAAAGAGAAGGAGAAAGGTGAGAGAAGGAGAGAAAAGCGTGGGGCCCAGGGAGAAATGGTGAAACGCGATTGGCTGAAGGAAAAAATAGATAAAAGATTTATGGGGTTTTCTTTTGATTGGCTAAGGAAAATGAAAAGATTTTTGATATTTTACAGAAGATTTCCTTCTGGCGAACAAGATTTCAAACCCCAAAGAATATTTTCTAAGCTGCTGGAAAAATAGGTTAGGTAAAATGAATTATTAAATAATTATAATTTGGCGGGATACGAACTATTTCAGAATTGCATCCGGGTCGGGTAAAAAAATTGAATTTGAAATTTGAAAAATATTGGCAGGTTCCAAAAATTAAAATGAAGGATTTTGTACCGAAAAGCATACCCCCAAGAACGGACGCACGTACGTGCGCGTAGTCGTCCAAACACGTCCGTTTCACTGAACGGGACGAGAACACGATGCAAGGACGCTACCACAGGGTTAGGGGTATCGAGCAGGCCATGACAAGTATTTTTAAACTATTTTTTAACAGACTTAAATTGTTATATGCAGAATATGACATGTCGGTGTAAACTATAACTAGTAACAACTAAAACAGGATAAATGAAATAAATACCACACACCACACATACTGTAACTAAAATTTGTAGAACTGGACTCGGTTGTTACACGTTCAGTGTACCCAGTCTCCACTGAGCACCCGTACGCCATCTTTGATGTCAAACACCGATGGATATGGGATCATCCATTGCCCATCATATGGGTCAAGATGCGTATACGCTAGTCTACTCTGGTGTATCGATGCCCTGTCTCGATACACCCTCAACTAGGAACAGTTATAGAATATACTCTTGGACTACCCTGGCCCTACTAGTATGATCTACATCATAGTCCTAGTAGTCGAGTACATATCTAAGGGCTTTATCAACATGTGAGAGCAAAACAGTAAACCAATACAAGTCAACATGTTTAGACAAAGTGAAAGCAGATAGCATACTATCATATCGATCAAGAAAGTCCTCTCTATATGTAAGTATGCGGCAGCGCCCCGGCCGTCTAACAGACGCCAATATGCGGAACAAAACTTTTACGACTGGCGCTATCGCGTACTATAACCCGGATCTGCCATTAAAGCTAAACTAACAAATTTTAAAGAAGGTAGAATTGTTATACCGAATGATCCGAGTCCTTCGGTCTTCAACCATCATCCCACGCTATGTTGCAACTGATCTGAACTTGCTCGATCTCCGGTCTCGTCGTCCAGGTGGCACCACGTCGACGGATCTTTAAACGGGCTCCCGCCTCTGAACCGAGGCAACTCGGTCGTCAAGTTTGCTAAAAGAGACGACCAAGATGAAGTAGAGAATGAGTAGAATATTTTGTCTCGTTACGTCCAAGGCTATGGACGAACGGTTAATGAAGTTGCCAATTGGAGTCGGGTAAATGAAAATTGAACTATATGAAATTTCCATACCCTAAACTATCATAATCTTTTTCTCTCAAGCAAATGAAAAAACCATAACCTCTCACAAGAGGGGGCCGGCCATAAATAGGAGAGGGGGAGGTGAGTGTAGGAGCAAGGAGGGTGATCATAAGGAAAAATATCAAGGATATTTATCATGAAGAAAGAATAAGTGGTTTGAACATATTAAATGAATTAAGCCACCTCACTTAACACCTCACCTCACAATTAATGCAAATGATGAGTCACTAATCCTAGTCACCATTTCTAGAATCTTCTAGAACCATGACTTACCCAAAAGACGAAAGGATAAATCCGCATTTAACCGAATGTTAAATACGGGTGATAGAAAACTGGAAACTGGCAACTTCCAAAAATGATCCTGAAACGAATTTCAAGATAACTCCGTAACAGTATAAACATACCCGCATTTGTATTACGTCCGAATACAAATGCAATTGAGACAAAGATATTATATCTACACAGTATAATACTGGGATCCGGCTTAAACCAAAGCCTACCAGTATTATCTGCCCGAAAAATAACATGTGCGAAAACGCACGTGCATTTTCCGAACCCTGCCATAAAACCATACGGCATCTACAACGTTTCGCCCGAACTTGGGAAAGTGTCTGTGGGGGACTCTAATGACTCATCAATACACTGGCACTGGGAATAACCACTAGCACGTCAGAGGTACAAGCTGTACGTAACGGTTTGCCTGTGTATTGATTGGAAGGGAAGCTGACGAGCGAACTCATCTATAAACCCTACTGAGCCTGACAGTGACAATATTCGTACAGTCCGGTCCATTCGTCTTATGAGTATCGCATATTAGGCCTAGGGGGCCGGTAAACGTCAAACCCCCAATAGCTGCATAATTCGTGTCAGAGAGCAGCCTATAACACCCTGAGATACTACTGGAATACCTTCCAGTAAATCTCGATTACCCTGGCCAGGGATTTCGTGTAATAGCTCTCCTAAACACAGCGCGATCTCACCCCCAATACTGGGAGAGACTAATCCCCGATGATCTACTCACTGCCTCCATGTGGCTCGGGACTGTATCCAAAATATACCTGTTTGCACGTCTCCTTTGAGCGTGGTAGGGTATAAATCAAAGCACAGTGGGAACTCACACGAGACAAATGACGAGCTCAGGTCGATGAACTAACCTGTACACATGTCATCAGGGAACTGCTATCTGACGCTAGGTATAATACCAACCAGCAAATTCCCGGCGAGCCCTGTCCGGTATACTCATAACCTAATGAGCACCTGTATACATCTTAGGTGATCCAACTGACACCAGTGGCTTGTGAGACCGGCCACCGCCCCTCGTCGGGGTCTCGACTGTATACACTAGTTTACTCTGGAGTATCGATGCCCTGTCTCGAGGCTCCCACGACCAGGGACACTTTAAAGATGTGCTTATAGACCCCAGCTCCCACATATATGATCGCCATCATACTGCTGGTAGTCAAGCAAGAATCCTATGGGCTCTATCAACATATACATGATGATAAAGACAAACCAGATAGCATACTATCATCTCGAGTAAGACTGTTCTATCGGTATAGGTCCTCCCTCAATCATTGCAATCACATACCTGCGATCCAATAATTGACTTAGAGGGCACTATATCCAACAATCTCCCACTTGCACTTAAGACTAATTATTGCGATGTCGTGTACTCACAGCTCGTGTGACACCGAGCATCCAACTCCTCTACTAATCAGTTTCACAAAGCTCGTTTGTAAAACTCTTGTGTTCGAGAAATAGCCTCAGTGAGTGGATCCGCTTCGGTGTTTCTTTCTGTATCTCTCTATATCTCAACTTCGCGGAGAAAACCATCTCCCGAATTGAGTAATATCTATCTTAGAATATATCTGGATATCTGATTGGACCTAGTTCATAAATGAAATCCAAATCCAAACTTCTTAGACTGTATCAATCACTGAAACTAATCAGTGCCCAGCACCATGCCTCCCACAGTATCCCCTTGGAACACTTGTCCATAATACTGTCCCTCGTCAGAGGGAAAAACTATAACTCTGACAATCGCTCTGTCATCCAGGTCACTGGTGAAGCCTGGAATAATAACTGTCTCCCGAAGGAGGCTGCCGTCATCAAATCCGTAGAACATTCACTTATGTTCTAAAACTGCTTCCGTATGTTTCTTCAGGATTGGATTAATATAAACTTATCGCATCTAGTACAAAAACGACATCTGGTGTGGTACATGACATCTCATGCTTGACTCAATTGCCCAAGCAAGTGATCTGTCAATCATGTACGTCCCTCTCCCCTTTAGTCTGTAAGACACCTTTAGAGAGGGTGACTCCATCACCTACAGGTACACCACCATGCCACGAGTCAATTATTCTAAAATACTATTAGAATACTGTCAAAGTATCCACATTGGGAAACTACCCAAATCTAGATCTAAAACCATAGATTTAGTAACCAGAATGTCTGATATTATACCCAGATCCTTTGTGGAGAAACATCTGTGTGACGACCACGGTACAACCGATCGTAGTATAGGAATTCTACTTCCTACTCTGTGTATGTCATCCAAATACCAGGACATCACACCCTACTACCTTCTTAACAGATCCATCCTCTATTCTGATGAAGTCAAACCCATGACTGTTACATCAAAAATAGATGATCTATCTCCGCTATTCTGCTCAAGTCTATAAATAGACACTAGCTACTTGCCCACTATGCTTCCGCTGCTCCCACTGACTACGACAACCCTCTGGCAGAATAATATGTACGTACACTTCTAAAACTAGTTTAGAACGACGCTATACTTATCCTCCTGCCGGGTCTCACGGTCTGGAACAACAGTAGTGTCAAGTCTGGGTAAACAAGAACCTCCCTGTTACCGTCCTTGAGGCTACCCGAGTACCTCTCGGGTGTCTGAGGTTACCCACCATATCTGCGGAGTGGCTATTAGAATGTCAAACCTGATTGAATATATAGGTCCTATTAAGCTTTCCGTAATCGTTTGCGGTTCTGGAATCACTTCGAGTTCTACCATACTCCCACTAATGTTTTCTGAAAAAATCCATTTTATTAAAACTGTGGCGAGTCAAGAACAATATCACTATTGATCTTCCAGATGGTAGAAAATCAACCCTCGTCAAACCTAGGGTCAACCCACAAACTGCCATTACAAAAACGTGCCTTGAGTTTTTCAGTGTCTGTTTTTAAGCATAAGCTGGACAACTCCTCTTACCTTAACATCGTTAAGATATGAAGCAATCTATATCCAATATAGAAACATAGGCATTTATTTAATTGGAACCAGATTCAAATCCTGCAGCTGTCTCCAGTGCATATCAACTTAATGGAGAGAGGCTAATCAGCATTACTCAACTTAGGAATCCATCCATTTATGAGTAACCTGAAAGAGAAACAAGTTTCTCAAAACCATTACTATCATCTGAATACCAATCACAAGAATCTACATCTTCGATTTCTTTGAAGAATCCCGATACTTATGATACAAGGTTCTCTACTTTATTCCTATACCCGCAACTTCTCAATACTTAGACATTGTATTTCTACGAAACACTTGTCTATAAACTAGAGAAGTCACAAGTAAATAAAATATAGTACGAGGACCTACCCCTTTGTCCTGACGGACACTGGACAACATACAATACTCTGTATAAGTCCGCTGAGTTGAATAACTCAAAACCTGTGCGTCGTAGGTTGAAAACTGTCCCCAGGAGATTTCCTCAAATATCACCAATTACAACGAATTCTGATATAATGAGGATGATCACCTAATTCCCAATAACTTGCTCCCACTCAACATCTGTAAAACTATACAGATGTGAGAATCATACCTGGTAAATACATACCTTGGAGTAAGTATTTTAATCGGGAAATCAGTTTTCTATTAACAATGTACAGTAAATATGAAACATAAATATGTTTCGTAGGGGTATCCTGGTATTCCTAGTAATACCTCTTCCATAATCCAAATCATGACTTTAACCGTATATTTCCCTGCCACCTTTCCAATTCCCTTTATTTGTCTTTAGTCGTTACCTTCTGTACACCATTATTAGGCTAAGTGGTTTTCTTCCTTCCCTACCGTTCGGCACCAGCCTATGGTTTGGAAGAAGAATATCCAGTAAGCATAATAAGTGTACCCTCCTAAACTAGGAGAACTCTCAACTTGAGAGAAGGTGATGATAAAAGACAACTGAATATTCCTTATTCCTATTTCTCCTGAACCGGAATCCATCCTCGAAAAAATATCCTTCGAGTTCGTATATAACCATACGATGGATTTATCCAATGGAATTGGATGTTCGTAGTGATACGGGTTGTTCTGGAGAAATCAAAGGTGAAGTAGGAGTGGCGATGAAACACGTGATTTGGTCGTGAATATGAATAGTCGCAATTTACTTCGCCCTCTTTCTAATTCCTTTATCTTGTCTTTACATATTACCTTCTGCACACCCTACTTAGGCTAATTGGTTTTCTTCATTCCCTACCTTTCGGCACCTGCCTATGGTTTGGAATAAGACTATCCAATAAGCGTAATAGGTGTACTCTCCTAAACCAAGGAGCCCTCGCAACATGAGAGAAGGCGATAATAAAAGACAACTGAATAAACCAATTCTATTTCTCCTGAACCTGGATCCATCCTCGAAGAAGTCCCTTCGAGTTCGTATCTAACCATACGATGGATCTATCCAATGGAAGTGGATGTCCGTAGTAATACGGGTTGTTCTGAGAAATACAAAGGGTAAAAGAAGAAGCTGCAATGACTTATGCAACTATAGACAATCCAAAAGCCTGTATTTTAAGAAGGTTCGGTCAACTTGGTCACTGAGTCATAGTCTAGGGTCGGTCAAAGGTCGCTGTCAAAGAGAGAGAAAAGAAAAGAAACACTCTGTGTGCACTCTAACCTAGATCAGAATGGTTATCATTTTATCTAATTAGGAAACCTCCCACTGTAATCTCAAATTCTCCTCCAAACCTGAAAGAAGAATTAGTCGGGATCACCCGAAGAGTAAACCAACTCATCAGTGAGAATCGGGATCCAACTATCATCGCATGATAACTTGATGGAAGCCACTCAAGTTAACACACTCCAGAAGGTATGCGCAAGTCTGGCAAGTTTCTTGTATGTTTGAAACTCCCGATATAATTTTTATCTCATGCACTTATGACCTTGACGTAGGCCAACAAATCATAAGCCACATGTCAAGTTTTACCCGTCGTTGTCCTGATTAATTTAGGTCATCGTACATGCCCTTGACGTAGGCCAACAAGGCTGTACGTCTGTCTTAAACTAATGCATCTATCTATGTAACAAATGAATACCCAGTAGCTACCAAACACTACGCCTTGACGTAGGCCAACAAACATAGCTTGAATACTACTGACCATCCATAAGAAATGACGGAGGATTACGGCTGGTTTTTGGCGAAAAACCTTTAACGTAATGAACTTGATCTCGTTGAAGGAAACTGATAGCTTTTTATAAAAATATAATGGCGAAAACGTTTTGCTAAAGAGGTCACTCCCGGCGAAGGGATCTCGTCTCTTTCCTCGTGGAATGAGGTGCAGGATATTCTAACTGAATACCGTGATGCAAAGCAACTTGTAATCGACTATATTTGAGTTATTACCCTGATGAAAACTTCTGCCCAAGGGGTTACTCCCGGTGAAGGGATCTCGGCCCTTGCCTCGTCAAATGAGGTGCAGGATATTCTAACTGAATACCGCGATATAAAACAAAAGGAAACGTCTTTGTAATAACTCATTTTAAAATTTGTTCCAACAACATCAAATATAGGTTTCTTTTATCTTACATTGATAAGAATCAACGCAGTCCCATCAATCAATCACACCAGAAAAGAACGAAAATATAATGTACGTATATGCCATCCGCATTCGCTACTGGGTCCCGTCATCACCCGTTAGGTTACTTAACTAATGACAGAGCGGGGGCTGGACTAGCGCGGGTGTAAAACATATACAACATCTAATAGTATATATACTAATATACAATAATCGCTCCGGGCATGATAATATGCAACATTACAGAAAAGTAATAAGCATCACAGAATAATACAGATAATCTGGGATTCTCGGGTTTCACAGAGCCGCTGATGAAAACCGACGTTCCCCTGGTCGTGTGGATAGCCTGTGCAATGAAACCTAGACCCCTACGGGTGCGGCAAGTTACCCGCCAAAACCTGAAGCGAGGTGGTCCCCACAACATAGTGAATGGAACACCCGGCACTTCACGGAATCCGGTAAATCGAGCACCCCTTCTTGGGTCAACCTGTACCCCCTACGAGTGCGGCGAATAGTCTTCCAATTTTAGCGTGAGGTCCCTTTGCCTCTCAAAGCCATGAGATACGGACCCGTTGCCCTCCAGAACCCGGCTATCCGTGCACTCCTTCGCGGGATAAATCTAGTACAGAAATAAAAATATGTACAACGGGTACATCGACCTCAACCCGGTCGTGCTCCAAAAGAATATTATACAACAGGCAGTGACGGCAGTCCACAAATCGGACGCTCGCCCCGCAATATCAAAAGTACAAATAAATCTAAACAGCACTATCATTGCACCCTGCTATCCACCACGACAAATCCGCAACATTACAGCACAACACAGAACATCAACGCGAATGTCACGTTCACAACCCCGTCTAAAAGAACTATAGCAATCAGACGCGGTTTACTGATCAAATGACATTCCCGGTCGGAGATATAAAGTAAGTACTGAAAAATAACACGTTTAAAATTTCGATCGACAAAATTTCCCAAAGTGGGCCCCTCAAGCATCTGCTGTACAGTAACCAAAACTGGGCCCAAAATAACAATACCAGAAACCATAATCCCCTGCAAAGAAGCCTCTGTACAATTTTGGTTCATTGTTCCAACTAAACGGCCGCGGATGCGCGGTCAATCCCTAGGTTTGACCGCGGATCCGCGGCTGTTATATTGGATCATGTGACCAAATTTGTACGGTAAGCTTTAAATTGCCTGCTTATATTTCTATGATATTAAAAATGAATTTTAGAACAGTTTGAAAATCAACAGAAACTGTGGGTACAGAAAAATGCAGTTTCGGAAATTCCGTTCGATCGAACTTTTAAACGCGTTAGCACAAGTTAGTATAGTTTAATGGTGAGGCTCTGATACCACTGTAAGTATGCGGCAGCGTCCCGGCCGTCTAACAGACGCCAATATGCGGAACAAAACTTTTATGACTGGCGCTATCGCGTACTATAACCCTGCCATTAAAGCTAAACTAACAAATTGTAAAGAGGGTAGAATTGTTATACCGAATGATCCGAGTCCTTCGGTCTTCAACCATCATCCCACGCTATGTTGCAACTGATCCGAACTTGCTCGATCTCCGGTCTCGTTGTCCAGGTGGCACCACGTCGACGGATCTTTAAACGGGCTCCCGCCTCTGAACGGAGGCAACTCGGTCGTCAAGTTTGCTAAAAGAGACGACCAAGATGAAGTAGAGAATGAGTAGAATATTTTGTCTCGTTACGTCCAAGGCTATGGACGAACGGTTAATGAAGTTGCCAATTGGAGTCGGGTAAATGGAAATTGAACTATATGAAATTTCCATACCCTAAACTATCATAATCTTTTTCTCTCAAGCAAATGAAAAAACCATAACCTCTCACAAGAAGGGGCCGGCCATAAATAGGAGAAGGGGGAGGTGAGTGTAGGAGCTAGGAAGGTGATCATAAGGAAAAATATCAAGGATATTTATCATGAAGAAAGAATGAGTGGTATGAACACATTAAATGAATTAAGCCACCTCACTTAACACCTCACCTCACAATTAATGCAAATGATGAGTCACTAATCCTAGTCACCATTTCTAGAATCTTCTAGAACCATGACTCACCCAAAAGATGAAAGGATAAATCCGCATTTAACCGAAGGTTAAATACGGGTGATAGAAAACTGGAAACTGGCATCTTTCAAAAGTGATCCTGAAACGAATTTCAGGATAACCCCGTAACAGTATAAACATACCCGCATTTGTATTACGTCCGAATACAAATGCAACTGAGACAAAGATATTATATCTACACAGTATAATACTGGGATCCGGCTTAAACCAAAGCCTACCAGTATTATCTGCCCGAAAAATAACACGTGCGAAAACGCACGTGCATTTTCCGAACCCTGCCATAAAACCATACGGCATCTACAACGTTTCGCTCGAACTTGGGAAAGTGTCTGTGGGGGACTCTAATGACTCATCAATACACTGGTACTGGGAATAACCACTAGCACGTCAGAGGTACAAGCTGTACGTAACGGTTTGCCTGTGTATTGATTGGAAGGGAAACTGACGAGCGAACTCATCTATAAACCCTACTGAGCCTGACAGTGACAATATCCGTATAGTCTGGTCCATTCGTCTTATGAGTATCGCATATTAGGCCTGGGGGGCCGGTAAACGTCAGACCCCCAATAGCTGCATAAGTCGTGTCAGAGAGCAACCCATAACACCCTGAGATACCACTGGAATACCTTCCAGTAAATCTCGATTATCCTGGCCAGGGATTTCATGTAATGGCTCTTCTAAACACAGCGCGATCTCACCCCCAATACTGGGAGAGACGAATCCCCGATGATTTGCTCACTGCCTCCATGTGGCTCGGGACTGTACCCAAAATATACCTGTTTGCACGTCTCCTTTGAGCGTGGTAGGGTATAAATCAAAGCACAGTGGGAACTCATACGAGACAAATGACGAGCTCAGGTCGATGAACTAACCTGTACACATGTCACCAGGGAATTGCTATCTGACGCTAGGTATAATACCAACCAGCAAGTTCCCGGCGAGTCCTGTCCGGTGTACTCATAACCTAATGAGCACCTGTATACATCTTAGGTGATCCAACTGACACCAGTGGCTTGTGAGACCGGCCACCGCCCCTCGTCGGGGTCTCGACTGTATACACTAGTCTACTCTGGAGTATCGATGCCCTATCTCGAAACTCCCACGACCAGGGACACTTTAAGGATGTGCTTATAGACCCCAGCTCCCACATATATGATCACCATCATACTGCTGGTAGTCAAGCAAGAATCCTATAGGCTCTATCAACATATACATGATGATAAAGACAAACCAGATAGCATACTATCATCTCGAGTAAGACTGTTCTATCGGTATAGGTCCTCCCTCAATCATTGCAATCACGTACCTGCGATCCAATAATTGACTTAGAGGGCACTATATCCAACACTATATATATCCAAGCATCCACTATAATATACATCATATGTACAACAATGGCCTCTAGGGCATATATATAACTAACAATCTCCCACTTGCACTAAGGCCAGCTGTTGTAGTATCTCATACCCAACATCCCGAAAAGTCTCTTAAATTGTATCTGGGGTATGGCCTTCATGAGTGGATCCACAGTGTTGTTCTTCGTGTCAACTCTCCTGACCTCGATCTCGCGGCGATCAACTATCTCCCGGATCAGGTGATACCGCCTCAGAATATGTCTGGACTTCTGATGGGACCTGGGTTCCTTGGCCAAAGCCACAGCTCCATTGTTATCACAATACAAAGGTATTGGATGCTCAATGGATGGAACCATACCAAGTTCAGTGATGAACTTCTTCATCCAGACAGCCTCTTTGGCAGCATCGTTGGCAGCGATGTATTCAGCCTCTATTGTCGAGTTTGCCACGGTTTCGTGCTTGGAACTCTTTCAACAAACCACCCCTCCATTTAGGGTAAAGACAAATCCCGAGTGCGACTTAGAGTCGTCCTTATCACTTTGGAAGCTTGAATCGGTAAAGGACTCCACCTGGAGTTCTCCGTTACCATACACCAAGAACATCTCCTTAGCCCTTCTCAAATACTTGAGAATGTTCTTCACAGCTGTCCAGTGGCTCTTTCCTGGATCTGCTTGATACCTACTCACTACACTTAGTGAGTATGCAACATCGGGTCTAGTACATAGTATCGCGTACATGATGGAACCTACTGTCGAAGCATAGGGTATCCCTTGCATGCGAGCTCTCTCCAAATCAGCCTTGGGAGACATCTCTTTGGAGAGAGTGAGTCCAGAGATCGCGGGTTGGTTCCCATGCTTGGATTCTTCCATACTAAACCTCTTTAGTATGGTGTCAATGTACCTGGATTGGGACAATCCCAGTATCCGCTTAGATCTATCTCTATAGATCCTAATACCCAAAATGCAGGAGGCATCACCTAGATCTTTCATCGAGAATCTATGTGATAAGAAGAGCTTGACCGAGTGCAGCATAGGAACATCATTTCCTATTAAGAGTATGCCATCCATGTACAATACGAGAAAGACAACCTTACTCTCTGCAGCCTTCTTGTAGATACAAGGTTCATCTACGTTTTTGATGAAGTCAAACTCTTTGACTACTACATCAAAATAGATATTCCAACTCTGCGATGCCTGCTTTAACCCGTAAATGGATTTAAGAAGCTTGAACACATTTTCGCTGCTCCCACTGTCTACGAAGCCCTCTGGCTGAGTCATGTACACGCATTCCTCTAAATCACCATTTAAAAAGGCGGTCTTAACATCCATTTGCCAGATTTCGTAGTCATGGTATGCAGCAATGGCAAGCAGGATCCGGATGGATTTAAGCATAACCACTGGAGAAAATATTTCGTCATAATCTATACACCTGGTCGTTGACGAAAACCCTTTGCAACAAGTCTAGCTTTAAAAGTCTCAACTTTTCCATCTACACCAAGTTTCTTCTTAAAGATCCACTTGCTCCCAGTGGGTTTTACCCCTTCAGGAGCAACTTCCAAAGTCCATACTTTGTTGGTGTACATGGATTCCATCTCAGAACGCATTGCATCCAGCTATTTCACAGAGTCCCCACTCGTGATGGCCTGCTCGAAGCTAGTTGGGTCATCATCTTCCATGATGCAATTCTCGCTTCCACCGTCAATGAGAAAACCGTAGTATCTCTCAGGTGGATGAGGAACCCTACTAGATCGGCGGAGAGGCTAAGGTTCGTCAGGAACTACTGAATCCTCTGGTTCCACCAAATCTTCTGTCGTAGTTTGTGCTGCTGGAACCTCTTCCAGTTCTACCTCATTGCCACTATCTTTTTTCATAAGAAAACCTTTTTCTAAGAAGGTGGCATGTCGAGAAACAAACACTTTTTGTTTCTCGAAGTGGTAGAAGATATACCCTTGCAAATGCTTAGGATATCCAATAAACTTGCACAGAACAGTCCTTGCCTCGAGTTTGTCCGGATTTTGTGTTTTCACATATGCCGGACAACCCCATATCTTAACATAATTAAGATATGGTCTCTTTCCTTTCCATATCTCATATGGAGTGGTTGGCACAGATTTTGTGAGAACCATATTCAATAGGTCTGCAGGTGTTTCCAGTGCATACCTCCAGAAGGAAATAGGCAACTCAGCAGTGCTCATCATAGAGCGCACCATATCCAATAGTGTGCGATTCCTCCGCTCCGATACACCGTTGTGTTATGGTGTATAGAGAGGAGTAAGCTGAGAGAGAATCCCTTTCTCTTTAGATAGTCACGGAACTCATTGCTCAAGTATTCTCCTCCTCGATCTGATCGAAAGATCTTAATACTTTTACCCGTTTGGTTCTCTACTTCGTTCTTATATTCTCTGAATTTCTCAAAAGCTTCAGACTTATGTTTCAACAGGAATACATGTCTGTATCTTGAAAGATCGTCAGTGAATGCAATAAAGTAGGAAGAACCATTCCTGGCATGTGTAGACATGGGACCACATACATCACTATGTATCAGTCCCAAGAGTTCTATAACTCTTTCTCCATGTCCACTAAACGGAGTTTTGGTCACTTTGCCTTTGAGACATGACTGGCAAGTGTCATAAGATGAAAATTCGAACGGTTTCAAATATCCATCTTTATGTAACTTAGCTAGTCGTGTCGCATTGATATGACCTAGTCTATAATGCCACAAGAAGGATTCGTTCATTTCTGAACTCTTCCTCTTGTGTGTGTTTTATACATTAAGTACTGTGGTTTGATTGAGAACGTATATGCCATTAAATAATGAGCCTGATCCAATCAACTTTTGATTTAGGAATATGTTCATAACATTATCCTATACTACAAAATTATATTCTTCTTTGCTCAATAAAAAAACTGATATAAGATTGCATATCAGGGTCGGAATATAATAGCATTCGTTCAGAATCAATGTATTACAATTTGGTAACACAAGATGATATTCACCAACTGCTTTGGCTGCAACATTTGCACCATTCCATACTTTTATGGAATGATTACCTTCTCCCAGTTCCCTACCTTTCTATAGCACATGTAACATATTACATATGTGGGATTCCGATCCGGTATCTAATACCCAGGACGTAAAGTGAACTGAGAAACAGTTCTCAATAACTAACACACCTGAAGAAGATGCATCATCATGCTTATTCTTCGTTTGGGCGGCATGAGAATCCAGATATTCTCCTATTCCCTGCTCGTACTTATAAGAATTATAAGTTGGAGCGGGACCAACGTTCCCCTGCTCAGTATAATAAGCAGGTTCAGTCAATATATCCATATTATTATCTTGATTAAAGCCTGACATGGTCGCTACCTGGAGAGAGAGAAGAAAACACTTTAGCGTATGCTCTTGCAAGATTATATTGGTTATTATCTTATCTCATCAGGATGGTTCCCACTGCTTTTTATCAAATCTTCCTTCAAACCCTAAAAGGTAAGACTAACCGGAATTAATTACACCTTACAAGTTCGCCAATCTTTCGGCCAGGCCAGTGTTGGTACTTTGAGAAAAGTTCCCCGTGCTTTCGCACGGACCTAATTAGAATAAACCTCGTTTTCCTAGAGGCATAACCCCGTAAACACCTTTCTAGACACCTACTTGATTGGCTAATTGTCATGTGTAAAATTCTCCCAGTAGTAACTCTTACTCGCAGTGGGTATCAGGATCCAACTATCTCATAGGAGGTATGCAATCTCATTGCAAATTTCAACTCTTGAAACTCCCAATAATTTACCCCTAGAATGCTATGACCTTGACGCATGCCAAACAACCCATAGCCCGCTAGTCAAGTTCAACCCGTGCATTTCCTGATTGAATTAAACCCACCCGTACAACCCTTGACGCATGCCAAACAACGCCGTACGAATACCTTAATCCAATCACATCTTATGTTGTAGATAAGTACTAATCAGCTACCGTACAGTACGCCTTGACGCATGCCAAACTACCGTAGCACGAATACTAAATAATACTTATCTGAAATGACGGAGGGCTACGCAGATTTTTCTGAAAACCATGAGTGTAATGAACTTGATATCGTTGTAGAAACAGGTGATTTTTAAAAGGAGTATTTTTTAGGCTTTTCTAGTTTCGCTAAAGAGGTCACTCCCGGTGAAGGGATCTCGGCTCTTTCCTTATCGAATAAGGTGCAGGTTATTTCATAAATACCGCTGTGCAAAGCAAGAACTATAGAAGTAATCAAAAACTAAACTGTGAGTTTGTAGCATCTGCCAGTTTTGCTAAAGAGGTCACTCCCGGTGAAGGGATCTCGGCACTTTCCTCATCGAATAAGGTGCAGGGTATATCACATATACCACTATGCAAAGCAAAAACTGTAGCTACCCTTTTTGAAAATTTGATTCTACAACATCTTTTAGGTTTCTTTTCTTTTATTAATCTCATTAATAAATCCCATCATTTATGCTTTCTAAGCATCACAGAAAAAACAAAAATACAACGTACGCTTATGCCATCCGCATTCGCCATAATGTTCCGTTATGCACCGTTAGGTTACTTAACTAACGGCATACCGGGACGGGACTAGTGCGAGTGTAAAACATAAACAACGTTTATTATATATCATATATACAATAATAAAGCATTCGTCTCACGCATATAATATGATCACATCACAGTATATCAGCAGCAGAAGAATAATATGAAATATTAGATATACTAGGAGGTCCGTGTTTTATTTTGAGTCTGTATAAAACACGGATTCCACGGTCGCGATGAATAGCCAAACCCACATCTCTAGACCCCTATGAGAGCGGCAAGTAATACGGCCAATTCTAGGATTAGGAGACCCGGTCTCGACTCCTCGAGATGGCCTCCCACTGGACCCTAGAACCCGGTTACTTGTGCTCCCCTCCTTGGGTCTATCCTAATGCGGAAAAGTAAATAATATACAATGGTGACATCATCCTCAACCCGGAAGTGCCATTATAAAAGAATATTACATACATTGAATTTTACATGAATGAAAATAAAAACCCTCATCTCACATAAAACCCCCGGCTATTCAAAACACGACGATCCAATATAACATATCACAACAACACATAACATCTCATATCATCAACGTAAACAAGTATGCGTATCCCGATTGTCGTTGATGTATAGCAACGAAGCCGGCAATACCCCACATACTACACTTACGGTCGCAGAAAAGAAAAGTGAAAAACTACAACATTTGGAATCCACAATCACCTTAGACATCGTAAACCCGAAATATCACATATTACGGATTTCATGCCTAACTATATGAATTCCACATATTGTATCACAATCACAAAATATTAAGACGATGTTTAACGTTTCGATCGAATCAACATACACTCACAAATTACCCCCGTGAGCTCAACACTTGAGCAAAATTAAAACACTCAAAAACCGTGCCACAGTGTCTATGGACCAGCCATAGAAGGAGTTAACCAATGCCCCACCTATGACACCACGGAACTACGGCAAATCCTAGGGTTCGATCGCGGTTCCATGGACATAGAATCGAGTTAAGGTTAGTATAGTCTTCTAGGGGGTCCATAGGGGCACTTGCACGATTTTACGAATATAATCAACTTCGAAAAATTACAACACTTGGAAATTTCAGCAGGGTACAAAATGTGGTGTTTTGAAGTTCGTTCGAACTACTAAACATTGTCAAGGTTACAAATACAGTGCTAGAATTTACGACTACGAAGCACTACGAATTATCCCCAGGTCAAAATAATCATCACATGAAAATTGGGCTAAGCAAACAATACTAGAAACCCCAAAATGAAGACAATAGAGCGCTGGAGCAATACGGGAGGGGGGGGATTGGAGCCTAGGAGGCCGGCCTGCTCGGTTTTTGGGGCCACGTGCTCGGCCAAAATCCGAGCACTACCCTCCACATTTCCCTTATGTTCTTATATTGTCCCAAATAGTCTTCTGCACTTGTTTAAAAAATTTTTAGACGACTTTTTAAAAAATTTACAGAGAGCTAGATTAGGGTTTCATAATACCGTATTTTCGGAGTCGATTTCGTTTTCGTAATAATGCTAATACCGTGTCTAAAATTCTAGCTTGGCTCTGATACCACTGTCGGGTTTCCAATGCACATAGTTTAGGGTTTGGTAGCATCACTCGTGCCACTTTAAAAATTAGAGAGGTGCAAAGCAAATAACCATGAATCTTTAAACTAGAATTATTAGGGTAACAAAGTTTGTATCACATACAAAGAACTATCTATCACAAAAAGTAGAGATTACAACCTTTGTAATCTCTCTTTGGTGACTCCTTAGACCTTTGAGAGTTTGGAACGGATCACTAGCAACCTTCCAAGTCCACAATGATCCACCCGAAGTCCCTTTGCCCAAAGCACCTTACTTTACTTGATCCATGATGAAGTGTAGCAAAACACCCTACACAAATGGGCTAGATGTGTATAGAATGATGAGGTGGTTTGTATTCTCTAATCAAAATCTTTTCTTTTTTACTAACTCACTCAAATGAAATATCAAGAGAGAGAAAGGAAGAAGAAGATGATGGCAAAGCTCAAGCTCTTTTTCTTTTGTGATGAATAATGAAAGGTTTTTTTTAGATGAGAATCAAATAATCATATTATATCCTTCTCTCCTCAAACCATGGTTAGTTAATATTTTAGATATTTTAGATTGAGTTAAAGTCCAAAAGAGAATTAACCTAAGGTTAAAGGTTAGGTCAAGAATGGTCACAAAGTCAAATGAAGATAATCTTTAACCATGTGTGAATTATCTTTAGTTTTAACTCAAAAATGAATATATATATATATATATATATATATATATATATATATATATATATATATATTAACAACCATGTGAGTCTTGCATTGCCACCATATAGTGTATCATCAACCATGATAACTATCCGTGTATGTATGTATGTGTCCATGCACATCAACATGTGCATACATGCATGCATACAACATCTTTAAAGAAAAAGGTTTAAATAAAGAATTAAACTAAAAGTCAAATGTTAAATCAACACTTGATTTAACAATCCGGTCATATCACATATGACTCGACCAATAGAAAAAAGCCCGATTAACATACGGTATCACATACTCGCATTCAATCGGGTCCCCGCGCATATCTCATATGCACACCACATCCTTTCGCCTGAGCTAGGAAACTCCTATGTGGTACTCTAAGACTCGTCAATACGCCGGCAGTGGGTGATGATCATATCAAACACCGACAAGCCGCAAGCGGTCGGCTAAACGTAACGGCCACCCGGGTATTGAGTGATCGGAAGAAAACCAGCGAAGCTGTCAAACTCCCGTGAATCCAATCAGTAACACTACCGTACAGTCCGGTCTCTTCGTCTGATATGTTCGCATATCCAGTCTAGGGGAGGTAAATGTCAGACCCCAGTAACCGATAAGTCGTGTCGATGTAAGGCTCTTAACAGGTCGAAAAACTGCTGATAGCTCTTACCAGCAGCACTCCATATCAGTCCTGGCCAGGGACTTCCAGTTATAGCCAATTGAACACAGCGCAACATCAACTCCCTATACCGGGAGAGACGAAACCCCTCCTATCGCTCATTGCCTCCATGTGATTCGAGACTGTACCCAAAAGCCACCGTTTTGCACGCCCTCTTGGACGTGGTAAGATGGAAATCAAAGCACAGTGGGAATCACACAAGACTCTATGACGATCTCGAGTCTACAGACTAACCTGTACCAGTGTCACCGGAGAACTGCTATCTGACGATAGGTATAATACCATCTAGGAGTACTCGGCGAGTCCGTTCAGTATATCTAGTCTCCACTGAGCACCCGTACACCATCTTTGATGTCAAACACCGATGGATATGGGATTATCCATCGCCCATCATATGGGTCAAGATGCGTATACGCTAGTCTACTTTGGTGTATCGATGCCCTGTCTCGATACACTCTCGACTAGGAACAGTTATAGGATGTACTCTTGGACTACCCTGGCCCAACTAATATGATCTGCATCATAGTCCTAGTAGTCGAGTACATATCTCAGGGCTTTATCAACATGTGAGAGCAAGACATAAACCAATACAAATCAACATGTTTAGACAAAGTGAAACCAGATAGCATACTATCACATCGATCAAGAAAGTCCGCTCTCTATATATCCAAGCATCCACTATAATATACATGATATGTGCAACAATGGCCTCTAGGGCATATATACAACTAACAAAATCATAATGGCGTAAATATCATATCAAAAACCAAAACAACGAGCTAAGCACCGTAGGTTAGAACTTACAGCTTAGTTACCCCAAAAATGACAAGATACCCTGATATTAACGTATGAACGTCAATAATTCAGTTGCGGCACAGAAATACGAAAAATCGTATCGAAATGTCCGAAACTTAATAAAACCTTACTAGAACACTCCCAGATTTCACTGTATGAATACTGGGACAAATTAAACAATACTGTAGATCATAAAATAGCCAAATACACCCACGTAACAAAAACCAAACAATGATATAGGGAGACCGGCGGCGCCGGCCAAAACAAGGATGTCGCCGGGTGAAGTAGGGAATTTAGGGCCCGAGCTTTAGGTGTAGTCTCATAATGGTCTCATCATACTATAGTTTTTCTAGTTTTTCTATGGGTTATACCTAGTGGTTCCAGATTCAATTCTAATATGATAAATATCACAAAAAACTAGTTTTCTGATGTGTAACACTAAAAACAGATATGTGAACAGAATAGAAGTTGAAAAGAAAGTAAGATATACCTATTAGGATGATGCACAAGAGATCACCAACTCAAGAATTGCATGTGGAACCTTTTAGGTGTTGTAGTGGATCAAGATAGATGATGTAAACAAATTGATGAAGAGACCATGGCTTCACCCTTGATATGGTGAACTCTTGGGAATATTTGTGTTGGATTTTGAAGGGAAAAGTGTTTGTTCAGTTGTGAAAAGAGAAAGAATATGGTAATTTAGATGAAAGAGTTAGATAGAAAAGAGTGGGGTGGAGAGTTGTGAGGTGTGTTGGGGTCGAATATTGCACCCCGGTTGACCAAGTCAAAGTCAAGGTCAACCCCAAGCCAGGTAGGCCCAAGCCCAGATCAAGTGGGCTCATGCCCGAGTCGAGCCCGAACATGAAGCGGCCGGCCTCCCTCATGCCAAAATAAAAATTATGTAATAAATAGTTTTGATGTAATATTTTTTTATGCATGAATGTAAGAAAATAGGCATGAAGCCAAATTTTTGTAAGGCCCATGGCTTATGTGCAAAAAGAAATAGCATATGAGACATGAGATGGGCAAAATGCCATTTTGTAAAGCCTAAGAGGCCATGTGTAATTTTTTAAGCCTATATAAGACAACATGATAATGGAATAAAGGAGGACTTTTTCATTCTCTTAAAAATCTAGGGTTTGTGCCTCTTTCTCCTTTCACAAGGTTCTAAACCTTCTTTCCCTTTATCAATTAAATCAAGAGTTTTACTCTTCCTTTCGCAAAACTAAATAGTTTTTCACCACAAAACCCACAAAAAGAAACCCGAATCTTCCATCAGATCTCAAAAAAGGGAGATTTTTAAATCTCATCCCCTTTTCTCTAAGATCCGGCCAACAGAGAGGAGGAAGAAGGAGACCCATCTTCAAAGACCCCATTTTAGGAAAGATCCAAAGCTCAGGGGAGAAGAAAAGGGTCCCCTTTTGAGCATTTATAAGGATTTCTTGGAGTTTAACTCCACAAATCAAACCTTCTGAGAGTTTAACTCCATATAAAAAAAGTCCTTTCTTTCTAGGAGTTCAACTCTAAAAGTCAATCGGGAGTACAATTCCTTGTGCAGGGGCTAAGCCCCATTCTCCTGCTGGCGCCCAGTGCCCGCATGCCGCGCACATGAGGCGCAGGTGTCCAGTGCACGCGTGCCGCACACGTGAGGCCCCAGCTCCTGCGTGCCGTGCAAGTGAGGCCCTAACGCCCACGTGCCAGGCATGTGAGGCGCTGGCGCCCAGCGCCTGCGTGCTGCGCACGTGGGGCGCTGTCCCCCACGCGTCCTTTGGATGCTTTTTCCCCTTTATATGTGTGTGTGTGTGTGTGTGTAGATACACACACACTCCACGATACTGTCCCTATTAGAAAAAATTTCTAACGGGGCGCTGCCCCGCACCCCGCAAGGGGGCTGCTAGCCCCCTTGACCCCCAGCCTGTTATCCGGGTAGCGAGACCCCGTAAAAACTCTGCGGGTTCCCCGATATATCTAAAACCCCTTCAAAACACACGTACACTGCACATTGAGTTCGCATAACCTGTTTGACCCATCAATCGAAGGTTCTCTCATTCTAAAAACGAGAGGTAATTAACGGCAGCTTAGTCCGCGGTTGCCGGAGATTCGGATCCCCACAATCAATAAACCACTGCCTGCCCTATGCAGGGGAAATCTGTAGTATGCCTGACAAGCGCGCAAGTATTTCCATCTCAATAGGGTGACGAAAAACACTGACACGACCCAAAATTTGGCCCGTGACCGGCACTTAAGCTACGTAACGTCTACAGGCGTACGCAACTTAAGTATGCCGAAACCCAGAAATCTAAACCACCAAAAACTGGATAAACGGAGAGAAGTATAGTTTCATTCGGAAAATCTTAAGTAAAATCTTTAACTTAAGTTTTTTTTCTTGAAAATTTCGGCAGCACCTCCTTCGTAAAAACTAGCCCCGAAAACGGGTACAACATAGATAATATATAAAGCATCCCAAACGGGAGAAAATCACGTCCAACGGCGGAGAAAACCACCACAAACATATATACGACGCCGAAATGAAGAAATATAAAAGAAAACTGCATAAAGAAGTAAAACTTTTCAACAAAACCGGCTCCCACGAGCACGGCACCCAAAGTCTCCAAAATAATAGTTCAACACCGAATCCTCACAACTCATCTCTAAGTCAAATACAAGAAGAGGTAGATGAAGAATACTAGATCCAAAAAAAAATATACAATGTATAAACGGATAACCGCAAACCAACCTAAAAGCAAAGGCCTCACAGCCAACTGTAGCGGTATCCGCAAAAGTAGAGATGATAAGATGTCTTGCAGCGACTACTCAGAGGGTAAGTCCTGCAAAATCACTGTGGCACAACGGGGGTGAGTTTCCAACTCGTGAATAGTAATTAACATCATACTGTAATCGTAAGTATGCACGAATAGCGATTAATCTATCATATGTAATTCGATAGTATAAGTATGACAATATGAATATGCAACAATCATGTAAAGGTACATCATCAGGGTACTACAACTACATGAAGCAATGCATATCAAAAATAATCCTGAGTGGGAGGGATGATAAATAAAACCTCATGCAAAATCATCGGCATGGAAAAACACTAGTGTCCCTCACTGACACATCAAATCCCAAATCCTCAGGCACCGCATCCACAGATCGGCCCTCATATCCTGTAAGTCTCATGGAACCTGAGCGTCTAACATCGACACCCGAAACATCATGAAAACATATACCTGTGTGTATATATACATATATAAGTATGAGGATATCAACCACGTATGTCCACCGACGATACGTAGAAATCATGGAAAACCTGAGTGTCAAACACCGACACTCAAAACATCATGAAACCCGTGTCTAGTATCGACACGTAAATCCTCATAACTCAGGAGCTGTCACCACGACTGGCCCTGACGATATGTCGTACATCACTCCGGTCGGTATCCCCACGATAACCGCCGAGTCCAAATAAAATCACCGGTAGGTAGTGGTCCCTCTGTCAGGCTTATCGTCTATACCACGAAATCACCACTCGTCCCGGGGTACCATACCGGGTCCACCATGTACCCACAGATGGTGACTCTCGCTCCTCGAATCGGGTATCACAAGCCAAATCTCAGAACCGAGAAATCACATGGTGGACGCACGTAAATATCATATCAAGAGAAACCGGGTTTTCAAACAATACATAGTTTTCTTGAAATACCCACACGGTTCTCAAATCCATAAATCATATGAAATCCATATCTCAATGCGTAAATCCATGAAAACTGATATATGCAACATAAAACAACAATATTAGCATATCAAGGGAAAGCCGCTCTTTTAAATGAACCCATCTTTAAAATATACCTTGCGGTTACCAAATCCTCCAAAAACAAGTGCAACATCATATGAAGTGTACATGCAATTGTAGCAAGGTTTAAGTATCTACATGTAAGCAAATATGTATGATGTATTTCATAAGCACAATAGTCAACGTCTCAATATCACATGTCAAAACAATACCACTTAGAGTATATACAACTATAGCAAAATATGTGGGTGTACATGTCAGTATGTATGCATGATGTAAATGTAACTGTAATCGAGTATGTAGGTGTACATGTCAATATGTATGCATGATGTAAAAGTAGCTATAATCGAGTATGTGGGTGTACTTGTCAATATGTATGCATGATGTACAAGTAGCTATAGTAAGATATACGTGAAATGGAATAAGGGTCACTATCTCAACTATCCCGGCCCAATACAATATCACGTATGTATGTGTCCACAGTATTTCATATGCACAATGGAATAAGAGTTACTACCTCAACTATCCCTATCCACTACCATATCACGTATGTAGGTGGTTTGTGCATGTCATGGCAATTACTGACGGTGTGGGTGTAGCATACAATTTAGTGCTCGTGCAACATGAACCATCAGTAATATGTTATATCTAAATGTACAAGTCAAGATACAACAGATAATACTATGAAATGACATTCATATGAAATCAACTAATATGCAATAACATACAGCTATCATATCATATCATATCAGCCCCGACGCATAACGCCATACGGGCGATTATCCTGTAGATGTTAAATCTACTCACCGATGGTCTCGAGCTATGAAAATCCGACCACCTGCTTCCCTTTGTTCGCAGCGTCCGAAGCCCCCGCTTGCGATGCTATAATTTCACAAACACATAGACAGTGCAAAAATCTCAGAAATCGTCCAATATAACGTAAAACTACATTTAAAACGACGCACCAACACTAAACTAACTCACAAGTGTCCGTCTAGTGGTTAACGTGCGTGACGATACTACGAAACCTACCCAAGTGCAGCAGCTGCACAAGATCACGATCCGTGTCGGATAACGTAACACGCGGACACAAAACACTAGATTATAGGAAAATGATCCCAGATTTTGCATACTATAAATACTAAAAAAGTAAACAGTACCAAACACCCATAAACCACAACAGATAGCTACCCATAAAAAAACCAACATCCATCTCCCCTCCAAAACCGGTGTCGCCGGAATTCAATCTTTAGTCGCCGGCCAAAACCGGTGGGGTGGTTCTCGTGCTTCAGGTGGAATCCTAGGGTCACTAGTACAACACTACTATCTTGTTCGGTAATTCACTAAAAATCTTAGGTCACAGCAGATCCCAGAAGCTCTAAAAAGAAACTAAAAATACGATATTGCACTAATCGATACTTAAAGTGTTCTACACCATAACCAACGAGCTATACATCATAAAAACTTCTATTTAACAGTTTAGGAATTATACCTATCAACACTTGCTCCCAAGATCCAAGCTTTCCTAGCTCTAAGTGATCAAAGAAGCTAAAATAATACTTGAAGTGTTTTTGTGAGATAAATTATGGAATTTTGGAGATTTATTGAGCTTGGAATTGTTGCAAATGATAAAAGAAACACAAAAGGGCAGAAGAAGGAAGAAGAACTCGGCCAAGTGAGGAAATATGAGGAATTGTGAGGAGTGTTCTAGCTAAAATTGCAATAAATGCACATAAATGCACATTCATGCACATACCACCTTTTCCATTCATTTTTATTTCTTTAAAACATTAATCCTTTAGTCAACACAAAAGATCTAGATATTATAAGTAGGGTTTGGTTTTACTTAAACTTGATTTATTAGCAATGATACAATTTTATGAGAAATTTCCCAAACCCAATATGTAAATGCCACATTAAAATAATATTTAAATAGGGAAAAAAAACTTCCCATATACCCCCAAAGCTCACGCACTAGCTTTATTTTAGCTAAACTAGGTGCCGGCATGTTTATATGGGCATTTGATCACAGTCGGGTTAAAACGGAAAATACCGACAATTTTACCCTAAAACGGAAAAATTCGCATAACGATTTCTAAAACGTTACAATCTCCCCCTTATAGAAATTTGGTCCCCGAATTAAAATTTCATATTAAGCGTACCTTCAAAAAGATGAGGGAATTTCTTCCGCATCTCGCTCTCGGCCTCCCAAGTGATCTCCTTACTAGTAGGACTACGCCAAAGAACCTTCACAGATGGCAAGACTTTTGACCGAAGTTTCTTCACCTGCCGATCCAAAATAACTACCGGCTGCTCGGTGAACGAAAGATCGCGCTCAAGCTGAACGATCTCGTGTTGAATCATGTGAGAAGGGTCATGAAGGTATCTACGAAGCATCGACACATGAAAAACGGGGTGCACCTCCGGAAAACTAGGAGGGAGCGCCAAACGATAAGCAACAGAACCCACTCGCTCAAGGATCTCGAAAGGACCTACAAATCTGGGACTGAGCTTCCCTCTCTTCCTAAATCGCATAATGCCCTTCATCGGAGAAATCCTCAGGAATACATGATCCCCCACTGCGAATTCAAGTCTGCGACGATGACGGTCGGCATAAGACTTCTGTCTGCACTGGGTTGCCCTCACCTGTCTTGAATCAGCTAGATCTTCTCCGTACTCTCCTGAACTAGCTGGGGTCCCAAAACTCTACTCTCGCTGAGTTCGGTCCAACAGACTGGCGATCGACACTTCCTACCATATAAAGCCTCAAAAGGTGCCGTCTGAATAGTCTCCTGAAAGCTATTGTTGTAGGAGAACTCAATCAACGGTAAGTGACGATCCCAACTGCTACCAAAATAAAGCACACATGCACGGAGCATATCCTCCAGAGTCTGTATAGTCCGCTCCGACTGACCATTGGTCTGTGGATGAAAAGCGGTGCTAAAACTCAACCGGGTACCCAAAACTTCCTAAAGCTTCTGCCAAAGACGGCTAGTAAACTGGTTGCCTCTGTCGGATACTATGCATATGGGAACACCGTGCAAACGCGCAATCTCATCTATGTACTACTGAGCATATTGAGCATAACCGAAAGTGGTCTTCACTCGAAAGAAGTGAGCCGCTTTCGTCAACCGGTCAACAACCACCCAAATGGAGTCATACCCTCTACTGATCCTGGGTAGACCCACAATGAAGTCCATGAAAATCTGCTCCCATTTCCATTCCGAAATGGGAAAAGGCTGCAACTCTCCAGCTGGTCTCTGATGCTTAGCCTTGACTTGCTGACAAGTCAGGCACCTCGAAACGAAGTCCGAAATATCCCGCTTCATCCCTTCCCACCAGTAAAAGTCTCTCAAGTCACGGTATATCTTGGAGGAACCTGGATGAACGCTAAAGGCCGACTGATGCGCCTGCTCTAGGATATCGCGTCTCAACCCATCAGTATCTGGTACACACAAGCGAGTCCAGCATCGTAGCACACCCTGGTCATCAATCATGAACTCCAAAACTGTACCCTGCCGAACAAGCTCAAGAATCTCAGACAAATGGGCATCACTGGGTTGCGCCTCACGGATACGATCAAGTAGTAGTGGACGGGCGCAGACCTGAACAACCTATCCCCCAGCGGAAGTGAACTCGAACTGCACTCTACCATCACACAAGAGCTTCCAATCTGCAGAAAACTGACGCTGAACTGCGTTCAACTGGGACAAGCTACCCCCGGGCCTACGACTCAAAGCATCAGCTACTATATTCGCCTTGCCCGGATGATAAAAGATCTCACAATCATAATCCTTCACTAGCTCCATCCAACGGCGCTGTCTCAGATTCAAATCCCGCTGTTGGAAGATGTACTTCAAGCTCTTGTGATCCGTGAAGATCTGACACGACTCCCCGTACAAGTAGTGTCTCCAAATCTTCAACGTAAAGACTACTGCGGTCATCTCAAGATCATGAGTGGGGTAATTCTGCTCGTGCTTCTTCAGCTTCCTAGAAGCATAAGCAATCACTCTATCGTGCTGCATCAATACACAACCGAGCCTCACTCGAGAAGCATCACAGTAAACAACATATCCGTCCGATCCAGAAGGCAAAGATAGAACTGGTGCTGTCGTCAACCGAGTCTTCAACTGCTGAAAACTCTGCTCCCACGCATCAGTCCAAAGAAAAGGAACTCTCTTCAGGGCCAGTCCAGTCAGCGGTGCAGCGATACTCGAGAAATCCTACACAAAACGGCGATAATAACCAGCTAAGCCCAAAAAGCTGCGGACCTCAGTCACCGATACAGGTCTGGGCCAAAGCTGTACAGCCTCGATCTTCCTCGGGTCCACAAGAATAACATCACCAGTCACCACATGACCCAGGAAGTTAACTCTAGCAAGCCAAAATGCACACTTTGAGAATTTAGCATATAGCTGGCGCTCTCTCAATATCTGCAAAGTAATTCTCAAGTGCTGCTCATACTCCTCACGACTCGTAGAGTAGACCAGTATGTCATCAATAAACACAATAATAAACTGGTCGAGGAACAGCCTGAAAATCCAGTTCATCAGATCCATGAACGCTGCTGGCGCATTGGTGAGTCCGAACGATATCACCAAAAACTCATAATGCCCATAGCGTGTACGAAAAGCTGTCTTCGGAATGTCATCATTCCGAACCCGCAACTGATGATAACCCGAACGCAAATCAATCTTAGAAAAATGTTTAGCACCCTGGAGATGATCAAATAAACCATCAATGCGAGGTAAAGGATACCTATTCCGTACCGTAACTCGGTTCAATTGACGATAATCCACACACAGCCTCAAACTGTCGTCCTTCTTCTTGACGAACAGAACAGGAGCTCCCCACGGCGAAACACTTGGACGCACAAGTCCCATATCAAGAAACTCTTGCAATTGATCTTTAATCTCTCTAAGCTCTGCCGGAGCCGTCCGATAAGACGGTATAGAAATAGGCTCCGTTCCAGGAATCAAATCAATGCAGAACTCAATATCGCGCTCTGGCGGCAACCCAGGTAACTCATCGGGAAAAACGTCGGGAAACCCTCGAACGGTAGGAACTCGGTCCAACGACTCCACTGTGGCTCCAGTGTCATGAATGAAAGCCAAGAATCCCCGACATCCCCTCCTTAAAAGCCGACTAGCGCAAAGGACAGAAATCAAACTGTGAGAGGCGGCACCACGGTCCGCCTGCATAACAAACACTGACTCGCCGGGAAAACAAAACCTAACTGTCTTCTCGCGGCAGTCCACGAACGCGTAGCAAGTAGCTAACCAGTCCATGCCCAGCAGAACATCGAAGTCCAACATCTCAAGAAAGATCAAGTCGACGGATAGATCCCTGTCTCCTATACGGACAACACATGCCCGGAACACATTTCGCGCAACAAACGACTCTCCCACAGGAGTAGTCACGACAAGCGGCTAATCTAGCAAATATGACTCTCAGCCTAACCTCGGCAGGAAATACGTAGAAACATACAAATGCGTAGATCCCGGATCGAAAAGAACATGTGCATCATAAGAACATACAAAAAGGGTACCTGAAACCACAGCATTGGACGCCTGAGCGTCCTGGTGAGTCAAGGCAAAAACCCGAGCCTGCCCTCTACCGGCTACTGGCCATCCTCTACCTCCGCCACCTCGTCCTTTCGGCATAAAACCACCGCGACCACGACCTCTCTGAATAGGAGTCTGACGCGGCGCAACCACAGGAATAAGAGGCAACGCTCTCTGAGGCGGAGAACGTGGTAAGGTAACCTAGGGTACGGCTGGCCCTCTATGACGCACCACGGTACAATCCCGAACAAGGTGATGTAGACTGCCACACCCAAAGCACCCATAAGACGGTCGCTGACTCTCCTGGGAGTAAGAGCTGAATAACTGTCCCCATCCCACGTCTCTGCTACTCCCCGAGTCTGAAGGAACTCTGCCTCGGCGTGCAAACCTCTGTCTCCGTGCTGGTATATCCGTACGAGTCCTCTTCGGTTCTGGAACAACCGATGACTCAGACAGATGCTCCTCCACCAATAGGGCTGCATCCACAGCTGCCGCATACGTGTCGCAATGCTAAATGCTGATGGCTAGGAACAACTAGGTAAGCAGGCCTCGAACAAACCTTTCACCTCATCTCCTCAGTCGCCACCAAGTACAGAGCATACACAGATAGCTCGGTAAACAGTACATCATACTCAGACACAGTCATCCCCGGAGTCTGACGTAATGACTCAAATTTGCAAGCTCGCGCATCCTTGACGCTCAGTGGAAGAAAACGGGCGAGAAATGCCATCACAAACTCAGCCCAGGTCATAGGAGAAGGACCTGCGGCTCTGCCCCTCTCCAAGGACTCACACCACTTCTGGGCCAACCCCTCCAGACGGAAACTCGCGAACTCCACCCATCTCTCGTCGGGGCATCGGAGCGAATGACAAATCCTGGCCATCCGGTCGATAAACGACTGCGGATCCTCAGTAGTATCTGTGCCAATGAACACCGGAGGCCTCAGCCTCATGAACTCTGTCAGTGATATGGTAATAACCTCCGGAGTTGTAACTGCGACTGCCGGAACTGTAGGTACCATCGTGGTCCCTGCAACGGGTGGAACAACTGCCTGCCCCTGCGCTCGAATGGCCTCTACTAAAGTCCCCATCATCTGGCGCAGGTCCTGCATACCAGCCCCAAATATAGCAATGTGCTCCGGTACAACAGGCGTACCGCCCTGGTCAGTCCTCGCCTCAGACGAGTCAACTCTGACCTCGGCTCTCGCGGCCGCTCTCTGTGCCCTCATAGTCTTCGGCGGCATATAAGCTAAAAATTGAAACAAGATTCGATAAGGACACGGAAATCGAATCACAAGGATGTATATCAATCACGGAAGGAATTTCAATCAATAAGTCCTAAGGTCACTTAAGACGAGTACCGCGTCGTAAGTATGCCGCGGAATATATACACGCTACGTCACTCTGCTTAAGCTACCTACTCCATCATGCCAAGGTCATCCTATACTCCGAAAGGTAAAACCTAGCGCTCTGATACCAACTTTGTCACGACCCAAAATTTGGCCCGTGACCGGCACTTAAGCTACGTAACGTCTATAGGCGTACGCAACTTAAGTAAGCCGAAACCAAGAAATCTAAACCACCCAAAACTGGATAAATGGAGACAAACATAGTTTAAAACATTCGGAAAATCTTAAGTAAAATTTTTAACTTTAGTTTTCTTTCTTGAAAATTTCGGCAGCACCTCCTTTGTAAAAACTAGCCCCGAAAACGGGTACAATATAGATAATATATCAAGCATCCCAAATGGGAGCAAATCAGGCCCAACAGCGGAGACAACCACCACAAATATATATACGATGCCGAAATGAAGAAATATAAAAGAAAACTGCATAAAGAAGTAAAACTTTTCAACAAAACCGGCTCCTATGAGCACGACACCCAAAGTCTCCAAAATAATAGTACAACACCGAATCCTCACAACTCGTCTCTAAGTCAAATACAAGAAGAGGTAGATGGAGAATACTAGATCCAACAAAAAGATATACAATGTACAAACGGATAACCGCAAACCCACCTAAAAACAAAGGCCTCACAGCCAACCGTAGCGGTATCCGCAAAAGTAGAGATGATAAGACGTCCTGCCGCGACTACTCAGAGGGTAAGTCCCGCAAAACACAGTGGCACAACGGGGGTGAGTTGCCAACTCGTGAATAGTAATTAACATCATACTGTAATCGCAAGTATGCACGAATAGCAATCAATCTATCATATGTAATCCGATAGCATAAGTATGACAATATGAATATGCAACAATCATGTAAAGGTATATCATCAGGGTACTACAACTACATGAAGCAATGCATATCAAAAATAATCCTGAGTGGGTGGGATGATAAATAAAACCTCATGCAAAATCATCGGTATGGAAAACCACCAGTGTCCCTCGCTGACACATCAAATCCCAAATCCTCAGGCACCGTATCCACAGATCGGCTTTCACATCCTGTAAGTCTCATGGAACCTGAGTGTCTAACATCGACACCCGAAATATCATGAAAACATATACCTGTGTGTATACATACATATATAAGTTGAGGATATCAACCACGTATGTCTACCGACGAAACGTAGAAATCATGGAAAACCTGAGTGTCAAACACCGACACTCAAAACATCATGAAACCCGTGTCTAGCATCGACACGTAAATCCTCATAACTCAGGCGCTGTCACCACTACTGGCACTGACGATATGTCGTACATCACTCCGATCGGTATCCCCACGATAACCGCCGAGTCCAAATAAAATCACCAGTAGGTAGTAGTCCCTTTGCCAGACTTATCGTCTACACCACGAAATCACCACTCACCCCGGGGTACCATACCGGGTCCATCATATACCCGTAGACGGTGCCACCCGCTCCTCGAATTGGGTATCACAAGCCAAATCTCAGAACCGAGAAATCACATGGTAGACGCACGTAAATATCATATCAAGAGAAACCGGGTTTTCAAACAATACATAGTTTTCTTGAAATACCCCCACGGTTCTCAAATCCATAAATCATATGAAATCCATATCTCAATGCGTAAATCCATGAAAACTGATATATGCAACATAAAACAACAATATGAGCATATCAAGGGAAAGCCGCTCTTTTAAATGAACCTATCTTTAAAATATACCTTGCGGTTCCCAAATCCTCCAAAAACAAGTGTAGCATCATATGAAGTGTACATGTAATTGTAGCAAGATTTAAGTATCTACATGTAAGCAAATATGTATGATATATTTCATAAGTACAATAGTCAACGTCTCAATATCACATGTCAAAACAATACCACTTAGGGTATATACAACTATAGCAAAATATGTGGGTGTACATGTCAGTATGTGTGCATGATGTACATGTAACTGTAATCAAGTATGTGGGTGTACATGTCAATATGTATGGATGATGTAAAAGTAGCTGTAATCGAGTATGTGGGTGTACATGTCAATATGTATACATGATGTACAAGTAGCTATAGCTAGATATACGTGAAATGGAATAAGGGTCACTACCTTAACTATCCCGGCCCAATGCAATATCACGCATGTATGTGTCCACAGTATTTCATATGCACAATGGAATAAGAGTTACTACCTTAACTATCCCTATCCACTACCATATCACGTATGTAGGTGGTTTGTGCGTGTCATGGAAATTACTGACGGTGTGAGTGTAGCATACAATTTAGTGCTCGTGCAACATGAACCGTCAGTAATGTGTTATATCTAAAGGTACAAGTCAAGGTACAACAGATAATACTATGCAATGACATTCATATGAAATCAACTAATATGCAATAACATGCAGCTATCATATCATAACAGCCCCGATGCATAACGCCATACGAGCGATTTCCCCGTAAATGTTAAATCTACTCACCGATGGTCTCGAGCTATGAAAATCCGACCACCTGCTTCCCTTTGTTCGCAGCGTCCGAAGTCCCCGCTTGCGATGCTATAATTTCACAAACACATAGACAGTGCAAAAACCTCAGAAATTGTCTAATATAACGTAAAACTATGTTTAAAACGACACACCAACACTAAACTAACTCACAAGTGTCCGTTTAGTGGTTAACGTATGTGACGATACTATGAAACCTACCTAAGTGCAGCAGCTGCACAAGATCACGATCCGTATCGGATAACGTTACACGCGGACACAAAACACTAGATTATAGGAAAACGATCCCATATTTTGCATACTTTAAATACTAAAAAAGTAAGCAGTACCAAACACCCCTAAACCACAGCAGATAGCTACCCATAAAAAAACCAACATCTATCTTCCCTCCAAAACCGGTGTCGCCAGAATTCAAGCTTTGGTTGCCGGCCAAAACCGATGGGGTGGTTCTCGTGCTTCAGGTGGAATCCTAGGGTCACTAGTACAACACTACTATCTTTGTTTGGTAATTCACTAAAAATCTCAGGTCACAGCAGATCCCAGAAGCTCTAAAAATAAACTAAAAATACGATGTTGCACTAATCATACTTAAAATGTTCTACACCATAACCAACGAGCTATACATCATAAAAACTCCTATTTAACAGTTTAGGAATTATACCTATCAACATTTGCTCCCAAGATCCAAACTTTCCTAGCTCCAAGTGATCAAAGAAGCTAAAGTAATACTTGAAGTGTTTTTGTGAGATAAATTATAGAATTTTGGAGATTTATTGAGCTTAGAATTGTTGCAAATGATAAAAGAAACACAAAATGGCAGAAGAAGGAAGAAGAACTCGGCCAAGTGAGGAAATATGAGGAATTGTGTGGAGTGTCTAGCTAAAATTGTAATAAGTGCACATAAATGCACATTCATGCACATGCCACCTTTTCCATTCATTTTTATTGCTTTAAAACATTAATCCTTTAGTCAACACAAAAGATCTAGATATTATAAGTAGGGTTTGGTTTTACTTAAACTTGATTTATTAGCAGTGATACAATTTTATGAGAAATTTCCCAAACCCAATATGTAAATACCACATTAAAATAATATTTAAATAGGAAAAATTCTATTTGAACCAAAACTTCCCATATACCCCCAAAGCTCGCGCACTAGCTTTATTTTAGCTAAACTAGGTGCTGGCATGTTTATACGGGCGTTTGATCACAGTCGGATTAAAACAGAAAATACCGACAATTTTACCCTAAAACGGAAAAATTCGCATAACGATTTCTAAAACGTTCCAAACACCCTACAAGGTGGAGGTGTCAGCCATGAAGGATGAGGTGAAGAGTGGTAAGGTGGTGGTGTAAAGTGAGAAGGAGGAGGTGGAGGGAGGAAGGTGAGTGTGCGGGTGTGTTGAGGGTGAGGGTTTAACCTAGCTAACATATACTATACCCTCATCTTAACATTTGAAATAAAACAAAAAAACCCTTTATGTAACAATCTAAATCCATGTTTTTAAAAGAATGAAATACTTATTATAACACTTAAATATCATTATCTTAATGTAAAATATCATGTCATGTTAAAATATCATTTTTATGATATCACCCCTATTTTTCTATTTTTACCAAAATAAGTACATTTTTGCGGATATAAATCCGATACCAAAATTCATATGCGATATTATTTTTGTAAACTCATTATCTCTATATTTAAAATTTAAAATTAATATTTATAATTTTCCAAAATGTTACAGTGGGTTTCTCACGGCGAGGGTGAAGGAAAGAAGAAAGAGAAGGAGAGAGAGAGGCAGTGAGTAGAGAGAGAGAGAGAGAGAGAGAGAGAGATACGTGAGGATTATTATAGGATTTAGTTAATATATATATATATATATATATATATATATATATATATATATATTGACTGTAAGTATAGTTTAGGTTTTTTAAAAAAATATTATAATATATATATATTCTATGATTTTATAGGTAATACAAAAATACTTCGAAAAATACTCGGGTCACTTCTAAAAATCTAGTTTTAAAATACGGATAATATATGTATAAGCCAAAACCATAATGCGATATCCGGTTAAATAAAATGCATACCCTCAAGAACGGATATACGTAAAAACACGTAGCGATCCAAACGAGTTCGTTTCATTAAAATGGACATGAACACGATGTCTGGATGCAACCATAAGGTATGGGGTATGATACAGGCCATGCTAGACATTAGAAATATTACATTTGGTTATAATTTGTATTATCTAAAAGGAACGCAGATGCAACATATCATATAAGTGTAATATCAAATCTAAATGTGCACGGATCCTTAGTACTAGTAAGGATATGTCGTAATTTAGAACCGAGACAGGTTTCAAGCATGCGAGTCGGATTTGATACTATCCACAGATACCAAAGCACTATCCGCACCCAAAACAAATAATAATCAAGAAATAGTCACAAGATTAGGAAATACTCAAATAGAATATGGTATATATGCACCAGGGTGTTACATTATACCCAACTACAAAAGAATTTCTTCCTCGAAATTCTCGAAACAAGAAAAGACAAGAAAACCTGAATCTAAGAAAAGAGGTGTGGAAACTTCTCTCGAATCTCGTTTTCACATTCCCAAGTTGATTCTCCGTGCGAACAATTCCCCCGCGAAACAAGTACTAGAAGGATAACCTTGTTCTTGAGGACCTTTTCTCTTCAATCTACAATCGCGATCGGTCTTTTTTCGTATGTCAAGTCCTCCCTTACTATCAGTTCCGAATGATCTAAGACGTCCGTCTCATCTCGAACATATTTGCGGAGTTGAGATACATGAAACACTCCATGAACACCTGCCAAGGATGGTAGTAAAGCCAATCGATACGCTACCTCTCCAATACGCTCGATAATACCGAAAGGCTCCACGAATCGAGGACTAAGCTTGCCTCGACTATCAAATCGAATCACTCTTCAGGTCGGTGATATTTTCAAGAATACAAGATCACCAACTGCGAACTTCAGAGGTCTTCGTCCTATATCAGCCCAACGTTTCTGTTGATCTTGTGCCGCCTTCATATGATTACGGATCATATTAACTTTCTCCATCGTTTGCACAATAAGATCCGGTCTCAATAATCTTCTTTCTCCAATATCTTCCCAACAGACGGGTGAGCGACATTTACGACCATATAATGTTTCGAATGAAACCATTTTTATAGTCGCCCGAAAATTGTTATTATACAAAAACTCCACCAAGTGCGAATGATCCTCCCATGAACCCTTGAAGTCTAACATGCATACCCTCAACATATCTTCAAGAGTTTGGATCGTTCTTTCTAACTGGCCATCTGTCTGAGGATGATAGACGGTGCTAAACTTCAATCAAGTCCCCAAACTTTCCTGTAAACGTCTCCAAAAGTGCGATAAGAATCGGGTATTACGATCGGAAACGATGCTCACTGGTACTCCATGCAATCTCCTGCATGTACCGTTCTGCTAATGCTTCCGTTGACTGACCAACTCGAAATGGTATGAAATGAGCTGCCTTGATCAATCGATCAATAATCACCCAAACTGCATTATTGCCTTTTGGACTCCGCGGTAAAGCTGTCATAAAATCCATGGTTATATGTTCCCACTTCCACTGAGAAATCGGAAGCGGTTGCAATAAACCAGCTACCCTTTGATGTTCAAGCTTGATTTGCTGACACACCAAGCACTTTGCTACATAGCGAGCAATCTATCTTTTCATGCATTCCCACCAGAAATGCTATAGTAGATCGCGGTACATCTTTATGCCTTTCGGATGTACAGAATATACGGAACTATGGGCCTCTTTCATAACTTCTTCGCGAATCTCTCCTTTAGGCACACATAAACGGCTCCTATATCGTAACGAACCATCTTCATAAATCAACAAGTCCGTTCGAAGTCCTGCTTTTACTTGTTCTCGAAACTTCTGCAACCTTGGATCGTGCGACTGTTCTGCTTTAACGTTATCGATCAAGAACGACTGTACCTGCAGCTACATCAACTGTCCCGAAGAATGCTGTAATACGATCTCTAACTCGAATCTCTAGAAATCATCTATAAGCTCCTTCTGTGCAGTCAACATCCGTATTGCTGGCAACTGACTTAGCACATCCGACGCTATATTAACTTTCCCCGGATGGTACTTTAGATCAAGATTATAGTCAGCCATCAGCTCTAACCATCTACGCTGTCTCATGTTGAGCTCTTTCTGTGTGAACACATATTTTAGGCTCTTGTGATCGGTAAACACTTCTACCTGTAGGATGTTTTTTTGTACCCTATTGAGATGGGAAATATGCGCCGTTTGTCCGGCGTATTAAAAATCCCCCCTGCCTAGGGTAGGCCGGGGTTTATTGATTGTGAGGATCCGAATCTCCCGCAGCCGCAGACTGAGCTGCCGTTAATTACCCCTCGCCTTTGAAGTGAAAGAAACTCTGATTGACAGGTCAACTAGTTATACGAACTCAGTATGCAGTGTGCGTGTGTTGTGTTTTGAAGGGGTTTTGGATATATCGGGGGGCCCGTAGAGTTTTACGGGGGTCCCGCTACCCGGATAGCGGGCTGGGGGTTAATGGGGCTAGCAGCCCCCTTGCGGGGTGCGAGGCAGCGCCCCGTTAGAAAAAATTTCCTAACGGGGGTGTATTTAGAGTGTGGAAAAGTGTAGGAAAAACAGGGTGAGGAGCGCCTTAAAGACACTTGGGAGCTGGGCACTGGCGCCTCACATGCTCGGCACGTAGATGCTAGGCGCGAGGGCCTCACATGCCCGGCACGTAGGCGCTGGGCGCCAGCGCCTCACGTGCCCAGCACGTGAACGCTGGGCGCCCGTGGAAAAAAGGGACTTAGCCCTGGAATTGGGAGTTAAACTCCGAAAGAGGATTTTTTTTATTTATGGATTTAAACTCTGAAAGATGTTGAATGGAGTTAAACTCCTAAAAAAATCTTTATTTATGGAATTAAACTCCAAAGGATCTTGAATGGAGTTAAACTCCTAAAAAAAGGGTTTGATTTATGGAGTTAAACTCCAACAGATCTTGAATGGAGTTAAACTCCTAAAAATCTTTAGAGATGATCAAAGAGGATCCCCTCCTTTTCCCCTTTAGCCCTGGATCTTCTTTTAAGCCTCGGCTCCTCCCGAAATGAGATTTTTCGGAGATGGGTCTCCTTCTTCCTTCTCTCCGTTGGCCGGATCTTGAAGAAAAAAAGGGTTGAATTAAAAAATCTCCCCTTTTGGGGATTTGATGGAAAATATGAGTTTCCTTTTAAGGGTTTTATGGTGAAAATCTGATTCTTTTTGAAAAAAGAAGAGTTGAACTCTTGATTTAATTCAAAAAAGAGAAAGAAGGTTTAGAACCTTGAGGAAGGGGAAGGAAACACAGAAACCCTAATTTTTCAGGGGAATCAATTCTTGCCCTTCATTTCATTATCATGTTGCCTTATATAGGCTTAAAAATTTACACATAGCCCTTTGGGCTTTGCCACAAGGGACTTATGTCATCTCATGCCTTATATGCTTATTTTTTTTGCACATAAGCCATGAGGTTTACAAAATTTTTGGCTTTTTTCCCATTTTAAATACGTTTATTTCTAAAAATTACACTTAGACTAATTTATTGATTTCTTTTTTGGCATGGAGCAGGCCCCTTCCATGCTTGGTCTTGACTTGGGCTTGGGCCCACTTAGCTTGGGCTCGGGCCCACTTGACTTGGGGTTGACCTTGGTTTTGACTTGGTCGATCGAGGTTAAAGTTTTGATCCCAACAAAGTGCCCCCATCAATACATGCACACCATATATATGGGTCATGTGTATGAAATTGATGGATCTTCTTTCGCATGGAGGTTAACTTGATTTGGTTCCCGTTTTGACAACGTGGAGGTCAATACTGCCCTTTTAGCTACTTGGACAGTTGATGCTGCCCTTTTTGCGATGTGGACGGTCGGTGCTGCCCTTTTTGCGACATGGACGGTCGGTGCTGCCCTTTTAGCGACTTGGACGGTCGATGCTGCACTTTTTGCGACTTGGACGGTCGGCATAACCCTTTTAGCGACTTGGATGGTCGGTGCTGTCATTTTTACGACTTGGACGGTCGGCGCTGCCCTTTTAACGACTTGGACGATCGGTGCTGCCCTTTTTGCGACTTGGACGGACAGTGCTGCCATTTTTGCGAGCTGGACGGTCGATGCTTCCATTTTTGCAACTTGGATGGTCGGTGCTGCCATTTTTATGACCTGGACGGTCGATACTTCCCTTTTTGAGACTTGGACGGTTGGTGCTGCCATTTTTGTGACTTGGACGGTCAGTGCTTGCTTTGACTTGCTCCGCTTCTTGCAGTGTCGGGGTTGATTTGTTTGGTTTGATTTGTTTTGGGGGTTCCCTACCCGTTCAGCGGGACTTTCGAGCTTAGAATTGCTGCCGGGTAGGACGTTGATTTGATCTGTTTGATTTTTGCCTTATTTGGCGGGACTTTTCAATTTAAGAAGAAATTGGAATTTGGATTTTGTTTGGCATCAGTATTGCTGCACTGGAATAATGCCAGGAGAAACTCATCATTTGCCCCAGGAGGACTTGGGATTTGGTTTTTGGGTCGGCATCAGCACCGCTAACACTGAAGCACTGCCAGGAGTGACTCATCATTTGCTTTTGGGAAAACTTAGGGTTTGGATTTTTGGTTGGCATTGGCACCGCTAACACTGAAGTGTAGTGCCAAGAGCGGCTCATCATTTTCCCGTTAGTGAACGATGGCTTAGGAGACAGGTTTAGATCCCTATCACTTAAGACTTTTCAATTTTATGAGCCGAAGGGTCTCATAAAAGCATTTTCTCCCTACTAGTCAAGAGGATCTCGCAGGTGTATTTCTTCCTAGGAATCATGGGGATTCCTAAGTGTGTTGCTCCTTTGTGAGTCGTAAAGATCTCACACGGGGATTTTCTCCTCACAAGGTCGAAAGAACTTTGCAAGTGTATTTCATCTCTTTTCACGAGTTTGCGCCCTTTCGGGTTTTCACAAACTCACCGACGGTCCTGCTGTTTTTACTCACGAAGCCCTTTCGGGTTTTCATCCGTGCCCGTTTTGCTTATGGACATACCGTTTTTTAATCTCCGGTGGGATTTTAAATGTAGTCTCGCCGGTAGGACTTGGGAGAGATAGGGGTTATTTGCGCCCGTAGATTGTATACGGTTTTACAGGATGTATGATCCAGACCGTAAGGACAGTGTGCTCAATTCGCCTGCGATTTGGAGCATTTACACGTAACATTTCTTGAGATATCGGCCATTGATGGGTGGTATGGGTCTTTCTCCCTCGGTATTTATCGGCTGGTAGGATCCTCCATCAAACACTTTCTCGATGACGTATGGTCCTTCCCAGTTTGGCTCGAATTTTCTCTTGGCATGTCGATTGGGGATGATCGCTCTTTTGAGGACCAACACCAGCTCGCCTTTCTTAAAAGTATGGAGACGGGTCATCTTATCATAGGCCCATGAAATTTAGGCTCGGTACAGCTCCAGACTTTGCTGTACCGCGAGCCTCTTTTCTTCGAGGGCGTCGAGCTCTTCAAGCCGAAGGAGGATGTTTTCCTCCTTCGTCAACTCGTGCTGGACGGCCATTCTTAGGCTTGGAACTTCGAGTTCGAGCGGGAAGATTGCTTCCACTCCGAAAAGTATGGAGTATGGAGTAGATTGAGTTGAAGTGCGGTGTGTGGTACGATACACCCACAACGCCTCGTGGAGCTTGAGATTCCAGTCCCTTTTGTTGGCTGAGACATTTTTCCTTAGGAGCTTGCATAGAGTTTTATTGAAGGTTTCGGCTAGCCCATTGGATTTTGGATTATAGATGGAGGAATATCTTAAGTTTATCTTGTGTTGAGTAGCGAACCTTGAGACTTTGAAGCTCTTGAAAGAAGGCCTGTTGTCAGATATGATTCTTTTCGGTGTACCGAAACGGTATAGAATATTATGCCGGAAGAACGTCAGAATATCTTCCGTCTTGACTTCTTTCAGCGGGATAGCTTCAGCCCACCTGAAGAAGTAGTCAGTTGCGACCAATATGAACCGGTGGCTTTTAGATGACGGAGGATCAATTGGACCAACTATGTCAGTACCCCAAACTTCGAAGGGCCATGACGCCATCGTAGGATGCAACGGACCGGGGTGCTTGTGAATGAAGTTACAGTGAATTTGGCATAGATGACATTTCTTTGCATGCTATTCGCAATCCTTTATCACGGTAGGCCAGTAATATCCAAGTCGTTTGATTTGAAACCGCATTTTGGGGCCGGACTGGTGAGCTCCGCACACGCCGAGTGAACTTCTTTCATGACTTTTTGGGTTTCGGCCGATGATAGACACCTGAGCCAGAGTTGGTCATATGATCTGCGGTATAGCATATTATTTACAAACGCGTATCAGAGAGCTCTCTTCTTCAGCTGAATTCTCGCAGATTTTTCTTCGGGCAGGTTGTCGTATCGGAGGTACTCTATAAAGGGTTCTCTCCAATCGGGCTCTTCTTGAATGATCAAAACTTTATCGGCAGGATTTTTCTCTTGTTCTCGCCTTCTTCTTCACGCAAAGAGACTAAATGTAGAATTTTCCGGCTTCTGACTATGATTAGAATTTCATCCATGTCAGGATCAGCTAGCTTTGTAGCTAGGCGAGGGAGTACGTCGGTTTTTCCGTTCAACGCCCCAGGGACTCTCATTAGTTCAATGTGAGTGAACTGTTTCATGAATTCCACCACCTAGCTTCTATATCGAGCTAACTTAGGTTTGTATATCTTATAGTCGCTGCTTACTTGGTTGACGACAAGTTGGGAGTCACCATAAATCCATAGTCGAAGGATTTCCATTTCTATGGCAAGCTCCAGACCCGCTATCAGAGCTTCGTACTCGGCCTCGTTGTTTGTGCTAGGCTCAGTGAGAGTGAAGGAACGTCGTAGAGTTCCTCCCGATGGCGTGACGAACACTAACCCTATCCCTGCTTTTATCTCCGGGACGCTTGATTTTCTAGAGATCCTTATTGATGAGGCTCCGTCGAAGTAGAGCTCCCAACATGGCTCGTCATCCTCGAAGTGCAGCACTTGTTCGTCGGGAAACTCGCAATTGAGCTGTGACCTTTCTGGTATGGAATGAGCAGCGAGAAAGTCGGCGAGGGCTTTCCCTTTTACTACTTTCTGAGGAGAATAAATTATGTCAAATTGAAGCAACATGACAGCCCATCTCGCCATTCTACCGGCTAGGTTTGCTTTGGTCATTAAGTGTTTGAGCGGGTCGACCTTGGAGATCAGCATAACCCGAAGAGTGAGAAGATTGCACCTCAGCTTCTTCACAGCGATTATCAGAGCCAGATATTGCTTTTCAATCGAGGAATAGTTGTGTTCCGCCCCGACTAAAGTTCGACTGAGGTAGTAAAGGGCAATCTCTTTTCCCTCCTCATTGTTCTGGGCAAGGAGTGCATCGAGTGACTCATCCAGCGCGACAGTATAGAGAATCAACGGTTTATTTGGAATAAGGGTAGTAAGCACTGGAGGGTGCAACATGTACTGTTTGATACTTTCGAACGCTTCTTGACATTCGGCATCCCAGACGAAAGGAGCTCCTTTCATCACGAGCTTTGAAAAGGGCCTACATCTCCCCGATAAATTTGAGATAAATCTTCGTATATAAGTGAGCTTGTCTTGAAAGGATCTTAGCCACGTCAGATTCTTCGGAGGAGGCATCTCTATGATGGCCTTTATTTTTGATGGGTCAATTTCGATCCCCCGATGTCGGACTATGAAGCCCAAAATTTTTTCCGACGACATGCCAAAAGCGCATTTCAGAGGATTTATCTTCAGATCGTATTTCCTCAGTCGGGTGAAAGTGGAACTGAGATCTCGGATGTGATCGGCCTTGGCTTTTGTCTTGACGACCAAACTATCAACATAACATTCGACGACTTTATGGATTAAGTTATCAAAGATTTTGGTCATTACCCTTTGATATGTGGCGCCTACATTCTTCAGTCCGAACGGCATCACCTTGTAACAGTATATTCCGATTGGGGTTTGAAATGCTGTGTGTTTCTCATCCTCAGGCGACATCTTGATCTGATTATATCCAGACGAGCCATCTATAAAGGTGAACATCTAGTAACTTGAGGTGTCATCGACCATCATTTCCATGACCGGTAGAGGGAAGTCGTCTTTAGGGCATGCCTTGTTGAGGTCTCTGAAATCGACGCAAACTCGGATCTGCCCATTCTTCTTCTTCACTGGGATGATGCACGTGATCCAGTCTACATATTCCTCTTCCCTGCTGAAGCCGGCATTGATGAGTTTCTTGGTTTTCTCGATGACCTTTTCTTCTAGTTCCCTTCTTATTCTTCGAGGAGCTTGTTTGACTGGTTTAACATCAGTAGATATAGCCAGCTTATGCACGGCCACTTCAAAGGAAAGGCCAGGTATTTCTTTGTATTTCTATGCGAAGCAGTCGGCGAACTCATGCAGCAGGGCGACTATCTACTCTTTCATTTCTTCTGACAAGAGCGAGCTGATGTAGGTAGGCCTTGGATTATTGGGCGTTCCCAAATCAACCTCAGTTAGCTCGTCGAAGGATGCTTGTCCTCCATCTTCGAACTCTTGAAGGACTTCTTCTGGCTCGGTTAGCTCGTCTTCATCATTTAACGCTTCGCAAGCTTCACCAATATGGATCATGTAGCATGCATTGACGTCAGTTTGAATGAAACATATGCCCTATCTATCTAGGATTCGTCCATCGATGAGTGCTCGGACCTGAGGCGGGTGCTACAGGCCCTTATAAAACTTCGCTTCGGAGTCCGTTAGATACAACTGACATCCACACTTTTTAAAATATTCTCGCATCTCGGGCGCATAATATCTAAGATTCAGGACGGCACTTATGCTTCTTTCATAGGGAAGGCACGTGACAAACAAATCGTCCGGGTGCGCGATAGGATTTGACCTATAAAACAGGATGCTCTTCTATCCACTTTTCCTTCCGGGAACGTAGAAGGTCTTCAGCTAGTCCACGGTGAAAACTGAAAATGCATCGAGCTCTTTGTATATCTGCTCCAGCACCCTTGTGATGGCTAAGGATCCTTCTGTAATCTCAAAGGATTCTCTTAGCTTTGCTTTTTGCATGAGGGCCCAATTCTCATAGTTGTTGCGAGGAAGGTCCTCTTCCTCTGACTCTTCTGTGTCGCTGCCAAGATGAGGGTGAATTTTGCTGCTAGATAGGCCTTCAATATCAGACTCGTCCGTATCGCTACCGAAACGAGGGCGAGTTTTACGAAAAGACGAACTTCCAGCATCAGACTCATCAGTGTCACTGCCGAAACGCGGGCGCACTTGGGGTTTTTTCTTTTGAAAGTGACAGCCGACTCAGATTTGCTTTTAAGTTTCGGGGCCACTCCGTCCTCGGTCAGTTGTAGCTTAGCATTTTGGGGGTTCATAAAGTACCGAGAATCTTCATATCGGACTTCATGCACACCGAACGACTGGATATTTTTGTCAATGCGTCTTTCTTCACTATTTTTAATATACTTCATGCATTGATGGAGAGTTGATGAAACAATGCCGTAATCGTGGAGCCACGGCCACCCCAAGAAATTTTATAAGACGTGTCAGCATCGATCACATATATCCTGGCTTTGGTTTGTAGGTCCTTGTACCCGATCAGCAGAGCTGTGGATCCCATAACTTGCTAGAAATTTTGATTGAAGCCTTGAATGATAATCCTTTCCCTTGACAGGTGTCGGACGTCCATTGACAAACTCTTCAGATTCCTCAAGTTCATGATATTCACTGAGGATCCCGGATCAATCAATATGCTATTAATCCAATCTCCGTCGCTGTACTCGGCCACGTAAAGTGGCCTGTTATGCTCAGCCGTTCCTAGTAGTAGGTCTTCATCCTTAAACGTGACCACAGTAGTATGCAGAGTGTACTGGGCTTCTTTCATATTAATTTCCGCAAAGCGAACCTGGTACCGCTCGGGGTTTTGCAGGGCATGAATGAGAACATCTCTAAGCTCCTTAGATAAGACTAATGCATCATAGATGCTCAGGAGTGAAGGAAGGTTTCGGAGATGGGCCAAGACATTATAGTCCACTAAGGAAGGACTCAAGTTTTCATGGGCCGGCTCTCTGCTATCTTCCTCATTAACGATTTGTTTTGCCTTTTTTGGGGGGCGTTACCCTGATTTTGTGGTAGAGCCCTGCCGCTTCTGAGCTGGATTTGGTTAGAATTTGTAGTGAGTTCCTCGTCCACCTCGGGAAAACATAACTCTTCTTCAGAGTCGCTACCAAGATGGACGACGCAGCAGTCACCATAGGGATCTCGTCATTGGAGTCTTCTTCTAGCTCTTCCAGAATCTCCGCCGCTTCTACGGGGAAGAACTCCTTCAATTGAATTAGTGTTCTTTCCTTTTGTTCATAGTCTTCGAGGGAATCGACGTACTTTTGAATGGTCGATCTCCCTGCAGACTCTTTTTCTCGTCGAGCTGCACTTTTCTTCTTCTTGAGCTTTTTAGATTTTGAGCCTGATTAAGCCGAATTGGCAGCTGGAATGGTGTGCTTCTTCTGCCCTTCCCATCCTATTCTGGGCTCTTTCTGAAGTAGCTTTAACATTTTCTTCATCTTATTAGATATGTACGTACTCCACGGAGGCCGCGGTGAGTCAGTTTCATTTCTTAGGGCAGCGGGTTTAGCTTTTTGCTCCCACAAGGCTTCAGTTTCTTTCTGTATAAAGTTGGTGGTTGCAGCTTGATTGTTCACCAACACATTCTTGGACAACTTGATCTCCCAAGTCTTGTACTGCTTCTCGACCCAGTCTTTGAAAATATAGCAATCCTCGATCGCATGGCTCACTATTCGGTGGTACGGGCAATATAGAGGATTGTCGGTCATTTTTGCTTCGTGAGGTCTTTTTGTTGGTTTTGCCGGCGCCCTGGCCATCACCGTGGCCGGTGCAGAACAAAAAAATGGTGTTTAAAAACTTGGCGCTAACGAAACCCAGTCAAGATCAAACCATAAACCTTTACTAGCTAACAAGAGAGCGCTAATCTACTGTGATAGAAACGTTATACCGAATGATCCGTGATCTTCGGTCTTCTACCACCTTCATTAGCTCCTAGGGATCGCGGATCGAGCTTGGTTGCCGGTCTTCCTCCATCGATGATGATCCACCCGAAGAAAACAACGCAGACTCTAGTCTCGCCTAGCGAGGCAACCGACGCTCTAAGGTTGGTAGCAATGGAGAGTGGAGGTGTAGGATTGTCTCACCATATTTTTCTCTCATCACATAAGCTCAAATGAGCAACCCAAGAAGATGAAGAAGGAGGTGAGGAAAACTAGTGGCATGAGCAACTCAAGAAAATCTAAGTCTCTCCAAGAGAGAATGAGAGTGTATCAATAATTGATGGCATGTGGAGAGAATGGCCAAGTCAATTGCCACCATACAAAGAAAATATCTCCTTTCAATTTCCAAATAAACAAAGATGTGCCATACCTCTCTAGATGCCAAACCATGTTCATGTCAACTCACCCATCCATCTCATTTCCCTAAATGATTTTCTAAAATGAAAATCAATTAATGAGGTGGTCATCTTCTAGAAGCTATTCTGTATAAATACGGAATACAATCCGGTATACGTATCGAAATACATATACGCGTATTCGTATAAAAATACGAATAGCCAAGAGAGAAAATGAATAGTGAACAATAATACTAGAATACATGTATTAAATCAAAACCTGATTTATTAATCCGGCTTAATCCTAAGCCGTTAATATTATCAACCGTCCGATTAAAGTCTGTGTAGCCTGTACACATATTTAATCGGACACTTGTATGTACCAACATACGTCATCTACACCATATCGCCTGAACCGTGAAAACCCTCTGTGTGGGACTCTAAAGACTCGTCAATATGCTGTTAGTGGGTTTAACCATAAGCACGTCAGTGGCACTAGCTGTACGTAACGACTACCCAGGTATTGAGCGAAAAGAAGGCCGACAAGAAAACTCATCCGTACCTCAACTGAGCCTGACAGTGACAATCTCCGTACAGTCCAGTCTGTTCGTCTAAAAATATCGCATATCGAGTCTAGGGGGTGGATAAAGTTAGACCCCTAATAACGCGATATTTCGCGTTGGTATGAAGCCTATCACCCATTGAGAAACTACTGATCCAAATAAGTAATTCTCGTCCACCTTTGCCTAGGATTTCTGGTGATGGCCACCCATGCACTACGCGACATAAACCCCCAATATTGGGAGAGACGAATTCCCAACGATCCGTTCACTGCCTCCATATGGCTCGGAACTGTACCCAACTAAAACCTGTTTGCAAGACTTCTTTTAGCCGTGGTAGGGTAGTAATCAAAGCACAGTGGGAACTCACACGAGAAAAATGACGATCTCAGATTGACAGACTAACCTGTACTCATGTCATCTGGGAACTGCTATCTGACAATAGGTATAATACCAACTAGCATATTCCCGGCGAGTCCGTCCAGTGTACTCATAACCCAATGGGCACCTGTATACTATCTTAGGTGACTAACTGACACCAATGGCTTATGAGACTGTCCACCGCCCCTCATTGGGGTCTCGATAAATATACATTAGTCTACTCTGGAGTATTGATGCTCAGTCTCAATACTCCCTCGACTAGGGACATTTAAGGATGTGCTTATAGACCACCCAGCTCCCATGTATATGATCGCCATCATAATGTTGGTAGTCAAGAAAGAATCCTATGGGCTCTATCTACATGTAATAGTGATCTGCAATGCCACCTAATGCATGTACAAGATGATAAAGACAAACCAGATAGCATACTATCATCTCGAGTAAGACTGTTTTCCCCGTATAGGTCCTCCCTCAATCATCACAATCGCTTACCTGCGATTCAATAATTGACTTAAGGGCACTATATCCAACAATCTCTCACTTGCACTTAAGGCTAATTATTGCGGTGTCGCATACTCACAGCCCGTGTAATACCGAACACCCAACTTCTCTACTAACCAGTCTCGCAAATCCCGTTTGTGAAACTATTGCGTTCAAGAAATAGCCTCAGTGAGTGGATCCGCTCCAGTGTTTCTATCTTTATATCTCTATATCTCAACTTCGCAGAAAAAGACTATCTCTCGAAATGTGCAATACCAGTCTTAGAATTTGTCTGGATATTTGATGGGACCCAGTTCACAAATGAACTCCAAATCCAACAAACTTCTTAGACCGTATCATCCACTGAATTTAATCAGTATCCTGCGCCATGCCTTCCACAATATCCGCTTGGACCACCTGTCCAACATACTGCCCCTCAAAAGAGGGAAAATGAAAACTATAACTCTAACAGTCATTCTGTCATCCAAGTCATCTTTGAAGCCTAAAATGATAACCGCCTCCCGAAGGAGGCTGCCGTTACCATATACCAAGAACATCTACTTATTTTCATAACTGCTTTCCAACGTTTCTCCGGGATTGGATTAATATATATGCTTATTGCAGCTAGTGCAAAAGCAATATCTGGTGTGGTGCTTGACATTTCATGATTGACTTAATTACCTAAGTAAGTGATATGTCAATCACGCAAATCCCTCTCCTCATCAGTCTAGAAGACATCTCTTTAGAGTGGGTGACTCCATCACCTATGGGTACACCACCACGCCTGGAGTCGTCCATTCTAAAACACTTTAGAATAGTGTCACAGTACCCGAGTTAGGACACTTCCCAAATGTAGATCTAAAACCATAGATCTAGTCACCAGAATCCCCGATATTTTATCCATATCCTATGTGGAGAAAATCCTTGTGACAACCAGAATATAACCGATCGTAGTATATGAATATCACTTTTTATCAAGAGCATGTCATCCAAATACCAGGACATCACTCCCTACTATCTTCGTACCAGATCCATCTATTGTTCTGATGAAGTCAAACTCTATGACTGTCACATCAAAACTAGATGATCTATCTTCGCTATACCTGCTCTAGTCTATAAATAGACATAAGCTACTTGCCCAATACGTTTTCGCTGCTCCCACTGACTACAACAACCTTCTGGCAGAGTCATATACACGTGCACTTCTAAAGCTAATTTATAACGACGTTATATTCATCCTCCTGCCAGATCTCCATAGTTTAGAACAGTAGTAGTGTCAAGTTTGGGTCATCAAAAACTTCCCTGTCACCGTCTTTGAGGAGACCGAAGTACTTCTCGGGCGCCTGAGGTTACCCACCAAATCTGCGGAGTGGCTAATGGATCATCAAAACAAATTGAATTCTTAGGCTCTATTAAATTTTTAGTAATCGTTTGTGGTTCTGGAATCACTTCCAGTTCTACCATACTCCCATTAATGTTTTTCTGAAAAGAATCCATTTTACTAAAACTATGGTGAGTCAAGAACAATATTACTATTGATCTTCCTGATGTAGAAAGTTAACCCTCGTCAAAACCCGGGATAACCCACAAACTGCCATTACTGAAGCGTGCCTAGAGTTTATCCAGATTTTGGTTTTAAGCATAAGCCGGATAACTCCATATACCTTAACATCGTTAAGATATGAATCCATTTTATATATCTAATATAGAAACAAAGATACTAATTTAATTTGGAATCAGATTCAAAAAATATGCAGCCGTTTCCAGTGCATATCAACTAGATGGAAGGAGGCTAAGCAACATTATTCATCAAGAAGTGCACCCATGCATGAGTAACCTGAGAGAAAAACAAGTTCTCAAAACTATTACTTACAACGGAATACCAAACACAAGTATCTACATCTTCAATCATCTTGGAGAATTCTGATACTTGCAACATATGGTTCTCTACTTTATTCTTATACCTATATCTTCTCAAAATCTGGACCTTATATTTCAACAAAATACATGTCTAAAACTAGAGAAGTCATGAATAAACAGAATATAGTACGAGTACCAACTATTTTGTCTTAACGGACATCGGACAACATACAATACTCTGTATAAATCCACTGAGATTAATAACTTAAACCATGTGCGTCGTAGGTTGAAAACTGTACTATGGTCAAGAAGAATTACACTGTTGTTGAATGCACCTTACCTAACCATCAACTGATATAGGTAAATGTCATAGACATAATTTCAAAAAGTTTTATCTCACTTTATAAAATAAAAGTACAGATATATCAGTTTGAAATTGGTGCATAATGACGGATATTCAAAACCAAATATTTGCCGTCAGGAAAAACCCAGATGATTTCCTCAAATATCACCAATTACAAAGAATTCCGATATATATTGAGGATCTAATCACCCAATTCCCAATATCTTACTCCCACTCAGATTCTGTAACGCCATACAGATGTGAGAATAAAAAACTGGTAAATACATAGTCTGGGGTTAGAATCTAATTGACAAAACCGTTTTCAATTAACACCGCATAGTAAAACTGAAACATGAAAATGTTTCGAAGGGGTTGACGGGTATTCCTAGTAATGCCTCTTCCACTATCCAGATTCATGACAGTAACCGTAAACTTCCTTGCCCTCACTGCAATCCCTTTATATGTTTTTACTTAACACCTTCTGTACACCAAATTTAGGCTAATTGGTTTTCTTCCTTCCCTACCTTTCGGCACCTGCCTATGGTTTGGTGGAGAACTATCCAATAAGCTCAATAGGTGTACTCTCCTAATACCAGGAGCCCTCTCAACCTGAGAGAAGGTAAGGAGAAAAGACAACTGAATAATCCTTATTCTATTTCTCCAGAACCTAAAACCATCCTCGAACTGAAACAAATTCCTTCGAGTTCGTATGTAACTATACGATGGCGTATCCAATAAATGTGGATCTTCGTAGTGATACGGAACGTTCTGGAGAAATGCAAAGGTGAAGAAGGAGTGACGATGATATACGCTGTTTTGTCATGAATGATAGCAGTCGCAATTTCCTTTTGCCCTCTTTCAAATCCCTTTATATGTCTTTACTTATTACCTTTTGTACACCACACTTAGGCTAATTGGTTTTCTTTTTTCCCTACCTTTCGGCACCTGCCTATGGTTTGGAAGAAGACTATCCAATAAGTGTAATAGGAGTACTCTCCTAAATACCAGGAGCCCTCGCAACCTGAGAGAAGGTAAAGGGAAAAGACAACTGAATAATCCTATTCTATTTCTCCCAAACCAAAAATCATTCTCGACATGAAATAAGTTTCTTCGAGTTCGTATCTAATTATACGATGGCATATCCAATAAATGTGGATTTTCGTAGTGATACAGAATGTTCCGGAGAAAAGCAAAGGGGATATAGGAGCGGCAATGATATATGCGACTATGACAATCCAAAAGTCAAAGTGTTTTAAGAAGGTTCGGTTAACTTGGTTCATGAGTTTTAGTCTAGGGTCAGGCCATGGTCGCTGCCAAAGATAGAGAGAAAAGAAACACTCAGCGTGCATTCTAACCTAGATCAGATTGGTTAATCATTTTATCTAATCAGGATGGCTTCCACTGTTTTCTCGAATTCTCCTTCAAACCCCAAAAGGAGAATTAATCAGGATCATCTAAAATCACCCGAGAAGTAACACCTACTCATCTGTGGGGATCAGGGTCCAACTATCATCGCATGATAACTTGATGGAAGTCACTCAAGTCACCACAGTCTAGAATGTATGTGTATGCCTGGCAAGTTTCCCGTATGTTTGAAACTCTCGATGTGGTTTTTGCCCCTAACGACCTATGACCTTGAAAAGGTCAACAAATCATAACTCGCTAGTAAAGTTCAACCCGTCATTATCTTGATTACTCTAGACCCACCCGCATAAGCCCTTTATAAGGTCAACAAGGCTATAGGACTGTCCTAATTAATCGTATCATATGCTACAAACAAGCACCACTCAGCTACCGTACACTACGCCTTGACAAGGTCAACAAACGCAACACGAATATTGAGTACTACTCGTAGGAAACGATGGAGGGCTATGACTGGTTTTTGGCGAAAAACCTTTAACGTAATGGACTTGATATCATTGAAGGAACCCGAGCAGTTTTACAAATATATAGTGGCGCAGACTTTTTCTAAAGAGGTCACTCCCGGTGAAGGGATCTCGGTTCTTTCCCCGTCGAATGAGGTGCAGGATATTCCAAACTAAATACCACGATGCAAAGGAAAAAGAATCGATTATAGTGAAGTTATTACAATGACGCAAACTTCTGCTCAAGAGGTCACTCCCGATGAAGGGATCTCGGCTCTTGCCTCATCGAATAAGGTGCGGGATATTCCAAACTAAATACCACTGTGCAAAGCAAAAGAGAACGTCTGTAATGTCATTTTTTAAAAACTTGGTTCTAACAATATCATATAGTATAGGTTTGTTTTCCTTGCATTAATTGGAATTAATGCTATCCCATCAATTAAACATATCACACCAGATAAAGGAACGAAAATAAAATGTACGCATATACCATCTGCATTCGCCACTGGTCTCATCATCACCCGTTAGGTTACTTAACTAATGGCAGAGCGCGGGCTGGACTAGTGCGGGTGCAAAACATATACAATATCTACTAGTATATATATAAATATATATAATATTCGTCCCAAGCGTGATATAAGTAATATCACAGAATCTCAGCGAGCAACACAGAATGGTGGATAATTTTGGAGTCTCGGGTTTCACTTGAGCCGCAAATGAGACCCGACGTTCCCTGTCGTGTGGATAGCCGGTGCAATGAAAACCTAGACCCCTACGAGTGCGGCAAGTTACCAGCCAATCCTAGAAGCGAGGCAACCCAAATCAACAACGTGAATGGGCCACCCAGCACTTCACGGAATCCGATAACTTGGGCACCCCTCCGTGGGTCAACCTATAACCCCTACGAGTGCGGCGAATAGCCCGCCAATTCTAGACTAAGGTCCCCTCCGTCTCAACGCCATGAGATGCGGACCCGTTGCCCTCTAGAACCCGGCTATTCATGCACTTCACCTTGGGGTAATCCTAGTACAGAAAAGAAAGAAAAAAATGTACAAGGGTGACATCAACCTCAACCCGGTCGTGCCCCAAACAAATAATATACAAACTGGCAGAGACGGTAGTCCACATGTCGGATGCTTGCCCCGCAATATCAAAAGTACAGATGAAACTGAAATGTACAACTATAATTGCACAACTGGCTATCCACCATGACAATCCAACCATAGCCTCAGCACGACACAGAACATTAACGTGAATGTCATGTTCGCAAACCCGTCTAAAAGAACATATAGCAATTAGACGAGTTGTATCGCTCTAATGACATTCACGGTCGCAGATAGTAATGCATGTACTGAAAACTTTTAAACAATGTTAAAAATAGCGACTTCGAAATACTCTGTATTGCCCCAAACAAAAGATAACACAATATCCAACCTGGGCAAAAAACAAACAATACCAAAAACCCAATATTCCAGAGACCAGAACACCACCCAAAACACAAAACCCAACTCTAATGAAGAACCGGCGGCACCGGGGTTTTCGCCGATCTCGCTGGCCGTACAATGGATTTTGGGGAACTTTTTTAGGGTGTGTTCTTGTAGTCACAAGGGCAGTCTTCTGCAATTGTTTAAATAATTTTTAAAGACTATTTTAAAATCGACAGAAACTGAAATATATGCGTATTGGTTCAGAGTTTGTTTCGGTTTCGATAATTAAAATATCGTTTAAACTGCTAGTCTAGGGTTTATGGGTTGGCTCTGATACCATGTTGGGTTTCGCCGACGCCCTGACCATCAACCGTGGCCGGTACGGAACAAAAAACTGGCGTTTAAAAACTTGGCGCTAACGAAACCCCATAAAGATTGAACCATAAACCTTTACTAGCTAACAAGAGAGCGCTAATCTACTGTGATAGAAACGTTATACCGAATGATCCATATCCTTTAGTCTTCTACCACCTTCATTAGCTTCTAGTGATCGCGGATCGAGCTTGGTTGTCGGTCTTCCTCCATCGATGATGATCCACCTGAGGGAAACGACGCAGACTCCAGCCTCGCCTAGCGAGGCAACCCACACTTCAAGATTGCTAACAATAGAGAGTGAAGGTGTAAGAATGCTTCACTATACTTTTCTCTCATCACATAAGCTCAAATGAGCAACCCAAGAAGATGAAGAAGGAGGTGAGGAAAACTAGTGGCATGAGCAACTCAAGAAAATCTAAGTCTCTCTAAGAGAGAATGAGAGTGTATCAATAATAGATGGCATGCAGAGAGAATGGCTAAGTCAATTGCCACCATACAAAGAAAATATCTCTTTTCAATTTCCAAATAAACAAAGATGTGCCATACCTCTCTAGATGCTAAACCATGTTCATGTCAACTCACCCATCCATCTCATTTCCCTAAATGATTTTCTAAAATGAAAATCAATTAATGAGGTGGTCATCTTCTAGAAGCTATTCTGTATAAATACGGAATACAATCCGGTATACGTATCGAAATACATATACGCGTATTCGTATAAAAATACGAATAGCCAAGAGAAAAAATGAATAGTGAACAATAATACTGGAATACATGTATTAAATCAAAACCTGATTTAATAATCCGGCTTAATCCTAAACCGCTATTATTATCAACCGTCCGATTAAAGTCTGTGTAGCCTGTACACATATTTAATCGGACACCTGTATGTACTAAGATACGTCATCTACACCATATCGGCTGAATCGTAAAAATCCTCTGTATGAGACTCTAAAGACTCGTCAATACGCTGGCAGTGGGTTTAACCACAAACACGTCAGCGGGACTAGTTGTACATAACGACTACCCAGGTATTGAGCGAAAGGAAGGCCGACGAGCAAACTCATCCGTACCCCAACTGAGCCTGGCAGTGACAATCTCCGTACAGTCCAGTCTGTTCGTCTAAGAGTATCGCATATCGAGACTAGGGGGTGAATAAAGTCAGACCCCTAATAACGCGATATTTCGTGTTGGTATGAAGCCCATCACCCACTGAGAAACTACTGATCCAAATCAGTAATTCTCATCCACCTTAGCTAAGGATTTCTGGTGATGGCCTCCCGTGCACTACGTGACATCAACCCCTAATACCGGGAGAGACGAATTCCCGACGATCCGCTCACTGCCTCTATGTGGCTCGGGACTGTTTTCCCCAATCAAAGAGCAAACTTCTATTCAAAAATTTGAAATTTGAAAAGAGGCAGCGCCTCATAAGAGCGCTGCCCTAAGAGCAGAGCGCGAAGAGTCAAAGACTCTGAGGCAGCGGTCTGCAAACCTCTATTCAAAAATTTGAAATTTGAAAAGAGGCAGCGCCTCATAAGAGCGCTGCCCTAAGAGCAGAGCGCTAAGAGTCAAAGACTCTGAGGCGGCGCTCACGTGCAAAGCACGAGAGCACTAGCGCCAAGAGCGCCAGAGTCAAAGACTCTGAGACAGCGCTCACGTGTAAAGCACGAGAGTGCTAGCGCCAAGAGCATTAGCGCTAAAGACTTTGAGGTAGCGCTCACGTGTAAAGCACAAGAGCGCTCGCGCCAAGAGCGCCAGCGCTAAAGATTCTGAGGCAGCGCTCACGTGCAAAGCACGAGAGCGCTCTCACGTGTAAAGCACGAGAGCGCTCGCGCCAACAACGCCAGCGCTAAAGATTCTGAGGCAGCGCTCACGTGCAAAGCACGAGAGCGCTCGCGCCAAGAGCGCCGACGCTAAAGACTCTGAGGCAGCTCCTCACGTACAAAGCACGAGAGCGCCTATCACTAGAACTAAATGTTCTCCACCATTGGATCAAAGATCCAACTGAGATAAATAAATCATCAAATTACAGAATTCAATTCTGTTGAGAAAATACTCCTCAAATATTTCCAAACAGGAAAGATTGTGCTCTGTAAATTAGAGCACCGTTGGATCAAAGATCCAATGGTGATTAAAAATCACCAAGATACAGAATAAGTTCTGTATGGGAAAATATTTTTCCAATCTTGTTAAAAGCAAGAAAATTGTCTTCTGTAAAACAGAAGCCCTAGGATCAAAGATCCAATGGTGGGGAAACATCTTCAAATCAATCAGAGAAAGATTTCCTTAACTGATTCAACAAATCAGCCTCCCCTATATAAAGGACCCAAGACTTCAAGTCTTGCAGAGAGAACCCCCCCATAAACTTCAAGTTCTCAGAAAAGAAACAGAGAAGAGCAAGCGCTAAGAAGAAGAAATTTTCATCAAGGTAAATGATAATAAGTGAGATCATAACATCTTTTCAATTTTTGAGAGTTTAACTCTCACATCATAAGAACTCAGTTCTTTTTCTAGATCACAGATCCATAAGACAAGGTTTTTATTTTACAAAAACAAAGAGAGCACAGCATCTCATCAGAAAAAAAGAAGAACTTAGTTCTTAGATCTATGAGACAAAGTCTCTTATGAATGAGAATTTAATTCTCAGAGCACAAATTTAATCAGAACTACCAAAGAAGAGCCTTAGCACTCCAATTTAAAAAGAAGCGCCTTAGCGCTCCAAGTCTGGCGCTCAGTGCCCAGCGCTCCAAGCGCTATTTTAAAAGGAGCGCCTCAGTGCTCCAAGTCTGGCGCTCAGCGCCCAATACTCCATGCGCTATTTTAAAGGAAGCGCCTCAGCGTTCCAAGTTTGGCGCTCGGCGCCCAGCGCCCCAAGCGCTATTTTAAAGGAAGCGCCTCAGCGTTCCAAGTTTAACGCTCAGCGCCCAGTGCTCCAAACGCTATTTTATAAGAAGCGCTCCAGCGCTCCAAATTTGGCGCTCAGCGTTAAGCGCTCCACATGCTCTCCACGTAGGCGCTATTTCAGAAGAAGCGCCTTAGCGTTCCAAATCTAGCGCTCATCGCCAAACGCTCTGTACATAAAGGCTATGTACATAAAGCGCTCTGTGCTACAAAGAGTGTTTAACACTCAATAAAAGACAAAAGAAAAAGGGGTGTCAGAATCCAAATTAATGCTCAGCATTATTGAACAAAAAGGGACCGAACCCAAACAATTGTTCAACATTTTAATCAAAACTGAGTGGGCTGAGTTTAAGTTGGCCACAAGACCCTAACTCAGATCAACTGAGCCCATGTGCTCATAATTTCCCTAATTGGTCTTAGTCCCAAACCTGACTACAGATCTCCCAACCAACATTGGTTCAAGGGTATATCTCTTCATTCCTCTAATATGTGTCGTTGTAATTCTTAAACGTCTTCAGAGATGTGGTTGGTCCCGACAACCAAACATTCCATGGACTATGATGTCCTTAAACTTATGGACCGCAACGTCCCTAAATTAAACCCCACACACTATGATGTCTTTAAACTCCATGGACTATGACGTCCTTAAACTTATAGACCGCAACGTCCCTAAACTAAAACGATAGAATCTAAACACTCTTTCGTTGGATCTAAATGATCCCAAAATCCTGTTAAGTAGATCTTAGTCTAAAATTAGACTAACGTATCCTCAACAAATGTTTGAGTTGACCTTACTCTAAAACAAGACTAACGGTCCTTAAAACAACCCAAACCCAAATCTAAGAAAATACGGATTTGGACTAATCCACGCCTTATGGGCGACAACATTAATTAGTCTCTGTATACAATCCACGGGCAACCAAAAAATAAAACAAACACACACGACATGAAGTGACCTTCTGGAGCAGGAAAAAGTGGTTACCGCGATACGGTAACGTAATTAACTGCAAGGGTTTGCGCCTGCAGGGAAGAGCGTCGCCACAATCAAAAAAACACTCACAACGAGGGGGAATTTAACGAAATCTACTATAACGGCCGCATCCGTCTAAACCTTCGATGCATGGTGCCATAAATCAACTTGGGATCTTCGGAGAGGTGGACGGATAAAACCAAATAGCATCTGCCCCTAAAATTTAAGCCGGACGTCCTAATGTTCCGGTCGCGTCTTTCGGCGGCGAACAGATTCTGGCACGCCCGGTGGGACCTTTTCCTCTTTCCACTCCACATTTCGTGTGTCGTGTTTCGCGAACGAATCGCGGTTTAATGTGGTTTCCCCTGGATTCGAGGTATTAAGATTTGGTGTCTTGCACCTGTGCAGAGAAAATGGCTTCCTACTGCACCAGCTGCAACAACAACTCCTACTCCGTCCTCGCCGGAGGTGTGACCTATGGGCCCCTAGTGGCCTCCATCTTTGCCATGCCAGTGGAACAGGTGACTCAGGCCATCACTGGACTTTTCTTCGAGACCATGCTCCCACCAATGAGCTTCAATGCCCCAGTTCCATCGCAAGAAGCTCCGAAGAAGTCGGTCTTTGATCGACTTGTAACTACCGCGTCCCCTCTCAACGGGTCACCCAAATCCAACGCCGGGCCTTCTAGAAATAGTTTGTTAAGCCGAGCCTTCTAGATGCGCCACGTGGAGCTTCTGGGGTCTTCTGGAAGCTTTGGCCGTTAGAGGAGACACGTGTACAAAATCTGGAGAGTTGGCGCCATCAAGCCGCCGCGGATCTGCGACGCAAGCCGGCTCCTGCCGCGGATCCGCAGCTCTGTTGAAGCTTCAGGGCTTGGGCTCTTCTGGTGGTTCTTGGGCTGATATTTGGGCCATTTTATGATATGTTGAATCTTGTAATTAGCCTTTAATCACTTCCAGATCTTTAGCCTTTGAGTTGGCGTATTTTATCTGCACTGTTTTCTCAATTTTGAGCTTTGCTTCTGGAATTTCCTGCATAGACTCCAAGACAAGAGTTGCGCTATACAAGAATGATGCGATGCCATGATAAACACACAATTTTCCTAAAAGTGCCGGTTTTAAAATCTAACACATGCAATCTGGTATTTCAGAGATGTTTTGCTAATATGTGCAATATGAATACCGAACACTTCTAGATGAGTGCAAATGATAGGGAAATTGTCGTGTTAAAAATGCAGTATTTTCGACTGATCAAATTCCCCCAAACTTATTTTCGATCGTCTTGATCAAATTGTTTTATTAAAAAGAGAAGGAAAAAATAAAGAAAGAGAAAAACTAACTAGCACACTTTCGTAGGCAACAGATTGCACTGAGCACGTGCAACAAGCCTTTAAACCTCTAGGTGTCCCTAGTAGGAGGAGTGTTGTCTCCTGAGGGTTTTCAGCGGATTGCACCCAAAAAATCCAATAATAAAAGGAAGATCATGAATATTACATTTAAAGAAAAGAATTGTAAAAGAAAAGCCTTGAAAATTAGGGTTTCCAACTAAGCTAGCTTTTCGGTTGTCATGAGCCCTATCTTAATGGTCATGAAAAGATGTCAGAAATCACGTCTTCCCTCAATAAAACATCGTCTTATTTTTCATTCCTATCTTTCTTCCAAACATCGATCATATTACCCTGCGTGTGTGTAAAGGACATCCCTACACCCGGAGAATTCAATTCAAGCTATCATACTCTTGCCCATCAGCCTCAGTACTTTTTAATGAATATTTAGATGAGATTTGCTCACACACTTTCATACGACCGTTAATACTTCTTGAGGTACTAACCGACCGATTACTCATATGCTTGCTTATTTGGTGTATTTTTCTTGTCTTGCACCACCTAAGGCATAGCAGTGACTCCTAGACCAGTTGGACTTAGGGCACTAGGTGAAGAGGCACCCTCGCTATATATTTTTTTATTGCCCTTGGTGATAACAAAACCAGTGTCCATTTTTCTCACCATTTTATATTTTATTCATTTTTTTTATTTCCTTCATACATCGGCTTCAAGACAAGAGTATTTCAAGGTATCCTCTACTATCCCGGGCTTCAAGACGTGTGTAAGTGCGAATAGCAGGGTATCAACGTTCAAAATGTTTGGCTTTCCAGAATAGAAACTATTTTTCAGACTTATTTTTATCCTCAGATTAGTGACTTCCTTCATCTTACTAACCCTTGGGACAACGGCTCATAACTACTTATTACTAGTTCGTATAAGAAAACTTCTAATTTTCTTAGTTTTCTTAAAATTTTCTAATCTCATGAATGCAATTTTTCACTATCTAATCTTTTATTATCTTATTTATGTACAAAAATGTTAAATATTAAACATTTTTATATTTTGAGAATTTTTAAAATTTTTATGGGTTTTGAAAAATTTTAAATTTTTATAGGTTTTTATGGTTTTGAAAATTTTTATAGGTTTTTATGATTTTGAAAATTTTTATACAAAATGATGAGCCAAAAATTTTTACACAAAATTTTTATGGGTTTTGAAAATTTTTATATTTTTATAGGTTTTTAAAGAAATGTTTTTGTGCTTATGCAAATGATATGCAAATGATGCAAAAAATAAGCACAAAACTCCCCCAAACTTGTTTTCAACAGTGTCCTCACTGTTGCCAACCGCTATATCTACAAAACCTGTAAGCCTGGGAGGAATTTATTAGTGGGAGCAAAATATATAAGTGAAGATCCTCCCCCAAACTTATTCTTTTCACTCACCTCCATTCAAAAAGATGATGCAGTAATATACAGGACATGGAAGTGAGACGGAGGAATTTTTAATCAAGGTAAAATGGCTCCTGTAAGAACAGGAGCTCCTCCGTGGGGTCAGTGGAAAAATACGGCTTTAGTCTATGTCCATTCACTTTGAAAAATGTGTCGTTTTTAACATTTTCTACCTCTACTGCCCCGTGCGGGTATACAGACCGCACAACAAAAGGTCCCTTCCACCGAGATCGAAGCTTATCCGCGTGAAGGTGCAGTCGTGAATCATAAAGAAGGGCTTGCTGACCAGGTGAAAATGTTTTCCTCAAAATGTTTTTATCGTGAAAAACCTTGGTCCTATTCTTTACGATTACAGCGTTATCATAAGCTTCATCGCGGAGTTCGCTTAGTTCATTCAATTGCAGCTTCCGAAAGTTGCAGGCTGGGTTTAAGTCAAAGTTGATTTCCTTAATAGCCCACAATGCTTTATGCTCAATCTCGACAGGTAAGTGACATGCCTTCCCAAACACTAACCTATATGGAGACATCCTTAGGTCGGTTTTAAATGCAGTTCTGAATGCCCAAAGAGCATCCGTCAGTTTGGTCGACCAATCTTTTCTATTTTTCGCAACAGTTTTCTCCAGGATTTGTTTGATCTGTCTATTCGAAATCTCAGCCTGCCCGCTCGTTTGGGGATGATAGGGTGTAGAAAGTCTGTGGTTGATTGCGTATTTCCGCATCAGAGTCTCGAAAGACCTGTTGCAGAAATGTATCCCATTATTGCTAATGATAGCGCGCGGGTGTCCAAATCGTGAAAAGATATTCTCTTTTAAGAACTTAATAACAACTTTCTTGTCATTAGTGCGACTTGGAATGGCTTCAACCCACTTTGAGACATAATCAACCGCAAGCAGTATGTACAAATTCCCAAAGGAGTTGGGAAAGGGACCCATAAAGTCAATGCCCCAAACATCAAAAATTTCAACCACTAAGATGGGTTGCTGAGGCATTTCATTTCTCCGGGAAATTCTACCCGTGTGTTGACATTGTGTACAGGTTTTGCAATAGTCAAATGCGTCCTTGAACAAGGTCGGCCAATAAAATCCGCATTGCAAAACCTTCTCCGCCGTCTTTTTAGGACCGAAGCGACCCCCACAGGCCTGATCATGACAAAAAGAAAGAACACTCTTGAACTCCTCATTCGGGACACACCAGCGAATGATCTGATCAGGACAATACTTAAACAGATATGGATCATCCCAGTAAAAGTGTTTTACTTGGGATAGAAAACGGTATTTGTCCTGTTTTGACCAATCGCTGGGTATCAGTCCCGTGACAAGATAGTTCACAATATCCCTGAACCAAGGTTCATTGGATATGCTCAAGAGTTGTTCGTCTGGAAACGAATCATTGATCGGCAGGGTCACAGGGGAAGATGAGATGCGTGAAAGATGGTCGGCTACCACGTTTTCACATCCTTTCTTGTCTTTGATAACAAGATCAAATTCTTGTAATAGAAGGATCCAACGTATAAGCCTATCTTTTGCATCTTTCTTCGCCAGAAGATGTTTCAAAGCGGAATGGTCAGTGTACACAACTATAGGTGAGCCAATCAAGTAAGGCCTGAATTTTTCTAATACAAATACAACCGCCAAAAGTTCTTTTTCGGTAGTTGTATAGTTGATTTGAGCATCATTCAGGGTCTTACTTGCATAATAGATCACGTGTGGCATCTTTTCAATGTGCTGTCCTAAGACTGCACCTACTGCAAAGTCAGATGCATCACACATCAGCTCAAAGGGGTAGTCCCAATTTGGAGACGATAGAATGGGGGCTGTAGTGAGGGAGTGTTTGAGTGAGTCGAATGCTGCCTCACAATCCGAGTCAAAGTGGAAAGTCGTATGCTTGGCCAAGAGAAGAGTTAAGGGTCTAGCAATTTTGCTAAAATCCTTAATGAATCTCCTATAAAAGCCCGCATGGCCAAGAAATGATCGGATATCCTTGAAGCTTTTGGGATGAGGAAGGTTTTGAATGACATCTATCTTAGCTCTGTCAACCTCAATGCCTTTCTGTGAAATAACATGTCCAAGCACAATTCGCTCTTGGACCATGAAATGGCATTTTTCCCAATTCAAGGTTAAGTTCTTCTCTCTGCAACGAGTAAGAACTGCGTCAAGATTCGTTAGGCAGTCAGAAAAAGAGTCTTCGAAAATCGAGAAATCGTCCATAAAGATCTCCAGAAAATTCTCTATCATGTCAGAGAATATCCCCATCATACACCGCTGAAAGGTAGCGGGAGCATTGCATAACCCAAAAGGCATGCGTCTATAAGCAAATGTGACAAAAGGACAAGTAAAAATGGTTTTATCTTGATCTTTTTTGGCTATGGGGACCTGATTATAGCCCGAGTATCCGTCCATAAAGCAATAATACGCACGTCCAGCTAAGCGTTCCAGCATCTGATCAATGAAAGGTAGAGGAAAGTGGTCTTTCCTCGTGGCGGCATTGAGTTTTCTGTAATCAATACATACACGCCACCCAGTTTGGGCGCGTGTCTGAATCAACTCATTTGCCTCATTGGTAATAACAGTGATGCCAAATTTCTTAGGGACGATATGTATTAGACTCACCCATTGGCTATCGGAGATTGGGTATATGATACCACTATCAAGGCATTTGACGATCTCTTTCATCACCGCTTCCTTCATGACGGGGTTCAACCGTCTCTGTGGTTCTCGGGTTGGTCTGACATCATCCATCAAGTGTATATGATGTTCGACAATCAAGGGACTAATCCCTTTGATGTCCGCCATGGTCCAACCAAACGCCTCCCTATTAGATCTCAATACCGATAAAAGTGCATTCTCTTGCTCTGATGCTAGAGAAGCGGAAATGATAACCGGTAAAGACTCATTCTCACCTAAATATGCATATTTAAGATGAGAAGGTAAAATTTTGAGATCTAATGCTGGCAGAGAAATAATAGAAGGTGGGATCATCGAGTAATTTTCGGAGTCACAAAGAAGCTCACAGCCTGTAAAAGATACAGACTCGGATGGTGATGAGTCAGGAGTGTCAAACTCAAGCGTGGAAATGGTGTCCTCACTAAGATCATGTGCAAGGTCAAACAGTGATGTGGTAGTGTCGTCGAGATCTGTAAAGCAAAGTTCCTCAACTCCGCAACTTTCGGGAGCAATCTCGTGGACAGAGCACACATCAAGAATATGAGCAGAGGATTCTGATGGCTGACTTCCAATTTTGTAGATGTTTAGTTCAATGGTCATATTTCCAAATGATAAGTTCATTGAACCATTTCTACAGTTAATGACAGCATTGGAAGTGGCAAGAAATGGTCGACCCAAAATCACCGGAATTTGGCTCCGGGGGTTTGCTACAGGTTGTGTATCGAGTACAATGAAGTCCACAGGGAATACAAATTCCCCGACTTTTATCAACACATCCTCTAGTTCACCCCTAGGTTTAGTGATTGAACGGTCTGCCATTTGGAGAGTGCAGTGAGCTGGTTTCAACTCTCCAATCTCTAGCTGCTCATATACAGAGTATGGAAGTAGGTTAACACTTGCGCCAAGGTCTAAAAGAGCACGGTTGATGTTTTTACCCCCAATAGAAATCGATATCGTAGGACATCCTGGGTCCTTACGTTTCTTTGGTAGCTGGGGGATAAAAGCAGTGCTAATGTTATTAGACATGAAGACCTTCTTCGGCACTTGAGTCTTCCTCTTCCTAGTGCACAAGTTCTTAAGAATTTTCGCATAAGCGGGGACTTGTTGAATCGCATCTAGGAGAGGGATGTTGATGTTAACCTGTTTGAACATTTCCATAATTTTCTCCATATGTGGACTCGATTTGTTAGCCCTTAACTGATTCGAGTAAGGAGCTTTAGCAATGAGCGCTGGGTCCATCATAGGAGAAGGAAGTGGGGGTAGACGTGATCCCGAAAAAAGAGTGGGGATCATCTGTGGAGAGCTAGAAGAGGTGGGCTGAGGTGTCGAGCCTAGTGGGAAATGGAGAATAGGCTCGTGAGAAGGCGGTGGGGTAGAAGAACAAGAATCAGAAGTAGAAGTGTGTGTGTGAGGGAAGGTCTCAGCCGGGGTGTTGATAGGATTTTCAATATCATCAACTTCTTCCCCAACATGGTCATTCAGCACTCTTTCCGATCTCAACGTTGTGACAACATTTACATTGTAATGCCCAGGATTCGGTAGGGGTTGAGACGGAAGTTTCCCTTTTTCTCTCGCACTCATTTCGGCTTTAAGTCGTGCAATTTTAGCTTCCATCGTTCTGATACTCTCAGCTTGGGACGCTAAGTTTTTCTTTATATCACTGACGGAAGACCTAACTTCGGCCGACACTTCCATGAAATTTGACGAGTGATTTCATGGTTTGAGTGAATTGAGAGAACTCGTTAGAACAGGTCGACTGCATAGGATTAGACGGTGCAGGAGTGTTGACCTGGTTTTAGAAATTTTATGACTGGTAGGGGTGCTGGGTGAGTTGAAGTGGTTGCTGTTGTGGTGGAAGGACCCTTTGGAAATGATTCGGATTTGGAACCATGTTTTGGGATTGGTTCCAAGTAAAATTCAGGTGATTCCTCCAACCCTGATTGTACGTGGAAGAATATGGATCGTTTCTAGGTCTTTGAAATGCGGCATTGGTATGCTCGTGACCTTGAAACGGAGAGTTTAATGGACATTCTTTCGTTAAGTGAGAAGGATCAGAACAGCACCGATATACAGTTTTGGGGAGCGACATCGGGGTTAGGGAGGCTGCTAAGAATTTTTGTTCCATAGCGTCGAGCTTCTTTTGCATTGCTGCCATCTCAGCTCGAACACCTATGGACACGTCTATTTGGTGTACGCCACCCTTAGTCGATGGCTGGGTTCCACTCTCCCACTGTAAGGATTTTTCAGCGAACTCTTCTAAAAATTTCCATGCTTCCCCATCATCCTTGGTCATAAAGGTGCCTTGACACATGTTTTCAAGGTTTTGTTTAGTGGTAGGGTTAATGCCCTCATATATGATTCGGCAAAGGTCCCATCTCGGGATGCCGTGATGGGGGCATTGAACCAAAAGATCCTTGAATCGTTCAAAGCATTTCGAGAATGGTTCAGCTGGAAGCTGGGTGAATTGATATAGTTCGCTACGGATTCAAGCTGTCTTTTGCATAGGGTAGAATTTCTTAAGGAATGCCGCAACGAATTCTTCCCAATTCGTAATGGAATGTGCGGTGGTGTTATACAGCCACTTCTCGGCTATATCGCACAAGGTAAATGGAAGAAGTCGTAGACGCATGGCATCCACAGAAAGTTGTGACGTACCCATCATCGCGCATACGTTCTCAAATTTGGTGATAAAGACGTATGCGTCTTTAGTCTCGAGACCGTGGAATTTGGGTAGAAGGTTGATGTACTGGGGTTTAATCTCAAAGTTATCCCCGTTGGCTGGTGGAATGGATAAGCAGGTCGAAAGAGGACCTCGCAAAGGATAGCACCTCTCTTGGAGAGAGATGCAGGGTGGATTCTGCGCACCAACGGACGGCGGCAGAGTAGCGGTAAAGAGGTTCGATGGAGACGGATCCATCGGTGTGGGTGTGGTGGTGGGTAAAAGAGAGGTAAATGGATAAATACCGACTTCGGAGTCGATCGAAGGGACGCGGACAAGTCGGGCACTAGAATCCCGTGTCCAGCCTATCTTGCACTAAAAAGGGTTAATACAAGTGGCAGCGTGAATTATAATTAGGGGAAATGAATGAATGCGGTATTTGTTTTGAAAAATGATACGAAATTTTTGAAAATATGATGCGATCACAACAAATGCAACAAGCAACCCTAAAATCTATGGTCACCTAGGTCAGGCTCTAGACCGCTCCTAACTACCAAAAGACAAGTCGCGGGATCAATCCTCCACTGCCTCTTTGTCTCTCCTGTGGCCAGGTAAGTGCCAGGTAAGTGGGAGGTTCTCTACTACGTAAGTAGTGAGCCTAATTAAGTAACCACTAGCCTTCGACACACTTGCCTTAGACACCACAAAAGAAACGCGGATAAATAATGGATTACCCACGGCCTTCTTCTGTCCTAAGTGAGCACGACGGTATCTCTAGATATTTTTTAGTTAATGAGGGTAATGCGGATGCAAGTTTGTGATTTTTGGGACTTAGGAAGGGTAATGAACTCCCCACCTAATCTGGATTTGGCCGTGCCCCTTAATGTCCGTATTAATTATGCAAACAACTACAAAATAGAAAACAAGCACAATTTATTTTGCTTTTTGTGGCGCTGCGATTTTTGCAAAGAATCCTGCAACAAATTGTTAATTGGAGCAGATGAGGAAGGAGATAAGAAAGTTTTAGAGGACCTGAGAGAAATTTGGTACTGAGATGCCTCTACAAAGCCGCGGTTCGGCCGCACGAGTAGCCTTATGCCGCGGTTCCGCCGCACCTCAAGCTCCTCTCTGCACAAGATTTTTACAGAGAGCTTCTGTTTAGCCCCTGAGTCCTCTGGAATTCTCTAAATAATTTTTCAATTGCACAGCAAGCTCCAGATTTCCTTGCAATAAACCACAACAACTCGTATAGTGTTTTACACGAGTTTTGATCTTCAAAATTTAAATGGAATAAACTTTTCGACTCAAATTTCAAAAAATAAACAAATTAACACACGATCCCCGGCAACGGCGCCATTTGATTGAAATTGATTTTCCGTTATGTTGGTTTTTAGAAAATTATGTAGAGAAATCACAACCAAAAATATTTTGACCGCAATCAATAATGGTGTCGGATGTAGCGCGTTAGTAAGTGCGGATCATCCACAGGGAAAGTGAGATCCGTTCAATTTCTGAATTAGATGAGTTGAAAATTTAAGGAAAAGAAAACAATTCATGATTTGTAATTGAATATCAAGAATTAGAAAAAATCTAGATCTAGAAAAAACATTAAAATCAAGAATTGAGATGTGTGATAATTTCCAACCAACAATCAAGATTAGAAGTATGGCTCGTAGGAGTAGATCGGATCTATAGATGTGATGAGATCTAATGATTACTCATTCTTATCCATTAACGAATTGATACTAGATCGATGAGAATTTACCGAGGGTTAAGGATCTTGTGGAGAATTTAAGGATTCCGCAACCCATCCTTTGTCCTTTCGATGAATCTCATTCAAATTCTAGCTTCTAGTTAATCAAATGATCAATAGTTGTTCCCTAATTTCAAGTGAACACAATCAAGAAAGCATCATCTCGAAACTAGGTCATTAATCATTTGATTCACTAGAATTTACAAACAATATAGGATTTAAGAATTGTAAAAGTGTCTAAATCATCATCATCTATCGATCGTCACAACTCCTATACGAGCAGAGATTTACTCAAACATCATGATAACAAACACAATCACAAATTGAGATCGAATCATAATACTTGAATTAAAAGATAAGCAAGATATAGAAATTTCACCTTTATTTATCGACAAATTTCATTACAACTCTCTTGAATTTATAAAAGGAAGGAACTAGATCGTCGATTTCGGCTTCGCTCGGCTCCTTGAGTCACGGATCGGCTTGGATCTCTTGCTCCGTTGAAATCCGGCGTCGCTTCTAAAGGTTGAAGGCTCTCTTGCTTGAATGGTACTCGGGATCTTGATCTTGATTTTGAATTGGAATTAGGGTTAGGGTTTGAGGCACAAGTTGTGTCACTCAACTTGTGGGTAGAAGATGATGGGTGGTTCTTGAACAACCTCAACCCTAGATCTAGGATCCTTTTTATAGACCTCAAAACCCTAGATCTAGGATTTCAAATTTGAATTTTCCCTCCAAAAGTTTGTTAGGAGAGCCTTCTAGAAATAGTTTGTTAAGCCGAGCCTTCTAGATGCGCCACGTGGAGCTTCTGGGGTCTTCTGGAAGTTTTGGCCGTTAGAGGAGACACGTGTACAAAATCTGGAGAGTTGGCGCCATCAAGCCGCCGCGGATCCGCGGCGCAAGCCGGCTCCTGCCGTGGATCCGCGGCTCTGTTGAAGCTTCAGAGCTTGGGCTCTTCTAGTGGTTCTTGGGCTGATATTTGGGCCATTTTATGATATGTTGAATCTTGTAATTAGCCTTTAATCACTTCCAGATATTTAGCCTTTCAGTTGGCGTATTTTATCTGCACTGTTTTCTCAATTTTGATCTTTGCTTCTGGAATTTCCTGCATAGACTCCAAGACAAGAGTTGCGCTATACAAGAATGATGCGATGCCATGATAAACACACAATTTCCCTAAAAGTGCCGGTTTTAAAGTCTAACACATGCAATATGGTATTTCAGAGATGTTTTGCTAATATGTGCAATATGAATACCGAACACTTCTAGATGAGTGCAAATGATAGGGAAATTGCCGTGTTAAAAATGCAGTATTTTTGACTGATCACCAGTCCAACCCGAAGACAGCCGTACAGATCTGCAGAAATACATCGATGCACTGGAAGAATATAACCAGAAGGCACGGACCCCAATCACGTTGGATGAATTCTTTAAGCATATTCTTAAGAATGAAGCCGATGACGCTGATGAAGGAGACAATTCCTCAGAAAAGCCCGAGGATTATGTGGCAAGCTACCACATGATCTTTCACTCATCAATAAATGGCAAAGAAGCTCCTGATGCAGAGAAACCCGGGGTAGATCCAGAACCGGAATCAAAATCCTGGAGCCATCGGACGAATTGATTGACAGACTGCTGTGCGAAGCTCTTCAGAAAAGCAAATTTGACCGAGAACGTGAAACAACCATATATGAAAGGGCCAAGCGTCGGCGTCACGTTGAAGAAGCTTCGGTATTGAGAAGCCATAGAGTACCCCAACCGGATAGAAGCGGTTCTGCCGGCAGCAAAAGCAGGTTTAAGATAAGGAAGCAGCTCGCTAAAGCCCTGTCGATGAGAATGAAGTTGCCACCTTTCAAAGAAGACACTTCAGAAAATACGTTCCCCGATGAACTAGATGCACATCCAAACTACTGCTTATACCATCAGAGGATCACACACTCTACCGAGGAATGCATGGCCTTTAAAAATTGGTGGTAGGGATATGTTGCTCATCGACAGCATTTCAAGTGGATGAAGCGCAAAACTCGTCGAGAGCAGAGAAGCACGACAGATGAGCGCAAAAGAACTGCCGGCGACTGTCACATGGTTGATTCCGGGGGATCGCAAGTTCTCACCTTCGGGAGCGATTTTGATGAAGAAATAGCCCTCGGCCCTCTCTTCAAGGAATCCATCTCCGAAACAGAAGAGATGAAGACCTGCGAGAACATTCAGCTGTGTAATTGCACGTTACCCGAAAAGAATCTCGGACCCACAAACAAGGGATCGAACAAAAAAGATAAGGGGAATGAAAATGACCCTGAAGATATCGCCCTCAATGACCGAGTCGTCAAAGAGCTGGCAGCCAAGGACCCACCAAAGAAAAACAAGATGGATTATAATGTTCTGGCACACCTGAGGAAGATACCCTCGCAGCTGAGCATTCTTGATGCCCTTCTGCTATCTAAAGAGGCGAGAGATTCTATGATCAAGGCACTACAAGAGCCCGAACAGTTTCAAGCTTTTCTTGCCGAAGAAAAGATGAAGGACGAGCTGGAAGAAGTGCACACGGCTGACATCACTTTCGAGGATGAAGATCTCCTCCACGGAACATGCGAGCACAACCGTCCCTTGTATGTCACCGGATACTGCCATGACATCAAGATAGGGAAGATCTTAGTTGACAATGGGTCCTCTGTCAATCTCTTGAATGTGAGGGTGCTAAAAGAAATCTGCATGAGCGTTCAACACCTCGCTCGGGATAAAATCACTATCTCCGGATTTAACTCCCAGTCATCATGGACACTCGGGTCTGTGATTCTGACGTTACGCTTTGGGATACTCGTCACTGACATCAAATTTCATGTCATTGACGCCAAGACCTGTTACAACGCTTTGCTCGGCAGACCTTGGTTACACGAATACAATATCATCCCTTCTACACAACATCGGTGTATGAAGTATTTCAAAGATGATCTCGAGTATACCATGACGGGGGAATTAAACCCATTCTCCGTAAATGAAGTCCGCAAGTATGAAGACGCTAAGTACTTCTTACCAGATTTTGAAGACACGGAAAGATTCCATAAACCGGAGAATAAGCAAAAGGCTATCACCACTATTCCGGTCTTCGGGAACGATACCGAGGAGGAAGAAGAGATAGTCTACTCGGGGCTGACCCAATGCAACAAGCCGGGACCATCACCCCTATTCTGGTTTTTGGCAGTGACTCTGAAGACGAAGTCAACGCAGCGTTCTCGATCCGTCCATTAGTGCAGGCCCTCACTGGAGATGATCAGACTTTGCAGATCGCCATGGTTCCACGGTAGCACTACAGAGAGCTTGATGCGCTTGAGACATATAGTGTGCAAGAGCTACAGACAATCTACGTCCCTCCCAGGCGAAGAGGTGAAAAGGCGATCCTATTCTACCAATCCACGGAGACTAAAGTAGAAAGAGAAGTCTAGCATGGTGCCGATTTTGCGCTCGACAGTCTCCAACCAATCCGTCTTTCCAGATACTACGCAGAAGGATTGAAAAGGTTATTGAGATGCCAAGGCGTACCCTTTAAGCAAACCACGCGATATGCCCAATTCTACAACAGGATATGGAGCGTCCCCGGAACTCAGCGAAAATTGCCCAATGGAAAAATGGAAACGATCGGGTTTGGATATATCCAGTCCAAGAAACGGGAGCAATTCCATGACTGCCATGTCATAAAGGACCTTGATGAAGAAATGGATGCTCTTTCAAAAGACACTGACGCTGAGCCAGAACGCGGTCCTGCCATAAAAATGCCGAGTCCGTCGTTCGAAGAACAGATGGACAAGCTAATATGGGAAGCGAGTCAAAAGGTTCGGAACGACTACAGTCGCGAAATGGCCATTTCCGAGAAAGCCAAGACGCAACGCCTCCTTAAGCAGGCTACGGAGGACGACAATGCCCTTCACCGTCAGCCCGCCATGCATTCCCAAGACAAGAAAAAGGCCCGATGCAGAGGCAAAAACAAGTCCAAGAACGGAAAAAACGTTCGACGGCGGCAAAACGGATCCAAAAGACCACACGATCGAGAAAAGGCCAGCCGGAATCCGTCGCTAATGAAGAAGATGGATCGGGAATATTCCTTCCCTCAAGACAAGACAAGGAAGATATTTGATCTTGCCATGAAACATCAAATGATGCCACTCCCGGATTCCCGGCACCCAGATCAAGCAAACGAGGTCTGTCAGCCAGATTATTTCTCATATCATCGAGTAATCAGACATCCTCTTGAAGACTGCTTCACCTTCAAGAACTGGGTCGAAGACCAATATCAACTCAGCAGGTTCACTCTATCCAACAGTTGGAGGGTATCCCCACCGCAAAAGCATACGCCAAAAGCAACGTATATGGCAAGAGTAGAACCGGATCAATATCGGTCTTGGAAACAATCTCGTACCTGCCACGTGATAACGCTGTCAGAAGAAGGAAGGCGCGAGAATATGGATGACCTCCCCTGGTGCTTCGCAAATGAGGATGAAGATGGGTTGATCTTAGAGTTTCCACAGGCGCCAAAGGAGTTGGAAGACGTAATACATACTACTACGGACAACCTAAGGAAATTGACTTGGGGACGGCAAATGACCTGCGCCAATGTTCGTCAGCGAGCTGCTGTCTAAAGAACAAGTAGCTACGCTAAAAGACGTGCTCATGCAGTATAAAGACTGCTTCGCATGGAACTATTCCGAGATGCCAGGGCTAGATTCGGAAATAGCTGTGCATAAATTGGCGATATCTCCAGACGTCAAGCCAATCAAATAAGCACTAAGAAGGATGCGGCTCGAACTTGAAATTAGCATCAAAACCGAAGTCAAGAAGCTAATTGACTCCGGCTTCATCCAAGAAGTTCAGTACCCTGACTGGATCGCCAACATCGTCCCAGTGATGAAGAAAAATGGGACAATGCGCATCTGCATGGACTTTTGGGACCTCAGCAAAGCTTTCCCGAAGAATGATTTTCCCGTACCGGTTACCGAGATGATGATAGAAAACACGTCCACTCACGAAGTCTTCTCCTTCATGGATGGATCATCAGGGTACAATCAAATAAAGATGCATCCCGAGGACCGGAAGCATACCGCTTTCCGGACTCCTCTGGGCATATTCTGCTACAAAGTGATGCCTTTCGGTCTGAAGAACGCCGGCGCCACCTATCAGAGGGCCATGAAGAAGATTTTCGATGACCTCATACATGAAATCGTCGAATGCTATATCGACGATCTCGTGGTTAAAAGCAAATCATACGAGGAACATTGGGAGCATTTGAAAATCGTGTTTCAGTGCATTCGGAAATACAACTTGAAGATGAACCCTCTCAAATACGCGTTCGGAGTCTCCTCAGGTAAATTCCTAGGATTCATCATACGACACCGAGGCATCGAGATAGACCCGTCGAAGATCAAGGCGATCATGGAAATGCCTCTGCTAAGAACTCTCAAGCAACTGCGGTCTCTCTAAGGAAAGCTCGCATATATCCGGCGGTTCATAGCTAATCTTTTCGGCAAATACCGCCCTTACAGTCATCTGATGAAGAAGGGGACCCCGTTCGTCTGGGATCGCAATTTCCAAAGCGCACTGGACGAAATCAAGCAATACCTGCAGAATCCGCCGGTACTGACCGCTCCAGTCAAGGGAAAGCCCCTCATTCTGTACACAACAGCCCTTGAAGGTTCTTTAGGCGCGCTATGGGCATAAAAGAACGACCAAGGAAAAGAGAGAGAGCCCTCTACTATTTGAGTCGAGTTCTCTTGGGGGAAGAAAACAACTATGTCCCCATCGAAAAACACTGCCTGGCGTTAATCTTCACGATAACGAATCTCAGACACTATGCTTTGGCGCATGAGGTCCATCTCATATCAAAGGTGGATCCCCTCAAATACCTTATATCAAGAGCCATACTAACAGGAGGGCTCGCTAAATGGGCCCTCCTCTTGATGGAGTTCTCGATAACATACCGACCTCTCAAGGCAGTGAAAGGCCAGGCCATCGCCGATTTTCTCGCTGAGCATCCGATACCTGCCGATTCACCCCTAAACTGCGAGTTGCCAGACGAGCACGCGTTTGACACGATCGACAAGGGGAGAAGAGAGAATGATACCCGATGGGAACTCTACTCTGATGGGGCATCTTCCATGAAGAAGCGAAAGCACAGCTCCCCCATAATCAAATCTGGAGTAGGCTTTATCTTCGTGACTCCACAAGGAGGGATAATGCGCTTTGCCTTTTCGTTAACAGAGCCGATGACAAACAATGAAGCCGAATATGATGGTTTGATAGCAAGTCTTGAGATTGCCGTCGACATGGGAATCGAAAACTTCCTCATATATGGAGACTCCCAGCTGGTCATTAGTCAAGTAAACGGTGACTATCAAACGTGCAAACCAGAGTTGGTGAAGTACGGTGAGAGAGTATAACAATTGCCAACTCAAATTCCTTCCTACGTTCTGGAAAGGATACTGCGTACAGAAAATAGAAAAGTGGATGCGTTAGCCAAACTCTCTAAAGAACCGGCTGACGAAAACCTCGATGACGTAAGAATCGTTGTGCAAAGCCATCGGGTTCTTGCACCGGCAGAAATATCTCCGGAGTCGTCCGAAGAAAAGGCAGCGACCAAGCAAACGGCCCTACAAATAAAAGACCAGGAAAAGGCTAAGAATTGGAGAGAAGTCTTTATAGACTACTTCAAATCCCGTCGAACACGTCCTCAAGACATCAGCTCATTAAACGAGCTATGTATTTCGCCTTCGTCAATGACACGCTGTATAAGAGATCATTCGACTCTCTATGGCTGAGATGTCTGAGACCGGAAGAAGCTAGGAGAGTTGTCCAAGAAACTCATGACGGACTCTGCGGTTCTCATCAAGCCGGGCCAAAGATGAAGCTGAAAATCAAAAAGATGAGCTACAATTGGCCCACGATGATTTAGGATCGCCTCAAATATGCGAAGCAGTGCCATTCATGGGGACTTCATCCACCAGCATCCAAACCCGCTACACCCAACAATGGCTAGCTGGTCGTTCGAAATGTGGGGAACCGACATAAATGGGCCCATAGAACCAGCATCGTCCAAAGGACATCGGTTCATATTGGCGACAACTGATTACTTCTCCAAGTGGGCAGAAGCAGTACCACTAAGAGAAGTAAAGACGGAGAATATTCTCCATTTCTTCAAGACACACGTCATATATCGGTTCGGCACTTCGCGACGGATTATCTCTGATAACAGGCCAACCTACAGAAGTCACAGAATTAGCCGCTTCGCACAACAGCATAATATAGACTGGAGATACTCTTCGGTCTACAATCCCCGAACTAACGGTCTGGCTGAGGCTTTCAACAAGACCTTGACAAAGATCATGAAGAAGACGGTGTCCAAAAATAAGAAGGACTGGCACAAGAGACTGCATGAAGCTCTCTGGACGTATCGGACCACGTTCAAAACGGCCACAAACACAATGCCATATGAAATGGTATTCGGCACTGAAGCAGTACTCCCCTTAGAGATAGAGATACCCTCCCTACGAGTGGCGGTTCATTACGAGCTAACAGACGAAGAGAATGCTCATCTTCGGCTTGAGGAGCTCGGCTCCCTTGACGAAACCCGGCTCATGGCGCAGCAAAACTTGGAGACTTACAAAGCAAAGATGACGCGCTCATACGAGAGATTGACTAGGCCGAGAACATTCCGCCAAGGCGAACTCGTGCTAGTGGTCATGAGACCTATGATCCCCAATCATGCCAAATGGGGGAAATTCGAGCCGAACTATGAGGGCCCGCATATCATAGACAAAGTCTACCCAGGCGGGGCTTACTTGCTCATGGATATGCATGGAGAAAGACCCTTCAGGCCAATAAACGGCCGGTTCCTGAAAAAATACTACGCCTGACGAGTCACGGCCTAGGTCAACGATAGATGACGAAGCCTATGTCCGCTCGCTTTCTTCTTGAGTCCAGACTCTAAAAATAGTATCCAACGATACCCCATCCCAAACACGGAAAACTACGGACCGAAGCGTCTACAAACCGCAGCATCCTAAGGGTGACGCAAAAAAATATATAATAAAAAAAAGAAAAGAAAAAAAGGTACGTCCATAAGCGAAATGGGCACGGATGAAAACCCGAAAGGGCACCGTGAGTGAAAACAGCAGGGCTACCGGCGAGTTTGTGAAAACTCGAAAGGGCGCAATCTCGTTAAAAGACACTTGTAAGGTCCTCTCGACCTTGTAAGGAGAAAATACCTGCGTGAGATCCTTACGACTCACAAGAGAGAAACACACTTAGGGATCCCCACGATTCCTAAGGAGAAGTTACACTTACGAGATCCTCATGACTCATAAGTAGAATTCCCCTATGAGACCCTCAAGGCTCATAGGATTCAAAAGCCTTAAGCTACAGGGATCTGAACCTGTTCTTAAGCCGTCATACACCCCAATATTTCCCTACAAGAGTTTCAATATTGACCCTTGTATACAATCCACGGGCACGAATAAACATTTCCCCAATAGAGTCCCACCAGCAACAAGGGATATCCTCACATGGTGAATGACCCTTGTAAGTCCTCTCGACTTATAAGAAGAAAACACTCTTATAAGAACCTTACGACTTATAAGAGAACATACACTTAAGAACCCTCGCGATTCTTAAGAAGAAAACGCACTTACGAGATCCTCATGACTCGTAAGGAGAAACATATTTATGAGACTTTTACGGCTCATAAAGTCAAAAGCCTTAGTCGACAAGATCTTAACCCGGTTTGCTAAGCCGCCTTTGTTCGAACCGACAAAGGCAAATGATGATTCGCTCCTGGCCATATCCCAGTTGTAGCAATGCTGATGCCTAAATCGGTATCAAATTCCAAGTCTAAACTCGTGATAAAAACCAGCAAGCCAAAAATGCATATAAAATAACCGAAATGATGGGGCAACTTGCAACAAAATCAGCAAGTAAAATATATGCATACAAAAATAGCCGAAATGACTGGGCAACTCGCAATAAAAAGCAGGGAGTAAAAAGGAAAAAACAGCCGAAATGATTGGGCACCGCGAAAAATAGCTGAAATGATTGGGCAATCGCGACTTTCGCGATACAAAAAGCTGAAATGATAGAGCATCGCGGAAAGAAAACAAAAAAAATACATATAAAATGAAACTTTTGCCCTGCGGGTAAGTCCATACTGACCCCTGTATACAATCTATGGGCATAAACGAAAAGAGAACCACATATCCCAACAAACTGTATCAAAGGGAGATTCAGGTCTCAGCGGCAATACCTGCATCCCAAAAGACCAGCAATGGTGTTCCTCCTCATGCCAGCAGGACACGGACGCGACACTACCAATCGGAGCCACGGCAAAGTCCCCAGTTCCAGGACTCTACAGTTCACAAACAACCTAGAGTCAACCCTGATACCATAGAAAACGGAGAAAGTCGATCCAGACACCGTAGAAAAGGGAGAAAGTCGACCCCGACACCGTAGAAAAGGGAGAAAGTCGACCCCGACACCGTAGAAAATGGAGAAAATCGACCCCGACACCGTAGAAAACGGAGAAAGTCGATCCCGACACCGTAGAAAACGGAGAAAGTCGACCCCGACACCGTAGAAAACGGAGAAAGTCGACCCCGACACCGTAGAAAACGGAGAAAGTCGATCCCGACACCGTAGAAAATGGAGAAATTCGATCCCGACACCGTAGAAAACGGAGAAATTCGATCCTCACATCATAGAAAACGGAGAAAGTCGACCCCGGCACCGTAGAAAACGGAGAAAGTCGACCCCGGCACCGTAGAAAACGGAGAAAGTCAACCCTCGACCTCCCCGTCGAAGTAACTCTTCGACTTGGGAACAAGTCAACTCATCACCGCTTACGAGTCCTCTCGACTTATTAGGGAGAAAATTCCCTTGCGAGATCCTTACGACTCTCAAGAGAAAGCACACTTAGGAATCCGCACGATTCCTAAGGAGAAAATACACCTACGAGATCCCCTTGACTCGTAGGGAGAAAAATCTTTATGAGACCCTCACGGCTGATAAAGTTGATAAGTCTTAGGCAACAGATCCTAACCCTATTTCCTAAGCCATCGCTACCCTACAAAGGGTTCAAGATGAATTATTATCTATCATCTACAGACCACATTTGCCAAAATTACATGCCAGAGAAATGGAGATGCTACTCAAGAGTACGTAAACTGTTTTACGCCAAGTCAAAACAAAATAAAAACATAACCCATGGAAGTCAACCACATGTTATGCAAGACAGTAAAGAGAACATTTGATTCGCATCCAGTTAAGCGTTCGAAGCATACCCACTCATGTATGTGCGAAAAGGTTTAATGCATAAAATAAACGCACAGAAAGGAAAATTTGTTATTCATACTTCAGAAAATTTCTTACATTGATGAAAACAGTAAACAAAAACATCATTAAAATGATTACAATGGTAAAATATTAAATCCGGGATATGGGTTGAGAACTTCAGAAGTAAGGCCGTCTAAAATGCTTCTGGCCTCTCTGACCATTCTCATATGCATCCTCTCACGATCGCAACCGTCAGGGTCCTCACTGATGTCATCCGTCCTCCGATAAGCAGCGATTATCATTGTCTGTTGGAAAATTTGATGCAAGATATCAATGAGATTAACTTGCCGGTTCTTCAAGATCAGGCCCATCAGATATACTGAGGGCACCTTGTCTTCGGCATCATCCAATGCCTTAAGCGGCATGACTTCATAAAATCCAGGAAGTGATTCCCAAATCGCTCTCACAACGAGCTTCAAAAGAGCGGAGCGACGAGAAAGCAGCCGACCATTGTATTCATTAAAGCGACTCATAATCTCAGCGCATTGTGCGTTTGTAAACTCCTGGTTTTGGCAGCGACCTTGTGCGCGAATGTCTTCATAAGAAATAATTTCGTTAAGGTCATACAGATGAGCGGCCATAGCGTCTGAAAAGGAAAATCAGTAAGAGTTTAGTGGTCAGACCGATTAAGAAAATGCTTATTGAAACAAACATGGGAATATAAACAACTCTTGATATCCTTGCGAAGAAAACAAGTTCTGATTAAGGCACCCAACAAATTCAAGTTTGTGCAAATAAAAAAGGAAATCCTTAAAGAATTCTCCTTTAATAAGAGGCTCATGGGGCCAAAGAGTTAAACTCCCTCGGGAGCAGCACTCTGTCATTTTGAGGGGAATAAAAAATTCCCCAAGAAATCTAAAGAGCTATGCTCTGCAAAAAGAAATCCTAAAGAAAAGAGCCCCATTTAATGAAAGGCCCCTCGGGCTAAGGAGTAAAACTCCCTTGAGAGCGGCGCTCTGCAAAAGAGAGTGACATCTGTCAACTTTAATCATGAGAAGAATAAAATTACTTCAAAATTTTAAGAGCTATGCTCTGTGAAGACGATGGAATCATCCATCAAAACCCTGAAAAAGCAAAGCTTTACCGAGTTAAAAACTCCGAGATCTTTAAAATCTGCAAAATGAACTCTAAGAGTTCTTCGTTAATGGGTTAAGAAACCCTAAAAAATATCTCTTTAGATCTATGATCTAAGAAGAGCAAAGCTCTGTTGAGAAACCCTAAAAATCTATATAATTTGAGAAGAGCAAAACTCTGTTAATGGGTGAAACCCTAGATTATGAAATAATCCCTTTAAAGATTTGATCTTTACCTAAATTTATAACAGAGTTCCGACTCTAAGAGAGTTGTTAAGGCAGAGAGCATAACTCTGAAGAGAGAATAAAATTCTCAAGAATAAGAAAACAAGAAGATGAACAGAGGTCATCTCAAAGGTGCCAAAGGCCCTATTTATAGGCGCTGGAAGCCGATCCAACTTCCAAGTTGATCTAACGGTGGAGAGGTTGCCACCGCTGCACTCACGTGTGAGCCACGTGAGCGCAACGGTGGGGGGGCAATTGTTTGCCCTAATCAGAGAGCAAAGCTCTATTCAAAAATTTGAAATTTGAAATAAGGCAGCGCCTCACGAGAGCGCTAGCGCCAAGAGCGCCAGAGTCAATGACTCTAAGGCAGCGCTCATGTGCAAAGCACGAGAGCGCTCGCGCCAATAACGCCAGCGCTAAAGATTCTGAAGCAGCGCTCACGTGCAAAACACGAGAGCACTTGCGCCAAGAGAGCCATCGCTAAAGACTCTGAGGCAGCACCTCACGTGCAAAGCACGAAAGCGCCAAGCGCTAGAACTAAATGTTCTCCACCATTGGATCAAAGATCCAAGTGAGATAAATAAATCATCAAATTACAGAATTCAATTCTGTTGAGGAAATACTCCTCAAATCTTTCCAAACAGGAAAGATTGTGCTCTGTAAATCAGAGCACCGTTGGATCAAAGATCCAATGGTGATTAAAAATCACCAAGATACAGAATAAGTTCTGTATGGGAAAATATTTTCCCAATCTTGTTAAAAACAAGAAAATTGTCTTCTGTAAAACAGAAACTCTAGGATCAAAGATCCAACGATGGGGAAACATCCCCAAATCAATCAGAGAAAGATTTTCTTAACTGATTCAACAAATCAGCCTCCTCTATATAAAGGACCCAAGACTTCAATTCTTGCAGAGAGAACCCCCTCTAAACTTCAAGTTCTCAGAAAAGAAACAGAGAAGAGCAAGCTCTAAGAAGAAGAAATTTTCTTCAAGGTAAATGATAATAAGTGAGATCATAACATCTCTTCGATTTTTTAGAGTTTAACTCTCACATCATAAGAAGTTAGTTCTTTTTCTAGATCATAGATCCATAAGACAAGGTTTTTTTTACAAAAACAAAGAGAAGCACAGTATCTCATCAGAAAAAAAAAGAAGAACTTAGTTTTTAGATCTATAAGACAAAATCTCTTATGAACGAGAATTTAATTCTCAGAGCACAAAGTTAATCAGAACTACCAAAGTAGAGCCTTAGCGCTCCAATTTAAAAAGAAACGCCTTAGCCCTCCAAGTCTGGCGCTCAGCGCCCAACGCTCCAAGCACTATTTTAAAAGGAGTGTCTTAGCGTTCTAAGTCTGGCGCTCAGCGCCCAATGCCCCAAGCGCTATCTTAAAGGAAACGCCTCAGCGCTCCAAGTTTGGTTCTCAGCGCGCAGCGCCCCAAGCGCTATTTTAAAGGAAGCGCCTCAGCACTTCAAATTTGGCACTCAGCGCGCATCGGTCCAAGCGCTATTTTATAAGAAGAGCTTTAGCGCTCCAGCACTCCAAATTTGGCGCTCAGCGTTAAGTGCTCCAAATACTCCCCATGTGGGCGCTATTTCAAAAGAAGCGACTTAGCGTTCCAAATCTGGCGCTTATCGCCAAACGCTCTGTACATAAAGCGCTCTATACATAAAAGCTTTGTACATAAAGCGCACTGCGCTACAAAGAGTGTTCAACACTCAATAAAAGACAAAATAAAAAGGCGTGTCAGAATCCAAATTAATGCTCAGCATTATTGAACAAAAAGGGTCTGAGCCCAAACAAATGTTCAACACCCAAACAAATGTTCAACATTTTAATCAAAATTAAGTGGGCTGAGTCCAAGTTAGCCATAAGTCCCTAACTCAGATCAACTGAGCCCATGTGCTCACAATTTTCCTAATTGGTCTTAGTCCCAAACCTGACTACAAATCTCCCAACCAACATTGGTTCAAGGGTACATCTCTTCATTCCTCTGATATGTGTCTTTGTAATTCTTCAACGTCTTCAGAGAGGTGGTGGGTCCCGACAACCAAACATTCCATGGACTATGGTGTCCTTAAACTTATGGACCGCAACGTCCCTAAATTAAACCCCACAGACTATGATGTCTTTAAACTTCATGGACTATGACGTCCTTAAACTTATGGACCGCAACGTCCCTAAACTAAAACGATAGAATCTAAACACTCTTTCGTTGGATCTAAATGATCCCAAAATCCTGTTGAGTAGATTTTAGTCTAAAATTAGACTAGCATATCCTCAACAAACGTTTGAGTTGACCTAGGTCTAAAACAAGACTAACGGTCCTTAAACCAACCTAAACCCAAATCTAAGAAAATACGGATTTGGACTAATCCACGCCCTACGGGCGACAATATAAATTAGTCTCCGTATACAATCCACGGGCAACCAAAAAATAAAACAAACACACACGACACGAAGTGGCCTTCTGGAGCAGGAGAAAGTGGTTACCGCGATGCGGTAACGTAATTAACTGCAGAGGCTTGCGCCTGCAGGGAAGAGCGTCCCCACAATCAAAAAACCCCTCACAACGAGGGGGAATCTGACGAAATATGATACAACGGCCGCATCATTCTAAACCTCCGATGCATGGTGCCATAAATCAACGTGGCATCTTCGGAGAGGTGGACGGATAAAACCAAATAGTATCTGCCCCTAAAATTCATGCCGGACGTCCCAACGTCCCGGTCGCATCTTTCGGCGGTGAACAGGGACTATACCCAACTAAAACCTGTTTGCACGACTCTTTTGAGCCGTGGTAGGGTAGTAATCAAAGCACAGTGGGAACTCACACGAGACAAATGACGATCTTAGGTCGATAGACTAACCTGTACTCATGTCACCTGGGAACTGCTATCATACAATAGGCATAATACCAACTAGCATGTTCCCGGCAAGTCCGTCCAGTGTACTCATAACCCAATGAGCACCTGTATACTATCTTAGGTGACTAACTGACACCAATGGCTTGTGAGACCGGCCACCGCCCCTCGTCGGGGTCTCGATAAGTATACACTAGTCTACTCTGGAGTATTGATGCCCTGTCTCAATACTCTCTCGACTAGGGACATTTAAGAATGTGCTTATAGACCACCCAGCTCCCACATATATGATCGCCATCATAATGCTGGTAGTCAAGCAAGAATCCTATGGGCTCTATCAACATCTAATAGTGATCTGCAATGTCACCTAATCCATGTACATGATGATAAAGACAAACCAGATAGTATACTATCATCTCGAGTAAGACTGTTCTCCCCGTATAGATCCTCCCTCAATCATCACAATCGCTTGCTTGCGATTCAATAATTGACTTGAGGGCACAATATCCAACACTTTTCGACTCTGGCAATTGTAGACCGTTGTTCAAGGCATCTTTGAATATCTTGCAGACCTTGTCCTTTCTAAAAGAGTAAACCTTGTTCTTTTTCTCCTCTAAGAAAGGCCCTTCTCCTCCCAGCACTGGCTTTCGAGACCAGTTGGTTTTGGATTCGCTTGCCTTTCGCTTGTCTTCATTATCGTACGCATTGAAGATATTGGTATTGCTGGAATTCCCGCTTCTACGGTTGTCGTCCCTCTTGCTCTTCCAAGACTTGTCACCCGGAGAGTCCGGGGTAGACTCTTGCTTCGAGCATTCCAACATTTGAACTCTCTATGTTAGCTCTTGAAATGTCTTGAAGCCCGTTGTACATAAGAATGGGACCATCCAATTGCTGAGATTCCTAATGAGAAGGCTGACGGACTAGTCCTGCTCTAGCGGCGGTTTGCTCTTGAAAGTGAGGTTACGCCATCTGGCAGTAAAGTCCGTGTTGCTTTCGCTTTTCCCCGGTTTGGTCCTCACAAGGTCAGCAATAGAGATTTCATCACTGACACTCATGAACCTTTGCTGAAACAGAGACTCCATTTGGGCAAAAGTAACGACGGACCCGTCTGGTATGCTCGTGTAACAGTCGAAAGCAACACCGGTCTGGCTGTTAACAAACTGACAAAGAAAGAGTGCATCATTGCCCTCTGTATTTATGTATGACGCTTTAAAGTGGGCGACGTGCTGATTTGCGTTTTCCTTCCCGTGAAATCTTCCGAACTTAGGAATGACGTAGCTGCTCGGGAACTCAATCAGATCGTACTGTGCGGGATATGGCAGCCCACTATTGCCAATTTCTTTCTGGGATTCGGCTTCGGCCACCAATGTTTTAACCTTGCTGGTGACCAAATCCATTATCCGATCTTGTGTTAGTAGGATAGTGCTATCTGGGGCCAAGGTGTCCCCAGAAGCAGAATGTAGTCAGCTTTCGTACGGCTCGCCCAATCATGGACCCAAGGGGATAGACATCGGTTGCTTCGGGTTGTCATCACCCGGCTCATGAGTAGAGACTTGTGCTTGATTGGGAGGCGCCCAAGCAATTTGAGCCGTGAGCTGTATCACAACGTTTGTTAGGTCATCAATTTTTGAATAGAGCTTAGCCGTCTCTTTATCTTGGTTCCTGAGCTGTTTTCGAAGCTCTTGAAGCAGCTCTTACTCTGCGGTCCTAGGGCGGAAAGTTGGCTCATCCTCGCTGTCTGAGCTTGACTCCACATGGACTGAATGGTCTTTCTACCTATCGGCCTCATCGAGAGGGTTTTCATCATTCAGCGGAGGTGACTGATCTTGGGAAGTGGCAACCACATTCAAGCCAGATTGGGCTTAGGATGTGGTAGCCCCATCCTTGCTTTTGCTGCACAAATTGTCACTGGGCCGCGTTCCCGCCATATAGACCGTGTGGATAACATATCCGGCCGTCTTTTCATTATTGGCAGCTGATTTCATGGACCGATGTCGTGGTCTTTCTGTTTCGGTAATGGACAATCGATTGAAGACGGCCGGCCTGACCAGGTTCTTGAGTGGTACTGGCGCTTCTTTTCTGGATTTGCCCAGCTGCTTTCGCGCGGCACAGAGCGCCTGATAGACCCTTGAAGAGACGGTGTCATTCTTTCTTTGTTGGGGTTGGGACACATCTCTTTGTAGCATCGTTCGGACCGCTGTCTTCATGATTCTGGCGGTCATGGCATTTTCCTGAACCCACTTCATAGGTTCAAAGGAATTGCCGACTTTTACGGCCGACTCAGCCGTCGTCACGGAGTAACCCTACTCTTGGAACCTCATAAGATTCCACTTGGCCGAAGTCCTGGCCCTCTTGTTGGCTCGATACTTGAATCGCTTCTGCCTTAACTTTTTTGTCTTAAGCACTTGGTAGACTTCGGCTCTTCGGGAAGACGTCGTAAACCGGGCAATGAAGGGCTTTGGAGATACGCCTGATTGTGCACTTGTTGGAGTCATCGCCAGAGCTTGTCTACAATGTTTGATGTTGCCCTTTGTACCAGAAGTCTTGCCCCCTGCTGGGGCACCAGAGAGTCGTTCAGACACCGTCTTAAGTTTGGGTTATGGTGGCTTAGCGATCACAACGTTTGGCCTATTGCCCTTTAAGACCGGCTTGGCCACCTGGTTTGCTGGGATTTCTGCCAGATGAGCGCTTCCGGCGGGGTAGATGATGATGGAACCGAATTGACGGGGCAGTTCCTCCCACTGCCGACTGAGGCTTGCGGGGAGAACTACACGAGCATTGATTTTGACCACGTACTGGATCGGGGTCGCGTCGGAAGCTGAATTCATCTTAGGAGACATAGTCGTTGAAAGTTGATTGCTGCATGGAAAAACATTATTTCGGTACAAATATCGATATATATGTCAAATGAGTTCGCATGAACACTTGACCTGAGATATGGGAGGAGAGAAATGTCCTACCGGGCGTGCCAAAATCTGTAGAGTGTTTTTTCGTTACCCCATTTGAGATGGGAAATACGCATCGCTTGTCAGGCATATTACAAATTTCCTCTGCTTAGGGTAGGTCAGGGTTTATTGATTGTGGGGATTCGAATCTCTAGCAGCTGTGGACTAAACTGCCGTTAATTACCTCCCGCCTTTGAAGCGAAGGAACCTCCGATTGACGGGTCAACTAGTCATGTGAACTCAGTGTGCAGTGTGCGTGTGTTGTGTGTTGAAAGGGTTTTAGATATATCGGGGCCCCCGCAGAGTTTTACGGTGGTTCACGTGCTTAGCACATAGTGCTGGGCACTGAATGCCAGCGCTGGGCTCTAGCGCCTCATGTGCCCCGCACATGGGCACTGGGCGCTACAAGCTGGTGTTGGGTGCTAGCGTCTCACGCGTCCGGCACGTGGGCGCTGGGCGCCGGTGCCTCACGCGCCTGGCTCATGGGCGCTGGGCACCCGTGAAAAGAAGGGGCTTAGCCCCGTAATTAGGAGTTAAACTCCGAAAGAGAATTTTTTATTTATTATAGAGTTAAACTCTGAAAGATGTTGAATGGAGTTAAACTCCTAAAAAAGCTTTATTTATGGTGTTAATCTCTAAAACATCTTGAATGGAGTTAAACTCCTAAAAAAGGGTTTGATTTATGGAGTTAAACTCCAACAGATCTAGAATGGAGTAAAACTTCTAGAAATTTTGGAGATCATCAAAGGGGACCCCCTTCTCCCCTTTACCCCTGGATCTTCTTTTGAGCCTCGGATCCTCCCTAAATGGGATTTTTCGGAGATGGATCTCCTTCCTCCTCCTCTCCGTTGGCTAGATCTTGAAGAAAAAAAGGGTTGAACTCAAAAATCTCCCCTTTTGGGGATTTGATGGAAGATCCGAGTTCCCTTTTAAGGGTTTTATGGTGAAAAACTGTTTCTTTTTGGAAAAAGAAGAGCTGAACTCTTGATTTAATTCAAAAAAGAGAAAGAAGATTTATAACCTTGAGGAAGAGGAAGGAGGCATAGAAACCGTAATTTTTTAGGGGAATCAATTCTTGTCCTTCATTTCATTATCATGTTGCTTTATATAGGCTTACAAATTTACACATAACCTCTTAGGCTTTGCCAAATGGTATTTCTGCCACCCCATGCCTTATGTGCTTATTTCTTTTTGCACATAAGCCATGGGGTTTACAAAATTTTTGGCTTTCTGCCCATTTTACATACGTTTATTTCTAAAAATTACACTTAGACTAATTTATTGCCTCCTTTTTTGGCATGGAGCCGGCCCCTTCCATGCTTAGTCTTGATTTGGGCTTGGGCCCACTTAGCTTGGGCTCGAGCCCACTTGACTTGGGGTTGACCTTGGTTCTGATTTGGTCGATCGGGATGAAACTTTTGACCCCAACACTACCCTTTCGCCCAATAAGTAGTGTCTCAAAATCTTCAAAGATAAAATCACTGCTGCTAACTCCAAATCATGAGTCGGGTAATTCTTCTCATGGATCTTCAATTGTCTTGATACGTAGGTGTTTACCGCCGGAAACCGGAAAAGACTGACGTCTTTTCTGAAATTCGGGGCAAATGCAAATTGGTGCTATCCGTCCACCTCTCCGAAGATGCCAAGTTGATTTACGACACCGTGTATCGAAGGTTTAAACGGATGCGGCCGATGTAGCAGACTTCGTCAGATTCCCCCTCGCTTGAGGGGTTTTTGATTGTGGGGACGCTCTTTCCTGCAGGCGCAAACTCCTGTAGTTAATTACGCTACCGCATCGCGGTAACAACTTTCTCCTTCTCCAGATGGTCACTTCGTGTCGTGGGTGTTTGTTCTATTTTTGGTTGCCCATGGATTGTATACGGAGACTAATTTATGTCGTTGCCCATAGGGCGTGGACTAGTCCAAATCCGTATCTTCTTAGATTTGGGTTTGGGGGTTTGGGTTTAAGGATACGTTAGTCTCATTTGAGACTAAGATCAACTTAAACGTTCGTTAAGGATACGTTAGTCTAATTTTAGACTAAGATCAACTTAACGTTTGTTAAGGACACGTTAGTCTAATTTTAGACTAAGATCAACTTAACAGGATCATTTAGATCCAACAAAAGAGCATTTGGGCTCTATTGTTCTAGTTTAGGGACTTTGCGGTCAATTTCCAGTTTAAGGACATGGTGGTCCAATGTTAGTTTAAAGACATCGCGGTCGAGGTTAAGGACATCATAGTCCGTGAGTTTAAAGACCTCACAGTCAAGATTAAGGACATCATAGTCCATGGGCATAAGGACCCCCACAGTCCAATGTTTAGTTTAAAGACATCACGGTCGAGTTTAAGGACATCATAGTCCATGAGTTTAAGAACCCCACAGTCCGATGTTAGTTTTAAGACATCACGGTCGAGGTTAAGGACATCATAGTCCATGAGTTCAAGGACCCCACAGTCCGATGTTAGTTTTAAGACATCATGGTCGAGGTTAAGGACATCATAGTCTATGAGTTTAAGGACCCCACAGTCCGATATTAGTTTTAAGACATCACGGTCGAGGTTAAGGACATCATAGTCCATGAGTTTAATGACCCCACGTCCGATGAAATGTATGGTTGCCTTGACCCGTCATCTCTTTGAAGACATTGAGGAATTACAACGACAAATATCAAAGGAGTGAAGAGATGTACCCTTGAACCAAGATGGATTAAATGATCTATAGCTCCGTTTAGAACTAAGACTAATTAATTATATTATGAGCACATTGGCTCAGTTAAGTCTGAATTGAGGACTTATGGCCTTCTAAGGCTAAGTCCAATCAAGTTTGGAATATTGGCCCTCTGTTGGTCCATTAGACATATTCAATTGAAGGGGAGGCTTTACCTCTAGAAAATTAGCCAATCGGACTAAAGCTAGTGTTAAACACTAAAGAACAACAGTGTTAAACACTGGAAATAAGATTATCAAATTAGTGTTAAATACTAAAAAAAAATATGATTCTCAAATTAGTGTTAAACACTAACAGATAACAATGTTAAAAACTGGCAACAAAATTGTCAGATTGGTGTTAAACACTAAAAGAGGGAGGGATCACGTGGGAGTACGTGATGGCATCAAAAAGTAGGGCCAGATCCTCTTCATTTTGTTCTGCAGATAAGTGTTTTAACACCTTTAATTCTCACAGCCATCACGTGTGGGCACGTGATGGGTGCTCATGCCCTGATTTATTAGAATATTCATTAGAGGTCACGTGGTAACGCGTGAGAGTACCCAAGTTATATTTTGAGTTTGCTTTTGTTCCATTTACAATGAGGGTCACGTGGGAGCACGTGAGGCATTGTCTCAAAGCTAATTTTTTCTCATTTGTGGGAATCTTTTCAGGGGTCACGTGGGGACACGTGACCCTAGTTCTTTGCATGCACATAGATCTCTTTAGTCTCTTTATTTTATTTTGAGAATTAAATTCTCTGTAGGGTTAAACCCTGATCATGATTTGGAGGAATTAAATTCCTATTATGAGAGAATTAAATTCTTATATAGGGTTAAACCCTAATTCTCTTTTAGAGGAATTAAATTCCCATATATGTAAAAGAATTAAATTCTTGTATAGGGTGAAACCCTAGTTCTGTCTTGGAGGAATTAAATTCCTATAAAGTTGGGAGAATTAAATTCTCAATTAGGGTTAAACCCTAGTTTCTGTCCATCTTGAAGGAATTAAATTCCTATAATTTTAGGAGAATTGAATTCTTATATAGGGTTAAACCTTAATTTAATCTTGGAGGAATTAAATTCCTATAAATTTGGGAGAATTAAATTCTCTGAACTCAATCCCCCCCTCCAAGTTTGGATCTGCATGACAGGATCTCAACCTATGGGGAGATGTGCTTCTGCAGATCTTCAACTGGAGGAAGAACTGAGTTCTTTTGCAAAAGAGTTAAACTCTTAGATCTTTGAGAATTAAATTCTCTTTTCTTCTGAAGTTTTGATTCCTTTTCTTTTCTCACCTAGGGTTTTCATTGCTGAGAATTAAATTCTCCTTTCTTTTTTCTCTGAATTTTTAAGATGCCAAAAATTCTATATCTTTCTTGTCTTCTTGGCTCCTGTTTATAGGAGAAGGAAAAGAATCAATTTGTTTAGTAAATCTCTCATTGAAAGATTTTGTTTCATAATTGATATGAGCCTTTAGATCATTAAGTGAATTTTATTTACCGTTGGATTTTAAATCCAAAAATATTCTGTTTGTTATTTCTGGTGAGATTTTCAGGGAAATCTTTTCTTGTCTAAGATCTTTCCATAAATTGGTGATTTTTAATCACCCTTGGATCTTTAATCCAACGGTCCCCATAATCCTTTTCTATTTGGAAAGATTTTAGAGAATTTTAGAATTTAATTCTGTTAATTTATAAAGCTTTCAAAGCCTATCACGTGTTGGCACGTGACCGCTCCTCCTTCAGAGTTTTAATTCTATACTTTAATTGGGCTGAAGGGTCATCACGTGTCAACACGTGACCTCTGGTCACGTGAGAGCATGTGGCCTCTGGTCACGTGTGAGCACGTGATCCCCCTTTAGGGTCTTTCTTCAGCCACTTGTTTTACTTGCTTAAAACTTTAACTCTGTAAATTGATCACGTGTCAACACGTGACCCTTGGTCACATGTGAACACGTGATGCCTCATTGAGGCCCTCATAACTTGATAGAATTAAACTCTGTATTTCTGCTGGGATAAAGACCATCACGTGTCGGCACGTGACCCTTGGTCACGTGTGAGCACGTGACCCCCCTTTGGGGTCTTTCTTCAGCCACTTGTTTTATTTGCTTAAAACTTTAACTCTGTAAATAGATCACGTGTCAACACGTGACCCTTAGTCATGTGTGAACACGTGATACCTCGTTGAGAAAATTCCTGATTTTTAATTAAGGAACAGTAGGCTATAATCTTCCCATGCTGCATTAGAACACATCCCAAGGCTTTCCCAGATGCGTCGTTGTGGATAACCAACCCTCCGGAACTGTCTGGCACTATCAAAACAGGAGCGGTGGTCAATTTTTGCTTCAACGCTTCAAAAACTGACGCGCACTTATCCGTCCATACGAACAGTACCTCCTTACGTGTTAGCTTGGTCAATGGTTCAGCAATTCGAGCGAAATTTTCCACGAATCTTCTATAATATCCGGCAAGCCCAAGAAAACTTCTGATCTCTACCACGTTTTTTAGAATCGGCCAATCATGAACTGCTGCAATCTTTTCAGGATCAACAGCAATTCCATCTCCGGATACGACATGACCCAAAAACTTAACTTCTTCGAGCCAAAACTCACACTTGCTCATCTTCGCATATAATCTTTCTTGCCTTAATGTTTGCAGTGCGATCTTCAAGTGTTCCGCATGCTCTTCTTGGCTCCTCGAATAAATCAAAATGTCATCAATAAACACTACTATAAACTGGTCTAAATACTGTGAAAAGATTCGGTTCATCAAGCCCATAAATATCGCCGTTGCGTTCGTGACTCCGAATGGCATCACTAAGTACTCGTAATGAACATATCGAGTTCGGAACATTTTCTTGTAAATATCTTCTAATTTTACTCGAACTTGATGATATCCGGATCGCAAATCCAGCTTCGAGAATACCCTCGCGCCACTAAATTGATCGAATAATTCGCCGATGCAAGGGATCAGGTACTTGTTCTTAATAATCACCCTGTTTAATTCTCGATAATCGATGCACATCATCTATGTGCCATCTTTCTTCTTGACTAGAAGAATTGGAGCTCTCCAGGATGAATTACGGCTGCAAATCCAACCATTCTCTAGTAATTCGGCAACCTGTTCTTGACTTCTTCTAGCTCGACCAGTGCCATCGGATAATACTCCTTTGAAATCGGCGCTGCTCCAGGAACAAGATCAATCGCGAACTCCATATATCGTTTTGGCGGTAAACCCGAGATGTCCTCGAACACGTCCATAAACTCTCGAACTACTGCTGGCGCTTCCTCCTTATCTGCTTCCATTGACGAAAGAACGACGCTTGTTGGCCTAGCCCTAAATTCGACTGGCCCGACAGATCCGCTACCTCTTGAAAATATAAACTCCGGATGTCCGGGTATCTGGAAAATCACTTTCTTTGCCCTACAATCGATGTAAGTGTGGAAAGTATGGAGAAAATCCATTCCCAAGACGACATCATAGATGCCAGTATCAATCACCAAGAAATCCGCAATCACGTTCCACACATTCGGGTCGTGATTCAAGATAGCTATAAAACATGGATGTATGTTTTCATATACTATTACTTATTTTTTAGAGAAGGAACCGGTTTTCATTATTCCGTTATTTCAAAACTTCACCTCCATTATTTTCTCTAAAAGGTTTAGATTTATGGGGTTTTGGCTTACTTGAATCAGGTGGGGTCCTATAGACTTCACATGATTCAAGTGCCAGTCACGTGCCATTTCCGGGTCGTGACATCCGCGAATAACTCTCGCCCGCAAATAACAATTCGACAATCCTTGCACTTACTACTAGATATAATCTTCCTATTCTTAGTGTTTATGTCCCAGCAACTAGACAGAGCCGCATGTGGAATCTAGTGTGCGGTAATAAACTTGGACGACGTAAAACAATGAGATGCACCTGAATTGAATAATGCCAATGTAGAAAATTATGAACGAGTAGGATACCTGAAACGACTTCATCTGAAGCCTTGGCCTCCTCGGCCGTCAAAGTAAAGGCTCGTACTTGATTAGGCCCCTGAGTAACCTGCTTCTACCCCTGAATCTGCTTCTGCGGTAGCTTCTGAGTATCGTCCCTCAATCGTAGCTTTGAAGGACAAGCATTGATGGTATGGTCAGCTGATCCGCAAACAAGACAGAGTCCAAGCCACTTTCGACACTCCTTCTGTAAGTGTCCAGGTAGATGACAAAAGTCACAAATCATACTCCTTTTCTGATTGGATACGACGGGTTTCTTCATAGGTACAATGCATCGAGTGTTCACAAGGATGCCTCTGCGTACATGAGCTCTATTCGGCGTAAATCCAGGCTTCCGCACTACGACGGCTTGTTGTTGTGTATTCTTCGCTTTCTCCGATAAGCTCTGCTGCTCCCTGGCTGCCTTGAGAACTTGTGAGAAAGTGGTCAATCCCGGAGATATAATGTGTCTCCGGATCTCCACATTCAAGCTACGCAAGAACCTTCGTGCCCTATCTGCCTCGTTGGCAACCAAAGGCTCCGCAAATTGACTGAGTCGAGTCCACTCGTCCGCATGCGCATCAACGGATCCGCCATTCTGCTTCAGGCTAATAAACCTTTCTTCCATTTCTTCTCGAGCAGTTTGCGAAAAGAACTTCTCTAAGAAAATCCGCAAAAATATTGCCCAACTAATTGGCTTGGGCAGACGGGTCTCCTCTACGAGCCACCACTCGTGAGCATAATCCACCAGTTGGATGCATACAACATCCACCCTCTTGTCATCTGGAATCTGTGCGGCGGCAAGCAGATTCTCCGTATTAACCAGCCATTGCTCCGTTGGCAATGGCTTCTCCAAACCTGTAAATGTGGACGGACCAAGCCTCCTGAAGTCTGCCACGGTGCCCTCACGTTGTGCTAGCTTGGCCGCAACTGCATCTACGGACTGCTGGACTGTCCGCAGACCCTCCTGGAAAGCCTCGGCTTGCCGCTGATTCAGATCGGTTTTCCGTTCTGGTTTTCCAGCATCCCACGTATAACTCCAAGCAATGCGGAATCATCAACACGCCTCTGGTATGATCGCAAATCTCTATCCGCCATGATTCTGAAGCCAAGACACTGAAGAGAATTAGCAACGGTAAACAGGATGTAATAAATAAGATAGTTATAGATTCAAGACTGGCAAGATAGTAATGTGGCAAGACATGTTCGTAATTACGGGTTTTTGGTTAGTGTATCGAGTTTAATACCCAACTACAAAACTACTAAACCCGATTAATCCTAAATCCTATGGCTCTGATACCAAACAAACCCTGTCACGCCCCGCTTCCCAGTGTGCGCAAACTACAGCACGTGACAGAGTCAACCATACTATCTGTGGATAGAAGTCATCCCTCCACAGCCACATTACGGCTGTCTATAGGATATCAAGAACAGTAAAAAATATATAAGCTATCCAGTACATGTCCATTTGCCAAAATAAAAGAGTCAAGAAAATATATAAGCGGAAATGATAGTAATATCCAATAAACAACATCTGGAAATACGCCCCAATATGGACTCACATCAAGAAATAAAGCTGCGGGAAAATAACTAAACTAAACATCTCTAAAATATAATTCCTCACTGCTCGGCTCGACGGTTAAAGTACTCCTGTTCAGTCTGCAATAGAGATAGAGGAACTGGGCCATGCAAAACCCAGACATCAGTGCGTCATAATACCAAAACAATAGTAATAACCAGGATGTAACGATATAGGTAAATATGAATATAATGAATAACACGGATATGAACGGTGAGGTATGTATGTGTATGTGAAGTGCAATGAATAACCTAAACTGTGCTACTAGGCTATCTACTCTAAAGTCTTTGAAATAAATTTAATGGAATTATCGATATAACTCGATAGTATCCCGTGCGTGCCTGGGACCACGGTCAAGACTCTCAGGATGAATCCGAGACATGCCGCTAGGCAGTAAACATGTAACATGTACAAACGAATGATGTCAGCAGCAGCATCCCGAGGCTGGCCTAGCCCGTAAAGACCGATCAGTATAAGTATCGAACTGTTGAGTTACAAGTCAGGTTTCATTATTGATTTCCCATTACCCCTAAGGTTATATGTTCAAATGATGATATGAATCTAATGCCAACACAGGATCAAGCAGGCATAGGTTTTGTCTATATAGACAACAGGTTACGTCCGTCAAGACAATAAGTCAGGATTTTCGGCATTAATAACAAGATCAAGTAATAGGTCAAGTAGTGTGTCAGGACATGTCATGTGATGTATATGTATCAAGTGGATACCAAATATGAAACTGTAATCGATATCGGAATCACGGTAAAATTGTCACAACTCGAAGGTACGGAACGTGACTGGCACTTAAATTACGAAACGTCTAAAAACGTAACGTAATCTAAGTAAGCCAAAGCCCAGAAATCTAAACCAAATAAAGATATAGAGTGAAGGAAAACTTGTTAAAAGAAAACAATTTTTAACCAAAACAAATCGCATTAAACATTTTATTAAAGTAACAAATTTTCCCGAAAATTTCGGCAGAGTCTCCTTTATAAATACAGGCCCCGAAACGGGTACAAATAAGAGAAATACATATTTATCATGAATAAGGCATCCCTAAGCGGGAGCTAGCTCTTCGCCAAAGGCGAATCACCACCACACGCAATGAATATATCAAATAATGTGAAATAAGTATAAAAGTATAAAAGCAGCCCCTCGGCTCAAGTAAGCCTCGACACCAAACCAAAACACAAGTCCCACAAATCTCACCGTCTAGTCCAATATATAAGGGTAGATGGAGTATACTAAATATAAATAAATATACGGTGGGAGCAAAAGAAAAATCCTCTAAAAACCCACCTATGAGCAACCTGTAAGTCGAAGCAAACGAAGAAGTACGTCCGCCGCTACTATGCTGACGGGTCAGACCTGCAAGATACTGTGGCATAACGAGGGTGATTTGCCAGCTCGTGACTAGTAAGTAATATCTAATAAGGTTATCATAAGTATGCACGCAAATGCGTCACAAGCTACGCATATACTAATATAATGCAATGCACTAACATGTATGCAACGTGAATGCATAATCAACATAAACCTGAGTATGTTTGGTATGAGAAAATCTTTATTTTTTTCCTTAGGAATACTCCTGTGGAATAACTGAGATAATATCAATGAAATCAACAGAAATCCGTGTGAAGTATCGACACAAAACATGTATATCTCAATGTCTCAATGTTTCAAGATCCTTCAATTTCTAGAACCCTATTGAAATTTTCTTTTCATTTCAAAACTACATATTACACTTTTTTTTAGTGTGTCATGGTGCACAATTTTGTAGTTAACCCATTTCTAATTTGTAATTTACACTAATTAAATGTATAATTAAAAGCTTATATTAATATTTGAAATAATTAATTAAGGAAAAATATTTAAATAAACTAATAATTTATAAGTGACTAAATAAATATCAAATACTAGTACTTACATAGTTAAAATATGTGTTTTTGAGTCTATGATGAAAAATAATTATAATTAAGTTTTACGGAAAATACGGTTTATTTTACCGATCATCAGAAAATTCACCTAAAGGATTTTATTTATTTAATTATTTATTTATTTATTTTTGAAACGTTACAAAAATGGTGCTGATGTCAAGATGCATATGTGTCTATCTGTATATATATATATATATATATATATATATATATATATATATATATATATATATATATATATATTCATGACTATGTATGATGCAAGCTAGATAACATGTCGCACTAATATAGAAGAACATGATATAATGAGGTTCCGGCATGCAACTAGATATGCAATAGATAGTACGGATACGAACGGATATCGAAAAATGGTAAAACTGTAAAATCGGATGTATAATTAAAATACATGTATTATTTTTATTCATATAGATATAAATATTTTAACATAGCATGTTGCAAGATAAACTTGCCTGATCGGATCTCACGTCGGGGTACGTACGTCACGTTTCATGTCGGGTAAATGTCGTGATGCATACACGCGCGTACAAGACTGGACCTGGCTAATCTAAGACGTGACCACGCTGGATGACGATGACGACTGGGTCGCCCGGATCATCGTCGGAAAACTAAGAAGCAAGAAAGAAAAATAAAAGAAAGAAAGAAGAGAAGAAGGAGAAGAGTAGAGGTGTGGCTTGGCTTGGGATTCTGGGACAGAGGAAACGAGGGGGTGACGACGGTGGGCTGTCGACGGCGATGGGTAACGACGACAGCGGGTTTCTTGGGTTGCTCAGGGATGCAAGAATGGGTGCTCGGGTCCTTGGTTGCAGAGGTTTGTGGTGTCGGGGTCTGCAGGGAGGTGAGGAGAAGGAGGAAATGGGGGTGAGGTCGTGGTGTGGTCGAAGAGGCGGTGAGGTGATCGGAGGTGGAGGCAAGGGAGTTTCTAGCGTCGGGTTCTTGGGTTGTCGAGAGTTGCTGGGTGCTCGGGAGTTATGGGAAGGGAGAGAAGGTGGAAAGGTGGTCGAGGGAGAAGAGATGGTAAGGTTGGGATGGTCGTGGGGAGGTCGACGACGAGGGATAGGGCTTAGGCGTAGGTTTCTTGCGGCGAGGGCGAGGGCAAGAGAAAGAAGAAAGAGAAGGAGAGAGAGAGGCAGTGAGTAGAGAAAGAGAGAGATAGACGGAGTGTAGAGAGAGAGATACATGAGGATTATTATAAGATTTAGTTAAAATATATATATATATATATATTAACTGTTAGTATATTTTAGATTTTTAAAAAATATTATAATATATATTCTAGGATTTTATTGCTAATACAAAAATACTCCGAAAAATACCCGGGTCACTTCTAAAAATATAGTTTTAAAATACGGATAATATATGTACAAGCCAAAACCATAATGCGGTGTCCGGTTAAATAAAATGCATACCCCCAAGAATGGATACACGTAAAAACACGTAGCGATCCAAGTACTGGACACCGCATTATAGCGATCCAAACATCTCACATCTGTAAGTTATTACAGATACTGAGAAGGATTAAAGTATTAGGAAAGGTGATTTGATTCTCAATACCGGAAATCGGAGCAATTGTTGCTATTGAAGAAATCGGCTGGTTTTGCCTATCAACAAACTTTTGGTTTTGAATAACCGTTATAATGCACCAATTTTTAAAACTCGTATATCCGTCTCTTTATTTGATAAAATGAGATATAAATTTTGAAAAACATGTTATGAACATTTGCCTTTATCATTCGATGATTAGGTAAGGTGTATTGAATAACGGGATATACATTCTTAACCAAAATACAGTTTTCAAATCACAACACATAGAGTATGAGTTATTGAGCTCATAGGACTTATATATAGTGATGTATGTTGTCCGGTGTCCACATGGACAAGGGAATGGTACTCATACATCGTTCTATTTTTCTCTGAGTTCTCTTGTTTTAGACACACATTCTTATTGAAATGCAAAGTCTAAATATTTTGAGAAGTTTATAAGATATAAGAATAAAGTAGAGAACCAAACGTCGGAAATATCAAGATTCTTCAAAGTGCTCGAAGATGTGGATACTTATACTAGGTATTTCATAATCAAGAATTTGATTCTCTCTCAGATTACTCATCCGAGATTTCGTTCCTTGATGAGTAATGCTGAGTGGACTTTTTCATTTAGGGATATGCGCTGAAACAGTTGCATACCAATTGAATATGGTTCCATCTAAATTAGTGCATGTGATTCTATATGTGATATAGAAAATATCTTAAGCTAGTTAAGATACAGAGTTATCCGATTTATGCTTAAAAACTGAATCCAGACAAACTCAAGACATGTTTTGGTAATAGGCAGTTTGTGAGTTATCCTAAACTTTAGCAAGGGTTTAACTTCTACCATTTTCAGGATAAAAGTTGTTTTGTTCTCAACACCCCATCTTTTTGAAAAAGGAATTTCTTGGAAACTAAATTAGTGGAAGTATGGTAGAACTGGATGTGATTTCAGAACTATAAACGGTTACTGAAGATTTAGTAGAACCTAGAGATTCAACTGACCTGATAAATCTTAGCCACTCCGTAAATTTAGTAGGTAACCTCAGCCACCTGAGAGATAATTCGGTTTCCTCATATACGGTGACAGGGAGGCTTGCATTATGTGATGATGACCCTACTATATCAGCAGGCCATAGGAAGTGGTGACTTCCGACTGATGGCTGGACGCCAAGTTATCCAAATTGGACTCCATGCACTGCAACAATGTATGAACTTTGTTGCGTGCTCTTGAAAGGGATAAAACCCATAAGGAGCAAGTAAATCTTTCGAGATCAGTGCAAATGGAAAGGTATTAACCTGATAAGGCTTGATTTATAGTAAAATATTTTCATCAAATACCCGATGTAGATTGTACTAAAGTCCATACGGATATAACTTGCTACTGTTGTTCTTCATGACTATGATATCTGGCAGGTGGATGAATATAACGTCTTTCTAAATAAAGATTTAGAAGTAAACGTGCTTATGACTCTGGCAGAGGGTTATCGTAATCAGTGCGAGTAGCGGAAGGTGTGCAAGAAACTTAGATCTATTTATAGACTAAAACAGGTATAGCGGAGATGGATCCATCCATTTTGATGTCACGGTCAAAATGTTTGATTTCATTAAAATGATAGATGGACCTGGTATTTGTAAAGAGGTTGTAGGGAGTACTGTTATGTTCCTCATATTATATGTGGATAATAAATTCCTGATAGGAAGTGAAATTCCTATACCACAGTTCGGTTAAACTATGGTAGTCACAAATGTTTCTCCATAAAAAATTTGGATAATATATCAACTGATTCTGATAACTAGGTCTATAAAGATAAATCTAGTATGAGCTTTTGGGATTGTCCCAACTCAGGTAAGATGACACCATTCTAAAGACGTTTAGAATGAACGACTCATAGCTCGGTAGTGTACACGCCTGTGGAAGAGTCACTCTCTAGAGGGAGATGTCATGTACCAAATTAGGCGTTGCTTTTGTACTTGATGTAGTAAGAAGCTATTAGTCCGATCCTAGATAAACAAAGGAAACCAATGAAGAACATATATGGATGTTTTTGGTGTTTGGTAATAGCAGCCTCCATTGGGAGGTAGTTATCGATTTTGGTTTCCTAGGTGACATGAAAGGCAGAATGCCTATCATGAGTTTTAAGTTTACTCTCTTTAATAGGAGCAATATATTGGAAAGAGTTCCAAAAAGAATACTGGGGTAGCCATAGCGCTGGGTGCTGATTATGAGTCAGCTATAGATACAGCCCAAGAAGTTGTTGAATAAAATTGTTCATTTGTGAACTTTGTCTCATCATCTATCCAGGAAAATTCTAGGGCAGGTATCGCTCAATTCAGGATATAGTTGATCTCCGCGAAGATTAAGATATAGAGAGATAAAGATAGATTCATTGTAGCGGATTCACCCACTGAGATTGTTTCTCGAATATAGTTTGTGAAAATGTTAGTAGAGAAATTGGGTATGCGATACCGCAATAATTGGCCTAAAGTGTAAGTAGGAGATTGTTGGATATAGGTGCACTCAAGGCAATTATCGTAATTGTAAGAGAACCTATACGAGAGAACAATCTTACTCGATATGATAGTATACTATCTGGTTTGTCTTTATCATTCATGTATATACGTTTTATTCGTTATCACGTATCGCTAATACATAATGATAAAACCCGTAGGATTTTTACTTGACTACCAGGATTATGACATGGATCATACTAGTGGAGCCTGGGTAGTCTATAAGCACATCCTTAAAAGTCTCTAGTCGAGAGAGTATCGAGATTGGGCATCGATACTCCAGATTAGATTAGTGTATACGTTTCTTGACCCTGATCGGGGCGATAGTTGATCCCATAACTATGGGTGTTTGGAACCAAAGATTGTATACATGTGCTCATTAGATGAATGGATACACTGGACGGACTCACCTGAGAACTCCAAGATGGTATTATATATATTGTCAAATATCAGTTCTCATGTGACATGACTATAGGATAGTTTGTAGACCTAAGATCATCATAGTGTCTTGTTTGTGTTCCCATTATATTTTGATTACTACCCTACCATGGGTTTAAAGAGTCATGCAAACGGATTTTAATTGAGTATATTCCCGAAGCACATGGAGGCAGTGAGCGATCGAAAGGATTTCGTCTCTCCCAGTATTGGGAGTCGAGGTCGTGATGTGCCATATCAACTATAATCATAAGTCCTTGGCCAAGGCAATTGAGATTTACTGTTAAGTGTTATCGGTAGTTTCTCGATTAGTTATGAGTTTATGATCGACACGACATATGTCACGTCCCGCTTCCCAGAGTACGCTAAAATGGGCACGTGACATAGCCAACCATGCTACCTGTGGGTAGGAAGTATCCATCCACAGTCACATTACGGTTGTAGAGATATCAGGAACAAAATAAAACTATCTAAAACATGTCCATAATCCAAGATAACATGAGTCAAGAATAAATAAATGCGGAAGCGAAAGATCCAATACAAAATAACTGGAATGTATGTCCCATAATGCGGGCTCACATCAGGAATAAAATGCAGGAAAGAAAAGCTAACTACTACAGACACTCACAGCTCAGCCTGTCGGCTGAAGTACTCCTGCTCGGGCTGTGACAGCGGTACAGAATCTGGGCCATGCAAAACCCAGACGTCAGCATGTCAAGTCATCAAGTAATAACATAATAAACAGGAAATGAGGATATAACCATGAATAAATCAAGAGTAACAATGATATGAATCAGAGCAGTACAGGGTTGTGTGCAGTGGGTAGACTGGATTATTTTATCAGGTTCTCTGTTCTAAAGTCTTTGAAACCAAATTGATGAATCATCGATGTAACTCAATAGTATCCCGTGCATGCCCGGGACCACGGTCTAAGACTCTAGGGCTGAAATCGAGACATGCCGCTAGGCACTAACAGAGAAAGGATAAAAACCAACAATGTCAGCAGCATCGTCACGAGGCGGGCCTGGCCTTCAAAACTGATCAGTACAGGTAGTGAACTGTTGAGTTACAAGTCAGGTTTCACCTTTGATTTTCCCATACCCCCAAGTTATATGTGTAGGTCAAGTCAGGTATCCCGAAATCAAGAAACTAATGCCAATACAGGATCAGGTAAACAGATTTGTCTGGATAGACAACAGGAACGGTCCGTGAGGACTACATATCAGGTTTGTTGGCATTAGACACAAGATCAGGTAACGGGTCAGGTCATGGTACATCAGGTCAAGTCAAGCAGTATACGGTACCATGTCGGGTAGAACAATATGTATGTATCAAGTCAGGTCAAGATATAAACAATATCATGGGTGTGCTCACAATCAGTTATACAAGCAAGCATGGTTATCATCAATATGATATAAGCAATGAATTAAGCAATAGGCAGATTTACTCAATTTGCAGTACAGTTATCAGTTGTGTCACAGAGATGATTTCAATGTTATGCGATGCAGTATGACAATTATGGCCCTTTAATCATGTTAACAAGTTTAAGAACTTTAGAGGTGCAATGAGTTATATAAAGGTTCAATACAGCTATTACAGGTTAAAATGCACACGAGTGTCCAAATGGAACAAAACTATAGAGATAAATGACATAAGCTATGTCAATATTAAAATGTGATTAAACAGGTAAATGTGGTTATTAGGTTCAATTGCAAACTGTAGGTTCCAAGTTTAAAGATAAAATGATATATAACAATATTGTACATGAAAATGAGAAATGATCGTACCAAAGTTAAATTTACAGGTTTAGGATGTCATAATATATGTAAATATTGTATACCATGTAGCAAGGGGTACTTGCCTCGATGGGTCGCGAATCGGGAAAACGGAACGTTAACCGTCGGCGGGGAGAACTCGCGACGGGCGCACGGTTCATGGAATGAACCCAAACGACGAACAATGGAACCACACGGGTCGGGGTACCTCGCAGGAACGTCGGGTCACGTCGTCGGCATCGTCGGATTCCGGCCAAGGAATGAACAGTAAACAATCACGACATGAAACCAAGGGGGGAAAAGAAAATAGAGAAGAAGGAAGGAGGATCTGAGGAGAAGGAGGCTTACAGTGGTCTGTATAGGGGTCGTGAGGATCGATGGCGTCGAAAAAACTCCGACGGCCAGCCTACGACGACGGCGGGAAAACTGCAGATCAAGAAAATCTTTCACAGAGCAGGGAAAAGAAAGGAAGAGGAGGGGAGAAAGAGAGAAAGCACTCACCGAGGGTTGCACGAGGCAGGGGGAAACGGATCGAGATCGCCGGCGGTGGCAGATCCGCGGCGCAGATGCGTGCAGGGTGCGTGGGTGGCCACGGTTGGAGGTGTAGGGGGCCCAGTGGTTGATGAAGGAGGATGTGGACGAGACGAAGTTGAGGAGGCGAGGAAGTCGGTGGTGGTGGCGTCGGCGTTGGGGCTGCGGCGGTGACGGGCACGGCGGCTACGGTTCTCGCGACGTCGGGTTCAGCGTTTTAAAAGAAAGGAGGAGGGAGGTGGTTTATATATATATAGAGGAGAGAGAGAGAGGTATCGGGGAGAGAGAGAGAGATAAGGAGAGAGAGAGAGAGAGAGAGAAAGAAAGAAAGAGACGGGGAGAGAGAGGAGAGATAGAGAGAGAGATAGAGAAAGAGAAATGAGGTGGGGCCCGCGGGTTAGTGGAGAAATTGGATTGGTTGAGGGAAAATTTTGGAGGATTAAAAATGAAACAGAAAAATATACTAAGAGGTTAGAAAATATTATATGGGTTAAAATATTGACGGTTTAAATATTAGAAATTTGGGATTTTGGCGCAAAGTAAAACATTTCCAAATTACGCCCGGATTGGGTCCAAAAATTTGGAATTGAAATAATAGGATTTTAAGCGGGATCCAAAATTCAAAATGAAGTGTTTTATGATCAAAAAGCATACCCCCAAAACGGACAAACGTACGTGCACGTAGCCGTCCAAACTCACCAGTTTCACTGAACGGGACGAGAACACGATACACGGACGCTACAACAGGGTTAGGGGTGTTAAGCAGGCCAAGATGAATATTTTTAATTTTACTTTAGATGCCAAAAATTGTTATATGCAGAAATGAATTTGCCGGGTAAAATTTTACAGTAAGTAACAATCAAACAAGATAAATGAAATAAGTGTCGCACTATGCTCGAACGGTAACTGAAATTAGTAGCATTGGGCTCGGGTGTTACATTATACCCAACTACAAAAAGAATTTCGTCCTCGAAATTCCAAGAATACAAAGACAGATAACTACGAGAAAAGGTGAGGAAACTTCTGCCGGATTTCATCTTCTCATTCCTAAGTGGACTCTCCATGCGAGCGATTACCCCAAGAAACAAGCACAAGAGGGATCACCTTGTTCTTAAGAACCTTTTTCCCTCGATCCACGATTTCAATCGGTCGCTCCTCAAAAGTCAAGTCTTCTCGTACTGTTAGCTCCGAATGATTCAATACGTGTGTTTCATCCCGAACATACTTACGGAGTTGAGATACGTGAAACACATCGTGCACATTCGCTAAGGACTGCGGTAACGCCAAACGATACGCTACCTCACCAACACGCTTCAAGATCTCAAAGGGTCCAACGAATCGAGGACTAAGCTTTCCTCAACTTCCAAAATGAATCACCCCTCTAGTCGGTGATATCTTCAAGAATACCAGATCACCCACGGCGAACTCTAGAGGTCTTCTTGACGTATCTGCCCAACTTTTCTGTCGATCTTGTGCTGCCTTCATATGATTTCTGATAGTGTTAACCTTCTCAACTGTCTGCACAACCAAATCTGGTCCCAACAATTTTCGTTCACCGACATCGTCCCAGAAAACAGGTGAACGGCACTTACGACCATACAAAGCTTCAAATGGAGCCATCTGGATAGTTGCCTGAAAACTGTTGTTGTAAGAAAATTCCATCAAATGCAGATGATCCTCCCGAGAACCCTTGAAATCCAACATGCATGCTCTCAACATATCCTCAAGAGTTTGGATTGTTCTTTCCGACTGACCATCAGTTTGAGGATGATAAGCTATGCTAAACTCCAATCGAGTCCCCAAACTTTCCTGTAAACTCCGCCAAAAGTGTGATAGGAATCGAGTGTCCCGATCGGACACGATGCTCACCGGTACTCCATGCAATCTTACAATCTCTTGCATGTACTGCTCAGCCAAAGTATCTGTTGATTGACCAACCCGGAAAGGAATAAAGTGAGCTGCCTTGGTCAATCGATCAACAATCACCCATACTGCATTGTTGCCTTTTGGATTCCGCGGTAAAGCCGTCACGAAATCCATGGTTATATGTTCCCACTTCCATTGAGGAATCGGAAGTGGTTGCAATAAACCAGCAACCCTTTGATGTTCAGCCTTAACTTGCTGACACACCAAGCACTTTGCCACAAAGCGAGCAATCTCCCGCTTCATGCCTTCCCACCAGAAATGCTGTCGAATATCTTGGTATATCTTTGTGCCTCCAGGATGTACAGAATAAGCTGAACTATGTGCCTCCTTCATAAGCTCTTCACGAATATCCCCCTTTGGCACCAACAAACGGCTACCATACCTCAACGAACCATCTTCGTGGATCAATAAATCTGTTCGTAGTCCGGCTTCAACCAGTTCTCGAAAATTTTGCAGTTTAGGGTCCTGCGATTGTGCTGCTTTAATATTCTCGATCAATGATGAATGTACTTGCAGCTGCATCAACGTTCATCAGCATGCGGTAGCACAACCTCCAAGTCAAATCTTCGAAAATCTTCAACGAGTTCCTCCTGCTTAGTTAACACCTGAATTGCTGGTAACCGACTAAGCGCATCCAGCACGACATTAACCTTCCCCGGATGGTACTTAAGATCAAGATCGTAGTCAGCCATCAGCTCCAACAATCTATGTTGCCTCATATTAAGCTCCTTCTGTGTGAACACATACTTCAAGCTCTTATGATCAGTAAAAAAAAAACTTCGACCCTTTCACCCAAAAGGTAGTGTCTCCAAATCTTCAAGCGAAAATCACAGCCGCAAGTTCCAAGTCATGAGTTGGATAATTCTTCTCATGGGTCTTCAACTGTCTCGATGCGTACGCTACAACCTTCCCATGCTGCATCAAAACACATCCCAATCCTTTCCCAGATGCGTCGCTGTGAATCACCAATCCTCCGGAATTGTCTGGCACGGTCAGAATAGGGGCGGTTATCAACTTCTGCTTCAACGTCTCAAAAGCTAACGCACATTTGTCCGTCCATACAAAAGGTACCTCCTTGCGCGTAAGCTTTGTTAACGGCTCCGCCAGACGAGCAAAGTTCTCCACAAATCTCCTGTAATATCCGGCGAGTCCAAGAAAACTTCTTATCTCCGCAACATTCCTTGGAATCGGCCAGTCTCGAACTGCTGCAATCCTTTCTGGATCGACGGCAATTCCATCGCCAGACACAACATGCCCCAAAAACTTTACTTCCTCCAACCAAAACTCGCACTTATTCATCTTCGCATACAACTTCTCCTGTCTCAACGTCTGCAGTGTGATCTTCAAGTGCTCAGCATGCTCTTCCAAACTCTTCGAGTAAACCAGAATATTGTCAATGAACACCATAATAAACTGATCCAAGAATGGTGAAAAGATTCGGTTCATCAAGTCCATGAATACTGCCGGCGCATTCGTTACTCCGAAGGGCATCACTAAGTATTCGTAATGTCCATACCGAGTTCGGAACGCTATCTTGCAAATATCTTCTGCTTTCACTCGGACCTGATGATATCCGGATCGCAAATCCAGCTTCGAGAATACCCTCGCACCACTAAGCTGCTCAAAAAGTTCTCCAATGCGAGGGATAGGGTACTTGTTCTTAATAGTCACCCGGTTTAATTCTCGATAGTCGATGCACATTCTTCTTGTGCCATCCTTCTTCTTTACTAGAAGAACTGGAGCTCCCCAAGGCGAGTTACTGTTTCGAATCCAACCCTTCTCGAGCAATTCAGCCACCTGTTTCTTGACTTCTTCCAACTCTACTGGTGCCATTGGATAATACGCTTTGGATACTGGCGCTGCACCAGGAATAAGATCAATTGCGAACTCCACGTCTCGCTTCGGCGGTAATCACGATATATCTTCAAATACGTCCATAAAATCACGAACAACAGCCGGCTCTTCACTGTTATCAACTTCCATTGCTGCAAGAGTATTGTTTGTCGGCCTAGCCCTAAACTCGATTGGCCCGACAGAATTGCTTCCTCCAGTGAAGGTAAACTCGGGATGTCCGGAAATCTGGAAAATTACCTTCCTTGCCCTACAATCAATGTGAGCGTGGAAAGTGCCAAGAAAATCCATTCCCAAGACGACTTCGTAGCTGCACGTATCAATCACCAAGAAATCTGCAAAGCTCCCGTCTGCACACAACAACTGTACAATCTTTACACTCCCTACTAGCTATGATTTTCCCATTCCCAATGTGTATGTCCCAGAAACTAGACAGGGTCGTGCAGTCAATCGAGTGTGTAGTTATAAACTTGGATGGCATAAAACAATGGGATGCACCAGAATCAAATAACGCTAATGCGGAAAAACCTTGAACGAGTAGAGTACCTGAAACAACTTCTCCTGACGCCTTAGCTTCCTCAGCTGTCAAGGTAAAAGCTCGAGCCTGATTAGGTCCTTGAGTCAGCTGTTTCTGCCCCTGGAACGGTCTCTGCGGAGGCTTCTGAATATCATCTCTCGTACGAAGCTTCGACGGACAAGCACTAACGGCGTGATCTGCCGCCCCACAACCAAAACAGAGTCCCAGCCACCTTCGACAATCCTTTCGCACATGTCCGTGTACATGGCAGAAATTACAAATCACGCTCCTTTTCCGATCACCCACAATTGTTTTCTTCATTGGTGCTATGTTGCGTCTGTTCACCCGAACACTTCTACGTACGGAAGTTTGGTTCAGTGCAGACGCCGGTTTCAGCTCGGTCTGTCTCTTTAGATTCTCCAGCAATCCCCTTATCACTCTATGCATGGCGGCTTTGTCCGCACGTCTTTGGTACATCTTCAAATTCTTACCGGCCATATTCCTGGAATCAAAATACCCAACATTAGCATGATGATAGATTCAAAATATAGATCAATGCTAGAACTCCAAGATACTTAAATAGAGTGCCGCATTGTAACTATGTCGCGGTATCATAGCCACAATTACATAACTCCACGTAAGTCGCCAAAGTCCTAGCGATAACAAGCAATCAGGCTTTCGAGTCGATATGCAAAGAAAGTTTGCACGTCGCAAAAGATATAATCAGGAAGAATGTGATTCAAGAATGGTAAAACGGCAAGGTGGCAGGACATGTTTCCTAAACACGGGTATTCTGATTCGTGTATTGGGTACAATACCCAACTACAAAAGAATCAACCCGACTAACCTATCTCTCTGATACCAAAAGAACCATGTCACGCCCCGCTTCCCAGAGTACGCTAAAATGGGCACGCGACATAGCCAACCATGCTACCTGTGGGTAGGAAGTATCCATCCACAGTCACATTACGGTTGTAGAGATATCAGGAACAAAATAAAACTATCTAAAACATGTCCATAATCCAAGATAACATGAGTCAAGAATAAATAAATGCGCAAGCGAAAGATCCAATACAAAATAACTGGAATATATGTCCCATAATGCGGGCTCACATCAGGAATAAAATGCAGGAAAGAAAAGCTAACTACTACAGACACTCACAGCTCAGCCTGTCGGCTGAAGTACTCCTGCTGGGGCTGCGACAGCGGTACAGAATCTGGGCCATGCAAAACCCAGACGTCAGCGCGTCAAGTCATCAAGTAATAACATAATAAACAAGCAATGCGAATATAACCATGAATAAATCAAGAGTAACAATGATATGAATCAGAGCAGTACAGGGTTGTGTGCAGTGGGTAGACTGGATTATTTTATCAGGTTCTCTGTTCTAAAGTCTTTGAAACCAAATTGATGAATCATCGATGTAACTCAATAGTATCCCGTGCATGCCCGGGACCACGGTCTAAGACTCTCGGGCTGAAACCGAGACGTGCCGCTAGGCACTAACAGGGAAAGGATAAAGACCAACGATGTCAGCAGCATCGTCACGAGGCGGGCCTGGCCTCTAAAACTGATCGGTACAGGTAGTGAACTGTTGAGTTACAAGTCAGGTTTCACCTTTGATTTCCCCATACCCCTAAGTTATATGTGTAGGTCAAGTCAGGTATCCCGAAATCAAGAAACTAATGCCAACACAGGATCAGGTAAACAGGTTTGTCTGGATAGACAAAAGGAACGGTCCGTAAGGACTACATGTCAGGTTTGTTGGCATTAGACACAAGATCAGGTAACGGGTCAGGCCATGGTACATCAGGTCAAGTCAAGCAGTATACAGTACCATGTCGGGTAGAACAATATGTATGTATCAAGTCAGGTCAAGATATAAACAATATCATGGGTGTGCTCACAATCAGTTATACAAGCAAGCATGGTTATCATCAATATGATATAAGCAATGAATTAAGCAATAGACAGATTTACTCAATTTGCAGTACAGTTACCAGTTGTGTCACAGAGATGATTTCAATGTTATGCGAATGCAGTATGATAATTATGGCCCTTTAATCATGTTAACAAGTTTAAGAACTTTAGAGGTGCAATGAGTTATATAAAGGTTCAATACAGTTATTACAGGTTAAAATGCACACGAGTGTCCAAATGGAACAAAACTATAGAGATAAATACCATAAGCTATGTCAATATTAAAATGTGATTAAACAGGTAAATGTGGTTATTAGGTTCAATTGCAAACTGTAGGTTCCAAGTTTAAAGATAAAATGATATATAACAATATTGTACATGAAAATGAGAAATGATCGTACCAAAGTTAAATTTACAGGTTTAGGGTGTCATAATATATGTAAATATTGTATAGCATGTAGGAAGGGGTACTTGCCTCGATGGGTCGCGAATCGGGAAAACGGAACGTTAACCGTCGGCGGGGAGAACTCGCGACGGGCGCACGGTTCATGAAATGAACCCAAACGATGAACAATGGAACCATACGGGTCGGGATACCCCGCAGGAACGTCGGGTCACGTCGTCGGCATCGTCGGATTCCGGCCAAGGAATGAACAGTAAAAAATCACGACATGCAACCAAGGGGGGAAAAGAAAATAGAGCAGAAGGAAGTAGGATCTGAGGAGAAGGAGGCTTACAGTGGTCTGTAGAGGGGTCGTGAGGATCGACGGCGTCGAAGAAACTCCGGCGGCCAGCCTACGACGACGGCGGGAAAACTGCAGATCAAGAAAATCTTTCACAGAGCAGGGAAAAGAAAGGAAGAGGAAGGGAGAAAGAGAGAAAGCACTCACCGAGGGTTGCACGAGGCAGGGGGAAACGGATCGAGATCGCCGGCGGTGGCAGATCCGGCGGCACAGATGTGTGCAGGGTGCGCGGGTGGCCGCGGTTGCAGGTGCAGGGGGCCCAGTGGTTGATGAAGGAGGATATGGACGAGACGAGGTTGAGGAGGCGAGGAAGCCGGTGGTGGTGGCGTCGGCGTTGGGGCTGCGGCAGTGACGGGCACGGCGGCTAGGGTTCTCACGACGTTGGGTTCAGCGTTTTAAAAGAAAGGAGGAGGGAGATGGTTTATATATAGAGAGAGGAGAGAGAGAGAGGTATTGTAACACCGGAGCCCAGTGCTACTATTTTCAGTTGCTGTTTGAGCATAATGTGGTACTCATTTCATTCTAACTTGCTTGTTTGTTGTTTACTGTAAAATTTACCCGGCAAAGTCATTTCTACATATAACAAATTTTAGCATCTAAAATAAAATTGAAAATATCCATCTTGGCCTACTTGACACCCCTCGTCTTGTGGTAGCGTCCGTGCATTGTGTTCTCGTCCCGTTCAGTGAAACGGGCGAGTTTGGGCGGCTACGCGCGCATACATGTGTCCGTTTTGGGGGTATGCTTTTTAATCATAAAACACTTAATTTTAAAATTTGGATCCCGCTTAAAATCCTATTATTTCAATTTCAAATTTTTGGACTCGACCCGGGCGCGATTTGAAAATATTTTATTTGGCGCCAAAATCCCAAATTTTAATATTATTAAAATCATCATATATATTTTTCTAACTAACCTGATATTTTACTGTTCATTACCTATCTTTTGAATCTTTAAATTAACCTATATATATATCCTACTGTTCCTTAAAATGTTTTGAATCTTTAATTAATATTTATCCCTGACTAACGATTCCCCTTTAGCCAATCGCGTTCCTTTTAATTCCGTGGGCCCCCACCTGCAGCTCTTTCTCTCTCTCTCTCTCTCTCTCTTGCTTTCTCTCTCTCCCTCTCTCCTTCCCCCGATCTCTCTCTCTCTCTTTTCCTCTCTCTCTCCCCCGATCTCTCTCTCTCTCTCTCCTCTATATATTCAAATTTTTTTCCCCTCCTTTTATTTTTTCCCTCACCAACGTAAACCTTCACCTCGCAAACCCATCGCTGCTCCCCACCGCCGCCGTCTCCTTCGCCGCCGCAGCCCCGACGCCAACGCAAACACCACCTCCACCTTCGCCTCCGCAGCCTCGTCCCATCCACTTCCTCTTTCTCCTTTCTTCCCTGCACCTGCACGCGGCCACCCGCACACCCTCGCACTCTCCCGAGCCACCTCGTCGCCGTTCCTCCATCGCCGGCGACCCTAGCCTTACCCCACCATCTTCGCCATCTCGTTTTCTCCATCACCTCTCCTTCACCGTTCCCGTACACCCCTGCACCTTCGCCGCAGCCACTGCAAACCCCTGCACACACGTTGCACCGCCGGATCAGTCGCCGCCGGCGATCTCGATCTGCCTCCCCGGCCTTCGTACGACCCACTATAAGCCTTCTACTTCTTTTTCTCCTTCCTTTCTTCTCTGGTTCCTTGTATTCTTGATGGTTTACTGTTCACGTTTTCACCGGAATCCGACGATACCGACGACGTGTCCCGACGATCCAGCAAAGTACTCTGACCCGTGTGGTTCCATTGTTCGTTGTTTGGGTTCAATCCGTGAACCGTGCGCCCTTCGCGAGTTTTCCCGCCGACGTTTACGTTCCGTTTTTCCCGGTTCACGACCCGTCGAGGCAAGTACCCCTTGCTACATGCTATACAATATTTACATATATATTGTGACACCTCAAAACTGTAAATTTGGTTTTGGTACAATCATTTCTCATTTTCCGTGTACATTGTTACATTATATCATTTTACCGCTACACTTGGAACCTATAGTTTGCAAATTGAACCTGATAACCATATTTACCTGTTCAATCACATTTTTAATGTTAACGTAGCTTATGGCATTTATCCCTGTAGTTCCGTTCCATTCGGACACTTGTATGCATTTAACCTGAAATAGCTGTACTGAACCGTTATACAAATCATTGCACCTCTAAGGGTTCTTAAACCTGTTAACATGACTGAATGGTCATACTTGTCTTACTGCACTCCTATAATCATCTCTGTAACAAATTGATAACTGTATTGCAAATTGAATGAAACTGCCTATTACTTAATTCAGTGCTTATCTCATGTTGTTGATACCCATGCTAGATTATATAACTGATTGTGAGCACACCCATAATATTGTTTACATCCTGACCTGATATTGCTACACATGTATATATTGTTATACCTGACATGGTACCGTATACTGTTGACTTGACCTGATGTACCATGACCTGACCCGTTACCTGATCTTGTGTTTAATACCAACAAACCTGACATGTAGTTCTCATGGACCGTTCCTGTTGTCTATCCAGACAAACCTGCTTTTACCTGATCCTGTGTTGGCATTAGTTCTTGATTACTGAATACCTGACTTGACATACATAACTTGGGGGTATGGGGAAATCAAAGGTGAAATCTGACTTGTAACTCAACAGTTCGATACCTGTTCTGATCAGTCTTACGGGCTAGGCCAGCCCCGGAGTGATGATGCTGACATCGCTCGCCCATCCTGCTACCTGTTACTGCCTAGCGGCACGTCTCGGATTCAGCCCCGAGGGTCTTGACCGTGGTCCCGGGCATGCACGGGATACTATTGAGTTACATCGGTGATTCATCAATTGATTTTAAAGACTTTAGAATAGAAAACCTGATAGAACAGTTTAGTTTACCCACTGCACGCTACCCTGTACTGGTATGATTCATATTATTGTTATTCTTGCTGTATTCATGTTTATATTACATTGCCTGCTACACTGTTCATATTATATTACTTGATGACATGACGCGCTGACGTCTGGGTTTTGCATGGCCCAGATTCCGTACCGCTGTTGCAGTCCGAACAGGAGTACTTCAGCCAGCAGGCTGAGCTGTGAGTTAAGTAGTAGTTAGTTTTATTTCCTGCATTTATTTCCTGAGGTGAGCCCGCATTATGGGACACACATTTCAGTTATTTGTATTGGATCATTTGCTTCCGCATTTATTTATTATTGATTCATGTTATTCTGGATTATGGACATGTTTTAGATAGTTTTATCTTGTCCTTGATATCTCTACAGCCGTAATGTGACTGTGGATGGATACTTCCTACCCACAGGTAGCATGGTTGGCTATGTTACGTGCCCAATCTAGCGTACTCTGGGAAGCGGGACGTGACAGGTATCGGGGAGAGAGAGATATATAAGGAGAGAGAGAGAGAGAGAAAGAAAGAAAGAGACAGGGAGAGAGGAGAGATAGAGAGAGAGATACAGAAAGAGAAATGAGGTGGGGCCCGCGGGTTAGTGGAGAAATTGGATTGGTTGAGGGAAAATTTTGGAGGATTAAAAATGAAACAGAAAAATATACTAAGAGGTTAGAAAATATTATATGGGTTAAAATATTGACGGTTTAAATATTAGAAATTTGGGATTTTGGTGCAAAGTAAAACATTTCTAAATTGCGCCCGGATTGGGTCCAAAAATTTGAAATTGAAATAATAGGATTTTAAGCGGGATCCAAAATTCAAAATGAAGTATTTTATGATCAAAAAGCATACCCCCAAAACGGACAAAAGTACGTGCATGTAGCCGTCCAAACTCACCCGTTTCACTGAACGGGACGAGAACACGATGCATGGACGCTATAACGGGATTAAGGGTGTCGAGCAGGCCAAGATGAATATTTTTAATCTTACTTTAGATGCCAAAAATTGTTATATGCAGAAATGAATTTGCCGGGTAAAATTTTACAGTAAGTAACAATCAAACAAGATAAATAAAATAAGTGCTGCACTACGCTCGAACGGTAACTGAAATTAGTAGCATTGGGCTCGGGTGTTACAACATATTAGGTTATTGGGAGTCTGAAGGTATCCACCTCCCGGACCCGGTATATGACACTCTAAGACAAAGAGACCGGACTGTACGGTGGTTTTCACTAATAGATTTTGCAGGGTTCAGATGAGCTTACTCGTTGACATTCTTTCGATCAATACCTGTGGAGCCGTTACGTGCAGCTAGTACCGCTGATGTGCTTATAGACTATAGATATGATCATTATCTACTGTCAGCGTATTATCTAGTCTTTAAAGTCCCTTACAGAGGTTTCCCAGTACAGGCAAAACGATATAGGGCGCGTATAAGGATACGTGCAGGAGTTCGATTAAACATGTGTATATGATACACGTTTTTTAATCATGGGTTTAATGATATTAGCCGGTATATATATGATATAACTGGATTATTAAACCAAGTGTTGATTTAATAATTAGATATATATTTATATATAATATAGATATGTATTAAATTAATATCATGTTCACTTTATTATTTTTTCTCTTTATATATATATTTATATTTGATATAAATATATGTATCATGTTAGCTTATATATATGAGTTGTGTGTATGAGATGCACACACAAGTTTAATTAATACATGATAGTTATGTATATGTGATGCACATGAAAAGTGAGATGATAATTCGGATTTGGGGCCCATGCTATTATGATGAAAATAGTATGGGTGCTATGTAGATCCCAATCACACATTTGTTTTGTGTGTGGTTGGGATCTATTCCCATCAATTTTTTGGGAGCCACATGATAAAAGAATCCCTTAAAAAGTGAATATATTCCAACCGCACACAAAACAAATATGTGATTGGGATCTACATAACACTCATGCTATTTTCCTCATAATAGCATGGACCCCAAATCCATCTTGATCATGCTCTCTCTTGGGTTTTTCTCAAGTAAGAAAGAGAGAGAAAAGAGAAGGATTTTAATGAGCAAAATGAACGTACATCACTTACTAGCCATTTTTAACAAGTTTGATTAGTGGGTTGCTTCATAAATGATATGATCTATTGAAACTAAAATTTGTGATCGAGGGATCTTAAGATGGATCATCTTCGGCGAGTAAATCACCGAGCAAGCTTGTTCCGGATTTCATGGTGACTAGCCAGAGTCCAAAAAGAGATGGCTAAGACGCTGTAAAAGTTGTAGTCTCTAACTTGCTCTCTTTGTTTTTTGATAACTACTAGAATTTGAATGATTTTGGGCTTGGGCTTGGGATATGGGATATGGTGCTATGTTCTTGATTAATTTTGTTGACCATTCCGCCGCAGTCCGCTATCGTAGCGACCCTAGCACCCTTCATAACATAACCTTACCATTCTATATGTGGTTGAGCATTTATACCGTCTGAACTATCGTAGCAGGCACTTACACCTATTTTATATGACTATTACAAATAAATTTATAACTTCCATTTTCTTCATTTAGTTTTTCAAATTTTCAATCATTAAACTGTCATGAACCTAATTCAAAGAGTAGAATAGAAAAATGAGTCCCATCAGAAGCATCAAGAGAAGACAACATAGCAATAAACAACGAATAATTCGCAATATCAAAACCCAGTATCTTATATATTAATCTCTTACTCAAAATCTTTCCCGAACATTTTCCGAATACTTGCCGAATCTTTTCTGAATACCTGCGATTTTTTCCGAATAGTTCTCCGAATCCGAATTTTCAATCTTGCCGAATTATTCCCAAATTTGTTAGGACTAGGGTTAGAGATAGGTTATTTAAGGTTAAAAAAAAGGAATAAGAAAATGGTAAAATGAGGATTAAAAAAATATTTTTCATCAGCTGGCTCTAAAAGTAGGTATAATACAAGGGCCTATAGGTACAATTAACCCCAAAAGAAATAATTTTATAAGTAATTCATTTATTTATTCTCCACGCTCGCTTGTTTCTACAAGAGCTTTGAACAAGCATAATATACTCTTCATTTTTTAAATTAATCTTTTAAGAGAAACACTGCCGTCATTTTCTCTCGTGACAACGCTTTCCAAGCGCTACAATTTCCTAGTAATCATATCAGATTAAATTAATGAATAATTAATTAGTTTTCTAATTAAGTAATCAACAACCCCTTATTAAACTAAGCACAATGCAACCACGTTACTATTAGCTAATTAAAGGATAATTGGACACCTTACGGGCATGTATGGATACTTGGTTTCCATAGGATTAGAAGAAAATATTCCTTTTATCCTGAGGATTGAAGCAATCCTATAAATATAAAATGGCATGTTTGGATGGTATTTTAAAGAGAAGATCCATGATATTAAAATAGGGTAAATTGCAAAAATGTGCCCATGAACTATCATGTCATTTTGCCTTTGATACCATATACTTTAATAATTAGAGATTGTTATCACGAACTTTTTTTTGATATAACTACCACAAATCATTAAAAATTGTGCATGAATGGACTGTTATACCCTTCGATTTACCTTCGATTTCAAAAATAAAAAACTAGAAAAAGAAAAAGAAATTAAAAAAAACACCTCCTCCCACATCGGCAACCCTCCTCCTCCCTCCGCCGCCGCAACCACCATCGACTCCCATCATTATCATATCATCATCAACATCTTCTTCTTCTTCATCACCATCATTATCATCATTTTCTTCATCACCTTTTTCAATTTCAGCAGCACCACCACCTGCATTACCATCTCCGGCCCCTTATCCCGTCCAACTCCCCTCCCCTCCCCCTCCCTTTCCCCTCTGCTCCTATCTACCCTTCCCCAGCCTCCTTCCCTCACCCTCCATCCTCGACCCAAAACCACACCCCCACCCTTTCCCCGCCCCAACCCCTAGCCTCCCCCTCCCGCCCCCCAAACCTGTCTGATCCTCGTAGATCCCACAACAATGAATTTGCAGAGCGGCAACAACGCCTCCATCATGGTGTCTTCTTCGTCGATCGACCTCCCTTCTTCCTGGTCCCATCCCCCTTTCTGACCAGCTCCGCTCCCCCAACAACCTCCAGCAACATCTCCAATCCTTAATCGACACCTCCCGTGAGTCCTGGACCTACGCCATCTTTTGGTAGCAGAGCTCCGCCGGTGATCTACTCGTTTGAGGCGATGGCTACTACAAGGGTTGCGACCACGAGTGGCGTCGCTTCAGGGCCCTGCCTGATCTCCAAGACCCGCACCTTCCTCCCCGACAAGGGCTTCGTCGGCCACTATCTCGTCTTCGACCTCCCCCAGTAGATCGACGGCCCTGCTAAGAAAGTAAAGGAGGTTTTTTTAATTTTTCTTTTCTATTTTTTCTTTTTTGAAGAAGAAGGAAGAAGAAGAAATGGGTAAAAATGGAAAGACGAAAGCAAAAAATGCTAACGTGGCAGTTAAAAATAACGTTCGCGTTTCCATAGTAGTAAGTTGCAACCGAAAGTGGTAGTTCATAGGTAGCAATATGCTATAAAATTATTTCATGATATCAAACGCAAAAAAAGTGATAGTTCAAAGATACATTTCGCAATTTACCCTATTAAAATACCCCAAATAGTGCTATTCCATAAGATTAAAAAATCGACTTCAGACTCAAGTTTTCTTTTCTCTCTCTTTCTTCTTCCTCCTCCCCCCCTCTCTCTCTCTCTCTCTAATTGTTGTTCTTCTTCCACACACACACACCCTCAATCTCTCAACCCATTCATGCATCATATTTCCTCTAGAAAAAACCCTCTCTAAATCCATTCAGGCGTTAGTCCTCCCTTAAAAGAAACCCTTCTTTTCCATCACCTGTTGACGCGACCTGGATCACGCCAAGATGTTACCTTCCGTTGATCTGCTGATGGCGGCGATGGATGGCTGAGATTGGATCTGGAGGCTATCGCTCCTGAAGCGTGTGGATCTTAATGGGTTTGAGGTTGTGGTTGCCGAGCTACCTGCAAGGAAGTCCCGGGGTGGTTGTACCACCGAGGACCCTCAGACGGTCAAGTTAGACAAGAGATCCGAGCAGAGTAACGGTTTAGTGGAGTAAAAATGGCTTGCCTGAACCGTCTGAAGGAGGGATTTATATAGCGATGGCAGTAGGCGATGGAGGCGCGAGAATCACGCCGGCCGTTACGCTCCCGACGTCATGCCCGCATGATGAGCGGGAACTCCCATTAATGGCGAGACAAGCTCGTTAATGGGGGATCGTGGTGGTGTGGAACGTGGGATGTGGCCGGCGGAGATCTCGCACATGGCGAGATTCGCGGGATGGTGGTTACGCCTGCAAGCAGTGCTGTTGGTCGGCCGATGAGACCGAGGAAGATGACCACGGCGGAAGAGCTCGAGGAGGAGCGAGAGAGCCGAGGTATCTTGGTTCTGCTCGAGCCCGGAGGCGAGCTGAGAGGGCCGAGGAGGCTCGGGCCTGTGATAGCTCGGAGACGAGCTGTGGGGCCGAGGAGGCCAATTGTACTGGGGGCTCGGAGGTGAGCCAGCTTTTGCTCGTAGGATGGGCACAGGAGTGGTTTGGTCAGCCACCGTAGGTCCTTTCTTGTGAGCCCTGGGACACGTCATCTTCCACGTGTCCTGATCTAGGAGATCACCGATATCGAGCATCATCAATAGCCCCCAACTCTCATCCTGACCAGCTGACAGGTCGGGTCGAGAGTGGTTTGCCGGATCACCCGAGGTGAGCTCCTTTCCGAAGATATCGTCGGGCATGTCTCTGGGTAATTGGTTGTCTTTTCTGGATGAGGCCAGCGAATCAAGGCGAGATCTTTTTCATTAAAGAGGGTGCACCGGATCGTGTGCATTTTTGCTGAAGCAACAAACCACGTGTCGGGTGCCGGTTTGCTGATGTGACGTGCCGCAGGCTTCTGGCATCTGATGGGACGCCGCCAATGCGCTTGCGACAGGTGGGGCGATCGTGGCCGTCGAGTGCACTGAATTGTTTTGGCGGGAGTCGACCGTCGCCGCTGGATGAGGACGCCGGTAGCATAAATAGGGAGGAGGCCTGATTCAGGATCTCTCTCTCTTCACATTTTTCTCGTTCTGAGTCTTGTTTGCTCGGCGCTCTCCTTTTAGATCGGATCTTGCGTTTTTCTCTTCTCAAGAACTTCTTCCCATCAAGTTAGATGTCTTATTTTGAGGAGTCTGTAAATGTCGTAGGGGTAGATTCTAGAGATTCTTCCCCTGGGTTGGGCCTCTCCGAGAAGTTGGGGTCAGATCCTCTTTCCGGGGGGGCGCGTCTAGGGCGGTTCCCGGAGCGGCGGCGGCGGACGCTCCTGGTGCGTCGTCCTCAGTGAGATATGAGGACGAGATTGTCACTGCTCGGGCTCGTTTCCATATTCCTTCTGGCTACACGCTACGATTTTCCGAAAAAGGAGAAAGGGCAGATCAGGTGAGGGGTAGAGAGATCGCCTTGTACCTGGAAGCCCTTTGGGCCGGAATGCGCCTGCCTTTCTCTCCCGAAGTTGTAGCTGCATTAAATTACTTTGGGTTAGCCTCGGGACAGCTAATGCTGAACTCCTGGAGGATTCTTCTTGGGTTCCTGGTCCGGCTGAAGCTGCAGATGATCCCCTTTAGTCTGTCCATCCTTGCCTCCTCTCTCGTTTACAAAAGTCACCCCGAAACTCGCGCGGGCGACCCGAAGTGGGTTTACCTCTCCTTTAGGAAGCAACGAGGGAGTGTAGCTGGGTCAGGAGTTGTCGTCTTGCTTTCTTCCATCCATGATTGGAAGAAGAAGTTTTTCTTTGTCGGGCCGCCATAGGGTGAGGACTGGCCCGTACCCATCCAGTGGTTTAGGGATAGGTGCTGGCAGGGAGATCCGTCCAATGATTCCGACGCGGTGAGGGTGGCGGGGTGGGAGCCTATTCCCCGGGTCGACGTGCTGCTTTCTGAGCGGGCCCTTAGTTGGGCCGGGCTCAGCCCCACCCAGTTCGTCGGTAAGTTAGGCTTGTGTTTGTTTCTGTTTCTGTTTGTGTCGCTGATTCCATTATATCTTGTCTTGTGCAGAAACCATGGACATGGACCTCCTCCGAGCAGCCATGCACAAGCCGAAGAAAGGGTCGAAGGCTGGAGGGGCCAGCTTTTCTTGTCAGACGCCGGTCCCGGCTCCCCCAGCGGCCGTCCCGCCCCAGCGCTCGAGTGCAGATCGCGCCCCGGAGCTCGGCCAGGCGCCGAGCAGAAAAAGGGCCCGGGGAAAGGACGCCCAGGCTTCGGAGGTGGAGACGAGCTCTCCGCCGTCGTCTCTTAAGAAGTTCCCCCGAATAGTTCCATGGACCCCTGCCTCTCCAATCTTGGTGGACGAGGGGGAGCTCCGCGTTGAGGTGCCCTCGGGGCTCTCCGTCGCTGACAGCTTGCTGCACGAGATGGAGAGGTCGGCCGGGGGCCGGGTCCCTGGGGGAACACTGAAGGCGCAAATGGCGTCCATCGCCCAAGAGGTCGTGCAGGTGAGTGTTCGTACATCGTCTCATCATTTGCGAGATTAGGTGCCCCTTTTTCTTTCTGACCCCCCTTCGATTTCTTCAGGTCCTCCAGCACATCGCTATCGTTGCCCGGCTGGAGGAGGAGGAGATAGCCCTGGCGATGCAAGCCATGGGCGAGCTCTCCTCGCTAGGGGAGAGCTCAAAGCGGGAGCTGGAAGCGGCGATGGCGAAGGTCGCTGCCCTTGAGGGTGAGGTGGCGGCCCGGAAGCAGGAGGTGGCGGCCACGAGGCAGGAGGCAGCAGCCGTGAAGAAAGAGGTTGCCAGGTTCCATGAGGCCGCCCAGGCTACCGAGGCTGAGCTTCGGGACTCTAGGGTACTCGTCGGCACCATGAGGAAGTCCGTGAGCACCCTCCGGAAGGAGTTAGAGGCTGCGGGAGAGGGGGCGAAGCGAGCCGATCTCAAAGCGACGAAGGCGGTGGAGAACTTTCAGAAGTCGGAACAGTTCTACACCGTCCTAGCCTCGGCCACCACCACCATCTGGCACGAGTCCCTCGACGCCGTCAAGGCTTGGATGCCGGAGTTTGCTGAGGAAGAGCTCCGAGCCGAATATTCCCGAGGGGATGACGAGCAGGAGGATGGCCCCGGGAAGATACCCGACGGGGCGACGCTGAGGCTCCTATGGTGGGCGCCGGGCTTCCCGAGGTTGCGCCCGACCCTGAGGCCTGAAGCCCCTTGTCTTCATGCTTTTTTCTTCTTTTTGTTGCCTCGGGTATTTTGTAGTCCTTCGGGCATTTTTGTAAAGCTGGGGAGCCCACAGTACCCTTGTAAAAGCTTTGACTTTGTGAATAAAGATTTTTTTGTTTGCGCGGTAGTGTTTGTACTTGTACTTCCTTTTGTTGGTAGACAATTGTATTCGCACAGTACTGCTTTTATGTTCGGCATGTTCCTCGTCTAGCGATTACTCGTCGACTTGAATCTGATCACTTGCCGAGTATGCGTGGACCGATGGGAAGACGGTATCTCCATGGCCCCGAAGTCGAAGTGGAGATCGCTAAGACGTTGATAGACCAGATGCCTCTTGTGGAATTCATGTTTCTTAGTTGTTGGAGGGGCCGTGAGTGGCCTACTAAGGATGGTGCCGAGTAGGGTAGCTGCTCGGTGTCTCATGGCGAGGGCATTGATCCTTAGTTGTTGGAGGGGCCGTAACTGGCCAACTAAGGATGGTGCTGAGTGGGGTAGTTGCTCGGTGTCTCTTGGCGAGGGCTTTGATCCCTGATTTGTTGGGGTAGGGAGCTACCAGTCAGGGATAACCGAATAAGGGCGGGCCCGGTTGCCTCTTGTGAGGGCTTTGATCCTTAGCGCGGAGGGGCCGTAGTGGCCTACTGTCACGCCGCGCTTCCTAAAATACGGAAACGAGGAATGACTAGGCCAGCCATGCTCCTACGGTCAAGGAATCATCCCGCCGTAGTCGCACTTCGGCTTCTAGCATTACATGGTAATCAGTAAATAAAGTACAGTATTAAAGGAATCACATCACTAAATTATTACATTAAAAATTCATTGTTCACAGATTACAGATAAAAAGAACAATAACTAACCAAGTTCAATCTCACAATTTCTTTTATGGAAAGCAGTAAATGAAGAAGGTACACCAATCTATATCTCCGTGAACTCAAAGGATAGATCCGTCTCCTGTGCTGGTCCTCCCGCGGGATCTGAGCATGCATACTCAGGTCGTCAGAGCGACACAATAGCAATTTTATTATAATACAATGAAACAGGTAAATGAGGTAATACTGGTATAAGAATAATGCAAGTAATCACTATATCACTATATGATGCAGAATATGATATGTGTTCCTATCGGTCTCTAGGTCATGTTTGAAATCACATAGTGGAAGGAGGATCATATTTAACAGGAGTCTCGTACATACCCGAGACAACGGCCCACATGCCCGGGACATAACCCTGTCAGCCGGATCGCTAGATCCTGTCCTACACGTATAAGTATCACGGTTCGAATGATCATCCTCTAAACACGGTCCCGCTAAATACGATACTCTTTCCACTTTGATTTCCCCTTTTTCCCCAGATTACACTATTTAAGATATTGATCTAGTTGTGTACGAGTATACCAATGGCACGGTTTCATCACTGTCCACTGTATCAATCACTGTCACGAATATTTACTTTCCATTGGTGTACTCGTCACTCCTAAACCAACATCTATCACGCACGATAATGCAATGTCCACACGCACTAACACTGTGTAAATGACAAGGGTATGATATATGTATTGTATGCTACCAAGAAGCACGGTATGTTATGAATTAGCATGCATGTCATGAATTAAAATAAATTGCACAAATTAATATGTTACGAATTCAGCAAAAATGATGTAGGTAAGATATATAGAACAATCAGTCAGTAATTCATCAAAATTTGTTTCAGTTCAATCGGAGTTTCGGTTTTCAAGATATAACTGTTTCAGTTTAAGTGTTCGCGGCTGGAATTTCAATTTCAGAACTGAACGTCTGTTTCGCGACACGAATTGCGCCCAGTTGGGCTCAGAATTTAGCGATGTCACAGTTAGATGAAATTTAGGGTTTTCGATAAAGTATTCAACGCAACAGACGGATCCTCAATCGCATCTGTACGTTGAAAGTTATACACAGTTCAATCTCAAATGTCATTTCAGAAATTGTTCTGAACGGCTTTACGTTCTGCCCTTTTAAATATAGTTAAAAATAACAAACGGCGATGATTCGGAATGAAACCACTTGCTTTCTTTCACTAACAGAAATATCTTATAACTACTGTAAAGTTCCGTATCATGCGATTTCAGGAAACACGGGAACGCAGGACTTTAGACAGAACACACTAATCAGAAACGCTCTGGACTGCAGTCCAGAGTCGTGTTCCGATCCAATTATCTTCATGGTTACATAAACAGAAATGATCAGAAATTTACATAGGATTAAAGTTCATCGAGTCGGCTTCGATTTAAGCCCTCGAACGCAGCTTTCCAATATGTATATGATTTATGGTGATTTTATTCGTTTTCAGGTACGAGAGAGTTCTAGTTTAAACAACATATATGGGGGTATCACTTTTTGTCACGAACAATCGTATTTTCCAGCGAATTTCACTCACGTTATATATCATTAAAAGGGCCAACAGAACGTATAGGTTACCGTCAAATTAGACAAATATTTCCATTGGGATCATACATCGTACACATACGTCACAATATATTTAGTTATTCGGTAAGTTTCAATTTATATGATTTTAAGGTTGTACCACTAATAATTTAGCATGAAGCAAGTAAACACTTGCCTGGAGAACGCCTCGGGGTCGTACGGCAACAGTGTCGTCACGAACGCGTGATATACACCACGTACCGGATTCCCGCGAGCCTAGTTCGAAACACGAATTTCACGTCGAAGTTTTCCCGCAGTCGTCTTGCGCGGCTGGAAGCTTAGGGGTGCTCTGTGGTTTGCCAGAGAAGTGTTGAGGTTGCCGACGGTCGACGGCGTCGTTCCGACAACGCACAGTGCAACCCACAGTGAGAAAATGTTTGTAATTGGGTTTTGGAGTTTTTTTGAAGAAGGAAATAGGTTAGGCAGTGGGCGGGGGTCGTGGTGATGGTGATGATGCTGAGGAGGAGGGGGTCGTTGGGAGGCCGGCGATGTGGTGGGGAGTTCGCCGGCGCCGAGGGGTAAGGTGGTGATTCGAGCTCATCGGTAAAAATGGGTTTCTGTGCAGGGGAAGCTTGGTGGGGGCTCGGTTAATGAAAGGAGGAGTCGTGGAGGGAGAAAGAGGGTGCGGAGTGGCTGTCGTCGACGTGGGTCGAGCGACGAGTTGGGATGGTCACCGGCGGTGGAGGTGACAATGGGTTCGAGAGAAATTTTGAGAGGGATTGAGGTTTTTTCCTATGATGGAGTGGGTGAGTAAGAGAGAGATGAGGGCGACGGGTTAGAGAGAGGAGTGCGAGGGGGAAAACGTCGCACGACGGGTGCGTGGGCGTGGGCGTGAGCGACGGCGGAGGAGGCGGGTCGCGCGCGAGTTAAGGGGGTAGCCGTTGGAAATTTGAAGAGGGAGATGAGCAGTGGCGGGTCGGGTCTAAGGAGGAATGGGTGAGGGAGTGGGCCGGGCTCGTGAGAAAAGAATTCCTTTAGGAATAAATCTCGTGGGCTGCAGGGGTTTGTTTTAAATGGAATGGGCTGAAGAAAAAACTATTGGGCTGAAAAGGAAAATGGGTTGAGGGATTTTAAGGGGACGGGCCGGGAAAAGTGAGGAATTTAAAAGAAAGTGGGCTGAGGGATTTGTTAAAAGGGTTTGGGGAATGTAAAGAGGGGCCGGCTGGGTATTTTAGTTTAGGGATTTTATTAAAAATAAATTTTAGTGGGCTGAAGGTAGTTTAGGGTTTTAATTTATTTTAATCTTGTTTTTAATTTGGCTTTGGGTTTTAGGTTTTAGATTCTGGGTTTTAACTTTTAGGCTTTGGAAAAATATAAATGTTAGGCTTAAACAACCAATTCAAAATACGAGGGAAAAGAAGAGAAACTACTGGAATTCAGAGAATCGGGAACTTTTATTGAATTGGAAACGGGGATTTACATCATATCCCCCTTAACAAAAATTTCGTCCTCGAAATTTAACAAGGATACAGAGAAACAAAAGTACTAAACAAAGAGATGTGGATAACGATCACGGATATCTTCCTCCCGCTCCCAGGTGGATTCTCCTGGGGAACGACCGCCCCAAGACACTCGGACTAACGGAATGACTTTATTCTTCAGCACTTTTTCTCTGCGGTCGAGAATGATGGTAGGTTGCTCCTCGTACGATAAGTCAGTACCCAAAACTAGTTCTGAATGGTCCAGGACATGGCTCTCATCCCGAACATAACGCTGCAACTGTGACACGTGGAAGGTATTGTGCACACTAGCTAGCGATGGAGGCAAGGCCAGTCAATAGGCCACCTCTCCTACTCTCTCTAGCACCTCAAAAGGTCCGATAAAACGGGGACTAAGCTTTCCCCGACTTCCGAACCTGATAACTCCACGAGTAGGGGAAATCTTTAAGAACACATGATCTCCAACTTCGAACTCAAGTGCTCTTCTGCTGGTATCTGCCCAACTCTTCTGTCGATCTTGAGCCGTCTTAATACGTTGTCTGATCATTTGAACCTTGTCGACTGTTTGAACAATGAGTTCGGGGCCCAGTAATCTTCACTCTCCCACATCATCCCAACATACTGGGGATCGACACTTCCGCCCATATAGCGCTTCAAAAGGAACCATCTGAATACTAGCCTGATAACTATTGTTGTAAGAAAACTCGACTAGGTGCAGATGGTCCTCCCAGGAACCCTGAAAGTCCAACATACAGGCTCTCAACATATCCTCGAGCGTCTGAATTGTACGGTCGGATTGTCCATCCGTCTGTGGGTGATAAGCTGTGCTGAATTTAAGGCGGGTTCCCAAACTCTCCTGTAAGCTCTTCCAAAAGTGTGACAAGAATCTCGTGTCCCGGTCTAACACAATGCTGACTGGAACACCGTGAAGTCGCACAATCTCCTGCATATATCTTTCTGCCAGTGATTCTGTCGACTGTCCCGCTCGGAAAGGTAGAAAGTGTGCAGCTTTTGTGAGGCGATCGACGATAACCCAAATAGCATTATTGCCTCTAGGGCTCCGTGGTAAGGCCGTCACAAAATCCATAGTAATGTGCTCCCACTTCCATTCAGGTATTGGCTATGGTTGTAATAATCCTGCTGTTCTCTGATGTTCCGCCTTCACCTGCTGACATACCAAGCATCTGGATACGAACCTCGCAATTTCCCGCTTCATTCCGTTCCACCAGAAGTGCTGCTTTAGGTCCTGATACATTTTTGTACCTCCTGGATGCACAGAATAAGCTGAACTGTGTGATTCAGCCAACACTTCTTCTCGTACCTCACCTTTAGGTACGCAGAGTCTGCTACCGAATCTCAGAGAGCCATCTTCATGTATAATCAAATCCGTTCTCAGTCCAGCTTCCACTTGCTCTCTGAACTTTTGTAATCGGGGATCATCCGCTTGTGCAATCTTGATGCGATCCACTAGGGAAGATTGCACCTGTAGTTGCCAAAATTGACTGAGTGCGTTCGGCGTAACGACTTCAAGTTCAAGCCTCTGAAAGTCCTCAATAATACTCCTCTGATCGGTCAACATCATGACCGCTGGTTTGCTACTGAGCGCATCTGGTACAACATTGACCTTCCCCGGGTGATACTGAAGGTCCAAGTCATAATCTGCCATCAGCTCTAGCCATCGGCGCTGCCTCATGTTCAGTTCCTTCTGAGTGAAAACATACTTCAGACTTTTATGATCCGTGTATACCTCCACTTTCTCACCCAATAGATAGTGCCTCCAAATCTTCAATGCAAAGACTACCGCGGCTAATTCCAAGTCATGCGTGGGGTAGTTCTTTTCGTGGTTTCTCAGTTGTCGAGAGGCGTAAGCAACCACTCGGCCGTGCTGCATCAAAACACAGCCTAAACCCTTCCCCGAGGCATCACTGTGTATCACCAAACCACCTGAATCATCTGGTACAGTAAGAATAGGCGCCGTGGTTAATTTCTGCTTTAGTGTGTCGAATGCCTGAGTGCACTCCTCTGTCCATGTAAACGGCACGTCCTTCCGTGTCAGCCGTGTCAATGGTTCCGCGATTCTTGAGAAATCTTGGACGAATCTCCGATAATAACCTGCCAAACCCAGAAAGCTCCTGATCTCGGCTACTGACTTTGGCGTTGGCCAATCTTTAACCGATTCTATCTTCGCCGGGTCCACCGAGATACCTTCGCCCGAAACAATATGTCCCAAAAACTGAACTTTGTCGAGCCAGAATTCACACTTGCTCAGCTTCGCATACAGCTTCTCTTCCCGAAGAATTCGTAGGACCGTGCGCAAATGCTCAGCATGCTCTTCCCAGGTCTTCGAATAGACAAGTATGTCGTCGATAAACACAACGACGAACGTGTCCAAGTATTTTGCGAACACCCTGTTCATTAAATCCATGAATATTGCTGGGGCATTGGTAACACCGAACGGCATCACAAGGAACTCGTAATGTCCGTATCGGGTCGTGAAAGCCGGCTTGCATATATCATCGGCTGCTACTCTGATTTGATGATATCCAGAACGGAGGTCCAACTTCGAGAAAACCTTGGCTCCACTTAGCTGATCGAATAGGTCATCGATACGCGGGATTGGGTACTTGTTCTTTATCGTGACCTTGTTCAGCTCCCGATAATCTATACACATTCGCAACGATCCATCCTTCTTCTTTACTAATAGAACTGGTGCACCCCACGGTGAAGCGCTTGGCCGAATAAATCCCTTCTCCAATAATTCTTCGACCTGATTCTTCAATTCCGCCAACTCCACTGGTGCCATCCTGTAGGGGGCTCTGGATACTGGGGCTGTCCCTGGAATCAAATCGATTGAGAATTCCAAGATTCGAGGAGGTGGTAGACCTGGTAGATCTTCAGGAAATACGTCTAGGAAGTCCCGAACAATTTCTGGGGCTGGGCTCTTATCAATCTCCATAGCTGTCAGTTCCTTAGGTTTTGCTCTGTACTTAGCTGGTTCCAAAGATTCGCTTCCGCCCTCAAAAATAAACTCCGGATGATTGGGAATGCGGAAGATCACCTTCCTTGCACGACAGTCGATAACTGTATGGAAAGTGCTCATCCAATCCATCCCGAGAATTGCGTCGTAACTGCCTGTCCCGATCAGAAGGAAATTCCCATAGAATTCCCTGCCACACACTACAACTGGGCATAATCTACATTCTCGACTAGATATAATAATGCCATTACCCGTATGAATTTCCCATCCTTTGGTTAGTGGTTCATGTGGTATTGAGTGTGTGTTAGTGAAATACTCAGACAAGAAACAATGCGATGCTCCCGAATCAAATAGTACTCTAGCTGGCAAGGAATGTACAAGTAGAGTACCTGTGACCACGTCTCCTGATGCCTCTGCCTGCTCAGCGGTCAAGGTTAAAGCCCGTCCCTGACCGCGACCTGTAAATGGCTGTCTCTGTTCCTGCGGCCTCTGCTGTGGCGGTCCAGAACTTCCTTGTATCTCTGCTCGCTCAGGACAACTGTTAATCCTGTACTGACTGGAGCTGCAAATCAAACACTGTCCCTTAGCACGGCGACAGTCCTTCTGGGTATGCCCTCCTCTACCGCAATAGCCGCAAGTTATGCCCTGCCTCTGGGGGCGATGCTGTGGTACGAATGGGCGCTTCATTTGAGTCGTTCCTGCTCTGTGAACCGGTATGGCCCCTCGAGAAGGCACGTGGGTACGTGCTGGAACGACCGGGGGTCTCCTGAACTTGCTAATCAATTGCTCTTGAACTCTCGCCGCGTTGAGTACCTGTGCGAAAGTCTATAGATCTAACGATGCAATCAGCTGCTGCAACTCAAAATCTAACCCCTGAAGGAAACGCCTGGCCCTGGTGACTTCTGATTTGACCATGTATGGAGCAAAATGGCTCACACGGTTGAACTCTGCCGCATAAACGTCCACTGGGCGTCCATTCTGCTTCAAAAGAATAAACCTTTCCTCCATTTCTGCCTTGGCTGTGGGAGGAAAATAGTGATCTAAGAAGAACTCCTTAAACTTGTTCCATTCAATCGGCTCTTCAAGTCTGCTTTCTTCTACCGACCACCATGTACGAGCCTCGTCTTCTAATTGTATCTTTATCACATTCACTCTGTCTTCCTCTGGAACCCTGGCAGCTGTCAATAAATTCTCCATGTTACTAGCCATTGTTCAGCCTCAAGGGGTTCAGCTAGCCCTGTGAACGCAGTTGGGTGTAACCGTCGGAAGTCTGACACAGTACCAGCCCTAGCCTGATAAGCTGGTGGAGTAACGCCCTCGGGGGCGGTAATAAGTGCGGAGGGTCCTCCTACAGCGGTAATCGCCCTGAGTCCCCCAGTAAGCAAATCTGTCTTCCTCTCCTGAGCTTCCGCGAGAGTGGTCAGTGCACTGAGTATTCTTTTCGTGCGGTCCTGAGAGCTGGAGTCCGAGGAGGGGTCGTTCGGGGACGTCATATCACTGGAAGATTCAAAAGAATAGGTTCAGATTCAAGGATAGAAATCAAGAATAGTGAAACAAGAATAACATAATACAGCATAGTTAATGTTATCCCTTGATACTAAACACAGGCTCTAATACCAACTAAACCATGTCACGCCCCGCTTCCCAAAATACGGAAACGAGGAATGACTAGGCCAGCCATGCTCCTACGGTCAAGGAATCATCCCGCCGTAGTCGCACTTCGGCTTCTAGCATTACATGGTAATCAGTAAATAAAGCACAGTATTAAAGGAATCACATCACTAAATTATTACATTAAAAATTCATTGTTCACAGATTACAGATAAAAAGAACAATAACTAACCAAGTTCAATCTCACAATCTCTTTTATGGAAAGCAGTAAATGAAGAAGGTACACCAATCTATATCTCCATGAACTCAAAGGATAGATCCGTCTCCTATGCTGGTCCTCCCGTGGGATCTGAGCATGCATACTCAGGTCGTCAGAGCGACACAATAGCAATTTTATTATAATACAATGAAACAGGTAAATGAGGTAATACTGGTATAAGAACAATGCAAGTAATCACTATATCACTATATGATGCAGAATATGATATGTGTTCCTATCGGTCTCTAGGTCATGTTTGAAATCACATAGTGGAAGAAGGATCATGTTTAACAGGAGTCTCGTACATACCCGAGACAACGGCCCACATGTCCGGGACATAACCCTGTCAGCCGGATCGCTAGATCCTGTCCTACACGTATAAGTATCACGGTTCGAATAATCATCCTCTAAACACGGTCCCGCTAAATACGATACTCTTTCCACTTTGATTTCCCCTTTTTCCCCAGGTTACACTATTTAAGATATTGATCTAGTTGTGTACGAGTATACCAATGGCACGGTTTCATCACTGTCCACTGTATCAATCACTGTTACGAATATTCACTTTCCATTGGTGTACTCGTCACTCCTAAACCAACATCTATCACGCACGATAATGCAATGTCCACACACACTAACACTGTGTAAATGACAAGGGTATGATATATGTATTGTATGCTACCAATAAGCACGGTATGTTATGAATTAGCATGCATGTCATGAATTAAAATAAATTGCACAAATTAATATGTTACGAATTCAGAAAAAATGATGTAGGTAAGATATATAGAACAATCAGTCAGTAATTCATCAAAATTTGTTTCAGTTCAATCGGAGTTTCGGTTTTCAAGATATAACTGTTTCAGTTTAAGTGTTCGCGGCTGGAATTTCAATTTCAGAACTGAACGTCTGTTTCGCGACACGAATTGCGCCCAGTTGGGCTCAGAATTTAGCGATGTCATAGTTAGATGAAATTTAGGGTTTTCGATAAAGTATTCAACGCAACAGACGGATCCTCAATCGCATCTGTACATTGAAAGTTATACACAGTTCAATCTCAAATGTCATTTCAGAAATTGTTCTGAACAGCTTTACGTTCTGCCCTTTTAAATATAGTTAAAAATAACAAACGGCGATGATTCGGAATGAAACCACTTGCTTTCTTTCACTAACAGAAATATCTTATAACTACTGTAAAGTTCCGTATCATGCGATTTCAGGAAACACGGGGACGCAGGACTTTAGACAGTACACACTAATCAGAAACGCTCTGGACTGCAGTCCAGAGTCGTGTTCCGATCCAATTATCTTCATGGTTACATAACAGAAATGATCAGAAATTTACATAGGATTAAAGTTCATCGAGTCGGCTTCGATTTAAGCTCTCGAACGCAGATTTCCAATATGTATATGATTTATGGTGATTTTATTCGTTTTCAGGTACGAGAGAGTTCTAGTTTAAACAACATATATGGGGGTATCACTTTTTGTCACGAACAATCGTATTTTCCAGCGAATTTCGCTCACGTTATATATCATTAAAAGGGCCAACAGAACGTATAGGTTACCGTCAAATTAGACAAATATTTCCATTGGGATCATACATCGAACACATACGTCACAATATATTTAGTTATTCGGTAAGTTTCAATTTATATGATTTTAAGGTTGTACCACTAATAATTTAGCATGAAGCAAGTAAACACTTGCCTGGAGAATGCCTCGGGGTCGTACGGCAACAGTGTCGTCACGAACCCGTGATATACGCCACGTACCGGATTCCCGCGAGCCTAGTTCGAAACACGAATTTCACGTCGAAGTTTTCCCGGAGTCGTCTTGCGCGGCTGGAAGCTTAGGGGTGCTCTGTGGTTTGCCAGAGAAGTGTTGGGGTTGCCGACGGTCGACGGCGTCGTTCCGACAACGCACAGTGCAACCCACAGTGAGAAAATGTTTGTAATTGGGTTTTGGAGTTTTTTTGAAGAAGGAAATAGGTTAGGCAGTAGGCGGGGGTCGTGGTGATGGTGATGATGCTGAGGAGGAGAGGGTCGTTGGGAGGCCGGCGATGTGGTGGGGAGTTCGCCGGCGCCGAGGGGTAAGGTGGTGATTCGAGCTCGTCGGTAAAAATGGGTTTCTGTGCAGGGGAAGCTTGGTGGGAGCTCGGTTGATGAAACGAGGAGTCGTGGAGGGAGAAAGAGGGTGCGGAGTGGCTGTCGTCGACGTGGGTCGAGCGACGAGGTGGGATGGTCACCGGCGGTGGAGGTGACAATGGGTTCGAGAGAAATTTTGAGAGGGATTGAGGTTTTTTCCTGTGATGGAGTGGGTGAGTAAGAGAGAGATGAGGGCGACGAGTTAGAGAGAGGAGTGCGAGGGGGAAAACGTCGCACGACGGGTGCGTGGGCGTGGGCGTGAGCGACGGCGGAGGAGGCATGTCGCGCGCGAGTTAAGGGGGTAGCCGTTGGAAATTTGAAGAGGGAGATGAGCAGTGGCGGGTCGGGTCGGGTCTAAGGAGGAATGGGTGAGGGAGTGGGCCGGGCTCGTAAGAAAAGAATTCCTTTAGGAATAAATCTCGTGGGCTGCAGGGGTTTGTTTTAAATGGAATGGGCTGAAGAAAAAACTATTGGGCTGAAAAGGAAAATGGGTTGAGGGATTTTAAGGGGACGGACCGGGAAAAGTGAGGAATTTAAAAGAAAGTGGGCTGAGGGATTTGTTAAAAGGGTTTGGGGAATGTAAAGTGGGGCCGGCTGGGTATTTTAGTTTAGGGATTTTATTAAAAATAAATTTTAGTGGGCTGAAGGTAGTTTAGGGTTTTAATTTATTTTAATCTTGTTTTTAATTTGGCTTTGGGTTTTAGGTTTTAGATTCTGGGTTTTAACTTTTAGGCTTTGGAAAAATATAAATGTTAGGCTTAAACAACCAATTCAAAATACGAGGGAAAAGAAGAGAAACTACTGGAATTCAGAGAATCGGGAACTTTTATTGAATTGGAAACGGGGATTTACACCTACTAAGGATGGCCGAGCAGGGTAGCTGCTCGGTGCCTCTTGGCGAGGGCTTTGATCCTTAGCACAGAAGGGGCCGTGAGTAGCCTACTAAGGATGGCCGAGCAGGGTAGCTGCCCGGTGCCTCTTGGCGAGGGCTTTGATCCCTGGTTTGTTGGGATAGGGGGCTACCATCCAGGGATAACGGAGCAAGGGCGGGACCAGTTGCCTCTTGTGAGGGCTTTGATCCTTAGCGCGGAGGGGCCGTTAGTGGCCTACTAAGGATGGCCGAGCAGGGTAGCTGCTCGGTGCCTCTTAGCGAGGGCTTTGATCCTTAGCGCGGGAGGGGCCGTGAATGGCCTACTAAGGATGGCCGAACAGGGTAGCTGCCCGGTGCCTCTTGACGAGGGCTTTGATCCCTGGTTTGTTAGGGTAGGGGGCTACCATCTAGGGATAACCGAGCAAGGACGGGCCCGGTCGCCTCTTGTGAGGGCTTTGATCCTTAGCGCGGAGGGGCCGTTAGTGGCCTACTAAGGATGGCCGAGCAGGGTAGCTGCTCGGTGCCTCTTGGCGAGGGCTTTGATCCTTAGCGCGGGAGGGCCGTGAGTGGCCTACTAAGAATGGCCGAGCAGGGTAGCTGCCCGGTGCTTCTTGGCGGGGGGTTTGATCCCTAGTTTGTTGGGGTAGGGAGCTACCAGCCAGGGATAACCGAGCAAGGGCGGGCCCGGTTGCCTCTCACGAGGGCTTTGATCCTTAAGGACGGAGGGGCCGTTAGTGGCCTACTAAGGATGGCCGAGCAGGGTAGTTGCTCGGTGCCTCTTGGCGAGGGCTTTGATCCTTAGCGCGGGAGGGGCCGTGAGTGGCCTACTAAGGATGGCCGAGCAAGGTAGCTGCCCGGTGCCTCTTGGCGAAGGATTTTATCCCTGGTTTGTTGGGTTAGGGGGCTACCATCCAGGGATAACCGAGCAAGGGCGGGCCCGGTTGCCTCTTGTGAGGGCTTTGATCCTTAGCGTGGAGAGGCCGTTAGTGGCCTACTAAGGATGGCCGAGCAGGGTATCTACTCGGTGCCTCTTGGCGAGGGCTTTGATCCTTAGCACGGGAGGGGCCATGAGTGGCCTACTAAGGATGACCGAGCAGGGTAGCTTCCTGATGCCTCTTGGCGAGGGCTTTGATCCCTGGTTTGTTGGGGTAGGGAGCTACCAGCCAGGGATAACCGAGCAAGGGCGGGTCCGGTTGCCTCTTGCGAGGGCTTTGATCCTTAAGGACGGGCCGAGCAGGGTTACTGGTCGGTGCCTCTTGGCGAAGGCTTTGACCCCCTGGTTTGGTAGGGAGCTACCAGCCAAGGATAACCGAACAAGGGCGGGTCCGGTTGCCTTTGTAAGGACTTTGATCCCTGGTTTATTAGGGTAGGGAGCTACCAGCCAAGGATAACCGAACAAGGGCGGGTTCAGTTGCCTCTTGCGAGAGCTTTTCATCCTTAGCGCGGGAGGGGCCGTAAGTGGCCTACTAAGGATGGCCGAGCAAGGTTACTGCCCGGTGCCTCTTGGCAAGGGTTTTTTGTCCTTAAGAATGGCCGAATAGAGTTGCTGCCCGGTGCCTCTTAGTGAGGGCTTTGATCCCTGGCGTTGTGTGATAGGGGAGCTACCAGCCAAGGATAGCCGAGCAGGGTAGCTGCTGGGCTGCCTCTTGGTGAGGGCTTTGATCCCTGGCGTTGTGGGGTAGGGAAGCTACCAGCTAGGGATAGCCGAGCGGGGTAGCTGTTGGCTGCCTCTTGGTAAGGGCTTTGATCCCTGGCATTGTGGGGTACGGAAACTACCATCCAGGGATAGCCGAGCAGGGTAGTTGTAGGGCTACCTCTTGGTGAGGGGTTTGATCCCTGACGTCGTGGGGTAGACGAACTACCTGCCAGGGATAGCCGAGCAGGGTAGCTACTGGGCTGCCTCTTAGTGAGGGCTTTGATCCCTGGCATTGTGGGGTAGGGAAGCTACCAACCAGGGATAGCCGAACAGGGTAGCTGCAGGGCTGCCTCTTCGTGAGGGCTTCAATCCTTAGCGCTGGAGGGGCCGTGGGAGGCCTGCCAAGGATGAACTAAGCAGTGAAGCTGCTCGGTTGCCTCTTTTTGAGGGCTCAGATCCCTGGCGTTGTAGGATAGGGAAGCTACAAGCCAGGGATAGCCGAGCAGGGTAGCTGCAGGGCTGCCTCTTCGTGAGGGCTTCGATCCTTGGCGCTGGAGAGGCCGTGGGAGGCCTGCTAAGGATGAACCAAGCAGTGAAGCTGCTCGGTCGCCTCTTAGTGAGGGCTTAGATCCCTGACGTTGTGGGGTAGGCGAGTTACCGGCCAGAGATAGCCGAGCAGGGTAGCTACTCGGTGCCTCTTGGCGAGGGCTTTGATCCTTGGCGCTGGAGGGGCCGTGGGAGGCCTGCCAAGGATGAACCAAGCAGTGAAGCTGCTCGGTCGCCTCTTTTTTAGGGCTTAGATCCCTGGCGTTGTGGGACAGGGAAGCTACCAGCCAGGGATAGCCGAGAAGGGTAGCTGCTGGGCTGCCTCTTTTTGAGGGCTTAGATCTCTGGCGTTGTGGGGTAGGGAAGCTACCAGCCGGGGTAGCCGAGCAGAGTAGCTGCTGGGCTGCCTCTTCATGAGGGCTTCAGGAAGATGGACAGTTGCGATTGACACGTGCCACGAACGCGTGGAGGAGGCGAAGTGCCAGAGTCGCGTCGTTTTGATTTCGCATCGAGCGGCGCGGTGTCTGCGGCGTGGCGACACAGTTGCGGGCGAACGTTGAACTCCAGAGGCGTTGTGGGCTATAAAATGGAGGGATTGTTGATGACTCCTTTCCTCACACCCAAAACGCAAGAATGGATGACTTCCCATTCACCATCCCTGAGATTATAAGCTTTGAGGACGTGTATCTCTATGATCAGTACTGCACTGATGACACGGCGCAGTTGGTGATAGGCCGAATCGAGGATCATTTCGGTCCGACGCTCCTCCCTACTTCAGCTACTGATGTACTCCATCTGGAGGGTGTCGCCGGGGCTCTACAACCCCTTGTCCGAGCAGCTGAAAGAGGAGGTCGTTGGCAAGCTGAGGTCTCTGAGGCGTTTCGGCCTGATCTCTGCGAGTCGGCTAAATCGCTCGGAGGCGCTCATCCTTGAGTGCTTCCACTTGAGGCTCGATGCCGACGCTAGCGGGGGTTATCGAAGGGAGAGGTTAAACGCCGCGAGGGCTCGGCTGGCGGAAATATCTTCAGATTACCACTAACAGTGCTCTCTGTACCCCATTCCCCCGCTGTTGTAATATATATTTTTATGTACGACTGAGGAGCCTATAGTACCTTTTGAATGAATAAGATTCTTTTTCTTTTCTGCAACGCTTTATTAATCCCTTTATTATATAAACAAAAGATCTCAAGAAAGATGTATATTGCTCCAAAAAGAAAATACATGCTAGTAGATGTTCTTATTCGTGCAGCTTGAGCCCCCCGAATGTCTGTTGTCATCTATGCCCGGCATAGGGGTACCGAGCCTCGTGGGTACCAGGCGTATCCTCCGTTGACATTACCATAATCTGGCCGATGGTCAGCTCGGCGGGAGGGGGACGCTACTCCTGCTCGCGGTCTGCTTGTCGCTTGTCCCTTAGGTACGCTGCGAGGTGTCCCGAACGGATGAGCTCTTCAATATAGTCTCGGAGTTATTTGCAGCTCTCCGTGGAATAGCCTAGAAACCTGTGGAACCCACAGTAGGGGCCCCGGGTTCTCTTTGAGGCCATTCGCGGGACTGGGAGAAGCTTGAAGATCCCCTCACCCTTGGCCTCCTCTAGTAGCACTGCCTGGGAAACGTTGAGCGGGGTGTACTCCTGGAATTTTGGGAGGTAGGGTTTTTGCCGCTCAGGTCCCCTTCTCTCTTCTCTTGCCCTCTTCTTTTGGTCGGTTTGCTCGGCCCGGGAGAGATTTGCGTTTACCTCGGATTCGAACTGGACCTCGCGCTCGGTCCAGGCCTTCACCTCGGCCATGGTCTTAGGTTGCGCTAGTGCAAAGGAGCGTAACCACTCTTTGTGCCTAAGACCAGACCTTAGTGCCGTGATGACCGTCTCGTCCTGGTGCTCGGGGACCTCGAGGAGGGCGTTGTAGAAGCGGGTGACGTATGCTTTGAACATCTCTTTGTCCCCACTCTTGATCGTGAAGAGGTGGTCGACGGTGCGTTTTTGCCGCCTGTTCCTAACGAAGTGGCCGAGGAATTGGGTAGCCAGCTCGTTGAAAGTTGAGATCGAGTGCGGCTCGAGTCTATGGAACCAGTCTCGTCCGGAGCGGATGAGAGTGGCCGGGAAAGCACGGCACTGGGCAGCGTCGAAGTTGTCTTGGAAGCTCATTCCCACGGTGAATGCATCTAAGTGGTCCTTCGGGTCAGATTTGTCGTCGAAGAGGGAGACCTTTGGGGGTTTGTTGCGGGAGGAGACGTGGACGGTGAGCAAATGCTCGGTGAACGGTTTGGTGAGCGAGTCGGCGGCATACTTAGCCCCGTCGCTCGAATGGTGACCTTCCCGATGCATACCCTCGATCTTCTTCTCGAGAGCGTCGAGTCGGCCGTAGTACCCGACGACTCGGCGCATTCTGATCCTAGGCCTCTGCTGTTGGAGGCCTGCGTCCGGTCGTGGCTCCAGTTCCTCTCAATGAGATTCCTTAGATCCCCCGGCGAGGTGGCCTTCGAGCCACCGCAGTGAGTCCCGTCCATGTGACCCCGTCGAGGGAGGAGGTGTCGGTCATGCCTGGTAACAGGCGAGCTGACAGACATCTCCTCGGGAGGGACAGGTGCGGGGAGGACCTCGAGGCGAGGTGCTCTGGTGACGGAACTTGGTGTCGAACTGTGGGGCGCCCAGCGGGTCTCAGAACGTATCGGCCCGGGAGATCCGTGGCCGTGGGAGGTAGCGAGGCGGTGGTCGGCGGTGCCGACGCGGACGGAGCCTTCTTTCCCCCTGTAGGGGTCCTGGCCCCGAGGCGGGGGAGCGGCGACTTAGTGATCTTGCCCCGCCGTTTGGACGTGGATCAGCGCCTCCACAATAGACGCGTGTTGGTCTATGCGGCCGGCGAGGGCATTCATGGCATTCGGCGGAAGGGATTCGTCCGCGCCTCCGCTGAGAGGAAGGCGACGGCTGGTGCTTGGATCGTCGTGATGATCGCTCGCCATTGGGTTGAGATCGGAAAGTGAACTTTTGTTTTTGTAGAATCAAGGATTTCCCACAGACGGCGCTAGCTGACACGATCTGGATCGCGCCAAGATGTTACCTTCCGTTGATCTGCTGATGGCGGCGATAGATGGCTGAGATTGGATCTGGAGGCTGTCGCTCCTGAAGCGTGTGGATCTCAATGGGTTTGAGGTTGTGATTGCCGAGCTACCTGCAAGGAAGTCCCGGGGTGGTTGTACCACCGAGGACCCTCCGACGGTCAAGTTAGACTAGAGATCCGAGCAGAGTAACGGTTTAGTGGAGTAAAAATGGCTTGCCTGAACCGTCTGAAGGAGGGATTTATATAACGGTGGCAGCAGGCGATGCAGGCGCGAGAATCACGCCGACCGTTACGCTCCCGACGTCACGCCCGCGTGATAAGCGGGAACTCCCATTAATGGCGAGACAGGCTCGTTAATGGGGGATCGTGGTGGTGTGGAACGTAGGATGTGGCCGGCGGAGATCTCGCGCATGGCGAGATTCACGGGATGGCGGATACGCCTGCAAGCGGTGCTGTTGGTCGGCCGATGAGACCGAGGAAGATGACATCGGCGGAAGAGCTCGCAGAGGAGCAGGAGAGCTGAGGTATCTTGGTTCTGCTCGAGCCCGGAGGCGAGTTGAGAGGGCCGAGGAGGCTCGGGCCTGTGATAGCTCGGAGACGAGCTGTGGGGCCGAGGAGGCCAATTGTGCTGGGGGCTCGGAGGTGAGCCAGCGTTTTCTCATAGGACGGGCACAGGAGTGGTCTGGTCAGCCACTGTAGGTCCTTTCTTATGAGTCCTGGGACACGTCATCTACCACATGTCCTGATCTGGGAGATCACCGATATCGAGCATCATCACCTACCTTCTTCAATATCCTCTCATATACTAATCTACATCGGTCTCGTTGGATTCATCGTCGATTTGCTTTATTCAAGAGTTTCTTTGCAATCCCAAATATCTCTCATCTCTAAATCTTTCCAACTTCGAATATTTTACCGTGGCGATTTCATATGGTGTTTCATCATCAAGATATCCAAATTTAAAGGTGAGTTTTCTTGCAGTGGCAAAGAGAAAATGCTGGGTTGGACGTTTTCTGATTATTGCATCTCTCCTCTGTTTTTTGTTATTTATTTGCTTTGAAAAAAGATTGATGAATGATCCTTCAGTATTCATGGGTTGAATTTTAATACCTATATTTAAGAAATGTTCATTGTATTATTGTAATTAAAATATAAGTAAATTATAACATTATAAATATTCTTATTCCGAACAATCCAAACATGCATTAAATTGAAAAATCCATAGGATTTTCAGTTTTAGGAACACGTATACATTCCGGGACATTTCATTCATAAATCAAATCATATAAATTTTAATCCTAAATATTCAATCAATCAGCTATATTTAAATCACTAAATTTACACTCTAAAGTGGGCTCCACAATAGGTAATTTATTTAAATCATAAAGCTTGCAATATGCTTTAATTTTTTGTAAAAATGTTGGCAATCAATTTTATTAGAGTGCAGATTCACATGCACACTTGAAGAAGAGAGTTTAACAAGCCATACAAACTCTAAAGGCCTGTGAAAGATGCAAGATTGCCAGCTGCTTTGTTCATCATATCCCGCCTAATGAATCCAGTGGAAATCCGAATATGATTGTAGTATCAATCGCCACTCGTTAACGGTAAGCCATGATCTATAATAAGATATTATACCATTGTGTTATATCTCAAGAAAAAAAAATCACTTTGTTACAGTGACATTCACAGCTAAATATAGCTTAAGCGATAAAACCAGTCTATTATAAATGAAGTACCATAGTACGAACAAAATAGAGTTTCAAGCAACAAGAATCAGACGCATTATTCAAGGCTTATCACGCGAAAAACTGTAATTTCCTCATATAGAAACATCATGTGCTCTATTAAGACATGTAGTGAAGATGTACATTTACAATTGAAGATCCAAGATCTTTATTTCTCACAGAAACAATATTTAATTTATTATGGACATTTTTCCCGTTTGATTGGATGTTTTCTTTCCGTCTGATATTTCTATTTATCAAACCATAACATTTTATTGCAAGTAAAGAAGAGAAAATATAAGAAAGAAACGAAGAAATCACCCTAGAATAGCAGTCAAAATCAAATATGGTGCTTAGCCTCAACAACTAATGAGAATCTTGAAGAGCAGTCATCATGTAATCACTTGAAGCAGGATGATATCAATCATTTTCTCCTTTCGGTTCACTTGCTAATCAAAGACATGATCACTAATTCAGCTGTGGCTCACAACACCCAACTGCCTCCTCTCATCTATGCAATCACCTCTTTCCAAAAAAAATCATCAATTTCTCTTGTCACTTAATTTCAATAAACCCTTCAGCTTCAAACTAGTAAGTTGTTGTAAGCTTACATGCTACATAAGGAAAGAAGGCCCAATAACATGTCCATTTTCCATGGAAAACATGTGGTTTATTTATGTATGAAATAACTTTGCATGGAGTAATTAATTAAACAAGGCAAGCGAGATATCATATAACTCTTACCTTTGCATCCAATGCTTGCTTCTCAAGTCATTTCGTGGCCCCGTTAGTCCATTAAGTTGAGGGAATCCTAGGCAAGTTCCCAATAGTTGAGGTTGAAAAATAATTTGGGATGCAAAAAATAAGCTAGATGCTCACTAAATGATATATAGGACAATTATTTATATTAAACCATAATAAAATAATATTTTTTTAAAACAAACAAATTTAAAAACATATTACAAAAATAAGCCACTTTCTGTCCTGTAGGCGCCACGTCAGCGCCAGCTAAACGCAGACGCTGGCGTTAATAAAAAAAATTTAAGGGGAGCAGTTTGAAACTGCGCTCATTACAAATATATAGGGCGTCGTTTCAAGCTGTGCCTCTTACAAATGTAATGGGCGCAGTTCTTAACTGTGCTCAATACAAATGTAATGGACGTATTTTCAAAATACGTCCCATACATTTGTAATAGACGCAACTTAGATCCGCGCCTCTTAAATATAGCAAAATAATATGAATCATTAAGTTCACCATTTTTATTGTTAGGACTTTGTTGTTGTTTTTTTTCCGCGCGGTTACAAACCGCGTCCCAAATAGAAACATACTCATTCACGGGTTTGTGTTTTTTTATGGCGCGATATGCAGGTACGTCCCAAAAATAAACACAATCATTCACGGGTATGTGTTTTTCTGGGGAGCAGTATTCTGAGGCGCGGTTGCCAACTGCTCCCCAAAAACACATACCCGTGAATGATGTGTTCCTTATATGAAGTGTTCAATCTCACACTCTCTATCTCGAATCTCACTCTCTGTGCCGAGCTCTCTCATGTTAGTTATGTATATGCCCTAGAGGCCATTGTTGTACATATGATGTATATTACAGTGGATGCTTGGATATATATAGAGAGGATTTTCTTTCTCGATATGATAGTATGCTATCTGATTGCTCTTTGTCTTAACATGTTAACTTATATTGGGTTATTGTCTTACTATCACGTGTTGATAAAGCCTTTAGGATATGTACATGACTACTAGGACTATGATGCAGATCATATTAGTGGGGCCAGGGCAGTCTATGAGTACATCCTATAATAGTTCCTAATCGAGGGTGTATCGAGACAGAGCATCGATACTCCAGAGTAGACTAGCGTATACACATCATGACCCATATGATGGGCGATGGATGATCCCACATCCATTGGTGTGTGACATCAAAGATGGTATACGGGTGCTCAGTGGAGACTGGGTACACTGAACGGACTCGCCGAGAACTCCTTGTTGGTATTATACCTATCGTCAGATAGCAGTTCTCTGGTGACACTGGTACAGGTTAGTCTGTAGACCCAAGATCGTCATAGAGTCTTGTGTGATTCCCACTGTGCTTTGATTTCCACCTTACCACGTTCATGAGAACGTGCAAAACGGTGGCTTTTGGGTACAGTCCCGAATCACATGGAGGCAATGAGCGATAGGAGAGGTTTCGTCTCTTCCGGTATTGGGGGTTGATGTTGCGCTGTGTTCGATTGGTTATAACTTGAAGTCCTTGGGCAGGGCTGATATGGAGATATACCGGTAAGTGTTATCAGTAGTTCTCGACTCGTTATGAGCCTCACATCGACACGACTTATCGGTTACTGGGGTCTGACGTTTACCACCTCTAGACTGAATATGCGACATATCAGACGAAGAGACCGGACTGTACGGTAGTGTTACTGATTGGATTTACAGGAGTTAGAGCAGACTTGCTTTTTGATCTTCTAATTGCTCAATACTCGGGTGGCCGTTACGTTTAGCTGACCGCTTGCGACTTGTTGGTGTTTGATGTGATCATCACCTACTGCCGGCATATTGACGAATCTTTAGAGTCCTACATAGAGGTTTCCAGGCTCAGGCAAAACGAAATAGGAGCACATATGTGATATGTGCGGGATCGAGATTGATACGAGTATGTGATACCGTATTCTATTCTCGCGATATATGTGATATCGGCCGGTTATATGTGATATAGCCGGGTTATCGGATCAGGTGTTGATTCGATGAAATAATATATATATATATATATATATAATGTGTGTGTGTATTATATGCTCACTTAAATATTTATTATTCTCACTTATGATGCATTTAACATATATGTGATATATGTTTATTATATTGTTTTCTTTTGTTACATAAATATTATATATGTGATATATAATATTATGACATGCTAGGTTATACATGCAACAAGAATGTATGAGAATTATACCATGCTACATATAATGTTTGGGTTTAAATTCTTAAGTAATTCAAAATTGTGGAAATGAGTAATGGTGGAAGCTTCATGAAGCTTGTTGATAACCATTGACAAAGTCCACCCTTTTTGTTTTGCTTAAGATATTTTCTAACCCAACCATGACACATAGCCATGGTTAACTCTCTACATGGGTTAGGTATTCACATATACTAACCAAGGGTTGTATTTCTAACCTTATCTCATTCATTCATCTTCTTCTTCCTCAACTCATTTTTTCTCTCTAGATTTTGAGATCAAGAAGAAAAATAGTGAGAAATTAAATACTAAAGTGAGCTAAATTCCTACTTCATCATCCTCTTCTATACTAGCCATATAGATTAGTGTGTTAGCTTCACTAATTCCGTATTAATGAAGAGTGAGCTTGAGTCCGTGTTTCCTCGACGTAGATCATCACAGACTTTGAAAACTTCAAGTAAGGATGCATCGTACATCATGTGGAGCCTCTCAAGAGTTCGGGAGCTCATGGATCGCAGCGAAAGGACCACTACTCGGAGCTTTTGAAGCGAAGGAACGGACTACAAAGGTTGTAATCCCTATCACTTGATGTAAAGTTGTTTACATGCAAAATTAACCCTAATTCTTTAGTTCGATTACTTGGTTGGTTTGTTTAGCACCCCAAAATTTTAATATAGCATGTTTGATGTTTTCCAAAACCTTGCTAAGGTACTAAACTAACCCTACAGTGGTATCAGAGCCAAGCTAGAGCATTAGGCGTTGTCTAGACGAAATTTAAATTCCGATCGAAACTCCGAAAACCCTAAAGGACCCCCTCTGTGGAAATTTTTCAAAATGTCGGATTTTTTCATATTAAAAATATTAAGAAAATCATGCAGGGAATTCTATGGACACACCTGAAGAACGAAACCCTAACTCATCTAAGTGGCCGCGAATCCGCGGCCAAAACATGGTTTTAGCGGCGGATCCGCGGCGCCACTTGAGAGGCTTGGGTCGGGACCTTCAGCTGTACATCCATACGAACTATGGCATGTCTCTGGTTAACTTTAACCGTGCTCAAGTGTTGAGCTCTCTGGGAATTTTAGGAATTCGTTGATTCGATCGAATTGTTTAAATGTCGTCTAGCTTTCTGTAGTGTGATACAATATGTGGAATTTATATAGTTAGGCATGAAATCCGTAATATGTGATATTTTGGGTTTATGATGTCTAAGGTAACTGTGGATTCCAAATATTGTAGTTTTTCATTTTCTTTTCTGTGACCGTAAGTGTAATATGTGGTGTATCGCCGTTTTCGTTGCTATACATCAACGACAATTAGGATACGCATATTTACTTACGTTGATGACATGTGATGTTATGTGTTGCTGTGATATGTTATATTGGATCGTCATGATTAGAATAGCCCGGGATTTTATGTGAGATGAGAGTTTTTATTTTCATTCATGTAAAATTCAATGTATGTAATATTCTTTTATTGGGGCACTTCCGGGTTGAGGATGATGTCACCATTGTTGTATATTATTTACTTTTCCGCATTAGGATAGACCCAAGGCGGGAAGCACAAGTAACCGGGTTCTAGAGTCCACTGGGAGACCAACTCGAGGAGTCGAGTCCGAGTCTCCTAACTCTAGAATTGGTAGGGTTGCTTGCCGCTCTCGTAGGAGTCTAGGGATGTGGGTTTGGCTATTCATCATAACCGTAGAATCCGTGTTTTTACTGGCTTAAATAAAACACGGAGTTCCTAGTATATCCAATATTTCATATGTGATTCTTCTGCTGCTGATGTTCTGTGATGTGATCATTTTATATCCGTGAGACGAATGTTTATACTATATATATATATGATATATAAATATTATTGTTTTCGTTTCTTCTATGATGCTTAGGAAGCATAAATGATGGGAATTCATTAATGAGATTAATGAAAAGAAAAGAAACCTAAAAGATATTGTAGAATCAAATTTTCAAAAATGGTAGCTCTAGTTTTTGCTTTGCATAGCGGTAATCCTTGTAGAATATCCAGCACCTTATTCAATAAGGAAAGAGCAGAGATCCCTTCACCGGGAGTGACCTCTTTAGCGAAACTAGCAGATGCTACAACTCACTCAGTTATGTTTTTGATTGCTTCTATAGTTCTTGCTTTGCATAGTGGTATTCCTTGTAGAATATCCATCACCTTATTCGATAAAGAAAGAGCCGAGATCCCTTCACCGGGAGTGACCTCTTTAGCGAAACTGATAAAAGCCTAAAAAACACTCATTTTCAAAATCTCTTGTTTCTACAACGATTTCAAGTTCATTACGCTCATGGTTTTCTTAAAAACCTGCGTAGCCCTCCGTCATTTCAGATAAGTATTATTTAGTATTCATGCTACGGTAGTTTGGCTTTCGTCAAGGCGTAGTGTGCGGTAGGTATTTACATCTTATCTGCTGCATATGATGCAATTGGATTAGGGTATTCGTGCGACGTTGTTTGGCCTTCGTCAAGGGTCGTGCGGGTGGGTTTAATTCAATCAAGAAATGTACGGGTTGAACTTGACTAGCGGGCTATGCGTTGTTTGGCATTCGTCATGGTCACAACACGCTAGGGGTAAAAAGATTATCGGGAATTTCAAGTGTTGAAATTTGCAATGAGATTGCATACCCTCTATGAGATAGTTGGATCTCGATACCCACTGCGAGTAAGAGTTACTCCTGAGAGACTTCTACACATGTCAATTAGCCGATCAAGTAAGTGTCTAGAAAGGTGTTAACGGGGTTATACCTCTGGGAAAACGAGGTTTATCTTAATTAGGTCCGTGCGAAAGCACGGGGAACCTCCCTCAAAATATCAACACTGACCTGGCTGAAAGATTGGCGAACTTGTAAGAAGTAATTAATCCCGGTTAGTCTTACCTTTTTTGGGTTTAAAGGAAGATTTGATAAAAAAACAGTGGGAGCCATCCTGATTAGATAAGATAATGACCAATCTAATCTTGCAAGAGCATACGCTAAAGTGTTTCCTTCTCGCTCTCTCCAGGTAGCGACCATGTCAGGCCTTAATCAAGATAATAATATGGATGTATTGACTGAACCTGCTTGTTATACTGAGCATGAGAACGTTGGTTTCGTTCTGCCTTATAACTGTTATAAGACTGAACAGAAAATAGGAGAATATCCAGAATCCCATGCCACCCATACGAAGAACGAGCATACTGATGCATCTTCTTCGGGTGTGTTAGTTACCGAGAACTGTTTCTCAATTCACTCTGTGTCCTGGGCATTAGATATCGGATCAGGATCACACATATGCAATATATTGCATGGGCTAAGAAAAGGTAGTGAACTGGGAATGGGTGATCATTCCATAAAAATAGGGAATGGTGCAAATGTTGCAGCCAAAGCAGTTGGCGAATATCACCTTATATTACCAAATGGTAATATATTGATTCTAAACGAATGCTATTACATATCGAACATGATATGCAACATTATATCAGTTTCTTTATTAAGTAAAGAAGGATATAATTTTGTAATACATGATGATGTTATGAACATCTTCCTGAATCAAAAGTTGATTACATCAGGCTCGTTACATAATGGCATATACATTCTAAATCAAACCACGGTTCTTAATATACAAAACACACACAAGAGGAAGAGTTCAGAAATGAACGAATCCTTCTTGTGGCATTGTAGATTAGGTCATATCAATGCGACACAACTAGCTAAGTTACATAAAGATGGATATTTGAATACGTTCGAATTATCATCTTATGAAACTTGCCATTCATGTCTTAAAGGCAAGATGACTAAAACTCCGTTTAGTGGACACGGAGAAAGAGTTACTGAACTCTTGGGACTGATACATAGTGATGTATGCGGTCCCATGTCTACACATGCCGGGAATGGTTCCTCGTACTTCATTACATTCACTGACGATCTCTCAAGATACGGACATGTGTTCCTGTTGAAACACAAGTCTGAAACTTTTGAGAAATTCAGAGAATATAAGCACGAAGTAGAGAACCAAACGGGTAAAACTATTAAGATTCTTCGATCTGATCGAGGAGGAGAATACTTAAGAAATGAGTTCCTGGACTATCTAAAAGAGAATGGGATTCTCTCCAAGCTTACTCCTCCATATACACCACAGCACAACGGTGTATCGGAACGGAGGAATCACGCCCTATTAGATATGGTGCGCTCTATGATGAGCACTGCTGAGTTGCCTATTTCCTTTTAGAGGTATGCGCTTGAGACAACCATACACCTATTGAATATGGTTCCCACCAAATCAGTGCCTACCACTCCATATGAGATATGGAAGGGAAAGAGACCATCTCTTAATTATGTTAAGATATGGGGTTGTCCGGCCTATGTCAAAAGGCACAATCCGGACAAACTCGAGGCAAGGTCTGTCCTGTGCAAGTTTAGATATCCCAAGAACTCGCAAGGGTATTTCTTCTACCACTCCGAGGAACAAAAAGTGTTTGTTTCTCGACATGCCACTTTCTTAGAAAAGGGTTTTCTTATGAAACAAATTAGTAGCAATGAGATAGAATTGGAAGAAGTTCCAGCTACACAAACTGCAACAGAAGATTTGGTGGAACCAGAGGATCCAGTAGTTTCCGACGAACCCCAGCCTCTCCGCCAATCTAGTAGGATTCCTCATCCACCTGAGAGATACTACGGTTTTCTCATAGACGGTGGGAGCGAGAATTGCATCATGGAAGATGACCCGACTAGTTTCGAGCAGGCCATCACGAGTGGGGACTCTGTGAAGTGGCTGGATGCAATGCGATTTGAGATGGAATCCATGTACACCAATAAAGTATGGACTTTGGAAGTTGCTCCTGAAGGGGTAAAATCCATTGGGAGCAAATGGATCTTTAAGAAGAAACTTGGTGTAGATGGAAAAGTTGAGACTTTCAAAGCTAGACTTGTTGCAAAGGGTTTTCGTCAACGACCAGGTGTGGATTATGACGAAACCTTTTCTCCAGTGGCTATGCTTAAGTCCATCCGGATCTTACTTGTCATTGATGCATACCATGACTACGAAATCTGGCAAATGGATGTTAAAACCGCCTTTCTAAATGGTGATTTAGAGGAGTGCGTATACATGACTCAGCCAGAGGGCTTCGTAGATAGTGGGAGCAGCGGAAAGATGTGCAAGCTGTTTAAATCCATCTATGAGTTAAAGCAGGTATCACGGAGTTGGAACATCTGCTTTGATGTAGTAGTCAAAGAGTTTGACTTCATCAAGAATGTAGATGAACCTTGTATTTACAAGAAGGTTGCAGAGAGTAAGATTGTTTTCCTCGTATTGTACGTGGATGACATACTCTTGATAGGAAATGATGTTCATATGCTGCACTCAGTCAAGCTCTTCTTATCACAAAGATTCTCAATGAAAGATCTAGGTGATGCCTCCTGCATCTTGGGGATTAAGATCTATAGAGATATATCTAAACGGATACTGGGATTGTCCCAATCCAGATACATTGACACCATACTAAAGAGGTTTAGTATGGAAGAATCAAAGCGTGGGAACTTACCCACGATCTCTGGACTCACTCTCTCCAAAGAGATGTCTTCTAAGACTGATTTGGAGAGAGCTCGCATGCAAGGGATACCCCATGCTTCGGCAGTAGGCTCTATCGTGTACGCGATGCTATGTACCAGACCCGATGTAGCATACTCACTAAGTGTAGTGAGTAGTAGTTATCAAGCAGATCCAGGAGAGAGTCACTGGATAGCTGTGAAGAACATTCTCAAGCACTTGAAAAGGGCTAAAGAGATGTTCTTGGTGTATGGTAACGGAGAACTCCAGGTGGAGTCCTTTACCGATTCGAGCTTCCAAAGTGATAAGGACGACTCTAAGTCACACTCGGGATTTATCTTTACCCTAAATGGAGAGGCGGTATGTTGGAAGAGTTCCAAACAGGAAACCGTTGCAGACTCGGCAATGGAGGCTGAATACATCACTGCCAACGATACTGCCAAAGAGGCTGTCTGGATAAAGAAGTTCATTACCGAACTCGGTGTGGTTCCATCCATCGAACATCAAATACCTTTGTATTGCGATAACAATGGAGTTGTGGCTTTGGCCAAGGAACTCAGGTCCCATCAGAGATCCAGGCATATTCTGAGGTGGTATCACCTGATTCGGAAGATAGTTGATCGTCGGGAGATCGAGGTCAGGAGAGTAGACACAAAGGACAACACTGCGGATCCATTCACGAAGGCCATTCCCCAGATACAATTTGAGAGACTCTTCGGGATGTTAGGTATGAGATACTACAACAGCTGCAAGTGGGAGATTGTTAGTTATGTATATGTCCTAAAGGCCATTGTTGTACATATGATGTATATTATAGTGGATGTTTGGATATATATAGAGATGACTTTCTTGCTTGATATGATAGTATGGTATCTGGTTGCTCTTTGTTTTAACATGTTGATTTATATTGGGTTACTGTCTTACTCTCATATGTTGATAAAGCCCTTAGGATGTGTACTTGACTACTAGGACTATGATGCAGATCATACTAGTAGGGCCAGGGTAGTCTATGAGTACATCCTATAATAGTTCCTAGTCGAGGGTGTATCGAGACAGGGCATCGATACTCCAGAGTAGACTAGCGTATACGCATCATGACCCATATGATAGATGATGGATGATCCCACATCCATTGGTGTGTGACATCAAAGATGGTATATGGGTGCTCAGTGGAGACTGGGTACACTGAACGGACTCGCCGAGAACTCCTTGTTGGTATTATATCTATCGTCAGATAGCAGTTCTCTGGTGACACTGGTACAGGTTAGTCTGTAGACCCAAGATCGTCATAGAGTCTTGTGTGATTCCCACTGTGCTTTGATTTCCACCTTACCAAGTTCATGAGAACGTGCAAAACGGTGGCTTTTGGGTACAGTCCCGAATCACATGGAGGCAATGAGCGATAGGAGGGGTTTCGTCTCTCCCGGTATTAGGGGTTGATGTTGCGCTGTGTTCGATTGGCTATAACTGGAAGTTCCTGGGCAGGGCTGATATGGAGATATACCGGTAAGTGTTATCAGTAGTTTCTCGACCCGTTATGAGCCTCACATCGACACGACTTATCGGTTACTGGGGTCTGACGTTTACCACCCCTAGACTGGATATGCGACATATCAGACGAAGAGACCGAACTGTACGGTAGTGTTACTGATTGGATTTACAGAAGTTAGAGCAGACTTGCTTGTTGATCTTCTGATCGCTCAATACCCGGGTGGCCGTTACGTTTAGCTGATCGCTTGCGACTTGTTGGTGTTTGATGTGATCATCACCTACTGCCGGCGTATTGACGAGTCTTTAGAGTCCTACATAGAGGTTTCCAGGCTCAGGAAAAACGGAGTAGGCGCACATATGTGATATGTGCGGGATCGAGATTGATACGAGTATGTGATACTGTATTCTATTCTCGCGATATATGTGATATCGGTCGGTTATATGTGATATAACCGGGTTATCGGATCAAGTGTTGATTCGATGAAATAATATATATATATATATATATATATATATATATATTATGCTCACTTAAATATTTATTATTCTCACTTAAGATGCATTTAACATATATGTGATGTATGTTTATTGTATTGTTTTCTTTTGTTACATAAATATTATATATGTGATATATAATATTGTGACATGCTAGGTTATACATGCAACAAGAATGTATGAGAATTATACCATGCTACATATAATGTTTGGGTTTAAATTCTTAACTAATTCAAAATTGTGGAAATGAGTCATGGTGGAAGCTTCATGAAGCTTGTTGATAACCATTGACAGAGTCCACCCTTTTTGTTTTGCTTAAGATATTTTCTAACCCAACCATGACACATAGCCATGGTTAACTCTCTACATGGGTTAGGTATTCACATATACTAACCAGGGGTTGCATTTCTAATCTTATCTCATGCATTCATCTTCTTCTTCCTCAACTCATTTTTGCTCTCTATATTTTGAGATCAAGAAGAAAAATAGTGAGAAATTAAATACTAAACTGAGCTAAATTCCTACTTCATCATTCTCTTCTATACTAGCATATAGATTAGTGTGTTAGCTTCACGAATTCCGTATTACTGAAGAGTGAGCTTGAGTCCGTGTTTTCTCGACGTAGATCATCACAGACTTTGAAGACTTCAAGCAAGGATGCATCGTACATCTTGTGGAGCCTCTCAAGAGTTCGGGAGCTCATGGATCGCAGCGAAGGGACCACTACTCGGAGCTTTTGAAGCGAAGAAATGAACTACAAAGGTTGTAATCCCTATCACTTAGATGTAAAGTTGTTTACATGCAAAGTTAACCCTAATTCTCTAATTCAATTACTTGGTTGGTTTGTTTAGCACCCCAAAATTTTAATATAGCATGTTTGATGTTTGCCAAAACCTTGCTAAGGTGCTAAGCTAACCCTACATCTCACACTCTCTCAGATCCCATCGCCACCATCATCTATATCTTTCTCCTTCTCAGTTCTCAGTCTTGCTCTCTTTTTCTCTCAATGTCGGGATCTTCATCTGCAGGATTGTCATCAATCGATAAAATTAAGAGGTGCATGCTTTACACCGTCGTGAAATCTGTATACACGAGGATATACTACTCTAATTACGAAGGCATTCTCTATCAATTACGGGAGGTATGAATTGGCCGATGAAAATCGATCGTGAAATCTTACGGCTCTTGCACTTAGCCTATTGGATGCACTCCCATCTTCTCCTGAAGAAGTAACCCATGACCACCATGGGGAAGCAAATCGCCGTCCCCACTTCTTTCATTCTATGGGTCTTCTTTCTGGTGGCAATATCGAGTACTCCGCAATCTCTCTCTATCGCATCTTTATGCACCGTCTGACTTTGAACTTTTTCGAACTCATTCGAAATTCTGCGGTAGGTGATGAGACCATTGATGCAATTATAGAGCGGATCAATTCTGTTACTGCGTAGCTCAGTAACGAAGATAATTTATTTTTGAAATTTTGGTGATGAATTATGGTGTTGTTACTGTTCTTGCTATCTATTTTATTTGTGTCATTCCCGTGTATGTTGTGGATGTGCGTACCATATGTGTGTAATATATTATGTATGAACATGTGTTTGTGTGAGAGAAAATCAATGTTTGAATTGAAGTGTTTTTGTAAAGAATTAATGTTTGAAAATTGGACAGCACTTCCTTCGTAAATTTTGAATAAAATTCATGTATAAGAATAGTAAAATAATAGTATCCACAGACGGAGCTAACTCAATACCCAAACAGCGGAGACTCAACGCCCAAATGACGGAGACACAATCCACGCAAAATATACGACGTCCAAACGGCGAAGACCAATAGACTGAAAACAATAAACACTGTAAATAAATAACGAAGTCATCGCAACATAATACAACACAATAATCCGTGCAATCTAACGAAATCGTCGTACCATCTCTGGTGTCCTCTTCACTACAGGACGTCGAGACTGTGACGGTCCGGCTTCGTCGGCGGTAGATTGCTGAGACGGCTCTGGCTGTGATGGTCCATACTCGTACACATCAAGATGCTGAGACGGCTCCGGCTGTGCCCGTCTAACTCTTGTTCGTGCATATGTGATAGGAATGGCTGGTGCAGACACAGGTGGTGGAGGAACGGGTGGTACAGGAAAGGTTGGTATAGGGATGGGTGGTACAGGCACAACCGATGGACGTGAATTTGTGTCTCGTCATTATACTCCTGATGAGAGACTTGATGTTCATAAAGTATCTCGCTGAGTCCCTGACGCCACTAATCCCCTCATCAGCTATATTCTCTAACACGTAAATGGTTTGGACCTATATAGATGGTAAATAAGATAATGAATTTCAAAATAAATAAGAATATAGTTTTATAAGATTTGATGTAAAGTTACCAAATCTCTCTCTATCGTCCTCGAGACGTAGATAAGATGGGCGGAAGTACGACTGTGATGACGAATCTGCGGGTAATCATCCAATACCAGGTAAGGTACTGGTCTATCGGTATACCTGACTGTATCTCTTCGCTATGTGATTTACTCGACCGTACCATTGACCCATCCAAATTTGATACTCTACGAGCCAAGCATCCCCAACTAGCGCTCCACCCTGACGCGGTGTCCTCTCCACAGTGCCTGGTATGTGCTGTCTCAAACCGAACTGGAGAAGGACACGGTCTGGTACGTGCATCTGAATAATATCATTACAGACAATCCGCGTCTGCGCACGCCAGAAGCCGGCACCTGCCAAGCATAATGGATGCAGAGTGCCCATCAGGTCAGAAGTATAGCGTCCATATAACTGATGCCTCCTCCATGACATCGAACTCGTTGCGGTAGAAGCGGAGGCTGCGATCTGGTGTCACATCCCATGACCTGAGCACATTCCACCCGCATAAAGACTACACACAAGTTAATATTCTAAAAAAACTTGAAATTTGAAATATGCGCATAGATTCAATTACTTACTGGCAATCATATGGCCTTTGGCCATCTAAAACGAACTGTGTCGTAATGGTCGGGCGTCCAATAGAGAGAGATGTCCATGACCATATCTGAAATAAAATATGATAGAATGCGGCTTTACATTAAATATCAATTTAATTACGCAAAATTAGTAGAATGTGGTTTTAAGTATTTTATACATGAAAAAGAGTCAAACAACCCCCAAAACTCTTCTTCTCCATCAATGCAGTCATCCTCAGCTCGTTGTAGAGGAATAACAGAACTGTACTCCCACACGATAAAGTAACACACTAATCGAGATCAGCTAAAAAAGACAGTCAGGCAAGACTAACTCTGCTTTTGCTCCTATCCGGGAACAAGCGACCCCCTATCTGATATAAAATGTAGGCTCGTGCGTGCTGCTCGATTGCCGTAGGGGTAGTATCTATGCCAGGCTCAGCACTAAATGCCCCGCGCAGCCAACTCAAGTTAATGCTACCATCTCTCCTCTTCCGAACAAACGGAATCTTACCTAACAAGCTAGAACACAAATCTGACCAATCGTGGTTGCACTCCACAGTAACCACCTCTTCGTCTATAGACAGACCAAGCTGCACAGCGACGTCCTGAAGGGTGATAGTCATCTCACCAACTCTAAAATGAAATGTGGAGGTCTCTTGTCTCCATCTATCTATCGAATCCGTAATCAAGCCTTTATCCAAACGTATATACTCTAATCTGGATAGAAAATGAAAACCTGCCCGTTGCAGCTCAACCTGCACACGGACATCTCCAGCTAGGATCCTGCTGCTCTGGACTGAGTGATCAACGCATGTGATCACCTGATCACTCTGCCAATTCCAAAAAGAGAACTTATATTAGTAACGTATAAATAACATATGTAATTAGAGAAAATAAAATTACAAAGTTTTATATGTACTAATACGGCGTTGGCTGACCTGTGGTCAGCCTGCAAATACAGAACAGTCGTATTTATAGGTTTATGCTCCATAAGCATATTTGCATAATGAAAAGCTCGACTTATATTTATCTTTGAAAAAATGAGCATGTATAACAAAGAACATGTGTGTATGTGTTTGCACGTGTGTGCGCGCGCATGTGTGTGTATTTTCAAAGTATAGACGGTGATTACCAATGGCGGCGTGGGGCTGGAGGATTTTTGTATAGTTCCTTATTATGACCATACTCATTGCAGATGCTGCATCTATTTACCTACGTCCTTCTCGTGAATCATCCATAACACTTTTGATACGAGTAGAACGTGGTCGTCCTGCTTGTCTCTTATCGATAGGTGGTAATATCATTGGACCATTGTACGCTTTCTAATATCGGCTATCAGGTACAGGATGGAATAACTGGGCATAAACAGATTTGTATTTAGAGATAGAATGCCACTTCGAAGCAAGCATGATGTGCAATATTCCTTCCACCCTCTGCTCGTGTGCATGCTGAAATTACATGTGAACAAGGCAACATTTGCAACTTAGGTATATTGCACGTATAACTGCAGTTCCTATCATCGATCACTATGCCGTAATTTTTTTCCATCTTTGTCAGTCACCTACCATTCAGACTGGCTGAACCTCACGATCCAATCATGCCTAGTATCAGTAGCCCTTTTTGTTATTAATTATTCAAATTTAGGACATAATTTTGCCTTCCACTCTTAACCCTCCTGAAATCGTGCAAAGAAGAATTTGTTCGTCTTGTAAAAAGCCCGTCCTACTAAGGCCTGAATACGTAAAGATCGAGATCTTTTTACGACCCCGTTAAAGTTTTCTGAAGTATTCGTAGTCATCATGCAAAATCGTCTACCACCATCTTTTGAAAAAGCCCATCTTTTTTCTTCATTTTTAAGACTACTTTCAATCCAAATATCTGCTCTTGGACATATACGTTTAAATTTCTCTCTCAGCTCTGTATATGTCAAGTCATCCGATGAACGTGCAATTTAAAAAAACAAACTCTGCAAGGTTTTGCCATTAAATCCAACAGTTGAGAAGTTGGCTCTGATATATCGCATACAATAACAATGACTATAAAGTTCCGACCATGATTTTCTTAGTGTGGTCGGAATCCCTTCCATCCGTTCAGATATAAAAGTGATGTGTCTTTCCCATATGGATGGAATGTAGAGATGAATACAAGCAATGAACTACTTTCAATTTTCAGTGGTTTCACCTCCAACTACAGTATATGCTAAAGGATAAAGGTTATCATTTACATCAGTACCGATAGTAATGAGTAAAGTCCCTTTGTATTTTCCATAAGTGTGTCCCATCAATACTGAGAACGGGACGACAATAAGCAAAACCATTAATGGCAATTCCGAATGCCCAAAATGCACCGGTAAAAAATCTCATTCTTTCTGACATTGAAGCTTCGGTTATCTTGAAGACAGTTCCGGGATTAGTAGATTTGATGGCGGCAAGGTATTGCGGTAAATGTTCATAAGAATCTTACCAATCTTTGTATATTTTAGACAATACCCTATTCAACGCATCCCATGCCTTCATATAATTTATTTCAATGAATAATGTATCTTTTATAAGCATTTGAATCGTTTTGGGGGTCAAATTGACATCCGCTTTCACAAAAGGCAATATCCTGTTATATATGAATATAGAAGTGGCATATTTATGATTTGAATTCACTACAAAATTCACACAAGTATAATTACCTGCATACTTCTTTATCTGCCAATATCCCGTCGGTGATTTCTTCGAGATATATGCATAAAGCTTCCACGGGCAGTTCACGTCTGTTTTACAAACGACGGTGTACTTGGTCGTGGTAGTCTTGATTGTTTTAAAAGAAACTCCATATTTAATTGACCAAACGCTAACTGCCTGAATTAACTTCTCTTTATTCTCGAACAAATTACCGACCTTCAATCCACTTTCAATATGGACTATCGAAAGACTATCAGCACGAAAGTTGATATTCTCCATTATCGCTGCAGATAACATGTGAGCATTTGTCATGTAGCAAGTGGATCTTCAAACGCAACGAAGTCATTATTAACTCATAAATTAGTAATCGACTGCCTATCATTCTCATCGTCAAGAACATATGCAATTCGCATGCTATCTTGTACTTGAATCTCATCCTCATCACTAGCATCGTCGTCGTCATCACTTTCATCTCCATTATGTTCCAACACCGCTAGATCCGTAGCAAGTATATCGGTTGGATGTGTGTAACCAACATTAAGAACTTACATGGTACTTGATGTTCCGACTTCATACCGACGAAATCCCGACTTATGGTCTGCAAACGGTGTCCGCCCGTGTTGTATGACTGCATGCTCGGTATTTTGGGGCAGAATATTGAAGTCGAAGCTTGGCGGTGAAATGCAATTATAACCGACCGGCGGTATATAAGAACTGCATACAAATTTATGAATACTTAGTAACTATAGCATATTTCCACTCTCAATAAATAGTGCTCCTCTAAATGTATATGCGGTATAAAAAATATGTAAGGTAATACTTACTTCGTAAACTACCAATTCACTAGCGTCCCGTTTGATGTGCCTTCACCTACGTAAGTTTGATCTCTATACCGTTCATCATTAGTGGGAGATATAAAGCCGGTAGAATTAGCATTCATATTGAGCATGTGTGCCATTTCTCCTTGCGGGTAAGACTCGGATGCTCGAAAAGAAAGATCAGGCACTTCAGAATAAGGTTCGGGCTGTTGAGCGGATGTCAATATCTCCTGCACAAACAGCTCGATCAATTTCGATTCCGATGCAAGCATGACTTGTGTATTCTCGTCATCGGATACTTCAATGGCGGTATATTCATACTCCGTCGGCCATTTGCATATTAAGAAGATATTGAACTCTAACGAATTGATTTTGGTAGCTTTGTACACTACTTGGCACAGCTCGTTGTATATGTTAGACTTCTTAACTCTAGTTATCTTAGTTTTTCTTCCGACATATTCAGGAATATTATTTTTTCCCAATCGATAATTGGCCACCGAAATAGCAAATTTGATGGATGTAATTATCGTCATTTTTCCACCTGCCAGAAATATTGACGTATGCTTTAAGGGTTCTCATCAAACAACCTACTTATTTATCTTCACATTTATAATCACTTAATTACATAAAATTACAAAAAAATCCATATTTCTAACATGTAACAAATTGCAAGGACTTGTATCTTACTCATTAATACGTCACAAGTAAAATCGAGGAAAACCCTTAATATGTACCCAATTTGTTCGAATTGCTTTCCCAATACGAAATTTTAACCAAATTTTTTTATGAGTTATTTTTAAATAAAATTAGGGTTTAGCTAACCTTCAGCACACGGTGGTGATGATGATGACGAGAATGAAAGTGATTGTTCGCCCGCGAATTTTCACCTAAATCTGCACGAGCGAGAGATGACAAAGAGAGGATGGATCGAGAGAACGTGAGTGAGACGGAGAGATGAGAGAGAGAAAGGGAGAGAGAGAGACCAAAGAGGGAGAGATCGCCGAGAGGGAAAAGAGGTCGGGGGGAAGAGAGATCTTGAGGGAAAGAGAGGGAGAGAGCAGAGAGAGTGAGCGAGCGAACGAGAGAGATGAGAGAGAGAATAGTGAGGAATGAGAAAAGTTTATAGATCGTATCTATTTAAGTAAGGGAACAGGACACACCCCATTGTTTTTCACTAAAATATATGGGCGCACTTTGAAAGTGCGCCCAGTATATTTGTATGGGACGCAGTTTAAAACTGCGCTCATTACATTTATAAGGGGCGTAGTTTGAAACTGCGCCCAGTACAATTGTAAGGAACGCAGTTTGAAAGTGCGTCCCATACATTTGAAACTGCGCCTCTTAAAAAAAATTATTGACGTGTAGTGGCGCTGATATGACGACTACGTGGCAGAAAATGGCATGTTTTTGTAGTATGTTTTGAAAGTGGTTTGTTTTAAAAAATATTATTTTAATATAGTTTAATATAAAAAGAATTGTGATATAATGTTTTTGCCTAAATTGTCCAAATTATATTGTGGGATTTTAGGGTAGGCTTTTAGTGGCCCTATCCCTTGGGTTCATGCCGATGAAATGTCGCAGTCATCATCGGGTAAGCTCTTTCCATGAAGGTAGGATCGGCTAATGTAGCAAGGCTCCTAAAAAAGATCTGAGAAAATTTACAGGTGTTAACATGACATCAATCATCTCTTCTTATCAGTAAGCATTTGAATTCTTGAAACAAGAGAAAGGAAGGTATATTTGCCATTAAAGATCATGTTCAACTCTAAGACAAGGAAAAAACGGAGGAATATAGATATATAAATGTCAAGTCATAAAGCTAATCACATTTTTTTTTGTACAACATTGCAAATACATTAACAAAACATACTTACAAAGCTTTAGAAGAACCAATTATCAAAAATCTGGGCGTGGAGATGATTGAATATACTTGAAAAATGGTATATTTGATGATCGAACATAAATGAATCCAATAAGATTATATACATGATACTATATGTAGAGGGAATCAGGCCATGAACAAAAATCACCTATTATTTCATGTGCTCGCAGAAAAATATGAGCGAAAAAATACATAGTTTTCCATAAACTACAAGCAGATTCCACCAGTACACAACAAATACATCACCACCAGAATAGGTTTTAGAAAAAAAAAATATATGTCATAAAACCTGCGCAACTCTTGAATTAAAGAAAAAATTTCAACAATTTGAAATAAGAAAGAAAAAACATCAACACCACCACAACAACAACTGAGCCTTTTATCCCAAGCATATGGGGTAGGCTACATGAACCAACATAAGAATCACGCCGGGTCCAGCACATGAATCCTCTATCTCCACTCACTTCTATCGAACAATATACTTTCATTGAGTCCTTTGGCAACCATATCGTTTCGTATCACCTCCATCCATGTTTTCTTCGGTCTCCCTTTTGCCCTTTTGCCATTGCCCATATCGAGAGTATCTATTCGTCGAACCGGTGCTTCCATAGGTCTGCGTCGCATATGACCAAACCATCTTAGCCGGTTTTCCCGCATCTTCTCCTCCACGGGTGCTATACCAACTTTTGCACGAATATCCTCATTTCGCACCTTATCTTTTCTAGTGTTACCGCACATCCAACGAAGCATGCGCATCTCCGCTACGTGCATCTTCTGTGTATGATGCTTCTTAGGAGCCCAGCATTCTGTACCATATAATAAGGCAGGCCGAATAGCGCTCCGATAAAACTTCCCTTTCAATTTTAACGGAAAGTTACGATCACACAAAATCCCTGTTGCACTCCTCCATTTCAACCAACCAGCTTGGATCCTTTGATTAACATCACTATCGATCTCCCCATTCCTTTGGATGATGGAACCTAGATATCTAAACTGGTCGCTCGGTGATATCTCTTGCCCTTCCAATGTTATACCAATATGGTTTTGACTTCTCTGGCTACTAAATTTGCAGTGCATATATGCTGTCTTGGACCTGCTCAATCTGAATCCCCGAGATTCCAATGTTTGCCTCCATAATTCCAATTTGGCATTAGCCCCTGCTTTCGTCTCATTTACTAGAACAATATCATCAGCGAATAGCATACACCAAGGGACCTCATCTTGGATAGTTCTAGTAAGCCCATCCATCACGATGGTAAACAGAAATGGACTTAATGCAGATCCTTGATGTAAACCAATAGTAATCGGAAAATCACTCGTTAAGCGCCGCAAGTTCTGACATTTGCCACTACTCCGTCGTACATATCCTTGATTATGTCAATAAACTTGACGGGGACCCCCTTCTTCATCATTGTCCCCCATAATACCTCTCTAGGTACCTTGTCGTACGCTTTTTCTAAATCAATAAATATCATATGCAAATCTCTTTTCCTCTCTCGAAAGCGCTCGACAAGTTGACGAAGCAAATGAATCGCTTCTGTCGTCGATCGTCCAGACATGAACCCAAATTGGTTCTCTGTTATCTTAATATCCTTCCTTAGCCTGTGTTCAATCACTCTCTCCTAAAGTTTCATGGTGTAACACATCAGTTTTATTCCACGGTAGTTTGAGCAATTTTTAATATCACTCTTATTCTTGTAGATAGGTACAAGGATATAAAAAATGGATTATAAAGAAAAGGAGAAAGAAAGGCTTGAAGCAAAATAAAATCAAAATTATACTGTCCCAGGTGGATTAAGATTATGATAGGAGCAATATACGTCGCAAAAAAATAACAGAAGGAAACATTTATTGACCTTAAATACCAACTAAATGCGAAACAGCTTGCTTACAGTTCTACTGATGCATTATTAAACATAAAGCCCCTGCAAACACCAAATCTGGAACAACTATTACCTTAACATCGAATGTTACGTCCTCAAAAGTGAAGGTAAGAGAATAAATGCACTGGTACAAACTCGACCTCGAATTAGCCTAAAGCTTTGCCGGGATGGAACTAAATCAAAGCAAAGCATATTTACACTACAAGCTTACTTACACGTACTGCGAAGCCTGCAAGGCGTACATAGAGCACTCTTCAGTTCATGTCTGATAGAGAAATTACCAAAATGGCCCTGGTCTCTTATTCACCGGTCTACCTGTTCAATGAATAGATCAAAATATTTAGGTTTTTAAACGGAAAGTATCAATTGAAGTCGGTAAAAATATATAAATTAGTTCAGGAATAAATTGCCAGAGTGGATATCCCCAAATACTTGAAACATTAATACTTGTTAATTTGCATATGGTTAGAAATATATTCATTAACAATTCATATATAAATCAAGCTGGTTCTTTCTTCTCTTTTCTTTCAAAAAATAACTTGATGATGTGGCACATTAAAAACAGGAATTAAGAAGAAAATGAATTTTAAAAAATAATTCCTAAAATTCCACAGGACTTATTTCCTAAAATTCAAATCATATGTGGCATCTCCAACTGATATTAAGAGGTACTACAATTCACAATGAGGTTTGCATTATAAAAATAGAGATAAGCCCTGGTAACAAGGGATGCCTTTAGAGATACATGTTCTCATATAAAGGCCCTTCTAATAGATACATGAAATGATGGGGTTTTGATAATATTTCTCTGTAATAAGGGTTTAATGCATACAAATTGCAATCAGTTTCGGTGACTGAACGAGGTTCATTGAGTTCATTATACCATTATCGTTAATATTCTAATGAAATACGGAATAGCATGTAAAAAATACGGCGCGTAATCAAATGGTCATACTTCATTAAAATTCATTGGATTCCAAGTTACCTCGCTAATGGATGCTAGTAATGGGACTAATTTGTAATATTAAAAAAGGGAGTTAAAATTCACCGATCCTAGAGGTAACTATAGATTTAGGAAATCACAGCATCACTGATGTTGAAATATATGTGACTAATTACTCAAGTATTAAAGAATGAAGAATCGTATCAATACTTTCTGTTCCTGGTGAATGGAAATTTAATCTTCCATCAAAATAAGTCAGAATTAAGGGTGGACACTCAAAGCTAGCAGGTTAATTAGGATTGGCATAAATGGGCTTTCACATAAAAATTGATTAAGCATGCTATGGATCGTCCGATGCAATTGCCTATGCATCATCACCCATTCTGTTAAATGCTATAGCGAGTTAGGAAACAGATGCCTATCCTTTTGTAATCTAAACACATATTCCCATTTGCCTCTAATTCCCACTCTTCACCCCCTTCATACTCCTGGGTATCTGTGTCTTCAATTTTTGTTTAACTAAACCACAATAGATGGTCTCCCCCTTCAGAGGATGTGGATACAAAATTCCGATTTCAGCAAAATAAACAACTTTCTTCGTGGGTAGAAACATGCACACCTTTTCTCTCCATGACGAATAGGAGCTTTATTGGGACCCTACTGCCTCTCACAAACAAATTTCATAGTTGGCTTCCCCTTGACTTTTCTTATCAGTTCTACAGGGTTTACCGCATTTTAAGTCCTTTGCTTTGGAACTCAATGATATCCTAATCATGGATCGTCCAAATACCCAGAAACCACCTTGGCGAATTTAGATTGATACGAAATTACCATTCGCCAAATGCTGGGCTTTGAAGAAACTAAACTTGTTTACCAAAACAGTTCAATAATTCACTGGTCACCATTCTTTGGCCACCCTTCTCTTTATCAATAATACTAGAACTTGTGCACGTGCGTTGCACGTGTCAAATGTAATATTTCATATTTGTGAGAATGAGCATATATGTAAATTTGTAAATAATGAGGGTTTACGTGTAAAATGTGCATTTCATTTAAGTGAGAATGAGTATAGCTGTAAATTTGTAAATATTGAGGGTTTATGTGTAAATTTACATTACAAGGCATCATTTTTTTGTCCCCTTACTTGATGAGGTGGAGGCCCTAGGAGAAAAGGATGATGAGGTGGAGCCCCTGGCAGAGGAGGATTTTCTCCTTTATCTATGAATTTTGGAGAAAGGAGAGGGTGTACACCTCGTCAAGGGGAGTATTTGCATTATATGTAAATGTGCATTTCGTATAAGTGAGAATGATTATAAGTGTAAATTTGTAAATATTGAGAGTTTATGTGTAAATTTACATTGCAAGACATCTTTTTTTTGTCCTCTTTCTTGATGAGGTGGAGAAAAGGATGATGAGATGGAGGCCCTAGAAGAAAAGGATGATGAGGTGGAGGCCTTAGAAGAAGAGGATTTTTCTCCTTTTTCTATGAATTTTGGAGAAAGGAGAGGGCGTCCACCTCATCAAGGGGTATTTGCATTATAAAGAAGAAGATGTGCAACCCTTGTACTCCCATCCCACCAAACTTTGCTTCCATCTGTCGAACTCCACCACAAATGGTGACCAAAAATCGTTGAAGGCGTGGGCATCCCGGAAGAGCCACCAATTGGGTGCCAACTACGAACCATTACCGCTTCGGTCCAAGCAGAATTACAAGGCTACCAAAGAAGCAGTAAAAGGAGTGTGAGCTTCACAGACTCGATCTGCTCCAATGGAGCTTTGGACTAGCTCCAAATATGACAATTTTCAAAGAATAAGGGTCTCGAACAAGAGCCTTACTACTGAGACGGGAGGGAGGTAGATTCACAATACTCTGCTACTCCAGCAACTGCCCCCACCCTGCCTCACCGTGATATAGGCAATGACAAAGCGGATAATACTATGCAGCCCTAAGGACCATCCATGTGCAGAATAATGGCCCTAAGGGCAACTGATCCTGGATGGCATTCCAAAGCCACTTTGAATGTTATGGTGTTTGCCTCGAATCTCACATGAGCTCCTTCAACGATTGCCTTAAGCTTTATATGGAGCAATGCAGATGCATCTTCGGCTCATTATTCTTGACCTACTATCCAAACTTCACTTCTCTATACTAATTGTTTTGGTTTTCATCTTAAGACTCACGAACTGATAAACGAAAGTAACATATAATTTTAAGGGGGATTTTAATTCTTCTTAATCTTATATTCACAGGAAAAAGAATTTTCTACCCTTTCTTATCTTGTCCTGCATCGAAATAATAATTTTTTTCATTTGTCATTCGACTCATCCTAGCAAACTCGTAGTCTCAAAGGTAATATAATAACTTTAGAATCCAAGTAACAAAGATATACAACACATCATGAATTAAAATTTATGGAAAACATTACGCAAAAGAACTAACCAGTACTTCCTCTTAAAAAAAACCTGCAGGGACCTTCATTATTAAAATCTAGATCGTACAACTTTGATTGGATCCCGAAACTAGCAAATCGCCTTCACCAATTAATCCGATCCTTGGTCCCACAAAACCTAAAGATGCCAAAGTTACCATTTCTGAACCCCTTCTAAGGTCTACCAAGAATTCTCCCTGCTATCCATAATGCTTCTCAATGTAGTATGTAGTATGTGCTACTCAATATCAAGTATTTATCTCTCAACTTAAATGAATCCAGTTGAATCAACTTCAGCTAACACAATTAAGTTTGAACTCAATCCAACCAATTTATCACACGAGTCAGTATGTCTTGAATGCGTCCCATCTTTTCTATAAGTTACTCGATCCATGTAACTTATAAATGATTGGGTATATGCATAAAGGAAAAAAAATCAAAAGATTGAAGCATTCCAAGACTTGAACATGTGCCTTTTACAAAGCAACAATAATAATTTATATTTCATTCAATAATTATTGTTATTAAAGGATTGTTGATACCTCAGCGTGCATGCGCATGCGCGCGCGCGCATATATAACCTATTCAAGATCTATCAATTGTTTTGGATCGAATGCTATGACCCTAATAGGCTAAATTAATAACTGAGGCATGCATGACAAGAATTTGACACAAATAGATAATGTACGCCTAGAAAGCAAAGATATTTCTATTTTCTCGTCGTTTCCGACACATATTAAACACTTAGACACTTGAAAACTCTATCTATTCGACACGCTTGGGTTGTGTTCGTCCAAACTACACATGTCTAAGACTTCTACATAGAATTTTATGAAATAAGAATATGTATGTCTGGACAAATTTAATACTTTCTAGAATACAAAAATATTAAATATTTCAATTTCCATGTCAGACTAGATCTAAGAGTAAATGTTCAAATTGATGCAAATGATGAAGTCAAACCTATGAAAATCGGTTTCAATTAAAATATTAATATTTTGTTTGTTTTAACTTTTAATAATTGTACTTTTATGTCTTTAACTCTCAATTCTATATATGTATTCATTTGTGCTCAAAAAACTTATACTTATGGATGAAGGTATAACCTTGAAGTTATTTTAATTGTGCTGGTAATGCTATAGTAGTACATATTTCTTATCGAAAGTATTTATATTTTTTAATATAAATATATAATTAAATATATAACATAATAAATTTGTCACCATGTTCTTTTTTTCAAACTTGTCATATCCAATATTTGTGTCCGTGGCAGTTCCCGCGTTCTTTTTCATGTCGGTGCTCCATAGATGTATGTCATAGTCGATAATTTAGATTAAATTCAGGTCAATTAGGTATGGTTTGTTAAGAATAATAAGTTACCTAATGGTCAAATACCTACTTAGTGGATAAACATAAAACGGATAGTTTAGTATTTTGGATTTTTCATGTAACCCTAATTATTTTATTTAAATACAGAAAGAACATCTTTCCTCTTTTAAGTTGTTTTCTTCCATAATATTATCCACCCAATAGATTTTAACGATTTTTGGATTTAGAGTTTAAATTTTGGGTCAGATATAACAATTGATGAAAAAGCATGCCTAACCTAACCCGGTTTCATCCACATTTCTAAATATGCATGCATATAGTATCTCTTTGTAAGAATGTGTACAACTATACAATTTATGCTGATTAAGGTTGTGTACCATGCAATTTATGATGATTTGGACTGTGCATCGGGTTGGATTAGGCTCAAAACCATCCATACTTTGCGGGTTAAAACCCGGATCAAATTCGTCCAATTAGATAGATTTTAAATGGGTTAATTTTTAAGCATATGTATTTTAAAATTTTGAAGACCCGCCCAAATCCGAACACACACCCGTCTGCTACCCTATGCAGCCTACACCCAATCCAAACCCGTCCGAATTTATATGTAATTATGTAGTTGCGGTATATAACTTAAATGCTATTTTTTTCTTTACTCTTTTTGTAAGTTTGAAATTCGAAGGCCTACTAATAGATTTAAAAGTTCTAATCTCAACTTATTTTGACAGTATTGATCCTAAATTAATGTATTTTTATTTTATTTCTTTAGTTACTTAGTTTCATGGTCGATTTTTTCATATATATCAAGGTCATGTTCTATAAGTAAAACATGTATTTTTTCAAACCATATTACATGCTCGCAAAAGTTAAAACCGAACACAAAACACACACGTACCCACCCATCGGGTGCGGGTGCACGTGCGGGTTTAAAAGCTCGTTCCAACATATAGGTATGAAGCGGATTAAAAACCCACCGACACTAGCATGTTTGGGTGCACTAAAGGTTCAAAATCAGCCCAACCTAATCCGTGAATTGCCATGATGCTGAGTGAACAAGTTCTTACTGAGTGCCTTACTGCATGACACTATCATTACTGCATGACACTATCATAGTAAAACTTGAAGATGAATGAAAAATAATAACCATTGGCTCATCTATATAAGAGAATGAAAGCCCTGAAAAAACATACCCGCAATTATCCGAAAGCAAAATGAAAAAGACAACATGCAACCAATGAAAAAGTTCTCGCTCAAGGCTTTCTTATCTGTTTTGGGAAAATTGTAGGCAAGCTTGTAAAATACGCTTGAGATACTAGGTGGTTCGAGGAGCATCTAATCAGGCCTTTAAACGCCGTCTAAACAGTTTTTATATTTTTAGTTAAATATGTTTAAAAGTGGAGAGACAAGGTTTTTCAATTAGAACAATGATTGATTTGGGGATTAAATTGGGTTTGGTACGCATTTTTTGTTAACAGAAACAACATTTTAATTCCAACCATTTGCAATAAAAAGATCAAATGATTAAGCCGGTTTGACCGTCCAACTACTCACCTAGACGAGTTAGACCGTCTAGGTGACACTTAAGTTAACGCTAAGCGACCCAACATGTCTATGCGTAAAGCCTTGCTTAATTCATCCACTCAATAGTAAATGAAGCGGTCTTGTGCCGCATCAGCATAAATGGCCGCCTAAACTATTTTTACAACACTGATTGTGGATAAGTTTACCTTAAGCCTTTCATTAGCTTATATAGATTCAGCCAATTGTTAAGATTCTTCTTTCAACCCAAAGTTTTATCCTGATGATGCCATGTAGCAAGACACCTATTAACACTAATCTTCACTAATATTATCCAATCATGAAGCTTACATGGTCTCATGCATGGATGCCATAAGTAATAAAAATGAACACGTCTAATCAAGTGGAGAAAGTGGAGGCGGTGAGAGGTAGATGCGGGAGGGAGGTGGAGGAAGAATGCTGGTAGTGGTGGCGATGATGAAATAGGTTTAAGGATGGCCATGGTGAATATGAGTTTAGAAATTTGGAAAGATTATGGCTCGAGGGTAGAGGAAGGAGATGTTGAGGCAATAGAAATGAATGCTCGAATGAGGTGTAGGCAGGTATGAAGTTGAGGTGGACGTAGGTGAATGCGGGTGGAGGAAGGACAATATTAAAAGCAATGGCCATAATGGATTTAGGTTTTGGTATTTAGGAAAATTAAGATTTGATGGTCGACTTGAGGGAGGAGGAAAAGGAGATGGAGATCGATGGTCCAGGGAGATGAGGTGAGTGGAAAGAGATGAAGAGAATGTTGCGGTGGTGTCCGGTGAATTTGGGTTTTGGGAATTTAAAAAAAACTATGGTTTGATGATGCAGGCGAATGGTCAGATGGTGTGGTTGGAAAGGATATTCATAGAAATGGGTATGAGGAAGATGATGAAAGCAGGAACAGATATTTTGAGATTTTTTTGAATGTTTGGGAATCATGTGCCACTTATATGACATCTTAAGTTTGACGTGCTGACGTGACACCATAAGTATTGGCTTAGCATAGATAGTCATGTTACTTAGCCTAGTTACGCATGGTAGGCATCCATAGTAGTTTATTGTCAAACGTCCTAACTTCCAGGAATCAAGTATATTTACTATCGAAGAAAGGGAATAATAATTGCTATTGTCCAGTGAAGCCATATGGATTCTAACATTTCACACCATTTGTCATCTTTTCCTCACAATACAAGACCCTCGGTCTCCTTTTCTCTAAAACGAAACATCTCTATTTGACACAACCCTTCAGTCTTCCCTACAACGTCTACCTCTTTTCCTCACCAGCAACCGCTGAAGCCAAACCTTTAGTGATGACCAACCATCTTCATACAACTCTCTTTCTATCTCCACCTTTCAAAGTTTCTATACTATTTTGCCTACATTGCATCTTGCATCGGCATGTATAGGCCTGAAACTTGTCCCAAATAATGCCCTAGCCATTCTCATTCCCTAACTAGTCTCATCTCTTAGGACCTTTGAATATGTATTTTCTAGTCGTATTTTGGTTTTAACTTCTAATACTTTATCACATATTTATATCTCTGATTTACTTAGGAGATACTAACTAAATAGGGTTATATGTGAATTATTCAAACATTTAACATGATTACAAATATGTTTGTAGTTTTAAATGTGATTTACATTGTTGTGCAAAATAAGAACAGAGCATAAGTGGTTAGGTTTAAGCAGATAATAAATAGCACATCTCATCCAAATCATGTATTCAGGTTCTTACTTTGTATTGCCCATCAATTGTAATAGTGTTGATACATAGCATGAAATTTCCAAACATTCTATCATTCAGGATCAATCAAATTAAGCATGTTCTTCATATACTAGCATATAGTTGTGACCCAACGCCAAAATTTTCAAAGACCAACTCGTTAAGCTTCTGGTCTTGGACACATGAAATGTGTCCGTCACCTATCTAAAAAACACTGGCTTTAAATTGTACAATCTTCATCAAATGGCCGACTAAACTCCTAAACCCGATCTTTCAAAACTATGTATCTTATAAAACTACACAATTCCAGATCCTTCAATTCATCAATAATTTCAATAACTCAAGTTATACAACCACAGATTCAAGCATTCCTCAAAACAAAACTAAGATTTTTTTAGCTCTAATATGCACTACATTTCTACTCATAACTATCTAGCAAATAGCATAACTTAATGAATAAGTACTCGAACAGACCTGAATATTATCAAGGAGCAAGCCCTGATGATGAACGGTCTCTCCCCCTACACCACCGCCTCCTCCACTCCCTCCGCCATTCACCTTCGCCTCGCTCAACCTCCACATGTACCAACTCCCCACCGACCGATACGGCCGCCACCTCTCGCAAATCTTCTCCATCTGCGACGGCCTGGGCACCTCCTCCAACCCATACAGAATCTGCACCCCTCTCCTCACCCCTCCGTCCCCGACCGGCAAAACATCCGGCCGGTGCAGCGAGAATATCAAAAACATGTGCACCGACCACGCCCCGATCCCCTCCACCATCGTCAGCATCGACACAACCGACTTGTCGTCCATGCTCAAAATCATATCGTCCGAGAGGACCCCAGTGTGGAATTTCTTGGCGAGATCCCGCAAGTAGTTGGCTTTCCGGGAGGAGATGCCGATCTGGCGGAGGTCAGAAGGGGAGAGGCCGAGGACGGCGGCGGGGGAGACGGCGGACTCGTCGCCGGCGCCGCAGAGGGAGACGAAGCGGGAGTAGGTGGTGGCGGCGGCCTTGAAGGCGAGCTGCTGGTTGATGATGGAGCGGGTTAGGGTTTGGAAGGGGGGCAGGAACGCGTGGAAGGCGGGGGGCTCGTGGGCGTCGATCACGGCGGCGAGGGCGGGGTCGGCGTGGCGGAGGTGGCGGAGGGCGGAGGCGATCTCGCCGGCGGCGGAGAGGGGCCGCGGGATGACGCGGACGGCGACGGCGGAGGCGGGCTTGTTGGGCTCGGGCGGGGATGGGGAGAGCTTGCGGATCTTCTTGGGGCGCTTAGCGGGTTGTGGATCCTGGGGCGGGTCCGGGTCGGCAGCGGGCTGGGGAGGATCCGATGAGGGCCATTGGGTTTCGGTCATCATCGTTGTTTTTTCAGAGAGAGAGAGAGAGAGAGAGAGGATTTTTTATGGAGAATTTGAGATTTGAGGGTTAAGAGTTGAATGGGGTAGTGCTGTGGCCCTGTGCATCATCACTGTGTGTGTCAGTTTGGGTTCCCGTCTATTTTGGGCTTTGGCTTGATTGGCCCAACTAGATTTGCAGCCTCAAGGTGTTGCTTTTGACCTTTTCACTAAAATACCATGGGCTCTGCACTTTTAAAGGTAAATGTCATAATTTCAAAAACTTCATTTGTTCCGGTTCGAATAGTTATTTGAGGGTCCAGCTGCCTATATAGCAGGCTGGACGGCACACCTGCATGGTGCGAACAATGGCCCATTAGAGTTAGACTAATTCAAATATCTTTGACCTATCAATTTCCACAGATGTTGTTTCTTATATGGCATGCATTTAAATTAGCTTTGACCCAGGTACGTATTAACATATGCGTTACTTCTTCTTTTGAAACACGAATCAAAGGATTATACATTATTTCTGATTTGATTGGTATCATTATGACATTTATTAATATTTTCGGATCAGAAGTATCCTGTCTAACTCTATATATATTTACACTCGTTCTGGAAATATTCTTTTTATTCAGAAAAATATATACTCTAATTAGTCTTCTTCCTTGGTTCTCTAATCTCTCTATTTGTTCCCAGTTCCTAAGCAGAGAAGTTCATGTGCTGGTCGAATGTGAGCCCGAAGTATTTTGGAAATCATACAGCTATCACCTTGTAGTACACCAAGGTTCTTCCTCTGAGTGGAAAAAATTATGAATTTTAAGGGCAGTGATTATACCGTCCGTCAGTAACCTTTTTTATTTATCTAATCATCATATTCTCCAACACTAACCGATTTGCTAATATCAATTTGTTGTTAGCAGAGCGTACCAAGCGCCCGGAAAAACATTGAAAAATCATGATTTTTCAGTACTATATTTAGCCTAAAATTTTGGATAGAACATATACACACACACACATATAGAGAGAGAGAGTGGAGAAAATGTGCCATAAGAGAGAATTTCCTCCTATGCCGTCGAAAAAATGCATCCTCCATGAATTTTTTCGACGATCGCATACAACACCTCCATCTTTATCCTCCACATGCACCTAATTATAATTAGGAAACTGTATACTTTTGTGGTTCATTATCTACCCAGCGGCAATAAAAGAGAGATTAGAGGGTGTGGGTTGGATACTGAAGATCGATATCGGTGATCTTCCAGATTTTGACACGTGGCAGATGACGTGTCTCGAAGCTAGCAAGAAAGGACCAGGAACGGCATGTCGGTAAAATACCCCGGGCCCGCGGCCCATGGACGTAGCCGATCTTCAGCGACCGACACCAACACTCCTGTGCCTGCTTTGCAAACCACCGTTGGCTCGCCTCCGAGCCCCCGCACAATTGGCCTCCTCGGCTGTCACGCCCCGCTTCCCAAAATACGGAATACGTGGGGTTGACAAGGCCAGCCATACTCCTACGGTCGAGAAAATATCTCCCCGTAGTCACACTTCGGCTTCTAACTTTAAGTGGTAATCATTAATCAATGCACAGGTAATAAGAAATGCAGTAACTATATCAAAACAAAAACAAAAGAACTAACCAGATGGAGATCAATGAAGTATAGCTTTGAATCGCTGACGGAGTTGTCCGTGATATCCTCGAGGTACGTCAGGTCCCGGTCCAGGCTAGATCCACTTTTCACTCTGAGCATGCATACTCAGGTCGTCAGAGCGACACGATATATATATATAGGTAGGCACAAATGGTAACTCGTGCAGGGATAATGAATGTGCAACAGTAATCAAAAGAGTAAAGACGTGAATATGAAGTAGCCAATGCAAGTAGCTAAAGAGCAGGTAAACAGTAACGCGGTAAACAGTATAGCAGGTATGTTAAATCAGTCAACGATGCATGTCAATGTCACTAATCTTATCAGTCTCTAAGTCTCACTGTACAGGTCACTAAGCCTATCGTCAGTCTAAGTGTGAGAGTCAACCACTCATGAGTATCCCCCACCCAAGGGTAGGACCCAAGGACAAGAGAACACGGACCCGAATCGTTCGCTAATAATCAGTGATATCCCTAAATATCTCCATATGTGCCGGCATGGGACTCCCGAGATTCTGTTGAACTTACACTCAAACTACCCCACACCCCGTGGTCTACATCAAACGCCAACCATAAACTCAAATACCGGTTGGTCCATGACAAGTCTGCGCGAGAACTGGAGACAGGATCTCCATCAAGCACGTCCCGACTGATACCCAAGATAAATGGACAGTATTTGGTGCCTTACCAGTGACACCCATACAAGTGCTTCCATAATTGTCCCATACCAATTATAGTCACACTTATACACGTCCCATAGACGTCAACAATGTAATAAATCACTAGGGTCCACTGATTGTGTACAAATACGTGTCACTTTCACTTATCCATTCATGTTTAAACACTAACGTACTTGTCACAATCAAACACTAAAACCTAACACTGGGTAATGCACATGATCACTAGGTTACCAATGCAATAACATATATGTAATGTGATGAGAATACAGTAATTCAAGCATGGTTAAGATGTCATAAGTCGGTGTCCTACCACTTGCATAATTTATCATAAATCATACATGCACAAATTAGCGAAACAATGAACATATAATAAGTAGTATGTTTGATTGTCTAACCATCAAAATTGGTTTCACGTTAATCGGGTTTCAGGATCACTAGATATGACTATTTCATTTTTAGCGTTCACTGCTGGAAATCCGGTTTCAGAATCAGAAGTCCGTTTCGTAAAGCATTTTAATCCCAGTTGGGATCAGAATTAGGCGACTCTACAGTTGCAATATATTTAGGATTTCCAGTCAGGTTTCCACCGCAATTGGCGGATCAGCATTATATTATGCCAACAAAGAGTTATGGACAGATTAAGTTCGATGTGTAAAATCTGCCTCTGCAGAATTCAGCAAGACGTATCGACCTGGTAAAATGAATTAAAAATAATAAACGGTTGAGGAATCCAGTGAAGCCAGTCGAGTAAGAAAGCTAATCCAATTTCCTACGTAACGATACAGTGTTCCGCACATTCTCTTATAAGAATAGTGATATACGGGGGTTTAACAACAGGGGTTAATCTGGATTTCCATTCTGGACTGCAGTCCAGAATCATAATCCACCACAGTTATCTCCATCATAGTTTACAAAAATTCAGTGATCAATAATATTTTACAGTAGGTTAACCAGTTAGCTTCGTTACGAGCCATCAAAAGCTAAAATCCGGTTTATACACAATTTAATATAAATTTTATAGTTTGACATGTACGAAGTTTTCAGGTTTTACAACAGAAACCGAGACCTCATTTTATGTGAGTAAACGACATAGTTTTGGAACAAAAGTCTCAAGGAACATTCCTAACTACCCGGGCCATCACATTTTTATATTTTGCCGTCAATTTAACGTGAGTTTCCCATTCGGGCCGTGCATCGAATACTTGAATTATACGGTTCACAAAAAAAAGGGTATGCGACAATTATTAGTAACTAGAAATGTAACCTATACAAGTAGCATGAAGCAAGTATTAAACTTGCCTGAAGACGTGTCTACGATGGTCCGGCAGAGGAAACAGCACGATCGCGTCACGGCGCAGCACAGATTCGGCCTTTGGAATCAGATAATTGTACTCAATCCAGTTAATCTCCGTGCACTCATTTTCATCACTGCTCCAAGTTGTTTCTTGTTTTGATGTGAGGGAGGTAGAGGTGTTGAGAGAGAGAGAGAGAGAGAGAGAGAGAGAGAGATTTAGAGAGGCAGAGAGAGAGAGATTTAGAGAGACAGAAAGAGATGCCGAAAGACAGATAGAGATATTTAGAGAGACAGAAAGAGATTTAGAGAGACAGAGAGAAAGAGAGGGAGAGATTTACTGAGTGCCGATGAACGGTCGACGGAGGCGCCGTCGAGGTAGTCAAGGTGGCCGGTGGGAGGAGGCAGTGAGGGTGTCGAGGGGGTGGCCGGGTGTGAGGAGACGGCGAGGGAGGAGCCCAAGGCGTTGGAGGCATCGGTGGTTGTGCTAGGATGTCGACGGTGGAGGAGCTTGGTCAATGATGGTGATGAAGTAGAGGGGTGGTCGGCGGTGAGGATCTCGCGGTGGTGGGTGCTGGGTCGTTGGGTGATGTGGTATGAGGCACGAGGGGCGGTTACGAGGGAGAAGTGGAGGCGGCCGTCGACGAGGGCTGAGTCGCGGCCGAAGGAGGTAGTTCCGGTAGTGACTTCGAACGGTGGGGTCGGCCGACATGGGTTTTCTGGAGAAGTGGGGAGCTAAGAGGAGGAAGAGAGGGGGAGAAGGGAAGGAAGGCGAGGAGAGTCGTCGTCATCGGCGTCGTCGTTGGTGCAGGGATGAAGGTAGTGGGTTTGGAGAGAGGGGAGGAGTTAGGGAGAGATTCGAGAGTGTGAGGGGAAAAGTGTTAGAGACGGTGAGGGGGTTTGAGGAGCGCACGCGAACGTGGGTCGTGGGTTCGAGGGGTGTTCGCGACGTAGGCGGCGACGTGGGGGCGACGCGGGGGATGCGCATAGAAAACGAGCGGGAAGGGATCTTTACGTGGGAAAGAAGGAGGGAACGGGTTTTGGGTCGGGTCGGGGGATTGGGCTGGGCCGGCCAAGGAAAGAAATAAAAATAATAAAAAAGAGGTGGGGAAAGGTGGGCCAGGCTAAGGGAAGGGAAAAATTGAGGAGAAAATAGAGGGGAGTGGGCCGGGCTCGGGGATTATATAAAAAGGGAAAAAGAGATGGGGCAATTGAGCTGGGTTCAGGAAATTTAGTACAAATGGAGGGGAGACATTAGGAAAAGGATTTAAAAGAATTGGGAAAGGAGTGGGCTAAGACATAAAATAAAAGGGATTGGGATTTGGGTTTGGGGTTTAAAAAAAATAAAATAATTATAAATAAAAATAAATAAATTTTGTAAGTAATACTTTATGAAGAATACGGATATTGGTGTACAAAAAGAACTAGGTATTACATCATACCACCCTTATAAAAATTTCGTCCTCGAAATTTAAAATAAGCAATAAGCTGTATAAAATAACACACGAAAAGCTACGACCTCGAACACTCACATAAAGTGGTTTGCTTAAAGCAGTTAAACAGGAAAGAAAAAAATCGAAGGTCTACGTAAGTATAAGGCAGAATCAATTATAGGGACAAACTATATGTACAAGAGAAAATAGCAATAATGAACAATAACATTCGAGGCATGCTAGATAAAATCGAAATCCTAAATATATGCATACATATATCAAAATAGCGTAGCTAAAGTAATGGCATCAGGCATAACCATTTATAATAGCAAACTATAAGCATAATACTTGGGAAAACTAAAGTAACAATAATAAAATAGTGAAGGATTTGTCGATAGGCCAACGTATTTTAGAATAACTGTATCGATTAAACGATTTAAAATAACTTAGAAACCCACGTGGTGAAAATAAGAAACATAGCATAAAATAATATGTGCAACATATGGTTGCGCTATCGAAAAAATGGGAAGATTAGTAGTGTACTCAACATGCATAAAACGAAAGTACTTAATAACACGCACTTTTCAATACATACAAAATATTGAAAGCTAAATTTTCGAATGACGATGTCCCTAAAAGTAATTATGGTAAAAGGAGATAGCACAAGAAATGTATAGGGCTAGCCAGGGTAGGGATTTCAAATGGAGTGTGATCCAACAAGTTGGGGTGCGGTACTTCACTCTGGACGTCGAAGAAGCTGAGGTCGGGTCAGCACAGGGTGTAAAGGCGAACAGCAATGAATCTCAGGAGGGAAGAAACTTATTGGAAAGGAAAACGGTCGATACATCATGCGAATCAAAAATCCGAAGGGTTAACGAACTCGGAGATTTCACTATCATTTATCCTCCAGAAGGATCTCAAACAAGGCACATACGAAGGATGAAGGGTGGCCCATTCAAAAGATCGGGATGGACAGTTAGGGATCTTAGGAGGAAAATAAATGTATAGGGGAAACAGTCAAGCATCATGCGAACCAAAAAGATCAAAAGATTAGTGAATTCAGCAAATTTATTTCATTCCAGAAAATTCCAAACAAGGCATCCATGACAAATAAAAGATGGCCCTAAACTATACATAGATTTGTTTGACCAGAGGAGGCAAAAGCTAAATCACGTCAGTCGCGGTTGTGGAGGTTCAGCCGGTTACGGTAGGCTCGCGCGCTCAGATAGGGTTGTCCATTCCTATATCGCCTCGCAGGGATCGCCACTGGAAGTTCTTCTGCCATGGGGTCTTCTTTTCCTGGCCCTTCTTCCTCGACTGGAACTTCTTCATCGAGGTCTGATTCTACGTGATCCTCATCTGTTGGATTTTCCTCCAAGGGATTTTCGTCCAAGGGATTTTCCTCCACTGGATTACCTTATATCGGGTCCTCCTCGGGATCTTCCTCTATCGGGTTCTTTTCGGGGTCCTCCTCATCGTCACCAGAGTCGCTGATTATGTCGACTTCTGAGGCTGCGAATTCCTCACCCTCGGATTCGCTATTTCCGAAAATAACATGTAGGCCGTTGATCTCGTCATCTGATCTTACTAGCATGTAGTCTGGGGAAACGCACGACCGTGTATCCTCATCTAGAGGCGGCACTTCTCCAATGTAGGCCATGACCTGAAAAGAGAGAGAGTCATGTTTAGACAGTGGGATACATTAAGAAGATATCCAAGGATACGGTGGCACAGGGAGGATATGCTGAAGGCAAGGACTTAAAAATTAAAATGTAAAAATACTAATGCAATGAATAGTATAAATAAAGTGAGAAGCAAGAGAACGATACATACATCACAACTCAGAGTTTAATTGCATTCAGCTAAAATTTCGAAGGATACAAGATTTCAAACGGAAAGAAATATTTACAAAAAAGTGACAATATTTTTATTGAAAGCAGAAAACGTGATAATTCTTCTTTGATTTCTGGACTGCTGCATTCCTGTCTCGCGAGTTGAATCCTACGCAGGGTCCGCACTATCCTCGAAGCTCGAACTACGAAATAACCATCACTTAGCCGAAGTGGAGAGTGTGGACGAACTGCCTCCTTGTAGCTCCTTCCTATAAGGGCAACTTTTGATAAAGTGTTCGCTGGATCCGCAAATCAGGCATTTCCCTTTGGCGCGGCGACAATCCCTCTGAAGGTGTCCTGGCTTCTTGCAGTACCCACAACATTGGGTCTTCTGCTGCTTCCGTCGCGGGGGAACAAGTGGGCGCTTCATCTTCACCTCTTTTCCTCGTCTAGTAGGGATCCCTTTACGATTGGAGACTTCCGCTGGTGCCTGAGTCATCTGCCTTCTTAGTCCTTCAGCTAACAGGTCGTTTGTTCGCTCCTGGGCTTCCTTCAGACTTTGCAGTGCATTCAGAATCTCTACGGTCTAATTCTGGTGAGTGGAGATAGAGGGAGATTCGTTGGAAGACATGATCCTGAAACAACATTTTTAGGCCGGCATAAGATACAGGGGAAAAATCAGAACAAGATATAGAATAGACAATGAAACAAGAATATCGGGTGGGGTGAAACTCAATCAAGCGGAAAACAAATGTAGAACTCCAAGTTACCCAATAGAGTACAGTATTGTAGCTATGCTACAGTTCATAATTACAACCACGTAACTCTACTAAGTCACCCAAAACTCTAGCGAATGGATCAATATGTATAGCCGCGTACATTCTGTGAACCAATATCAAGAATAACAAGTTTACAATCTAAACCGAAGGATGTCTTAGATTGTCAAGCACTACATGGAAACTGCAATCCCAATTGAAGCAAAACCTGGCTCTGATACCAACAAAACCATGTCACGCCCCGCTTCCCAAAATACGGAATACGAGGGGTTGACAAGGCCAGCCATGCTCCTACAGTCGAGGAAATATCTCCCCGTAGTCACACTTCTGTTTCAAGCTTTAAGTGGTAATCATTAATCAATGCACAGGTAATGAGAAATGCAGTAACTATATCAAAACAAAAACAAAAGAACTAACCAGATGGAGATTAATAAAGTATAGCTCTGAATCGCTGATCGAGATGTCCGCGATATCCTCGAGGTACGTCAGGTCCCGGTCCAGGCTAGATCTACTTTTCACTCTGAGCATGCATACTCAGGTCGTCAGAGCGTCACGATAACAATATATATATATATATATATATGTAGGTACAAATGGTAACTCGTGCAGAGATAATGAATGTTCAACAGTAATCAAAAGAGTAAAGACGTGAACATGAAGTAGCCAATGCAAGTAGCTAAAGTGCAGGTAAACAGTAACGCGGTAAACAGTATAGCAGGTATGTTAAATCAGTAAACGATGCATGTCAATGTCACTAATCCTATCAGTCTCTAAGTCTCACTGTACAGGTCACTAAGCCTATCGTCAGTCCAAGTGTGAGAGTCAACCACTCGTGAGTATCCCCCACCCAAGGGTAGGACCCAAGGACAAGGGAACACGGGCCCGAGTCGCTCGCTAATAATCAGTGATATCCCTATATATCTCCATATATCTTCATATGTGCCGGCATGGGACTCCCGAAATTCTGTTGAACTTACACTCAAACTACCCCACACCCCGTGGTCTACATCAAACGCCAACCATAAACTTAAATACCGGTCGGTCCATGACAAGTCTGTGCGAGAACTGGAGACAGGATCTCCATCAAGCACGTCCCGACTGATACCCAAGATAAATGGACAGTATTTGGTGCCTTACCTGTGACACCCATACAAGTGCTTTCATAATTGTCCCATACCAATTATAGTCACACGTCCCACAGACGTCGACAATGCAATAAATCAATAGGGTCCACTGATTGTGTACAGGTACGTGTCACTTTCACTTATCCATTCATACTTAAACACTAACGTACTTACCATAATCAAACACTAAAACCTAACACCGGGTAATGCACATGATCACTAGGTTACCGATGCAATAACATATATGTAATGTGATGAGAATACGGTAATTCAGGCATGGTTAAGATGTCATAAGTCGGTGTCCTACCACTTGCATAATTTATCATAAATCATACATGCACAAATTAACGAAACAACGAGCAGGGGATAAGTAGTATGTTTGATTATCTAACCATCAAAATTGGTTTCACGTTAATCGGGTTTCATGATCACTAGATATGACCATTTCATTTTAAGCGTTCACTGCTGGAAATCCGGTTTCAGAATCAGAAGTCCGTTTCGTAACGCATTTTAATCCCAGTTGGGATCAGAATTAGGCGACGCTACAGTTGCACTATATTTAGGATTTCTAGTCAGGTTTCTACCACAATTAGAGGATCAGCATTATATTATGCCAACAAAGAGTTATGGCCAGATTAAGTTCGATATGTAAAATCTGCCTCTGCAGAATCCAGCAAGACGTATCGACCTGGTAAAATGAATTAAAAATATCAAACGGTTGAGGAATCCAGTGAAGCCAGTCGAGTAAGAAATATAATCCAATTTCCTACATAAAGATACAGGGTTCCACGCATTCTCTTATAAGAACTGTGATATACGGGGGTTTAACAACATGGGTTAACCTGGATTTCCATTCTGGACTGCAGTCCAGAATCATAATCCACCACAGCTATATCCATCATGGTGTACTAAAATTCAGTGATCAACAATATTTTACAGTAGTTTAACCAGTTAGATTCGTTACGAGCCATCGAAAGCTAAAATCCGGTTTATACACAATTTAATATAAATTTTATAGTTTGACATGTACGGAGTTTTCAGGTTTTACAACAGAAACCGATACCTCATTTTATGTGAGTAAACGACATAGTTTTGGAACCAAAGTCTCAAGGAACATTCCTAACTACTTGGGCCATCACATTTTTATATTTTGCCATCAATTTAACGTGAGTTTTCCATTCGGGCCGTGCATCGAATACTTGAATTATACGGTTCACAAAAAAAAGGGTATGCGACAATTATTAGTAACTAGAATTGTAACCTATACAAGTAGCATGAAGCAAGTATTAAACTTGCCTGAAGAAGTGTCTACGATGGTCCGGCAGCGGCAACAGTACGATCGCGTCACGGCGCAGCACAGGTTCGGCCGTTGGAATCAGATAATTGTACTCAATCCAGTTAATCTCCGTGCACTCATTTTCATCACTGCTCCAAGTTGTTTCTTGTTTTGATGTGAGAGAGGTAGAGGTGCTGAGAGAGAGAGAGAGAGAGAGAGAGAGGCAGAGAGAGAGAGATTTAGAGAGACAGAGAGAGAGATGCTGAGAGACAGAGAGAGAGAATTAGAGAGACAAAGAGAGAGAGAGAGAGATGCTGAGAGACAGAGAGAGATTTAGAGAGACAGAGAGAGAGAGGGAGAGATTTACTGAGTGCCGACGAGCGATCGACGGAAGCGCCGTCGAGGTGGTCAAGGTGGCCGGTGGGAGGAGGCAGCGAGGGTGTCGAGGGGGTGGCCGGGTGTGAGGAGACGGCGAAGGAGGAGCCCGAGGCGTTGGAGGCGTCGGTGGTTGTGCTGGGATGTCGACGGTGGAGGAGCTTAGTCGATGATGGTGATGAAGTAGAGGGGTGGTCGGTGGTGAGGATGTCGCGGTGGTGGGTGCTGGGTCGTTGGGTGATATGGTATAAGGAACGAGGGGCGGTTACGAGGGAGAAATGGAGGCAGCCGTCGAAGAGGGCTGAGTCGTGGCCGAAGGAGGTACTTCCGATAGTGACCTCGAACGGTGGTGTCGGCTGACGTGGGTTTTCTGGAGAAGTGGGGAGCTAGGAGGAGGAAGAGAGGGGGAGAAGGGAAGGAAGGCGAGGAGAGTCGTCATCGTCGGCATCGTCGTTGGTGCAGGGATGAAGGCAGTGGGTTTGGAGAGAGGGGAGGAGTTAGGGAGAGATTCGAGAGTGTGAGGGGAAAAGTGTTAGAGATGAGGAGGGGGTTTGAGGAGCGCGCGCGAACGTGGGTTGTGGGTTCGAGGGGTGTTCGCGACGTAGGCCGCGACGTAGGCGGCGACGCTGGGGATGCGCATAGAAAACGAGCTGGAAGGGATCTTTACGTGGGGAAGAAGGAGGGAACGGGTCTCGGGTCGGGTCAGGGGAGTGGGCTGGGCCGGCCAAGGAAAGAAATAAAAATAATAAAAAGGAGGTGGGGAAAGGTAGGCCGGGCTGAGGGAAGGGAAAAATTGAGGACAAAATAGAGGGGAGTGGGCCGGGCTCGGGGATTATATAAAAAGGGAAAAAGGGATGGGGCAATTGGGCTGGGTTTAGGAAACTTAGTACAAATGGAGGGGAGAGATTAGGAAAAGAATTTAAAAGAATTGGGAAAGGAGTGGGCTGAGACATAAAATAAAAGGGATTGGGATTTGGGTTTGGGGTTTAAAAGAAACAAAATAATTATAAATAAAAATAAATAAATTTTGTAAGTAATACTTTATGAAGAATACGGATATTGGTGTACAAAAAGAACTGGGTATTACATCGGCCCTCTCAGCTCGTCTCCGGGCTACCGCAGAACCTAGATACCTCGGCCTCCCGCTCGTCCTCGAGCCTCCCGCCGAGCTCATATTCCTCGGTCGTATCGACCGACCAACGGCACCTATTGCAGGCGCAACCGCCTCACCTCCGCGAATCTCACCATACGCGAGATATCCGCCGGCCACGTCCCGCGTTCCACGCCATCACCATCCCCCATTAACGAGCCTGTCTCGCCATTAATGGGAGATCCCGCATATCACACGGGCGTGACGCCGGGAGCATAACGGCCGACGTGATTCCCGCGCCTGCCTGCCTGTTGCCACCACTATATAAACCCATCTCTAGACGAATCAAGTAAGTAATTTCTCCCGACTAGGCCGTTACCCTGCTAAAATATCTGGTCTAACTTGATTGTCAGAGGGTCCTCGGTGGTACAATCACCCCGGGACTTCCTTGCAGGTAGTTCGGCCACCACAACTTAAAGTCCATTGAGAATCCACATGCTTCAGGAGTCAACCTCCAAATCAATCTCAGCCGTCGTCGCTCGACAGTAGATCTGTGGAAGGTAACATATTGACGTGATACGACGCCCGTCTGTGGGAAACAACTTGATTCTACTGAACAAAGTTCATCTTCCGCCTCCATTCAATGGCGAGCGATCACCGCGATGATCCGAGCACCAGCCGCCGCCTCCCCCACAATGGAGGCGCAGACAAATCTCCTCCTCCAAACTCCATCAACGTCCTGGCCGCACGGATAGATCGACTCGCGTCCGTCATGGATGCGCTCGTCCGTGTCCAAACGGCGGGCCAGGCTCCCCAGGTCCCCGCTCTTCCACCTCGGGATCGGGACCCCTACAGAGGGAGGGAAGTCTCTGCATGCGTCGGCACAGCCGACCACTGCCTCGATGCCTCCCACGGTCGCCGATCTACCGGGCCAACATATTCTATAACCCGCTGGGTGCCCCACAGTTCAACACCGAGGTCTGTCGCCCGAGCGCCTCGCCCCGAGCCCCTATGCGTTCCTGTCCCTCCCGAGGAGATGTCGGTCAGCTCGCCTGCTCCCAGGCATGACCGACGCCCCCTCCCTCGACGGGGTCGCATGGACGGGACTTGTCACGGCAGCTCGAAGACTGCCTCTCCAGGGGACCTAAGGAACCTCATCGAGAGGAACCGAGGCCACGGCCAGACACAGGTCTCCAACAGCAGAGGCCAAAGATCAGAATATGCCGAATCGTCAGGATACCACGGCCGACTCGACGCCCTCGAAAAGAAGATCAAAGGTATGCATCGGGAGGGTCGTCATTCGAACGACGGGGCTAAGTATGCCTCTGACTCCTTCACAAAGCCCTTCACTGAGGAGCTACTCACCGTCCATGTCTCCTCCCAAAACAAGCCCCCAAAGGTCTCTCTTCGATGGTTAGTCCGACCCGAACGACCATTTGGACGCATTCACCGCAGGAATGAGCTTCCAAGACAACTCTGACGCCGCCTAATACCGAGCTTTTCTGGCCACTCTCATCTTCTCCGGACGGGACTGATTCCGAGGGCTCGCGCCACGCTCGATCTCAACCTTCGATGAGCTGGCCACCCAATTCCTTGGCCACTTCGTCGGAAACAGGCGGCAGAAACGAACCGTCGACCACCTCTTCACAATCAAGAGCGGAGATAAGGAGACATTCAAAGGGTACGCCACCCGTTTCTACAACGCCCTTCTTGAAGTCCCAGAATATCGGGACGAGACGGTCATTACAGCACTTAGGTTTGGTCTTTAAGCACAAGGAGTAGTTACGCTCCTTTGCATTAGCGCAACCTAAGACTATGGCCGAGGTAAAGGCCTAGACTGAGCGTGAGATCCAGCTCGAGTCCGAGGTGAACGCAAATCTCCCTGGGGCAGAGCAAACTGACCAAAAGAAGAGGGCGAGGGAAGAGAGAAGGAGACTTGAGCGGGCAAAGTCTTACTCCCCGAAGTTTCAGGAGTATACCCCGCTCAACATCTCCCAGACGGTACTGCTAGAGGAGGCTAAGGGCGAGGGATTCTTCAAGCTCCCCCCGGTCTCGCTCATGGCGGCAAAGCGTATCCGGGACCCCTACTGCGGTTTCCACAGGTCGCAAGGCCACTCCACAGAAAGCTGTAAGTAGCTCCGAGACTACATCGAGGAGCTCATCCGTTTGGGACACCTGGCAGCATACTTACGGGATAAGCGGCAGGCTGACCGCGAGTAGGAGCAGCGTCCCCCTCCCGGCGAGTTGACAATCGGCCAAATTATGGTTATGTCGGCACGGGGTACGTCGAGTACCCACGAGGCTCGGCACTCCACGTCGGACGACGAGGAGGCCATCAGCCATCCGAGGAAGAAGGCCAGAGAGACCGAGCCGATCGTTTTTAACGGCCTTACACTGCAAAGAAGTTCAAACCGTACCAATAAAAAGAACGTCTACTAGCGTGTATTTCGTTCACTAAGGAAATGTAGACTTTTCTCAAGATCTTTCTGTTTATATAATAAGAAAGGATGAAACAATAAGACATTGCAAAAAGAAGATTTTTATTTATTCAAAAGGTACTATGGGCTCCTCAGCCCTACAGAAAAAGAAAAAAATTACAATAGCGGGGGAAGGGGGTGCAGAAAACACTGCTCGTGGTACTCCGAGCATATTTCGACCAGCCGAGCCCTCACCGCTTCAGCCCTTTGCCTCTGATGCTGCCCGCGAACGTCGGCATCGTGCCTCAATCGGTAGTACTCAAGGAGGAGCGCCACCGAGCGATCCCGCCGACCCGCGAAGATCAGGCAGAAGCGCTGCAAAGACCTTAGCTTACCAACCGCCTCGTCCTTCAGCTATTCTGTAATACCCAGTTTTTCCTATACGTCAAAATCCGTATTTCTTTACCTATAAGATTTAGTTATAATTATTTGTTTATTTTCAAAATTCTATTAAACCCAAACCCAAAGTATAATTATTTTCCCAAGCCACTACCATTTTTTCCTACTAAATAGTATAAAGGATCAAGTCCAGCCGTTTCTATTTATTCTAATTATTTTTCCCGGCCCTTTTCTATTCCTTGTCCCTCAATGTAAATTTTCCAGCCCACTAAAATTTTCCTATTAACCCTATATCAAACCCGGCCATCTTTTAAGTAAAATGTTTAATTCCTTAAATTTTTCCAGCCCAACCAGCTCCGGCCCGCTTCTTTTCTTTTCCTTAATTTGATTTTCCTTTTTATTTTTTACCCAACTTCCCGAGCCCATTTCATCAGCCGGCCCCATTCTTTCTTTGTTTTATTATTCGATTTTTTTATTTTTCCCTGGCCCATTTTCTCAGCCCGCTCTCGCGTCCCCTCTCCAAGCCCAGCGCCCGCTTCCTTAAACACGACCCGACTAGCCACTGTTCTTCTCCCTCTTTAAATTCCAACGGTAACAATCCCTTTCACCCGCGCGAGATCCGTTCCCTCCGCCTCCGCCCTCGCTCTCGCTGCCGTTACCCCACGACGCGCATCCCCCTCTCTAACCCCCGTCGCTTCCGTTCTCTCTCTTCCTTATCTCGTTCTCTCCCTCCCTCGTTCTCCTTCTTCCTCCTCTCTCGCTCCCACTCCCGTCCCATGCCACTCCATCACCATCGCCGCGCTCGCTCCATCACCATCACCGGCAACGCTCTTCTCTCCTCCCCAAAAAAAAACCTCGAGCTTCTCTCCTCCTCTGCATCGCCCCCAAACCCACAGCCATCCTTCAATCACCGTCCCCAAATCGTTGCCTCGTCGCCGTCGAACTCACCTTCTGCACGATCTACCACCGGCGAGCACCCCTCTTCCCCTCAAGCCCAAGCTCCCTCACTGCCTCACCACTCACTACCGTGTCTCCTACGCCCGACCAAACTCCCCTGCACCCAAACGCGAGCCCCTCTGCGTCTCGTCGACTTCCCTGCATATCGCCGTCGTCATCATCGTCATCATCATCATCGGCGTCTCTACCCAACTTCATCATCTACAGCCCCAACCCTGACCTCCGATCACTCTCCTCTCTCTCGCTGCAGTCGATCCCTCTCTTTCACTCTCTACCCCCTGCCTCTCCCTCACTCCCTGTGATCTCTCTCTCTCTCTCTCTCTCTAACAGCTCTAACTCCCTCTATCCTTCTGTCTCCCCCTCACCCTCTGTATTCCCTCCCTCTTGATCTCTCTAACTCTCAGCTCTCTTCCTCCTTCTCTGCATACCCTCTCTCCCTCTCTTTCTCTCTCTCCTCTAATTCTTTCTCACTCCCTGCTCTCTAATTCTCTCTATCTCTAACTCTCTCTCAATCCCTCTACTACACTCACTCAGTTCCCTCTTTCTCACTCTCTTTCTCTCAATTTCTCAAATCTCTGTCTCTCTCTCTCCCTCTGCAGTTCTCTCTCTGTGTTCCCCTCACTCTCTCTGCAGTACGAGCACATCTGCCTCGTCTCACCCATCGCCTGAGCTCGCAACAACCCGTCACCAAGCTCGAGCCAAGCCCAGCCGAGGCTCGTCGTATTGTTGCTACTCCATGCCCAAGCGTGACACCACTTTCTTCACTGCCGTGCATCGCCAAAACGCCTCCAGGCAAGTATTCTACTTGCTTACATGCTATTTATCTAAGTTACAATCGTTAAATACATGAATTATAATGTTACAAGTTTAAAACTATTATGTGCCGTAACTGTTCGATGCTTGTTCCCTTAGGAAAACATTACCAAATTTGACGGAACTCAATGGTGTAGGTTGGCCCGTAGGGCTGTGAACATAGTGTGGGAATTTTGTTGGATGAAGTAATCGATAATGACTAAAACAACTGCCCCCAAGTTTAACCGTAAAACTGTAAACCTGTTGCACCTGAAAACCGTTAAATTCACCATAAATCATATACATATTATAATGGTGCGTTCGAGAGCTCAAATCGAAGCTAACTCGACGAACTTTAATCCTATACTAGCTTCCAGACATTTCTGTATTTAAACTGTGATGATATTCGGATCGGAGTACGACTCTGGACTGCAGTCCAGAGCGACTCCAGTCGTGCTTGCTGTTCCGTATTGGATCTCATAGGGTTTTCTTAGCTCGTAGGTTGCGGAACTCCACTGTTTATTATAGATAAATCTGTTAGCTAGACAACACAATTTAATTCATCCTGTTTCGTTACCGTTTGATATTTAATCTGTAATTTAGAAGATCGGGACACATAACAGTCCCAGCAGAATCAGAATTGACATGTTGATATTAAACAGATTATAACTCCTAACGTACAGACGCGATTGAAGATCCGTTTGTTGCGTTGAAAACTTTACTGAAAACCCTAGAATTCATTCAACTGTAGAGTAGCTAAATTATGATCTCAACTGGGGTTAAAATGCGTTGCGAAATGGATTTCTGATTCTGAAACCGGATTTCCAGCCGCATGCGCTTAAAATGAAACAGTTATAACTAATGATCCTGAAAGCCGATTGGCTCGAAACCAAATTAGATGGATAGCTAACTGAACATATTAGTTACTACCTTTTTATCATTTCTCTAAATTATATACATATGTTTCTTGATAAATCGTGCAAGTGATAGACTGTTGTTTTTATGATACCTGAGTTGTGCTTCTTATACTGTTCATGCATCATATCATACCTATATCATTGTAGTGATAACCTAGTGACATCGTGCATTTACCCAGTGATAGATTTTAGTGGTGATTGTGGCAAGTACGTCAGTGTTCGTGTATCCGTGATTAAGTGAAAGTGATACGTACTGGTACACAATCAGCGATCCTATTATTTCATTACATTGTCGACGTCTGTGAGATGCGTGCACGTGTGACTATAAGTGGAATGGGACATTTATGGAAGCGTTGCACGGGTGTCACGGATAAGAAACCAGACACTACCGTTTATCTTAGGTATTAGTCGGGACGTGCTTGATGGAGGTCCTACCTCCAGTTCTCGCGCAGACTTGTCACGGATCGATTAGTATTTAGGTTGATGGTTAGCGTTTGATGTAGACCATGGGGTGTGGGGTAGTTTAAGTGTGAGTTCAACAGAATCTCGGGAGTCCCATGCCGGCTTATATATTTAGGGAGTTATATGGAGATTTACAGGGTACGTGATATATACACCGTGATATTCTTGTTACATGTTGGGCCCGTGGTCCCTTGCCCTTGGGTTCTACCCCTGGGTGGAGGACACTCACGAGTGGTTGACTCTCACACTTGGACTGACGATAGGCTTAGTGACCTGTACAGTGAGACTTAGAGACTGGTAGGGATACTGGAATTTTATTCCTTATATACTGTGTGGCATACGTGACATATTGTTATACTGATTTACTGTTCCGCTGCATTTATTACTGCCCATTCATATTCATGCTGTCGTTGATTTACTGTTATTCATATTCATTACCACTGTTAGAACTGTCGCTTGATTTCATATATATTATATTGCTATTGTGTCGCTCTGACGACCTGAGTATGCATGCTCAGTGTGAGGAGAAGATTTAGCTTGGATCAGAACTAGACGTACTTCACAGACTTCTTGACTTGCTACTCCGAGTTACTTTCGTTTGTTCCACTTCAGGTCAGTTTATATTATTGTATCTTTCAGTTACTGCATTTCTCATTACCTGCGCATCGTTTAATGTTTACCATGATAAACTAGAAGCCGAAGTGTGACTACGGTAGGACATTTCCTTGACCGTAGGAGCATGGCTGGCCTTGTCTACCCCTCGTATTCCGTATTTTGGGAATCGGGGCGTGACATATTCGGACAAGGGGTTGTAGAGCCCCGGCGATGCCCTCCAGATGGAGTACATTAACAGCTGGAGCAGGGGGGAGCGCCGGGGAAGAAGTCGGCCGAAATGATCCTCAATGCGGCCTATGACTAACTGCACCGTGTCCTCGGTGCAGTACTAATCGTAGAGGTACACGTCCTCGAAACTTACGATGTCGGGGATAGTGAAAGGGAAGTCCTCCATTCTTACGTTTTGGGTGTGATGAAAGGAGTGATCAACGCTCCCTCCGCTTTATACCCCCACAACGCTCTCGAGAGTCCAACAGTCGGCCGTTTCACCCACAACGGTGCCGCCAAGCGGCAGACATCGAGCCTTTCTCGGCGAAATCAAAACGACGCGGCTCCGGCGCTTCGCCTCCCCCACGTGTTCATTACTCGTATTGCTTTCGACTGTCCCTACTCCCCATACTCACGCCGGGAAGTTCGGACAGAACCTCATAAATCGACCGAGCGGCTACCCTGCTCGGTTATCCCTGGCTGCTGTTCAACACCCCGCAACGCCAGGGATCGAAGCCCTCGCTAAGAGGCAGCCGAGTGGCTACCTTGCTCGGTCCGTCCTTAGCAGGCCTCTTACGCCCCCCCCCACCCGTGCTAAGGATCAAAGCCCTCGCCAAGAGGCAGCCGAGCGGCTATCTTGCTCGGTTACCCCTGGCTGGTAGTTCTCTAACCCACAACGCCAGGGATCAAAGCCCTCGCCAAGAGGCACTGAGCAGCTTCACTGCTCGGTCCGACCTTAGCTGGCCTCTTACGGCCTCTCCTGTGCTAAGGATCGAAGCCCTCGCCAAGAGGCAATGTGGCTCGCCCTAAGCCCAGTTATCCCTGGCCGGTACTTCCTACCCCGCAGTGCTAGGGATCAAAGCCCTCATTAAGAGGCAACCAAGCTCGCCCTTGCTCGGTTATCCCTGGCTGGTAGTTCGCTATCCCATAACGCCAGGGATCCAAGCCCTCACCAAGAGGCACCGGGCAGCAACCCTGCTCGGTCCTAGCCTTAAGGATCAAAGCCCTCGCCAAGAGGCATCGGGCAGTAACCCTGCTCGGCCTGTCCTTAGCAGGCCACTTATGGCCCCTCCCGCGCTAAGGATCAAAGCTCTCGCCAAGAGGCAGCCGAGCGGCTACCCTGCTCGGCTATCCCTGACTGGGAGTTCCCTACCCCACAATGCCAGGGATTAAAGCCCTCGCCAAGAGGCACTGGGCATTAACCCTGCTCGGCCCGTCCTTAAGGATCAAAGCCCTCACCAAGAGACACCGGGTAATAACCCTGCTTGGCCGTCCTTAGCAGGCCTCTAACGGTCTCTCCCATGCTAAGGATCAAAGCCCTCAGCAAGAGGAAACCGGGCTCGCCCTTGCTCGGTTATCCCTGACTGGTAGTTCCCTACCCCACAATGCCAGGGATCAAAGCCCTCACCAAGAGGCACCGGGCAGTAACCTAGCTCGGCCCGTCCTTAGCAGGCCTCTAATGGCCCCTCCCACACTAAGGATCAAAGCCCTCACCAAGAGGCAACCGGGCTCGCCCTTGCTCGGTTATCCCTGACTGGTAGTTCCCTATCCATAATGCCAAGGATCAAAGCCCTCGCCAAGAGACACTGAACAGCTTCACTACTCGGTCCGTCCTTAGCAGGCCCCTTGTGTCCCCTCCCGTGCTAAGGATCAAAGCCCTCGCCAAGAGGCAACCGAGCAGTTACCCTGCTCGGCTATCCCTGGCTGGGGAGTTCCCTACCCTACAACGCCAGGGATCAAAGCCTTCGCCAAGAGGCACCAGGCAGTAACCCTGCTCGGATCGTACATAAGGATCAAAGCTCTCACCAAGAGGCACCGGGCAGTAACCCTACTCGGCCCGTCCTTAGCAGGCCTCTAACGACCCCTCCCACGCTAAGGATTAAAGCCCTCACTAAGAGACAACCGGGCTCGCCCTTGCTCGGTTATCCCCTGGCTGGTAGTTCCCTACCCCGCAACGCTAGGGATCAAAGCCTTCGCCAAGAGGCACTTAGCAGCTTCACTGCTCGGTCCGTCCTTAGCAGGCCCCCTACGGCCCCTCCAGCGTTAAGGATCGAAGCCCTCGCCTAGAGGCAGCCGAGCGGCTACCCTGCTCGGCTATCCCTAGCTGGGAGTTCCCTATCCCATAATGCCAGGGATCAAAGCCCTCGCTAAGAGGCACTGAGCAGCTTCATTGCTCGGTCCGTCCTTAGCAGGCCCCTTACGGCCGCTCCAGCACTAAGGATCGAAGCCCTCGCCAAGAGGCAGCCGAGCGGCTATCCTGCTCGGCTATCCCTGGCTGGGAGTTCCCTACCCTACAATGCCAGGGATCAAAGCCCTCGCCAAAAGGCACCAGGCAGTAACCTTGCTCGGCCCGTGTTTAGCAAGCCTCTAACGGCCCCTCCCATGCTAAGGATCGAAGCCCTCACCAAGAGGCATCCGAGCGGCTACCCTACTCGGCTATCCCCGGCTGATAATTCAATACCCCACGATGATAGGGATTTAAGCCCTCGCCAAGAGGCCCCAAGCAGCAACAATGCTTGGCCAATTCTTTGGAAAGCACCAACCTTCTTACGGCAAAGGTTCCTCCAAAGTGTTCGAGTAGACGATCACCACCTTGACTATGCGGCCATGGAGATACCGACCCTTCACCGGTCTTTGCGCACTTGGCAAATGGTCGAATTCAACTCGAAGTGTGATCGCCAGATGAAGAACCGACCTGACATGAAAGCTGAACCGCGCAAGTACGAATGTTCTCCACAAATGAAAGGACAATGTGCACGTAAAGAAACGGCAAAAAAAGATTTTTATTCACATAAATCAAAAGTCTCTACAAAGGTATTATGGGCTCCCCAGCCTAACAAAAGTGCCAGGAGGCTTACAAATTTGAGAGCAAAAGAGAGAAATAAGAAGACGTGGGGCTTCATGCCTCAGGCGCGGGGATGACCTCGGCATGCGGTGCCTCCCCTACGACCACCGGGGCGGCATCTTTAGGGTCGGCTCCGCCGGCGGGAACTTCGGCGCCGGCATCCGGAGCAATCGACTTACCTCTCCCCCCCTCCCGCACTCCCACAGGGGGCTGCTTTCCCCGCATCATGTCCGGGGGCGGTCCCGTGGGCGACGTTAGCGAGAGGGTACAAGTTCCGGAGCTCGGCGTCAGGGAACTCCGGCATCTGAGCGTTGACAAAGTCAAGGGCGTCGTGCCAAATGACGCCCCCGGCACTGGCAAGGTCGGTGTAGAACTGATCTGATTTTTTGTAGCTCTACTACCTTCCGTGCCCGGTCATTCGCCGCCTCGTTCTCCTTCCGGAGGCCGCTCACCGTCTTCTTCATGGTAGCAACGAGCACCCGGGAGTCTCCAACCGGGACTCGGCGGCTCAGGAGACCTCTCGGTACCGAGCGACCTCCCTGTTCCCCGGCCTCCATCCGGGCCTCAAGGGCAGCAGCCCTCTCCATCGCTGTCCCCAGCTCCTGCCTTAAGCTCTCCTCCCACAAAGAGGACTTGCCTGCGGCCCGCATCACCGGAACAATCTCTTCGTCCTCCATGTGGACGACGAGGGTGACGTGCTGGAGGACCTGAAGAAAGAAAGAAGGTCAAAAAAGGGAGGGAAGCACCCGACCACACGGACAAAATGTTGGATGAAGAACCAGATGAAGTGCAAACACTGACCTGCACGGCCTCTTGAGCTATCGTCGCCATTTGGGCCCGGAGAGTCCCTCAAGGGACCCTGCCTCTGGCCGACCTCTCCATATCCGAGAGCAGGTTGTCGATGATAGAAAGCCCCGAAGGCACCTCGAAGCGAAGCTCCCCATCGTCCACAAGGATCGGGGAAGCCGGGGAGCAGGGTGCCCTCCTGTGAGACCTCTTGAAGGATGGCGCGGGGGAACCCTCCTCGTCTCCCACCTCGGAGGCCCGAGGCTCTTCCGCCCGAGCACGCTTTCGAACTGGCACGCGACTAGACTCGGGCGCCCGGGGCTCACTTAGACACCTGGGGGAAAGGGCCACCGGCAGGGCCAGAACGGACGGCGGGCGAGAAGGGCCAGCGCCTTTAGACTTCTGTCCCTTCTTCGCGTCAATCACTACCGCGCGGAACTTGCTCATATGCATGGATTCTTCACAAGACAAGGTACAAGGGAGTCAGCAATGCAAGAAAAATAGAAAAAATACACAAGTCTAAACAGGTCTCCTGAGAGCTCCTAACTTACCCGCGAACTGTGCGGGGCTGAGCCCAGCCCAACTAAGGGCCTGCTCAGAAAGCAAAACGTCGGCCCGGGGAAAGGGCTCCCACTCCGCCACTCTCACCGTATCGGGATCGTTTGACTGACTCTCCCACCGGCACCTATCCCTAGACCACTGGGTGGGCACGAACCAGTCCTCACCCTCGAGCGGCCCAACAAAGAAAAACTTCTTCTTCCAATCGTGGATGGAAGAAGGTACAACGACGACCTCCGACCTGGCAACACTTCCCTGTTGTTTTCTAAAGGAGAAGTATACCCACCTCGGCTTGTCCGCGCGAGTGCCAGGGTGACTTTTATAACAAAGAGAAGGGGCTAGGGTGCTCAACCTTAAAGGGATCATGTGCATCTTCAGACGGACCAGGAACCCAAGGAGAATCCTGCAGGAGTTCGGCACTAGCTGGCCCGGGGCTAACCCAAAATAATTCAGCACTCTAAAAACCTTGGGAGAGAAAGGTAGGCGCATTCCGGCCCAAAAGGCTTCCAGGTACAAGGCAATCTCCTTACCCCGTACCTGATCTGCCCTTTCTCCTTCCTCGGCCAAACGCAGCGTATAGCCGGGAGGAATATGGAAATGAACCCAAGCGGTGGTAAGCTCGTCCTCGTATCTCACCGAGGATGACACACCAGGGGCGACCTCGTATTGCACCTCTCTGGGAACCGCCCCCGTCGCGTGACCCCGGGAAGAAGATCTGACACTAACCTCCCGGGAAGACTCCGACTCAGTGGAAGAAGAAGTAGAAGAAGAAGAAGAAGAAGATGAAGCTCCAGAAGAATCCCTAGAATCTACCCCGACGACATCTACAGACTCCTCAGAAGAAGACATCTAACCTGATGGAGAGAAGTCCTCGGGAGAAAACATAGAGATCCGACCTAAAAAGGAGAGCGCCGAGCTAACGAGACTCAGGATGAGGAAGATTTGAAGAGGTATGGGCCTTGATGGGGACCCCACCTTTATATACAGCTGCCGGCGTACACATCTAATGGCGACGGTCATCTCCCGCCAAAAAGACTCATCGCATTCGATGGCCACCATCGCTCCACCTGTCGCACGCGCATTGGTCGTACCCCATCGGACGGCAAAAATCTACGGCCCGTCATCTCAGCCAACCAGCGCCAGATACGTGGGCTGTCGCTTCGGTGGACATACGCACGATCCGGCGCATCCTCTTTAATGCGAGATCTGGCCTCTGATCCACTGACGCCGTCAAGAAAATGCAGCTGATTGCCCGGGAATGCACACTTACGACATCTACGAAAAGGAGCTCACCTCGGGTGACCCGAGGGACCACCCTCGACCCGACTCTTGAACAGGTCCGGACGAGAGTAGGGGGCTAATGATGATGCTCGATATCGGTGATCTCCCAGATTGTGACACGTGGCAGATGACATGCTCCGAAGCTAGCAAGAAAGGACCAGGAACGGTATGTCGGTAAAATACCCCGGGCCCGCGGCCCATGGGCGTAGCCGACCTTCAGCGACCGACCACAACACTCATATGCCCGCCTTGCAAACCACAGTTGGCTCGTCTCCGAGCCCCCGCATAATTGGCCTCCTCGGCCCCCACAGCTCGTCTCTGGGCTACCGCAAAACCTAGATACCTCGGCCTCCCGCTCGTCCCCGAGCCTCCCGCGGAGCTCATATTCCTCGGTCACATCGACCGACCAACAGCACCTCTCGCATGCGTAACCTCCTCACCTCCACAATTCTCACCATACGCGAGATATCCGCTGAACACGTCCCGCATTCCACGCCATCATGATCCCCCATTAACGAGCATGTCTCGCCATTAATGGGAGATCCCGCCTATCACACGGGCATGACGCCGGGAGCGTAATGGCCGGCGTGATTCCCACGCTTGCCTGCTTGTTGCCACTACTATATAAACCCCTCTCCAGACGAATCAAGCAAGTGAATTTCTCCCGACTAGGCCGTTACTCTGCTAAAATATCTGGTCTAACTTGATCGTCGGAGGGTCCTCGGTGGTACAACCACCCCGGGACTTTCTTGCAGGTAGCTTGGCCACCACAACCTAAAGCCCATTGAGAATCCACACGCTCCAGGAGCTAACCTCTCAGCGGTACATCGTCGCTCGACAGTAGATCTGTGAAAGGTAACATCTTGACTTGATACGACCCACGTCAGATCCCAAGGAGGAGAAGTGGCAATAAACTTTTTCGGGGCAAATTTGCGGTACCCTGGATGCTTGTATAAGCTGGATGCATAGATACATGATATGTTATGTGCTAAAATGTTAGATTTACATGCTGGTGCAAAAAATAAAAAAAGGGAAATTAATGTTGCAGATTAATAATATCACTCCACATATATAGTATGCGTACATGTTCAACAAGTCACCATTGTTCCCTCATAAAAGAGAAAAAAAGGAAGAAAATTTCCCACGACTCAAACCTTACGTGTTAAACACATGAGCGCTTATATGTAAAGTATATATATGCTACAATCAAACAACTATAGGCTAAATGAGTCTCACGTGTTAAACACGTGAGCGCCTATATGCTAAGCATATAGACGCTGCAATCAAACAACTATAGGCTAAATGAGCCTCACGTGTTAAACACGTGAGCACTTATATGCTAATCATATAGACGCTGCAATCAAACAACTAATAGGCTAAATGAGCCTCACGTGTTAAACACGTGAGCGCCTATATACAAAGCATATAAGCGTTGCAGTCAAACAACTAAAGGCCAAATTGGCTTCACGTGTTAAACACGTGAGCGCCCATATGCAAGGCATATGGGCGCCAAATCAGAGAAGCTAAATAAGCCTCACGTGTTAAACATGTGAGGGCACCTCCTTACATAGAATTAAATTCTACTTTTTGGAAATACTTCCATAGATTTTTTGAAAAGAGAAAGATCATCTCTGTTAAATAAAGAACCGTTGGATCAAAAATCCAATGGTGATTGAGCATATAATTAAATTCTATTAGGAAGGATATTTTCTGTTAACAGAAAGTTGGTAGATCAAAAATTCAATGAGATAGAAAATATTTCCCATATCTTTCTAAATAGAGAAAAATTGTGCTCTGTTAAACCGAGCACCCTTAGAATAAAAATCCAATGGTGATAAAAATATCACCATTTAATAGAATACAATTCTATACATGGGAAAATATTCCCCCAATCTTGTTAAAAATAAGAAGACATATTCTGTAAGACAGAAACACTTGGATCAAAAATCCAATGGTGGGTAAAATTCCCCAAATCAATTTTGAGTCTAATTAAATCAATTGGAATCTCTCAATAAGAGATTTTCTCAAAATTAATTAACAAACTTGCCTCCACTATATAAAGGACCCGAAACCTCAAGTCTCATATAGAGAGAACCCCTTATAAGTTTCTGCAAAAAATAATACAGTGAGCTCTTGAAGGAACAGAGAATTTAATTCTCAAAGAAGAAGACTTTTCTCCTCAAAATCCCAGGTAAAAAAAATACAGAGATCAAAATATCTTTTTTTGCCTATATAAGGGTTTAACCCTTCTCAAAGAACTTAGTTCTTCCTTTGGATCAGAGATCCTCAAGACAAATCTATCACAAATTGAGAATTTAATTCTCATCAGGAAGATCTTGTTCTTGAGAATAAAAAATTCAGAAAATAATTTGGTTAAAAAGAAAGAAAAAAGAAAAGAACATATGTTCTGGGAATTTAATTCCCCCGAAATTAGGGTTTAACTCTATATAAAGAACTTAGTTCTTATAAAAATAAAAGAAGAACTTAGTTCTCCAATTAAAAAAAATGATTTTCAAAACAGAAATCTTGATAATCATCAATGACTAAAATGTCATTAACAGAGATTAACATCTCTATAAACAAGAACTTAGTGTCTCACGTGAAACACACGTGAGCAGAATTAGTGCTTAGCACTATTATAGTGCCTCACGTGTTTCTTACGTGAGTGCTTAAAACAAACAAAAGAAAAACTAAAACGCCTCACGTGCTTCCCACGTGAGCGTACAAAAAACAAAGAAAAACTCCTTTGTGTTGATTAGGCAGCCACCAAATAAAGCAGCCCAACACCCCAAAATAAAATAGTCACGTGAAATACATATGAAACACTCTTGGAAACCTAAAATCTGGCTCTTCACGTGCTTCACACATGAGCACCGGAGCTCTATCCAAATGCTTAGCACTTCTGTCAAAAAAAAGAGAAAAGGGGGTGAACAAACAAAACCTAAAATCAATGCTCAACACTCACGTGCTTCCCATATGAGTGCCATGCAAAGTGCTTAGCACTCCATGTTCAGTCAAAATGACTACGTGTTTAGCACTGGTTGGGCAGCGCCCTGAACGCCTCACATATTTCACACGTGAGCGCCAGAGAAGATTAGTGCTTAGCACTATAGTAGCGCCTCACATGTTTCATACGTGAGCGCCAGAAAAGATTAGTGCTCAGCACCATTTCAACGTCCCACGTGAAATGCACGTGACCACTGCATATATTAGTGTTTAACACTACTGGGTAGTATAGAAACCTAATCTCATTCCAATTGGCTAAGTTTTCTGAGGTTAAACCTCTTTGATTTTAAATCAACCGAGCCCATATTGCTCATAATTTCCAAACTGATATTAGTCTCAAACATGACTAATGATCTCTCATTGACGATATCCAAAATGATATTTATCCCATATCTCCTAAAGTAATTTTAGTCTCAAATATGACTAACGATTCTTAGGTCCACCACAACCCCTTTTTCCCTCAAATACGAGATTTGGTTTAAGGGTACATCTTTCCACACCTCTGATATATGTTGTTGTAATTTCTCAACGTCTTCAGAGAGGTGGCGGGTCTCGACAACCAATAACTCCTTTTGTCATATATTTATGCACTTCCAAATTGACGTGCACACCTCAAATCAGATCGCGTCTCAAATTGGGCGCATTCCATATCACCATCGTTCACTCTGCCGCGTAACAAATATACATACACGCAAGATGAATGTTGGATCAAAATGTCCCTAAACTAATATTCGCCTCAAACACGGTGATAATGGACCGAAAAGTTCTTAAACTAACATTCATCCCTAAAATGGAAATGTTGGACTGAAATGTCCCTAAACTAATATCCGCCTTAAACATGGTGATAATGGACCATGATGTCCTTAAACTAAAATAATGGGGCCCAAATGCTCATATGTTTTTAAGTCGATCTTAATCTCAAACCAGATTAACGGTCCTTAAATAAACCAAACCCAAATCTAAAATATACGGATTTGGACTAATCCGTGCCATACGGACGACGACATAAACTAGTCTCTGTATACAATCCATGGGCAACCAAAAAAAATAAAAATACATACGACATGAAGTGACTGCTGGAGAAAGAGAAAGTGGTTATCGCAATACGGTAACATAATTAACTGCAGGGGCTTACGCCTACAGGGAAGTTCGTCCCCACAATAAAAAAAAACCTCATAAAATGAGGGGGGATCTGATAAAGTATGCTACAACGGTCGCGTCTGTCCAAACCTCCGATATATGGTGCCATAAATCAACTTGGTATTTTCGGAGAGGTGGACGGATAAATCCAAATAGCATCTGCCCCCAGATTCAGGCAAGACGATCTATCCCAGTTCGTCTCTGTTTCCGGCGGTAAACAACCATCCCTTCCTAAAAAAGCCCTACATTGAGAACTCCGAAACAAGCCATCAAAATTTTGCTGTCGTGGCCAGCCGCTTCTGTGTTTCATCACTGGCGTTTTAGAGGACGGGGATCCTTCGCTACCAAAACCACTCAAGCACCAATGTTGATGTTCTCCTCACCAGAAAATACCTAATCCCGATACTTTTAAGACATCGCCGCCGACCAAAACCTCAAGCTCTACCGTGAGATCCATCTCCCTCAAATCTCCGAAAACGTCTGCATCGAATCCATCCTCTTAAGGCTTCCTCATCTCCGTCCCCGCCGGATGCACCCCGATATCAAAGCCATCAACCCTCTCACCGGGGGTGCCTCCCCATCCTGTCCGCCGCCGCCATCAGTAGCATTCGGGAATGGGGCAACTCATCGCGTTTGCGTGCATTAGTGAAAAACTTGAAGACACCCATACGGGTCGTGACCATAGCTAGACACGAATCATTTTGAACTTTACTAGTGCAGGGCCATCCTTCCCCCTAATGATACTTATAAGTGGAGATTCTCCAGATCACAGCACGCAGCAGATGGCGTGTCATCCACGTAAGCCCACTAGATTCCTAGAGGCTATGCAACTGGAATATGTATGATGCATTGGGGACATTTCTCAGCGTCTAGCCTCTGAGGTTGCACCTGACCTTTGGAGGCCTCTACTGCGTACGTTCCCTTTTTGCTTAACCACCAGCCAATTGCTCGTCTTTGAGCAATCATAGAGTTGAGCTTCCTCAGTTTCCTAGCTCGTCTCCGAGCTATCCTATAGCTGATATTTCTCAGCGTCCCTTACTCGTCTCCGAGCTATCATATAGCTGAGATTCCCCAGCGTCCCTATTTGGTCGGGAGCACGGAGCATGAGCGCCCCTATAATGGCTCTGTGTATTTCGCCACGACGAGATCTCCACCTCTCCATGTCTCGCATCCCATTCTAGCGTATCTCGCTATTAATGGAAGTATCCTGCTATCAATGCGAAAGTGACGTAGGGGCAAAACGGACGGCAGAATTTCGCATCGGCTCGCTTCAATGTGACCCCTATATAAACCCCTCCTCCGAACGATTCAAGTAACTCGAATTGAATCCAATACACTTCTATTCTACCCAATTATTCCACGATACTTACTTGATCATTGGAGGGTCCTACAGTGGTTTCACATCCCGGGATTTCTTTTGCAGGTAGCTCGGCGTCAACAACGACCAACAAACCTATTAAGATCTACGAGTCTAATATTCCACTATGAATATCAACCGTTCAGCCCCATTGGCCATAAGATCGATGGAGGACAACATCTGAGAGAGATCTCGACCTCCATCAGTTGGCACCTTCTATGGGAAGACTATTTTCCACCCAAAAAAGTTAATCTTCCGCTTTCGATTCGATGGACAACGATCATCACAATGAAGACCCTAGCACGAACTATCCCGTCCTCCGCAACGGAGACGAGGGTAGTTCCACTCCTCCTCCCAGCATCGTCAAAGCCTTATTAGCACGGATCGACCGACTGAAAACGATGGTGGACGCGCTCGCTCGTGTCCAAACTGCCAGGCATGTCCATCAAACCGCAGCCCCTGCTCCCCAGAATGGCGGCCTGCACGAGGCGACAGAGGGACATGTTCAGATCCTCGGCCTCACTCGTGTCAACCATGATGCCACGGAACACCAACGTGCCGATTCCAGCAGCCGCGATCCCCATAAGAGGAATGATTTCATGACTCATTGGGCCCTGGACAGTCCAACGTCAAGATCTCAGGACCAACCAAATGGTCGCTTCAATGCTCACCGCGTTCCCTCGCCCTCCAAGGTGACGTCGGTCTGGTCGCCTGATTCCAGGGAAGACCAACGTCACCATAATCATCGGGGTTATGCCTAGGGCGCATGTTGGGGGGAGCCACGAAGGGTTCATCTCGAAAATCTAAAGAATGTGATAGAGCGAAGCCGAAGTCGCTTTATCACCCAAGCCCGAAGCAGGGACAACAAGCACTTCGATTACGGAGAATCATCGGGATACCAGCAGTGAATCGAGTTTCTCGAGAAGAAGATCAAGGACATGTAACTCGCCACTCGTTCGCCCGGCGCATCGGCAAAATACTCCGTGGACTCTCTCATGAAGCTTTTCACTAAGCAATTGCTGAGAGAGCGGGTCTCATCTCGGAAAAAACCGCCCAGGGTGGCTCTCTTTGACGGGAAGTCTGGCCCAAAAGACCACTTGGATGCGTTCACCCTGAGCATGAGCTTTCAAGATAACTCGGACGCGGCTCAGTGCCGAGCATTCCCTACCACTCTTATCCGGGATGGGCATGATTGGGTCCGCCACCTGACTCCATGCTCAATCTCAACTTTCGACGAGTCGGCCACTCAGTTCTTTAGCTACTTCATCAGCAACCGACGGCAGAAGAGGTCGGTCGACTACCTGTTCATTATCAAGAGTGAGAACAGGGAATCTTTCAAGGGCTATATTACCCTGTTCTACAAAGCCTTTCTGGAGGTACCCGAGCACTAGGACGAGACGGTCATAACAGCTCTGAGGTCTGGTCTTAGGCACAAAGAGTGGCTCCGCTCTTTTGCATTGGCGCAACCTAAGACCATGGCCGAGGTGAAGGTCTGGACCGAGCGAGAAATCCAACTCGAGTCCGAGGTCAACGCTTATCTCCACTGGGGAGACCGAAAGAAGAGGGATCGGGAAAAGAAGAGGAAGGTTGATCGTCCGGAACCTTATTCTTCGAGGTTTCATGAGTACACGCCTCTGAACGTATCGTAGGCCGAGCTAATAGAGGAGGTGAAGAGCGAGAGATTCTTCAAGCTGCCACTGATAATACAAAGGCCGGGGAAGCAATTCTGCGGTCCGTATTGTTTCTTTCATCGATCACAAGGACACCCGACCTAGAACTGCAAACAGCTGCACGATTACATTGAGGAGATGATATGCTCCAGTCACATGGCGAAATACCTGCGAGACAAACGTCAGGCGGATAGGGAGCATGCCGAGCAACAACCTGTAGGAGAGCTGACAGTCAGACAGATTATAATCATCTCCGTTAGCTCGAGTCCGAGCAATGAGGACACCTGCCATATCCAGCTAATCATCACCCTGGATGCTCCCCAAAGTGGGACGGCCCATTCCTCATAACCGAAGTATTGCCTAGAGGAGCCTACCGACTCCAAGATTCCTTGGGTCGTAACCTTCCGTGGCTATTCAATGCAGAAAAGCTTAATTGTATAGATGAACTTGTACTCTCTTGAATAATGAGATTACTGCATTTCTGTCATCTGAACTTGTTTTGTTTCCGAGCTAGGCCCTCATCACGAGGCCGGCGGATAGCTTCATGCCCGTCGCAACCATTCACAACGGGTAGATTCCTGCCCAACATAAGTTGTGAATCTTAATCCCTCACACGAGCAGATTCCTGCTCGGTTCCGAGGCCGGCAGACAGCTTCCTGTCCGTCGCAACCATTCACAATAGGTAGATTCCTGCCCAATATAAGTTATGAATCCTAAGCCCTCACTACGAGTGCAGCGGACTACTTCTTGCCCGTTGCAACCATTCACGGTAGGTAGATTCTTGCCCGGCCTAAGCCGTGAATGCTAAGCCCTCACACGAGTAGACTCCTGCTCGGTTAGGAGGATGGCAGACATCTTTCTGCCCATCACAGCCATTCACGGTGAGTAGATTCCTGTCTGGCCTAACCCGTGAATCCTAAGCCCTCACATGAGTAGACTCCTGCTCGGTTAGGAGGCTGACAGATAGTTTCCTGCTTGTCACAACAATTCACAGCGGGTAGATTCCTGCCCAACATAAGTTGGGAATCCTAAGCCCTCATGCGAGTGAATTCTTACTCGGTTCCGAGGCCGACGGACAACTTCCTGCCCGTCGCATCCAATCACAGTGGGTAGATTCCTGCCCAACATAAGTTGTGAATGCTAAGCCCTCACATGAGGAGACTCCTGCTCGGTTAGGAGGCTGGCGGACAGCTTCCTGCCAGTTGCAACCATTCACAGTGGGTAGATTCATACCCAGCCTAACCCGTGAATCTTAATCTCTCGCACGAGTAGACTCCTGCTTGGTTCCGAGGCTAGAGGATAGCTTCCTACTTGTCGCAACCATTCACGGTGAGTAGATTCCTGTCCAACATAAGTTTTGAATCCTAAGACCTCACGCGAGTAGATTCCTGCTCGGTTTCGAGGCTGGCAGACGGCTTCCTGCCCGTCGCAACTACTCACAGCGGGTAGATTCCTGCCGAACATAAGTTGTGAATGCTAAGCCCTCGCCACGAGGCCGGCGGACTGTTTTCTTCCCGTCGCAACCATTCATAGTGAGTAGATTCCTGCCCGGCCTAACCCATGAATCCTAAGCCCTCGCATGAGTAGACTCCTGCTCGGTTAAGAGGCTGGCGGACAGCTTCCTATCCGTCGCAACCATTCACGGAGGGTAGATTCCTGCCCGGCCTAACCCGTGAATTCTAAGCTCTCGCACGAGTAGACTCCTGCTCGGTTAGGAGGCCGGCGGACAGCTTCCTTCCCGTCGCAACCATTCACAAAGGGTAGATTTCTATCCAACATAAGTTATGAATCCTAAGCCCTCGCACAAGTAGACTCCTGCTCGGTTAGGAGGCCAGCGGACAGCTTCCTGCCCGTCGCAACCATTCACGGTGGGTGGATTCCTCCCCGGCTTAACCTGTGAATCCTAAGCCATCACACGAGTAGACTCCTGTTCGATTCGGAGGCCGGCAGCCAGCTTCCTACCCGTCACACTCATTTACATTGGGTAGATTCCTATCCAACATAAGTTGTGAATTCTAAACCCTCACGCGATTAGATTCCAGCTCGGTTCCGAGGCCGGCGGACAACTTCCTGCTCGTCGCAACCATTCACAGCGGGTAGATTCCTACCCAACATATGTTATGAATCCTAAACCCTCACGCAAGTAGATTCCTGCTTGGTTCTGAGGTCGGCGGACAGTTTCCTGCCCGTCGCACACATTCACATCGGGTAGATTCCTGCTCAACATAAGTTGTGAATCCTAAGCTCTCATGCGAGGTTGGCGAACAGCTTCCTTCCTGTCGCACTCATTCACAGCGGGTAGATTCCTGCCCAACATAAAGTTGTGAATCCTAAGCCCTCACACGAGTAGATTCCTGCTCGGTTCCGATGCCTGCGGATAGCTTCTTGCCCGTTGCACTCATTCACAGCGGGTATATTCTTTCCCAACATAAGTTATGAATCCTTAGCCCCTCACGGGAGTAGATTTCTGCTCGGTTTCGAGGCCGGCGGACATCTTTCTACCCGTTGCACACATTCATGGCGGGTAGATTCCTGCCTGACCAAACCCGTGAATCCTAAGCCCCTCACGCGAGTAGATTCCTGCTCGGTTCCGAGGCCGGCGAACAACTTCCTTCCCGTCTTACACATTCACGGCGGATAGATTCCTACCCAACCAAACCCATGAATCCTAAGCCCTCGCATGAGTAGACTCCTGCTCGGTTCGAAGGCCGGCGGACAGCTTCCTGCCCGTCGCACTCACTCATAGTAAGTAGATTCCTGCCAAACATAAGTTACGAATCCTAAGCCCTCGCTACGAGTAGATTAATACTCAGTTCCGTGGCCGGCAGACAGCTTTCTGCCTGTTCCACACATTCACGGTGGGTAGATTCCTGCTCGACTAAACCCGTGAATCCTAAGCCCTCGCACAAGTAGACTCCTGCTCGGTTCGGAGGCCGGCGGACAGCTTCCTTCCCGTCGCACTCATTCAAAGTGGTTAGATTCTTGCCTAACATAAGTTTCGAATCCTAAGCCTCGCCACGAGTAGATTCTTGCTAGGTTCCGAAGCCGGTGGATAGCGTCCTGCCCGATGATACGCTACATGGACTCGGGGATCAAAGAGACACAACCGCCAAACGCCATGTCGTTCCTAGACAACCTAACACGAAGATTCCTCGAACCAAGATGAACAGAAAACCGAGTAGACCACTCTCAATCTGATCATAAATAGGCCGGAACGAGAGTGGAGGGCTAATAATGATACTCATAAGTTGAGATTCCCCAGATCACGGCACGTAGAAGATGACGTGTCGTCCATGTAAGTCCACTAGATTCCTGGGGGTTATGGAGCTGGAATAGGTATGATGTATTGGGGACACTCATCGACGCCTGGCCTCTGAGGTTGCACCCGACCTTTGGAGGCATCCCTTGCGTATGTTCCCTTTTTACCTAACCACCAGTCATTTGCTCGTCTCTGAGCAATCACAGAGTTAAGCTTCCTCAGGTTCTTAGCTCATCTCCGAGCTATCCTATAGCTGTTCCTCAGCATCCCTTGCTCGTCTCCGAGCTATCCTATAGATGAGATTCCTCAGCGTCCATGTTTGGCCGAGATCACGGAGCATGAGCACCCCAGTAATGGCTCCGTGTATCTCGCCATAATGAGATCTTTGCCGCTCCAAGCCTTGTATCCCATGCTAGCGTAACTCGCCATTAATAGGTGTATCCTGCCATCAATGCGAACGTGACGCAGGGGTAAAACGGACGGCGAGAATCTCGCATCAGCTCGCTCTAATGCGACCCCTATATAAACACCTCCTCCAGACGATTCAGGTAACTCGAATTGAATCTAATACGCAATACGTTACTACTCTGTCCAATTATTAAACAATACTTACTTGATAGTCGGAGGGTCCTACGGTGGTTTCCCATCCCGGGACTTCTTTTGCAAGTAGCTCGGCGTCAACAGCGACCAACAAACCTATTAAGATCTGTTGGATATAGTGCCCTCAAGGTAATTATTGTAATTGCAGGCATGCGATTATGATAATTAAGGGAGGACCTATATATGTAGAACAATCTTATTCGAGATGATAGTATACTATCTGGTTTGTTTTTATCATTGATGTGTACACATGTTTTACTTATTATTACGTGTCGCTAATACATAATGATGAAGCCCGTATGATTCTTGCTTGACTACTAGCATTATGATGGCGATCATATACGTGAGAGCTGGATGGTCCATAAGCACATCCTTAAATGTCCCTAGTCGTGGGAATGTCGAGACTGGGTATCGATATTCCGAAGTAGACTAGTGTATACGTTTCAAGACCCCGACGAGGGGTGATGGTCGGTCTCATAAGCCATTAGTGTTATGTCACCTAAGATAGTATACAGGTGCTCACTGGAGGTGAGTACACTGGACGGACTCGTCGAAAACTTCTAGATGGTATTATATTTATCGTCAGATTGAAGTTCTCGAGTGGCATTAGTATATATTAGTCTTTTGACCTGAGATTGTCATGTGTCTCGTGTGAGTTCCCTGTATTTTGATTACTACCCTACCACGGCTCAAAGAAATCGTGCAAACAGGTTATATTTAGGTACAGTCCCGAACCATATGGAGGTATTGAGCGATTGTCGAGGATTCGTCTCTCCTAGTATTAGGAGTCAATGTCGTGTTGTGTTCTGTAGGCTATCACCTCAAATCCGCGGCCACGATAGATGAGATTTACTGATATGAGTTCAGTAGTTTCTCGGTTGATGATGAGCTTGACTCCGACATGACTTATCGGGTTATTAGGGGTCTGACGTTTCCACCCTCTAGACCCGGTATGCGATACTCTCAAACGAAGAGACCGGACTGTACGGAGATTGTCACATTCAGGCTCAGTAGGGTATAGACGGATTTGATTGTCGACCTCCTTTTCGACAGATACCTAGTGCCGCTGACATACTTATGGTTTTTTGATTTATTCAGTAAATCACTGCCAGCGTATTGTCGAGTCTTTAAATCCCACATAGAAGATTTTCCCAGTTCAGACGATATGATATAGATGGCATATGTTGGTGCATAGAGAATGTTCGATTAAATATGTGTACAAGCTTCACAGATTTTAATTAGAAGGTTGATAATACTAGCAGTTTAGGATTCAGCCGGATTATTAAATCTAGTTTTGATTTAATAATATATATATATATATATATATATTTATTATTTAATATGTATATTCTAGTATTATTGTTCACTTTCTTGGCTATCCGTATTTTTGTACGAATATGCGTATATGTATTTCGATACGTATACCGGATTGTATTTCGTATTTATACGGAATTTTGTTCTAGAAGATGGACACTTCATTTGTTGATTTTTCTTTTATACAAAAATAAAAAATGTGGTGGAGGATGAGGTGTAAAGAAGTATGGTGTATAGAGGTATGGATTGATTTTTATATGATATATTTCATTTGGATACACTGTTCTTTCATGGTTGCAAATTATCAAGCCATTCTTTTTTCCACCTTTGCTACTTGTTCTTCACAAAGAAGACTTAGCCATTTTCCATGGCTTCTTCTTCTTCACCTCCTCCTCCTTCTTTTAGGTAGCTCACTTGAGCTTAGAAAAGAGAGAAAAAGATAGCGAGAATATTTCTACATCCCCACTCTCCATTCGTAGCGAGCTTGGAACGTCGGCCGCTTCACTAGGTGAAGCCGGAGCTTGAATCGGTTTCTCTCAGGTGGATCATTTTCAGCAAGGACGATCGCCACTCAAGCTTGATCTGGAAAGCATACACAGAGCATGGAGGGGTCTTCCATCATTGGATGGATATGCGTCAAAGGTAGTATTCCGTATCTTTGCATGCTTGGTTTGTTAGTTTAAGCATTCAGATCGATTCTAGGTTTGGGGTTCCATCATGTTAGGTTGAAATTTTTGTTCGCCATTCGTGCCTCCGCTGCACCGCGGGCACTGGGAAACCCTACATTGTTATCAGAGACTCCCAAAAAGTTTAAACTAGCTAGTTACGACATTAGAAATCACGTTTTTTCAGATATCGAAAACTGTTGAAAAACAATCCCAAAATTTTGAATTTTGAGAAGTTTGCACACCCCGCGGGCGCACAGTTTTAACCGAGAAGCCGCAAGGTGGAGCGTGGGCATCCCAGAGAGACCCCTGGAGGGCCTAAAGGCTGGGCCCACTCCCCAAGACCACCACGAGGTGGTCATGGGGGTGGGGACCCGAAACTGCACCCCTATAGGCATTTTCGGGTTTGCCTCACCCCCTGGCCACTTTGTAGTGGCCTTGGGGATAGGATACCCCCTAGGCCCCTCAATTGAAAGTTAATTTTGTGCTCTAACTCCCCGTGAAGGTTCGGGCGCATTTCATTTTGATTCGGACTTCCAAATCGGTTCAAAACTTGCTTTTTTTTATGTTTAGTGCACTAGGTTTTTGTTCCCTTAGTATATTTGGGATGTGCACTAATTGTGTTGCGGAATTCTAATGTCGTGACTTCGTTTGCATGTGTGGATGTGTTGTTAACATCGTCTAATTTCTATACACTCAATTAGACGAGTTTGCACACTTGTTTCGGTTACTTATTTCCGTGGATATATACCTTGATTATGGCTTAGTAGGATTGTCGTGTCGGATAGCCCTTCGTGCGTTGCTTGTACAGTTTTGATTTACTTTGTTGTATTCATTTGTTCAGGATAAGCTCCAACATGTGGCCTCCATTTCCGTATTATGTATATTCTTTTATTGGGGCTCGACCAGGATGTGGTCGATGTCACCCTTTTATATATATATATTTCATTTCTGTATTAGGATTAACCCAGGAGAAGTGCTCGAGTAGCTGGGTTCTGGAGTGCAGCAGTTGGCCATCTTATGGAGTTGAGATCGGGCTGTCTCGCTCTAGAATTGACGGGTTGCTCACCGCACTTGTAAGGGTTGTAGGATTCGACCCGCGGAGGGGTCCACAAGTTACCGGATTCTAGAAAGCGGTAGGTGATCGACTCATTTCATTGAGGGCGTGTTACCTAGTTTCTAGAATTGGTAGGTGGCTTTCTGCACTCGTAGGGGTTTATGATCGACTATGTATGGGCTATCTACACGACCGGGGAACATCGCGTTTCATTTACGGCTCAGATGAAACGTGGGGCTCCAAGTTTATCCGCTATTCCATATTGTTGTTCGCATGTCTGTGATGATTCTTATTTACCTGTAATGATTATTATCTGCCTGCGATATTGATATATATATATATATTTATATTATATTAGTAGATGCTTCTATAGGTTTTGCATCCGCGGAAGCCTTGTCCCCGCCCTGCCGTAAGTTAAGTAACCTTACGGTGAAAACCTGGGACCCCGTGGCGATGCAAATAGCATATAAAAGTATGCTATTTTGGTTGTTTCTATTGTGGCTTGATCCCTTCACAGTTTTCGGAACCAATTTTTAAAACTATTTGATGTTGTCGGAACCGATTTTTAAAATTACTCGGTTTTCTTCAAAACAACTGTCATATTCTTTTGCTTTACGTTCAGGTATTCGATTAGGAATATCTAGCACCTCATTTTATAAGGAAAGTGCCTTGATCTCTTCACGGAGAATTTGCACTCAAGAAAAGATTTATGTTACTAGTTTTAAAAAACGGAGCTTAAACCGCTCCATTTCAAAGCCACTCGAGTTCCTTCAACGATATCAAGTGTTCACCGCCAAAAGACCGGACTGAGACACGGAGACGTCTAGCCTGAATTTAGGGGCAGACGCTATTTGGATTTCTCCATCCACCTCTCCGAAAATACCAAGTTAATTTATGGTACCATATATCGGAGGTTTGAATAGATGCAACCGTTGTAGCAGATTTCATCAGATTCCCCATCATTTGAGAGGGGATTTTGATTGTGGGGACGCTCTTCCCTACAGGCGCAAGCACCTGCAGTTAATATGTTATCGCGTTATGATAACCACTTTCTCCTACTCCAGCAGTTCACTTCGTATCGTGTGTATTTTTGTTTATTTTGGTTTCTCGTGAATTGTATACGGAGACTATTTTATATCGTCGCCCATAGGGCGCGAATTAGTCCAAATCCGTATATTTGAGATTTGGTTTTGTGTTTTGAACTTAGGTTATATGTTCTTTTAGTTCAAAAATGTTTTGTTTGGTTTAAGGACCGTTAATCTAGTTTAAGATTAAGATCAATATAAACATATGAGCATTTGGGCTCAATTTATTTTAACTAAGGATACATTAGTTCTCACGCCCCGCTTCCCAAAAGAGCAGTAACGACACGTGACAAGCCTGCGGCGTATTTATTTAGAGAAGCTCATTTCTCAAAACAAATACGCTATGCGTAATATAAGCAGTATAATAATGACAAGAAAAGACAAGTGAAAATAAAATCCAACCAATTTATATATTTACATTCTTAACTTTACAGAGTTTAACTGATACAAAAAGTCTAAACATAAAATGAAAGTGTCTAAACATGTGACTTACTGAAGATGAAAAGCAGGAAAGAAAACTAATGATCTGTTTCAGGTGCGAACTGGTTGTAATTCTCTGCAGTGGATTCCACCTCCTCTGATCCTAAGTCACCTGATGAACATTCCAAGAAACAAAAGATGGGTGGAATGCTCGTCAGCGAACTTGTGCTCGGTAAGTCCCAAAAAGATGTGTAATATATATATATATATATATATATATATATATATATATATATATATATATATATATTAAGTGCAAGATGACATGTAATATAGTATAAATGGAAATTGTAATATATGAACAAGTATGTTAATGTATATGGCAACTATGTCAGCATGACAAATAAGTAAAATATGGCCATGGAGTGTAGGTATAGTGAACATGAAGTGGATGTCCGTGTTCTAAGGGGTCTCTACAAGGTAATATATCTTAACGTCAGTTCAAGTGTGAATATCAACCAATCTCAAGAGTATTCTCGAACCCAAGGCTATCGTGCAGGGGCAAAGAATCACGGGCCCAAAATAACGGGACTTCAATTGTTATTGAAGTATTCCAAACCCAACTGCCTATCATCCAGGGGCTTGGAAACACGGGCCCTCATTCATGAATTCGTGATGTACCGTTTCAGCCCGGTACCACAGCAACATTATTTGTATCGTTTCAGCCCGGTACCATTGCAACGTTATTTTAGTAATGGGACTCCTGAGATTCCGTTGGATTCATACTCAAACTACCCCAACGCTTTGCGTATATTAGTCTGTGATTAAAGTTATAAGTCTTGCTCAAATCCATGAATACATAAGAGAGTGCAATTCAAGTATCGAGTCGATTTCAAGTATTCAAGTCAATTGTTCACGTATTCATGTCAAGTGTTCATGTTAAGTCATTACGTATTCATGATTTGGGTCAAGTCGAGTCAAGTATACATATTGGGTTCAAGTATTTATGATTGAGTCGTGTCAAGATCAAGTCAATTCTAGCATGTAATGGTTTAATCACAAGTCATATAGATAAAAATAGATAAGCAATTATAGAACATGATACGAGATAAGTATACAAGTAACATCCAAAAACAATGTTGTAAATATGTGATATATACGAATAGTTAATCAAGTCAATTGAAGTCGGAAATGTATACGAAAACATGGCCTTAAGTGTTATGAACACGTGAGTTCCAGTCTTGCCTAAATACGACTACCGTTTTGGGAGATATATATGTTTTCGTATCGTTGCGCAAAACAGATCAGAATTTGTTCGGCACCGTCACACATTTTTAAAACACGGTTTAAGTTAATTTATATCGGGTTTCAGCCTAAAAAAATTATTAGAAAATTGTAGGTCTTTCGGAGTACTTATCCAAAACACTAAGATTCACACGATTTGGATTTCTGAAGCTCTAGTTGTGATCATTTTAAAATCAGCGTTTAAAACAGAAATTCAGATATTTGGACAACAACTATATGTTATATTGCAAATCTTATATCGATTTGTTTCATGCGTTTATAAGTAATCTAATATACAAGAAATTATATCTCTATCAATTGTACATCTACACATCTAAATTTTGTCACGAACGGATATCGGGTGCTCGACTTATGTCCTATTTAAAAACAGTGTGTGAATCAGGACAGATTCTGTCCAGATTCGTTGCTTAATATTGTAACGCAGTTTTCTATATTTTACATCATTTTAAGTAAAAACCTAAAACTAAGAAAATTTAGATCTTTCGATTTGGATGTCCAAAACAATCGAGTTTGCTCAATTTGGACATCGGTAGACCGAGTTATGTGTCTTAAAATTTGATCGATTAAAATTGTTTTCAGATTTCAGAAAAAAAAACAGTGACTAAAAGTATCATAAGTTCAAAACCGTTCTTCGGTTCGATATTATTTTTTTCATTGTAGACCTAAAATTCTATCTATTATTTATCCTAATTTTCCTAAGATTTTCAGATGTGAAAATTAATTTTTAAAAATTATTTTAAGAACAAAAGTTATCCGAGACCGTATTTAAAGGTAGCAAAACTGCTGGATTTATTTGCAGCTTCATTTTTCTCTTTTATATAAAAAAATTAAAAAAATTTAAAAAAAATGGCACATGCAATATTTATTTAAAATTGGATCCCCTAATGTTAATATATGGATCATGAATTTCGACAAGGTCCCATACCAGCAAAGTCCTAATTTCAAGAGAGCTTATGTAAAGTTGTGTTATCGTGCATTGTTTATTTATATTCAGTTCTTGATATTCCTAGTTAACGTAAAAGTAAATCTATGACATTAAGAAAATAATGAATAAACATGAAGGTTAAGTATAAACAAACAATATTTTAAAAATATATATGTAACTATATATATATATATATATATGAGAATAATGGAGGAAAGATGCCATAGGAGGGAATTTCCTCCTATGACGTCGAAAAAATACACCCTCCATTTTTTCCGTCGATCGGCACCCACCATCTTCATCGTTATCATCTAAGATGTGGATACACCAAATTTCATGTGATTCTACAACCATTTCACCTTTGATTTAGCAATGTAAAAAGTTCTATTGTCGGTAAACCATTAATTTTGAACCCACTAAATCAACGGTGAAAAAGTTGTAGAATGACATGAAATTTGGTGTACCCACATCTTAAATGACAACGATTTTTTCGACGCCATAGGAAGAAATTCCCTCCTATGGCCTCTTTCCTCCATTAACCTCTCTCTCTCTCTCTCTATATATATATATATATATATATATATATATATATATGAGAATAATGGAGGAAAGAGGTCATAGGAGGGAATTTTCTCCTATGGCGTCGAAAAAACACACCCTCCATCGTGTTTTCCGACGATCGGCATCCACCATCTTCATCGTTATCATCTAAGATGTGGGTACACCAAATTTCATGTGATTCTACAACTTTTTCACCGTTGATTTAGCAATGTATAAAGTTCAATTGTCGGTAAACCGTTAATTTTGAACCCACTAATTCAATGGTGAAAAAGTTGTAGAATCACATGAAATTTAGTGTACCCATATCTTAGATGATAACGGTGAAGATGATGCATTCCGATCGTCGGAAAACACGATGGAAGGTGTGTTTTTTCGACGCCATAGGAGAAAATTCCCTCCTATGGCATCTTTCCTCCATTATTCTCTCTCTCTCTCTCTCTCTCTCTCTCTCTCTCTCTCTATATATATATATATATATATATATATATATATATATATATATATATATATATATATATATATATATATATATGCACTCGATTAGGTACCACGGTCAAAAAAATGAAATCATGGAGAAGACAAAATAACAGAGTGAAAGAGGTGGAGAGGGAGAAAAGGGACTTACAGGTTGTGTGAGTCGGTATAATAACCGGCTCACCGTTTTGATAAAATCCTTAATCGAGACTTTGAACCTTGATGGAACCGGTGCTTCTTCAAGCTCGAGGGAAATGAGATTTTTTTATTTTATTTTTAGAATTGATCAAAAGGAAATGGCTAAGATAGGATGAAGAAGTGATGGGGAGATATTTGTATTAAAAGAAAATTGAAACTCTTCATAATAATTTTACTTAAATATAATTTATAACCATCTAATTATGTTGAATATGAAATGAAATGTCATTTTTAGGTTAGGGATTTTATAAAAATAGAAAAAAATAATTGCTAGTCCCAAGGATCGAATATGTGGTTTATGGAATAACAATGTAAGGACTTAACCAATAAGCTACAAATTTGTTCATGCACATATTTAACAAGAATTAAATATATATATTGTTATTTGAAAAGAAAGTGGGCTTTTGGGATCATAGTTTTATAAAAGAAATGAAAATGAGATTGGATTTGGGTTATGGGCCGGGTCAGGTCTTGCGTTTAATTTGAAATAGGTTAAAATTTAGTTTTAAAAAAATGGGTTTGGGAAAAATAGATGGAATAATAAAATAATATATTTAATAGAAAATAAAATATACGGAAAAATACTAAGAATAAATAAATACAATATTTTACTAAAAAAAACACGAATGTATAGTAATATTGGGGTCATTACATTAGTCCTATTTGAGACTAATATAAATTTAGCAACATTTCAAGAATCATTTTTTTATTAAGATCCATCCATAAAGCATTTGGGAACAGATGCAGAAATTTCAGAGAGAGACTGTTAGACAATTTGGGCTTGGTCTGCTCAATTTTTTCTTCTTTCTTTTCTTCAAAAATGCTAAGCACTTATTTGGGTCTTCTTTGCTCAGCCCCTTTTTTTATACAGGAGTGCTAAGCACTTGTTTGGAACTCTGGCGCTCACATGTGTATCATGTGAAACTCTCAGTCATGGGCATTGCCCATTCAGTGCTTTCACTGAATATATATAATGCTAAGCATTTTTTATGGCGTCCGCGTGAGGAGCACGTGCGGTGCTGTCTCATTTATTTTGTTGGGCGTGCACGTGTGTTTTACGTAAGGCACTAGGCGCTGCCCAATCAATGCTAAGCATTTAGTCATTTTGGCTGCATATGAAGTGCTGAGCACTTCTACTCAGCGCTCACGTGTCTTTCACGTGAGGCGCTGGCCTTCTGTTTTTTCCACCCACGTGAGAAACACGTGGGGTGCCGAGTCTTTTGTTTGGGGCGCCCATATGTTTTTCACGTGAGGCGCCGAGCTCCTTTTCTCTTATTTTTTTCTTCTTCTTTTTTTAGAGATTGAATATCTGTTAATGACATTTTGACCATTAATAATCACCAAGATATTTGTTTCTGGGATCGAATTTTCTTTAAGAACTAAGTTCTTATTCTTTTTTTATAAGGACTAAGTTCTTTTCGTAAGGTTAAACCTTATATTTACATGAATTAAATTCCTAGAATATAGGTTCTTTTTCTTTTTCTTTCTTTTTAAGCTAGTTCTTTTCCCCTATATTTTGAGTTTGAAGAACATAATCTCCCTGATGAGAATTGAATTCTCAACTTGCGGGGAGATTTGCTTTACAAAATCTCAAATCAGAGGAAGAAGTAAGTTCTTATATGAAGGGTTAAACCCTTATTTCTCTTTATACTAGGCAAAGGAGATATTTTTGATCACTTATTTTTCTTTACCTAGAGTTTGAAAGGAGAGAGATCTTCTTCTTCTTTTGAGAATTAAATTCTCTGTTTTTCTTTTTTGTGGAGAAACTTATGGGGTCAATCCTCTATATGAGACTTGAAGTCTCGGTTCCTTTATATAGTAGAGGCAAATTGTTGATTAATTTGAGAAAGTCTATCATTGAGAGATTCCAATTGATTTTATTGGTCTCAAAAATTATTTGGAGAATTTTATCCACCGTTGGATCTTTGATCCAAGGATTTCTGTTTTACAGAATATATTTTCTTATTTTTAACAAGATTGGAGAAGTATTTTCCTATATATAGAATTTTTTCTATTAAATGGTGATTTTTAATCACCATTGGATTTTTGATCCAAGAGATCTCTATTTTACAGAGAACAATATTTCTTTGTTTGGAAAGATTGGGGAAATATATTCCCAAAATAGAATTTAATTCTATCATTGGATTTTTGATCCAACCGAGAATATCTTTCTCACTTGGAAAGATTAGGGAGATATTTTCTCCTGGAAGAATTTAATTCTATTATTTGATGATTTATCATCGCCATTGGATTTTTGATCCAACGGCTATATTTAACAGAGAATATCCCAGATTTTAGGGAAATATCTCCCATGTAGAATTTAATTCTACCTGTTTTTAATTTAGGTGTCGGTGCTCATGTGTTGTGCGTGGACGTCACTTAGGAATTTAAGTCTTATATATGATAGGCGCTCCTGAGCTTTGCACATTAACGTCCACGTGAACCTCACGTGCGGCGCGGCCCTAGGATTTAATTCTATAAGAGATTAGTGCTGGTGCTGGTGCTGGCGCTCTCGTGGGGAGCACGTGAGGCGCTGCCTCATTAGAATTTAATAGATCTTAGCTCTTTTTATTATGTTTAATTATTAGGGGAATAAATGCCCCCCACCGTTGTTCTCACGTGCTTTACACGTGAGTGCAACGGTGTCGCTTTTACCACCATTGGATCACCTAGGAAGTTGAAGTGTTCCCTCCACGTCTTATAAATAGGGCCTTAGGCTCTTGAGATGACTGTTATCTTTTCATCTTCTTTCTTGAATCTTCCTTTCTTTTGAGAATTTAATTCTCGTTTCCCAGAGTTTAGATCTCTGTCTCCCAGAACTCTTTTGAATAGAGTATACTCTGCCAAATTTCTTGGTAAGAACTATAAACAGAGCTTAGCTCTCTCTTGATCTCTTGGAGATCTAAAAAAAACCTTTCTTTTTATAGATTGTGGATCTTAACGTCCTCATCCAAGACTTGAGAACCTTTAATTCTCCTTCTTAGGGTTTACCCTGCTGTCAATTGATCGCACGCCGATGGCGTGTCGGATGTTCAAAGAATTAAAGTGTAACCGCGATCAGGACGGTGTCGCTTTGCAGCTAGCCGGTGAGCACGGGTCGGTCCACAGGGAGATGGTGTTATCTTACCTTCTTGTCTTAGACGAGTCAATAAAGAATCTGTATGTGTTTGTTCTAACCTATGTGTTTATCTGCAAGTAAGAGGTTGTTAAGAAAAGATACGAGATTATAAGCTAAAGAAATCCGTACTCAAAACCTTTGAGCCGAGTCTTGACCAATTGAAGCTAAGCAATTGGCAACAACGTGGATTAGGGGATTTAAGCGCGGTATTCGTGGAATCCGGCTTATTTACCCTTGTCCTTCCGTTCTTGTCTCTTGCTTTCGCCTCCGGCCAAACCGAACGCAACCGGTCGTGGTTAGGAATCACTGTTACCTTGTCAGGGTACGGTGCCTAACGGAGCGCTTGCGTATGGTTTGGGCGAAGTTCAAATGGAAAATAACGGGAAAAGGAATTGGCAAAGAAATGTTAACTTATAAAACCGTATTAATTCTTATCAACAACAATAATTACAACATTTACAAAATGAACAAAAGAGAACAAAAAGAAAAGAACAAAGAAAAGAAAAGATACAAGCATGAATAAAATTGCATGAAATAGAATGCAAGTAATAAAAAGACAAGTAATAAAAAGCGAGTAATAAAAGAATACGGAACTAGGACCCAAGCCAAGCATGTGCTCAATAGCCAACCCTTAAACTTGCAAGCTCAATGAAGAGGTTGCAAGATCAAGGGAAGGGTAGAAAACGCATGTGAAATGAAGTGCTAGTCCCGGCAGAAAATACGACCCTTGAGATCAATAACTAACTCTTAACCATTCAACCTCAATGAAGAGATTGAATGAGCAAGAGAAAGCAGAAATCTCAAGGGGGAGCAAACTAACAAGAAAGATAAAGAACCCTCATCTTCATTAATCTTCCACTCAAAAGCTCTCACTACAATTTAATGGAGAAAGAATGAAGAAGAGGAAGAAGAAGAACAAAATTCTACAAAAAAGAGAACAAAGAAAAGCTCTCTTGGTTAAGCTCTGGTCCGGGGTATTTATAGGAGGGAAACTGGAATTCTAGGGCAACCATCTGTCCATAAATGAAATCCCCAAAGTAACCCCAAAATCTGACAGTGAGTGGGCCCCACCCTGCGGCGCATGCGCGGCCAAACCCCTACTTTGGCCGCGCATGCGCGGCCATCTTGGGGAGTTGGGTGGTCTACTTTGGTGGCTATCTCTGGTTCCCTGTTTCCTTGTGTTTGGCATCTTCAGAATACACAAAAGTCTTCTACGATATCAGCAGATTTCCAAGTCCAAGATTGCATTATCTTTTTACTTTTGACTTTGTCTCTCCCTCGAGCTCCGCGCATCCATTGATTCTTGTGCAGCCCACCTCGTGCTCTGTGCTTGTCCCAGACATGAATGACCACTGTCACATGTCTTGTATCGGGAACCGGTACTCGGCACTGGACGGATATGGATGACCGGAACTCGGCTTTTATCTGCTGTCGACAGATGTTCTGCTTTTAGCGTAACTGTGGAGATTTTATCCTGATTTGCAATATCTGTACTGGAAACCTGTATTCTGTAAACATGTAACAAACACGGATTAAAAGTACCTACCTATAAACATACGAGCGTAAGAATGGGCGGTATAAAATGCAATATTCTGATATGAACATCAATCTTGACATTTTTTCTAGAATTTGATTCCATCGATTAACCCATAAGTTTTTCTGACATGGGGCTCTCTTGGATTTAATCCTACTATTTGGAGGAATTTAATTCCATTTTTTTTGCAGAACTTAGCGTTAATTTGGATCTTAAGAACTTTAGGAATTTTGTTCCTTTTACTGTTCTTGGATGTTTTTTTCAGAATTTTTGAGGTTTTAATCTTTTCTTTCTTTTTTTCACAGATTTGAATCTGTCATTTATTTTAAATAGCCCGCCTTTCGGAGAATGTTGGGAGTTCTTAACTCCACTGTTTAATGAGCACTATTCATTTAATGAGAATCCTTTTGGATTTTCACAATGGGCACATGGCTTATCATTGATGAGTCACCACCTTAATTTTGTGGGCCCACTTTTTTTTAGACTTTAGTGACTTTAGTATTTCGATCGCTAACCCTCCACTGGGTTTTCTTTTTAGGTACCATGGTTTCTGGTTTCTTTTTTCCCTATGTTTGTCCGGAGAGTGCTTTTGCCGATGCCCCTACTGATCGTGAAGTCCTTGCTTTAATCCAGGACTACGATCCGGAATGGAAATCTCTTCATCTATGGGGAGCGTGGTACAGCTATATTATCCGGGGTCGGCACAGCTTTACTTGTGAGGCACCATCAGAACCGATCCCTTCGATTCATTATGCTGACCCTCCGCAGGTTGCTTATGCTGTGAAAGAGGTCAATTGGACTGCGGAGGGTCGTCTTCAACCTTCCATGGTATCGATACCAGTCCAGCCGCCAATGGCCCTAGATATTTTGGGGTGTCGCATATATCAAGAAGAGGCGCGTCCTTGGGGTCAAATTTATACAATAAGAGTGATCCCTCGACATCCGGCTAGTTACCTCCTCTAAGCCCGCTACATCTTATTGGCCAAGAAACCGCTACTGCTGAAAACCGGGTTATATCCAGCGGTCTGCCCGTCTCTTTTCTATTACCACACTCCTCATGTGTGGTGGGCCAAATCTCTCTTGGAACAGTGGAATATTCCGACCTATACGTTTCTATTATTAGACCCGGAAGTATCAATTTCGCTGGAAGAATTCGCAAATATTTCCGGATTATCCGTCAGAGGGGAGCATTATGAGGAGATATTTCCTCCCGACGAGTATATCTTCACCACCGAATCGGTAGTCATGGACCTTACTCCGGAAAACGCTATCCAACACAAGTTCCCGAGTCTGATCAAAGTGTTGAATATCTATGAAAGCTTATTTTTGGAGTCCGGGGGTATAGGGTTAGCTTTACGGACTTTGTCGCCCGTTTCCTTCGTCCGGAGGTTCTATCGAAGAAGGCTGCGAAGTTTGCTAAGCTTGATGATCCGTTCGGTTTTGGCTTGGACAAATTGCCGTCTGCAGATGCGGATTTGAAGCAGTTCTTTATTCCGGACACCCCCATCGTCCTTTTTGCAGAGATTGCCGCTATGGACATTGACGAGGAAACGTTTTTCGTGGGCTTCATTGGTTTGTGGCTGAGCTAGTTTTCACTCCCAATGCATTCTCGCTACATGAGACCGTCTGTTTTCTATTTGGTCATCGTATTGCGGCGGAGACGCGTATGGCTGTTGGGGTTGCAAGATTAGCCGATTTGTATCATGACCTAAGTATAGCAGTCGACACAACCCAGCCGAGTTTGAAGCCCGTAAATCTCCCTTTACATTATTTTACCTCATTGATCGAGATGTATGTGTTGGGTGCCTTTGTTGTGCGTAAGCGGCCTAAATTTTATGAAGGGTACAATTTCCCCCGGGTCATGCAACTGGTCGATGCTTCTTCTTCGGACCCAACACAGCGAGAGGCTCAGCGATTGCTTCTGCGGCCGTGCATGGTTGGGGACAACATGACCTTTGTTGATAGGGTCCTGACTATTAGTAAAGAACCCTCCAAAGTGGTCCAGCCGCTTCATGATGTCTTCAAGGATGGGGTTTCTACTTTGAGGGCCCGGGAAATCATGCATTTGTATTCTATTAGGCCGGATTTCCTAGTATTCAGGAAAAAAATGCCTCACTGTTATTCAGGAGGTATAACCCGCATCGCTTTGCTCAACAATCCGGCTATAACCAAGGCGTTCCCCTCGAAGCATTTCTTATCGATCCGGTTGCTTCAAAGAAGATCGTCCGCAACGTGGTGCATCACTTTATACGGTTGAATACAAGGTCTTATTTTCTGATTGCTGAGCCGAGTCATATTTCGAAGGCGTCCAATTCCAATATAGCCTGGTATCAGCATGCGACAGGCATCGTTATCAAAGAAGAAAGGCGGATGCTCCTTGATCATAAGGATTCTGTCCCGGCCAGTAACCCCATGGTTCCAGTTGTCCGTACTTCTTTGAGAGAGAGCGACACGGTCGGAGTTCCGTGAGCTTTTCCAATGGTGTCGTTGTTAGTTATATGTATGCCTTAGAGGCCATTACTGTACATACGATGTATATTGTAGTGGATGCTAGGACATATATAGGGAGGACTTTCTTGCTCGACATGATAGTATGCTATCTGGTTGTACTTTATCTTAACATGTACTCTGATTGTCTCTATGTTACATGTTGATAAAGCCCTTAGGATATGTACTCGACTACTGGGACTATGATGAGATCATACTAGTGGGGCCACGGTAGTCGGCGAGTACATCCTATAACTGTTCCTAGTCGAGGGTGTATCGAGACAGGGCATCGATGCACCAGAGTAGACTAGCGTATACGCATCTTGACCCATATGATGGGCGATGGATGATCCCATATCCATCGGTGTTTGACATCAAGGATGGTGTACGGGTGCTCAGTGGAGACTGGGTACACTGGACGGACTCGCCGAGAACTCCCAGATGGTATTATACCATACGTCAGATGGCAGTTCTCCGGTGACACTGATACAGAGTAGTCTGTCGACCCGAGATCGTCATAGAGTCTTGTGTGATTCCCACTGTGCTTTGATTTCCATCATACCACGTCCAAGAGGGCGTGCAAAAAGGTGGCTTTTGGGTACAGTCCCGAATCACATGGAGGCAATGAGCGATAGGAGGGGATTCGTCTCTCCCGGTATAGGGAGTTGATGTTGTGCTGTGTTCGATTGGCTATAACCGGAAATCCCTGGCCAGGGTTGCTGAGATTTACTGGCAAGTGTTATCAGTAGTTTCTCGAACTGTTATAGACCTCATATCGACACGACTTATCGAGCTACTGGGGTCTGACGTTTACCACCCCTAGGCGAGATATGCGACATATCAGACGACGAGACCGGACTGTACGGGAGTGTTACTGTTTGGATTCACAGGAGAATGTACAGGCTTGCTTGTTGATCTTCTGAGCGCTCAATACCTGGGTAGCTGTTACGTTTAGCAGACCGCTTGCAGCTTGTGGGTGTTTGATATGATCATCACCTACTGCCGGCGTATTGACGATTCTTTAGAGTCCTACACAGAGGTTTCTTGACTCAGGCAAAATGGAGTAGGAGCACATATGTGATATGTGCGGGATCGAGGATAATGCGATATGTGATACCGTATTCTATTCTCGCGATATTTGCTATCAGCCGGTTCATCGGATCAAGTGTTGATTCGATGAATCGGTACGGATAAATATTAGCCGGTTATATGCGATATAGCCGGATTGTCGGATCAAGTGTTGATTCGATAATTTAATGTATAATAATATATATGATATATTAAATTGCATTAACTAATATTTGCTCACTAAAAGATTCTTTTTCTCACTCGGGTAATACATTGATATATATGCGATATATGCTAAATGTATTATTTTATTTTGTTACGATAAATATTATATATGTGATATATAATATTGTAACATGATATGATAACTAATGCAACTTGTTTAGTGGAGTTTAAACATGATTAGGGTTTGGATTAGGGTTAAGCTTTCTAGATGTTTCTAGAAGCTTTTCTTTTTGTCATGATAAAGATATTTTCAAGTGAGTCATGCTTTAACCCAACCCAAACCCTAACCCTAGTTAATTCTCTACAAAGGTTCACTTGACCATGGTTGCATAATTCTATAATATTATTCTTTTCCTATTCATCACAAAAGGATTCTAACATTATTCATCTTCTTCCTCCTTCATTCTTTCATAAAAAGCTTACTAGTTTTTCAAAAGGTGATGAATAAATATGAGAAAAAGATAAATAAAGAGAGCAAAAATCTTACTTCATCATCCTCATCTTCCCTTGCCATTTAGATGAGGGTGTTCACATCATTTCATGACTGTTAGCTTGTGTTAAAGAAACTTCAAGGTAGATCATCTTAGTATCGAAGATCGGAAACAAAGGTTGCGTCTTTCTCTTCGTGGAACCTCTCGAGAGTCCGGATCCCGATGATCGCAGCGAAGGGACCACAACACGGAGCATATGAAGTGAAGGACCGGATCTACAAAGGTTGTAATCCCTCTCACTTAGTGTTAAAGTGTTTAGCATGCTTGTTTTCGCCTAATCTCTAGTTTAAAGTTCCGTATTCGGGTTGTTCGGCACGGCTAATTTTTTAATCGGGCATGGTTGATGCCTCGTAGACCCTTGTGCGCGTGCCTAGGAACCCAAAAGTTGTATCAGAGCCAAGCTAGAGCTTTAGGTGAAGTTTAGACGAAGTTTGAAGTCCGATCGAACCCGGAAAACCCGAACAAACCCCTTCTCTGGAAATTTTCTGAAAGTTTGGATTTTTGCGAATTAAAAATTGCCAAAAAATTCAGCAGGGAATTCTATGAGATACTGTGAAGTACGTGGTTTTAACTCGACAAGTGAGGCGCGGAACCGCGGCCTATCCCTGGCATTAGCGGCGGTTCCGCGGCCATTTGGCTGAGTTACACCACGTGGCTTACACAGTAATTCTTGTCTTGAAGTGCTGAGTCTTCTGGAAATTTTTATTTTTACTCAACGGTTGAGTTTTTCTGGGGTTGTTTTGGGGATTCAATTATTCGATCGGATTGTCTAATTTTGTCTATGTGTTTTGTCCGGATAATTTTTAGAAACTGTTAAAAAGTTCGAACGGATATCAATAACTCACTTTTTCCCCTGTCGGAAAATTTTTCAAAAGTTGGATTTTTTCTCGTGTTTAAGAATGTTCTAAGTCATGCAAGTAACTCGGTGGACCCTCTAGAAGACAACAAACCTTAACTCGATTATGTGACCGTCTTGAACTGCCCTTTGAACCTTAGGGTTTGGGGCAGTACGGCGTGCCACATGTGAGGCGTTGGCTTGACCCTTCTACGGCTGGACCATTGGTACTGTAGCATGTGATGGATGTTTTTAAACTGTTTTCAAGTGTTGAGATATATTGGGGAAATCTTGGGTGTTTGGTGATTCGATCGGAAAGTTTAACTTTTTTTCTATTTATCTGGAATGTGATACAATATTTGGAATCCACAGGTAGTTATGAGATAACTAATTTGAATATTATAAACATAGCAGTTTAGTCTCAGATGAGCGGTTGCCACGGAATTTTGATGTGATCAAAAGTCCATCGCAATCACGTAGAATACGCGGATACTCGCTGGGTAAACTTAATAGACAGCCTCACTCCATAACCACGACCAAGTGACTGTAGGAGAACCCCGTCGCCGAAAGCATCCGTTCGGGTGCTCCCGGTAGCGGTGTTCCGCCTTAGTGCACTTCGTCGACGGTATCAGGGGTGCGGCCGTCTACTAAAGTTTGCGACGAGCATTCGATCAGGACGTCGGGAATCTTGTTGAATTGCCCGACTTAATATTGAAAAGAGTTTTCGATAATGAGACTAAAATGCGGGGTTTATAATTGTTAGGCATGCGATGTCTAAAGGTATTCATTTGGTTAGGCATGCGATGTCTAAGGAGGTTGCGGATTCCAACTGTTGTAGTTTTACACTTTCTTTTCTGTGACCGTAAGCGTAGTATGTGGTGTATCGCCGGCTTCGTTGCTATACATCAACGACAATCGGGATACGCATACTTGCTTACGTTGATGATATGAGATATTATGTGTTGCTGTGATATGTTGTATTGGATCGTCGCGTTTGAATAGCCGGGGGTTTTATGTGAGATGAGAGTTTTTCTTTTTCATTCATGTAAAATTCATATGTATGTAATATTCTTTTATTGGGGCACTTCCAGGTAGCGGAAGCTGTCACCGTTGTATATTATTTACTTTTCCGCATTAGGTAGACCCAAGGCGGGGAGCACAAGTAACCGGGTTCTAGGGTCCAGTGGGAGACCATCTCGAGGAGTCGAGACCGGGTCTCCTAACCCTAGAATTGGCAGTGTTACTTGCCGCTCTCGTAGGGGTCTAGGGATGTGGGTTTGGCTATTCATCGCGACCGTGGAATCCGTGTTTTATACAGGCTCGTATTGAAAACACGGACGTCCTAGTATATCCAATATTTCATATATGTTCTTCTGCTGCAATGTTCTGTGATGAGATCATATTACTGCCTGAGACGAATGTTTATATTATATATATATGAGATATATGTTATATTGCAGATTTCGTTTCAAAAGAGATGCTTGTGAAGCATAATAAAATGGGACTTCATTAATGAGATTAATAAAATAAAAAAAAAACCTAAGATGTTGTAGAAACTTGTTTACAAAAACTGGTAGCTCTAGTTCTTGCTTTGCATCGCGGTGTTCCTTGTAGAACATCCTGCACCTTATTCGATAGGGAAAGGACCGAGATCCCTTCACCGGGAGTGACTCCTTTAGCAATAACTGGCAGATGCTACACACTCGGTTTATCTTTTGATTGCTTTTAATAGTTTTTGCTTTGCATAGTGATATATATGATATATCCTGCACCTTATTCGATGAGGAAAGGGCCGACGATCCCTTCACCGGGAGTGACCCCTTTAGCAAAACTAGAAAAGCCTAAAAAACACTCCATTTAAAATCACTCGATTCTACAACGATATCAAGTTCATTATGCAAAAGGTTTTCTTAAAAACCTGTCGTAGCCCTCCGTCATTTCAGATAAGGACTATTTAGTATTCGTGCTGCGTTTGTTGGCCTTTGTCAAGGCGTAGTGTGCGGTAGCTGAATAGTACTTATTTGCTTATGCATATGATGCAGATTGGATTAGGGTAGTCGTGCGACCTTGTTGGCCTTTGTCAAGGGCCGTGCGGGTGGGTTTAATACAATCAAGAAATGACGGGTTGAACTTGACTAGCAGCCTATGGTTTGTTGGCCTTTGTCAAGGTCATAGGACGGTTGGGGCAAAATATTATTGGGAATTTCAAGTGTTGAAATTTGCAATGAGATTGCATACCTTCTATGAGATAGTTGGATCCCGATACCCGCTGCGAGTAAGAGTTACTCCTGGGAGAGTTTTACACATTACAATCAGTCGATCAAGTAGGTGTCTAGAAAGGTGTCAACGGGGTTACGCCTCTGGGAAAACGAGGTTTACTTTAATTAGGTTCGTGCGAAAGCACGGGGGACCTCCCTCAAAGTACCGACACTGGCCTGGCTGAAAGATTGGCGAACTTGTAGCGTGTAATTAATCCCGGCTAGTCTTTCCTTTTAGGGTTTGAAGGAAGATTTGACTAAAAACAGTGGGAGACATCCTGATTAGATATATTATATAACCAATCTAATCTTGCAAGAGCATACGCTGAGTATTTTCTTCTCTCTCTCTCCAGGTAGCGACCATATCACGCCTTAATCAAGATAATAAAACGGATATATTGACCGAACCCGCTTGTTATACTGAGCTGGGGAACGTTGGTCCCGCTCCAACTTATAATTGTTATAAGACAAAGCAGGAAATTGGGGAATACCAGATTTCCCGTGCCGCCCAAATGAAGAAAGTGCATGTTGATGCATCATCTTCGGGTGTGTTCATTACACAGAACTGTTTCTCAGTATTCTTTACGTCCTGGGTATGTGATACCGAATCAGGATCCCGTATATGTAATCTGTTACATGGGCTACAGATAGGTAGAGAACTGAGAACGGGTGATAAGTTTCATGAGACAGAAAATAGTGCAAGTGTTGCAGCCAAGTCTGTTAGTCACTGTCACCCTGTATTACCAGAATACATTGATTGTGAACAAATGTTATTAGATACCGAACCTGATATACAAAATCATATCAGTCTCTTTATTAGTAAAGAAAGGATATAATTTTGTATTGTTGGATAATGTTTTGAACATTTCCTATATCAAGAGTTGATCGGTTCAGGCACGTTATCTAAAAGCATTGTCGTTCTAAATCAAACTACAGTTCTTAGCATACAGAACACCCACAAGAGGAAGAGTTCAGAAATGAACAAATCCTTCTTGAGGCATTGTAGACTAGGTCATATCAATGCGACCCGACTGGCTGAAGTTACATTTAGATGCATTTTAAATTAGTTTGAATTTACATCTTATGAAACTTTCCAGTCATGTCACAAAGATAAGATAACCATAGCTCTGTTTATTGGAAACAGAGAAAGAGTTAGTGAACTCTTGGGATTGATACATGCTGATGTATGAAGGTCCCCTGTCTACTCATGCCAAGACCGGTTCTTTCTACTACATTACATTCTCTGATAATCTCTCAAGATTCAAACATATGTTTCTGTTGAAACACAGGTCCGAACCTTTTGAGATATTCACAGAATATAAATTAGAAGTAGAGAACCAAAATACGGGTATAAGTATTATGTCCTTTGATGAGATCAAGGAGGAGAATACTTGAGCACGGAATTCCCGGACTACTCTAAAGGAGAATGAGATTCTCTCTCAGCATTACTCCTCCGTATACACCATAGCACGATGGTATATCGGGGCGGAGCAATAGCACCCTATGTGATATGGTGTGCTCTATGATGAGTACTACTGAGTTGCCTGTTTCCTTTTGGGAGTTATGCACTTGAGAAGCTGCATACCTATTGAATAGGGTTCAAATCAAATCAGTTGCCTACCACTTCATATGTGATATGGAAAGGGAAGAGCCCATATCTTAAGCTTGTTAAGATTTGGGGTTGTCCGGCCTATGTCTAAAAGCAAAATCCGGACAAGTTCGAGGCAAGGTCGGTTATGTACAACTGGAAAGGTTCCAGCTATACAAAAACAGCTGATGATTTGGTAGAACCAAAGGATTCAATAGTTTCCAACAAACCTCAGCCTCTCCGCCGATCTAGTAGGATTCCTCACCCACCTGAGAGATACTTTAGTTTCTCTATGACAGTGGGAGCGAGGATTCCATCATGAGATGATGACCCAACTAGTTTCGAGCTGGCCATCAGGAGTGGGACTCTGTAAGAATGGCTGGATGCTTATCGATATGAGATGGAATCCTTATACACCAACAAAGTATGGACTTTGGTTGCTTTATCTGAAGGGTTAAATCCCCATCAGGAGCAAGTATATCTTGAGAAGATTACTTGGTGTACATGGAAAGGTTGAGACTTTCAAAGCTAGACTTGTTAAAGGTTTGCATCATAGACCAGGTATGGATTATGTTGAAACCTTTTCTAAGGATCTATGCTTAAGTCCATCCAGATCCTACTTACCACGGCTACATACCATGACTACGATATCTGGTGGTTGGGTGTCATGACTGCTTTTCTAAATGATATTTTAGAAAAAGAGCGTCTATAAGTACACAGCCAGAGAGCTTCGTAGACAGTGGGAGCAGCGGAAACGTGAGCAAGATGTTTTATATGATAAAGCAGGCATCGCGGAGTTGGAACATCTGTTTTGATAAGGTAGTCAAAGAGTTTGACTTTATCAAAATGGTAGATGAACCTTGTATATACAAAAGGGTAGTAGGGAGTACGGTGGTGATCCTCGTAGAGTACGTAGATGACATACTCTTGATAGGGAAGGAGTTTCCTATGCTACGCTTGGTCAATCTCCGCTTATCACAAGGATTCTGCATATAGGATCAAAGTGATACCTCCTAAATCTGGGGTTTTGGATCTATGAGATAGATCTAATTGGATGTTAGGACACTCACTAGTTGTAGTGAGATGGTATCAATCGATCCTGGGGAGAATCACTGGAAAGGTTCCAGGCTGATAAGGACGACTGAATGTCAGTCGCAGGCATTGTCTACACCCTCAGTAGAGGGACGGTATGTTAGAAGAGTTCCAAGCTAGATACCGTGACATACTAGACGATTAAAGGCAAGATACATCGTTACCAAGGATGCTACCAAAAGAGGCAGTCTGGATATTTATAAGTTCATGCGATGAACTTCGTTCCTACCATTGTGTGACAATGGAGTTGTGGCTTCAGCCAAGGAACTACCGTCCCATCAGAAATCCAGATATAATTCTTAGGCAGTATCACCTGATCATGGAGATGGTTGATCTCCAGGAAGATCGAGGTTAGGAGAGCAGACACAGAGGACGACAGCACGGATCCACTCACAAAGGCCTTTTTCCCAGTAGAGACTTTTACGGGATGGTTGAGTATGAGATACTTCAACCGCAGCTAATTGTTGGGTATGCGATACCAGAACAGATGACCCTAGTGCAAGTGGGAGATTGTTAGTTATATGTATGCCCTAGAGGCCATTACTGTACATACGATGTATATTGTAGTGGATGCTAGGACATATATAGGGAGGACTTTCTTGCTCGACATGATAGTATGCTATCTGGTTGTACTTTATCTTAACATGTACTCTGATTGTCTCTATGTTACATGTTGATAAAGCCCTTAGGATATGTACTTGACTACTGGGACTATGATGAGATCATACTAGTGGGGCCACGGTAGTCGGCGAGTACATCCTATAACTGTTCCTAGTCGAGGGTGTATCGAGACAGGGCATCGATGCACCAGAGTAGACTAGCGTATACGCATCTTGACCCATATGATGGGCGATGGATGATCCCATATCCATCGGTGTTTGACATCAAGGATGGTGTACGGGTGCTCAGTGGAGACTGGGTACACTGGACGGACTCGCCGAGAACTCCCAGATGGTATTATACCATACGTCAGATGGCAGTTCTCCGGTGACACTGGTACAGAGTAGTCTGTCGACCCGAGATCGTCATAGAGTCTTGTGTGATTCCCACTGTGCTTTGATTTCCATCATACCACGTCCAAGAGGGCGTGCAAAAAGGTGGCTTTTGGGTACAGTCCCGAATCACATGGAGGCAATGAGCGATAGGAGGGGATTCGTCTCTCCCGGTATAGGGAGATGATGTTGTGCTGTGTTCGATTGGCTATAACCGGAAATCCCTGGCCAGGGTTGCTGAGATTTACTGGTAAGTGTTATCAGTAGTTTCTCGAACTGTTATAGACCTCATATCGACACGACTTATCGAGCTACTGGGGTCTGACGTTTACCACCCCTAGGCGAGATATGCGACATATCAGACGACGAGACCGGACTGTACGGGAGTGTTACTGTTTGGATTCACAGGAGAATGTACAGGCTTACTTGTTGATCTTCTGAGCGCTCAATACCTGGGTAGCTGTTACGTTTAGCTGACCGCTTGCAGCTTGTGGGTGTTTGATATGATCATCACCTACTGCCGGCGTATTGACGATTCTTTAGAGTCCTATACAGAGGTTTCTTGACTCAGGGAAAACGGAGTAGGAGCACATATGTGATATGTGTGGGACCGAGGATAATGCGATATGTGATACCGTATTCTATTCTCGCGATATTTGATATCAGCCGGTTCATCGGATCAAGTGTTGATTCGATGAATCGGTACGGATAAATATTAGCCGGTTATATGCGATATAGCCGGATTGTCGGATCAAGTGTTGATTCGATAATTAAATGTATAATAATATATATGATATATTAAATTGCATTAACTAATATTTGCTCACTAAAAGATTCTTTTTCTCACTCGGGTAATACATTGATATATATGTGATATATGCTAAATGTATTATTTTATTTTGTTACGATAAATATTATATATGTGATATATAATATTGTAACATGATATGATAACTAATGCAACTTGTTTAGTGGAGTTTAAACATGATTAGGGTTTGGATTAGGGTTAAGCTTTCTAGATGTTTCTATAAGCTTTTCTTTTTGTCATGATAAAGATATTTTCAAGTGAGTCATGCTTTAACCCAACCCAAACCCTAACCCTAGTTAATTCTCTACAAAGGTTCACTTGACCATGGTTGCATAATTCTATCATGTTATTCTTTTCCTATTCATCACAAAAGGATTCTAACATTATTCATCTTCTTCCTCCTTCATTCTTTCATAAAAAGCTTACTAATTTTTCAAAAGGTGATGAATAAATATGAGAAAAAGATAAATAAAGAGAGCAAAAATCCTAATTCATCATCCTCATCTTCCCTTGCCATTTAGATGAGGGTGTTCACATCATTTCATGACTGTTAGCTTGTGTTAAAGAAACTTCAAGGTAGATCATCTTAGTATCGAAGATCGGAAACAAAGGTTGCGTCTTTCTCTTCGTGGAACCTCTCGAGAGTCCGGATCCCGATGATCGCAGCAAAGGGACCACAACACGGAGCATATGAAGTGAAGGACCGGATCTACAAAGGTTGTAATCTCTCTCACTTAGTGTTAAAGTGTTTAGCATGCTTGTTTTCGCCTAATCTCTAGTTTAAAGTTCCGTATTCGGGTTGTTCGGCACGGCTAATTTTTTAATCGGGCATGGTTGATGCCTCGTAGACCCTTGTGCGCGTGCCTAGGAACCCAACAGTCGTCAGCTAGGCCACGACCGAACATAGGTGCTCCTGGCGGCGTGATGGCTGCAGTGTCTTCTGAGTCCGATATTGGCTCTGAAATCGGGACTCACCGTCTAAAAAGGCCTGTAAAACGAAAGCTCTTATTGTCAGGTGTTGTTGCCGGCTTTCAGAAGAAGAAGAAATCCCTGTTTTCAGTTGATGTTGTATTTGGTCAAGAACCTCATGCTCCCTATAGAGAAGGCTTGTCCAAATATGGCACCAACGACAATCTTTTTGAAGCTTTTACTGATGAGAACGCCGCGACTAACCTTCAAGCTGCTATTGAGGCTTCTGAGCGCTTAGCTCGCGAGCAAGCAGCGCTTGCTGCTCTTGCAGCGTCAGGTACATCTCATTTATACTCTTTCGTGTATTTTAGAGTTTATTGTGCTTTATCGACACTTCTTTCTTAACAGGAATCTCTACTGAAGAGGCTCTTCTGGCGTCCATCAGAACATTCGAGGAAGAGGAGAGGCTTCGTGCTTCTATGGGCTTTGGTACGATTTATTTTGTCCCTTAAAATATTTTGGCTCATGTTGTCCACGCCGCGACTCCTTTTTTCATTACAGGAACCACCGCAGCTAGTGTTATTCCGAGTGCGGTGCTATCTTTAGCTGGTATTGCAGAGGATATTTCTACCTCGATAGCCCCTACAGAACCTTTAGAGCTATCAGCTGTCGATGAGGCCACTTTAGGACCACCACGGGAAGTGTCGCTAAAATAGCTGATGAAGGACATTGTAGCAGATCCGAAGACTGAGTTTGATTCAGATAAAGACGTTCCTCTGTCTGTGGTTCTGGAGAGATCTCTCCGTACAGCTAAAGCCGAAAAGAAGCATCGGAAGCATGCAGTGAGGGAGCGTCAGGCTAGCTTGGCCACAGGTGTGGGTTCGAGTGAAATACGACCCCCTGATGCTCCTGTGGAGGACATTCCCCCTGCCTTATTAACCGCTCATAGGCAGATCGTGTGTGCAGCTCGTAAAGAGGCTGAGCGTTTGTTTCAAGGTGAGACAGCACACGACACATTAACGAAACCTAGTAGGACTTATTTACTTTTCCAAGTTTCTTTCCATAGTAGTTTATGGGAATTATAATACATTTTTCCTTGAATGATACAGCAGGGACAAGTTTAGGTGTCAACGCTGCGGGTGAGGTGCCAGAATCTGGGGATTCTGGGGCGACGGGCCTTCATTTTGAGTCCGAGACTGTTCCAGTTGCCACTTCCTCTCCTTGTGGATCCCCAATATCTGCAGGTGATGCTAGCATAATGACGACCCTTATTAATTCGGGAGATAAGGGTGCAGACGTTGAATCCGTCTTCCCAATGATGATGGAAGTTGAAGAAGCTGTCACAACTAGTGACGCTTTAGATACAACTATGGTTTCCATACCGTCAAGTATCTTCTGTGCTATACTTTTGGATCCTTAACCCTGCTAGATATATTCTCTAACATCTCCTTTATTTCTGATGTAGGCACGGTCAATTCTGGCGATCTGCTGATTAAAGAACCCCTGTTAGCTGGTACCATGACCGTTGATATTCCATCCATCTCTTTTGCACCTCCCCGAGTTTTCTCGACCACAGCGACGGAAGGTAAAACTCTTTTACTTCCTCGCTTTAGCATTGATATTACTCCTTAGATTAATTTCTTAACGTATATTGTTGCAATCTTACAGGAGTGCTTTTCAATCATTTGTGCCAAATGTTAGCCTCGCACTTCGGCTTCCAATTAGGATCCGTCCCTCCTTCTAGCATTGGTTAGTATATTTTTTATTTCTTACTTCATCTCTCTACGAGTGAACCTTTTCTAATAAGCTTTTTCCTGTACTGATCACAGTCTTATGGCTCGAAAGAGAAGACGAAGAAATAGTTGAGCCCTCTATACCTTCTTCTGAGATACATGATCCTTCTTTTCAAGCGTCCGAGCATGACCCTCAAGGAGAATATTCTCGCATGCTCAATATGAATGCTAATTCTACCGACTTTATTTCTCCTACCAATAATGACCAGTATAAAGATCAAAACTACATAGGTGAAGACATATCAAGCAGGACACCAGTGAATTAGGAGTTTATTAAGTAAATATTACCTTGCATATCTTTATACCGTATATACATTTAGCAGAACACCATTTATTTAGAGTGGTGGTATGCTATATTTTAATAAATATTGAAAATTGTGTGTGCAGTTTCTTTATATCGCTGGTTGGTTTTAATTGCATGCCAACGCCAAGCTTTGGCTTCAATTTTCATCCCCAAAATACCAAGCACATGTAGTCATACAGTATAGGTTGGACACCGATTGCAGATGATAGGTCAAGATATCGTCAGTATATAACAGAATTATCAAGTACCATGCAAGTCCCTAATGTTGGTTCTGCACATGCAACCGATGTACCTCCTACGCTTCCAGCGATGTTAGAGCATAATGAAGATGATAGTGATGATGATGATGTAAGCGATGACGACGACTTTCAAGCACAAGATAGAATGCAAATTGCATATATTCCTGTTGATAAGAATGATACCCAGTGCATTAACAATTCATGTGTTAATAATGATTTCGTTGTTTTTGGAGATCCACTTGCCGATAACATGATGGATGCTCATATGTTATCCACATCCGTAATGGAGAGTGCCAACTTTCATGATAATAGGTTTTCGGCAGTATATACTGATATTGGGTTGAAGGTGGGCAAAGTGTTCGAGAATAAGAAGAAGTTACTTCAGACAGTCAGTGTTTGGTCAATTAAACGCGGAGTTTTTTTTAGACTAACTAAGAGTAGCAAAATCAAATACACCGTCATTTGTAAAACCGATGCAAACCGCCCTTGAAGGTTTCATGCATATATCTCAAAGAAATCACAGACATGATATTTTGAAATAAAGAAATATGCGGGTGATCATACTTGTGTGAATCCTGTAGTGATTTCAAATTATAAACATGCCACTTCTATATTTCTGTGTAACAGGATCTTGCCTTTCGTGAAAACGGATGACGATATGATTTCTTGTACGATTCAAGTGCTTGTAAGAGAAATTTTATTCATTGATATAAATTATATGAAGTTATGGAATGCGTTGAACAAGACATTGTCTAAAATCTACGGAGATTGGGAAGAGTCGTATTATAATTTGCCGCTATCAAAACAACTAATCTTGGGACTGTTTTTCACATTACCAACGAACCACTGTCAGAAAAGATAGGATATTTTACGGATATATTTTGGGTATTTGGACCGTCCATTGAAGGTTTGTTCATTCCCACCCAGTTCTCAGTATTGATGGGACATTTTTATTCAATGGATACAAAGAGACTTTGCTCTTTGCTATCAGTGTTGATGCAAATGATGGTTGTTATCTTTTGGCATATGCTGCAGTTAATAGTGAAACCATAGCCAATTGGGAGTTATTCATTACTTGCATTCATAAATACATTCCATCTGTGCGGGGAAGACACGCTACTTTCATATCTGACCGGATGAAAAGGATTTCAACTGCTCTAAGAAAGTTATGGTCGGAACCTCATAATCATCGTTATTGTATGCGACAATCAGCGCCAACTTCGCAATTGCCAGATTTCATGACAAAGACTTGCAGAAATTGTTTTATCAAATTGCATGTGCTCCTGATGACTTGACATATATCGCACTAAGAGCAGAACTTAAAAGTATATGTCTAAGAGCAGATGCTTGGATTGAAAATAGTCTTAAAAATGAAGAAGTCGGATGGGCTCTTTCGAAAGATGGCGTTGAACGATTTTGCATGATGACTATCTTCAAAAAGCTTTAACGAGGCCTTAAAAGGATCTCGATCTTTACCTATTCAGGTCTTAGTAACACGAGATTTTTACCTTACGAACAAATACTTCTTTGCACAACGTAAGGAGGGACAAACGTGGCCGATGAAGTTATGATCTAAATTCGAACAGTTAATAACAAGCAGGGCTACCGATGCTAGTTTAGCTTAGATCGTGAGATTCAGCAAGTCTGAATGGCAGGTGACTGACAAAAGTGGAAATCAATACATTGCAGTCATTAATGGTAGGAACTACAGTTATACGTGCAATATCCCCAAATTGCAAAAGTTTCCATGTTCACATGTAATTTCAACATATGCACGAGCACAGGGTAGGGGAAATATGGCACATTGTGATCTTGCTTCAAAGTGGTATTGTCTCCAAATACGGGGTCGCTTATACTCCGTTGTTTCATTCTATACCTGATAGCTGATATTGGGAGGAGTACAACGGCCTATCGATATATCCACCTACCGTTAGAAAACAAGCAGGACGACCACGTTCTACTCATTTCAAAGGTATTATGGATGAATCACGAGAAGGACGTAGGCAAAATAGATGCAGCAACTCCAATGCTTATGGTCATAACAAGTCACAACGCAAAAATATTCCAACACTACGTCATTCTTGGTAATCACATTATATACTTTGATTGTCATGCCCCGCTTCCCAAAAGTACGGAAACAATGACGTGCCAAGGTCCGCAACCTAACTATGTCGAGAGTGGTCTTTTCTCGATACAGTTACGTTAAGCGCATAAATCATGCAGGCAATGTACCAAAACAGATAATAAAAACAGAAGCATTTATTTCCATTAACTAAAACTATTACATCCCAAAGTACTGAAAGCAAACTAAATAGTTTGATTACATTGATTAAAAGAAAGCAAGCCCAAAACAGGTGGGCAATAGAAGAGCTATCCTAATACTCCTGTGTCAACTCCGCGTAGTCTTCATTGGTGGGCTCCAATTCATCGTCTCCTTCTTCATTAACCTCATCCTCATCTAACGGACGTTCCGAGGATCGAGAAAGAGAAAGGAAGTCTATCAGCGAGTTACACTCGGATAGGATTTCTCAACAGATAGTAATGGTAAAGAGAACAAGTGTGTGTAATATATGATGTCATATGTATGCAGAGGTATGATGGATATATTGTAAGTATTTAGTAAATTAAGGTATACTGCGTGCTGCAAATACAGGTAATATGTTCATTTAGTTTGTTAGACAAGAGTAGTGGGTTCTCGAGATTATTCCGTTCTAACCACGGAACACGGTTGGGGAAGGTGAAATGTACCGTTCCACTTTCCCGGATCTGATAGAGTAATAGGGGAATCCAAGTCCATATACTACTTTGTCAAATCAAACTACCTAGCCCCGTTTTATTCAGTGTGAAGGTTTTGCGAATTAGAGTTAGTGCATATATCATTTAGGCATGGAATGTCATTTTTCCATGTTGGGACTGTTCAATTCATTCGTACCAGTCGTCCATGTTGGGACTGTTCAATTCATTCATAGCAGTCGTCTATGTTGGGACTGTTCACCCTGCCTGCAGGGATCTTCATTTATAATAGTATTCCATACCTAGGTTCGCGCAATCTAACCCTAACCGTATCGTAGGTCATGTCATGTGATGTATCAAAAGTTGGATTTAAGTAGATGATATCTCAATCGATATGGATTTCCACAATTGTGGGTTATATCTCGTTCCATTATAGTTGTAAGGTAAATACAGTATTTTATAGAAATCTTAGTTTATAATGGAATATTGTATTTTATCGTAATTATTGTTTATATAAAAACAATGGTATATTAACGTAAATTATCTTTTATTATAAAGGTTGTGGTATTTTAATAAAAAGAACTTTTAAAAAAAGGTAAGAGTTTTTTTTAGCGAAATTCTAAATCCTTAACTTTCGAAATTATGGGTATTTTTGGTAAGGCTTCATTTCTTAAAGGTGTTTAGTAAAAATCTAGTTTTAGAAATATTATTGATTTTTACAAGAAAACTCTAACTTTTAAAAGTTCAGGATATTTTAATAAAACTAATTACTCTACAAAGTTCATGGTATTTTCGTAAAAAAATTTATGATTCAGAAAAATTCGTGGTATTTTAATAAAAATATCACTTGGAAAGATTTAGGGTATTTAAGGAAAATACTATTTTTCCAAAGTTGTTATTTTAATGAAAATATAAATTCTTAGGAATTGATAGTATTTTTTTGAAATACCCAAATTAGTGAAAATATGGTTTCACAAGTTTACCATCAATTTTATTTTAAAAATAACCAATATATAAAAATTTACTATAATTTTTCCATGTTTTAATAATTAAGGAACTAATTATCGATAACCTTTATTTAACACCGTAGAATAATAACATTTATTTCTGCAAAAGTTGTCCCGGTGATAATATTCGCTTTACGACTTAGTTCCATATGTCCAAGCATGAATCTAGGGTTGTCCGTTACCTCGTGATTTTATCGTGAATGATAACTGCTAAAAGTCCGTTATATTATTATGGTTTAATATCATTTTTAATCGTCAAAACCCGTAAAATAGATAATGCAGTTAAAACATGATAATTAGGTCCTGAAATTTTTTTATTAGATATATATTTTCATAATGAAGATAACAGGTGGTCAGGTGTTGAGAGATCCTACCTGAAATGAGTTAGGAAAATAAAAGTCGGTAAGCGTCGGGTTGTACGAGAAAAGGTATATCTTGAAGTCTAGATTTTTTTTGCCTTTGGGACTTGATCTAAAGTGTAGAAAACTCAAAGAAAAATCTCTGGAAAATTTTTGACAATTTTGTGTCAAACAAATATTTTTTGAGGGATTTTAGAAACTCAGATCTATTTATAGGGATTATCTGGGATTAAAAATCCCTATTTTTTCCCTAGCCGCTACAGGAGCCGACCCCACGAGCACAACTTCAAAACCGGCTACATTCTTTCTCCGAGACAAGATCCGGACCGTCGCTCGACCAGATCTAACAACCCACATCCCATCACGAGTGAGCTGGCGTGGGCCCCGGCTCGGGTTGGCGATGGCGATCCTTGACTGTTGGATCGTTGATCCAACGGTCCAGATCAAAGGCGTCTATATATATATTTTTTCTTTTTTCTTTTAATTAAACCGTCGGCAGAATCTGAGCCATTGGTTTTCAGATTCGACGGTCCAGATTCATTCCGCTCTAAAAAAAATAATAAAAATTTGTTTTTAATATTTAAAAATGTTTTTTAAAATTTATTTTTAGCTTCTAAAAATTATTTTAAAATAGTTAAAAATATTATAAAATTCTGGAAAAATTATAGAAAATGTATTTTGATGTTTTCTATCCTTTGCAACCAAATTTGGTCCAAAATAGCTCCCCTTGTTGGTTTTGAAAACTTTTCCTTTCGATAAAATAATCCATTTAAATTCTTAAAAATTTATGGAAAATTCCTAAAAATCATATTAATTCATTTTAATCATGGAAAAATATTTTTAAAGTGTTTTCTACCAATAAAAGAAGTAAAATAATTGTTTTAACCTCGAGAAAAATTATAAAATGTTTTTATTACATATTTAGGATATACGGTCGTTACAATCTACCCTCCTTGAAATAATTTCGTCCTCGATATTTTGGAGGTAAGCAAAACAATAATTATATAAAAGGGGTTACAAATAGATAGGGATAACGTTTCCTCATCTCATCCTCTCTCTCCCACGTGGATTCGCCCGTAGAGTCCTTTCTCCACATAACTCTAACCAGCTAGACGGTCTTGTCCCTTAATGTCTTCTCCTTCCAATCTAGGATATCGACTGGTTGTTGTTCTTAGGTTATGTCAGCCCCTACTGTGATTTAGAAATGATCCAAAACATGACTGGGGTCACCAACATACTTCCTTAACTGCGAGATATGAAAAACGTCATACACGCCCTCCAAAGAAGATGGTAAGGCTAGGCGATACGCAACCTCCCCAATTCATTCAAGGATGTCAAATGGGCCGATGAATCGTGGACTGAGATTTCCCCGCTTCCCAAAACGTATCACTCCGCGATTCGGTGAGATCTTCAGGAACACATGTTCACCTGGTTGAAATTCTAGGTGCCTCATTTTTGCATCTGCCCAGTGTTTCTGTCGATCCTGAGCTATACATAGTTGTTCCCTTATGGTTTTCACCACTCCTACGGTCTCGACAATCAACTCTGGTCCTAGAAGTTCTCGATCTCCAACGTCATCCTAGCTCAATGGAGACCTGCACTTCCTCCCATATAATGCCGCGAAAGGTGACATACCGATACCTTCCTGGTAGCTGTTGTTATACGCGAACTCTATTAAGTGCAAGTGGTCCTCCCAAGATCCCTCAAAATCCAACATACAGGCTTGGAGCATATCTTCGAGGATCTAAAATACTCTCTCGGATTGGCCATCGGTTTGGGGGTGATAGGTTGTACTGAAACTCAGGTTCGTGTCAAGACTCTCCTGTAGATTTTGCCAGAAATGAGATTGGAAACATGTGTTTCGATCAGAAATGATGCATACAGGTACTCCATATAATCGGACGATCTCCTCCATATACTTCTTCTCTAAGCTTTCGGTTGACTGGCCGACACGAAAAGGAATGAAATGGGCAGACTTGGTAAGCCGGTCCACGATTACCCATACCGCATCATTGCCCTTGGTACTGCGAGAGAGTGCAGTCACAAAATCCATGGTGATGTTCTGCCACTTTCATTCAGGTATCGGTAAGGGCCGTAAAAGTCTGTCAATTCGGTGGTGTTCAACCTTCACCTGTTGACAAATCAGGCACTTGGATACACTCTTTGCTACCTCCCGCTTCATACCATACCACTAATAGTTTTGATGGAGGTCCTTGTACATCTTCGTCCCTCCAGGATGAACGGAGTATGGAGAACTTTATGCCTCTTTCATCAATTCCTGTTTGATTTCTCCGGTAGACACACAAATCCTACTTCCATATCTTAGTGACCCGTCTTCATGAATGACGAAGTCAGTTCGCAAGTTTATTTTTACCTGCTCTCGAATTTTTTGTAATCTTGAGCTTCTTTGATCTGATCCACCAATGTGGAATGAATTAGCATATTCATAAGTGACGAGGATACCCCGGGCATGATTACCTCCGTCTCTAACTCGTTGAGGTCCTGTAGATTTCTCCAGTGAGTAGCAAGACACAACGCCATCGGCTGACGACTCAGAGCGTCAGGGACCACATTTACCTTCTCTGGATGATATTGCAGGTTTATATCGAAATCTGCCATTAGTTTTAGCCACCTCTTTTGCCTCATATTGAGCTCCTTCTGAGTAAAGATATATTTTAAACTCTTGTGATCAGTATAAATCTCCACCTTCTCCCCTAATAAATAATGCCTCCAGATTTTGAGTGCGAAGATAACCGCAGCGAGCTCCAAATCATGGGTCGGGTAATTGCGTTCATGAATCTTCAGCTGTCTCGATGCATATGCTACTACCTTGCCGTGTTGGTGTAACACACATCCCAATCTCTTTCCCGAGGTGTTGCAATGAACGTTGAAACCTCCAGTTCTATAGGGAATAGTAAGAATGGGCGTCGTGGTTAGACAAGTTTTCAACTCTGAGAACGCTTTCTCACAAGACTCAGTCCATACATACGACACATCCTTCTGAGTCAAACAAGTCATCAGTTCCGCAATCCTGAAGAAGTTTTTAATAAACCGGTAGTAATATCCAGCAAGCCCCAAGAAGCTCTTGATCCCCGTAACTGTTCCTGGTGTCGGCCATTTTTGTATAGCGGTAATTTTGGCCAGATCTACAAAAATTCTATCGCCCGACACAATGTGTCCCAGGAAAGCTATTCGCTCCAACCAAAACTCGCATATGCTGAGCTTTGCGTACAGTTGATGTTGACGCAAAGTTTCAAGCACAATGCGCAGATGCTCCGCATGTTCCTCTCGATTCTTTGAATACACAAGGATATCGTCGATGAAAATGACGACAAACTTGTCCAAGTATTCATAAAACACTTGGTTCATCAGATTCGTGAATACCGCCGGGACATTGGTCACTCCAAAAGGCATCACTAGAAATTCGTAGTGCCTATACTTAGTCTGGAAAGCCATCTTAGGAATATCAGATGTCTTGACTTTGAGTTGATGATAACCCGTCCGCAGATCTAGCTTCAAGAACACTTGAGACCCTTCCAACTGATCGAACAGATCATCTATCCTCGGCAGAGGATACTTGTTCTTGATAGTGACCATATTTAGCTCCAGATAATCTACACACATCCGCTTGGTTCCATCCTTCTTAGGCACCAAAAGAATCGGAGCACCCCAAAGTGACGTGCTCGGTCTAATAAATCCCTTGTTAAGGTGGTCCTCAATTTGCATTCGAATCTCGGTCAATTCTGCCGGCCCAATTCGATACGGTGCTCGTAAGATTGGTTGTGTGCCTGGCATCAAGTCTGGTGGTAACCCAAACACCTCGGTGAACACATCTTTGAACTTTCGAACCATTATCGGCATATCTTCCTCCTCATGTAAAGTATATAACCTCTCCTCCTTTCTCGGTACAACTTTATAAGTTGCTGGATCCAAGGATCGACTCTCGCTCTTGAATACGAATATTGGATGGTCAGGAATCTCAAACACTACCCTCCTTTGACGGCAGTTGATGGTAGCGTAAAAAGTACTCAACTAGTCTATGTCCAAGACTATGTCGAAATTAGGCATATCTATCACCATGAAGTTGGCGTAGAAACCCCGACCGCAGATCACCACGGGACATAGGTCATACCCCGTAGTGGACTTGATCACACCGTTTCCTGTGTTGACATTCCATTCAGTGACGAGGGGTGCCACTGGAATGGAGTTGGCTGTTGCAAACTTTTGTGCCATAAAGCAGTATGACACGCCGGAATAAAAAAGTGTACGTACAGGTGTAGAGGATACTAGAAGGACACCCACGTTTTAAAAGTAAGGGTATGAGTGAGCCTAACTATACGTGGATAACGAAAATAACAGTGATGCTATTTGGAGTTATTAACGCACCAGCAATATTTATGGACTTAATGAACTGAATCTTTTCACTATATCTGGATCATTTCGTAGTGGTGTTTATTGACGATATTTTGGTTTATTCAAGGAGCAAAAAAGAGCATGAAAAACACTTGAGGATCGCACTGCAAATGTTGAGACGAGAAAAGTTATATGCTAAGATGAGCAAATGCGAGTTTTGGCTCGAAAAAGTGAAGTTCTTGGGTCATGTTGTATCCGGAAATAGAATTGCCATTGACCCTGAAAAGATTGCAGCTGTTCATGATTGGCCACTTCCAAAGAACGTAGTGGAGATCAGAAGTTTTCTTAAGCTCGCCGGATATTATAGAAGGTTTGTGAAGAATTTCGTTCGAATAGCTGAACCATTGATCAAGCTAACGCGAAAAGAGGTACCGTTCATATGGACGGAGAAATGTGCCTCAGCTTTCGAAGCGTTGAAGCAAAGATTGACCACTGCTCCCATCTTGATAGTGCCAGACAGTTCTGGAGGGTTGGTTATTCGCAGCGACGCATCTGGGAAAGGTTTGGGATGTGTTCTAATGCAGAATAGAAAGGTTATAGCCTACGCGTCGAGACAATTGAAAACTCATGAGAAGGACTTCCCAACTCAAGATTTGGAGATAGCATCAGTGATTTTTGCTTTGAAGATTTAGAGACATTACTTATTGGGCGAAAATGTAGAAGTATTTACCGATCACAAGAGCCTAAACTATGTGTTCACACAGAAAGAGCTCAACATGAAGCAATATAGATGGTTGGAACTGATGGCTGACTAAGATCTTGATCTAAAATACCATCCGGGGAAAGTTAATGTAGTACCGGATGCGCTAAGTCGGTTTCCAGCGATACAGATGTTGACTGCATAAAAGGAAATTATAAATGATTTTCAGAGATTCGAATTGAAGATTGTACTACCGAATTCTTCGGGACAGTTGATGTAGTTGCAAGTACAGTCATTCTTGATCGATAACATTAAAGCAGCGCGGTCGTATGATCCAATATTGCAAAAGTTTCGAGAACAAGTAGAAGCGGGACTTCGAACGGACTTATTAATTCAAGAAGATGGTTCGTTACGATATGATATCGTTTATGTGTTCCCAAAAGAGATGTTCGAGAAGAAGTCATGAAGGAGGCTCATAGTTTTGCGTATTCAGTACACCCGGGAGGCACAAAAATGTACAAAGATCTGCGACAACATTTCTGGTAGGAAGGCATGAAAAGGAAGATTGCACGCTATATATCAAAGTGCTTGGTGTGTCAGTAAGTTAAGGTTGAACATCGAAGGGTAGCTGATTTGTAGCAACCACTTTGTTTATCGCCGAAAGACGCGACCGAGACGTTAGGACGTCTGGCCTGAATTTTGGGGGCAGATTCTATTTAGATTTATCCGTCCACTTCTCCGAAAATGCCAAGTTGATTTATAGCACCGCGTATCGGAGGTTTGGACGGATGCGGCCGTTGTAGCAGACTTCGTCAGATTCCCCCTCGTTGTGAGGGGTTTTTGATTGTGGGGACGCTCTTCCCAGCAGGCGCAAGCCCCTGCAGTTAATTACGTTACCGCGTAGCGATAATCACTTTCTCCGGCTCCAGAAGGTCATTTCGTGTCGTGTGCGTTTATTTTATCTTTGGTTGTCCGTGGATTGTATACGAAGACTAATTCGTGTTGTCGCCCGTAGGGCGTGGATTATTCCAAATCCGTATCTTCTTAGATTTGGGTTTATTTGATTTAAGAATCATTAATCTCGTTTGAGGTTGAGATCAACTTAAATATTTGTTAAGGATACGTTTAGTCTAATTTTAGACTAAGATCTACTTAACAAGGTTTTAGGATCATTTAGATCCAACGAAAGAGCATTTGGACTCTATTATTTTAATTTTAGGACGTTGCGGTCCGTTATTAGTTTAGGGACGTTGCGGTCCACAGATCACCATTTTTTAAGTAAGGGTTTAGTTTAAGGACGTTGCGGTCCGTAGTAGTTTAAGGACGTTGCGGTCCGTTATTAGTTTAAGGACGTTGCGGTCCACAGTAGTTTAAGGACGTTGCGGTCCATTGTTGCTGGTGTCGGGACCCGCTACCTCTCTGAAGATATTGAAGAATTACAACGACATATATCAAAGGTATGAAGAGATGTACCCTTGAACCAATGAATGTTCATCAGGGACTTGGTAGTCCTGTTTGGAACTATGGCCAATTTAGAAGAAGGCGTATGGGCTCGGTCAATTTGGGGTCTGGCCAACCTTGGGCTCAGCCCACTTGATTATTTATTTGGGCTTGATCCCCTTTCCGTATCAGTACTACTGAGCGTCAATTTAGGTTCTGACACCCCTCTTTCTTTTCGTTTTATTCATATTCTTTTATATGAAGTGTTAAACAATTTATGGCGCCCACGTGCAGAGCATGTGAGGTGCTCGGCGCTAAGCGCCAAACACTAAGTGCTAAGCACTATTTATTAAATAGCGCCCACATGAGGGGCACGTGGAATGCTCGGCGCTGAACGCCAAACTTTGAGTGCTAAGCGCTTCTTATTAAATAGCGCCCACGTGAGGAGCACGTGGAGCGCTCGGCGCTGAGCGCCAGCCTTTGAGTGCTAAGCACTTCTTATTAAATAGCGCCCGCATGAGGAGCACGTGGAGTGCTCGGCGCTGAGCGCCAAACTTTGAGTGCTAAGCACTGATTTTTTTGTTCTGCTTAATTCAATTCTCTGAGAATTAGATTCTTACTTGTGAAAGACTTTGTTTTATAGATCTGAGATTTGGAAAAAGAACTAAGTTCTTCTGATGTAAGCGTTAAACTCTTAGATATGGAGGAGATACTATAATCTCTCTTATTTTTATTTACCTTAAGGAGAAATCATTCTCGTCTTGAAGTTTGAAGTTTATGGGGGGGTTCTTCTCTACAAGAATTGAAGTCTTTGGGCCTTTATATAGTAGAGACAAATCTGTTGATTCAGTTAAGGAAATTTCTCATTGAGAGATTTCCTAATTGATTTGGGGATTTTATCCACCGTTGGATCTTTGATCTAAGAACTACTGTTTTACTAAAGATATTTTTCTTGTTTTTAACAAGATTGAGAAAATATTTTCCATACAGAGCTTATTCTGTAATTTGGTGATTTTTAATCACCATTGGATCTTTAATCCAACGGTAATCTTTCTTGTTTAGAAAGATTGGGGAAAATATTTTCCTCTACAGAGCTTATTCTGTAGCTTGGTGATTTTTAATTACCATTGGATCTTTGATCCAACAGTGCTCTGTTTTACAGAGCATAATCTTTCTTGTTTAGAAAGATCAGGGAAAATGTTTTCCCCTACAGAACTTATTCTGTAGCTTGGTGATTTTTAATCACCAGTGGATCTTTAATCCAACGGTGCTCTGTTTTACAGAGCGTAATCTTTCTTGTTTAGAAAGATTTGAAGAGTATTTCCTCAATCAGAATTTAATTCTGTGTTTTGATGATTTATCATCTCCATTGGATCTTTGATCCAACGGCAGAGAACTTTTAGTTCTGGCACCGGCGCTCTCGAGCGGGGCACGTGAGACGTTGTCTCAGAGTTTTTAACTCTTGGCGCCGGCTCCCTCGTGCAAGGCATGTGAGGCGCCGCCTCAGAGTTTTTTAACTTATGGCGCTGGTGCCCTTGTGCAAAGCACGTGAGGCACTGCCTCTTTACTGAAGGCGTCTTTTCGCCTTCCTTCTTTACTTTTCCTGAGTCAGACTTTTCTTTTGCAATACTTAGAAATAGTTCCATCATGCACAACATCTTCTGTGCCTAGACTTAAATGTCTCCCTACATAATCTGAAGCAATACTTCTCTTCTCTCTCACTTTCAGAGAATCATTTTAACAGAGAAGAGCTATAGCTTGTAATTGCCCACATGCTTGCCGGTAGCCATGGGAGGTGCCTATTGAGGAAATTGTTCCTCGTTTTGCTGCACGCTTGGTGAACCCTGCTCTTACGGATAACCAATGCGATACGGTGTTGTACGAGCTCTTAACTCGTAGAGGATCTCCTCTCCCCATCGACTCCATTTGGCTCCGGATGGTCTTCTTGTCCGTGCTCGATGACATTCCTCCTCATCCAGCGGAGATGACTCCGGCGATACTCGACGCAGCGGAAGACAAGATTGAGTGCTTTCATGAGGCCCTTTTGATTACCACGGCTCTGAGAGATCGCTCTGTTCAGCTGCTAAGCCAGATACGGCTCAGCGGGCTATCATGTCTGCCTTCGCTGATGGGCACGGTGCTGACCGATGGGAAGCGACTCTTCATGAAGATCGCCGCTTTGACATAGTGGAGAAGGCAGAGAGGGAGTTAGAGAATTTTATCCATATTTTTGTGAATCCCTGTACTTTCGATCCCATATTTGGTGATCTATTTCCTGTAGAATAAAATGTTCAATTAAATACTTTCTTTTTATCATTGACAACCAAGTGCTCCCTTTCTAACTCCTGTTCTTCCTCTGATGTGTGCATGTGCGTATATGAATGAGCCCGATTTTACACATATCTGTAAACGAAACTTAAACCGGTGTAAACAGGAACAAATAGCTCTGGCCGAAGATTTAGATGGGAACAAATGCCCCCCACTACTTTGCCCACATAAGTATGTACGTGGGTGAAATAGTGCAGAGTTATACATGGCCATAGGATTGAGGGCTTAGGAGACAAATTTAGGGTCTTTGTAGCCTAAGACTTTTTCCATCTTCGTGAGCCGTAAAGGTCTCAAGAAGGTTTTTTCTCTCTACGAGTCGAGAGGATCCCATAGATGTATTTTCTCCCTAGAAATCATGAGGATTTCTAAGTGTTTATCGCCTCCATGAGTCATAAGGATCTCACTCGGGTATTTTTCCTTACGAATCATGAGGATCCGTAAGTAGCTTCTTTATTTTATCGGCGAATGTGGCTTTGGCAAATGTGGACCGTAGATGGTCCATCTTGACCTCCTTGTAGGGCAACGATGGCTTAGGAAACAGGTTTGGATCTATCGCCTAAGACTTTTCAACTTCATGAGCCATGAGGGTCTCATAAATACTTTTCTCCCTATGAGTCGAGAGGATCCCGTAGGTGTATTTTCTCTTTAGGAGTCGTGAGGTCCCTAATTGTGTTTTCTCTTGAGAGTTGTAAGGATCTTGTTTCCCCCAATCAAAGCAAAGCTCTGTTTGAATTTCAAAATTCAAAATTCGAAGCAACGCTTCAAATTTTTTGCGCTGCGCGCAACGCGCCACGTGTCAAAAACTGATACGGCAGTGCAGCGCCCAAGGCAGCGCGCCCAATCAGAGCAAAGCTCTATTAAAAAACAAAATAGAAGCAAAGCTTCAGTTGCGCAACCGCTACGCTGCGTAACACGTGTCAGCGCAGTCGCTTTTGCGCAAGCGCTGCGCTGCGCGACACGTGTCAGCGCAGTTGCGTAAGCGCAGCAGCGCTGTGCTGTGCGCTGCGCGACACGTGTCAGCGCAGTTGCGCTGTGCGCTGCGTGCCAGCGCAGGTGCGCAAGCGCAGCTGTGCTGCGCTGTGCGCTGCGCGACACGTGCCAGCGCAGATGCGCAAACACAGCTGCGCTGCACTGTACGCTGCATGACACGTGTCACGCTCTGGAGCATTTGCGCCAAACAAAATTAAAATTCTAAGGAATCTTTCTGTTCTTATTAAAATAAGAAGATTTTTTTCTGTAAAACAGAAACCCTTGGATCAAAGATCCAACGGTGGGGAAAATTCCCCAAATCACTCAGAGAAAGATCTCTTTAACAAATTTAACTAATTTATGAGCACTATAAAAAGGACCCTAGGCCTCAATTTAAAGGCATAAACATTTGGTAAAAAAAAATCAAGAACTTCGAACAGAGAGAACTCTGAAGAAATTTCAAAAGAAGAAAAGGTAAAAACCTTTAGGAAAAAGAGAAAATTCTCTTATGAACAGATTATTGATCTAAGAACAAGATCAATAATCTTAAATAAAAAGAAAAATAAATAATTATAGTGCTTTGCACTTTCTTATAAACCATTGGTTCTTTGAAAACAAGAAAAACTTGTTTTCTTTGATTTAAAATCGATCAAAATATAAAACAGTGCTTTGCACTTGAAAAATTGCACTGTTGCGCTCCTTTGTTGGCGCAAGCCACCAGGGAGCGCCACGTGTCAGCAGCGCAACAGCGCAGCGCACTGACACAGCGCACTGCGCTATTGCGCTCGCATTCACCAGAGTGCGACACGTGTCGCTTCCACGAGCGCTTGCGCTCATTATTTGGCGCAAAGCGCCTGACAAGCCACTGTCAAATAATTAATGCATCGCATTATTTGCAGAAGAGCCTAGCCCAATTAAAAAAGACCAAACAGGCTGAACTAAATGCTCTGCATTATTTTAAAAAGGGGGCAAAGCCCAAGCAAAGACAGATGCTCTGCATCAAAAATAAAGGGACAGAGCCCAAATCAGAAAGGCCTAGCAGGCCAGAATAAAATGCTGTGCATTACTAAACATAGGCAAAGCCCTAACACAGGTCTAACAGGCCAAATGCAAACAAAACGTTGGACATTTCTCAGTTGGACTAAACCCAATCATGGCCATAAGTCCTCAAATTAAATTGACTGAGCACGTCGGCTCTCTTAAACTAATCTACATCCGGTTCAAGGGTACATCTCTGAACTCCTCTGACATCTGTCGTTGTAATCCTTCAACGACGTCAGAGAGGTGATGGGTCCCGATGGCCACAAATCCATAGACCGCAATGTCCTTAAACTACTCATGGACCGAAATGTCCTTAAACTAATGATGGACCACCACGTCCCTAGACTGGAACATGGACCACCACGTCCCTAAACTGGCGATGGACCACCACGTCCCTAAACTGGAACAATAGAGCCTCCAAATGCTCTTTTGCCGGATCTAAACGATCCCGTTTAAGTTGATCTTAGCCCCAAACACGGCTAACGTATCCTTAAACATTTAAATGGACTATAAAACTCCAAATCGGCTTTGGTTCAAGGGTACATCTCTGAACTCCTCTGACACCTATCGTTGTAATCCTTCAACGACGTCAGAGAGGTGACGGGTCCCGACAGCCATACATTAAACGGATCACTACGTTAAGTTGATCTTAGTCTTAAACAGGACTAACGTATCCTTAACGAACGTTTAAGTTGATCTTAGCCTCAATACGGCTAACGAATCCTTAAACTAAAACACCAAACCCAAATCTAAGTAAATACGGATTTGGACTAATCCACGTCCTACGGGCGACGGCATAACCTAGTCTCCGTATACAATCCACGGGCAACCACAAACAAAACAAACACCCACGACACGAAGTGAAATTCTGGAGAAGGAGAAAGTTGTTACCGCGATGCGGTAGTCTAATTAACTGCAGGGGCTTGCGCCTGTAGGGAAGAGCGTCCCCACAATCAAAAACCCCTCAAGCGAGAGGAAATCTGACGAAGTCTGCTACATCGGCCGTATCCGTCCAAACCTCCGACGCACGGTGCCATAAATCAACTTGGCATCTTCGGAGAGGTGGACGGATAAAACCAAATAGCATCTGCCCCGAATCTCAGGCCTAGACGCACAGGTCTACGAGTCGCCATTCGGAGGGGAACAGATTCTAGCACGCCCGGTGGGACCTTTTCCTCTTTCCACTCCACACTTCGTGTGTCGTGTTCGCGAACAAATCGCGGTTTGCTGTGGTTGCCTGTGGATTTAAGGTACTAAGATTTGGTGTCTTGCTTCGTGTAGAAAACAGAAGATTGATGGCTTCGAACTGCACCGCCTGCAGCTGTAACTCTCGCTCTGTCATTGCTGGAGGAGTGACTTATGGGCCCCAAGCGGCCTCCCTTTTCGAGAAGCCAGTGGAGCAAGTAACTCAAGCCACCACTGGATTATTCTTCGGGACCATGCTCCCACCAATAAGCTTCAATACCCCCAACGACGGTGCACGAAGCCCCAAAGGAGTCAGTCTTTGATCGACTTACCATTGCCGCGACCCCTCTCAATGGGTCGCCTAACTCCACTGCCTCAGTTTTTGACAGACTAGACCAGAGCTCCATCGGGCCCATGAAGAAGCCTGCCATACCAGAAGGCGTTATCCCGAAGCGGATAGCCATCCCAACTTCCGTTCCTGGCAAAATCACCAAGTTTGCTTCCCATGTTCGGAAGTCCGCTTCTGACAGGTGGGCCGTCCCCGTTCAACGGACGTCGGTCTTTAAAAGGCCGGTACCAGCATATTCTGACCAACACAAGGGGCATGAGGAGGTCACCCCTATAGCTGAAACAACTCCATCAGCACGACATGCTCGACGTCCCCACTGGCGCCGAGTGAGGAAGGCCGGGGGAAACTCCCCCTCTGGATTTACTCTTCCAGCTCCAACGGTGGGGATCGATGCTGCTACTCCAACAGGGAACAGCTTTGAATTGCTGAACACGGTGCGCAGAAATTCTCCTACTGCGGTTTTGAAACGAACTCCTTCACTTGTAGAGAATACTCCAGAGAATAAGCTAGAGCACCCCCCTCAACGGCTGTCCTCTAAAATTTACAAAGTTTGGCGACAGGTCCAGGAGTCGGTGATTGATGAAAACTATCTCCATCGACAGAAAAGGACGGAGGTTCGGCAAAAGAAAGATTACTCTGTCAGGCCAGAAGAAGCAACGGCTACTCGGGTGTCTACTGCAGCGACACCCTCAACGCCAATCACCCAAAAGAGAAGGAGGCTGCAAAAAGCCCCTGTGAACAAGGCACACCGTAAAAGCGCTGGACACAAACGCTCCAAGTCTGGGGGCATGGTAGTGCACACAGTTTATATGGCTTCCGGAAAGGAGGAAAGCCGCGCTTTGACGGGTCACCGACCGCTCACCCGATCAGTGACGAAAGCCCAGGAGCAACAACAAAAACTTCAGGAAATGATGACTGCAATGGCCGCACTCACTGGGCCAAAAGAAAGCTCTGAAACGTCTTCGGATGAGCGTCAAGAACAAGAAACTGACGCTGAGTTTCTTCGCCGGATATTAGAGAAAAAGGATAAAGAGGCTGCGGAACAAGCAGCCAGCATAAAGAAAATGGCCCTCCTCCTCCAAGATACGGTAGGAATGATGTCACAGCCGGACCCTCCAGCTGAAGACCTTCCAATCATTGTTGAAGATGATGGAGGGGAGACATCTAATCCTCCGCCAGCTCTTTCAGCAGCCAAAAATGAAACCATTTCCAAGGCCGCGCTAGACGATTATATAGCTCAGCAGATCCGAGTTCATCAGGAGAATGAAGCGGCTGGGCAAATTGTTAGAACCGGACGACCCTATCCGAGCTAGTACGACCAAATCAATTACCCGCCGGATATACGATCCCTAAATTCCACGTATATAAAGGGACAGGGAATCCGCATCAGCATGTCGCCCAATTCAGGGCCTTATGCGGCAATACTGAAGGCCATGATAAGTTCCTGCTACGCCAATTCGTCGGCAGCTTAGCAGAAACAGCCTTTGAATGGTATTCAGAACTACCTAACGACTCTGTCAAAACATTTACGGAGATGGAGCTACTGTTCACACAAAGATTCGCAAGTGCTAGTGAACGCACCCCGATTACAGCACTGATAAATGCCAGGATAAGGCCGGGCGAAACGTGGGTCCAATACGCAACACGATGGCGAAACCTATGGTCGAAATGTGAACAACGCATAGAAGAGGCACCTGCGGTAGGCATGTTTATGGGCACTCTCGATCCGCAGGCGACCATCTCGCAATTCATGATGTTCTTCAGGCCGACCACCTTCCAGACCTTGATCGACAAATTAGCCCAAATGGACCAGATGGGCCATGGACCGTCTCCTCCAAGACCCGATCCCCAAAATGAGAAAGGAAAAGGGAAAGCGATCATCGTCGCCAATGCTCAGCAACAGTCGAGCAGCTCAAAGCCAGTCGTTCGCCAAAACAACGTGCGTCCACGCCCATCCCTCGAAGAGAGTCTAGGACGTCCTTACTCGTTTCCTCAGAATAAAACGAGAAGACTGTTTGAGCTGGCAGTGCGTAACAAACTCATCAATCTGCCGAGTCCAAAGCGTCTATCGCAGCCAGGCGATCTTAATAATCCCAATTATTGCCCTTACCACCAAACGGTAAGTCACCCGATTGAGGATTGTTTCGTCTTTAAGGGATGGATCGAGGATCAATACCTACAAGGCAAGTTCGCGCTGTCTGAAAGCTGGAAGGTGAACCCACTACAGCCGCACTCTCTAAAGAAGACAGACACGCCAGGGGAAACTTGTTCTTTTGTCGAGGACAAAAACGATGGAGAAAATTCATCAGATGAATCCGAAGACTACGTAGCGACTTGTCACGTCATTTCTCATTCACTGACGGGTGATGAGGAGGCTCCTTGCACTGAGAAACCAATGGCGAATCCTGAGCCTGAGATTCTACAGCCATCAGACGAGTTGATCGATGTCTTCCTAAATGAAATTCGTCTGAAAGCAAAAGCTAATCAAGAGCGTGAGATGGCCATACTGGAAAGATCCAAGGCATTCCCGTCAAGTCAAAAGCCATCCAATGCGGATAAAAACAATTTCAGAACGAGAAAAAGGTTCGCCAGAGCTCTATCAATAGGAATGAAGCTACCACCCTCTGAAGAAAATACTCTCGCTGAGGTAGAGATGCACCCTAACTTCTGTTTATATCATCAGAAGATCATACATTCTACTGAAGACTGCGAATCCTTTAACTGTTGGTGGCAAGGGTATGTCGCTCAAAAGCAACACTTCGACAGGACAAAGTGTGAAGCTCGTAGATATAGAAAAAATGCTATATATGAGCGCAAAAGAGCCGCCGACAGCTGTCATATAGCCGACTCCAAGGGATCGCAAATTATCACCTTTGGAAGCGACTCTGACGAAGAAGCTACCCCCAACCCCTCCCTCGGGGAGTCTATTTCAAAAGTGAAAGAATTGAGGAGTTGCGAGAAGGTTCAGCCGTGTAATCGCATGCTACTCGAAAAAAATCTTGGCCCCGCAAACAACGGAGCGAACAAAAAGGATAAAGGAAAAGGAAAAACGGCTTTCGTCGCCAGCGCTCAACAACAATCAAGTGACCCTAGACCGGTTGCTCGCCAAAGCAACAAGCGGCAACCCTTCCAGGAAAAGTTGAAACGTCCTTACTCGTTTCCGCAAGATAAAACAAGGGGACTGTTCGAGCTAGCGGTGTGCGACAGACTCATCAATCTGCCGGGTCCAAAACGTCCGTTGCGGCTAGGCGATGTTAATAATCCTAATTATTGCCCTTACCACCAAACAGTAGGTCACCTGATCGAGGACTGCTACGTCTTCAAAAACTGGGTTGAAGATCAATACCAACAGGGCAAGTTTGCGCTGTCTGAAAACTGGAATGTGAGTCCGCCACAACCGCACGCTCCGAGAAAAATGGATACGCCGGGGACATCATGCTCATTCATGGGGAAGGACCCATAGACCGAAAAGTCAATAAACTAGATATTCGCCTCAAATACGGCGACACCGGACCGAAACGTCCTTAAACTAATAGCGGACCGAAATGTCTTTAAACTACTACCGCAGCATCCCTAGGCTGGCGAGATGAATAAATATAAAAAAATATATGTCCATAAGCAAAAAGGGCACGGATGAAAACCCGAAAGGGCTCCGTAAGTAAAAACAGCAGGGCTACCGGCGAGTGTTCGTGGAAACCCGAAAGGGCGCGACCTCATAAAAAAAAGAGAGAAGAAAATAAAAAGAATAAAAAAAAGAAAACGGTATGTCCATAAGCAAAATGGGCACGGATGAAAACCCGAAAGGGCTCCGTGAGTAAAAACAGCAGGACCACCGGCGAGTGTTTGTGAAAACCCGAAAGGGCGCAACCTCGTTAAAAGACACTTATAGGGTCCTCTCGACCCTGTAAGGAGAAACCACCCGCATGAGATCCTTACGACTCACAAGGGAACAACACACTCAGGGATCCCCACTATTCCTAAGGAGAAAATACACTTGCGAGATCCTCACGACTCGTAAGGAGAATTCTCTTATGAGACCCTCACGGCTCATAAGATTTGAAAGTCTTAAGTTACAAAGACCTAAACTTGTGCTTAAGCAACCCCCACAACTTTCGACATTGCCCTACAAGTGGTCTAATATTGGCCCTTGTATACAATCCACGGGCGCGAATAAATATTTCCCTAACTAAGTCCCATCCGAGGTTAGGGATATGTTCGCACGGTGAATAACCCTTATAAATCCTCTCGATTTACAAGGAGAAAACCCTCCTGTAGGATCCTTACGACTTACAGAGGAACAAAACACTTAGGAACCGTCACGATTCCTAAGAAGAAAATACACCTATAAGATCCTCACGACTTGTAGGGAGAAATAACTTTGTGAGACCCTTACGGCTCATGAAGTCAAAGCCTTAGTCGACAGGACCCTAACCCTGGTCGCTAAGCCTCCTTTGTTCGACAACGACAGAGGCAAATGATGATTCGCTCCTGGCAATATCCCAGTTGTAGCGATGCTGATGCCGAGATCGGTGTCTAATTTCAGGTTTACGGCGAAAAGCCAGTAGGCCGCACATGCATATGAAATAGCCGAAATGATGGGGCAGCTTGCAATAAAAAGCAGCAAGTAAAAATGTATGCATGTAAAATAGCCGAAATGATTGGGCAACTCGCAATAAAAAGAAGCGAGTAAAAATAAAATAAATAGCCGAAATGATTGGGCACCGCGAAAAATAGCCGAAATGATTGGGCAATCGCGACCTTCGCGATATAAAAGCTGAAATGATAGAGCATCGCGGAAAGAAATAAAATGAAAAAATATATATAACAAAATTCATGTCCTACAGACGATAGCACAGCAATCCCTGTATACAATCCAGGGGCACAAACAGAGAAGAAAACACGTCTTCCCTCCCCATGCTCAATCAAACAAACGGAGCCACGGCAAAATTCCAGCTCCGCCTCGACGTCCGTCTCGATACAGTAGACGAGTTGTCACCCCAGCGTTCTTCCTCCAGCAAGGATCAGACGCGACAATCAAACAAACGGAGCCACGGCAAAATTCCAGCTCCACCTCGACGTTCGTTTCGATACAGCAGACGAGTTGTCACCCCAGTGTTCTTCCTCCAGCGGGATTCGGACGCGACAATCAAACAAACGGAGCCACGGCAAAATTCCAGCTCTGCCTCGACGTCCGTCTCGATACAGTAGACGAGTTGTTACCTCAGCGTTCTTCCTCCAACAAGGATCAGACACGACAATCAAACAAACGGAGCCACGGCAAAATTCCAGCTCCACCTCGACGTTTGTTTCGATACAGTAGACGAGTTGTCACCCCAGCGTTCTTCCTCCAGCAAGGATCAGACGCGACAATCAAATAAATGGAGCCATGACAAAATTCCAGCTCCACCTCGACGTTCGTTTCGATACAGCAGACGAGTTGTCACCCCAGCGTGCTTCCTCCAGCGGGATTCGGACGCGACAATCAAACAAACGGAGCCACGGCAAAATTCCAGCTCCACCTCGACGTTCGTTTCGATACAGCAGACGAGTTGTCACCCCAGCGTTCTTCCTCCAGCGGGATTAGGACGCGACAATCAAACAAGCGGAGCCACGGCAAAATCCCTAGTTCCAAACCTCAACGGTTCATCAGCAAACTAAAAACAACCGCGACATTCATCTCGATACAGCAGACGTGATGCCAGCAAAATGAAGCAAAGGCCAAATTCCTAACTTCAGGGTCTTGATGGCAACTCACATAAAACCTGAAAGAATATCGGAGATCATCCCACACCAGCGCGGAGTGGTTATGACTCATCGGGGCTCGCCAAAATGAGCCTAACCTCAAGTCAAAAGCGGCATGGCAAATTCCTAACGCTTGCTCTTCCAACGGTCAAACTGCCTAGGAAGATTGCTTGAAGACGTCTTGTCCAGCCCCGAAGGGATCAGAGACACGGCAGTCGCAGGGCTACTCGAACAACACGATTGCCTATCGAGGACTATATCAGCTTATGCGACGGTACGATGGCCAAAACCCTAAGTACCACCAACCTTAACGGGCTTCTGTCATAAAGAGCAGAGGTTAAATGCGACGTTAGGATGTTCTTGCGAGAAACGCTCGGTTCGTCTTGGCTTGTGAAGAAATTTATGTCTTTGCGAGAAATTCATGAGGCGGCTCGACTCGTGAGATAAAGCTATGGCAGTAAGCATAAAAGAAGCCTGTTTCCTAAGCACTGGGACCCCACAAGTTGGCCCAAAACGGTCTCTTGCATACCATCCACGGATCTCACTCTCTAACATCGAACTTCGACAAGGAGGGGAACAACCGCTTACAAGTCCTCTCGACTTGTAAGAGGGGAAAATCTCTTATAAGATCCTTACGACTTATAAGAGAGAACACACTTAGGGATCCTCACGATTCCTAAGGAGAAAATACACCTATGAGATCCTCTCGATCCGTAGGGAGAAAAATCTCTATGAGACCCTCACGGCTCATAAAGTTGAAAAGTCTTAGGCAGCAGATCTGAACCTGCGGCCTAAGCCATCGCCATCTCGTAGAGGAATTAAGATGCTTACTCTATTATCTGTCAATCATGTTCATCAAGACAATATACTGATAATGAGAAAAAGGGAGAAAGCAAAAGGGCATACAAGACATTGCAAAGAAAAAATGTGTATCTTTATTTATTAATTCAATCAAGTACAAGGTGGATTGTACAAAAGAATAAAGAATGGATACATGTTATTCGAAAAGGAAAAAATTTTACAAGTAAATAGATACAAGGGGAACTACGGGGAAGGAAGCGTCTTGCATAGGCCTAACAATTGTTCGCACACCTCCTTCCACGCTCTCTCCTGATCGGCCACCACCGCCAAGTCTGCCTCCACTTGAGCCCGCTGCTGCAAGAAAGATGTAAGCTGCTCCCCTACGGCCCGATGAGCAGCTTCGCGGCCTGGAGCGTCACGCTCGGTGACATCAAGCTCTCGCTTCAAGTTTAGCCCGTGAGAGATGCGCTCCATGAGGCCCTCAAAAATAGCCTTTACTTGGGCAGCATTCGCTTCAACCTCAGCACGCAGGTGAGCAGTCTTGCTCGAGGTCTCTTGATAATCCCTCAGCGTTAAAGCCGCTTCCTGTTCCAAGTGGTGGACGTAAGAAGCGCTTTGCTCAACCCACGCGGCTCTTTGACGACTTGCGGCTAAGGTTTCAGGAGCAGGGCGCATAAGCTCCAGCTGATGCAGGCGGGCTTCAATCTCCCGGCAGTGGTTAACCCAAGATGTGACGATGTCCTCGTTATGGAAGTTCACGAATATCACCAGCATTGGGTTAACCGTCATAGCAAAATCCGCGGCAGACGTAGGAGTTTCGACGTCAAGCTCCTCAATGTAGTCGCTCACCATGCGCAGACTATTCACGGCACCCTTTGAAGACGGACATCTCAGGAAGGGGCCTGCTGGCATGATAATACGAGACTCGAATGGCGCCGAGATCGGAACGACAGCTGAAAAGATAAAATGCGATTAGATAACGGTTCAAGAAATATGAAGAAGTCATTGATGGGATGGTATACTATACCAGCTGCAGCGGGTGGCAAGGCCGGAAGGGCCGGTAGCGCGACCGATCTTTCGTCTCCCCCTTCGATTTGTAGCACTGCAGTCAGGACGAGAAAAAGTTAGAAATAATTCCATCACCGAAGAAGAAAGATATCAGTCGGGAACTATACTTACCAGCGCCACCAGAGGGAGAAGCGAGTCCAGATGGGAAGGAGAAGTGTCGAAGCAACACTTGATAAAGATGGTCAAAAAGCACTCCTGAAAAGACACAACAGTACGACTTTAGTACATAAATTATACGTCTTAAGGATAAGATCAATAAATTGCAAACCCATACCTTCCAACATCTTCGATGGTATGAGAGAGGGTGGAGAGGTGACCACCGCCAAGGCGGTCGTTGAAGGTGCTCCCTCGAGCAGCGGGGCATCGACACTGGCTGCACCTGCGTTACGGAAAAGGTGAACTTGTCAGAAGGGAACGCAAAGTAAGGAAAGATAGCAACTTGGGACTTACCTGATGAACTCCTGGATGAAACGGAGGCGACTCCCTCCTCCATCGACATGAGGCCACCGCCCGTGGCCTCATCACCTGACTCGATGGGGACCGTCGTCGTGCTCGCGCGGCCAGGAGACGGCGGAAGATCGTAAGCGGGGAGGGCAATGATCGGAGCATTGCCAGACTCTTGGGAGAGAGCGGCTGACTCCTTCCCGAGAGTCGTGATCATCTCACCCGCTACTTCTTCGGCTCCGTGATCTCCATCAGCTCATCCGCCGTCACCACGAGGTCGCCGGCCTCAAGCGCCTCGTCCGCCACTACCATGGGCTCAGGTACGATGATCATTTCATCTGCCGCCACTTCAGGCTCGGCATCAATGACCTTCTCGGCTGCAAATCCCTCAACATCCAGCTCAGGCTCCGCAGCCCCAGTAACGTTGCCTACCGTCAGCTCGGGTTCGGCAGGTCCCGCCTCTTCTGGCCCCTCAGGTTCAACAGTCTCTGTCTCCCTCTCGGTCGGACTTGGCCCTGCAGAATATGATATATAAGAACTGACGGATTTACAACTCTTACAACAAGATTCTGAAAGAAATATTACCTGAAGTTGACTTCTCATTAGCTTCCCGAACTGCACGCGCTACCTGTCTGCGTGCGATAGATAGACCGGCCGGGAGCTCTTCAGAAGGAGAAGCAGAGAGAATAATGGTACTTGGGCCAGCTCCCATGGCCAAAGCAGCCTGCGCGCCTTCGTCTCGCGCCTCAGCCGCTTTCTCTCCTCCCGGGCCGTTGAGACGGACCTCACCAGAGCCTATCTCATTGAGGCGTCTTCGTCTGTATACAGGGATGCCTCCAAATTCTTCAAGGCATCCCTCGTCGACTTGTCAAGTCGAAGCTCTTGCAGCAGCCCCGACGAGACCGGAACTCCAGTAACAGGTTCAGGGAGGATCCCCTCATCGACTGATATAACCCCTACAAAGAAACAAAGGAAGAAAGTTAAGTTGACTATCGAAAAAGATAATGAATTTTGTTTTAAAAAAAGGGGGGTGAGACATACCGGCGCCTGCTAAAGCGCGTTTCTTCTCCTCCTTTTGGAAGGTTTTCAAAGAGGCAGCAATAGCTTCTTCAGTAGAGACACCTGTTGAAAATGGGGAAAGGTATTAGCCAAGAATAATGATAAAGAAAAAATGCGATGAAATGATGAAGAAAGCAGCTAATAATTACCTGACTCAGTGAGTTTACTCAACCACGCTTCAAGCCTCGCTGATCGCTCAGAAGCCGCAATGGCGGCCGCCAGGTTGGTGTCTGCGGGGTCTACCGCGAAGCCCTTATTGCTGCCATATTCACTTATTCCTTTGGTAAGAGGGGCCTCAGGCTCTAAACCAAGAATCGCGTCAAGGGAAAGGAGCGACTTCTTCTTCTTTTTCCCGCTAACTCTGGATGCACCCGGGACTGATTTACGCTTGGCAGACACCTTGGGGCGGCGGGTCCCGATATCTGTGCCTGCACCGGACTTCAGCGATACCACAGTTACCGCCTCCACTGGAGCACAGGGGGCTGGTGGCGCATCCACAGTATCGCGAGGCGGCAATCCGCGCGGAGGGCTCAACACGCGCGGAGGTCCAACTCCGGCACCTTTCAATGGAGGGATGACCGGGGTCCTCGGCCTCAAGGGAGCCTTGCGATCGCCGCCGGGAGGTACACCCTTGCGGTCAACCAGCATATGCTTCTCCATCAGAATAACGGGCCCCATTGCATGCGCATACCAGGCCACGTACGCGTTGAGGACTTTAGGGACGCAACTCGGCTCGCTAATAAAGAAATAAGAACCCGTGTTAAGCCGCATAAAGTGGTGCATTGCGTTCTTTATCCCCTCTCGGCTAACCACGGGCTTTTCCAAGAAAGCTTCCATCGGGATCCCTTGGTTGTAGCTCGATTGCTGAGCGAACCGGTGCGGATTATACCTCATAAAGAGTGCTGTCTCATTTTTCTTGAACACCAGGTAGCCCGACCGAATGGAATAGAGGTGGAGGATCTCCCGAGCCTTCAATATGGAAGCCCCGTCTTTAAAATCATCGCGTAGCGACACTACTGACTTGGTGGACTCTGAGCCTATTGTTATGACCTTATCCAAGAAAGAAGTCTTTGCCCCGACCAGGTGTGGTCGAAGGAGCAGCCCCCTTGCCTCCCGCGGAGGTGCAACTACAATTGAAGCCCCGACCAGCCGTATGACCCTCGGGAGCCTGCATTTCTCAAAAAAGGGAGGAATCTTATGGGCACCGAACACCCCGTGCACGTGCATTTCCATCCAAGAGGTAAAGTAGTGCATCGGGAAGTTGGCGGGTTGCACCCCTGGCTCACTAGCGTCCGCCGCTATACTAAGTCCATTATAAAGATGAGCCAGCCCGACGATTCCTACTGACAACTGCAAACCAGCCACCATCCGATGCGCTGGGTAGAAAACAGTCGGCCGCATATAGCGTGGGTGCATAGGAAGAGCAAAACTGCACAACCACAAGCCCAAGAACCCTACAAAAAAGGTCTCTTCATCCATGCCGGGGACGGCAATTTCTGAAAAAGGGACGACGGCGGCACCAGGGAGATAAAAGTCTTTGTGGTCATCCTCCGATGTGGGTCAGCGATCCAAACCGAACCCAAAAGGGTCATCGAGCTGGGCGAACTTCTCGCTCCTCTCTGATAAGAACTCCGGTCGAATGAAGCGAGCAATGAAATCTGCAAAACTGACGCCTCGGTCGCCCGATTCCAGATAGAGTCCTTCATAAATCTCCAATACCTTCACCAAGCCCGGATACTGGTGCTGAATAGCGTTCTCCGGAGTCAGATCAAACACCAGAGGCTTGGTAGCAAACACGTATTCATCGGGAGGAAGCAGCTCCTCGTAGTGCTCCCCCCTCATTGGCAGACCCGAGACTTCAGCAAACTCCTCCAAAGAGATAGAGACCTCCCTGTCCGTCATCAGGAAGGTATGGGTGGGGATATTCCATTGTTCAATAAAGGCCTTGATCCACCACGTCGGAGGAGAGGGATACTCGAAGAGCGAGACATAGATGGCCAAATACAGACCAATCTTCGTCAAATGAGTCCTTTTCGCCGAAAGGATATACCGGGCCCACTGCAAGTATCCAGTGGGGGGTCGCGGGACCAATCCAATATTATAGGCCTATCCCCAAGGGCGCGCTTCACCCTGACAGATTCGCCTTCCTAAAATATCTATTGCCGGCGGCGGCTGCACGGGAATAGCACCAATTGCAGGCTGTAGGAGGTCATCTGAATTCCAATTCTTAACCTCCACGGCATACTTCACCGGGGGTTCATCCGCATATGGGATCGAAAATATCGGCTCAGACGGCATGGCGGAACTGAAACTTCGGCGATCCTGGATGATCTCATTGTACCACCTACCCCATAGATGAAGGCTCTTGTGCTCGGGGTCATGGTCCTATATGAGAGCGAGCACCACTCGGTCCACCGATGCCTGGGGAAACCCTCCCTCCGAGCGAACAAACGGGAAAGACAAATTACCAGACATGTTTCCTGTGGAGAGACAAAAATTTTTAATTAGCCGTCGGTGTTGTAACTCCAACGCTCGACATTTTAAAATTTTACGCCACACTGCAATGCAGTGGGTAAGGGATCAAATGAGGACCCACAAAATCTGAATGACGGCGCATCATTTAATAAGATAGTCCCATCATTGGATGAGACTGTCAGTTAATGAAAAGACCCCAAGAGAATATCCTTATTGATGGGAAATCTCTAGAGATAAGGAGAAAATCTCCTCTTTTAGAGCAAAACTCTGTCACAGAGTGACATTTGTCAAACTCTGGTCTCAAGGGAATAAAAATTTCCTTGGAAAGAGCCCAGCTCTACAATAATGATGGAAAAGCCATCAAAAAGGAAAACTTTAACTATTAAAGATTAAAAATTTGGGATCTTAAAGATCCATAAAAAACTTTTAGGAGTTCTCCACTTTCATATCAGAAAAGATCTACATTTGATCCATGAGCAAAGCTCTGTTCATGGGTTAAAACCCATGAACAAGATCTCTGTATATCTGTAGATTTCTGAGAGCAAGGCTCTGTTAATAAAACCCCAAAGGGGTTTTCTTTAGATCAAAGATCTATAAGAGCAAGGCTCTGTTAATCAAATTTAAATTAATTTAATTTAAATTTTACCTAAGTTGTTCTAAAAATCTGAACTCTGGAGTTCTTGGGAAGAAATGAGAGCAATACCCTAAAAATTTTAAACAAGAGCAAGGCTCTGAAATTCAAGTTCTTGAAAATGGTAAAAAATTTATCAAGGACCAAGGGTCCTATTTATAGGCGCCTGCGCCCTTTCACCTGACCCCTTGGATCCAACGGTCAAGATTTTGCCACCGCTGCACTCACGTGCACGCCACGTGAGTGCAACGGTGGGGGGGCATTTGTTTCCCCCAATCAGAGCAAAGCTCTGTTTGAATTTCAAAATTCAAAATTCGAAGCAACGCTTCAAATTCTTTGCGCTGCGCGCAACGCGCCACGTGTCAAAAACTGATACGGCAGCGCAGCGCGCAAGGCAGCGCGCCCAATCAGAGCAAAGCTCCATTAAAAAACAAAACTGAAGCAAAGCTTCAGTTGCGCAACCGCTGCACTGCGTGACACGTGTCAGCGCAGTCGCTTTTGCGCAAGCGCTGCGCTGCACGACACGTGTCAGCGCAGATGCGCAAACACAGCTGCACTGCGCTGTGCGCTGCATGACACGTGTCACGCTCTGGAGTATTTGCGCCAAACAAAATTAAAATTCTAAGGAATCTTTCTGTTCTTATTAAAACAAGAAGATTTTCTTCTGTAAAACAGAAGCCCTTGGATCAAAGATCCAACGGTGGGGAAAATTCCCCAAATCACTCAGAGAAAGATCTCTTTAACAAATTTAACTAATTTATGGGCACTTTAAAAAGGACCCTAGGCCTCAATTCAAAGGAATAAACATTTGGTAAAAAAAAATCAAGAACTTCAAACAGAGAGAACTCTGAAGAAATTTCAAAAGAAGAAAAGGTAAAAACCTTTAGGAAAAAGAGAAAATTCTCTTATGAACAGATTATTGATCTAAGAATAAAATCAATAATCTTAAATGAAAAGAAAAATAAATAATAATAGTGCTTTGCACTTTCTTATGAACCATTGGTTCTTTGAAAACAAGAAAAACTTGTTTTCTTTGATTTAAAATCGATCAAAATATAAAACAGTGCTTTGCACTTGAAAAATTGTACCGTTGCGCTCCTTTGTTGGCGCAAGCCACCAGGGAGCGCCACGTGTCAGCAGCGCAACAGCGCAGCGCACTGACACAGCGCACTGCTCTATTGCGCTCGCATTCACCACAGTACGACACGTGTCGCTTCCACGAGCGCTTGCGCTCATTATTTGGCGCAAAGCGCCTGACAATCCACTGTCAAATAATTAATGCATCGCATTATTTGCAGAAGGGCCTAGCCCAATTAAAAAAGACCTAACAGGCTGAACTAAATGCTCTGCATTATTTTAAAAAGGGGCAAAGCCCAAGCAAAGACAGATGCTCTGCATCAAAAATAAAGGGACAGAGCCCAAATCAGAAAGGCCTAGCAGGCCAGAATAAAATGCTGTGCATTACTAAACATGGGCAAAGCCCTAACACAGGTCTAACACGCCAAATGCAAACAAAACGTTGGACATTTCTCAGTTGGACTAAACCCAATCATGGCCATAAGTCCTCAAATTAAATTGACTGAGCACGTCGGCTCTCTTAAATTAATCTACATCCGTTCAAGGGTGCATCTCTGAACTCCTCTGACATCTGTCGTTGTAATCCTTCAACGACGTCAGAGAGGTGATGGGTCCCGACGGCCACAAATCCATGGACCGCAATGTCCTTAAACTACCCATGGACCGAAATGTCCTTAAACTAATGATGGACCACCACGTCCTTAGACTGGAACATGGACCACCACGTCCTTAAACTGGCGATGGACCACCACGTCCCTAAACTGGAACAATAGAGCCTCCAAATGCTCTTTTGCCGGATCTAAACGATCCCGTTTAAGTTGATCTTAGCCCCAAACACGGCTAACGTATCCTTAAACATTTAAATGGACTATAAAACTCCAAATCGACTTTGGTTCAAGGGTACATCTCTGAACTCCTCTGACACCTATCGTTGTAATCCTTCAACGACGTCAGAGAGGTGACGGGTCCCGACAGCCATACATTAAACGGATCACCACGTTAAGTTGATCTTAGTCTTAAACAGGACTAACGTATCCTTAACAAACGCTTAAGTTGATCTTAGCCTCAATACGGCTAACGAATCCTTAAACTAAAACACCAAACCCAAATCTAAGTAAATACGGATTTAGACTAATCCACGTCCTACGGGCGACGGCATAACCTAGTCTCCATATACAATCCACGGGCAACCACAAACAAAACAAACACCCACGACACGAAGTGAAATTCTGGAGAAGGAGAAAGTTGTTACCGCGATGCGGTAGCGTAATTAACTGCATGGGGCTTGCGCCTGTAGGGAAGAGCGTCCCCACAATCAAAAACCCCTCAAGTGAGGGGGAATCTGACGAAGTCTGCTACATCGGCCGTATCCGTCCAAACCTCCGACGCACGGTGCCATAAATCAACTTGGCATTTTCAGAGAGGTGGACGGATAAAACCAAATAGCATCTGTCCTGAATCTCAGGCCTAGACACACAGGTCTACGAGCCGCCATTCGGAGGGGAACAGATCTCATAAGAGAATTTTCCCCTTACAAGTCGAGAGGACTTGTAAGTGGTTTTTTTCCTTATCGATATTCGATTTTGGAAAGTATGGCCCGTGGACAGTATACAATAGTCTATCTTGGGCTCACTTGCAGGGCAGCGATGGCTTAGAAAACAGGTTCAGATCTGCCGCCTAAGTCTTTTCAACTTTATGAGCAATGAGGGTCTCAAAAAGACTTTTCTCCCTACTAATTGAGAGTGTCCCGTATGTGTATTTTCTCCTTAGGAGTCGTGAGGACTCCTAAGTGTGTGTTTTCTCTTAAGAGTCGTAAGGATCTCACAAGAGAATTTTCCCCTTACAAGTCGAGAGGACTCGTAAGTGGTTGTTTCCCTCCTTGTCGATATCCGACTTTGGAGAGTGTGGCCCATGAATAATATGCAATAGTCCATCTTGGACCGACTTGCAGGGCCCCAGTGCTTAGGAAACAGGTCCTTTTCCTCATTGCCTAAGGCTTTTCCCTACGAGTCGAGACGAATCGAGGAGTTCTCATAAGGACACTAATTTCCTCACGAGTTGAGACGAATCGAGAAGTTCTCGCAAGGATTTCCTAACGTCATAGTTAACTTCTGCTAATAGAAGTCCGTTAGGGTCTGTGGTACTAGGGTTTTTTACCCGTCGCACCGTCGCGTTGGCCGATATATTCCCCGATGTGCAATCTTGCTATTCGGGTAACCCCGCGACTGTCGTGTCTCTGATCCCTTCGGGGGCTAGACAAGACGTCTTCAAGTAATCTTCCAGGTAATATTACCGTCGAAAGAGCAAGCATTAGGGATATTCCATGTCGCTTTTTACTTAAGATTAGGCTCAGTTTGGGAGCCCCGATGAGTCAAAACCACTCCGCGCTGGAGTGGGATGGTCTCCGATGGTCTTTCAGGTCTCAATTGAGTTGCCGTCAAGACCCTGAAGCTAGGGATCTTTCTTTGCTTCGTTGGTTGATATTGTGTCTGCAATATTGTGATGACTGTCAAGGTTGTCTCTGGGTTGTCTGTGAACCGCCGAGATTTAGAACTAGGGGAATTGCTCACGGCTCCGTTTGTTGATGTCGCGTCTGTATCCTGCTGGAGGGAGGAAGAACGCTGTTGTTGATCTCTGGGTTATGGATGCCGCCATCGAGACTTGGAAATAGGGACTCTGTCGTGGCTCCGAGGTAGTCTCTAGGCTGTCTGTGAACTATCGAGATTTGGAACTAGGGACTTTGTCATGGCTCCGTTTTGTTGATGTAGCATTTGCTTCTGGTTGGAACGAGAAGGAGAACGTTGTTGTTTCTTTCTAAGCTGTAGATGTAGCCATCAAGATCTGGCTTCCCTTTGATAGAGTCTGGTGGGAAAATGTGGTTTCCTTTTCGTTCGTACCCATGGATTGTATACAGGGGTCGATGTGATCTTACCTGCAGGGCAAAAATTTTATTTCATTTTTTATATCTTTCCGCGATACTCTATCATTTCAGCCTTTTATATCGTGAAAGTGGCGATTGCCCAATCATTTTGGCTATTTTTTTTGAGGTGCCCAATCATTTCGGCTATTTTTCTTTTTCTTTACTCGCTGCTTTTTATTGCTAGTTGCCCAATCATTTCGGCTATTTTTATATGCATATATTTTACTCGCTGATTTTTGTTGCGAGTTGCCCTATCATTTTGACTATTTCAAATGCATTTTTGCTCGCTGATTTTTCTTGCGAGTATAGAACTTGAGATCTGATATCAATCTTAGCATCAGCATCGCTTCGACTGGAATATGGCCAGGAGTGAATTATCATTTGCCGTGAAAGGACTTGGAATTTGATACCGATTTAGGCATCGGCATCGCCACCACTGGGACATTGCCAAGAACGAATCATCATTTACCTTTGTCGACTCGAGCAAAGGTGGCTTAGCAAACAGGGTTAGGATCCTGTCGACTAAGGCTTTTGATTTCATGAGCCGTAGGGGTCTCATAAAGGTGTTTCTCCCTACGAGCCGTGAGGATCTCGTAGGTGTGTTTTCTCCTTAGGAACCGTGAGGATTCTTAAGTGTGTGTTCTCTTATAGGCCGTAAGGATCTTACAAGAGTGTTTTCTTCTTATAAGTCGAGAGGACTTACAAGTGTCGTTTGGGGAGTGTGATGGCTTAAGAACAGGTTCAGATCCCTATAGCTTAAGGCTTTTGAATCCTATGTGCCATGAGAGTCTCATAGGGGGATTCTCCTTACGAGTCATGGGGATCTCGTAAGTGTAATTTCTCCTTAGGAATCATGGGATCCCTAAGTGTGTTGCTCTGTTGTGAGTCGTAAGGATCTCATGCAGGTATTTTCTCCATACAAGGTCGAGATGACCTTGCAGGTGTCTTTATTTTAATGAGATTGCGCCCTTTCGGGTTTTCACAAACTCGCCGGTAGTCCTGCTGTTTTTACTCACGACGCCCTTTCGGGTTTTCATCCATGCTCATTTCGCTTGTGGACGTACATTTTTGGCGAAGAAACTCTCGAGAATAGTTTCGCTGCATATGGCCTATTTGTTCGCCCGGTGGGATTTGAGTCGCAGTCCTCACCGCTGAGACTTGTGGACTTGCACTCCACTATCGCCATGTTTGAGGCAACGTTGTTAGTTTAGGGACTTCTCGGTTCGTTGTTAGTTTAAAGACATCTCGGTCCAACGTTAGTTTTTAAGGACATCTCGGTCCATTGTTAGTTTAAAGACATCTCGGTCCACTGCTAGTTTAAGGACGTTGCGGTCCGTTGTTAGTTTAAGGACATTAGGTCCATTGTTAGTTTAAAGACATCTCGGTCCACAGCTAGTGTCATGCCCCGCTTCCTAGAGTGCGCTAAGATTGGCACATGACATAGCCAACCATGCTGCCTATGGCTAGGAAACATCCCTCCACAGTCATATTACGGCTGTCTATAAGATATCAAGAACAGTAGAAATAAATAATCTATCTAGTACATGTCCATATGCCAGAATAAACGAGTCAAGAAATATAAATGTGTGGAAGCAATAAATCTAATAAGCAATAACATTTGGAAAGTACGTCCTAAATACGGGCTCACATTAGGAAATAAAAGTACGGAAATAAAACTAAACTAACTAGATACTAACAGGATCCTCACTGCTCGGCCTGTCGGCTGAAATACTCCTGATCGGCCTGCGAAAGAGGTAAAGGATCTGGGCCATGCAAAACCCAGACGTCAGTGCGTCATAATGTCAAACAATAATAAATGAACAGGATACATGAGATATGCAGGCATGAGTATAAACGATAATATGAATATAACCAGTAACATGGATATGGAACAATGAAGTGTATACGTGCAGGTGAAGTGCAGTGGGTAATCTAAACTATACTACTGGGTTATCTATTCTAAAGTCTTCAAAATCAATTAATATAATTCTCATCGTAACGTATCAGACTATGCACCGTTCATTCCCCACGGGACCACGGTAACATGATTATTCAGTATATGCCCCGTTCATTCCCAACGGGACCACAGTAACATGATTTTTCCGTAACGCCCGGAAATACAGCAAACAATATAATAGCCCTTTGAGTTACGTTCGGTTACATTCTTCATTTCCCCTTACCCCCAACGTTATATGTTCAAGTCAGGTATTGATAAATCTGGAGCTAATGACAACACAGGGTCAAGCAGGTACAGGTTTGTTTATGCAGAAAACAGGATACGTCCGTCAGGACAACAGGTAAGGATTGTCGGCATTAGAAATAGGATCAGGTAACATCTCAAGTAGTGTGTATCAGGTCAAGACAGGTAGTGCACAGGTATCAAACAGATGCTCATAATAAAACTGTAGCAAGTACGGATGCACGATAAAAGTACGGATGCACAGTAAAACACGGATGCACAAATATCTATCAGGGATTTCATTTGCAACTCCATGACTACGTAGGATGCACATTATCAAGTATGGGGTGCTAATATAACAGTAATATGAATTAATATGATATGGCATGCAACTAGATATATAATAAATTGTACGGATGCGAACGGATATCAGGAAAACGGTAAAACTGTAACATGGATGCACAATACAATAAATATACAATATTTTTATTAATATAGATGCAAGTATAATAATATAGCATGTATCAAGCTAACTTGCATGCAACCAGATATGTAATTAATGATATGGATGCGTACGGCTATCCGAAAACAGTAAAACAGTAACATAGATGTACAATGCAGTAAACATGTGATATTTTTATTCATATGGATGCAAATTATATATAACATAGCATGTAGCAAGATAAACTTGCCTGAACGGATCTCACGACGTGGTGTGTACGCTGCGTCCGATGTCGGGTAAACGTCGCAATGCACAGACGGCACACAGAACTGAACTAGGCAACGCAAGAATGCGACCATACTGGCTGGGAACGTCCACTGGGTTGCTCGGATCGTCGGCGGAGGCACAGCTCTGGCGAACACTGGAAAACACACGAATCAAGAAAGAGAGAAGAAGAAAAAGAAGAAGAAGGAGAAGAACTGGGGTTTGGTGCTCTGGTGTTTGGCTCTAGGGTCAGAGAGGAAGGCGAGGGGGTGACGTCGACGATGGGCCATTGACGGCGAGCCCCACGACAAAGAGCAGTGGCAACTAGGGTTTCGGGTGCAGGAAAGAAGAAGAGGTTGGGGTTAGGAGAGAGGAGATGAGGTGGTCGAGGCGATGCTGTCGGGGCGATGGGGATGAGGGGAGGCCGACGAGGTGGTCGGGGCTCCGGCGATGGGGACAGGAGAGATGGCCGCAGTGGGTTCTTGGGTGTGCAGTCGGGGAAAGAAGGGAACCTTAGGTTGGGGTGTTTGCAGGGGAGAAGAGGAGAGGGCATTGGGTTGGTCGGCGACGACGACGAAGACGAGGCGACGACGACGAGATCGAGACTGTGAGTTCGTGTGTGCAGGGATCTCGTCACCGTGGGTTCGCAGGCGAGGTTTGCAGTGGGGAGATGAGAGAGAAAGAGGTGGTGAAGAGATGAAGGCGAGGCAAAGGCGAAGTCGTGATCGGCGATGGGTTTTCTTGGATCGTCGGGATCGGTGTTTTTGGTTCACAGCGTCGTGTGAGGGCGGTGGTGGTTGTAGTGTTGGGAGGAGGAGGAGAACAGGTAGACGAGAGAGGTGATGTGAGCGGAGGTGGTGTCGACGACGGTGGAGGCGAGCAACAGGCGCGGGCGCGAGGCGGGAAACGAAGAAGGAGATAAAGGAGGAGAGAGGGAGAGAGAGGACGTGTGATTATAGGGTTTAAGAAAATATTAAAAGAATTAATATGTATATAAAGTAATAGAGAAAGAGGGGGAGTTGTGATCAGTGAGTTGTTAAAAATCTTTTAAAATATTATTTTGTTAAAGAAAATTTTATAAACGTATTATATATATATATATATATATAACAGTTAAAATCTATTAGAATAAAATATTAAGAAATTTGAGTTTTCTGGCTAATACAAAAATAGTCCAAAACATACCCGGGTCAGGTCTAAAATTACGGTTTGAAGATACGGATAATCTACGTGTCAACCAAAATTAAAATAGAATATCTGGGTAACGAAAAAGCATACCCCCAAGAACGGATACATATAGCGTGCACGTAGCTATCCAAACGGGTCCGTTTTATTGAACGGGACGAGAACAAGATGTACGGATGCTACAACAGGGTTAGGGGTATGATACATGCCATGCTGGGTATTTTTAAAATATTTTATTTGACTTTATTTGTTTTAATAAAAAATGCAGATGTCAGATATAATGCGGTTATAAAACATGAAAGTGCACGGATCCTCATAACTAGCCGGGATAAATCACAAATAGAAATCAAGATGGGTTTTCAGCAAGCGGGTCGGGTCGGATGCACATACAGATACCAATTATACTAATCGCACCCAAAACACAATAAATCAAGAAATAACCATAAATAAAGAAATAGCCAAAATAAAACTGGTATAAATGAACTAGGGTGTTACATTATACCCAACTACAAAAGAATTTCGTTCTCGAAATTCCCAAAACAAGAAAAACAAACAAACATGAAACTGCGAGAAGAGGTGTGGAAACTTCTGTCGAATCTCGTCTTCTCGTTCCCAAGTCGATTCTCCATGCGAGCGATTCCCCCATGAAACAAGTACGAGCGGGATAACCTTGTTCTTGAGGACCTTTTCTTTTCGCTCAACAATCGATATCGGTCGTTCTTCAAAGGTCAAATCCTTCCTTACAGTCAGCTCCGAATGATCTAGCACGTGTGTTTCATATCGAACATACTTACGGAGTTGAGATACATGAAACACGTCATGAACATTCGCCAAAGATGGTGGTAAAACCAATCGATACGCCACTTCTCCAACATGCTCAATAATCTTGAAAGGCCCCACGAATCGAGGACTAAGCTTGCCTCGACTCCCAAAACGAATCACTCCTCTAGTCGGTGATATCTTCAAGAATACAAGATCACCAACAGTGAACTCTAGAGGTCTTCTCGATGTATCGGCCCAACTCTTCTGCCGATCCTGTGTTGCCTTCATGTGATTCCGGATAGTATTCACCTTCTCTATTGTTCGCACGATCAAATCCGATCCCAACAATTTTCGTTCTCCAATATCGTCCCAACAAACGAGTGAGCGACACTTGCGACCATAAAATGCTTCGAATGGAGCCATCTGAATAGTCGCCTGAAAACTGTTATTGTAAGAAAACTCCACCAAGTGTAAATGATCCTCCCATGAACCCTTGAAGTCTAACATGCAAGCTCTCAACATATTTTCAAGAGTTTGGATCGTTCTTTCTGACTGGCCATCTGTCTGAGGATGATAAACGGTGCTAAACTTCAATCGCGTCCCCAAACTTTCCTGTAAACTCCTCCAGAAGTGCGATAAGAATCGGGTATCACGTCGGAAACAATGCTCACAGGTACTCCATGCAATCTCACAATCTCCTGCATGTACCGCTCTGCTAACGCTTCCGTTGACTAACCAACTCGAAACAGTATGAAATGAGCTGCCTTGGTCAATCGATCAACAATCACCCGAACTGCATTGTTGCCCTTTGGACTCCGCGGTAAAGCTGTCACGAAATCCATGGTTATATGTTCCTACTTCCACTGAGGAATCGGAAGTGATTGCAGTAAACCAGCTACTCTTTGATGTTCAGCCTTAGCTTGCTGACACACTAAGCACTTCGCTACAAAGCGAGCAATCTCCCTTTTCATGCCTTCCCACCAGAAATGCTGTCGTAGACCACGGTACATCTTCGTGCCTTCTGGATGTACGGAATATGCGGAACTGTGTGCCTCCTTCATAACTTCTTCATGAATATCTCCTTTCGGCACACACAAACGGCTACCATATCGCAACGAACCATCTTCATGAATCAATAAGTCCGTTCGAAGTCCCGCTTCAACCTGTTCTCGAAACTTCTGCAATCTTAGATCGTGCGTCTGTGCTGCTTTAATATTGTCGATCAATGACGACTGTACTTGCAGCTGTATCAACTGTCCAGAAGAATGCGGTAGCACGATCTCCAACTCGAATCTCCGAAAATTTTCGATAAGCTCCTTCTGTGCAGTCAACATGTGAATTGCTGGCAACCGACTAAGCGCATCCTGTACTACATTAACTTTTCCGGGATGGTACTTGAGATCAAGATCATAGTCAACCATCAGCTCCAACCATCTACGCTGTCTCATGTTAAGCTCTTTCTGCGTGAACACATACTTTAGGCTTTTGTGATCGGTGAATACTTCGACCCTTTCACCCAGTAAGTAGTGTCTCCAAATCTTCAAAGCGAAAATCACTGCTGCAAGCTCCAAATCATGAGTTGGGTAATTCTTCTCATGGGTCTTCAACTTTCTTGATGCGTAGGCTATAACCTTCCCATGCTACATCAAGTCATATCCCAAACCTTTCCCAGATGCGTCGCTGTGAATCACCAATCCTCCGGAACCGTCCGGTACGGTCAAAATAGGAGCGGTTATCAACCTTTGTTTCAACGCCTCAAAAGCTGATGCACAACTATCCGTTCACATGAACGGCACCTCCTTCCGTGTAAGCTTGGTCAAAAGCTCAGCTAAACGAGCAAAATTCTCCACGAACCTTCTGTAATATCCGGCAAGTCCAAGAAAACTTCTGATCTCTGCTACGTTCTTCAGAATCGGCCAATCTTGAACTGCTGCAATCTTCTCAGGGTCAACGGCGATTCCATCTCCGGATACAACATGCCCCAAAAACTTCACTTCTTCAAGCCAAAACCCGCACTTGCTCATCTTTGCATATAATCTTTCTTGCCTCAACGTCTGCAGTGCGATCTTCAAGTGTTCAGTATACTCTTCTAGGCTCCTCGAGTAGACCAGAATATCATCGATGAACACCACTATAAACTGGTCTAAGAACGGTGAAAAGATTCGGTTCATCAAGTCCATGAATATCGCCAGTGCATTCGTGACTCCGAATGGCATCACTAAATACTCGTAATGTCCATATCGAGTTCGGAACGCAGTCTTGCAAATATCCTCTGATTTAACTCGAACTTGATGATATCTGGATCGCAAATCTAGATTTGAGAATACTCCCGCCCCACTGAGTTGCTTGAATAATTCGCCAACGCGAGAGATCGGGTACTTGTTCTTAATAGTCACACGGTTTAATTCTCGATAATCGATGCGCATCCTCCTTATGCCATCTTTTTTCTTAACTAGAAGAACTGGATATCTCCGAGGTGAATTGCTGCTACGAATTCAACCCTTCTCTAGCAATTCGGTAACCTACTTCTTGACTTCTTCCAACTCCACTGTTGCCATCGGATAGTACGCCTTTGAGATTGGCCGCTGCACCAGGAACAAGATCGATCGCGAACTCCACAACTCGTTTTAGTGGTAAACCCGAGATGTCCTCGAACACGTCTATGAACTCTCGAAGTATAGCTGGCGCTTCCTCCTTATCAACTTCCATCGACGAAAGAACACTGTTCGGCCTAGCCCTAAACTCGACTGGCCCGACAAAACTGCTACCTCCAGCAAAAACAAACTCCGGATGTCCGGGAATCTGGAAAATCACTTTCTTTGCCCTACAATCAATGTGAGCGTGGAAAGTGCTAAGAAAGTCCATTCCCAAGACGACATCATAATTGCCGGTATCGATCACCAAGAAATCTGCAAATAACTCACGTCCGCAGATAACAACTGAACAATCTTTGCACTCACTACTAGATATGATCTTCCCGTTCCCAGTGTGTATGTCCCAACAACATGACAGGGTCGTGCAAGCAATCAAGTGTGCAGCAATAAACTTGGACGACATACAACAATGGGATGCACCAGAATTGAATAATGCTAATGCGGAAAAACCATGAACAAGCAGAATACCAAAAACGACTTCATCTGAAGCTAAGACACTAAAGAAGATAAGCATGGTAAACAGGATTCAAGCTTGCGATAAAACATGAACTGGTAAGCAATGAAACCGAGAGAAGCAAGGTAATATCACGACCAAAAACAAGGAGATGAATCAAGACTAGGACTCCAAGTTATTTAAATAGAGTACCGCATTGTAACCATACTGCAGTTCACAGTTACAATCACATAACTCCGTTCAAGTCGCCCAAATACTAGTATCAGAATCAAAAGAATAGGACGGGAGAAACAATAAGGAAACAAAAGGATTTCAAGCCGAGATGCAAGGTCATTTGCATATCGTCAAGACAAAGGTCAAGAGAAAGATAAGATTCAAGGATCACGACAACAATGTGGCAGGACATGTTCCTAATCATGGGTTTTCTGATTCGTGTATTGGGTCCAATACCCAACTACAAAAGAATCAACCCGATTAACCTAAATCCTATGTCTCTGATACCAAACAAACCCTGTCACGCCCCGCTTCCCAGAGTGTGCTAAGATCGGCATGTGATAGAGCCAACCATGCTACCCGCGGCTAGGAAACATCCCTCCACAGTCACATTACGGCTGTCTATAAGATATCAAGAACAGTAGAAATAAATAATTTATCTAGTACATGTCCATATGCCAGAATAAACGAGTCAAGAAATATAAATGTGCGGAAGCAATAAATCCAATAAGCAATAACATCTGGAAAGTACATCCCAAATACGGGCTCACATCAGGAAATAAAAGTACGGAAATAAAACTAAACTAACTAGATACTAACAGGATCCTCACTGCTCGGCCTGTCGGCTGAAATACTCCCGATCGGCTTGCGAAAGAGGTAAAGGATCTGGGCCATGCAAAACCAAGACGTCAGTGTGTCATAATGTCAAACAATAATAAATGAACAGGATACACGAGATATGCAGGTATGAGTATAAACGATAACATGAATATAACCAGTAACATAGATATGGAACAGTGAAGTGTATACGTGCAGGTGAAGTACAGTGAGTAATCTAAACTATATTACTGAGTTATCTATTCTAAAGTCTTTGAAATCAATTAATGTAATCCTCATCGTAACCCATCAGACTGTGCCCTGTTAATTCCCCATGGGACTGTGGTAACATGATTATTCAATATATGCCCCGTTCATTCCCTATAGGACCACGGTAACATGATTTTTCCGTAACGCCCAGAAATACGACAAACAATATAATAGCCCTTTGAGTTAAGTTCGGTTACATTCTTGATTTCTCCTTACCCCAAGGTTATGTGTTCAAGTAAGGTATTGATAAATCTAGAGCTAATGACAACACAGGATCAAGCAGGTACAGGTTTGTCTATGCAGACAACAGGATACGTCAGTCAAGACAACAGGTCAAGATTGTCGGTATTAGAAACAGGATCAGGTAACATGTCAAGTAGTGGTGTATCAGGTCATGACAGGTAGTGCACATGTATCAAATGGATGCTCATAATAAAACTGTAGCAAGTACGGATGCACGATAAAAGTTCGGATGCACAGTAAAACACGGATGCACAAATATCTATCAGGGATTTCATCTGCAACTCCATGACTATGTAGGATGCACATTATCAAGCATGGGGTGCTAATGTAACAGTAATATGAATTAATATGACATGGCGTGCAACTAGATATATAATAAATTGTACGGATGCGAACGGATATCAGGAAAACGGTAAAACTGTAACATAGATGCACAATACAATAAATATGCAATATTTATATTAATATAGATGCAAGTATAATAATATAGCATGTATCAAGCTAATTGCATGCAACCAGATATGTAATTAATGATATAAATGCGTACGGCTATCCGAAAACAGTAAAACAGTAATATGGATGTACAATGCAGTAAACATGTGATATTTTTATTCATATGGATGCAAAATATATATCATAGCATGTAGCAAGATAAACTTGCCTGAACGGATCTCATGACGGAGTGCGTACGCTGCGTCCGACGTCGGGTAAACGTCGCAATGCACACACGGCGCACAGAACTGAACTAGGCAAAGCAAGAACGCGACCACGCTGGCTGGGAACGTCCACTGGGTTGCTCAGATCGTCGGCGGCGGCACAGCTCTGGCGATCACTGGAAAACACACGAATCAAGAAAGAGAGAAGAAGAAGGAGAAGAACTGGGGTTTGGTGCTCTGGTGTTTGGCTCTGGGGTCAGAGAGGAAGGCGAGGGGGTGACATCGATGATGGACCATTGACGGTGAGGCCCACGGCAAAGAGCAGTGGCAACTAGGGTTTTGGGTGCAGGAAAGAAGAGGAGGTCGGGGTTGGGAGAGAGGAGATGAGGTGGTCGAGATGATGATGTCGGGGCGATGGGGATGAGGGGAAGCCGACGAGGTGGTCGGGGCTCCGGCGACGGGGACAGGAGAGATGGCCGCAGTGGGTTCTTGGGTGTGCAGTCGGGGAAAGAAGGAAACCTTAGGTTAGGGTGCTTGCAGGGGAGAAGTGAAGAGGGCGTTGGGTTGGTCAGCGGCGGCGACGACGACGATGAGGTCAGGACTGCGGGTTCGTGTATGCAGGGATCTCGTCACCGTGGATTCGCAGGCGAGGTTTGCAGTGGGGAAAGGAGAAAGGGTGGTGCTGAAGAGATGAAGGTGAGGCGAAGGCGAAGTCATGATCGGCGATGGGTTTTCTTGGGTCGTCGGGATCGGTGTTCTTGGGTTCACTGCGTCGGGTGATGGCGGTGGTGGTTGTGGTGTTGGGAGGAGGAGGAGAAGAGGGAAACGAGAGAGGTGATGTGAGCGGAGGTGGTGTCGACGACGGTGGAGGCGAGCGATGGGCACAGGTGCGAGGCGGGAAACGAAGAAGGAGATGAAGGAGGAGAGAGGGGGAGAGAGGACGTCTGATTATGGAGTTTAAGAAAATATTAAAAGAATTAATATGTATATAAAGTAATAGAGAGAGAGGGAGAGTTGTGATCTGTGGGTTGTTCAAAATCTTTTAAAATATTATTTTGTTAAAGAAAAATTTATAAACGTATTATATATATATATATATATATATATATAACAGGTAAAATCTATTAGAATAAAATATTAAGAAATTTGAGTTCTCTGGCTAATACAAAAATAGTCCAAAACATACCCGGGTCGGGTCTAAAATTACGGTTTGAACATACGGATAATCTACGTGTCAACTAAAATTAAAATAGAATATCCGGGTAACGAAAAAGCATACCCCCAAGAACGGATACATGTAACGTGCACGTAGCTATCCAAATGGGTCCGCTTTACTGAACGAAATGAGAACAAGATGTACGGATGCTACAACAGGGTTAGGGGTATGATACAGGCCATGCTAGGTATTTTAAAATATTTTATTTGACTTTATTTGTTTTATTAAAAAAATGCAGATGTCAGATATAATGCGGTTATAAAACATGAAAGTGCACGGATCCTCATAACTAGCCGGGATAAATCATAAATAGAAATCAAGACGGGTTTCCAGCAAGCGGGTTGGGTCGGATGCACATACGGATACCAATTATTCTAATCGCACCCAAAACACAATAAATAAAGAAATATCCATAAATTAAGAAATACCCAAAATAAAACTGGTATAAATGAACTAGGGTGTTATAGCTCGTTTAAGGACGCTGCAGTCAGTTGTTAGTTTAAGGACATTACGGTCCACAGCTAGTTTAAGGACGTTGCGGTCCGTGGCGCTTTTGAGGTGAGGTTTCGCTGGATACTACTTATAGAGTTTGAACTCAGGAAGACTGCGAGCGGACATGAGCGTCGTCATCCATCATTAACCTAAGCCGTGACTTGTCAAGCGTAGTATTTCTTGAGGAACCAACCGTTTATTTGTCGGAAAGGTCTTTCGCCATGCATATCCATGAGCAAGTAAGCCCCACTTTGGTAGATATTGTCTATAATATACGGACCTTCATAGTTTGGCTCGAATTTCTCCCGTTTGGCACGGTTGGGGATCATAGATCTTTTTACGACTAGTACGAGTTCGCCTTGGCGGAATGTTCTCAGCCTAGTCAATCTTTCATATGAGCGCGCCATCCTTACTTTGTAAGCCTCCAGGTTTTGTTGCGTCATAAGACGAGTTTCATCGAGGGCATTGAGATCGTCAAGCCGAAGATGGGCATTCTCTTCGTCCGTTGGTTCGTACTGAACCGCCACTCATAGAAAGGGTAGCTCTATCTTTAAGAGAAGTACTGCTTCTATACCGAATACTAACGCAAATGGCGTTGTGTTCGTAGCCGTCTTGAACGTAGTCTGATAGGCCCAGAAAGCTTCATGCAATCTCTCATGCCAGTCCTTTTTATTTCTGGACACCATTTTCTTTATGATCTTCGTCAAGTTCTTGTTGAAAGCCTCGGCTAGACCGTTAACTCGGGGGTTATAAACTGAAGAGTATCTCCAATCTATTTTATGTTGCTGTTCGAAGCGGCTGATCTTATGGCTTCTGTAGGCTGGCCCGTTATTCGAGATAATCCGTCACGGAGTGTTGAACCGGTAGATGATATGCGTCCTAAAGAAATGGAGGATGTTCTCCATCTTCACCTCTCTTAGCGGTATTACTTCTGCCCACTTAGAGAAGTAATCGGTTGTTGCTAGTATGAACCGGTGTCCCTTGGATGATACTGTTTCGATGGGCCCGATTATATCGGTTCCCTACATGTCAAATGGCCAGCTAGCCAATGTTGGGTGTAGCGGATTCGGATGCTGGTGGATGAAGTCCCCGTGAATTTGGCGTCTCAATATCCTTTTCAGTCCCTCTACGTAGTATCTGGACAGACGGATTGATTAAAGCCCGTCGAGCGCAGGTTCGACACCGTGCCATACTTCTTTCTCCACTTTAGTCTCCGTGGATTGGTAGAAAAGGATCGCCTTCTCACCCCTTTGCTTAGGAGGAACGTAGAAGGTCTGCAGCTCTTGCACGCTGTGCGTACCAAGTGCATCAAGTTCTTTGTAATGCCGCTGCGGGACCAGGATAATCTGTAAACTCTGGTCAGCTCCAGCAAAGGTCTGTATTGACGGGCGGACGGTGAATACTGCGTTGGCCTCGTCCTCAGAGTCACTGCCTAAGACTAGTATAGGAGTAGATGATCCTGGCCTATTGCCTTGGGGTTGTCCCCAGTTGACCATCTCTTTATCTTCTTCAATATCGCTCCCGAATATCGGGATAGTGGCAATGGCTTTTTGTTTATTCTCCGGTTTGCGACATCTTTCCACGTCTTCGAAGTCTAGTAAGAAGTATTTGGCGTCTTCGTATTTGCGAACTTCATTTACGGAGAATAGGTTCAGCTCCCCTGTAACTGTGTACTCGAGGCCGTCCTTGAAGTACTTAATACACTGATGTTGTGTAGAAGGGATGACGTTGTACTCATGTAACCAAGGCCTGCCGAGCAAAGCGTTGTAGTAAGTCTTGGCGTTAATAACATGGAACTTGATGTCAGTGACGAGAAACCCGAAGCGTAATGTCAGTATTACAGACCCGAGCGTTTGTGGTGATTAGGAGTCAAAACCGGATATGGTAATTTTGTCCCGAGCCAGGTGCTGCACGTTTATGCAAATCTTCTTCAACACCCTTATGTCGGAGGACCCGTTATCGACCAGGATCTTCCCTATCTTGATATCATGACAATACCCGATTATGTACAGTAGACGGTTGTGCTTGCACGTTTCTAGAAGGAGGTCTTCATCGCTGAAGGTGATATCAGCCGTGTGGACTTCTTCCAGCTCGTCCTTCATCTTTTCTTCTGTCAGGAAGACTTGAAACTGGTCGGGCTCTTGTAATGCCTTGATCAAGGAACCTCGTGCTTTTTTAGATAGGAGAAGAGCATCCAAAATACTCAATTGTGAAGGTATCTTCCTCAGGTATGCCAGGATATTGTATTCCATCTTGTTCTTCTTGGACGGGTCCTTGGCTGTGAGCTTTTCAATGACTCTATCATTGAGGGCAATCTCCTCAGGACTTTTTCCTTCCCTTTGTCCCTTTTGCCCGAACCTTTGTCTGAAGGTCCGAGATTCTTTTCAGGAAACGTACGGTTACGCAGCCGAATGTTCTCACAGTTCTTCATTTCCTCTTCTCTTTCAGAGGTAGATTCCTTGAAGAGGGAGCCGAGGCCTATTCCTTCATCAGAATCGCTCCCGAAGGTAGAGGTTTAGCTCTTGTCGGGATGACATCAACCATATGACAGTTACCGGCTGTTCCTTCACGCTCGTCTGTCGTACTTCTTCGCTCCCGACGGGCTTTGCGCTTTACCCGCTTGAAGTGTTGTCGGTGGGCAACGTATCCCTGCCACTACTTCTTGAAGGCATTACACTTTTCGGTAGGATGCATGACCTTCCGATGGTATAAGCAGTAGTTCGGATGTACATCCGGTTCATTGAGGCACATACTCTCGGAAGTATTTTCTTTGAAAAGTGGCAGTTTCATTCCCATTGACAGAGCTTTGGCGAACTACTTCCTTATGTTGATTCTGCTTTTACTAGTGCCAAGGGCACTTTGATCCGGTTGAGGTACTTTATGGCTTCTCATCACCGGAGTTTTTCGGCCTGACACCGACGCTTAGCCTTTTTGTAAATGGTCACTTCACGTTCTCGATCAGCTTTGCTCTTTTGAAGAGCTTCGTTCAGCAGCTTATCGATGAGGTCATCTGACGGTTCCATGGGTTTTGGTTCTGGATCTGCCCCCAGTTTCTCTACATCAGGAGTTTCTTTGTCGTTTATTAACGAGTGAGAGATCATGTGGCAGCTCGCCATATACTCTTCGGATTCTTCTGACGAGTCGTCTCCTTCATCAATGTCACTGTCTCTGTTCTTAAGAATATGCTTGAGGAATTCTTCCAATGTGACTAGGGTCCGCGCTTTTTAGTTGTATTCCTCCAGTGCGTCTATGTATTTCTGCAGACCCGTACGATTGCCGTCGAGCTGCACGGGCTTCTTGGCCTTCTTCTTTTTCGTTGAAGACTTCGGAGGCTTAGCCTGGAGGTTTTGTCCATCGTTACCAACTTTTGGTGTTGGGCATGGTTTCAGCATCCCGTTAATAATTTCAGGCTCCAGCGGGCTTTTCCACCTAATCGCCGAGCATGCTTGAAGATCCTTCAGCATTCTTTTAGTTTTAGCTGAAAGGACCACTTCCCACGGGGCTTCTTCTATAAATGAGCATGATGCCCCCGGCGTGTCCACCTTTTAAGGAGCGTGCTGCTGCGGTGGGTTCACCTTCTAGTTTTCGGACAGCGCGAACTTGCCCTGCTGGTACTGGTTTTCGACCCAGTTTTTAAAGACGTAGCAATCTTCGATTGGGTGGCCTACTATTTGGTGGTAGGGACAGTAATTGGGATTGTTGACATCATTCGATTACAGTAGGCGTCTCAGATCCGGTAGAGTGATGAGCTTGTTGCGCACCGCCAGTTCGAATAGTCTCCTCGTTTTATCCCGGGGAAACGAGTAAGGAGTCTCAACTTCTCTTCGAGGGCTCATGGTCTGCTGTTTTGGCGAATAATCGGTTTCGGGTCACTCGATTGTTGTTGAGCGTTAGCGACGAAGGTCGCTTTCCCTTTGCCCTTTTCATTCCGAAGATCTGTCCTTGAAGAGGACAGCCTATGGCCCATCTGGTCTATTTGGGCCAGTTTGTCAATCAAGGCCTGGAAGGTGGTCAGCTTGAAGAACATCATAAATTGGGATATAGTTGCCTGAGGGTCAAGGGTCCCCACGAACATGCTCACAGCAGGAGCTTCTTCTATGCGCTGTTCACACTTTGACCATACGTTACGCCACCGAATTGCATATTGAACCCAGGTCTCTCCCGGTTTCACCCTGGCGTTGATTAATGCCATGATCGGGGTGCGCTCTCTAGCGCTTGCGAACCTTTGTGTAAACAGTAGCTCTATTTCTGTAAATGTCTTGATAGAATCATTCAGAAACTCTGAATACCATTCAAATGTTGTCTCCGCCAAGCTCCCGACAAATTGGCGAAGCAATAATTTGTCATCGCCCCCGGTGTTACCGCATAAAGCTCTGAATTGAGCAACATGTTGGTGCGGATTGCCCGTCCCCTTATACACATGGAATTTGGGGATCGTATATCCTGGCAGGTATTTAATTTGGTCATATCATCCTGGATAAGCTCGCCCAGTTCTGACGACTTGTCTTTCCGCTTCGTTCGCTTGATGAGCTCGTATCTGCTGAGCTATGTAGTCATCAAGAGTAGTTTTGGAGATCGTCTCCTCCCTGGCTGCCGATAAAGCCGGAGGAGGGTTTGATGTCTCTCCTTTGTCGTCTTCAATGATTATTGGAGGGTCTTCAGCCGGAGGATCCGGTTGGATCATCATCCCCACCATGTCTTGGAACAAAAGCGCCATTTGTTTTATATTAGCCGTTTATTCCGCGACCTCTTTTTCTTTCTTTTCTAGAACCCTCCGTAGGAATTCGGTGTCGGCTTCTTGCTCCTGGCATTGTTCCGACAATCCTTCCGGGCTTTCTTTCTGCCCAGTAAGTACGGCCATCCTTGACAACATCTCCTGAAGCTTTTGTTGTTGCTCCTGAGCTTTCGTCACAGACCGTGTGAGTGGTCGATGACTCACGGAAGCATGACTATCCTCTTTTCCGGATGCAATGTAGACGATATGCACAACCATGCCCCCAGATTTGGGGCGTTTGGGTCCACTGCCTTTGAAATTTACCGCAGGGGATCTTCTCCGGCCTTCTCCTCTTATGGGAGGTCGAAGTTGAGGGGGCCATTGTGGCAGACACCCATGCAGATGATACCTTTCATGGTATGGCAGAGGGATGGTCCTCCTCTTACCGAGCCTTTGTCTTCTTCAGCCGGCGAGAGTAAGCTTTGTCGATTACAGAGTCTTGGAATTTCCTCCAAACTCTGTGGATTTTGGAGGACAACCCAGCTGTTCCGGCTTCACCTGTGTCATACTTTCAGCAGGCGGAGGAGACTTCTTCAAGATGGCGGTTAGAGAGTTCTTGCGCACCCTCCTGAGCAGCTCGAAATTGTTCACAGTTGGAACAGCAGCGTCAATTTCCACCATTGGAGCTGGTGGGATAAGTCCAGAGGGGGAACTGCCCCCAGCTTTCCTCACTCAGCGCCAGTAGCGACGTCGAGCATGTCTTGCGGATGGGATCATCTCAGTTGTAGGAGCGACCATGTCATGCCATGAGAGGCTGCTTTTGATGCCAACCTGTCGAAGACTGACGTCTGTTGAGAGGGAACGTCTAGCCTGTCGAAGATCGACTTTCGAAATGGGGGAAGCACTTGTAATGATTTCACCCGTAGCAGGAGTTGGAACGGCCAGTCGTGCGAAGACCGATCCCTTAGCAGGAGAAGCCCCTTTGATGACTTCGTTTACCTGGGCTGGAATGGCTATCCATTTCGGGATAACCCCTTCAGGTATTGCAGGCCTCTTTACGGGCCCACTGGAGCCTTAACCCAGTCTGTTAAAGACTGAGGCGTTGGATTTGGATGACCCGTTGAGAGGGGTCGTGGTAGTTGTAAGCCAATCGAAGACCGACTCCTTTGGAACCTCCTGTGATGGCATTGAAGCATTGAAGCTCATTGGCAGGAGTATGGTCCCGAAGAACAATCCAGTGGTGACCTGAGTCACCTGCTCCACTGGCATCGCAAAGATGGAGGCCGCTTGGGGCCCATAAGTCACTCCCCCAACAGAGATGGAGTGGTAGTTGTTGCTGCAATTGGTGCAGTTGGAAGCCATCGACGTCATCTTCTCTTCTACACGGAGCAAGACACTAAATCTTAGTACCTCAAATCTAGGGGCAACCATATTAAACCGTGATTCGTTCACGAACACGACACACGAAGTGTGGAGTGGAAAGAGGAAAAGGTCCCACCGGGCGTGCCAGAATCTGTTTACCGCCGAAAGACGCGACCGGGACGTTAGGACGTCTAGCTTGAATTTTGGGGGCAGATGCTATTTGGATTTATCCGTCCACCTCTCCGAAGATACCAAGTTGATTTATGGCACTGCGTATCGGAAGTTTGGACGGATGCGGCCATTGTAGCATGCTTCGTTAGATTCCCCCTCGTTGTGAGGGGTTTTTTTTATTGCGGGGACGCTCTTCCCTGCAGACACAAGCCCCTGCAGTTAATTACGTTACCGCGTAGCGATAACCACTTTCTCCGGCTTCAGAAGGTCACTTCGTGTCGTGTGCGTTTGTTTTATCTTTGGTTGCCCGTGGATTGTATACGGAGACTAATTCGTGTTGTCGCCCGTAGGGCGTGGATTAGTCCAAATCTGTAACTTCTTAGATTTGGATTTGTTTGATTTAAGGATCGTTAATCTCTTTTGAGGTTGAGATCAACTTAAATGTTTGTTAAGGATACGTTAGTCTAATTTTAGACTAAGATCTACTTAGCAAGGTTTTAGGATCATTTAGATCCAACGAAAGAGCATTTGGGCTCTATTATTTTAGTTTAAAGACGTTGCGGATCGTTATTAGTTTAGGGACGTTACGGTCCACAGATCACCATTTTTGAGGTGAGGGTTTAGTTTAAAGACGTTACGGTCCGTAGTAGTTTAAGGATGTTGCGGTCCGTTATTAGTTTAAGGAAGTTGCGGTCCACAGTAGTTTAAGGACGTTGCGGTCCATTGTTGCTGGTTGTCGGGACCCGCCACCTCTCTGAAGACGTTGAAGAATTACACCGACAAGTATCAGAGGTATGAAGAGATGTACCCTTGAACCAATGAATGTTCATCAAGGACTTGGTGGTCCTGTTTGGAACTAAAGCCAATTTAGAATAAGGCATATGGGCTCGGTCAATTTGGGGTCTGGCCAACCTTGGGCTCAGTCCACTTGATTATTTATTTGGGCTTGATCCCCTTTTCGTATCAGCACTGTTGAGCATCGATTTGGATTCTGACGCCCCTCTTTCTTTTTGTTTTATTCATATTCTTTTATATGGAATGTTAAACAATTTATGGCGCCTACGCAGAGCACGTGAGGCGCTCAGCGCTGATTGCCAAACACTAAGTGCTAAGCACTTTTTATTAAATAGCGCCCACGTGAGGGGCACGTGGAGCGCTCGGCGCTGAACGCCAAACTTTGAGTGCTAAGTGCTTCTTATTAAATAGCGCCCACATGAGGAGCACGTGGAGCGCTCGACGCTGAACGCCAGCTTTTGAGTGCTAAGCACTTCTTATTAAATAGTGCTTACGTGAGGAGCACGTGGAGCGATCGGCGCTGAGCGCCAAACTTTGAGTGCTAAGCACTAAGTTTTCTGTTATATTCAATTCAATTCTCTGAGAATTAGATTCTCACTCGTGAAAGACTTTGTTTTATAGATCTAAGATCTGGAAAAAGAACTAAGTTCTTCTGCTGTAAAAGTTAAACTCTTAGATATGGAGGAGATGCTATGATCTCTCTTATTTTTATTTATCTTGAGGAGAAATCGTTCTCGTCTTGAAGTTTGAAGTTTATGGGGAGGTTTTCTCTACAAGACTTGAAGTCTTGGGGCCTTTATATAGTAGAGGCAGATCTGTTGATTCAGTTAAGGAAATCTCCCATTGAGAGATTTCCTAATTGATTTAGGGATTTTATCCACCGTTGGATCTTTGATCCTAGAACTTCTGTTTTACAGAAAATATTTTTCTTGTTTTTAACAAGATTGGGAAAATATTTTCCATACAGAGCTTATTCTGTAATTTGGTGACTTTTAATCACCATTGGATCTTTAATTGTCACGCCCCGCTTCCCAGTGTACGGCGAAGGGGACGCGACGAGGCCCGCTACGTATATACTCAGAAGTACACACGCTAAGCGTATCTAAGCAATATAAAATAAATACACAAGAGACAAGAGTATAAAAAGAACAGCAACTTTTATTTATTAACATTCTTTGTACAATACATGAAAAGGAAATGCAACTGAAATAAAAGATGCCTAAACAGTGGCATAACAGGAAATGAAAAGTACAGAAAGGAAAAGTGTACAATGAAACTACAGTGCCGGGTCTTCAGTAAACTGCTCCAAGTCTTCTGCAGATGGCTCGATCTCTGCCGGGTCCAAATCACCTGACGACATTCAAAGAAGAAAGAAATAGAATGTCGTCAGCAAACAGGTCGCTCGGTAAGTCCCAAAGGTAAGAGGAGAAATAGAATAGACAGAGAGTAAGAGAGGGAGAGAGAGTAGCTTTTAATGTTGTATTGTATTGTTATATTATTGTAGTATGGTGTTAACGCTGTTGTTGTAGCTTGGTACAGAAGGATGCCAGTGTATACGAGAGGGGTCTCAGTATGCTAGAGACCAGGGCAAATGGAAGTACAACGCTCCGTTATACAATCCGGAACAACGGCAATTGGATTCATGTTGGGTGTCTTAATCTTACCGTCTCGTGCCATCTTTAACACCTTCCGTACCAATCTACCCCTTAAACCCCGCGATGTCTTGTTTGTATTGTTATCTTATAAATTGTGTTGGTTGTAAGATTGACTGACTGACTGACCGAAACCATGATATCAGGAAACGGTTATAACCGTAGAGTCATGTAAATGGAATACTGAGAATCATGTAAAAGGAATAGGTATATCCATGGTTCGATTCAGTCAAGATGTATAGATTGATATTGTATTCATGGATTCATGTGTTCATTTTGAATTGGAATCTTGTAGATTATAAATTGACTTGAATCATATTCAAGTCAGATTAATCAAACTCAAACCCGAGTCAGACAATTGAAGTCTTATAATTGTTAGGGTCCTTATGGTAATTTATAAAACTTGAGGGGGTTTTATGTAAAAATACTTTTGTATGGTTTTCAAAATACAACTCAAATATTTAATTATCGTATTTATGTACATATAACAATTTAGTGATCAAGATAAATATGTATACATGTTCGAACAGCATGAAATGAGTCAAGTATATTATACGAGTAACTACCGAAAACAATGCTATAAAGAAATATTATGTACGACTAATTAATCAAGTCGAATGAATACGGAAAATAAAAAAATATGTCTCTAAGTGTTTTTCATGCGTGAGTTCCAGTTTCACCTAAATACGACTACCGGTTTGAGAGATATATCTGTTTCGTATCGTTGCGTAAAACAGATCAGAATCTGTTCAGCACCGTCACATATTTTTAAAACACAGTTTGAGTTAATTTCTATCGGATTTCAGGTTACAAAAATTATTAGAAAATTGTAGATATTTTGAAGTACTTATCTAAAACACTAAGATTCATATGATTTGGATTTCTGAACCTCTAGTTATGATCATTTTAATATCAGCGTTTAAAACAGAAATTCAGATTTCTGGACAGCAACTATATATTGTATTGCAAAGCCTATATCGGGGTGTTTCATGAATTTCTAAGTAATCAAGTATACAGAAAATTATAGTTCTATCAATTGTCTATCTACACATCTAAATTTTGTCACGAACGGATATCGGGAGTTTGAGTTATGCCAAATTTAAAAACAGTGTGCGAATCAGGACAGATTCTGTCCAGATCCGTCACTTAATATTGTAACGAAGTTTTCTTTATCTTAGGTGGGTTTTCAGTAAAACTATAAAACTAAGAAAATCTATATCGTTCGATATAGATATCAAAAAAACCCTGAGTTTGCTCAATTTGGATACCGGTATACCAAGTTATGTGTCCTAGAAATTGACCGATAACTGCAGTTTTCTGTTTTACGATCAGTGAATAAAAACAATGTAATTTATAAACCGTTATGCGGTTCGATCTAAAAATTTTACAGCGTGTACAAAATAATATATTTTATCATATGTAAATTTCCTGAAATTTTCAGAATTAAAAATTAATTTATAAAAATTATTTTAAAACTAAAGGTATTGATATGTCATATGTGAGAAATGAGAAAACCATGGTATTTATTCGTAACTTCATTTTTTTTTTACAAACTTTAAATAAAATGATTTAAAATAAAACTACAAACATACAATCCTAATTGGTCACTATGAAATCTTAACATGTGAATTGAGAGTAATGAAAAAGACTTTACAAACTATATATGTGTGTATGTTTGTGTGTTCATTATTTATATATGTATCAACTTAATTAATTATTTAGGAACTATGATATGTCAAGGGAAGTTTTTCATGACAATATAGAACAAGAGAAATATAAAGAGAAAAAGAAAGAGATGGAGGGAGGGAAAGAGAGAAGGGACTTACATGCACAAGCCGGTATTGTCACCGGGCTTGTCTATCCGCCGATAGCCTCGCGTTATTAGCGAGATCTTCTTGAAGACCTCTTCATGTTCTTCTTCTTGGACTCTAGGTGAAGAGGAAGAAGTGAGAGATAGAAAAATGTGAGGAAGGAAAAGATAGAGGAGGACAATAAAGATGGTGTAATGGTGAATTATGTATAATAATATATGCATTCAACATGAGAATTAAAAGAGAAATGAAAGGTCACCATTCATTTTGGAAATGAAAGGTCTCATTTGTAGGTTATGAGAAGAATAAAAAATGATAAAAATAATTACAAGAATGGGGATTTGAACATGTGACTTATGGAATAACAATGTAAGGACTTAACCAATGAGCTATAAGGTTGTTCATGCACATATTTAATTAGAATTGAATATATACGGTTGCTTGAAAAGAAAGTGGGCTTTTGGGCTCATAGTTTTATAAATGAAAATGAGATTGGATTTGGGTGTTATTTAAAGAGAAATTGAGTAAATGAATTTGGATAAAAAGAAAAGGAAATTTTTTAGAAAATGGAAGCTGAGCTTGGGCTGTAGAGAATGGGAATGAAAAGAAAGGAATTGAGCTTAAAGAATAAGTTTGGGTAAAAAGAAATGAGTTTTAGAAAATACTTAGATGCGAAAAATAGATGAAGAGATTAAATATAACTAATAACATAGAAATAAAAATATACCAAATATACAAATACAGAATTTTTTTAATACGAAGATATAGGAATTTTAGAGTCGTTACATTAATCCAACGGTAATCTTTCTTGTTTAGAAAGATTGGGGAAAATATTTTCCCCTACGGAGCTTATTCTGTAACTTGGTGATTTTTAATCACCATTGGATTTTTGATCCAACGGTGCTCTGTTTTACAGAGCATAATCTTTCTTATTTAGAAAGATTGGGGAAAATGTTTTCCCCTACAGAGATTATTCTGTAGCTTGGTGATTTTAATCACCAGTGGATCTTTAATCCAACGGTGATCTGTTTTACAGAGCGTAATCTTTCTTGTTTAGAAAGATTTGAGGAGTATTTCCTCAATCAGAATTTAATTCTGTGTTTTGATGATTTATCATCTCCATTGGATCTTTGATCCAACGGCAGAGAACTTTTAGTTCTGGCACCAGCGCTCTCGTGCGGGGCACGTGAGACGCTGTCTCAGAGTTTTTAACTCTTGGCGCTGGCGCCCTCATGCAAGGCACGTGAGGCGCTGCCTCAGAGTTTTTTTAACTCTTGGCGCTGGCGCCCTCGTGCAAAGCACGTGAGGCGTTGCCTCTTTACTGAAGGCGTCTTTTCGCCTTCCTTCTTTGCTTTTCCTGAGTCAGACTTTTCTTTTCCAATGCTTGGAAATAGTTCCATCATGCACAACATCTTCTGTGCCTAAACTTAAATGCCTCCCTACATTATCTGAAGCAATACTTCTCTTCCCTCTTACTTTCAGAGAATCATTTTAACAGAGAAGAGTTATGGCTCGTAACCACCCACATGCTCGCCAGCAGCCATGGGAGGTGCCTATTGAGGAAATTGTTCCTCATTTTGTTGCACGCTTGGTGAACCCTGCTCTTACGGATGACCAGTGCGATACGGTGTTGTACGGGCTCTTGACTCGTAGAGGATCTCCTCTCCCCGTCGGCTCTATTTGGCTCCGGATGGTCTTCTTGTCCGTGCTAGATGACATTCCCCCTCATCCAGCGGAGATGACTCTGGCGATACTCGACGCAGCGGAAGACAAGATCGAGTGCTTTCATGAGGCGCTTTTGATTACCACGGCTTAGAAGAATCGCTCTGTTCAGCTGCTAAGCCAAATACGGGCTCAGCGGGCCATCATGTCTGCCTTCGCTGATGGGCACGGTGCTGACCGATGGAAAGCGACTCCTCGTGAAGATTGCCGCTTTGACATGGTGGAAAAGGCAGAGAGGGAGTTAGAGAATTTTATCCATGGTTTTGTGAATCCCTGTACTTTCGATCCCATGTTTGGTGATCTATTTCCTGTAGAATAAAATATTCAATTAAATGCTTTCTTTTTATCGTTGACCACCAAGTGCTCCCTTTCTAACTCCTGTTCTTCCTCTAATGTGTGCATGTGCGTATATCAATGAGCCCGATTTCACACATATCTGTAAACGAAACTTAAACCGGTGTAAATAGGAACAAATAGCTCTTGGTCGAAAATTTTGGCGGGAACACACTTCCAATTCCTCAATGGAAGTGGGAACATATAACCATGGATTTCGTGACAGCTTTACCACAGAGTCCAAGGGGCAATAATGCAATTTAGGTTAATGTCAATCGATTGACCAAGGTAGCTCACTTTATACCGTTTCAAGTTAGTCAGTCGACGGAAGGTTTGGCAGAGCGGTACATGCAGAAGATTGTGAGATTGCATGGAGTACCCGTGAGCATCGTTTCCGATCGTGATACTCGATTTCTATCATACTTTTGGAGGAGTTTACAGGAAAGTTTGGGAACTCGCTTGAAATTTAGCATGGCTTATCATCCTCACATAGATGGCCAGTCTGAAAGAACAATCCAAACTCTTGAAAATATGTTGAGAGCATGCATGTTAGATTTCAAGGGTTCATGGGAGGATCATTTACATTTAGTGGCGTTTTCATACAACAACAGTTTTCAGGAAACTATACAGATGGCTCCATTCGAAATATTGTACGGTCGTAAGTGTCGCTCGCCTGTTTGTTGGGACTATGTTGGAGAAAAAAATTGTTGGGACCATAGTCACATAATTCGTGAATAATTCGGCGAATTCGTGAATTTTTGATCGGACGATTAATTCTCCGATTTAATCGCCACTGGCGAACGCTTCGAATTATTCGCGAATAATTCACGAATAATTCACGAAAACAGTGAATAATTCGCAACATTAAAACCCAGTGCCTCGTATATTAATTTCTTACTCGAAATCCTTCCCGAACATTTCCCGAATACTTGCTGATTCTTTCCCGTATACCTTTCGATTTTTTTCCGAATAGTTCTCCGAATTCAAATTTTCGACCTCACCTAATGATTCCCGAAAGGCGAATCTATGACTATGGTTAGGACCGGAATTCATTGTGCAAACTGTGGAGAAAGTTAACTTGATTCGTAATCATATGAAAGTGGCACAGGATCGACAGAAAAGTTAGACTGATAATGGAAGAAGACCTTTGGAGTTCGTTGTTCGTGATCTTGTGTTCTTGAAGATATTACCGACCAGAGGAGTAATCTGATTTGGTAGTTGAGGCAAGGTTAGTCATCGATTCGTGGGGCCTTTCGATATCATCGAGCGTGTTGGAGAGCTAGCTTATCGATTAGGTTTACCACCATTCTTAGCCGGTGTTCATGACGTGTTTGATGTATCTCAACTCCGCAAGTATGTTTGAGATGAGACGCAGGTCTTAGATCATTCGGAATTGAAAGTGAGAGAAGATTTGAATTAAAAGAGCAACCGATGACAATTATAGATCGACGAAAAAAGGTTCTCAAGAACAAAATTATCCCGGTAGTACTCGTTTCGTGGGGAAATCGTTCGCATGGAGAATCTGCTTGGGAACGTGAAGACGAGATTCGACAAAAGTTTCCCCATCTCTTTACTTAGATCCGTATCTTCTTATCTTTTCGTGTTTCATAAATTTCGAGGACGGAATTCTTTTATAGTTGGATATAATGTAACACCCTAGTACGGTTATACGATATTAATTAATATTTTAACACTTTCTTTATATTTTTTCTATTCTTTCTATTGGGTCGTGAATGATTCGAATACTAGTAGTCGTTATCCAACCCGACCCACAAGTTTAGAACCCAATATGATGCAAGATTGTATCTGAGATTTACTAGGAAGTGTATCTATATGAATCTAGTATAATACCTACATTATATTTTTAGATCTTTATATATCATATATCTAGATCATCATATATATTTTTAATAGCCACAAGTTAAGAATAAATTATATTTTGTTAACTGCCATCATATGGTTACCATCCCATATCTTATTTTGCTTTTATCTTTTACGTTTAAATCTCAAGATATCTAATATCAAATATTTACTAAATTTAGATATATTTTTAGAATTCTTTTAAATCTTAAATTAGGGATATGAGTTATTTAAAATATATTCTTGCATTATGGTTGAGAAGTTTACATATGTGAATTATTTTCTAAAATATATTTTTGATGAGATTTTAGTGGAGATTGGTTGTAGTTTGATATTATCAATATACATTAAAACTAATATATATTTATAACCTAATTTAAACTATACTATATATATTTATATTAAACACAAAATCTCTCTCTCTCCACACATAACATATCTCTCTTTTATCAATTTATATATTCTCTTTCTTCGTTCAAAGCCCACATCCATTCTCGCCGACGCAACTCCAGCCGCATCTTAGAATCTTAACCGAGCCATCAAAACTTGGTGTTGATTTGTATAGCGTCATGTTGCTTCCGTTCATCACGTTTGTTTCGAGACAAGTTTACAACTTGCTACATGCTATACTTTATGTAATTTACTTATATGTTGTCATACTACTACTACTATTATCATCATCATCATACAGCTATATCTATATAATTTATACACCGTAGTTATTTAACGTTAATCAGTTTTATAATATACAGTGTGTGCAAGTTTACAGCTTGCGACATGCTATATATATATATATATATATATATATATATATATATATATATATATATATCATCGTAATATTTCTTATTATTATCATTAATTAGTTTATAATCTGCATTTTATAACGTTATACAAAATATAGTTTGAAAATATTACAATTTACACATGAAACGTCGTTGTAAAGCGGATACGGTAAATCTGAAATTTACTGTACACCTTACCTTATAAAATTCATTATAAATCATAAAAAAATTATTAACATACGTTCTTTAGTTCGTTACGAAGCTAACTCAGAATACTATAACCTTGTGAAATATTTACTTGCAAAATAAATTTTTTATATAACGTAAATTGTAAATGAAATTACCTCTTAATTGCTATCCAGGGAAATTCCAGCAGCAAACTTTCAATTTCGAACGTTCATAAATTTTTGTAGGAACAACCTGAGATACTCTAACTTATAAAAATGAAAATATTATTTAATTAGCTTTGTTTTAGTATATGACACTTCTCTTTTGGAGAACGTTTGTTATTTTTAATCTATTTTACAAATCAGGGTGACACTGAATTTCTGAACGGAACTTTCCTGTGCATGGTTAATCAATACCACTTTTATAGTTATTAATTGGATTGGATATTTTATTTCTATTAATGTTATTATATCAATATCTATTTAATAAATAATAGTGCATGTGTTTTAATATTCTGCAAATATTACCGATTTACAGTTTTATAGTATCTGTCTGTATCTGTACTGATAATAGCTTATCTAGTTGCATGCCGGAACGTCACAACGTTATCATACTACTATATTAGCTCAATACATTATTTACATTTCATTATACATAGTAATGGACGTATAATGATTATTACAGATAGATACATATGCATCCTGGTATTAGTCGTGTTTCGATATTGATTACAGTTTTATATTGGTATCTATTTTGGGTTAATATATATTACATGATATGTTCATGACCCACTACCAGACTTGTTACTTAGATCTTATTACTAATGTCAACAATCCTGATTGTTGTCCTAACGGACATGATTTGTTGTCTGCATAGACAAAACATGTACCTGCTTGATCCTGTGTTGGCATTAGACTTACATTATCAATACCTGATTTGAACACAACCTTGGGGGTACAGGAAAATCAATAATGAAACCTGACTTGTAACTCAACAGTTCGATACTTATACTGATCAGTCTTTATGGGCTTGGCCAGCCCAGGGATAATGCTGCTAACATCATTCATCTGTACATGTTACCTGTTTACTGCCTAGCGGCACGTCTCGGATTCAGCCCGAGAATCTTGACCATGGTCCCGGGCACGCACGCGATACTATTGAGTTATATCGACGATTCTATTAAATTGATTTCAAAGACTTTTAGAATAGATAAGCTAGAGGCACAGACTTTAGGATACACATCACATACCTATATCTCACTGTTTTATACCTATATTATTTATTTACACTCGTGTTTAATCATAGCATTCTATCCTAGTTAATACTATTATTTTGATATTTATGACGCACTGACGTCTGGGTTTTGTATGGCCTAGATACTTGACATAGCATGTGAGTATTCAACAGGATCACCGATCAGTGAGGACCGCCTCATTAATATAGCTCTTATGCTGGTTAGTTATTTCTTGGATCTTTATTGCTTCCGCTATCTTTTCCAGTTATTGTTCTTGTGACTATTGGACATGTGATACATAAATTTAGTAGTTTTATGTTCTTGATATTCTATAGACAGCCGTAATATGACCGTGGAGGGATATTTCCTAGCTATGGGTAGTATGGTTGGCTCTGTCACGTGCCGTAGTTTGCGCACTCTGCGAAACGAGGCATGACAGTTGGTCACTCTACCTCTGTTGTGCATGCTAGGAGCCTACTTTTGGCTTGCGAGGACACCGATCATATGCAACGAGATTATTGAGATGCACGTGCCAGACCGTGTCCTACGCCAGTTCGACATGAGGCAGCACATAACATGCACAGTGGAGCAGACGCCGCGTAAAGGTGGAACGCTAATTGGAGAAGCTTGGCCCGCGGAATATCAAATTTGGCTGGATCGCTGGTACAATCGGGGAAACAACATCCTGGTCGAGAAGATGCCAGTTATGTAATTTGAAGAACGCCTTATATAGTATTGGATGATTACCCGCAGATTCATCCTTACGGCCGCTCCTCCGCCGATTACATATACGTCTCGAGCACTGATAGAGAGAGATTTGGTAACTTTATATCAAAATTTATATAGCTATAATTTTATTTTTACGAAATTCATTATCTTATATGCCATCAATATAAATGCAAACCATGTACAAGTTGGAGGATATTGCTAATGAGGGGATTCGTGGCATTAGAGAGCCAAAGAGCGCATGTATGAACATCAAGTCTCTCGTCAGGAGTGTATTCGCGAAGCACCGATTCATACATCCACTTATCGTGCGTGTACCACCCATCGCATATTCATGTAGAAGACGTGGACATGCACAAGCATAATCATCTCAACCACCGCCATCTCAGTATCCCGATGAGTACGTGCATGGACCATCCCAGCCAAAGCAGTCTCGGTGACTTAGCGCCGATGAAGCCGAACCATCACAGGCTCCGCTTCGTGTGAAAAAGAAGAAGACGCCAAACGAGTTGAGGTGGCTGTGTTAGATTATAGTGTAATGACCTGTTATATGTAATTTTATGTCGTAGCATGTTGTATTTATGATTTATGTGTGTTTGATTGTGATGTAATATTGCTTGATATATACGTGGATTATGATGTGATATATATGTGTTTGATACGATATTTATGATGATGATGTGTGTGTGTGTTTATATGTATTTTTGGTATCAGTTTTGATATATATGTGAATTACCTTAGTATCAGTGTTGATATATGATATAACACATACCGGTTTTGATATACATGTACTGCTGCAAAGAGCTCACAGGAAACAGTAAGCTCTCTGTCTAACTTGTAATTGGCGCCCTTGTCAAGTGCGCACCTTAAAAAATACAAATAGAGCTCACTGGAAGCAGTGGGCTCGTTGTGTAAGTTGTAAGGGGCGCACTCGTCAAGTGCGCCCCTTACAGATAAGTAAAGAGGTCACTGCTTCCAATGAACTCTCTCCAGCAGTTAACTCTCTGTCTAAGTTGTATGGATCGCACTGGTAAGTGTGCCCCATACAATTCATAGAGAGGCCTCTTTGAAAATATATGGGACGTACTTGTCAAGTGCGTCCTATACAACTTCAATAGGACGCCTCAACGTTGTTGTATGGGGCGCACTTGTCAAGTATGCTCCACACATTTTCAAAGGGGGATTGTATGGGGCACACTTGCCAAGTGCGCTCCCTAGATTTTTTTTTAAAAAAAAGACGCAGCGTCAGGTGCTGAGCTGGCGCTGAGGTAGCCGAAAGTGGCATAAATTTGTAAATATTTTTGAAAGTAACGTAAATTTAAAAATATTATTAAAAAATAGCATAAATTGAAAATTTGTCCTTTATACAATTTAGCCCTCCAATTTTTTTGCCGAAAACACACAAATGATCCTCTCTCTCTCTCTCTGTCTCTCTCTGCTGTAAGAATCAGAGAGAGGTAACCCTAGAAATTCCGACCGATTGGAATTGATATCAGGATCTAGGTTTCGAATCCCGAGCGTCATGGTAATCAAACTTATCTCTTTTTGATCGTTGATTGTGGGCTTGTTTGTTTTGTTTCTGATGTTTTTGGATCGTAAAAGATTTGATTTTTCCCCCCTTTTTGCAGTCGGCACTGTTCAATTTCCATTCATTTCTGACGGTGGTCCTGCTCGTGATCTGCACGTGCAGCTACATCAAGATGCAGTTCCCTACCATTCTCGAACAAAGAACTGGGTACATATATTTCAGATCTAGCTTATTTGCTTTAATTATTTTATAGGTTTTGATTAGATTAGCTTTGTGGGCAGTTTGTGATTGAAAATCTAATTTTAGGGGGGAATTCGACGTTTCTTTGGAGTAGAAGGAAGAATTTTAGGTTTTGATATGGAGATATGTTTTTGTAACCGTACTCGTTAGCTTTAGCACCAATATTATGTGTAAATGGATCTGAATTTCAACAGTAGATCCCTAATTAGTTTGCAAAACCCGACCTCTAATTAGACGGAACTTTGGTTTGTTGTTTGGCCTTGGAGTTATTTGAAATATATAAAAATGTGGTTTTGTTAGCGCCTTTATGGGTCAGTGATGGGTTGTGTTAGGGCTATAACACTATATAATCGAGTGGCGCTTTAGACCAAAATGTCCCCTTTGGTAGTTCTGGTGTTGACGTCCTCTCTTGTGGTGTGAGAACAAGAGAGGGGGATGAGAAATGAGAGAGATAGGAGTGAGACATGGAGGTTTCTCTTGTATTGTTCTTTCTCATTTTAGTGTGAAAATTGAGATTTGTTCTGTGGATGTAGGCCGAGGTGGTTGAATTACATAAATCTAGTGTGCTTGTCTTCTTCGTGTTCCAGTTATGATGTCCTATCTTGTGTGCTTCATGCGTGAAGGGTTCAGAATCCCCAACAGTTTGCTTTCTTTATCTGGAGTTTAGTAAATGAGGTTGGAACGAGGTTCAAATAGCTCTGATCATAATAACTTTCATGTTGTGATGAATGTGGGTAGTGTGGAATGTCCAAAAGTTATCACTGCAGTGTACTCCCATTCTATCCTGTGACATGGTAGAGATCAAACTTTTGTGAAAAGTACTTCTCATCGTACACTCCGCATCGCATGAAAAGATGGAACTGAGCTTAAATGTGAACACCATATACCCCACCGTCCTTCTATGACTACCTTTTTGAATGCAACTGAATGCTAGCGGTTATTACTATGAAAAATGACAATTGCTTGGGGAATATTGTAATAAGTAATTTCTAGTAGAACAGTTGACAATGCACTCACAAACTTGAGTTTAGCTACATCTTGTGTTTGTTATTCACTTTCATCTCTGTCTGTCTAATTTAGCTCATTAGCTTAATCTTCACCAGATAAGTCATTAGACATCCGTTTGGAGGTTGAAGACATGCACGCTCTTGTATGAGTTATTCATTCATGATTATCCATGGCAACAAAGGAGATGCTTATTGTGCACCGTGTTTATTGAACTTGGAATTAGTGACCACGTTTTCCATGTAGGGTTTCATGTGCCATGAGCATCTCATGGAGGTGATGTGCATGCATTCCATATGTACCATAACCCTTTGTGTGATGTTGGTGGATTCGCTTTTCCTCTTTGGTGCATACTAAATTTACAAGGGTCATTGCACAAACCCCATTATGGTTTACCCGATATAGCACCTGAACCTCAAATGATTTATAAGCGCAAACACCCCCACTTTTTTATCATCCAAATTCGCAATTCTACTGTAAACACCCAAAACAAGTTCCAGAGTTAAATTAGAATATCATTTGAGTTGTTTAGAGTTGAATTTTGAGTTAGGGTTATGGTCGTTGAGAAGTGAGATGTTTTTTTTAAATAATAAATTACTTGAGGGGGTATAAGTGCTATATGAGGTAAATTACAGGTGGTATTGTGGAATTAATCTAATGTATAAAGTGACATATATCAAACACATTAAAAATGAATAAGATGAAACATGACTAAAATATGTAAAATTTCTTATATATATGCAGCAGGATACCCTGTAAGTAGGGTTACAATTCAAGCTCACCGTGCTCATTAATTGTCAGCTAACGCTTCCTGCTTGCCCTCCTTTCAGAGTGCATTCAGTTGCAAATTTCCATATAGCTAGGAGGCTTAACAATTAACTTAAAGGTTATGCTTATGTAGTTCAATAAACTCATTCTCCCAACATATGTTCTCTTGCTGAGGCAACAACATTATCCGGCTCAAGGGAATATATGGAAAAATACCGGGTGTATTAAAAAGAGAAACAGCCAATGCTTTACTCCTCCTTGGGGCCAGCAGCAGCACTATTAATTACTGCCAATCAACATTTTGTGGTTCCTGATATGTAATGGATACCCCTGTCATGATTGTTAGTGAATCATAGTATTTGCATCCACTGGCTGCTGCTGCTGTTTCTTAAGGTTGCAAATTAGCAATTGTTTGGCAATTCCCTCCACTTCTTAAAATATATGGAGTTGTCGTAAGCTTGTTTAGTTTGTAGAAGTACTGTCTTATTTCATAATTAGCTGTCAGTGCAGATTTGGCATAATGGCCCGGTGCTAACTAATCAAAGTTAAAGTTCACGGCCATGGATGCCTTGATTAGATAGAATTCTATTTTATTCTTGGCTAAATTGCACAAATGTACCCATCAACTTTTACATTTTTTGTGATTGACACTATGAACTAATTTAATTACAAACAAGTATCATGAACTATCACCCCCGATTGCAATTAAATACCATCAACTTTTCTTCCGTCTACAAACGTTATATTTGCCTTCCATGTCATCAATATTTGACTTGTTTTCCCCATTTCCTCCTTTTATTCTCAGTCAACCCCTAAAATTTAGAGGGGTATAATGGTCCATTAAGGCAATAAAAGTTAATGTCGTATGATAGTTATGTCAAAAAAATAGATCATGGTACTTAACTCTAATTGTTAAAGTTCATGGTATCAATCGCAAAAAAACGTGAAAGTTGATGGGTACATTTTTGCAATTTAGCCTTCATTCTTTTATTAGCTTGGCATCACTAATATCCAGTATCATTGATGATTACTTGAATATATTTGTCGAAGGAAAGTTATGTTTCCCACTGTTATTTCCCTGCCACACATTCCGAGTTGGATTCATTTTCTTTTGATGCCATAGACTTGATGTACCTAGAATCAATTTTTTTGGTTACTCAACTTAATGTGGATCTTTTATTGACCTATTTTAAATGTGTTTTTTACTTGTAGCCCCCCAAAAAAACATAGCAAATTCCTTTCTACCCTCCAAAAACTTGATATTTACTTTTTACCCCCTCCCACAAAACTAATATGATACATCATTTTAACCCCCCCTTACGATGTCCGTCAACTTTTAACGGTATAAGATCGGGTTTTTTCTTTAAAATATCTCAACCTCTCTTCTGCTTTGGAAATATTCGATGTTTTCTCCAAATTGAAATTAGGGTACAGGCTTCTGCTGCACCTTTCTCAAAACCGGCCATGAAATCAGAAGCATCTTCAGTATCCTTCTCTAGTCATGAAGAAGTTGAATAATTCCACGGTCTTACTTATTGTCTTCGGTTAAATGGTAAATCTAAAATCTATGAAGAAAAGTTAAAGTTAGTTAACGGGTTTTTTCTGACGGAAATCGTAAAGGGGAGTAAAATGATGCATCTTATTAGTTTTGAGGGGGTAAAAGGTAAATACTAAGTTTTAGAGGGTTAGAAAGGAATATGTTATGTTTGGAGGGCTACAAGTGAAAAACCCTTATAATTATAATGTTGTTATGTCTTCAAAAATAAAATAATTAACAATGATGTTTTTACAACCTTCTGCTTGCCCTCCTATATGGGATATGCCAACTGAAAATACAGTCAGGGCCCAGGCGCTCAGGCTACACTTGCATGATATCCAACATGCACGCATGTGAGAGCAGAGAGCTTTTATCTGCCCGCATCCTTATAATGCGGAAAGTTTTAAGCTTGAAAATTACATTCATTGCTTGTATTTTATAGATAGCCTAATTGGGGAGGGGACCAAAGTCTAGGCCTTGTTCTTGAGCTTTAACAAACTAAAATATGTCATCTCCATAATGCGGCATTCTGTTTCAGAAAATATCATACATGCGCATGTCAGGTGGTTTTCCAAATGTCATTTGCTATTTATTGTTGTATGCGAATGCTTAAGTGCTCTGTAAAATTGGAGCATTTTCGAATATGATCGATTGTGCTCACATTCTGTTTTCCATGCTGTTCGGTGATTTTTGAAGTCGATGGTCTTTTCAGGTTTAAAGGGCACACCAAGTTTTGCTTATAGTCCTGAAATGTAATTTTAATCATTTCTGTCTGCTCAAAAGTCTATAGGGGGTGAGAGACAGAGTGTGTGTGTGTCTGTTTTCGCGGGAGGTGGGGGAGGGGGACATCCTTAGCAAATTGTGCATGTGCTCTTCATTGAACAACAACAACAAAGCCGTCGTCTTAAGTGGGTTTGGGTGAATGAATGATCTGTATATGTACGCAGATCTGTCATTAACTTCTTATCAGTCATTTGGTACAGCAGCATATGATCATTCTATTATGCGAACCAAAGTTCCAATGCGGACATTAACTTGTCCATGAGATTAAGATTCTCACAAGGTGGCATTTTTGGCAGGTTTCGAGGCTTTTTCTGGAAGGCAGCTAGAATAGGTATGCTTTTGGAACCTTAATCCTGTTTATTTTAGTCTTAGTAACCCAATCAGTGAGATTACTTTCAGTAAATGCGGTCTGTAGGAGTGAAAACTAAACTAGGACTAATATTTCCATGAACTAATATTGTTGATGACAAGTTATTAAACGATGTATTAGAATGTACTTAAGATGGGATTTGATTGAATGATTTGAGTTTTATTATGATTACTCACCATTTCATCTTCTTCTTTTTTCATGATTCAGGTGAACGCCTGAGCCCTTGGGTAGCATTGGGATGCTTCGCGATGGGTATATCCATCATTATCCTCTGAAAAGTTAAAGTCTCTCTGTAGCTTTTGATATATTTCTGTCAAAAGCTCCCCCGACTTCGTTTTGCCCATTGGAGAGAACATTTTCCCAGACGAAGCTGAAGATTGTAGTTATTTAGCTTAGGGTTTGATAGAGTATCTGCATTGCGATGATCTGTATGTTTAATAATTGGTGTGTAGTGTTCTTATTGCCCCTTTGATTTTATTCATAAACCACTCAGCTTTACTATTCAAGTTGTTTATATTCTTTGCCCCCTCATAACAGCAGATGCTAGCTAGTGCTGGGATGTTGTGTTCTGTTATATTGTGACATCGGTCAAAATGCGGCTCTTTTTTCTTTCAGGTTTAAATCGATTTTCTTCCTTGAAGTGTGGTGCTGTACTGCTGTGTGATGTACATGTTGGTTGGTATATTTCTGCTGTGTGCATGCATGACAATCATTTGGACTCGGATTGCTTAAACTTTTTTATTTTGGATGCGATTGTTTTTAGAATCGAACGCGATCCACTTTGGAGAGAAAACAGTTACTGCATGAGCTAGGGTAAGTTTTTCACGGCATCCTTGAACTTCAATGATTTTTGAGATTATAACAATGAACTTTACAAACGCCATGAGTTCTTGAATTACTTCAGATTACACTATATTCAATTCAATTTTGGACTTTTTATTATTTCAAAATTATTGGGACCAATTTTAAGGTCAATTTGTGTTCTTAAGTCCGCTTGTGCCTTAAACGAGGTAGGCAAAAAACCTAGTTTTTTTTATAACATTGACAGGTCAAAGAGATTCATGGAATTTTCAATGTTTAATGGTACCATAACTCTGAAAGTTTGATACTTTTTCCCCGAAATAACATACGAGTTGTCCCTTAAATCATCAATGACGCCCATATGCATCTCAGGTGTCTATCGGGCCTGCCGGGCCAGGCGGTCTCGTGCCGGACCTAGCTCGGGTTTGTCGGTTTTGAACAGGGCCTAAGCCCTATCTGAAGCCCCTAAATCCGAAGCCAGCTCGGCCCGTGACCATTCTTGGACCGGGCCGGCCCGTTTAAAAATTTTAATTTTTCTAATTTTAAAATTTTATGAGAAAAAAAATTGGAAATTTTTTTAACCCGAATTTCGTGTAGCTCCCAAAGCAGACCTGGATATTTTATTAATTAAAAAATATTTTGATGGAAGACATAAGTTGGAAAACCTTACACCTCATACAATTTCCAAAAAAATTAAAAATACAATTCAATAAAAAAAACCTAACTGGTTAGCTCCTATCGATCTTTACTCTTCATCGGTGTCGGAGTCTTCAATACTTTTAACGTGTTTTTGTCTCGCTTCTGCATCGAACCAATCTTTTTGGCACACTGCGATCTCCAATATATCATCCGGCAGTCTCGCTCTCTTATTGTTCAGAACCATGTTACCTGCATTAAAAGCAGACTTCGAGGTGACTGTTGACACCGGAGTTGTTAGTAAATCACAAGCCATGACAGAAAGTGTTACACCCTAGTACTTCTATAATATATTTTTGGGTATCTCAACCTTGCGGTAAAATCCTTTACCATTGTTGCTATTGGGCTGCGAATGATGCAATTAGTAACTGTGGTTATTATCCGACCCGCATGGCAATATGGTTTGAGATTATATCAAATATTTGCACATACAGTGTATCCATGCAAATCTAGAATATATATACATATATAATATTTCTAGACTCTAGATATCTTTTATAATACAATATAAAACCAAATAATATTTTCTTATCTAGCCTTGCATGACAAACTACCTCATATCGGATGGTTGCGCCCATATATCATGTTCGTATCCTACGGGGTAGACAGACCGATTATTGAATCACTGCGTATATTTACGTAGATCTTTATTTGGGGTATATGTTTTTAATTGCATGATATTTGCATCATGGTTTAAATTCTTACGTATATTCGTTATATTTAAAAACTAGATTTTTAGAGAGATACGGGTAATATTCGGAGCAATATAGTATTATCTATAAAATCTTACAATCTATACATATTATATTCTTTTATAACCAATATATATATATATATATATATATATATATATATATATATATAAATTTTTTAAATATAAACACTTCTATCTCTCTCTCTATCCCCGTCCCCACTCTCTCTCTCTCCACATATATATAATATAATATAAAATTTATAACAAAAACCCTCTCTCTCCTCTTCTTTTCCCCGTCTTCTTCTTCTCGCGAACCCAAACCCTAATCACACTAAACCCACGCTGTCGCTGTCCCCTCTTGTCGCCGTCCCAATCGACCTCTTCCTCGCCATCACCGTCTTCTCCACCTCCTTTTTCCGCGACCTCGACCCAAGCTAACCCCGACACCAAGAACCCATCACCCTCTCCCCGACCTTGTCGCTGGAAACTGATTACCACCCGACCACCTCCATCACCTTCTCGTCTCGCCAGCAACCCCAAAGCACCCACACACCACCAATACACCTTCTTCTTCTTCCCTTGCTCTTCCCCGTTCACCACCAACACTCACGGCCACCCACATCGCCCTTACCTTGCCGCCGACTGCCTCTTCCCTATCCTTACCCTCGCCAAATCCAGAGAACACCGGCAACCCCCAACAGTCCATTACCTTCTTCTTCTTCTTCTTCTTCTTCTTCTTTCCTTCTCTTTTTCTCGACCGTCTCGCCGGAGTTGCGCACATCGCCGACGATCCAGACGATCCAGTCACCGTCGTTTACTAACCCATTTACCACGTCACGCAGCTGCTCAGTCAGGTCAAGTCCTGCATGCGTAAGTTTTGCGTCGTGATTTTATTCGGCTTCGGAACGTGATATCCGTATCTCGACATGAGATTCGATCAGGGAAGTTTTAGACTTGCAACATGCTATTTTGTTATATCAATATTTATATGATTAACTATAGTACATATGTTTTATTATTCAGTAAATAGTATCGATTTACAGTTTTATAGCATCATCATGTCTCCGTACCGATAATGGGTTATCTAGTTGCATGCCAGATCATCATAATATTATCATACTACTATATCAGTTCAGAATTTTATCTAGATTGTAATATACATAGTAATGGACGCATAATGGTTATTACAGATAGATACATATATATCCTGGTATTAGTTGTGTTTACCGTGTTTCGATCTTGGTTATAGTTTTACATTCGGTGTCTATTTGGGTTAAAATATACCGCATGACATATTCACGACCCACTAACAGACTTGTTGCTTGGATCTTATTACTAATGCCGAGAACCCTGATTTATTGTCCTGACGGACATTACTTGTTGTCTATATAGACAAGAGCTGTACCTGCTTGATCTTGTGTTGGCATTAGATTTATATCATCAATATCTGACTTGAACACAAAACCTTGGAGGTAAGGGAAAATTAATAATGAAACCCGACTTGTAACTCAACAGTTCGATATTTCGATATACCGATCATTCTATAGGCTCGGCCAGCCCCGGAATGATGATGCTGACATCATTCATCTGTACATGTTACCTGTTTACTGCTTAGCGACATGTCTCGGATTCAGCCCGAGAATCTTGACCATGGTCCCAAGCACGCACAGAATATTATTGAGTTACATCGACGATTCCATTAAATTGATTTTAAAGACTTGTAGAATAGATAACCTAGAAGTACAGACTCTAGGATACACATCACATGCATACAACTCACTGTTTTACACCTGTGTTTATTATTTACTGTCACGCCCCGCTTCCCAATGTACGGGCAGAGGACACAACGAGGCCGCTACGTATTTACTGTGAAGTAAATACGCTAAGCGTAGCTAAGCAATATAAATATAAATACACAAGAGATAAGATATAATAAAACAACAAGTTTATTTATTCACATTCTTTTTGTACAATACATGGAAAAATAAATACATCTGAAAGAAGCAATGCCTAAACAGTGGCATAACAGAAAAAGGAAAATACTGAAATAAAAGTGTACAATGTAGCTAGAGCTCTAGATCGTATGCAAGCTGATCCAAGTCCTCGCTAGTAGGCTCGATCATTGGAAGATCCGAATCACCTGACGACATTCAAAGAAAAAGAAAGAGAATGTCGTTAGCGAACAAATCACTCGGTAAGTCCCAATGATAAGGGAGAAATAGAATAGACAGAAAGAGAAGGTAGCTTTTAAAGTTGTATTATATGAGTATTTGGTGTTAACGCTGTTGTTTGTAGCTTGGTACAGAAGGATGCCAGTGTATACGAGAGGAGTCTCTATATGCCAGAGACTAGAGGCACGTGTAGTACAAGGAACCGTTTATGCCACGGTACAACAGCAACATAATATAGGTTAGGTGTATTAAATCTTACAGTCTCGTACCACTTCTAACACCTTCCGTACCAATCTACTCCTTAAATCCCGCGATATCTTGTTTGTATTAAATCTTACAGTCTCGTACCACTTCTAACAGAAGGATGCCTACCTCTCCTCGAATAGGGTATACGCACACAAGCTCTTAGAACCGAAAAAACTCATGGTGGACGCACTGAAATATCATATCAAGAGAAACCAGGTTTTCAAAATAAAGCATACTTTCTTGAAATAATACCACGGTTCTCAAATCCAGAAATCGCATGAAATCCAAACTCAATGCGTAAAACCATGCGATGTGATGTATGCATCATAAAGTCGTATCATGAGTAAAAGGGGAAAACCCGCTCTTTAAATAACTTCAGTTTCAAAAATATATCATGCGGTCCCCAGTTTTCCCAAAAAAACCAGTTTATCTATGTAGGTACAATGTGTATATGCGTAAGTATGGATGTACCAATGTTTATGTGCACCAATATGAATATACAACGTGTATGTGCGCAAGTATGGAGGTATCAATGTATATGTGCACCAATATGGGTATACAAATGTGTATGTGCACAAGTATAGATGTATCAATATGTATGTGCACCAATATAGATATACAAATGTGTGTGTGCACAAGTATAGGTGTATCGATGTGTATGTGCATCAATATAGATATACCAATGTGTATGTGCACAAGTATAGGTGTATCGATGTGTATGTGCACCAATATAGATATACAAATGTGTATGTGCACAAGTAGGGATGTATCAATGTGTATGTGCACCAATATAGATATACAAATATGTATGTGCACAAGTAAGGATGTATCAATGTGTATGTGCACCAATATAGATATACAAATGTGTATGTGCACAAGTATAGGTGTATCAATGTGTATGTGCACCAATATAGATATACAAATGCGTATGTGCACAAGTAGGAAAGTATCAATGTGTATATGCACCAATATAGATATACAAACGTGTATGTGCACAAGTATAGGCGAGCTACAATATATTGTTCATGGCAATTCTATAGTGTGAGTGTCATGGCAATTACTAACGGTGTGTGTGTAACATACAGTTTAGTACTCGTGCAACATGAACCGTTAGTAACAGTGCGGTGTTCTATTAATTCTAAGTCAATATATAGCAGGGAATACAGTATGCAACAAATAGTATCCATGCGTAATCAATGTATATGAATGCAAATATGCAGCTACAATATCTTATCGAGCTCTGACGCATAACGCCATACGGGCGATTTCCCTGTAGATGTTAAATCTATTAACCGGTGATCTGGTGCTACGTGTATCCGACCATCTGCTTTCCCTTCTTTGCGGCGTCCGAAGTCTCCTCCTGCGAACCTAGAGTTTACACAAAATAACACACGTAAGGCAAAATCATGCAAAAACGTGATATCAAGTCCAAACGAGAACTAGCGTCGCGATCTAAACGCGTGTGCATTCGAAATATCGAGACGTGTGTGCATACCAACGCGTGTGCGTATACGTCAAAAACCACCCCGATATGCTGTGACACACAGCAACACTAACCCAACTCGTAACGCACGTATCGCGCAAGTCCCGCTACACAAATTATAGGTAATTGGTCCCAGATTTTATCTGGAGAAAAAACAAGAAAAATAAATAAGACCAAATCTCTTATAATACCCACAGAAAGCTACCTGCAAAAATTCAACAAGTTCCAAGAAAAATGGGCCGGCCACCATAGGCTTGATATCGGCCAATTTCAGGTAAAAGTGGCCCAGGTTTCTACCTTACACTCCTAGCACAAGTTATAGCCTAATGTATAAGTTTGCTCGTCAATAAGATACCCACAGATAAAGCAGATTCTACGTATCCTATAACTTGGTTTTAAAACGTTTTAAAAACACTAATTGGTACAAAAAGGTATTTTAGTGCAAACTGAAACAAAAGACTTGGTTTAACAGTATTAATAGCACTTAATTAAGTTAATCAAACCCTATAAACCCTAACTTACCCTAATTTTCACTTAAACCACAAGCTTAGCACTAAAACTCAAAAAAACACTAAATTTAGCTAAACAAACCCAGATTTTGCCCACTGTCATTACCCAAAAACCAAACGATACAAAAGGATCCCAAACCACAGATGACACCTACCCTAAAAGTTTCAACTCCCAACTCACCCGAAAAACCGACCTCACCGGATTTCCAGTCCTCGTCGCCGGCCAAAACTGCCCAGGTGGGGCTCCAACTTTGGGTGTCTACACAAGTTATCTATCACTACACTACTACATTGTTTGGGTAAATCAAAAGGTCTCGGGGTTACAGCAGATTTTAGTAGCACTATGATGACACTAAAATACGACACCGGCGCCAAAACTACGACTTTAATGTTTCAAACTGAAGCTAACAAGTAATACAACATAAAGACTAACTAAAACAGTTAGGGGATTATACATATTCCAATTTACTCCAAAAGCCAAGCCTTCCTAGCTCCATTGGTTAATTTGGGGTGTAGGGCCAATTCTAGTGAGAGAAGAGTTGAACTTGATGGGTTGTGGTGGGGATCTTGGAGAATTTAGGTGAGGGTTAATGAGGGCTGAAGGTTTCAGTTTTAGGGGAGAGAGGAAGAAGGAAATAATATGAGAACAATTGGAATTTCAAATAGCAAGAGAGAGAGAGAGAGAGAGAGAGAGGGGTGTTATGGGAGTGAGCTTACCTCTCCTCTCTCCTCATTTAATGCACCTCATAATGGTGCCTCCCATGCTTAAACCCAATCATGGTCTCCCTTTCTCATCATTCCCCCCTAAGTCAACCCTTAACCAATATCATTTGTGAATTTAAATTAATTTTTTTTTTGAAAACTAATTAATTTGCTAATTACATTTTATAATTAGTAATATGGTTAAACTCTCATGACCACATAAACAGGGTTTAACCCAAAAATTTGCCCTAGTTTACATGCACATGTGTGTGCAAGCCAAATTAAATTCTAATAAAATGCTCATTAATTTTTATAAAATATTTGGAAACCGTTTTGGTAAACTTTTTTTACTAAAAACCCGTATTAACGCATAATTAACCACTAATCGCATTCTAAGGTGTTACAGGGGGTGTGTGTAGGGGTTGTATTTATAGGGTAAGGCTAGGGTTAGGGTAGGTGAAAGGTTTAATTGAAAAAAATATATATAATAAAATGTAATAAAATGGAGTAATTGGTGTTTTAAAGTGTCTCTGTAACTGGTCCAGGGAAATAAAGTATGCAGGTGTACAGGGGAGACCAAAAGGCGCAACTCTTCAGTTGGCGACTCGGCGGTCCGGCCGATTCGGTCGAGTCCGGCCGAGTCAGGCAGCCGGAATCCTCAATGTCGCTTCATTAGTCCCTTGGTACAGTTAGTTTATCATGTGTAGTGGGGTTTTATGGATTTAGTATGTGTGGACTCTTGAACTTCTAAAATTTTAAAAAGAAAATAATATTAAAAATAATGTGGGGTATGGGATTTGAACTCTGGTGGCTTGGTTCAGCGGTGCAAGGTCTTACCAATGAGCTACAGGCTCCTTCTTGCTATTAAAAAGCAAAACAAACTTATATCTTGTGCTCAGGCAAAAGTACCCATTTCTGTATTTTTGAAATTTTTTTACAGAAAGTTTAGAGTTGTTACATTCTACCCTCCTTATAAAAATTTCGTCCTCGAAATTTGTAAAAGAAAAGTGTAACAAATTCAAGGAAAGTTTGGTGATAGAACTATTGGTGGTGTATGAAAAATATATGAAAGAACGAAAGAATGCGAAGGTTTTGGTAAGATTGTAAAAGAGGTGAGGGAATTATGGTTTAGAACAGATTCAAAATATATGAAATGATAAAATTCAAGGAATATGAATTGTAAAGAATGTTTTCAGTTGCTGGTTCTTGTATTATATTGTTTAGGTTATTCACGCAGAACAGAACTGCATGGTAGTGTTCCATATAGTTCTGACTTGTATGGGCCACCAACAAAACTTGTCACGCCCCGCTTCCCAGTGTACGGGCAGAGGACGCGACGAGGCCGCTACGTATTTACTGTGAAGTAAATACGCTAAGCGTATCTAAGTAATATAAATATAAATGCACAAGAGACAAGATATAATAAAACATCAATTTTATTTATTCACATTCTTTTTGTACAATGCATGGAAAAGTAAATACATCTGAAACAAGCAATGCCTAAATAGTGGTATAACAGAAAAGGGAAAATATTGAAATAAAAGTGTATAATGTAGCTAGAGCTCTGGATTGTATGCAAGCTGGTCCAAGTCCTTGCTAGTAGGCTCGATCTCTGGAAGATCTGAATCACCTGACGACATTCAAAGAAAAAGAAAGAGAATGTCGCCAGTGAACAAATCGCTCGGTAAGTCCCAATGATAAGGGAGAAAGAGAATAGACAGAAAGAGAAGGTAGCTTTTAAAGTTGTATTATATGAGTATTTGGTGTTAACGTTGTTGTTTGTAGCTTGGTACAGAAGGATGCCAGTGTATACGAAAGGAGTCTCTATATGCCAGAGCCTAGAGGCACGTGTAGTATAAGGAACCGTTTATGCCACGGTACAACAGCAACGGAATATAGGTTAGGTGTATTAAATCTTACAGTCTCATGCCACTTCTAACACCTTCCGTACCAATCTACCCTTTAAACCCCGCGATATCTTGTTTGTTTGTATTGTATTGCAATTTGTAATTGAATTGTAATATAGATTGTATATTTGGATGACTTGCCGAAACCATGATATCAGTAAAATGGATGTACTGGAGAATTATGAATGTAACTGGAGAATCATGTAAATGGAAGTATATCCATGGTTCGATTCAGTCAATACAGATTGAATAGATTGAATATATGGATTCATGTTGGATTGTAGATTGTACTTGAATCATATTCAAGTCAGATTATTAAGAAGAGACACAGTCTGAGTCAGAACAATTAGAAAAGAAATTGAAGTCCTGATTGTTTTGATGTTATCGGTAACCGCTACACATGGGCGGCAGGATTTGTGTCTTTTTCAAAGATGATTACCTTATTGATAACACTGTTGTTAAGTTGTCTACCTTAAATAGGCAAGCACCCACTTCTCCGGCTTTCTGAGGCTCAAGAGATTGGTCCCGCTTAAACCTATATTTACTAGGGTCCCTAGGGTAATTTATAGAACTTGAGGGTTTTTTATGTAAAAATACTTTGTATAATTTTCAAAATACACCCCAAGTGTTTATTTATCGTCTTTAGAGTTGTAATAAATGTAGATTTTATATTTTGTGACATTTCTAGTGAGAATAACCTATTTTTCATAATACATGGTATTTAATTATAATATTGAACTTGTATGGATTTCATGGTATTTTAATGTAAAGTGATCCTTGTGATTTTAGAAAAAAATTGGAATATTTATATATGTAGGGTATTTTTCGTCACCCCATTGAGATGGGAATACGCACGCGCTTGTTAGGCGCATTACAGATTCCCCCTGCCTAATTAGGCTGGGGTTTATTGATTGTAGGGATCCGAATCTTTGGCAGCCGCGGACTAAGCTGCCGTTAATTACCCCTTCGCATTTGGAGCGAGAGAACCTCCGATTGACGGGTTAAAATGGTCATGCGAACTCAATGTGCAGTGTTGTGTTTTGAAGAGATTTGGGATATCTCGGGGGCCCCGCAGAGTTTTTACGGGGGTCCCGCTACCCGGATAGCGGACTGGGGGTTAAGAGGGCTAGCAGCCCCCTTGCGGGGTGCGGGGCAGCATCCGTTAGAAATTTTTTTTCTAACAGGGACAGTGTTGTGGAGTATGTGTGTGTATGTGTATATGTATATATACGTATATATACAAAAAAAGGGAAAGGGCATCCAAAGGATGCGGGGGAGAAAGCGCTCGGGCGCTAGCGCCTTGAGCGCAAGAGCGCTAGCGCCCCACGTGCCAGGCACGTGGACGCTTAGGCGCTAGCGCTCTGAGCACAAGAGCGCTAGCGCCCCACGTGTCAGCACGTGGGCGCTCGGGCGCTAGCGCTTTGGGCGCTAGCGCTCTGTGCGCAAGAGCGCAAGCGCTTTGAGAGCTGGCGCCCCACATGTCAGCACGTGGGCGTTCGGGCGCTAGTGCTTTGGGCGCTAGCGTTTTGAGCGCAAGGACGCTAGCACTTTGAGCTCTAGCGCCCCATGTGTTAGCACGTGGACGCTCGGGCGCTAGCGCTTTGGGCGTTAGCGCTTTGAGCGCAAGGGTGCTAGCGCTTTGAGCGCTAGCACCCCACGTGTCAGCACGTGGGCGTTCGGGGGGCAAAAGGGACTTGGTCCCTGCAATGGGAGTTGTACCCCCAGAAAGGAGCACTTATTATTTTTTGTGTGTGTGTGTGTGTATATGAGGAGTTAAACTCCCAAGATGTTTTGAAGCTGATGAAGGGCTTTTCCCCTTGAGCCCTAGTTCTTCCCCAAAGTGGGGTTTCTGGAGATGGGTCTCCTTCTTCTTCCCTTGTTGGCTGGATCTTGAAGATCAAGAAATATAAGATTTTAAAAATCTCTCATTTCTGAGATCTGATGGAAGATCTGAGTTCCCCTTTGTGGGTTTTGTGGTGAAAAACTATTTTGTTTTTTAAAAGGAAGAGTAAAACTCTTGATTTAATTCAAAGAAAGAAGAAGGTTTTAGAACCTTGAGGAAGGAGAAAGATCTCAGATCTTGGTTCTTTTGGAGAGAGAAAAAGTTGTTGAGATATTTCATTATCTTTGCCTTTATAGGCTATACATTTTACATATAGCCCCTTGGGCTTTTCAAAATGGCATTTTGCCTATCCCATGACTCATGTGCCATTTCTTTTTGTACATAAGCCACGGGCTTTACAAAAATTTGGCTTTATGCCCATTTTTCTTACATTTATTCGTAAAATTAAATAAATACAACAAAATTATTTATTACAAAAATTTTGGCGGGGGGGGGGGGGGGAGGCCGGCCGCTTCATGTTCGGGCTCGACCCGGGCATTGGCCCACTTGACCTGGGCTTGGGCCCACCTGGCTTGGGGTTGACTTTGATTTTAACTTGGTCAACCGCAGTGCAAATTTTGACCCCAACAAATTGCCCCCATCAATATATGCACACCACACATGTGGGTCGTGTGCATGAAATTGATGGATCTTCTTTCACGTAGAGGTCGACTCCGTTTTGATGACATGGATGTCGTTTCTACCATTTTAGCGACGTGGACGGTCGATTCTGCCCTTTTTGCGATTTGGACGGTCGATACTGCCATTTTAGCAATTTGGACGGTCGATGCTGCCCTTTTTGCGACTTGGACGGTCGATGCCGCCCTTTTTGTGACTTGGACGGTCGATACCGCCCTTTTTGCGACTTGGACAGTCGATACTGCCCTTTTAGCGACGTGGACGGTCGGTGCTGCCCTTTTTGCGACGTGGACGGTTGATGCTGCCCTTTTTACGACTTGGACGATCGGTTCTGCCCTTTTAGCGACGTGGACAGTCGGTGGTGCCCTTTTTGCGACGTGGACGGTCGGTGCTGCCCTTTTAGCGACGTGGACGGTCGGTGTTGCTCTTTTTGCGATGTGGACGGTCGATGCTGCCCTTTTTGCAACTTGGACGGTCGGTGCTGCCCTTTTAGCGACTTGGACGGTCGGTTCTGCCCTTTTTGTGATTTGGACGGTCGGTGCTGCCCTTTTAGCAACGTGGACGGTCGGTGCTTGATTTTACTTGCTCCGCTTCTTGTGGTGTCAGGGTTGAAGTTGACTTGCTGATTTGATGTGATTTGGGTTGACATCAGCACCGCTGTATTGGAATATGGTACCAGGAGCGAATCATTATTTTTCATGAGGCGATTTCCCTCATTCCCAGTTTAACGACTTAGGGGTCATCTGTTCCTAGTTTAACGACTTAGAGCTCATCTGTTCCCAGTTTAAAGACTTAGGGGTCTTCTGTTCCTAGTTTAACGACTTAGAGGTCATCTGTTCCCAGTTTAAAGACTTAGGAGTTTATTGGATTGGAGTTTGGAATTTTGGGGTTAGGGTAGGCATCAGCGTTGCTAACACTGAAGCACATGTGCCAGGAGCAATTCATCATTTGCCTTTTCCTGTTGGGAAGCGGTGGCTTAGGAGACAGGTTTAGGTCTCTATCACTTAAGGCTTTTCAATTTTATGAGCCGTAAGGGTCCCATAAAAGCATTTTCTCCCTACGAGTCGAAAGGATCTCGTAGGTGACTTTTTCCTTAGGAATCGTGGGGACTCCCAAGTGAGTTTTTCCTTTGTGAGTCGTAAGGATCCCACGAAGGTTTATTCTCCTCATATACCGTGAGGACACATGAGTGGGTCTTTCCTAATGGAGCATAATTCCAAGGGCGGAGACCGGCCGTGTAACTGGTGATTGCGGTGGGGCATGGGTATGCTGAGAATTATTTGAGCCCGTGGATTGTATACGGCAGTTAATTTGGGGACTAATCGTAGGGCCGGGAGAATTTTGAGGAGTTTGATTTTGGTTGGCATCTGCATCGCTGCATTGGAATATGATATCAGGAGCGACTCATCATTCACTGTTTGGGGACTTGGAATTTGGATCTTGTTTGGCATCAGCATTGCTGCACTGGAACAATGCCAGGAGCAACTCATCATTTGCCTCGGGAGGACTTGGGATTTGGATCTTGTTTGGCATCAGCATTGCTGCACTGGAGCAATGCCAGGAGCAACTCATCATTTGCCTCAGGAGGACTTGAGATTTGGATCTTGTTTGGCATCAGCATTGCTGCACTTGAGCAATGCCAGGAGCAACTCATCATTTGCCTCGGGAGGACTTGGGATTTGGATCTTGTTTGGCATCAGCATTGCTGCACTGGAGCAATGCTAGGAGCAACTCATCATTTGCCTCGGGAGGACCTGGGATTTGGATCTTGTTTGGCATCAGCATTGCTGCGCTGGAGCAATGCCAGGAGCAACTCATCATTTGCCTCAGGAGGACTTGGGATTTGGGTTTTGGTCGGTATCAGCACCGCTGACACTGAAGCGTAACTTCAAGAGCGACTCATTATTTGCCATTTCCCATTGGGGAGCGGTGGCTTAGGAGACAGGTTTAGGTCCCTGTCACCTAAGACTTTTCAATTTTATGAGCCGTAAGGGTCTCATAAAAGCATTTTCTCCCTACGAGTCCAGAGGATCTCGCAGGTGTATGTTGTCCTTAGGAATCGTGAGGATTCCTAAGTGTGTTGCTCCTTTGTGAGTCGTAAGGATCTCACGCAAGGATTTTCTCCTCACAAGGTCGAGAGGACTTTGCGAGTGTATTTCATCTCTTTTCACGAGTTTGCGCCATTTCGGGTTTTCACAAACACCCTGGTAGTTGATTGATGTGAAAAGTGTTTGTAGTTAACCGCAATCAATAACGATGTTGCGTGTAGCTAGACCGAGATGAGTATGGATCGTCCTCAGGGAAACGTGGAACTTTTTACTCTTACTTTAGATGTGTTGAGAAAGGAGGACGAAATAAGAATGTTGTAGAATGGTTTCTAGATCTACGTTAAGCACTAATGCAGAATATAGATCTAGATTATTTAAGGATGTAGTTAATATAATAAGGGGGCTTATAGGGTTCGTTAGAATTTAGTAGTTATGGATGATTAATTAAAAGTTACCCTTTTTATCCTTTAATAGATTTAAAACTAGAACGACGGTGATGCATGTAGATTAGGGTTTCTGGAGGGAAAAGGAATCCCACTCTTAACCCTTATCTCGATACGGAACTCCGTTCATATCTAGCCTTTACCAAAACAATTATTAATCTAATCTCTAATCGCGGTCGGGACTATCAAAGATTTGTTAGCGCGCCCGATTAGGATGTTAATGATTCTTTTGATAAAGTTCATAAACTTTATAGGACTTAAAAAGGGTTTAGGGATATTCATCATTCATTAGCCTACCCTAATCCTACGAACCCTAACAAGCGGAGAATTACTCGCGCATGTTGGGAGAAAAAGAGATGGAAAGAAATTGCATAATTAAACTATGAAGAAATAGAATAAAAAAAGAAAGCTACCATTATTAATCAACAATATTCATTACACTTGAATTCTTAGAAAATGATTACAATTTCTAGTTACTTCTCGATCTCTTCTAAGGAGGTAGATGAACCGTTGATGATCAGCCTGGATGCGTGAGCCGTCTGGGACTTCGTGATCTCGTCGGCTTGATAATTTTTCCAAGAGGCTCTCGGTCCATATTTATAGTCCCAAAGCCAGAACCATTGCTTCCAAATTAGGAAAAATAACAGCAAAGATTTTCCCACAAAAATTGCAGCCTCTAAATCTTTCACATTGCCGCGGATCCGCGGCCCAAGGGGGTATGGCCGCGGATCCGCGGCCATTTGATCAGAGCCATTGATTTTCTTTTTGGGGCTTCTCTCTACTTGGCATGTGGACTTCTCTGGAATCTTTGGATCTTTGAAATCTTCTCGTAGTTGTTGCCAGACTTGATCTCCAAGTTTTACTTTCTTAATTAGGTAAGTTTTCTTTAACAACTTGATTTCTTGGAAAAATTCTGCACAACAACTTGGAAAAATTCTGCACAACAACTCAAATAATATTTAGTAGACTTTGTTTTACTAGGATTTGGTCAATAATATTATTTGCATACATTTTCCTACCAAATGCTAATTATAATATATCAACACATGGAAAATAGTATTTTTACAAATAAACCCTCATATGTATGATATATTATAATAAGGACCCTTTTTAATATGGAAATGGTAGGAAAAATGTAATAACAAATGTGCAGTTTTATCAACTGAACAAATACCCCCAAACTTATCTTTAATCGTCCTGAGCAAACTAGTTTATTCAAGAGAAGGAGAAAAAGAAAGAAGAAAACTAAGCACACTTTCGTAGGCAAACACGATTGCACTGAACACGTGCAACAAGCCGTTAAACCTCTAGGTGTCCCTAGTAGAGGAGTGTTGTCTCCTGAGGGTTTTCAGCGGATTACACCCACAAAGTCCTATAACAAAAGAGAGATGGTGAAATTTACATATAAAGATAAGAACCATAAAAGAAAGATTTTGAAAATAAGAGTTTCCAACTACACTAGCTTTTCAGTTGTTATGAGCCCTATCTTAATAGTCATGAAAAGATGTTAGAAATCACATCATCCCTCAATAAAACATCATCTTTATTCTTCATTCCTACCTTTCATCCAAACATCGATCATATACCCCTACGTGTGTAATGGACATCCCTACACTCGGAGAATTCAACTCAAGCTATCATATCCTTGTCCATCTACCTCAGTACTTTTTAACTTGATGAATATTTATGGATTTGGTCACACATTTTCATGCGACCGTTAATACTTCTTGAGGTACTAACCGACCGATTACTCATGTGCTTGCTGATTAGGTGATAGTATTTTCCTCGTCTTGCACCACCTAAAGCTTAGCAGTGACTCCCAGATCAGTTGGCCTTAGGGCACTAGGTGAAGAGGCACCTTCGCTATATTTTTTTTTATTGCTGCCTTGGATATAACAAAACCAGTGTTCATTTTTCTTTTTACCATCTTTATATTTTCTTCATTTTTTTTAATTTCCATTTCCTTCATACTTTGGCTTTTAGACAAGAGCATTTCAAGGTATCCTCTACTATCCCGAGTTTCAAGACGTGTGTAAGTGCAAATAGTAGGGTATCAACATTCAAATGTTTGGCTTCCAGAATAGAAACTATTTTTCAGACTTATTTTTATTCTCAGATTAGTGATTTCCTTCATCTTACTAACCCATGGGACAACAGCTCATGACTACTTATTACCAGTTCGTTTAAGAAAACTTCTAATTTTCTTGGTTTTCTTAAACTATTCCTATCTTTTGGATGTAATTTTTCACTTTTTACTCTTTTGTTATAAAAAAAAAATTTAAATTTTTTTTGAAAGTGTTGTGCTTATGCAAAATATGATGCAAATTGATGTGTAAATAAGCACAAACCTCCCCCCAAACCTGTTTACAGCAGTGTCCTCACTGATGTCATCCGTTAAGCTCAAAACTTGTAGACTTGGGAGGAAATTATTAATGGGAGCAAGAATATATGAAAGTGAAAATCCTTCCCCAAACTTATTTTTGGCTCACAATGTTGTAAAAATCATTTTCTTTCAAGAGCCAAAATATAACAACCCCCCAAACTTGAGTTAAACAATTTTAATCTTTTAAAATCACACGAGGGGGTCAAGGTTATTGGTCAATGCCAAGTTTTGCAAAGACCGAAGGTCAACACCAACCATTCAAAAATTTTATCGATGAAGCACCAAGGTTGGTGGAAGAACATGTCACCTTTCAACGTGGATAAGAGGTGTAATGGAAAAGAATTGCGTCTCAATTTGGAGAGAAGACACAGTGATAGTAATGATGGATTACTCGCATTATCATGATTGTCCAAAAGAAGGGGTGGAGGTCCAATTTCTTCATCTTGGAGTTGATTTATCTCAACACCCGTATCTTTTAAAAATGCGAGTTCATCAGCGAAAATTTCCTCAAAGCTTTCATCGATACCCCGAAGAATAATGTCATCAGAAAAAATGGGGTGATTGTCAAACTCTATAAAAAGTTTCTCATCAGCGTTAGATGTTGACCCGGACAACTCGGTGGAAGAGTGCATGGTTGGGTCAAACAACAACATATGAAAAGAGTCAGTATCATGAGGTTGATCAAATTCGCTGCTGTCGACATCCATTAATTCGACAGAACACACATGAGCATAGGGTTCGGAGGGTTCACTTCCCAACTTGTAAATATTAAGCTCAATTGACTTCTTTCCAAAGGATAGGGTCATAGAGCCGTTTCTACAATTGATTACTGCGTTGGAAGTGGCCAAAAAGGGTCGACCGAGTATCACCGGGATTTGATTGCGTGGGTTTGCCACAGGTTGTGTATCTATAACGATAAAATCCACAGGGAATATGAATTCCCCGACTTTGATTAACACATCCTCTAGCTCACCCCTAGGTTGGGTGATAGATCGATCGGCCATCTGAAGAGTGCAATGTGCAGGTTTTAACTCTCCGATCCCTAATTGCTCATAAATAGAATACGGAAGCAAGTTAACACCAGCACCTAAATCGAGTAGACCCCCAATAGAAATTGAAATTGTAGGACTTCCGGGGTCCTTTCGTTTCTTGGGTAGTTGTTGTGTAAAAGTTGTGCTCACATTACTCGCAAAGAAAACTTTTTTAGGTACTTGAACTTTTCTCTTCCTAGTGCACAAGTCCTTTAGGATTTTCGCATATGACGGAACTTGTTGAATAGCATCTAGGAGAGGAATGTTTATGTTAACTTGCTTAAAAATTTCCACAATCTTCTCCATTTGTGGACTTGGTCTGTTTCCCCGTAACCTGTTTGGATAAGGTGCTTTATCAATAAGGGTTTGGTCCAACATTAGAGAGGATTGTGGGGATGGAGTGGATCCCAGAATTGGAGTGGGGATCGTTTTAGGTAGATTTGAGGAAATGGGCGAAGGGTTCGAGCTTTGGGGAAAACGGAGAATAGGCTCAGGTGAAGGTGGGAGACTAGACGAATTAGGGGAAGAAGAAGAAGCTGGGGTATCATTGGTGTCACTATCATCACATTGCTCACCCACTCGGTTATTCAGCACTTTTCCCGATCTCAACGTAGTAACGACACTCACATTATAACTTTGTGAGTGGCCAGGATTAGGTATGGGTTAAGATGGGAGTTTCCCTTTCTCTCTCGCACTCATTGCGGCGTTCAACTGTGCAAGTTGGTTTTCTATTGATTTAATACTCTCGCCATGGGAGGCGGAGTCTTTCTATATGGTATCAATAGAAGACTTCATCTCAGCCGACAATTGCATGGAATGTTTCATGAACATATCCAAAGTTTGTGCGAGTGAAGGGTTATCAGTACCGGCCACTTGTGGTGTAGAAGTGTTGGCCGGATTTTGAAAATTCTGTGACTGAAAGGGGAGCTGATTCTGTGGTTGTGGTTACTGTGGAGGAGGTCTTTGATAATTGCTTTGTTGGTTTTGGTTCCAAGCAAAGTTAGGATGATTCCTCCATCCTTGATTGTACGTAGAAGAATAAGGGCCGTTTCTAGGTCGCTGCTGAAAAGCAATATTAGTTTGAAACGATGCATTCATAGGACATTCTTCCGTTAAGTGTGAAGGATCCGAACAGCAACCACAGATGGTCTTGGGAAGCGTGACTTGATTTAGGGAGACTGATGAAAGTTTGTTCTCAATAGCATCGAGTTTCTTCTGCATCGCTGCCATTTCGGCTTTTACTGCGATGGAAATGTCGAGCTGGTGAATACCTCCCCTAGATAAAGGTGGTCTTACGCTTTCCCACTGCAAAGTGTTTTCTGCGAGATCTTCCAGATATTTCCATGCTTCACCGTCATCTTTAGACATGAAATTGCATTGACACATTGTTTCAAGCATCTGCTTTGTCGCTGGATTAATATCCTCATATATAATCCGACACAAATCCCATCTTTGTATTCCATGATGAGGACATTGGACAAGCAGATCCTTGAAACGTTCAAAGCACTTCCAAAATGGTTCATTGGGAAACTGGGTGAGCTGGTTGATCCCGCTCCTAATATGGACAGTTTTATGGTTTGGGTAAAACTTCTTAAGAAATGCTATGACGAATTCATCCCAATTAGTGATAGAGTGTGTGGCAGTATTGTAAAGCCATTTTTCTGCCAAGTCGCACAGTGTGAATGGGAGAAGACACAAGCGCATAGTATCGACAGTCAGCTATGAAATACCCATCATTGCGCATACGTTTTCGAATTTGGTGATGAAAACGTACGCGTCTTCCGACTCAAGCCCGTGAAATTTGGGCAGCAGATTGATGTAGTGGGGTTTAATTTCGAAACTATCCCCGTTAGCTGGTGGAAGAGATAGACAAGTGGGAAGATGACTACAGATAGGATAGCATCTCTCTCGGAGAGAGATGCGCGGTGGATTCTGCGCACCTACGGACGGTGGCAGCGTGGTGTTATATTCTGATGGAGTACCGTCCATCTCGGTCATGGTGTGAGGTGGGGGAAAAGAAGATGAAGAAGTACCGACCCGGCAATGGCGCCATTTGATTGATGTGAAAAAGTATTTGTAGTTAACCGTAATCAATAACGGTGTCGCGTGTAGCTAGACCGAGATGAGTACGGGTCGTCCTCAGGGAAACGTGGAACTTTTTACTCTTACTTTAGATGTGTTGAGAAAGGAGGATGAAATAAGAATGTTGTAGAATGGTTTCTAGATCTACGTTAAGCACTAATGCAGAATATAGATCTAGATTATTTAAGGATGTAGTTAATATAATAAGGGGGCTTGTAGGGTTCGTTAGGATTTAGTAGTTATGGATGATTAATTAAAAGTTACCCTTTTTATCCTTTAATAGATTTAAAACTAGAACGACGGTGTTGCGTGTAGATTAGGGTTTCTGGAGGGAAAAGGAATCACACTCTTAACCCTTATCTCGACACGGAACTCCGTTCATATCTAGCCTTTACCAAAACAATCATTAATCTAATCTCTAATCGTGGTCGGGACTAACAAAGAATTGTTAGCACGCCCGATTAGGATTTTAATGATTCTTTTGATAAAGTTCATAAACTTTATAGGACTTAAAAAGGGTTTAGGGATGTTCATCATCCATTAGCCTACCCTAATCCTACGAACCCTAATAAGCGGAGAATTACTCGCGCATGTTGGGAGAAAAAGAGATGGAAAGAAATTGCATAATTAAAATACGAAGAAATAGAATAAGAAAAAGAAAGCTATCTTTATTAATCAACAATATTTATTACACTTGAATCCTTAGAAAATGATTACAATTTCTAGTTGCTTCTCGATCTAAGGAGGTAAACGAACCGTTGATGATCAGCCTGGATGCGTGAGCCGTCTGGGACTTCGTGATTTCGTCGGCTTGATAATTTTTCCAAGAGGCTCTCGGTCCATATTTATAGTTCCAAAGCCAGAACCCTTGCTTCCAAATTAGGAAAAATAACAGCAAAGATTTTCCCACAAAAATTGCAGCCTCTAAATCTTTCACATTGCCGCGGATCCGCGGCCTAAAGGGGGGTATGGCCGCAGATCCGCGGCCATTTGATCAAAGCCATTGATTTTCTTTTTGGGGCTTCTCTCTACTTGGCATGTGGACTTCTCTGGAATCTTTGGATCTTTGAAATCTTCTCGTAGTTGCTGCCAGACTTGATCTCCAAGTTTTGCTTTCTTAATTAGGCAAGTTTTCTTTAACAACTTGATTTCTTGGAAAAATTCTGCACAACAACTTGGAAAAATTCTGCACAACAATTCAAATAATATTTAGTAGACTTTGTTCTACCAGGATTTGGTCAATGATATTATTTGCATACATTTTCCTACCAAATGCTAATTATAATATATCAACACATGGAAAATAGTATTTTTACAAATAAACCCTCATATGTATGATATATTATAATAAAGACCTTTTTAAATATGGAAATGGTAGGAAAAATGTAATAACAAATGTGCAGTTTTATCAACTGAACAGTAGTCCTGCTGTTTTTACTTACGGAGCCCTTTCGGGTTTTCATCTGTGCCCGTTTTGCTTGTGGACATACCGTTTTTTTTACGCCGGTGGGACTTTAAAAGTAGTTTCACCGGCAAGATTTGGGAGAGATAGGGGTCGTTTGTGCCCATGGATTTTGTACGGTTTCGTAGGATGTATGATCCAGACCGTAGGGCCGGTGTGCTCAATTCGCCTGCGACTTGGAGCATTCACGCGTAGTATTTTTTGAGATATCAGCCATTAATGGGTGGCATGGGCCTTTCTCCCTCGGCACTTATTAGTTGGTAGGATCCTCCGTCGAACACTTTCTCGACGACGTATGGTCCTTCCCAGTTTAGCTCGAATTTTTCCTTGGCATGTCGATTGGGGATGATCGGTCTTTTGAGGACCAACACAAATTCACCTTTTTCGAAAGCGCGGAGACGGGTTATCTTGTCATAGGCCTGTGACATTTGGGATCGGTATAGCTCCAGATTTTGCTGCACAATGAGCTTCTTTTCTTCGAGTGTGTCGAGCTCTTCAAGCCGAAGGAGCACATTTCCTCCTCCGTCAACTCGTGCTGAATGGCTATTCTTAAGCTTGGAACTTCGACTTCGAGGGGGAGGATCGCCTCCACTCCGAAGAGCAATGAGTATGGAGTGGACTGAGTTGGAGTACGGTGCGTGGTACGATATGCCCACAACGCCTCGTGAAGTTTGAGATTCCAGTCTCGTTGGCTGAAGCATTTTTCCTCAGGAGCTTGCATAGAGTCTTATTGAAGGCTTCGGCTAGCCCATTGGCTCTTGGATTATAGATGGAGGAATATCTCCAGTCTATCTTGTGCTGAGTAGCGAACCTTGTGACTTTGAAGCTCTTGAAAGAGGGCCCGTTGTCAGATATGATTCTTCTTGGTGTACCGAAGCGGTATAGAATATTATGCTGGAAGAATGTCAGAATATCTTCTGTCTTGACTTCTTTTAGCGGGACAGCTTCAGCCCATCTAGAGAAGGAGTCTGTTGCAGCCAGTATGAACCGGTGGCCTTTGGATGACGGAGGATCAATTGGACCAACTATGTCGGTTCCCCAGACTTCGAAAGGCCACGATGCCACCGTAGGATACAACGGATTGGGGTGCTTATGAATGAAATCACCGTGAATTTGGCAGATATAACATTTCTTTGCATGCTCTCCGCAATCTCGTATCATGGTGGGCCAGTAATACCCAAGCCGTTTAATTTGAAGTCGCATCTTGGGGCCGGGCTGGTGAGCCCCGCAAACGCCTGAGTGAACTTCTTTCATAACTTTTTGGGCTTTGGCCGATGACAGGCACCTGAGCCAGAGTTGGTCATATGACCTGCGGTATAGCGTGTCATTCACAAACACGTATCGGAGAGCTCTCTTCTTCAGCTGAATCCTTGCAGATTTTCCTTCGGGCAGCTTGTCGTATCGGAGGTACTCTATGAATCGTTCTCTCTAATCGGGCTCGTCTTGGATGATCGAAGCTTCTTCGGCAGGACTGCTCTTCTGTTCCGCGCTTTCCTCTTCTCGTAGAGAGACTGGGGGTAGAATTTGCCAGCTCCTGACTGTGATCAGAATTTCTTCCATATTAGGATCAGCCAGCTCCTTGGCTAAGCGAGCGAGTACGTCAGCCTTTCCATTCAACGCTCTATGGACTCTTATTAGTTCAATGTGAGTGAACCGTTTCATGAGTTCCACCACTCGGCTTCTATATCGAGCTAACTCAGGTTTGTATATCTTATAGTCGCCGCTTACTTGGTTGACGACAAGCTGAGAGTCACCATAAACCCGTATCCGAAGGATTTCCATTTCTATGGCGAGCTCCGGACCAACTATCAGAGCTTCATACTCAGCTTCATTGTTTGTTCGAGGCTCAGTGAGAGCAAAAGAACGCCGTAGGGTTCCCATTGATGGCGTGATGAACACCAATCCTATCCCTGCTTTTATCTCCGGGATGCTTGATTTACTGGAGGTCCTTATCGATGAGGCCCCATCGAAGTAAAGCTCCCAACATGGCTCGTCATTCTTGAGATGCAGCACTTGTTCGTCGGGTAACTCGCAATTGAGTGGTGACCCTTCTGGTATGGGATGAGCAGCGAGAAAGTCTGTAAGAGCTTTCCCTTTTACTGCTTTCTGAGGAGTATAAACTATGTCAAACTCAAGTAGCATGACAGCCCATCTTGTCATTCTGCCGGTTAGGCTTGCTTTGGTCATCAAGTGTTTGAGCGGGTCGACCTTAGAGATCAGCATAACCCGATGAGTGAGCAGATAGTGCCTCAGCTTCTTCATAGCAAATATCAGAGCCAGGCATTGCTTTTCGATTGGGGAATAGTTGTGTTCCGCCTTGACTAGAGTTCGACTGAGGTAGTAGAGGGCATTTTCTTTTCCCTCCTCGTTATTCTGGGCAAGGAGCACACCGAGTGACTCATCTAGCACGGCAGTGTAGAGAATCAGCGGTTTATTTGGAATGGGAGCGGCCAACACTGGAGGGTGCAATAAGTATTGTTCAATGCTTTCGAACGCTGCTTGACATTCGGCATCCCAGATAAAAGGAGCTCCTTTCTTCATGAGCTTTAAGAAGGGCCTACATCTTCCCGATAAATTTGAGATAAACGTACGTATATAAGGAAGCTTGCCTTGAAAAGATCTTAGCTGTGTCAAGCACTTTGGAGGGGGCATCTCCATGATGGCCTTTATCTTTGATGGGTCAACTTCGATCCCTCGATGTCGGATGAAGCCTAGGAATTTTCCCGATGACATGCCAAAAGCGCACTTTAAAGGATTCATCTTCAGATCGTACTCTCTCAGTCTGGTGAGAACGGTCCTAAGATCTTGGAGGTGGTCGACCTTGGCTTTAGTTTTGACGACCAGATCATCAACATAGCATTCGACGACTTTATGGATTAGGTCATAAAAGATACTAGTCATTGCCTTTTGATATGTAGCACCTGCGTTCTTCAGTCCGAACGGCATCACCTTGTAGCAATATATTCCGATCGGGGTTCGAAATGCTGTGTGTTTCTCATCCTTAGACGACATCTTCATCCGATTATATCCAGAGGAGCCATCCATAAAGGTGAACAACTCGTAATTTGAGGTGTCATCGACCATCATTTCCATGACTGGTAGCGGGAAGTCGTCTTTAGGACATGCCTTGTTGAGGTCCCTGAAATCGACACAAACTCGGATCTGCCCATTTTTCTTCTTCACTGGGACTATGCATACAATCCAGTCCGCATATTTCTCTTCCCTGATGAAGCCGGCATCGATGAGCTTCCTGGTTTCCTCGATGACCTTTTCTTCTAGTTCCCTTCTCATTCTTCGAGGAGCTTGTTTGACTGGCTTAGCATCAGGAGATATAGCCAGCTTATTCACGGCCACTTCAGGGGAAAGGCCAGGTATTTCTTTGTATGTCCACGTGAAGCAGTCGACGAACTCATGCAGCAGGGCAATTATCTGCTCTTTCATTTCCTCCGACAAGAGTGAGCTAATGTAGGTCGGCCTTTGATTATCGGGCGTTCCTAAGTCAATCTCGGTTAGCTCGTCAAAGGTTGCTTGCCCGCCATCTTCGATCTCTTGAGGAGCTTCTTCTGGCTCGGCTAGCTCATCTTCATCATTTGACTCTTCGCTGGCCTCACCAACATGGATCATGTAGCACACTTTGGAATCAGGTTGAATGTAGCCTATGCCCCGTCTATCTGGAATTCGTCCATCGATGAGCGCTCGGACCTGGGGCGGATGCCATAGCCCTTCATAAAACTTTGCTTCGGACTCCGTTTGATATAACCGGCATCCGCACTTTTTGAAATATTCCCGCATCTCGGGTGCATAGTATCTGGGATTGAGGACGGCTCTTATGCCTCTCTCATAGGGAAGGCACGCGACAGACAAATCGTCCGGGTGCACAACAGGATTTGACCCATAAAACAAGATGCCCTTCTGTCCATTTTTCCTTCCGGGAACGTAGAAAGTTTTTAGCTGGTCCACGGTGGAGACTGACAATGCATCGAGCTCTTTGCACATCTGTTCCGGCACCCTTGTGACAGTTAGGGGCCTTTCTGCAATTTCGAAGGTCTCTCGTAGTTTTATTTGTTGCATAGGGGTCCAATCTGCACAGCTGTTGCACGGCAGGTCCTCTTCCTCCGACTCTTCAGTGTCGCTGCCAAGATGAGGGCGGACTTTGCTGCTAGATGGGGCTTCAGTAACAGATTCGTCTGTATCGCTATCGAAACGAGGGCGAGTTTTACGGAAGGATGAACTTCCAACGTCGGACTCATCAGTGTCGCTACCAAAACGTGGGCGCATTTGGGCGTTTTTGCTTTTGAAAGTGACAGCCGGCTCAGACTTGCTTTTGAGTTTCGGGGCTGTTCTATATTCAGTCAGTTGTGGCTTAGCATTTTGGTGGTTCATAAAGTACTGAGAATCTTCATATCGTACTTCATGGACACCGAACGGCTCGATGTCTCCGTCAATGCGTCTTTCTTCGCCATTTTTAGTATACTTCATGCATTAATGGAGAGTTGACGGAACGATGCCGTAATCGTGGAGCCACGGCCGTCCCAAGAGAATCTTATAAGATGTGTCGGCGTCGATCATGTATATTTTTGCTTCAGTTTGCAGATCCCCGAATTTGATTGGCAAAGCTATAGACCCCAGAACTTGCTGGCAGTTTTGATTGAAGCCTTGAATGAAAATCTTTTCCCTTGACAGGTGTCGGACGTCCATTGACAAACTCTTCAGAGTCCGCAAGTTCATGATGTTCACTGAAGACCCCAGATCAATCAATATGCGATTAATCCGATCTCCGTCGCTATACCCGGTCACGTAAAGCGGCCGATTATGCTCAGCCGTTCCCAGTAGCAAGTCTTCATCCTTAAACGTGACTGCAGCGGCTTGCAAAGTGTACTGAGCTTCTTTCATATTAATTTCCGCAAAGCGAGCCTGATACTGCTCAGGGTTTTGTAGAGCATGAATGAGAACATCTTTAAGCTCTTGAGATAGAACCAAGGCATCGTAAATGCTAAGGAGAGACGGAAGCTTTCGGAGGTGAGCCAAGACATTATAGTCTACTAGGGAAGGACTCGAATCTTCATGAGCAAGTTCTCTGCCATCTTCTTCATTAGCGACTTGTTTTTCCTTCGTTTTCGAGGCATTGCCCTGATTTGGCGGTAGAGCCCTGCCGTTTCTAAGCTGGATTTGGTTGGCCTTTGTGGCGAGCTCCTCGTCCTCTTCGGGAAAACAGGGCTCCTCCTCAGAGTCGCTGCCAAGATGGATGGCGTAGCAGGTTACTACTGAGATCTCTTCATTGGAGTCTTCTTCTAACTCCTCCAGAATTTCATCCGTTCGTACAGGGAGAAACTCCTTTAATTAAATTAGAGTTCTTTCCTTCTGTTCATAGTCTTCGAGGGAATCAATATATTTTTGAATGGTCGATCTCCCTGCAGACTCTTTTCCGCGTTGAGCTGCACTTCTCTTCTTCTTGAGCTTAATGGATTTTGAGCCTGATAGAGCCGTATTGGCAGCCGGCACGGTAGGCTTCTTCTGCCCTTCCCATTCCGTCCTGGGCTCTTTCCGAAGTAGTTTTATTATCTTCTTCATTTTATTAGATATGTACGTACTCCACGGAGGCTGTGGTGAGTCCGTTTCATTTCTCACGGTAGCGGGTTCGGCTGTCTGCTCCCAGAAGGCTTCAGCTTCTGTCTGTATAAAGTTGGTGGTTGTAACTTGATTGTTCACAAACACACTTTTGGACAGCTCGATCTCTCTAGCCTTGTACTGCTTCTCGACCCAGTCTTTAAATATATAACAATCCTCGATCGCATGGCTCACTACTAGGTGGTATGAGCAATACAGGGGATTGTCGGTCATTTTTGCTTCTTGAGGTCTTTTCGACTCCGGAAATTGTAGACCGTTGTTCAAGACATCATTAAATATCATTTGGACCTTGCCCTCCTGAAAGAGTAAACCTTGTTCTTTTTCTCCTCTAGGGAAGGACCTTCTCCTCCCAGCACTGGCTTTCGAGACCGGTTGGTTTTGGATTCACCCTCCCTTCGCTTTTCTTCATTGTCGGACGCATTGAAGACATTGGTACTGCTGGGATTCCCACTTCTACGGTTGTCATCCCGCTTGGTTTTCCAAGTCTTGTCTCTCTGAGAATCCGGGGTAGACTCTTGCTTCGAGCGTTCCAGCATTTGGACTTTCATGGTTAGCTCTTGAAACGTCTTGAGGCCCGCTGTACACAAGAATGGGACCATCTAATTACTGAGGTTCCCAACGAGAAGGCTGACGGACTGGTCCTGCTCCAGTGGCGGTTCGCACTTGATCGTGAAATTACGCCATCGGGCGATAAAGTCGATGTTGCTTTCATTCTTCTCCAGCTTGGTCCTTACAAGGTCGGCAATGGAGATTTTATCACTGACACTCATGAACCTTTGCCGAAACAGAGACTCCATTTGGGCAAAGGTAATGACGGACCCGTCTGGTATACTCGCGTACCAGTTGAAGGCGACACCGGTCAGCCTGTTGACAAACTGACGAAGAAGGAGCGCGTCATTGCCTCCTGTATTTCCGCACGATGCTTTGAAGTGGGCGACGTGCTGATTTGCATTCTCCATTCCGTCAAATCTTCTGAACTTAGGAATGACGTAGCCGCTCGGGAACTCGATCAGATCGTACTGTGCGGGATATGGCCGCCCACTACTGCCAATTTCTTTCTGAGCTTCAGCTTCAGCCACAAATGTTTTAACTTTGCTGGTGACCAAATCTATTATCCGATCTTGTGTTAGCGGGATAGTGCTATCTGGGGCCAAGGCGTCCCCAGAAGCGGAATGTGGCTGGCTTTCGTGCGGCTCGACCAGTCTTAGACCTAAAGGAACAGGCATTGGCTGCTTCGGATTGTCATCACCCGGCTGATGAGTTGCGACTTATGCTTGATTGGGAGGTGCTCGAGCAATTTGAGCCATAAGCTGCATCACAACGTTCGTTAGGTCGTCGATTTTTGAATAGAGCTTGGCCATCTCTTTATCTTTGCTCTTGAACTGTTTTCGAAGCTCTTAAAGCAGCTCTTGCTCCGTGGTCCTAGGGCGGAAAGTTGGCTCTTCCTCGTTGTCCGAGCCCGACTCTGCCTGGACCGAAGGGTCCTTCTACCTACCGTCCTCATCGAGAGGGTTTTCATCATCCAGCGGAAGCGGCTGTTCTTGGGAAGCGGCAACCACATTCAAGCCAGATTGGGCTTGGGATGTGGTGGTCCCATTCTTGCTTTTGCTGCGAAGCTTGTCGCTGGGGCGTCCACCCGCCATATAGACCGTATGGATAATATATCCAGCCGTTGTTTTATCATCGGCGGCTGATTTCACAGATCGCTGTCTTGACCCCCCTGTTTCGGTAGCGGGCAGTCGATTGAAGGTGGATGGCCTGACCAGGTTCTTGAATGGTGCTGGTGCTTCTTTTCTGGGCTTGCCCCGCTGCTTTCGTGCGGCACAGAGCGCCTGATAGACTCTTGAAGAGACAGTGTTATACTTTTTCTGTTGGGGCCGGGACACGTCTCTTTGTAGCGATGTTCGGACCGCTGTCTTCTTGATTCTGGCGGTCATGGCATTTTTCTGAACCCACTTCAGAGGTTCGAAGGAATTGCTCATTTTTACGGCCGACTCAGCCGTAGTCACAGAGTAACCCTGCTCTTGGAACTTCACAAGATTCCACTTGGCCGAAGCCCTGCCCCTCCTGTTGGCTCGATACCTGAGCCACTTCTGCCTTAACTTTTCTGTTCTAAGCACCTCGCAGACTTCGGCTCTTTAGGAAGACGCCGTAGACCGGGCGATGGAGGGCTTTGGAGATATACCTGATTGTGCATTTGTTGGAGTCATCGCCTGAGCTCGTCCGCAACGTTTGATGTTGGCCTTTGTACCGGAAGTCTTGCCCCCAGCTGGAGCGCTAGAGAGTCGTTCAGACACCGTCTTAAGCTTCGGTTGTGGTGCCTTAGCGATCACAACATTCGGTCTCTTGCCTCTTGAGACCGGCTTGGCCACCTGTTTTGCCGGGATTTCTGCCAGATGAGCGCTTCCGGCAGGGTAGATGATGACAGAGCCAAACTGGCGGGGCAGTTCCTCCCACTGTCGACTGAGGCTTGCGGGGAGAACCACACGAGCATTGACCTTGACCACGTACGGGATCAGGGTCGCGTTGGAAGCTGAATTCGCCTTGGGAGACATTGTCGTCGAAAGTTGATTGCTGCACGGGAAAAAAACATCATTTTAGTATAGGCAATCGATATGTATATTGATTGAGTTCGCATGAACGTTTAACCCGAAATATGGGAGGAGAGAATGGTCCCACCGGGCGTGCCAGAATCTTTAGGGTGTTTTTCATTACCCCATTGAGATGGGAATACGCACGCGCTTGTCAGGCGCATTACAGATTCCCCCTGCCTAGGTTTGGCTGGGTTTATTGATTGTGGGGATCCGAATCTTCGACAGCCGCGGACTAAGCTGCCGTTAATTACCCCTCGCATTTGGAGCGAGAGAACCTCCGATTGACGGGTTAAACTGGTCATGCGAACTCAATGTGCAGTGTTGTGTTTTGAAGGGGTTTGGGATATCTCGGGGGGCCCGCAGAGTTTTTACGGGGGTCCCGCTACCCGGATAGCAGGCTGGGGGTCAAGGGGGCTAGCAGCCCCCTTGCGGGGTGCGGGGCAGCGCCCGTTAGAAATTTTTTTCTAACAGGGACAGTGTCGTGGAGTATGTGTGTGTATGTGTATATGTATACATACGTATATATACAAAAAAAGGGAAAGGGCATCCAAAGAATGCATGGGAGAAAGCGCTCGAACGGTAGCGCTTTGGGTGCTAGCGCCTCACGTGCCAGGCACGTGGGCGCTAGCGCTCTGAGCGCAGGAGTGCTAGCGCTTTGAGCGCTAGCGCCCCACGTGTCAGCACGTGGGCGCTCGGGTGCTGGCGCTTTGGGCGCTGGCGCTCTGAGCGCAAGAGCGCTTTGGGCGCTGGCGCTCTGAGCGTAAGAGCGCGAGCGCTTTGAGCGCTGGCGCTCCACGTGTCAGCATGTGGACGCTCGGGCGCTAGCGTTTTGGGCTCTAGCGTTTTGGGCGCTAGCGCTTTAAGCACAAGGGCGCTAGCACTTTGAGTGCTAGCGCTTTGAGCGCTAGCGCCCCACGTGTCAGCACGTGGGCGCTCGGGCGCTAGCGCTTTGGGTGCTAGTGCTTTGAGCGCAAGCGCTATCAGCACATGGACGTTCGGGCGGTAAAAGGGACTTGGTCCCTGCAATGGGAGTTGTACTCCCAGAAAAGAGCACTTATTATTTTGTGTGTGTGTGTGTGTGTATGAGGAGTTAAACTCTCAGGATGTTTTGAAGCTGATGAAGGTCTTCTCCCCTTCAGCCCTAGTTCTTCCCCAAAGTGGGGTTTCTGGAGATGGGTCTCCTTCTTCTTCCCTTGTTGGCCGGATCTTGAAGATCAAGAAGTATAAGATTTTAAAAATCTCTTCTTTCTGAGATCTGATGGAAGATTTGAGTTCCCCTTTGTAGGTTTTGTGGTGAAAAACTATTTTGTTTTTTAAAAAGAAAAGTAAAACTCTTGATTTAATTCAAAGAAAGAAGAAGGTTTTAGAACCTTGAGGAAGGAGAAAGATCTCAGATCTTGGTTCTTTTAGAGAGAGAAAAAGTTGTTGAGATATTTCATTATCTTTGCCTTTATAGGCTATACATTTTACATATAACCCCTTGGGCTTTTCAAAATGGCATTTTGCCTATCCCATGGCTCATGTGCCATTTCTTTTTACACATAAGCCATGGGCTTTACAAAAATTTGGTTTTATGCCCATTTTTCTTACATTTATTCGTAAAATAAAATAAATACAACAAAATTATTTATTACAAAAATTTTGGCATGGGGGGAGGCCGGCCGCTTCATGTTCGGGCTAGACCCGGGCATTTGCCCACTTGACCTGGGCTTGGGCCCACCTGGCTTGGGGTTGACTTTGATTTTGACTTGGTCAACCGGGGTGCAAATTTTGACCCCAACAAAATTATTACAAAATAAATATTTTAATGATACATATATATATTTATATAAAAATAAATTTTAGTATTTATTATATTTCTAGAAATCTCATTTTCTTAAGATTTTCGTATTTTAAATCTTTCGAGACTGAATGCTCCTTGCGGAGGTCTGCATCTCGCACTACTGAGCCCAGGGATGTGCGATAATCCGCACCATCCCAGTCGGGTTCCCCAAAATGGGTTGTAGCGGCTCTTTGCAAAGATTTTAAAAAAAAAATACAAATTCTTATAGAAACAGTTTTATTAATTCGTGGTATTTATTTGAAATGTTTCGTTTTCCCGTATTCTATATTCCCGAAAGGTATTGTGCTATATTTCATATGAGTGTTGAGAGGAGGTAGGTCACTATCTCGTGATCTACTTAAAGGTATAGCAACTTTGTGATGTTCATTGTCGAAATGAAACTACAGGGTATTTTAGTGAAAAAGTACGATAAAAGTTACAAAATGAATTAGATTGTCACGAAACTTGTTCAACATGTTTATTAATGATTAATAGTCAACATGTAAGAGTTTTGTGTGATTGTATTCAAGAAAATGTTGGATTTTTAGAAAGAACCGAATCGGAAATCGGTTTAACTCCGATTCCGTCGGGTTTTGAAATTTCGTATTTTTAGAACAAGATTAGAGAAGAGGGAGAGGGACTTACGGGTTTAGATATTAGAAGAGAGCAAGAGGGAATGGACGTAACTTCCGGTGCGTCGTTTCGTCGCCGGGAACTCCTAGGGTTGTTGTTGGAAACTTGCCGAAGCTTTCGCCCTTCGCTACTCCAAAAGTACACTAAACTTCTAGGAATTTTCTTGAGAGTTTTGTTCAGAATTTTGGAGTGAGGGGGTGTGTGTAGGGGTTGTATTTATAGGGTAAGGCTAGGGTTAGGGTAGGTGAAAGGTTTAATTGAAAAAATATAATAAAATGTAATAAAATGGAGTAATTGGTGTTTTAAAGTGTCTCTGTTACTGGTCCATGGAAATAAAGTATGTAGGTGTACAGGGGAGACCAAAAGGCGCAACTCTTCAGTTGGCGACTCGGCGGTCCGGCCCGCGGCGGCGGCCCGAGTCGGCCGATCCGCCGGCCAATTCGGCCGAGTTCGGCCGAGTTAGGCGGCCGGAATTCTCAATGTCGCTTCATTAGTCCCCTGGTACAGTTAGTTTATCATGTGTAGTGAGGTTTTATGGATTTAGCACGTGTGGACTCTTGAACTTCTAAAATTTTAAAAAGAAAATAATATTAAAAATAATATGGGGTATGGGATTTGAACTCTGGTGGCTTGGTTCAGCAGTGCAAGGTCTTACCAATGAGCTACAACTTCCTTCTTGCTATTAAAATACAAAACAAACTTATATCTTGTGCTCAGGCAAAAGTATCCCTTTCTGTATTTTTGAATTTTTTTTACAGAAAGTTTAAGGTTGTTACATTTACATTCATGTTTAATCATGTCATCCTATCCTGGTTACTACTATCATTTTGATATTTATGACGCACTGACGTCTGGGACTTGCATGGCCCAGTTCCTCTGATATTATCGCAGGTAGATCAGGAGTACTTTAGCAAGCAAGCCGAGCAATAAGGAGCTAGATGTTTAGTCTAGAGATACTTAGTTTCTTTTATTTCTGCAGTTTTATTTTTATCAATGTGATCCTATAAGGGACGTGATTTAGATATTGTTTTTATTGGATCTTGATTCATTTCCGCTATATGCATTTCTTGATTTTATTTACCATGGAAAATGGACCTGTGTTAGCTAGATTTTATTCTACTGTTCTTGATATCACATTGACAGCTGTAATGTGATTATGAAGGGATTATTCCTAGCCATAGATAGCATGGTTGGTTCTGTCGCGTGTCGTATTTACGTATTTTGGGAAGCAGGGCGTGACAGGGTTTGTTTGGTATCAGAGACATAGGATTTAGGGTTAGTCGGGTTTGGTTCTTTTGTAGTTGGGTATTGAACCCAATACACTAACCAGAAAACCCGGAATTAGGAACATGTCTTGCCACATTACTACCTTGCCAGTCTTGAATCCATGGCTATCAAATCTTGTTTATTGAATCATGTTTATCGTTACTAATCCCCTTCAGTGTCTTGGCTTCAGAATCATAGCGGATAGAGATTTGCGGTCATACCAGAGGCTTGTAGATAACGCCGTATTGCTTGGAGTTATACGTCGTATGCTTGAAAACCAGAAGCGTTAAACTGAGCTGAATCAGCGGCAGGCCGAGACTTTCCAGGAGGGTCTGAGGACGGTCTAACAGTCTGTGGTTGCAGTAGCACCCAGGACAATACAGCGAGAGGGCACCGTGGCGGACTTTAGAAAGCTCGGTCCGTCCACCTTTACAGGACTGGAGGAGCCATTGCCAGCGGAGCAGTGTCTAGTTGATACAAAGAACCTGCTCGTTGCCGCGCAGATTTTAGACGAGAAAAGAGTGGATGTAGTACGCATCCAATTGATAGATTATGCTCGCGAGTAGTGGCTCGTAGAGGAGATCCGTCTGACCAAACCGATCAGTTGGGCAACTTTTTCGCGTAGCTTCTTAGAGAAGTTCTTTCCGCAATCTGCTCAGGAGGAAATGGAAGAGAAGTTCATTAGCTTGATGCAGAATGGCGGATCCATTGATACACATGTGGCTAAGTGAACCCGGCTTAGTCGATTTGTGGGGCCCTTGGTTGCCAATGAGGCAGATAGGGCAAAGCGGTTTATGCGTTACTTAAATGTGCAGATTCAGAGACACATCATATCTCTGGGATTGACCACCTTCTTCCAAGTTCCCAAGGCGGCTAGGGAACATCAGAGTTTATCGGTAAAAGTAAAGGGTAATCTGCAGCAAGAGCTTGTAGTGCGAAAGCCGGCGTTTACGCCAAATAGAGCTCCTGTACGCAAAAGCATTCCGGTAAACAAGTGAGGCACTGTACCCATGAAGAAACCTGTTGTATCCGATCAGAAAAAAAGTGTGATTTGTCACTTTTGCCATCTACCCGGACACATACAGAAGGATTGTCAAAAGAGGCTCGAACTTTGTTTAGTTTGTGGATTAGCTGACCATACCATCAGTGCTTACCCTTCGGAACTACAATCGAGAGACGATATTCAGAAACCACCGTTGAAACAGATTCATGGGCAGAAGCTGATCACTCAGAGGCCTAATCAAGCACGGTCCTTCACCTTGACGGCCGGGAAGGACAAGGCGTCAGATGACGTTGTTTCAGGTATCCTACTTGTTTATAATTTCCCCGCATTAGCATTATTCGATTCAGGTGCATCCCATTGCTTCATGTCGTCCAAGTTTATTAGTGCACACTCTATTCCACACATGGCCCTGTCTAGTTTCCGGGACATACACATTGTGAATGGGAGAATTGTATCCAGCAGTGAGTGGAAGGGTTGCTCGATCGTTATTTGAGGACAGGAGTTAATCACGGATTTCTTGGTGATTGATACTGGCAGCTATGATGTTGTCTTGTGAATAGATTTTCTTGGCATTTTCCACGCTCACATCAATTGTAGGGCAAAGAAAGTGATTTTCCAGATACCCGGATTCATATTTTTGGGAGGTAGCAGATCTATCGGGCCAATCGAATTTAGAGTTAGGCCAACTAATGCCGTTCTTTCGTCGATGGAAGTAAACAAGGAAGAAGCACCAGTAGTAGGTCGGGACTTTATGAATGTGTTCGAGAACATCTCGGGTTTACCGCCAAAACGAGATGTGGAATTCGCGATTGATCTTATTCCTGGAGCAGCACGGATTTCAAAGGCTTATTATCCAATGGCGCCGTTGGAACTGGAAGAGATAAAGAAACAAATTACCGAATTATTAGAGAAGAGTTGGATTCGCAGCAGCAGTTCACCCTAGGGAGCTCCAGTTCTTCTCGTCAAGAAGAAGGATGACACACGGAGAATGTGCATCGATTATCGAGAATTAAATCGAGTGACTATTAAGAATAAGTACCCAATCTCTCGCATTGGCGAATTATTCGATCAACTCAGTGGCGCGAGGGTATTCTCGAAGTTGGACTTGCAATCTGGGTATCATTAAGTTCGGGTGAAATCAGAAGACATTTGAAAGACGGCGTTCCAAACTCGATATGGGCATTACAAGTACTTAGTGATGCTATTTGGAGTTACTAACGCACCGGCAATATTTGTGAACTTGATGAACCGAATCTTTTCACTATATCTGGATCAGTTCATAGTGGTTTTTATTGACGATATTTTGGTCTATTCGAGAAGCAAAGAAGAGCATGAAGAACACTTGAGGATCACACTGCAAACGTTGAGACAGGAAAATCTTTATGCTAAGATGAACAAGTGCGAATTTTGGCTCGAAGAGGTGGAGTTCTTGAGTCATGTGGTATCCGGAGATGGAATTGTAGTTAACCCCGAAAAGATTGCTGCTATTCACGATTGGCCGATTCTAAAGAGTGTAGGGGAGGTCAGAAGTTTTCTTGGGCTTGCCGGATACTATAGAAGGTTTGTAAAGAATTTCGCTCGAATAGCAGATCCATTGACCAAGCTAACATGAAAGGAGATACCGTTCGTATGGACCGAGAAATGTGTGTCAAATTTTGAAGCGTTGAAGCAAAAATTGACCACCGCTCCTATTTTGACAGTGCCAGACGGTTGCAGAGGGCTGGTTATTCACAACGACGCATCTGGGAAAGGCTTGGGATGTGTTCTAATGCAGCATGGGAAGGTTATAGCATATGCGTGAGACAATTTAAAACTCATGAGAAGAACTACCCAACTCATAATCTGGAGTTAGCGGCAGTGATTTTTGCTCTGAAGATTTAGAAACGCTACTTATTGGGCGAAAGGGTAGAAGTATTTACCGATCACAAAAACCTAAAGTATATGTTCATACAGAAAGAGCTCAATATGAGACATTATAGATGGTTAGATCTGATGGTTGACTATAATCTTGATCTAAAATACCATCCAGGGAAAGTTAATGTAGTGCCGGATGCTCTAAGTCAGTTGCCAGCGATACAGATATTGACTGCACAGAAGGAGATTATATCCAATCTTCAGAAATTCAAATTGGAGATTGTACTACCAGATTCTTCAGGACAGTTGATGCAGTTGCAAGTACAGTCATCCTTGATCGATAACATTAAAGCAGCATGGTCGCACGATCCAAGATTGCAAAAGTTTCGAGAACAAGCAGAAGTGGGATTTCGAACATATTTATTGATTCATGAAGATGGTTCGTTACGATATGAGAGTCGTTTATGTGTGCCTAAAGGAGATGTTCGTGAAGAAGTCATGAAGGAGGCTCATAGTTCCGCGTATTCAGTACACCCAGGAGGCACAAATATGTATAGAGATCTGCGACAACATTTCTGGTGGGAAGGCATGAAAAGGGAGATCGCTCGCTACGTATCGAAGTGCTTGGTGCTGGGTTCCCTAGGTGGCCGTATGGGTTTCGGGAGGTATCGGCCATGCCATTTTCAAAAAATTGGCGCACTAAAGAACCCTAACGCTAGAATATAAACTAGAGAATTAGACAAACATACATGTAAACATATTTACATCTAAGTGAACGAGGAATACAACCTTTGTAGACCAGTCATTCACTTCAATAGCTCCATGTAGTCGTCCCTTCGCTCCAAGTAGTGATCTCCCGGACTCTAGTGAGGCTTCACAAGGTGAAATGAACAAGCTTGCTTGAAGTTTTCGAGGCCGAAGATGATCTACGTCAAGAAAACACTAACTCAAGCTACCTTTTCACTAAGTGATGAACTAATGAAGAAACAACCCAATCTAAATGGCTAGTAGAGAAGAGGTTGATGAAGTAAGAATTTTTCTCACTTTAGGAATTATTTTCTCACTATTTTTTTCACCTCTCATGAAGCTAGAAAGCTTGAGGAAGGAGATGAAGAAAGCTATCATGAATCAAGCAAGTGAAGAATGAATCAAGTGGTGGGAATAGCAACCATGGGTGAGTTAGTATCATATACTAACTCATGTAGAAACTAAACCATGGCTAACAATAATGGTTAGTGTCACGCCCCGCTTCCCATTCTATGGCGAAAGGGACGCGACTGGCCCGCTACGTATTTACTCAGAAGCAAATACGCTAAGCGTAACTAAGCAATATAAAAGAAAATACACAAGAGGAAAGGTATAATAAAAACAACAACTTTTATTTATTAACATTCTTTTGTACAATGCATGAAAAGGAAATACAACTGAAATAAAAATGATGCCTAAACAATGGCATGACAGGAAATGAAAAGTACTGAATGGAAAATGTACAATGAAACTAGAGCTCTGGTTCTTCAGCAAGCTGATCCAAGTCTTCTGCAAATGGCTCGATCTTTGTCGGGTCCACAACACCTGACGACATTCAAAGAAGAAAGAAATAGAATGTCGTCAGCGAACAGATCGCTCGGTAAGTCTCAAAGATAAGGGAGAAGTAGAAAAGAAGAAAGAGAGAGAGAGAGAGTAGCTTTTAATGTTGTATTATATTGTTATATTGTTGTTGTATTGTGTTAACGCTGTTGTTTGTAGCTTGGTACAGAAGGATGCCGGTGTATACGAGAGGGGTCTTAGTATGCTAGAGACCAGGGCAAATGGAAGTACAAGGCTCCGTTATACAACCCGGAACAACGGCAATTGGATTCATGTTAGGTGTGTTAATCTTACCGTCTCGTGTCACTTTTAACACCTTCCGTACCAATCTACCCCTTAAACCCCGTAGTGTTTTATTTGTACTGTTTGTCTTGTAAGTTGCATTGGTTGTAAGATTGATTGATTGACCGAAACCATGATATCAGTAAATGGATGTGACTGAATAATCATGTAAATGGAATAACTGTAAATCATGTAAAAGGAATATATCCATGGTTCGGTTCAGTCAAGTTGTATAAATTGATAATTGGATTCATGGATTCATGTGTTCATATTGAATTGGAATCTTGTAGATTATAGATTGACTTGAATCATATTCAAGTCAGATTAATCAGACTCAAACCCGAGTCAGACAATCAGAAATGTAAATCGAAGTCTTATAATTGCTAGGGTCCTTAGGGTAATTTATAAAACTTGAGGGGGTTTTATGTAAAAATACTTTTATACACTTTTCCAAAATACACCTCAAGTATTTATTACTCGTCTTTAGAGTTGTAATGAGGGTGAATTTTATATTGTGACATTTCTAGTGAAAATATCCTGGTTTTTATAAATAAAGGTATTTATCTATAATATTGATTTATTTGAAGTTCATGGTATTTTAGTGTAAAATTCATTCTTGTGATTTTTAGAAAAAGGCGGAATATTTATATTATAATAAAACAGGTATTTTAAGGATAAATATACATATATTTATACAAAAATAATTTTAATAAAAATTTTATATTCCAAAAGTCTCGTTTTCTTAAGATGTCGTATTTTAAACCTTTCGAGACCGAATGCTCCTTGCGGAGGTCTGAATCTCGCACTACTAAGCCCGAGGATATGCGATGATCCGCACCATCCCGAACGCGTTTCCCAAAAATGGGTTGTAGCGGCGCTTTGCAAAGATTATAAAATACTAAATCCTTTAGAAAACGGTTTTATAAAGTAAAAGGTATTTATTTGTAAAAATGTCAATTTTCCGTATTTTAGATTCTAGGGTTTCCTAAGTCAACTAGCCTATTTCAAAATGGTCTAAACGACAAGTCGTTAGATGCCTCAAATCGCCTCTTCACCGCCAATTGTGGCCAGGTAAGTACAAATGAGGAAATGAGAGATCCGCTCACAAATCACCGTGAGACGGGCCTTTTAAAGTTACCTTTCTCACTTGCCTAGCCTAGACACCACAAAGTCAGGTTTAGATAAACGATCGATATCCACAACTTATCGTGTTTTTCTAATAAGAGGTATTTATTTAAAAGTGTATCAAAGCTAAAACTTTTAGGAATGGTTTTATTAAGAATATGGTATTTAAATGAAAGTATTGTTTTATCGTATTCTAAGTTTTTTGATGATATCTTTTTAGGTTGTATTTGCGTGTGTATGGAGGTAGGTCATTACCTCGTGCTCTACTTTAAATGTATAGCAAAGTTAAGGGGATTAAACGTGAAATCGAAATATTGTGGTATTTAAGTGAAAAATACGATAAATTGAAAAGGCTATCATTTCATGTGATGAAACTTGTTCAAATTATTTATTAAATGTTTAATGGTCAACAATAAGATGTTTAAGTATGATTGAATTGGTGAGAAGTGAAATTTTATAGAAAACCGAATCGGAAATCGGATTTGTTCCAATTCCGTCGGGTTTTGTAATTTCGTATTTTAGAGAATAAGAAAGAGGGATAGAATAGGACTTACGGGTTTCGATTAAGCAAAGGAGTGAGGGGAGACTAAAGGGGTTGCCGAGGCGTTGCTTCGTCGCCGGTTGTTCCTAAAAACGCCGCCGGAATTTCGTCGAAGTTTCGCCGCGAACTTGTTTACAAAGTACACAACTCTTGGAAAATTTTGAGAGAGTGAGCTTAAGGTTTTAGGATGAGAGGGTAGAGGGGAGGGGGTGTATTTATAGGGTAGGCTAGGGATAGATAGGTGAAGGGTTTTAATTAAAAAAAATGTAAAAATATATGAAAATGTATTAAAAATTATAGTAAATGAGGCTTTTTGGCTTCTCTGAAACCGATCTGTAAAAATAATGTATGCAGGGGTTTACAGAAGACCAAGGGTCACACTTTTGGTGTTGACGACTCGGCCGTCCGGCCGAGTCCGGCCGGCGGCCCCGGCCCGAGTCGGCCGAGTCGGGCCGAGTCGGAGTGTCGGGAGATGGGGGGTCTCGTGGGGTAAGCACTGGTATATTTAGATTTTAAAGTATAGTTCAAGTTTGGGAGTTATGGTGTGTGGACTGTTGGGCTTCCAAAGGATTTGAAACAAAATAATATTAAAAATAATGTGGGGGGATTTGAACTCTGGTGGCTTGGTTCAGCAATGCAAGGTATTACCAATGAGCTACAAGCTCCTTCTGGTAATTATGGTGCTATTTAATTACTTAAAATGATAGCAGCAAGAATAAATACTCCAAGTATACATTAAATTTAAAGTAATTTCTTGTACACTAAAAATGGAGTTATTACATTCTTGTAACTTGTAATTAAAAAACAAAATAATTACTTATATCTTGTGTTCAGGTTAAAATACCCCTTTATGGATTTTGAAAAAAATTAATTTAAAAATTTGTATAGAAAAAAAAAGTGTATAAGAAAATTAGGGTTGTTACATTCTACCCTCATTATAAAAATTTCGTCCTCGAAATTGTAAAAGGAAAGTGTAACAGTGCAAGGAAGTTTGGTGACTGTAGTATAGATAGTGTATAAAAGTGATACGATGGTGAAAAAGGCTTACCGGTGTTATCTTGACCTACAGTCTCGGCTTATACGGCTTCTAATGTGAATGTCTGTCGCCGTGGTGCATTCCTTCTAGCTGGAGGCACATTCTGACTTTGGGGCCTGTTTCTCTGCCCTCTAGACATGTCCCTCATTGCTTGTTGGAATTGGCGAGTAGGCTGTGCAGGTGGTGGAGCAGGTAGTGCAGGACGAGTTGCAGAAGCCTGGATAGCTGGCCGCTGCGGATAGTTGGTAGGTGTGTGAGCTGAGTAGTATCTATATGGACAGGTCTCAATTCTGTGATTGTATGCGCCATAAATTAGACACAGGCCTTTTGCGCGTCTGCAGTCCTTTCACAAGTGTTCCTTTCTATGGCAGTAGTGGCAAATTTTTTCAGTTCTCCTGGGTTCAAACGATGACCTGGAAGAGGCTCCTCCTGCTATTTGAGTGGCAGGGCGTTTCAAACTGGCAGATTAGGGTCTGCCCATCGCCTTTATCACTGCCTCATAACTGCGAGCAGCTTCCAAAGTATCTTCATGTGTCAGAAATTTTCCTGAGGCTAGAGTAGCCTGAATTTCCGTGTCCAAACCTTGTTGAAAGCGATGGGCTCTGATCTCATCCGTCGGTATCAAGTGTGCCGCGAATCGGCTTAGCATGGTGAATTCAGCGTCGTACTCATCTATGATTTATCCCATATCGAACCTTGTTGTAGATGAATGAACTGTTGCTCCATGGCAAACCTGGAAGTCACAGGGAAGTATTTCGCGTCGAACTTCTCGCGAAAAGTCTTCCATTCAATAGGCTGTACAAGACGACTTTCTTCCGCCTTCCACCAGTTGCGAGCATTGTCCGTGAGCTGCAGTTTCGCCATACGGACCCAAGCTATGTCTGGCACTTGTGCTGCCGCCAGATCATTTTCTATGCTTTGTGTCCATTCCTCAGCTTCAAGAGGGCTTCCTTTTCCGGAGAACTGTTTCGGATGCAAAGCCCTGAATTGCTTTACCCCCAGTGCGTCAGTCTCGGGACGGTTCAGGAGTTGTTGCTGTCCCTTAAGAAGGCTGCGGATCGCCTCAAGTAGTATTGTTTGCTCGGTGGGTGGCGCAGGAACAGCTGGTGTGAGAGGTAGTGGTGGAGTTGGAGGTGTGTTATTGACATTGGTGCTGGTGTTGTTCGGGGAATCCATAACCCTGAAGAAAAATTTGGGTTATGACAGATTCAAGTACATGAAATGATAAGATTCAAGGAATATGAAATTGCAAGATTCAAGGAACATGAATTGTAAAGAATGTTTTAGTTGCTGGTTCTTGTGTTATATTGCTTAGGTTGTTCACGCAGAACAGAACTGCATAGTAGGGTTCTATACAGCTCTGACCTGCATGGGCCACCAACAAAACATGTCACGTCCCGCTTCCCATTCTATGGCGAAGGGGACGCGACTGGCCCGCTATGTATTTACTCAGAAACAAATACGCTAAGCGTAACTAAGCAATATAAAAGAAAATACACAAGAGGAAAGGTATAATAAAAATAGCAACTTTTATTTATTAACATTCTTTTGTACAATGCATGAAAAGGAAATACAACTGAAATAAAAATGATGCCTAAACAATGGCATGATAGGAAATGAAAAGTACTGAATGGAAAATGTACAATGAAACTAGAGCTCTGGTTCTTCAGCAAGCCTATCCAAGTCTTCTGCAAATGGCTCGATCTCTGTCGGGTCCAAACCACCTGACGACATTCAAAGAAGAAAGAAATAGAATGTCGTCAGCGAACAGATCGCTCGGTAAGTCCCAAACATAAGGGAGAAGTAGAAAAGAAGAAAGAGAAAGAGAGTAGCTTTTAATGTTGTATTATGTTGTTGTATTGTTGTTGTATTGTGTTAACGCTGTTGTTTGTAGCTTGGTACAGAAGGATGCCAGTGTATACGAGAGAGGTCTCAGTATGCTAGAGACCAGGGCAAATGGAAGTACAAGGCTCCGTTATACAACCCGGAACAACGAAAATTGGATTCATGTTAGGTGTCTTAATCTTACCGTCTCGTGCCTCTTTTAACACCTTCTGTACCAATCTACCCCTTAAACCCCGTAGTGTTTTATTTGTACTGTTTTCTTGTAAGTTGCATTGGTTGTAAGATTGATTGACTGACCGAAACCATGATATCAGTAAATGGATGTGACTGAATAATCATATAAATGGAATAACTGTAAATTATGTAAAAGGAATATATCCATGGTTCGGTTCAGTCAAGTTGTATAAATTGATAATTGGATTCATGGATTCATGTGTTCATATTGAATTGGAATCTTGTAGATTATAGATTGACTTGAATCATATTCAAGTCAGATTAATCAGACTCAAACCCGAGTCAGACAATCAGAAATGTAAATCGAAGTCTTATAATTGCTAGGGTCCTTAGAGTAATTTATAAAACTTGAGGGGGTTTTATGTAAAAATACTTTTATACACTTTTCCAAAATACACCTCAAGTATTTATTACTCGTCTTTAGAGTTGTAATGAGGGTGAATTTTATATTGTGACATTTCTAGTGAAAATATTCTAGTTTTTATAAATAAAGGTATTTATCTATAATATTGATTTATTTGAAGTTCATGGTATTTTAGTGTAAAATTCATTCTTGTGATTTTTAGAAAAAGGCGGAATATTTATATTATAATAAAATAGGTATTTTAAGGATAAATATACATATATTTATACAAAAATAATTTTAATAAAAATTTTATATTCCAAAAGTCTCGTTTTCTTAAGATGTCGTATTTTAAACCTTTCGAGACCGAATGCTCCTTGCGGAGGTCTGAATCTCGCACTACTAAGCCCGAGGATATGCGATGATCCGCACCATCCCGAATGGGTTCCCCAAAAATGGGTTGTAGCGGCGCTTTGCGAAGATTATAAAATACTAAATCCTTTAGAAAACGGTTTTATAAAGTAAAAGGTATTTATTTGTAAAAATGTCAATTTTCCGTATTTTAGATTCTAGGGTTTCCTAAGTCAACTAGTCTATTTCAAAATGGTCTAAACGACAAGTCGTTAGATGCCTCAAATCGCCTCTTCACCGCCAATTGTAGCCAGGTAAGTACAAATGAGGAAAGGAGAGATCCGCTCACAAATCACCGTGAGACGGGCCTTTTAAAGTTACCTTTCTCACTTGCCTAGCCTAGACACCACAAAGTCAGGTTTAGATAAATGATCGATATCCACAACTTATCGTGTTTTCCTAATAAGAGGTATTTATTTAAAAGTGTATCAAATCTAAAACTTTTAGAAATGGTTTTATTAAGAATATGGTATTTAAATGAAAGTATTGTTTTTTCGTATTCTAAGTTTTTTGATGATATCATTTTAGGTTGTATTTGCGTGTGTGTGGAGGTAGGTCATTACCTCGTGCTCTACTTTAAATGTATAGCAAAGTTAAGGGGATTAAATGTGAAATCGAAATATTGTGGTATTTAAGTGAAAAATACGATAAATTGAAAAGGCTATCATTTCATGTGATGAAGCTTGTTCAAATTATTTGTTAAATATTTAATGGTCAACAATAAGATGTTTAAGTATGATTGAATTGGTGAGAAGTGAAATTTTATAGAAAACCGAATCGGAAATCGGATTTGTTCCGATTCCGTCGGGTTTTGTAATTTCGTATTTTAGAGAATAAGAAAGAGGGATAGAATGGAACTTACGGGTTTCGATTAAGCAAAGGAGTGAGGGGGGACTAAAGGGGTTGCCGAGGCGTTGCTTCATCGCCGGTTGTTCCTAAAAACGTCGCCGGAATTTCCGTCAGAATTTCATCGGAGCTTCGCCGCGAACTTGTTTTCAAAGTACACAACTCTTGGAAAATTTTGAGAGAGTGAGCTTAAGATTTTGGGATGAGAGGGTAGAGGGGAGGGGGCGTATTTATAGGGAAGGCTAAAGATAGGGCAGGTGAAGGGTTTTAATTAAAAAAATATAAAAATATATGAAAATATATTAAAAATTGTAGTAAATGAGTCTTTCTGGCTTCTCTGAAACCGATCTGTAAAAATAATGTATGCAGGGGTTTACAGAAGACCAAGGGTCACACATTTGGTGTTGACGACTCGGCCGTCCAGCCGAGTCCGGCCGGCGGCGCCAGCCCGAGTCGGCCGGTCCGCCGGCCGAGTCGGGCCGAGTCGGAGTGTCGGGAGATGGGGGGTCTCGTGGGGTAAGCACTGGTATTTTAGATTTTAAAGTATAGTTCAAGTTTTGGGAGTTATGGTATGTGGACTGTTGGGCTTCCAAAGGATTTGAAACAAAATAATATTAAAAATAATGTGGGGGGGGGGATTTGAACTCTGGTGGCTTGGTTCAGCAATGCAAGGTATTATCAATGAGATACAAGCTCCTTCTTATAATTATGGTGCTATTTAATTACTTAAAATGATAGCAGCAAGAATAAATACTCCAAGTATACATTAAATTTAAAGTAATTTCTTGTACACTAAAAATGGAGTTATTACATTCTTGTAACTTGTAATTAAAAACAAAATAATTACTTATATATTGTGCTCAGGTTAAAATACCCCTTTATGGATTTTGAAAAGAATTAATTTAAAAATTTGTATAGAGAAAAAGTGTATAAAAAAATTAGGGTTGTTACAGTTAGATTAATAAATATCTTCAAGTAAAACAAAACTAGTGGATTAAATCAAAAATGTTTCAAGCTTCTCCAAGCTTCCAAGTATGACAATTTCCAACTAATATTGAATTACTTTAAATAAATAAAACCTCACATTATTATAAGCATGGTGTAAGTCTCATACACCCATGTAGCATGTGGCATCTAGCATGATACAAAAAATGTACATTAATATATATCACATATATACCAAGTGTATACTAGTGAGAAAAAGAAATCTTAAGTGAACTAATATTAGTTAATATAAGATAATATATCAAATATATAATTATACATTAAATTATTAAATCAACACTTGATTTAATAATCCAGCTATATCACATACAACCGACTAATATCAAATGTATCAACTTGTCGAATCAACACTTGATTTGACAGCCCGGTTATATCATATATAACCGACCGATATCACATATCACGAGAATAGAATACGCTATCACATACACTTATTAATCTCAGTCCCGTACATATCACATATGTGCTCCTACTTCGTTTCGCTTGATCCAGGAAAGCTCTGTGTAGGACTCTAAAGACTCGTCAATACGCCGGCAGTAGATGGTGATCATATCAGTCACCCACAAGCCGCAAGCGGTCTGCTAAACGTAACGGCCACCTCGGTATTGAGCGATCAGAAAATCAACAAGCAAGCATGCCCATACTCCTGTGAATCCAATCAATAACACTACCGTACAATCCGGTCTCTTCATCTGATATATCGCATATCATAACCTGGGGGTGGTATAACGTCAACCCCAATAGCCTGATAAGTCATGCCGATGCAAGGTCCATAACGGTTCGAGAAACTACTGTTTCCTGATTTAAAATCAGGAAAGCTTCTGGGAAAAGCTTCAGAAGAGGGTCACGTGCTTACACGTGACTAGCGGTCACGTGTTGGCACGTGACACCTAAGCACATCATCAGGGCAAGTTCAGTTTCCTGACTACGTTGAAGAAAAGAGGCTTCAGAAAGAGTCACGTGCTCCCACGTGACCAGGGTCACGTGGCGACACGTGACATTTAAATGCAAGTGGCAAAGGCAAACCGGTCCCCTGATCAAGTTAAGGAAAAGGGCTTCAGAAGAGGTCACGTGCTCCCACGTGACCAGGGTCACGTGTTGGCACGTGACGTCCAAAGCAGCAGACTCGTTCTCCAGTTGAACCAAGGAAAGAGGCTCCAGACAAGGGTCACGTGCTCACACGTGACCAGGAGTCACGTGGTGGAACGTGACGTTTAAGCAAAGATCAGAAGACAGAGCGCAAAAGAAAGGAAAAGGCTCGTTCCAAGGGGGTCACGTGCCCACACGTGACCATGGGTCACGTGGTCACACGTGACCGGCTTTCAAAGCCCATTTTGTCAACAGAATTAAATTCTGAAAGAAATTCAAATCTTTCCAAAGGAAAGCGGCTATCTGCAACCAATCAAATTAAAGATTCAGAGGTGATGAAATATCATCTATCTATGGGAAAATCTCGGGTTTGGAAAGATTTCCCCTTTAAATCTAACCGAAACAACAAAGGAGAATCCCTGGATTTGAAATCCAATGGTGAATAAAATTCACCTAGTAATCCAAAGGTCCAAAACGAATGATGGATGTAAATCAAATCTCTCATGAAGATTCGTCAAAAACTGATTGATTCGGCCGCTTCTCCTATAAATAAGAGCCAAGAGACACAAAAAAGAGGGAGATAGATACAGAGACAGGGAGAGAAAAAGAAAAAGAAGAGAGCTTCGATACTTGGAGAAACTTGGATCTTCTGCAAAAACCCTAGGTAAGAAAGGGAAAAGCTCCTTGAAAGAAAAAAAGAATTTAATTCTCAACAGAGTTTAACTCTGATACATAAAAACAGAAGAATATATTTCTTCTCTCTTTGATAGAGGATCTGCAAAGTGCACATCTCCCCTTGAGGTTGAGAATTTAATTCTCAATGGGTTGAGATCCTGCCATGCAGATCCGAAACATAGAGAGGGAATGCAAGCACGAGAATTTAATTCTCACAGAACTATAGGAATTTAATTCCTTTCAAATAAAATTAGGGTTTGACCCTGTATCATGGGAATTTAATTCCTTCAGAATAAAAAGAAACAGGGTTTAACCCCAATTAAGAACTTAGTTCTGTTGAAACAACGGGAATTTAATTGCCTTAATCATCATTTAACAGGGAATGGGAATTCAATTCCTTAAAAGCTTTTATTAGGGTTTAACCCTATTCAGTTCTTCACATATACGAGGAATTTAATGCCTACGGAAGATTCAGAGTTCAACTCTATTCAGAATATAAACCTTCAAAAGGAAGTAGGAATTTAATTCCTCTGAAATTTAAAGCTCGAGGAATTTAATTCCTGGAAAAAGATTAACAGAGCCTCTAAACAAAATACATAGAGGCAGGGTCACGTGTCATCACGTGACCACCCCCCAAGAGATCTACAGAAAGCCCCTTTGAGGTAGCACCCCACGTGACCCACGTGACCCTCGGCAGAAGCTCTAATACATAGGCATTTGAATGCCCATCACGTGATGGCACGTGACGCTCTGAAAGACGCGATAATCTCAGCAGAATACATGAAGGGAGGGCGCTTTCACGTGTTGCCACGTGACCCCTCCTGCCTTAGTGTTTAACACTAAATTAAAACTCTCGAACCCAGTATTAAAACACTGTTGGGCCTTAGTGTTCAACACTAATTAAAAAGCTTTATTTGCAGTGTTCAACATTGATCTGTTTTAGTGTTTAACACTAATTTGAAAAGCCTTGTTGCTGGTGTTTAACACCAATTATCTCTTAGTGTTAAACACTAACTTGTCAACTTCATTCCCAGTGTTCAACTCTGACTGCTCTGTAGTGTTTAACACTAGGCTTTGGCCCAATCGGCCTAAATGGATAGAGGCAAAGCCTCTCCTGATTTGAGCCCAAACGCTCTTTTGTCGGATCTAAACGATCCCGTTAAGTTGATCTTAGTCTCAAATTAGACTAATGTATCCTTAACAAACGTTTGAGTTGATCTTAGCCTCAAATATGGCTAACGTATCCTCAAACCAAACCCCCAAACCCAAATCTAAGATAATACGGATTTGGACTAGTCCACGCCCTACGGGCGACGACATAACTCAGTCTCCGTAAACAATCCACGGGCAACAAAATACAAAACAAACACCCATGACACGAAGTGACCATCTGGAGAAGGAGAAAGTTGTTACCGCAATGCGGTAGCGTAATTAACTGCAGGGGCTTGCGTCTGCAGGGAAGAGCGTCCCCACAATCAAAAACCCCTCAAACGAGGGGGAATCTGACGAAGTCTGCTACATCGGACGCATCCGTCTAAACCTTCGATACATGGTGCCATAAATCAACTTGGCATCTTCGGAGAGGTGGACGGATAGCACCAATTAGCATCTGCCCCGAATCTCAGGCGAGACGCCCATGTCGCGCCGTCTTTCGGAGGGGAACAGATTATGGCACGCCCGGTGGGACCTTTTCCTCTTTCCACTCCACACTTCGTGTGTCGTGACTCGCGAACCAATCGCGGTTCGCTATTGGTTGCCCTTGGGTTTCAAGATACTAAGAATTGGCGTCTCGCTTATTGCAGAAAGCAAAGGATCGATGGCTTCTACTTCCGTGAAATTCTCCAACTGCTCAGACTGCAATTGCAACCAACGCTCTGCCTCGCCAGGAGGTATAGCCTACGGACCCCAAGCTGCGTCGCTATTCACAATGCCCGTGGAACAGGTCACTCGCGCCACCACAGGATTGTTCTTTGGGACCATGCTCCCGCCGACAAACTTCACCGCTCCAGCGCTGACAACGGAAGCTCTCAAGAAGTCGGTCTTTGATCGGCTTACCCCTGCCGCGGCTCCTCTCAACGAGTCGCCCAACGTCAACGCCTCGGTCTTCTCTAGATTGGGCCAGAAATCCTGCGAACCCATCATGGGACCTACAATCTCAGAGAAGGCTGCTTCTAAGAAGGTGGCCGCTCCTGCCCCCAAAGTCGTCAAGGCAACCTCTCCGGCCAAAAGGTCGGTCTTTACAAGATTGACGGCTTCAGCTCCCGCTCCTGCTGCCCAAAGGACCTCGGTCTTTGACAGGCTAATACCAACTGCGACCCCCCACCCAGACAGGGGAAAGACGAAACCATTCTTACCGCTGACCCTACACCGTCCGCTCGACACGCTCGACGTCGCCATTGGCGCCGAGTAGGGAAGGCTGGGGGCAACTCCCCCTCCGGGTTGACTCCATCGGCCCCGGCGGCAGAAGTTAATGCTGCTGTTCCAACTGGGAACAGCTTCGAAATGCTAAATAAGGTGCGAAGGAATTCTCCTACTGCAGTGCTGAAGAAGTCTCCTCCTCCATTAAAAAAGGTTGTGGAAATAAAACCAGAACAGCCCGATCTCCTCAACGGCTGTCTTCCAAAATCTATAAGGTTTGGCGGCAGGCCCGAGACTCGATCATCGATCCAAACTTCTCCCGCCAGCACAAGAAGCTGAAAATCCAACCGGAAGCTGGTCACCAGGCTAAACCCCAAAAGGCTGTTGATCAACTGACTCATAAGAGGAGGAGGCCAGAGAAGACCCCACAGCATGCAACGACGGCTAAAAGCACTGAGCACAGACGCCCTAAGTCTGGGGGCATGGTGGTGCACACTGTTTATATGGCCTCTGGAAAAGAGGAAAGCCGCACTTCTACGGGCCACCGACCGCTAACCCGATCCGTGACGAAAGCCCAGGAGCAGCAACAAAAGCTTCAAGAAATGATGAATGCTATGGCCGCGCTCACCGGGCCAAAAGAAAACCCAGAAACGTCCTCAGACGCACGCCGGGAGGAAGAAACCGATACTGAATTCCTTCGCCGGACACTGGAGAAAAGGGACAAAGAGGCTGCTGAACAAGCGGCCAACATACAACGGATGGGCCTTCTCTTCCAAGATGTGATAGGAATGATGATCCAGCAGGACTTACCCGCCGAGGATCCCCCAATCGTTCTTGAATACGACCGAGGAGAAACGTCAAATCCACCACCAGCCCTCTCAACGGCCAAGGAGGAGGCAATCTCTAAGGCTGACCTGGCTGACTACATAGCCCAGCAAATCCGGGTTCATCACGCGACTGAGGCAGCTGGTCAAGTCGTGAAAACGGGGCGGCCGTATCCGAGCTGGTACAACCAAATCAAATACCCGCAAGGCTATACGATACCAAAATTCCACGTGTATAAGGGGACCGGCAATCCCCATCAACATGTCGCCCAGTTCCGGGCCCTCTGCGGTAACACCGGCGGTGATGATAAATTGTTGCTCCGCCAGTTCGTAGGCAGCCTATCAGAAACTGCGTTCGAATGGTATTCAGAACTCCCGAATGATTCTATCAAAACGTTCGCTGAAATGGAGTTGTTGTTCACTCAGCGATTCGTAAGTGCCAGCGAACGCACTCCTATAACTGCACTGATTAACGCCAAGGTAAAACCAGGCGAAACCTGGGTCCAGTATGCTATACGCTGGCGGAATTTGTGGTCGAGATGTGAACAACGCATCGAGGAGGCACCTGCGGTGGGCATGTTCGTGGGAACCCTAGACCCCCACGCAACTATCTCCCAGTTTATGATGTTCTTTAAGCCAACCACATTCCAGGATTTGATCGACAAGTTGGCTCAGATGGACCAGATGGGTCACAGACCACCTACCCCGAAGTCGGAACCTCGGAATGACAAGGGTAAAGGAAGAGCAACCTTTGTTGCGAATGCCCAACAGCAACCTAACGCCCCGAAACCGGCAGATCAACTGGAGGAAAGGCGTCGGTATTATAATGAGAAGATGAAGCGTCCCTACTCGTTCCCATGGGACAAGACGAAACGGCTATTCGAGCTGGCAATACGCAACAAACTTATAAACCTGCCAAATCCAAGGCGACCGCCGCAGCCCACCGAGGTGAATAACCCTAACTATTGCCCGTACCATCAGACGGTAGGCCATCCGATTGAAGATTGCTTCTTCTTCAAAGGATGGATTGAAGACCAGTACCTCCAGGGGAAGTTTGTACTGTCCGAAAAGTGGAAGGTGAACCCACCACAGCTGCATGCTCCTAGGAAAGCGGATACACCGGGGGCAACATGTTCTTTTATTGAAGAAGCTCCATGGGAGGTCGTGCTATCAACCAAAACCAAAAGAATGTTGAGAGACCTTCATGCGTGCCCTGCGATCGAATGAAAGGACCTTCTTGAACCTCAAATTATCAAAGGAATGTTGAAGCCCCGCCCAATTACGAAGATTCGCGATAAGAACCCAAATACTCACGCCCAACCGTCAAAATCTTCGAGGAAAAAGAAGAAGAAATCCAAGAAGCCCGTGAAGCTTGAAAACGAACATACGAACTTGCAGAAGCAAATCGACGCGTTGGAAGAGTACAATCAAAAGGCGCGAACTCCTGTCACACTGCAAGAGTTCCTCAACCACATCTTTCAAGAGGAAGATGATGGAGAGAGCTCGTCGGATGAATCCGAAGGATATGTGGCGAGTTGTAACGTAATCTCCCACTCGTTTACCGATGATGGGAAGACTCCTGGCATCAAAAAGCTGGAGGCAGAGCCTGTACCAGAGCATGCATGGCCAACAGACGAAATGATCGACGCTTTTCTAGACGAGATTCGTCTAAAATGTAAAGCGGACCAGGAGCGTGAGATGACCACGTCGGAAAGAGCCAAATGCGGGCGACTGAACGGAAGAGTTGAACTACCTCCGCCAAAGCGAAAGGTATCCGAAGTAGACAAGAAGATATTCAAGACGAGAAAAAGGTTCGCCAAAGCCATGTCAATGGGGATGAAGCTACCGCCCTCGGAAGGAAACACACACGATGGGGTGGAGAGGCACCCTGACTATTGCGCATATCACCGGAAAATCTCACACCCCACGGAGGAGTGCGACGCCTTTAAGATATGGTGGCAAGGATATGTCGCTCGTCGGCAACATGTTAAGCGCATGAAACGCAAGATCCGTCGGGAGCGAAGAAGTACTGTCGATAGGCACAACATAACGACTGGCAACTGTTACATGGTTAACGCCAGGGGGTCACAAGTTCTCACCTTTGGGAGCGACTCTGATGAAGAAATGGCTCTGGGCCCTCTCTTTAAAGAATCTGTTTTGGGGAAAGAGGAGGAATCAGAGGCCTGCAAGAACATTCAGCTGCGCAATCGCACACTCCCAGAAAAGAATCTCGGGCCCGCGAATAGAAAGGATAAGGGAAAGGAAAAGGTCACTGAAGATATCACTTTAGATGACCAAGTCATGAGAGAGCTGGCTGCTAAAGACCCTCCTAGGAAGGGCAAAGTGGACTATAACATCCTCGCGCACCTAAGGAAGCTACCTTCTCAGCTTAGCATTCTCGATGCCCTCCTATTATCAAAAGAAGCGCGAGACTCACTAATTAAGGCATTACAAGAACCTGAGCAATTCCAAGCCTTCCTCGCCACTGAAAAGATGAAGGATGAACTGGAGGAAGTGCATACAGCCGACATCACTTTCGGTGATGAAGACCTCCTTCTCGGGACGTGCGACCACAACCGTCCCCTATATGTCTCCGGATACTGCCATGATATCAAGATAGGCAAGATCCTGGTGGATAACGGATCCTCCGTCAACCTCCTTAATGTTCGGGTGTTGAAGGAAATCTGCATGAGCGTGCAACACCTCGCTCGTGACAAAATTACTATCTCCGGCTTCGATTCACAATCGTCACGGACTCTCGGATCTGTGATATTAACATTACGCTTTGGACTTCTCGTCACAGACATCAAATTCCATGTCATTGACGCCAAGACCTGCTACAACGCCTTACTCGGTCGTCCTTGGTTACACGAGTACAATATTATCCCTTCTACACAACATCAGTGTAGAAGTACTTTAAGGATGGTTTCGAGTATACCGTAACAGGTGAGTTAAACCCATTTTCCGTGAACGAAGTCCGCAAATACGAAGATGCGAAGTACTTTTTGCCAGATTTCGAGGATACAGAAAGGTGTCGCAACCCGGAGAACAAAACCGTCGCCACCATCCCCGTTTTCAGAAGTGACACCGAAGAAGAGGAAGAGATAGTTTATGCAGGGCCATCTCAACGCAACAACCTGGGGACGCCCGCCCCTGTGTTGGTCTTCGGAAGTGATTCAGAAGATGAAGTTAATGCTGTGTTCTCCAATCGGCTGTCAATACGAGCACCCCCTGGCGATGACCATAGTTTGCAAATCACCATAGTACCGCGAGAACACTACAAGGATCTCGACACGCTTCAGGCTCACAATGTGCAGGACTTGCAAACATTTTACGTCCCTCCCAGGCGAAGGGGCGAGAAGGTGATCCTATTCTACCGATCCTCAGAGTCGAAAATAGAGGAAGAGATCTGGCATGGCGCGGATGCTACACTTGACAGGCTCTAACCCATCCGTCTGCCCAGATACTATACAAATGGATTAAAGAAGCTATTGAAGCGCCAAGGAGTACCTCTAGAACAGACCGTTCGGCAGGCGCGGTTCTACAACAGGATTTGGGATGTCCCCGGGACGCAACACAAATTGCCCAACGGGAAGATGGAAACACTCGGGCTTGGATACGCAAGAGCCGGAAAACGGGAACGGGCTCACAGCAGCTACGCTATATATACCTTTGATGAAGAGAAGGACGCCCTGTCAGGAGATGCCAACCCCCCATCAAAACTAGACCCCGCGGTTAAAGCGCCGAGTCCGTCGTTTGAAGAACGAATGGGCAAGCCTATCAGGAAAATGGGTCAGAAAGCTCGGGAAGACCACAACCGCGAAATGGCCATCTACGAGAAGGCCAGGACGCAACGTCTATCTCAACGTGCTGCAAAAGACCAAGACGCTTATCCTCGTCAATCCGTTGTACGAAAGCCCCGACGCAGGGACGGAAATAAATCAAGAAGCGGCTCGGGTTTGTCCCTCATGAAGAAGATGAGTCGAGCGTACTCCTTCCCCCGAGACAAGACGGAGAGGTTACTCAACCTCGCTATAAAACATCAAATGATCACGCTTCCAGAGTCTAGACATCCTGAGCAGGCTAGCAAGGCCTCTCATCCGAGTTATTGCTCTTATCACCAAGCCATAGGACACCCTACCGAAGACTGCTTCACTTTCAAGAACTGGGTCGAGGACCAGTACCAACGGGGCAGATTCGCTTTATCCGACGGCTGGAACGTGACGCCACCGCAAAAGCATGAGCCCAAGGCCGCAAGAGCAGAACCGGGTCCACCTCAGTCCAGGGAGCGGGTTCGCACTTGTTATACGATTACGATATTAGGAGAAGAGCCCGAGAACGTAGATGACCTTTCCCGGTGCTTTGAGAACAGCGGTGATGAGGTGATCTCGGAATTTCTGCCCGCTCCGAAAGAACTAGAAGATGGTATACATACTACTGCAGATAACCTCAAGAAGATTGAGTTGGGATCGGCATACGACCCGCGACTGACATTTGTCAGCGAGCTGTTATCCGAAGAGAGGGTGGCTGCGTTAAAGGACGTGCTTCTACGGCATAAAGACTGCTTCGCGTGGAACTACTCCGAGATGCCAGGATTAGATCCGGAGATTGCTGTGCATAGATTAGCAATATCCCCAGATATCAAGCCAGTCAAGCAGGCGCCAAGGAGGATGCGACTCGAGCTTGAGATGAGCATCAACGCCGAAGTCAAGAAGCTGATCGATTCTGGATTTATCCAAAAAGTCCAATATCCCGACTGGATCGCCAATATCGTCCCAGTAATGAAAAAGAACGGGACGGTAGGCATATGCGTGGATTTCAGGGATCTCAATAAAGCCTGTCCAAAGGATGATTTCCCAGTACCAGTAACCGAGCTAATGATAGATAGCACGTCCACTCACGAGGTTTTCTCCTTTATGGATGGTTCGTCAGGATACAATCAGATAAAGATGCATCCCGAAGACCAGAAGCATACCGCTTTCCGCACCCCTTTGGGTATATTTTGCAACAAGGTTATGCCCTTTGGTCTTAAGAACGCTGGCGCTACCTATCAAAGGGCCATGACAAAGATCTTTGATGACCTCATACACGACGTCGTCGAGTGCTACATCGATGACCTCGTAGTAAAGAGCATGTCATACGAAGATCATTTAAAGCATCTGGAGACTGTATTTCGACGCCTTCGGCAATATAATTTGAAAATGAACCCCCTCAAATGCGCGTTTGGAGTCCCCTCGGGCAAATTTCTGGGATTCATCGTTGGACACCGAGATATTGAAATAGATCCGTCAAAGATTAAGGCGATCATGGAAATGCCTCCGCCAAGAACCCTCAAGCAGTTGCGGTCTCTCTAAGGGAAGCTCGCATACATCCGGCGGTTTATCGCTAATCTTTCGGGCAAATGCCGTCCTTACAGCCACCTGATGAAAAAGGGAACTCCATTCGTTTGGGATCACAAATGTCAAGGTGCACTAGACGAGATCAAGCAGTACTTGCAAAACCCTCCAGTGTTGGCTGCTCCAGTGAAGGGAAAGCCTCTCATTCTTTACACGGCCACCCTCGAAGGTTCTTTAGGCGCATTATGGGCACAAGAGAACGATCAGGGGAAAGAAAGAGCACTTTACTACTTAAGTCGAGTGCTGCTGGGGGCAGAAAGCAACTATTCCCCCATTGAAAAGCACTGCCTGGCGTTGATCTTCGCAATAACAAAGTTTAGACATTACGCATTAGCACATGAAGTCCGTCTTGTTTCGAAGGTGGACCCTCTCAAATATTTTATGTCGAAAGCCATATTGACGGGACGACTCGCTAAGTGGGCCTTGCTCTTGATGGAGTTCTCGATAACGTATCAACCTCTCAAGGCAGTGAAAGGCCAGCCCATTGCCGACTTCCTCGCTGAGCACCCGATACCGGCCAATTCTCCTCTGAACTGTGATTTGCCAGACGAGCATGCATTTGATGCGATTGGCGGTGGAAGCACCCGATGGGAACTCTATTTCGATGGAGCATCCTCCATAAAGAAACAGAAACAAGGTATCCCAATGATCAAATCAGGGATAGGCCTCATCTTTGCAACTCCACAAGGAGGGATAATGCGCTTCGCCTTCTCCTTAACAGAGCCGATGACAAACAATGAAGCCGAATACGAAGCTCTGATAGCAGGCCTCGAGATCGCCATCGACATGGGAATTGAAGACCTCCTTATATACGGGGATTCTCAGCTGGTCGTTAGTCAAGTAAATGGTGACTACCAAACGTGCAAGCCGGGGTTGGTGAAGTACGGCGAAAGGGTGCAACAACTATTGACCCAAATTCCCTCCTATACTTTGGAGAACATACCGCGCGCGGAAAACAGCAAAGCAGACACGTTGGCTAAACTTGCTAAAGAACTGGCTGACGAGAACCTTGACGACGTCAGAATCGTGGTACAAAGCCGCCGAGTGCTCGCCCCGGCAGAAATATCTCCGGAATCATGCGAAGAAAAGGGAACGACTGAGCAGACGACCCTACAAATAAAAGACCATGAGAAGGCCAAAGACTGGAGGGAAGTCTTCATAGACTACTTTAAGTTCCACCGAATGCCCGAAGAAGCGTCCTCAAGACATCAGCTCATGAAACGAGCTTTATCTTTCGCTTTTGTCAACGGCATTCTATACAAGAGATCGTTTGATTCTCTATGGCTGAGATGCTTAGGACCTGACGAAGCAGAAAGAGTCATTCAGGAAGTTCATGATGGACTTTGCGGTTCTCACCAAGCAGGCCCAAAGATGAAGTTAAAAATTAAACGGATGAGTTATTACTGGCCCACGATGATCTAGGACTGCCTCGAGTATGCGAAGCAATGCCACTCATGCCAGATTCACGGAGACTTCATCCACCAACATCCGAATTCACTGCACCCAACGCTGGCTAGTTGGCCATTCGAAATGTGGGATACTGACATAGTCGGCCCCATTGAGCCAGCGTTATCCCGAGGACACCGTTTTATCCTGGCGACAACTGATTACTTCTCCAAATGGGCAGAAGCAATACCGTTGAGGGAAGTAAAGACAGAGAACATCCTCCACTTCTTCAAGACGCACTTCATCTATCGGTTTGGAACTCCACGGCGGATTATCTCCGATAACGGGCCAGCCTACAGAAGCCATAAGATTAGCCGCTTGGCGCTGCAGCACAATATAGACTGGAGATATTCTTCAGTTTACAACCCACGAGCTAACGGTCTGGCCGAGGCCTTCAATAAGACCTTGATGAAGATCATAAAAAAGACCATTTCCAGGAATAAGAGAGACTGGCACGAAAGGCTGCAAGAAGCCCTTTGGGCTTATCGAACTACATTCAAGATGGCCACAAACACAACGCCGTACGCGTTGGTATTTGGGACGGAAGCAGTGCTCCCCCTCGAGATAGAGTTACCCTCTCTACGAGTAGCAGTCCACCATGACCTGACGAACGAAGAAAATGCCCACCTTCGGCTTGAGGAGCTTGATGCCCTCGACGAAACCCGGCTCATAGCGCAACAATATCTAGAGGCCTACAAAGCAAAGATGACGCGCTCATACGAAAGATTGACCAGGCCGAGGACATTCCGCCAAGGCGAACTTGTATTAGTGGTCAAAAGACCTATGATCCCCAATCGCGCCAAGCGAGGAAAATTTGAGCCAAACTATGAAGGCCCGTACATCATAGACAAGGTCTACCAGGGTGGAGCCTACCTACTCATGGACATGCACGGCGAAAGGCCTTTCAGGACAATAAACGGCCGCTTCTTAAAGAAATACTACGCTTAATAAGCCACAGCCTGGGTCAATGATAGATGACGACGACTATGTCCGCTCGCTATCTTCCTAGGCTCAGACTTTACAAGCGGCAGCCGGCCTTCCCACAACGACGGACCGAAACGTCCTTAAACTAACGACGGACCGAAACGTCCTTAAACTATCGGCGGACCGAAACGTCCTTAAACTATCGACGGACCCAAAACGTCCTTAAACTATCGACGGACCGAAACGTCCTTAAACTACTACCGCAGCATCCGTAGGCTGACGAGATGGATAAAAAAAAAAAGAAGAAGAAAAAAAAATATAAAAAAAAACGGTATGTCCATAAGCAAAGTGGGCACGGATGAAAACCCGAAAGGGCTCCGTGAGTAAAAACAGCAGGGCTGCCGGCAAGTGTTCGTGAAAACCCGAAAGGGCGCGACCTTGTAAAAAAAAAAAGAAAATAAAAGTGAAAAAGAATAAAAAGAAACGGTATGTCTATAAGCAAAATGGGCACGGATGAAAACCCGAAAGGGGCTCCGTGAGTAAAAACAGCAGGACTACCGGCGAGTGTTTGTGAAAACCCGAAAGGGCGCAACCTCGTTAAAGGACACTTACAGAGTCCTCTCGACCTTGTAAGGAGAAACCACCTGCGTGAGATCCTTACGACTCACAAAGGAGCAGCACACTTAGGGATCCTCACGATTCCTAAGGAGAAAATACACTTACGAGATCCTCACGACTCGTAAGGAGAATTCTCTTATGGGACCCTCATGGCTCATGAGATTTGAAAGTCTTAAGTTACAGAAGCCTGAACCTGTTCTTAAGCAAATCCTCCACAACCTTCGATATTGCCCTACAAGAGGCTCAATACGGACCCTTGTATACAATCCACGGGCGCGAATAAACATTTCCCCAGCAAAGTCCCACCGTGATTAGGGATATGTCCATATGGTGAACAACCCTTATAAGTCCTCTCGACTTATAAGGAGAAAACCCTTTTGTAAGATCCTTACGACTTACAGGGAAATATACACTTAGGAATCCTCACGATTCCTAAGGAGAAAACACACCTACGAGATCCTCACGACTCGCGGGGAGAAATACCTTTGTGAGACCCTTACGGCTCATGAAGTCAAAAGCCTTAGTCGACAGGATCCTAACCCTGTTTGCTAAGCCACCTTTGTTCAACATCGACAGAGGCAAATGATGATTCGCTCCTGACAATATCCCAGTTGCAGCGATGCTGATGCCTGAACTGGTATCAAATTCCAAGTCCTTTCATGGCAAATGATGATTCGCTCCTGGTAATATTCCAGTCATAGCGATGCTGATGCCGAGATTGGCATCATATTCTAAGTTTCACACTCGCGATAAGAAAAATCAGCGGGCCACGAATGCATATGACATAGCCGAAATGATGGGGCAACTTGCAACAAAATCAGCAAGTAAAAAAATATATGCATGCAAAATAGCCGAAATGATTGGGCAACTCGCAATAAAAAGCAGCGAGTAAAAATAAAACAAATAGCCGAAATGATTGGGCACCGCAAAAAATAGCCGAAATGATGGGGCAAACGCGACCTTCGCGATATAAAAGCTGAAATGATAGAGCATCGCGGGAAAGAGATAGAATAAAAATAAAATATATGCCCTACAGGCGATGCTACATCAATCCCTGGGGCGCAAACAAAGAAGGGATCGCACTCTTCCTCCCCAGGTTTCATCATAACAAGAAGCCAAATCTCGATGGTTCATGGATGGCCCAGAGATCATCTCGACGTTCGTCTCATGGCAGCAGACACAACATCAAGCGAAACGGAACAGCGGCAACCCCCAGTTCCATGGCTCGGCAATATACATATCACCAAGAGTCAAACCTCCATTCCGTGAAATGCGGAAATATTCAGCAAAATTCCTGGTTACGTGGAACGCGGATAATGTCACTCTTTGACCCCGTGGAAAACGTCCAGAGCGGATCCTGGTCCTCGCAGAGCATGGCAGTGAACCCGTGCGAAGCATCCAGAGCGGAGCCTAGTCCTCGCCTAACGCGGCAGTGAACCCATGTGAAGCATCTAGTGCAAAATTCCTGGTCACGTGGAACGCGGATAATGTCACTCTTTGACCCCGTGGAAAACGTCCAGAGCGGATCCTGGTCCTCGCAGAGCACGGCAGTGAACCCGTGCGAAGCATCCAGAGCGGAGCCTAGTCCTCGCCTAACGCGGCAGTGAACCCGTGTGAAGCATCTAGTGCAAAATTCCTGGTCACGTGGAACGCGGATAATGTCACTCTTTGACCCTGTGGAAAACGTCAAGAGCGGATCCTGGTCCTCGCAGAGCATGGCAGTGAACCCGTGCGAAGCATCCAGAGCGGAGCCTAGTCCTCGCCTAACGCGGCAGTGAACCCGTGTGAAGCATCTAGTGCAAAATTCCTGGTCACGTGGAACGCGGATAATGTCACTCTTTGACCCCGTGGAAAACATCCAGAGCGGATCCTGGTCCTCACAGAGCATGGCAGTGAACCCGTGCGAAGCATCCAGAGCGGAGCCTAGTCCTCGCCTAACGCGGCAGTGAACCCGTATGAAGCATCTAGTGCAAAATTCCCGGTCACGTGGAACGCGAATAATGTCACTCTTTGACCCCGTGGAAAACGTCTAGAGCGGATCCTGGTCCTCGCAGAGCATGGCAGTGAACCCGTGCGAAGCATCCAGAGCGGAGCCTAGTCCTCGCCGAACGCGGCAGTGAACCCGTGTGAAGCATCTAGTGCAAAATTCCTGGTCACGTGGAACGCGGATAATGTCACTCTTTGACCCCGCGGAAAACGTCCAGAGCGGATCCTGGTCCTCGCAGAGCATGGCAGTGAACCCGTGCGAAGCATCCAGAGCGGAGCCTAGTCCTCGCCTAACGCGGCAGTGAACCCGTGTGAAGCATCTAGTGCAAAATTCCTGGTTACGTGGAACGCGGATAATGTCACTCTTTGACCCCGTGGAAAACGTCCAGAGCGGAGCCTAGTCCTCGCCTAACGCGGCAGTGAACCCGTGTGAAGCATCTAGTGCAAAATTCCTGGTTACGTGGAACGCGGATAATGTCACTCTTTGACCCCGTGGAAAACGGCCAGAGCGGATCCTGGTCCTCACAGAGCACGGCAGTGAACCCGTGCGAAGCATCCAGAGCGGAGCCTAGTCCTCGCCTAACGCGGCAGTGAACCCGTGTGAAGCATCTAGTGCAAAATTCCTGGTTACGTGGAACGCGGATAACGTCACTCTTTGACCCCGTGGAAAACGTCCAGAGCGGATTCTGGTCCTCGCAGAGCACGGCAGTGAACCCGTGTGAAGCATCCAGAGCGAAGCCTGGTCCTCGCCAAGCACGGCAGTGAACCCGTGTGAAGCATCCAGAGCAAATACCGGACTGTGGAGTCCTTAAAATCCACGGACTATGATGTCCTTAACCTCGACCGTGATGTCTTAAAACTAACGACCAACCACCCCAATTCCCTACGGATTTTGCCTTGGTCTAAGGGTACATCTCTTCACTCCTTTGATGCCCGGTGTTGTAATTCCTCAACGTCTTCAAAGAGGTGACGGGTCCCTGCAACCAAACACCGGACTGTGGAGTCCCTAAATCCACAGACTATGAGGTCCTTAACCTTGACCGTGATGTCTTAAAACTAACAACGGACTGTGGAGTCCTTAAATCCACGGACTATGAGGTCCTTAACCTTGAACGTGATGTCTTTAAACTATGATACCTTAATAGACCCCTGACTCCGTGAAACACGGATAAGGGTGATCACATCCGGCACTTGCAGGCCCTCACGACCTGCAAGGAAGAAAAACTCTCTTGTGAGATCCTTACGACTCTCAAGGGAAGACTCGCTTAAGGATCCTCACGATCTCTAAGAAGAACTTACACCTACGGGATCCTCTCGACCTGTAGGGAGAAAAACTCTTTATGAGACCCTCGTGGCTCGTAAAATGCAAAAGCCTTAGGAAGCAGATCTTAACCCCGAATCCTGAGCCATTGCTGTCCTGCAAGAAGATCAAGATAGAATATCCGCAGAATACATTCGATGAAAAGGAGACACATCATTGAGAAGAAAAATGTATCTTTTATTCATAAACCAAAATGGGTACAAAGTATAATTCATGAAAGAAACAAAAAGAAAATACTCTCATCCATGAGTATGTACAAAAAGGAAGGAAAAGATACAAATGTTTCAGGCCGGCAAGCGATTCAGCAGCTTGGTCAGCTCATCCTGCTTTTGCTGGACCACGGCTTCATGACGCAAGATTTCCAAAAGACGAGCCTCCGCTTGAGCTTGCTGAGCTTGATACGAAGCGAGCCGAGCTTCGAGCTCTTTCTCAGTGACCTTATGAGCCTCGACCCTCTCACAAGTGAACGTGGCAGCTTTATCGAGAGCCACAACCTTATGTTCGCTACGTATCGCTCTATCAGGCCACGTAAGCTCGCTTTCGTAACCTCAGCAAACGCGCTCACATCGCCTGATGTGAAAGGCAACAAGAAAAGTTTCCGACATATTTCAAGCGAAAGTGATGGTAGCATTTGCAATTAAAGAAAGTTCTCCTGAGAAGAATACAAAGTTTATTTATGCAAGCGGAAACATACATACTAGCGCCAAGCCTACACGGAATCTCGGCATAAAGCGTAAAAAAGGAGGGACTAATTTAAAATTATTCTACGCTAACGGAAAAGGTCACCAAACATGGGATCAACGGCACAAGGGTTAATGAAATAGAGGACAAAATTCTCCATCTCTCTCTCTGCTTTCTCCAGCACGTCAAAGCGACGGTTCTCACGAGAAGTCGCTCCCCATCGATTGGCGCCGTGTTCGTCCGCGAAAGTAGACATAATAGCTCGCCGGGCCTTGATCTGGCTCAGCAGATAAATTGAGCAATCCTTCAAAGCCTGAGTAATCAGGCACGCTTCATGAAAACCCTCGAGCTTTTCTTCTGCCGCGTCGAGCATCGCCAGGGTCATCTCCGCCGGGTGAGGAGGGATGTCGGCAAGCACGGCCTTGAGAATCATCCGGAGCCAGAGAGAACCCATCGGGAGGGGGGACCCCCTACGGATCGAGAGTTCATGCATGGCTAAGTCGCATTCGTTGTCGGTAAGGAGGGGATCCACCAACCGAGCAGCAAAGCGGGGGACCATTTCCTCAATAGGAACTTCCCATGGCTGTCGACGAGCATGAGGGCGATTGCAGGCCATGGCGCTCATTTGTCTCTCAAGACAAGTTACTCCAAGATAAAAAAAATATATAAAATAATAATGAGAGGAGAAGGGAAGCTATAGCCTCATATATAAGGAAATGCATTAAGTGCTGTGCGCGGAAAATCTTGCATGGTGAAACTATTTCCAAGGCCCAAAAAAGGAAAGGCATCGAAAATCAAGGAGATGGAACTATTTCCAAGGCCCTTTTTTTCTGCGTCTAATATTGTGCGCTGAAAATAGGGCATGAGAAGAATTTGTGAACAGCCACATCAAGGGACCCCACGTGCAGACCACGTGAGGCCTAAACCTGATGTACACAAAAAATGGAGTAGCAGCCTGCATATTGAAAGCACCAACAACAACAGTAGCAAAATGATAAAATCCCAGAGAAAAGACATGCAAACATAGAAAGACATAATAACAATTGTCACTCATACTTCAAGGGGTTCATACAAAATACAAAAGACACGTTTACAATGGTAAAACTTCAGATGCGGGACATGGGTTGAGAAACTCAAAATCAACTATATTCAAGATTTTCCAAGCATTTCGAACCTCCCGAGTATGCTTCCTCTCACGATCACAAGCATCAGGGTCCTCACGAATGTCCTCCACCCTCCGATAGGCGGCAAGTATGGCCGACTGCTGGAACATCTGATGCAGGAGATCAATGAGATTATCCCGCCTTTTCTTCGAGATCAAGTGCATCAGATACACCGAGTGTACTTTATCCTCGGCGGCGTCCAATACCCCAAGCGGCACACCAGCACAGAATAGAGGGAGTGCCTCCCTGATCGCCAGCACGATCAGCCTCAGAAGAGAAGAGCGACGGGGGAGTAGCCGATGGTTGTACTCATCAAAGCGGCTCATAATCTCGGCACATTGAGCATCGGTGAACTCCTGGTTCTGACTGCGGCCCAGTGCACGAATATTCCCATAGGAAATGATCTCGTCAAGACCATACAGATGGGCATCCATGATACCTGAAATAAAGGTCGTGAGACATCATTACAAAGCCCCCATTGCATTAATTGCAGGAAGAACAACCTAGGGCCAAGAGACCTTAGGAAGCCTCTGTGTGAAGAAATCAAGTCCTTCATTGGAATTAAATTCCTTATTAAGAAAAGGGAATTAGATTCCCAGAAACATTTCTGATGGAATTAAATTCCATGGAGTTGAAACGCCATCATCATCTCCCCAAAGATCATCTAAACCCTAAGAGATCTACAGTTGAAAGGTTAAGCGGTTTCATGTTCTGATGGAAAATGTGAAGAAAAAAGGGTAAAAACCCTTGTTTTGGATTTAGAATCCAGAGAAATGTGAAGGTCCATCGTTGTCCAAGAACATTACCTGAGGAGAAAGGATTCTTTTTGAACAGAGTTAAACTCTGAAGATTGTTTCAAGACCAGAGAACTAAGCTCTGAAAGCGAGAATTAAATTCTCAAAGAAGAAGTGCTCAGAAGAAGAAGATGAACAAAGTGAAGGCTCCTATGAAGAGACGGAGGTATTTATAGAAGGCAATGGAAACGTTTCATCTCCCCAGATCCCTAGAGGAATCCAACGGTCACAAGAGGTGACAGCGTTGCACTCACGTGCAGACACGTGAGAACAACGCTGTGGGGGCATTTGTTTCCTGATTTAAAATCAGGAAAGCTTCTGGGAAAAGCTTCAGAAGAGGGTCACGTGCTTACACGTGACTAGCGGTCACGTGTTGGCACGTGACACCTAAGCACATCATCAGGGCAAGTTCAGTTTCCTGACTACGTTGAAGAAAAGGGGCTTCAGAAAGAGTCACGTGCTCCCACGTGACCAGGGTCACGTGGCGACACGTGACATTTAAATGCAAGTGGCAAAGGCAAACCGGTCCCCTGATCAAGTTAAGGAAAAAGGCTTCAGAAGAGGTCACGTGCTCCCACGTGACCAGGGTCACGTGTTGGCACGTGACGTCCAAAGCAGCAGACTCGTTCTCCAGTTGAACTAAGGAAAGAGGCTCCAGACAAGGGTCACGTGCTCACACGTGACCAGGAGTCACGTGGTGGCACGTGACGTTTAAGCAAAGATCAGAAGACAGAGCGCAAAAGAAAGGAAAAGGCTCGTTCCAAGGGGGTCACGTGCCCACACATGACCATGGGTCACGTGGTCACACGTGACCGGCTTTCAAAGCCCATTTTGTCAACAGAATTAAATTCTGAAAGAAATTCAAATCTTTCCAAAGGAAAGCGGCTATCTGCAACCAATCAAATTAAAGATTCAGAGGTGATGAAATATCATCTATCTATGGGAAAATCTCGGGTTTGGAAAGATTTCCCCTTTAAATCTAACCGAAACAACAAAGGAGAATCCCTGGATTTGAAATCCAATGGTGAATAAAATTCACCTAGTAATCCAAAGGTCCAAAACGAATGATGGATGCAAATCAAATCTCTCATGAAGATTCGTCAAAAACTGATTGATTCGGCTGCTTCTCCTATAAATAAGAGCCAAGAGACACAAAAAAGAGGGAGATAGATACAGAGACAGGGAGAGAAAAAGAAAAAGAAGAGAGCTTCGATACTTGGAGAAACTTGGATCTTCTGCAAAAACCCTAGGTAAGAAAGGGAAAAGCTCCTTGAAAGAAAAAGAGAATTTAATTCTCAACAGAGTTTAACTCTGATACATAAAAACAGAAGAATATATTTCTTCTCTCTTTGATAGAGGATCTGCAAAGTGCACATCTCCCCTTAAGGTTGAGAATTTAATTCTCAATGGGTTGAGATCCTGCCATGCAGATCCGAAACATAGAGAGGGAATGCAAGCACGAGTTAATTCTCACAGAACTATAGGAATTTAATTCCTTTCAAATAAAATTAGGGCTTGACCCTGTATCATGGGAATTTAATTCCTTCAGAACAAAAAGAAACAGGGTTTAACCCCAATTAAGAACTTAGTTCTGTTGAAACAACGGGAATTTAATTCCCTTAATCATCATTTAACAGGGAATGGGAATTCAATTCCTAAAAAGCTTTTATTAGGGTTTAACCCTATTCAGTTCTTCACATATACGAGGAATTTAATGCCTACGGAAGATTCAGAGTTCAACTCTATTCAGAATATAAACCTTCAAAAGGAAGTAGGAATTTAATTCCTCTGAAATTTAAAGCTCGAGGAATTTAATTCCTGGAAAAAGATTAACAGAGCCTCTAAACAAAATACATAGAGGCAGGGTCACGTGTCATCACGTGACCACCCCCCAAGAGATCTACAGAAAGCCCCTTTGAGGTAGCACCCCACGTGACCCACGTGACCCTCGGCAGAAGCTCTAATACATAGGCATTTGAATGCCCATCACGTGATGGCACGTGACGCTCTGAAAGACGCGATAATCTCAGCAGAATACATGAAGGGAGGGCGCTCTCACGTGTTGCCACGTGACCCCTCTTGCCTTAGTGTTTAACACTAAGTTAAAACTCTCGAACCCAGTGTTAAAACACTGTTGGGCCTTAGTGTTCAACACTAATTAAAAAGCTTTATTTGCAGTGTTCAACACTGATCTGTTTTAGTGTTTAACACTAATTTGAAAAGCCTTGTTGCTGGTGTTTAACACCAATTATCTCTTAGTGTTAAACACTAACTTGTCAACTTCATTCCCAGTGTTCAACACTGACTGCTCTGTAGTGTTTAACACTAGGCTTTGGCCCAATCGGCCTAAATGGATAGAGGCAAAGCCTCTCCTGATTGGACTTAGCCCAAGATGGCCATAAGTCCTCAATTTGTGATTAACTGGGCCAATGGACTCATAACATAATTAATTCGTCTTGACCCCAAATTGGGCCAAGGACTGTTTAATCCACTCCGGTTCTAGGGTACATCTCTTCACTCCTTTGATACTTGGCATTGTAATCCCTCAATGTCTTCAAAGAGGTGACGGGTCCCGACGACCACACATTGATACGGACTGTGGGGTCCTTAAACCCGTGTTTAATGCAAAATTACTGGTTACGTGGAACGCGGATAATGTCACTCTTTGACCCCGTGGAAAACGTCCAGAGCGGAGCCTGGTCCTCGCAGAGCACGGCAGTGAACCCGTGTGAAGCATCCAGAGCACATACCGGACTGTGGGGTCCTTAAACCCATGGACTACGACGTCCTTAACCTTGACCGAGATGTCTTAAAACTAACAATGGACTGTGGGGTCCTTAAACCCATGGACTACGACGTCCTTAACCTTGACCGAGATGTCCTTAAACTACCCATGGACCGCAATGTCCTTAAACTATCCATGGACCGCAATGTCTTTAAACTAGAACAATAGAGCCCCGTATGCTCTTTTGTCGGATCTAAACGGTCCCGTTTAAGTTGATCTTAGCCTCAAAGATGGCTAACGTATCCTTAAACCTCCAAACAGAGTGGACTATAAATCCCCCCAATTAACTCTGGCTTGAGGGTACATCTCTGAGCTCCTCTGACATCCGTCGTTGTAATCCTTCAACGTCGTCAGAGAGGTGACGGGTCCCGACGGCCATACATACGATGGACCACTATATCCCTAAACTGGAACATTAGAGCCCAAACGCTCTTTTGTAGGATCTAAACGATCCCGTTAAGTTGATCTTAGTCTCAAATTAGACTAATGTATCCTTAACAAACGTTTGAGTTGATCTTAGCCTCAAATATGGCTAACGTATCCTCAAACCAAACCCCCAAACCCAAATCTAAGATAATACGGATTTGGACTAGTCCACGCCCTACGAGCGACGACATAACTCAGTCTCCGTAAACAATCCACGGGCAACAAAATACAAAACAAACACCCACAACACGAAGTGACCATCTGGAGAAGGAGAAAGTTGTTACCGCAATGCGGTAGCGTAATTAACTGCAGGGGCTTGCGCCTGCAGGGAAGAGCGTCCCCACAATCAAAAACCCCTCAAACGAGGGGGAATCTGACGAAGTCTGCTACATCGGACGCATCCGTCTAAACCTTCGATACATGGTGCCATAAATCAACTTGGCATCTTGGGAGAGGTGGACGGATAGCACCAATTAGCATCTGCCCCGAATCTCAGGCGAGACGCCCATGTCGCGCCGTCTTTCGGAAGGGAACAACTACTGATAACACTTAAATCTCAGCAATCCTGGCCAGGGATTTCCTGTTATGGCCAATCGAGCAAAGCGCAATATCAACCCCCAATACCGGGAGAGACAAATCATCTCCTATCGCTCATTGCCTCCATGTGACTCGGGATTGTACCCAAAAACCACCGTTTTGCATGATATCTTGAACGTGGTAAGGTAGAAATCAAAGCACAGTGGGAATCACACAAGACTCTATGACGATCTCAGGTCGACAGACTAACCTGTACCAGTGTCACCAGAGAACTGCTATCTGACGATAAGTATAATACCATCTAAGAGTTCTCAGCGAGTCCGTTCAGTGTACCCAGTCTCCACTGAGCACGCGTATACCTTCTCTGATGTTAAACAACAATGAATGTGGGATCATCCATCGCCCATCATATGGGTGAAGAAGCGTATCCGCTAGTCTACTCTGGAATATAAATGCCCTGTCTCGATACTCCCACGACTAAGAATAATTGAAGGATGTACTTACCGACTACCTCTGCCCCACTAGTATGATCTGCATTATAATCTTGGTAATCAAGTACTCATCTTAAGGGCTTTATCAACATGTAATAAAGAGACAGTCAGTGTACATGCTAAGATAAAGAGCAACCGGATAGCATACTATCATGTCGAGCAAGAAAGTCCTCCCTATATATGTCCAAGCATTCACTATAATATACATCATATGTATAATAATGGCCTCTAGAGCATACATATAACTAACACTTAGTGTGTCAACAAGTCAAGACTGAACACCAAACGATAGCTGGTTTGTTGCAACCACTTCCGATTTCTCAATGAAAGTGGGAATACATAACCATGGATTTCGTGACAATATTACCATGGAGTCCAAAGAGCAATAACGCAGTTTGGGTCATTGTTGATCGATTGACCAAAGACAGCTCATTTTATACCATTTCGAGTTGGTCAGTCGACAAAGGCTTTGGAAGAGAGGTACATACAGGAGATTGTGAGATTGCATGGAGTACTCATAAGCATCGTTTCGGATCGTGATACTCGATTTCTATCACACTTTTGGAGGAGTCTATAGGAAAGTTTAGGAACTCGCTTGAACTTTAGCATGGCCTATCATCCTCAGACGGATCGCCATTATGAAAGAACGATCCAAACTCTTGAAGATATGTTGAGAGCATGCATGTTAGACTTCAAGGGTTCATGGAAGGATCATTTACACTTAGTGGAGTTTTCATACAATAACATTTTTCAGGTGACTATACAGATGGCTCCATTTGAAGTATTGTACGATCATAAGTGTCGCTCGCCAGTCTGTTAGGACGATATTGGAGAAAGAATATTGTTGGGACCGGATATTATTGTGCAAACGGTGGAGAAAGTTAACATGATCCGAAATCATATGAAGGTGGCACAGGATTGACAGAAAAGTTAGGCTGATACTGAAAAAAGACCTCTGGAGTTCACAGTTGGTGATCTTGTATTCTTGAAAATATCACTGACTAGAGGAGTAATCCGATTTGGCAGTCGAGGCAAACTTAGTTCTCGATTCGTAGGGCCTTTCGATATCATCGAGCGTGTTGGAGAGATAGCTTATCGATTGGCTTTACCACCATCCTTAGCAGGTGTTCATGACGTGTTTCATGTATCTCAACTCCGCAAGTATGTTAAACATGAGACGCACGTCCTAGATCACTCGGAACTGACAGTAAGGGAGGATTTAACATATAAAGAGCGACCAATGGTTATTATGGATCGACGAGAAAAAGTCCTCAAGAATAAAGTTATCCCACCGGTACTCGTTTCATGGCGAATCGTTCTCATGGAGAATCTATTTAGGAACGTGAAGATGAGATTCGACAAAAGTTTCCATACCTCTTTTCTTATACACGTGTCTTCTATTCTTTTTCTTGTTCCGGAAATTTCGAGAAGGAAATTTTTTTGTAACTGGGTATAATGTAACACGCTAGTACTTCTATAATATATTTTTGGATATTTCATGGTTACGGTAAAATCCTTTATTATTGTTGCAATTAGATTGCGAATGATGCAATTAGTAGTTGTGGCTATTATCCGACCCGACCCGCATGGTTGAAACCCAACATGGTTCGAGATTATATCAAATATTTTCTAGTACAGTGTATCCATGCAAATCTAGAATATATATACATGTATAATATTTCTAGACTCCAAATATCTTTTATAATACAATATAAAACCACATAATATTTTCTTATCTAGTCTTGCATGACAAACTACCCTATATCAGATGGTTGCGTCCATATATCATGTTCATATTCTAAGGGTTAGACAGACCGATTATTAGATCACTACGTATATTTACGTAGATATTTATTTTGGGGTATATGTTTTTAATTACAGAATATTGTATCATAGTTTAAATTCTTACGTATAATCGTTATATTTAAAAACTAGATTTTTAGAGAGATACTGGTAATATTCGGAGCAATCTAGTATTATCTGTAAAATCCTACAATCTATACATATTATATTCTTTTATAACCAATATATATATATATATATATATATAATATATAATATTAATTTTTAAAATAAAAACACTTCTTTCTCCTTAATTCTCTCTCTCTCTCTCTATATATATAAATCCCCGTCCTCACTCTCTCTCTCTCTCCCTATATATCCTATATATAATATAAAATTTATAACAAAAACCTCCTCTCTCTCTCTCTCCTTCTCCCCCATCTTCTTCTTCTCGCGAACCCAAACCCTAACCGCACCAAACCCAAGCCGTCGACGTCCCCTCTCGTCGCCGCCCGTCTCGTCTTCGTCCTCCTCTATTCTTCGCCATCACCGTTTCTACACCTCCTTTTTCCAAGATCTCGACCCAAGCTAACCCCGACACCAAGAACCCATCACCCCCGTCGCCGACCTCGTTGCCGGAAACGGACCACCTCCATCACCTCCTCGTCTCGCCAACAACACCAGAGCACCCACACACCACCAATACACCTTCTTCTTCTTCCCTTGCTCTTCCCTGTTCACCACCAACACTCACGGCCACCCACCTCACCGTTACCTCGCCGCTGACCGCTTCTTCACTATCTTTGCCCTTGCCAAATCCAGAGAACTCAAGCAACCCCCAACAGCTGATTACCTTCTTCTTTTTCTCCTTTCCTTCTCTTTTTCCCGATCATCTCGCCGGAGTTGCGCACATCGCCGACGATCCGGACGACCCAGTCACCGTCGTCTAATAACCCAGTTACCACATCACGCAGCTGCTCGGCCAGGTCAAGTCCTGCGTGCGTAAGTTTTGCGTCGTGACTTTATTCGGCGTCGAAACGTGATATCCGTATCTCGACGTGAGATTCGATCAGGCAAGTTTTAGACTTGCAACATGCTATTTTGTTATATCAATATTTATATGATTAACTATAGTACATATGTTTTATTATTCAGTAAATAGTATCGATTTACAGTTTTAGAGCATCATCCTGTATCCGTACCGATAATGGGTTATCTAGTCGCATGCCGGATCATCACAGTATTATCATACTACTATATCAGTTCAGTATTTTATCTAGATTGTAATATATATGGTAATGGACGTATAATGGTTATTACAGATAGATATATATATATATCCTGATATTAGTTGTGTTTACCGTATTTTGATCTTGGTTATAGTTTTACATTCGGTGTCTATTTGGGTTAAAATATACTGCATGATATGTTCACGACCCACTACCAGACTTGTTCCTTGGACTTATTACTAATATCAACAATCCTGATTTATTGTCCTGACGGACGTGACTTGTTGTCTACATAAACAAGAGTTGTACCTGCTTGATCCTGTGTTGGCATTAGATTTATATCATCAATACTTGACTTGAACACAAAACCTTGGGAGTAAAGGGAAATCAATAATGAAACCTAACTTGTAACTCAACAGTTCGATACTTCCAGATACTGATCAGTCTACGGGCTCGGCCAGCCCTGGAATGATGATGCTGACATCATTCATATGTACATGTTACATGTTTACTGCTTAGGGTACGTCTCGGATTCAGCCCGAGAATCTTGACCGTGGTCCCGGACACGCACGGGATACTATTGAGTTATATTGACGATTCTATTAAGTTGATTTTAAAGACTTTTAGAATAGATAAACTAGAAGCACGAACTCTAGGATACACATCACATATATACAGCTCACTATTTTACACCTGTGTTTATTATTTACATTCATATTTAATCATATCATTCTATCCTGGTTACTACTATTATTTTGATATTTATGACGCACTGACGTCTGGGTTTTGCATGGCCCAGTTCCTCTGACATTATCGCAGGCAGATCAAGAGTAATTTAGCAAGCAAGCCGAGCAATGAAGAGCTAGATGTTTAGTTTAGAGATACTTAGTTTCTTTTATTTCTGCAGTTTTATTTTTATCGATGTGATCCCATAAGAGACGTGGTTCAGATATTATTTTTATTGGATCTTGATTCGTTTCCGCTATATGTATTTCTTGATTTTATTTACTGTGGCGAATAGACCTGTATTAGCTAGATTTTATTTTACTGTTCTTGATATCACCTTGACAACCGTAATATGACTATAGAGGGATTATTCCTAGTCATAGGTAACACGGTTGGTTTTGTCGCGTGCCGTATTTATGTATCTTAGAAATCGGGACGTGACAGAAAGCACATGATACATATGTACATGTGTTTTCCACCAATCCAAAATATCAAGATTATCTATTTGATCCGCGGTGAGAAAATTACTGAAATCAGTTTGCAAAAACATTGTAAGCTCATTATAAGTAGAAGAAGTAGAAACGGTTGTTCTTTGTTTTTTCTGCTGCAAAAACTGAAATATTCCTTTTTTAGAAGTTTGCTGTGAAGAGGAAGATAAAGAAAAAGTTCTGTTTTGACCGTTCTGTGCATCATATATGGCATATAATTCGTGCAAATAAGAATTTAAAACATTTTTATAATCTCCTATATTTATACCTAAGTTTTCGTAGTATCCATCTAATAAAAAAATAAATTATCTTTTTTAAGTTTAGAATAAAAAACGAAGCTAAACAAAATAATGCAGGAACTTTTCGCCAATATTTATTCAATTTCGTAAGCATGCTATGTAACATTCCAGCAAATACATTTTCAAGGTCAATTACATGTTCATTAATAATATTACTAATATAAAATAACTGTTCTACTGCTAAACATGTAGTGGGATAATAAACACCAGATAAATATTTAGTTGCATTTGAAAAATATTTCTAAAAATTTCAAAACATATTCATAAACAAACCAATCATAATCCTCTAAATTATTATTGGGCATTTGTTCCTCATAAAATAAAATAATGAGCTCCCGATATTTTAAAACACATTTCAACATCTCATAAGCGAGATTCCCTATAGTCGGAATGTTGAATTTTAAAGATCTAAATTTTAAATTTAACTGGGTTCAATTTTGCTTAAAAATTTGTTTTCGGGGTCCAGAGGTTTCAATAAATATCATTGCGTTTTTAAATTTCGCTAAACGAGGATCAATTATAGTAAGACCATCATGCACAATTAAATTTAAATATGGCATGCACATTTTTTATGAAATAATTCTCCATTCAAAACATAATTTAAATTATTTTTTAAAATTGCTATAGCAGAATTATTATTAGTAGCATTATCAAAACTAACAGAAAATATTTTATTTTGAATATTATATTCAGTAGTCAAAATACAATTACTTATATTATTTCCACTATGTGGATGCTCCATTTTTGAAAGCCAATAATTCTTTTATGTAAAAACCAATCATTATCAATGAAATATGCAGTAACACAAATATAATCCATACCCTATTTTATAATCCAAAGATCAGAAGTTAAAGCAATTTTATTCTTAAGATTTGCAAAAATATCAATCAAATTGGCTTTACCATCATGAAAATTTTTAAAACATCACTTCTAAGTATTGTTCTGGGTGCTCTTTGAAATACTGGATTATATGCATTTTTTACCAATCTATCAAATTTTTCGTTTTCTGCAAAACCAAATGGTTGTTCAATATGTATAACATATCTTGCAAGTTCTCTTCTATTAGTATCTTGCGAATAAGAAAAAATAGTTAAAGAGTTAGACGACATACTTAGAGTCGTCTGCCGAGAATCTGCTTTCTCGTGTTTGATTAAATGTCTTTTTAGATGAGTAGTTTCACTTGAAGTGATACAAGTAAAATCAACTTGGCAATAAGCGTAAACTGCCCGCTCGCCTTTATCTGCAACCGTTTGTACTGTAAAATGTTTCCAAATATCATAAGTTTTAGCTTTTTTATTTTTAGGGACAGAAACTCTTGCTTCAGGAACGATAGGAGCAGGAATTTTTTTAGAGATATTACTTTATGACGTAGCATGGATCTCATAATTAGAAGATTTATAGTTAGGAGAATAAGAATCAAAATTAGATTGCAGCATATTGGTTAATCTTTATCTCTCTTGTGAATCCATATCGATTTGAAATGAACGTCTCCGTAAAGTTGAACATGACATTCTTAATTAAAAATATTAGTAACAGAGAAAAATAGATGTTAAAAAATATACAAGAAAAATATATAATCAATACAAAAAAAACCTGATTCCAAATAGCAAAATCAAATTAGTGAAACTGAAGTGAAAATTGAGACTGTGGAAATGAAGATTGCGTGATTCCAATTTTAACAGTAAACTTTTCGGAAATTAAAAAGAGTGATTGGGAGATTAAAAATTTTGATATTGTGAATTGTGAAAATAATGAGAAGTGTAGATAGGTACTTATAGGGTTTTGGATTAAGGGTATAGAATTGTATAATTTAAATGAGAGGGTTTTAGATAATTTTACAACCTCACTTTAATTCAAATTTCCCTCCTTTATTAAAAAACTCACTCCCATTCAAAAAAACCTCCATCCCAAGAATTCAAAAAAAAAACCTCCATCCCAAGAATTCAAATTGAATTTGGCCAGGTCAGACTCAGGTCACTGCCAAGCCGCCAACGGCCGGCCCGGCCCGAGCCCGCCACATGGTGCTCGGGCTGAGCCGGGATGCATCCCACATGCAGAAATACTAGTACAACTAATGCAAATATTGCAACTGCAATGACTCCACAATATGTGGTGCTATTTACTTCTCGTTTTGCTCTCTGAACAAGGGGAGGTATCTGTATACTCTGCGAAAGATAGAAAATACAATATTATATTTTTCACCCGGCACAAAGAGCAGACTGTTCTATAAATCCTTAATAAGTGGTTCAGGTTCAGCGAATGCTGCTAGCAAGAGATGAAATTCCGATGGGAATTCGATACCATATTTGATATTTAAGATAAACATACTCGATATGTACAAACATAATCAACAAAAGCAAAAGAAACACTAAGGCCTAAAAATCCAAAATACCCAAATCCTCCTCGGTAAAACTACAGTCTTCCCCTAAGCAGTCTTCTTCCTCACACAGGTTATCGCATTCAAAGAGAGAGGGGGCGTCGTTTCTTTCCCCTTTAGTCTTTCTATCGTTCATCTCTATAACTCCAATGATCTTTTCTCGGATGCAAGATTCAACTATCACCTCATCATCAGCTTTTACCGAGTGTAGCCCGAGCAATCCAGCACATTCGTCTATGAAATCTGAGTCGTTTGATGACATGATGAGACCAGCAATTGCTCTTGAAAGGCCAGGAGCATACTCCCGAACCTGGAACACATCCAGATATGAGTCAAAATTATTTATCTACAATCATAATGTTGTATCCTCGTTTTGTTGAAATAATAATAAATGAATTCTCAAAGTACAATAAATCCAATCTTGTAAAGACCATTTTGGAATCAAAATCGGCTTTCTCGGCTGTATAGGCTGTTTTGGATCGTAATATACCAGACTTATCATCGTTAGATTAAAAGAATTTTAAAGTAATGGTAAATTTTTTTAAATAAATAGTTAAAATAACTATTAATATAGGCATACTTTTCAGTAATTATTGATGTCTATAATGGGTTTTCAAATACTTCGTAAATATAACTATAAAGGTTTGGCATTTTCTCGGTAATTGATGATGTCAAACTATAACACCAGTAATAAACTTTGCCCGCATTCAATACTAAAACCTTATCAATCGATCGGTAAACCTAGTACCAAGGTTTAAATTCTCGGTGTCGGTCTTGGTATCTGTACTCGGATAGTCATTTTTTGGATCGGGATCGCCCGTCTCAGGTCAGGATTGTTCAAGGTTTAAAGCCATGATTTAAAGCCATGGTTCAAACCATATGAACAAAATTCATTTTGAAACAGAATGCCAGCTCTGACCTTGCTTCTACAATTTCGGCATCTTACTTCCGCAAGAATGTGACTTTACAGTAAAATATAGTAGTGAATAGAATGGTATCTATAAAGTGCCATGTGGCATCTTCAATCAAAAGCAAAGCAATTACACGAGGACATGTGTAAATTTTGTAAAGTTTACTTACTTATTATATTGTATTAAGATCGATCCCTATCATCCGCCTTAAATATTCTTGGAAAAGCTTTTGTGATGTGAGTATACAAAATAATTAACAGCTTACTGCAACTGCATTGCACATTCCTAGAAATCTACTAGTATTTAATGACAGCCAGCTTTTCCCAACAATGTATTCTCGTATAAAAGGGAAATTTATTTTGGTATACTATCATACTAACTGATAGACTAATGGATATTTGATCGTAATATTCGAAAGGCCAGAAATATTAAACATGGATAGATACTCAACCTACTCGAAAACACGGTGCAAAACTCGAGTTGCATTTACTTGCAAATACATATGCACATATAATATAAAGTTAGGGGATGGAAATGCCTTCAGTGTGATACTCTGGACTATTTGCCACTAGTTTTTGGTGCATTTGGATCTGAATCAAATCAGCTCTACCATTTTTGATGATAAAATTGCACATCACTGCGAATCACAAGCATAGCAAAACATCTTGAACCATAGGACCTGAAATCTCCATAACTGATCCAGGTAGTAACACCCTAGGACCCGGTGCAGTATTTTGAGATTTATCAGTTTATTTATTTATTTATTTTGCTTTGATAAAATAATTTTATTTACTTTTAGAGTTTAATTATGTGTCATGGTAAATATAATTATCTAGTTGGTTAAATAAATGATAATTGCTATTTTTAATGTTTGGTTACTAATCTATTTAAATCTTATTTATTCGTACATAAGATATTATGTCAACACTATTTATTTATTTAATCATAAATATTGTAGTTAATATACTTAGTATGATAATTTTAAGGGGAGATACGATCAAGTATTTATGGTTAGATTTGTTGTTAACATTGTTATGCATATGTTTGATTTGGAAGTTTAATTAACAATGTGCCTCTATCCTATATACACACACGCACACGCACACATATTTTCACATATCTAATATATCCCCCTAATATATATATTTATCTCTTTCCTAAAACAATACACACACATTTATAAATGTAGTATTTTCCCCGACTGATAATTATATCTCTCTCGCCAATCATCCCTTTCGCAGATCTCTAGCTCTCTCTCTCTACAACAATTTTTCTCTCTCCAAATATTTTCTATCCCCTTTAATCAAACCCTACAACTATTATTACCCTATTTTACTAAATCTATATATATTATTTCTCTCTCCTCTCTCTCTCTCTCACAACAATAGATCTCTCTCTCCTATCACTATCTTCTCAAAAAAATTTATACATAAAAACCATTATATATATTCCCCTCTCACCATCACCCCCTCTCTCATCTTCTTTTTCTTAGCCGAGCCCTGCCCTAACCTCACCGTTGGCATCCCCGGCTCCCTCTTCCCACTGACCTGCATCCCACCGAGACCCTCACCATTGCCGCAGCCGACTCCTCCATCTTCCCGAGATCCCCATCGCACCCTAGCCGTGATCTGCTCCCTTTGGCCGACTCCTCCATCTTCCCGAGATCCCCATCGCACCCTAGCCGTGATCTGCTCCCTTTGGCCGACGCCTGCTCTCGACTCATCTCGTCTTCATCATCATCGCGTCTTCTTCTTCCTAACCCGAGACCCATCTCGCCGCAGCCTTGCGTCTCCTTCATCTTCTCTTCTCATTAAACCCAACCCATCAACCCCACATAACCGCTACTCCCAACTCTGAACCCAGAACCCAGAACCCTCAACTCCACCGCACAACGCCATCATCTTCGTTGCCATCTTCCTCCTCTCCTCAACCAGAGCAAACCCATCACCATCCTTGACTCCTCCTTCACCAAGAACCCACCTTGCCGCCGCTGCCCTCGCCTCCACATCCTCCGGCACCCTCACAACCGCGAACCTCAACTACATACACGAACCGAGCCCTACCTCCGTCAAACCACATCGCTGCCACATCACCTCATCGTCGAGCCCTTGCCGCAGTCCACCGCCGGCGCATCAACACCCATAGCCAAGCCATCTAGGCTTGGATATTTGCGTTCGTGTTTCCGTCGTGTTTTATCCACCTGGAGGAAAGTACTCTTGCTTTATTTGCGATTAATGCTAATATCGGCGTGTCTATACACACACACGATATGTTTTAATGAAATAGTAATATTAAGCTGTTGTGTTAATATACCATATAATTTCATGATATCTTATATAAGCGATAAAAATCCTAGTTAGCACACTCATTAATTGGAACTATAGATATCATATTCTGTTACATGTTCGTTTAAATATAACAACTTTAAGAATTGTGTATAATGGAATCGAACCCCTTTAAAACGGTGATACGTAGTTAAACTTGTTTAATATACATGCCATGATTTGATGCACAAGACCCTTTTCTCATGCCTTATATGTATTTGACATTATTGTCAAATTACATGCGTAAAATACCTTGCTTGATATGTTCTGTCTGTTCACGATTATTGTTTCCTTATATTAAAACGAAATCACTAATTGGAATGCTGAATTACATGCCATGACACGATCTTTCCTATTTACAAGCTTCTATTCCATACCGTTAACATGATATCACAAGTTGCAGTCCAGTCAGTATTTTATTTAGTGGTCGAGTTCACTACCATATTAGTTATAAATATGCGGGATGTTTTGGGATAGTTTGAGTGTGCATTCGTTCAATAGGATCTCAGGAGTCCCATGCCGGCAGCTCGTACCGGGCTATATCAGTCGCTTGTTATTACTGCTCGTACCGGACTATATCGGTCGCTTGTTCCTACAGCTCGTACCGGGGTATATACGGTCGCTTGTTCATTCCACATTTGAGCTGGTATTTCCTAACCCCCGGGGCCCTATCCTTGGATTAGGAATACTCTTGCAGAGATTGACATAACAACTCGAACTCATGATAGGATATATTACCCTTTTAGTGACCAGCTAGAATATGACTTGACGGACTTAACCTGTTTACATGCTTACTTCATATTACTACAATATCTATATCTACGTATGCACGCGGGGTTCACTACACTCACATATTCATGCAATCACACACACTATTACGATTGAGTACTTATTGAGATATTCTGATATCCCTGGGGCTTACTATCTCAGATTTAGAGACTGATTCACAGGCAGAGCAGGATCAGAGTGACTATCAGGAGTTTGCCGAAAATCAGTGATATTAGTAGGTTTATTTCTATTTTTATTTCAGTTAGTACTTAGTATATGCGTCTTCGCACGACGTTAGGAGTGATGTGCCTTTATTTTGGATCTTGTATTTCGTTTATTTGGATTTTTTATCTTCCAGCGATATTTTATTGGATCTATTATCATCTTATGATTCCATTTTTGACATTACTCGTTATTCTTGCAGTATGGTGTTAGTATTATATATTGGATATTATCGTACATGTTTAGCTAGAGTCTTAGCTGTGACTATGAAAAGACGATTTCCCCTTGTTTATGAGCATTGGCGGTTTCAATCCATATTTCTGTATTCCGGGAATTGAGGCATTACAGAACCTCATGAATAGCAATTGAATTGTGGAAGGAATTAATACCTTGAAAGCATGTGAGCTGAGGAAATGTCCAGTGTGCTTTGCCTTCAAGTCATCTAATGCATTCTTAACTGCTTTCTTAATAAGGTTTCTTTCAACTGTACTATTTCGCCTTGTCTGTGGCTCTGTTACGTAAGTGAATATAAAAGAGCTTTGAGAAGCATCATAACTATAGTGCGTCAACAATCATGAAAATGATATGAATACCTTTAGCATAACTGTGGATGGCAATGTCGATATGAGCAAATAATGGCATATCCTCCCATTCAAGTACAACATGTCCATCTCTGTCGACAGAATTGTTTTTCAATCTTAAACCATAACTTTGCCAGTCAACACTTATCAGTGCAGTCAATGATAAATTGGAGATTGGCAAGAGCGAGAAGTCCTGAAAAAATAGAACCTGCAGTGCATATATTGTTAGAATGATCAACTAACAAAAGCCTTAATTCCAAACTTTTAGGCCCGCCACCTGAATCCTTTTCTTTTTCATATATTGCTAGGATAAACAGATTATATATATTTCATTTAGTGTAAGGTAGGTTTTGTTGGATATAGTGCCCTCAAAGTCAATTATTGGATCGCAGGCACGTGATTGCAATGATTGAGGGAGGACCTATAACGATATGACTGTCTTACTCGAGATGATAGTATGCTATCTGGTTTGTCTTTATCATCGTATACATGCTTTAGTTCACTATTGCATATTGATAGAGCCCATAGGATTCTTACTTGACTGCCAGCAGTATGATGTCGATCATATACGTGGGAGCTGGGGTCTGTAAGCACATCCTTAAAGTGTCCCTAGTCGTGGGAGTTTCGAAACAGGTCATCGATACTCCAGAGTAGACTAGTGTATACAGTCGAGACCCCGACGAGGGGCGGTGGCCGGTCTCACAAGCCACTGGTGTCAGTTGGATCACCTAAGATGTATACAGGTGCTCATTAGGTTATGAGTACACCGGACAGGACTCGCAAGGAACATACTAGCTGGTATTATACATATCGTCAGATAGCAGTTCCCTGGTGACATGTATACAGGTTAGTTTGTCGACCTGAGATCGTCATTTGTCTCGTGTGAATTCACACTGTACTTTGATTACTACCCTACCATGCTCAAAGGAGACCTGCAAATAGGTTTTAGTTGGGTACAGTCCCGAGCCACATGGAGGCAGTGAGCGGATCGTCGGGGATTCGTCTCTCCCGGTATTGGGGGTTGATGTCGCACAGTGCACGGGTGGCCATCACTAGAAATCCTCGGCCGAGATAGTGGAGGATTACTGATTTGGATCAGTAGTTTCTCAGGAGATGATGGGCTTCATACCGACACGAATTATCGCGTTATTAGAGGGTCTGACTTTATCCACCCCCTAGACTCGATATGCGATACTCTTAGACGAACGGACCGGACTGTACGGATATTGTCACTGTCAGGCTCAGTAGGGTTTCTGGATGAGTTCGCTCGTCAGCTTCCCTTCCAATCAATACATAGGCAACCGTTACGTACAGCTTGTACCTCTGATATGCTAGTGGTTATACTCAGTGCCAGTGTGTTGATGAGTCATTAGAGTCCCCCACAGACAGTTTCCCAAGTTCGGGCGAAACGTTGTAGAGGCCGTATGGTTTTATGGCAGGGTTCGGAAAATGCACGTGCGTTTACGCACGTGTCATATTTCGGGCAGATAATACTGGTGGGCTTTGGTTTAAGCCGGATCCGAGTATTATACTGTGTAGATATAATATCTTTGTCTCAGTTGCATTTGTATTCGGTCGTAATACAAATGCGGGTTTATTTATACTGTTACGGGGTTATCCTGAAATTCGTTTCGGGATCGCTTTTGGAAGTTGCCAGTTTCCAGTTTTCTATCGCCCGTATTAAACATTCGGTTAAATGCGGATTTATCTTTTCGTCACTAGGGTGAGTCATGAGAGTGAGTCGTGGTTCTAGAAGATTCTAGATGGTGACTAGGCTAGTGAGTCATTTGAGCATTTATTGTTTTGATGACTAGGTTATGATGATTCATTAGTTCATTAATGTTTATGCAAGGTGTTATCTTTGACTCATGCTTTTCTTTTTGTGCTAATGGTCACCCTCTCCCTTCCTACACTCACCCCCTCCTTCATAAGTGGCCGGCCCCTCTTGATAGAATGATGGTTGTTCATTTTAGGAAAAAGATTAAGGTTTTGGTTCATGAAAATTAATATACTCATTTCTCATTTTCATCCGATCCAAAAGGCAACTTCATTAACCGTTCATCCATAACTTTGGATGTAACGAGACAAAGTGTTCTACTCATTCTCTACATCAATCTTGGTCATCTCTTTTAGCAAACTTGATGATCGAGTTGCCTCGATTCAGAGGCGGGAGCCCGTTTAAAGATCCGTCGACGTGGTGCCACCTGGACGAGAAGACTGGAGATTCAGGAGATCGGAGCAGCCGCAACAAAGCGTGGGATGATGGTTGAAGACCGAAAGACTCGAATCGTTCGGTATAACATTTCTACCCACTTTGTAGTTTGTTAGTTTAGCTTTAATGGCAGATCCGGGTTATAGTATACGATAGCGCCAGCTAAAAAGTTTTTGTTCCGCATTTGGCGTCTGTTAGACGGCCGGGACGCTACCGTGTACTTACAGTGGTATCAAAGCCTCACCATTATACTTTACTAACTTGTGCTAACGTGTTTAAAATATCGATCGAACGGAATTTCGAAAGCTACAATTTTCTGGGTTAAAGTTTCTGTCGATTTTTAAAAGGGTCTAAAAATTATTTTGCATATCACAGAAAATAGAGCAGGCTTTTTTATGAATACGGGTGAAATTTGGTCAAGTGAACTTACTGTACGGCCGCGGATCCACGGCCAAAACCAGGGTTTGGCCGCGGATCCGCCGCCATATTGTGAGATCAATGCTCCAAATTTCTACTGTGTCTTCTACACAGTGAATTGTGGTTTCTGGAATATTTTTTTTGGGCCCATATTTTATTACTGTACAACAGATGTATGTGGGGCCCACTTCGGGAAGTTTTGTCGATCGAAATTTTAAACTTGTTAGTTTACGGTATTTATATTATATCTCCGACCGTGAATGTCATTCGAGCGGTAAATTGCGTCTAATTGTTATAGTCCTTTTAGACGGATTTGCGAACGTGACATTCGCGTTGATGTTCTGTGTTGTGCTGTGATGTTGCGGATTTGTCGTGGTGGATAGCAGTGTGCAATGGTAGTGCTTTTTGAATTTATTTGTACATTTGATATTGCGGTGCGAGCGTCCAACATGTGGACTGCCGTCACTGCCTGTTTGTATAATATTCTTTTGGGACACGACCGGGCTGAGGTCGATGTACCCGTTGTACATATTTTTATTTCTGTACTAGGTTTACCCCGCGACAGAGTGCACGGATAGCCGGGTTCTGGAGGGCAACGGGTCCGTATCTCATAGCTTTGAGAAGCAGAGGGGCCTCACTCTAGAATTGACAGACTATTCGCCGCACTCGTAGGGGGTACAGGTTGACCCAAGGAGGGGTGCTCAAGTTACCGGATTCCGTGAAGTGCCGGGTGGTCCATTCATTTTGCTGTAGGGGCTGCCTCGCTTTAGGTTTTGGCGGGTAACTTGCCGCACCCGTAGGGGTCTAGGTTTCATTGCACAGGCTATCCACACGACTAGGGGAACGTCGGGTTTCAGTAGCGGCTCTGTGAAACCCGGGGATCCCAGATTATCTGTATTGTTTTGTGATGCTTATTACTTTTCTGTAATGTTGCATATTATCACGCCTGGAGCGATTATTGTATATTGGTATATATACTATTAGATGTTGTATATGTTTTACACCCGCGCTAGTCCAGTCCCCGCTCTGTCGTTAGTTAAGTAACCTAACGGATGATGACGGGACCCAGTGGCGAATGCGGATGGCATATACGTACATTTTATTTTTCGTTCTTTTCTGGTGTAATTGATTGATGGGACTGCGTTGATTCTGATCAATGCAAGGATAAAACAAACCTGTTTGGCAGTTGTTGGAACAGCTTTAAAAAGTGTTATTATAAAGACGTTTCCTTTTGTTATGCATAGTGATATTCAGTTGGAATATCCTGCACCTCATTCGACGAGGCAAGGGCCGATATCCCTTCACCGGGAATGACCCCTTGGACAGAAGTTTGCGGCAGGGTAATAACTTTACTATAGTCGATTACAAGTTGTTTTGCATCGCGGTATTCAGTTGGAATATCCTGCACCTCATTCCACGAGGAAAGAGCCGATATCCCTTCACCGGGAGTGACCTCTTTAGCAAAGATTTTTCGCCACTATATTTTTATAAAAAGCTATCGGGTTCCTTCAGCGATATCAAGTTCATTACGTTAAAGGTTTTTTGGCCAAAAACCAGCCGTAGCCCTCCGTCATTTCTTTTGGGTATTCAGTAGTATTCAAGCTATGTATTTTGACCAACGCCAAGGCATAGTGTTTGGTAGCTGCTGGGTATTCATTTGTTGCATAGATAGATGAGTTGGTTTGGGACAGTCGTTCTGCCATTTGGCCAACGTCAGGGGCATGTGCGGGTGGGTTCAAATTGACCTGGATAGTGACGGGTAGAACTTGGCATGTGACTTATGACATTTTGACCAACACCAAGGTCATAAGAGCATGGGGCAAAAATCATATCGGGAGTTTCTAAAGAAACTGAAACTTGCCAAGTATGCGCATACCTTCTGGAGTGTGATAACATGAGTAGATTCCGTCACGTTATCATGCGATGAGAGTTGGATCCCGATTCCCACTGATGAGCTGGTTTACTCTTCGGGTGATCCCGATTGATTCTTCTTTTAGGTTTTGAGGAGAATTTGACGGTACAATGGGAGGTTTCCTGATTAGATAAATCGATAACCATTCTGATCTAGGTTAGAGTGCACGCAGAGTGTTTCTTTTCTCTCTCTCTTGGGCAGCGACCATTGACCGACCCTTGACTATGACTCAGTGACCATGCTGACCGAACCTTCTTAAAATACTGGCTTATGAATTGTCCAAGTTGCATAAGTCATTGCCGCTCCTTCTTTTACCCTTTGCGTTTCTCAGAACACCCCGTATTACTACGGACATCCACTTCCATTGGATAGATCCATCGTAAGGTTATATACGAACGCGAAGGACTTCTTCGAGGATAGATCCAGGTTCAGGAGAAATGGAATTGGTTTATTCAGTTGTCTTTTATTATCACCTTCTCTCAGGTTGCGAGGGCTCATTGGTTTAGGAGGGTACACCTATTACGCTTATTGGATAGTCTTATTCCAAACCATAGGCAGGTGCCGAAAGGTAGGGAATGAAGAAAACCAATTAGCCTAAGTAGGGTGTACAGAAGGTAATAACTAAAGACAAAATAAAGGGATTAGAAAGAGGGCAAAGTAAATTGCGACTGCTATAATTCACGATCAAACCTCATACTTCATCGCCACTCCTATTTCACCTTTGTCTTTTTCCCCCAGTTCGGGAGAAATAGAATAAGGTATTATTCAGTTGTCTTTTATCATCACCTTCTCTCAAGTTGCGAGTACTCCTAGGATTAGGAGAGTACACCCATTATGCTTACTGGATAGTCTTCTTCCAAACTATAGACTGGTGCCGAACGGTAGGGAAGGAAGAAAACCACTTAAGCCTAAAGGGGTGTACATAAGGTAATGAATAAAGACAAATAAATGGATTTGGTGAGAAGGCAAAGAAATATACGGTTAAAATCATGAATTGGATTTTGGAAGAGGTATTACTATGAATACCAGGACACCCCTATGAAACATTTTTTTTGTTTCAGTGCATTGTTAATGGAAAACTGATTTCCCGATTAGATACTTACTCCAGTGTATGTATTTACCAAGTATGATTCTCACATCTGTATGGTTTTACAGATGATAAGTGGGAGTAAGTTATTAGGAATTAGATGATCATCCTCATTATATCGAAATTCATTGTAATTGGTGATACTTGAGAAAATCGCCTGGATACAGTTTTCAACCTATGATGCACAGGTTTTGAATTATTCAACTCAGTGGACTTATACAGAGTATTGTATGTTGTCCAGTGTCCATCAGGACAAAGGGGTTGGTCCTCGTACTCTGTTCTGTTTACTTGTAATTTCTCTAGTTTTTAGACAAGTGTTTCGTAGAAATACAATGTCTAAGGTTTGAGAAGTTATGGGTATAAGAATAAAGTAGAGAACCAGATGTCGCAAGTATCAGGATTCTTCAAAGAGATCGAACATGTAGATACTTGTGATTGGTATTCAGTTGATAGTAATAGTTTTGAAAAACTTATTTCTCTTTCAGGTTACTCATAATTGGATATATTCCTAAGTTGAGTAATGCTGATTAGCCTTTCTCCATTGATTTGATATGCACTGGAGACAGTTGCATGATTAGAATCTGGTTCCAATTAAATAAGTGCCAAATGTTTCTATATTGAATATAGAATGGTTCATATCTTAACGATGTTAAGGTACGGTGAGTTGTCCAGCTTATGCTTAAAACCAGACACTGGATAACTCAAGGCACGTTTCTGTAATGGCAGTTTGTGGGTTGACCCTGGTTTTGACGAGGGTTGACTTTCTACCATCTGAAAGATCAATAGTGATATTGTTCTTGACTCGTCACAGTTTTAGTAAAATGGATTTTTTCAGAAAACAGTAGTGGGAGTATGGTAGAACTGGAAGTGATTCCAGAACCGCAAACGATTACGGAAAATTTAATAGGACCTATATATTCAATCAGGTTTGACATTCCAATAGCCACTCCGCAAATATGGTGGGTAACCTCAGACACCCGAGAGGTACTAAGGTAGCCTCAAGGACGGTGACAGGGAGGTTCTTGTTTACCCAGACTTGACACTACTGTTGTTCCAGGCTATGAGACCCGGCAGGAGGATAAGTATAGCGTCGTTCTCAACTAGCTTTAGAAGTATACGTATATATTATTCTGCCAGAGGGTTGTCGTAGTCAGTGGGAGCAGCGGAAGCATAGTGGGCAAGCAACTTATGTCTATTTATAGGCTTGAGCAGATATAGCGGAGATAAGATCATCTATTTTTGATGTGACAGTCATGGGTTTGACTTCATCAGAATAGGGGATGGATCTGTTAAGGAGGTAGTAGAGTGTGATGTCCTGGTATTTGGATGACATACACAGAGTAGAAAGTAAAATTCCTATACTACAATCGGTTATACTGTGGTTGTCACACAGTTGTTTCTCCATAAAGAACATGGATATAATATCTGACATTCTGGTTACTAGATCTATGGTTTTAAATCTAGATTTGGGTAGTTTCCCAATGTGGATACTTTGACAGTATTCTAATAGTATTTTAGAATAAATGACTCATGGTATGGTGGTGTACTTGCAGATGATGGAGTCACCCTATCTAAAGGTGTCTTACAGACTAAAGGGGAGAGGGATGTGCATGATTGGCAGATCACTTGCTTAGGCAATTGAGTCAATCATGAGATGTCAAATACCACACCAGATGTTTTTGCACTAAATGCAATAAGTTTATATTAATCCAATCATGAAGAAATATAAGGAAGCAGTTTTAGAACATAAGTGCATGTTCTACGGATTTGATGACGGCAGCCTCCTTCGGGAGATGGTTATCATTCCAGGCTTCAAAGGTGGCATGGATGACAGAGTGATTGTCAGAGTTATAGTTTTCCCTCTGACGAGGAACAGTATTATGGACAGTTGGTCCAAGAGTATACTGTGGGAGGCATGGTGCTGGAAACTGATTAGGTTCAGTTATCAATACAGTCTAAGAAGTTTGGATTTGGAGTTCATTTATGAACTAAGTCCCATCAAATATCCAGACATATTCTAAAACAGATATTACTCGATTCGGGAGATGGCTTTCTCCGCGAATTTGAGATTTAGAGAGATATAGAAAGAAACATCAGGGCGGATCCACTCACTGAGGCTATTTCTCGAACACAATAGTTTTACAAACGGGTTTTGTGAAACTGATTAGTAGAGGAGTTGGATGTTCGGTATCACACGGGCTGTGAGTATGCGACATCGCAATAATTAACCTTAAGTGCAAGTGGGAAATTATTGGATAGAGTGCCCTCAAAGTCAATTATTGGATATAGTGACTCATCAACCTTAAGTACAAGCTGTATTCGGTCGTAATACAAATGCGGGTATGTTTATACTGTTACGGGGTTATCCTGAAATTCGTTTCGGGATCGCTTTTGGAAGTTGCCAGTTTCCAGTTTTCTATCACCCGTATTAAACATTCGGTTAAATGCGGATTTATCTTTTCGTCACTAGGGTGAGTCATGAGGGTGAGTCGTGGTTCTAGAAGATTCTAGATGGTGACTAGGCTAGTGAGTCATTTGTGCATTTATTGTTTTGATGACTAGGTTATGATGATTCATTAGTTCATTAATGTTTATGCAAGGTGTTATCTTTGACTCATGCTTTTCTTTTTGTGCTAATGGTCACCCTCTCCCTTCCTACACTCACCCCCCTCCTTCATAAGTGGCCGGCCCCTCTTGATAGAATGATGGTTGTTCATTTTAGGAAAAAGATTAAGGTTTTGGTTCATGAAAATTAATATACTCATTTCTCATTTTCATCCGATCCAAAAGACAACTTCATTAACCGTTCATCCATAACTTTGGATGTAACGAGACAAAGTGTTCTACTCATTCTCTACATCAATCTTGGTCATCTCTTTTAGCAAACTTGATGATCGAGTTGCCTCGGTTCAGAGGTGGGAACCCGTTTAAAGATCCGTCGACGTGGTGCCACCTGGACGAGAAGACTGGAGATTCAGGAGATCGGAGCAGCCGCAACAAAGCGTGGGATGATGGTTGAAGACCGAAGGACTCGGATCGTTCGGTATAAGATTTCTACCCACTTTGTAGTTTGTTAGTTTAGCTTTAATGGCAGATCCGGGTTATAGTATACAATAGCGCCAGCTAAAAGTTTTTGTTCCGCATTTGGCGTCTGTTAGACGGCCGGGGCGCTACCGTGTACTTACAGGTTTACTGCATTTATATTGAAGTAAGAAAATGCATAGATTAAAACATCGCAGAATGCCATCATTCCAATACGGATTTACATTTAAAAGGCTGTGTGCTGTAATGTAGTGCTATGCCATATAATATTCAAAAATATTCAAGAGATACAACGTGCAACCTTGTATATCGTGCTCTTAATCTTTCGAGTCGTTCTGTTTCTGCACTGCATGTGCAGATTTTACCACCCATTCCAACCCTTCAGATACTACTGGTAACTACATTACTTAACTATATTCATAGTGTACCATGTTCAAGTAAATGCATCCATGGTGCAACAATCCAAACTTTGGACCTTTCTTAAAGTAGAAATTGAATTTTCAATTTATATGCTTTGTCTAGGTAAAGGGGCATGCGTATCTAGTCCCAACATAACATAAAAGTCCGGTTTAAAAAGATCATTTCAAAAGAAAATAAAAGCTAAACTGATATGCCTAGCATTCATATGCCCAAATTGGTAGAAAATGAGTTGTAGGCATGGCGCCAGGGTGGCATTTTGAGGAAGATTTCATCAGAACAGGCTAAATTACACTAAACTATCCATAATAATCGATGTTTTTCACTATCTGCTTAATTATTTTATCACAATAAACAACCCTAAATTTGATTTAAAGGAGATTTTTTCACTAAATTACACTTGAATGTAGCACTTTAGGGAGCTTGCTTTAAAAAAAATTCAAAAGGTAGTTTAGCGAAAATCAGTGATAGGTAAAGGTAGTTTAGTGTAATTTAGACTTAAGAAATAGTTAGCACAATAAATTATTTCCAATGGAAACAAACCTGTGTCATTAAAGAATTTGCCCTCCAACAGCAAGGTTGTGAATTTTGTGAGGACAAAGTTGCTACCACTATTACAGCTTCAACTATTTGCCCTGCACCCCTGGAATTTCCACTGTTGCTTGCTTGCCCAGTGCCAACCTTCATGTCTTCCCTACAGAAAAGAGTTGGAAATATTAGCTGCAACTTGGATAGTCGAGCATTAATGATGGCAGTGATTTAATTATTTAATCAGCAAATAACTGATGATATGGTTTATGAACTAAGACTTGCAATAATATGATATTTACTAACAAGACAGGAAAGAGAAGAAAGTACGCCAGCATCAAACAACGTCCAGGTCAGGATTTTCTAGCTATATTGTCAGTATCAGGTTTTTATTATAAAAATATACCGTATAATAGAATAATAGATTGTCGATATAAGACTTTTTAACAACTAAGGTAAACTGGTCTTAATTACAAAAGAATGTTTACCATATATCTACATGAAGAGCATGAGCATGAAGCAGGCTGAACTGGGTATCAAATTCACTGTTGGATAGGGTAAATGCCATGTAAAACTATTTAGATTCATTTTTATAAGTCACAAATCTACTTCCACAAAGCAACCATATAGTGCTTAAATCTTGATACATAGATATACCAATCCATTGTTAAAGCGTAACTGCTAAGTAAACATAATCATAGGTACTTTACCTTTTAGTAGCACAAGTCTGGCTCTGCCCTTCTACAATACTTCCATGCTTATGAACATAATTTTCAAGGCCAGAAACTAAGCGCTCAATACATGACATTGACATAGGTAGTGAATTGTTATCAATTTGTTGAAGCAGATGATCGCGTCTTGATCCTTGACTATATATGTGCTCAACTATAAGCTCAATAGCAACATTCTGAGGATGCGCAAAGACAAAAAAGCAGATGAAAATTATTTCAGATAAGTACAGTCAGCATTAATGAAGAATCAGGTAAATATAACTATATAAGAAATAATATATTTGCATGAACAAAGGGGTAGTTTTTACTGCATTACTAAGCACGTATTTATAGACTATGTATATGCATATCTAAACTAGTTTACAAGTCAGTAGCTCCTCTATGTGGACCCACTAAAGTGTACTCATGAAACTTAGTTCGCTGAGTGAATGAGAGGTCAATCTGCTACAAAGAGGTGGACATTCTGGACTCAAGTCATGTATATTATAAAATATTCTGTAAAAATTGAAAATGTCCACTTTGAATTTAAGAAAATACTATCATAAGGTCCTACCTGAAACTGATATGATTAGCACTAACTTATAGTTCAAGAATAAACTTGAAAGCTAATGTTCACAGGCATATCCCCAAAAAATGCTAACCAAGAAACCAATATTTGAATTACAACATGACAGGTAGATTCTACTTCAAAATTCGCAAATTAGAACAACTAATATGTTGTTCAATAATCTCGAATCCTGGTTATAAAGAATTATTCCCAAGAACCTTTTTCTTTTTGTATTAAGAATTGAGAGCATTGAGGTGCATCGTATGATGATGATATAATAATATAAAAAGAACATATAATACATAACAGTGATACAAATGCGCCTCATAACATAGCATGTGCTATAACAGGCACACTACATAAAATTAATGAACAGTAATTTTCTTTAAAGGGAAGAGAAGCAAAAAGAAGTGACGGTAAACTGTGGCATGGGCTTGTCGAATGTCGCAGCAGTTTTTTCATAGCACAATACTTACTTCAAAAATGTAGTTTATGCCTCAAAAAGAAATGGAGAAACGCTCATAAAGCTTTAGCACAGAATAAATACATCAAGTTCAACATCTAACAATGTCAAAAATGTAATCCTTATTCATGCAAGTTCCTAGACATTTAGACAGAGATACAACACAACCTCACAAGTGCTCAAAAAGTAGAGAATACAGTGTAGATCAGTAACGATTCAAGTCCAGCGACCTTATCCAAACAGAGTTCAAGGGTAGAAGAACAGCTTGCAAAGTTGTGTTGTACTTTGTTCTTCAATTCTACTGCGCTGTTCTTCTACCCTTGAAGTAGCAGCTTATAGTTATTTGAAGCGTTTTCCATTAAAACGGTTATGAAGCATGCTTTTAAAAACTCTTAGCGGAAAGCTCTTGTTGAATTTTATAACATTTGTCAACCTGATCTGTATAAAGTTGGTCCCAAGTTCCTGATGAGAAACTGCATAAACATACAAGACCGGTCAAATGATCAGTAGATCTCCAAACTCCAACTCCGAACTCTCCAAAATGCATTTCAGGTATATCTATGTCATTTCCCAGTGTGCGCAATATATGACCAATAACAAACCATTAAGAAATAGAAGATATTCCACAAGGCGTACAATCAAGAAATCCACAGGTAAGTGTGTCCCTACTGGTCTTTGAACCCTTACTTTGCAGATACTAACAGTTAGATCCTTGAAGCTAATTAGATCACAAATTAGTAATGGAAAAAAATAATGGTACCAACAAAAGGAACACAGAGAAACTAAACACTGCATGTATTTGCATCCTAAGCAATTATGATGTAGCATTGAATACAGCAAGCCTGCTAGTTATATTATAGCAGTTAGAAAAAATCAAAAGATTTTCACCACAGTTTAAACATTAAAGCTGTTGAAGAAACAGCAAGTATTTATATATTAAGGAAACATCTATCAAATTAACAGATAAACAAAAACTATGTAAATACATAATTTTTTATATACTGAGAAGTGTAGCATGAAGTCGGCTTACTTGATCTTTTAATACAAGCATCTGCAAGATAAAGCAGACCAAAAAGAGGAGTAAGAAAGCAGAAATTAAGAACATGGATTTAAAACATGCAGCATAAAATGTAACAGCTGGACATAGGCTTGTTAGGAACTCTGGTTAACCCTAAAACCAAGGGCTCATATCATCAGGACATATATATTTCGCCAAAAGAACAATGGGTTGTGTTCCATATCCTTACAAGTAGAAGGAAAGCAATACTAAATGGACCATTATCTGGTGGCTGCTACATGCGAAGGGTTTATAAACTAGAAGGCTATGCATAATAATTTCATGCATGACTGGGTTGTACTTGGTGTTAATTTAGTCAAAGCACCTTATTTGATGTGACTATCAAGAAATGGGACTCTTCAGGTAAAAAAAATTTATATGCCAAACCAATTTTCCAGAAGTAAATCAAGAAATCCTAATCATGCTGTCGCAAGTGCTGCTAACAAAGGTTTTGTACTGGGAAAGCAAACAAATTAGCTTCAATATATCACTCTTTTGAATCTGTAAATGCTGGTGCATGACAGTCAGGCGGAGGTCTTTGAGGAAAAAATCCCTCCGAGCGACAAGCGTCGTAAGAGAAGTAAGAGGACATAAAGGTATGATTGATTTCTTGAATTATTGTTACATAATCATTCCCTTGCTTTCAAGGGAAGTATAGTTGGGGAACTCGAAAATATGCAAAATTTTGTGGGTATTACCTTATTAAAGTAAGGATCTCTCTCTCTCTCTCTCTATCGCTCTCTCTCTCTCTCTCTCTCTCACACACACACACACACACACACACGTACAAATATTTAATATATGTCCCTCTTGAACACACATGTGATCACATAATTGAATTCTCCTCCTAATGAACACACGCTCATGTTTGGCACACACTCACTCACGCGCTCACAGAGATACAAAGAACTTAATATGTGTTGGTTTAAAAAGTTGCTGGAGTTGCTTTCGAAAAATGCATGGCCAATTCACACCATTTATCAATTTTCATACTTCTAGATATGAAATATTATATGATATCCCCCCCCCCCCCCAAAAGAACCAAAAAAAAAAACATCAACTGGTCCAAAAATTTATTTTCTTTAGAATTTACAACCACCTGACACATGGGCAAAAGGTCTTCGAAATGAAAATTTTCTGTGCATTTTGAAAGTTCAGCACAGAAATTTCATGTGGCTTCATCTCGTTCATACCCACAAAAGCATATATTTATTGTGTGATTTATGTCTCTGTGTTTGCACATGCGCATGTGTGTAGTGATGGTGCAAATAACTGAAATGGTTGTACGTGATTGAGGATAAACCTTTTGAACAAAGTGAACCATCCATGCCACGAGTTCATCAAATTTTTCTTCCTCCAAAGTGGAAAGGCACACTTCAGTCCCACTACAGTGGATTATAATACAACAATATTTAATATAACCTCCGGATTATATTTCAAAATCAATGCCTGCAAATCATTAAGAACATACTATAAAATTGGTGAAAAGCATGCCTGAATGTCCCAACATTTTTCTGCGTGGGAGGCAGCCTTTTTTGCCTTGTTGTAGATGAGAGGGCTTCTTTCAAATTCAAACGGAAGTGATGGATTTCTTTATCATGAATGCCTGTACGCCACAGAAATAAACAAACACATGATTTGTATAGTTACAAAAAGATATTATTGGTTTGTACTTTTCCCGTCCATGGAGCTGAAGAAGAAACAGCCTACCGGTAGTAGTGATAGAGAGTACACCATCTGCAACAAATAAGAAATGCATTGTCAACACGCATGATGAACAAAGGGAGAGAGATAGGATGGCGCTTGTTAACTAACTAGAGTTCTTTTTCTTTTTCCTTTTCATTGCCTTCTGTTTTCTTTTTCTTGAAGGATGAATAACTATTATTCCACGCTAGCAGCTGCTAAAATGTAATGATTCAGAAAACCTTGGATGGCATTTCATAAAAAAAAGTTATACAAGGTTGGCCTGAAAGTGAAGTATGTACCATTAGTCCATTTTAGGGAGCCCATTATTTGAACCACCTCAAGTCTTGAACTATGACCTATCAATCTTTTCAGTTGTCCGCTCTAACCAAACAACCAAGCTCCTCTTGGATGGTTTACACAATAGAATTTCAAAGTTATTTGCATGCAAAATTGCTAACATCCATTTTTTGTTAGCATATGATACCTGTTCTATATGCATGGTCAACAAATCAACTGTCACGTTAGCAATGCCAACAGACAACACTTGGAGAAATTATAAGAGAAACTCCTCGATGCAAAATTTCTCAAAATAATGTGTTTATTATCTTCTAAGACGTAAAACATACACATTTTCTTATATTTCTCCATTTCTGGCCATTTTATATCAAATGAGCTACAGAATACCAAGATTTAAACCTGAACTGCGCACTTAAACAAGAGAACACAGCGATTACCCCATTTATCAGACATCGCAAATCTCACAATGTCCAGTTCCTGGAACTCCACCAAGCTGCTGCCAATGCCAGTGTCGGAAACTGTTCAAAATAGCATTGATTAGTAAAACAAAATTCAATGGACATTTAGTTCAATGTTGCTAGATTTGATTTTGAAAAATGCTCTTCTACTGAAGAAATCAAATTGTCAATATCAACTCCCTTTTTGGGTTACATTTTCAATTTAAATTGTATATCAAACACTTACTACGAAAATAATAAATTTTTATTGATAATAACAAAATCATAACAGACGTCTAGGGTTAGAAAAGGAAAATCTCAATAATTTAACAATGATGGAAAAAATACTCGCTAAAACCCTAAAAAAAGGCCATTAAAATTTCCGCTCTCTTACTTGAAATTCGAACAGATGGAGGATTTGAATCTTCGGAAAACTTGAGGGAAATCGTTAATCGACAAAGGGTTCCTGAGAGCTGGCATCTTCGCATCGATGGAGCGATCAGCTGAATTTTTTTTTAAAATGTTAAAATATTTAGATAAAGTGTGGAGAACTTTAGGATTCAGCATATAAAATTGATTAAGAAATTTTGTATTTCTTACGATTGGGATCAATTTTCGAGCGGCAGAATAAGAGTTTTCCATGAAGGAGAAAAAAGGGTTTTACTCTGCTTCGTAACAAAAATCAATATGCTTTTGCGTAAATTATCAAAAACCCCGAACAGATTTTACCGCTAACAAAAAAAAAAAAAAAAAAAACTGGCTCCGAATTCCAAAAAATTGTCAAGACAGTTTTCTGAAATAAACAAATTTAAATTAATATAATTAAAAATAAACCACTTTCAATATTACAAAAATAGATAACTTTCTATTACTGGGCGACACGTTAACGCCAGCTCAGCGCTTACGCTGGCGTGTGAATTTTTTTTTTAAGGGATAAAGTTTGAAACTGCACTCATTACAAATGTAAGGGACACGGTTTCAAACCGCGCCCGTTAAAAATGAAGCAAAAAAATATGAATCGTTAATGGGCGCACTTTCAAAGTGCGCCTATTAATTTTATCAATGGGTGCACTTTGAAAGTGCACCCATTGATTTTCATTGGACGCACTTCTAAAGTGCGCCCAATACACCATTTTTATTGTGGGGACTTTGTTATTTTTTTGGCGCAATTGCAAACTGAGCCCAAGAAAAAAAACATACTCATTTACGGGTTTGTGTATTTTTATGGCGCAGTTTGCAAGTGTGCCCCCAAAAAGAGACACAATTATTCACGGGTCTGTTTTTTTTGGCGCAGTTGGCAACTGCGCCCTAAAAAAATATATACCTGTGAATAATTGTGTTTCTTATATGAAGAGTTCGATCTCTTCCTCTCTATCTCGAATCTCACTCTCTGTGCGATGCTCTCTCTCACTCTCTCAGATCTCATCATCATCACCATCTCTATCTTTCTCCCTCTCAGGTCTCGGTCTCGCTCTCTCTCAATGTCAAGATCTTCATCTGCAGGATTGCCATCAATCGATGAAATCAAGAGGTGCATCTCTTACATCGTCGTGAAATTTGTATACACGAGGATGGACTACTCTAGTTACGAAGACATTCTCTATTGATTACGGGGGGTATGAACCAGCCGATGAAGATTGATCGTGAAATCTTGCGGCTCTTGCACTTAGCCGTATTAGATGCGCTCATGTTTCCCCCTAAAAAAGTAACCCATGACCATCATGAGGAAGCAAATCGTCGTCTCCACTTCTTTCATTTTATGGGACTTCTTTCTGGTCGCAATATCGAGTATTCCGCAGGCTCTCTCTACTGCATCTTTATGCACCGTCGGATTTTGAACCATCTTAAACTCACTCGAGATTCCACGGTAGGTGATGAGGCCATTGATGTTATTACAAAGCGGATCAATTTTGTTGCTGCGGAGCTCAGTACCAAAGATAATTTATTTATGAAATTTTAGTAAAGAATTATGGTGTTGTTACTGTTCTTACTATCTATTTTGTTTGCGGCATTTGCGTGTATGTTATGGATATGTGTACTATGTGTGTGTGTGTAATATGTTGTGTATGAACATGTGTTTGTGTGAGAGAGAATCAAGGTTTGAATTAAAATGGTTTTTTTTGTAAAGAATTAATGTTTGAAAATCGGACAGCGCCTCCTTCATAAATCTTGAATAAAATTCATATACAAAAATAGTAAAATAATAGCATCCACAGACGGAGCTAACTCAACATCCAAACAGCGGAGACACGATTCACGTAATATATACGACGCCTAAACGATGAAGACCAATAAACTGAAAACAATAAACTGTAAAATAAATAAAGTTAAGCCGACTCCACACAAGTTCGACTACAAACACAATACAACACAATATTTCGTGCAATCTAACGAAGTCGTCGCAACATCCTTGGTGTCCTCTTCTTCGCTACAGGACGTCAAGGTTTTGACGGTCCGGCTTCGTCGGCAGCAGGTGGCTGAGACAGCTCTGGCTGTGATGGTCCATACTCATACCCATCGGGATGCTGAGACGGCCTTGGTTGTGCCCATCTAAGTATTGTTCATGCATATGTGATAGGAATGGCTGGTGCGGACACAGGTGATGGACGCACGGGTGGTGCAGGCACGGCCGGTGGACGTGTGAATCTGTGCCTCGTCATCACACTCCTGATGAGGGTCTTGATGTTCATAAAGCGGCTCGCTGAGTCCCTACTGTCACTAATCCCCTCATCAGTTATATTCTCGAACGCGTAAATAGTTTGGACCTATATTGATGGTAAATAAGATAATGAATTTCTAAAAGATAAGATTATAATTTTATAAGGTTTGATATAAAGTTATCAAATCTCTCTCTATCGGTCCTCGAGGTATATATGAGGTAGGCGGAGGGACGAATGTGATGACGAATCTGCGGGTAATCATCCAATACTAGGTAAGGTACCGGTCTATCGGTATACCTGGTTGTATCTCATCGGTTATATGGTTTACCCGACTGTACCATCGATCCACCGAATTATGATACTCCATGAGCCAAGCATCTCCAGCTAGCGTTCCACCCTGACACAGTGTCTGCTCCACCATGCCTGGTATGTGCTGCATCAAGTCGAACTGGCAAAGGATATGAGTTTGGCACGTGCATCTGAATAATATCGTTGCAGATGATCGGCATATGTATACACCAAAAGCCAGCGCCCGCCAAGCATAATGGAAGCAGAGTGCCCAACAGGTCAGGTGTGTACGGTGTCCACGTAACAGATTCCTCCTCCATGACATTGAACTCATTGCGGTAGAAGCGAAGGCTGCGATCCGGTGTCATATCCCATGACATGATCACATTCCACCTGCATATAGATTACACACAAGTTAATATTCTAAAAAAACTTAAAATTTGAAATATGCGCATAGGTTCAATTATTTACTGGCAACCATATGGCCTTTGGCCATCTAAAACGAACTGGGTCGTAATGGTCGGGCGACCGATAAAGAGATATATCCATAACCATATCTGAAATAAAATACGATTTACATTGATATCAATTTAATTACGCAAAATTACTAGAACGCGGTTTTAAGTATTTTATACCTGAAGAAGCGTCAAACAGCCCCCAAAACTCTTCTTCTCTATCAATCCAGCCGTCCTCAGCTCGTTGTAGAGGAATGACAAAACTGCACTTCCCCACGATAAAGTGACACACTGATCAAGATCAGCTAAAAGCAGGAGCCAGGAAAGACTAACTCTGCTCTTACTCCTATTCGGGAATAAGCGAACACTATCTGATATAAAATATAGGCTCGTGCGTGCTGCTAAATCACCGCAAGCGTAGCATCCACTGTAGGCTCAGCACTGAACGCCCCCGCAGCCAAATCAAGTTAATACTACTGCATCTTCTCTGCCCAATAGGCGAAACCCTACCTAACAAGCTGTAACGCCCTAGCACGATCGTACATTATTTGAAGATTTTAATTAGTATTTTGAATTTTATTTTATTTATTATTTGGATTGTGATTGGTTTGAATAGTATATGTGTCTAACAGACCCGATCCGTTTGCATGAAACCCGTTATGGTGCTAGAGTATCCTCTATTAATATTTATCTGTAGACTAAATCTATATGAATCTTTAATAATAAATATAAAACATTTATATATATATATATATATATATTTATATATATATATATATATATATATATATATTTCTGATAGCTATACATTATTGATAGTTTTTATATATTAATTGTCGGTATGTTTTAGCTTATTCAAATATCTTATGTAACATCATATCACGATCGTACGTTATTTAACGATTTTAATTAGTATTTTGAATTTTGTTTTATTTATTATTTGGGTTGTGATTGTTTTGGATAGTATATGTGTTTAACGGACCCGACCCGCTTGCATGAAACCCGTAATGGTGCTAGAGTATTTTTTATTAATATTTATCTGTAGACTAAATTTATATGAATATCTAATAATAAATATAAAACATTTAAATCTATATATATATATATATATATATATATATATATATATATATTTTCTGGTAGCCATACGTTATGGATAGTTTTTATATATTAATTGTCAGTATATTTTATTTTATTCAAATATCTCATAATATTATATTGATGATTATTTATTACAGGTAAATTTTAAATATCCTAAGATATTGTGGTTATAATATTTTTTTTCTTACCATTAGATTTATGCTTTAAGTGGGCTACGTATGTACAGATAATTTCTAGTATATTTTTTAAATTTAGTGGAGACGGATCAGGGATCTTAATATTTTTATATAATATTTTAGTCATTTAGTTATATATATATATATATATATATAAACCAAATATTCTATAAAAATAAAAAAATATTTATACAAAAACTCTCTCTCCCTCTCCCTCTCTCGCATATCCCCTCTCTCTCTTTCATTTCCCTCCTTTCATCGCACCCTATCGTTGCAATAACACCTTGAGCAAACTTGGAAACCTTAGACGAGTTTTCAAGTTTCTGTCTTGCCTTATTCGTCGTCTCCATGCGCGTGCTCGTCTTCGTGATCGCGTTCGAGGCAAATTGTTAACTTGCTATATGTTATAATTACATAATATGCGTATATATTATCGTGATATTATATATATTCTATCATTTTATGCGATTGTTATTTTATCATCTCATGTCGGTTAACTAATTTAACAAATAACCCTCAATAATAAGCTTAAGTTATAATAAGTTTAGTGTATATTAATATATAAGATATTTAATTTGTATTATTTAATGATACATTGTAACTAGTTGAATAACATGCGGTAAATGAACGCTCATTATAATTATATAACTACAGGATAAATAATGAGAAAGTATTCGATATTTGTCGTAGTATTATTTCCGATTGGTAAGTTAATATTATGAGATAGAAGTTTAAATACAAAATATAGAAGTTAAATATAAAATAGTAGTTCAAATATATTGATAGTTATGTTTGCATTTTACTAGTTTAATAACCATCTCCTTATTATAAGTATAAATATCGAGTATAAAATACTCATATAAATCAATTCTAAAACAAAATACTATTATTAATTCAGTCAGATTAATATCATGAATAAGTAATAGTCGATTTGATCCTATAACTAATTAACCTTAAACATGACACGCTTATTAACATATATCCGTTAGTGTTTACTAATATTCGATTATAACTGTATTTCCTACTGTATACCATAATTTGGTTGGAATATGTGATTGTGAAGTAGATACATTACCCGACTGATTACATCATCCCTGACATGCATGTACATAAATTCATAACTTGTACCCCACCATCCTGTTACTATTACCGTTATCATGCTAATACCTATTGACTGTAATACTTACTGGTGCAAACAATTCTGACTTGTTGTCCTGATGGGCATGACTTATTGTCTAGATGGGCATAACATGTACATGATTGTTCTTGTATTGGCATTAGGTAGATATTATATTGATATCTGACTTGAACATGAAACCTGGGGAAAATGGAAAATCAAGAATGTAACTGAAACGTAACTCAAGAGAATATTATTGTTGTCGTGATTCCGCGAGTGAACGGAATAACCATTGTTGATTATACCGTAGTTCCGTAGGGAATGAACGGGGTATTGTACCGTCGTTCTGTAGGGAATGAACAGGATATATACTGTTGAGTCACGATGATGATTATATTAATTGGTTTCAAATACTTTTAAGATAGAGAACCTAGACACATGAACCCATAGGATACATGCGATATGATTGACTCCATATATGTTGCTTGTTACATTACATGTTATTGCTATTGCTGATTGTTAGTGAGATTTAATGTGCTTACGCTATTTGTGATCAAAGAATTTACCGCAATCAATAACGGTGTTGCTTGATAGCTAGCCGGTTGAGTACGGGTCGGTCCACAAAGAGATGGATTCCTTTTCTTTATGTTTTAACGAGTTAAATCCAAAAGATTTTGGTTTTTATTTTAAGATCTAAGAATGAGATAAAAGTTTATAAACAGCTTGCTAGGGTTAAGATTAGGTTAGTTTGGAAAATCAATTATTCTCACCGCTTTCTATGCCCTAATTAAGAACTTTTGGGTGTTAAGGTAATAGTTAACAAAGGGGAATTAGCACGATCGGGAAGAAACTAGGTTTCTTCCCTTTGGTCCTTGTCCGTCCTTTCTTAACTCTTATATCTAACCTCTATGGAAAACAATCACAACCGGTATTTAACTATGGTATCACCGCTACCTCGTGGGATAGGATGCCGTAGTGAGCGGTGTGTGTTTGTATGCATAGAGTCTTACTTTAAAATGTTGAACGGGTAAGAAAGGGATGAGAGATTTTCATCTCTCAAACCTTCCCTAAACTTAACCCTAACAAGTGAGGAGCTACCCACTCATTAGGGATTTGATAAACGAGTTCATTTTTTTTAATGGTTTTAATTTAATAACTCAGATAAAAAATTTATAACTACGGCAAATAAAAAATTTATAACTACGGCAGATAAAAAGTTTGTAACTACGGCAGAAAAGAAATTCAAGATAAAAAAAACTTACTTCTTTATTGAAGCACTCTTTGACAGATTACATGGAGTTGAAAATCTAAGATCTAGAAATTAAAAGAGGCATCTCAAAAGAGACACCCAAAAAGAGGCACCAGAATTATTGGCCTTTTGCTTTCCTATTTATAAATACAGGAAACCCTAGGTTACATTCTGATCCATTCATAAATTTACAAATCTACCCTAAGAAGACCCGGTCAACGCACCGTCTTATCCACCGACACGTGCATTGCACGGCCGCAGATCCGCGGCCAAAAGCCTTGTTTGGCCGCGGTTCCGCGGCCGTTTGATGGGCTATTGGGCTCATTTCTTCAAGTATTCTTTCTGTTGCTTTTTCCTTATATTTTCTTCACTTGGTTCTTCAGAATGTCTTCTAGTTTCTTCCAGATTTCCACAGTGCATAATGTTGTGGACTTTTTACCATTCGCTTCGTGTTGAAGTCTTGAATCTTGTGCTGCCTTCCTGCTTTGTGAAATCGAACTGTTTGCTGATCTTCGTTTGTCTCTCAAACTGTAGGCATGATAAAGATTCTTCTATTTGTTGGTCGTAGTCTCACTTTTGTAGCGTCTTTTCACCATTTTCACTGTGTTATTCCGAGAACCTGTAACTATTCAACAGACATGGATCAAAAGCATCTATTTATTTGCAAAATAAATAAGAATGTGGAATATAATAATGCAAAATTATGATATGAACAAATACCCCCAAACTTATCTTTTGCTCGTCCCGAGCAGAACTAGTTTTATTCTCGAAAAAGCCTAACCTTATTTTCGCAGGGAAACGCGATTGCACTAAGCTCGTGCAACAAGCCGTTAAACCTCTAGGTGTCCCTAGTAGGAGGAGTGTTGTCTCCTGAGGGTTTTCAGCGGATACTACCCACAAAATCCGATCAATTTGGCCTATTGATTTTCATTCTTCAATTCAGTATTCTCGTAAGAAATTCTATTATGCTCAACTGAGAAATCATCAACCCATATTTTTCACGCTTCCTTATCATTTAACTTAAGATTGTATATGTTCTGTGAATTAGCTTTTAGCATCTTTTGAATTTTCCTTCTAAGGTTCCATCTCAACTTAGGAATTTTTATTATCTCTATTAAAAATATAAGCTCTATTTTTCATTCCTATCTCTCATCCAAACTCCAATCATATACCCCTACGTGTGTGTATGTATCACCCCTACACTTGGAAATTCAAATAAAGCTATTATACTCTTGTCCATCGTCCAAAGTACTTTTAATTGGTGAATTTTTAGATGAAATAGCTCACACATCCTTCATGCGACCGTTAATACTTCTTGAGCTACTAACGACTGATTACAAAATGTGTTTGCGCATTAAGCCGTAATTCCTCGTCTTGTGATACCTAAGACTTTAGCAGTGACTCCTAAACCAGTTGGTCTAAGACACTAGGTGATAAAGCACTCGCTATATATTTTTTATTTTACGCAGACTTGAGTAATTACAAAACCAGTGTTCATTTTTTTATATCTCTTTATTCACACTTATACTTTTATTTTATTTTCCTTCATACTAAGGCTTTTAGACAAGAGCATTTCAAGGTATCCTCTACTATTCCAAGTTTCAAGGTTTGTGTTCGTGCAAGTTGTAGGGTATATATTTTCAGAATTTAGACTTAAGCTTAGGAATTATTTTTCAGACTTACACTTCAATAAAAATTTCAATACTCTTCCCTTATTTTGACTTAGCCCAAGAAGTGAACTTAAAATTTGCTTATTTCTAAGTAAACCACAAGGACATATATTTTCTACCGTTAAATTTTAAGAAAGGTTATTTTTAGGGTTTTTAATTTACTAAGTTTTGGATCTAGTTTTTCCTAGCTAGTTAACCGTCTTGTTAAACTTAAGTCAATTATGGCCAAAATTGATTTTTTCAATTTTTATAATTTTTATAATTTTTCAATTTTTATGGGTTTTAAAATAAGTATGCAAATGCAAAAATATACATATGAATGCGAAGGAAGAAAGCTTACCGAACACACCCCCAAACTTAAACTTGACAGTGTCCTCACTGTCAGGCTACACCAAGAGGGTCAAAATTGTCGGCACTCCCCTGTTTATTTTTTTAATTATTAACAGAAAAAGAACACAAAATATATATACACAAAAAGATTCCCCCAAACTTAAGTGAAACAGTGTTTCCACAGTTTAAGCGTTAAAGTTCAGAATTAGGGGGGGAGAAAAAACACGGTATCAAGCTATACAAGGCCTTACACAGGCCAAAGGTTAGCACCAACCATTCAAAATTTTTATCGTTATAATGGTGTAGTTGGTGAAAGAATGGAGTGTAGAGAAAAGAAATGAGAAACACATGAGACCATATGGAGATAGAATCAGTATACGGTCTCGGTGGAGGAGAAGAATGGCGGAAGGGAAAAAGAAGTGATGGTGGTTCGACTTCTTCAGGTGGAGGTTGATTAATCACAAAATCCATGTCGTTTAGGAATGCAAGTTCGTCAGCAAAAAGTTCTTCAAAACTCTCATCGATGTAATTGAACATTTTGCTGTCGGTAAGTTTTGTGCCAGAATTTATCAGACTTGATTTGTCAAAAATTATGGAGGTAGGAGACTCGAAAAACTCATCTACCTCATTTTCAAAAGTATCCAAATCAAGTTGGTTTTCTGGAATGATCAAACTTGAATTATCGGATTGCGATTCATCAACACTCACTAAATTATAGAAAGAATAGAAGAAGAACCTGAGAAAGTGGGAGAAAGAAGTTGAATACGAACTTAAGGGTGCAGATGGAGTGTATAAATTAGCACAATTTGTAATGACCGATGTGTAAAAAATGATTGTGCTAATCTATCAACCCACTGAGAAATGAGGTCAAATCCCTCAAGATTCGTGAGCAAATATGGGTACGTCGAACTTGGTAAACCAGACATTGAAAATGAAAGGGATACAGTCTCTTGCGCGGTCGGAACGATGGAAAGGACGAAGGGGAGTGATTTAGGAAGGGTCACAGTTAAAGGTTCAGGAGGGTGTACACAGTCAATGGAAAGAACATGATGAATTGGCAAATCCGACCCATCAAACAAAACTGGTTTATCCTTAATAATTTCCTCAATATTCTCCTCAAAATTTAGCTTATCCATGCCATTCTTATCAAAATCAAGATGCATATGAAGTTCGGGAAAAACATTTAATTATTCGGGATGATGAATTGGAGAGAAAAACCCGGCCAAATCTGCGGGTTCATCATCCAAAATATTTCCTGCGTCAATATCCTCAATCAAGTGAAAATCAATTTTTTCGGACACCTCATCAAAAGCATGTATATTTATTAATTCAGGTTCTAGAGTGGAGGTGTAGAGGTCAAAAGAAATGGGTGTGGGTTCACTCGAAAGGGACTCTTCACAATCAGGTAAATCAAACACTACAAAATCGCACAACTCATTACACGTTTTATCTTCAACTGGTGGATCATTTGGGACACTTGCTAGACATTCAAAACCAGAGTTGTGGGATTCAATTGGGGATGGGTAGGTTTGATTGGGATGTGTGTACAGCTCACTCTCACCACTCAAATTCTCACTCTGTCCAACCGCCTCATCATACATTGGAAAATTTGGAGCTAGTTGGAAACTAGCTACCGGTTCACTAGGTTGTCTTGATGACTTAAGGACGGCAATGGACGCATCCAAATTCTTCATCTGTTGGTTTGTCACTATAATATATGCTTCCAATGACTGTTCCAGACTAGACATGGGTTGTGAATGGGTTTCAGTAAAAGATTCAAAATTGTTTGGATTCTGGAAACTCCCAAATGGCTGTGTAGAAGCAATGTCTAGGGAAGGTGCGAAAGTCAGGTAGGACCGGTAGGAATTGAATGGTTGGACAGGAGTAGGATCAACATTTGGATAAAAAGATGAATGGACTTGTTGATCCCGAGAACTAGAAGTGTTGAAAGGAGTGAAAGATCGGTTACGAGATTGTTCGATATGTTCAGCAATAGACATGGGTTTCGGAGTTACAACAGGACTTGAAGAAGGAGTATCAACGTAAGAAAGTGGTGAAGGTTGAAACGGTTGATACAAAGTGGATTGCGGAGTCCAACTGTTTCTCCTAGACGCTTCTATTCGATCTTTCAAAGAAATTTTGGGCATGGAGGGGTCGTCCGTAATTCAACCAAAACAATTCGCATAGGAAGCAAAGTTTGGTTCAAGGTACCAAAGTTCGGCAAGAGTTTTGGGAGGTGGGGTACCCATGATGTGAGAAAGGAGAAGAAAAAGAATGTGATGATTTTTTTTATTTTAAATTTTTTTATTTATTTTTTAAAAAATTGTTTTTGGAGTTTTGAAATTTTTGAAAGTGTGTTTTTTTAGAAATAGTTTTGCAAAAATTTGTACGGAACTACGGCACAATCACAATTTATATATGCATAATCAACCCTAGAGCTAGGGTCTCCTAAGTCAACTAGACCGCTCCTAACTGTTCCAAAGGGCAAGTTGTGAGATTCTCAAATCGTCTCTTCACCGTCAATTGTGGCCAGATAAGCACAAGTAAAGAAAGGAGAGGTCCGCTCACGAATCACCGTGAGACGGGCCTTTTAAAATTACCTTTTCTACTTGTCTAGCCTAGGCACCACAAAGTCAGGTTTAGATAAACGATCGATGCCTATAACTTTTCCTTTGTCCTAATGAGCACGACAGTCCTTCTAATATTTTTTATTTAACTCGAGGGTTGATGCAAAATGCTTTTTGTGATTTTTGGGGTCCTAGGAAGGGTAATGAAATCCCCACCCAATCTTGATTGGTGTTATAGCCCCTTAAAAGTCCGTTTTAAATATGCAAAGCAGTAAACACACAAAAATCTAAAACACTTCCAAATTTTTTTAATTTTGCAGCGCAAAGAATCCTGCTCAAAAACAATTTATTGGAGAGGGAGAAGAATTTTTGCATAAAAAACCCTGCAGGAAAATTTTTCAGAGGACTACAGAGGGCAGATGGGAGGAAAAGAATACTTACGGAGAAGATTCCACCCGCTGACGTCACCTACTGGCCGCGGTTCTGCGGTCAAAAGAGAGATATTGCGGCGGTTCCGCGATCTATCAGTCGGTTCAGATCCCCAAAAATTTTCTGTTTGCTGTTTTGATTATCCGCTGTCTGTTCAGATCTTCTGTTTGCTGTTTTGTTTGCTGGATTTTTCGAGATATGAATCTATCCGTCTTCTTTTCCTGCACAATTCACACAATACCTCTCAAAAAGAACAAGATGATTTTCATTTTTATCGGATTTAAAAAAAAAATTGTTTGTTTTTAAATTTTTATAATTTTTAAATTTTTTTATTTTTTATAATTTTTTTATATTATCCCGAAATTACACAAAGAAAGAGACTACCGTCTCCCCGGCAACGGTGCCATTTGATTGTTTGAATGTTTTATGTGCTTTCTCTTTTTAGAAAGATGAATCAAAGAATATTAACCGCAATCAAGAACGGCGTCGCTTGGTAGCTAGCCGGTTGAGTACGGGTCGGTCCACAGGGAGATGGACTCCTTATCTTTGTGTTCTAACGAGTTAATCCAAAAAAAATGGTGTTTTTATTTTAAGATCTAAGAGTTCATTTTTGTGATTTTAATTTAACAACTACGGCAGATAAATAAAATTAACAACTACGACAGATAAATAAAATTCATAATTAGGGCAGAAAAGAAATTTATAACTAAGGTAGAAAAGAAATTAACTAGGGCAAGATAAAAAAAACTTACTTCTTTATTGATGCACTCTTTGGCGATTACATTGAATTGAAAATCTAAGATCTGGAATTTAAAAGAGGCATCTCTAAAGAGGCACCCAAAAAGAGGCACACTCCAAAAAGAGCTGTAGGATTCCTATTTATAGAGAATAGAAACCCTAGGGTTTACATCTGATCCATATCTAGAATTACAAAGATACCCTTAAGAAAACCGAGTCAATGCACCGCTGCACCGACACGCACAGACGCGCACCGCACGTGCACAGCATGGCCGCGGATCCGCGGCCATAAGCATGGTTTGGCAGCGGTTCCGCGGCCATATGGTGGTCTTGATGCATAATTTCTTCAGGGCTTCATTCTGTTGCTTTTTCCTTCTATTTTCTTTACTTGGTTCTTCAGAATGTCTTCTAGTTTCTTCCAGATTTCCACAGTGCAGAATGTTGTGGACTTTTACCGTTCACTTTGTGTTGAAGTCTTGAATCTTGCGCTGCCTTTGTACTTTGTGAAATTGTTCATTGATCTTCGTTTGTTCTTCAAACTGTAGGCATGATAAAGATTCTTCTATTTGTTAGTCATAGTCTCACTTTTGTAACGTCTTTTCATCATTTTCACTGTATTGTTCCGAGAACATGTAATCTGCAACTATTCAACAGACATGGATGAAAAGCACCTATTTATTTGGAAAATGAATAAGAATGGGGAATATAATAATGCAAACTTATGATATGAACAATTGCTTATCGTTTATACTTATGGTATCTAGTTCTTTCACCTGGTATATACTATATTTCACACTGGTTATATTATTATGATATTTATGACGCACTAACGTCTGAGTTTTGCATGGCCCAGACACTTGACTTTAGCATGAGAGAATCGTGAGTACTTCGACAAGATTACCGATTAGTAAGGACCATTTCACCGATACAACTCTTATTGATGGTTAGGTATTCTTTTTCCTTGGATCTTTATTATTTCCGCTACTGTTTTCTGTTATTGTTCTTGAGACTATTGGACATATTTAGAGGTAGATAGTTATATTATTGTTCTTGTTTACCCATTGATAGCCTTAAAGTGACTATGGAAGGATGTTTTCTTACCGTAGATAGTATGACTGTTTTATCACATTCCATATTTATGGATTTTGGGAAGCGGGGTGTAACAAGGTTTTGTTGGTATCAGAGCATAGGTTTAGGTTAGCTGGACTTGGTTCAATTTGTAGTTAGGTATGGTACCCAATACATTTTTCTTGAGACCAAGAATTTTAGGAACATGTCCTATCACATTATTATCTTGTTATTCAAATTCTCGAATCTTATTTTTCCCCTAAACTCTTTTATCTCGACGATATGGAAATGGAATTACATCTCGGTTTGGAATCCTCTTGATTCATTATTGTTTCTCTCCACTTATTCTCTCGATTCTGATAGTAAGATTTGGGCGACTTAAATGGAGTTACGTGGTTGTAACTATATACCACGGTATAGTTATAATGCGGTACTCGATTTAGGTAATCTGGAGTCTTATTTCGATTCATTTTTTCTTGATTTATATTCGTTGTACTACTTTATTTTCTCTCGGTCTCATTGCTTACGAATTTAAGTCTTATCAAAAACTTAAATCCAACAACCACATTATATTTTTCCTCTTGTCCCGTAGTAATCGATCCATCTACGTTTCGAAAAATAAGGAGAAACACATGAGTGCATATGATGATTGCAGTAGTTCGAGATTGACCTCAGCGGGAGTGGGTACAAACCACTTCAAGGACGATCAGGTGGAAGATGTTTCATTGAAGAAGTTCTGATAGACCCGCCTCAATTTATTAGAGTAGCGCAGCGGAAGTGTGGTGGGCTGATAACCCACAAGTCTTAGAACAGACTTGTAAATTCATGATGAGGGGAACTATTTATGTGCATTGAAAGGTGAAATTCATGAACAAGTTGCAAATGAACCGCTGATAGTAGTTCGGGATTTCATGAACGTGTTCAAGGAAATCTCGGGTTTACCGCGAAAACAAGATGTAGAGTTCGCAATTGATCTTATTCCTGAACCAATGCTAATTTCAAAGGCTTATTATCCAACGACACCGGTAGAACTGGAAGAGGTGAAGAGACAAGTTTCTGAATTATTAAAAAAGGGTTGGATTCGCAGCAGTGGTTCACCGTGGGGAGCTCCAGTTCTTTGGTTAAGAAGAAAGATGGCACGCGAAGAATATGCATCGACTATCGAGAGTTAAATCGGGTGACCATCAAGAATAAGTACCCAATTCCTCTCATAAGCGAATTATTCGATCAACTCAGTAGCGCGAGAGTATTCTCGAAGTTGGATTTGCGATCGGGTTATCACCAAGTTCAGGTGAAAATAGAAGACATCTGCAAGACGGCGTTCCAAACTCGATATAGGCATTACGAGTATTTATTTATGCCGTTTGGAGTTACTAATACACCGGCGATATTTATGGACTTGATGAATCAAATCTTTTCACAATTTCTAGATCAGTTCATAGTAGTATTCATTGATGATATTCTGGTTTACTCAAGGAGCAAAGAAGAGCATGAAGAACACTTAAGAATCGCACTGCAGACATTGAGACAATAAAAACTGTATGCTAAGATTGGGAAGTGCGAGTTTTGGCTCGATGAAATAAAGTTCATGGGTCATGTTGTATCCAGAGATGGAATTGCAGTTGACCCTGAAAAGATTGTAGCTGTTCACGATTGGCCGGCTCCAAAGAATGTAGGGGAGATCAGAAGTTTCCTTAGGCTTGCTGGATACTATAAAAAGTTTGTGGAGAACTTCGCTCGGATAGCAAAACCCTTAACCAAGCTAACACGAAAGGAGATACCATTTGTTTGGTCCGAGAAGTGTGCGTTATCTTTTGGGGCGCTGAAGCAAAAGCTGACAACCACTCTTATTTTAACAGTATCAGATAGTTCTGGAGGATTAGTTATTCACTGCGACGCATCTGGAAAAGTTTTGGGATTTGTTTTGATGCAGCATGGAAAGGTTGGAACTTATGCGACGAGGCAGTTGAAGACTCATGAGAAGAACTACCCAACTCACAACTTGGAACTAGAAGCAGTTATTTTTGTGCTAAAGATTTAGAAACATTACATATTGGGCAAAAAGGTCGAGGTGTTTACTGATCTCAAGAGTCTAAAGTATGTGTTCACACATAAAAGGCTCAACATGAGGCAGCGTAGATGGTTGGAGCCGATGGCTGACTATGATCTTGATCTAAAATACCATCCAGGAAAAGTTAATATAGTACCGGATGCTTTAAGTTGGTTGCCAGCAATACAGATATTGACTTCATAGAAGGAGTTTATAACTGATTTTTAGAGATTCGAGTTGGAGCTCATACTACCAGATTTTTCGAAACAGTTGATGCAGTTGCAAATGCAGTCATCGTTAATTGATAGTATTAAGGCAGCACAGTTGCACGATCCTATATTACAGAAATTTCGAGGACAGGTGGAGGTAGGATTTTGAACAGATTTTTTGATTCATGAAGATGGTTCTTTGAGATATGAAAATCATTTGTGCGTGCCTAAAGTAGAAGCTCGTGAAGAACTCATGAAGGAGGCTCATAGTTTTGCATATTCGGTACATCCAGGAGGCACGAAGATATACAGAGATTTGCGACAACACTTTTGGTAGGAAGGCATGAGAAGAGAGATTACTCGTTACGTGTCGAGATACTTTGTGTGTCAGTAAGTCAAGGATGAACATCAAAGGGCAGCTGGTTTATTGCAACCACTTCCGTTTCCCCAATAGAAATGGGAACATATAACCATGGATTTCATGACAACATTACCACGGAATCCAAAGGGAAATAACGCAGTATGGGTGATTGTCGATTGTCTGACCAAGGCAACTCATTTCATACCATTTCGAGTTGGTCAGTCGACGGAGGCTTTGGCAGAGCAGTACATGCAGAAGATTATGAGATTGCATAGAGTACCAGTGAGTATTGTTTCTGATCGGGATATCCGCTTCCTATCACATTTTTGGAGGAATATATAAGAAAGTTTGGGAACTCGCTTGAAATTTAGTACGGCCTATCACCGTTAGACAGATAGACAGTCCGAAAGAATGATCTAAACTCTTGAAGATATGTTGAGAGCTTATATGTTAGACTTCAAGGGTTCGTGGGAGGATCATTTACATTTAGTGAAGTTCTCGTACAATAACAGTTTTCAGGCGACTATACAGATGACTCCATTCGAAGTATTGTACGGACATAAGTGTCACTCACTAGTATGTTAGGATGATGTTAGAGAAAGAAAATTGTTGGGAACGGAACTGATTGTTCAAACTGCAGAGAAAGTCAACTTGATTCGTGAGCATATGAAGGTGACACAAGATCGACAGAAAAGTTGTACGGATACCGGAAGAAGACTATTAGAGTTTGCTGTTGGTGATCATGTGTTCTTGAAGATATCACCGACTAGGGGAGTAATCCGGTTTGGTAGTCGAGGCAAGCTTACTCCTCAATTCATAGGGCCTTTCGATATCATTGATCATTGTCCACTGCCGAAAACAGAGACTGGGACATTAGGACGCCTGGCCTGAATTTTTGGGGCAGATGCTATTTGGATTAATCCTTCCACCTTTCCGAAGATGCCAAGTTGATTTATGACACCGTATATCGGAAGTTTGGACGGATGCGGCCGTTGTAGCAGACTTCGTCAGATTCCCCTTCATTTGCGAGGGGTTTTTGATTGTGGGGACGCTCCTCCCTGCAGGCGCAAGCCCCTGCAGTTAATTACGTTACCGCATCGCAATAACCACTTTCTCCTGCTCCAGAAGTTCACTTCGTGTCGTGTGTGTTTTTATTTGTTTAGATTGCTCGTGGATTGTATGCGGAGACTAATTTATGTCGTCGCCCATAGGGCGTGGATTAGTCCAAATCCGTATATCAAGATTTAGGTTTGTTTAGTTTGAGATTAAGATCGGCTTAAATGCATGTAAGCATTTGTAACTCGATTTGTTTTTGTTAAGGATACATTAGTCCAATTTGAGACTAAGATCCCCTTAACAATTTTTCAGGATCATTTTTATTTAGGATCCAACAAAAGAGCGTTTGGGCTCTGTTGTCTTAGTTTAGAGACATTTCGGTCCATTATCGCCATTTTGGAGGCGAAGTTCTAGTTTGAGAACATCTCAGTCTGTTGATCACCATTTTGGAGGTGAGATTTTAGTTTAAGGACGTCTCGATCCGTTGATCACCATTTTGGAGGTGAGAGTTTAGTTTAAGGACGTCTCGGTCCGTTGTTGCCATTTTACGCACACGTGTATTTATTACGTGACGGGATGAACAACGATGATATGGGATGCACCTAGTTTGGGGTGCAGTCTGATTTGAGGTGTGCACGTCAGTTTGGAAGTACACCAAGAGTTGTTGGTTGTTAGGACCCGCCACCTTTCTGAAGACGTTGAAGAATTACAATGACATATATCAGAGGTGTGGAGAGATGTACCCTTAAACCAAATCCCATATTTGAAAGAAAAGAGGGGCTGCTGTGGACCTAAGAATCATTAGTCATTTTTTAGACTAATATTATCTTAGAAGATATGGGATGAATATCATTTTGGATATCATCAGTTGAAAAGATCATTAGTCAAGTTTGGGACTAAGATCAATTTGGGGAATCATGAGCACAAGGGGGCTCAGTTGATTGGAAATCGAAGAGGTTTTGACCTTAGGAAAACTTAACCAATTTGGGCTAGGTCTGAGTCTCCATGGTTACCCAACAGTGCTAAGCACTGGTATATGCAGCACTCACGTGTATCCCGCGTGAGGCGCTGGACCAGTGTTAAACAATGAACTCCGGAGGCGCTCACGTGTGAACACGTGAGGCACTCAGAATCTTTGGGCGATGCTTTTTAGGTCTTATTCCCCCCTCTTTTATATAAGTGCTAAGCACTAGGTTCTCGTGGCACTCACGTGTGAACACGTAAGGCGCCCCAAATATGGGCAATGCCCTTTGGTTTTATTACCTCTTCCATTTACAGAAGTGCTAAGCACTTGATTGGGGGTCGCATGCAAAACTCGTGACTGCCTTAGGAAATGGTCCTTGCTCCTCTTTTAAGCACTCGCGTGGGAAATACGTGATACAGTCTCAGCCGTTTCTTTTTGTTCATTAGAAACACTCGCGTGGAAAGCATGTGAGGTCTCGTTATAGTGTTAAACACTAACGAATGACCATGCTGTTCTTCTGTGTTCTTGGAGATTTTGATATCTTATTAATGACATTTCTAGTCATTAGGATTTGGGTTTGGAAGGTCTCAGATTAATATCATTGTCTGAGGGATGAGGAATCAAGTTCTCTTCTTATTCTTTGCAAGAATTAAATTCTTTTTATAAGGTTAAACCCTAGTTTTTAGAGGAATTAAATTCCCATATGTTTTTGTAAGAATTAAATTCTTTAGACTCAGTTCTTTCCTCTAGGTTTTGAATCTGCATGACAGAATCTTCCTGATGAGAATTAAATTCTTAACCTGTGGAGAGATCTGCTTCTGCAGATCTCAACCAGAGGAAGAACTAAGTTCTTATATGAAGGGTTAAACCCTTAGAGATGCAAAGAATGATCTTTGTGTTTTTCCTTTATAAAGTGTTTTTTCGACGAAACAAGTCTTCGCTGAAGATTAAATTCTCTTATTTTTTTGTTTCGTCTGTTTTTCCCCTCCCCTTTTTTTCTCTTTTTCTCTCTGTGTGTCTCTCTTTCTGTTGCCTTCTTGAGACTTGAAGTCTTGGGCCCTTTATATAGTGGAGAGAAGTTTGTTTAATTCTCGAAATATCTCTCATTGAGAGATCCCAATTGATTTAATTGGTTTCAGAATTGATTTGGGGGATTTTACCCACCGTTGGATCTTTGATCCAAGGACTTTTGTTTTTATAGAAGATATTATTCTTGTTTTTAACAAGATTAGTGATATTCTTCTATATATAGAATAAAATTCTATCGAGCGGTGACATTTTAATCACCATTGGATTTTCAATCCAAGGGTGCTCAGTTTAACAGAGTATAATCTTTCTCTATTTAGGAAGATATAGGAAATATTTTGGATTTTTGATCAACTAACTCTCTGTTTAACAGAAAATATTCTCTCCGATAGAATTTAATTCTATATTTAATCACCGTTGGATCCTTGATCCAATGGTTTATTAAGTTATCAAGTAGAATTTAATTCTACACAAGTAGGTGTCCTCACGTGTTAACACGTGAGGTTTGCGGTTTAATTGCAGCGCTTAGGCGCTCACGTATTGGCACGCGAGGCTGGTTTAACCTAGTTGTAGTTTAATTGCAGTGCCTATTTATAAGTGTTCATGTGTTGGTACGTGAGGCTTGTCTAGCCTACTTACAGTTTAATTGCAGCGCCTATTTATAGGCGCTCACGTGTTGGCACGTGGGGCTTGTTTAGCCTACTTGTTGTTTAATTACAGCGCCTATTTATAGGCGCTCACGTGTTGGAACGCGAGGCTTGTTTAGCCTCCTTATAGTTTTAATGGCAGCGCCTATATGCCTTGCATATAGGCGCTCACGTGTTGTTGGCACGTGAGGCTTGTTTAGCCTACTTGTAGTTTAATTGCAGCGCCTATTTATAGGCGCTCATGTGTTGGTAAGTGAAGCTTGTTTAGCCTCCTTATAGTTTTAATGGCAGCGCCTATATGCCTTGCATATAGACGCTCATGTGTTTAACACGTGAGGCTCGAATAGTGGGCATCTCCGTAATCGCCTTAATCTTCGATGGGTCTATTTCGATGCCTCGATGTCGTATGATGAATCCTAGGAATTTGCCTGAGGAGACTCCAAACGCGCATTTGAGAGGATTCATCTTCAGATTATATTTCCGAAGACGTTGGAACACTATGTCTAGATGCTCCCAGTGCTCCTCATAAGATTTGCTCTTCACCACAAGATCATCAATTTAGCATTCAACAACCTCATGAATGAGGTCGTCGAAGATTTTCGTCATGGGCCTTTGGTAGGTAGCGCCAGCGTTCTTCAGACCGAAGGGCATCACCATGTAGCAAAATTTACCCAATGGAGTTCGGAAGGCGGTGTGCTTTTGGTCTTCAGGATGCATTTTTATTTGATTGTAGCCTGAGGATCCATCCATGAAGGAGAAGACCTCATGAGTGGACGTGCTATCGATCATCAGCTAGGTAACCGGTACTGGGAAGTCATCCTTCGGACAAGTTTTGTTAAGATCGCGAAAGTCTACACAGATGCATACTATCTTATTTTTCTTCATCACTGGAACAATGTTGGCAATCCAGTCAGGATACTGAAATTCTTGGATGAAGCCGGAGTCGATTAGTTTCTTGATTTCAGCATTGATACTCATCTCAAGTTCGACCCGAATTCTTCTAGGCGCCTATTTGACTGGCTTGATGTCCAGCGATATAGCCAGTTTATGCACCACTATTTTTGGATCCAGTCCCGGTATCTCGGAATAGTTCCATGCGAAGCAGTCTTTATATTGTATAAGCACGTCCTTTAGTGTGGCCACCTATTTTTTAGACACAGCTTACTGACGAACGTGGGTCTCGGCTCGTTTTCCGTCACCAAGTCAATTTTCCTCAGGTTGTCTGCCGTAGTGTGTATCCCATCTTTCAGCTCTTTTGGTGCTGGTGGAAACTCTAAGATCACCTCATCCTTAGTTTCATTTGCGAAGCACCTGAAGGAGTCATCTATAGTCTCGTGCCCTCCCTCCTTTGAGAGTATTACCACATGGCAGGTATGGGTTTGCTTCCATTCTTGACGTTGAGCTGGTCCTGTCCCACGGTATAGGTCCTCTTTGGCTCATGCTTTTGCGGTGGGGTTACCCTCCAGCTGTCGGACAAAGCAAACTTGCCTTGTTGATACTGATCTTCGACCCAGTCTTTGAAGGTGAAGCAGTCTTCAAGGGGATGACCTTTTGCTCGATGATAAGAGCAATAATCAAGATGATGGACCTCATTTATTTGTTCGGGATGCCGAGACTCCGGGAGCGTCATCATTTGATGCTTCATGACAAGGTTGAATATTTTCCTTATCTTGTCTTGAGCGAAAGAGTATTCCTGACCCATCTTCTTGACAAAGGATGGGTTCCAACCACAGTTTTCTTGATAGCACGACTTCTTAGATATACCCTGTTGTTTGCGAACGTTGTTTGCGCTCTTTTTCCTGTTTTTGCCTCTATTTCAGGATTTTTCTTTCTTGCGAGGACATACAGCGAGCTGGGGATGGAGGGCATTGTGGTCTTCTTTCTCTGTGGACGGCTGGTTGAGGCGTTGCGTCCTGTCCATTTCATAAACAGTCATTTCGCGACTGTGGTTATCCCGAATCTTTTGACAGGCTTCTTTTACTAGCTTTTCAACTTGTTCTTTGAACGATGGACTTAATGTTCTTAGAGCGGGATCTCATTCTATTTCAACATCACGGCTATTTGAAAGAGCGTTCACTTCTTCACCAGAGTTGTTTATAACACGGAAACCATGAAATCGCTCCCGTTTCTTGGATTGAACATATTCGAGCCCAGTTGTCTCCATCTTCCCGTTGGACATCTTTTGCTGAGTCCCGGGAATGTCTCAAATCTTGTTGTAGAACTGAGCTTGTCGAGCGGTTTGTTTGAAGGGTACGCTTTGGCATCTTAATAGAATTTTCAATCCCTCTACGTAATATCTGGGCAGACGGATTGGTTGAAACCTGTCAAGCGCAAGATCGTCACCATGCCAGACTTCTTTCGCTACTTTAGTCTCCGTAGATTGGTAAAAGATGATTACCTTTTCACCTCTTCGCCTGGAAAGGACATAGAAAGTTCACAACTCTTGCACGCTGTATGTATCAAGCACATCAAGTTCTTTGCAATTTTATAGTGGAACTATGGTGATTTATAAACTCTGATCAGCTCCAATAGCAGTTTGTGCTGACGGACGAGTGGAGAACAGGGCGTTGGCCTTGTCCTCAGATTCACTGTCGAAGACCAAAATAGGACCAGATGGGCCGGGCCTGTTGCCTTGGGGTTGCCCCAGTAGCTATCTCTTCATCCTCCTCGGTATCGCTCCCAAAATCAGGATAGTGGTGATGGATTTTTGTTTATTCTCCGGCTTATGACAACTTTCCGTGTCTTTGAAGTCTGGTAGGAAGTACTTGGCATCTTCATATTTTCGGACTTCATTTACGGAAAATGGATTTTTCTCCCCCGTAACGGTGTACTCGATGCCATCTTTGAAATACTTTATACACTGATGTTGTGTAGAAGGGATGACGTTTTACTCGTGCAACCAAGGCCTGCCGAGCAAAGCGTTGTAGCAAGTCTTGGCGTCGATGACATGAAATTTGATGTCAGTGACGAGTAGCCCAAAGCGTAACGTCAATATTATGGACCCAAGCATCCGTGATGACTGTGAGTCGAACCCAGAGATGGTAATTGTTCCCGTTAAAAATTCCTGCGCAAAAGAGCCCAAGGTATCAAATGGAAATGATACGCTTAAGAAAATGCAAACCAGTATTTTCCGGTCTGTTTTTTGATAAACTCCCGAATGAGAAATAGCTAAATTCTGACAATATTGGAAGCATCTCGAAAACCCCTTCGATTTGATATATTATGGACTTCATAATTCATCCGGGATCAAAAGTTATGAGCAACTAAGCTATGCACTGTTCCCTGATTAAAAATCAGGAATTACCTCAATGAGGTATCACGTGCTCACACGTGATCAATGGTCACGTGTTGACACGTGATAGTTAAAACAGAAATAAAAACAAACGGCTGAAGAAGGACCCAATTGGGGGTCACGTGCTCACACGTGATCAATGGTCACGTGTTGACACGTGATAGTTAAAACAGAAATAAAAACAAATGGCTGAAGGAAATACCTCAATAAGGTATCACGTGCTCACACGTGACCAATTGTCACGTGTTGACACGTGATGGTTAAAACTGAAGCGTAAATAAACGCTGAGAAAAGGACTCAATTGGGGGTCACGTGCTCACATGTGACCAAGGGTCACGTGTCAGCACGTGACTGGCTTCGAAAGCCTCACAGTTTAATAGAATTAAATTCTAAAAGCTTCTAAATCTTTCCAAATGGAAAAGGATTATGGGGACCGTTGGATTAAAGATCCAAGGGTGATTAAAAGTCACCAATTTATGGAAAAAATCTTAGACAAGGAAAGATTTCCCCTAAATCTCACCGAAAATAACAAACAAAATATCTTTGGATTTAAAATCCAACGGTGAATAAAATTCACTGAATGATCTAAAGGATCATATTAATTATGAAAACAAACAAAATCTTTCAATGAAAGATTTGCTAAACAAATTGATTCTTTTCCTTCTCCTATAAATAGGAGCCAAGAGAAGAGAAAGATATAGAATTGTGGGAGATATAGAGTTTTGGAATCTTGAAATTTCAAGAGAGAAAAGAAAGGAGAATTTAATTCTCAATAAAGAAAACCCTAGGTGAGAAAAGAAAGGGGAATCAAAACTTCAAACAGAGAATTTAATTCTCAAGATCTAAGAGTTTAACTCTTCTGCAAAAAGAACTTAGTTCTTCCTCTAGTTGAAGATCTGCAGAAGCACATCTCCCCATAGCTTGAGAAATTAATTCTCATCGGGTTGAGATCCTGCCATGCAGATCCAAAACTTAGAGGGGGAATTGAGTTTAGAGAATTTAATTCTCCCAAAACAAATTAGGATTTAACCCTATATGAGAATTTAATTCTCCCAAACTCACAGGAATTTAATTCCTTCAAGATGGACAGAACTAGGGTTTAACCCTAATTAAGAATTTAATTCTTTCAAGATCACAGGAATTTAATTCTTCTTAAAATGAAATTAGGGTTTCACCCTATACGAGAATTTAATTCTTTTACATATATGGGAATTTAATTCTTCTAAAAGAAATTAGGGTTTAACCCTACATAAGAATTTAATTCTTTCATTATAGGAATTTAATTCCTCCAAAGTCATAATTAGGGTTTAACCCTACAGAGAATTTAATTCTTAAAAATAACAGAGAACTCAAAAGATCTCCATGCATGCAAAAGACTAAGGTCACGTGTCCCCACGTGACCCCTGAAGAGATCCCCAGAAATAAGAAGGAATTAACTTTGAGGCAATGCCTCACGTGTTCCCACGTGACCCCCTAAACGACGAGAATTAAAGCAAAGGAAATGTTGGCTCTGGGCGCTCTCACGTGTTACCACGTGACACCTAATAAATGCCTTAACAAATCAGTGCATGAATGCTTATCACGTGCCAACACGTGATGGCCAGAAAGTCAAAAAGTGTTTAACACTTATTTGCAGAACAAAGTAAAGAAGATCTGTCCCCACCTTTGGGCGCCCTCACGTGTCCCCACGCGACCCCTTCTTCTCTAGTGTTTAACACTAATTCGAGAGCTTTATTTCCAGTGTTTAACACTGATTTGTCTTCTAGTGTTTAACACTATTGTTAGCCAAATTGGCTAATTTTCCAGAGGCAAAAGCTTTCCCTTCAACTGAATCTCAAAGTTGAGTAAAATTCAGAGCTATAATGTTTAATGCCCATTCAAAGATAAAAATGTTACCAAAGCCCTCAAACTCTTGTTTAAGCACTGCTAAATGATGAGGGGCTGAACCCAGACAAATGTCTAATGGTCCAACAAAGGGCCAACATTTCAAACTTAATTGGACTTAGCCCAAATTAGCCATAAGTCCTCAATTCAGACTTAACTGAGCCCAAATGTGCTCATAACCTAATTAATTGATCTTAGTTCCAAATTGGACTACAGATCACTTAATTTATATTGGTTCAAGGGTATATCTCTTCACTCCTCTGATATATGTCGTTGTAATCCTTCAACGTCTTCAGAGAGGTGACGGGTCCCGACAACCAGCAAATCTTACAGACTATGATGTCTCTAAACTTGGACTGTAGGGTCCTTAAACCCACGGACTATGATGTCCTTAACCTCGGACTGTGGGGTCCCTTTAAACCCATGGACCACTATGTCCTTAAACTGGTATTGCACCACTATGTCCTTAAACTGGTAATGGACCACCATGTCCTTAAACTGGTCATCGACCGCAATGTCCCTAAACTAAACAATTGAGTCCAAATGCTCTTTTATTGGATCTAAACGATCGTGTTAGTTGATCTTAGTCTGAAATGAGACTAACGTATCCTTAACAAACGTTTAAGTTGATCTTAGTCTCAAATAAGACTAACGTATCCTTAAACCAACCCCAAACCCAAATCTAAGAAAATACGGATTTGGACTAATCCACGTCCTACGGGCGACAACATAAATTAGTCTTCGTATACAATCCACGGGTACCCAAACACAAAACAAACACCCACGACACGAAGTGACCATCTGGAGAAGGAGAAAGTTGTTACCGCGATGCGGTAGCGTAATTAACTGCAGGGGTTTGCGCCTGCAGGGAAGAGCGTCCCCACAATCAAAAACCCCTCGACGAGGTGGAATTTGACGAAGTCTGCTACAACGGCCACATCCGTCTAAACCTTCGATACATGGTGTCATAAATCAACTTGGTATCTTCGGAGAGGTGGACGGATAGCACCAATTAGCATCTGCCCCCAGATTCAGGCAAGACAGTCCGTCTTCCTGGTTTCCGGCGGTAAACAGTAATCTTGTCCCGAGCTAGGTGCTGAACATTCATGCAGATCTCCTTCAGCACCTTCACGTTGAGAAGGTGACGGAGGACCCATTATCGACTAGGATCTTCCCTATCTTGATGTCGTGGCAGTACACGGTGACATATAAAGGACGGTTGTGCTCGGATGTTCTGAGGAGGAGATCTTCATTGCCGAATATAATGTCAGCTGTATGAACCTCTGCCAGCTCGTCCTTCATCTTTTCTTCTGCAAGGAAAGCTTGGAACTGATCGGGCTCCTGTAATGCCTTGATCAGAGAATATTTTGCTTCTTTGGATAGGAGGAGAGCATCCAATATGCTCAATTGTGAGGGTATCTTTCTCAGATGTGTCGGGACATTGTAATCCACCTTGTTTTTCTTAGGCGGGTCCTTGGTTGCGAGCTCTTCGATGACTCTATCAACGGGGGCAATTTCCTCAGGGTCTTTTTCCTTCCCCCTGTCTCTTTTGCTCGAACCTTTGTTTGTAGGCCTGAGGTTCTTTTCAGGCAGCGTGCGGTTACGCAGCTGAATATTCTCGCTGTTCTTCTCCCCTTCTTCTTTTCCGGAGGTGGATTCTTTGAAGAGAGGGCCGGGGGTTACTTCTTCCTCAGAATCGCTCCCGAATGTAAGAACTTAGGATTTTCCTTTTGTCGAACTGGTATCAACCATATGGCAGTTGCCGGCCGTTCCTTCACGCTCATCTGTCGTGCTTCTTTGCTGCCGATAAGCTTTGTGCTTCATCTGCTTGAAGTGTTGTCGGTGGGCAACGTATCCTTGCCACCACTTCTTGAAGCATTGCACTCTTCGATGGGATGGGTGATCCTTCAATGATATAGGCAATAGTTCGGATGTGAAATATCTCCATTGAGGCATGTGGCTCCAAGAATATTTCCCTTGAGAGATGGAAGCTTCATTCCTATTGACAGGTCTTAAAACTGCTTTTTTTTTCCGTAGGTGTGCTTTGGTCTGGTTGGAGTACTTTGTGACTCTTCCTCACCGCGTCTTCTTATCCAGACGCCGATGCTTGGCCTTTTCGTATATAGTTGTTTCACGTTCTCGGTCGACTCTGCTCTTTCGAAAAGCTTCATTTAGCAGCCTGTTAATTAGGACTTCTGGCAGCTCCGGGGATTTTGGCACCAATCCTGCCCCAGTTCCTCTGTGTTGCTTTCCGACGCCGAGGGAGTTTCTTCGTTATTTAACGACGAATGAAAAACCATGTGGCAACTTGCTACATAATCTTTGGTTTCTCCCGATGAGCCATTTCCCTCATCATCGTCACTATCTCCGTTCTCAAGTATATGGTTGAGAAACTCTTCGAGGGTGACTGGGGTCCACGCCTTCTGGTTGTAATCCTCCAGCTCGTCGATGTACTTTTGTAGGTCCGTGCGCTTGTCATCAGACTACACGGGCTTCTTGGTCTTCTTCTTTCCCTTTGAAGTCTTTGAAAGTTTGACCTGGGTGTTTTGCCCATCGTTAGCAGTTTTCGGTGTGGGAGGTGGTTTTAGCATTCCCTCAATGATCTCGGGCTCCAGCGGGCTTTTCCACCTGATCGCTGGACATGCTTGAAGATCCTTCAACATTCTTTTGGTTTTAGCTGAAAGGATAACTTCCCACGGAGCTTCTTCCACAAACGAACATGATGCCCCCGATGTATCCACCTTTTTAGGAGCGTGCCTCTGTGGCGGGTTCACCCTCCAGTTCTCTGACAGCGCGAATTTCCCTTGACCGTACTGGTCCTCGACCCAGTTCTTGAAGATGTAGCAATCCTTAATGGGGCGGCTCACCATTCGGTGATAGGAGCAGTAGTTAGGATTGTTGACGTCACCGGGCTGCGGTGGACGTTTTGGGTCCGGCAGAGTGATGAGTTTGTTCCGCACTGCCAGTTCGAACAATCTTCTCGTTTTATCATGGAGAAACTAGTAAGCACGTCCTAACTTGTCTTCCAGGGATTGGCACGGGCGCGCGTTGCTTTGGTGAGCACCCGGTTTCGGGTCGCTCGATTATTGTTAAGTGTTGGCAACGAAGGCCGCTTACCCTTTACCCTTTGCATTCCGAGGGTCTATTTTTGAAGAGGAAGGTCCGTGGCCCATCTGGTTCATTTGGGCCAACTTATCGATCAGAGCCTAGAAGGTGGTCGGCTTAAAGAACGTCATGAACTAGGACACAGTCGTCTGAGGATCCAGAGTCCCTATGAACATGCCCACGGCAGGAGCTTCTTCGATGCGTTGTTCGCATTTTGACCATAGGTTCCGCCACCGGATTGCGTATTGAACCCAGGTCTCTCCTGGCTTCACCCTGGCATTGATTAGTGCCGTGATCGGGGTGCGCTCACTTGCGCTGGCGAACCGCTGCGTGAACAGCAATTCCATTTCCGTGAATGTTTTGACGGAGTAATTTGGGAGCTCCGAGTACCATTCAAACGCCGTTTCTGACAGGCTACCAACGAACTGGCGAAGCAGCAATTTGTCGTCGCCTTCAGTATTGCCCTATAGAGCTCTGAACTGAGCGACGTGCTGATGAGGATTGCATGTCCCCTTATACACGTGGAACTTGGGGATCGTATATCCTGACGGGTTTTTGATTTAGTCATACCAGCCCGGATACAGTCACCCAGTTCTGACGACTTGGCCAGCCGCTTCACTTGCCTGATGAGCTCGTATTTGTTGAGCTATGTAATCATTAAGGGCAGCTTTAGATATCGTTTCCTCCCTGGCTGTTGATTAAGCTGGAAGAGCGTTTGATGTTTTCCCTCTGTCGTCCTCGATGATTATCGGCAGGTCTTCAATTGGAGGTTCTGGCTAGATTATCATTCCAACCATTTCTTGGAACAAAAGTATCATCTGCTTTATATTAGCAGCCAGTTCCGCGACCTCCTTATCCTTTCTTTCCAGCACCCTTCGTAGGAACTCTGTATCGGTCTCCTGCTCCTGGCGCTGTTCAGACGCCGCTTCCGGACTTTCTTTCTGCCCGGTGAGTGCTGCCATTTTCGTCAGCATCTTCTGGAGCTTTTGTTGCCGCTCCTGAGTTTTGTCAACGACCGAGTTTGCGGCCGATGACCCACGGAAGCACGGTTTTCCTCTTTTTCGGAAGCCATATAAATTGTGTGTACGACCATACCCCCGGGCTTGGGGCGTTTAGGTCTAACGCCTTTGGAATTTGTCGCAGGCAATGAGATTTTCTCCGTCCTCCTCCTTTTGTGGGAGGTCGAGGTTGAAGGAGCCGTTGTAACAGGCGCCTGTGTGAAAGAAGTCCCTTGCTGTATGGTGGAAGGATGATTTTCCTCTTATTGAACCTTCATTTTCTCCGATTAATGAGAGTGGTCTTTGTTGATCACAGAGTCCTGGACTTTCCGCCAGACCCTGTGGATTTGGGAGGAGAGCCGTTGAGGGGACTGCTCCGGTTTTGTCTACGTCATGTTTTCAGCAGGAAGTGGAGATTTCTTCAACACCGTAGTTGGGGAGTTCTTTCGCACCCTCCAAAGCGGTTCAAAGCTGTTCCCGGTTGGAACAACAGCATCAACTTCCACCACTGGAGCTGGTGGAGAAAGTCCAGGATGGTTGCCCCCAGCTCTTCTCATTCGGTACCAGTGGAGACGTCGAGCGTGCCTTGCAGATGGGACCGCCTCAGTTGTGGAAGCGGCTCTGTCATGCCCCTACTTTGGTGAGGGACTACTGTTAGTGCAAGCCTGTCGAAGACTGACATCCGTTGAGAGGGAACAGCCAATCTTTTGAAGGCCGATTTTCTGGTAGGAGAAGCACCTTTGACGACTTCACCCGCAGCAGGAGTTGGTAGGACTATTCATTTTGAGATAGCCCCTTCGGGTATCGCGAGCCTCTTCACGGGCCCACTTGAGCTTCGACTCGGCCTGTTGAAGACTGAAGTGGCAGACTTGGACGACTCGTTGAGAGGGGCCGTGGTGGTTGCAAGTCGATCGAAGACCGACTTCTTTGGAGCTTTCTGTGGTGGAACCGGGGTGCTGAAGCTTGCTGGCGGGAGTATGGTCCCGAAGAACAATCCAGTGGTGGCTTGAGTCACCTGCCCCACCGGCATTGAAAAGATGTAGGCCGCATTGGGCTCGTATGTCACTCCTCTAATTGGGGCGGAGCTGGAGTTGCTGTTGCAGTTTGTGCAGCTGGAAGCCATTGACCTTTTCCCTTCTTCTTCTGCACAGGAGCAAGACACCAAATCTTAGTACCTCGAATCCAAGGGCAACCATAATGAACCGTGATTTTGTTCACGAAACACGACACATGAAGTGTGGAGTGGAAAGAGGAAGAGGTCCCACCGGGCGTGCCAGAATCTGTTCACCGCCGAAAACAGCGACCGGGACATTAGGACATCTGCGCTGAATTTTAGGGGCAGATGCTATTTGGATTAATCCGTCCACATCTCCGAAAATGATAAGTTGATTTATGGCACCGTATATCGGAGGTTTGGATGGATGCGGCCGTTGTAGCAGACTTCGTTAGATTCCTCTTCGTTTGCGAGGGTTTTTGATTGTGGGGATGCTCTTCCCTGCAGGCGCAAGCCCCTGCAATTAATTATGTTACTGCATCGCGTTAATCAATTTCTCCTGCTCCAGAAGTTCACTTCGTGTCGTGTGTGTTTCTATTTGTTTAGGTTGCCCTTGGATTGTATATAGAGACTAATTTATGTCATCGCCCGTAGGGCGTGGATTAGTCCAAATCCGTATATCCAAGATTTGAGTTTGTTTTATTTAAGGCCCATTAATCTGGTGTGAGATTAAGATCGACTTAAATGTATGTGAGCATTTGGGGCTCGATTTTTTTTGTTAAGGATACATTAGTCCAATTTGAGACTAAGATCCCCTTAATGATTTTTTAGGATCACTTTTAGTTAGGATCCAACAAAAGAGCGTTTGGGCTCTGTTGTCTTAGTTTAGGGATATTTCGGTCTATTATCGCCATTTTGGAGGCGAAGTTCTAGTTTGAGGATATCTCGGTCTGTTGATCACTATTTTGGAGGTGAGATTTTAGTTTAAGAACGTCTCGGTCCGTTGATCACCCTTTTGGAGGTGAGAGTTTAGTTTAAGGACGTCTCAGTCCGTTGATAACCATTTTGGAGGTGAGATTTTAGTTTAAGGACGTCTTGGTCCGTTGATCACCATTTTGGAGGTAAGAGTTTAGTTTAAGGGCATCTCGGACCGTTGATCACCATTTTGAAGGTGAGAGTTTAGTTTAAGGACGTCTCGATCCGTTGATCACCATTTTGGAGGTGAGAGTTTAGTTTAAGGACGTCACGGTCCGTTGATCACCATTTTGGAGGTGAGAGTTTAGTTTAAGGACTCCTTTTATCACCATTTTGGAAGTGAGATTTTAATTTAACGTCTCGGTCCGTTGATCACCATTTTGGAGGTGAGAGTTTAGTTTAAGAACGTCTCGGTCCATTGTTGCCATTTTACGCACAAGTGTATTTGTTACGTGACGGGATGAACAACGATGATATGGGATACACCCAGTTTAGGGTGCGGTCTGATTTGAGGTGTGCACGTCAATTTGGAAGTGCACCAAGAGTTGTTGATTGTTAGGACCCGCCACCTCTTTGAAAACGTTGAAGAATTATATCGACATATATCAGAGGTGTGGAGAGATGCGCCCTTAAACCAAATCCCATATTTGAGGGAAAAGAGGGGTTGCCGTAGACCTAAGAATCATTACTCATTTTTTAGACTAATATTATCTTAGGAGATATGGAATGAATATCATTTTGGATATCATCAGTTGAAAAGATCATTAGTTATGTTTGGGACTAAGATCAATTTGGGGAATCATGAGTACAGGGAGGCTCAGTTGATTGGAAATCGAAGAGGTTTTGACCTTGGGAAAACTTAACCAATTTGGGCTAGGTCTGAGTCTCCATGGTTACCCAACAGTGCTAAGCACTAGTATATGCAGCACTCACGTGTATCCCGCGTGAGGCACTGGACCAGCGTTAAACACTGAACTCCGGAGGCGCTCACGTGTGAACACGTGAGGCACTCAGAATCTATGGGCGCTGCTTTTTGGGTCTTATTCCCCCCTCTTTTATATAAGTGGTAAGCACTAGGTTCTCGTGGCGCTCACGTGTGAACACGTGAGGCGCCCCAAATATGGGCAATTCCCTTTGGTTTTATTGCCTCTTCCATTTACAGAAGTGCTAAGCACTTGATTGGGGGTTGCATTCAAAACACGTGACTGCCTTAGGAAGTGGTCCTTGCTCCTCTTTTAAGCACTCGCGTGGGAAACACGCGAGGCAGTCTCAACCGTTTCTTTTGTTCATTAGAAACACTCACGTGGCAAGCACGTGAGGTCTCGTTATAGTGTTAAACACTAACGAATGACCAGGCTGTTCTTCTGTGTTCTTGGAGATTTTGATCTCTTATTAATGACATTTCTAGTCATTAGGATTTGGGTTTGGAAGGTCTCAGATTAATATCATTGTCTGAGGGATGAGGAATCAAGTTCTCCCATTATTCTTTGCAAGAATTAAATTCTTTTTATAGGGTTAAACCCTAGTTTTCAGAGGAATTAAATTCCCATATATTTTTGTAAGAATTAAATTCTTTGGACTCGGTTTTTTCCCCTAAGTTTTGAATCTGCATGATAGAATCTCCCCGATGAGAATTAAATTCTCAACTTGTGGGAAAATCTATTTCTGCAGATCTCAACCAGAGGAAGAACTAAGTTCTTATATGAAGGGTTAAACCCTTAGAGAGGCAAAGAACGATCTTTGTGTTTTTCCTTTACCTAGTGTTTTTTTCCACGAAACAAGTCTTCGCTGAGGATTAAATTCTCTTCTTTTTTTTGTTTCGTCTATTTTTCGCTCCTTCCCCTTTTTTATATTTCTCTCTCTATGTGTCTTTCTTTCTGCTGCCTCCTTGAGACTTGAAGTCTCGGGCCCTTTATATAGTGGAGAGAAGTTTTTTTAATTCTCGAATATCTCTCATTGAGAGATCCCAATTGATTTAATTGATTTCAGAATTGATTTGGGGAATTTTACCCACCGTTGGATCTTTGATCCAAGGACTTCTGTTTTTATAGAAGATATTATTCTTGTTTTTAACAAGATTGGGGATATTCTCCTATACATAGAATAAAATTCTATCGAGCGGTGACATTTTAATCACCATTGGATTTTCAATCCAAGGGTGCTCAGATTAACGGAGTATAATCTTTCTCTGTTTAGGAAGATACATGAAATATTTTGGATCTTTGATCCACTAACTCTCTGTTTAACAGAAAATATTCTCTCTGATAGAATTTAATTCTATGTTTAATCACCGTTGTATCCTTGATCCAATGGTTTATTAAGTTATCAAGTAGAATTAATTCTACGCAAGGAGGTGTCCTCACGTGTTAACACGTGAGGTCTGCAGTTTAATTGCAGCGCTTAGGCGCTCACGTGTTGGTACGTGAGGCTGGTTTAGCCTAGTTGTAGTTTAATTGCAGCACCTATTTATAGGCGCTCACGTGCTGGCACGTGAGGCTTGTCTAGCCTACTTGTAGTTTAATTGCAGCGCCTATTTATAGGCGCTCACGTGCTGGCACGTGAGGCTTGTCTAGCCTACTTGTAGTTTAATTACAACGCCTATTTATAGGCGCTCACGTGTTGGAACGTGAGGCTTGTTTAGCCTCCTTATAGTTTTAATGGTAGTGCCAATATGCCTTGCATATAGGCGCTCTCGTGTTGTTGGCACGTGAGGCTTGTTTAGCCTACTTGTAGTTTAATTGCAGCGCCTATTTATAGGTGCTCACGTGTTGGCAAGTGAGGCTTGTTTAGCCTCCTTATAGTTTTAATGGCAGCGCCTATATGCCTTGCATATAGACGCTCATGTGTTTAACACGTGAGGCTCGAATAGTGGGAAGTTTTCCCCTTTCTTTCTCTCATCATCTTCTTCTTCTTCTTTTATAAGGAAACAAGCATATTGGAGAATGTCACGCCCCGATTCCCAGTATACGGGCAGAGGACGCGACGAGGCCGCTACGTATTTACTCTGAAGTAAATACGCTAAGCTTATCTAAGCAATATAAAAGTAAAATAACAAGAGACAAGATATAAGATAACAACAACTTTATTTATTCACATTCTTTTGTACAATGCATGAAAAGTAAATACAACTGAAATAAAAGCGATGCCTAAACAATGGCATAACAGGAATGTAAACTACTGAAAGGAAATGTGTACAATGAAACTAAAGCGCCGCGTCTTCAGCAAACTGATCCAAGTCTTCAGCAGTACGCTCGATCTCTGATGTGTCCAGATCACCTGACGACATTCAAAGAAGAAAGAAAGAGAATGTCGTCAGCGAACAGATCGCTCAGTAAGTCCTAAAGATAAGGGAGAAATAGAATAGACAGAATAAGAAGGTATCTTTTAAAGTTGTATTATATTGTTGTAATGTTGTGTTAACGCTGTTGTTTGTAACTTGGTACAGAAGGATGCCAGTGTATACGAGAGGAGTCTCGTTAGACCAGAGACTACGGTGAACTGAATATAGAGTATAAGACTCCGTTAGAAAGCCCGGAACAACGGCAATTGGATTCATGTTAGGTGTCTTAAATTTTGCAGTCTCGTGCCATTTTTAACACCTTCCGTACCAGTCTACCCCTTAAACCCCGAGATGTCATGTTTGTATTGTTGTATTGTAAATTGTATTGATTGTATAATTGGATGAATGACCGAAACCATGATATCAGTAAACGGATGTAATCGTAGAATCATGTAAATGGAATAACTGGAGAAACATGTAAATGGAATGTATATCCATGGTTCGGTTCAGTCAAGTTGTATAGATTGATAATTGGATTCATGGATTCATGTTGAATTGTAATATTGAAGATTGTAGATTGTAGACTGTAGACTGTAGACTGTAGACTGTATATTGTAGATTGTACTTGAATCATATTCAAGTCGGATTATAATGAGACTCACCCTGAGTCAGTAAATTGAAGTCCTGATTGTTTTGATGTTATCGGTAACCGCTGCACATGGGCGGCATGATTTGTGTCTTTTTCAAAGACGATTACCATATTGATAACACCGTTTGTTAATTGTCTACCTTAGATAGTCAAGCACCCACTTCTCCGGCTTCCTTAGGCTCAAGAGATTGGTCCCGCTTAAACCTATGTTTACTAGGGTCCTTAGGGTAATTTATAGAACTTGAGGGGGTTTTATGTAAAAATACTTTTATATACTTTTCAAAATACACCTCAAGTATTTATTATTCTTCTTTAGAGTTGTAATGAATGTAGATTTTATATTGTGATATTTCTAGTGAAAATATCCTATTTTCATAATAAGTGGTATTTATTTGTAATATTGGTTAGTATGGAATTCATGGTATTTTAGTGTAAAATGATTCTTGTGACATTTTTTTAGAAAAAGTAGAATATTTGTAATAATTCAAAATAGATATTTTATGTTACATATACATATATTTATATGAAAATAATTTTAGTATATATATAATATTCTAGAAATCTCGTTTTCTTAAGATGTCGTATTTTAAATCTTTCGAGACCGAATGCTTCTTGCGGAGGTCTGTATCTTGCACTACTAAGCCTGAGGATGTGCGATAATCCGCACCATCCCGAACGGGTTCCCCAAATGGGTTGTAGCGGTGGTTTGCAAAGATTTGTATAAATACTAATCATTAAGGGAAAAACGGTTTTATTAATTATAGTATTTATTTGTAAAGATATTGTTTTCCCGTATTCTATGTTCTAGGGTCTCTTAAATCAACCAGACTGCTCCTAACTAGTCCAAAGCGACAAGTTGTGAGATATCCCTCAAATCGCCTCTTCACCACCAATTGTGGCCAGATAAGTATAAGTGAAGAAAGAAGGGATCCGCTCACGAATCACCGTGAGACGGGCCTTTTAAAGTTACTTTTCTCACTTGTCTAGCCTAGGCACCACAAAGTCGGGTTTAGATAAACGACTGAATGCCCACAACCTTCCTCTGTCCTAATGATCGCGACAGTCCTTAATTGGCTGAGTCTAGATATTTTTTTATTAACTCAAAGGTTATTTATTTGTAAAGATATATCAATACTAAATCTTTTAGAAATGGTTTTATTAAGTAAATGGTATTTAAATGAAAATATTTGTTTTCCCGTATTCTAAGTTCTCGTGGGTATCGTGTTATGTTGCATATGAGTGTGTGAGGAGGTAGGCCGTTACCTCGTGATCTACTTAAAGGTATAGCAAGTTTAATGGAGTTAAATGTAGAATTGAAATAATGTGGTATTTAAGTGAAAAATACGATAAATTGAAATAGCCATCATTTTATGAAATGAAACTTGATCAATTTGGTTGATTAGTGTTTAATAGTCAACATGATGGAGTTTAAGCATAATTGTATTAACGAGAAGTGAAGTTTTATAAGAAAACCGAATCGGAAAATCGGATTTGTTCCGATTCCGTCGGGTTTTGTAAATCCGTATTTTTAGAATGGAAAAGAAAGTTAGAAATGGGACTTACGGGTTTTGATCAAAGATAAGAGGCAGGTGGATCGGGAGGAGTCGCCGGTGCGTCGTTTCGTCTCCGGGAGTTCCTACGATCGTTATCGGAAATTCCGCCGAAGAATTCGTCGGAGCTTTGCTTTTCGCTCAATTCGATTGCACACAAGAATTCTTGAGAATTTTAGAGAGTTGGCTCAGAGTTTGGGGTGAGAGGGTAGAGGGTAGGGGTGGTATTTATAGGGTTAGGCTAGGGTTAGGGTAGGTGAAAGGTTAAAATGAAAAATGTGATAAAATGTATTAAAAATGGAGTACTTGGGGTTTTAAAAGAGCTCTGGAAATTGTCTGAGGCTAAAATTTTGCAGGTGCATAGGGAATGTGAAAAGACACAATTTTCATGTTGGGGTCGTCGCCGAAATCGGCCGACTCGGGGGTGACTCGGCCGTGACTCGGTCGGAGGACTGAGTCGACCGAGTCGAGACCGAGTTGGCCGATTCCCGGCTGAGTCAGGCGGCCGGGATCTCCCCGACTGTTCATCTAACCTCTGGCAAAGTTAAATTTTTGGGCGTAGTGGTGTTTTTCTGAGATATGCACGTGTAAACCCTTGGTATTCTAAAGGATTTTAAAAAAATCAATATTAAAAATAATGTGGGGTATGGGATTTGAACTCTGGTGGCTTGGTTCAGCAGTGCAAGGTATTACCAATGAGCTACAAGCTCCTTCCTGTAATTATGGAGCTAATTAATTACTTAAAATAATAACAGTAAATGTAAATACCCCAAGTATACATTAATTTTAAAGCAAATTTTTGTACACTAAAAATGGAGTTGTTACATTCTTTTAACTTGTAATTAAAAAGCAAAATAATTACTTATATTTTGTGCTCAGGCTAAAATACCCCTTTATGGATTTTGAAAAATATTTTGAAAAAATTTGTATAGGAAAATTAGGGTTGTTACATTCTACCCTCCTTATAAAAATTTCGTTCTCGAAATTTGTAAAAGGAAAGTGTAACAGATTCAAGAAAGTTTAGTGACTGAAGTACTGACAGTGTGTGAGAAAAATAATAAAGTGGTGCAAGGGTTTTTTTTTTAAATGTGAAAGAGTCTTACTAGTGTTACCTTGGTCAACCGTCTTGGCTTCTATGGCTGCTAAGGTGTTACAAGGTGTTAGAAGTACTTGATAGTGTATGAAAAATGTGTGAAGAAATGAAAGGATGCGAAGGTTTTGGTAAGATTGTAAAAGAGGTGAGGGAATTTTGGGTTGGGACATATTCAAAGTTTATGATTCAAAGAATTAGAAATGATGGGATTCAAGGAACATGATTATAAAGAATGTTTTAGTTGCTGGTTTTTGTGTTATATTGCTTAGGTTGTTCACGCAGAACAGAACTGTATGATAGGGTATCATATAGCTCTGACCTGCATGGGTCACCAACAAAACTTGTCACGCACCGTTTCCCAGTATACAGGCAGAGGACGCGACGAGACCGCTACGTATTTACTCTGAAGTAAATATGCTAAGCGTATCTAAGCAATATAAAAGTAAAATCACAAGAGACAAGATATAAGATAACAACAACTTTATTTATTCACATTCTTTTGTGCAATACATGAAAAGTAAATACAACTGAAATAAAAGTGATGCCTAAACAATGACATAACAGGAATTTAAAGTACTAAAAGTAAATGTGTACAATGAAACTAAAGCGTTGGGTCTTCAGCAAATTGATCCAAGTCTTCAGCAGTACGCTCGATCTCTGATGTGTCCAGATCACCTGACGACATTCAAAGAAGAAAGAAAGAGAATGTCGTCAGCGAACAGATCGCTCAGTAAGTTCTAAAGATAAGGGAGAAATAGAATAGACAGAATAAGAAGGTATCTTTTAAAGTTGTATTATATTGTTGTAATGTTGTGTTAACGCTGTTGTTTGTAGCATGGTACAGAAGGATGCCAGTGTATACGAGAGGAGTCTCATTAGACCAGAGACTACGGTGAACTGAATAAAGAGTACAAGGCTCCATTAGAAGGCCCGGAACAACGGCAATTGGATTCATGTTAGGTGTCTTAAATTTTGCAGTCTCGTGCCACTTTTAACACCTTCCGTACCAGTCTACCTCTTAAACCCTAGATGTCTTGTTTGTATTGTTGTATTGTAAATTGTATTGATTGTATAATTGGATGAATGACCGAAACCATGATATCAGTAAACGGATGTAACCGTAGAATCATGTAAATGGAATAACTGGAGAAACATGCAAATGGAATGTATATCCATGGTTCGGTTTAGTCAAGTTGTATAGATTGATAATTGGATTCATGTTGAATTGTAATATTGAAGATTGTAGATTGTAGACTGTAGACTGTAGATTGTAGATTGTACTTGAATCATATTCAAGTCGAATTATAATGAGACTCACCCTGAGTCAGTAAATTGAAGTCTTGATTGTTTTGATGTTATCGGTAACCGCTGCACATGGGCGGCAGGATTTGTGTCATTTTCAAAGACGATTACTGAATTGATAACACCGTTTGTTAATTGTCTACCTTAGATAGTCGAGCACCCACTTCTCCGGCTCCCTGAGGCTCAAGAGATTGGTCCCGCTTAAACCTATGTTTACTAGGGTCCTTAGGGTAATTTATAGAACTTGAGAGGGTTTTATGTAAAAATACTTTTATATACTTTTCAAAATACACCTCAAGTATTTATTATTCGTCTTTAGAGTTGTAATGAATGTATATTTTATATTGTGATATTTCTAATGAAAATATCCTATTTTTATAATAAGTGGTATTTATTTGTAATATTGGTTTGTATGGAAGTTATGGTATTTTAGTGTAAAACGATTCTTGTGACATTTTTTTAGAAAAAGTGGAACATTTGTAATAATTCAAAATAGATATTTTATGTTACATATACATATATTTATATGAAAATAATTTTAGTATATATATAATATTCTAGAAATCTCGTTTTCTTAAGATGTCGTATTTTAAATCTTTCGAGACCGAATGCTCCTTGCGGAGGTCTGCATCTCGCAGAACTAAGCCCGAGGATGTGCGATAATTCGCACCATCCCGAACGGGTTCCCCAAATGGGTTGTAGCGGCGCTTTACAAAGATTTGTATAAATACTAATCATTAAGGAAAAAACGGTTTTATTAATTATAGTATTTATTTGTAAATATATTGTTTTCCCGTATTCTATGTTCTAGGGTCTCCTAAATCAACCAGACTGCTCCTAACTAGTCCAAAACGACAAGTTGTGAGATATCCCTCAAATCGCCTCTTCACCGCCAATTGTGGCCAGGTAAGTACAATTGAAGAAAGGAGGGATCCGCTCACGAATCACCGTGAGATGGGCCTTTTAAAATTACCTTTCTCACTTGTCTAGCCTAAGCACCACAAAGTCAGGTTTAGATAAACGACTGAATGCCCAACCTTCCTCTGTCCTAATGATCGCGATAGTCCTTAATTGGCCGAGTCTAGATATTTTTTATTAGCTCAAAGGTTATTTATTTGTAAATATGTATCAATACTAAATCTTTTAGAAATGGTTTTATTAAGTAAAGGGTATTTAAATGAAAATGTTTGTTTTTCCGTATTTTAAGTTCTCGAGAATCGTGTTATGTTGCATATGAGTGTGCGAGGAGGTAGGCCGTTACCTCGTGATCTACTTAAAGGTATAGCAGGTTTAATGGAGTTAAATGTAGAATTGAAATAATGTGGTATTTAAGTGAAAAATACGATAAATTGAAATAGCCATCATTTTATGAAATGAAACTTGATCAATTTGGTTGATTAGTGTTTAATAGTCAACATGAGGGAGTTTAAGCATAATTGTATTAACGAGAAGTGAAGTTTTATAAGAAAACCGAATCAGAAAATCGGATTTGTTCCGATTCCGTCGGGTTTTGTAAATCCGTATTTTTAGAATGGAAAAGAAAGTTAGAAATGGGACTTACGGGTTTTGATCAAAGATAAGAGGAAGGTGGATCGAGAGGAGTTGCCGGTGCGTCGTTTCGTCTCCGGGAGTGTCACGCCCCGCTTCCCAGAGTACGCAAGATTGGGCACGTGACATAGCCAACCATGCTACCTGTGGGTAGGAAGTATCCATCCACAGTCACATTACGGTTGTAAGGATATCGAGAACAAGATAAAGTACTAATCTAACACATGTCCAAATCCATAATAACAAGAAATCAATGAACAATAAGTGCGGAAGCTAATGATCCAATACAATAATGGAAAGGTACGTCCCATAATGCGAGATCGAACCTGGAAATAAAATGCAATAAATGAACTAACCACTGCAGAACCCACAGATCAGCCTGCTGGCTGAAGTACTCCTGCTCGGTCAGCGATAGTGTAAAGAATCTGGGCCATGCAAAACCCAGACGTCAGCGCGTCATGACATCAAGTATATAGTATAAACATGGTAATAAGCAATGCAAGTATGAACATGAATAAAGCAGTAACAAGAAATAACAAGCAGGGTAATGTGCAATGGTGTCCAAACTGTCCTATCAGGTTTTCTACTCTATAGTCTTTGAAACCAATTGATGAATCATCGATGTAACTCAATAGTATCCCGTGCGTGCCCGGGACCACGGTCATGACCCTCGGGGCTGAATCCGAGACGTGCCGCTAAGCAGTAAAAGGTAGCAAGATGGACGAGTAGTGTCAGCATCACCACTCCGGAGCTGGCCAAGCCCGTAAGACTGATCAGAACAAGTATCGAACTGTTGAGTTACAAGTCGGTTTCACCTTTGATTTCCCCATACCCCCAAGCTATGTATGTCAGGTCGGGTATTCAGTAGTCAAGGACTAATGCCAACACAAAATCAAGTAGAAGTAGGTCTGTCTGGATCGACAGCAGGAATGGTCAGGTTTGTCGGCATTAGGCATGAAATCATGAGACAAGTAATGTCATGGTACAACAGGATGAGTCGGTACGTATGTACATGTCAGGTGTAGCAGGGTCAGGTCAATATGTCGTGCAATCGGGTAAGTGCTCACAACAGGTATACAATCAAATAATGAACAGCAGCAGGAAACAGTAATTAACCACAATATTCCATATAACCACAGTGATGGTTGCATTCTCTTATTAACAGGTTCAATCATCTTAGGGTGCAATCGCCACAAGGTGAAGCAATATCCACAATTATGAATTAAGGAAACTACATGAAATTATACTAAATATAATAATTGTCTCATGAATGATTTAACAGTTTAAACAGATATGATTCAGTCGTTTTATTTAGTTGAAATATGGGTAGATGTGGGTTGATTAATTACGAGGAACTGTTGTAACGATTCCAGGTTAAGATAACTGCAATAATATGATATCCATTACCATCATTAAGTCGTTTTATAGTATGAATTCAAATGCGTGACAAGACTAGATCTCGCACACTAGCATGTTAGAGCAAGTATTCAGATACTTGCCTCGACGGTTTTGCAAACCGGAACACGGATGCGATGTCGGCAGAAAACGCGATATGATAACACGGGCCACGGATCGAGTCCCAACAGAGAACAACGGGATCACACGGACCAGGGGGCTTCGCTGGAGCGTCGGGTTCAAAAGACGGCACGGTCGGATTCTGGCAAAAGCTATCGGCAACGAGTTAGCAACAAGATAAACGGTGTAAGATCAGCGGGGGGGGGGGGAATTTGCACAACAGGAAGGGTAAGGAAGGCTTACCAGGAGATACCAGGGGTAACCCCAGCGGGCTCGACGGCGCTGGAACGCCGGCGAGGCAGCAACGGCGATGCAGCAAGGCTGGAAAGTTTCCCGGGTCGCTGGAAAGGTGGTGGTGCAGTGCTGAGGGGATGTACGGGCCGGGTTCTGGTCTCAGGGGAGAGGAAGTGGTCGGCGGTGGCACAGGCGACGACGACGAGGATCGCCGGCGCGTTCTCCGGCGAATAGCAGAGGTAGGTGATGTGCTATGGGCTCGGGTTGGTGGTTTGAAGGTGTTCCGGCGAGGGGAGGAAGGAAGCGACGACGAGGTCGGGACGAGGATGGTGAGAGGGAGTCGCGGGAGTCGTCGGCGACGGGAGGTGGCGTCGACGGCGAGGTCTGCAGGGGTTGGAGGCGTTGTCGGGGTTGGGTGTAGGTGCAGGAGAGAGAGGAGGAAGGAGGAAGAGGGTGCGGCTGGGCTCGCGGTGGCGAGGGCGGCGACGGCGAGGTCGCGGGGAGGTCGATGGCGAGATCACGAGGAGGTTAGGGTTAGGGTGAGGGGTTCTCTCATGGTGGAGAAATAACAGGAGGCGGCTACGTGAGGAAGAACATATATAGGCAGAGAGAGAGAGAGAGAAGGATTGGAGAGAGAGAGAGATTTGATTAGGAGAGATAAAGAGAGAGAGGGAAAATGTGGGGGCCCACGAGGGTGATACAGCCAATGTGATTGGCTGGGAAGGTTAGAAAACAATATTTAAAAGATTGTAAAAGGATTTTAACGTTTAGAATCCCACAGTAATGAATATTAAGTGTAATATATAGTTTTAAGAATATTTAATTAAAATGGGCCTTTTTGGCGCTAAATGAAACATTTCCAAATCGCGCCCGGGTTGCGCCCAAATGTTTCAAATTCAAATTATAGGATTTTAAGCGAGTTCCAAATTTTGAAAAGAGGTGTTTAATGATTAAAATGCATGCCCCCAAGTCGGACACTTGCACGCGCGCGTAGTCGCCCAAACTGGCCCGTTTAGCCAAACGGAACGGAATCTCGACACGCGGACGCTACCACGCGACTAGTGGCGACGAGTAGGCCAAGATGGACATCTTAAATTTCATTTTAGGAGTTAAAATTTGTTATGTGCCAAAATGACTTAACCGGTTAAAATTTAGCAATAAATCCCAGAAAAACAGAATAATTGGAAATGAGCAATATATAACCCTCAACTAGTAATATAAATAGTATTATTGGGCTCGGGTGTTACATCATACCCAACTACAAAAAGAATTTCGTCCTCGAAATTCCAAGAATACAAGATAGCTAACTACTGGAAAAGGTGAGGGAATTTCTGCCGGATCTCGTCTTCTCGCTCCCACGTAGATTCTCCATGCGATCGGTTACCCCAAGAAACTAGCACCAGAGGGATAACCTTGTTCTTAAGAACCTTTTTCTCTTCGATCCTTGATTTCAACTGGTCGCTCCTCAAAAGTCAGGTCCTCCCGTACGGTCAACTCCGAATGATCCAAGACATGAGTCTCATCACGAACATACCTCCGTAGTTGAGACACATGAAACACATCGTGAACTCCTTCTAATGACTGTGGTAACGCCAGACGGTACGCTACCTCTCCAACACGCTCCAATATCTCGAAGGGTCCAACGAATCGAGGACTAAGCTTTCCCCGACTTCCAAAGCGAATCACCCCTCTAGTCGGTGATATCTTCAGGAATACCAAATCACCCACGGCGAACTCTAGAGGTCTTCTTGACGCGTCGGCCCAACTCTTCTGTCTGTCTTGGGCTGCCTTCATAAGCTTCCTGATTGTATTCACCTTCTCGACTGTCTGTACCACCAAATATGGTCCTAGTAACCTTCGTTCACCAACATCATCCCAACAAACCGGCGAACGGCACTTACGACCATACAACGCTTCAAACGGAGCCATCTGAATTGTCGGTTGGAAGCTATTGTTGTACGAAAACTCCACCAGGTGTAGATGATCTTCCCAAGAACCTTTGAAGTCCAACATGCAAGCTCTCAACATATCTTCGAGGGTCTGGATCGTTCTCTCTGATTGTCCATCAGTCTGAGGATGATAAGCTGTGCTAAACTTCAATCGAGTCCCCAAACTTTCTTGTAAACTCCTCCAAAAGTGCGACAAGAACCGAGTGTCCCGATCGGACACGATGCTTACCGGCACTCCATGAAATCTGACAATCTCCTGCATGTATCGCTCTGCCAAAGTCTCTGTCGATTGACCAACCCGAAAAGGAATAAAGTGAGCTGCCTTGGTCAACCGATCGACAATCACCCATACGGCATTGTTGCCCTTTGGACTCCGGGGTAAAGCTGTCACGAAATCCATGGTTATATGTTCCCACTTCCATTGAGGAATCGGAAGTGGTTGCAACAAACCAGCAACCTTTTGGTGTTCAGCCTTGACTTGCTGACACACCAAGCACTTAGCCACGAAGCGAGCAATTTCCCGTTTCATACCTTCCCACCAGAAGTGCTGTCGAATATCTCGGTACATCTTTGTCCCTCCTGGATGTACAGAGTAAGCTGAACTGTGTGCCTCCCTCATAAGCTCTTCACGCACATCTCCTTTTGGTACACACACACGGCTACCATATCTCAACGAACCATCTTCATGGATCAGTGAATCGGTTCGCAGTCCGGCTTCAACTTGCTCTCGAAACTTTTGCAGTCTAAGATCCTGCGATTGTGCCGCTTTAATCTTCTCAACTAAGGACGACTGTACCTGCAACTGCATCAACTGTCCTGTAGCATGTGGTAGCACAACCTCCAAGTCAAATCTCCGAAAATCCGCAATGATCTCTCTTTGTGCAGTCAATATCTGAATTGCTGGTAACCGACTCAGCGCATCCGGCACGACGTTGACTTTTCCCGGATGGTACTTAAGATCAAGGTCATAGTCGGCCATCAGCTCCAACCATCTGTGTTGCCTCATGTTCAACTCCTTCTGAGTGAACACATACTTTAAACTCTTGTGATCTGTAAAGACTTCAACTCTCTCGCCCAAAAGGTAGTGTCTCCAGATCTTCAGGGCGAAGATCACGGCTGCAAGTTCTAAGTCATGAGTCGGATAGTTCTGCTCATGAGTCTTCAGCTGTCTCGATGCGTAAGCGACGACTTTCCCATTCTGCATCAAAACACATCCCAATCCTTTTCCAGATGCGTCGCTGTGAATCACCAGTCCTCCTGAATCATCCGGTACGGTTAGGATAGGGGCGGTTATCAACTTCTGCTTCAACGTCTCGAAGGCCAATGCACATCCATCCGTCCAAACAAACGGTACCTCCTTACGCGTAAGCTTGGTTAACGGCTCAGCTAAACGAGCGAAGTTCTCCACAAATCTTCTGTAGTATCTGGCGAGTCCAAGAAAACTTCTTATCTCCGCAACATTCTTTGGAATGGGCCAATCTCGAACTGCTGCAATCTTTTCGGGATCGACGGCGATTCCATCACCCGACACGACATGCCCCAGAAACTTCACTTCTTCCAGCCAGAATTCACACTTACTCATCTTCGCAAATAACTTCTCTTGTCTCAGCGTTTGCAGTGCGATCCTTAAGTGTTTAGCATGCTCCTCCGGACTCTTCGAGTACACCAGAATATCGTCAATGAAAACCATAATAAACTGGTCCAAGAACGGTGAAAAGATCCTGTTCATCAAATCCATAAATATTGCTGGCGCATTAGTCACTCCGAAGGGCATCACTAGATACTCAAAATGTCCATACCGAGTTCGAAACGCCGTTTTGCAAATGTCTTCTGCTTTCACTCGGACTTGATGATATCCTGATCGCAAGTCCAGTTTCGAGAATACCCTCGCGCCACTAAGCTGCTCAAAAGCTCTCCAATGCGAGGGATCGGGTACTTGTTCTTAATAGTCACCCGATTCAATTCTCGATAATCAATGCACATTCTTCTCGTGCCATCCTTCCTCTTTACTAAAAGAACTGGAGCTCCCCAAGGTGAGTTGCTGCCTCGAATCCATCCCTTCTCGAGTAATTCACCAACTTGTTTCTTAACTTCTTCTAATTCTACCAGTGCCATCGGATAATAAGATTTTGACACTGGCGCTGCATCAGGAATAAGGTCAATCGCAAACTCCATATCTCGCTTCGGCGGTAAGCCCGAAATATCCTCAAACACATCCATAAAGTCGCGGACAACTGCCGGCTCTTCATTACTATCCACTACCATAGCCGCAAGAACATTGTTCGTTGGCCTAGCCCTAAACTCGACTGGCCCGACAGAACTGCTTCCTTACCGCAACTGCTGTCTACATTTTTGGCCACGAAAGGTCCAGCAAGACTACTGAGTCTCGTCCACGGTTGCTCCATTCCGCCTTAGTCCGATGAACTTCTCTTCCATTTCCTCCGCGCAGTCCGCGGGAAGAATTTCTCCAGGAAACTCTTAGAGAAATCCGCTCAACTGATTGGTTTGGGCAAGCGGGTCTCCTCCACAGGCCATCACTCTCGGCGTAAACCACTAGCTGAAGCGCACCACAACAACTCTCTTGTCCTCTGGAATCTGTGCCGCCATCAGTAAATCCTCCGTGTCACTAGCCTCTGCTCGGCTGGTAACAGCTCTTTTAAACCAGTAAATGTAGACAGACCCAAAGTCTGAAATCTGCTACGGTCCTTACTCGTTCGACTGGTCTAGTTCCATCGTTGTTTACAGACTGCTGAACGATCTGCAAACCTTCCTGAAACAAATCTGCTATTGCTGATTCAGCTCAGTCGGTCTTTTTGATTTCCAGCATTTCTCTTATCACTCCAAGCATGGCGGCTTCGTTCACACGCCTCTGGTAAGTCTTCAACTTCTTACCTGTCATAATCCTGAACTCAAAACACCCAACATTAGCATGATGATAGATTCTGAATATAGATCAAGGCTAGAACTCCAAGATACTTAAATAGAGTACCGCATTGTAGCTATGCCGCGGTATCATAGCCGCAATTACTTAACTCCACCCAAGTCGCCTAAGTCCTAGAGATAACAAGAAATTGGGTTTTCGAATTGACAATGCAAAGTAAGTTTGCATGTCGACATGATCCGGAAGAATGATTCAAGGACGGTAAAACGGTCAAGGTGGCAGGACATGTTTCCTAATCACGGGTATTATGATTCGTGTATCGGGTGCAATACCCAACTACAAAAGAATCGACCCAATTAACCTATGGCTCTGATACCAAAAGAACCATGTCACGCCCCGCTTCCCAGAGTACGCAAGATTGGGCACGTGACATAGCCAACCATGCTACCTGTGGGTAGGAAGTATCCATCCACAGTCACATTACGGTTGTAAGGATATCGAGAACAAGATAAAGTACTAATCTAACACATGTCCAAATCCATAATAACAAGAAATCAATGAACAATAAGTGCGGAAGCTAATGATCCAATACAATAATGGAAAGGTACGTCCCATAATGCGGGATCGAACCTGGAAATAAAATGCAATAAATGAACTAACCACTGCAGAACCCACAGATCAGCCTGCTGGCTGAAGTACTCCTGCTCGGTCAGCGATAGTGTAAAGAATCTGGGCCATGCAAAACCCAGACGTCAGCGCGTCATGACATCAAGTATATAGTATAAACATGGTAATAAGCAATGCAAGTATGAACATGAATAAAGCAGTAACAAGAAATAACAAGCAGGGTAATGTGCAATGGTGTCCAAACTGTCCTATCAGGTTTTCTACTCTATAGTCTTTGAAACCAATTGATGAATCGTCGATGTAACTCAATAGTATCCCGTGCGTGCCCGGGACCACGGTCATGACCCTCGGGGCTGAATCCGAGACGTGCCGCTAAGCAGTAAAAGGTAGCAAGATGGACGAGTAGTGTCAGCATCACCACTCCGGAGCTGGCCAAGCCCGTAAGACTGATCAGAACAAGTATCGAACTGTTGAGTTACAAGTCGGTTTCACCTTTGATTTCCCCATACCCCCAAGCTATGTATGTCAGGTCGGGTATTCAGTAGTCAAGGACTAATGCCAACACAAAATCAAGTAGAAGTAGGTCTGTCTGGATCGACAGCAGGAATGGTCAGGTTTGTCGGCATTAGGCATGAAATCATGAGACAAGTAATGTCATGGTACAACAGGATGAGTCGGTACGTATGTACATGTCAGGTGTAGCAGGGTCAGGTCAATATGTCGTGCAATTGGGTAAGTGCTCACAACAGGTATACAATCAAATAATGAACAGCAGCAGGAAACAGTAATTAACCACAATATTCCATATAACCACAGTGATGGTTGCATTCTCTTATTAACAGGTTCAATCATCTTAGGGTGCAATCGCCACAAGGTGAAGCAATATCCACAATTATGAATTAAGGAAACTACATGAAATTATACTAAATATAATAATTGTCTCATGAATGATTTAACAGTTTAAACAGATATGATTCAGTCGTTTTATTTAGTTGAAATATGGGTTGATGTGGGTTGATTAATTACGAGGAACTGTTGTAACGATTCCAGGTTAAGATAACTGCAATAATATGATATCCATTACCATCATTAAGTCGTTTTATAGTATGAATTCAAATGCGTGGCAAGACTAGATCTCGCACACTAGCATGTTAGAGCAAGTATTCAGATACTTGCCTCGACGGTTTTGCAAACCGGAACACGGATGCGATGTCGGCAGAAAACGCGATATGATAACACGGGCCACGGATCGAGTCCCAACAGAGAACAACGGGATCACACGGACCAGGGGGCTTCGCTGGAGCGTCGGGTTCAAAAGACGGCACGGTCGGATTCCGGCAAAAGCTATCGGCAACGAGTTAGCAACAAGATAAACGGTATAAGATCAGCGGGGGGGGGGGGAATTTGCACAACAGGAAGGGTAAGGAAGGCTTACCAGGAGATACCAGGGGTAACCCCGGCGGGCTCGACGGCGCTGGAACACCGGCGAGGCAGCAACGGCGATGCAGCAAGGCTGGAAAGTTTCCCGGGTCCCTGGAAAGGTGGTGGTGCAGTGCTGAGGGGATGTACGGGCCGGGTTCTGGTCTCAGGGGAGAGGAAGTGGTCGGCGGTGGCACAGGCGACGACGACGAGGATCGCCGGCGCGTTCTCCGGTGAATAGCAGAGGTAGGTGATGTGCTATGGGCTCGGGTTGGTGGTTTGAAGGTGTTCCGGCGAGGGGAGGAAGGAAGCGACGACGAGGTCGGGACGAGGATGGTGAGAGGGAGTCGCGGGAGTCGTCGGCGACGGGAGGTGGCGTCGACGGCGAGGTCTGCAGGGGTTGGAGGCGTTGTCGGGGTTGGGTGCAGGTGCAGGAGAGAGAGGAGGAAGGAGGAAGAGGGTGCGGCTGGGCTCGCGGTGGCGAGGGCGGCGACGGCTGTTCCCCTCCGAACGGCGGCCGGGACGTTGGGACGTCTGAGGCGTTAGGTTCGGGGCAGATGCTAATTGGTGCTATCCGTCCACCTCTCCGAAGATGCCAAGTTGATTTATGGCACCATATATCGAAGGTTTAAACGGATGCGACCGATGTAGCAGACTTCGTCAGATTCCCCCTCGTTTGAGGGGGTTTTGATTGTGGGGACGCTCTTCCCTGCAGGCGCAAGCCCCTGCAGTTAATTACGCTACCGCATTGCGGTAACAACTTTCTCCTTCTCCAGATGGTCACTTCGTGTCGTGGGTGTTTGTTTTATTGCCCGTGGATTGTTTACGGAGACTGAGTTATGTCGTCGCCCGTAGGGCGTGGACTAGTCCAAATCCGCATTATCTTAAATTTGGGTTTGGGGGAGGGTTTTGGTTTGAGGATACGTCAGCCCTACTCGAGGCTAAGATCAACTCAAACGTTTGTTAAGGATACGTTAGTCTAACTCTGTGACTAAGATCAACTTAACGGGATCGCTTAGATCCGACAAAAGAGTGTTTGGACTCTAATGTTCCAGTTTAGGGACATAGTGGTCCATCGTCTGTATGGCTGTCGGGACCCATCACCTCTCTGACGACGTTGAAGGATTACAACGACAGATGTCAGAGGAGTTCAGAGATGTACCCTTGAGCCGGAGTTAATTTGGGGGATTCGTAGTCCAGTATGTTTGAGGGTTTAAGGACGCGTTAGCCATCTTTGAGGCTAAGATCAACTTAAACGGGACCGTTTAGGTCCGACAAAAGAGCATATGAAGGGCTCTATTGTTCTAGTTTAGGGACGTTGCGGTCTATGGGTAGTTTAAGGACATTGCGGTCCGTGGGTAGTTTAAGGACATTGCGGTCCGTTGTTAGTTTTAAGACATCTCGGTCAAGGTTAAGGACGTCGTAGTCCATGGGTTTAAGGACCCCACAGTCCGGTATGTGCTCTGGATGCTTCACACGGGTTCACTGCCGTGCTTAGCGAGGACCAGGCTCCGCTCTGGACGTTTTCCGTGGGGTCAAAGAGTGACGTTATCCACGTTCCGCGCGACCAGGAATTTGTATGAGTTTAAGGACCCCACAGTCCATATCATGGGTGGTCGTCGGGACCCGTCACCTCTTTGAAGACATTGAGGGATTACAATGCTAAGTATCAAAGGAGTGAAGAGATGTACCCTAGAACCGGAGTGGCTTGAGCAGTCCATGGCCCAATTTGAGGTCAGGACTGATTAATTATGTTATGAGCCCATTGGCCGAATTAGTCACGAATTGAGGACTTATGGCCAGCTTGGGCTAAGTCCCATCATGTCTGGAATATTGATTCCTTGTGAGTCCATCGAGGGAGAAGCTTTGTCTCTATCCCTTTAGCCAATTGGGCTATAGACTAGTGTTAAACACTTCAAAGCAATCGGTGTTGAACACTGGGAATGAGTTTGACAAGTTAGTGTTTAACACTAGAAGAATAATTGGTGTTAAACACCAGCAACAAGGCCTTGAAATGATCATAAGCACTAAAACAGCTCAGTGTTGAACACTGGCAATGGAGATCTCAAATTAGTGCCGAATATTAAAGCAATTAGTGTTGAACACTACGAACAAAATTCTTTAATTAATGTCGAACACTAAGGCCCGATAGCATTTCAATACTGGATTCGAGGATTTTAATTTAGTGTTAAACACTACAGCAAGAACGGTCACGTGGCCCCACGTGAGAGTGCCTTCCCTTCAATGATTCTGCCGAGATTACTGCGTCTTTGATAACATCACGTGTCAGCACGTGACGGGCATTCAAATGCCTATGTGTTAAGGCTTCTGCTGAAAGTCACGTGGGTCACGTGGGGTGCTGCCTCAAAGGGGATTTCTGTAGGGCTTTTGGGGGGGTCACGTGGTGACACGTGACCCTGCCTCAATGTTGTTTTTTTAGAGGATTTGTTACTCCTTTTTCAGGAATTAAATTCCAGAAACTTTTAATTTCAGAGGAATTAAATTCCTATTTCCTTTCGAGGGCCTATATTCTGGAATAGAGTTTAAATCTGAGTTTTCTGTGGGAATTAAATTCCTTGTTTATGCGAAGAACCGAATAGGGTTAAACCCTAACAAAAGCTTTTAAGGAATTAAACTCCCCTTTTCTGAAGATTATGATTAAAGGAATTAAATTCCCACCGTTTCGACAGAACTATGTTCTTAATTAGGGTTCAACCATGTTTCTTTTTGTTTTGAAGGAATTAAATTCCCATGATACAGGGTCGAACCCTAACTTTATTTTGGAGGAATTAAATTCCTATAGTTCTATGAGAGTTAAATTCTCATGCTTGCATTCCTTCTCTATGTTTTGGATCTGCATGGCAGGATCTCGACCCATTGAGAATTAAATTCTCAACCTTAAGGGGAGATGTGCACTTTGCAGGTCCTCTATCAAAGAGAGAAGAAATATATTCTTCTGTTTTTATATTATCAGAGTTAAAACTCTGTTGAGAATTAAATTCTCCTTCTTTCAAACGCCTTTCCCTTTCTTACCTAGGTTTTTTTTTTGCAGAAGATCTGAGTCTTTTCAAGTATCAAAGCTCTTCTCTTTTTCTCTTTTCTTCTCTGCGTATGTATATCTCTTTTTTTGTGTCCCTTGGCTCCTATTTATAGGAGAAGCAGCCGAATCAATCAGTCTTTTGTGAATCTTCATTGAGAGATTTGATTTGTGTCCATCATTCATTTTGGGCCTTTGGATTATTAGGTGAATTTTATTCACCGTTGGATCTTAAATCCAGAGATTCTCCTTTGTTATTTTGGTTAGATTTAAGGGGGAAATCTTTCCAAACCCGAGATTTTCCATAGATAGATGATATTTAATCATCTCTGAATCTTTAATTTGATTGGTCCCAAATAATTACTTTCCTTTGGAAAGATTCGAATTTCCTTCAGAACTTAATTCTGTCGTCAAAAATGGGCTTTGAAAGTCGGTCACGTGTGACCACGTGACCCATGGTCACGTGCAGACACGTGACCCTCTTTGGAATGAAGAATCCTTTTTCTTTCTGCGCTATCTTCCGGTTGCTGTTTTAGCCATCACGTGCTACCACGTGACCCCTGGTCACGTGTGAGCACGTGACCCCTTTCTGGCACTTCTTTCTCTGGTTCAATTGGAGAGCAAGTTTGCTGCTTTGAACGTCACGTGTCGACACGTGACCCTGGTCACGTGGGAGCACGTGACCTCTTCTGAAGCTCTTTTCCTTGACTTGATCAACGAATCAAAGTGCGCTTTTTCTGTATTTTATAGGTCACGTGTCAACACGTGACTGCTGTCACGTGTAAGCACGTGGCCTCTTTTGAAGCTTTTCCCAGAAGCTTTCCTGATTTTAAATCAGGAAACAAATGCCCCCACAGCGTTGTTCTCACGTGTCAGCACGTGAGTGCAACGCTGTCATCTCTCGCGACCGTTGGATTCCTTTAGGGATCTGGGGAGATGAAACGTTTCCATTGTTTTCTATAAATACTGCTGTCTCTTCATAGGAGCCTTCACTTTGCTCATTCATCTTCTTCCTCTGAGAATTTCCCCTTTGAGAATTTAATTCTCACTTTCAGAGCTTAGTTCTCTGTCTTGATCATTTCCCAGAGTTTAACTCTGTTGACGGATCCTTTCCCTCAGGTAAGAATGTTAAACGGCCAAAGCGCCTTTGTCTTTAAAAGAACTCTTTGGATTTCAAATCTATATTAAGGGTTTCGCCAAGAACCCATTTTTCTTCACGTTTCTCCATAAGAACAGGGAGCCTTCGAACTGTAGATCTCTTAGGTTTTAGGTGACCTTTGGGGAGATGATGACAACGTTTCAACTCCATGGACTTTAATTCCATCAAAATTATTTCTGGGAATTTAATTCCCCCTTTTTTTTTCTAATAAGGAATTTAATTCCTATGAAGAACTCAATCTCTTCACACAGAGGCTCCTTGGGGTCTCTTGGCCCGAGGCTGTTCTTCTGTAATTAATGCGATGGGGATTTTGTAATGATGCTAGTGACTTTTATTTCAGGTATCATGGACGCCCATCTGTATCGTCTTGACGAGATCATTTCCTATGGGAACATTCGTGCGCTGGGCCGCAGTCAGGACCAAGAGTTCACTGATGCCCAGTGCGCCGAGATCATGAGCCGCTTTGATGAGTACAACCATTGACTACTTCCCCGTCGCTCTTCTCTTCTGAGGCTGATCGTACTGGCGATCCGGGAGGCCCTTCCTCTCTTTTGCGCCGGCATACCACTCGGGGACTTAGACGCTGCCGAGGATAAGGTGCATTCGGTGTACCTTATGGGCTTGATCTCAAAGAGGAGGCGGGATGATCTCATTGATCTTCTTCATCAGCTTTTTCAACAATCAGCCATACCGGGCGCCTATCGGAGGGTAGAGGACATCCGTGGGGACCCCGATGCTTGTGACCGTGAGCGAAAGCATACTCGGGAAGTTCGCAACGTTTGGAAGGTTTTGGATAAAGTTAATTTTGAGTTTCTCAACCCATGCCTCGCATCTGAAGTGTTTCCATTGTAAATGTGTCCTCGATATTTTGTATGAACCTCTTGAAGTATGAGTGGCGAGTTTTATTGTGTTCTCTCATGTTTGCACGCTTTTTTCCTGGAATTTTATCATTTCACTATTGTTGTTGCTGATGCCTTTAATATGCATGGTGCTATTCTATTTTCTAGTGCACGTCAAATTTGGGTCTCACACGTTCCGCACGTGAGACCATTTGATGGGGACTGTTCACAAAATTTTGCATGCCGCATTTCTAGCGCGCAGTATCGGATGCATAAAAAAAAGCCTTGGAAATAGTTATTTCTCCTTGATTTTCGATGCCTTTCCTTTTTGAGCCTTGGAAACATCTTTCGCATTCAAGATTTTCCGCGCATGGCACTTAATGCACCTCTTTATATTCTTGAGGCCATAGCCTATTTTCTCCTTACAGAGAAATTCATTCACATATCGATGTGATTTAATTTAAGGAGTATCCGAGCGTTATGGCCTGCAACCGTCCACACGCTCGTCGGCAGCCATGGGAAGTGCCCATCGAGGAGATGATCCCCCGCTTTGCCGCTCGGCTGGTGGATCCACTTCTTACTGATGACGAATGCGACTTAGCCATGCATGAACTCTCGATCCGTAGGGGGTCTCCCCTCCCGATGGGTTCTCTCTGGCTCCGGATGATCCTCTCGGCCGTGCTTGCCGATGTTCCTCTTCACCCGGCAGAGATGACCCTGGCGATGCTTGATGCGGCGGAGGAAAAACTCGAGGGCTTTCATGAAGCCTGCCTGATTACTCAGGCTCTGAGGGACTGCTCAATTCATCTACTGAGCGAGATAAAGGCCCAGCGAGCCATTATGTTTGCATTCGCGGACGAATACGGCACCAACCGATGGGGAGCGACTCCTCGCGAGAATCGTCGCTTCGATGTGCTGGAGAAAGCGGAGAGAGAGATGGAGAATCTTGTCCTTTGCTTCATCAACCCCTGTGCCGTTGATCCTGTGTTTGGTGATCTTTTTCGTTAGTGTAGAACCCCCTTTTTTTTGTACATACTCATGAATAAGAGTATCTGCCTTTTTTTTGTTTTGAATTGAATTTTGCATCCATTTTGGTTTATGAATAAAAGATACAATTTTCCTCTCAGTGATGTGTCCCCTTTTCATTGAATGCATTCTGCGGATATTCTATCTTAATCTTCTTGCAGGACGGCCATGGCTTAGGATTCAGGGTTAGGATCTGTTTCCTGAGGCCTTTGCATCTTATGAGCCACGAGGGTCTCATAAGGAGTCTTTCTCCCTATAGGTCGAGAGGATCCCATAGGTGTGAGTTCTTCTTAAAGATCATGAGGATCCTTAAGCGGGTTTTCCCTTGAGAGTCGTAAGGATCTCACAAGAGAGTTTTTCTTCCTTACAGGTCGTGAGGGCCTGCAAGTGCCGGGTGTGATCACCTCTTTCCGTGTTTCACGGGCTTAGGGATCTCTCGAGGTATCGTAGTTTAAAGACGTCGCGGTCAAGGTTAAGGACCTCATAGTCCGTGGATTTAAGGACTCCACAGTCCGATGTTAGTTTTAAGACATCACGGTCAAGGTTAAGGACCTCATAGTCCGTGGATTTAGGGACTCCACAGTCCAGTGTTTGGTTGCAGGGACCCGCCACCTCTTTGAAGACGTTGAGGAATTACAACGCCAGGTATCAAAGGAGTGAAGAGATGTACCCTTAAACCAAGGCGAAATCCGTAGGGAATCGGGGGGATTGATCGTTAGTTTTAAGACATCACGGTCGAGGTTAAGGACGTCATAGTCCGTGGATTTTAAGGACTCCACAGTCCGGTATGTGCTCTGGATGCTTCACACGGGTTCACTGCCGTGCTTGGCGAGGACCAGGCTCCGCTCTGGACGTTTTCCACGGGGTCAAAGAGTGACGTTATCCGCGTTCCACGTAACCAGGAAGTTTGCACTAGATGCTTCACACGGGTTCACTGCCGCGTTAGGCGAGACTAGGCTCCACTCTGGATGCTTCGCATGGGTTCACTGCCATGCTCTGCGAGGACCAGGATCCGCTCTGGACATTTTCCACGGGGTCAAAGAGTGACGTTATCCGCTTTCCACGTAACCAGGAAGTTTGCACTAGATGCTTCACACGGGTTCACTGCCGCGTCAGGCGAGGACTAGGCTCCGCTCTGGATGCTTTGCACGGGTTCACTGCCGTGCTCTGCGAGGACCAGGATCCGCTCTGGACGTTTTCCACGGGGTCAAAGAGTGACGTTATCCGCGTTCCACGTGACCAGGAAGTTTGCACTAGATGCTTCACACGGGTTCACTGCCGCGTTAGGCGAGGACTAGGCTCCGCTCTGGATGCTTTGCACGGGTTCACTGCCATGCTCTGCGAGGACCAGGATCCGCTCTGGACGTTTTCCACGGGGTCAAAGAGTGACGTTATCCGCGTTCCACGTGACCAGGAAGTTTGCACTAGATGCTTCACACGGGTTCACTGCCGCGTTAGGCGAGGACTAGGCTCCGCTCTGGATGCTTCGCACGGGTTCACTGCCATGCTCTGCGAGGACCAGGATCCGCTCTGGACGTTTTCCACGGGGTCAAAGAGTGACGTTATCCGCGTTCCACGTGACCAGGAAGTTTGCACTAGATGCTTCACACGGGTTCACTGCCGCGTTAGGCGAGGACTAGGCTCCGCTCTGGATGCTTCGCACGGGTTCACTGCCATGATCTGCGAGGACCAGGATCCGCTCTGGACGTTTTCCACGGGGTCAAAGAGTGACGTTATCCGCGTTCCACGTGACCAGGAAGTTTGCACTAGATGCTTCACACGGGTTCACTGCCGCATTAGGCGAGGACTAGGCTCCGCTCTGGATGCTTCGCACGGGTTCACTGCCATGCTCTGCGAGGACCAGGATCCGCTCTGGACGTTTTCCACGGGGTCAAAGAGTGACGTTATCCGCGTTCCACGTGACCAGGAAGTTTGCACTAGATGCTTCACACGGTTTCACTGCCGCGTTAGGCGAGGACTAGGCTCCGCTCTGGATGCTTTGCACGGGTTCACTGCCATGCTCTGCGAGGACCAGGATCCGCTCTGGACGTTTTCCACGGGGTCAAAGAGTGACGTTATCCGCGTTCCACGTGACCAGGAAGTTTGCACTAGATGCTTCACACGGGTTCACTGCCGCGTTAGGCGAGGACTAGGCTCCGCTCTGGATCCTTTGCACGGGTTCACTGCCATGCTCTGCGAGGACCAGGATCCGCTCTGGACGTTTTCCACGGGGTCAAAGAGTGACGTTATCCGCGTTCCACGTGACCAGGAAGTTTGCACTAGATGCTTCACACGGGTTCACTGCCGCGTTAGGCGAGGACTAGGCTCCGCTCTGGATGCTTTGCACGGGTTCACTGCCATGCTCTGCGAGGACCAGGATCCGCTCTGGACGTTTTCCACGGGGTCAAAGAGTGACGTTATCCGCATTCCACGTGACCAGGAAGTTTGTACTGATTGTATCCGCATTTCGCGGGATGGAGGCTTGACTGTTGGCGATGTGTATACCACCGAGCCATGGAACTGGGAGCTGCCGCTGCTCTGCTTTGTTTGAAGTCATGTCCGTTGTTACGAGACGAGTGTTTGGATGATCTCTAGGTCGCTTGTGGCCCGTCGAGACCTGGCTTCTTTTTCTGATGAAACCTGGGGGAGAAGTATGATCCCCTTTTTGTTTACGCCCTTGGATTGTGTACAGGGTGTGATGGAATATCACCTGTAGGGCATAAATTTTATTTTTATTTTATTTCTTTTTCCGCGATGCTCTATCATTTCAGCTTTTATATCGCGAAAATCGCGATTGCCCAATCATTTCGGCTATTTTTCGCGGTGCCCAATCATTTCGGCTATTTATTTATTTTCTGCTCGCTACTTTTTATTGCGAGTTGCCCCATCATTTCGGCTATTTTTTTTCATGCCTTCATTTTTTTTTACTCGCTGATTTTTATTGCAAGTTGCCCCATCATTTCGGCTATTTATTTATGCCTTCATTTTTTTTACTTGCTGATTTTTATTACAAGTTGCCCCATCATTTCGGCTATTTATTTATTTTCTGCTCGCTACTTTTTATTGCGAGTTGCCCCATCATTTCGGCTATTTTTCAGGCATGTATGGCTTGCTAGCTTTTCGTTACAAGCTTGGGTTTTAGGCACCGATTTTGGCATCAGCACCGCTGCAACTGGAACGTTGCCAGGAGCGAATCATCATTTGCTTTTGTCGACGACGAACAAAGTTGGCTCAGCAAACAGGGTTAAGGGTCCTGTCGACCAAGGCTTTTGACTTCATGAGCCGTAAGGGTCTCACAAAGGTATTTCTCCTCGCGAGTCGTGAGGATCTCGTAGGTGTGTTTTCTCCTTAGGAATCGTGAGGACTCCTAAGTGTATGTTCCCCTGTAAGTCGTAAGGATCTTACAAAAGGATTTTCTCCTTATAAGTCGAGAGGACTTACAAGGGTTGTTTACCGTATGGACATATCCCCAGTCACAGGTGGGACTTGGTTAGGGAAATGTTTATTCGTGCCCGTGGATTGTATACAAGGGTCAGTACTGAACCACTTGTAGGGCAGTATTGGAGGTTGTGGAGAATTTTGCTTAAGAACAGGTTCAGGTTTCTGTAACTTAAGACTTTCAAATCTTATGAGCCGGGAGGGTCCCATAAGAGAATTCTCCTTACGAGTCGTGAGGATCTCGTAAGTGTATTTTCTCCTTAGGAATCGTGAGGATCCCTAAGTGTGCTGCTCCTTTGTGAGTCGTAAGGATCTCACGCAGGTGGTTTCTCCTTACAAGGTCGAGAGGACTCTGTAAGTGTCCTTTAACGAGGTTGCGCCCTTTCGGGTTTTCACAAACACTCGCCGGTAGTCCTGCTGTTTTTACTCACGGAGCCCTTTCGGGTTTTCATCCGTGCCCATTTTGCTTATGGACATACCGTTTTTTTTTATTCTTTTTCACTTTTTTTTTTACAAGGTCGCGCCCTTTTTGGGTTTTCACGAACACTTGCCGGCAGCCCTGCTGTTTTTACTCACGGAGCCCTTTCGGGTTTTCATCCGTGCCCATTTTGCTTATGGACATACCGTTTTTTTATTTTTATTTTTATTTTTTATTTTTTATCCATCTCGTCAACCTAAGGACGTTGCGGTGTTAGTTTAAGGACGTTTCGGTCCGCCGTTAGTTTAAGGACGTTTCGGTCCGTTGTTAGTTTAAGGACGTTTCGGTCCGTAGATTAGTTTAAGGACGTTTCGGTCCGCCGTTAGTTTAAGGACGTTTCGGTCCGTTGTTAGTTTAAGGACGTTTCGGTCCGTAGATTAGTTTAAGGACGTTTCGGTCCGTAGATAGTTTAAGGACGTTTCGGTCCGTCGTTATAGGAAGGCCGGCTGCTGCTTGTGAAGTCTGAGCCTGGGAAGATAGCGAGCGGACATAGTCGTCGTCATCTATCATTGACCTAGGCTGTAGCTTATTAAGCATGGTATTTCTTCAAGAAGCGGCCGTTTACTGGCCTGAAAGGCCTTTCACCGTGCATGTCCATGAGTAGATAGGCTCCACCCTGGTAGACCTTGTCTATGATGTACGGGCCTTCATAGTTTGGCTCAAATTTTCCCCGCTTGGCGCGATTGGGGATCATAGGTCTTTTGACCACTAGTACGAGTTCGCCTTGGCGGAATGTCCTCGGCCTGGTCAATCTTTCGTACGAGCGCGTCATCTTTGCTTTGTAGGCCTCTAGATGTTGTTGCGCTATGAGCCGGATTTCGTCGAGGGCATCAAGCTCCTCAAGCCGAAGGTGAGCATTTTCTTCGTTCGTCAGCTCGTGGTGGACTGCTACTCGTAGAGAGGGTAACTCTATCTCAAGGGGGAGAACTGCTTCCGTCCCAAATACCAACGCGTACGGCGTTGTGTTCGTGGCCGTCTTGAATGTAGTTCGATAAGCCCAAAGGGCTTCTTGCAGCCTTTCGTGCCAATCTTTCTTATTCCTGGAGACGGTCTTTTTTATGATCTTCGTCAAGGTCTTATTGAAAGCCTCGGCCAGACCGTTAGCTCGTGGGTTGTAAACTGAAGAATATCTCCAGTCTATATTGTGCTGCTGTGCGAAGCGGCTAATCTTATGGCTTCGGTAGGCCGGCCCATTATCGGAGATAATCCGTCGTGGAGTTCCGAACCGATAGATGACGTGCGTCTTGAAGAAATGGAGGATATTCTCCGTCTTCACTTCCTTCAGTGGTACTGCTTCTGCCCATTTGGAGAAGTAATCAGTTGTCGCCAGGATAAAGCGGTGTCCCCGGGATGATGCTGGCTCAATGGGGCCAACTATGTCAGTCCCCTACATTTCGAATGGCCAGCTGGCCACCGTTGGGTGTAGTGGATTCGGATGTTGGTGGATGAAGTCTCCATGGATCTGGCATGAGTGGCATTGCTTCGCATACTCGAGGCAGTCCTGGATCATCGTGGGCCAGTAGTAACCCATCCGTTTAATTTTTAACTTCATCTTTGGGCCCGCTTGATGAGAACCGCAAAGCCCGTCGTGAACTTCTTGAACGACTCTTTCTGCTTCGTCAGGTCCCAAGCATCTCAGCCATAGAAAATCAAACGATCTCTTGTACAGGGTATCGTTGACGAAAGCGAAGGATAGAGCTCGTTTCATAAGCTGATGTCTTGAGGACGCTTCTTCGGGCATTCGGTGGGACTTGAAGTAGTCTATGAAGACTTCCCTCCAGTCCTCAGCCTTCTCACGGTCTTTTATTTGTAGGGTCGCTTGCTCAATCGCTCCCTTTTCTTTATATAATTCCGAAGGTATTTCTGCCGGGGCGAGCACTCGACGGCTTTGTACTACGATTCTGACGTCATCGAGGTTCTCGTCGGCCAGTTCTTTAGCGAGTTTGGCCAACGCGTCTGGTTTGCTGTTCTCTGCACGCGGTATGTTCTCTAGAATATAGAAGGGGATCTGGGCCAACAGTTGTTGCACCTTTTCGCCGTACTTCACCAATTCTGGTTTGCACGTTTGGTAGTCACCATTTACTTGGCTAACGACCAGCTGAGAATCTCCGTATATGAGGAGGTCTTCAATTCCCATGTTGATGGTGATTTCGAGGCCTGCTATCAGAGCTTCATATTCGGCTTCATTGTTTGTCCTTGACTCTGTTAAGGAGAAGGCGAAGCGCATTATCCCTCCTTGTGGAGTTGCAAAGATAAGGCCTATCCCCGATTTGATGATCGGGTTACCCTGTTTCTGTTTCTTTATGGAGGACGCTCCATCGAAATAGAGTTCCCATCGTGTGCTTCCACCGCCAATTGCATCAAATGCATGCTGGTCCGGCAAATCACAGTTCAGAGGAGAGTCGGCCGGTATCGGGTGCTCGGCGAGGAAGTCGGCAATGGCCTGGCCCTTCACTGCCTTGAGGGGTTGGTATGTTATCGAGAACTCCATCAAGAGCAGGGCCCATTTAGCGAGTCGTCCCGTCAATATAGCCTTTGACATCAGGTATTTAAGGGGGTCCACCTTCGAAATGAGACGGACTTCATGTGCCAACGCATAGTGCCTGAGCTTCGTTATTGCAAAGATTAATGCCAAGCAATGTTTTTCGATGGGCGAGTAATTGCTTTCTGCCCCCAGCAGCACTCGACTTAAGTAGTAAAGTGCTCTTTCTTTCCCCTGATCATTTTCCTGTGCCCATAATGCGCCCAAAGAACCTTCAAGGGCGGCCGTGTAAAGAATGAGAGGCTTTCCTTTCACTGGGGCAGCCAACACCGGAGGATTTTGCAAGTATTGTTTGATCTCGTCTAGTGCACCTTGACATTTGTGATTCCAAACGAACGGGGTTCCCTTTTTCATCAGGTGGCTGTAAGGACGGCATTTGCCCGAAAGATTAGCGATAAACCGCCGGATGTATGCGAGCTTCCCTTGGAGAGACCGCAACTGCTTGAGGGTTCTTGGCGGAGGCATTTCCATAATCGCTTTAATTTTTGACGGATCTATTTCAATACCTCGGTGTCGAATGATGAATCCCAGAAATCTGCCTGAGGAGACTCCAAACGCGCACTTGAGGGGATTCATTTTCAGATTGTATTGCCGAAGGCGTTGAAATACGGTTTCGAGATGCTTTAAATGCTCTTCGTATGACATGCTCTTCACTACGAGGTCATCGATATAGCATTCGACGATGTCGTGTATGAGATCGTCGAAGATTTTTGTCATGGCCCTTTGATAGGTGGCGCCAGCATTCTTTAGGCCAAAGGGCAAAACCTTGTAGCAGAATATGCCCAAAGGAGTCCGGAAAGCGGTGTGCTTCTGGTCTTCGGGATGCATCTTTATCTGATTGTATCCTGATGAACCATCCATAAAGGAGAAGACCTCGTGAGTGGATGTGTTATCTATCATTAGCTCGGTTACCGGCACCGGGAAATCGTCCTTTGGGCATGCTTTATTGAGATCCCTGAAATCCACGCATATGCGCACCGTTCCATTCTTCTTCATTACCGGGACGATGTTGGCAATCCAGTCGGGATATTGGACTTCCTGGATAAATCCGGAATCGATCAACTTCTTGACTTCGGCGTTGATGCTCATCTCCAGCTCAAGTCGCATCCTCCTTGGCGCCTGCTTGACTGGCTTGATATCCGGGGATATTGCTAATCTATGCACCGCAATCTCCGGATCCAATCCTGGCATCTCGGAGTAGTTCCACGCGAAGCAGTCTTTATGCCGTAGGAGCACGTTCTTTAACGCGGCCACCTTTTCCTCGGATAACAGCTCGCTGACAAATGTCGGTCGCGGGTCGTCTGCCGATCCCAGCTCGATCTTCTTGAGGTTATCTGCGGTAGTATGTATACCGTCTTCCAGTTCTTTCGGAGCGGGCGGGAATTCTGAGATCAACTCATCATCGCTGTTCTCGAAGCACCGGGGAAGGTCATCTTCGTTCTCGGGCTCTTCTTTTAATATCGTAATCATATAACAGGTGCGAACCCGCTCCCAAGACTGAGGTGGATCCGGTTCTGCCCTTGTGGCTTTGGGCTCGTGCTTTTGCGGCGGCGTCACTTTCCAACCATCGGATAAAGCGAATCTACCCCGTCGGTACTGGTCCTCGACCCAGTTCTTGAAGGTGAAGCAGCCTTCAGTAGGATGTCCTATGGCTTGGTGATAAGAGCAATAACTCGGATGAGAGACCTTGCTAGCTTGCTTAGGGTGTCTAGACTCTGGAAGCGTGATCATCTGATATTTTAGGGCGAGCTTGAGCAACCGTTCCGTCTTGTCTCGGGGGAAGGAGTATGCTCGGCTCATCTTTTCTATGAAGGACGAATCCGAGCTGTGCAGCACCCGTAGCCCTCTAATCCTGCGTCGTTGTTGTCGGCTCTTCTTTTCACTTCTTGACTTATTTCCGTCTCCGTCTCGGGCCTTTCGTGTGACGGGTTGACAAGGATGAACATCTTTATCTTTTGCAGCCTGTTGGAATAGACGTTGCGTCCTGGCCCTCTCATAGATGGCCATTTCGCGGCTGTGGTCTCCCCAAACTTTCTGATCCACTTTCCTGATAAGCTTGCCCACTCGCTCTTCAAACGACGGACTTGGCGTTTCGATCGCGGGGTCTAGTTTTGATGAGGGGTCGGCCTCTCCTGACAGGGCGTCCTCTTCTTCATCAAAGGTAAATATAGCGTAGCTGCTGTGGGCTCGCTCCCATTTTCCGGCCTTCGCGTATCCAAGCCTAAGTGTTTCTATTTTCCCGTTGGGCAATTTGCGTTGGGTCCCGGGGACATCCCAAATCCTGTTGTAGAACCGAGCCTGCCGCACCGTCTGTTTTAAGGGTACTCCTTGGCGCTTCAATAACTTCTTCAATCCATTTGTATAGTATCTAGGCAGACGGATGGGTTGGAGCCTGTCAAGTGTAACATCCGCGCCGTGCCAGATCTCTTTCTCCACCTTCGACTCTGAGGATTGGTAGAATAGGATCACCTTCTCCCCCCTTCGCCTGGGAGGGACGTAAAATGTTTGCAGGTCCTGCACGCTGTGAGTTTGAAGCGCGTCGAGATCCTTATAGTGTTCTTGCGGTACCATGGTGATTTGCAGACTATGGTCCTCGCAAAGGGGTGCCTGTATTGACAGCCGACTGGAGAATACGGCGTTAACCTCGTCCTCCGAATCACTCCCGAAGACCGGTATGGGGGTGGGCGCCCCCGGGTTGTTGCGTTGGGATGGCCCTGTATACACTATTTCCTCCTCTTCTTCGGTATCGCTCCCAAAAACGGGAATGGTGGCGGCGGCTTTGTCCTCTGGGTCGCGACACTTTTCTGTATCTTCGAAATCTGGCAAAAAGTATTTCGCGTCTTCGTATTTGCGAACTTCGTTTACAGAAAACGGGTTCAACTCGCCTGTTACGGTGTACTCGAAACCATCCTTGAAGTACTTCATACACTGATGTTGCGTAGAAGGGATGATGTTGTACTCGTGTAGCCAAGGACAACCGAGCAAGGCGTTGTAGCAGGTCTTGGCGTCAATGACATGGAACTTGATGTCTGTGACGAGAAGTCCGAAGCGTAACGTCAGTATTACAGATCCGAGAGTCCGTGACGATTGAGAGTCGAAACCGGAGATAGTAATTTTGTCACGAGCGAGGTGTTGTACACTCATGCAGATTTCCTTCAACACCCGAACATTAAGGAGGTTGACGGAGGATCCATTATCCACCAGGATCTTGCCTATCTTGATGTCATGGCAGTATCCAGAGACATATAGGGGGCGGTTGTGGTCGCACGTCCCGAGAAGGAGGTCTTCATCACCGAAAGTGACATCGGCCGTGTGCACTTCCTCCAGTTCATCCTTCATCCTTTCAGTGGCGAGAAAGGCTTGGAATTGTTCAGGCTCTTGCAATGCCTTAACTAGTGAGTCTCGTGCTTCCTTTGATAACAGAAGGGCATCAAGAATGCTAAGCTGAGAGGGTAACTTCCTTAAGTGCGCGAGGATGTTATAGTCCACCTTACCCTTTTTGGGAGGGTCTTTGGTAGTTAGCTCTTTTGTGACCGGGTCATCTAAGGTGATATCTTCAATGACCTTTTCCTTTCCCTTATCTTTTCGGCCGACGGGCCCGAGATTCTTTTCTGGGAGTGTGCGATTGCGCAGCTGAATGTTCTCGCAGATCTCCGATTCTTCTTCTTTCCCCAAAACGGATTCTTTAAAGAGAGGGCCCAGAGTCATTTCTTCGTCAGAGTCGCTCCCAAAGGTGAGAACTTGTGACCCTCTGGCGTCAGCCATGCAACAGCTGCCGGTAGTCTTGTTGTGCCCTCCGACAGTACTTCTTCGCTCCCGACGGCTCTTGCGTTTCATGCGCTTAAAATGTTGCTGACGAATAACATATCCTTGCCACCATATTTTAAAGGCGTCGCACTCTTCCGTGGGGTGTGAGATCTTCTGGTGATATGTGCAGTAGTCAGGGTGCCTCTCCGCCCCATTGTGCCTATTTCCTTCCGAAGGTGGTAGCTTCATTCCCATTGACATGGCTTTGGCAAACCTTTTTCTCGTCTTGAACATCTTCTTGTTTACTTCGGATGCCTTTCGCTCTGGTCGTTCAACTCTTTCGTTCAGCTGCCCGCATTTGGCTCCTTCAGATGTGGCCTTCTCGCGCTCCTGGTCCGCTTTACATTTTAGACGAATCTCGTCCAGAAAAGCGTCGATCATTTCATCTGTTGGCCATGCACGCTCTGGTACAGGCTCTGTCTCCAGCTTTTCAAGGCCAGGAGTTTTCTCATCATCGGTAAACGAATGGGAGATCACGTTGCAGCTCGCCACATATCCCTCGGATTCATCCGACGAGCTCTCTCCATCATCGTCCTCTTGAAAGATGTGGCGGAGGAACTCTTGCAGTGTGACAGGAGTTCGCGCCTTTTGATTGTATTCTTCTAGCGCGTCGATTTGCTTCTGCAAGTTTGTTCGCTCGTCTCCAAGCTTCGCGGGCTTCTTGGCTTTCCTGTTCTTTTTCTTTGAAGATTTTGACGGTTGGACATGAGTATTTGGGCCCTTATCACGAGTCTTTGCAATGGTGCGGGGCTTCAACATCCCTTTGATAATTTGAGGTTCAAGAGGGTCCTTCCATTCGATCGCAGGGCACGCATGGAGGTCTCTCAGCATTCTTTTGGTCTTCGTTGATAGCACGACCTCCCATGGAGCTTCTTCGATAAAGGAGCAGGTTGCCCCCGGTGTATCGGCCTTTTTAGGAGTATGTGGTTGTGGTGGGTTCACCTTCCACTTTTCGGACAGTACAAACTTCCCTTGGAGGTATTGATCTTCGATCCATCCTTTGAAGACGAAGCAATCTTCAATCGGATGACTTACCGTCTGATGGTAAGGGCAGTAGTTGGAGTCATTCACCTCGGTGGGTTGTGGTGGTCGCCTTGGATTTGGTAGGTTTATAAGCCTGTTGCGTATCGCCAGCTCGAATAACCGCTTCGTCTTGTCTCGCGGGAACGAGTAGGGACGCTTTATTTTCTCATTATAGTACCGGCGTCTTTCCTCCAGTTGATCCGCCGATTTCGGGGCGTTAGGTTGCTGTTGGGCGTTCGCGACGAAGGTTGCCCTTCCTTTACCCTTGTCATTCCGCGGTTCCGACTTCGGGGGAGATGGTCTATGACCCATCTGGTCCATCTGAGCCAACTTGTCGATTAAAGCCTGGAATGTGGTTGGCTTAAAGAACATCATAAACTGGGAGATAGTTGCGTGGGGGTCTAGGGTTCCCACGAACATGCCCACCGCAGGTGCTTCCTCGATGCGTTGCTCACATCTCGACCACAAGTTCCGCCAGCGTATAGCGTACTGGACCCAGGTTTCGCCCGGTTTTACCCTGGCGTTAATAAGTGCGGTTATTGGAGTGCGTTCGCTGGCACTTGCAAATTGCTGAGTGAACAACAACTCCATTTCAGCGAACGTTTTAATGGAATCGTTCGGGAGTTCTGAATACCATTCGAACGCTGTTTCTGATAAGCTGCCCACGAACTGGCGAAGCAACAATTTATCGTCACCGCCGGTGTTACCGCAGAGGGCCCGGAACTGGGCAACATGTTGATGGGGATTGCCGGTCCCCTTATACACGTGGAATTTCGGTATCGTATAGCCTTGCGGGTATTTGATTTGATCGTACCAGCTCGGATATGGCCGCCCCGTTTTCACAACTTGACCAGCTGCCTCAGTCGCGTGGTGAACCCGGATTTGCTGGGCTATGTAGTCAGCCAAGTCAGCCTTAGAGATTGCGTCCTCCCTGGCCGTTGAGAGGGCTGGTGGTGGATTTGACGTTTCTCCTCGGTCGTCTTCAAGAACGATCGGGGGATCCTCGGCGGGTAAGTCCTGCTGGATCATCATTCCTATCACATCTTGGAAGAGAAGGCCCATCCGTTGTATGTTGGCCGCTTGTTCAGCAGCCTCTTTGTCCCTTTTCTCCAGTGTCCGGCGAAGGAATTCAGCGTCTGTTTCTTCCTCCCGGCGTGCGTCTGAGGACGTTTCTGGGTTTTCTTTTGGTCCGGTGAGCGCGGCCATAGCATTCATCATTTCTTGAAGCTTTTGTTGCTGCTCCTGGGCTTTCGTCACGGATCGGGTTAGGGGTCGGTGGCCCGTAGAAGTGCGTCTTTCCTCTTTCCCAAAGGCCATGTAAACAGTGTGCGCCACCATGCCCCCAGACTTAGGGCGCCTGGGCTTAGTGCTTTCAGTCGTCGCTGCATGCTGTGAGGTCCTCTCTGGCCTCCTCCTTTTGTGAGTCAGTTGATCACCAGCTTTTTGGGGTTTAGCCTGGTGACCGGCTTCAGGTTGGATTTTCGGCTTCTTGTGCTGGCGGGAGAAGTTTGGATCGATGATCGAGTCTCGGGCCTGCCGCCAAGCCTTATAGATTTTGGAAGACAGCCGTTGAGGAGATCGGGGCTGTTCGGGTTTTGTTTCCACAACCTTTTTCAATGAGGGAGGAGACCTCTTTAGTACTGCTGTGGGGGAATTCCTTCGCACCTTATTTAGCATTTCAAAGCTGTTCCCAGTTGGAACAGCAGCATTGACCTCTGCCATCGGGGCCGCTGGAGTCAACCCGGAGGGAGAGTTGCCCCCAGCCTTCCTTACTCGGCGCCAATGGCGACGTCGAGCGCGTCGAGCGGGCGGCGTTGGGTCAGCAGTAAGAATGGTTCCTTCTTGCCCCCTGCGTGGATGGGGGGTTGTTGTTGGCGTTAGCCTATCGAAGACCGATATCCTCTGGGAAGCGGGAGCAAAGGCCGAAGCCGTCAATCTTGTAAAGACTGACTTTTTGGCTGGAGAGGTCGCCTTGGCGATTTCGGGAACGGGAACGGCCCCTTCCTTACAAGCAGCCTTCTCTGAGAATGTAGGCCCCGTGATGAGCTCGCAGGATTCCTGGCCCAATCTAGAGAAGACCGAGGCATCGACGTTGGGCGACTCGTTGAGAGGAGCCGCGGCAGGGGTAAGACGATCAAAGACCGACTTCCGAAGAGTTTCCTTTGTCAGCACTGGAGCGGTAAAGTTTGTCGGCGGGATCATAGTCCCAAAGAACAATCCCGTGGTGGCGCGAGTGACTTGTTCCACTGGCATTGTGAATAGCGAAGCAGCTTGGGGTCCATAGGCTATACGTCCTGGCGAGGCAGAGCGTCGGCTGCAATTGCCGTCTGAGCAGTTGGAGGATTTCGCAGGGGTGGAAGCCATCGATCCTTTGCTTTCTGCAATAAGCGAGATGCCAATTCTCAGTACCTTGAAACCCCAGGGCAACTATTAGCGAACCGCGATTGGTTCGCGAATCACGACACACGAAGTGTGGAGTGGAAAGAGGAAAAGGTCCCACTGGGCGTGCCAGAATCTGTTCCCCTCCGAACGGCGGCCGGGACGTTGGGACGTCTGAGGCGTTAGGTTCGGGGAAGATGCTAATTGGTGCTATCCGTCCACCTCTCCGAAGGTGCCAAGTTGATTTATGGCACCATATATCGAAGGTTTAAACGGATGCGACCGATGTAGCAGACTTCGTCAGATTCCCCCTCGTTTGAGGGGTTTTTGATTGTGGGGACGCTCTTCCCTGCAGGCGCAAGCCCCTGCAGTTAATTACGCTACCGCATTGCGGTAACAACTTTCTCCTTCTCCAGATGGTCACTTCGTGTCGTGGGTGTTTGTTTTATTGCCCGTGGATTGTTTACGGAGACTGAGTTATGTCGTCGCCCGTAGGGCGTGGACTAGTCCAAATCCGCATTATCTTAAATTTGGGTTTTGGGGAGGGTTTTGGTTTGAGGATACGTCAGCCCTACTCGAGGCTAAGATCAACTCAAACGTTTGTTAAGGATACGTTAGTCTAACTCTGTGACTAAGATCAACTTAACGGGATCGCTTAGATCCGACAAAAGAGTGTTTGGACTCTAATGTTCCAGTTTAGGGACATAGTGGTCCATCGTCTGTATGGCTGTCGGGACCCATCACCTCTCTGACGACGTTGAAGGATTACAACGACAGATGTCAGAGGAGTTCAGAGATGTACCCTTGAGCCGGAGTTAATTTGGGGGATTCGTAGTCCAGTATGTTTGAGGGTTTAAGGACGCGTTAGCCATCTTTGAGGCTAAGATCAACTTAAACGGGACCGTTTAGGTCCGACAAAAGAGCATATGAAGGGCTCTATTGTTCTAGTTTAGGGACGTTGCGGTCTATGGGTAGTTTAAGGACATTGCGGTCCGTGGGTAGTTTAAGGACATTGCGGTCCGTTGTTAGTTTTAAGACATCTCGGTCAAGGTTAAGGACGTCGTAGTCCATGGGTTTAAGGACCCCACAGTCCGGTATGTGCTCTGGATGCTTCACACGGGTTCACTGCCGTGCTTAGCGAGGACCAGGCTCCGCTCTGGACGTTTTCCGTGGGGTCAAAGAGTGACGTTATCCACGTTCCGCGCGACCAGGAATTTGTATGAGTTTAAGGACCCCACAGTCCATATCATGGGTGGTCGTCGGGACCCGTCACCTCTTTGAAGACATTGAGGGATTACAATGCCAAGTATCAAAGGAGTGAAGAGATGTACCCTAGAACCGGAGTGGCTTGAGCAGTCCGTGGCCCAATTTGAGGTCAGGACTGATTAATTATGTTATGAGCCCATTGGCCGAATTAGTCACGAATTGAGGACTTATGGCCAGCTTGGGCTAAGTCCCATCATGTCTGGAATATTGATTCCTTGTGAGTCCATCGAGGGAGAAGCTTTGCCTCTATCCCTTTAGCCAATTGGGCTATAGACTAGTGTTAAAAACTTCAAAGCAATCGGTGTTGAACACTGGGAATGAGTTTGACAAGTTAGTGTTTAACACTAGAAGAATAATTGGTGTTAAACACCAGCAACAAGGCCTTGAAATGATCATAAGCACTAAAACAGCTCAGTGTTGAACACTGGCAATGGAGATCTCAAATTAGTGCCGAATATTAAAGCAATTAGTGTTGAACACTACGAACAAAATTCTTTAATTAATGTCGAACACTAAGGCCCGATAGCATTTCAATACTGGATTCGAGGGTTTTAATTTAGTGTTAAACACTACAGCAAGAACGGTCACGTGGCCCCACGTGAGAGTGCCTTCCCTTCAATGATTCTGCCGAGATTACTGCGTCTTTGATAACATCACGTGTCAGCACGTGACGGGCATTCAAATGCCTATGTGTTAAGGCTTCTGCTGAAAGTCACGTGGGTCACGTGGGGTGCTGCCTCAAAGGGGCTTTCTGTAGGGCTTTTGGGGGGGTCACGTGGTGACACGTGACCCTGCCTCAATGTTGTTTTTTTAGAGGATTTGTTACTCCTTTTTCAGGAATTAAATTCCAGAAACTTTTAATTTCAGAGGAATTAAATTCCTATTTCCTTTCGAGGGCCTATATTCTGGAATAGAGTTTAAATCTGAGTTTTCTGTGGGAATTAAATTCCTTGTTTATGCGAAGAACCGAATAGGGTTAAACCCTAACAAAAGCTTTTAAGGAATTAAACTCCCCTTTTCTGAAGATTATGATTAAAGGAATTAAATTCCCACCGTTTCGATAGAACTATGTTCTTAATTAGGGTTCAACCCTGTTTCTTTTTGTTTTGAAGGAATTAAATTCCCATGATACAGGGTCGAACCCTAACTTTATTTTGGAGGAATTAAATTCCTATAGTTCTATGAGAGTTAAATTCTCATGCTTGCATTCCTTCTCTATGTTTTGGATCTGCATGGCAGGATCTCGACCCATTGAGAATTAAATTCTCAACCTTAAGGGGAGATGTGCACTTTGCAGGTCCTCTATCAAAGAGAGAAGAAATATATTCTTCTGCTTTTATATTATCAGAGTTAAAACTCTGTTGAGAATTAAATTCTCCTTCTTTCAAACGCCTTTCCCTTTCTTACCTAGGTTTTTTTTTTGCAGAAGATCTGAGTCTTTTCAAGTATCAAAGCTCTTCTCCTTTTCTCTTTTCTTCTCTGCGTATGTATATCTCTTTTTTTGTGTCCCTTGGCTCCTATTTATAGGAGAAGCAGCCGAATCAATCAGTCTTTTGTGAATCTTCATTGAGAGATTTGATTTGTGTCCATCATTCATTTTGGGCCTTTGGATTATTAGGTGAATTTTATTCACCGTTGGATCTTAAATCCAGAGATTCTCCTTTGTTATTTTGGTTAGATTTAAGGGGGAAATCTTTCCAAACCCGAGATTTTCCATAGATAGATGATATTTAATCATCTCTGAATCTTTAATTTGATTGGTCCCAAATAATTACTTTCCTTTGGAAAGATTCGAATTTCCTTCAGAACTTAATTCTGTCGTCAAAAATGGGCTTTGAAAGTCGGTCACGTGTGACCACGTGACCCATGGTCACGTGCAGACACGTGACCCTCTTTGGAATGAAGAATCCTTTTTCTTTCTGCGCTATCTTCCGGTTGCTGTTTTAGCCATCACGTGCTACCACGTGACCCCTGGTCACGTGTGAGCACGTGACCCCTGTCTGGCACTTCTTTCTCTGGTTCAATTGGAGAGCAAGTTTGCTGCTTTGAACGTCACGTGTCGACACGTGACCCTGGTCACGTGGGAGCACGTGACCTCTTCTGAAGCTCTTTTTCTTGACTTGATCAACGAATCAAAGTGCGCTTTTTCTGTATTTTATAGGTCACGTGTCAACACGTGACTGCTGTCACGTGTAAGCACGTGGCCTCTTTTGAAGCTTTTCCCAGAAGCTTTCCTGATTTTAAATCAGGAAACAACGGCGAGGTCGCGGGGAGGTCGACGGCGAGATCACGAGGAGGTTAGGGTTAGGGCGAGGGGTTCTCTCGTGGTGGAGAAATAACAGGAGGCGGCTACGTGAGGAAGAACATATATAGGCAGAGAGAGAGAGAGAAGGATTGGAGAGAGAGAGAGATTTGATTAGGAGAGATAAAGAGAGAGAGGGAAAAGGTGGGGGCCCACGAGGGTGATACGGCCAATGTGATTGGCTGGGGAGGTTAGAAAACAATATTTAAAAGATTGTAAAAGGATTTTAACGTTTAGAATCCCACAGTAATGAATATTAAGTGTAATATATAGTTTTAAGAATATTTAATTAAAATGGGCCTTTTTGGCGCTAAATGAAACATTTCCAAATCGCGCCCGGGTTGCGCCCAAATGTTTCAAATTCAAATTATAGGATTTTAAGCGAGTTCCAAATTTTGAAAAGAGGTGTTTAATGATTAAAATGCATGCCCCCAAGTCGGACACTTGCACGCGCGCGTAGTCGTCCAAACTGGCCCGTTTAGCCAAACGGAACGGAATCTCGACACGCGGACGCTACCACGCGACTAGTGGCGACGAGTAGGCCAAGATGGACATCTTAAATTTCATTTTAGGAGTTAAAATTTGTTATGTGCCAAAATGACTTAACCGGTTAAAATTTAGCAATAAATCCCAGAAAAACAGAATAATTGGAAATGAGCAATATATAACCCTCAACTAGTAATATAAATAGTATTATTAGGCTCGGGTGTTACAGGGAGTTCCTACGGTCGTTGCCGGAAATTCCGCCGAAGAATTCATCGGAGCTTCGCCTTTCGCTCAATTCGATTGCACACAAAAGTTCTTGAGAATTTTAGAGAGTTGGCTCAGAGTTTGGAGTGAGAGGGTAGAGGGTAGGGATGGTATTTATAGGGTTAGGCTAGGGTTAGGGTAGGTGAAAGGTTAAAATGAAAAATATGATAAAATGTATTAAAAAATGTATTAAAAGTGGAGTAATTGGGGTTTTAAAAGAGATCTGGAAATTGTCTGAGGCTAAAATTTTGCAGGTGCATAGGGAATGTGAAAAGACACAATTTTCATGTTGGGGTCGTTGCCGGAATCGGCCGACTCGGGGGTGACTCGGCCGTGACTCGGTCGAAGGACTAAGTCAGCCGAGTCGAGGCCGAGTTGGCCGATTCCCGGCCGAGTCAGGCGGCCGGGATCCCCCCGACGGTTCATCTAACCTCTGGCAATGTTATATTTTTGGGTGTAGTGGAGTTTTTGTAAGATATGCACGTGTAAACCCTTGGTATTCTATAAGTTTTAAAAAAATTAATATTAAAAATAATGTGGGGTATGGGATTTGAACTCTGGTGGCTTGGTTCAGCAGTGCAAGGTATTACCAATGAGCTACAAGCTCCTTCTTGTAATTATGGAGCTAATTAATTACTTAAAATAATAATAGTAAATGTAAATACCCCAAGTATGCATTAATTTTGAAGCAAATTTTTGTACACTAAAAATGGAGTTGTTACATTCTTTTAACTTGTAATTAAAAAGCAAAAGTAATTACTTATATTTTCTGCTCAGGCTAAAATACCCCTTTATGGATTTTGAAAAATATTTTGAAAAAATCTGTATAGGAAAATTAGGGTTGTTACAGAGAAGTAGCCTATCGATTAGCTTAACCACCATCCATGGCAGGTTTTCATGATGTGTTTCATGTATCTCAACTTTGCAAGTATGTTCGAGATGAGACGCACATCCTAAATTACTCGGAATTGACATTGAGTGAGGATTTGACTTATGAAGAGCAACCGATAGTTATTGTAGATCGACGAGAAATGGTTCTCAAGAATAGAATAATCCCTCTAGTGCTTGTTTCATGGGGAAATCGTTCGTATGGAGAATTTACTTAGGAACATGAAGACGAAATTCGACAAAAGTTTCCACACCTCTTTCCTTAGATCTGTATCTTTATCGTTCTTGTCTTTTCCTATTTCGTGAATTTCGAGAACGAAATTATTTTTGTTGTTGGGTATAATGTAACACAGTAGCACGATCGTACGTTATTTAACGATTTTAATTATTATTTTGAATTTTGTTTTATTTATGGTTTGGGTTGTGATTGGTTTGGATAGTATATGTGCTTAACGGATCCGACCCGCTTGCATAAAACCCGTTATGGTGCTAGAGTATATTTTATTAATATTTATCTGTAGACTAAATCTATATGAATCTCTAATAATAAATATTAAACATTTAAATATATATATATATATATATATATATATATATATATATATATTCTGATAGCCATACATTATGGATAGTTTTTATATATTAATTGTCTGTATGTTTTATCTTATTCAAATATCTCATGATATTATATTGACGATTATCTATTGCAGGTAAATCTTAAATATCCTACGATATTATGATTAAAATATATATTTTTGTAACCATTAGATTTATGGTTTAAGTGGGTTATGTATGTTCATATAATTTCTAGTATATTTTTTAGATTTAGTGGAGACGGATCGGGAATCGTAATATTTTAGTTACTTAGTTATACCATATATATATATATATATATATATATATATATATATATATATATATATATATATATATATATATATATATAAACCTAATATACTTTAAAAATAAAAATATATTTATACAAAAACTCTTTCCCTTTATCTCTGCCTTACAACTCTCTCTCTCTCTCTCTCTCTCTTTCATATCCCCCCGCTCTCTCGCTCTTTCATCTCCCTCGCTCTTTCATCTCCTTTCTTTCATCGCACCCCATCATCGGAATAACTCCTTGAGCAAACTTGGAAACCCTAGATGAGCTTTCAAGTTTTTGTCTTGTCTTGTTTGTCGTCTCCATGCGCGTGTTCGTCTTTGTGATCGCGTTCGAGGCAAGTTGTTAACTTGCGACATGCTATATTTACATAATATACGTATATATTATCTTGATATTATATATATTCCATCATTTTATGTGATTGTTATTTTATCATCTCATATCGGTTAACTAATTTAACAAATAACCCTCAATAATAAGCTTAAGTTATTATAAGTTTAGTATATATTAATTTATAAGATATTTAATTAGTATTATTTAATGATACATTGTAACTAGTAGAAAACATGCAGTAAATGAACGCTCATTATAATTATATAACTACAGGATAAATAATGAGTAAGTCTTCGATACTTGTCGTAGTATTATTTCGATTGGTAAGTTAACATTATTAGATAGAAGTTTAAATACAAAATATATAAGTTAAATATAAAATAGTAGTTCAAATATATTGATGATTACGTTTGCATTTTAGTAGTTTAATAACCATCTCTTTATTATAAGTATAAACATTGAGTATAAAATACTTATATAAATCAATCCTAAAACAAAATACTATTCTTAATCCGGTCAGATTAATATCATGAACAAGTAATAGTCGATTTGATCCTATAACTAATTAACTTTAAACATGACACGCTTGTTAAGCTATATCCGCTAGTGTTTATTGATATTCGGTTATAACTGTATTGCCTGTTGTATACCATGATTTGATTGGAATATGTGATTGTGAAGTAGATATATTACCTGACTGATTATATCATCCCTGACATGCATGTACACAAATTCATGACTTGTACCCTACCATCCTGTTACTATTATCGTTATCATACCAGTATCTATTAACTGTGATACTTACCGATACCAACAATCTTGACTTGTTGTCCTGATAGACGTGACTTGTTGTCTAGATAGACATAACATGTACCTAATTTTTCTTGTGTTGGCATTAGGTAGATATTATATTGATACATGACTTGAACATGAAACCCGGGAAAAGGGGGAAATAAAAAATGTAACTGAAATATAACTTAAGAGGATATTATTGTTGCCGTGATTCCGGGAGTGAACGGAATAACCATTGTTGATTGTACCGTGGTCCCATGGGGAATGAACGAGATATATTGTACCGTAGTCCCGTGGGGAATGCACGGAATATATACTGTTGAGTAACGATGATGATTACATTAATTGGTTTCAAATACCTTTAGGATAGAAAACCTAGACACATGAACCCATAAGTTACATGTGACATGATTGACTTCATATATCTTGCTTGTTACATTACATGTTATTGCTATTGCTTATCGTTTTTACTCATAGCATCTAGTTCTTGCACCTAGTATATACTATATTTCACACTGGTTATATTATTATGATATTTATGACGCACTGACGTCTAGGTTTTCTATGGCCCAGATATTTGACTTTAGCACGTGAGAATCATGAGTACTTCGACAGGATTGCCGATCAGTGAGGACCATTTCACTGATATAGCTCTTATTGATGGTTGGGTATTTTTTCTTTGATCTTTATTGCTTTCGCTATTGTTTCATGTTATCGTTCTTGTGGTTATTGGACATATTTAGAGATAGATAATTATATTATTGTTCTTGATTACTGATTGACAGACTTAATGTGACTATGCAAGGATATTTCCTTACCTTAGGTAGTATGGCTGGTTTTTTCACGTTCCATATTTACGGATTTTGGGAAGCAGGGCGTGACACAAGCTGTGACACAAATCTGACCAATCGTGGCCGTACTCCATTGCAGCCGCCTGTCTGTCTATAGGCAGACCAAGCAGTACAGCGTCGTCCTGCAGGATGATAGTCATCTCACCAACTCTAAAATGAAATGCGGAGGCCTCTGGTCTCCATCTATCTACCAAAAACGTAATCAAGTCTCTATCCGGACGTATATACTTTAATCCGGATAGAAAATGAAAGCCTGCCCATTGCAGCACAGCCTGCACACGGGCATTTCCTGATGTGATCCTGCTGCTCTGGATTGAGTGGTCAATGCATGTAATCACCTGATCACTCTGCCAGTTACAATTAGAGGACTTATATCAATAACATATAAATAACATATGTAATTAGAGAAAATAAAATTATAAAGTTTTACTTGTACCAATGCGGCGTTGGCTGACCTGTGATCAGTCTGCAAATACAGAACACTCGTATCTATAGGTCCATGCTCCATAAGTATATCTGCACAATGAAAAGACCGAGTTATATTATCTTTGAAAAAATGAGTATGTATAACAAAGAACATATGTGTACGTGTATGTGTGTGTATATGTATATTTGTTTTTTATTTGAATGTGTGTGTATATGTGTGTATATGCATGTGTGTGTATTTCAAAGTATAGGTGGAGATTACCAATGGCGATGTGGTGCTGGAGGATTTTTGCATCGTGCCTTGTTATGACCATGCTCATTGCAGATGCTGCATCTATCTTGCCTGTGTCCTTCTCGTGAATTATCTATAACACTTTTGATACGAGTAGAATGTAGTCGTCTTGCTTATCTTTTACCGATAGATGGTAATATCAATAGACCGTTGTATGCCTTCCAATATCGGCTATCGGGTACATGATGGAACAACAGAGCATAAGCAGCTTTGTATTTGGAGAAAGAATACCACTTCGAAGCAAGGTTGTGATGTGCAATGTTCCCCCACCCTCTGCTCGTGTACATGCTGTAATTACATGTGAACAAGGCAATTTTTGCAACTTAGGTATATTGCACGTATAACTGTTGTTCCTACCAGCGATGACTACATCGTAATTTTTTCCATCTTTGTCGGTCACCTGCCATTCGGACTGGCTGAATCTCACGTGTCAAACATGCCTAGCATCAGTAGCCCTTTTTGTTATTAATTGTTCGCTTAGAACATAACTTTGTCGTCTACTCTTGTCCTTCCTGACGTCGTACAAAGAACCATTTGTTCGCCTGGTAAAAAGTCCATGCTACTAAGGCCTGAATAGGAAAAGATCGAGATCCTTTTAAGACCCCGTTAAAACTTTTTGAAGTATTTGTAGTCATCATACAAAATCACCTACCACCATCTTTCGAAAGAGCCCATCGTTTTTCTTCATTTTTAAGAGTACTTTCAATCCAAGCATATGCTCTTGGACATATAGGTTTAAATTCCTCTCACAGCTCTGTATATGTCAAGTCAACTGCTGCACATGCAATTTAAGAGACCAAACTCTGTAAGGTTTTGCCACTAAATTCAGTAGTTGAGAAATTGGCTCTAATATATCGCATACAATAACGACGGCTATGAGGTTCCAGCCAAGAATTTCTTACTGCAGTCGGAATCCCTTTCATCCAATCAGATTTGAAAGTAATGTGCCTTCCTTACACTGATGGAATGTAGAGATGAATGCAAGCAATAAACCACTTTCAATTTTATGTGGTTTTACCTCCAGCTATACCATATGCCAAAGGATAAAGGCTATCATTTGCAATGAGCAAAATTCCTTTATATCTGTCGTATAAGTGTGTCCCATCAATACTGAAAATGGGATGACAATAAGCAAAACCATCAATGGCCGGTCCAAATGCCCAAAATGCAACGGTAAAATATCTCATTATTTCTGACATTGATGCGTTGTTTATCTTGAAGATAGTCCCGGGATTAGTAGATTTGATAGCTGCAAGGTATCGTGGCAAATGTTCATACGAATCATCCCAATCTTCGTATATTTCAGAAAATGTCTTATTCAATGCATTACATGCCTTCATATAATTTATTTCAATGAATAATATTTCTTTTATAAGCACTTGAATCATTTTAGGGGGTAAATTGACATCCGTTTTCACGAAAGGCAAGATCCTGTTACATAAGAATATAGAAGTAGCATATTTATGATTTGAATTCACTACAGAATTTACACAAATATGATTACCCGCATACTTCTTTATCTGCCAATGTCTTGTCGGTGATTTCTTCGAGATATATGTGTTTACCACCGAAAACAGAGACGAAATGGGATCGAACGTCTTGCTTGAATTTGGGGGCAGATACTATTTTGGACATATCCATCCACCTCTCCGAAGATACTAAGTTGATTTATGGCACCGTATATCGGAGGTTTGGATAGATACGACCGATGTAGCAGATTTTATCAGATTCCCCCTCATTTGTGAGGGGTTTTTGATTGTGGGGACGCTCTTCCCTGCAGGCGCAAGCCTCTGCAGTTAATTACGTTATCGTGTTGCGATAACCACTTTCTCCTGCTCTAGTAGTTCACTTCATATCGTATGTTTTATTTTATTTTGGCTGCCCGTGGATTGTATACGAAGACTAGTTTATATCGTCGCCTGTAGGGCGCCGATTAGTCCAAATCCGAATATTTTAGATTTAGGGATTGAACTTAGGTTGTATATATTCTCTTAGTTCAAGGATGTTTGATTTTATTTAAGGATCGTCAATCTGGTTTGAGATTAAGATCAACTCAGATATAAATGTGTGTGTGTGTGTGAGCATTTGGGCTCAATTTACTTTAACTAAGGATATGTTAGTCTTATTTGAGACTAAGATCAACTTAGATGTATTTTAAGGATCATTAAATTTGAGTTAAGATCCAACAACAGAGCATTTGGGCTCAGTTGCAAGTAACTTCAGGGACTTAGCCAATTTGGGCTCAGTCTTGGGCTTTCTTCCTTTATTCAGAAGTGCTAAGCACTTTGTATATCGCTCACGTAGGAAGCACGTGAGGTGCTGGGTACTTGTTCCTGGGCGCTCACGTGGAAAGCACGTGAGGCTCCGCGTATTTCATTTTGGGAGCCCACGTGAGTTTCACATGTGGCGCTTAGCTTCAGTTTCGGGCGCTTACGTGGGAAGCACGTGAGACACTGATCTTCTCTTTTGTACTCACGTGTGTTACACGTGCGGCGTTGGGCTTCTGTTTTGGGCGCTCACGTGGGAAGCATGTGAGACACCGAGCTTCTCTTTTATAAATGCTTACGTGTGTTTCACGTGAGGTGCTGGGCTTCTGTTTCGGGCACTCACGTAGGAAGCACGTAAGACGCTGAGTTTCTCTTTTATGAACGCTCACGTGTGTTTCACGTGAGGCACTGGGTTTCTTTAGAAATTTAATCTCTTTTTACAGAAGTTTAACTTCTGTTGCATGGCGTTTTGGCCATTAATGATCACCAAGATCACTGTTTTGAAGATTTGGGATCGATTTTATTTAAGAACTAAGTTCTTCTGTGTTTTATAAGAACTAAGTTCTTTATGTAGGGTTAAACCCTATCATTTTTTTTTGAAGGAATTAAATTTTTGGAACCTGTGTCTTTTCTCTCCTTTCTTTTTATCTAGTTCTTTTCCCTAGATTTAAGTCTGAAAAACAGAATCTCCTAATGAGAATTAAATTCTAAACTTATAGGGAGATTTGTCTTACGGATATCAGATCCAATAAAAGAACTAAGTTCTTTTTTCTTTAAAGGTTAAACCCTTGTTTTTGTTTTATGCTTATGCTAGGCAAAGGAGATATGTTTATCTCTGCTTTTCTTTACCTAGGGTTTGAGAAAGCAAAGTTCTTCTTCTTTTTTCAGGAGAATTAAATTCTCAGTTCTTATGGAAAACTTATGGGGTCGATTTTCGATACGAGACCTGAAGTCTCGGATCCCTTATATAGAAGAGCAAATTGTTAATTAATTTGAGAAAATCTCTCATTTGAGAGATACCAATTGATTTAATTGGCCTCAAAAATTATTCGGGGAGTTTTATCCACCGTTGGATTTTTGATCCAGTGAATTTTTGTTTTACAGAATATATATTCTTGTTTTTAACAAAATTAGGGAAATATTTTTCCATATATAGAATCTAATTCTGTCAAACGGTGGTTTTTAATCACCATTGGATTTTCAATTCAAGGGTGCAGAGTATTTCTTTCTCATTTGGAAAGATTAGGAAAATATTTTCCCAAATCTAGAATTTAATTCTATTATTGGATCTTTGATCCAATCGTTCTCTGTTTAATAGAGAAGACCTTTTTCATTTAAAAACAAAGGTCAGAGAGATATTTTCCCCTAATAGAATTTAATTCTACCATCGGATCTTTGATCCAACGGTTCTGTTTAACAGAGAATGCCCCCGGTTTTTAGGGAAATATTCCCCATGTAGAATTTAATTCTACCCTCTTTAATTTGGGCGCTGACGCTCACGTGTTATGCACGTAGGCGCCGCCTAAGAATTTAATTCTTATATAACAGGAGCTTATGTGCCTTGCATGTCGGCGCTCACGTGTGTTTCACGTGAGGGGGCGCCGTCTAAGAATTTAATTCTTACATAATAGGCTCTCACATGTGTTTCATGTGAGGTGCCAGTATATGATTTTTTAATCCTACTAAATACTGGCGCCGGCGCTCACATGGGAAACACGTGAGGTGCTGCCCGACTGATTTCTAATTAAAAAGCATTTTTTTATGAGGAAACAAATGCCCCCACCGTTGTTCTCACGTGGCTTGCACGTGAGTGCAACTGTGCACAACTTTGGGCCATCCGATCCGTCTTAGGATACGAAGAATCTGAACCGACTCCATCCCTTCAAATAGGGCTTCGAACCCTAGACGATGCTTTCATCTTCTTCCTTGAGAATTTTATTCTCCATTAGAGCTTAGGTGTGTTTTCTTGAAGTTTTGTTCTTCACCCTTTTTCAGATTTACATTGTAGACCCACTCTGCCAAAATTTTCATTGGTAAGAGTCTTCTTCTTAGAAGATTACTTCATTTTTAATTATAAAGCTTAGCTCTAACGTATTCTCTTTAGGAATTTACAGAACTTAGTTCTGATATTTTTTAGATCTTTTTCCCCTTTGGAGATTTTCTTGAGATTTTAGTCAGAGTTTTGCTCTGGCAATTTATAACAGAACGCAGTTCTGATTGGATCTTTTCCCCATTGGGGATTTAAATTTAACAGAAATTTGCTCTGGCAATTTATAACAGAACGTAGTTCTGATTTCTAGATCTTTTCCTATTTGGGGGAGTTTCTTGAGATTTTAATCAGAGTTTTCCTCCAGCAATTTTCCACAGAACTTAGTTCTGATTAGATCTTTTCCCCTTTAGGGATTTTCTTGGATTTTCAGTTTAACAGAGCTTTACTCTAAATATCAAATCCCTTTGGGGATTTTCTTGAAATTTTTTGTGTTTTAAACCATTTTGATAAAGCAGAGCTCAGCTCTGTAATTTTATTATTAAAAACAGCCTTAGAGAATCTTTTTAGATTTCACCATTGGGCACATGTTCCAATCATTAAGGAGCCGCCATCTTGATTCTATGGGGCCGACTAGTTTTTTTACGCTTAGTGATGCTAGCATTTTTTACGGCTAACTCTCCATCTGGTTTCTTTTCAGCTACTATGGCTGGTCATTTATACAATATCGAGAAAATTGTCTTTTACGAAGTGTTTCCCCCAATCAGAGCAAAACTCTGTTTTGAATTTCAAAATTAAAAAATTGAAGCAACGCTTCAGATCCCGTGCGCTGCGCGCTGCGCGCCGCGTATCAAAAGCAGACGCACTAGCGCCACGTGCGATGTGCCCTAGGCAGCGCACCCCCAATCAGTGCCATAGTCACAAATTCGTCGTTCGGGAATAATTCGGCGAGGTCGAAAATTCGGATTCGGAGAACTATTCGGAAAAAATCGGCAGGTATTCGGGAAAGATTCGGTAAGTGTTCGGGAAGGATTTTGAGCAATAAATTAATATATGAGACGCTAGGTTTTAATTTTGTGAATTATTTGATGTTTTTTGAATTATTCGTTGTTTTTTCACATAATTCGGGAATAATTCGCGAATTATTCGGCCAGTTCGGCAATGGCGATTAATTCGGAGATTAATTCGTCTGATCAAAAATTCGCGAATTATTCGTGAATTCGGCGAATAATTCGCAAATTATGTGACTATGATCAGAGCAAAGCTCTGCTTTAAATTTCAAAATTAAATTGAAGCAACGCTTCAGATGCTGCGCGCCACGTGTCAAACACAGGTGCACTAGCGCAGTTGCGCTGCGTTCTGCGCTCCGCGCCACGTGTCAAACAAGGACTGCGCTCTGCGCTGCGCGCCACGTGTCAAACACGTGTGCGCTAGCGCAGTTGCGCTGCGCTGCGCGCCACGTGTCGAACGTAGGTGCGCTCGCGCAGTTGCACCAGCGCTGGAATTAAAAGAATTCCCCACCGTTAGATCAAAAGATCCAATAATAATAAATTATTAATTAATCAGAATTAAAATTCTGTTATGGAAAGATTTTTCAATCTTATTAAAAAAAGAAGATTATCTCCTGTAAAACAGAAGTCTTAGGATCAAAAATCCAACGGTGGGAAATATTCCCAAATCAATCAAAGAAAGATCTCTTAAAACTGATTTAATAAATCAATTGGCTCTATATAAAGGCCCCTAGACTTCAAGTCTCGATACAAGAAAGGAGAAAGAAAAAACCCTCTGCAAACTTTGAGAAAAACTCAAAGAGAAAGAAAGGCAAGCCTTTAGAAGAAAGAAGATCATTTCTTCATCTTTAAAGGTAAAGAATTAATTCTTAAACAACAGAGATGAAATCATCACATAAAAAGAAGAAACATTTTCTAAAAAGATCTTAGATCTATAAAAAAGATCAAGGTCTTTGATTTAAAAGAAAAGATCAAAAGATCTAATCATAAAAATATAAAAAGAAGTATTTTACTTCATTCACAGATCTTTTGATCTATAAAGGCACAACCTTTTATAAAAACAAGAACTTTTGTTCTTGGATCTTGAGGCACGGCCTCCTTTGAAGAACATAAATTTGTTCTTTGATCTTAAAATTGATCAAAATGCGCTTTGCGCTATTAGACAGTGCCTTGCACTCATGAACTGCGCCTTTGCGCTCCTTGGATCGGCGCTCAGCGCCAAAACATGTCACGTGTCAACCATAGACATGATCTGCGCTTTGCTCTCCTGAAAACAGCGCACTGCGCTCTTGGGTTGGCGCTCAGCGCCAAGCGCGCCACTTGTCACTCACTGGCGCACCCATAAACTAGTGCAGCGCACTCATAAATTAAAAGCGCAGTGCGCTAACAAACTAGCGCTTAGCGCTAAGCGCGACGCGTGTCCTCTTCGTGTGCGCTAACCGACAGAAGCGCAATGCGCTCTTTGACTGGTGCAAAGCGCCTAGTGCGCCACGTGGCGCGCTGTCAGAACACATATTGTTCTGATGAATGCTATGCATTCAATACAAGACAAAAAAATGTCAGGGCCCAATGCATGGCATTATTAAAAGGGCAGAGCCCAAACAAAGGCCTAACAGGCAAAACAAAAAATAAAATGTTAAACATTTTTAACTGGACTTAGCCCAATTCTGGCCATAAGTCCTCAATTTAAATTGAACTGAGCTCATCTTCTCTTCCAATCAATTTACACCCGGTTCGAGGGTACATCTCTTCACTCCTCTGATATCTGTCGTTGTAATTCCTCAACGTCGTCAGAGAGGCTACGGGTCCCGACAACCACACATTATTATGGAATGTGGGGCCCTTAAACTCACGGACTATGATGTCCTTAACCTTGACCGCGATATCTTAAAACTATCATCGGACTGCGAGGTCCTTAAACTCACGGACTATAATGTCCTTAACCTTGACCGCGATGTCTTAAAACTAATATCGGACTGTGAGGTCCTTAAACCCACGGACTATGATGTCCTTAACCTCGACCGAGATGTCTTAAAACTAACAACAGACTGTGGGGTCCTTACATCCATGGACTATGATGTCCCTAACCTCGACCGTGATGTCTTAAAACTAACACCGGACTGTGAGGTCCTTAAACTCACAGACTATGATGTCCTTAACCTCGACCGTGATGTCTTAAAACTAACACCGGACTGTGAGGTCCTTAAACTCACAGACTATGATGTCCTTAACCTCGACCGCGATGTCTTAAAACTAACATTGGACTGTAATGTCCTTAAACTAATTATCGACCGCAATGTCACTAAACTAAACAACAGAGCCCAATTGCTCTCTTGTCGGATCTAAACGATCCCGTTAAGTTGATCTTAGTCTAAAATTAGACTAACGTGTCCTTAACAAATGTTTAAGTTGATCTTACCCTCAAATAAGGCGAGCGTATCCTTAAACATAACCCCCCAAACCCAAATCTAAGAAAGATACGGATTTGGACTAGTCCACGCCCTACGGGCGACAACATAACTTAGTCTCCGTATACAATCCACGGGCAACCAAGCACAAAAAAAATACCCACGACACGAAGTGACCATATGGAGAAGAAGAAAGTTGTTACCGCGATGCGGTAGCATAATTAACTGCAAGGGTTTGCGCCTGCAGGCAAGCCCCTGCAGGGAAAAGCGTCCCCACAATCAAAAACCCCTCAAACGAGGGGGAATCTGACGAAGTCTGCTACATCGGCCGCATCCGTTTAAACCTTCGATACATGGTGCCATAAATCAACTTGGCATCTTCGGAGAGGTGGATGGATTGCACCAATTAGCATCTGCCCTTAGATTCAGTCAAAAAGTCCAGTCTTCCCGGCTTCCGGCGGTAAACAGATTCTGGCACGCCCGGTGGGACCTTTTCCTCTTTCCACTCCAAACTGCGTGTGTCGTGTTCGCTAACCAATCGCGGTTTGCTAATGGTTGCCCTTGGGTTTCGAGGTACTAAGATTTGGCGTTTTGCTTGGAGCAGAAAGCAAAGATCAATGGCGTTCACCTGCTCGAAATGTTCCACATGCAACTGCAACCCACGTCCTGCCTCAACTGGGGGCATAGCCTACGGGCCTCAAGCGGCTTCCCTGTTCACGATGCCCGTGGAACAGGTCACTCAAGCCACCACAGGGTTGTTTTTTGGGACCATGCTCCCGCCAACGAGCTTCACTGCTCCTCTACCAACACCGGAAGCTCCCAAGAAGTCGGTCTTTCATCGGCTTACAGCTACCACGGCCCGTTTCAACGGGTCGTCCAACTCCAGCTCCTCGGTCTTCACGAGATTAGGTCAAAGTTCGTGTGGGCCTATGATGAAGCCTGCAATCCTGGAGAAGGTTATTCCGAAGAAGATAGCCATCCCTACCCCTGAAGCCGTCAAGACGGCTTCTCCTACCAAAGAGTCGGTCTTTACAAGACTGACTGTTCCAGCTCCTGCTACGGCTCCTGTCCCTGCTCAGAAGTCTGTTTTCAATCGATTGGATACTGCTTCTCAAAGGACATCAGTCTTCAATAGGCTGATGCCAGCAGTAGCCCCTCACCTGAACAAGGGGGCAAGACAAAGCCATCCCCGTCATCGAACCAACTCCATCAGCTCGACGTGCTCGATGTCGCCACTGGCTCCGGGTAAGGAAGGCCGGGGGCAACCCCCTCTCTGGGCTAACTCCACCAGCCCCAACGGCGGAAATTAATGTTGTTGTTCCAACCGGGAACAGCTTCGAGCTGCTGAATAAGGTGCGCATGAATTCTCCTATCGCCGTACTGAAAAGATCCCCTCCTCCGGTGGAGAATGTTGCGGAAGCAAAGCCAGGACAGTCCCCTTAGCGGTTGTCCTCTAAAATCTACAAGGTCTGGCGTCAAGTCCAAGACTCGGTGATTGATCCAAATTTCTCCCGCCAGCAGAAGAAGCTGAAGGTCCGACAGGAAGAAAACCGTTCTGTTAAGCCACAAAAGTTGGTGGCTACTTGGGCGCCTGATTTGTATGTCAAAAACTATCTAGTAACCGCAATCAAGAACGGCGTCGCTTGGTAGCTAGCCGGTGAGTACGGGTCGGTCCACAGGGATTTTGTGAATTTCCGATTCGTTCTTACGAGTTAATTCCGAAGGGTGTTCGGATTGATTATTAAATCTAAAATCCTAAATTATTCTACCTAGGGCAATTAATTGAAAGTTATAACTAGGGCCGGAAAATAAATTTAATCTAGGGCATGAATTGAAATTATCTAGGGCAAGAAAATAAACAAATCTACTTACTTAACAGATGCATTTCTCCAATCATCCATGCAGGGTTGTCAGATCTGAATTTCAGAATTGAAGAGAGGCATCGATACTCTCCATAAAGAATTTTGGAATTTTTATTAAAAGGAGGCATAAAGAATTACAAGCTTTAGAGTTCTATTTATAGGAAATAGAAACCCTAGGGTTACATTTGACCCTCATGTCTACATTTACACAAATACCCCTAGGTAGACCCATTCAGCGCCACACAAGACTTGGTAAAATTTTCTGCCATCAAATCCTCAGACCCACCGTGGAACCGCGGCCCCAGCCAGGGTTTGGCCGCGGTTCCGCGGCCAAACTAGAGAGTTGGGCTCTGGCCTTTTGGGTCTTGCTTTCTGGATCTTTGGTCTTCTGAATTCTGTGGTTCTTTTCTGAATTTGGCTTCTGATTCTTTCCCAGATTTTCCAGTGAACATTGTTGTGGATTTTAACCGTTTCTTCGAGACGAAAACTTGGACCTTGTGTTGCCTTGTAGTTTGTGAACTGATCTTCATGTAGGCTTGATCAAGATCCTTCTATTTGTTGGTTGCAGTTCCACTTTTGCATCGTCTTTTCTCTTTTTCACTGTTTTCTGTCCAAAAGCATGTAACCTGTAACATGTAGCAGACATGCGTCAAAAGCACCTGTTTATTTATAAAAAGAATAAGAATGGGGAATATAATAATGCAATATTATGGTGTGAACAAATACCCCCAAACTTATCTTTTGCTCGTCCTCGAGCAAACTTATTTTTATTCACTAAAATCCTAACCACACTTTCGCAGGGAAACGCGATTGCACTGAGCACGTGCAACAAGCCGTTAAACCTCTAGGTGTCCCTAGTAGGAGGAGTGTTGTCTCCTGATCAACTCGGCCCATTAACTTTAGTTCTCCAATTAGGTTTTCTAACAAGGAATTCTATTATCTTCTACTTGTAAATTATCCATCCATATTCTTCACGCTTCCTCATTATTTAATTTAAGATTATATATATCCTGTAGACTTACTTAGCTTTCGGCATCTCTTAAGTTTTCCTTTTAGGGTTCCATCTCCACCTAGGAATTTCTATCAACTCTATTAAAGATACAAGTTCTATTCTTCATTCCTCTCTCTTATCTAAATTCCAATCACATACCCCTACGTGTGTGTATAGATCACCCCTACACTTGGAAATTCAAATCAAGCAATCATGCCCTTGTCCGTTGTCCAAAGTACTTATCAGTAGGTGAATTTTTAATTGAATTTTGCTTACACATCCTTCATGCGATCGTTAATACTTCTTGAGGTACCAACGACCGATTACAAAATGTGTTTGCACATTTAAGCATAATTCCTAGTCTTGCAATACCCAAGGCTTTTAGCAGTGACTCCCAAACCAGTTGGTCTAAGGCACTAGGTGATGAAGCACCCTCGCTAAATATTTTTCTATTTTTGCAGCCTTAAGTAATCACAAAAACCAGTGTCCATTTTTTTATTCTTTATTCACACTTTTTTTATTTTCTTTTATTTTCTTCGTACTAAGGACTTTAGACAAGAGCATATCAAGGTCTCTTCTACTATTCCAAGTTTCAAGGTGCATGATTGTGCAAATTGTAGGGTATACGTTTTCAGAATCTAGACTTAAGCTAGGAACTATTTTTCAAACTCATACTTTAATAAAAATATCAATACTCTTCCCTTGTTTTAACTTAGCTCAAGAAGTAGACTCAAAATTTGCCTATTTCTAAATAAGCTACAAAGGCATATACTTTCTACCGTTAAACTTTAAGGAATGTTATTTTTAGGGTTTTTAATTTACTAAATCTAAGATCTAGTTGTTCCTAGCCAGTTAACGTATTTGTCAAACTCAAATCAAATATGGCCAAAATTGAATACAATTATTTTTATAATTTTTTTGAAATTTTCCAATTTTTATGGTTTTTCAAATAAATATGCAAATGCAAAAATATGTACAAATGAATGCGAAGGAAGAAGACGTACCGAGCATACCCCCAAACTTGAACTTGACGGTGTCCTCACTGTCATGCTAAACCAAGAGGGTCAAAATACCGATACTCTCCTGTTTATTTATTTACAATTATTTTTTTATTTTATTGTTTTGAAATTTTTTTGTTATTTTTTTATAGAAAAAGAAAACAAAAAATATATATACATATATACAAAGGTTCCCCCCAAACTTAAGCTTGGCCTTACACAAGCCAAAGGTTAGCACCAACCATTCAAAGATCTTATCGTGGTGGTGGTATAGTTGGTGTAAGAATGGGGTGTGGATGAAAGAAATGAGAAACACACGAGACCGTGTGGGAAGAAGAGAATATGGTCTCGGTTGAGGAGAAGACTGGCGGAAAGGAGAAAGAAGGGACGCGCGATCTTGAGGGTGTAAATCGAGTGAATAAATTAGCGCAATTTGTGATGACCGATGTGTTAAAAGCGATTGCGCTAACCTATCAACTCGTCGAGAAATGGGATCAAATCCCTCAAGATTCACAAGAAAACATGGGTACGCCAAACTTGGTATAGGAGATGAAGACGTAACGGTCACTTGCACGGTCGGAACTATAGGAGAGACGAAAGGAAGTGAATTAGGGATAGTATCATTCTCACCGTAGTAAACTGTTTCGAACTTGAAAGATTCCATTAATGGTTCGAAACTACTATAATCAACCGAGTCTGATAGCTCATCTAAAAATGTAAAGGACTCAAACTCGGGCGGTGAGTCATCAGCATCGTCCGAAAAAGTGAAACACTCATAGGTGTTATCGTCTGTGAGAATTGTGTCAGATTCAAAGGAAAAGGTTTCAAGCTCACAGTCTTCAAGCGGGGTCGGAACGATGGGAAGGAGGGAGGGTGATATAACAGTCAAAGGTTCAGGAGGATGAATTGGAAAATCAGACACATCAAACAAAAATGATTCAACCTCAATATTATCCTCAAGACTCTCCTCAATACTATCCTTAATATTTAACTCATCCATGCCATTATCATCAAATTCAAGACGCATATTAGATTCGGGAGAAATCTTTAATAACTCGGGATGATGATTTGAACATAAAATCTCAATTAAATCGACAGGTTCATCATCCGAAATATTCCCGGCGTCTATATCCTCAATCAAGTGAAAATCAACTTTCTTAGACACCTCATCAAAAGCATGGATATCTATCAATTTAGGTTCTAGATGGGAGGTGTAAAGATCGAAAGGATTAGATCCGGTTTCACTCGAAAGGGGTTCCTCACAATTTGGCAAATCAAACACTACAAAATCACACAACTCGTTTTTATTTTCAACAGGTGAACTATTTAGGGCAATCGATGGAAAACAGGAGTTGTGGGCTTCAATTGGGTAAGGATAGGTTTGATTTGAAAATCCTCTCTTATTCTCACTCTGTCCAACTGCCGCCTCATACATTGAAAAATTTGGAGCTAGCGGGACACTAGCTACCGGTTCACTCGGTTGCATAAGGGCGGCCATGGACGCTTCCACATTCCTCACCATTTTGTTTGTTGCAGCAATATAAGCCTCCAACGACTCTTCCAAACTAGACTTGGGTGGTGAGGGGGTTTTGGTAAAAGATTCAAAATTGGTTGGATTTGTGAAACTCCCTAATGGATGTGTAGAAACAGTGTCTAGTGAAGGTGGGAAAGTCGGGTATGACTGGTAGGAAGTGGGTGATTGGACAGGGGTAGGGTCAACATATGGATAAAAAGGTGAATAGTCGTGTTGATCCCTAGAACTGGATGAGTGGAGAGGGGTGAAAGACCGACTGCGAGATTGAGCAATATGCTCAGCAATGGATATCGGCCTAGGAGTGACAGAAGGACTTGAAGAAGTGGTATCAACATATGTAGGTGGTAAATGTTGACTCGGTTGACACAAAGTGGGTTGAAAAGCCAAACTATTTCTCCTAGACACCTCTATTTGGTCTTTCAACGAAATTTTTGGCAAGGAGGGATCGTTTTTAAATTGACCGAACAAATTGACGTACGACGCAAAATTAGGTTCGGGATACCAAAGTTCAGCTAATGATTTATTGTGTGGGGTACCCATGTTAGAAGAAGAAAGGTGACAAGAAGGAAGGTTGGGTCGTGCAAGGATTTATTTGGGGCTAAAAATTTTTGCAAGTTCTATAAAATATTTGTCCTTTTTATTTTCATTTTTCATTAATTTTTTTCTTTCTCTTTATTTGGAAAAATTTTGTTGCAAAAAGATTTTAGAGAAAAGATATGCAACAGCAAAATATTTTATAGAAAAGATATGCAACAGCAAAATATTACTTACAATCTATTTTATTTCAAGTGGGGCCCAAAAATCCTGCACAAGACTGTTATATGGGAGGGAATATATTTTTAAAGTGCACAGAATCTTGCAGGAAATTTAACAAAAGATATATCGAAACATTCAGAGGAGAGATCAGAAGACTTACAGAGGTTTTTTTTTGTTTTTTTAACCGTAGAGGAAGTTTGGGGATCTGATCCTCTGGTATGACCGCGGAACCGCCGCGTATGGCAGCCTCAGACCGTGGATCCGCCGCGGTTTGGTGGCTTCGGCCGTTTTTTTTTTGCTCTCCAGATCTCCGCGGTTCTTCTTGTTTTGCTTTCTGGAAATTTCCAGATCCGTCTCGATTGTATATCCTGCAAGATTCAAACAACAAAGTACCCTTTCCAAAAATAACAGATAATATATTTTTATATTTTTTATGATTTTTCAGATTTTTATGATTTTTTAATTTTGATTAACCCGAAATTGCAAAAAGGAAATAACACGCGATCCCCGGCAACGGCGCCATTTGATTTGTATGTCAAAAACTATCTAGTAACCGCAATCAAGAACGGCGTCATTTGGTAGCTAGCCGGTGAGTACGGGTCGATCCACAGGGATTTTGTGAATTTCCGATTCGTTCTTACGAGTTAATTCCGAAGGGTGTTCTGATTGATTATTAAATCTAAAATCCTAAATTATTCTACCTAGGGCAATTAATTGAAAGTTATAACTAGGGCCGGAAAATAAATTTAATCTAGGGCATGAATTGAAATTATCTAGGGCAAGAAAATAAACAAATCTACTTACTTTACAGATGCATTTCTCCAATCATCCATGCAGGGTTGTCAGATCTGAATTTCAGAATTGAAGAGAGGCACCGATGCTCTCCATAAAGAATTTTGGAATTTTTATTAAAAGGAGGCATAAAGAATTACAAGCTTTAGAGTTCTATTTATAGGAAATAGAAACCCTAGGGTTACATTTGACCCGCATGTCTACATTTACACAAATACCCCTAGGTAGACCCATTCAGCGCCGCACAAGACTTGGTAAAATTTTCTGCCATCAAATCCTCAGACCCACCGCGGAACCGCGGCCCCAGCCAGGGTTTGGCCGCGGTTCCGCGGCCAAACTAGAGAGTTGGGCTCTGGGCTTTTGGATCTTGCTTTCTGGATCTTTGATCTTCTGAATTCTGTGGTTCTTTTCTGAATTTGGCTTCTGATTCTTTCTCAGATTTTCCAGTGAACATTGTTGTGGATTTTAACTGTTTCTTCGAGACGAAAACTTGGACCTTGTGTTGCCTTGTAGTTTGTGAACTGATCTTCATGTAGGCTTGATCAAGATTCTTCTATTTGTTGGTTGCAGTTCCACTTTTGCATCGTCTTTTCTCTTTTTCACTGTTTTCTGTCCAAAAGCCTGTAACCTGTAACATGTAGCAGACATGCGTCAAAAGCACCTGTTTATTTATAAAAAGAATAAGAATGGGGAATATAATAATGCAATATTATGGTGTGAACAGTGCCCACTGCAACGGCCCCCTCAACTTCGACCGCTCATAAGAGGAGAAGGCCAGAAAAATCCACATGCCTGCGAAAAATGTCAAAGGCACTGAGCCCAAACGCCCTAAGGCTGGGGGCATAACGGTCCATACTATTTATATGGCATCCGGGAATGAGGATAGCCATGCTTCTACGGGTCACCGACTGCTCACCCGATCCGTAACAAGGGCTCAGGAATAGCAGCAGCAGAAACTTCAGGAGATGCTGACTGCAATGGCCGCACTCACCAGACCAAAAGAAAGAACAGAGGTGTCATCGGAGCAGCGTTATGAACAAGAAACCGATGCTGACTTCCTTCGCGGAGTCCTCGAAAAGAAGGACAAAGAAGCCGCGGAGCAAGCGGCTAACATAAAGCGAATGACACTTCTCTTCCAGGACATGGTGGGCATAATGATCCAGCCGGATCTCCCAGCCGAAGATCCTTCGATCATTATTGAAGACGACAAAGGGGAAACATCGAATCTTCTGTCAGCTCTGTCAATAGCCAAAGAGGAAACTATCTTCAAGGCCGCCCTAGATGATTATATTGCTCAACAGATATGAGTTCACCAGGCGAATGAAGCGGCTGGGCAAATTGTTAGAACTGGGCGACCGTATCCAGGCTGGTATGATCAGATAAAGTACCCGCCGGGCTACACGATCCCCAAATTTCACGTATACAAGGGGACATGCAATCCCCATCAACATGTCGCTCAGTTCAGGGCTCTTTATGGCAACACTGGTGGCGATGATAAGCTTCTGCTCCGCCAATTCGTCGGCAGCTTATCGGAGACGGCATTTGAGTGGAACTCCGAACTCCCAAATGACTCCGTCAAGACTTTCGCAGAAATGGAGTTATTGTTCACCCAGCAATTCGCGAGCGCAAGTGAACACACCCCTATAACAGCATTGATCAATGCAAGAGTAAAGTCGGGCGAAACTTGGGTTCAATACGCAATCCGATGGAGGAATTTGTGATCAAAGTGCGAACAGCGCATCGAAGAAGCACCAGTAGTGGGCATGTTCATGGGCACCCTAGACCCTCATGCAACTATTTCACAGTTCATGATGTTCTTCAAACCGACCACGTTCCAGGCTTTAATCGATAAGCTAGCCCAGATGGATCAGATGGGTCACAGACCGTCTCCTCCGAAACTAGAACCGCGGAACGAAAAGGGTAAAGGGAAGGTGATCTTCGTTGCGAACACCCAACAGCAACCCAGTGCCCCAAAGCTAGCGGATCAACTGGAGGAAAGACGACGTAATTACAATGAGAAAATGAAGCGTCCTTACTCATTCCCACGGGACAAAACGAAGAGGCTGTTCGAGCTGGCTATGCGCAACAGGCTTATCAATTTGCCGAATCCAAGGCGACCACCGCAACCCAGCAAAGTGAATAATCCCAATTATTGCTATTGCCACCAAACGGTAAGCCATCCGATCGAGGATTGCTTCGTCTTCATGGGATGGATCGAGGATCAGTACCAACAGGGCAAGTTTACGCTGTCCGAAAAGTGGAAAGTGAGCCCACCACAACCGCACACGCCTAAGAAGATGGACACACCGGGGGCAACATGCTCTTTTGTTGAAGAAGCTCCATGGGAGGTGGCTCTTTCGGCCAAAACCAAAAGGATGATGAATGATCTCCAGACATGCCCGGCGATCAAGTGGAAGAATCCGTTGGAGCCTGAGATCATCGAGGGGATGCTAAAACCGCGCCCAACTCCAAAGATTGGTGGTGATAGCCAAAGTGCTCACACCCAGCCGCCGAAATCTTCGAAAAAGAAGAAGAAATCCAAGAAGCCCGTGAAGCCTGGAGACAAGCGCACGAACCTACAGAAACAGATTGACGCGCTGGAAGAGTATAACCAGAAGGCGCGAACCCCAATCACGCTTCAAGAGTTCCTCGGCTACGTCCTTGAGGACGAAGATGATGGAGAAGACTCGTCGGATGGATCTGAGGATTACGTAGCAAGCTTCCATGTGATATCTCATTCATCGCTAGACAATGAAGAAGCTCCCTGCACAGAGAGACTGGAGGCAGGTCCTAAGCCGGAACTTCTATGGCCGTCAGACGAAATGATCGACGCCTTCCTGAATGAGATTCATCTGAAAAGTAAAGCCGATCGGGAGCGTGAGACGGCCATACTTGAAAGAGCCAAACGCCGGCGACTAGATGAAAGAGTCGAGACACTCCCACTGAATCAAGGAACATCCATCGTGGATAAAAACAAGTTCAAACGAGAAAAAGGTTTGCTAAAGCTATATCAATGGGAATGAAGCTCTCACCCTCCGAAGGAAACACTTCCGGTGAAGCGGAGATGCATCCTAGCTACTGCTTATATCATCGGAAGATCTCGCACCCCACCAAAGAATGCGATGCTTTTAAAAGATGGTGGCAGGGATATGCTGCTCACCGGCAACATTTTAAGCGGATGAAACGCAAAACTCGTCAGGAGAAAAGAAGTGCGACCGAGGAGCATAGAAGAACTACCGGTAACTGTCGCACGATCAACACCGGGGATCGCAGGTTCTCACTTTCGGGAGTGACTCTGACGAGGAAATGGCTCTTGGCCCTCTCTTTAAAGAATCCACCTTGGGGAAAGAGGAAGAATCGAAGGCCTGTGAAAATATCCAGCTGCGCAACCGTACGCTTCCAAAAAAGAATCTCGGACCCACGAATAGAAAGGATAAGGGAAAAGAAAAGGTCTCTGAGGATATCGCCTTAGATGACCAAGTCATGAAAGAGCTGACCGTCAAGGACCCGCCAAAGAAAAGTAAGGTGGACTACAATGTTCTGGCGCACTTGAGGAAGTTACCCTCGCAGCTTAGCATTCTCGACGCCTTTTTACTATCCAAAGAAGCGAGAGATTCATTGATCAAGGCACTACAAGAGCCAGAACAATTCCAAGCCTTTCTCGCCGAAGAAAAGATGAAGAACGAGCTGGAAGAAGTACACACAGCCGATATCACCTTCGGTGACGAAGACCTCCTCCTTGGGACTTGCGAGCACAACCACCCCCTCTATGTCTCAGGGTACTGCCACGATATAAAGATAGGCAAAATCCTGGTCGACAACGGGTCTTCTGTCAATCTCCTCAACGTGCGAGTATTGAAGGAAATCTGCATGAGCGTCCGGCATCTCGCTCGTGATAAGATCACCATCTCTGGTTTTGACTCCCAGTCATCGTGGACTCTCAGGTCTGTGATATTGACATTACGATTCAGGCTACTTGTCACGGATATTAAATTTCATGTCATTGACGCCAAGACATGCTATAACGCTTTGCTCGGCCGGCCTTGGTTACACGAGTACAACATCATCCCTTCTACACAACATCAGTGTATGAAATACTTTAAAGATGGCCTTGAGTACATTGTGACGGGAAAGTTGAACCTATTCTCCGTGAACGAAGTCCGAAAGTACGAAGATGCAAAATACTTTTTGCCAGATTTCGAGAACACAGAGAGATGTTGCAAACCGGAGAAAAAAGCTATCACCGCCATTCCGATCTTCGGGAGTGATACCGAGGAAGAGGAAAAGATAGTTTATTCAGGTCCACCCCAGTACAACAAGCCAGGACCGTCCGCTCCTATGTTGATCTTTGGCAGCGACTCCGAAGATGAGGTCCATGCTATATTCTCCGCTCGGCCACCAATACAAGCATTCACCGGTGATAATCAGAATTTGCAAATTACCATGATTCCGCGGGAGCACTACAAAGATCTCGACGCACTTGAAGCTTATAGCGTGCAAGAGCTACAAACATTTTACGTCCCTCCCAGGCGAAAAGGTGAACAGGCAATCTTATTCTACCGATCCACGGAAACAAAAGTGGAGAAAGAAGTTTGGCATGGCGCCGATTCTACGCTCGACAAGCTCCAGCCCATCCGTCTGCCTAGATATTATACGGAAGGCTTGAAAATGCTATTGAAGCGCCAAGGGATACCCTTCAAACAGACCGCTCGAAAAGCTAAGTTCTATGACAGGATCTGGAACGTTCCCGGAACTCAGCGCAAGTTGCCCAATGGGAGAATGGAAACGATCGGGCTTGGATATGTTCGGTCCAAGAAACGGGAGCTACTCCGCGACTGCTACGTTGTACATGACTTTGATGAAGAAGGGGATGCTCAATGGGAGAATGCTAACCCTGAACCAGAAAGAGCCCCCGACATGAAAATGCCCAGTCCGTCGTTCGAAGAACAAATGGATAAGCTTATAAGGGAAGCTGGTCAAAAAGTTTGAGACGACCATAATCGCGAAATGGCCATCTACGAGAAAGCCAGGACGCAACGCCTTCTTCAACAGGCTGCGAAAGATGAAAATGCTCCTCCCTGTCAACCCGTTGTACAAAAGGCCCGACGCAGAGGCAGAAAAAAGTCAAAGAGCGGAAAAGGCGTTCGACAGCGACAAAGCGGGACCAAGAAGTTACGCGATCGGGAATCGGGTGGTCCGGATTTGTCCCTTATGAAGAAGATGAGTCGAGCATACTCTTTTCCTCAAGACAAGACAAAGAAGATACTTGACCTCGCTATAAAACATCAAATGATTACACTTCCGGAGTCCAAACACCCTAAGCAAGCTAACGAGGTCTCTCATCCAGACTATTGCTCTTATCACCGAGCAATAGGACACCCTCTCGAAGACTGCTTCACCTTCAAAAACTGGGTCGAAGATCAATATCAGCTCGGCAAGTTCGCTCTATCTGACAGTTGGAGGATAACTCCGCCGCAGAAGCATGAACCCAAATCCACGAGAGTAGACCCAGATCTACATCGGTCTTGGAAGCGAGCTCGTACTTGTCATATGATAACGATATCAAAAGAAGAACCCGAGAATATGGATGAACTCCCCTGGTGCTTCGAAAATAATGATGACGAGGTGATCTCAGAGTTTCCACCGGCGCCAAAAGAGCTGGAGGATGGAATACATACTACTGCAGATAACCACAAGAAAATCGATCTGGGGACGGCAAGTGACCCGCGGCCGACATTCGTTAGTGAGTTGTTGTCTGAAGAAAGGGTGGCTACACTAAAAGACGTGCTTATGCAGCATAGGGATTGCTTTGCATGGAACTATTCCGAGATGCCAGGATTAGATCCAGAGATTGCTGTCCACAAATTGGCAATATCCCCGGACGTCAAGCCAATCAAACAAGCACCGAGAAGAATGCGGCTCGAGCTTGAGATGAGCATTAATGCCGAGGTCAAGAAACTAATCGACTCAGGCTTCATCCAAGAAGTTCAGTATCCTGATTGGATCGCCAACATCGTCCCGATAATGAAGAAAAATGGGACAGTGCGCATATGTGTGGATTTTCGGGATCTCAATAAAGCCTGCCCGAAAGACGACTTCCCAGTACCGGTCACCGAGCTAATGATAGACAATACATCCACTCACGAGGTTTTCTCCTTCATGGACGAATCATCAGGATACAATCAGATAAAGATGCATCCCGAGGACAAGAAACATACCGCTTTCCGGACCCTTTTGGGTATATTCTGCTACAAGGTGATGCCTTTCGGTCTAAAGAACGCCCGTGCCACCTATCAGAGGGCCATGAAGAAGATCTTCGATGACCTCATACATGAAATCGTCGAATGTTATATCAACGACCTCGTGGTGAAAAGCAAATCATATGAGGAACATCTGGAGCATCTAAAGATCGTATTTCAACGCCTTCGGTAATACAACTTGAAGATGAACCCTTTCAAGTGCGCATTCGGAGTTTCCTCGGGCAAATTCCTAGGATTCATTGTCCGACACCGAGGCATCGAAATAGATCCGTCGAAGATCAAAGCAATTATGGAGATGCCCCCGCCAAGGACTCTCAAGCAATTGCGGTCTCTCCAAGGGAAGCTCGCGTATATTCGGCGATTTATAGCCAATCTCTCCGGCAAGTGCCGCCCCTATAGCCACCTAATGAAGAAGGGAACCCCTTTCGTCTCGGATCACAAATGCCAAAGCGCGCTGGATGAAATCAAGCAATACCTGCAGAATCAACCAGTGCTGGCTGCTCCGGTCAAGGGAAAGCCTCTCATTCTGTATACAACCGCCCTTGAAGGTTCCTTAGGCGCATTATGGGCACAGGAGAACGACCAAGGGAAGGAGATAGCCCTATACTATTTAAGTCGAGTTCTACTCGGGACAGAAAGCAATTATTCTCCCATCGAAAAACACTGCCTGGCGTTAATCTTCGCGATAACGAAACTCCGGCACTATGCAGTGGCGCATGAAGTCCGACTCATATCGAAGGTGGATCCTCTCAAGTATTTGATGTCTAAAGCCATATTGACGGGACGGCTCGCTAAATGGGCCTTGCTCTTAATGGAGTTCTTAATAACTTATCAGCCTCTTAAGGCAGTGAAAGGCCAGGCCATCACTGACTTCCTCGCTGAGCATCCGATACGTGCTGACTCTCCCTTGAATTGCGAACTGCCAGACGAACATGCGTTTGACACCATCGACGGAGGTGATACCCGATGGGAACTTTACTTCGATAGAGCATCTTCGATGAAGAAGCGCAAACAAAGCACGCCCATAATCAAATCAGGGGTGGGCCTCATCTTCGTAACTCCACAAGGAGGGATAATGCGCTTTGCCTTCTCCTTAACAGAGCCAAGGACAAACAATTAAGCCGAATATGAAGCCTTGATAGTGGGTCTCGAGATCGCTATCAACATGGGAATTGCAAAACTCCTCATATACAGAGACTCCAAACTGGTCGTCAGTCAAGTAAATGGCGACTACCAAACATGCAAGCCAGAATTGGTGAGATACGTCGAGAGAGTGCAGCAACTGCTGACCCAAATATCTTCCTACACTTTGGAAAGCATACCACGTGCGAAAAATAGCAAGGCAGATGCACTAGCTAAGCTCGCTAAAGAACTGGCCAACGAGAACCTCAATGACGTGAGAATCATTGTGCAAAGCCGTCGGGTTCTTGCGCCGGCGGAAATATCTCCGGAGTCGTCCGTGGAAAAGGAAGCGACTGAATAGACGGCCCTGCAAATAAAAGACCAAGAAACGGTTGAGGATTGGAGAGAAGTCTTTATAGACTACTTCAAATCCCGTCGAACACCTGAAGATGCGTCCTCAAAGTATCAGCTCATGAAGCGAGCCCTATCTTTTACCTTCATCAACGATACTCTGTACAAGAGGTCATTTGATTCTCTGTGGTTGAGATTCCTGGGACCTGAAGAGGCGAAAAGAGTCGTCCAAGAAGTTCACGACGAACTTTGCGGTTCTCACCAAGCAGGCCCGAAGATGAAGTTGAAGATTAAACGGATAGGCTACTACTGGCCCACGATGATTCAGGACTGCCTCGAATATGTGAAGCAATGCCACTCATGCCAGATCCATTGGGACTTCATCTACCAACATCCAAATCCATTACACCCGACAATGGCTAGCTGGCCATTCGAAATGTGGGGGACTGATATAATCGGCCCCATCGAACCAGCATCGTCCAGAGGACATCGATTCATTTTGGCGACAACTGATTACTTCTCTAAATAGGCAGAAGCAGTACCGCTGAGGGAAGTGAAGATGGAGAATATCCTCCATTTCTTCAAGACGCACGTCATTAATCGGTGTGGAACTCCGAGACGGATCATCTCCGATAACGGGCCAGCCTATCGAAGCCATAAGATCAGCCGCTTCGCTCAACAGCACAACATCGACTGGAGATACTCTTCAGTCTATAATCCCCGAGATAACGGTCTAGCTGAGGCTTTTAACAAGACCTTGACAAAGATCATGAAAAAGACGGTGTCACGAAATAAGAAAGACTGGCACGAGAGACTACACGAAGCTCTCTGGGCGTATCAAACTACATTCAAAATGGCTACGAACACAACGCCGTACGCATTGGTATTCGGTACAGAAGCGGTACTCCCTATCGAGATAGAGTTACCCTCTCTACGGGCGGCAGTTCATTACGAGCTAACGGATGAAGAGAACACTCACCTTCGGCTTGAGGAGCTCGATGCCCTTGATGAATCCCGGCTCATAGCGCAACAAAATCTGGAGACTTATAAGGCAAAGACGACGCGCTCATATGAAAGATTGACCAGGCCAAGGACATTCTGTCAAGGCGAACTCGTGCTAGTGGTCAAAAGACCTATGATCCCCAATCGTGCTAAACGAGGGAAATTCGAGCTGAATTATGAAGGCACGTACATTATATACAAGATCTACCAGGGTGGGGCCTATCTACTCATGGACATGCATGGTGAAAGACCTTTTAGGCCAATAAACGGTCGCTTCCTGAAGAAATACTACGCTTGACGAGTCATGGCCTAGGTCAATGATAGATGACGACGCCTATGTCCGCTCGCTGTCTTCCTAAGCCCAAACTCTATAAGTAGTAACCAGCCACGGACCGAAACGTCCTTAAACCAACAACGGACCGAAACGTCCTTAAATGAACAACGGACCGAAACGTCCTTGAACTAACGTCGGACTGAAACGTCCCTAAACTAACGACGGACCGAAACGTCCCTAAACTAACAACGGACCGAAACGTTCTTAAACTAACAACGGACCACTATGTCCCTAAACTAACCGTTGACCGAGACGTCGATAAACTACTGTGGATTGCAGCATCCCAAGGCTGATATAAAAAAAAGAGAATAAAAAAAAGAAAAAAAATAAAATGGTATGTCCATAAGCAAAATGGGCACGGATGAAAACCCGAAAGGGCTTCGTGAGTAAAAACAGCAAGGCTACTGGCGAGTTTTGTGAAAACCCGAAAGGGCGCAATCTCGTTAGAATAAAAAAAAGGAAGAATAAAAAAAAGAGAATAAAAAAAAAGAAAACGGTATGTCCATAAGCAAAATGGGCACGGATGAAAACCCGAAAGGGCTCTGTGAGTAAAAACAGTAGGGCTACCGGCGAGTTTTGTGAAAACCCGAAAGGGCGCAATCTCGTTAAAAGACACCTGCAAGGATCCTCTCGACCTTGTAAGGAGAAACCACCAGCGTGAGATCCTTACGACTCACAAGGGAGCAACACACTTAGGAATCCTCACGATTCCTAAGGAGAAATTACACTTGCGAGATCCTCACGACTCATAAGGAGAACCCTCTTATGGGACTCTCACGGCTCATAAGATTCAAAAGTTTTAAGCTACAGGGATCTGAACCTGTTCTTAAGCCGCCCCCACAACCTCCAATACTGCCCTACAAGCGGCTCAAGCTGACCCTTGTATACAATCCACGGACGCGAATAAACATTTCCCTAACGAAGTCCCATCCGTGACTAGGGATATGTCTATATGGTGAACAACCCTTGTAAGTCCTCTCGACTTATAAGGAGAAAACCCTCTTGTAAGATCCTTACGACTTATAAGAGACCATGCACTTAGGAATCCTCACGATTCCTAAGGAGAAATTACACCTACGAGATCCTCACGACTCGCAGGGAGAAGTACCTTTATGAGACCCTTACGTCTCATGAAGTTAAAAGCCTTAGTCGACAGGATCTTAACCCTGTTTGCTAAGCCACCTTTGTTCGACGTCGACAGAGGCAAATGATGATTCGCTCCTGGCAATATCCTAGTTGTAGCGGTGCTGATGCTTAAATCGGTGTCTAAATCTAAGCTTACAGCAAAAAGCCAGCAAACCACACATGCATACGAAATAGCCGAAATGATGGGGCAACTTGCAAAAAAAATCAGCAAGTAAAAATGTGTGCATGCAAAATAGCCGAAATGATTGGGCAGCTCGCAATAAAAAGCAGCGAGTAAAAATAAAATAAATAGCTGAAATGATTGGGCACCGCGAAAAATAGCCGAAATGGTTGGGCAATCGCGACCTTCGCGATATAAAAGCTGAAATGATAGAGTATCGCAGAAAGAAATAAAAAAATGAATGAAATTGATACCCTACAGGTGATATCATGTCAATCCCTGTATACAATCTAGGGGCGCAAACAAAGAAGGAATCACACCCTTCCTCCCCAGGTTTCATCAGAAGAAGAAGCCAAATCTCTACGGGTCACAGATAGCCTAAAGATCATCTCAACATTCGTCTCATTGCAGCAGACACAACATCAAGCAAAGCGGAACAATGGCAACTCCCAGTTTCATGACTCGGCGGTGTACAGATAACCGAGAGTCAAATTCCGACTCCGTGAAATGCGGATAAAGTCAACCATTCCTGGCTACATGGAACGCGGATTATGTCACTTCTGACCCCGTGGAAAACGTCCAGAGCGGATCCTGGTCCTCGCAGAGCACGGCAGTGAAACCGTGTAAAGCATCCAGAGCGGAGCCTAGTCCTCGCCGAATACGGCAGTGAACCCGTGGGAAGCATCTAGAGCAAAATTCTTGGCTACGTGGAACGCGGATTATGTCACTTCTGACCCCGTGGGAAACGTCCAGAGCGGATCCTGGTCCTCGCAGAGCACGGCAGTAAACCCGTGTGAAGCATCCAGAGCGGAGCCTAGTCCTCGCCGAATACGGCAGTGAACCCGTGGGAAGCATCTAGAGCAAAATTCCTGGCTACGTGGAACGCGGATTATGTCACTTCTGACCCTGTGGGAAATGTCCAGAGCGGATCCTGGTCCTCGCAGAGCACGGTAGTGAACCCGTGTGAAGCATCCAGAGCGGAGCCTAGTCCTCGCCGAACACGGCAGTGAACCCGTGGGAAGCATCTAGAGTAAAATTCCTGGCTACGTGGAACGCGGATTATGTCACTTCTGACCCCGTGGGAAACGTCCAGAGCGGATCCTGGTCCTCGCAGAGCACGGCAGTGAACCCGTGTGAAGCATCTAGAGCGGAGCCTAGTCCTCACCGAACACGGCAGTGAACCCGTGGGAAGCATCTAGAGAAAAATTTCCGGCTACGTGGAACACGGATTATGTCACTTCTGACCCCGTGGGAAACGTCCAGAGCAGATCCTAGTCCTCGCAGAGCACGGCAATGACCCCGTGTGAAGCATCCAGAGCGGAGCCTGGTCCTCGCCGAACACGGCAGTGAACCCGTGGGAAGCATCCAGAGCAAACATCGGACTGTGGAGTCCTTAAATCCACAGACTATAATGTCCTTAACCTCGACCGTGATGTCTTAAAACTAACAATGTACCGTAATGTCCTTAAACTAATTTTACCTTGGTTCAAGGGTACATCTCTTCACTCCTTTGATATTTGTCGTTGTAATTCTTCAACGTCTTCAAAGAAGTGACGGGTCCCGACAACCACACATTTCACGGACTGTGGGGTCCTTAAACCCATGGACTATGATGTCCTTAACCTCGACCGTAATGTCTTAAAACTAACAACGGACTGTGGGGTCCTTAAACCCATAGACTATGATGTCCTTATCCTCGACCGTAATGTCTTTAAACTAACATTGGACTTTGAGGTCCTTAAAACTCATGGACTATGATGTCCTTAATCTCGACCGTGATGTCTTAAAACTAACAACGGACTGTGGAGTCCTTAAATCCTCGGACTATGATGTCCTTAATCTCGACCGTGAGGTCTTTAAACTACGGTATCCTGGAAAACGTCCAGAGCGGTGCCTGGTCCTCGCCAAAAACGGCAGTGAACCCGTGGGAAGCATCCAGAGCGACCCCTGACTCCGTGAAATCCGGATAAGGACAACTTCACCCATCACTTGCGGGTCCTCACGACTCGTAAGGGAGTAAATTCTCTTGTGAGATCCTTACGAATTTCAAGAGAAAACACACTTAGGAATCCTCACGATTCTTAAAGAGAAATTACACCTACGGGATCCTCTCGACCGGTAGGGAGAAAATTCTTTATGAGACCCTCACGGCTCATAAAGTTGAAAAGTCTTAGGTGACAGATCCTAACCCTGTTTTCTAAGCCATCACTACCTTACAAAGAATCCAAGATTGACAGTTATATGCTATCTACAGACCGCACTTGCTAAAGTCACATGGCAAACAACACAACAAGAAAGAGGAAAGCAGAGAGATGATACAAGGCATTACGAAAAACGTGTATCTTTTATTCATGAATTCGATTGGGTACAAAATACATCATATGAATGAATAAAAGAACAAATACATTTTATTCAAAATTACAAATGGTACAAAATTTTTATTGAGAGGAAAGCGCTTTCAATAATCCAGTCAGCCGCTCGCGCACTTCCCTCAGCCCCTCTTCCTGATCAGCTGCCGCGGCCAACTCCGCTTCGACCTGGGCTCGCCGCTGCAAGTAAGAAGAGAGTTGTTCCTCGACTGCCCGCTGAGCTGCTTCACAATCTTGTGCATCCCGCTCGATGAGATCGAGTTTCTGCCTCAATGTTAACCCATCAGAAATACGTCGCAGAAGGCCTTCGAAGATAACTTTCAATTGGGCAGCGTTCGCATCAACCTCAGCATGCAGTCGAGCAGACTCACTTGAAGTTTCTTTACATTCCCTTTGCTTTAAAGCCACTTCTTGTTCAAGATGGCGGAAGTAAGAAGTGCTCTGCTCGATCCATGCAGCCCGTTGAGTGCTCATAGGCAGAATTTCAGGTGCGGGACGCCTAAGCTCAAGCTCATGCAAGCAAGCCTCGATTTCCTTGCAGCGATTAACCCAAGACTCAACGACGCCCTCACCATGAAAGTTCATGAGCGTCACCAGCATAGGGTTAACCTCTGGGGAAAAATCCGCAGCAGATGTGGGAGTCTCTGCGTCAAACTCCTCGATATATTCGCTCAGCATGCGTAGACTGGTCACAGCACCTTTGGATGATGGACGCCTGGAAAAAGGCCCTGCCGGCATTATAATGCGAGACTCGAACGGGGATGGAGTCGATGTGATTGCTGCAAAATAGATCATAATCAGATGTCGGCTCAGGAAATAAAGAAAATACGCAAAAAGTAAAGTCTACTATACCGCCTGCAGCAGGGGGCAGAGCTGGGAGTACTGGTGGCGCAACGACGGCCTCGTCCCCCCTTTAATTCGTAAGGCTACAAGCAACATGAAGAAGAGTTAGCAGTAATGCGATTGCCCATTGAAGAAAAGGACGTCGTTCAGAGAAAATACTCACCTATACCGGCAGGTGGACTAATCTCCGACGAGAAGGAGAAGTGGGGATGCAGCACCTGGTACAGGTGGTCAAGAAGGACTCCTGCAAAAACGTGATAACGCAATTTCAGTACACGAATTATACAGCCCAGATGGACCAGATGGGTCATAAATTCATACCTTCCAGAATTTGCGACGGTGCGAGAGAAGATAGAGAGGTGGTCACCGTCAGGGCGGTAGCTGACGGCGCTGTCTTGAGTAGCGCGACATCAACACTAGCCGTGCCTACATTAAAGACAATATAAACCTTGTTAGGAAAGACTGCAGAATAAAAAGAAGAGCGGTAACCTAAAATCTACCTGAAGAGTCGCCAGCTGGAGCTTTGACGAGGGCGTCACTTGATACAACTGTGGCGTCTCCCTCCTCCATCGGGGTGGTCTCACCTCCCGTCGCCTCATCCCTGACTCCACAAGGGTCGTCGTCACGCTCGCGACGCCAGGAGACGACAAAGAACCGTAGGTGGGGAGAGCGATGATCGGAGCAGACTCTTGAGAAATAGCGGCCATCTCGGGCCCAGCGATCGTACCTGTTTCGCCCGCTACCACCTCGGGCTCAGTGGTCGAAGCCGTCTCGTCCACCGTTGCCTTAGGCTTGACCGTAGTAGCCGTTTCGTCCACCGCTGCCTCAGGCTCGTCCGTGGTAGCCGTTTCACCCGCCGCCACCTCGGGCTCGGCAGTGGTATCTATCTCGGGCATAGCAGTCGTAACTGTCTTGTCAGCCACTATCTCGGGCCCGGCAATTACGGTTACATCGCCTACCGCCGCCACGGGTTCGGGAATAGCAGCCACCTCCTCCACCGCTCCCTCAGGCTCAGCGGTCGCTGCCACCTCTTCAGTAAGGCTCGGCCCTACAGGACAATATATATAAGAACTGATAGTTTAAAGCTTTGACAACGAAGCCTCAAAACACATTACCTGGGGTTGATTTACCATTGGCTTCCCGAGATGCACGTGCCACCCGTCTATGAGCCATAGACAAGGCACCCGGGAACTCCTCTGAAGGAGTAGTAGCGGGAGTAACGGCGCTCGAACCTGCCCCTGCAGCCAAAGCAGCACTACGTTCCTTGGCTACGCGTCTCAGACGCTTCCTTTCCTCCCGGGCTGTCACAACAGACCTTTTAGAAGCCTCCTTCAGCAAGGCGTCGTCGTCCGCATTCAGGGTTACCTCCAGAGCCATCAAGGCTTCCATCATCGGTTTTTTAAGTAAGGACTCTTGCGGCAATGCCGAAGAGGCTGGGACTTCGGTAGCTGGCCCGGGGAGAATTTCCGCATCAGCTTGCGGGGTAGGCCTTGTGGTCCCTGCGATAAGACAAAGAGAGGGTCAGATTACTCATAAGAAACGGAAGACGAAACATAGCGAACCGAAATGTACCAAGGCCTAAAGATGCTCGAAGTCGTTCCTCCTCCTCAAAAGTCTTGAGAAAGGCAGCGAGAGCTTCTTCGGTGGAAATGCCTATTAAAGAAGGAAAAGCGTTAGTCAAAAAACAATGATAGAGATATAATACGATGGCGAAAAATAAAACTAATAACTACCTGAGAGCGCGAGGTTAGCCAACGCCTCTTCGCGTCTTGCCAATCGCTCGGAAGCTGCGATGGCGGTCGCCAGATCAGTGTCATCTGGTGGCATAAATAGGCCGTCGTTGGTCCCGTACTCACTCAAGCCCTCGCTGTAAGGAGCATGAGGTTCCTGACCAAATACAACATCAACAGAGAAGAGCGACTTCTTTTTCTTCTTCTGTGCGCGAGCTCCGGTCGCAGCCAGCACCAGCTTCCGTTTCGTAGGCAGCTTGGGAAGGCGAGTCCCGATATCCGATCCCATACCAGATTCGGGTGAAGCTACGGTTACCGTCTCCACGGGAGCACAGGGCACCGAGGGCACGTCCACCGTCTCCACAGGATCACGGGGTAATCCACACGTGGGGCTTAGCACACGTGGGGGCTCAACTGCAGCATCTCCTCTTAGAGGAGGAGGGATAGCGATCCGTCGCTTTAAGGGGACGTTGCGATCGCTGGCGGGGGGCGCACTCTTGCGATCGAGCAGCAGCCTCCTCTCTTCTCTGATGACAGTGCCCATCGCATGTTGATACCAGGCCCCGTATACGTTAAGGGCCCTCGGGAGGCAACTCGGCTCACTAATGAAGAAGTGGGAGCCTGTATTCAAGCACATAAAATGATGTAGCGCACCCCGGATTCCCTCCCTGGTGGCAACAGGTTCTTCAAAAAACGCCTCCAGAGACGGAGGAAGTTGACTGTCACTTTCGAGCTGCTTCGGAAATATGGGTGTTTTGGGTCGCAATAAAAAAAGTCAGAAACTTTTCTGATCATTTTCAAAGTCAAAAGTGGGACCCCCTGGTTATAACTTAGCTGCTGGGCAAAATGATGGGGGGTTGTATCTCATAAAAAGCGCCGTATCATTTTTCCTGAATACGAGGAAGCCCGGCCTGATAGAATATAGATGTAGAATCTCTCGAGCTTTCAATACGGAGGCCCCGTCCTTAAAATTGTCGCGCAATGCCAACACCGTCTTGGAAGTTTCCTGGCCAATCGTCAGGACTTTGTTTGTAAAAGACATACCAGCTCCGACTGTGCACGAACGAAGAAGCAACCCCCTGGCCTCCCGCGGAGATGGATTCACGATGGAAGCGTCAACCAGCCGCATAATTCTGGGGAATTTACACTTCTCGTAAAACGAGGGCCTTTTATGAATACCAAACACCCCGAGCACGTGCATTTCCATCCACGAAGTAAATTAGTGCATCGGAAAGTTGGCAGCTTGCACCCTCGGTTCAATTGTGTCCGCCGCCACGCTAAGACCATGGTACAGGTGGGCCAGCCCGGCGATCCCGATGGCCACTTATATGCCAGCCACCATTTGATGTGCTGGGTAGAAGACGGACGGCCTCATATAGCAAGGGTGCATGGGAAGCGCAAACCAGCACAACCACAGCCCCAGAAATCCGAGAAAGAAAGTCTCCCCGTCGATGCCCGGAGCAGCGATTTCTGACAGAGGGATGATCGCGGCATCGGGGAGATAAAAGCCCTTTTGATCATTTTCCAGTACTGGTCAACGATCCAAGCCAAAGCCGAAGGGATCGTCGAGCTTAGCAAATTTTTCTCCTTGTTGCGATAGAATCTCCGGTCGAAGAAACCGGGCAATGAAGTCTGCGAAACTGACCCCCCGGCCTCCGGATTCCAAGAAAAGACTCTCGTACATATTCAGCACCTTTATCAGACTAGGAAACTGGTGCTGGATGGCGTTCTCCGGTGTTAGGCCCATCACCACTGGCTTGGTGGAGAAAACGTATTCGTTCGGAGGAAGCAGCTCCTCGTAGTGTTCCCCCCTAACCGGCAAACCGGAAATCTCAGCAAATTCTTCTAAGGAGATGGAGACATCTCTGTCCAGTAGAAGAAAGGTGTGGGTTGGGATGTTCCATTGCTCAAAAAATGCCTTAATCCACCATGTCGGAGGTGCAGAATACTGGAACAGCGAGGCGTAAACCGCAGGGTATAGACCGATCTTCAGCAGGTACGCCTTCTTTGCTGACAAAATATACCCGGCCTACTGCAAATACCCGGCCGAATGTCGAGGGGTCAACCCGATGTTGTAGGGTTGTCCCCAAGGGCGCGACTCGCCCTGGCATTTGCGCCGCCCTAAAGTATCCAAAGCTGCCGGCAGCTGCATGGGTATGGCGGCAATCGAAGGTTGAAGAAGACCCTCCGAAGTCCAATTAACGACCTCCACGGCATAGTTCACCGGGGGTACATCTGCATACGAGATCGATGAGATCGGCTCTGACGGTGTCGCACAAGAGAAGCTTCAGCGACCTTTGATAATTTGGTCGTACCATCTACCCCACAGGTGAAGGTTTTTGTATTCCGGGTCGTAGTCTTTAATGAGCGCAAGAGCCTCCCGGTCCACCGGTGCCTCAGGGAATCCTTCCTCTGAACGGAAAAACGGGAACGAGAGATCGGAAGACATGTCGCCTGCGAGAAAGAACAGAATTCGATCGTCAGTACTATAATTTAATTTTAAAATCCCGACGCTCGGCACTTTAAAATTTGTACCACACTGCAATGCAGTGGAAAGGGGACCAATGGGGGACTCACAAAATCCAGATGACAATGCATCAAACAGCCTCATCATTGGATGAGACTGTCAATTAATGAGGAAATCCTCAAAGATTTTTCTCATTGAATGAGAAATCCCTCGAGAAAAGGAGAAAATCTCCCTCTGAGAGCAAAGCTCTATAACAGAGTGACACTTGTCAAGCTCTGGTCATGGAGGAATAAAATTCCTTAAAGAGCCTAGCTCTGTAATGATAATAGAAAATCCATCAAAGATTAAAATTAACTCTTAAGAATTAAAAAATTCTGGGATCTTCAAGATTCATAAAAAAACTCTTAAGAGTTCTTCATCAAAAGATCAAAAGATCTACATATTATCAAAAGAGCAGGGCTCTGACTCATGGGCTAAGAAACCCTAAGAAAAGATTTGTTTAGATCTATGGGTTCATGAGAGCAAGGCTCTGTTTATGAAACCCTAAAGGGGTTTTCTTTAGATCAAAGATCTATGAAGAGCAAGGCTAAGTTAATGGGTAAAAACCCTAATTTATTAAAATTAATTTAATTTAATTTTACCTAAATTTAGTGGAGTTTTAACTCTTGAAAGTTCTTGAACAAAAGAGCAAGGCTCTGAATAAAATTCTTAAGAAGGGAGATGATAATCATCTGAGGACTAAAGGTTCTATTTATAGGCACTGAAACGCCTCCTCAACTTCCGAGTTGATCCAAAGGCTCAGATGTTGCCACCGTTGCACTCACGTGTGCGCCACGTGAGCGCAACGGTGGGGGGGGCATTTGTTTCCCCCAATCAGAGCAAAGCTCTGTTTTGAATTTCAAAATTCAAAAATTGAAGCAACGCTTCAGATCCCGTGCGCTGCGCGCTGCGTGCCACGTGTCAAAAGAAGACGCACTAGCGCCAGGTGCGCTGCGCCCTAGACAGCGCACCCCCAATCAGAGCAAAGCTCTGCTTTAAATTTCAAAATTAAATTGAAGCAACGCTTCAGATGCTGCGCGCTGCGCGCCACGTGTCAAACACAAGTGCGCTAGCGCAGTTGCGCTGCGCGCCACGTGTCAAACAAGGTGCGCTAGCGCAGTTACGCTGCGGGCCACGTATCGAATATAGGTGCGCTAGCGCAGTTGCGCTGCGCTCTGCGCTGTGCGCTACGTGTCGAACGTAGATGCCCTAATGCAAAGTGCGCCAGCGCTGGAATTAAAAGAATTTCCCAGCGTTAGATCAAAAGATCCAATAATAATAAATTATTAATTAATCAGAATTAAAATTCTGTTATGGAAAGATTTTTCAATCTTATTAAAAAAAGAAGATTATTTCCTGTAAAACAGAAGCCTTAGGATCAAAGATCCAACGGTGGGAAATATTTCCAAATCAATCAGAGAAAGATCTCTTAAAACTGATTTAACAAATCAATTGGGCCTATATAATGGCCCCTAGACTTCAAGTCTCGATACAAGAAAGGAGAAAGAAAAAACCCTCTGCAAACTTTGAGAAAAACTCAAAGAGAAAGAAAGACAAGCCTTTAGAAGAAAGAAGATCATTTCTTCATCTTTAAAGGTGAAGAATTAATTCTTGAACAACAGAGATGAAATCATCTCATAAAAAGAAGAAACATCTTCTAAAAAGATCTTAGATCTATAAAAAGACCAAGGTCTTTGATTTAAAAGAAAAGATCAAAAGATCTAATCATAAAAATATAAAAAGATGTATTTTACTTCATTCACAGATCTTTTGATCTATAAAGGCAGAGCCTTTTATAAAAGAAAGAACTTTTGTTCTTGGATCTTAGGGCAAGGCCTCCTTTGAAAAACATAAATTTGTTCTTTGTTCTTAAAATTGATCAAAATGCGCTTTGCGCTGTTAGACAGTGCTTTGCACTCATGAACTGCGCCTTTGCGCTCTTTGGATTAGCGCTCAACGCCAAAACATGTCACGTGTCAACTATAGACACGATCTGCGCTTTGCGCTCCTGAAAATAGCGCATTGCGCTCTTGGGTTGGCGCTCAGCGCTAAGCGCGCCACGTGTCACTCACTGGCGCACCCATAAACTAGTGCAGCACACTCATAAATTAAAAGCGCAGTACGCTAACAAACTAGCGCTTAGCGGTAAGCGCGGCACGTGTCCTCCCCGTGTGCGCTAACAGACAGAAGCGCAATGTGCTCTTTGACTGGCGCAAAGCGCCTAGTGCGCCATGTGGCGCGTTGTCAGAACACATATTGTTCTGATGAATGCTATGCATTCAATACAAGACAAAAAAATATCAGGGCCCAATGCTTAACATTATTAAAAGGGCAGAGCCCAAACAAAAGCTTAACAGGCAGAACAAAAAATAAAATGTTAAACATTTTTAACTGGACTTAGCCCAATTCTGGCCATAAGTTCTCAATTTAAATTGAACTGAGCTCATCTGCTCTTCCAATCAATTTACACCCGGTTCGAGGGTACATCTCTTCACTCCTCTAATATCTGTCGTTGTAATTCCTCAACGTCGTTAGAGAGGTGACGGGTCCCGACAACCACACATTACTATGGACTGTGGGGTCCTTAAACTCACGGACTATGATGTCCTTAACCTTGACCGCGATGTCTTAAAACTAACATCGGACTGTGAGGTCCTTAAACTCACGGACTATGATGTCCTTAACCTTGACCGCGATGTCTTAAAACTAACATCGGACTGTGAGGTCCTTAAACTCATGGACTATGATGTCCTTAACCTCGACCGAGATGTCTTAAAACTAACAACGGACTGTGGGGTCTTTAAATCCACGGACTATGATGTCCCTAACCTTGACCGCGATGTCTTAAAACTAACATCGGACTGTGAGGTCCTTAAACTCACGGACTATGATGTCCTTAACCTCGACCGTGATGTCTTAAAACTAACACCGGACTGTGAGGTCTTTAAACTCACGAACTATGATGTTCTTAACCTCGACCGTGATGTCTTACAACTAACATTGGACCGTAATGTCCTTAAACTAATTATCGACCGCAATGTCACTAAACTAAACAACAGAGCCTAATTGCTCTCTTGTCGGATCTAAACGATCCCGTTAAGTTGATCTTAGTCTAAAATTCGACTAACGTGTACTTAACAAACGTTTAAGTTGATCTTAGCCTCAAATAAGGCTAACGTATCCTTAAACATAACCCCCCAAACCCAAATCTAAGAAAGATACGGATTTGGACTAGTCCACGCCCTACGGGCGACAACATAACTTAGTCTCCGTATACAATCCACGGGCAACCAAGCACAAAACAAACACCCACGACACGAAGTGACCATATGGAGAAGGAGAAAGTTGTTACCGCGATGCGGTAGCGTAATTAACTGCAGGGGCTTGCGCCTGCAGGGAAGAGCGTCCCCATAATAAAAAACCCCTCAAACAAGGGGGAATCTGACGAAGTCTGCTACATCGGCCGCATCCATTTAAACCTTCGATACATGGTGCCATAAATCAACTTGGTATCTTCGGAGAGGTGGACGAATCGCACCAATTAGTATCTGCCCCCAGATTCAGGCAAGCCGTCCAGTCTTCCCGGCATCCGGCGGTAAACACAAAGAAATTCGCATACAAGGTCACTTTCAAGGCCAGGAGTACATTGATGCCCAGTGTGATGAGGTGATCCATCGCTTCAATGATTACAACAGTTTGCTCTCTTACCACTCTGCCCTTTTGAAGATCATCGTTGGGTCAATCTGGGAGGCTTTGCTCGGGCGTCTTGAGGCTATACCGCTCAAAACGCTTGACGAAGCTGAAGACAAGGTACATTCAGTGTACTTGATGGGGTTGATCTCAAAGAAATGAGAGATAATCTCGTCGCCATCTTGCACCGCGAATTTCAACAGAAAGAGATAGTATCAATATACCAGAGGATGGAGGACATTAGTGGTGACTGTAACGCTTGGATCCGAGAGAAGACGCACAAAAAGATGGTCGATGAAACTGAACGCGCATTGCTCAAACTTTCTTTTGAGTTTGAGAATCCGTGTCCGGAGTTCAGCGTTTTGCTATTGTAGATCTTGGATGACGCAGGCCATTTTTTACACCACCGAGAGCATGTAGTTTCCTACTTTTTTAGTATGAATGAATAACATATTTCCCTTTCGTATATGTAATTTCCTTCTTTTTGTGCTCAAATTAGTTTATTTACTCATTTCGAAGTTTCTAGTTTATTCACTCATTTCGGAGTTTCTAATTTATGTAATCATTCCGGAGTTTCTAGTTTATTCACTCGTTTCGGAGTTTCTAGTTTATTCACTTGTTGCAGAGTGTTTTTAGTTTACCTCCGTTAGGTTTACAGGCAAACTCACCCTAACGTTGGATGTAGATAACCCCCATTCTTTATCACAGGGGTCCGTTAGATTTGTGGTACTAGCTTTAAGTCCATTGTACAGTCGCGTTGGCTGATATATTTCTCGATATGTAGTCTCTTAGGTTACTGTTCGAGTAGCCCTACGATTGTCGTGTCTTTGATTACTTCTGAGGCTGGAAAAGACGTCTTCAAGTAATCTTCTTAGGTTGGAGTATCTATATTACCGTCAGAAGAACAAGCGTTAGGTATTTGCCATGGCGCTTTTTACTTGAGATTAAGCTTAGTTTGAAGCCCAGATTAGTCATAACCGCACCCTTCTGGGATGGGATGATCTCCAATAGTCTTTAGGCCTTGTATGTATTGCTGTCAAGACCCGAAACTAGGAATATGTCGTCACTTCGTTTTTTTTTCTTTAATGATGTCGTACCGATTCTTTGCTGAAGTAGGGTAAATATCTATGTAATCTTTATGCTGAATATATTGCAGTCGAGGTCTGGAGCTAGGAATATGCCATTGCTCCAATTTCATTTGATAGTTGCTCCATACCCTGCTGGAATGAGTATGAACGTCGAGATGATCTCTAGGATGTAGATGTTGCCATCGAGATCTGGAGCTAGGATTTTGCCGTCACGCCACTTTATTTGACCCTTGGCTCCTTGTTGACGTCGCGTTTGTACTTTGCTGGAGTAAGAAGAATGTCCAAATAGTCTCTAGGTTGTATATATACCGTCAAGTCTCGGAGCTAGGATTTTGCCATTACTCTATCTTTGCATTAACCCTTGGGTCTTTTTGATGACGTCGGTCTGCATCCTGCTGGAATGAGAAGAACGTCGAGTTGATGTCGGGGCTGTAGATGTTTCCATCGAAATCTAGAGCCATTTTGACGCAACATGGTGGGAAAATATGGTTCCCTTTCATTTGTGCCATTTGTGCCCATGGATTGTATACAAGTGTCACACCCCTCTTCCCAGTAGACAGAAATGATGACGTGGTAAGCCCGCGGTATATTTATTCAGACAAGGTCATTCCCTAAATAAATATACTAAGCGTATTGAAACAATAATACACAATGTAAGAATAAATGGACTGTAAAATTTTCCAACAAACATCTTTATTTACATTCAACTTCAAATATTTACAAGTACATGAGTTTCAACTGGAAAGTAAATACAATAAAGAAAAATGCCAAAACATGTGGCATACATAAGCTGAATAAAATATGAAGCTAAGCTAATCCTGAGTAGCAATCTGGTTGTAGTCTTCCTCAGTGGCCTCCACGTCGTCCGTCTCGACCGTATCTAACGAACATTCCAAGAAAACAAGGGTGGGTGGAATGCCCGTCAGCGAACCAGTGCTCGGTAAGTCCTAAGGATAAAGTAAGAGTAAAAGAATGACAAGTGTAGAATATATATATGATGAGAAAATTATATGTTCATGGATAAATATGTACTATAGATCTCTATATAGTCACCAGGTTAACGTTAAGCTCCAAGTATGAATGTCAAAGCAGCCGTAGAAATATTCACGAGCTTAAGAGTGGGTCCCCAGGAGTAAGGAAACACGGACCCATTACATATATTAGTATCATGGCTCTAGGCTGTGGATGAGTCGACCAGACTGATATTCGAGTAAAATAAAAAAGAGATTAATATGGGACTCCGGAAGCACCGTTGGATTCACATAAGAAACTATCCCAAGCATCCCGAGTATAAATAGTTTATAACTATATAATATACTTAATTAATTTGATTGATTTATTATAACATGTCTTGATCAAAACCATATATTGCAAAAGGTGTAGAATGAAGTCGTGCGAGTCGTGTAAAATGCGAGTTATGTCAATCGCAATCTTGGTCGATTTAAGTTAGTTCGAGTAGATTGGGTTCGAGTTCATGTTCAAGTTTAGATTCAAGTTCATGTTCAAGTTTAGATTCGAGTTCGGATTCGAGTTCGAGTTCAAGTTTAAATTCGGGTTTTGGATTCTAGTTCAGGTATTTTTCATATGAATTGATTTAACTGTTAAGATCTTATGTTCGGGAGAAAATCGGCAACCGCTGCACATGGACGGCCGGATTTGTGTCTTTTTCTAAAACAATTGCCATTGATAACTCCGTTAAGTTGTCTAACCTGAATAGACAAGCACTCACTTTCTCCGGCTCCCCGGGGCTCAAGAGAAATGATACCGCTTAAACCTATATTTATCTAGAGTTCTTAAATATTTATTATTGTTATTTGCATTTCTCGAAGGGTTTTGTGAAAAATACTTTAATATAGTTTAAAAATAAAGCTCGAGGGTGATTTATAATATTTAGGTTTTCATGAACATGTATTTTAATTATTGTGGTATTTTAGTGATAAAACCTAGCTTTTAAAAGTTTATGATATTTTTATGAAAAATACTATTTTTAGAAACTTATTGGTATTTTATTAAAATTCTAATCTTTCATTTTAAAAAATATGGGTTCATAATATGTTTTTATTGAAAATACAGATTCATAGTTTTATATAATTTTCCAAAGCTTAGTTTTGTTTATAAAAGTCGTATTTTTATTTTCTTTCGAGACCGAATACTCTGTGAGAAGTTCTGCATCTCGCTCTACCGTTTCAAGGATATACGATAATCCGTACCATCTATTAGCGAGCTCCCTAATGAGTGTTGTAGAGGCACAATTGCCAAGGATTTAAAAATATCGATTAAAAGAAACCTTTTTGTAAAAATTTGGTATTTTAATGTAAAACCTATTCTTTGAATTAACCATATGTTTAGAATATCGCGCTATGAAACCATAGTGTGCGTGTGGGGTAGGTCGTTACCCCGTGAAGTTTTCCTAAAAGTATCTTTAACAATTATTGAAAAAATAGTTACACTAAAGTTCATGGTATTTTAATGAAAAGTTTGTTATATGATTGTTTCACAGAAATTTTGGTTACAAAAAAAGCAAAACATGTGAATTTTGTTTTAAAAAGTTATTTGGGTGATTATGTGACATATAGACCTATCAAGCATGATAAAATATTTAAAAAAGAAGATTGTTACATGTTAACTCCATTTTGTCGGTATGATTTTAAAACGTGATTTAGGTTGAAAAGAATTAGAAAGTGAAGGGACTTATTAGTTTTGTAGTGTTAGAAAGAGGGTAAGGGGGAGAGAGAGGTGTTTACCGCCGAAGACCGGATCAAGAAGTTGGGGATGTCTGGCCTGAATTTGGAGGTAGATGCCATTTGGATATATCCAACCATCTCTCCGAAAATACTAAGTTGATTTATGGCACCGTATATCGGAGGTTTGGATAGATGTGACCGATGTAGCAGACTTTATCAGATTCCCCCTCATTTGTGAGGGGTTTTGATTGTGGGGATGCTTTTCCCTGCAAACGCAAGCCCCTACAGTTAATTACGTTATCGCGTTGCGATAACCACTTTCTTCTGCTCCAGTAGTTAACTTCGTGTCGTGTTTTTTTTGTTAGAATTGCTCGTGAATTGTATACGGAGACTAATTTGTGTCGTCACCAGTAGGGCGCGGATTAGTCCAAATCCATATATTTTAGATTTGGGTCAAGCATTTTCTTGACGAGGTCCATGTTGGTAGCTTGGTTTGCCAACGAGAATGAGCTTAGGACACATTTCTCACATTTGTGAGGTCCATTGGTTCATGAGATATTTGGGTTTCATGTAAAGTTTGTGAGTCTTATTTGAGACTAAGATCAACTTAGAAACAAATGAGCATATGGGCTCAATTATTTTAGTTTAAGGACATCACAGTCCATTATCGCCGTGTTTGGGGGCGACACACTAGTTTAGAGATATTTCGGTCCAACATTCCCATTTTAGGGACGAATGTTAGTTTAAGGACATTTAGGTCCATTATCCATCTTGCGCGCACGTGTATTTGTTACGGGCGGAGTGAACGATGGTGATATGGAATGCGCCTAATTTTGGATGCGATCCGATTTAAGGTATGCACGTCAATTTAGAAGTGCATCAATGTGGGATGTATCATTCCCTGTCTTGATGAAATTTTACATCAAGTTGGGTCAAGAAAAGAGTTATTGGTTGTCGGGACCCGCCACCTCTTTGAAAACGTTGAGGAATTACAACGACATCTATTAGAGGTGTGGAGAGATGTATCCATAACCCAAATCTCGTATTTGAGGAAAAGATCATGGTGGATCATCTAAGAATCGTTAGTTTTATTTGAGACTTAGGTTAACTTAGAAAGTATGGGATGCCGATCGTTAGTCATATATGGGACTAAGATCGGTTTGGATATCACGAATATAAACTTAGCCAATTTGGACTAAGATTGGGTTTCTGTATTACCCAGTAGTGCTAAGCACTCAGCATATAGCGCTCACGTGTGTATCATATGAGACGTTGAAATAGTGCTAAGTACTAGTCTTTTGTGACGCTCACGTATGTTTCACGTGAGGCGCTGAACGTCCGGCGCTCATGTGTGTTTCACGTGAGGTGCTACACTAGTTCTAAACACTAAACTTTTCTGTTTTCTGCCGCTTATGTGTGTTTCATGTGAAACGCTATGTAACTTGGCCTTGGGTACTCACATGCTTTTCAACCGAGGTGCTGAGTTCTTTGGAGATTTAATCTCTGTTGATGTTTTTAGAGAACTTAAATCTCTGTTAATAGTATTTTGACCGTTAACGATCACCAAGACACTATTTTGAGGATCTGGGATCAGATTCTTTAAGAACTAAGTTCTTGATTTGAAGGAACTAAGTTCCTGGAGTATTATGGACTTTATATTCTCCATGTTCTTTTATCCATGTTTTTTTGTACATGTTATTAAAGAGGTTAAAGCTCTGTTAATGGTATTTTGACCATTAATGATCACCAAGATCACTATTTTGAGAATCTTGGATCGTGTTCTTAAATAACTAAGTTCCTGATTTGAAGGAACTAAGTTCCTGATTTGAAGGAACTTTGTTCCTGGAGTATTACAGACTTCATCTTCTTGCTTTTCAACTTTGTTTTTCCCTGAATCTTTAATTCTCAAGAACAAGATTTTTCCAACGAGAATTAAATTCTCAACTTGTGGAAGACTTTTCTTGTAGATCTCAGATCCAGAGAAAGAACTAAGTTCTTTAAAAAGTGTTAAATCCTTAGATATGTTAGGTAAATGAGATATTTTGATCTCGATGTTTTCTTTACATAGGGTTTTGAGGGGGAAGATCTTTCTTCTTTACTGAAAATTAAATTCTCTGTTATTTTTTGTGGAACGTTTTGAGAGCCTTCTGTATTTTTTACAGAAGCTTATGGGGGGTCTTTACCTCTCTTCTCTAAATTTAATCTCTTTGCTCCTATTTATAGGAGAAGAGAAAAATCAATCTATTAGAGGAAATCTCTCATTGAGAGATCATGATTGATTTCATAATCAATCGAAATGATCTTAATGATCAACCGATGAATTTTATTCACCGTTGGATTTTTAATCCAAAAGCTATCTGTTTAACAGAGAAGATTTCTTGTTTGTTTTAATAAAATTAGGAAAATATTTTTCTAAGGTAGAATTTTATTTTATCATATGAATATCTTGTTAATTTAACAAGATTAGGAAGATATTTTCCTAATATAGAATTTTATTCTATCATATGAATATCTTTTTAGTTTAACATGACTAGAAAGATATTTTCCTAACTATAAAATTTAATTCTATCAGATGGTTTAATTGGTGATTTTATAATCGCCGTTGGATTTTTGATCCAAGGGTCCCCTGTTTAACAGAGAGGATCTTTCTAATTTGAAACAAATCAGGGAGATATTTTCCCCTCATAGAATTTTAGTTCTATCTTTTGATAATTTTTAATCACCATTAGATCCTTGATCTATCGGCTCTGTTTAACAGAGAATATCCTAGATTTTAGGGAAATATTCCCTATGTAGAATTTAATTCTACCTGCTTTAGTTTGGACACTGGCGCTCACATGCTATGCACGTGGGCGCCACTTAAGAATTTAATTATTATATAACAGGCACTCACGTGCTTTGCACATCAGCGCCCACGTGAGGCGCCACTATAGGATTTAATCTTATAAGAGGCCGACGTTGGCGCTCAGGTGGGAAACACATAAGGTCCCAATATAGGATTTAATCCTATCTGAGGCAGTACCTACATGCTTTGCATGTTGGTGCACATGTTTAACACGTAGGGGTTTTCCTTTAGTTTTATCAGGGAACAACAAGCTCTAGGCCAAAAATTTTGGCGGGAACAAATGCCCCCCACTATTTTGCCCGTGTAAGTTTGTACGCGGGTTAAGTAGTGAAAAGTAATGCATTGCCATAAAATTGATGGCTTAGGAGACAAGTTTAGGATCCTTGTCGTCTAAGACTTTTTCATCTTCATGAGTCGTAAGGGTCTCAAGAAGGTTTTTCTCCCTATGAGTCAGGAGGATCTCATAAGTGCGTATTCTCCCTACAAATCGTGAGGATTCCTAAGTTTCATCACCTTTGTGAGTCGTAAGGATCTCACTCAGGTATTTTCTCCTTACGAGTCGTGAGGATCTGTAATTGGCTTCTTCGCTTTATTGGCGAATGTGGCCCATGGATAGTATACAAGAGTCAGTTTGGATCTCCTTGTAAGGAAACGATGGCTTAGAAAATAGGTTTAGATTTGTCATCTAAGGATTTTCAACTTTATGAGCCGTGAGGGTCTCATAAAAACATTTCTCCCTACAAGTCGAGAGGATCTCGTAGGTGTATTTTTTCCTTAGGATTCGTGATGACTCCTAAGTTAGTTTTCTCTTGAGAGTCATAAGGATCTCACAAGAGTAATTCTCCCCTTACGAGTCGAGAGAATCTGTAAGTGGCCTCTCCTTCTCATTGGTATGCGACTTTGGAGAATATGGTCCATGGATAGTATATAAGAGTCGGTTTGGACCTCCTTGTAGGGCCACGGTGCTTAGGAAACAGGTTGATATCTCTGTCGCTTAAGGCTTTGTCATCTTTATGAGCCGCTAGGGTCCCATAAAGATGTTTTCCCTACGAGTCAAGAGGATCTCGCATGTGCATCCTAACATGAAATATAGATAACCCCTTTTTTATGGAGGTCCGTTAGGTTTGTGGTACTAGGTTTAAGTCTATCGTACCATCGCGTTGGCTGATATATTCCTCGATACGCAGTCCCTTAGGTTGCTGCTCGAGTAGCCCCACGACTGTCGTGTCTCTAATCCCTTCTGAGGCTGGACAAGACGTCTTCAAGTAATCTTCTTAGATTATATTACCAATGGAAGAGTAAGCGTTAAGTATTTGCTATGATGCTTTTTTACTTGAGGTTAGGCTCAATTTGGAGCCCCGATGAGTCAAAACCGCTCCCTTCTGGGGTGGGATGATCTCCAATGGTCTTTAGGCTTTATATGTATTGCCGTCAAGACCCGAAGCGAGGAATATGCCGTCACTTCGTTTTTCTTTCATGATGTCGAGCCGATTCTATGCTGAAATAGGGTAGACATCCGTATGACCTTTATGCTGTGTGTATTGCCATCGAGGTCGGGAACTAGGGATATACCATCACTCCGATTATATTTGACCCTTGAGTCTTGGTTGACGTCGCGTCCGCATCCTTCTGGCATGAGAAGCACGTCGATTTGATATCAAGGCTATACATGTTGTCATCGAGATCTAGAACTAGGAATATGCCATTGCTCCACTTTTCTTTGACCCTTGGGTTTTGTCGACATTGCGTCTGCATCCTGTCGGAATGAGAAGAACGTCGAGTTGTTCTTTAGGCTGTAGATATTGCCATCGAGATCTGGAGCTTGGAATATGTCGTCACTCCACTTTTATTTGACCCTTGGGTCCTTATTGATGTCACATCTGGACTGAGAAGGAACGTCGAACTGGAGCGAGGATTTTTCTATTACTCCATTTTGATTCGACCCTTGGGTCCTTTTTGGCGATGCATCTGCACCCTACTGGAATGAAAAGAATGTAGAGATGATCTCTAGGCTGTAGATATTGCCATCGAGATCTGGAACTAGGATTTTGTTGTCGGTCACTCCACTTTTGTTTGACCCTTGGGTCCTTGTTGACGTTACGTCTGCACTGAGAAGGAACGTCAAGCTGATCTCTAGGCTGTCGATATTGCCATCGAGATCTGGAGCTAGGAATATGCCATTGCTCCACTTTTATTTGATCCTTGGGTCCTTATTGACGTCGCATCTGCACCTTGCTGGAATGAGAAAGAACGCCGGGATAGTCTCTAGGCTGTTGATGTTTCCATCAAGATCTGAAACTTGGAATATGCCGTCACTCTGTAAGTCTACGGTAGCGCCCCGGCCGTCTTTCCGAAGCCAAAATGCGGAAACGAAAACTTTTTCAAAACTAGAAACCGGCGCTATCGCAGACTTTAATCCCGGATCGAACCATTAACCTACAACTAGCAACTAGAGAAGGGTTGGAAAGGCTATACCGATCGATCCGTGTCCTTCGGTCTTTGGCCACTATCCCAAGCTCCTCGCGGCATCTCCGGTCTCGATCTCCTCGTCGGAAAGGGCAGCACATCTTCGAGTCTTTTTACGGGCTCTCGCTTCATCCGAAGTAACTCGGGCACGAAGTTCGCTAGCCGACGTGTCCAAGGCGATGTAGAGAATGTGTGTGATAATTTTGTCTTAAGCATCCATTGATTCTCATCACATGAGAGTGTATGGATGGAGGTTAGAGATGATGCCATTAATGGAGGTTGTGAGTTAGAGCAAGAGGAAGAAGAAGAAGCCTTTTCTTTCTTGAGTTCTATGATAAAAATGAGAGCAAGAATCTATAATACAAGAGCAAACCCAAAGGGATATGGCTGCCCTTCTCTCTCTTCCTCTCATTTCATCACTCAAATCCATCACAAAATGTGACATATGCACAATAAAAGAGACCATGAGTCACTAGGTTGCATGTGTCACAATAAATGCACCTCATGATGATTTCTAGCTCATAATTTTCATTTGTAAACATTAACCCAAATGTTTACAACAATAAAGAGATACAGCAACATCTAAAGTAAACTCGTGACGGATCACAAGCATACCCCTCACCTATATATACATACCTGCATCCGCATTCCGACTGAATGCGAATGCGATGAGACTGAAGTAATCCAACAAATCTAATACTAGAATCCGGCTTAAACCAAAGCCCACTAGTATGATCCGCCCGATTATGATCCGTGCACTACTGCACGTATATGATCGGACCCTGCCATATATCATATGGCCTCTACAACGTTTCGCCCGAAACTTGAAAACTGTCTGTGGGGGACTCTAAAGACTCGTCAATACATTGACTGTGGATTTAACCTCTAACACGTCAGAGGTACTAGCCATACGTAACGGGCTACCAGGTATTGACCAAAAGGGAGGTTGATGAGCGAACACATCTTGACACCCTACTGAGCCTATCAATGACAATATCCGTACAGTCCGGTCCGTTCGTCTATGAGCATCGCATGGCTGGCCTAGGGGGTTGGTAAAAGTCAGACCCCCAAAAGCGGTACAAGTCATGTCGGAGTGTAGCCCAAAACACCCTGAGATACTACTGGAATACCTACCAGTAAATCTCCTGCCTTGGCTAAGGACTTCGTGTAATGGCTCTCCTAGACACAGCGCGATCTCACCCCCAATACCGGGAGAGACGAAACTCCTGCCGATCCGCTCACTGCCTCCATGTTGCTCGGGAATGTACCAACTAAAACCTGTTTCCACGACTCCTTTGAGCCGTGGTAGGGTAGTAATCGAAGTACAGTGGGAACTCACACGAGACAAATGACGATCTCAGCTCGATGAACTAACCTTTACACATGTCACCAGGGAACTGCTATCTGACGTCAGGTATAATACCAACTAGCATATTCCCGGCGAGTCCTGTCCGGTGTACTCATAACTCAATGAGCATCTGTATACATCTTAGGTGATCCAACTGACACCAATGGCTTGTGAGACAGGCCACCGCCCCTCGTCGGGGTCTCGACTGTATACACTAGTCTACTAATGGAGTATCGATGCCCAGTCTCAAAAACTCCCATGACTAGGGACCACTTTAAGGATGTGCTTATAGACCCCAGCTCCCACGTATATGATCGCCATCATACTGCTGACCGTCAAGCAAGAATCCTAAGGGCTCTATCATCGTGCAATAGTGACCTGTAAGGTCGCTTGAAGCAGTACACGATGATAAAGATAAACCAGATAGCATACTATCATCTTGAGTAAGACCGTCCTACCGGCATAGGTCCTCCCTCAATCATTGCAATCATGTGCCTGTGATCCAATAATTGACTCTGAGGGCACTATATCCAACACACTCTACTTATATTTGAACCTTAGGTCTTTGTTGAAGTTGCATCTGCATCGAGAAGGAACATCGAGCTGTAGCTGGGATTTTGCCATTACTCCTTTTTTATTGGCTCCTTGGAGTTTTGTTGACGTCACGTCTGCACCATGTTGTAATGAGAAGAACGTCGAGCTGATCTCTAGGATGTAGATGTTACCGTCGAGATCTGGATCTCCCTTTGACGGAGCGTGGTAGGAAAATATGGTTCCCTTTCTTTCATTTGTGCCCATGGATTGTATACAGGGGTCGGTGTAGACCTACCTGCAGAGCAGAGAATATTTTATTTTATTTTACTTTTTATTTCTGCGATGCTCTATCTTTTCAGCTTTTCAAATCGCGAAAGTCGCGATTACCTAATCATTACAGCTTTTTATCCGCGGTGTCCAATCATTTCGGCTTTTTTTTATATTTTTACTTGCTTCTTTTTATTGCGAATTGCCCAAATATTTCGGCTGTTTTTATATGCATATTTTTTGCTCGCTGATTTTTATTGCGAGTTGTCCCATCATTTCGGCTATTTCATATGCCTTTTTTTCTCGTTGATTTTGTTGCGAGTCGAGGATTTGGGTCCTGATACCAATTTGGCATCAGTATCGCTTCGATTTGAATATTGCCATGAGCGAATCATCATTTGCCATGATAGGACTTGGAGTTTGATGCCTGTTTAGGCATCAGCATCGCTACAACTGGATATTGTCAGGAGCGAATCATCATTTGTCTTAAAAGGACTTGGAGTTTGATGCCTGTTTAGGCATCAACATCGCTACAACTGGATATTGTCAGAAGCGAATCATCATTTGCCTTGAAAGGACTTGGAGTTTGATGCATGTTTAGGCATCAGCATCGCTACAACTGGATATTTCCAGGAGCAAATTATCATCTGCCTTTGTTGATTTGTACAAAGGAGGCTTAGCAAATAGGGTTGGGATCCTGTCGACTAAGGCTTTTGACTTCATGAGCCGTAAGGGTCTCATAAAGGTATTTCTCCCTACAAGTCGAGAGGATCTCGTAGGTGTATTTTCTCCTTAGTAATAATAAGGATTGCTAAGTGATATTTTCTCTTGTAAGTCGTAAGGATCTTACAAGAGTGTTTTCTCTTTATAAGTCGAGAGGACTTACAAATGTCGTTCACCATATAGGGATTTTTCTCGCCATCGGTGGAACTTTATGGGAACATATTTTGTTCATATCCGCGGATTATATACAAGAGTCAATATCGGACTACTTGTAAGGCAACAATGGCTTAGGAAACAAGTTCAGATCTATTGCCGAAGGCTTTTGAATTCTATGAGTCGTGAGGGTCTCATAGGGGAAAATCTCCTTACGAGTCGTAAGAATCTAGTAAGTGAATTTTCTCCTTAGAAATCGTGTAGATTTCTAAGCATGTTGCTCCTTTGTGAGTCGTAAGGATCTCACGCAGGTATTTTCTCCTCACAAGATCGAAAGGACCCTGCAAGTGTATTTTATTTTTTATTATTTATGAGATTGCGCCCTTCCGGGTTTTCATAAGCTCGCCGGTAGTCCTACTGTTCTTACTTACGGCGTCCTTTCGGGTTTTCATCCGTGACCATTTCGCTTGTGGACATACCGGTTTTTTTGCAAACGGTGAAACTCTTTAAAGTAGTTTCGTCGCAGGTGACCTATCTGTTTTCCAGTAGGATTTGAGGATGGCTTCATCGCTGGAGCAGCTGTGTAGCCAGTGGGACTTGAATTGCAACCTTCGCCGTTAGGATTTCGATTGCAATATAGATCTCAAGGGAGCATATCGCTGTATTTGGGGCGATGCGCTAGTTTATGGATGTTCCGGTCCATTATCTCCATTTTTGAGACAACACACCATGTTTGAGTCGACACACTAGTTTAAGGACGTTTCGTTCCATTATCGCCATATTTGAGGCAACGCACTAGTTTAGAAACGTTTCGGCCCAGTATCGCCGTTTTTTAGGAGACGTGCTGTGTTTGAGGCGACGCACTAATTTAGGGACATTTCGGTCCATTATCGCCATTTTTAGGCGACATGCCGTGTTTAAGGCGACGCACTAGTTTAGGGATATTTCGGTCCATTATCGCCATTTTTGAGGCGACGCACTAGTTTAGGGATGTTTCGGTCCATTATCACCATGTTTGAGGCGACGCATCGTATTTAAGACGACGCACTAGTTTAGGGACGTTTCGGTCTAGTATCGCCGTTTTTTAGGCGACGCGCCGTGTTTGACGCGACGCACTAGTTTAAGGACATTTTGGTCCATTGTTTTCATTTGGTCGACGAGTTGCATAAGTCATTCCTTCCAACGCTTGCTTGCCGAGACGCTGTTGTCTGTCCTTTGTATGTATGGGCACTTCACACCTCAAGCTATCTTTACCTTCTTGAACTGCTTATTTTACCATCACAGCAATTTGGCTGTTTTTGCGGGAAATATCGGGTGTTTTACACGGCACCTGCCCCTTGCTCATCAATGTTACCTTCTGACACTGACGAAGGAACGAGATATTACATCACTCCTTCTGCTGAGTCTTCTTCTTCCTTTGAAGAATGAACTTAATTTTGGGGCTTTTCCTTTCATCATTTGATTCGGAGTGGGACATGAATTACACATCTCTTCCATGGTTTTTGGTTCAAGCGGGCTATTCCACTTGATTGCGGGAGCCTCTTATAGGCCCTTTAATATCCTTTCGGTTCTTTAAAGAAAAGGACCACCTCCGTAGAGATTCCTCCGCCAGTGAGAAAGATGCCCCCTGCGTATATTTCGGGGGAGCGGGTATTTGTGTCCCAATCTTTTCCCTATGGTAGAACCCGTGCTGTCGCTGTTTTAGCGACAGGTTGCTTCGGAGCCGCTCATTCTTTGTTAAGCATTGGGGACAAACACCACCTTGCCTTTTCTTTTCATACATGTTTATCAGATGAGGAAGAGTCTTGACCCATCGGATCCAATCAAGTCATTTTATCCATGAGTTCTTAGAAGGTCGTCGCTTGAAAAGGTCTATATATGGGAACACCTTTGAATTTGGGTCAAGGGTGGTTATAAACATTCCTACGGCTGCAGCTTTGTCGATGCGTTGCTCGCATTTTGGCCAGAGATTTTGCCATCGAGTAAAATATTGAACCCAGGTCTCATTCGGTCCAACCCTTTCATTGACCAATGGCGCCACGGTAGTGTGTTTATTTACACTAGCGAATCTTTGACAGAAGAGCGTCTCCATTTGTTCGAAGGTGTTCACAGAGTCATTTGGAAGTTCTGCATACCATTCAAAGGCAATGCTTGCCATACTGCTGATGAACTGTCGGAGGAGCACTATATCGTTTCCTCCAGTGTCGCCGTACATGGATTTAAAACGCGCGATATGCCGGCGAGGATTCCCGGTTCCTTTGTATATTTGGAACGTCAGAAGTATGTATTTTGGCGGGTACTGTATTTGATCGTACCAGGCCGGATATGGTCAATCAGTCTTAATTGACCTATTTGCAGCTTCACTGACATAGTGAGCTTTGATTTGCTGAGCGATATATGCGTCCAGCTTTGCTTTTGGGACCATTTCCTCCTCATCGGTTGATGGGTCTTGCAGAGGATTTGAAATGTCACTCTTGTCTTTAAGAGCGACTACCGGCGGTTCATCTGCCAATGGTTCCAATTGGACCATCATTCCAACAATATTCTGGATCAGAAGAGCTATTTGGTTCATTTTAGTGGACATTTCTGCCGCTTCTTCATCTCTCTTTTTTAGAGCGCGCTTTAGAAAGTCAACATCCGACTCCTGCCCCGTTCTTTCTCCAGGTGCGTCTTCGGGATTTGCCTTAGACGATGGATTAGCGAGTGTTGCCGCCTGAGCAAGCATCTTCTATAACTTTTCATGCTGCAGTTGAGCTTTTGTCAGAGACCGAGTATGTGGTCTGTGGCTAGTATATGTGTGACCTTCGTCTTTGGAGTTCACCATGTAGACTGTGTGAACCACTATGCCCCCAGGCTTAGGGCGTTTGAAGTTTTAACCCTCGGAGTTTGCCTCAGGTACTTGGGCTTTATCAGGCCTCCCTATTTTGTAAGAATCCGCTTTGGCTTTGGGAGGAACCAATGTATCAGGAACCGTCTTGGGATGAGTCTCCTTGTATTTGAAAAGAGATTTGTCAGAATTTAGCTGACGTTTAGGGGAAGAGCCACAGTTGACGACTGAGTCCTTCACCTGCTTCCACACCTTATATATAGATGATGACAGATCTCTTGGAGAGCGAACTTTTTGCTGCTTCCGTTGGATCTTTATCAGATTCCCCCTCATTTGGATAGATGCGACCGATGTAGAAGACTTTATTATATTCCCCCTCATTTGTGAGGGGTTTTGATTGTGGGGACGCTTTTCCCTGCAGACGCAATCCCCTGCAGTTAATTACGTTATCGCGTTGCGATAATCACTTTCACCTACTCCAGTAGTTCACTTCTTGTCGTAAGTTATTTTGTTTGTTAGGGTTACCCGTGGATTGTATACGGAGACTAGTTATTGTTGTCACCCGCAGGGCATGGATTAATCCAAATCCGTATATTTTAGATTTGGGTCAAGCATTTGCTTGACGGGGTCCACGTTGGTAGCTTGGTTTGCCAACGAGAATGAACTTAGGACACATTTTTCACATATGTGTAGTCCATCGGTTCATGGGATATTTAGGTTTGATGTAAAGATCGTTAGTCTTATTTGAGACTAAGATCAACTTAGAAACAAATGAGCATATGGGCGCAATTATTTTAGTTTAAGAACATCACAGTCCATTATCGCCGTGTTTTGGGGCGACGCGCTCGTTTAGGGACATTTCGATCCAACATTCCCATTTTGGGGACGAATGTTAGTTTAAGGACATTTTGGTCCATTATCCATCTTGCGCGCACGTGTATTTGTTACATGGCGGAGTGAACGATGGTGACAAGGAATGCGCCCAATTTGGGGTGCGATTCGATTTGAGGTGTGCACGTAAATTTGGAAGTGCATCATTGTGGGATGTATCATTCCCTGTCTTGATGAAATTTTACATCAAGTTGGGACGAGAAAAGAGTTGTTGGTTGTTAGGACCTGCCACCTCTCTGAAAACGTTGAGGAATTACAACAACATATATCAGAGGTGTAAAGAGATGTACCCTTAAACCAAATCCTGTATTTGATTGAAAAGATCATGGTGGATCATCTAAGAATCGTTAGTCTTATTTGAGACTAAGATTAACTTAGAAAGTATGGGATGAAGATCGTTAGTCATGTATGGGACTAATATCGGTTTGGATATCACGAACATAAGCTTAGCCAATTTGGGCTAAGATTGGGTTTCTGAATCACACAGCAGTGCTAAGCACTCAGTTGCATATAGCGCTCACGTATGTTTCACGTGAGGCGTTGAAATAGTGATAAGCACAAGTCTTTTTTGGCGCTCACGTGTGTTTCACGTGAGGCGCTGAGCATCTGGCGCTCATGTGTGTTTCATGTGAGGCGCTGCACTAGTGCTACGCACTAAACTTTTCTATTTTCTGGCACTCACGTGTGTTTCACATGAGGTGCTATATAACTTGGCCTTAGGTGCTCACGTGCTTTTCACGTAAGGCGCTGAGTTCTTTGATGATTTAATCTCTGTTGATATTTTTAGAGAATTTAAACCTCTGTTAATGGTATTTTGACCATTAACGATCACCATGACACTATTTTGAGGATCTGGGATCAGGTTCTTTAAGAACTAAATTCTTGATTTGAAGGAACTAAGTTCCTGGAGTATTATGAACTCCATATTCTCCATGTTCTTTTATCCATGTTTTTCTGTTCATGTTTTCAAAGAGGTTAAATCTCTGTTAATGGTATTTTGACTATTAACGATCACCAAGATCACTATTTTGAGAATCTTGAATCAGGTTCTTAAATAACTAAGTTCTTGATTTGAAGGAACTAAGTTCCTGGAGTATTATGGATTCCATCTTCTTTCTTTTCAACTTTATTCTTTCCTGAATTTTTTATTCTTAAGAACAAGATCATCCCGATGAGAATTAAATTCTCAACTTGTGGAAGACTTGTTTTATGGATTTCAGATCCAAAGAAAAAACTAAGCTTTTTACGAAGGGTTAAACCCTCAGATATGTTAGGTGAAAGGGATATTTTGATTTCGATATTTTCTTTACCTAGGGTTTTGAGGGGGACGAACTTTTTTCTTTACTGAGAATTAAATTCTCTGTTGTTTTTTGTGGAATCTTTTGAGAGCCTTCTAAATTTTTTACAGAAGCTTATAGGGGGTCTCTTCCTCTCTTCTCTAGATTTAATCTCTTTGCTCCTATTTATAGGAGAAGAGAAAAATCAATCTGTTGAAGAAAATCTCTCATTGAGAGATCATGATTGATTTCATAATCAATCGAAATAGTCTAAAAGAACTACCGGTGAATTTTATTCACCGTTGGATTTTTAATCCAAAAGCTCTCTGTTTAACAGAGATGATTTCTTATTTGTTTTAATAAAATTAGAAAAATATTTTTTCTAAGATAGAATTTTATTTTATCATATGAATATCTTGTTAATTTAACAAAATTAGGAAGATATTTTCCAAATATAGAATTTTATTCAATCATATGAATATCTTGTTAGTTTAACAAGACTATGAAGATATTTTCCTAACCATAAAATTTAATTCTATCAGATGGTTTAATTGATGATTTTATAATCACCGTTAGATTTTTGATCCAAGAGTCATCTGTTTAACAGAGATGATCTTTCTAATTAGAGAAAGATAAGGTAAATATTTCCCCTAAAAAGAATTTAATTCTAACATTGGATATTTGATCCAACAGAGAATATCTTCCTTATTATAAAGATCAAAAGGATATTTTCCCCTAATAGAATTTTAGTTCTATATTTTGATGATTTTTAATCACCATTGGATCCTTGATCCAACGGCTCTGTTTAAAAGAGAATATCCTAAATTTTAGGAAAATATTCTCCATACAGAATTTAATTCTATCTGCTTTAGTTTGGACGCTGACGCTCACGTGATATACACGTGGGCGCCACTTAAGAATTTAATTCTTATATAACAGGCGCTCACGTGTGTTCCACATGAGGCGCCACTATAGAATTTAATCTTATAAGAGACCGACGCTGGCGCTTACGTGGGAAATACGTGAGGGCCTAATATAGGATTTAATCCTATCTGAGACGGCACCTACATGTTTTGCATATGGGTGCACATATTTAACACGTGGGGCTTTCCCTTTACTTTTATTACGAAACAACAAGTTTTGGGCTAAAAAATTTTGCGGGCACAAGATGGGTCTCCTTGGCGTCGTGGTGGCATCGGGAAAGCGCTGGTCGTCGAGATTTGCTTGCTACTCCACTTGGGTGTTTAACTCCACTTTGTTGCTTACAGAGTTTACAAGAAATTTTGATAGAAATTTCAGAATGGGGGAGAGCTAGGGGATGGGATGCTATTTATAGTGGTGAATTTAGAGTTTGGAAATTAAAAATTGGATTAAAAGAATTAAAATGGATGTTAAATGGTGAATTGAATAGTCTCTGTTTAATTACAAGGAAATCAAACAGTGCAAGGGAGTAGAGTGGAGCTGAAGAGGCGTGTGTGCAAAGCACTGAGTCGATTGGAGCATCTTGGACCGTCGGCGGCAGGCATATCGAGGAATCGGGCGGTCGGATTTTCTCAAATGTCTCGAGATTCGTGCCACGTATTTAGTTTTATGTTTACTCCTCTTTGTACCTGTTTGATTTTTTTGAAACGTGCAACTCTTGGGCTTCCGAAAAATTAAAAAGAAAAATCTTTAAAATTTAGGACCGATGAGATTCGAACACACAGGCTATGTCACAGCAGTGTAGAGATTTTACCAGTGAGCTACAATTTTCTTCTTATTTTTATTGAACAAAAATAACTTATAACTCCACAACAGGCTGAAATACCCTTTTCTATACATTTAAACCAATAATTTTGTACAGGGATTTCAGAGTCGTTACATTCTAACCTCCTAATAAAAATTTCGTCCTCGAAATTTAAATTTACATAGAGACTAATTTTCAAAAAGATAAGGATATCGTGCACGCATATCTTCTTCTCTTTCCCAAGTTGATTCTCCTGGCGAATCATTTCTCCACATCACTCGGACCAAGTTCACATCCTTGTTCCGTAATATCTTCACCTTTCAGTCCAGGATCTCAACTGGTTGCTGCTCACAAGTTAGATCGGTTTGTACCGTGAGCTCTGAGTGATCAAGTATATGGCTGGGGTCGCTCACATATCGTCGTAGTTAGGATATGTGGAACACATTGTCCACTCCTTCCAATGAGGGTGGTAGTGCTAAACGGTATGTCACTTTCCCAACTCGTTCGAGTATGTCGAATGGTCCTACGTACCTTAGACCTAGTTTACCCCTCTTTCCAAAATGTATCACTCCTATGTTTGGAGAGATCTTCAGAAATACATGCTCTCCGGATTAAAACTCCATGTGTCGATAATTTGCATCTGCCTAATGTTTCTGTCGGTCTTGGGTTATGTGCATCTTTTTCCTGATCATGCGAATTACATCTACAGTTGCCACGATCATCTCTGGCCCAAGAAGTTCACGATCTCCAACGTCATCCCAACTCAGCGGGGAACGACACTTCCATCTATAGAGTGCTGCGAAAAGTGGCATCCCAATACTGGCCTGATAGCTGTTGTTGTATGAAAACTACATAAGGTGTAGATGATCTTCCCACGAACCTTCGAAGTTTAGCATATAGGCTCTCAACATGTCTTCAGAATCTGAATTGTTCTCTCGGACTATCCGTCTGTTTGTGGATGATACGCCGTGCTGAAATTCAGACCCGTCCCTAGGCTAGCTTGCAGACTCTGCCAAAACTGTGATCAGAATCTCGTATTACAATCGGAGACAATGCAGACAGGTAATCCATGTAATCTCACGATCTCCTGCATGAGATTATGGATATCAAGATAAGTATTGTACACGTTGAAGGATAAATCTTACTTTAGATTTTTACTCACCTCCTTATACTTTCTTGCGAACATCTCGGTTGACTGACCAACTTAGAATGGAATAAAGTGAGCCGACTTGGTGAGTCGATTTACAATAACCCAAATTGCATCGTTACCCTTCGTGCTGCGAGGGAGAGAAGTCACAAAGTTCATGGTAATGTGCTACCATTTCTATTCTGAGATTGATAACGGTTGAAGTAGACCAGCAGTTCTGTGATGTTCAGCCTTCACTTGCTAACACACCAAACACTTGGCTACGCTCTTTGCTACTTCTCGCTTCATTCCATACCAACAGTAGTGTTTCCGTAGATCCTTGTACATCTTTGTACCACCGGTTGTACCGAGTATGGAAAGTTGTGAGCTTCTTTCATCAACTCTTCCCGAACAGGGTCGACTGGCACACATAAACAGCTTCCATAACGCAAGGATCCATCTTCGTGGATGATGAAATCAGTTCGAAGTCCACTTTCTACTTGTTCTCGGATCTTTTGTATCTCGGTATCATTTGTTTGAGCTGCCTTGATCTAAATTACAAGAGTGGACTGGACGTGTAAGTTCATCAAATATGAAGCGTTACCTGGCATAACTACTTCGATCTCCAATCCGTGTAATTCTTGTTGTAGCTTCCACTGAGCGGTGAGGTTCATTGCTAATGGCTGGCGACTAAGTGCATCAGGAACTACGTTCACCTTCCTAGGATGATACTGTAGGTTGATGTCGAAGTCTACCATGAGTTCTAGCCATCTTTTCTGCCGCATGTTGAGTTTCTTCTGAGTAAATACATACTTCAGACTTTATGGTCAGTGTATATATCCACTCGTTCTCCCAAAAGATAGTTGCGCCAAATCTTTAGTGCGAAGACCACTACTGCCAGTTCCAGATAATGTGTTGGATAGTTGTGTTCATGAATTTTTAATTGCCTTGATGCAAAAGGCACAAGTTTTCCATGCTGGTGTAGAACACATCCCAATCTTTTATCGGACGCATCACAATGCACATCAAATCCGTCAGATTGATCCAGTATTACGAGGATAGGAGTAGAGCTTAATCTCGAATTGAGTTCTACAAAAGCCTTCTCATATGCTTCTGACCACATGAATGCTTCGTATTTATGTGTGAGCTTGGTCAGGGATGCTGCGATCTTTGAAAATCCTTTGATGAAGCGTCTGTAGTATCCTGCTAAGCCCAGATAACTTCTTATATCTTTCACCATCCTTGGTATCGGTCACTCGCTGACAGCTGACACCTTAGCTGGATCTACAGAGATTCCTTCACCTAAAACGATATGTCCGGGAAATCCGACTTGATCTAGCCAAAATTCACACTTGCTGTACTTGGCATAGAGCTGGTGTTGTCGTAATGTCTCCAGGACAATCCATAAGTGCTCGGCATGCTCTTTCTGATTCTTTGAATACACCAGAATGACTTCGACGAAGATAACAACAAACCTGTCTAACTACTCTCGGAAAACTTGGTTCATCAAGTTCATAAAGATGGCAGGTGCATTGGTCACTCCAAATGGCATTACGAGATATTCATAATGACCATAACGAGTCCTAAATGCCGTCTTCGGAATGTCGGAATCCTTCACCCTCACCTGATGATATCCTTCACTTGTTTTTAATTATCACTTCGTTTAGAGCTCGATAATCCACGCACATCCAGTAGGTACCTTCCTTCTTCTTCACCAGGAGCACCAGAGATCCCCAACTTGAAATACTAGGTCGGATCCAACCTTTCTTCAGAAGTTCATCCAACTGAATACGGATCTCCTTCAATCCCTCCGGACTTAATCGGTATGGAGCTTTAATTACTGGTTGTGCTCCGGTTTGCAAATCAATACTGAATTTAAGAGCTCAATTAGGAGGTAAACCTGATATATCTTCTGGGAATACATCCTCGAACTCTCAAACTTCCTCTGGTTTCGATTCTTCCGCTTGTAACGCTGCAATCTCTGCCTTCTTTGGTTTTGCTCTGTAGGTGCTAGGTTCCAAAGTCCGGTCTCCACATTTGAAGTAGAACACTGGGTGATCTGGTATTTCAAACACTACACTCCTTTGGTGATAGTTGATGGTAGCGAAGAAAGTTCCCAGCCAGTCCATTTCCAAGACTACGTCGAAATTCGGTATGTCCAGCACCTTAAAGTCTACATAGAATTCTCGATTGCAGATGACTACTGGACACAGATTGTATCCCAAAGTTTCTTTTAGAACGCCATTCCCTGAACTGACATTCCATCTAGACACGAGCAGCTTAACTGGAATCGCATGAGTTCTTACGAACCGTTGCGACATAAAGCAATATGATGCCCCAGTGTCGAAGAGCGCGAGTGTAGGTAGGGAGGCTACTAAGATTGTACCTAAGTCGCGTGGGATATGTTTAGATATAACAAATATAAGATGGTTAGGAATTTGAAAGAACTTGAAAAGTAATAGGAAAGAGATTTACTTGTGATAACCTGACCCGTAGCTTTGGCCTTTCGACCGACATAGTGAATGCTTGGCGTCGCGGCACATTCTTTTATGCCTGGTTAAACAGTCGACATTAAGGTTGAGCGGTCTGGGTGCGGGGAGCTGGAGCTGGTAGAGCTAACCGAGTATGAGGAGCTTGGATCGCCAGTCTTAGCTGTAGGGTTATTAGGTCCTCGGTTCTGGGGGTATGCCCCAATGGCGTGAGTAGAAGACCCACAGATTAGGCACAAGTTGTCCGCCCTACGACAGTTCTTCACAAGGTGCCATGTTCTCTTGCAGTAGATGCAAAAGTCTGGCTTGTTGTAGGCGAACCCTTCTTCTTCATAACCGCCTCATAGCGTCGGGAAGCCTTCAAAGCAAGCCCATGGGTTGGAAAATCCACTATAGCGAGTGCAGCTTGGATTTCAGGGTCCAACCTCTGCTGGAATCGTCGTGTATGGATCTCAGCAGTAGGAATAAAGTGAGCGGTGAATCTGTTACGACCTTGTGTTAGCAGTTTTGTGAGTGAGATAAGAAAATTGAATTTGAGACAATATCTTACCTGCCAAGCATGGTAAACTCAACATCATATTCATCCATTGACTTGACCCACATCGAGCTTTGCTGTAAATGGATGCTACTGCTCCATGTCAAAATAGGCAGTCACTGGGAAGTACTTGGTATCGAAGAGGTCTCGGAATGTTCTCAATTCTATCGGTTGCGTAAGACGGCTCTCCTCAGCCTTCCACCAAACTCTGGTATTATCAGTCAATAGCAGCTTAGAAACTCTTACCCAAGCTATATCTGGTAGTTGAGCCGCAGCCAGATCATCCTCGATTGTTTGAGCCTATTCTTCTGCTTCAAGCGGGCTCTCCTTACACGAGAAGTTGTGTCACGCCCCGCTTCCCAGAGTACGCAAGTTTGGGCACGTGACATAGCCAACCATGCTACCTGTGGGTAGGAAGCATCCATCCACAGTCACATTACGGCTGTAGAGATATCAAGAACAAGATAAAAACTATCTAACACATGTCCAAATCCAGAATAACAAGAGTCAGTGATAAATAAAAATGCGGAAGCAAATGATCCAATACAATAATAGAAAAGTATGTCCCATAATGCGAGCTCACATCTGGAAATAAGAATGCAGGAAATAAACTAATCACTACAGAACTCACAAATCAGCCTGCTGGCTGAAGTACTTCTGCTCGGTCAGCGACAGTGGTAAAGAATCTGGGCCATGTAAAACCCAGACGTCAGCGTGTCATGTCAACCAATAATATAATATGAACATGGTAATAAGCAATGCAGAAAATAGACATGAAGAAGGCAATAGTATGAAACAAGCAGTGCAGGGTAGTGTGCAGTGGGTAACTAAACTGTTCTATCGGGTTTCCTATTCTAAAGTCTTTGAAATCAATTCGAGTAATCCTCCATGTAACTCAAAGGATATGTCCCGTTACCCCCCGGGACCACGGATCAGGAAGATGGGAACCAATAATGGTTCTGTCCCGTTGCCCCCCGGGACCACGGATCAGGAATGTAAGAGTCACGAATGGCTCTGTCCCGTTACCCCCCGGGACCACGGATCAAGTAATACCCTTTTAAGTTACACTTTAGATTACCCGTTTGATTTCCCCATACCCCCAGGTTATATGTGTCAGGTCAGGTATTCAGTAGTCAAGGACTAATGCCAACACAGGATCAGGTAACAGGTCAGGTTTGTCTGGATAGACAACAGGAATGGTCCATGAGGACTTCATGTCAGGTTTGTTGGCATTAGGCATGAGATCAGGTAACAGGTCAGGTCATGGTACATCAGGTTAAGTCGATAGTAAAGGGTACCATGTCCGGTGCATCGGTATGTATATATGTCATGTGTAGCAAGGTCAGGTCAAGATGTAACACAATCGAGGGTGTGCTCACAACAGGTATATAATCGAACAAGGAATAACAGCAGGAAATAAAGTAAACAACAATAAGCAGTTCATTTAATCACAATGGTGCATTAATATAGTGCAGTTGTATTATCATATTAACAGGTTTGAGCACCCTTGCGGTGCAATAAATCACATGACTGTGCAATACTGTTATATCAATATCAGAATGTAATAGAGCTACAAGTGTAAGGTTTACCGTCCTTTAAACGGTAAATGTGATTAACGGGTAACTTCGTTATTAGGGTTAAAGTGGCAAAATGCGGTTTTAGGTTAACTGTAGCATGATATAAGTCATATTTCGTCCAAATGAGAAAAGTAGCTACACCTAGTTAATTTTGCAAGTTTAATGAGTCAAACACATTTAATTTGTATAGCATAGCATGTAACAAGTAATACTTGCCTCGACGGTTCGCGAACCGGGAAAAACGGACGTAGCGTCGGCGGAAAAACACGCGACGGACGCACGGTTCACGGATCGGGTCCAAACAACGAACAGTGGGACCACGCGGACCGGGGTACCTTGCTGGAATGTCGGGTCAAGTCGTCGGCACGGCCGGATTCCGGCGAACCGCCAAAACAGCGACAAAAGTTAGCAAATACTACGCACGGACAAAAACAACCAGCGAGGGGAAAAGGAAGGGGGAAAGTGAAGGGAAGCTTACTGGGGTTGCAAGGGTCGCGATAGCGATGGGGTCGACGGTGATGGGGCGCCGGCGAGGAAGCGGCGGCGGCAGACTCGACTGCAGATTGCTGTTGGGTTCTGTTGCGGCGCCGGGCACTTGGGAGGAGGAGGAAGGTGTCGAGGTCGGGAAGAGGGGCGAAGGGGGAGATGCTGGCGTCGTCGGCGACGAGTTGCGGCGGCAACGGCGGCCACGGTGGGTGCAGGTGGCTACGGCGTTGGGTGCACGGGGATGTGGGAGAGGAGGAAGGAGGTGAGGTTGAGACGAGGACGATAGTGGCATCGGCGTTGGGCTGCGGCGGCGACGGCGCGGTGGCTGGGCTAGGGTTCCGATGGGGTTAGGGTTTCATGATCGTTCTGGGAAAAGAATGGGGACGAGGAAACGTAGTATATATAGGGATAGAGAGAGAGGGTTAGAGAGAGAGAGAGAGAAAGAGAAATTAGAGAGAGAGAGAGAGAGAGAAAGAGAGGTAGAGAGAGGGATAGAAAAGAGGCGGGGCCCACGGGGGTTTAAACCCCTCGTGATTGGCCAGGGCGTTTGTTAAGGAAGATTAATAAAAGATTTAAATGATTTATATATATAACAGTATAAGGTTATGAATATATTTTATAGTTTTAGAATATTTTATTAAATTGGGATTTTGGCGCTAAATGAAACATTTCCAAAGCGCGCCCGGGTTGCATCCAAAAATTTGAAATTTAAATAGTAGGATTTTAAGCGGGTTCCAAATTTTAAAATGAGATGTTTTATGATTAAAAAGCATGCGCCCAAGTCGGACACTTGCACGCGCGCGTAGCCGTCCAAACTCGCCCGTTTCACCGAACGGGATGAAAACTCGACGCGCGGATGTTACCACGCGGCTAGGGGTGACGAGTAGGCCAATATGGATATTTTTAATTTTACTTTAGGTGTTAAAATTTGTTATATGCAAAACTGACTTAGCCGGTTAAAATTTTACAGCGAAACCCAAACAGGCAAAATAAATGAAATGAGCAATGTCAAACACTCAACCAGTAACAGAAATAGTATTATTGGGCTCGGGTGTTACATCATACCCAACTACAAAAGAATTTCGTCCTCGAAATTCCAAGAATACAAGATAGATAACTACAGGAAAAGGTGAGGAAACCTCTGCCGGATCTCGTCTTCTCGCTCCCAAGTGGATTCTCCATGCGATCGATTACCCGAAGAAACTAGCACAAGGGGGATAACCTTGTTCTTAAGAACCTTTTCCCTTCGATCCTTGATTTCAACCGGTCGCTCCTCAAAAGTTAGGTCCTCCCGTACAGTTAACTCCGAATGATCCAAGACGTGGGTTTCATCTCGAACATACCTTCGTAGTTGAGATACATGAAACACATCGTGCACACCTGCCAAGGACTGTGGTAACGCCAAACGGTACGCTACCTCTCCAACACGCTCCAATATCTCGAAGGGTCCAACGAATCGAGGACTAAGCTTTCCCCGACTCCCAAAACAAATCACTCCTCTAGTCGGTGATATCTTCAAGAATACCAAATCACCCACGGCGAACTCTAGAGGTCTTTTTGACGTGTCAGCCCAACTTTTCTGTCTGTCTTGAGCTGCCTTCATACGCTTTTTGATGGCGTTAACCTTCTCAACGGTCTGTACTACCAAATCTGGTCCCAATAATCTTCGTTCACCAACATCATCCCAACAAACGGGTGAACGACACTTACGACCATACAAAGCTTCAAACGGAGCCATCTGAATAGTCGCTGGGAAACTATTGTTGTAAGAAAACTCCACCAAGTGTAGATGATCCTCCCATGAACCCTTGAAGTCCAACATGCACGCTCTCAACATGTCTTCAAGAGTTTGGATCGTTCTCTCCGACTGACCATCAGTTTGAGGATGATAAGCTGTGCTAAACTTCAATCGAGTCCCCAAACTTTCCTGTAAACTCCTCCAGAAGTGTGATAAGAACCGAGTGTCCCGATCGGACACGATGCTCACCGGTACGCCATGCAATCTTACAATCTCCTGCATGTACCGTTCTGCCAAAGTCTCAGTTGATTGACCAACTCGAAAAGGAATAAAGTGAGCTGCCTTGGTCAACCGATCGACAATCACCCATACTGCATTGTTGCCCTTTGGACTCTGCGGTAAAGCCGTCACGAAATCCATGGTTATATGTTCCCACTTCCACTGAGGAATCGGAAGTGGTTGCAACAAACCAGCAACCCTTTGGTGTTCAGCCTTGACTTGCTGACATACCAAGCACTTAGCCACGAAGCGAGCAATCTCCCATTTCATACCTTCCCACCAGAAATGCTGTCGAATATCTCGGTACATCTTTGTACCTCCTGGATGTACAGAGTAAGCTGAACTGTGTGCCTCCTTCATAAGCTCTTCACGTACATCCCCCTTTGGCGCACACACACGGCTACCATACCTCAATGAACTATCTTCGTGGACCAGTAAATCTGTTCGTAGTCCAGCTTCAACCTGCTCTCGAAACTTTTGCAGTCTAGGATCCTGCGATTGAGCCGCCTTAATCTTCTCAACTAAGGACGACTGTACTTGCAACTGCATCAACTGTCCCGTAGAACGTGGTAGCACAACCTCCAAGTCAAATCTTCGAAAATCCGCAATGATCTCCCTCTGTGTAGTCAATACCTGAATCGCTGGTAACCGACTAAGCGCATCCGGCACGACGTTAACTTTTCTCAACCGCTCTCGAAACTTTTGCAGTCTAGGATCCTGCGATTGAGCCGCCTTAATCTTCTCAACTAAGGACGACTGTACTTGCAACTGCATCAACTGTCCCGTAGAACGTGGTAGCACAACCTCCAAGTCAAATCTTCGAAAATCCGCAATGATCTCCCTCTGTGTAGTCAATACCTGAATCGCTGGTAACCGACTAAGAGCATCCGGCACGACGTTAACTTTTCCCGGATGGTACTTAAGATCAAGGTCGTAGTCAGCCATCAGCTCCAACCATCTGCGTTGCCTCATGTTTAACTCCTTCTGAGTGAACACATACTTCAAACTCTTGTGATCTGTAAAAACTTCGACTCTCTCGCCCAAAAGGTAGTGTCTCCAAATCTTCAAGGCGAAGATCACAGCCGCAAGCTCCAAGTCATTAGTCGGATAATTCTTCTCATGGGTCTTCAGTTGTCTTGATGCGTAAGCTACGACCTTCCCATTCTGCATCAAAACACATCCCAATCCTTTTCCAGATGCGTCGCTGTGAATCACCAGTCCTCCGGAATTGTCTGGTACGGTCAGGATAGGGGCGGTTATCAACTTCTGCTTCAACGTCTCGAAGGCCAATGCACATCTATCCGTCCAAACAAATGGTACTTCCTTGCGCGTAAGCTTGGTCAACGGTTCCGCTAAATGAGCGAAGTTCTCCACAAATCTCCTGTAGTATCCGGCCAAACCAAGGAAACTTCTTATCTCAGCCACATTTCTTGGAATAGGCCAATCTCGAACTGCTGCAATCTTTTCGGGATCGACGGCGATTCCATCACCCGACACAACATGCCCTAGAAACTTCACTTCTTCCAGCCAAAATTCGCACTTACTCATCTTCGCATACAATTTCTTCTGTCTCAGTGTCTGCAGTGCGATCTTCAAATGCTCAGCATGCTCTTCCGAACTCTTCGAGTAAACCAGAATGTCGTCAATGAATACCACAATAAACTGGTCCAAGAATGGTGAAAAGATTCGGTTCATCAAATCCATGAATATTGCCGGCGCATTCGTTACTCCGAAGGGCATCACTAGATACTCGAAATGCCCATACCGAGTTCGAAATGCCGTCTTGCAAATATCTTCTGCTTTCACTTGGACCTGATGATATCCGGGTCGCAAATCCAGTTTCGAGAATACCCTCGCGCCACTAAGCTGCTCAAAAGTTCTCCAATGCGAGGGATCGGGTACTTGTTCTTAATAGTCACCCAGTTTAATTCTCGATAGTCGATGCACATCCTTCTCGTGCCATCCTTATTCTTTACTAGAAGAACTGGAGCTCCCCAAGGCGAGTTGCTGCTTCGAATCCAACCCTTCTCAAGTAATTCACCAACTTGCTTCTTAACTTCTTCCAATTCCACTGGTGCCATTGGATAATAAGCTTTAGATACTGGCGCTGCACCAGGAATAAGGTCAATCGCGAACTCCACGTCTCGCTTTGGCGGTAAGCCTGATATATCTTCAAATACGTCCATAAAGTCGCGAACAACTGCCGGCTCTTCATTACTATCAACTTCCATAGCTGCAAGAACACTGTTCGTCGGCCTAGCCCTGAACTCGACTGGCCCTACAGAACTGTTTCTTTACCGCAACTGCTGTCTGCATCGTTGGCCGCGAAAGGTCCAGCGAAACTACTGAGTCTCGTCCATTCTGTTGCATGCACGTCCACGGGTGCTCCATTCTGCCTTAGTCCGATGAACTTCTCTTCCATTTCATCCCGTGCAGTTCGCGGGAAGAATTTCTCCAGGAAACTCTTAGAGAAATCCACCCACTTGATCGGCTTGGGCAAGCGGGTCTCCTCCACAAGCCACCACTCTCAGGCGTAGTCCACTAACTGAATGCGTACCACGTCAACTCTTTTGTCCTCTGGAATCTGTGCTGCAATCAGCGAATTCTCCGTGTCAACTAGCCACTGCTCGGCTGGTAACGGCTCCTCCAAACCAGTGAAAGTAGTAGGACCCAAACGTCTGAAATCTGCCACGGTCCCTACTCGGTCAACTGGTTTAGCTCCAACATTGCTCACAGACTGCTGACGATCTGCAAACCTTCCCGAAATGAGTCCGCTTGCTGCTGGATCAGCTCAAAATGCCTCTTCTGATTTTCCAGCATTCCTCTTATCTTTCCAAGCATGGCGGCTTCGTCCACACGCCTCTGGTACGTCTTCACATTCTTACTTGCCATAATCCTGAACTCAAAACACCCAACATTAGCATGATGATAGATTCTGAATATAGATCAAGGCTAGAACTCCAAGATACCTAAATAGAGTACCGTATTGTAACTATGCCGCGGTATCATAGCCACAATTACTTAACTCCACCCAAGTCGCCTAAGTCCTAGAGATAGCAAGAAATCAGGTTTTCGAATCGATATGCAAAGGAAGTTTACACATCGTAAAAGATATAATCAGGAAGAATGTGATTCAAGAATGGTAAAACGGTCAAGGTGGCAGGACATGTTTCCTAAACATGGGTATTCTGATTCGTGTATTGGGTACAATACCCAACTACAAAAGAATCAACCCGACTATCCTATGGCTCTGATACCAAAAGAACCATGTCAAGCCCCGCTTCCCAGAGTACGCAAGATTGGGCACGTGACATAACCAACCATGCTACCTGTGGGTAGGAAGCATCCATCCACAGTCACATTACGGCTGTAGAGATATCAAGAACAAGATAAAAACTATCTAACACATGTCCAAATCCAGAATAACAAGAGTCAATGATAAATAAAAATGCGGAAGCAAATGATCCAATACAATAATAGAAAAGTATGTCCCATTATGCGGGCCCACATCTGGAAATAAGAATGCAGGAAATAAACTAATCACTACAGAACTCACAAATCAGCCTGCTGGCTGAAGTACTCCTGCTCGGTCAGCTACAGTGGTAAAGAATCTGGGCCATACAAAACCCAGACGTCAGCGCGTCATGTCAACCAATAATATAATATGAACATGGTAATAAGCAATACAGAAAATAGACATGAATAAGGCAATAGTATGAAACAAGCAGTGCAGGGTAGTGTGCAGTGGGTAACTAAACTGTTCTATCGGGTTTCCTATTCTAAAGTCTTTGAAATCAATTCGAGTAAACCTCCATGTAACTCAAAGGATATGTCCCGTTACCCCCCAGGACCACGGATCAGGAAGATGGGAACCAATAATGGTTCTGTCCCGTTGCCCCCCGGGACCACGGATCAGGAATGTAAGAGTCACGAATGGCTCTGTCCCGTTACCCCCCGGGACCACGGATCAAGTAATACCCTTTTAAGTTACACTTTAGATTACCCGTTTGATTTCCCCATACCCCCAGGTTATATGTGTCAGGTCAGGTATTCAGTAGTCAAGGACTAATGCCAACACAGGATCAGGTAACAGGTCAGGTTTGTCTGGATAGACAACAGGAATGGTCCATGAGGACTCCATGTCAGGTTTGTTGGCATTAGGCATGAGATCAGGTAACAGGTCAGGTCATGGTACATCAGGTTAAGTCGATAGTAAAGGGTACCATGTCCGGTGCATCGGTATGTATATATGTCATGTGTAGCAAGGTCAGGTCAAGATGTAACACAATCGAGGGTGTGCTCACAACAGGTATATAATCGAACAAGGAATAACAGCAGGAAATAAAGTAAACAACAATAAGCAGTTCATTTAATCACAATGGTGCATTAATATAGTGCAGTTGTATTATCATATTAACAGGTTTGAGCACCCTTGCGGTGCAATAAATCACATGACTGTGCAATACTGTTATATCAATATCAGAATGTAATAGAGCTACAAGTGTAAGGTTACCGTCCTTTAAACGGTAAATGTGATTAACGGGTAACTTCGTTATTAGGGTTAAAGTGGCAAAATGCGGTTTTAGGTTAACTGTATCATGATATAAGTCATATTTCGTCCAAATGAGAAAAGTAGCTACACCTAGTTAATTTTGCAAGTTTAATGAGTCAAACACATTTAATTTGTATAGCATAGCATAGCAAGTAATACTTGCCTCGACGGTTCGCGAACCGGGAAAAACGGACGTAGCGTCGGCTGAAAAACACGCGACGGACGCACGGTTCACGGATCGGGTCCAAACAACGAACAGTGGGACCACGTGGACCGGGGTACCTTGCTGGAATGTCGGGTCAAATCGTCGGCACGGCCGGATTCCAGCGAACCGCCAAAACAGCGACAAAAGTTAGCAAATACTACGCACGGACAAAAACAACCAGCGAGGGGAAAAGGGAAGGGGGAAAGTGAAGGGAAGCTTACTGGGGTTGCAAGGGTCGCGATAGCGACGGGGTCGACGGCGATGGGGCGCCGGCGAGGAAGCGGCGGCGGCAGACTCGGCTGCAGGTTGCTGTTGGGTTCTGTTGCGGCGCCGGGCACTTGGGAGGAGGAGGAAGGTGTCGAGGTCGGGAAGAGGGGCGAAGGGGGAGATGCTGGCGTCGTCGGCGACGAGTTACGGCGGCGACGGCGGCCACGGTGGGTGTAGGTGGCTACGGCGTGGGTGCACGGGGACGTGGGAGAGGAGGAAGGAGGTGAGGTTGAGACGAGGACGATGGTGGTGTCGGCGTTGGGCTGCGGCGGCGACGGCGCGGTGGCTGGGCTAGGGTTCCGATGGGGTTAGGGTTTCGTGATCGCTCTGGGAAAAGAATGGGGACGAGGAAACGTAGTATATATAGGGATAGAGAGAGAGAGAGGGTTAGAGAGAGAGAGAGAGAGAGAAAGAGAAATTAGAGAGAGAGAGACGTGAGGAAGAGAGAGATAGAGACAGAGAAGGAGAGAGGAGAGATAGAGAGGTAGAGAGAGGGATAGAAAAGAGGCGGGGCCCACGGGGGTTTAAACCCCTCGTGATTGGCCAGGGCGTTTGTTAAGGAAGATTAATAAAAGATTTAAATGATTTATATAAATAACAGTATAAGGTTATGAATATATTTTATAGTTTTAGAATATTTTATTAAATTGGGATTTTGGCGCTAAATGAAACATTTCCAAAGCGCGCCCGGGTTGCGTCCAAAAATTTGAAATTTAAATAGTAGGATTTTAAGCGGGTTCCAAATTTTAAAATGAGATGTTTTATGATTAAAAAGCATGCCCCCAAGTCGGACACTTGCACGCGCGCGTAGCCGTCCAAACTCGCCCGTTTCACCGAACGGGATGAAAACTCGACGCGCGAACGCTACCACACGGCTAGGGGTGACGAGTAGGCCAATATGGATATTTTTAATTTTACTTTAGGTGTTAAAATTTGTTATATGCAAAACTGACTTAGCCGGTTAAAATTTTACAGCGAAACCCAAACAGGCAAAATAAATGTAATGAGCAATGTCAAACACTCAACCAGTAACAGAAATAGTATTATTGGGCTCGGGTGTTACAAGTTGTTTGGGTGCAGTTCCCGTAACTGCTTAACTCCGGGTGCTTCGGCTTCGGGGCTGTGAATAAGGATAGCAGTCTGCTGTTGCTGGCCCTCCAATAGGCTCTTGATAGGCTCAATAAGTACCGTTTGCTCATTGATAGGAGCTACAACAGTAGGTAGTGGTGGTAGCGTAGTCGGTGGAGTATTTCCGCTGACGTTTGTACTGGTATTGTTCGGAGAGTCCATCACCTTGATATACAAGATAGGTTAGGATAGATCCAAAAAAATTGAAATGCAAGGAATGTACATGTTTGTTGAATTCATTAATTCTTTTGGTATATTGTTTATGACTTCATGCACGACTGACCTGCATGGACCACCAATAAAACCTGGCACGCTCCGCTTCCCAATAGATGGAAACGATGACATGGTAAGCCTGCGGCATATTTATTCAGAGAAGTTCATTCCCTAAATAAATATACTAATCATATTGAAACAATAATACACGATGCAAGAATAAATGGAGATTGTAAAATTTTCCAACAAATATCTTTATTTACATTCAACTTCAATATTTACAAGTACATGGTTTCAACTGGAAAGTAAATACAATAAAGAAAAATGTCAAAACATGTGGCATACATAAGCTGAATAAAAAGTGAAGCTAAGCTAATCCTGAGTATCAATCCGGTTGTAGACTTTCTCTGTGGCCCCCACTTCCTCTATCTCGACCGTATCTGACGAATATTCTAAAAATAAGGGTGGGTGGAACTGCTGCACATGAACGTTACAAGTTCATGTTCAAGAAAACAAGGGTGGGTGGAACATTCCAAGAAATCGAGTTCATGTTCAAGTTTAGATTCGAGTTTAGATTCGATTCAAGTTCAAGTTTAGATTCGGGTTTTGGATTTGAGTTCATGTCTTTTTCATATGAATTGATTTAACTTTTAAGATCTTATGTTCGGAAGAAAATCGGCAACTGCTGCATATGGATGACAGGATTTGTGTCTTTTTCCAAAAAAATTATCATTAATAACTCCGTTAAGTTGTCTAACCTGAATAGACAAGCACTCACTTCTCCGACTCCCTAGGGCTTAAGAGAAATGATACCGCTTAAACCTATATTAATCCAGAGTTCTTAAATATTTATTATTTTTATTTGCATTTCTCGACGGTTTTTGTGAAAAATACTTTAATATTGTTTAAAAATAAAGCTCGAGGGTGATTTATAATATTTAGGGTTTTCATGAACATATATTTTAATTGTTGTGATTTTTCAGTGATAAAACCTAGTTTTTAAAAGTTTATGGTATTTTTATGAAAAATACTACTTTTAGAAACTTGTTGGTATTTTATTAAAATTCTAATCTTTCATTTTAAAAAATATGGGTTCATAATATGTTTTTATTGAAAATACGGATTCATAATTTTATATAATTTTCCAAACTTTAGTTTTGTTTAGAAAAGTCGTATTTCTTAAAAACCGTATTTTTATTTCCTTACGATACCGAATACTCCGTGAGGAATTCTGCATCTCGCTCTATTGTCCTAAAGATGTGCGATAATCTGCACCATCCATTAGTGGATCCCCTAACGAGTGTTATAGAGGCACAATTGCCAAGGATTTAAAAATATCGATTAAAAGAAACCTTTTTGTAAAACTGTGGTATTTTAATGTAAAACATATTATTTGAATTAACCATATATTTAGAACATCATGCTAAGCAACCATGTACATGTGGGGTATCTTGTTACCCCGTGAAGTTTTTCTAAATGTATGTTTAACAATTATTGAAATAATAGTTACACTAAAGTTCATGGTATTTTAATGAAAAGTTTGTTATATGATTGTTTCACATGAAATTTTGGTTACATAAAAAGACAAAAGATATGAATTTTGTTTTAAAAAGATATTAGGGTGATTATGTGACATATAGAAGTATCAAGCATGATAAAATATTTAAAAGAGAAGATTGTTAATGTTAACTCCACTTTGTCGGTATGATTTTAAAACGTGAATTAGGTTGAAAAGAATTAGAAAGAGAAGGGGCTTACTGGTTGTGTAGTGTTAGAAAGAGGGTAAGAAAGAGAGAAGGGGTCTCATTGGCGTCACGATGGCGTCGGGAAAGCTCCGGTCATCGAGATTTGCTTGATACTCCACTTGGGTGCTTAACTCAACTTGGCTGCTTAGAGAATTTGAGAGAAATTTTGATAGAAATTTTAGAATGGAGGAGAGCCAGGGGATGATGTGCTATTTATAGTGAAGAATTTTGGGTTTAGTAATTAAAAATTGGATTACAAGAATTAAAATGGATGTTAAATGGTGAATTGAATAGTCTATGTTTAATTACAGGGAAATCAAATAGTGCAGGGAAGTAGAGGGGAGCTGAAGAGACATGTGTGCAAAGCACGAAGTCGATTGAAGCGTCTTGGACCGTCGGTGGTAGGCATATCGAGGAAATGGGCGGTCGGATTTTCGTCAAATGCCTCAAGATTCGTGCCACATGTTTAGTTTTGTGTTTACTCTTCTTTGCGCCTGTTTAATTTTTCTGAAACCTTTCGATTCTCCGTGAATTGCACGTGCAACTCTTAGGCTTTCGAAAAATTAAAAAGAAAAATCTTAAAAATTTGGGACTGATCAGATTCGAACACACAGGCTACGTCACAGCAATATAGAGGTTTTACTAGTGAGCTATAAGTTGCTTCTTACTTTTATTGAATAAAAATAACTTATAACTCCACAACAGGCTGAAATACCATTTTTTATAGATTTAAAAAAATAATTCTGCACAGAGATTTCAGAGTTGTTACAACAAGCGTCAGTATGGAATTACTTGCAGGGCAGAAAAAAATTTATTTTATTAGATATGTTTTTATTTATTTCTGCGATGCACTATCTTTTCAGTTTTTATATCGCAAAAGTCGCGATTGCCCAATCATTTCGGCTATTTTTCGTGCTACCCAATCATTTCAGCTATTTTATATGCATATATATGTTTTGCTCATTGATTTTTATTGCGAGTTGCCCTATCTTTTCGGCTTATTTCTTTCTTTTCTTTCGTTTTTTTATTTACTCACTGTTTTTTATTATGGGTTAAGCATTTGGAATATGATACCAATCTTAGTATCAGCATCGCTATAACTGGAATATTGCTAATCATCATTTGCCTTTATTAATTTGGACAAAGATGGCTTAGCAAACAGGGTTAGGATCCTGTTGACTAAGGCTGTTTGACTTTATGAGCTGTAAAATTCGCCTAAAGGTCTCCCTATGAGTCATGAGAATCTCACGGGTGTGTTTTCTCCTTAGGATTCGTGGGGATTTCTAAGTGTGTTTTCTTTTATAAGTCGTAAGGATCTTACAAGAGTATTTTCTCCTTTTAAGTCGAGAGGACTTATAAGTGTCGTTCACCATATGGGGATATTTCTCGCCATTGAGGAACTTTATGGGGAATATATTTATTTATGCTCGTGAATTATATACAAGAGTCAATATTGGACTACTTGTAGGGTAGGAAAAGTCCATCGGGTTTTGATGGCTTAAGAACATATTTGGATCCCTATAACCTAAGGCTTTAGAATTCTATAAGCCATGAGGGTTTTATAGAGGGTATGTTCTCCTTACAAGTCGTGAGAATCTCGTAAGTGCATTTTCTCCATAGGAATCGTATAGATTTCTAAGTGTGTTGCTCCTTTGTGAGTCGTAAGGATATCACGCGGGTGTTTTCTCCTTACAAAGTCATGAGGATTTTGCAAGTGCTTTTTTTTAACGAGTTCGCGCCCTTTCGAGTTTTCAAGAGCTCGCCGGTAGCCCTGCTAGTTTTACTCACGGCGTCCATTCGGGTTTTCATCCATGCCCGTTTCGCTTGTGGACATACCTTGTTTTAGGCGGCCCATAAGGTAACGCATCGTTAGCTGTAGGCCACGATCTTTTCTGAAGGACCGCATCATGTAGGACGTGGGAAAGCTATGATTGTTTATGCCCATGTATTGTATACGGTGGTCGATATAAGGATCTACAGTAGTGCTAAACGTGTTAGTTAAGGACCTGACAGTCCATTATCGCCGTAATTTGGGACGAGTATTTAGTTTAGGGACATTTCGGTCCAACATTAGTTTAGAGATGTTTCGATCTATTATCGCCATGTTTAGGGCGACAGAGTTCTTTCTTTTGGTACTACTTTCATAATTCTGACTCAGAAAGATAGCGAGCGGACACAAGCGTCTTCATCTATCATTGACCTAAGTTATGACTCTTCAAACGTAGTACTTTTTGAGGAATCGGACGTTTATTAGCCGGAACGGCCTTTCGCCATGCATATCCATGAGCAGGTAAGCTCCACCTTGGTAGACTTTGTCTATGATGTATGAGCCTTCATAATTCGGCTTGAACTTCCCCCGTTTTGCATGATTAGGGATCATTGGTCTTTTGACGACTAGTACGAGTTCACCTTGGCGGAATGTTCTTAGCCTGGTCAATCTTTCATATGACTGTGTCATCCTTACCTTATAAGCCTCCAGATTTTGCTGTGCTATAAGAAGGGTTTCGTCGAGGGCGTCGAGCTCTTCGAGCCTAAGATGAGTTTTTTCTTCATCTATCAGCTTGTATTGAACTGTCACTCGTAAAGAGGGTACTTCAATCTCTAGTGAGAGCACAACTTCCGCGCCAAACACCAATGCGTATGGTGTTGTATTTGTAGCTGTCTTGAACGTTGTTCGGTATGCCAAGAGTGCTTCATGCAGCCTTTCGTGCCAGTCCTTTTTGTTTCTGGACATTATCTTTTTTATAATCTTGTTGAAAGCTTCAGCTAGACCGTTAGCCTGAGAATTATAGATTGAAAAGTATCTCTAGTCTATTTTATGCTGCCGTGCGAAGCGGCTTATTTTATGGTTTTTGTAAGCTGGTCCATTATCCGAGATAATCCGTCGCGGAGTGCCGAACCGATAGATAACATGGGTTTTGAAGAAGTGGAGGATATTCTCCATCTTCACCTCTCTCAGCGGTACTACTTCTACCCACTTAGAGAAGTATTCGGTTGTCGCCAGTATAAACTGGTGTCCTTTGGATGATGCTGGTTCGACATGGCCAATTATATCGGTTCCCCACATTTCGAACGGCTAGCTGGCCAATGTCGGGTGCAACGGATTTGGGTGTTGATATATGAAGTCCCTGTGAATTTGGCATGAGTGGCACTGCTTCGCATATTCGAGACAGTCCTGAATCATCGTGGGCCAATAGTAATCCATTCTTTTTATCTTCAGCATCATCTTCAGACCCGCCTGATGGAAGCCGCAAAGTCCATCGTGTAATTCTTAGACGACTTTCTTTAATTCCTTCGGCCCTAAGCACCTTAGCCATAAGAGGTCGAATGATCTCTTATATAGGGTATCATTGAAGAAAGCAAAAAACAAAGCTCGTTTCATGAGCTGATGTCTAGACGACGCATTTTCGGACGTTCGTTAGGACTTGAAGTGGTCTATGAAGATTTTCCTCTAGTCCTTGAACTTTTCTTCATCCTCTATTTGATGGGCTACTTGTACGGTCGTTTCTTTTCCTTTGGATGGCTTTATTAGATCTTTCGAAGATGTATCTGTTGGCGCGAAGGCCCTACGTCTTTGCATAATGATTCTTGCGTCATCGAGGTCTAAATCGGCTAATTTCTTAGCCAATTTGGCCAACGCATCCGCCTTGTTGTTTTCCGCTCGCGGTATGCTTTCTAGGGTTTAGGAAGAGATTTGTGTCAGCAGTTGCTGCACTTTTTTGCCATACCTTATCAGCTCGGGCTTGCATATTTGATAATCGTCATTTACTTGGCTAACGATCGGCTGGGAGTCTCCATATAAGAAGAGTCATTGATTCCCATATCTATAGCGATCTCAAGACCGGTTATAAAAGCTTTGTATTCAGCTTCGTTGTTAGTCCTTGGCTCCATTAAGGAGAGAGCGTAACGCAATATCTCTCCTTGCGGGGTCACGAAGATAAGGCCCACCCTAGTTTTGATTATAGGGGTGTTTTGCTTTCGCTGCTTCATGGAGGATGCTCCATCGAAGTAAAGCTCCCGCTGAGGCTTATCTTCTTCTTTTTCTTCTTCAATTGCGTCGGATGCGTGCTCATTAGGAAAATCGCAATTTAAGGGGGAGTCGGCTGGTATCGGATGCTCCGTGAGAAAGTCGGCGATGGCATGCCCTTTCACTACTTTGAGAGGTCGATATGTTACCGATAACTCCATCAGGAGGAGGGCCCATTTGGCAAGCCTTCCTGTCAGTATGGCCTTTGACATTAGATATTTGAGAGAATCCACCTTCGATATAAGGTGGACCTTATATGCCAAGACATAATGTTTGAGCTTTGTTATTGCTAAGATCAGCGCCAGGAAATGATTTTCAATGGGAGAATAGTTGCTTTCTGCCCTAGGAGAACTCGACTTAAATAATACAGAGCTCTCTCCTTTCCTTGATCATTCTCTTGCACCCACAATGCGTCTAGAGAACCCTCAAGGGCCGTTGTATATAGGATAAGAGGTTTTCCCTTAACCAGAACGGCCAATACTGGTGAATTTTGCAGGTATTGCTTGATTTTCTCTAGTGTGTTTTGGTACTTCTTATCCCAGACGAACAGGGTCCCTTTCTTCATCAGATTACTGTAGGGACGACATTTTCCTGATAGGTTGGTTATGAACCGCCGGATATACTCGAGCTTTCCTTGGAGAGATCGCAGTTGTTTAAGGGTTCTTGGCATGGGCATCTCTATAATCGTCTTGATCTTTGAGGGATCAATTTCGATACCTTGGTGACGTATGATGAATCTTACGAATTCGCCTAAGGAAACTCCAAACGCGCATTTTAGAGAGTTTATCTTCATATTATACTTTCGAAGACGTTGAAATATTATTTTTAATTGTTCCCAATGTTCCTCATGAGATTTATTCTTCTGTATGAGGTCGTTGATGCAGCATTCGACGATCTCGTGTATAAGGTCATCGAAGATCTTTTTCATGGCCCTCTAGTAGGTGGCGCCGGCGTTCTTCAAACCGAAGAGCATCACCTTATAGCAGAATATACCCAACAGGGTCCGAAAGGCGGTGTGCTTTCGGTCTTCAGGATCCATTTTTATGTGATTGTACCCTGAGAATCCATCAATAAAGGAGAAGACTTCGTGAGTGGGCGTGTTATCAATCATCAGTTCGGTAATGGGTATGTTCACCGCCGAAAAACCCGACCTGGACGTTAAGACGTCTGGCCTGAATTTTGGGGGTAGATGCTATCTGGGTTTATCCGTCCACCTCTCCGAAGATACCAAGTTGATTTATAGCACCGTGTATCAGAGGTTTGGATGGATGCGGCCATTGTAGCAGACTTCGTCAGATTCCCCCTCGTTTGCGAGGGGTTTTTGATTGTGGGGACGCTCTTCTCTGCAAGCGCAAGCTCCTGCAGTTAATTACGTTACCGCATCGCGATAACCACTTTCTCCTGCTCTAGAAGGTCACTTCGTGTCGTGTGTGTGTTTGTTTAATTTTTTTGGTTGCCCGTGGATTGTATACGGAGACTAAACTGTGTTTTCGCCCGTAGGGCGTGGATTGGTCCAAATCCGTATTTTCTTAGATTTGGGTTTGGTTTGATTTAAGGATCGTTAACCTCATTTGAGATTAAGATCAACTTAAATATTTGTTAAGGATACGTTAATCCGATATTAGACTAAGATCTACTTAACGGGGGTTCAGGATCATTTTTGATCCAACGAAAGAGCATTTGGGCTCTATCGTTTTAGTTTAGGGACGTTACGGTCCATACATCACCATTTTTTAGGGTGGGGGTTTAGTTTAAGGACATTGCGGTCCACAGCTAGTTTAAGGACATTGCGGTCCATGAGGATATGCTCATGGGTTTGAGAATACGTCCAAGAGTTGTTGGTTGCTGGAACCCTCCACCTTTCTGACATCGTTGAAGAATTACAACGACGTATATCAGAGATATGGAGAGATGTACCCTTGAACCGAACTCCAAATTAGAGGGAGAAATCATGGTGGAACAAACATTATTTTAGATGCCACGTGTCAGGAGATCATTGGCCATCTCTGGGACCAAGATCGATTTGGGGGGACCTGAGTATAGGAAGGATTCGGTTGATTGATGGTCAAAAGGTTTTTTGACCTTGAGAGACTTGGCTGATTTGGGCTCCCTCACAGTGTTAAACACTGCTAATGCTTGGCGCTCACGTGCTCCCACGTGAGGCTCCTAAGTAGTGTTAAACACTGAGATTTAGAGCGCTCACGTGTAGCACGTGAGGCACCTGAATATGGGGCACTGTTTCTTTGGGCTTATTTCGTCGTTCTGTACATGTAAGTGTTAAACACTTAAGTCTTGCAACCATCACATCTAGATACGTGAGGCGCCACTAAGTTAGGCACTGCCTCCTTTGAATTTATCTTCCGATTCTTTTCTAAGTGCTAAGCACTATTGGAGGTCACGTGGGATCACGTGACTCAATCTCAGTTGTTCCTTTTTGTTTCTCAGAGGTGCTCATGTAGGAACACGTGATCTGTCGTTATAGCGTTAAACGCTAATATGCATGTGGCTCTTGATCTTAGTTTTGAGAATTTCAAGTCCTTCGTTTTATAAAAATTAAATTCTTATATAGGGTTAAACCCTAGCTTTATCAAAGGAATTAAATTCCTATGTCTTTGGAAGAATTAAATTCTTCAAACCTAGTTCTTTTCCTCTAAGTTTTGGGACTGCATAACAGAATCTCCCTGATGAGAATTAAATTCTCAACTTATGGGGAGATCTGCTTCTGCAGATCTCAACCAGAGGAAGAACTATGTTCTTTTTTTTGGAAGAGTTAAACTCTTGTAAAAGGAGATAAAACAATCTCTGAGTCTTTTCCTCACCTAGGGTTTCTTTTTCTCTAAAGAGAACTCCTCTTCTTTTTGTTTTCTAGAATCTTATAGGGGTTCTTCTTTCTTTCTCTGTCTCCCCCTCTCTCTTCTGTCTCAAGTCCTTTATATAGCAGATGCAAGTTTGTTGATTTTTGTTAAGGAAATCTCTCATTGAGAGATTTTTGATTAATTCGGGTATTTTATCCACCGTTGGATCTTTGATCTAGGGACCTCTGTTTTACAAAAGATATTTTTCTTGTTTTTTTAACAAGATTGGGAAAATATTTTCCCATACAGAGCTTATTATCTTGGTGATTTTTAATCACCATTGGATCTTTGATCCAACGGTGCTCTGATATACAGAGCACAATCTTTCTTGTTTAGAAAGATTGGGAAAATATTTTTCCATACAGGGCTTATTCTGTATCTTGGTGATTTTTAACCACCATTGGATCTTTGATCCAACGGTGCTCTGATTTACAGAGCACAATCTTTCTGATTAGAAAGATTGGGAAAATATTTTTCCATACAGAGCTTATTCTGTATCTTGGTGATTTTTAATCATCATTGGATCTTTGATCCAACGATGCTCTGATTTACAGAGCACAATCTTTCTTGTTTAGAAAGATTGGGAAAATATTTTCCCATACTGAGCTTATTCTGTATCTTGGTGATTTTTAATCACCATTGGATCTTTGATCCAACGGTGCTCTGATTTACAGAGCATAATCTTTCTTGTTTAGAAAGATTGGGAAAATATTTCCCCATACATAGCTTATTTTGTATCTTGGTGATTTTTAATCATCATTGGATCTTTGATCCAACGGTGCTCTGATTTACAGAGCAAAATCTTTCTTCTTTAGAAAGATTGGGGGAAATATTTCCAAAAATAGGGTTCTGATCCCTTTTATATAGAATTTAATTCTATCGGCTCAGAAGGTATTAGGAATCCTCACGTGTAACACGTAACCCAATGGCACTATGCCAGTTTGCTTATATGCAGCAGTCCCAGAGAAGAGCATCACGTGTTGGCACGTAATGCGCCTTCTGGCCTGTTATTTGTTTTATGAAGGCGCCTATATACTTTGTATATAGATGCTCACGTGTAGCACGTCAGGCTCAACTTCAGCCTTATTTGTTAAGTGTAATGCTTATAATTTTTGCTCCAAGACGCATCACGTGTGGGCACATGATGCTCCTTTTGGGGAATTCTTCTATCGCTTTTTGGTTCATTATTTTTATTTTTTTTATAAGAGAATAAATGCCCCCACAGCGTTGTTCTCACGTGGCTTGTACGCGAGGGCAACGCTGTCACCTTTACAGCCGTTGGATGGCCTAGAGGAACGGGGAGGTGAACCGTCCTTATCACGTCTTATAAATGCAAGGGTTTGGCCTTTGGGCAGGCACTGTTCTTTCATCTTTTTCCCTCTTTGTTTTCTCCGAGAATTTAATTCTCCTTTTCAAAGTTTAGTTCTTTGTTCATTGCAATTCCAGAGTTAAACTCTGTTAGAAAAAGAAACATTTTCTTGGTAAAGATCTCGAACATTAGAGAAACCCTTTTCTTTAAAGAAAACTTCTGGATTTTAAATCCATCATGAGAGCTTTGCTCTCTTCTGAAACTCATCTCTTAGAGATCCAAAGAAGTGATCTTTGAGTAATAACTCTCAATGCTTTGGGCATTCCTCCTCTGACCTTCAAGGATTCATGGCATTTGATTTCCTCTTTATGGGGGTTTCAGGAATTTAATTCCATTGCATAAAAGGAATTTAATTCCTCATCAAAGAGTTCTGCTCTGAAGATCAAAAGGGGCCCTCAGGAATTTTATTCCCTGGTGGTCTCGAGCGTTTTCATAGGGTTGCACAATTTTAAATTTGTTGGGTGTTTTAACAGAACTTGTTTTCTTTACGAGGATGCCAAGAGTTTTTTAAACTCCCGTATCTGTTTAATGAGAATTTTCTTGATCAGTTTGATCACTAAACTTTCACTGATTTTTCTTTTCAGATACTATAGCTGCTCATCTGCATAATCTCGACGAAATTATTTCTTATAAAGACATTCGCATCCAAGGCCGCTGCCAAAACCAGGAGTTTACAAACGCCCAATGCGCTGAGGTTATGCTTCGCTTCGACGAGTACAACGGTCGACTACTTCCCCGTCGTTCCTCTCTTTTGAAGATCATCGTGGGAGCGATTTGGGAAGCACTTCCTGGATTTTACGAAGCCATGCCGCTTAAGACACTTGATGATGCCGAAAACAAGGTGCACTCAGTATATCTGATAGGCCTGATCTCGAAGAGGCGGCGAGATAATCTTGGTGATATCTTGCATCAAGTTTTCTAACAGACGACGATAATCTCTGCCTACCAGAGGACGGATGACATCAGCGAGGATCCTGATGCTTGCATTCGTGAGAAGGTGCACACGAAAATGGTCAGAAAAGCTAGAAGCATTTTAGACGGCCTTGCTTCTGAATTCTTCGATCCATGTCCCGGATTTAGTGTTTTGCCATTATAACATTTTCTTTTGTTTTTGTAGAAGTTCTTGGAGTATGAATGACAAAACTTTCTCCCCCCTTTTTTACATGTATTCTGCATAGTGTCGTTATACTGTTGTTAGAATTCACGTGTTTTGCACATGAGGCGCTGTTGGGGATTTTAATCCTGAACTAGCGCCGGCGCTCACGTGTTATGCACGTGCGGTGCCATTTTAGTTTTCACAACGATCGACGTGGGTGCTCACGTGCTATGCGCGTGAGGCTCTGCTAATGAGGTCGTTTCATCTCCTTACTCTGATTCCAATGAGTCACCTCCTTCATTTCCCATGTTCTCCTCTTTTTCTAGGCCTTGGGAATAGTTCCACCATGCACAACATTTTCTGTGCATAGTATTGAATGCTTCTCTTTATAACCTAAAGCCGTGTCTTTCTTCCTCTCTTCAAAGAGAAAACCATTTAGACCTTAGGGTGATCATTTTGAGAAACAGACCAAAGGTTATGGCTTGCAACCGCCCCACGCTCGTCGGCAACCATGGGAGGTGCCCATTGAGGAGATTATTCCTCGCTTTGCCGCACGGCTAGTAGACCCTCTTTTTACCGACGCTCAGTGTGACATGGTGATGTATGAGCTCCTGACTCATAGGGGCTCTCCTCTTCCTATGAACTCCATTTGGCTCCGGATGATCTTTCTATCCGTGCTTACCGATATCCTCCCTCATCCGACGGAGATGACGCCGGCGATTCTTGATACGGCAGAGGACAAAATTGAGTGTTTCCATGAGGCACACTTAATTACCCAGCCTCTGAAGGATCATTCAGTTCATTTACTGAGTCAAATAAGAACTCGACGGGCCATCATGTTCGCTTTTGCTGATGAGCACGGTGCTAACCGGTGGGGAGCAACTCCTAGCGAAAACCGTCACTTCGACGTGTTGGAGAAGGCAGAGAGGGAATTTGAGAACTTTTTATCTTGTTTTGTTAACCCCTGTACCTCTGATCCCATATTTGGCGATCTTTTCCTTGTAGAGTAGTATATTTATATTGATGTATTTTTCTTATTATTGACTGTTGAATGTTTTCAGTTGAATGTTTTCGGTTCATCATATATTCGTACGTGTATTGCACCTCTGTACATGAACTTTCTACCTTGCCCTTAAGAGGTTTTCTTTTAAGTGCGAGCGCTATCGTAGGGTCGTACATAAATCAGCACGTTTTGGACACCATTTCCATTTAAGCGCATATGCAGTCGTACTGTCGTGTCTCCTTAGCAAATGCGTCTTGTAGGTGGTTTATCCTGATCTATTTGCAGGGTGGCGATGGCTTTGGAGACAGGTTCAGATCTGTCGTCGAAGACTTTTCAACTTTACAAGCCGTGAGGGTCTTATAAAGACTTTTCTCCTTACGAGTCGAGAGGATCCCGTAGGTGTATTTTCTCCTTAGGAATCGTGAGGATTCCTAAGTGTGTGTTTTCTCTTGAGAGTCGTAAGGATCTCACAAGAGAAAAAAATTTATGCGTAAGGACACTAATTTCCCTGCGGGTCGAGACGAGTCGAGAGGTTCTTGCAAAGACACTGATTTCCTTGCGGGCCGAAAGGAATCGAGGGGTTCTCACCAAGGACGCTGATTTCCCTGAATCGAGAGATTTTTTGCCAAGGACACTGATTTCCCTGGGGTCGAGACGAATTGAGAGATTCCTGCAAAGACACTGATTTCCTTGCTGGTCGAAGCGAATCGAGAGGTTCTCTCTAAGGACGCTGATTTCCCTGAATCGAGAGGTTTTTGCCAAGGAAACTGATTTCCCTGGGGTTGAGACGAATCGAGAGATTCCTGTAAAGACACTGATTTCCTTGCGGGTCGAAACGAATCGAGAGGTTCTCGCCAAGGACGCTGATTTCCCTGAATCGAGAGGTTTTTTTCCAAGGACACTGATTTCCCTGGGGTCGAGACGAGTCGAGAGATTTTTGCAAAGACACTGATTTCCTCGCGGGTCGAAACGAATCGAGGGGTTCTCTCCAAGGACTCTGATTTCCCTGAATCGAGAGGTTTTTTGCCAAGGACACTGATTTCTCTGGGGTCGAGACGAATCGAGAGATTCCTACAAAGAAACTGATTTCCTTGCGGGTCGAAGCGAATCGAGAGGTTCTCGCCAAGGATGTTGATTTCCCTGAATCGAGAGGTTTTTGCCAAGGACACTGATTTCCTTGGGGTTGAGATGAATCGAGAGATTCCTGCAAAGACACTGATTTCCTTGTGGGTCGAGACGAATCGAAGGGTTCTCGCCAAGGACGCTGATTTTCCTGAATCGAGAGATTTTTTGCCAAGGACACTGATTTCCCTGGGGTCGAGACGAATCGAGAGATTCCTGCAAAGACACTGAATTCCTTGCGGGTCGAAACGAATCGAGAGGTTCTCGCCAAGGACGCTAATTTCCCTGAATTGAGAGGTTTTTTGCTAAGGACACTGATTTCACTGGGAGTCAGTTGTTGACGTTGCGTCTGCATCCTGCTGGAGTTGAGAAGGAACGCCGTGTTGATCTTCTGGGATGCAGATGTTGCCATCGAGACTTGGAACTAGGGACTCTGCCATGGCTTCGAGGTAGTCTCTAGGTTGTCTATGAATCGTCGAGATTTGGAACTAGGGGGCTTTGCCGTGGTTCCTTTTTGCTGACGTCGCATTTGCCTCATGTTGGGACGAGAAGGAACGCCGTTATTGATTTCTAGGCTCTAGGTGTAGCCATCGAGATGTGGCTTCCCTTTGGCGAAGCGTGGAGGGACGATATGGTTCCCTTTCTGTTTGTGCCCATGGATTGTATACAGGGGTCAATGTGATCTCACCTGCAGGGCAAAAGTTTCATTTTATTTTATTTCTTTCCGTGATGCTCTATCATTTTAGCTTTTTATATCACGAAAGTCACGATTGCCCAATCATTTCGGCTATTTTTTCGCGGTGCCCAATCATTTCGGCTATTTTTCTTTCTCTTTCCTCGCTGCTTTTTATTGTGAGTTGCCCAATCATTTCGGCTATTTTTGTATGCATATATTTTACTTGCTGATTTTTGTTGCAAGTTGCCCTATCATTTCGGCTATTTCATATGCATTTATGGCTCGCTGACTTTTTGCTGCGAGTATGGAACTCAAGACCTGATACCAATCATAGCATCAGCACCGCTGCGACTGGACTATTGCCAGGAGCGAATCATCATTTGCCATGAAAGGACTTGGAATACCGATTTAGGCATCAGTATCGCTACCACTGAGACATTTCTAGGAGCGAATCATCATTTTCCTTTGTCGGTTCGAACAAAGGTGGCTTAGCAAACAGGGTTAGGATCCTGTCGACTAAGGCTTTTGACTTCATGAGCCGTAAGGGTCTCATAAAGATGTTTCTCCCTACGAGTCGTGAGGATCTCGTAGGTGTGTTTTCTTCCTAGGAGTCGTGAGGATTCCTAAGTGTATGTTCTCTTATAAGTCATAAGGATATTACAAAAGTGTTTTCTCCTTATGAGTCGAGAGGACTTATAAGTGCCGTTCATCACATAAGGACATTCCTCGTCGTTGGTGGGACTCGGTGAGGAAAACGTTTATTTGTGCCCGTAGATTGTATACAAGGGTCAATATTGAACCGCTTGTAGGGCAATTTGGGGAATGTGATGGCTTAAGAACATGTTCAGATCCCTATAGCTTAAGGCTTTCGAATCCTATGAGCCGTGAGGGTCTCGCAGGTGGAATTCTCCTCATGAGTCGTGAGGATCTCGTAAGTGTAATTTCTCCTTAGGAATCATGGGGATCCCTAAGTGCGTTTCTCCCTTGTGAGTCGTAAGGATCTCACGCAGGTATTTTCTCCTCACAAGGTCGAGAGGACCTTACAGGTGTCTTTATTTTAACGAGATTGCACCCTTTCGGGTTTTCACAAACTCGCCGGCAGTCCTGCTGTTTTTACTCACGGCGCCCTTTCGGGTTTTCATCCGTGCCCATTTCGCTTGTGAACGTACCTTTTTTTTGCACGATGAAACTCTCGAGAATAGTTTCGCCGCATGTGATCCATCCGTTTGCCAGTGGGATTTGAGCTGTAGTCCTCACCGCTGGGACTTGTGGACTTGCATTCCACTATCGCCGTGTTTGAGGCAACGTTGTTAGTTTAGGGACATCTCGGTCTGTTGTTAGTTTAAGGACATCTCGGTCCACAGCTAGTTTAAGGACGTTGTGGTCCGTTGTTAGTTTAAGGACATTACGGTCCATATCTAGTTTAAGGACATTACGGTCTATAGCTAGTTGAAGGACGTTGCGGTCCGTTGTTAGTTTAAGGACATTATGGTCCATCGCTAGTTTAAGGACATTACGGTCCATAGCTAGTTTAAGGACGTTGCGGTCCGTAGGGATTTTGAGGCGAGGTTTCGCCGAGTACTACTCATAGAGTTTGGACTCGGAAAGATAGCGAGCGGACATAGGCGTCGTCATCTATCATTGACCTAGGCCGTGACTTGTCAAGCGTAGTATTTTTTTCAGGAATCGGCTGTTTATTTGCCGGAAGGGTCTTTCGCCATGCAAATCCATGAGCAAATAGGCCCCACCTTGGTAGACCTTATCTATGATGTACAGACATTCATAGTTCGGCTCGAATTTACCCCGTTTAGCATGGTTGGGGATCATAGGTCTTTTTACGACTAGCACGAGTTCGCCTTGGCGGAATGTTCTCGGCCTAGTCAATCTTTCGTATGAGCGCTTCATCCTTATTTTGTAAGCTTCTAGGTTTTGCTGCGCCATAACACGAGCTTCATCGAGGGCGTCGAGCTCCTCAAGTCGAAGATGGGCATTCTCTTCGTCCGTTAGTTCATACCGAACAGCCACTCGTAGAGAGGGCAGCTCTATCTCCAAGGGAAGTACCACTTCCGTGCCGAATACCAACGCAAATGGCGTTGTGTTCGTGGCTGTCTTGAACGTAGCCCGATAGGCCCAGAGAACTTCATGCAATCTCTCGTGCCAGCCCTTTTTATTTCGGCACCGTTTTCTTTATGATCTTTGTCAAGGTCTTGTTGAAAGCCTCAGCTAGACCATTAGCTTGGGGATTACCGAAGAGTATCTCTAGTCTATATTATGTTGCTGTGCGAAGCAGCTGATTTTATAACTTCTGTAGGCCAGCCCGTTATCAGAGATAATCCGTGCGAAGTGCCGAACCGATAGATGACATGTGTCTTGAAGAAATGGAGGATGTTCTCCGTCATCATTTCTCTTAGCGGTACTGCTTCTGCCCATTTAGAGAAGTAATCAGTTGTCACCAATATGAACCGATGTCCTTTAGATGACGTTGGTTCGATGGGCCCAATTATATCGGTTCCCCGCATTTCAAACGGCCAGCTAGCCACTGTTGGGTATAGTGGATTTGGATGCTGGTGGATGAAGTCCCTATGAATTTGGCACGAGCGGCACTGCTTCGCGAATTCGAGGCAGTCCTGAATCATCATGGGCCAATAGTAGCCCATTCTTTTGATCTTTAGCTTCATCTTTGGCCCGGCTTGATGAGAACCGCAGAGTCCGTCGTGGGTTTCTTGAACGACTCTCCTCGCTTCTTCCGGTCCCAGGCATCTCAGCCACAGAGAGTCGAACGATCTCTTATATAGAGTATCATTGACGAGGGCGAAAGACAGAGCTCGTTTCATGAGCTAATGTCTTGAGGATGCATCTTCAGGTGTTCGATGGGATTTGAAGTAGTCTATAAAGACTTCTCTCCAATCCTTAGCCCTTTCTTAGTCCTCTATTTGTAGGGTTGTTTGCTTGGTCGCTTCCTTTTCTTCAAGTGAGACTGGAGATATTTCTGCTGGTGCAAGAACCCGGCGGCTTTGTACAAAGATCCTTACGTCATCGAGGTTTTCGTCAGCCAGTTCTTTAGTGGGTTTGGCTAATGCGTCCGCTTTGCTATTTTCTGTACGCGATATACTTTCCAGGGCGTAGGAGGGAATTTGAGTTAGTAACTGTTGCACTCTTTTGCCATATTTTACCAACTATGGTTTGCACGTCTGATAGTCACCGTTTACTTGGTTAACGACCAGCTGGGAGTCTCCATATATGAGGAGGTTTTTGATTCCCATGTCGACAGCGATCTCAAGACCCGCTATCAAAGCCTCATATTCTGCCTCATTGTTTGTCCTCGGCTCTGTTAAGGAAAAGGCAAAGTGCATTATCCCTCTTTGTGGAGTCACGAAGATAAGGCCTACCCCAGATTTGATTATGGAGGCGTTGTGTTGTCGTTTCTTCACGGAAGATGCTCCGTCGAAATAGAGTTCCCATCGGGTATCACTCCCTCCTTTCTCCCCGTCGATCGTGTCAAACGCGTGCTCGTCTGGCAGTTCGCAATTTAAAGATGAGTCGCCAGGTATCGGATGCTCGGCGAGGAATTCGGCGATGGCTTGGCCTTTCACTGCCTTGAGGGGTCGATAGATTATCGAGAACTCCATCAAGAGGAGGGCCCATTTAGCAAGTCGTCATGTTAGTATGGCTCTTGACATCAAATACTTGAGGGGATCCACCTTTGATATGAGATGGACCTCATGCGCCAAAGCATAGTGTCTGAGCTTCGTTATCGTGAAGATTAATGCCAGGTAGTGTTTTTCGATAGGGAGTAGTTTTTTTCTGCCCCCAGGAGAACTCGACTAAAATAGTATAGGGCTCTCTCTTTCCCTTGGTTGTTCTCCTGTGCCCATAGCGCACCTAAAGAACCTTCAAGGGCGGTTGTGTACATGATGAGGGGCTTTCCCTTGACCGGAGCGGTCAATACCGGCGGATTCTGCAGGTATTGCTTGATTTCATCGAGTGCACTCTGGCATTTACGATCCCAAACGAACGGGGTTCCCTTCTTCATTAAGTGACTGTAGGGACGGTATTTTCCGGAGAGGTTGGCTATGAACCGTCGGATATACGCGAGCTTTCCTTGTAGAGACCGCAATTGTTTCAGAGTTCTTGGAATGGGCATTTCTATAATCGCCTTGATCTTTGACGGGTCTATTTTGATGCCCCGGTGGCGTATGATGAATCCTAAGAATTTGTCTGAGGAAACTCCAAATGCGCATTTCAGAGGGTTCATTTTCAGGTTATACTTACGAAGACGTTGGAACACTAATTTCAAATGCTCCCAGTGTTCCTCGTACGATTTGCTTTTCACCATGAGATCGTCGATCTAACATTCGACAACCTCATGTATAAGGTCATCGAAGATCTTCGTCATGGCCCTCTGGTAGGTAGCACCTGCATTCTTCAAAACGAAAGGCATCACTTTATAGCAAAATATGCCCAGAGGGGTCCGGAAAGCGGTATGCTTTTGGTCTTCGGGATGCATCTTTATTTGATTGTACCCTGATGATCCATCCATGAAGGAGAAGACTTCGTGAGTGGACGTGTTATCTATCATTAGCTCGGTAACCGGTACAGGAAAGTCATCCTTCGAACAGGCTTTGTTGAGATCCCGAAAGTCCACGCAGATGCACACTGTCCCATTTTTCTTCATCACTGGGACAATGTTGGCGATCCAGTCAGGGTATTGAACTTCTTGGATGAAGCCAGAGTCGATTACCTTCTTGACTTCGGTGTTGATACTCATTTCCAGTTTGAGCCGCATTCTTCTTGGTGCTTGTTTGACTGGCTTGACGTCTGTAGATATCGCCAATTTATGCATAGCTATTTCTGGATCTAATCCCGGCATCTCGGAATAGTTCCATGCGAAGAAGTCTTTATACCGCATGAGCACATCTTTTAGCGTAGCCATCTGCTCTTTAGATAGCAGCTCAGTGATGAACGTTGGTCGCGGGTCGTTTTCCAACCCCAAGTCGATTTTTCTCAGGTTTTCCATCGTGGTGTGTATCCCATCTTCCAATTCTTTTGGCGCCGGTGGAAATTCTGAGATCACTTCGTTCTCATCCTCATTTTCGAAGCACCAGGAGAGGTCATCCATATTCTTGCACACTCCTTCTTCCGACAGCGTTATCACGTGACAGGTACGAGATCGTTTCCAAGACCTATGTTGATCTGGTTCTACTCTCGCCATATATGTTGCTTTAGGCACATGCCTTTGTGGTGGGGCTACCCTCCAACTATTGGATAGAGCGAACCTGCCGAGTCGGTATTGGTCTTCAACCCAGTTCTTGAAGGTGAAGCAGTCTTCAAGAGGATGTCCTATTGCTCGGTGATAGGAGCAATAATCTGGTTGATAGACCCCGTTTGCTTGTTCGGGGTGCTTGGACTCCGGGAGCGTAATCATTTGATGTTTCACAACGAGGTCGAATATCTTCCTTGTCTTTTCCTGAGGGAAGGAATATTCCCGATCCATCTTCTTCATCAGCGATGGATTCCGGCTGACCTTTCCTCGATCGCGTGGCTTATTGGACCTGCTTCGCCGCTGTCGAACATTTTTTTCGTTCTTTAACTTGTTTTTGTCTCCGCATCGGGCCTTTTTCTTACCTAGGGAATGCATGGCGGGCTGACAGTGAAGGGCATCGTCATCCTCCATGGCCTGCTAAAGACGTTGCGTCCTGGCTTTCTCGTAAATGGCCATTTCGCGGCTGTGGTCATCCCGGACCTTTTAACCCGCTTCCTTTATTGGCTTGTCCATCTGTTCTTCAAACGACGGACTTGGTATTTTTATGGCAGGACCTTGTTATGGTTCAACGTCAGCGTCTTCTAAAAGAGCATTCCCTTCTTCATCGAGGTCATTTATGACATGGCGGCTATGGAATCGCTCCCGTTTCTTGGATTGGAAATATCCAAGCCCGATCATTTCCATTCTCCCGTTAGGCAATTTTTGCTGAATTCCGGGGACATTCCAGATCCTGTTGTAGAATTGGGCATGTCGCACAGTTTGCTTAAAGGGTACATCTTGGAATCTCAATAACCTTTTCAATCCCTCTGCGTAGTATCTGAGCAGACGGATTGGTTGGAGCCTGTCAAGCACAGGTTCGGCACCACGCCAGACTTCTCTCTCGACTTTGGTTTCCCTGGATCGATAGAATAGGATCGCCTTTTCACCTCTTCGCCTAGAAGGGACATAAAATGTCTGCAGCTCTTGCACGCTATATATCTCAAGCGCATCAAGCTCTCTGTAATGCTGCCGCGAAACTATGGCGATTTGCAAACTCTGATCATCTCCAGTGAGGGCCTGCATTGATGGACGGACCGAGAACACTGCGTTGACTTCATCTTCAAAGTCACTGCCAAACACCAAAATAGGGATAGATGATCCCGGCCTGTTACATTGGGGCGGCCCCGAATAGACTATCTCTTCTTCCTCCTCGGTATCGCTCCCAAAGACCAGAAATAGTGGTGATAGCTTTTTGCTTATTCTCCGGTTTATGGCATCTTTCCATGTCTTCAAAGTCTGGTAGGAAATACTTTGCATCTTTGTACTTTTGGACTTCATTTAAGGAGAATGGGTTTAGTTCCCCCGTCACGGTATACTCGAGACTATCTTTAAAATACTTCATACACTAATGTTGTGTAGAAGGAATGATGTTGTCCTCGTGTAACCAAGGTCTGCCGAGCAAAGCGTTGTAGCAGGTCTTGGCGTCAATGACATGAAATTTGATGTCAGTGACGAGCAGCCCAAAGCGTAACGTCAGTATTACAGACTCGAGCGTCCGTGATGACTGGGAGTCAAACCCGGAGAGGTGATTTTATCCCGAGCGAGGGGCTGAATGCTTATGCAGATTTCTTTTAGCACCCTCACATTTAGGAGGTTGACAGAGGACCCGTTGTCAATTAAGATCTTCCCTATCTTGATGTCATGGCAGTACCCGGTGACATACAGGGGACGGTTATGCTCGCACGTTCTGAGGAGAAGGTCTTCATCGCCAAAAGTGATGTCGGTTGTGTGCACTTCTTCCAGCTCGTCCTTCATCTTTTCTTCGGCAAGGAAAGCTTGAAACTGCTCGGGTTCTTATAATGCCCTAATCAGAGAATCTCGTACTTCTTTAGACAACAGAAGGGCATCCAAAACGCTTAGCTGTGAGGGCATCTTCCTCAGGTGTGCCAAGACATTGTAATCCACTTTGTTTTTCTTGGGCGGGTCCTTGGCTGCCAGCTCTTCGACGACTCGATCATCGAGGGCGATATCCTTAGGGACTTTTTCCTTCCCCATATCTTTATTGTTCGATCCCTTGTTTGTAGGTCCGAGATTCTTTTCGGGCAACGTACGATTACGCAGCTGAATGTTTTCACAATTCTTTATCTCTTCCTCTTTTCTTGAGGTGGATTCCTTGAAGAGAGGGCCGAGGACTATTTCTTCGTCAGAATCGCTTCCGAAGGTGAAAACTTGAGATCTCCTGGTATCAACCATATGACAATTGCTGGCAGTTCCTTTATGCTTATCTGCCGTGTTTCTCTGCTCCCGACTGTAGGGTGTTTTTCGTCACCCCATTGAGATGGGAATACGCGCGCGCTTGTCGGGCGTACTACAGATTCCCCCTGCCTAGGGTAGGAGGGGGTTTATTGATTGTGGGGATCCGAATCTCCGGTAGCCGTGGACTAAGCTGCCGTTAATTACCCCTCGCATTTAGAGCGAGAGAACCTCTGATTGACGGGTTAAACTGGTCATGCGAACTCAATATGCAGTGTTGTGTTTTGGAAGGGTTTTGGATGTATCGGGGGCCCCGTAGAGTTTTTACGGGGGTCCCGCTACCCGGATAGCGGGCTGGGGGTCAAGGAGGCTAGCAGCCCACTTACGGGGTGCGGGGTAGTGCCCCGTTAGAAATTTTTTTCTAACAGGGACAGTGCCGTGGAGTATGTGTGTGTGTGTGTATGTATATAAACATACACACACACACACATAAGGGAAAATGGCATCCAAAGGATGCGTGGGAGAAAGCGCTCGGGCGCTAGCGCTTTGCACTTTGGGCGCTAGCGCTTTGGGTGCAAGGGCGCTAGCGCTTTGGGCGCTCGGGTGCTAGCGCTTTGGGCGCTAGCGCTCTGAGCACAAGAGCGCTGGCGCTTTGAGCGCTGGCGTCCCACGTGCCAAGCGTGTGGGCGCTCAGGCGCTAGCGCTTTGAGCGCAAGGGCGCTAGCGCTTTGGGAGGCAAAAGGGATTTAGTCCCTGCAATGGGAGTTGTACTCTCAGAAAGGAACACTTATTATTTTGTGTGTGTGTGTGTATGTGTGTGTGTGTGAGGAGTTAAACTCCTAGGATATTTTGAGGCTGGTGAAGGGGCTTCTCCCCTCGTGCCCTGGATCTTCCCCAAAGTGGGGTTTCTGGAGGTGTGTCTCCTTCTTCTTCCTGTCGTTTGGCCGGATCTTGGAAAAAGGGGGTGAGACTTAAAAATCTCCCCTTTTTGAGATCTAATGAAAGATCCAAGTTCCCCTTTGTGGGTTTTGTGGTGAAAAATTATTTAGTTTTGGAAAAGGAAGAGTAAAACTCTTGATTTAATTCAAAAGAAAGAAGAAGGTTTTGGAATCTTGAGAAAGGAGAAAGTGGCACATGCCCTAATTTCTGGGGAATGAAAAAGTATATGCTTTATTCATCATCATGTTGCCTTATATAGGCTTACATATTTATATATAGCCCCTTGGGCTTTAAAAAATGTCATTTTTCCCATCCCATGGCTCATGTGACATTTCTTTTTGCACATAAGCCACGGGCTTTACAAAAATTTGGCTTTATGCCCATTCATGCATAAAAAATTACATAAAAATTATTTATTACATGATTTCATTTTGGGCATGGAGGAGGGCCGGCTGCTTCATGTTCGGACTCGACCTGGGCATGGGCCCACTTGGCTTGGGTTGACTTTGACTTTGACTTGGTCAACCGGGGTGCAATTTTCGACTTCAACAAAGTGCCCCCCATCAATAAATGCACACCACATATGTGAGTCATGTGCATGAAATTGATGGATCTTCTTTCGCGTGGAGGCGACTTGCTTTGGTTCCCACTTTTTGGGGTGCACTGCCCTTTTTACGACATGGACGGTCGACGCTTAACGCGTCTCCGAGATGGAGTGTCCGTGGTAGACTTTTCCCTGGCCCGGGGTGATCTGGTTCCTACTTTGTAGAAAGCCTGTACTGCCTTTTTTGTGACATGGACGGTCGACGCTCTGATCCGGAGCGATTTGGTTCCCGATTTGTGGGAAGTCTGCACTGCCCTTTTTGCGACATGGACGGTCGACGCTTGACGCGTCTCCGAGACGGAGTGTCCGTGGTAGACTTTTCTCTGGCCTGGAGTGATCTGGTTCCTGCTTTGTAGGAAGCCTACACTTCACTTTTTGCGACATGGACGGTCGACGCTCTGATCCGGAGCGATTTGGTTCCCGATTTGTGGGAAGCCTGCACTTCCCTTTTTGCGACATGGACGGTCGACGCTCTGATCCGGAGCGATTTGGTTTTCGATTTGTGGGAAGCATGTACTATCATTTTTGCGACATGGACGGTCGATGCTTGACGCGTCTCCAAGACGGAGTGTCCATGGTAGACTTTTCCCTGGCCCGGAATGATCTGGTTCCTTCTTTGTAGGAAGCCTGCACTGCCCTTTTAACAACATGGACGGTCGACGCTCTGATCCGGAGCGATTTGGTTCCCAATTTGTGGGAAGCCTGCACTGCCCTTTTTGCGACATGGACGGTCGACGCTTGACTCGTCTCCGAGAAGGAGTGTTCGTAGTAGACTTTTCCCTGGCCCGGAGTGATCTGGTTCCTGCTTTGTAGGAAGCCTGCACTGCCCTTTTTACGACATGGACGGTCGACGCTCTGATCCGGAGCGATTTGGTTCCCGATTTGTAGGAAGCCTGCACTGCCCTTTTTGTGACATAGACGGCCGACGCTCTGATTCGGAGCGATTTGGTTCCCGATTTGTGGGAAGCCTGCACTGCCCTTTTTGCGGCATGGACGGTCGACGCTCTGATCCGGAGCGATTTGGTTCCCGATTTGTGGGAAGCCTGCACTGCCCTTTTTGCGACATGGACGGTCGACGCTCTGATCCGGAGCGATTTGGTTCCTGATTTGTGGGAATCCGGCACTGCCCTTTTTGCGACATGGACGGTCGACGCTTGACGCGTCTCCGAACGGAGTGTCCGTGATAGACTTTTCCCTGGCCCGGAGTGATCTGGTTCCTGCTTTGTAGGAAGCCTGCACTGCCCTTTTTACGACATGGACAGTCGACGCTTGACGCGTCTCCGAGATGGAGTGTCCGTGGTAGACGTTTCCCTGGCCCGGAGTGATCTGGTTCCCGCTTTGTAGGAAGCTTGCACTGTCCTTTTTGCGACATGGACGGTCGATGCTCTGATCCGGAGCGATTTGGTTCCCGATTTGTGGGAAGCCTGCACTGCCCTTTTTGCGACATGGACGGTCGACGCTTAACGCGTCTCCGAGACGGAGTGTCCGTGATAGACTTTTTCCTGGCCCGGAGTGATCTGGTTCCTCCTTTGTAGGAAACCTGCACTGCCCTTTTTGCAACATGGACGGTCGACGCTCTAATCCGGAGCGATTTGGTTCCCGATTTGTGGGAAGCCTGCATTGCCCTTTTTGCGACATGGACGGTCGACGCTCTGATCCGGAGCGATTTGGTTCCCGATTTGTGGGAAGCCTGCACTGCCCTTTTTGCGAAATGGACAGTCGACGCTTGAAGCGTCTCCGAGACGGAGTGTCCGTGGTAGACTTTTTCCTGGCCCGGAGTGATCTGGTTCCTGCTTTGTAGGAAGCCTGCACTGCCCTTTTTACGACATGGACGGTTGACGCTCTGATCCAGAGCGATTTGGTTCCCTATTTGTGGGAAGCCTGCACTGCCCTTTTTGCGACATGGACGGTCGACGCTTGACGCGTCTCCGAGACGGAGTGTCCGTGGTAGACTTTTCCTTGGCTCGGAGTGATCTGGTTCCTGCTTTGTAGGAAGCCTGCACTGCCCTTTTTACGACATGGGCGGTCGGCGCTCTGATCCGGAGAAATTTTGTTCCCGATTTATAGGAAGCCTGCACTGCCCTTTTTGCTACATGGACGGTCGACGCTCTGATTCGAAGCGATTTGGTTCCCGATTTGTGGGAAGCCTGCACTGCCCTTTTTGCGATATGGACGGTCGACGCTCTGATCTGGAGCGATTTGATTCCCGATTTGTGGGAAGCCTGCACTGCCCTTTTTGCGACATGGACGGTCGACGCTCTGATCCGGAGCGATTTGGTTCCCGATTTGTGGGAAGCCTGCACTGCCCTTTTTGCGACATGGACGGTCGACGCTCTAATCCGGAGTGATTTGGTTCCCGATTTGTGGGAAGCCGGCACTGCCCTTTTTGCGACATGGACGGTCGACGCTTGACGCGTCTCCAAGACGGAGTGTCCATGGTAGACTTTTCCCTGGCCCGGAGTGATCTGGTTCCTGCTTTGTAGGAAGCCTGCACTGCCCTTTTTACGACATGGACGGTCAACGCTTGACGCGTCTCCAAGACGGAGTGTCCGTGGTAGACGTTTCCCTGGCCCGGAGTGATCTGGTTCCCGCTTTGTAGGAAGCCTGCACTACCCTTTTTGCGATATAGACGGTCGACGCTCTGATCCGGAGCGATTTGATTCCCGATTTGTGGGAAGCCTGCACTGCCCTTTTTACGACATGGACGGTTGACGCTCTATTTGACTTGCTCTGCTTCCTGCAGTGTCATGGGTGAACTTGACTTGCTCCGCTTCTTGCGGTGTAGAGATTGGATTCTGACTTTCCCCGCTTTCTGCGGTGTCGGAGTTGAAGTTGACTTGTTGATTGTGATTTGGGTTGACATCAGCATCGCTATACTGGGATATGGTACCAGGAGCGAATCCTCATCTGTCTTTGAGAGGATTTTGGGATTTGGTTTTTTTTGGCGGCATCTGTATTACTGCACTGGAATAATGCCAGGAGCAACTCATCATTTGCCTTGGGAGGATTTGGGAATTGGTTTTTGCTTGGCATCAGTATCGTTACACTGGAATATGGTACCAGGAGCGAATCATCATTTGCGCTTGCTTATCAGGAAGCGATGGCTTAGGAGATAGGTTTTAGGTCCCTATCACCTAAGACTTTTCAATTTTGTGAGCCGTAAGGATCTCACAAATCATTTTCTCCCTACGGGTCGTAAGGATCCCGTAGGTGTATTTTCTCCTTAGGAGTCGTGGGGACTCCTAAGTGTGTTGCTCTTTTGTGAGTTATAAGGATCTCACGCGGGAATTTTCCCCCCACAACGTCGAGAGGACTTTGTGAGTGCATTTCATCTCTTTTTCAAGAGTTTGCACCCTTTCGGGTTTTCACAAACTTGCCGGCGGTCCTACTGTTTTTACTCACGGAGCCCTTTCGGGTTTTCATCCGTGCCCATTTTGCTTGTGGACATACCATTTTTTTTTGGACTTTGAATGTGGTCTCACCAGTAGGACTTGGGAGAGATCATGAATTTTTTACGCCCGTGGATTGTATACAGTTTTGCAGGATGTATGATCCAGACCGTAGGGCCGGAAAATTTTTGGAACTTTGTTGGCGTCTGCATCGCTCCACTGGAATATGGTACCAGGAGCGACTCATCATTCGCCGTTGGGGTTTGGGATTTGGAATTTGGTTGGCGTCTGCATCGCTGCACTGGAATATGGTACCATGAGCGACTCATCATTCGCCGTGAGGGGATCTCCCTCGTTTCTAGTTTAACGACTTAGAGGTCATCTGTTCCCAGTTTAAAGACTTAGGGGTCTATCATGGCCAGTTTAACGACTTAGCGGTCATCTGTTTCCAGTTTAAAGACTTAGGGGTCTATTGGGTCGGAAGCTTGGAATTTTGGGGTAGGGGTAGGCATCAACGTTGCTAACACTGAAGCACATGTGCCAGAAGCAATTCATCATTTGCCTTTCCCTGTTGGGGAGCGATGGCTTAGGAGACAGGTTTAGGTCCCTATCACTTAAGACTTTTCAATTTTATGAACCGTAAGGGTCCCATAAAAGTATCTTCTCCCTACGAGTCGAAAGGATCTCGTAGGTGTATTTTCTTCTTAGGAGTCGTGAGGACCCCCAAGTGTGTTTTTCCTTTGTGAGTCGTAAGGATCCCATGAAGGTTTGTTCTCATCATGTAGCGTGAGGACACATAAGTAGGTCTTCCCAATGGAGCATAATTCCGAGGGCGGAGACCAGCCGCTTAACTGGTGATTGCGGTAGGGCATGGGCATGGTGAGAATTATTTGAACCCGTGGATTGTATACGGTAGTCAATTTGGGGACTAACCGTAGGGCCGGAGAATTTTGGGAAATTGAATTTTGGTTGGCGTCTGCATCGTTGCACTGGAATATGATACCAGGAGCGACTCATCATCCGCCATTTTTTTTTACCGCGATTGCTTTATCATTTTAGCTTTTCTTATAGCGAAGGTCGCGATTGCCCTATCATTTCGGCTATTTATTCGCGGTTTCCCATCATTTTGGCTTTATTTTCATTTTTATTTTTACTCACTGATTTTTATTACGAGTTGCCCCATTATTTCGGCTTTTTATTTATATACATACATACATACATACATACATACATACATACATATATATATATATATATACACATTTTTACATCCCCATTTTAACGACTTAGAGGTCGACTGTTCCCAGTTTAAACACTTAGAGGTCTATCATTCCCAGTTTAACGACGTGGTGGTCAGCTGGTGTTCCCAGTTTAACGACGTGGTGGTCCTCTTTGCTTATCCCAGCTCCTTGAATTTTGATCTTGGCGGAGCTGTATTGATGACCGTAGCTCTGTGGCTTGCCGATATATCCGAGGACTCTGAGGTTTTTCCAAGCTTGTATTGGTCCTCTGCCCAATCTTTGAAAACACAGCAGTCCTCAATGGTATGACTCACCACCCTATGGTATGGGCAGTATACGGGATTGCCGGTCATATTCATTTCATGTGGCCTCTTCGGAATAGGCAATTGCAGACCGTTGTTCAAGGCTTCCTCGAATATATTGCGGACCTCATCCCTCCTGAAGGAGTACACCTTCTTCTTTCTCTCCATTAGAGTAGGTACCCTTACTGATGCCGGTCCTTAAGGCCGATCAGTCTTTGGTTCGCCCTTTTCAGATAATAGCACATGTCTGGGAGGATTAGGTTCCCGAAAGGCTTCGGTCTCCATTTGTATGAAATCGGCGGTCGTAGCTTGACTGTTTGCTAACACGCCTTTAGACAGTTCTATCTCTCCCGTCTTGTATTGCCTTCCGACCCAATCTTTGAAGACGAAGCAGTCCTCAATGGCATGACCTATCACTCTATGATAGGGGCAATATTTTGGGTCGTCGGTCATATTCGCTTCTTGCGGTCTCTTTGATTCTGGCAGTTGTAGACCGTTTCTTAGGGCGTCCTTAAATATCTTGTGGACTTTGTCCCTTTTGAAGGAATAGACCTTATCCAGTTTTTCTTTCAGAGGCGATTCCCCTTCGGTGTATGTATCGGAGGGACTGGAGGCTGATCGCGGCCATTTTTCATGAAGGCGCTCCGCTCTTAGGTTGAAGGGGGTATCAGTCGGCTGCCTCCGGGTATCAATCCCTGGCTCATGAACCAAAATTTGATTCTGTTGTAATTGCAATCGGGCAACTTGGGTCGCGAGATCTGCCGCGACATTTGCCAATTCGTCGACCTTAGACTGTACCTTGGCTAACTTCTCATCCCTGTCCTGAAGCTGCCTCTGAAGCCATCGGAATAATGCTTATTCTGTAGTTCCGGTTATGACAACCGGGTCATCCTTATTGCTTGAGCTCAATTCCACAGGAACCACAGGCTCTTTTGGATTATCGGCCTGAGCGAGCTCTTCATCATTTAGACTGAGTTGACGTTGGGTAGCGTCCACCGTATCATCACCCTGGCTGTGAAGCATAGGAGGGTTCGTTTCTTTATGTCCGACCATGTAGACAGTGTGAACCACATATCCGGCTGTCTCTTTATCTTTGGCGGGGTAACCCCGTTCTTGGAGCCTCATGAAGCTCAGCCTAATATGAGCCTTAGCCCTTTTGTTGGCTCTGTATCTGAGCCTTTTCTGCCTTAGCTTCTTGATTTTGAGGGCTTGGCGGGCATCCGTTTTCTGTGAAGCCACTGTGAGTTGATTGATAGGGAGCTTAAAGAAGATACCCGATCGAGCAGTTGTCAGGGGTACCGCTGGAGCTTGCCCGAGACGCCCTGTTGCTTTGTTGGTGTTGATGGCCTTGCCCCCAGCTGGGGCCAAGGAGAGTCGTTCAAACACCGACTTGCGTTTGAGTTGGGGCGCCTTCGAGACCACCACATTTGGCCTCTTGCCTTTCGAGACCGGTTTGTCTGTCACCGGGGCTTGAAGAGCTGGGATGGTGTTAGCTAACACGAACAGAATAGAGCCAAATGGTAGCGTCGGCTCCTCCCATTGTCGCCCGAGACTGGCTGGAAGGACCGTCCTGAAGTCTATCTTCATCGTGTAGGAGACGGGAGCCGTGTCGAGAGCTGAGCTTGTCCTTGGAGACATTTTTACTGCGACCGGAGATTGCAATTTGAAATTTGTTAACCTGCACAAAGAAACATGATTTCAGTACAGGCAGTCGATATGTATATTGATTGAGTTCGCATGAACGTTTAACCCGAAATATGGGAGGAGAGAAAGGTCCCACCGGGCGTGCCAGAATCTGTAGGGTGTTTATCGTCACCCCATTGAGATGGGAATACGCGCGCGCTTGTCAGGCGTACTACAGATTCCCCCTGCCTAGGGTAGGCGGGGGTTTATTGATTGTGGGGATCTAAATCTCCGGCAGCCGCGGACTAAGCTGCCGTTAATGACCCCTTGCATTTGGAGCGAGAGAACCTCCGATTGACGGGTTAAACTGGTCATACGAACTCAATATGCAGTGTTGTGTTTTGGAGGGGTTTTGGATGTATCGGGGGCCCCGTAGAGTTTTTACGGGGGTCCCGTTACCCGGATAGCAGGCTGGGGGTCAAGAGGGCTAGCAGCCCCCTTGCGGGGTGCGAGGCAGTGCCCCGTTAGAAAAATTTTTCTAACAGGGACAGTGCCGTGGAGTATGTGTGTGTGTGTATGTATATATATATATATATATACACACACACATACATAAGGGAAAAGGGCATCCAAAGGATGCGTGGGAGAAAGCGCTCGGGCGCTAGCGCCCCACGTGCCAGGCACGTGGGCGCTCGGGCGCCAGCGCTCTGAGCGCAAGAGCGCTAGCGCCCCACGTGCCAGGCACATGGGCGCTCGGGCGCTAGCGCACGTGGGCGCTCGGACGCTAGCACTTTGGGCGCTAGCGCTCTGAGCATAAGAGCGCTAGCGCTTTGGGAGGCAAAAGGGATTTAGTCCCTGCAATGGGAATTGTACTCCTAGAAAGGAACACTTATTATTTTGTGTATATATATATATATGAGGAGTTAAACTCCTAGGATATTTTGAGGCTGGTGAAGGGGCTTCTCCCCTCGAGCCCTGGATCTTCCCCAAAGTGGGGTTTCTGGAGGTGGGTCTCCTTCTTCTTCCTGTCGTTTGGCCGGATCTTGGAAAAAGAGGTGAGACTTAAAAATCTCCCCCTTTTGAGATCTAATGGAAGATCCAAGTTCCCCTTTATGGGTTTTGTGGTGAAAAACTATTTAGTTTTGGAAAAGGAAGAGTAAAACTCTTGATTTAGAAGAAGGTTTTGGAAACTTGAGGAAGGAGAAAGAGGCACATGCCCTAATTTTTGGGGAATGAAAAAGTATACGCTTTATTCATCATCATGTTGCCTTATATAGGCTTACATATTTATATATAGTCCCTTGGGCTTTACAAAATGGCATTTTGCCCATCCCATGACTCATGTGCCATTTCTTTTTGCACATAAGCCATGGGCTTTACAAAAATTTGGCTTTATGCCCATTCATGCATAAAAAATTATATAAAAATTATTTATTACATGATTTCATTTTGGGCATGGAGGAGGGCCGGCCGCTTCATGTTCGGACTTGACCTGGGCATGGGCCCACTTGGCTTGGGGTTGACTTTAACTTTGACTTGGTCAACCGGGGTGCAATTTTCGACTTCAACACAGACGAGTTTTACGCTTCATTCGCTTGAAATGTTGTCGGTGCGCAACATATCCTTGCCACCATTTCTTGAAGGCTTTGCATTCTCAGTGGGGTGTGCAATCCTCTGATGGTATAAGCAGTAGTTAAGATGTACATCCGCTTCATCAAGGTGCATACCGCCAGGAGTATTTCCTTTGAAAGGTGGCAGCTTCATTCCCATTGACAAGGCTTTAGCGAACCGTTTCCTTTTCTTAAGCTTGCTTTTATTCGTCGCGAGTGTGCTTCGACCTGGATGGAGCGCTGCAGCCTCTTCATCCTGTCGACGATGCTTGGCCCTTTCGTATATGGCCGGTTCACGCTCGGGATCATCTTTGCTCTTCTGACGGGCTTCGTTCAGCAGCGTGTTAATCATCTCGTCTAACGGTTCCATGAATTTTGGCATCGATTCCGCCCCCAGCCCCTCTATGCTATCTTCTGATGCCGAGTGAGCCTCTTCATCATTTACTGACGAATGAGAGATCATGTGACAACATGCCACATAATCCTCGAGTTCTTCTGACGAGTCTTCTCCCTCATCATTGTCATTATCTCCGCTCTCAAGGATATGGTTGAGAAACTCTTGGAGTGTGACCAGGGTTCGCGCCTTCTGGTTATATTCCTCTAGTGCGTCAATATGCCTTTCCAGGTCCATGCGCTTGTCGTCAGGCTGCGCGGGCTTCCTGGTCTTCTTCTTTTCTTCGAAGACTTTGACGGTTGGACCAGGGTATTTTGCCCATTGCTACCAACTCTCGGTGTTGGGCGCGGTTTCAGCATTCCCTCAATTATCTCGGGTTCCTGCGGGCTTTTCCACCGAATCGCCGGACATGCTTGAAGATCCTTCAGCATTCTTTTGGTTTTGGCTGAAAGGAAAACTTCCCATGGAGCTTCCTCTATGAATGAGCATGATGCCCCCGGTGTGTCCACCTTTTTACGAGCGTGCGGCTGTGGCAGGTTTACCCTCCAGTTTTCAGACAACATGAACTTTCCCGGTTGGTACTGGTCTTCAACCCAGTTTTTGAAGACGTAACAATCTTCGATTGGGTGGCCCACTATTGTCACGCCCCGCTTCCCAGTGTACGGCGAAGTGGACGCGACAAGATCTGCTACGTATGTACTCAGAAGTACATACGCTAAGCGTAGCTAAGCAATATAAAATAAATCACAAGAGACGAAAAGTATAGAAATAACAGCAACTTTTATTAATAACATTCTTTGTACAATACATGAAAGGAAAATACATCTGAAATGAAAAGCAATGCCTAAACAGTGGCATAACAGAAAATGAAAATACTGGAAAGAACAAGGTACAATATCTAAAGCTCGGGATCTTCTTGGAACTGCTCCAAATCTTCACCGGTAGGATCGATCTCAGCTTGGTCCAACGCACCTAACGACATTCAAAGAAGAAAGAAATAGAATGTCGTCAGCGAACAGGTCGCTCGGTAAGTACCAAAGATAAGAAAGAATTAGAAAGACAGTGTAAAAGTATTTTCTAAAGCATTATATTGTTGAATATTATGGAACATTGAGTTAACGCTGTTGTTTGTAGCTTGGTACAGAAGAATGCCAGTGTATACGAGGGGGATCTCTATATGCTAGAGATCAGGGCAAAAGGAAAGTTCAAGGAACCGTTATGCCACGGTACAACAGCAATAGGATTCAGGTTAGGTGTCTTAATCTGACCACCTCGTGCCACCTTTAACACCTTCCGTACCAATCTACCCCTTAAACCCCGTTGTGTTTTAACAGTATTGTTGTATTGGAATATGTAAGTTGGGTGACTGACCAAAACCATGATATCAGTAAACATGTTGTAACTGCATAATCAGGTAAATGGAATATCAGGATAATGGATGAATATCCATGGTTTGATTCAGTCAAAAAGAATATATTGTTAACTGGATTCAGGGTTTCACGTATTCAAATTGTGTTGGAATATAAAAGAATATAGATTGACTTGAATCATATTCAAGCCAGAAATAGTCAGACTCTAACCCGAGTTAGACTAAAAGAAAGATAAGTTGAAGTTCAACATTAGTTAGGGGGCCTTATTGTAATTTGTAAAACTTGAGGGGGTTTTATGTAAAAAGTACTTTTGTATAGTTTTCAAAATACAACTCAAGTATTTATTATTCGTCTTTATAGTTATAATGAGTGTGAATTTTATTTGTGTTATTCTAGTGAATATATCCTAATAAAAGTATTAATTGTTTTATTTGAAATTCATGGTATTTTAATGTAACTTTTAATCTTGGAATTTTAGGAAAAAGTGGAAACTTTATATTATGATAAAATAGATGTTTAAATGATAATTATATATATATTAACACATGAATAATTTTTAAATGAATATTTTATTTTCAAAAATCATATTTTTCTTAAATGACGTATTTTAAACCTTTCGAGACCGAATGCTCCTTGCGGAGGTCTGAATCTCGCACTACTAGCCTGCAGGTGCACGATGAACCGTACTATCCCTAACAGATTCCCCAAAAGTGGGTTGTAGCGACACTTTGCTTAGGTTTTATAAATACTATTCATTTAGAAAAACGGCTTTATAAATATAGGGTATTTATTTGCAAAAGAGTATAGTTTTCCGTATTTTAGTTGTTAGGGTTTCCTAAACCAACTACCCTATTTCTAAGGTTTAAACGATGAGTCATTAGAAGCCTCAAATCGCCTCTTTACCGCCAATTATGGCCAGGTAAGTACAAGTGAGGAGGGAGGGATCCGCTCACGAATCGTGAGACGGGCCTTTTAAAGTTACCCAAGCTCACTTGCCTAGCCTAGACACCACAAAATCAGTTTAGATAAACGATCGATGTCCATGACATATCGTATTTTTATTTTATTTAAAATTTTATACAACTTAAAGCTTTCAAGAAAAGATTATAAAGAATATGGTATTTTAGTGAAAAGTCCTGTAATTTCGTATTCTATGCTTTGACATATATCAATTAGGGTTATATTTGTGTGTGTGTAGAGGTAGGTCATTACCTCGTGACTTATTTTAAGGTTTAATGAAGTTTTAGAGGTTAAACATGATATATTAACTTGAATGTATTAAAGCGCAAGAATACGGTATTCGAAAACGTTATCATTTCATGTGTGAAAATTCATTCAAATTGGTTTCTACAAGTTTAGTGATCAAGATAAACCTATTTAGGAGTGAGGGAATTAATTAAACTAAGAAAAATGAACTTCATGGTATTTTTATGAAAAGAATACGGTTTTGCAAGAAGCTATCATTTCATGTGAGAAAGTTTGTTTAAATTGGTTTATGGGTGATTAATAGTCAACATGAATATAAGTAGGTATTATGTATTAGGTGACAAGTGGAAATTTGCAGAAAACCGGATCGGAAATTGTTTTGTTCCGATTTCCGTCGGGTTCCAAAAAGTCATATTTTTATATTAAAGAAAAGAGAGATAGAGAGGTGGGACTTACGAGTTTGGACAAGCTAAGGGGGATAAAGAAGGTGGTGATTGTCGATGCGTCGAAAACGTCGCGAAGGTTCTGATCCGGTCGCCGGAATCCGTCGTCGGTTTCGGCAGCGCTTCGCTTCTCGCTCTTTGCACCGAGTTCTCGAAAATTTGGGAGAGTGGACTTAGAGTGGTGAGGTGAAATGGTAAGGGGTAGGGGTCTTTATATAGGGCTAGGCTAGGGTTAGGGTTTGGATTAAAAAATATTTTTAAAATGTAAAAATTCATTAAAAATTCATTAATTTTGGACTTAAAAGAGGTTTAATGGAAATTGTGTAACAGTACTGGAAAAATAGACCATACAGGGGGGTTGACCAAGTCAACACGAAAAATTTTCATGTTGAAGACTCGGCCGAGTCGCGGCCGAATCGGCCGAGTCAGGGCCGAGTCGGGTCTCGATGGGTGGGGTTTGGTCTGGGGGAGATTTTGGTATAGTTTATTTTTTATAAATTGCATTAATTTGTGAGTTATGGCTGTTTGACCTTTTGACTTCCCAAAAAATTTAAAACAAAATGATATAAAAATTATGTGGGACATGGGATTCGAACTCTGGTGGCTTGGTTCAGCAGTGCAAGGTATTACCAATGAGCTACAAGCTCCTTCTTGTAATTAAGGAAATAGATACTTAAATTGTTTCCAGCAACATCAATACTCCAAGTATACATCATATTTAAAGCAAATTTTGGTATACAAAAATTGGAGTTGTTACAACTATTCTGTGGTAGGGACAGTAGTTGGGATGGTTGATGTCACCAGGCTACGATGGACGTGTCGGATCTGGCAGAGTGACGAGTCTGTTGCGCATCGCCAGTTCGAACAGCCTTCTCGTTTTATCTCGAGGGAATGAGTAAGGACGTTTCATCTTTTCTCCGAGTGATCGTGATTTATCGTTTTGGCGAGTAGCTGGTTTTGGATCACTCGGCTGTTGCTGAGCGTTAGCGACGAAGGTCGCTTTCCCTTTGCCCTTTTCATTCTGAGGCTCCATCTTTTAGGAGAACGGTCTATGGCCCATCTGGTCCATTTGGGCCAGCTTGTCGATCAGGGCCTGGAAGGTGGTCGGCTTGAAAAACATCATGAATTAGGATATTGTTCCCTGTGGATCAAGGGTCCCTACGAACATGCCCACAGCAGAGGCTTCTTCTATGCGTTGTTCGCATTTCGACCCTAGGTTCCACCACCAAATTGCATACCGAACCCATGTCTCTCCTGGCTTCACTCTGGCATTGATCAACGCCGTAATTGGGGTGCGTTCACTAGCGCTTGCGAAACACTGGGTGAATAGCAGCCCCATTTCTGTAAACGTTTTGATGGAGTCGTTCGGAAGCTCCGAGTACCATTCAAAAGCTGTCTCCGCTAAACTGCCGATGAACTGGCGAAGTAGCAATTCGTCGTTGCCTCCGGTATTACCGCACAGAGCCCTGAGCTGAGCGACATGCTGATGGAGGTTGCATGTCCCCTTATACACGTGGAATTTATGGATCGTATATCTCGGCGGGTACTTAATTTGATCATACCAGCCTGGATATGGTCGTCCAGTTCTGATGACTTGGCCAGCGGCTTCGCTTGCCTGATGAGCTCATATATGTTGAGTTATATAGTCATCAAGCGCAGCTTTTGAGATCGTCTCCTCCCTGGCTAGTGATAGAGACGGTAGAGGGTTTGATATTTCTCCTCTATCGTCTTCAATGATTATTGGGGGATCTTCGGCTGGAGGGTCCGACTGGATCATCATCCCCACCATATCTTGAAATAGGAGCGTCATTTGTTTTATATTAGCCGCTTGTTCCGCGGCTTCTTTATCTTTCTTTTCGAGCATTCTTCGGAGGAACTCAGCGTCGGTTTCCTGTTCCTGGCGTTGCTCCGACGACGCTTCCGGGCTTTCTTTCTGCCCAGTAAGTGTGGCCATCTTTATCAGCATCTCCTGGAGTTTCTGTTCCTGCTCCTGAGCCTTTGCTACGGACCGCGTAAATGGTCGATAACCCCCAGAAGCACAGCTTTCCTCTTTTCCGAAAGCCATGTAGATGGTGTGCACTATCATGCTCCCAGACTTAGGGCGTTTAGGTTCAGTGCCTTTGAGATTTGTTGCAGGCTTGGTGATCTTCTCCGGCCTTCTCCTTTTGTGGGCGGTTGAAGTTGAGGGGGCTGTTGCAATAGGCACCCAAGCAGACGATACCTTCTGTAGCATGGCGGCAGGATAGTCCTTCTCTTGCCGAACCTTTTTCGGTCGGCGGGAGTAGTCCTTGTCGATTACAGAGTCTTGGACTCTCCGCCAAACCCTGTGGATTTTGGAAGACAGCCGTTAAGGAGGCTGCTCCGGCTTCACCTTTGTAATGTTCTCCGCAGATGGAGGAGACTTCTTCAATATAGCGGTCGGAAAGTTCTTGCGCACCCTCTTGAGCGGGTCAAAGTTGTTCCCAGTCGGAACAGCAGCATCAATTTCCACCATTGGAACTGGTGGGGTAAGTCCAGAGGGGGAACTGCCCCCAGCTTTTCTCACTCGGTGCCAGTGGCGACGTCGAGCATGTCTTGCGGATGGGATCACCTCAGTTGTAGGAGCGACCTTGTCATGATCCTTGCTTTAATGAGAGGCTGCTTTTGGTGCCAACCTGTCGAAGACTAACGTCTGTTGAGAAGGAACGTCTAGCCTGTCGAAGACCGGATTTCGAATAGGGGAAGTGCTTGTAACGACCTGACTCGTAGCAGGAGTTAGAACGGCCCGTCTTGCGAAGACCGATCCCTTAGCAGGAGAAGCCCCTTTTATGACTTCATTTACCGGAGCTGGAATGGCTATCCGCTTCGGTATAACTCCCTCAGGCATTGCAGGCCTCTTTACGGGCCTATTTGAACTTTGGCCCAGTCTGTTAAAGACCGAGGCGTTGGACTTGGACGACCCATTGAGAGGGGCCATAGTAGTTGTAAGCCGATCAAAGACCGACTTCTTTGGGGTTTCTTGCAATGGCATTGAAGCATTGTAGCTTATTGGCGGAAGTATGGTTCCGAAGAACAATCCAGTGGTGGCCTGAGTCACCTCCTCCACTGGCATCGCAAAGATGGAGGCTGCTTGGGGCCCATAAGTCACTCCTCCAACACGGACAGAGTGGAAGTTGCTGTTGCATTTGGTGCAGTTGGAAGCCATCGACGTCATCTTCTCTTCTGCATGGAGAAAGACACCAAATCTTAGTACCTTGAATCCAGGGGTAACCATATTAAACCGCGATTTATTCGTGAACACGACGCAGGAAGTGTGGAGTGGAAAGAGGAAAAGGTCCCACCGGGCGTGCCAGAATCTGTTCACCGCCTAAAAACACGACCGGGACGTTAGGACGTCAGGCCTGAATTTTGGGGGCAGATGCTATTTGGGTTTATCCGTCCACCTCTCCGAAGATGCCAAGTTGATTTATGGCACCATGTATCGGAGGTTTGGACGGATTCGGCCATTGTAGCAGACTTCGTCAGATTCCTCCTTATTTGCGAGGGGTTTTTGATTGTGGGGACGCTCTTCCCTGCAGGCGCAAGCCCCTACAGTTAATTACGTTACCGCATTACGATAACCACATTTTCCTGCTCCAGAAGGTCACTTCGTGTCGTGTGTGTCTTTGTTTTATTTTTTTGGTTGCCCATGGATTGTATACGGAAACTAATTTGTGTTGTCGCCCGTAGGGCGTGGATTAGTCCAAATCCGTATTTTCTTAGATTTGGGTTTAGTTTTATTTAAGGATCGTTAATCTCGTTTGAGATTAAGATCAACTTAAATATTTGGTAAGGATACGTTAATCCGATATTGGACTAAGATCTATTTAACGGGGGTTCAGGATCATTTTTGATCCAACGAAAGAGCATTTGGGCTCTATCGTTTTAGTTTAGGGACGTTACGGTCCATAGATCACCATTTTTTAGGGTGAGGGTTTAGTTTAAGGACATTGCGGTCCCCGGCTAGTTTAAGGACATTGCGGTCCATAGGGATATGCTCATGGGTTTGAGAGTGCGTCCAAGAGTTGTTAGTTGCTGGGACCCTCCACCTCTCTGACATCGTTAAAGAATTACAACGACATATATCAGAGGTGTGGAGAGATGTACCCTTGAACCGAACTCCAAATTGGAGGGAGAGATCATGGAGGAACGAACATTATTTTAGATGCCACGTGTCAGGAGATCATTGGCCATCTCTGGGACCAAGATCGATTTAGGGGGACCTGAGTATAAGAAGGCTTCGGTTGATTGATGGTCAAAAGGTTTTTTGGCCTTGAGAGACTTGGCTGATTTGGGCTAGGGTCAGCCTCCCTTACAGTGTTAAACACTGCTAATGCTTGGCGCTCACGTGCTCCTACGTGAGGCTCTTAAGCAGTGTTAAACAATGAGATTTAGAGCGCTCACGTGTAGCACGTGAGGCACCTGAATATGGGGGCACTATTTCTTTGGGCTTATTCCCTCGTTCTGTACATGTAAGTGTTAAACACTTAAGTCTTGCAACCATCACGTGTAGACACGTGAGGCGCCACTAAGTTAGGCACTGCCTCCTTTGAATTTATCTTCCTATTCTTTTCTAAGTGCTAAGCACTATTGGAGGTCATGTGGGATCACGTGACTCAATCTCAGTTGTTCCTTTTTATTTCTCAGAGGTGCTCATGTGGGAACACGTGATCTGTCGTTGTAGCGTTAAACGCTAATATGCATGGGGCTCTTGATCTTAGTCTTGAGAATTTCAAGTCCTTCGTTTTATAAGAATTAAATTCTTATGTAGGGTTAAACGCTAGCTTTATCAAAGGAATTAAATTCCTATGTCTTTGGAAGAATTAAATTCTTCAAACCTAGTTCTTTTCTTCTAAGTTTTGGGACTGCATAACAGAATCTCCCTGATGAGAATTAAATTCTCAACTTGTGGGGAGATCTGCTTCTGCAAACCTCAACCAGAGGAAAAACTAAGTTCTTTTTTGGAAGAATTAAACTCTTGTAAAAGGAGATAAAACGATCTCTGAGTCTTTTCCTCACCTAGGGTTTCTTTTTCTCTAAAGAGAACTCTTCTTTTTTTTTCTCAAATCTTATGGGGGGTCTCCTCTCTTTCTTTGCCTCCCTCTCTCTCTTTAGTCTCGAGTTCTTTATATAGCAGAGGCAAGTTTATTGATTTTTGTTAAGGAAATCTCTCATTGAGAGATTTTTTTATTAATTCGGGGATTTTATCCACCTTTGAATCTTTGATCCGGAGATCTCTATTTTACAGAACACATTTTTCTTATTTTTTTAACAAGATTGGGAAAATATTTTCCCATACAGAGCTTATTCTGTATCTTGGTGATTTTTAATCACCACTGGATTTTTGATCCAACGGTGCTCTGATTTACAGAGCACAATCTTTCTTATTTAGAAAGATTGGGAAAATATTTTCCCATACAGAGCTTATTCTGTTCTTGGTGATTTTTAACCACCATTGGATTTTTGATCCAACGGTGCTCTGATTTACAGAGCAAAATCTTTTTGATTAGAAAGATTGGGAAAATATTTTCCCATACAGAGCTTATTCTGTATCTTGATGATTTTTAATCATCATTAGATCTTTGATCCAACGGTGCTCTGATTTACAGAGCACAATCTTTCTTGTTTAGAAAGATTGGGAATATATTTTCCCATACAGAGCTTATTCTGTATCTTGGTGATTTTTAATCATCATTGGATATTTGATCCAACGGTGCTCTGATTTACAGAGCACAATCTTTCTTGTTTAGAAAGATTAGGAAAATATTTTCCCATACAGAGCTTATTCTGTATCTTGGTAATTTTTAATCACCATTGGATCTTTGATCCAACGGTGCTCTGATTTACAGAACACAATCTTTCTTGTTTAGAAAGATTGAGGAAAATATTTCCAAAATAGGGTTCTGATCTCTTTTATATAGAATTTAATTCTATCGGCTCATAAGGTATTAGGAATCCTCACGTGTAGCACGTGACCTAATGGCACTAGACCGGTTTGCTTATATGCAGCAGTCCCAGAGAAGAGCATCACGTGTTGGCACGTGATGCGCCTTCTGGCCTGTTATTTGTTTTATGAAGGCATCTATATACTTTGTATATAGATGCTCACGTGCGGCACGTGAGGCTCAACTTCAGCCTTATTTGTTAAGTTTAATGCTTATAATTTTTGCTCCAAGGCGCATCACGTGTTGGCACGTGATGCTCCTTTTGGGGAATTCTTCCATCGCTTTTTGGTTCATTATTTATTTTTATTTTTTATAAGAGAATAGGGTACTGGGAAGTCATCTTTCGGGCATGCTTTGTTGAGGTCCCAAAAGTCCACACAGATACGAACCATCCCATTTTTTCATCACAGGAACGATATTAACAATCCAGTCGGGATATTGAATCTCTTGGATGAAGCCGGAGTCGATTAATTTCTTGACTTCAGCGTTGATATTCATCTCAAGTTCAAGCTGCATCCTTCTTGACACCTGTTTGACTAGCTTTATGTCTGGCGATATGGCCAGTTTATGTACTGCTACTTTTGGATCAATACCTGGCATTTCGGAGTAGTTCCATGCGAAGCAGTCTTTGTATTGCAAAAGAACGTCTTTCAGTGTGGCCACTTGTTTTTCAGATAGCAGCTCACTAAAAACGTCGGCCTCGGATCATTTTCTGTCCCTAAGTCAATTTTTCTTAGGTTGTTCGCTGTGGTGTGTATCCCATCTTTCAGCTCTTGCGGTACTGGTGGAAACTTTGAGATCACCTCGTCTTCGTCTTCATTTGCGAAGCACCCAAAAAGGTCACTCATACTCTTGTGCTCTTTCTCTTTTGAGAGTGTTATCATATGACAGGTATGAGTACGCTTCCCTTTTTGCGGTTGAGCTGGTCTTAACCTGACGGTGTAGGTCATTTTTGGCTCGTGTTTTTGCGGCGGGCTTATCTTCCAGCTATCAGATAAAGCGAACCTTCTTTGTCGATACCGGTCTTCTACTCAGTCATTGAATGTCAAGCAGTCTTCAAAAGAGTAACCTATTGCTCGGTGATAGGAGCAATAATCCGGATGATAGGCCTCGTTTATTTGTTCGAAGTACCGAGACTATGGAAGCGTCATCATTTGGTGCTTCATGATAGGGTTGAATATTTTCCCTGTCTTTTTTTTGGGGAAAGAGTATTCCTGACCCATATTCTTTATAAAGGACGGGCTCCAATCGAGCTTTTCTCGATTGAACGACGTCTTGGACCCGCTTTGTTGTATTCGAACGTTGCTTGTGTTCTTTGCCCTGTTTTTACCTCCATTTCGGGATTTTCCCCTTTCGCGAGAACACATAGTGGGCTGGGGATTAAGAGCATTATGGTTTACTTCCTCCGCAGATTGCTGACTGAGACACTGCGTCCTGGCCTTTTCATAAATGGCCATTTCGCACGGCTGTGGTTGCCCTAGATCGCTTGACAGGCTTCTTTTATTAGCTTATAAATTTGTTCTTCGAGCGACGGACTTAACTTTTTCAAAACGGGATCTTACTCCAATTTGATGTCACAGCTATCAGGAAGAGCATTTTCTTCTCCACTCAAGCTATTTACGACGTGGCAACTATAAACTTGCTCCCTTTTCTTGGACCGAACATATCCAAGTCCAGTTATTTCCATCTTCCTATTGGGCTTCTTTCACTGAGTCCCGGAAATATCCTAAATCTTTTTGTAGAATTGGGTCTGCCGGACCGTTTGTTCAAGAGGTATGCCTTGGCCTTTTAACAGTTTTTTTAATCCATCTGCATAATATCTTGGCATACGGATAGGACGGAATCTGTCAAAAGAGGGGTTGACACCATGCCAGACTTCTTTTTCTACTTTGATCTCCGTAGATTTGTAGAAGAGTATCTCCTTTTCACCTCTTCGCCTAGGAGACACGTAAAAGGTTCTTGTACGCTATATGTATCGAGCGCATCAAGTTCCTTGTAGTGTCGAAGCAGAGCTATTGTAACTTGTAGACTTTGATCCATTTCAGAAAGAGTCTGTATTGACGGGCGAATGGATAACAGTGCATTAGTTTCATCCTCGGAATCGCTGCCAAAGACCAGGATCGGGGTAGATGGTCCGGGATTATTGTTTTTATTTTGGGGTTGCCCCGAGTAGACTATTTCTTCATCTTCCTTGGTATCGTTCCCAAAGATAGGGATAGTGGTCACGGATTTTTGCTTACTCTTCGACCTGTGTCACCTTTCAGTATTCTAGAAGTCTAGAAGAAAGTACTTTGCGTTTTCGTATTTTTGGACTTTGTTTATGGAGAACGGATTTAGCTCTCCCATGAAGGTGTACTCGGAACCATCCTTAAAATACATTATATATTAATGTTGTGTAGAATGGATGATGTTGTACTCGTGTTGTTGGGTTACGCTAGCACATTGGCCATCTACCGTGGCCGATGCGAAACAAAAACTGGCATTTAAAAAATTTTGGCGCTAACGAATCCGTCAAGATCGAACTATAAACCTTTATTAGCAATCTACAAAGAAGCACTAGCTACTGAGATAGAAGGTTATACTGAACAAACCATGTCCTTCGGTCTTCTACCATCTTCATTTGCTCCTTGAGGTCCTTTGGATCGAGCTTGACCACCGGTCTTCCTCCGTCGAAGATGATCCACCCGAGGAAGACGATGCAGGATCCAGCTTCGCTTAGCGAAGCAACCGACGCTCCAAGGTTGCTAGCAATAGAGAGTGGGGTGTGTAGGAATATCTCACTATCTTTTTCTCTCAAGTCTCATGCTCAAGTGAGCAATCAAAGAAGAAGAAGGAGGTAGTGAGGAAAGCCATGGGCATGAGCAACTCAATAAATGGCTAAGTTTCCAAAGAGTGTGAAGAATCAATGAATGAATGTGAGTGTAGTGTGTGTCATATAGAAGAATGGCTAAGTGTTTTCAACCATGGAAAAAATATCTCATCCATTTGACAATAAACAAATCCTTAGCCATACCTCTCTAAATAACTCCACCATGCTCATGCCACCTCACCCTCCACCTCATTTCCTAATAATTTTCTAAAAAGAAAATCATATAATAAGGTGTCCATTTTCTAGAAGATATTCCGTATAAATACGGAATACAAGCCGATATACGTATCGAAATACATATACATGAATTCGTATGAAAATACGAATAGCAAAGAGAGAATAAATAGTGAACAATAATACCAGAATACATATATATATATATATATATATATTATTAAATCAAAACTTGATTTAATAATCTGGCTCAATCCTAAACCGCTAGTATTATCAACCGTCCGATAAAAGTCTGTGTAGCCTATACACATATTTAATCGGACACCTGTATGTACCAGCATACGTCATCTACATCATATCACTTGAACCGTAAAAACCCTCTGTATGGGACTCTAAAGACTCATCAATACGCTGGCAATGGGTTTAACCACAAGCACATCAGCGGCACTAGCTGTACGTAACGGCTACCTAGGTATTGAGCGAAAGGAAGGCCGACGAGCAAACTCATCTGAACCCCTACTGAGCCTGTCCATGACAATCTCCGTGCAGTCCGGTCTGTTCTTATAAGAGTATCGCATATAGAGTCTAGGGGGTGGATAAAGTCAGACTCCTAATAACGCGATATTTCGTGTCGGTATGAATCCCATCACCAACTGAGAAACTACTGATCCAAATCAGTAATTCTCGACTACCTTGGCCAAGGATTTTTGGTGATGGCCACCCGTGCACCATGCAACATCAACTCCCAATACCGGGAGAGACGAATCCCCGATGATCCGCTCACTGCCTCCATGTAGCTCGGGACTGTACCTAACTAAAACATGTTTGCACGACTCTTTTGAGCCATGGAAGGGTAGTAATCAAAGCATAGTGGGAACTTACACGAGACAAATGACGATCTCAGGTCGACAGACTAACCTATAGACATGTCACCTGGGAACTGCTAACTGACAATAGGTATAATACCAACTAGCATGTTCCCGGCAAGTCCGTCCAGTGTACTCATAACCTAATGAGCACATGTATACTATCTTAGGTGACTAACTGACACTAATGGCTTATGAGACTGGCCACCGCCCCTCGTCGGGGTCTCGAAAAGTATACACTAGTCTACTCGGGAGTATCGATGCCCAGTCTCGATACTCCCTCGACTAAGAACATTTAAGGATGTGCTTATAGACCACCCAGCTCCCACGTATATTATCGCCATCATAATGCTGGTAGTCAAGCAAGAATCCTATGGGCTCTATCAACATGTAATAGTGATCTGTAATACTATATAATGCATGTACATGATGACAGAGACAAACCAGATAGCATACTATCATCTCGAGTAAGATTGTTCTATCCGTATAGGTCCTCCCTCAATCATCACAATCACGTACCTGCGATTACAATAATTGACTTGAGGGCACTATAGCCAACAATCTCCCACTTGCACTTAAGGTTAATTATTGCGGTGTCATATACTCACAGCCCGTGTGATACCGAACACCAACTTCTCTACTAATCAGTCTCGCAAAACCTGTTTGCGAAACTATTGCGTTCGAGAAATAGCCTCAGTGAGTGGATTCGTTCCAATGTTTCTATCTTAATCTTTCTATATCTTAACTTCGTGGAGAAAGACTATCTCCCGAAATGAGCGATACATGTCTTAGAATTTGTCTGGATATCTGGTGGGACCCAGTTCACAAATGAACTCCAAATCCAACAAACTTCTTAGACCGTATCATCCATTGAATTTAATCAGTATCCTGCACCATGCCTTCCTCAGTATCCGCTTGGACCACCTGTCCAACATAATGCCCCTCAAAAGAGGGAAAACTATAACTCTGATAGCCACTCTGTCATCTAGGTCACCTTGGAAGCCATAAATGATAACCGCCTCCTTAAGGAGGCTGTCGTTACCATTTACCAAGAACATCCACTTATGTTTATAACTGCTTCCCAATGTTTCTCCAGGATTGGATTAATATATATATATATATATTGCAGCTAGTGCAAAAGCAATATCTGGTGTGGTACTTGACATCTAATGATTGACTCAGTTGCCTAAGCAAGTGATATACCAATCATGCAAATCCCTCTCCTCATCAGTCTAGAAGACATCTCTTTAGAGAGGGTGACTCCATCACCTGCGGGTACACCACCACGCCAGGAGTCTTCCATTCTAAAACATTTAAGAATAGTGTCAAGTACCCTAATTGGGACACTTCCTAAATCTATATCTAAAACAATAGATCTAGTGACCAGAAACTATGATATTTTATCCAGATCCTATGTAGAGAAACACCTTGTGACAACCACAGTATAACCGATCGTAGTATAGGAAAATCACTTCCTATCAAGAGTATGTCATCCAAAAACATAGACATCACTCCCTACCACCTTCTTATCATCTCCATCTGTAGTTCTGATGAGGTCAAATTCTATGACTGTCACATCAAAACTAGACGATCTTTCTCCGCTATACTCGCTTTAGTCTATAAATAGACATAAGTTACTTGCCCACTACGCTTCCGCTGCTCCCACTGACTACAACAACCCTCTGACAGAGTCATATACATGTGCACTTCTAAAGCTAATTTAGAACGACGTTATACTCATCCTCCTGCCAGATCTCATAGTCTATAACAGCAGCAGTGGCAAGTTTGGGTTATCAAAAACCTCCATGTCACCGTCTTTGAGGAAACCGAAGTACCTCTCGGGTGTCTGAGATTACCCACCAAATCTGTGGAGTGGCTAATGGATCGTCGAAACCAATTGAATTCTTAGGTTCTAGTAATCGTTTATGGTTCTGGAATAACTTCCAGTTCTACCATACTCCCACTAATGTTTTCTGAAAAGAATTCATTTTACTAAAACTGTGGCGAGTCAAGAACAATATAACTATTGATCTTCCAGATGGTAGAATGTTAACCCTTGTCAAAGCCCGGGATAACCCATAAACTGCCATTACTGAAACGTACCTAGAGTTTATCCGGATTCTGGTTTTAAGCATAAGCCGGACAACTTCATATAGCTTAACATCGTTAATATATGAATCCATCCTATATATCCAATATAGAAACAAATGCACTAATTTAATTTGAACCAGATTCAAAATACATGCAGCCGTTCCCAGTGCATATCAACTGAATGGAAGGAGGTCAAGCAGCATTACTCATCAAGGAGCGCACCCACGCATGAGTAACCTAAAAGAGTGGCAAGTTCTCAAAACCATTACTTACAATGGAATACCTAACACAGGTATATACATCTTCGATCACCTTAAAGAATCCCGATACTTGCAACATATAGTTCTCTACTTCATTCTTATACCTATATCTTCTCAAAATCTGAACCTTGTATTTCAACGAAATACTTGTCTAAAACTAGAGAAGTCATGAGTAAACAGAATATAGTATGAGTACCAACCCTTTTGTCCTAACGGACACCGGAAAATATACAATACTTTGTATAAGTCTACAGAGTTTAATAACTCAAACCCTATGCGTCGTAGGTTGAATACTGTGCTATGGTTAAGAAGAATTACACTGCTGTTGAATGCACCTTACCTAACCATCAACTGATATAGGTAAACGTCATAAACATAATTTCAAAATGTTATATCTCATTTTATAAAATAAACGTACAGATATATCAGTTTGAAATTGGTGCATAACGACAGATATTCAAAACCAAATATTTGCCGTCAAGCAAAACCCATGTGATTTCCTTAAATATCGCCAATTACAAAGAATTCCGATATATAGAGAATCTAATCACCCAATTCCCAATATCATACTCCTACTCAGCATCTATAATGCCATACAGATGTGAGAATCAAATCTGGTAAATACATACTCTGAAGTTAGAATCTAATTGGGAAAATAGTTTTCACTTAACACCGCACAGAAAAACCGAAACATGAAAATGTTTTGAAGGGGTGGCCGGGTATTCCTACTAATGCCTCTTCCACTATCCAGATTCATGACAGTAACCGTATACTTTCTTGCTCTCACTCCAATCCCTTTATATGTCTTTACTTATTACCTTCTGTACACCACACTTAGGCTAATTGGTTTTCTTCCTTCCCTACCTTTAGCACCTGCCTATGGTTTGGAAGAAGAATATCCAATAAGCACAATAGGTGTACTCTCCTAATACTAGGAGCCCTCGCAACCTGAAAGAAGGTAAAGGGAAAAGACAACCGAATAATCCTATTCAATTTCTTCAGAACCGGAATCCATCCTCGAACTGGAACAAGTTCCTTCAAGTTCGTATGTAACTATACGATGGAATATCCAAGAAATATGGATCTTCGTAGTGATACGGAGTGTTCTGGAAAAATGCAAAGGGAAAATAGGAGCGGCAGGGATATATGCGACTAAATGACAATCCTAAAGCCAAAGTGTTTTAAGAAGATTCGGTTAACTTGGTTTATGAGTTTTTAAGGTCAGGCCTTGGTTGCTGCCAAAGAGAGAGAGAGAGAGAAAAGAAACACTCAGTGTGTACTCTAACCTAAATTTGATTGGTTAATCACTTTATCTAATTAGGATGGCTCCCACTGTTTCCTCGAATTCTCCTTCAAACCCTAAAAAGAGAATTAGTCGGGATCATCTAAAATCACCCGAGGAGTAATTCCTACTCATCAGTGGGAATCGAGATCCAACTATCATTGCATGATAGCTTGATGGAAGCCACTCAAGTCACCACACTTCAGAAGGTATGCACATGCCTGACAAGTTTCCTGTATGTTTGAAACTCCCGATGTGGTTTTTGCCCCTAGGATCCAAGTGACTTTGACATTACCAACATATTAAAGGGTCCTAGTCAAGTTCAACCCGTCATTATCTTGATTGCTTTAAACCCACCCGTATGAATCCTTGACAATGCCAATATGAACGTGCGACTGTCTTAACCAATCACATCTAAAGCTACAAACAAGTAATACTTAGCTACAGTATACTACGCCTTGACAATGTCAACATACGCAGCACGAAAACTGAGCACTACTCATAGGAAATGACGGAGGGTTACGGCTAGTTTTTCGCGAAAACCTTTAACGTAATGAACTTGATATCGTTGAAGGAACCCGAGCGGTTTTACAAATATATAGTGGCGTAAACTTTTGCTAAAGAGGTTACTCCCTGTGAAGGGATCTCGGCTCTTTCCTCATTGAATGAGGTGCAGGATATTCCTAAATGAATACTACGATGCAAAGCAAAAGAATCGACTATAGTGAAGTTATTACGCTGACGCAAACTTTTGCTAAAGAGGTCACTCCCTATGAAGGGATCTCGATTCTTGCCTCGTCGAATGAGGTGCTGGATATTCATAACCAAATACCGTTGTGCAAAGCAAAAAGAAACGTCTGTAATAACAATTTTCAAAAATTGGTTCCAACAACATCATTTAGATTTATTTTTCTTTGCATTAATCAAAATTAATGCACTCCCATCAATTAAACCATATCATACCAGAAAATAACGAAAATACAATGTACGTATATGCCATCCGCATTCGCCACAGGGCCCCGTCATGCACCGTTAGGTTACTTAACTAACGGCGGAGTGGGGGCTGGACTAGCGTGGATGCAAAACATATACAATATCTACTAGTATATATAAATATATATAACATTCGTCCCAGGCATGATATAAGCAACATTACAGAAAAGCGATAAGCAACACGGTATAACGGATAATCTAGGAGTCCCGGGTTTCCTTTGAGCCGCAAATGAAACCCGACGTTCCCTGGTCGTGTGGATAGCCTGTGCAATGTATAACCAAGACCCCTACAAGTGCGGCAAGTTACCCACCAATCCCAGAAGTGAGGCAACCCTAATCAACAAAGTGAATGGGCCACCCGGCACTTCACGGACCGGTAACTTGAGCACCCCGCCGTGGGTCATCCTATACCCCCTACGAGTGCGGTGAATAGCCCACCAATTCTAGAGTAAGGCCCCCTCCTTCTCAACGCCATGAGATGTGGGCCCATTGCCCTCTAGAACCCGACTATTCGAGTACTCCACCGCGGGGTAATCCTAGTACAGAAAAGAAAAATATATATACAATGGCGACATCGACCTCAACCCGGTCGTGCCCCAATAAAAGAATATACAATCTGGCATAGACGGTTGTCCACATGTCAGACGATCACCCCGCAATAACAAATATACAAATGAATCTGAACTGTGCAACTATCATTGCACCACCGGCTATCCACCACGACAATCCAACCACAATATCAGCACAACTCAAAACATCAACGTGAATATCATGATCGCAAACCCGTCTAGTCAAACATATAGCAACTAGTCGGGTTGTACCGCTCAATGATATTCACGGTCGCAGATATTATCACATGCACTCATAAACACACACTTAAAATTTCGATCGACGAAACTTTTCCAAACTGGCCCCCAAATGCAATCCGGCACTCAAACAAATCTGGGCCAAAACCATACATCCCGAAAATCATATTTTCATGTGTAAGAGTGCCAGAAGAAATTTGGCACACAGTGGCTACAAAAGAGCCGCGGAATTGCTACCAATAGGTATGAAACACGGCTGTTCCGCGGCCAATTTGTTGGCTCACATGCCCAAATTTCTTGTAGTGCTCTAAATATGCCTGCACGTATTTTTAAGATACTCAGAATGATTTTTTGAACAAGTTTTAAAATCGGCAGTAAGCATGGCAAAATGGAAAAATGATTCGGAAAAATGGGCCGATCGAGATTTTAACTTTGTGCAAACTACCTAGTAATAGTTTATGGGGTGGCTCTGATACCATGTTGGGTTACGCCAGCGCCCTGGCCATCTACTGTGGCCGGTGCGGAACAAAAACTGGCATTTAAAAAATTTTGGCGCTAACGAATCAGTCAAGATCGAACCATAAACCTTTACTAGCAATTTACAAAGAAGCACTAGTTACTGAGATAGAAGGTTATACCGAACGGACCATGTCCTTCGGTCTTCTACCATCTTCATATGCTTCTTGAGGTCCTTTGGATCGAGCTTGGACGTCGGTCTTCCTCCATCGAAGATGATCCACCCGAGGGAGACGATGCAGGCTCCAGCTTCGCTTAGCGAAGCAAATGACGCTCCAAGGTTGTTAGCAATGGAGAGTGGGGTGTGTAGGAATATCTCACTATCTTTTTCTCTCAAGTCTCATACTCAAGTGAGCAATCAAAGAAGAAGAAGGAGGTGCTGAGGAAAGCCATGGGCATGAGCAACTCAATAAATGGTTAAGTTTCCAAAGAGTGTGAAGAATCAATAAATGAATGTAAGTGTAGTGTGTGTCATGTAAAAGAATGGCTAAGTGTTTTCAACCATGGAAAAATATCTTATCCATTTTACAATAAACAAATCCTTAGCCATACCTCTCTACATAACTCCACCATGCTCATGCCACCTCACCCTCCACCTCATTTCCTAATGATTTTCTAAAAAGAAAATCATATAATGAGGTGTCCATCTTCTAGAAGATATTCCGTATAAATACGGAATACAACCCGGTATACGTATCGAAATACATATACATGAATTCGTATGAAAATACGAATAGCAAAGAGAGAATAAATAGTGAACAATAATATCAGAATACATATATAAATATATATATATATATATATAAATTATTAAATCAAAACTTGATTTAATAATCCGGCTCAATCCTAAGCCGCTGGTATTATCAACCGTCCGATAAAAGTCTGTGTAGCCTATACACATATTTAATCGGACACCTGTATGTACCAACATACGTCATCTATATCATATCGCTTGAACCGTGAAAACCCTATGTGTGGGACTCTAAAGACTCGTCAATACGCTGGCAGTGGGTTAACCATAAGCACGTCAGCGGTACTAGCTGTACGTAACGGCTATCCAGGTATTGAGCGAAAGGAAGGCCGACGAGCAAACTCATCCGAACCCCTACTGAGCCTGTCTGTGACAATCTCTGTACAGTCCAGTCTGTTCGTCTAAGAGTATCGCATATCGAGTCTAGGGGGATAAAGTCAGACCCCTAATAACGCGATATTTCGTGTCGGTATGAAGCCCATCACCAACTGAGAAACTACTGATCCAAATCAGTAATTATCGACTACCTTGGTCAAGGATTTCTAGTGATGGCCATCCGTGCACTGCGCGACATCAACCCCCAACACCGGGAGAGACGAATCCCCGACGATCCTTTCACTGCTTCTATATGGCTCGGGACTGTACCCAACTAAAACCTGTTTGCACGACTCCTTTGAGCCGTGGTAGGGTAGTAATCAAAGTACAGTAGGAACTCATACGAGATAAATGGCGATCTCAGGTCGACAGACTAACCTGTACACATGTCACCTGGGATCTGCTATCTGACAATAGGTATGATACAAACTAACATGTTCCCGGCGAGTCCGTCCAGTGTACTCATAACCCAATGAGCACCTGTATACTATCTTAGGTGACTAACTGACACCAATGGCTTGTGAGACTGGCTACCGCCCCTCCTCAGGGTCTCGAAAAGTATACACTAGTCTACTCCGGAATATCGATGCCCAGTCTCGATACTCCCTCGACTAAGGACATTTAAGGATGTGCTTATAGACCACCCAGCTCCCACGTATATGATCGTCATCATAATGCTGGTAGTCAAGCAAGAATCATATGGGCTCCATCAACATGTAATAGTGATCTGTAATACCACATAATGCATGTACATGATGACAGAGACAAACCAGATAGCATACTATCATCTCGAGTAAGACTGTTTTATCCGTATATGACCTCCCTCAATAATCACAATCGCGTGCCTACGATTACAATAATTAACTTGAGGGCAATATTGCCAACCCAAGGCCTGCCGAGCAAAGTGTTATAGCAAGTCTTGGTATCAAAAACATGAAATTTGATGTCAGTGATAAGTAGTCCGAAGCGTAGCGTTAGTAGTACGGACCCAAATGTTCGTGACGACTGTCAGTCAAACCCGGAGATGGTAATTTTGTCTCGGACAAGATGCTGAACATTCATGCAAATTTCCTTCAGCGCTCTCACATTGAGAAGATTAACGGAAGATCCGTTGTCGATAAGGATTTTCCCTATCTTGATGTCGTGGCAGTATCCGGTTACGTGTAACAGACGATTATGTTCGCACGTACCGAGGAGTATATATTTATCGCTGAATGTAATATCAGCCATGTGGATATCTGTCGGTCCATTTTTCATCTTCTCTTCCGCGAGAAAAACTTAGAACTGATCGAGCTCTTATAATGACTCGATCAGGGAATCTCGTGCCTCTTTGGACAGGAGAAGAGCATCCAATATGCTTAGCTATGAGGGTATTTCCTCAGATGTGGTAGGACATTGTAATCCACATTGTTTTTCTTAGACAGGTCCCTTGTGGCGAGCATTTTTACCACTTCTTCATCGAGGGCGATTTCTTCGGGGATTTTCCCTTTCCCTTTATCTTTTTTGTTCGAACCTTTGTTTGCAGGTCCGAGGTTCTTTCACGCAGCGTACGGTTATGCAGCTAAATATTATCGCAGTTCCTCTCTTTCTCTTCATTTTCAGAGGCGGAGTCTTCGAAAAGAGGGTTGATGGGTGTTTCATCCTCGGAATGGCTCCCGAAGGTGAGAACTTGAGGTTTTTCCCTTTCCAAACTGGTACCAACCATATGACAGTTTCCAGTTATTTCTTTATTCGTTTTTGTCTCACCATTTTCACATCGCTGAGCTCAAGCTTCGCGCTTCTTTTTCTTGAATTGTTTTCGATGGGCAACATATCCTTTCCACCACTTCTTAAAGGTGTTGCCCTCCTAAATGGGGTGAGTGACCCTTCGATGATAGAGACAATATTTTGGATGTGATTCTTCTCCGTTGAAGCATGGGACTCCAGGAGTGTACCTCATGATAGGTGGTGGCTTCATCCCTAGCTATAGGGCTTTGGCAAACCACTTCTCAGTTTTGATCCTGCTCTTATTTGTTACAGGCGTGTTTTGGTTTGATCGGAGCGCTTTACGACTCATTCTCACCGCAGCTTTTTTATTCAGACGCTGACGCTTAGCCTTTTCATATATGGTCATTTCGCGTTCTCGGTCGTCTTTACACTTTTGAAAGGCTTCGTTTAAAAGTCTATCAATCGGGTTTTCTTTTGGCAAATTTAAGGAATTTAGCGCCGATTCTGCCCCAGTTCCTCCATGTTATTTTCTGACGCTGAGAGAGCTTCTTCGCCATATAACGACGAATGGGAGATCATGTGGCAACTTGCTATATATTCTCCCTCTTCTTCTAATGAGTCATTTCCCTCATCTTTGTCACTGTCTCTGTCCTCAAGAATATGCTTGAAGAATTCTTCAAGCGTGACCGGTGTCTGCACCTTCTGGTTATATTCTTCCAGCGCGTCTATGTATTTCTGAAGCTCTATGCGCTTTTCGTCATACTCGGCAGGCTGCACGGGTTTCTTGGTCATCTTCTTTCTCTTGGAAGACTTTGAAAGCTTGACTTGGGAGATTTTCCCCTTGTCAACAACTTTCGGTGTGCGACATGATTTCAACATCCCTTCAATAATTTCGGGTTCAAGCAAACTTTTCCACTTAATCGCTGAGCATGCTTGTAGATCTTTCAGCATTCTTTTAGTTTTCGCTAAAAGGACTATTTTCCATGGAGATTCTACCATGAGTGAGCATGATTCCCCCTGCGCGTCCACTTTTTTAGGAGCGTGCTTTTAGGGCGGGCTTACCTTCCAGTTACCGGACAGCACGAACTTCCCCTGTTGATACTGATCCTCTACCCAATTTTGAAGATGTAGTAATCCTTAATTTGGTGGCTCATTATTCTATGATAGGAGCAGTAATTGCGGTTGTTGACGTCGCCAGGTTACGCTGGACGCCGCGGGTCTGGCAATGTGATGAGATTATTACGCATTTCCAGTTCAAACGGTCTTCTCATCTTATCACGAGGGAATGAGTAGGCACGTCCTAACTTTTCTTCTAAGGACAGGCACAGACGCACATTGTTTTGGCGAGCAGCCGGTTTTGGGCCATTCAGTTGTTGTTGCGTATTGGCAACGAATGCCACTTTTCCTTTACCCTTATTATTTCGAGGGTCCTTATTTGAGGAGGAAGGCCCATGGCCCATCTGATTCATTTGGGCCAACTTGTCTATTAGCGCCTCGAAGATTGTGGGTTTGAAGAAGGTCATAAACTGGGACACAGTTGTTTGAGGATCAAGAGTACCGATGAACATGCTCACGGCAGCAGACTCTTCAATACACTGTTCGTACTTAGACCACAGATTCCGCCACCGCATCGCGTATTGGACCCAAGTTTTTCCCGGCTTTACCCTGGCATTGATTAATTCGTGATCGGAGTGCGTTCACTCGCTCTGGCGAACTGTTGCGTGAATAACAGTTCCATTTCTGCGAAGGTTTTCATGGAGTCATTTGGGAGCTCTGGGTACGATTCAAAGGCTGTCTCTAACAAGCTTCCGACAAATTAGCGAAACAACAGTTTGTCGTCGCCTCCAGTATTACCGCATAGTGCTCTGAATTGTGCGACATGCTGGTGAGGATTGCCCGTTCTTTTGTAAACATGAAACTTGGGGATTGTATATCCCGGCGGGTACTTGATTTGTTCATATCATGCCGGATTTGGTTGCCTGGTTCTGACGAGTTGGCTGGCGGCTTCACTGGCCTGGTGAGCTCTTATTTGCTGAGCGATGTAGTCATCAAGGACCGGCTTGGAGATGGTTTTTTTATTGGCCGCTGATACGGCCGGAAGAGAGTTTGATGTTTCTCCTCTGTCATCCTCGATAACTATTGGCTGATCTTCGACGGGCGTTCCGGTTGGGTTATCATTCCTACCATGTCTTGGAATAGAAGAGCCATATGCTTGATGTTAGCAGCTTGTTCTGCAGCTTCCTTATCTTTTCTTTCCAGCACTTTTCGCAAGAACTCTGTGTCGGTCTCTTGCTCTTGACGCTGCTCGACTTCTTTGTCCGGACCTTCTTTTTGTCCGGTAAGCACTGCCATTTTGGTCAACATTTCTTGGAGGTTTTGCTGCTGCTCCTGAGCCTTCGTCAACGACCGAGTTTGCGGTCAATGAATCACCGAGACACGGCTTTCTTCTTTTCCTGAGGCCATATAGACCGTTTAGATCTTTCGCCATTGGATTTTTCCGCTAGCGGTGGAATTTTCTTTGGCTTCATTCTTTTATAGGAGGTCGGAACTGAAAGAGCCATTGTGACAGGTGCCTGTTTAGGAGAAGTCCTCCATTGTATGGCGGATGAGCGATCTTTTTCTTGTCGGCCCTTAGATTTCTTGGGTCGACGAGAGTAATCATTGTCAAGCACAGAGTCTTGTACTTTCCGCCAGACTCTATGGATTTGTGAGGAAAGTCGCTGATATAGCTGCTCTGGCTTGGCGTGCACTGCAGTATCCGCAGACGGAGGTGATTTCTTCAGTACCACTATCGGGAAGCTCTTGCGTACCCTCCTGAGTAGGTCAAAACTATTCCCGGTTGGAACAGCAACGTCGACCTCCACCATATAAACTGGTGGGGTGAGCCTAGAAGAAGAGTTGCCCCCAGCTTCTCTCACTCGGTGTCAGTGGCGACGTCGAGCATGTCGTGGAATGAGAATTGCCTCGGTTTTGGTGGTGTCTTCTTCATGCCCCCTACGTTGCTGAGCAGTTTTGGTTGGCGTCAGCATGTTGAAGACTGACGTTCTTGTTGGAATTGGAGCGGAATTGGCCAATCTTTCAAAGACCGGCCGTTTTGGAAGGGAAGCACTTTTATCGGTCTCACCCGTAGCAGGAGTAGGGAGAGTTAGACGTTTCGGGGTAGCTCCCTTTGGTATCATAAGCTTCTTTACGGGCCCGCTCGAGTTCTTCCTCAGCATATTGAAGACTAAGACGTCAGATTTGGATGGCTTGCTGATAGGAGCCGCCATGGTTGTCAGCCGATCAAAGACCGAACTTCTGGGAGCTTCTTCTTATGGAGTTGAGGCGCCGAAGTTCACAGGCGGGAGCATGGTCCCGAAGAATATTCCGGTAGTAGCCTGTGTGACCTGCCCTACCTGTATTAAGAAAATAGAGGCCGTGTTAGGCCCGTATGTCACTCCAGCTGGGGTGGAAAGAGACTTGTTGCAGGAAGTGCATTGAGAAGCCATTGATTTTCTGCACAGAACCGAAGCACCAAGTTTTAGTATCTCACAACCAAAGGCAACCATAGCGAACCGCGATTTTGTTCGCGATCACGACATACGAAGTGTGGAGTGGAAAGAGAAAGATGTATCACCGGGGGTGTCGGAATCTGTTTACCGCCGAAAATAAAGACGAACTGGGACTGATCTTACCTAATTTGGGGGCAGATACTATTTTGAACATATCCATCCATCTCTCCGAAGATACCAAGTTAATTTATGGCACAGTGTATCGGAGGTTTGGATAAATGCGACCGATGCAGCAGATTTTATCAGATTCTCCCACACTTATGAGGGGTTTTTAATTGTGGAGTTGCTATTCCCTACAGGCGCAAGCTCCTGCAGTTAATTACATTATCGTGTTGCGATAACCATTTTCTCCTACTCCAGTGGTTCATTTCGTGTCGTATGTTTTGTTTTATTTTGGTTGCCCGTGGATTGTATACGGAGACTAGTTTATGTTGTCGCCCGTAGGACGCAGATTAGTCCAAATCCGTATATTTTAGATTTGGGTATTGAACTTAGGTCGTATGTATTCCCTTAGTTCAAGGATGTTTGGTTTCATTTAAGGACCGTCAATCTGGTTTGAGATTAAGATCAACTCAAATATATTTATTTGAGAATTTGGGCTCAATTTATTTTAACTAAGGATACGTTAGTCTTATTTGAGACTAAGATCAACTTAGATGTATTTTAAGGATCATTAAATTTTAGTTAAGATCCAACAACAGAGTATTTGGGCTTAGCTGCAAGTAACTTCAGGGAGCCAATTTGGGCTCAGTGTTGGGTGTTCTCTCTTTATTCAGAAGTGCTAAGCACTTTGTGCAGTGCTCACATGGGAAGCACGTGAGGTGCCGAGTATTTCATTTTGGGCGCTCACGTGAGGTGCCGGGCTTCTTTTTCGGGCGCTCACGTGGGAAGCACGTGAGATGATGAGCTTCTCTTTTATGCACACGTGTGTTTCACGTGCGGCGCTGAGCTTCTGTTTTGGGCACTCACGTAGGAAGCACGTGAGACGCTGAGCTTCTCTTTTATGAACGCTCACGTGTGTTTCACATGAGGCGCTGAATTTCTTTAGAGATTTAATCTCTTTTTATAGAAGTTTAATTTCCGTTTCACGGCGTTTTAGCCATTAATGATCACCTAGATCTCTATTTTGAAGATTTAGGATCGATTTTATTTAAGAAATAAGTTTTTCTATTTTTTATAAGAACTAAGTTCGTTATGTAGGGTTAAACCCTATTATTTTTTTGGAAGGAATTAAATTCCTGTAACCTGTGTCTTTTTTCTCCTTTCTTTTTATCTAGTTCTTTTCCCTAGATTTTCAGTTTAAAGAACAGAATCTCACGATGAGAATTAAATTCTCAATTTATGGGGAGATTTGTTTTACGGATCTCAGATCTAGAGAAAAAACTAAGTCTTTTTTTTTGAAGGGTTAAACCTTTGTTTTTGTTTTATGCTTATGCTAGACAAAAGAGATATGTTTATCTCTGCTTTTCTTTACCTAGATTTGAGAAAGCGAGGATCTTCTTCTTTTTTCAGGAGAATTAAATTCTCAGTTCTTGTGGAAAACATATGGGGTCGATTCTCGATATGAGACTTGAAGTCCCATTGCAGTCAGTAATCAATGCATATCACTAAACCTATCAGTCTCTAAGTCTCACTGTCCAGGTCGCTAAACCTATCGTCAGTCCAAGTGTGAGAGTCAACCACTCGTGAGTATCCCCCACCCAAAGGTAGGGCCCCAGGGGCAAGGGAACACGGGCCCGAGTCGCTCGCTAATAATCAGTAATATCATCCATATGACTCCCAGAATCGCTGTATATGCCGGCAATGGGACTCCCGAGATTCCATTGAACTCATACTCAAACTACCCCACGCCCCGTGGTCTATATCAAACACCAACCATAAACTCAAATACTAGTCGGTCCATGACAAGTCTACGCGAGAACTGAAGACAGGATCTCTATTAAGCATGTCTCGACTGGTACCCAAGATAAATGGACAGTGTTTGGTGCCTTACCTATGACACTAATATAAGTGCTTCCATAATCATCTCATACCAATTATAGTTGGGGTTTGTTAGGCGAAAAAGGGAGATCGACACGGGGTGTTGAGGTTGGGCGAGAGAAGCGCGCGAGGAACGGGTGATGAGCGCGGGTCGTGGGCACGAGAGAAGCGGGGGCGAGGAGGGGAAAAAGAGCGGGAAGGTGAAAACGAGGGAGGAAGAAAGGAGAGGAAGCAGGTCGGGTTGGGGGTAGTTGGGCCGGGCTCGGGGGAGAAAAGGGAATGGGTTTGGGTTTTAGGGAGTGGGCTGGGCTTGGGCTGGGGTTTGGGTTATGAATAAAAACAAAATAAAATGAAAGGATTTAAAGAAGCTGGGCTGGTGTTTAGATTAGGTTTGGATTAGGTTTAAAGGTTAGGGTTTTAAAATACATAAAATAATTATAAATATAAATAAACAAATTTTGTAAGCAACACTTTATATAAATACGGATATTGGCGTACAAAAAAAGAACTGGGTATTATATCATACCACCCTTACAAAAATTTCGTCCTCGAAATTTAAAATAACGATAAGCTATAAAATAATATGCGAAAAGCCACAAAATCAAACACTAGCATATAGTGATTTACTTAAAAGCAGCAAGATAAAAATCCAAAGTCTATATATGTATAAGAAATAACGCAACTAAGAGAATAGACCTAAGTAAGTATAAGGCAGAACCATCTATAATGATAAACCATATGCACAATACCAGAAAATAAAATAACAATAACAAATAATAGTGAAGGATTTGCCAATAGGCCAAAATATTTTAGAATAAATATATCGATCAAACAATTTAAAATAACTTGAGGAAACCCACATGGTGAAATAAAAAAAATAAAACGAAATAGTATGTGCGATATATGTTTGCGCTTTTGAAAATATGAAGAATAGCAAAGCATTTAAAATGTGTAAAACGGAAGTAGTTTATAACACGCAATTTTTTTTTCGATAACACAAAATAGTGAAAACTAAATTTCGAATAACGATGTCACTGAATGTAATCATAGTATTAAGGAATAGCACTAATAATGTATAAGGGCTAATCAGGGTAAGGATTACAATGGAGTATGGCCCATTCAAAAAGGTCGGAGTGCGGTACTTTAATCAGAATGTTGAAGAGGCTGGGGTCAGATCAGCACAAGGTGCAAGGGTGAATAGTAATGAATCTCAGAAAGGAAAGAAATGTATTGGGGAGGGAAAACAGTCAATGCATCATGCGAATCGATACTCAAAGGATTAGCAAACTCAGAAACGTTATTATTATTTTTTTTTCCCAGAAGAATTTCAAACAAGGCATACTCGAAAGATAAAAGATGGCCCTAAATTATACATAGATTTATTTGGCCAGAGGAAACAAAAGATAAATTGCGTCAGTCGCAGTTATGGGAGTTCAGCAGGTTACGGTAAGCCCTTGCGCTAAGATAGGGGCGTCCATTCCATAGCGCCTCGCATGGATTGCCACTGGAGGTTCTTCTGCCACGGGGTCTTCTTCTCCTAGTCCTTCTTCCTCGGCTGGAGCTTCTTCATCGTGGTCTGCTTCCACGTGATTCACCTCATCTGGATCTTCTTCCACGGGATTTCCTTCCACTGGATTCTCCTTAGGGTCTTCCTCTCCTGGATTTTCTTCTACCGGGTCTTCCTCTATTGGGTCCTCTTCGGGATCCTCTTCCTCCTCGTCGGAGTCACTGATCATGTCGACTTCTGGGGCTGCGACTCCCTCGTCCTTGGAATCGCTGTTGCCGAGAATAACCTGTGGGCCATCGATCTCGTTATCTGAACTCACCAGCATGCAGTCCAAGGAAACGTAGGATCGAGTGTCTTCATCGATAGGCGGCACTGCTCCAGGATTGGCCATGGCCTGAAAAGAAAGAGTCATGATCAGACAGTGGAACACACAAAGAAAATGACCAAGGATATGGAGCACAAGGAAAATATACGGTAGGTAAGGACTGAAAATCAAAATTTAGAATAATGATGCAGTAAGCAGTATAAGGAAAATGAGTGGCAAAAGGATGATACATACATCACAACTCACAATTTTATTGCATTCAAACTAAAAAGTTCAACGAATACAAGATTTTAAACGAAAGGAAACATTTACTAAAGAGTGACAATATTTTTTATTGAAAGCAGGAAAAATGATAATTCTTCGTTGATATCTATCTCTGCAATCTCGTAAGATAAGTCTGCATCTTGTGCTGGGTCCATATCATCCTCGAACTCGAACAACGAAACAACCAAGTCGCTCAAGTAGATGTGAAAGGTGTTGACGAATCTTCTCCTTATAGTTCTTTCCTTCGTGGGCAACCATTGATAAGATGCTCGTTGGATCCGCAAATCAGGCATTGCCCTTTAGCCCTGCGGCAATCTCTCTCAAGGTGTCCTGGTCTCTTACAATATCAACAACATTGAGCTCTCCGCTGCTTCCGTTGCTAAGGAACAAATGGGCGCTTCATCTTCACATCTTTTCCTTGTTTAACAAGGATTCCCTTACAATTGGAGGCTTCTGCTGGTGCTTGAGCCATTTGCATTCTTAGTCCTTCAGCTAAGAGATCGTTCGTTCGCTCCTGAGCTTCCTTCAAGCCTTGCAGTACACCCAAAATCTCGACAGTCCGACCTTGGGGAGTGGAGATAGAAGAAGAGTCGTTGGAAGACATGGCCCTGAAACAACAATTTTAGGACGGCATAAAGTACAAGATATAAGAATCAGAATAAAATATAGAATAGACAACAAAACAAGAGTATCGGGTGAAGTGAAACTCAAACAAGTGGAAATCAAATGTAGAACTCCAAGTCACTCAAACAGAGTACAGTATTGTAACTATGTTGCAGTTCATAATTACAATCACATAACTCTACTAAGTCACCCAAAACTCTAGCGGATGGAGTCAAAATATAGCTTGACGAACAATAGGGATTTTAGTCAAGGATAACAAGCTCACAATCTGGACCGAAAGAGCGACTTAAATTGTCAAGTCCTATTCGGAAACTATAATCTCAATCCAAACCTGGCTCTGATAGCAACAAAACCATGTCATGCCCCGCTTCCCAAAATACGGAATACGAGGGGTTGACAAGGCCAGCCATGCTCCTACGGTCGAGGAACCATCCTGCCATAGTCACACTTCGGCTTCTAGCTTTACGTGGTAGTCAGTAATCAATGCACAGGTAATAAGACATGCAGTCACTAAATCAAAATAAATACAAAAAACTAACCAGATAGAGATCAAGGAAGTATAGCTCTGAGTCGCTGATCTAGATATCCGAAATGTTCTCAAGGTACGTCAGGTCCTGGTCCAAGCTAAATCCACTTCTCCCTCTGAGCATGCATACTCAGGTCGTCAGGGCGACACAATAGCAACAAATAGAAATACATATGTAACATGTGTAATAATGATGAATATGAAACAGCAAGCATGAAGTGATGATATGAGCATGAAGGAACCAGTACAGGTAAACGGTAAAGCGGGTAAACAGTAAGGCAGGTGTATCGAGTTAGTAATCAATACATGTCACTAAACCTATCAGTCTCTAAGTCTCACTGTCCAGGTCGCTAAACCTATCGTCAGTCCAAGTGTGAGAGTCAACCACTCGTGAGTATCCCCCGCCCAAGGGTAGGGCCCCAGGGGCAAGGGAACACAGGTCCGAGTCGCTCGCTAATAATCAGTAATATCACCCATATGACTCCCAGAATCGCTGTATATGCCGGCAATGGGACTCCCGAGATTCCGTTGAACTCACACTCAAACTACCCCACGCCCCGTGGTCTACATCAAACACCAACCATAAACTCAAATACTAGTCGGTCCATGACAAGTCTACGCGAGAACTGAAGACGGGATCTCTATCAAGCATGTCTCGACTGGTACCCAAGATAAATGGACAGTGTTTGGTGCCTTACCTATGACACTAATATAAGTGCTTCCATAATTGTCCCATACCAATTATAGTTACACTTACATATGTCTCATAGGCGTCCACAATGCAATAAATTAACTGGGTCCGCTGATTGTGTACAAGTACGTGTCACTTCGCTTATTCATTCATGCTTTAACACTAACGTACTTGCCACAATCCAAACACTAATATCTATCACTGGGTAATGTACACGATCACTAGGTCACCAATGTATATGACCTCTACATGATATGATGAGATTGGAATAATTATGATATGAATAAAGTATCATCAGCCCGTGTCCTACCACTTGTATAATTTATTAAAAATCATACATGCAGAATTAAGCAAAACAATATAAAAGGGGTAAGCAGTATGTTTAATTATCTATCTGAAAAAATTAGTTTTGCATCAATTGGGTTTCAGGTTTGCTAGTTGTGGCCATTTCAATTTAAGTGTTCACTGCTGGAAATCCGGTTTCAGAACTGGGAGTCTGTTTCGTAACACGTTTTAATCCCAGTTGGGATCGAAATTTGGCGATGTTATAGTTGAACAAAATTTAGGTTTATCAGTTAGGTTTCCAACGCACCATAAGGATCTATAATATCCATGGTGTTCTGGAAGTTATGCATTGTACAATAAAGGGGTATACGCTCTGTCCCTGTTTGGGACTGCTATATGTTCTGCTGATTCAAAATATAATTTAAATAGTAAACGACAGTAAAAACAAATGAAACCACTTTCAATGATTAGATAACAGATTTATCTTCGCTATGTTATAGGGTTCCGCATCATAAAATTTTCATACAGTAGGGAGAAGGTATTACAAAACTAGAATCGACAGCCAGAGCTGCTCTGGACTGCAGTCCAGAACTGCACTCCGAACCAGTTTTCGTCACCTTTTTAGAATAGGAATAGATTAAAACTCTTATGGGGTTCTAGGTCGTCGAGTCGGCTTCGATATGAGCCCTCAAACCCAATATTCCGATTTGTAACCAATTAACTGTGATTTTTACAATGTTCAGGTGCAGAAAATTTTAGTTTTAACGGGTCTAAATGGGAAGGACCTATCACGTCATTAAAGACAGTATTTTCCAGCCAAATCATAACACAACGTTTTTTATCACTCGGACCATCCTATGTGATTTTTTTCCGTCAATTTAACGGGGATTTTCCATTCGGGTTTTGTATCGAACACTTGTGTTACATCGATTCGCACAAAAGTATATATAGAATTTATTGGTAATTTGAATTGAAATAGGTAAAATTAGCATGAAGCAAGCACTATACTTGTCTGACGACGTGTCGACGACGGTACGGGAGCATCAACGGCGCGATCGCGACACACGCGCGGCACGGCAACTCGACTTGGCCCGAGCTCGAGTTTTCGGCAGCGACGATGATAGGTTTAAGCTTGGATGCTGGAATTAGCATGGGGCTGGTGCTCGGCTGCTTGGACTTCGGAGGAAATGGGTGCAGCAAAGGTGGCTGGAGCTTGGAAGTTGGGGTGAGGTGGTTGTTGTGGTTGCTCTCAGTGGTGATGGGGGATCGAGCGGCTTCATCGGCGTCGGGCAGTGGCAGCCGGTGGCAAGGGGGTGCGGCAGAGGTGAGGTGTGAGGAGGCTCAGTGTTGCTGGCAATGATGGAGATAACTCCGGCGATGGTGCTCGGCTGCTTGGAGGTGCGATCACTTAGAGTAAGAGGTGGTGGGGATGGGGCTCGGTGTGCAGGAGGTGGTGTTCACAGTGGAAGCGAGGTGGTGGCTACGGTGGTGAGGAGCTATGGGGAGCCCGGGGATGCAAGAGGTCTCGGCATGAGGTAGAAGAGGAGAGGTGTGGGTCGAGTGAAGCGCCGATAGGTTTTAGCGGGGGAGAGGAGTTGTCGGGGAAGAAATGAGGTTGTCGAGGTGATGAGTGAGATGGTGACGATGGTGGAGGCGGCGTGGGGCGACGGCGATGGGGGTGCGGGTGCGGGGTTCTCGTAGGGGATGAGGAGGGAAAGTGGGGAGAAGAGAGAGAGAGAGAGAGAGAAGAAAAAGACGTGAAGAGAAGGAGGGAGCGAGGAGGGTAGAGGGGAGTTTAGAGATGCAAGCGAGGGGGTTACGGCGGTTGCGAGAAGAGGGGGCGTGGCTGGGTCGTGGTGAGCGGGCGTGGGAAGCGGGAGCCATTGGGGTTTGTTGGGCTAAGAGGGGAGATCGACACGGGGTGTTGAGGTTGGGCGAGAGAAGAGCGCGAGGAACGGGTGACGAGCGCGGGTCGTGGGCACAAGAGAAGCGGGGGCAAGGAGGGGAAAAAGAGCGGGAAGGTGAAAACGAGGGAGGAAGAAAGGGGAGGAAGCGGGTCGGGTTATGGGGAGTTAGGCCGGGCTCGGGGGAGAAAAGGGAATGGATTTGGGGTTTTAGGGAGTGGGCTGGGCTTGGGCTGGGGTTTGGGTTATGAAAAAAAACAAAATAAAATGAAAGGATTTAAAGAAGCTGGGCTGGGGTTTGGATTAGGTTTAAAGGTTAGGGTTTTAAAATACAGAAAATAATTATAAATATAAATAAACAAATTTTGTAAGCAACACTTTAAATAAATACGGATATTGGCATACAAAAAAAGAACTGGGTATTACAGAAAATCTTTTTCGTTTAAAAACAAAGGTCAAGGAGATATTTTTCCTAATAGAATTTAATTCTACCATCGGATCTTTGATCCAACGGCTCTGTTTAACAGAGAATGTCCCCAGTTTTTAGGAAAATATTCCTCATATAGAATTTAATTCTAACCTCTTTAATTTGGGCGCTGGCGCTCATGTGTTATGCACGTGGGCACCGTCTAAGAATTTAATTTTTACATAGCCGGCGTTTATATGCCTTGTACGCTGGCGCTCACGTGTGTTTCACGTGAGGGGGCGCTACCTAAGAATTTAATTCTTACATAACTGGCGCTCATGTGCCTTGCACGCCGGCGCTCACGTGTGTTTTACGTGAGACACCAGTATATAATTTTTTAATCCTACTAAATGCCGGCGCTGCCCGACTGATTTCTAATTAAAAAGCAATTTTTTTTATGAGAGAACAATATGCATGAAGTCTCCATGAGCAATTCGCGTTTGTTTTACAAATGACGGTGTAATCGGTCGTGATAGTCTTGGTTGGTTTAAAAGAAACTCCATAGTTAATTGACCAAACGCTGACTGTCTGAATTAAGTTCTTCTTATTCTCGAACAAATCGCCGACCTTCAACCCACTTTTAATATTGACTGCCGAAAGCCTATCAGCACAAAATTTGACATTCTCTATTACTGATGTAGATAACATATGAGCATCTCTTATGTTATTGGCAAGTGGATCTTCAAACGCAACATAGTCATTATTAACACATGAATTAGTAATCCACTGCTTATCATTCTCATCATCAAGGTTATGTGCAATTTGCATGCTATCTTATACTTGAATCTCATCCTCATCACTAGCATCATCATCGTCATCACTGTCATCTCCATTATTTTCTAACACCGATGGATCTGTAGCAGGTACATCGATTGGATGTACGGAACAAACATTAAGAACTTGCATGGTACTTGATATTCCAGCTTCATCCTGACGAAATCCTAACCTATCGTCTATAAACGGTGTCCATCTCGTATTGTATGACTGCATGTGCTCGGAATTTTGGGGCAAAATATTGAAGCCGAAATTTAGTGTTGGCACACAATTAAAACCGAAGCTTGGCTGTGACATGCAATTATAACCGACCGGTGGTACATAAGAACTGCACACAAATTTATGAATACTTAATAACTATAGCATACATCCACTCTTAATAAATAATGTCCCGCTAAATGTACATGTGGTATAAAAATATGCAAGGTAATACTTACTTCATAAACTGCCAATTCACCGGCGTCCTGCTTGATGTGGCTTCACCTACGTAACTTTGATCTCTATACTGTTTATCGTTGGTGGGAGACATAAAACCGATAGAATCATCATTCATATTGAGCATGCGTGTCATTTTTTCTTGCGGGTAATACTCGGATGCTCAAAAAGAAGGCTCAAGCACTTCAAAAGAAGGTTCAGGCAGTCGAGCGGACATCAATATCTTCTTCTTCAAAAATAGGTCAATCAATTTCGATTCCGATGCAAGCATGACTTGTGTATCCTCTTCATCGAATGCTTCAATGACGGTATTTTTATGTTCCGTCGGCCGTTTGCATATTAAAGATATAGATTTTGGTAGCTTTGTACACTACTTGGTATAACTCGTTGTATGTGCTAGATTTCTTGACTCTAATCATCTTAGTTTTCCCTCCGACATATTCAGGAATATTATTCTTTCCAATCGATAATTGGTCACCGAAATAGAAAACTAGATGGATGTAATTATCCATCATTTTTCTACCTGCCAGAAAAATTGACTCATATTTTGAGAGTTCTCATCAAACAATTTATTTATTTATCTTCACATTTATACTCACCTAATTAAATAAACTTACAATAAAATCCATATTTCTAGCATGTAATAAATTGTAAGAACTTGTATCCTACTCATTAATCCGTCATAAGTAAAATTGGGGAAAACCTTAATATATACCTGATCAGTCGAAAATATTGCATATTTTAACAGGCAATTTCCTCATCATTTGCATTCATATAGAAGTGTTCGGTATCCGTATTTCACATATTAGCAAATCGGTCGCAAAATATTAGATTACATGTATTTGACCTTAAAACCGGCATTTCTAGGGAAATTGACTGCATTACATTACATAGCATATTTTCTATATCTTGCAACCCGTGTTTCGAAGTCTGTGCAGGAAAAGAGAAGCTTGCTCGATCATTACAGTGCTCGACCATTACAATTGCTCGTAAACTCACTGAACTCAAATCTGGTATCAACACAGAAGGGTAACTGCAAATCTAAATATCATATGAAGCCACAATCAAAAGCCCAAGACCACTGAAGAATCCACAGAGCCCAAGCTCACTAAAAAGCCGCGGAAGCGCGGCATTAGGTGTGTAAACGCGGCGGTTGCGCGGCGGTCCCAGGGTGTCAGCTCCTAAATTTCAGTGCACAACTCTTCTACAGGGCCCACATTCCAGAAATGCACACAAAATCCAGAAAACTCCAGAGACTTCCTCCAGATCAGCAAACACCCAAACTAGCCTAATCTTTCTAGAACTTTCCCTAAACCCTAGCTTAAACCCTAAGCTAACTCCTAACAAACTCCTTCTAGAAACTTTTCAACAAACTTTGGGAGGGAAAGTTCTAATTCAAACCTAAACCTAGGGTTTGGGAGTTCTATAAATAAGACCCTAGGCTCATCATTTGGAAATTATTCAACCTTGGGAAAGTTTAGAAAATCAATCTCTTTCTTCATCCCCTCTTCCTCAAGTTTAGTGAGAGAGCTTGTAGGAAACCCTAACCCTAAATCCAACCACAATTCAAGATCTTGAGTGCAAGCCAAGCAAGATGCCTTCAACCCTTTTATGAGCCGAGCCGATCTTCAATCGGGCAAGAGATCAATGTAGATCCGCGATCCACGGAGACGAGCGAAGCCGAGTCAACGATCGATTTCTTCTTCTTGTAGATTCTTGAAAGAATGTATTGAAATTGTTGATTAAATAAAAGGTGATATTCTTTTATCTTGTTTTCTTTAAGTTCCGCATCATGTTATCTTTACAATTCTTGAATATTATCTGTGTGGTGATGTGTGAATAAAACTCTGCTCGTCGAGGAGTCGAGACGATCTTTAGTATGATGATGTAACAAATTTGTAATCGATTCTTGAATCCCACGAGTTTGTAAACCCTAGCAAGTTCAAGAATCGACGACCCAATTCGTTGCGATGCTTTCTTGATCGACATCGCTCGAGATTGGGGAGTTCCGATCGTTTCTTGAAATTGCTAGAGGCTAGAATGTGAATGATATCGACAATAGAACAAGGGATAAGATGAAACCCTAGTTTCATCAAGAAAACCCTAACTCTTGTCGATGATCATCGATCTAGTATCAATCCTTCGAAGGACAAGAACACGATATCTTTAGATTACATCACGTCTATTGATCTTATCGATTCCTACGAGCCTCTCTTATATTCTTGATTGTTGATTGGAAATATTATCAAAACAACCGATTCTTGATTGTTTATAGTTTCTTGATTCTTGAGTAAAGGATAGTGACACTCGAATACAAATCACATCTTGAATCATGTTTTCGTTTATTATTGCTTAACATTTCATTTCAAACGTATCAAAATACAATTGAATTGTGCAATCCCTGTGGACGATCCGCACTCATTCATTAACTACATCCGACACCGTAGTTTGATTGCGGTCAATATAATTTTTTGATTGTCGTTACTTTTTACATATACACGTCAGAAAATGAATCAATACCCAATTTTTTCGAATTGTTTTTTTAATACCAAATTTGCACCAAATATTTTTATGGATGATTTTAAAGAAAATTAAGGTTTTGCTAACCTTTTTTATGCTCACGGTGGTGAATACGATGGCACGGGTGATGGTGATTGTTTGCCGGTGAATTTCCACTAAAACTGCATGATAGAGAGAATGTGAGATCAAACTGAGGAAAAGAAAGATGGCAGAGAGAGACATAAATAGAGACAGACAGACAGATGAGAAGGATGAGAGAGAGAGGTGAGAAGGATGAGAGAGAGAGAGTACTTGAGAGAGAGAGATGGGAAATGAAAAAAAGAAATAGATCGCATCTATTTAAACTTAAGTTGGGAAATGGGACACACTTCTAAAGTGCGCCCCATTGATTTTCAGGAAAATATATGGGCACCTTTGAAAGTGCGCCCATTGATAATTATAATGGGCGCAGTTTGAAACTGCGCCCCTTGCATTTGTAATAGGCATAGTCTGCGCCCCTTAGATTTGTAATGGGCACAGTTTCAAACTGCGATCCAAAAAAAAATATTTTACACGTCAGCGCCCGTGCTGAACTGGCGTTGACGTGACGCCCAGTGGCAGAAAGTGGCATACTTTTGTGATTTCTTTTGAAAGTGGTGTATTTTTAATAATATTAATTTAATATGGTTTATTTCAAAAAGTTGTCCGGCCCCCAAATGGCTGTGAGAAACTTCGTTGGAAGATTTTCGTATGGTATATGTATAATTGTTTGTTATATTGAATTAGCTCATACATAACGCAGACAGCTGCATGGATATTGCAGACAGCTGCATACGCATCCCATTAAAATTAGATATAGCATGTCACTATAAAGATATCCCGGGCAGGCTGAAAATTTTTTTAGGGATTTTTGAGCATGCGTGTCATTTTTTCTTACGGGTGATACTCGGATGCTCGAAAAGAAGGATCAAGCACTTCAAAAGAAGGTTCGGGCAGTTGAGCGGACATCAATATCTTCTTCTTCACAAACAGCTCAATCAATTTCTATTCCGATGCAAGCATGACTTGTGTATCCTCTTCATCGAATGCTTCAATGACGGTATTTTTATGTTCCGTCGGCCGTTTGCATATTAAAGATATATTAAACTCTAACAGATTGATTTTGGTAGCTTTGTAAACTACTTGGCATAGCTCGTTGTATGTGTTAGATTTCTTGACTCTAATCATCTTAGTTTTCCCTCCAACATATTCAGAAATATTATTTTTTCCAATCGATAATTGGTCACCGAAATAAAAGACTAGATGTATGTAATTATCCATCATTTTTCCACCTGCCAGAAAAATTGACGCATACTTTGAGAGTTCTCATCAAACAATCTATTTATTTATCTTCACATTTATACTCACCTAATTAAATAAACTTATAATAAAATCCATATTTCTAGCATGTAATAAAGTACAAGAACTTGTATCCTACTCATTAATCCGTCATAAGTAAAATTGAGGAAAACCTTAATATGTACCCAATTTTTTCGAATTGCTTTTTTAATACCAAATTTGCACCAAATATTTTTATGGATGATTTTTTAAAAAAATTAGGGTTTTGCTAACCTTTTTTATGCTCACGGTGGTGAATACGATGGCACGGGTGATGGTGATTGTTCGCCGGTGAATTTCCACTAAAACTGCACGAGAGAGAAAATGTGAGATCAAACCGAGGAAAAGAGAGATGGGAGAGAGAGACAGAAACAGAGACAGACAGACAGATGAGAAGGATGAGAGAGGGAGATGAGAAGGATGAGAAAGAACAGAGCAGAGAGAGCTGAGAGAGAGAGAGAGCACTTGAGAGAGAGAGAGGTGAGAAGTATGAGAGAGAGAGCAAAGAGAGATGAGAGAGATATGGGAAATGAGGAAAAGAAATAGATCGTATCTATTTAAACTTAAGTTGGGAAATGGGACGCACTTCTAAAGTGCGCCCCATTGATTTTCAGGAAAATATATGGGCACCTTTGAAAGTGCGCCCATTGATAATTATAATGGACGCAGTTTGAAACTGTGCCCCTTACATTTGTAATGGGCATAGTCTGCACCCCTCAGATCTGTAATGGGCACAGTTTCAAACTGCGACCCAAAAAAAAATATTTTACACGTCAGCGTCCGCGCTGAACTGGCGTTGACGTGACGCCCAGTGACAGAAAGTGACTTACTTTTGTAATATCTTTTGAAAGTGGTTTATTTTTAATAATATTAATTTAATATGGTTTATTTCAAAAAATTATCTGGCCCCCAAATGGCTGTGAGAAACTCGTTGGAAGATTTTCCTACGGTATATGTATAATTGTCTGTTATATCCAATTAGCTCATGCATAACGCAGACAGCTGTATGGATATTGCAGACAGCTGCATACGCATCCCATTAAAATTATAGATATAGCATGTCACTATAAAGATATCCCGGGCAGGCTGAAAATTCTTTTAGGGATTTTTGACAACGGCTTCGGCGCCATGGTTTTTTTATTAGCAGGATCTACTTCCATTTTTCAGAAAAAAATTAAATTAAAATAAAAGGCAACGATTTTTTACATGTAATGATTAATTTGTTAAGCTTGGCCCCAAAAATGGGTTTAAAGACGTCAATAGTAAAATTGAACTCACAGCCGCAAGGCTTGCCGTAAATGTTGAGCGGTTGCAACTGCTATAAAAGATGGCAGCAACAACCATGACGATAGTGATGATGACGATAGAGACAGTGACGTCAGTGACAGTGAATTTGCAACAATATTGATAGAGGAAGGGCTAACGACTTAAACAATTTTTTTTGAAAAAACCTCGAAACATATTGAAGAAAGAAGGATAAACTAGGCTAGAATATCCTTAACTATCACAACTTATCATTAAAATATTTTGAAGTATTTTAAAACGGCAAGCTACCTTAAAACATGATTTTTAGCGGACATTGTCACTAAAATACTCTCAAAAGTAGCACTTAGGGTGTTTGCTCTAATAAACAAATCTTTAAAGCATTGTAGTGAAAAAATACAATTTAATGGTATTTTACTGTAATTTACACCCAAAAAAATAATAATCACATTAAAAAATTAATATTTTTTTCGTTTATAAATGTAACTTATCAGTGGATAGCAAATGGTTTTTTTATAATACAAACAACTAAAGTGTGATAGAAACGGGGGTATATAAGTTGAGAAACATTAATCAATCCAGTATCAATGGTATTATTTGGAATTCATTCCTCTTTGCAACACTTTTCGACTTATTATTGCAATAAGAAACAAACAAACAGAGCCTCAAAAGACAGGCCTGGACAAGTATTGGTCTTGCTGAATTTCCTACTTGTTCTGTGTGGGGGTATAAACATCATGATGATCGAGCGCAACAAGCATAGGGATCCTGGTTTAAAGCTAATGTTAATATGCTCAAAATCCAAGTTTCCTAAACTGATATGTGGGGAGACAATAAGGAATGTGAAGCTACAAACTATATCATCAGAGAGGTGCGAAGCAACTGGGATTGATCGGACGAGGAGTCATTGAAGATATCAAAAGAAGGCATTTATAAATATAAGTGTTGCAAATCTAGTTAGGTTGCGCTTGATACATAAAATGGAAGATTACCAGGAATCCTCATATTCCGGGGAATATGATAACCGTGTATCCAATTCCAAGAAATCTTACATTACCATACTTGGTATATTTTAATCATCCATGATAATATATGAATACAACCGGCGACGGACAATGGGAGGTGCAGTTGGCGGCGGACAATGGCGGCCAGGACGGCGGCTGGAGGCGAATGTCAGACCGGAGGAAAACCGGAGGCCGGTGGCGAGGGAGACAGGAGGTGAATGCCCAACTGGCGACCGGCCAGCGGCGAGGGAGGCCAATGGCGAACGTCTGATCGGCGGTAGCCGGCAAGGGAGACCGACGGCGGCTAGCGAGAAAGGCCGGCAGCGAATGTCAGACCGACGTAAGGGGGTAAGGGAGGCCGGTGGTGAACTACAAAAAGCAAATCCGGCCGTAGCCTCCGGCCGGCGAACGGCCGGCGGCAAACTTTCGACCGGTGGCCGGTCGGTGGTGGCCGATGAGGGAGGCCGGCGTCGGTCTTGCCAGTCGGCAGGCGATGAGGGAGGCCGACGGCTGGTGGCAGATGGTCATGGCATATGTCGTGTTAGGTGGGCATATTTCATGGTAATTTAGGATATACACATGTTTTTGGCGGATTTGGATTCCTATAAAACAAGGTCATTTCATTACCACGGTAACGCAATATTCCCGAAAATACTTTTACACATAAACAAGTAAGATAATATTTCATGTGAATTCAGGACTACACTGCATCAACCCCAACCAAAAGCATCCTATAAATATACATTACTCTCTTGTGGATACGCGTACATTTTTATCTTTACATTTTTATCCATTTTCCTAAAAAAAACTGAAAGAAACTAATAAGACAAGCCTGTACAGGTGTTAGAATATCACTCGTTGAATTTGCTGCAGCCTGTTCTGTCCTGACATTACCCTGCCAACATTCGCTACCCCTCCTCCGAATCATCTGAAATGGGCCTACCACGCACTACTCGCTGAATTTCCTGCAGCCTGTTCTGTCCTGACATCAGCCTGCTAGGAGTCGCTACGCCTCCTCCGAATCATCTGAAATGGGCCCACCACGCACCCCGATCGCTACGTGTCCCCTCTCTCTCTTCACTCCACAGCTCACTACCCACGCCCTCTCTCTCTCCTCTTTCTCTCTATAGCGAAGACGAAGAAGCTGAACTTCTTTCAATAAACCCCCTCAAGGTATCATCTTTACACCCCACCCCCTTCCTTTACTATGCAAACCCTAGAAACAACCGAGCCCCAAACCCAGACCCTAGGGTTAGGGTTTGAGCTCGCGGCTGGCGATCTCGTTTGGGTGAAGGTCAAGGGCTGTCAATGGCGGCCTGGGATCGTCTACGACCCATCGGAAGCTCCCGATGGTGCCAAAAAGATCAATCGAAAGGACCCAAGCTCGATTCTTGTAGGTTTTTGGGGTGATGATGGCTTTGCTTGGTGCGATTCTTCTCGATTGAAGCCTTTTGTAGATAGTTTCGATCAGATTGTGAGATCGAACAGCTCGAAGAGCTTTAGGGCTGCTCTAGCTCCTGCTCTTGGTGAGATTGGTATGTACTTGGAGGCGCAATTGAGTTGTAATTGCTTGCCTCAAGAGGAAAGGAGTGGGATTTGTAAGTATTTAGGGAAGAATGTGAAGATTAGTAATTGCTCGGCTGAGGAATTTGTTCGGTTGGTTAGAGCTGTGGCTGTCGATGCATCGCTTGTTAATGCTCTTGAAATTGCAAAGCTACGGAGTTCGGTTGTAACTTTTCAGAGAGGATCGAATGCGGGTTATAGGAGAATGGCGATTGAGGAGTTGGTGGATGAGATCGATCCCGATGTTTCGGTTGAGATAGTCGAAGGAAAGGAAGAGGGAAATGAAAAGGGTTTGGTTAGTAGGAGGAGAGTATTGAGAGGGCCGGAGATTTCATCGGAGAAGAGCGATAGAGGTAGGAAGAAGAAGAGCATGGCGGTGCTCATTGCCCAAATGGATTTGGATTCGGTCGAGGCGAGCGATGATGACAAGGAGAAGAAGGAGATCGAGAAAGTTTTGGAAGTTGAGAAGGAAAAAGTTGATGATGGAGTTGAAGAGGATGAGGTTGGTTCAAGTAGAAGAGAGAGGAAGAAGAGCAAGTATCTTTCGCCACCTTATGCCTTTCCATCTTCCAGGAGTTTGGTTTCGCCCAAGAGCCCCAAGAGTCCGCGGCCTTTGCCTTTTGGGTCTACATCAACAGTTGTGAAGTGTGATACCGAGGAGTTGCATAAAGAAAAGGAGGAAAAGAGCAGTAGTCCTTTGTTCCAATTTAATGGGATTGATGTCAGGGAGGTGCTCTTTGAGTTTCTTGCATCGGCCGTGAACCCTCTTCATTTGAAACGGAATCGTTTAGGCAAGACAGTTGTAGGTTTCTTCAATGAATTTAGAAGCTCATTATATGCCAAGGATGCGGAATTGGTTGCTGAAAAAGGCGGCAGTAAGTCTGAAGGCAAGAAAATCGAGGGGAAAAGGGAAAGGAAGAGGAAGGATATCGATTATAGTGAAGGAGAAACTTTGGCTGATAAGTCTGATGATGGTAAGAAAACCGAGGTGAAAAGGGGAAGAAAGAAGAAGGATATGGTTAATGTTGAAGGAGAAACTCCGATCAATAATTCTGGAGAAAGTAAGAAAACCGAGGGTAAAGGGGGAAGAAAGAAGAAGGATATAGTTAATGTTGAAGGAGAAACCCCGAGCAGTAATTCTGGGGAAAGCAAGAAAACTGAGGGGGAAAGCAGAAGAAAGAGGAAGGATATAGTTAATGTTGAAGGAGAAACCCCGAGCAGTAATTCCGGAGAAACCAAGAAAACTGAAGGGAAAAGAGGAAGAAAGAGGAAGGTTATAGTTAATGTTGAAGCGGCGACTTTGATTGATAAGTCAATAGAAGGTAAGAAAAATGAAGGGAAAAGAGGAAGAAAGAAGAAAGATGAAGTAAATACAGATGGAGAAATTCCAGTAGAATTAAGTCAGCAGACAGCTGATCATTCAGAAGAAAAAGATAAAGCTGCTTCAAAGATGAAGTCAATGAAAGAAGGGGGCAAAAGAGGAAGGAGAAAGGCCGATGCTGGTCAGAATATCAATGGGAATTTGAACTGTGAGACTATGAATAGTAAAGATGGGCCTATTATTGATGTTCCAATAAATTTGGAAAGCAAAATTACCAATGGGTCTGAAGAGGTTAAATCCAAGAAGAAGGAGAACAACATCAAGAATTCTACTAATCATGAGGAGCCAGCAGCTATTCTATTGACATTTTCACCCGGAACCACTCTACCTTCCAAAGAAAATATCATATCTGCATTCAGTAAATATGGCCCCATAATCCAATCAGAATCCGAATTGCTAAAAGAATCCAATACTGCAAAAATTGTGTTCGGGAAAAGTCCAGATGCAGAAAAGGCATTCAATGATAGAAGTGCTGCCCTGGGCTTGCCAGTTGCTAGTTATCGACTCCGATATCTTGCAGAAAAATTAAGCTCGCCTTATATTAGGAAGCGTCCGCTTCCTTATATTAGGAAAAGCCTCGAGAAAATGATATCTAGTTTAAGTGGCTCGGCACCAGAGACAAGGGACAATCTTGTTGGTGACATGCAGGGGCTTTTGACGAAGGTTGACAAGATGCTGACTGAGTCAACCCCTGGTACATCCAATTAGTTTGATATATTAAACTTTTTATATAAAAAGATTTGGTTCTTAGATCTATTAGCTTTATAGAGCAGCTTTATAGAGCAGCTCCTTCTGTTTACTGTTTTGTATAATAAATGCTTTGTATTTAAGCTTGTTCTTGTCTGAATATTGATACCATGTAGAGGTTGGCTCCTGTGCATTGTAGGATATATTTGTCAGAGGCTCCTGCTTCCTTGTTTTGAGTCAGTGCTATTTTCTAATGCTTGTCCATTTTTCTCCTTGAATATTTCCTTAGGTCATTAGAAATTGTCTTTAGTAACGCAATCCATTGGTTGTCTAATGTGTTTTCCTCTTATAGGAAATGCTTAAATTGATGTGGTGGTGTTACTTTTCTTCTTGCTGTGCAGCTATAGCAAGGTCATTACTCATTAGACCATTTATAGAAATCCTAATGAAATAATCATAAAACCTACACGATTTTTGGAGCGGATCATTGTGGATATGAATATTTTTGTCTCAAATGTTTAACGGTGTTTTCACGAGGATTGGTGAACTGCTTGGTTCTCATCTTCTAGTTCGGTCCATATTTGTTATGTGACATTTCGGGTGCTGTCACCTGCTGTCTTTTTTTACTGGTTCCAAGCATGGACTCGGATGCAAATTGTAAGATGTTCCTAAATTATAGGTCATCAAAATGGTCACACCGTTTGAGTTGATCTACATCCTATATTTTGCCTAGAAACACTGGTAATCTGCAGTTTTTAAGAGCAGATCAAACAGCCACAAAATTGACAGCATAAGCAAGCATAGGGTGTTTTGATTCCACCAAAAAATGGTGTATAAGAGACATTAAATATTAAGGACATGGATTATCAATTTGTTCGCACCAAACCATAGATCTAAATTGCTTATTGCTGCATATCTTATTGTCTACTTCAAGTAGAGTGGAAGCAGCAACCATCTCTTGGGATGAACTCTTAGCCAGTTATACTTCCACCTATCTTTAAAAGATGATGACAATTTATGCTCTGTTAACATTTTTAAAACTAATTATGAATTTAAATTATCAGTATCCCCCCCCCCCTTGTTTGTAATGGGTTGGAATTAAGTTATTTGGATGATTGTCTTCTTTCCATGGAGCCGTTGTTATATATTCCCCTATTTTGTTCGTGTTCTCACTGTTTGAAGCGTATCAGTCACTTGACTATTTTATTCAGTTCGCATGCTTCCAAAAATTATGTTTTAATGATAATTCTTTATATTTATAGGCGAGTTTGGAGAAAAGGAATTTAGTTATTGGGAAAAGGGGAAGAAGGTGTTTCATGAGTCGGTACTCAGTACATAACTACCATGTTTTTGATTCATCATTATAATTGCTGATGGTTTCTAACTTCATATGAACTAATGGTATATCATGTGCGCAATTCCAGTTTTTGACTTCTGTTGGCTGTCTCAACTCTAAAGATTTTAGTTATATAAACGCATCATATATGGTGCCACAGAATATCTGCTAATAGAGGATCTAGACATAAAAATAAACCATCAGATTCAGTGTCATTTTTTTGAAAAATACCGATATTCAATATCCATCCCTGACTTACCATAGAACTATCAAACCCCTACGTTTTCTGTTTTGAAACTATTGATTTACAACGTGGAATTGTTTCGTTCCAAAGCTATAAATTTGACGTTTCGACAACAATTTCAACTTGGACATATTTCTAGCGCATATTAAATTGAAAGATAGCTCTTTAATTTCCATAACAGCTACCTCGCAGCCAACAATTACTTGACGCGCATATTCTTATTTGTTTTAAGTATTTGAATATAGCTAGTAATAACAGTCTTTGAAAATAACCATTTGTTCCATCACATATCGTTTCTGAAGAAGTCTACCTTTATCATACCTCTTTTTGTTCCAATTGACACACCACATTCCCGATTTCGTTCCATGTCCGTTTTAGGCAACTCTGAAACATCAGTTTAAAATGTTGATCAGCAAGGCTAGCCAAAGTATATAAAGAGATACCTGAATACCGAAATACTTACCAGAACATAAAATTAAATGATCTAATGCATACAGAATCTATTTAATTTGCATTATGCTGCATCATAATCAACAAGATATGATTTTATATGCATTCTTATTCTTAGGTGGGAGAGGGGGGGGGGGATCGAATGTTGAACTCATTCCCCATCCTGGTCCATACTCTTTATTATCAAATAGTGATGGTGATTTCACCATTTGGTATCTGCATCTGTATCCATCAGAAGAAAACAAATACAAATATAGTAATAGAACAAATACGAATATAGTAATACATATGCCCGCTCCATTTACATCCCTGTTATAGTATTTACTAATGTAGGTTTTGAATTTTATCTTATTTAATATTTGATCTATATATTATTTCTTCGATTTGGCTGATGTCCAATTCTTTGTGTGTGTAGATCTGTAGCTCAATATTTTTGTTGTCTTATGTGTTTGTGCTCAAATCTATTTTATGGACTTGCCCCCCCCCCCCCCCCCCCTTCCCTAACTTATTCGATGAGGTTACTCTATATTGAATGCTAGCTGAGGTTGTCTTGTCCAATTTTGTACATCGCAATGCTATTAGAAGATATGTTTGTCTATAAATGGATTCAGGTTAATATTCAAAATTAACTCAATTGCAATTGGGTTTGGTCCTGCCTAGTTTATCTACCACCAATTGGATTCACATTTTTCATATGAACTTAGTTTGCTTTGTAACATTGTGCTGTAGCTTTCACTAAATTTTAGTGTTCAAACATTAGAAGTTTCTACCAAGGATCGAATTATGTTTGTTGCCATACATTGTGATCAATGCTGATTCTTACCTGATGATCTTATAGAAGATGCAGATATTAGTTGTCTAGATATATTTTGCTAGCACGGTGTCTATTGTCAACACATAACATGATCATTATTTTGCAATTTATTTACGAGGGTACAGAGTATATATATTTCCTACTTTGGCTGCCCTAAAAGCCACCTGTCCGTTGATTTTTCCGACAACTGACCATGTCCTAAACTGTGTATCCATTTTATTGTTTGTGCAGTCTGTAACATGTGAAACCCTGAGTAATGGAACTCTGTAACAGATGATTTTATCGATCTTTCTGTTAGAAATACCTTGATCGTTTTGTTGTATTTATTGCGAAATCACATAAAGCAGTTTTACTCTGTTCCAGTGTTCGAATGAACATATAATTGATTCAACATTTAGCTTACCAGCAGCTTGCAATTATTTCTTTTCAAAATTTCACTAAATTACCATGAACTATCAGCACATAGATAAATATAATGAACTGTACAGAATTGGAGGTAAATTTCATGAGCTTAGTGGGCTGTGAATAAATACCACAAACTTTCTGCCTTCTTCCAATTTAAGTCCATGAAGTTTGTTGGGCTCTGCAAGGAAAACAACAAAAATCACAAGTGCTGGACTTAGTTTTGTACAGGTGATTCTTTGCCCTATGCTGGTCTTCTTGCTTTTATTTCCTTTCTTCTCTTTACAGTTAAATACCATTATGTTTCCATCTTCAATGTGTTAGGGCGAAGACCTTTGATCATTTTATCAACCCTGTTTTGTTCCGCTTGGTTTTTTGTAAAATAAAACTCTGCACTGAAAATTTCCACAAGGCAACATCAACAAAGCTTCATTGCAATTTTTTGGCTGATTCTATGACCGCGGAATATATGACTACATTTTCCGAGTTCATCATGAAAAAAGAAAGGTAAATTGCAAAAATGTATCTGTTTTTTGTGTTTGATACCATGAACTAATTTTATAGCAGATTGCTACCATCAACTACTATCTCCGGTTGCAACTTACTATCATGAAAAATGCGAACGTTAAGTCAACAATTTTTGTAGATCTTTTCTTTTTTACCCTTATTCTTCTTCTTCCTTCTTCAAAGAAGAAAAAACCGAAGAAAAAAAAATTCTCTCCATCGATCCACTGGAGGAGGCCGGAGACGAGGGAGTGGCCGACGAAGCCCTCATCGGAGAGGAAGGTGCGGGTCATGGAGATCAAGCAGGGCCCTGAAGCGGCGCCGCCCGTGGTCATAGCCCTTGTTGTAGCCGTCATCCCAGGCGAGGAGATCGTCGGCGAAGCTTTGCTGCCAGAAGATAGCATAGGTCCAGGACTCGCAGGAGGTATCAATTAGGGGCTGGAGATGCAACTGGAGGTTGTCGAGGAAGCGGAGCTGGTCTGGACGGGAAAGGAGGCCAGGAGGGAGGAGGAGAGGTCAATAGACGACGACCACACCAGGATGGAGGAGTTGTCGCCGCTCCACAGATTCATTGTTGCGAGATCTAGGAGGATCGGACGGGTAGGGGGATGGGGAGGTTAGGGGCTGGGGCGAGAATGGGTGTGTGTGTGGTTTTGGGTCGACGATGGGAAAGGTGAGGGAAGGAGGTCGGGGAAGGAAAGGGGAGATTGTGGCAAAGGATCGAGGGAGGGGGAGAGGAGCTGGGATGGGGAAGAGGCCGGAGACGGCGATGAAGGTGATGAAGATGAAGAGAAGGAAGAAGATGATGATGATGATGAGAGTCGGTGATGGTTGTTGCGGCGGAGGGAGGAGGAGGTTTTTTTATTTCTTTTTCTTTCTTTATTTTTTTCTTTTTTGAAATTGAAGATAAATCGATGGTATAACGGTTCATTCATGCACAATTTTTAGCGCCGTGTGGTAGTTATGTCAAAAAAAAGTTCGTGGTAGCAATTTCTAATTATTAAAGTCCATAGTATCAAACGCAAAAAACGTGGTGATAGTTCATGGTACATTTTTGCAATTTACCCTAAAAAGAACTATTACTGATTTTTTTTAAATGAAAGTTTATTATATTCACAGTAATTAATAGCAATTTTACTTTGTTCCAGCCTTTCATTTTTTCTCCTTCGGTAATGTTATTTTTCCTTTCCTCTTCCGTCTTCAAATAATGTTCACTCAATCTGCTTCAAGTTTCTTGAAGTATCCTGAAGTGGCTTTTGTTGCGTATTCGCAATAGTGGCATCGTATCATTCATATCTAACCATTTTTCCATCAGACTTAGAATGACATATATCACATTTGTGCAGCAGAAGCAACCAAGAAAACAAAGCGAAGTGCAACTGTTTGGAACATATTTGTGGAAAATTTAGACAAGAGGTTTGGTTTTCCATTGACAACAATACAAACTAGAATTTATTTGTAGGACCCTTGGAACGGTACAAATCTCTACACTTAGATCTGCCTGCAATAATAGTTGATAGGAGCATATATAGGAGTTGATTTTTGATTCTCAATTTTGGCCGCAAGTGTGATAGCTCTTATAGCATGCAACCATGCTTTGCTCTATTTTTCCTTAGAGTTAATTAATGGCATCATTTTGTTTTGGGAGGTGACAACAGTAGACCTATATAATTAAGAAAACTTGGATCATGCGAATTATCTTGTATTGTATTCTTCTCTACTGTTATTGAAGATGCACCATATTGGCGATTCATCAAGATCAAGGCACGTTGCAGATGACGTGTCCCAGAACCAAAAAAAAGGCCAACAGGGGCCGACCAGGTGTACCCAACCCGCAAGCTCTAGCTGGCTCTTCTCATAGCCCCCTTGAAACTGGCCTCCTCGGCCTCTCAGCTCGCCCCGAGCTGCCACCAGACCAAGACTCATCGGCCCTCTTGCTCATCTCCGAGCTCCCCAGCTGAGGCTATCTTCCTCGGTCCCTCCGACCGACCAACTCCACCACTCAGGCGTAACCGCCGCTCCGCAAATCTCGCCATGCGCAGATTCTCCGCCAGCAACATCCCACGTTCCACGCCATCACGATCCCCATTTATGGGCGATCCGCTCTTTACGCGGACGTGACGTCGGGAGCGTAACTGCCGGCGAGATCCTCGCGCCTGCTGCTGCGTGCTGCCGCCGCTATAAAAAAACCCATCACAGAGGAGTCAAGTAAGCCATTCTTCACTCTTTTAAGCCGTTACTCTGCTCGGATATCATCACTAACTTGATCGTCGGAGGGTCCTTGGTGGTACCAAACTACCCCGGGACTTCTTTGCAGGTACTCAGCACCAAACTCCTCATACCACCCCTTCTTCCAAAACCCATTGAGACCCACATGCAACAGAAGATAACCATCCAAGTCCACCGGGAGATCAACGGAAGAGAACATCTGACGGAGACCCGAAAAGGACCTCCATCAGTTGGCGCCGTCTGTGGGGACAGAAACTCCACAAAAGACAAAGTTGGCCTTTCGATCTCCATCCCCATGGCAAGCGATCATCCTGAAGATCCAGATACCAGCCGCCGCCTCCCCCTCACCGGAGGCGCGGGTGAACCTCCTCCGGCGACCGTCATCAACGTCCTCGCCGGCCGAATAGACCGACACCCCCTCCCTTGACGGGGTCGCACAGAGGAGGCTCGCCACGGCGGCTCGAGGGCCACCTCGCCCAAGGATCTAAACCCTCACTAAGAGGCAGCCCAACAGCTACCCTGCTCGGCTATCCATGGCGGGTAGCTTCCCTACCGCAACGCCAGGGATCAGAAAGTCCTCCCGGAGGCAGTCGAGCCTGAGAATCTCTCGCTCGGCTATCCCTGGCGGGTAGCTTCTCTACCGCAACGCCAGGGATCAGAAAGTCCTCACAGAGGCAGCCCAGCAACTACCCTGCTCGGCTATCCCTGGCGGGTAGCTTCCCTACCACAACGCCAGGGATCAGAAAGTCCTCCCAGAGGCAGTCGAGCTCGAGGATCCCTCGCTCGGCTATCCCTGGAGGGTAGCTTCCCTACCGCAACGCCAGGGATCAGAAAGTCCTCCCGGAGGCAGTCGAGCCCGAAGATCCCTCGCTCGGCTATCCTTGGCGGGTAGCTTCCCTACCGCAACGCCAGGGATCAGAAAGTCCTCCCAGAGGCAGTCGAGCCCGAGGATCCCTCGCTTGGCTATCCCTGGCAGGTAGCTTCCCTACCGCAACGCCAGGGATCAGAAAGCCTTCCCAGAGGCAGTCGAGCCCGAGGATCCCTCGCTCGGCTATCCTTCAGGACAAAAGCCCTTGCCAAGAGGCACCGGGCAGTAGCCCTGCCCGGCCAAGGGTCCTTGGTAGGCTTCTTACAGCCTCATAGCTCTTCCCGCGCTAAGAACCAAAGTCCTCCCAGAGGCAGTCGAGTCCTTGCTTAGCTATCCCCGGCTGGTAGCTTTCTACCACAACCGACAGGGATCAAAGTCCTCGTCAAGAGGCACTGGGCAGTAACCCTGCTCGGTCCCCGTCCTTAAGGATCAAAAGTCCTCCCAGAGGCAGTCAAGCCCGAGTATCCCTCGCTCGGCTATCCCTGGCGGGTAGCTTCCCTACCGAAATGCCAGAGATCAGAAAGTCCTCCCAGAGGCAGTCGAGCCCGAGGATCCCTCGCTTGGCTATCCCTGGCGGGTAGCTTCCCTACTGCAACGCCAGGGATCAATGCCCTCGCCGAGAGGTACCGAGCGGCTACCCTGCTTGACCATCCTTCGCAGGCCTCTCATGGCCCCTCCGGCGTCAAGAATCAAAGCCCTCATAGTGAGGCCGCCGAGTTCCTTCCTGCTCGGCGCATCCCCAGCGGGTATCCTCCTACCCATCAGACGCTGATGGTCTGAAGCCCTCATCGCGAGGCCGCCGAGTTCCTTCCTGCTCGGCGCATCCCCAGCGGGCATCCTCCTGCCCATCAGACGCTGATGGTCTGAAGCCCTCGTCGCGAGGCCGCCGAGTTCCTTCCTGCTCGGCGCATCCCCAGCGGGTATCCTCCTGCCGATCAGATGCTGAAGATCTCAAGCCCTCATCGTGAGGCCGCCGAGTTCCTTCCTGCTCGGCGCATCCCCAGCGGGCATCCTCCTGCCCATCAGATGCTGAGGATCTCAAGACCTCATCGTGAGGCCGCCGAGTTCCTTCCTGCTCGGCGCATCCCCAGTAGGCGTCCTTCTGCCCATCAGACGCTGAGGATCTCAAGCCCTCATCGCGAGGCCGCCGAGCCCCTTTCTACTTGGCGCATCCCCAGAGGGCATCCTCCTGCCCATCAGATGCTGAGGATCTCAAGCCCTCATCGTGAGGCCGCCGAGTTCCTTCCTGCTCGGCGCATCCCAGCGGGCATCCTCTTGCCCATCAGACGATGATGGTTTGAAGCCCTCATCGTGAGGCCGCCGAGTTCCTTCCTGCTCGGCGCATCCCCAGCGGGCATCCTCCTGCCCATCAGATACTGAGGATCTCAAGCCCTCATCGTGAGGCAGCCGAGTTCCTTCCTGCTCGGCGCACCCCCAGCGGGCATCCTCTTGCTCATCAGACGCTGATGGTCTGAAGCCCTCATCACGAGGCCGCCGAGTTCTTTCCTGCTCGACGCATCCCCAGTAGGCGTCCTCCTGCCCATCAGACGCTGAGGATCTGAAGCCCTCATCGCGAGGCCGCCGAGCCCCTTTCTACTCGGCGCATCCCGGCGGGTAGCTTCCTACCCAGCAAAGACAAGGATCAAGGTCCCCCTTAGAGGCAGCCGAGCGGCTTCCCTGCTCAGCTATCCCTGGCCGGTAGCTTCCCTACCAGCAACGCCAGGGATCAAAGCCCTCGCAAGAGGCACCTGAGCGGCTACCCCGCTCGGTCATCCCAGGCTGGCGGTTGCCTACCTACGACGCCAGAGATCAAAATCCTCGCCAGGGGGCAACCGCGCAGCTTCACTGTCCGGTTATCCCTAGCAGGCCTCCTGCGGCCCCTCCAACGCTAAGGATCAAAGTCCTCCTTAAAGGCAGCCGAGCGGCTTCCCTGCTCAGCTATCCCCGGCCGGTAGCTTCCCTACCGCAACCCCAGGGATCAAGGCCCTCGCCAAGATCAACCGAGCAGCTTCCCCGCTCGGTCATCCCCAACAGGCATCCTCCTGCTCAACAGACGCTGCGGGTTTGTAGCCCTCGTAACGAGGCCACTGAGCCCGTCACATGCACCAGATCCGAAGCCCCGACAAGAGACATCAGGTCTATCCAAGTCTAAGTGATCCCCCCTCGACTTTGGGGCCACGGAGATGCCTCCTTCTCAGAAAAGGCTTGACAGCCCGGGGACGCGTCCCGACGAAATCTTAGGAGGGAGCTCACCCCGGACGGCCCGGCAGTCCACTCTTGACCCGACCCGCCAGCTGGTCGGGACAAGAGTGGGGGGATAATGATGATGCTCCATATTGATGACCCATCAAGATCAAGGCACGTGGCAGATGACGTGTCCCAGAACAAAAAAAGGGCCCACAGGGGCTGACCAGGTCATCCGGGTACCCGACCCGCAAGCTCTAGCTGGCTCTCCTCATAGCCCCCTTGAAACTGGCCTCCTCGGCCTCTCAGCTCGCCCCGAGCTGCCACCGGACCAAGACTCATCGGCCCTCTTCCTCGTCTCCGAGCTCCCCAGCTGAGGCTATCTTCCTCGGTCCCTCCGACCGACCAACTCCACCACTCAGGCGTAACCGCCGTTCCGCAAATCTCGCCATGCGCAGATTCTCCGCCAGCAATATCCCACGTTCCACGCCATCACAATCCCCATTTATGGGCGATCCGCTCTTTACGCGGACGTAACGTCGGGAGCGTAACTGCCGGCGAGATCCTCGCGCCTGCTGCTGCGTGCTGCCGCCGCTATAAAAACCCCCATCACAGAGGGGTCAAGTAAGTCATTCTTCACTCTTTTAAGCCGTTACTCTGCTCGGCTCTCATCACTAACTTGATCGTCGGAGGGTCCTTGGTGGTACCAAACCACCCCGGGACTTCTTTACAGGTACTCGGCACCAAACTCCTCATACCATCCCTTCCTCCAAAACCCATTGAGACCCACACGCAACAGAAGATAACCATCCAAGTCCACCGGGAGATCAACGGAAGACAACATCTGACGGAGACCCGAAAAGGACCTCCATCAGTTATGGTCATTTTGTGTGCTTAATAGTCTGAAGGGATCCACGTCCCAATAGATCGATATCGGTAAAATTCATCATCAATGATAGTTCTGACAAAAATTGTGAAAATCTTATAATGCAACATATCTCTATATATAATGCAATACCCTTGGTTAGATCTCTATATATAATGCAAATACCTTTGGTTAGAGATCTACCCTTCTTCACTTTTTCTAGAAAAAATGAAAAAAAAAATGCTTACCTCTCTAGCCCTCCACATCATCTCTTTCACCTCTCAAGCCCCCATCTCATCCCTTCCTTTTTTTGAAAATAAATAAATAAATAAATAATACTCTAGAACCCTCCATATTTCTCTTCCTTTCTCAAATTTTTTAAACACGTGCAACGCAGGTGCATAAATTCTAGTGTGTGTATATATATATATATATATACATATATCAAATACAAATACAAATACAAATTATTCTTCTACAAAGCAAACACATATTCCTTCCCAACAAAAGCTCAGACATATCTTTACTTCAAACATATTACCACCCAATACTTACCAAAAGTAACAAAAGAAAAAAAAAGGTCATAGCATCATAGTTCCCTCCATTCTCCCATTCAAACTTCCTTCTAAATAAAGTTACAACTCAACACACATTAATCTTTACCTAACATTAGGAAAATGCAGATAGGTAATGAATCACATAGCAGCCGAAGAAGGCCCGTGCCCATGCACGTTTCCGTTCATCATCCCCGTCCACAATGCTCCGTATCCGTACATATCACCGCAGCCCTGCTCCGGCCACTCAAGCGACAACATCTTGTTCCCAGGCTTCACCTCAGCTTCATGCATCTCCTCGACGATCGGGAACCCCATCTGATTCAGCATCATCCCGTTATAACCGCTCTCTCCCATCCCGATCTCACAGCTACTAAACAACTGCAGATCAATCAATGGCTGATGAGGCATCTGATGGTGCACGCTGACGCAGTTTCTCATTGTTGGTTGCAGCTCACTGGGTTTCTTGACAGCGGACGAACGTTTGTTCTTGCGGCAGCCGCCGCCGACAGGGACGTTGCGGAGGGAGCCTCCCTTTGTCCAGTAGCGGCGGCAGGTCTTGCAGAAGTAGCGCGGCTGGGACAGGCTGTAGTTGTTGTAGTAGCAGAACTTCGTGTGGGTAGAGTCGCAGCGCGGGCATTTGAGGGCATGGTCGTGGGGCGGGCGGAGACGGCGTTCCAGGAGCGGTTGAGAGGGTTTTGCGCAGGAGAGGAGATCGATTGCGGAAGGGGAGGAGGTGCTAGAGTTGTCCAGGCTGACGGGGTCGGAGTTCACAATTCCCTGCATTTAGACAAAACCAATACTCTCTTAGGACAAAAGAGCAAACACATAAGATTTTAAGTCTCTGTAGTTGCATCAAAATTTGGAATTTGTGAAAATTGAGAAAAATATTTTAAAATCCTATTCCAACATATAAAGTTGGAGGGGGTATATTTTAGCTACATATTGGGCTTCATTAATTCAATATCTTTATGATTTTTGAAATAATTTTGGATGGTAAAGTACAAAATGTGGCAATTGATATTAATTTTTATAGCAACTGGAAAGAGAGAAAGAGATGCAGCTTCTTATGATCTTATCATTGTATGGTGCTTTTCATGCTACAGCCTTTTCTTTTTCCCTTGGTTTTAGCAAATTCTATATATACTAGAGGGGACATCTTATGATTGATATCTTCTAGTAAACTTTTTGGAGGGAATTGTGTTTGAATTTACTGTGAGTACTGTAAAATCTTTATCAATTTTGGAGTAGAAAAGTAACAGAAAGTACTTGATTAATTTCTTGACAAATGTTTTACATTATAATAAAAAGCAGAGGTGGAGAGCAATTTTCTTATGAACAGAGTAATATATTTAATGCTAATTATGCCTAGGGTTTCCATGAACAGAGTAATATATGTATAAGGTACTGTTGAACTGAATTGTTCTTTTGTTGCCCAGAGGATATATATATATATATATATATATATATATATATATATATATATATATATATATATATAATGTAATTGGTTCAAATTAATTAACATGGTGAAAAATATGGTTCCATATGTTGCAGATTCTTTAAACAACTTATATATATCATTTTCTATATCTTGATGTCTCTTAAAAAAAATTAATATAAAGTATCATAAAATATATGCATGGTATACAGAAAAGAAAAGAAGAGGCATGTAACTTCCCATGAAGAATCGTCTACATATATAGCTTCTCTCACATAAATATACAACTAAAATATTCTTCTTCTATGTATATAAACTGTAATCAATCATCTACTACATTTTTCAAACAACAATTAACAAATATAATAATATATATAAGTAATTTAATGAACAATTAATTAAACATGGAGTTTAATTAGTTACCTTGAACCAGTAGTCTGAGGTATCCATGCACACCTGCATTGAAGGAGTGGTAGTTGCCATTTCATCAACCAAAAATATAAATAATTGGAGAATGAAGAAGGAAGATATATATATGTATAAAGTATAGTTCAAATAAATTTAATTATAAACACTTAATTGTTAAGTAGATGCCATGCATATATATGATATGAGTTTTTTGAAGGGGGATCAAGAAAGAGGCTTAAGCGAGGAGGGAGCAAGAAGAAGAAACTTATAGAAATGATGTGAAATTGATTGGCTCTCTCAGCCTTGGCTTCATGAAGATATATTTAAGGATCGAAATGTGAATACTAGCTAAGAAGGGAGATAAAGTTGGTGGAGAGAGAATCGAGGCAGCGACTGCTTGTCTCATTCTTGTAGACCCACTTGTGGGCCCCACACTGTCGGATAAGTGTCGGCTGATCATAAGTGCATGTGTGTGTGAGAGAGAGAGAGAGAGAGAGGGAGGCATGCTTCAAACCCTAGGTTGAGTTCCCATTGTATGCCTGTGTAATTTTATCCACTAAATGATTTAAACTATCGTTTACAAATGGATCTTGGGTGATAAAATGGTCTATTTTATTTTGCAAACCATCCGGTCAGACCATATACAAAATTTTCTAAGAATTATGAAATTTGGTGTATCTATATACCTTCACTTATAACCGAGGAGAGGCGGATGCCTCACCTAGTGATTTACGTATACATACCTCTATTGGTAATATATTACTGAAATAAATAAATAAAAAATCACTAATAAAAAACAAAATTTAGGTTATGTGGATGGATAGACTGTTAGAGATATAAAGCATATAATGATAGGAGGTTTTGGAGTTCGATTCCATCAATGATCATATATTAATGTTTAATTTTAAAAAAAAATATCCTTCTAGGAAATAATGAATCCCTTTGCAATTTTCCCTTTCCAATTCCTTCGTATTTCTTATGTAAATTTAAAATTCATTCTCGCTGTAAAAGGATACTGCTAACATAATGCAAATTGATATCAGATTTTTGCAATTACTTCATACATTTTAGACAAAAGCAATTACCGCATGCTTGTAAAAGCTGGCGTTGACTAAATATATTATATTGTGGTCAAGTTATAAATGAATTAACTAAATACACATATAAAAGGAATATCAATGTCTAAACTGAATATAAGTCCAAGTTTAATAGTTATAGAGTTAGTTGTATTGATTGTCTTTTCTTTTAGTAAGTTAGTATTGAAAAATTTTCATCCTACCTGACTTATAATACTGGATCTGCCACTGACCTTAAATGATGGAGATCAAGATGGGCAAAGCCGATCGTGCAAAAGAAAGAAAAAAAAGTGGTGTATCGGAGTAATTTATCGTATGATGTATCTTATTTTCCCTAATTAAAGTTTTATTTAAATATCAAGATCCCTTCATCCCAAGTAGTATCAAACATATAAACTACCTAAAGTGAGCTTTAGAGAATCATACATAATTATGATTGTGCATGTTATGATTATTACATATCTAGGTTATTAAAAAAAAGTCAAGAATTTTAGGCTAGAGGCTATAGTGGCCAGAGCCTAAGCTCGTCCATGGTAAATGGCCAGAGGTGTCAAACTATCGGCATGTAGATGATGGCAGATATGGTATACAACAGGTAAGGGTTAAAGCTGAACGGATGCTAACTTTTATGTTCATCAACAAATACATATAAGTCGCGAAATTGGATGGCTATTTACATGATACACGGTCAAACTTAATTAATTAAAGCCCAACCAATTTTATATAATCATTGCATTAATGAAAAAACTATAAACCAACACAAAATTTAAAACATAGACATAACAATAACGAAGTTACAACTAAAAATAATAAATTTAAACCCAAAGCCTTCATATGGAATAAATGTAGGATGCAGTTTCTTGACATGAAAGTTAATAGTTGTATCATATAGGAAAACGGATGAATAATCACCCGATTAAACAAACCAAGAAAACTTACCTGATATGAGTAATTCTGATTCATAACATGTGTTTTGAGGCCCGTTCTTGGCACCTCTGCGCACACGCGGTGGGCCCCAAGCTTCAAACCAGTTTCATCTGGGGATTGGAATCTGACACGTGTCAGCAGATCTGAAGCGGTACGGGTGGAAACCTCGAGACTCGTGAAAAAGACGGCACCAAACCGAAAGCAAACTCCAGCTGGGCCCCACTTCTCTCTGACCGCAGACCTTTTCTCTTTCTTGGTACCTTCCCTCTCGTCGCAAGCAAAGGATCGATTCCTCACGTGCCCCCCCCTCACGCGCCCCTCACGCGAGACTCCCACGTGGCTGCCTCCTGTTTATCGGCGTCTCGGCGAAACGCGAATTAGGCGACGACTGCGCGTGCGTGGTGTTTTGGTGCGTAGCGATTCGTTTTTCCGCCACCAACAGCGCGCACACCGACCGATTCTGACGACTTATGGCGATATGTCGGACTACGTTTTCTTCGTTTCTCTGGTCTTTGGTATTTGAGTGGGTATTGGTTGCTGTTTTGATCATGTTCTCTCTTTGCCCAAAATATGCAAGCAAACAAACAGACCAATGAGTAATGAAGATGACCGTGAACCCAACTCGGCTGGTCACAGCACTTTCCTTCTATTCGTCCTTCCCCATGAGAGACGGTGCTCATAATTTAATGCGTTCGGCGCAAATTCGTTGATCTGTTTCGTGTGTGTGATGTGTGTGGGTAACACTTACCTACGAGCCAATTCAAAAAATAAAAAAATAAAGTACAGCCGGCCGATCACAAAATAATAAAAATAAAATAAAATAAAGTGATCGCATACAGCGGTTACATCAAAATTTAGATTTTACCAATTATACTTGTAACAAAGTCACTCTATTGGCATAATATAGCAGTGTATATTTTTCTCATAAATTATACAGGTAATGGACGGTAGGATCTCCTTCAGATGTTGTCCTCCGTCGATCGTTCGATGGCGGTCTTTGACGGCTGAAATTTGATTGGGAGTTGCTGGGTGTGGATCTCAATGGTTGATGTTGGATGCCGAGCTACCTGCAAATATTTTCGACCTGAAACTAAAAAGGCAAAAAGAACAAAAAAAGAAAAAAAAAATAAGAAGTCCTGAAGTGGGTGACCACTATAGGACCCTCCGACGATCAAGTTAAAGCTGAGAAATAGGTGCAGAGTAGCAACGTATTGAGATATAATTCAGATCCCTGAGTCGTCTGAGAGGAGGGTTTATATAGGGGTCGCTTGGAGCGAGTACGTACGAGATATCAACCGTCGGTTACGCCCCCACGTTATTCTCGTCTTTAATGGCGGGATGCGCCCCTTAATGGAGGGATACACCCATTAATGGAGGGATGCGCCGGCGTGGGACGCGGATCGTAGAGAGGTGGATATCTCATCCCGGCGATATACGCGGAGCCGTTGCGGGGCGCATGTGATCCGCGCTCTTGGTTAATTGGGGAGGCCGAGGAAGCTCGGCATGTCAAAGGCTCGGAGACGAGCAAGGAGACTGAGAAAGGTCGGAGACGAGCTGCTGGTAGTTTCCTAGATGAAGGTGGTATGTATTCAGGAAGGTCTCTCGAAAGGTCGGATACGTTACTCGAGAAGAGGACCCCGAGGAATCCTCATAATGCAACCCATCTATTCCACCTCTGTAGTCTTCGAGACACGTCATCTACCACGTGTCGTAATCTGAGGAGACACCACTTGTGAGCATCATCATTATCCCCCCACTCTCGTTCCGACCTATTCATGGGTCGGGTCGAGAGTGGCCTGCTCGGTTTTCTTTCGTTCATTCCGGCGCCAAGGAATCATAATGCGGGTCGTCCGGGAACGGCATGGCGTTTGGTGGTTACGTCGTTTTGATCTTTGGGCCCACGTGTCTCCTCGTCGTTCGCCTGAATCTTCGCGCATATCCCCGATGGCGTCAGCGGATCAATGAAATGATCACGCTTTAAAGAGGGAGCACCGTTCCAGCCGATCGCCAGTTGGGATACGGGCCACGTGTTGGACGTCGGTTGGCGGCAGCGACAGAATGTCTCTGACTCCTGTAGTCGAAAAGACGTCCCCAATGGCCGATCGCCATGTGGAGCCCCGCCGGTTGCTGGACGCGACGTTTCGTTTTGGCGGGAATCAATCAGGGCCTTAGGATGTTCCCCTTTGGAGTGTATAAATAGGAGGGGATTATCCTAGAGAGATCATCTCTCGTGACGAATTATACCTTTACTGCCTTGATCGCTCCGAGCAGACGTACGAGGCGGTGATAGACCGCGTGAAGGTACACTTTGGTCGCCTACTTCCCCGGCGATCTGCTCTCCTCCAAATGCTTCTTTATGCAATCTGGAGGAGGTCCCCGAGTTTGCACAACGCCCTGACTCCGCAGCTGAGGGACGAGTCATTTGACAAGGTGCACACGCTCTACCACCTCGGCCTGATCTCGCAGAGCAGGCGGGAGCGATCTGTCACGCCCCGCTTCCCAAAAATACGGAGTACGAGCGGTGACAAGTCTAGCCATGCTCCTGCGGTCAAGGAAATATCCTGTCGTAGTCACACTTCAGCTTCTAGCATTGCGTGATAATCAATAATCAATGCACAGGTAATGAGAAATGCAGTCACTGCTTCTACCAAACGGATATAAAACTAACCAGATAGAGATCAAGGGAAAGATAGCGCTGGCGTCGCTAATCTAGATGTCCGCAATATCCTCTAGGTACGACAGATCCTGATCCGAGCTAAGTCAACTTCTCACTCTGAGCATGCATACTCAGGTCGTCAGAGCGACATAGTAGCAATATAAATAAATACATATGTAAACACGTGCAATGATGATAAACATGAAACAGTAAACATGGAGTGATGACATGAGCATGAAGTAACCAGTACGGGTAAACAATAAAGCAGGTATATCGAATCAGTAATCAATGCAATGTCCATGTCACTAAACCTATCAGTCTCTAGGTCTCAATGTCCAGGTCACTAAACCCATCGTCAGTCCAAGTGTGAGCGTCAACCACCGCAAGAGTATCCCCAACCCAAGGGTAGGCCCCAGAGGCAAGGGAACACGGGCCCGAATCACGCTCGCTAATAATCAATAATACCTTCCATACGACTCCCGAAATCGCTATATATGCAGGCGGTGGGACTCCTGAGATTCCGTTGATCGAACTCACACTCAAACTATCCCATACCCCGTGGTCTACATCAAACACCGACCATGAATCCAAATACTAGTTGCTCCATAACAAGTTTATACGAGAACTGGAGACAATGTCTACATCAAGCATGTCTCGACTGGTATCCAAGATAAATGGACAGTGTTCGACGTCTTACCTATGACACTAATATAAGTGCTTCCATAACCGTCTCATTCCAGTTATAGTTACACTTACATATGTCACATAGGCATCGACAATGCAATAACTAATTGGTTCCGCTGATTGTGTATAAGTACGTGTCACTTCACTTATTCATTCACAATTTTACACTAACGTACTTACCACAATTCAATCACCAACATTATCACTTGGTAATGTAACACGGTCACAAGGTTATTGATGCAAATGAACACAATTTACAAGAGTATGACAATCATGCACATGATGGGGATATAGTAAATGTACTGCTAACAACATATAAGCAACCGGTGTCGATTGGACTAGGAAAATCATATAAAATCACACATGCATAATTAAGCAAAACGATATAAAAGGAGTAGGCAGGGTATTTAATTATCCGTACAGAAAAATTGGTTTCGAGTCAATCGGGTATCAGATTTACGAGTTATAGTCATTCCATTTTAAGTGTTTACTGCTGAAAATCCAATTTCTGAACTGGGAGTCTGTTTCGTAACACATTTTACTCCCTGTTGGAAGCATAATTAGGCGACTCTACTGCTCAACTAATTGTAGGGCTGTGAGTTAATTTTACAGTGCAGGAGATGAATCAACAATAGTCATCTTGGTTTAGGAGTTATAATCATATTACCGATGAAGGGTGCAAGCTGAAATGACAGAAATCTGCCGTACATGTCATCTATTTAAATTATGATTTAAGTACCAAAAGATACTGGAATTTAGTAAAACTGGTGCCGTTGGAAATCTAAAACAAATTTCTACGAAGTGCTAATTGGCTCCGCACACTATCACAATTAAATAGCGAGGTTTCAGGGGTATAACTGCAAGTCAAGGGTAAGTTCCTGCTCTGGACTGCGCTCCAAGGTCAGGTAAGTTCTTTTTTTTCGATGTTCATAGGATATATCTAACAGTAAAACTACATGTCGTGTTAAAAGTTATTCAGTACCCTTAGCAACGAACCCAGACACGCTGCGATTGGATTTTTCTGGAATTAATTATGAATTTAACAGTGTCAAGTATTCGGTAAAACGCAAGTTTCGGTATAGACATTATGGACATCACTTTAGGTGTGTAATTGCGTTCTTTGCTACGAAATTTTTAACGTGTCGCTCTCTATTACAAAAATCATAAATATCAGTTGTACCGCCGTTGAGGCGTAAAGACAAGGATTGACTTAAAGAGGGCCGCATTAGTCGGTTTCGATACTCGACTTGGGGTATCGAATCCGTGGTCAAACATTATCCGATTGATGAAAATTTTCAATATGTTGTTCGTCATCAGATATAGAATTCATTGTTTATATGTTCCGCAACCATTAATTGGTGATTTACACTAAGGTTTCAATTTCGGTTCAGTTAATATTAAAAGTGATGTATTTATACACAAAATGTTCTAACTATAATATGAAAACAAGTGAATGGATTCACTTGCCTTAGGTCGCTGAATTGGAAGCAACACGGACATGGAGATTGCTTAGACAAACGAAACGGATACGAACGTCGCGGAATTGGATACGGCGCGATGCGAGGCTCGAGTGCGATACGGGCCGCGACGGACGTGCACGGTGTTGCGCCGATGACTGCGTTGATGACCGCGTTGATGACCGTGATAGCTACAGAGATCGAGGCCATGGCTTGGACGGCGACAGTGGCGACCGGAACATCGGGAATCGCGACAATGTATGTGTTCGACGAAATGCCGGGGCTTGATTTTGACGTCGATTGATGCTGTGGAGGGTGCGTTAGTGGAGAAACTTGGTTGTAGTGAGTATAGAGAGCTCGTCGGTCATGGGTGCGGTAAATGGTGGTGAGGCAGCACAACTTGGCGGTAGCTAGGGCTTGGCTCGGTTAGGATTGGAGTGATGCTCGATCGTAAGGAAGAAGGAGATGATCGGGCTCGTTTAGGCTCAATGGTGGGCACGAGGGTCTGTTCTCGGAGCTGCGCCTGCAATGAGGTGGCTTGGGCAGAGGCGGCGACGGTTCAGGCGACGGCTAGGAGTTCAGCGATGGCTTAGCAGTAGGGAGCTCGGCTTGGGTCTAGAGTTGTGCTCGGGTCTGGGTGCTTTGGTTGGTGATGGGGTGAGGCGAGAGGAGGGGTGGCCGGTGGAAGTGGCATCGTCGGTTGCTTGGGCTTGCTCGAAGAGATGACGACGACGTTGTCGGTGCTCGTGGAGGAGGAGCTCAGTGGTGGAGTCTGGAGCCGGGGTGATGACTGCGATGGCTCGTGGAGTTTGTGGTCGACGGTGAGGTGGTGAGCTACGGTGGAGGTGATGCAGATGGTGAGGGGGTCTCGGGTCGCTTGAGGAGGGTGATGGTGGAAGATCGAGGCAGTGAGTGAGGGGAGTGGTAGAGGTCAAGGATGAGGGGGTTGCGCGGATCTCTTAGGAGAAGTTGAGGGGAGGCGACGGGTCGTACATGGACATTGGGGTGAAGTATCACGGGGCACGCGAGGAGGTTACGAGGGAGAAGCGGAGGCGGACGTCGACGAGGGCGGTGTCGTGGGAGTGGTTCTCGCGGCGGTGGGCACGAGGAAGTTGGTAGTATCCGTTGCGAGGGAGACGCGGTCGTGGAGAGGACGTAGGGCAAGGACGTGGGGCGAGTCGTGGGGCGCGAGGAAGGCGGGAAAATAGGAGGGGAAGAAGAAGAGGGAGATGGGGAAGTCGGGTCGGGTAGCTAGGGTCGGGTCGAGTCTAGGGTAGGTCGGGTGAGGGTTAGCTTGGACTAGGGAAAAGGTGAGGGTGAGGGTGAGGGAGTTGAGCCAGGGCTGGAAGTGGGCTAGGAAAAATAAAGGTTAGGGTTTAATTTGGGGTAAAGATTTATAAATTAGCTTTTAGAAAATTATGTAGGAAAATTTGGGGAAGAATATTTGGAAATTATTTATAAAAAATACGGTCACGGTATAATCGAAACTGGGTATTACACGATCAGTGGGTCTTCTTCTGGAGTGTTTCCAGAAAAAGATGATCGTTGCCTCTGGTCCGGCGGATGGGGTCCCTGGCGCTTCCGTGGCATCGAAGGTCCGCGGTCACCGTCAAAGGGAGCAGGTTGAGGTAGCTCGAGCTCGGATGCAGGAGATTTTCTCGGAGTACCATCAACAGTGCTTCCTTGATCCCCGTCTCCCTCTATTATAATTATTGTAAAGCTGGGGAGCCCATAATACCCTTTAATCAATAAATAAACAATGATTTTGGCGGTAGTGTGTTGTCTCTTTTTTTTTCTCTTCGTAAATTCTATGGACATAACTAAACGCCAACAGGAATTATATTAATTCAAAAGAAGGTACACATTTTTTTTCTTATTTATACAACTTGAGCTTTTCAGCGTTGTAAGGCCGGGGGCGACGGTCTCCCCCGCCTTCCCGAACTTGTTCCGAGGTAATGGCCATGATGTGGCCGATCGTTAATTCCCCGGGAGGGATTTGGTCCTTGTTCTCCTACTCCGCCTGCCGCTTGTCTCGCAGGTACTTCGCTAGGCGGCCTGAGCGAATCAACTCCTCAATGTAGTGACGTAGTTATTTGCAGTTCTCAGTCGGATGACCCTCTATCCTGTCAAAGGCGCGGTACGGGCCGCGGAGGCGTTTGCCTGCCCTTTAGGGGACCGGTGGGAGCTTAAAGAATCTCTCACCCTTAGCTTTCTCCAGTAGCTCGGTCAGAGATATGTTTAGGGGAGTATGCTCCTGAAACCTCGGGGAGTAAGGCTTCGGACGATCGACCTTCTTCTTCTCCTCCTTGTTCCTTTTCTTTCTGTCTGGCTGGTCGGCCCAGGGCAGGTTTGAGTTCACCTCGGACTCGAGTTGGATTTCTCGCTCGGTCCAAGCTTTCACCTCGGCTGTGGTCTTAGGTTGCGCTAATGCAAAAGAGCGGAGCCACTCTTTGTGCTTAAGACCCGACCTTTACGCGGTGATGACCGTTTCATCGCGGTGCTCGGGGACCTCGAGGAGCGCATTATAGAAGCGGGTGACATATCCTTTGAAGGATTCTTTGTCTCCGCTCTTGATGGTGAATAAGTAGTCCACCGTCCTCTTCTGCTGTCGATTCCCGACGAAATGACCGAGAAATTGGGAGGCCGGCTCGTCGAAGGTCGAGATGGAGCATGGCGTAAGTCCTTGTAACAACTCCCGGCCAACCCGGATGAGGGTTGTAACGTTTTGAAAATCGTTTCGGTGAAATTTCGAAAAAATCGGTAAAATAAGAGGGTTTTCTGTAAAAAGTCAAAATAGAAATATCTTATTATAAAAATTAAATATACATATTCTAGCTATGTAATTGCTATTATTTGGTGTTTATTGAGCCGCTGGTGAAATTTCAAATTTTCTGAAAAAAATATTATTTTATTATTATTTTAAGCCGTCGCTAATACATTTAATTAGGGAAAATTATAAATTGGAATGAGTTGAAACAAATTTTGTGCATCATAAAATATTAAATAAAATTTTATCATGTGGTTTTTGGAACGAAATCATTTGCCAAAACGGTTTAGAAATTATTGAAGAAAAAATGCTTTTTTTTAGCGTAAATGGATGTTTGGGGTATTGTATTTATCATTTTTCATCACCCCACACCCGTACCCACACCCACACACACCCATTCACTTCTTCCCATGGCTGAATTCAGCAGCCACCATCTTTTTCCCCACTTGAATTTCAAAGGAAATGAAATGAAAGAAAAGAAAAGAAAATGGATAAATTAGTTAGACTTTTGACTTTGCTTTGACCTTGACTTTCTCCCCCCACTTTCTCTACCTCCCTCTCTCTCCTCTCCCCCTCCCATTCCAGCCGACCCCCCCTCTCCTACTGCAGCAACAGCCCCCTCCCCCCCATTTCCCTTCTCTTTTCTCTTCAAAACTTCATCAAAAATTGCCCTAAAATCCATCAAAAAAATCCCAAAAGCCAAATCCGACTCCTACCCATTTTAGCTTAGCCCGTATAGCATGGATCCTTATGAAAAGAGAGCATTTTGGAGGGCCATGGATGCTTGTGGATCTTCAAATGTTTTTGGGTATAATTCTAAACTTTTTGCTTAGTTTGTTACTTAATTTCTTAAAGCTAAGTTAATTAAGTGTTAATTTGGGTTATGTGAGTTTAATTGCATGATTAAAAATTTCAAGTTAGGGTTTGTTGTAGAAATGAGTTGTGTTTGATTGTGTATGGTTTAGTGAGGTGGATTAACATATTTAGTTTTGTAGAAAACTAATCTAGTAGTTAATTACAAGTTGTTACTTGAAAAATGTCCAAATTAAGCTTTTTGTTGCAAACTAGTTTTTTTGATTTAATTCGAAATATGAGATTAAAAATATGGTTAGGGTTTTTATCATATTATTAACTTTATTAAGTGTAGTTTAACACTTTAGTTCATGGAAATCCAACCTAAATTGTAGTTGTGCATTTTTGCTATGAAATTGTTAAAAAGGGTATTTTGTAAACTAGAATATTAGGGTTTTTGGAATTTAATGAGATTAAATTCCGGAAATTGTTTCTATGACTTATTTAAGATATTTAATAAGTATATTGGCCGCTACATTCATTTAAACATCATGTTTTGTACAAAAACGGCGAATTGTGCTTGCTAGATTTTCGGAAAAACGACTTTTTAAGTGAAATTGGGGTTTTTGGGAATTGTAAGCTATTTTATATTATAATTAGTGCTTGTAATTGTACAAATGAGTGTGATTGGATTTTTCTCGATGGTTTGACGTTTGTACATCGACATCGAGGGTTGGTTTGACTATTCTTGCATGCGTAGGCGATAGGTTTGGACCTACGCGTGATACGCGTGCCGATTTGATTTTCGTATACCGTTTCGATTTCGAATTTAGTTTTAATGCGATACGGTGCGTTATGATATGTAGGTACCCCATGTGGACTTCGAGACGACAAGCAAGCGCGTGGCGACGCCGGCACCGGCTAGCGAGGACCGGGTGAGTAGATTTATATCTACGGGGAGAAGTCGGGTGGATGGCGTATAGCACCCCCGCAGTCCGTAGTGATGTATACGGATGCGTATACACATCAACAATTTATGATATGTTGTTAGGATTTATTATTGATGATTTTATATGGATATTGGTGTTGGAATTGTGCATGGTTACGAAACCTTAGGTAGTGGGTGCACTACACTTACACATACACACATATACATACTTGCATACATTCCTTATTTCATATGTGCGTGTATGGGAATATATATTTATGTGTTCACATGGGTATGGGACTATGTGTTTATATACTGGATTTGAGGATAGTATTTGGAATTTGAGATGAGTCGATGAGATTGGGCTTGAGGCCAGGAGATCGGTGACGTGATTTGGTTCGTATTGAGATACGACATGATGTTTTAGCGGGTCTTCTGACGTAGTAATTCTTACACCCGCATGCATACATAGATGGCATCAATATTGTACTAGACGTAGGACATTATTCCGGATCATGATATTTGATAAAGAAGATACCAAATGAATAGTGTGATTGATGTGACTTTGACCCGTACCCAGATTTGGGGATGCTGTACGACGGATTTACGTACGAGCTATATATTGATGATTGATCCGCACTCTTGACTTGGGATGTCTGATTATAGATATGGTATCGGATATGATATTATTGAGGCGGGATCACCGACTAATATATATACAGGTATGTATATACATCGACTCAGATGTTAGGCGGTTTCCTTACCTGTAGTCCAGCTGGTTAGCTTAGCCCTTTAGTTTAGTTTAGTTGTTAGATTAGATTCGATTCTTACCTATTTCAAAAACTAACGAATCGTGGGTATTTTAAAAGACAGCCCAAGAGATCCTACGGATATTTCAAAAGACGTATCTTTTCATAAAAACACCGTAGCCCCTATTTTCAAAACCCCATGATTCATGTTATTTCAAAAGGCACCATTTGTAGGACTTATATTAGGTTAATGCAGATTAGTTATAGTTGCGCCTAGTATTCAGCTCCCGCTCTTTATTGTGGTTCGCTTCGCATCGCATGCTTATATTATGTTTCATACTCCATTATTGATATCATGCTGTTAGGACACCAGCACCATTACCGATGATGCGTATATACCACGTACACTTACTTGCCGGCTCACACACATCTTAATCGGTAATTGTCATGCCACGTACACTTTAGAAATACTATTGCATTGACATAGGTTGTTAGCTAATAATTTAGACATGACATTAGTGTACTCGCCTTATATGCTAGATTAGACATTGTAGATATTACTTGTTACTTCATGCATGTTAATATTCATTGTTATGCCGCATTCATGGATTTTTATGCCGATATGCACTGTTTACATGCTATTGAGGATTGGATTCGGATTTCTATGAGATTTTCTGGTTTTGGGGGAAAACCGCAAAACTTATATAAGCTTCTTTCTCTCTTTAAAATAAAAAGTGCGGTTTTCCCATGATGTATAAGTCGTCCACCATGAGTTTACTGATGGATTTCAAGACCCAATTCGAGGAGGCGGATGAACCGTTTCGGGTACATGGTGGACCCGGTAAGGTACCCCAGGGCAAGAAGCGCGTGATGATGACGATGTGAGCCTGGCAGGGGAGTACTACCTACCGGTGATTTTACCCGACGCGTCGGATATCCGGAGGATACCGTCGTGGTCTTGAGATGGATGGTAGGGGCCGGTCTGGACTGACGGCGCCCTAGATATTGTGATTGAGACATTGAGATTTCGAGATATTGAGGTACAGAGACTGTGATACAGAGATATCGAGATATTGGGATTACGTTTTGTGCCGATGCTTGGCACTGTTTTATGCTGATTTCATTATGATACCTCATTTTAAAAATACAAAGGAAATCTCACTAAATTATGAAAACAGTTCTTCATTTACATGTATTCTGTTTTCATGCATTCATACCTCATTCATATGATATATTGCTACCTGAGGCACTGACACGGGCACATGAGATTACACTCGGGTTAGATATTTACCCTAGCCTTGTTATAGGCTGCATGTTATATACTTTTTTGAGGATATATTATGATCGTATGACCTAGGATTGCGTCATACATGCGATTTCTGTGCGTAGATATTTTTCTATTCACGGGTTGGCAACTCACCCCCGTTGTGCCCCAGTTTCTTGCAGGTTTGCCGTACAGGTTTCATTACGGCTTTGCGGGCTCAGTTTCATTCGGGTGACTTGCCAGTAGGTGGGTTTTTCTTGTATCGTACCCATCCTATTACCTTGTATAATATTATTCCGTTGTATCTAGTAAATTCCATCAACCAAACATGTATTTATTTTGAGATAGAGACCAGTGATGTTATTCCTTCGACCTTAGAGTCGCGCGTTATTTTTCTGCGGTTTTCTTGTGGATTTGAGTTTCCTTTTGAATTTTGATCCTCGCCGTTGGCGTTGTATATTATATTGCTTGTGTGGTTGTGACCGTCGATTGACGAAGAGCTAGCTCCCGCTTGGGGATGCCTTTTTATTGATTTCGTATACTTTTCATGTTGTATCCCGTTTGGGAGCCAGTTTTTACAAAGGAGATTCTGCCGAAATTTTCAGTAAATTTTGATGTTCTTAAAAACCGCTTAATTCGGCTTATGCTATTAAAACTATTTGTTTTAAATTGGTTTTCATTCACTCTACTTCTTTTCTTGGTTTGGATTTCTGGGTTTTCGGTTTACTTAGATTACGTACGCCTCGAGACGTTTCGTAGTTTAAGTGCCGGTCATGTTCCGTACTTTCGGGACGTGACAAAGTTGGTATCAGAGCGTTAGGTTTTAACCTTCGGAGCGTAGGATGACCCTTGGTTGATGGAATAGGTGACTAAAGTAGAGTGACGTACCGTTGGTATGTTCCGCGGCATATTTACGACACGCCACTCCACTTATGAAGCCTTAGGATGTACATTTTCTTGTTCAGTATTATATTCCTTCCTGATCTAGCCTCATCGGTACCAGTTTGGTTTTGCTGCTACGGTTACGGGTAGGGAGAGCTACGGCTAGAGTTGCGGTCAGCACAAGCTCGTCACGAACGAGGACTGACCAGGGCGAAATTCCGGCTACACACGATTGCAGAGATGTGTCTTTTTACTGTGTTTCCGCGCCACGAGCGTTTGGCGGATCGCCTTTATGAGGTTACTCGGAGGTGCTGATCGACACTAGAGAATTGAGCTAATGATGGAGGCCAGCCAGATTTTGATGACCGTTGGTGTGTTGCTTACTCCTGATGATTGAGGCACGGTTCAGCATGCAGACGAGTGAGCCAGTTATTGCTGCGAACGACGAGATATCGCCCCAGATGTTGGAGCTATTGCAGTATAAGTTGTACTAAGAGATGATAGAAGGTCGCTAGTCATCGAGGATGAATGACTAGGACATGTGGATCGTTCGCCTACCCCGATGCGAGGTCATCAGATAGATTGATTCCAGCTAAAGACGACTTCACGCGGATACGTTGGGAGTCGACAGAGACGATCGAATGTCAGAAACCTATTATTCCAAATTTAAGATAGTCGGAAAGACATGCAGGCAATTCTATGGTCCCTCTAGAAGAATGAAACCCTAACTCGACTTAATGACCGTGTGAAAGCCTTTGAACCTTAGGGTTTGCGGCAGTTCTGCGGCGCCATTAGTGAGGCTTGGGTTTGCCCTTCTACGGCTGGACCACCGATGCTGTGGTATGTACTCGATACTATTAAACTGTACCCAAGATGTTGAGCTCTTGGGGGATTATGAGGTTTTGACGAATCGATTGGATGGCTCGACTTAATTCGGATGCTAGGTGGTGAGATGCATTCTTGGGAGACTCCAGATACGAGGATAGTCGTTGGAGCTCAGTCCATGCGGCCGCGACGAGACGAGTCCAAAGCATACGACATTAGAGAAAAGTGGAGTAAGAGGTTCGTACCAGATCTAGATGAGATGACGTTCCACTCCGCCGACATCAGAGATGCGATGCGCATGCTGAGGCATGGTACTTGGACTTACCTTCCAGAAGGAGTCGCGATGAGTATGCAGTCGTTCCAGAGCAAGATGCAGATATAGGAAAGGACAACGACTTCCGGACAGTTGGCAGAGACGAGGCATGGAATAGACCGTGAGCAGGATTCCTTCCAGGCCACTGATGCAATGATATTTGCACCCAGGATCAGATGTGTCACGTGCATTCAGAGAGCCAGAGGCCGACGCCAGTGATATGCTGCCTTGACAGGGCCGATGAGCCGATGGATTGTGAGATTGGTAATCCACGGAGAAGACTTGGACCCAGGAGTGGTCATGTTACGCACACCAGCAGGCCAGAGTTCATGATCATCGACGAGACGTCCCACTAGTGACCGCGACAGTTGGCCCGAGATTCTTAGAGGATGCACTTGAGCGGTACTGTTCCGCCATTATTGATTTCGATGTTTTGGGTGATTTATTCGTATGATTTGATTTTGATGATTGAGAATTTACGATCTTTGCACAGTGTTGCACTTGATATCGTTTTCGTGCTTTAGTTTCACATGTTTGTGATTTTAAACAGTTGAGTTGGTTTTGTGCGTATGCATGCACACGAATTGGTTCCTGCATTCTGTATAGTTATTATATGCTTGCAGTGTGCACTGGACTTCGATTTCGATTGTGATACTCGATATTTGTTTTGTGCACCTTGTGCACCTGATTGATTTTACGCACGTTCGGTGCTTGATATTGGATTTCATGATTTCGTGCACGATGGATGCACCTGATTTGGATTTTCGCGCCTGTTGGGCGCATGTTTTGAAGGGTGATTTTGGTGCACACCAAAGGCACTTAATTGAGAATTTTTCGTGCATGTCAGGTGCACCTGATTTTGCTGTCAGGCACACATGTTGCCTACGACAGATGTTTCGTGCACACCCGATGCACTTAGATGTTGTTTCTGTGCGCATGTATGGCACATTCATGGATTTTGATTTCTGTGCGCACCAGACGCACGTAGCATTCATGTGCATATTTTGGGATTGACTTCGTATAGAGCAGTATGTTTTTATGATATTGCTATGTGTTTTCGTACTGAGCAGGACTAGTCAGAGGACAGTACCTGAATATATTTTTGCATGCATTGATAGTTATTGAAGGGATTTCCAAAAAGCGAGCTATAGCCTCAGTATTTACCTACGTGTCCGATATGACACGAAATGTTTAAAACAAGGAGACCCTTCTAAATTGTTTTCAAAATGGCGGAACATACATTTCAAACAAAGGTATATATGTATATAGTTATTTTCTTATGATAGACGTCCGCCACTGTGCAGTGTTATACGCGTTGCACAGCGACTTAAAGAGATTTGGCATGCATTTCCTTCAGATACTTACAGATATAGATTCGATATTTACATGTATAGTTTCGAGTTATGTCATATTGGTTTTGATTTGGATTTGGCATTGATGTCTTCTCCATGACTCCGATGATTGCGGGATGCTTGACGGAGTTTTGATTTGAGTTATATGCTCATTTTTCAAGCGCATGCGCTGCGCTACGATTTGTTTTATGTATTTACAATTTCGGAGCCCCGATGACTTGATGGGTTTTCTTAGATGTTTTAGTATTTGGGGGAATTTGAATTTAAATTCGGGGACCGAATTTCTTTAAGGGGGGAAGATTGTAACGTTTTGAAAATCGTTTCGGTGAAATTTCGAAAAAATCGGTAAAATAAGGGGGTTTTCTGTAAAAAGTCAAAATAGAAATATCTTATTATAAAAATTAAATATACATATTCTAGCCATATAATTGCTATTATTTGGTGTTTATTGAGCCGCTGGTGAAATTTCAAATTTTCTGAAAAAAATATTATTTTATTATTATTTTAAGCCGTCACTAATACATTTAATTAGGGAAAATTATAAATTGGAATGAGTTGAAACAAATTTTGTGCATCATAAAACATTAAATAAAATTTTATCATGTGGTTTTTGGAACGAAATCATTTGCCAAAACGGTTTAGAAATTATTGAAGAAAAAAGGCTTTTTTTTAACGTAAATGGATGTTTGGGGTATTGTATTTATCATTTTTCATCACCCCACACCCGTACCCACACCCACACACCCCCATTCACTTCTCCCCATGGCTGAATTCAGCAGCCACCATCTTTTTCCCCACTTGAATTTCAAAGGAAATGAAATGAAAGAAAAGAAAATGGATAAATTAGTTAGACTTTTGACTTTGCTTTGACCTTGACTTTCTCCCCCCACTTTCTCTACCTCCCTCTCTCTCCTCTCCCCCTCCCATTCCAGCCGACCCTCCCTCTCCTACTGCAGCAACAGCCCCCCCCATTTCCCTTCTCTTTTCTCTTCAAAACTTCATCAAAAATTGCCCCAAAATCCATCAAAAAAATTCCAAAACCCAAATCCGACTCCTACCCATTTTAGCTTAGCCCGTATAGCATGGATCCTTATGAAAAGAGAGCATTTTGGAGGGCCATGGATGCTTGTGGATCTTCAAATGTTTTTGGGTATAATTTTAAACTTTTTGCTTAGTTTGTTACTTAATTTCTTAAAGCTAAGTTAATTAAGTGTTAATTTGGGTTATGTGAGTTTAATTGCATGATTAAAGATTTCAAGTTAGGGTTTGTTATGGAAATGAGTTGTGTTTGATTGTGTATGGTTTAGTGAGGTGGATTAACATATTTAGTTTTGTAGAAAACTAATCTAGTTGTTAATTACAAGTTGTTACTTGAAAAATGTCCAAATTAAGCTTTTTGTTGCAAACTAGTTTTTTTGATTTAATTCGAAATATGAGATTAAAAATATGGTTAGGGTTTTTATCATATTATTAACTTTATTAAGTGTAGTTTAACACTTTAGTTCATGGAAATCCAACCTAAATTGTAGTTGTGCATTTTCGCTATGAAATTGTTAAAAAGGGTATTTTGTAAACTAGAATATTGGGTTTTTGGAATTTAATGAGATTAAATTTCGGGAATTGTTTCTATGACTTATTTAAGATATTTAATAAGTATATTGTCCGCTACATTCATTTAAACATCATGTTTTGTACAAAAACGGCGAATTGTGCTTGCTAGATTTTCGGAAAAACGACTTTTTAAGTGAAATTGGGGTTTTTGGGAATTGTAAGCTATTTTATATTATAATTAGTGCTTGTAATTGTGCAAATGAGTGTGATTGGATTTTTCTCGATGGTTTGACGTTTGTACATCGACATCGAGAGTTGGTTTGACTATTCTTGCATGCGTAGGCGATAGGTTTGGACCTACGCGTAATACGCGTGCCGATTTGATTTTCGTATGCCGTTTCGATTTCGAATTTAGTTTTAATGCGATACGGTGCGTTATGATATGTAGGTACCCCATGTGGACTTCGAGACGACAAGCAAGCGCGTGGCGACGTCGGCACCGGCTAGCGAGGACCAGGTGAGTAGATTTATATCTACGGGGAGAAGTCGGGTGGATGGCGTATAGCACCCCCGCCGTCCGTAATGATGTATACGGATGCGTATACACATCAACAATTTATGATATGTTGTTAGGATTTATTATTGATGATTTTAGATGGATATTGGTGTTGGATTGGTGCATGGTTACGAAACCTTAGGTAGTGGGTGCACTACACTTACACATACACACATATACATACTTGCATACATTCCTTATTTCATATGTGCGTGTATGGGAATATATATTTATGTGTTCACATGGGTATGGGACTATGTGTTCATATACTGGATTTGAGGATAGTATTTGGAATTTGAGATGAGTCGATGAGATTGGGCTTGAGGCCAGGAGATCGGTGACGTGATTTGGTTCGTATTGAGATACGACATGATGTTTTAGCGGGTCTTCTGACGTAGTAATTCTTACACCCGCATGCATACATAGATGGCATCAATATTGTACTAGACGTAGGACATTATTCCGGATCATGATATTTGATAAAGAAGATACCAAATGAATAGTGTGATTGATGTGACTTTGACCCGTACCCAGATTTGGGGATGCCGTACGACGGATTTACGTACGAGCTATATATTGATGATTGATCCGCACTCTTGACTTGGGATGTCTGATTATAGATATGGTATCGGATATGATATTATTGAGGCGGGATCACCGACTAATATATATACAGGTATGTATATACATCGACTCAGATGTTAGGCGGTTTCCTTACCTGTAGTCCAGCTGGTTAGCTTAGCCATTTAGTTTAGTTTAGTTGTTAGATTAGATTCGATTCTTACCTATTTCAAAAACTAACGAATCGTGGGTATTTTAAAAGACAGCCCAAGGGATCCTACGGATATTTCAAAAGACGTATCTTTTCATAAAAACACCGTAGCCCCTATTTTCAAAACCCCATGATTCATGTTATTTCAAAAGGCACCATTTGTAGGACTTATATTAGGTTAATGCAGATTAGTTATAGTTGCGTCTAGTATTCAGCTCCCGCTCTTTATTGTGGTTCGCTTCGCATCGCATGCTTATATTATGTTTCATACTCCATTATTGATATCATGCTGTTAGGACACCAGCACCATTACCGATGATGCGTATGTACCACGTACACTTACTTGCCGGCTCACACACATCTTAATCGGTAATTGTCATGCCACGTACACTTTAGAAATACTATTGCATTGACATAGGTTGTTAGCTAATAATTTAGACATGACATTAGTGTACTCGCCTTATATGCTAGATTAGACATTGTAGATATTACTTGTTACTTCATGCATGTTAATATTCATTGTTATGCCGCATTCATGGATTTTTATGCCGATATGCACTGTTTACATGCTATTGAGGATTGGATTCGGATTTCTATGAGATTTTCTGGTTTTGGGGGAAAACCGCAAAACTTATATAAGCTTCTTTCTCTCTTTAAAATAAAAAGTGCGGTTTTCCCATGATGTATGAGTCGTCCACCATGAGTTTGCTGATGGATTTCGAGACCCGATTCGAGGAGGCGGATGAACCGTTTCGGGTACATGGTGGACCCGGTAAGGTACCCCGGGGCAAGAAGCGCGTGATGATGACGATGTGAGCCTGGCAGGGGAGCACTACCTACCGGTGATTTTACCCGACGCGTCGGATATCCGGAGGATACCGTCGTGGTCTTGAGATGGATGGTAGGGGCCGGTCTGGACTGACGGCGCCCTAGATATTGTGATTGAGACATTGAGATTTCGAGATATTGAGGTGCAGAGACTGTGATACAGAGATATCGAGATATTGGGATTACGTTTTGTGCCGATACTAGGCACTGTTTTATGCTGATTTCATTATGATACCTCATTTTAAAAATACAAAGGAAATCTCACTAAATTATGAAAACAGTTCTTCATTTACATGTATTCTGTTTTCATGCATTCATACCTCATTCATATGATATATTGCTACCTGAGGCACTGACACGGGCACATGAGATTACACTCGGGTTAGATATTTACCCTAGCCTTGTTATAGGCTGCATGTTATATACTTTTTTGAGGATATATTATGATCGTATGACCTAGGATTGCGTCATACATGCGATTTCTGTGCGTAGATGTTTTTCTACTCACGGGTTGGCAACTCACCCCCGTTGTGCCCCAGTTTCTTGCAGGTTTGCCGTACAGGTTTCATTACGGCTTTGTGGGCTCAGTTTCATTCGGGTGACTTGCCAGTAGGTGGGTTTTTCTTGTATCGTACCCATCCTATTACCTTGTATAATATTATTCCGTTGTATCTAGTAAATTCCATCAACCAAACATGTATTTATTTTGAGATAGAGACTAGTGATGTTATTCCTTCGACCTTAGAATCACGCGTTATTTTTCTGCGGTTTTCTTGTGAATTTGAGTTTCCTTTTGAATTTTGATCCTCGCCGTTGGCGTTGTATATTATATTGCTTGTGTGGTTATGACCGTCGATTGACGAAGAGCTAGCTCCTGCTTGGGGATGCCTTTTTATTGATTTCGTATACTTTTCATGTTGTATCCCGTTTGGGAGCCAGTTTTTACAAAGGAGATTCTGCCGAAATTTTCAGTAAATTTTGATGTTCTTAAAAACCGCATAATTCGGCTTATGCTATTAAAACTACTTGTTTTAAATTGGTTTTCCTTCACTCTACTTCTTTTCTTGGTTTGGATTTCTGGGTTTTCGGTTTACTTAGATTACGTACGCCTCGAGACGTTTCGTAGTTTAAGTGCCGGTCATGTTCCGTACTTTCGGGACGTGACAAGGGTGGTGGGGAAAACTCGGCATTGGGCTGTGTCGGAGTTATCCTGGAAGCTCATGCCCGTCGTAAACGCGTCGAGGTGGTCTTTCGGGTCGGATTTCCTGTCGAAGAGGGTCACTTTTGGCGGCTTGTTCCTGGATGAGACATGCTCGGCCAGCAGCTCTTCCATAAAGGGCTTCGTCAGTGAATCGGCGGAGAATCGGGTCCTTCGCCAGACGCATGGCCGTCCCGGCATATGCCATCGATTTTCTTCTCGAGGGCTTCGATTCGGTGGTGGTATCCCGAGGATTTTGCACAGTCGGAGTGGTGGCTACCCCCGTTCCGAGTCTGTGCCAAGGTGCGGCTTTGATTTCTCTCTATCAGGTATCTCAAATCCTCGGGCGAGGCCCCTCTCGGGTAGTTTCGGCGCTCGTCGTTCGCGCGGTCTCGGCGAGAGTGAGGGCGTCGGTCGTGCCTGGAAGCAGGCGAGCTGACCGACACCTCCTCAGGGGGAGATAACGCGTGGCGGGTAACGGAGCGACGGCCCAGACTTCCCTGGGACCGCGGCGTGGAGCTATTCAGCGCCCAACGGGTCATGAAATCAATCGCCGCGTATATGTTAGGTGGCTGGAGTCGGCCCGCCGGCGCTCGGTGGCGCTGTGATGAGGGTGAGGTAGATCGAGAGCTTGAGTGTGCCCTTCCGTCCTTCGGCGGACGAGGACATCTACCAGCGATGTGAGCCTGTCTATCCGGACGGACAAGGCATGGATGGCATTAGGAGGAGGAGGCGAGCCGCTCCCACCTCCGTTGTGGAGGCTCGTATTCGTATCGTTGCAGTTGTCGCTCGCCATTGGATCGATGGCGGAAGATCAACTTTTATTGTGGAATAAAAAAAGTCTTTCTTTTCCACAAACGGCGCCAACTGATGAAGGGTAGGATCTCTTTTAGATGTTGTCCTCCGTCGATCGTTTGATGGCGGTCTTTGACGGCTGAGATTTGATTGGGAGTTGCTGAGTGTGGATCTCAATGGGTTGATGTTGGATGCCGAGCCACCTGCAAAGAAGTCCTGAGATGGGTGACCACCGTAGGACCCTCCGACGATCAAGTTAGAGCCGAGGAATAGACGCAGAGTAGCGGCGTATTGAGATAAAATTCAGATCCCTGAGTCGTCTGAGAGGGGGGGTTATATAGGGATCGCCTGGAGCGAGTAGGTGCGAGATATCCGCCATCTGTTACGCCCCCGTGTTATCCTCGCCTTTAATGGAGGATGCGCCCCTTAATGGAGAGATGCACCCATTAATGGAGGGATGCGTCAGCGTGGGACGCGGATCGTGGGGAGGCGGATATCTCGCCCTGGCGATATACGCGGAGCTGTTGCTGGACGCATGGGATCTGCGCTGTTGGTTGATTGGGAAGGCCGAGGAAGCTCGGCATGTCTAAGGCTCGAAGACGAGCAAGGAAACTGAGTAAGCTCGGAGACGAGCTGCTGGTAGTTTCCTAGGTGAAGGTGGTATGTATTCAGGGAGGTCTCTGGAAGGGTCGGATACGTTCCTCGAGAAGGGGATCATGAAGAATCCTCATAATGCAACCCATCTATTTCACCTCTGTAGCTTTCGGGATAGGTCATCCGCCACGTATCGTAATCTGATAAGATACCACTTGTGAGCATCATCAACAGATTTCTTCAGAAACACATACATTTATATGCATGCATCTAAAATATTACAATGAAGCTCCCTGCCAAACATTCTCATAAATTATTGGCTTCTTATAGCTTGGTTGGTTTATGCTTGGGGGTCATCCTAGCTAGGCAAACTATAGTCCAAGATCCTTAAGCATAAACAAATTTCATAAAGATTCTTAGTTCATTAAACAAAGAATAATACTTTACCAGCGGGTTTTAAATCCTACAACACTCTATCTAGAAGACAAAATGGTGGGACACACGGCATCTAGATAACAGTGACAAACAAGTGGACCAATGATCTTTGTCTCGGGTAGATTGTGGTACGACTTCAAACCCAATAGGTTAAGCATTTTTATTAAACAAATATCATCTGGATCCCTGTTTTATGATTCATTTACTTAAACATTGCATTCGTATCATGAACAGTTGTCGGCCGTGGAGGATCCAATGAGATCACAGGACCCATGAGGCACTAAATATTGGCATCTTGTGTACAAACTTTTGTCATCTTATGCTTTGTTCTCTTCCAACCCACACAGTAGGTTCTGTTTGGCCATCAATTTTAGGTACCAAAATAGATACGGATAATTCGAATGGATCTATATCTGATTTTCATCAAATACGATGTTAATTTTTATTTCCATGACCATTCGTATCAATATCTGTATCCACATCTGCCAGCAGATAACATCTATATTTATTCTGTATATATATCTGATATCAAAAATATCAGTCGGATAGTGATTTTCATTTCCAGTATCTTCGTGTTTAAATCTCCTTTGATTTCAGATTTGATAACGTTTATATCCGGGTCGTTTAGATCACTGAATTCTGCTTCAAACTTCACAGCTTGGACCATGAGAGCTTAGACCCCACCAAGGGACTCTTTGCACGCTGTTGTGTCGTCGCTTTATTAATTTGGAAACTTGAGGCAAAGGGAGAAGAATCTTGGACGTCCATTTCCAACAGTAGGCGGCGGTCCCCATATTTGTCTTTTTATGAAGCGGACCATTTAAACATGAGGAATTGAAATTTGATTCATACTATTGCTAGCTCATGAATCGATTTGTCTATGTGATGATGCGGTGACGTGGCAATGCTTACAAAACTCTTTAGGATATTTTCTTTTTCTTTTTAAAGTTGTTGGACTATGCATTATTTTGAAGGATGACTAGTCGTTCTTACTTGAAGCTTTCGTGACAAGATGAAGATTTCTCTTATTGGAAATTAAAAGAAGAAAGAATCGATTAAGATGGTTTGAACAAGAACGGTTACGAAAATTGGCAAACTTACAGTTAATGGCGTGGTAAGAGCTAAGAATAGATTTAATTGAACATAAATGGAAGCTAACAATGAGAAATGTATGTTATTGGGTGATCCAACCAAGAAAACTGCCCTTAATAAAGGAGAATGCATGAAGATAATTCTTATAACCGACACTAAATTTTTGCAATAAAGACCTGTAGTTGTCTTTGTTGCTTGTCTTTTACCGGCGGTTTTAAAATATATACTTTTATGATGAAGCCCATGAGAAACGAGAAGAATATGATTTATATTCTAATGGGAGCTATCGTAGCTACGTGTAGTTAGGGCTAAAATAAATCTCAGCATAAAGAACTATACTTGAATAGGAAAAAATAAAAGAGAAAATCCTTTACAAAATTAAGAGTATGATGTTAAGGAAAATTTGTTGTAAAGCTGAATTTAACTCTTTTTATTTGCTTTGCGGATAACACAGGATGTCCTTTATTTCATCAAAAACATGTTGGACTGTCTGTTTAGTTAGCCATAAAGATGATTTCTCTCCCTTTATCTTTCTTTTTCGTCCTTTTTTTTTTGTTTCACGAAGATTAGAGTAATTCCAATGGCTGGGCCTTCTAGTGTTTCACTTGTTTGTGCCTAGGTTGGGCTTGTGGGGAAAAAAGTTGGTTTTGAGTTAGCAAGGTCCCGAAATTCTGGGCTTTGGCAGCCCATATGGAGGAAAAAATATGGGTGACCACCCTGCCCCGTTTTGGACGGCCTGGATGATTATTAATGTACATTTGTTAAAAAAACCGGCCCCCATGTCAAAAAACCCCTGGGTCTTTTTCATGTTAAGAAACCGCTGGGTCTTTTTTCATGTTAAAAAACTGCCAGCGAGAGACGTGCATTTATTTTGATTTATTGAGCTCTTTTTCGGGAAAGCAAAAAGGGCCTCGGTTAATTGGAAGAAGTCCCCGCTGTATTACTTTTTTGCTCTAAATAAGTACTGTGCGCATTTAATGGGTACAACTCTAAAATTGAGGTTTCAGTCCCGGTTGCGCATGTATCGACTTAATTTCAATATATACGAACTATAGTGCAATAACTAATGACTTACATGCATTAGTTATTAGTTATCCAGATAACTGTAATATCCATGGATTTACTTGCAATATCAAATGACTTACCTGCAATAACTATCCAAACAGCTGCACAATCTACCATGTTTTTCCCCATCTATTTACTTTCCAACAATATCTATGTAATTTCCTTGAACATATGCTTGTTATTCTGCAATATCTATGCAATTATCTTACATATGTGTTTCTTTTCCAGACAATTCAAGTAAAAATACAATTTTAAAAACCAAATCCATCCACAAGCCACACAATCCTATTTGATTGTGTGCGCGCACGCGAATCTCGCTTTCCCTTCCTAATGGAGGAAAAATGCCATAGGAGGGAATTTCCTCCTATGGCGTCGAAAAAATACATGCTCTCTCATTTTTTCCGCCGATCGGCACCCATCTTCTTCATGGTTATTATCTAAGATGTGGGTACACCAAATTTCATGTGATTCTACAACCATTTGACCGTTGATTTAGCAATGTCAAAAGTTCTATTGTCGGTAAACCGTTAATTTTGAACCCACTAAATCAACGGTGAACAAGTCGTAGAATCACATGAAATTTGGTGTATCTACATCTTAGATGATAACGATGAAAATGGTGGGTGCCGATCGTCGGAAAAAATGAGGGAGGGTGTATTTTTTCGACGCCATAGGAGGAAATTCCCTCCAATGGCCTATTTCCTCCATTAACCTCCCCTCCCCCCCCTCTCTCTCTCTCTATATATATTATATGGGGGAGTGGCCATACGGTAAAGACGTGATTCTTAAAGTGAGAAAGACATATCCGACCGCTGGATCGACGATTGAAATTTTGTATCATATTCTACATGTCAAAAGATGTATATGTACAAAAAAATTTAGACGATTTGGTGGTTTATAAGTCATGCATCAAGGATATGCGATGTATGCAACTTTTACCATACTTTAACAACTATCCATTTTGCGATCGTAATATTCATACCTTTGAAGTGTCTAAATCATCTAAATTTTTATACAGGTATGTTGATTGACATGTAGAACAAGATGTATAAAACTGATCGTCATTTTGATCGATGGATGATGGTCGGAATTTTCCAACTCGCTTTAAGAATCCCATCACACACACGCGTGCGCACGCACGCACACATATTGTCACGTCCCGATTCCCAAAATACGTCAATTCGGAACGTGACAAAGCCAACCATGCTACCTATGGTAAGGAATATCCTCTCATTGTCACATTACGGCTGTCAATCAGTAATTAAGAACAATATTATAACTATCTATCTCTAAACATGTCCAAATAATTACAAACGATAACAGGAACGATAGCAGAAACAGTAAAGATCTAAGAAAATAAGTGAATACCTAAACCATAAATAAAAACTATATCAATAGAATGATCCTCACCGATCAACGATCCCATCGAATTATTCACGATTCTCATGTGCTAAAGTAAAGTATCTAGACCATGTAAAATCTAGACGTCAGTGCGTCATACATATCATAATAATAATAAACCGAACAGTGTGCTATATAGGGCGTCACGTGTTATATAGGGTTTACTATCCTACAGCTATTTGAAACCAATTAATATACCCCTCCATATAACTCAAAGTATATATCCCGTTACCCCCCGGGACCACAGATCAAGATGTATGAATCAAGAACGATTCTGTTCCGTTACCCCCCGGAACCACAGATCAAGTAATAAGAATCACGAATGATTCTGTTCCGTTATCCCCCGGAACCACGGATCAAGTAACATCATTTTAAATTATACTTCAGTTACACTTTTGATTTCCACATTTCCTCAGATTTCGTTTTCCAAATCATATATGAATATAATATCTATCTAATGCCAACATAGGAGCAGGCAGGTACGGGTTATGTCTATCGAGACAACATGTCATATCCATCAGGACAACAAGTCAGGATTGTTGGTATCGAAAAGTATTACAAGTAACAGGTATAAGCAATATAGCAATAACGGTAACAAGATGGAAGGTTACAAGTATGCCAGGGATAGTATACTAAAACAGGTGAAGTGTTTATATCACAATAATATCACACAAGTCATGATGAATAGCAGAAATATAGTTGTAACAGTTATCTATATATGATACATGATGTGACAAAAATGATGTATCGACTATTACTCGTGCAATAGATTAGTATGACTGTATTTTAAATAATGTTGTCAATATTATCAAGTATTATTATATAAACTAAGCAATATTAATTGATCTTACCTATTACAAATTAACTTATCCTTATTAGTGAAACTTATTATTGTTAATCTAATTAATAGCCTTAAATAAGGACATTGATCAAATGAGTGAATAGTACTGTTAAATAGATCATGTAGATTTTCTGGTAATGAGATTAGCGTATTGAATATTTATTTCCAAATAGTCACGAAGTAGCGAATATGATCCTATCAACTGTTACAAGTTATTATATTATTTTAATCGTAATAAAATAATCTCTTGTCACGATAAACTTATTATTACTAGAGAATTCATATGAACTAACTACAAACCTAAATATCAAAATATGTGAACTATAATTTTGTTATTTAAACTACCTAACATGATCGCTACTGTTCCCTGAAGTATATATATTCATAATAATTAATTTGTTATTCACAGTAACCATATTGTATAATATATATGAGATTTTCATATGTATAACATATAATTACTAATGTGTATACCATGCAAGAGATATAGTAATTATAAAATATTACGATACGTAATCGTCATCATAACTAGCATGTATAAGAAAGTATCGAATACTTGCCTCGGAGACGGATAAAACACGACGATACGATGTACAAATCCAAGCTTTGATACTCAGCTCGATGGAGAGAGTTAGGGCGTGGTGATTCGAAGATGGGAGAAGGAGAAAGAGAGAAAGAGAGTTTTTAATTTAAATAGGAAAATATAAATATGCTATGTTTACACACACACACACACACACACATAACTAATAATATTAAAAACCGCCTCCACTAAATCTCAAAACACTGGAAATTATCTACACATATGTAGCCCATTTAATCCATAAATCTAATGGGTTAGGAAAAAATATTCTAATCTAACAATATCTTAGAATATTTAAAATTTACCTTCAATAAATAATTGTCAATATAATATCATGAGATGTTTAAATAGGATAAAGCATGCTGACAATTAATATACGAAAATATCCCTAACGTATGGCTACCAGAAAATATATACATATAATTTAAATATTATATATATGTTATTTAATATTCATATAAATTTAGTCTACGGATAAATATCAATAAAAAATACACTGGCACCATAGCGGATTTCAAGCAAGTGGGTCGGGTCGGATAACCACATCTACAATTCGAACCAATCACGACCCAAAAAATAAATTTAAAAAATTTAAAAAATACTGATTAATATCGTATGATCGTGTTAGCGTGTTACATACATACATACATACATACATATATATAGGGGGAAGGAAAGAGGCCATAGGAGGGGGAGGAAAGAGGCCAAATGAGGGGATTTCCTCATATGTCGTCGAAAAAACACATCCTCCAACATATTTCATGACGATTGGCACATGTCATGTCCCGCTTCCCAAAATACGGAATACGAGGGGTGATTAGACCAGCCATACTCTTACGATCAAGAAATAATCTTGCCGTAGTAACACTTAGATTTCTAGTATTACATGGTAATCAGTAAATACGACACGGGAGTAAAGAAAATCACAGCTCACAACTTTATTATATTTAATCAACATTGTTCAAGAAATTATTTGCATGAAAAAACAACTAACCAAAAAAATAATAATATCCTTGGTGCGAACAGAAGATGATAGCGATGGTGTCGCAGTCTAAAACTCCACGATCTCGAATGACAGGTCCTGCTTTTAAGCCGGGTCCACTTCGTCCGTTGAGCATGCACACTCAGATCGTCTGCCACGTCCTGCTTCCCGGTGTACGGGGAAGGAGACGTGGAGGGCACGTGACGTATTTACTCAGAAATAAATACGTTAAGCGTAAATAAACAATATATGAAAAGCACAAGTAATGAAAATATATATATTGTAAACAACAAATTTTATTAACATTCATCTTTACAATATAACTGATTTGAAAAGAAAACGTACAATGATAAAAGCAATGCCTAAACAGTGGCATACAAACTGGAAAGTAAGTACAAGTAAAACTAGTAATCTGGATGCGTCTTAATCTGAGCCAAATACTCCTGACTGGGCTCGATCTCCTGAGGGTCCGGTCCTCCTGACGAACATTTCAAGAAAGAAATAAACAGGAATATCGTAAGCGAACTAGCGCTCGGTAAGTCCCAAAAGAAAGTAAGGAATATAACAAGTAATGTGGAAGGAAACTGTTAAATTATACAGGTATCAGTTTATTACTCTAACGTAGTTGTTTGTAGTTTGGTACAGAAGGTATCAGTGTATACGAGAGGAGTCCAACTGTCTCGTGGACAATGGTAACATGTAAGTACAAGGCCCCGTCATAACCCACGGGACAACGATACGAGAGTTCATGTAGGTTTCTTTTAGTGACCATCATCGTGCCACTTTTAATACGTTCCGTAACAATCTACCCCATTAACCCCGTTTAATGTTTTATATAGATTATAATTATCAGACTTGCCGAGACCATGAATACAAGTTGTTCATGTAATCAGGTTCAGGATGTAAACAAGTAGTCATGTAATCAAGTCAAATTATAGCCATGGTTCGGTCAAGTCAAGTCATGTTTGCATGTTGATATGGTTCTGGTATTCAGGTTCAGGTTCAAGTATACATGTTAGAATTTGGATTCATGTTTGAATTGGATTCTGGTTTGAATTTGGATTCAAGTTTGGTTTAGATTCAGACTTGAGTCACACACTTAGAACCGATTTGGATCCTGAATTAAGTTTGAGAGTTATTGGTAACTGCTGCACATGAACGACAGGATTTGTGTCTTTTTCCAAGACAAATACCATTGATAACAACGTTAAGTTTTCTACTTAATTAGACAAGCACTCACTTTCTCCGGCTCCCTGAGGCTCAAGAGAATTGATCCCGCTTAAACCCATATTTATTAAAATCCTTAACAGTGTTTTATATAACTCGAGGGGGTTTTATGAAAAATATTTTTAATATATAGTTTCAAAATATCCTCGAGAAATTATTTATATTATTTAGAGTTTCCATGGATGTGTATTTTATGGATTTGAGATATTTTAGTGATAATTACCTTAACTTGAATAGTTCATATTATTTTACTGTAAACTTGTCTTGTACTAATATCTTTGATGGTATTTTGATGAAACTTGTAATTCTTTTATTTGAAAAAATGTAAGTTATTATATTTGAAAATATATGGATTTTATAATATTTATATAATTATTAAAAATTAATTTTGATTAGAAAATTCGTTTTTCTTAAAAAATCGTATTAAAAACCTTTTTAGACCGAATGCTCTGTGAGGAGGTCTGTATCTCGCTCAACTAGCTCAAGAATGTGTGATAATCCACACCATCCAATAGCGGATCTCCTAAAAAGGGTTGTAGAGGCTTATTTGCAAAGGAATTTTAAATACAATCTAAAAGAAAACCGTTTTTACAGTACATGGTATTTTGATGTAATATGGTAACAAAAATATGTTCAAGTGATATCGTGCTATGGAAACATGTGTGTATGTGAGGGGTAGGTCATTACCCGTGAAGTTTTCTAAAGGTATATTCAAATAAAAGAATAAAAGATGACGTATATAAAGTTCATGGTATTTTCATGTAAAAAGTAGATTAAAGTTATTTAGCATGATATTTTTGAATGAAAGTTGGTTCTAAACATTAGTTTTATGGTTATAAACATGGGGTAAGAATTTGGATGAAAGATATGGAAGAAATAGTGAAATTTTTAGGATTTAGAATAAGATGTCGGTATTAACTTCACTTACCGATATGTTTTGAAAAGAAATTTTTAAAGAGGAAGAATAGGGATTGCGAGGGACTTACAAGTGAATTAGGTTAAGAGAAAGGTTGAAGAAGATAGATTGGTAGTCGTGGCGTCACAGGGTCGCCGGAATAGCCTCGATTTCTCGCTGGAAGTTGGTCGTTGGCTAACTGCTCTTCTACTCCACTTGTACTTGAGAAAATTTGAGGGTTTTGGCTAGAATTTTCAGAATAAGGAAGGGCTAGGGTATGGGATAGTATTTATAGTGTAGAATTAGGCTTTTAGGATTAAAAGAGTGAATTAAAATGCATTAAAATATGATAAATTGGGGAATTACGGGGTCTCTGTTTGATTGCAGAGTAATCAAACAGTGCAGGGGTGATTGGGGTAGGCCAAGGGACTTTTGTGCAAAACCCGGGCATCATTTGCCATGGGGAGCCCGTCGGCGCCGGCCCTAGAGGCGATCTTGCCGATCGTTTAGTTGAAGAGGGCCGGTGGATTCATGCCATGTGTCCTCCTCTGTATTTAAATCCTTTTCCACATGTTTATTTTTCCAGACTTTTCATTTTTATGTGCATTGCACGTGTAAAATTTTCGGCTTCCAAAAGGTTTAAAAGAAAAATCAGTAAAAACATAATGTGTCTGATGGGGTTCAAACACAGGGTTACGTCACAGCAGTGCAAGACTTTACCAGTGAGTTACAAGTTGTTTCTTGCTGTTCTTAAACAAAAATTAACTTTTAAAGTGTACCCAGACTTGTAAACTCTTTTCTGTACATTAAATTGAAAATTTTCGTACAGTAAATTCAGAGTCGTTACATTCTACCCTCCTTATAAAAATTTCGTCCTCGATATTTACAATTACATAAGGACTAGTTTACAAATATGAAAGGGTATCTTGCACGCATGTCATCTTCTCTTTCCCACGTTTATTCTCCCGGTGAATATTTTCTTCACATCACTCGGACCAAGTTTACTTCCCTATTCTGCAGTGTATTCACTTTTCTGTCCATATTTCAACGGGCTGTTGCTCGCAAGTTAAGTCTGTCTGTACAGTGAGCTCGGAGTGATCTAGAATGTGGCTGGGGTCGCTCGCATATTTTCGAAGCTGGGATATGTGGAACACATTGTGCACTCCTTCCAATGAGGGTGGTAGTGCCAAACGGTATGCCACTTCTCCGACTCGTTCGAGAATGTCGAACGGTCCTATATATCTCGGACTGAACTTACCCTTCTCGCCAAAGAGGATTACTCCACTGTTTGGAGAAAACTTTAAGGAAACATGATCTCCAAGTTGGAACTCCAGATGTCGGCGCTTTGCATCAGCTCAGTACTTCTGTCGGTCTTGGGATATGTGCATTCTTTCCTGATCGTGTGTACTATGTCCACAGTTGCCACGATCATCTCTGGTCCTAGGAGTTCACGATCTCCGATGTCGTCCCAACTTAGTGGTGAACGACACTTCTTTCCATAAAGAGTTGCAAATGGTGCTATTCCAATACTCTCCTGATAGCTGTTGTTGTATAAAAACTCCATAAGATGTAGGTGATCTTCCCACGAACCTCCAAAGTCTAACATACAAGCTCTTAGCATGTCCTCCAGAATCTGAATTGTTCGCTCAGACTGCCCGTCCGTTTGTGGATGGTAAGCCGTGCTGAAGTTCAGACTCTTTCCCAGGCAAGCTTGCAAACTCTGCCAAAACTGTGATCGGAATCTGGTGTCACGATCGGGGACGACGCAGACTGGTACTCCATGTAATTTCACAATCTCCTGCATGTGTTCATAGGTATAAAAAATAGTACATCTTGAGGTTAAATCTTACTTTAGATTCATGCTTATGTCCATGTACTTCTTTGCTAATACCTCGGTAGATTGGCCAATTCGAAAGGGAATAAAGTGAGCCGACTTGGTGAGTTGATCCACAATAACCCATACTGTATCGTTACCCTTCATGCTGCGAGGAAGAGCAGTTACGAAGTCCATGGTAATGTGCTGCCATTTCCATTCCGGGATAGGTAACGGCTGAAGTAGACCAGCAGTTCTGTGATGTTCAGCCTTCACTTGTTGACACACCAAACACTTGGCTACGCTTCTGGATACTTCGCGTTTCATTCAATGCCACCAATAGTGTTGTCGTAGATCCTTATACATTTTGGAACCACCGGGGTGTACTGAGTACGGAGAGCTATGAGCTTATTTCATCAACTCTTCTCGAACAGGATCGTGTGGTACACACACACTCTACTTCCGTATTTCAAAGATCCTTCTTCGTGGATGATGAAGTCTGTTCGAAAACCACTTTATACCTGTTCTCGGATCTTTTGCAACTCGACATCATTTGCTTGAGCCGCCTTGATCTGATTGACAATAGTAAATTGAACTTGTAAGTTCATCAACTCTGAAGCGTTACTTGGCATAACTACCTCGATCTCCATCCCGTGGAATTCCTGCTGCAGCTTCCACCGAGCGGTGAGATTCATTGATAATGGCTGACGGCTAAGTGCATCAGGAACTACATTCACCTTCCCTGGATACTATTGTAGGTTGATGTCGAAGTCCGCCATAAGTTCTAGCCATCTTCTTTGCCACATGTTCAACTCTTTCTGAGTAAATACATACTTCAGACTCTTATGATCCATGTATATATCCACTCGTTCTCCCAAAAGATAGTGGTGCCAAATCTTAAGTGCAAAGATAACGGCTGCCAATTCCAGATTATATGTTGGATAGTTGCACTCATGAACTTTTAGCTGTCTTGATGCAAAAGCTACAACCTTTCCATGTTGGTGTAGAACACATCCTAATCCCTTACCGGACGCATCGCAATGTACAACGAAACCTCTGGATTGATCCGGTATTACGAGAATAGGAGCTGAAGTTAACCTTGACATGAGTTCTACAAAAGCTTGTTTACATGCTTCTGACCACAAGAATGCTTCATATTTACGTGTGAGCTTGGTCAGGGGTGCTGCAATTTTTGAGAAGCCTTCAATGAATCTTCAGTAGCATCCTGCTAATCCCAAGAAACTTCGAATATCCTTCACCGTCTTTGGTGTCGGCCATTCGCTGACAGCTGATACCTTAGCTGGATCTACCGAGATTCCTTTGCCTGAAACAATATGTCCGAGAAATCTGACTTGATTTAGCCAAAATTCGTACTTGTTGTACTTGGCATAGAGTTGATGTTGTCGCAATGTCTGCAGGAAAATCCGCAAATGCTTAGTGTGCTCTTCCCGATTCTTTGAATACACTAGGACGTCGTCGATAAAAATAACAACGAACATGTCTAAGTACTCTCGGAAAAGTTGGTTCATCAGATTCATAAATATAGCGGGTGCATTGTTATATGCCCTAGAGGCCATTATTTTATCATACTGGTTTGTATATTACATATTGGAAGCTTGGGATATACACGGATATAATAACAGTCTTGCTCAAAATGGTAGTATGCTACCTGGTTTGTTTCTATCCCAATATATGCATGTGTTTCTTTTATCATATCGCTTATACATATTGGTAGAGCTCTTAAGATCTTTACTTGATTACCAGCGTTGTGATGACAGTCACACTAGTGGGGGTTGGGTAGTCTGTAAGCACATCCTATACAGGTCCTTAGTCGTAGGATTATCGAGACGGGGTATCGATACTCTAAAGTAGACTAGTGTATATGCTTCTTATCCCAGCAGGGGAGATGGTCTATCCCATAGCCATTAGTATGTCGTACTGGAGATAGTATGCAGGTGCTCATTGGGTTATGAGTACACTGGACAAGACTTGTAGGGAACTGCTGGTGGGTATTATATCTATCGTCGGGTAGCAGTTCCCAGGTGACATGAGTACAGTTTAGTCCATCGACTTAACACTGCTACTTCGCCTCGAGTATGTTCCCACTGTTCTTAGATTACTACCCTACCACGGCTCAAAGGAGTCATGAAAACTGGTAGTAGTTGGGTGCAGTACCGAGGCACTTGGAGGCAGTGGTGGTTAGATAGGATTCATCTCTCTCGGTATTGGGGGTTGATACCGCGCTGTGTTCGGAAAGCCATTACACAAAGTCCTTAGCCAAGACAAGCGAGATTTACTGGTAGGTACTCCAGTAGTTTTTCAGGGTGTTTTGGGCTACACTCCGACACGACTTATTGCGCTATTAGGGGTCTGACGATTACTGCATCCCTAGGCCCGATATGCGATACTCTTAGATGAATAAACCGGATTGTATGGAGATTGTCACAGATAGGCTCAGTAGAAGTTCAGATGAGTTTGCTCATCGGCCTTCTTATCGACAGATAGCTGGGTAGCCGTTACGTGCAGCTAGTACCGCTGAAGTGCTTGTGGTTAAACCCACTGCCAGTGTAGTGTCGAGTCTTTAGAGTCCCATACAGAGGGTTTCCCTGCATCGGGCAAAAGATGTAGAGGCCTTATGGTTTTATGGCAGGGCTTCGATCACATACGTGTACTTGTGCACGTATGATATTCGGGCGGATAATACTAGTGGGATTTAGTTTAAGCCGGATCCTAGTATTATATTGATGGATTACTTTCGTCTCTTTGTATTCGTATTTTTCGAAATACGGATACGGGTATATATATACGGATGAGGGGCATTTTCGTAATCTACTCATTATTGCTTCTAGAAGAAGACACCTCATTAGGGTTTTAATCTTTTGATTAAAAGATTAATGAGGTGAAGGAAATGTGGTGGAGGTTTACATTGAATGAGGCATGGCTATGAGTCATGGCATGACCCATGTGGTGACTCATGGCATGACTCACTAGATGACTTACACTTTAGATATTTTTTAAAGCATGCTTGATATTTTGTGAGATATTTTATCTCATCGATTATTGTATACTTCATTATTCATCACAAACAGAAAGCCATCTCATTCTAATGTTTTTTCTACACTCTCTTTTCCTCAAACTCCTTTTTCCTATAACCCTAAATCTCTCATGTGTTGAGAATCCTAGGGCTATTAGAGACACACTAATCCATCTACATTCTCTACATCATCTAGGACATCTAGTTTAGCGATATAGATACCGTAGTTACCACAAATTTGAGGTTGGAGCTCGGACTATAGACACTCGGGTGGACCGTCTTTGACTCGAGGAGGCAGACAAGGAGGTATCGATCCAAACGATCCTTGGAGCTTATGACGAGGAGGAGGACAGTGACAAGAAGACCCGAAGGACATGGTAACGTGAGGTATAACTTCTTATCCGAGTAGTTAACCTCATACTGTTTGGTTAGCTAGGGTTTAGCATCGATCTTGGAGTTCAAGTCGGTGTTGCGACACCCGTAAAAATCATTTTTTTACGTATTCCGCCTCCCTTCGAACCCGTGGGATGCGCGACATTGACTTACACATTGGTCACTCCAAATGGCATCACAAGATATTCGTAATGACCATAGCGAGTCCTGAACGCCGTTTTATGAATATCAGACTCTTTGACTTTCACCTGATGATAACCCGAACGAAAATCTAGTTTCGAAAATACGCAAGACCCACTTATCTTATCGAAAAGATCATCGATACGCGGTAGTGGATACTTGTTCTTTATCGTCATTTCGTTCAGAACTCGGTAATCTATACACATTCTGTATGAACCTTCTTTCATCTTCACAAGCAAAACGGGAGATCCCCAACTTGAAGTACTGGGACAAATCCATCCTTTCTTCAGAAGTTCGTCCAACTGAGTTCGGATCTCCTTTAATCTTTCAGGACTTAACCGGTATGGAGCTTTGATCACCGGTTGCGCACCAGGTAGTAAATCAATGCTGAATCCAAGAGCTCGATAGGGAGGCAAACCTGTTATATCTTCAGAAAACACATCCTTGAACTCTCGAACTACCTCTGTGTAACACCCGAGCCCAATAATACTATTCATATTACTAGTTGAGGGTTATATATTGCTCATTTCCAATTATCCTGATTTTCTGGTGTTTATTGCTAAATTTTAACCGGTTAAGTCATTTTGGCACATAACAAATTTTAACTCCTAAAATGAAATTTAAAGTATCCATATTGGCCTACTCGTCGCCACTAGTCGCGTGGTAGCGTCCGCGTGTCGAGATTCCGTCCCGTTCGGCTAAACGGGCAAGTTTGGACGACTACGCGCGCGTGCAAGTGTCCGACTTGGGGGCATGCATTTTAATCATTAAACACCTCTTTTCAAGATTTGGAACCCGCTTAAAATCCTATAATTTGAATTTGGAGCATTTGGGCGCAACCCGGGAGCGATTTGGAAATGTTTCATTTCGCGCCAAAAAGGCCCATTTTAATTTAAATATCTTTAAACTATATATTACGATTATATTTTCCTAACTGTTTAATCTCACTAAACCCCTCAAATCTCATTTAAAATCCTTCTTAATATTTCGTCCCAGCCAATCGCGTGGCCCCTTTCCCCCGTGGGCCCCGCCTTTCCCTTTCCCTATCTCTCTCTCTCTCTTCCCTCATTCTCTCTCTCCCTCTAACAACTCTCTCTCTTCTCTATTTATATCCCATGCAGCCGCCTCCCCTCTCATCTTCTCCTATCACGAGAACCCACGAAACCCTAACCCTAGCTCCTCGCGACCTCACCGCCGACCTCTCCGCGACCTCGCCGTCGCCGCCCTCGCCACCGCGAGCCTAGCCGCACCTCCTACCTCCTTCCTCCGTTCCTCTTCCCGTGCCTGCACCCAACTCCGATGCCTCCACTCGGCCGCAGAGCGCGACGTCGACGCCGCCTCCCGTCGCCGACGACGCCCGCGACTCCCTCTCACCCTCCTCGTCACTACCTCGTCATCACCTTCCTCCTCCCCTCGCCGGAACACCTTCAGTCACGCAGCCCGACCCTGCACCATCCCCGGGTCGCCGGAGAACGCGCCGTCGACCCTCGTCGACGTCACCCGCGCCACCTCCGACCACCTCCTTCTCCCCTTGACCACCAGAGCCGACCACCCTCTCCTCCACTCGTCGCAACACCCTCTCCAGCGAACCCCGAGGCCGTTCAAGTCTTCGCAGCCGTCGTCGCTGCCTCGCCGGCGTTCCAGCGCCGTCGAACCCGCCGGGGTCACCCTGGTATCTCTCTGTAAGCATCCTTATCTCTCCTTTGTGCAAAGTTTTTCTCCCCGCTGATCTTGTATGTATATCATTGTTGCTAGCTCGTTGCCGTGACTTTTGCCGGAACCCGACCGTGCCGTCTTGTGAACCCGACGCTCCAGCGAAGCACCCTGGTCCGTGTGATCCCGTTGTTCTCTGTTGGGACTCGATCCGTGGCCCGTGCTACCATATCGTGTTTTCTGCCGACTTTGCATCCGTGCTTTCCGGTTTGCGAAACCGTCGAGGCAAGTATCTGAATACTTGCTTTAACATGCTAGCATACGAGATCTAGTCTTGCTATGCAGTTGAATATCATACTATATAATACAACAACTTAATGATGGTAATTGATATTATATTATAAGTTAGAATTGACAGTTGCAGTTATCTTTAACATGGAATCTTTATAATAGTTTCTCGTAATTAATCAACCCACTATCAATCCATAATTCAACTAAATAAAACAATTGGATCATATCTGCTTTAATTGTTAAATCATTCACGAGACAATTATTATACTTAGTGTAAATTCCTGTAGCTTCATTACTTTATGATTGTGGATATTGCTTCACCTTGTGATTATTGCACCCTAAAGGTGCTTGAACCTGTTAATAAGAGAATACAAAACATCATTGTGTTTACATGGAATAATATGGTTATTTACTGTTTCCTGCTGCTGTTCATTATTTGATTGCATACCTGTTGTGAGCACATACCCGATTGCACTACATATTGGCCTGACCCTGCTACACATGACATATACATACATACCAACTCATCCTGTTGTACCATAACATTACTTGTTTCATGCTTTCATGCCTAATGCCGACAAACCCGACCATCCCTGCGGTCTATCCAGACAGACCTACTCTTACCGGATTTTGTGTTGGCATTAGTCCTTGACTACTGAACACCTGACCTGACATACATAGCTTGGGGGTATGGGGAAATCAAAGGTGAAACCGACTTGTAACTCAACAGTTCGATACATGTTCTGATCAGTCTTACGGGCTTGGCCAGCCCCGGAGTGTTGATGCTGACATCACTCGCCCATCCTACTACCTTTTACTGCTTAGCGGCACGTCTCGGATTCAGCCCCGAGGATCTTGACCGTGGTCCCGGGCACGCACGGGATACTATTGAGTTACATCGACGATTCATCAATTGATTTCAAAGACTATAGAGTAGAAACCTGATAGGACAGTTCAGTCACCATTGCACATTACCCTGCTCTGTTATTTCTTAGTACTGCTTCATTCATGTTCATATTTGCATTGCTTATTACCATGTTTACATTATATACTTGATGTCATGACGCGCTGACGTCTGGGTTTTGCATGGCCCAGATTCCGTACCACTGTCGACGACCGAGCAGGAGTACTTCAGCCAGCAGGCTGAACTGTGAGTTCCTTAGGGTTTAGTTTATTTATTTCATTTCATTTCCAGATGTGAGCCCGCATTATGGGACGTACTGTTTATTCATTGTATTGGATCATTAGCTTCCGCACTTATTGTTTATTGATTCTTGTTATTATGGATTTGGACATGTGTTAGATTAGTGCTTTATCTTGTTCTTGATATCCTTACAACCGTAATGTGACTGTGGATGGATACTTCCTACCCACAGGTAGCATGGTTGGCTATGTCACGTGCCCAATCTTGCGTACTCTGGGAAGTGGGGCGTGACATGGTTCTTTTGGTATCAGAGACATAGGTTAATTGGGTTGATTCTTTGTAGTTGGGTATTGCACCCGATACACGAATCAGAATACCCGTGATTAGGAAACATGTCCTGCCACCTTGACCGTTTCACCATTCTTGAATCACATTCTTCCGGATTATATCTTTTACGACGTGCAAACTTACTTTGCATGTCGACTCGGAAACATGATTTCTTGTTATCCCTAGGACTTGGACGACTTGGGTGGAGTTAAGTAATTGCGGCTATGATACCGCGGCATAGCTACAATGCAGTACTCTATTTAAGTATCTTGGAGTTCTAGCCTTGATCTATACTCAGAATCTATCATCATGCTAATGTTGGGTACTTTGATTTCCAGGAATATGGCCGGTCAGGATTTGAAGATGGACCAAAGACGTGCGGTCTTAGCCGCCAGGCGTAGAGTGATAAGGGGATTGCTGGAGAAACTAAAGGAACAAACCGAGCTGGAACCAGCATTTGCACTGAACCAAACGTCTGTACGTAGAAGTATTCCGGTGAACAGGCGTAGCATAGCACCAATGAAGAAAACAAGTGTGGGTGATCGGAAAGGGAGCGTGATTTGTAACTACTTCCATATACCCGGGCACGTGCGAAAGGAGTGTCGTAGGAGGCTGGGACTCTGTTTTAGATGTGGAGCGGCAGATCACACAGTTAGTGCTTGTCCGTCGAAGCTTCGTACGAGGGATGATATTCAAAAGCCTCCGCAGGGACCGTTCCAAGGGCAGGAACAGCTGACTCAAGGACCAAATCAGGCCCGAGCGTTCACGTTGGCAGCTGAGGAAGCTAAGGCATCGGGAGAAGTGGTTTCAGGTAATTTACTCGTTCATGGTTTTTCCGCTTTGGTATTATTTAATTTCGGAGTCTCCCACTGTTTATGTCATCCAAATTTTAACTACACTCGATTACCTGCACGACCCTGTCTAGTTTTGGGACATACACACTGGGAATGGAAAAATCATAGCTAGTAAGGAATGTAAAGATTGTACGGTTGTTGTTTGCGGACGGGAGCTTTTTGCAGATTTTTTTTGGTGATTGATACGGGCAGTTATGAAGTAATCTTGGGAATGGATTTTCTCGGCACTTTCCACGCACACATTGATTGTAGGGCAAGGAAAGTAATTTTCCAGATTCCCGGACACCCTGAGTTTACTTTCATTGGAGGAAGCAGTTCTGTCAGGCCAGTCGAATTTAGGGCTAGGCCGACGAACAATGTTCTTGCGGTTATGGTAGTGGATAGTAATGAAGAGCCGGCAGTTGTCCACGACTTTATGGATGTGTTTGAAGACATTTCGGGCTTACCACCGAAGCGAGATGTGGAGTTTGCGATTGACCTTATTCCTGGTGCAGCGCCAGTATCAAAATCTTATTATCCGATGGCACCGGTGGAATTGGAAGAAGTTAAGAAACAAGTTGGTGAATTACTCGAGAAGGGATGGATTCGAAGCAGCAACTCACCGTAGGGAGCTCCAGTTCTTTTAGTAAAGAAGAAGGATGGCACGAGAAGGATGTGCATTGATTATCGAGAATTGAACTGGGTGACTATTAAGAACAAGTACCCGATTCCTCGCATTCGAGAACTTTTTGAGCAGCTTAGTGGTGCGAGGGTATTCTCGAAACTGGATTTGCGATCAGGATATCATCAGGTCCGAGTGAAAGCAGAAGACATTTGCAAGACGGCGTTTCGAACTCGATATGGGCATTTCGAGTATTTAGTGATGCCCTTCGGAGTGACTAATGCGCCGGCAATATTCATGGATTTGATGAACAGGATCTTTTCACCGTTCTTGGACCAGTTTATCGTGGTATTCATTGACGATATTCTGGTGTACTCGAAGAGTCCGGAGGAGCATGCTGAGCATTTAAGGATCGCACTGTAGACGCTGAGACAAGAGAAGTTATCTGCGAAGATGAGTAAGTGTGAATTCTGGCTGGAAGAAGTGACGCTTCTGGGGCATGTTGTGTCGGGCGATAGAATCGCCGTTGATCCCGAGAAGATTGCAGCAGTTCGAGATTGGCCTATTCCAAAGAATATTGCGGAGATAAGAAGTTTTCTTGGACTCGCCGGTTACTACAGAAGATTTGTGGAGAACTTCGCTCGTTTAGCTGAGCCGTTAACCAAGCTTACGCGTAAGGAGGTACCGTTTGTTTGGACGGATGGATGTGCATTGGCCTTCGAGACGTTGAAGCAGAAGTTGATAATCGCCCCTATCCTGACCGTACCGGATGATTCAGGAGGACTGGTGATTCACAGCGACGCATCCGGAAAGGGATTGGGATGTGTTCTGATGCAGAATGGGAAAGTCGTCGCGTACGCATCGAGACAACTGAAGACTCATGAGAAGAATTATCCGACTCATGACTTAGAGCTTGCAGCCGTGATCTTCGCCCTGAAGATTTGGAGACACTACCTTTTGGGCGAGAGAGTTGAAGTCTTTACAGATCACAAGAGTTTAAAGTATGTGTTCACTCAGAAGGAGTTGAACATGAGGCAACGCAGATGGTTGGAGCTGATGGCCGACTATGACCTTAATCTTAAGTACCATCCGGGAAAAGTCAACGTCGTGCCGGATGCGCTGAGTCGGTTACCAGCAATTCAGATATTGACTGCACAGAGAGAGATCATTGCGGATTTTCGGAGATTTGACTTGGAGGTTGTGCTACCACATGCTACAGGACAGTTGATGCAGTTGCAAGTACAGTCGTCCTTAGTTGAGAAGATTAAAGTGGCGCAATCGCAGGATCCTAGACTGCAAAAGTTTCGAGAGCAGGTTGAAGCCGGACTACGAACCGATTTACTGATCCACGAAAACGGTTCGTTGAGATATGGTAGCCGTGTGTGTGTGCCAAAAGGAGATGTGCGTGAAGAGCTTATGAAGGAGGCACACAGTTCAGCTTACTCTGTACATCCAGGAGGGACAAAGATGTACCGAGATATTCGACAGCACTTCTGGTGGGAAGGTATGAAACGGGAAATTGCTCGCTTCGTGGCTAAGTGTTTGGTGTGTCAGCAAGTCAAGGCTGAACACCAAAGGGTTGCTGGTTTGTTGCAACCACTTCCGATTCCTCAGTGGAAGTGGGAACATATAACCATGGATTTCATGACGGCTTTACCGCGGAGTCCAAAGGGCAACAATGCCGTATGGGTGATTGTCGATCGGTTGACCAAGGCAGCTCACTTTATTCCTTTTCGGGTTGGTCAATCGACAGAGGCTTTGGCAGAGCGGTACGTGCAGGAGATCGTGAGATTGCATGGAGTGCCGGTAAGCATCGTGTCCGATCGGGACACTCGGTTCTTGTCGCACTTTTGGAGGAGTTTACAAGAAAGTTTGGGGACTCGATTGAAGTTTAGCACAGCTTATCATCCTCAGACTGATGGACAATCAGAGAGAACGATCCAGACCCTTGAAGATATGTTGAGGGCTTGCATGTTGGACTTCAAAGGTTCTTGGGAAGATCATCTACACCTGGTGGAGTTTTCGTACAACAATAGCTTCCAAGCAACTATTCAGATGGCCCCGTTTGAAGAACTGTATGGTCGTAAGTGCCGTTCACCTGTCTGTTGGGATGATGTTGGTGAACGAAGGTTACTAGGACCAGATTTGGTGGTGCAGACAGTCGAGAAGGTGAATACAATCAGGAAGCATATGAAGGCAGCTCAAGACAGACAGAAAGGTTGGGCCGACACGTCAAGAAGACCTCTAGAGTTCGCCGTGGGTGATTTGGTATTCCTGAAGATATCACCGACTAGAGGGGTGATTCGCTTTGGAAGTCGGGGAAAGCTTAGTCCTCGATTCGTTGGACCCTTCGAGATTTTGAAGCGTGTTGGAGAGGTATCGTACCGGTTGGCGTTACCACCGTCATTAGCAGGAGTTCACGACGTGTTTCATGTGTCTCAACTACGGAGGTATGTTCGTGATGAGACTCATGTCTTGGATCATTCGGAGTTGACTGTGCGAGAGGACCTGACTTTTGAAGAGCGACCAGTTGAAATCAAGGATCGAAGAGAAAAGGTTCTTAAGAACAAGATTATCCCTCTTGTGCTAGTTTCTTGGGGTAATCGATCGCATGGAGAATCCACTTGGGAGCGAGAAGACGAGATCCGGCAGAAATTCCCTCACCTTTTCCAGTAGTTAGCTATCTTGTATTCTTGGAATTTCGAGGACGAAATTCTTTTGTAGTTGGGTATGATGTAACACCCGAGCCCAATAATACTATTCATATTACTAGTTGAGGGTTATATATTGCTCATTTCCAATTATCATGATTTTCTGGTGTTTATTGCTAAATTTTAACCGGTTAAGTCATTTTGGCACATAACAAATTTTAACTCCTAAAATGAAATTTAAAGTATCCATATTGGCCTACTCGTCGCCACTAGTCGCGTGGTAGCATCCGCGTGTCGAGATTCCGTCCCGTTCGGCTAAACGGGCAAGTTTGGACGACTACGCGCGCGTGCAAGTGTCCGACTTGGGGGCATGCATTTTAATCATTAAACACCTCTTTTCAAGATTTGGAACCCGCTTAAAATCCTATAATTTGAATTTGGAGCATTTGGGCGCAACCCGGGAGCGATTTGGAAATGTTTCATTTCGCGCCAAAAAGGCCCATTTTAATTTAAATATCTTTAAACTATATATTACGATTATATTTTCCTAACTGTTTAATCTCACTAAACCCCTCAAATCTCATTTAAAATCCTTCTTAATATTTCGTCCCAGCCAATCGCGTGGCCCCTTTCCCCCGTGGGCCCCGCCTTTCCCTTTCCCTATCTCTCTCTCTCTCTTCCCTCATTCTCTCTCTCCCTCTAACAACTCTCTCTCTTCTCTATTTATATCCCATGCAGCCGCCTCCCCTCTCATCTTCTCCCATCACGAGAACCCACGAAACCCTAACCCTAGCTCCTCGCAACCTCACCGCCGACCTCCCCGCGACCTCGCCGTCACCGCCCTCGCCACCGCGAGCCCAGCCGCACCTCCTACCTCCTTCCTCCGTTCCTCTTCCCGTGCCTGCACCCAACCCCGACGCCTCCACTCGGCCGCAGAGCGCGACGTCGACGCCGCCTCCCGTCGCCGACGACGCCCGCGACTCCCTCTCACCCTCCTCGTCACTACCTCGTCATCACCTTCCTCCTCCCCTCGCCGGAACACCTTCAGTCACGCAGCCCGACCCTGCACCATCCCCGGGTCGCCGGAGAACGCGCCGTCGACCCTCGTCGACGTCACCCGCGCCACCTCCGGCCATCTCCTTCTCCCCTTGACCACCAGAGCCGACCACCCTCTCCTCCACTCGTCGCAACACCCTCTCCAGCGAACCCCGAGGCCGTTCAATTCTTCGCAGCCGTCGTCGCTGCCTCGCCGGCGTTCCAGCTCCGTCGAACCCGCCGGGGTCACCCTGGTATCTCTCTGTAAGCATCCTTATCTCTCCTTTGTGCAAAGTTTTTCCCCCCGCCGATCTTGTATGTATATCATTGTTGCTAACCTCGTTGCCGTGACTTTTGCCGGAATCCGACCGTGCCGTCTTGTGAACCCGACGCTCCAGCGAAGCACCCTGGTCCGTGTGATCCCGTTGTTCTCTGTTGGGACTCGATCCGTGGCCCGTGCTACCATATCGTGTTTTCTGCCGACTTTGCATCCGTGCTTTCCGGTTTGCGAAACCGTCGAGGCAAGTATCTGAATACTTGCTTTAACATGCTAGCATACGAGATCTAGTCTTGCTATGCAGTTGAATATCATACTATATAATACAACAACTTAATGATGGTAATTGATATTATATTATAAGTTAGAATTGACAGTTGCAGTTATCTTTAACATGGAATCTTTATAATAGTTTCTCGTAATTAATCAACCCACTATCAATCCATAATTCAACTAAATAAAACAATTGGATCATATCTGCTTTAATTGTTAAATCATTCACGAGACAATTATTATACTTAGTGTAAATTCCTGTAGCTTCATTACTTTATGATTGTGGATATTGCTTCACCTTGTGATTATTGCACCCTAAAGGTGCTTGAACCTGTTAATAAGAGAATACAAAACATCATTGTGTTTACATGGAATAATATGGTTATTTACTGTTTCCTGCTGCTGTTCATTATTTGATTGCATACCTGTTGTGAGCACATACCCGATTGCACTACATATTGGCCTGACCCTGCTACACATGACATATACATACATACCAACTCATCCTGTTGTACCATGACATTACTTGTTTCATGCTTTCATGCCTAATGCCGACAAACCCGACCATCCCTGCGGTCTATCCAGACAGACCTACTCTTACCGGATTTTGTGTTGGCATTAGTCCTTGACTACTGAACACCTGACCTGACATACATAGCTTGGGGGTATGGGGAAATCAAAGGTGAAACCGACTTGTAACTCAACAGTTCGATACATGTTCTGATCAGTCTTACGGGCTTGGCCAGCCCCGGAGTGTTGATGCTGACATCACTCGCCCATCCTACTACCTTTTACTGCTTAGCGGCACGTCTCGGATTCAGCCCCGAGGATCTTGACCGTGGTCCCGGGCACGCACGGGATACTATTGAGTTACATCGACGATTCATCAATTGATTTCAAAGACTATAGAGTAGAAACCTGATAGGACAGTTCAGTCACCATTGCACATTACCCTGCTCTGTTATTTCTTAGTACTGCTTCATTCATGTTCATATTTGCATTGCTTATTACCATGTTTACATTATATACTTGATGTCATGACGCGCTGACGTCTGGGTTTTGCATGGCCCAGATTCCGTACCACTGTCGACGACCGAGCAGGAGTACTTCAGCCAGCAGGCTGAACTGTGAGTTCCTTAGGGTTTAGTTTATTTATTTCATTTCATTTCCAGATGTGAGCCCGCATTATGGGACGTACTGTTTATTCATTGTATTGGATCATTAGCTTCCGCACTTATTGTTTATTGATTCTTGTTATTATGGATTTGGACATGTGTTAGATTAGTGCTTTATCTTGTTCTTGATATCCTTACAACCGTAATGTGACTGTGGATGGATACTTCCTACCCACAGGTAGCATGGTTGGCTATGTCACGTGCCCAATCTTGCGTACTCTGGGAAGCGGGGCGTGACACTCTGGCTTATCTTCTTCCGCCGGTAGAGTAAATACTTCTGCATTTTTCGGCTTGGCACGGAAGATTCCTGGCTCCAAAGTTCTGTCTCTACTCTTGAAGTAAAAGACTGGGTGATCTGATATCTCAAATACTACCCTCCTTTGAATGTAGTCAATCGTATCATAGAAAACTCTCAGCCAGTCCATTCCCAACACAACATCAAAGTTTGGGATGTCCAGTACTTTGAAATTCGCGTAGAATTCTCGTCCGTAAACTACAACTGGACACTGATCCAATCCCATAGTCGCCTTCAATATTCCATTCCCGGAACTGACATTCAAGCTTGAAATGAGTGGCTTCACGGGAATCGCATGTGTTCTCACAAAACGTTGGGACATGAAGCAGTGTGATGCTCCAGTGTCGAACAGTGCTAGGACAGGAAGGGTGGCTATTAGTATAGTACCTAAATTGTGTAAGGTTGGTTTAGATACATGGAAAAATATAAAGATATACAAGGATTTGAAAGATGAAAAGATTGGGAATTACCAGTAAAAACTTGGCCAGTGGCCTCGGCTTCCTCAACGGTCATGGTGAAAGCCTGACGCTTGCCTACATTCCTCCTTTCTGGAGGCACATTCCTCTGACCCTGAGGCATGTTCCTCCGCCCTTGAGGCATGTTCCTCTGTGCCTGATGGAACTGATGAGGAGGCTGTGCAGGAGGTCCATATGGAGGTAGAGCAGGTAGAGCAAGACGAGGTGCAGGAGCTTGAATAGCTGGCCGTTGCGAAACTGTAATTGCCGGTCTAGGTGCGGGAGCTAGATTGAGACGATATGGGCAAGCTCCGATGGTGTGAGTGATTGTGCCACAAACCAAACACATGCCATTTGCACACCTGCAGTCTTTCTCCATGTGTCCATTCCTCTTCCAATAGAAGCAAAATTCTAGACTGGGCCGGTTAAAAGTTACTCCCGGTCTCCTGGGTGCAAAAGGTGGCCTGGAAGAGGCTCCTCCTGCCAACCGAGTGGCATGGCGTTTCACACCGGCAGTCTGAGGTTTGCCCTTCTTCTTCACCACTGCTTTATAGCGTCGGGTAGCCTTTAGAGCGAGATCATGGGTTGGGAAATCCCCTGTAGCGAGTGCAACTTGGATTTCCGGGTCCAACCCTTGCTGAAATTGTCTTGCCTGGATCTCAGCAGTCGGGATCAGGTGTGCCACGAACCTGTTATGACCTTGTGTTAGCAGTGTATGTGATATTAGGAAATTGAATATTAAGACATATCTTACCTGCTAAGCATGGTAAACTCAGCATCGTATTCATCCACAGATTTGTTCTACGTTGAAACTTGCCGTAAGTGGATGAACTACTGTTCCATGTCGAAACGGGCAGTCTCAAGGAAATATTTCACGTCGAACATATCGCGAAATGTCCTCCATTCAATCAGTTGGACGAGTCGTCTTTTTTCAGCCTTCCACCAGACTCTGGCGTTATCTGTTAGTTGCAGCTTTGCAGCTCTCACCCAAGCAATATCTGGCACTTGTGCTGCTACCAGATTATCTTTAATAGACCGAGCCCATTCCTCTTCCTCTAGTAGTCTCTCTTTCCCAGTGAAATGTTTCGGGTGTAGTGCCCGGAAATTTTTGACTCCGGGTGCCTCAACCTCTGGGCGGTGCATGTGGATAGCAGTCTGCTGCTGCTGACCCTCCGGGAGACTCTTGATTGCCTCAAGCAATACCGTTTACTCATTAATGGGAGATGCAACGGTAGGTGGTGGTGGTAGAGTAGGAGATGGAGTGTTTCCATTAACGTTCGTGCTTGTGTTGCTGGGAGAATCCATGACCTTGATAGAAAAAGAAATGTTAGGATCGATTCAAGAAATTTGAAATGTAAAGAATGTATAGTTGCCGATTCTTATTATTCTTATGATATATTGCTTAGGATTTCATGCAGAACTGACCTGCATGGGCCGCCAACAAAACCTGTCACGCCTTGCTTCCCGGTGTATGGGGAAGGAGACGTAGAGGGCACGCGACGTATTTACTCAGAAATAAATACGTTAAACGTAAATAAGCAATATATGAAAAGCATAAGTAATGACAAGAGATATAATGTAAACAAAAAGTTTTATTAACATTCATCTCTATAATACAACTGATTTGAAAAGAAAATGTACAATGATAAAAGTAATGTCTAAACAGTGGCATACAAACTGGAAGGTAAGTACAAATAAAGGTAGTAGTCTGGCTGTGCCTCAATCTGATCCAGGTACTCCTGACTGGGCTCGATCTCCTGAGGGTCCGGTCCTCCTGACGAACATTCCAAGAAAGAAATAAACATGAATGTCGTCAGCGAACTAGCGCTCAGTAAGTCCCAAAAGAAAGTAAGGAATACAACAAGTAATGTGAAAGGAAACTGTTAAATTATACAGGTATCAGTTTATTACTCTAACGTAGTTGTTTGTAGCTTGGTACAGAAAGTATCAGTGTATACGAGAGAAGTCCAACTGTTCCGTGGACTATGGTAACATGTAAGTACAAGGCCCCGTCAAAACCCACGGGACAACGGCACGAGAGTTTATGTAGGTGTCTTTTAGTGACCATCATCGTGTCACTTTTAATACATTCCATACCAATCTACCCCGTTAACCCCATGTAATGTTTTATATAGATTATAATTATCAGACTTGCCGAGACTATGGATACAAGTTGTTCATGTAATCAGGTTCAGGATGTAAACAAATAGTTATGTAATCAAGTCAAGTTATAGCCATGGTTCGGTCAAGTCAAGTCATGTTTGCATGTTGATATTGTTCTGGTATTCAAGTTCAGGTTCAAGTATAAATGTTAGAATTTGGATTCATATTTGAATTGGATTCTGGTTTGAGTTTGGATTCAAGTTTGGTTTAGACTTAGACTTGAGTCACACACGTAGAACCGATTTGGATCCTGAATTAAGTTCGGGAGTTATCGGTAACCGCTGCATATGAACGACAGGATTTATGTCTTTTTCCAAGACAATTACCATTGATAACAACGTTAAGTTTTCTACTTAAATAGGTAAGCACTCACTTTCTCCGGCTCCCTGAGGCTCAAGAGAATTGATCCCGCTTAAACCCATATTTGCTAAAGTCCTTAACAGTGTTTTATATAACTCGAGGGGGTTTTATGAAAAATATTTTTAATATATAGTTTCAAAATAACCTCAAGAAATTATTTATATTATTTAGGGTTTCTATGGATGTGTATTTTATGGATTTGAGGTATTTTAGTGATAATTACCTTAACTTGAATTGTCCATGGTATTTTACTGTAAACTTGTCTTTTATTGATATCTTTGATGGTATTTTGATGAAACTTGTAATTCTTTTATTTGAAAAAATATAAGTTATTATATTTGAAAATATATGGATTTTATAATATTTATATAATTGTTAAAAATTAATTTTGATTAGAAAATTCGTTTTTCTTAAAAAATCGTATTAAAAACCTTTCGAGACCGAATGCTCTGTGAGGAGGTCTGCATCTCGCTCAACTAGCCTAAGGATGTGCGATAATCCGCACCATCCAATATCCGGTCCCCTAAAAAGAGTTGTGGAGGCTTATTTGCAAAGGAATTTTAAATACAATCTAAAAGAAAACTGTTTTTATAGTATATGGTATTTTAATATAATATTGCAACAAAAATATGTTCAAGTGATATCGTGCTATGGAAACATGTGTGTATGTGAGAGGTAGGTCATTACCCCGTGAAGTTTTCTAAAGGTATATTCAAACAAAAGAATAAAAGATGACGTATATAAAGTTCACGGTATTTTCATGTAAAAAGTAGATTAAAGTTATTTAGCATGATATTTTGAGTGAAAGTTTGTTCTAAACATTAGTTTTATGGTTATAAATATAGGGTAAGAATTTGGATGAAAGATATGGAAGAAATAATGAAATTTTTAGGATTTAGAATAAGATGTCGGTATTAACTTCACTTACCGACATGTTTTGAAACAGAAATTTTTAAAGAGGAAGAATAGAGATTGAGAGGGACTTATAAGTGAATTAGGTTAAGAGAAAGGTTGAAGAAGATAGATTGGTAGTCGTGGATGTTCTCCGCCGAAAGACGCGACCGGGACGTTGGGATGTCTGGCCTGAATTTGGAGGCAGATGCTATTTAGTTTTATCCGTCCACCTCTCCGAAGATGCCAATTTGATTTATGGCACCGTGTATCGAAGGTTTAGACGGATGCGGTCGATGTAGCAGACTTCATTAGATTCCCCCTCATTGTGAGGGGTTTTTGATTGTGGGGACGCTCTTCCCTACAGGCGCAAGCCCCTGTAGTTAATTATGCTACCGCATCGCAGTAACCACTTTCTCCTTCTCCATATGGTCACTTCGTGTCGTGTATATTTGTTTTATTTTTGGTTGCCCGTGGATTGTATACGGAGACTAATTTATGTTGTGACCCGTAGGGCGTGGATTAGTCCAAATCCATATTTTCTTAGATTTAGGTTTGGGTTGGGTTTAAGGATCGTTAATCTCATTTGAGACTAAGGTCAACTTAAGCGTTTGTTAAGGATACGTTAGTCTAGTTTTTAGACTAAGATCAACTTAACATTTGTTAAGGACACGTTAGTCTAATTTTAGACTGAGATCAACTTAACAGGATCATTTAGATCCAACAAAAGAGCATTTAGATTCTATTGTTTTAGTTTAGCGACTTTGCGGTCCAGTTTAAAGACATCATAGTCTGTAAAGTTTAAGGACATCATAGTCCATGAGTTTAAGGACCCCACAGTCCGTGGAATGTCTGGTTGTCGGGACCCGTCACCTCTCTGAAGACGTTGAAGGATTACAACGGCAAATATCAAATGAGTGAAGAGATGTACCCTTGAACCAATATTGGTTGGGAGATCTGTAGTCCAATTTGGGACTAAGATCAAAGATTTATGAGCATATGGGCTCGATTAATCTAAATTAGAGATTTATGGCCAACTTGGGCTCGGCCCATTCATTTAAAATGTTAGACATTTTAGCAATACTGAGCATTGGTTTGAGTTCCGACAAACTTTTTTTCTTTATTGAGTGTTGAGCACTCATTATAGCTCTGGGGCTTTGTCATTTAAAAAACAATTTATGTTCTCTCAGAGCACGCATGAGGAGCACGTGGCGCGCTTGGCGCTGAGCGCTACTCAATGAGCACAGAGCGCTTATTTTAAGTAGCGCACAAGTGAGGAGCACGTGGCGCGCTTGGTGCTGTGCGCCAGACAATGAGCGCATAGCGCTTCTGTTAAGTAGCGCACACATGAGGAGCACGTGGTGCGCTTGGCGCTGTGCGCCATACAATGATCACAGAGCGCTTCTGTTAAGTAGCGCACACGTGAGGAGCACGTGGCGCGCTTGGTGCTGTGCACCAAACTTGGAGCGCAGAGCGCTTCTTGTGAATTTGGAGCGCTAAGGCTCTGCTGCGCTGTGCGCTGGATTTGGAGCGCTGAAGCACTTCTTTAAGCTTGGAGCGCTAGGGCTCTGCAGCGCTGTGCGCTAGATTTGGAGTGCTGAGGCGCTTCTTTTAATTAAAGTGCTAAGGCTCTTTTTAGGCAGATTTGCGCTTTGAGAATTAAATTTTCTCATATAAGAGACTTTGTCTCATGGATCTAAGAACAAAGTTCTTATTTTATAGGAGATATTTCAATCTCTTATGTTTTTGATGAAAGGCTTTGCCTTTATGGATCTGTGATCCTAAGAGAATTGAATTATTCTTCCCGCTTTTATAATGAGATGTTATGATCTCTTTTGTGAAAGACAATTTGTCTTAAAGATCTATGATCTAGCATAAGACCTAAGTTCTTTTTCTGATGAGATTTTTATCTCTCTGTTTTTATCTTGAAGAAAAGTTCTTATTTTGCCGAGAGCTTGCTCTTCTTTCTCAAACTTTGGGGGGGGGTTCCTCTCTGTGAGACTTAAAGCTTGAGGCCTTTATATAGGGTAGACTGATTTGTTGAATCAGTTGAAGAGATCTTTTCTCTAATTGATTTGGGGATGTTTCCCACAGTTGGATCTTTGATCCTAGGGCTTCTGTTTTACAGAAAGCAATCTTCTTGTTTTTAACAAGATTGGGAAATCTTTTCCCATACAGAATTTATTCTGTATTTTGGTGATTTTTAATCACCATTGGATCATTGATCCAACGGTGCTCTGATTTTCAGAGCATAATCTTTCCTGTTTGGAAAGATTCTGAGGAATGTTTCCTTAACAGAATTTTATTCTGGTCAATTGATGGTTTTTAATCATGTTCGTTGGATCTTTGATCCAAAGGCCGAGAACATTTTGTTCTATAGCTAGCCCTTACGTGCTTTGCACGTGGTGCGCTGCTTAGAGTGTAGCGCTCTTAGCACTAGCGCTTATGTGCTTTGCACGTGGTGCGCTGCTTTAGAATCTTTGACTCTTTAGCGCTGGCGCTCAGCGCTCTCGTGCTTTGCACGTGAGGCGCTGTCTCAGAGTTTTTGACTCATGGCGCTGGCACTCAGCGCTCTCGTGCTTTTCACGTGAGGCGTTGCCTCATTACTGAAGGTGTCTTTTCACCTTCCTCTTCCACTTTTCCTGAGTCACGCTTCTCTTTCCCAGAGCTTGGAAATAGTTCCATCATGCACAACATTTTCTGTGCCTAGACTTAAATGTCTCCCTTCATATTCTGAAGTAATGCTTCTCTTCTCTCTCACTTTTAGAGAATCATTTTGACAGAGAAGAGCTATGGCTTGTAATCGCCCACATGCTCGCCGTCAGCCATGGGAGGTGCCCATTGAGGAAATTGTTCCTCGTTTTGCTGTGTGCTTGGTGAACCCTACTCTTATGGATGACCAATGCGACACAGTGCTGCACGAGCTCTTGACTCGTATAGGATCTCCTCTCCCCATCGGCTCCATTTGGCTCCGGATGGTTTTCTTGTCTGTGATCAATGATATTCCTCCTCCTCCGGCGGAGATGACTCCGGCAATGCTCGACGCCGCGGACGACATGATCGAGTACTTCTACGAGGCACTTTTGATCACCACAGCTCTGAGAGATTGCTCTGTTCGGCTGCTAAGCCAGATACGAGCTCAGCCGGTCGTCATGTCTGCCTTTGCTGATGGATGCGGTGTTGACCGATGGGTAGCTACTCTTCGTGAAGATCGCCGCTTTGTCATGGTGGAGAAGTCAGAGAGGGAGTTAGATAATTTTATCCATAGTTTTGTAAATCCCTGTACTTTCGATCCCATGTTTGGTGATCTATTTCCTGTAGAATAAAAGGTTCAATTAAATGCTTTGTTTTTGTCGTTGAACACCTGTTCTTCCCCTGATGTGTGCATGTGCGTGTATGAATGAGCCTGGTTTCACACATATCTGTAAACGAAACTTAAGCCGGCATAAACAGGAACAAATAGCTCTTGGCCGAAGATTTTTGCTGGAACAAATGCCTCCCACTAGTTTGCCCACGTAAGTATATACGTAGGTGAAGTAGTGCAGAGTAATCATAGCGTATGACCAGTTTCGGGTTGGTATATAACTTTCAGAATCTTGATCTGAGAAGATAACGAGCGGACACAAGCGTCGTCATTTATCATTGACTCAAATCTCAACTCTTAAGGGATATAATTCCAAACCCTCAGCCCCATGAGCTGCACCCTTCTATTTCTTTGTGTATTACTCTGGCGTGAGTTAGTTTATATGCTCATGAGTAACTTCTCCATTTCAGTGGTATGTAGCTTTAGCGAGTGTGGCCCATAAATGGTAGATAACAGTTCATCTTGAACTCTTTATAGGGTAATGATGGCTTAGGAAATAGGTTCAGATCTGCCACCTAAGACTTTTCAACTTTATGAGCCGTGAGGGTCTCATAAAGTTTTTCTCCCTACGAGTCGAGAGGATCTCGTAGATGTATTTTCTCCTTAGGAATCGTGAGGATTCCTAAGTGTGTGTTTTCTCTTGAGAGTCGTAAGGATCTCACAAGAGAATTTTTCCGCTTACAAGTCGAGAGGACTCGTAAGTGATTGTTTCCCTCCTTGTCGATGTTCGGCTTCGGATAGAGTGGCCCGTGAATAGTATGCAACGCTTTAGACTGAATTGCAGGGCCCCAGTGCTTAGGAAACGAGTCCTTATCCCCATTGCCTAAGGCTTTTCCCTACGAGTCGAGATGAGTCGAGAGGTTCTCGCAAGGACATTAATTTCCTCACAAGTCAAGACGAATCGAGAAGTTCTCACAAGAATGTCCTAATGTCACAGTTAACCTCTGCTCTTTACGAAAAAGGTCCGTTAGGGTCTGTAGTACTAGGGTTTTGTCTGTCGTACCATCGCGTTGGCTGATGTATTCCTCGATGGGCAATCTTGCTATTTGAGCAACCTTGCGACTGTCGTGTCTCTGATCCCTTCGGGGGCTAGACAAGACGTCTTCAAGCAATCTTCCTAGGCAGTTTGACCGTCAGAAGAGCAAGCGTTAGGAATTTTGTCATGCCGATTTTTACTTGAGGTTAGGCTCATTTTGGGGAGCCCCTGATGAGTCATAACCACTCCGTGCTGGTGTGGGATGATCTCCGATAGTCTTTCTGGTTTTATTTGAGTTGCCGTCAAGACCCTGAAGCTAGGAATTTGGCCTTTGCTTCATTTGCTGGCATTGCGTCTGCTGTAACGAGACGAATGTCGCAGTTGTCTTTAAGTTGCCTGTGAACCGTCGAGGCTTGGAACTAGGGATTTTTGCGTGGCTCCGCTTTGCTGACGTTGCATCTGCTGTAACGAGACGAATGTCGAGGTGGTCTCTAGGTTGTCTGTAAACCGTCGAGATTTGGAACTAGGGACTTTGCCGTGGCTCTGCTTGGTTGATGTTGCGTCTGCTGTAATGAGACGAATTTCGAGGTGGTCTCTAGATTGTCTGTGAACCATCGAGATTTGGAACTAGGGATTTTGCCATGGCTTCGCTTTGGTGACGTTGTGTCTGCTGTAACGAGACGAATGTCGAGGTGGTCTCTAGGTTATCTGTGAACCGTCGAGATTTGGAACTGGGGACTTTGCCGTGGCTCCGCTTGGGTGACGTTGCGTCTGCTGTAACGAGACGAATATCGAGGTGGTCTCTAGGTTGTCTGTGAACCATCGAGATTTGGAACTAGGGATTTTGCTGTGGATCCGCTTTGGTGACGTTGCGTCTGCTGGAACGAGATGAATGTCAATGCGGTCTCTAGGTTGTCTGTGAACCGTCGAGATTTGAAACTATGGATTTTGCCGTGGCTCCGCTTTGGTGACATTGCGTCTGGTCTAACGAGATGAATGTCGAGGTGGTCTCTAGGTTGTCTGTGAACCGTCGCGATTTGGAACTAGGGATTTTGCCGTGGCTCCGCTTTGGTGACATCGCGTCTGCTGTAACGAGACGAATGTCGAGGTGGTCTCTAGGTTGTCTGTGAACCGTCGCGATTTGGAACTAGGGATTTTGCCGTGGCTCCGCTTTGGTGACGTCGCGTCTGCTGTAACGAGACGAATGTCGATGTGGTCTCTAGGTTGTCTGTGAACCGTCAAGATTTGGAACTAGGGATTTTGCCGTAGCTCCGCTTTGGTGACGTCGCGTCTGCTGTAACGAGACGAATGTCGAGGTGGTCTCTAGGTTGTCTGGGAACCGTCGAGATTTGGAACTAGGGACTTTGCCGTGGCTCCGTTTTGCTGACGTTGTATCTGCTGTAACGAGACGAATGTCAAGGTGGTCTCTAGGTTGTCTGTGTAGGGTTCTTAGGCACACTCAAGAGGTCTCACAAGGCATCAACCATGCCAATTTCAAAATTTTTCTATGTGCCAAGTAACCCTAAGCAAGATCGTTAACTAGAGATTAGGCGATACATGCAAGTAAACAACTTTACTGCTAAGTGAAAGAGACTACAACCTTTGTAGATCCGGTCCTCCACCTCCATAGCTCCGTGACGATGTCCCTTCGCTGCGATCATCGGATTTCGGACTCTAGTGTTGATTCCATCGGAGAAATGATCGGGCTAGGTCGTCGACTTCGATGCCGAAGATGATCTACGTCGAGGCAACTCAAGATCAAGCTCCAACTTCACCAAGTCATAAAACTTGTGAATAAAACACCCTATACTACATGGAAATTGGTAGAGGATGAAGAAATAGGAAGTGGGTTCACTTTGGATTTGGATTTCTCACTTAGAATCATCACTTAGAATTTTCTAGCCATGGTTTCTTCTCTTCATGAAGAAGATGAAGAAGAAGAAAGAAAAAGAATTATCAATAATAGAAAAACAAGTGATGGTTATCATAATGCAACAGTGGTTAAGTGTAGAGAATAAACTAGGGTTAGGTGAATGGTTAGGGTTAAGGAAAGAAACAAAATGGTCAAGCTTTCAAAGCTTCATGAAACTTCAACAAAAAACAAAAGTAGCAACCATTTCATTTCTTGTCCAAATATAAATGAAAAGAAATAAATAAATAAGTAATCAGACCCTAACCATTAACTTAATCATGGTTTAATCATACACACCCAAGGTTACATGTATCATCAAACATGATACAAACTAGTGCACAAAACTATATCATATATACAATGTGCATATTCAAGTGAGAAAGTAATCTTAAGTGAACCAATATTAGTTAATATAAAGTAATATATCAAATATATAATTATACATTAAATCATTAAATCAACACTTAATTTAACGATCCGGTCACATCGCATATGACCGACTAATATCCAATGTATCGACTTATCGAATCAATCCTCGATTCGATAACTAGGTTATATCACATACAACCAATCGATACATTCATCACGAGAATAGAATACGGTATCACATACACGCATTATTCTCGGTCCCGCACATATCTCATATGCGCTCCTATTTCGTTTCGCTTGAGCCAGAAAACCTCTGTGTAGGACTCTAAAGACTCGTCAATACGCCGGCAGCAGATGATGATCATATCAAGCACCCACAAGCCGCAAGCGGTCTGCTAAACGTAACGGCCATCCGGGTATTGAGCGATCAGAAGATCAACGAGCAAGCCCGCTCACACTCCTGTGAATCCAACCAGTAACACTTACCGTACAGTCCGGTCTGTTCTTCTGATATGTCGCATATCTTGCCTAGGGGTGGTAAACGTCAGACCCCAGTAGCTCGATAAGTCGTGTCGATATGAGGTCTATAACAGTTCGAGAAACTACTGGTAACACTTACTAGTAAATCTCAGCAACTCTGGCCAGGGATTTCCGGTTATAGCCAATCGAACACAGCGCAACATCAACTTCCTATACCGGGAGAGACGAATCCCCTCCTATCGCTCATTGCCTCCATGTGATTCGGGACTGCACCCAAAAACTACCGTTTTGCACGCCCTCTTGGACGTGGTAAGGTGGAAATCAAAGCACAGTGGGAATCACACAAGACTCTATGACGATCTCGGGTCTACAGACTAACCTGTACCAGTGTCACCTGAGAACTGCCATCTGACGTAAGGTATAATACCATCTGGGAGTTCTCGGCGAGTCCGTCCAGTGTACCCAGTCTCCACTGAGCACTCGTATATCATCTCTGATGTCAAACACCAATGGATATGGGATCATCCATCGCCCATCTGTATGGATCGAGAAGGTATACGCTAGTCTACTCTGGTATATCGATGCCCCGTCTCGATACACCCACGACTAGGGACCTTGAAGGATGTACTTATGGACTACCATGTCCCCACTAGTATGATCTGCATCATAGTCCAGGTAGTCAAGTACACATCCTAAAGGCTTTACCAACATGTAACAGAGAGACAATCAGTGTACACGTTAAGGTAAAGAGCAACCAGATAGCATACTATCATGTCGAGCAAGAAAGTCCTCCCTATATATGTCCAAGCATCCACTACAATATACATCCTATGTATAGTAATGGCCTCTAGGGCATACATATAACTAACAATCTCCCACTTGCACTAGGGCCATCTGCAGCAGTGGTTGTAGTATCTCATACTCAACCATCCCACAATAGTCTCTCTCTGGGAAAAGGCCTTTGTGAGTGGAAACGCTGTGTTGTCCTCTGAGTCTACTCTCCTAACCTCGATCATCCTGGAGATCAACTATCTCCATGATCAGGTGATGCTGCCTCAGAATACGTCTGGGTCACTGATGGGACCGGCGTTCCTTGGCATAAGCCACAACTCCATTGTCACACAATGGGAGGAACGAAGTTCATCTCATGAACAAATATACATCCAGACTGCCTCTTTGGTAGCATCTTAAGTAGCGATGTATCCAGCCTTTATCGTCTAGTGTGCCACGGTATCTAGCTTGGAACTCTTCCAACATACCGTCCCTTTACTGAGGGTAAAGACAATGCCTGTGACTGACATTCAGTCGTCTTTATCACCCTGGAACCTTTCCAGTGATTCTCCCCAGGATCGATTGACACCATCTCACTACAACTAGTGAGAATCCTAACATCCAATTAGATCTATCTTATAGATCCAAATCCCAGGATTTAGGAGGTATCACTATGATCCTATATGGAGAATCCTTGTGATAAGCGGAGATTGACCGAGCGTAGCATAGGAAACTCCTTCCCCATCAAGAGCATGTCATCAACGTACTCTACGAGGATCACCACCATACTCCCTACTACCTTTTCGTTTATACAAGGTTCATCTACCATTTTGATGATGTCAAACTCTTTGACTAACACATCAAAACAGACGTTCCAACTCCGCGATGCCTGCTTTATCACATAAAACATCTTGCTTGCGTTTCCGCTACTCCCACTGTCTACGAAGCCCTCTGGCTGTGTACTTATAGACGCACTCTTCTAAAACATCACTTAGAAAAGCAGTCATGGCACCCAACCGCCAGATATCGTAGTCATGGTATATAGCCGTGGCAAGTAGGATCTGGATGGACTTAAGCATAGCTACTTAGAAAAGGTTTCATCATGATCCATACCTGGTCAATGATGCAAACCTTTAACAAGTATAGCTTTGAAAGTCTCAACTTTTTCATGTACACCAAGTAATCTTCTCAAGATATACTTGCTCCTGATGGGGATTTAACCCTTCAGATATAGCAACCAAAGTCCATACTTTGTTGGTGTATAAGGATTCCATCTCAGATCACTAAGCATCCAGCCATTCTTACAGAGTCCTACTCCTGATGGCCAGCCCGAAACTAGTTGGGTCCCCGTTCCCACTGTCATAGAGAAACCGAAGTATCTCTCAGGTGGGTGAGGAACCCTACTAGATCGGCGGAGAGGCTGAGCTTCGTTGGTTTCTATTGAATCCTTCAGTTCTACCAAATCATCAGCTGCAGTTTGTATAGCTGAAACATTTCTAGTTCTACATAACAGATCTTGCCTCGAGCTTATCCGGATTATGCTTTTAGACATAGCCCGGACAACCCCAAATCTTAACCAACTTAAGATATGGGCTCTTCCCTTTCCATATCACATATGAAGCGGTAGGCAACTGATTTGATTGGAACTCTATTCAATAGGTATGCAGCTTCATAAGTGTATAACTCCCAAAAGGAAATAGGTAACTCAGTAGTACTCATCATAGAGCACACCTTATCATATAAGGTGCGATTGCTCCGCCCTGATATACCATCGTGCTATGGTGTATACGGAGGAGTAATTTTGAGAGAGAATCTCATTCTCCTTTAGAATAGTCCAGGATTTCCGTGCTCAAGTATTCTCCTCCTCGATCACATCAAAGGACATAATATTTATACCCGTATTTTGGTTCTTTACTTCTAAATCATATTCTGTGAATATCTCAAAAGGTTCAGACTTGTGTTTCAACAGGAATATATGTCTGAATCTTGAGAGATCATCAGAGAATGTAATGAAGTATAAAGAACAGGTCTTGGCATGTGTAGACAGGGGACCTACATACATCAACATGTATCATCCCAAGGGTTCACTAACTCTTTCTCTGTTTCCAATAAACAGAGCTATGGTCATCTTATCTCTGTGACATGACCGGCAAGTTTCACAAGATGTAAATTCAAACTGATTTAAATATGCATCTACAATGTAACTTTAGCTAGTCGGGTCACATTGATATGACCTAGTCTACAATACCTCAAGAATGAATCGTTCATTTCTGAACTCTTCCTCTTGTGTGTGTTCTGTATACTAAGAACTGTAGTTTGATTTAGAACATCAATGCTTTTAGATAACGTGCCTGAACCGATCAACTTTTGATATAGGAAATGTTCAAAACATTATTCAACAATACAAAATTTTATCATTTCTTTACTAATAAAGAGATTGGCATGATTTTGTATATCAGGTTCGGTATCTAATAGCATTTGTTCAGAATCAATGTATTGGGAATACAGGGTGACAGTGACCAACAGACTTGGCTGCAACACTTGTACCATTTTCTGCCTCATGAAACTTATCACCCGTTCTCAGTTCTCTACCTTTCTATAGCCCATGTAACGGATTACATTTGCGGGATCCTGATCCGGTATCTAATACCCAGGATGTAGAGGATACTGAGAAACAGTTCTTTGTAATGAACACACCCGAAGATGATGCATCAGCATGCATTCTCTTCGTTTGGGCGGCAGGGGAATTCTGGTAATCCCCTATATCCTGCTCTGTCTTATAACAATTATAAGTTGGAGCGGGACCAACATTCCCCAGTTCAGTATAACAAGCGGGTTCGGTCAATACATCCGTATAATTATCTTAATTAAGGCGTGATATGGTCGCTACCTAAAAAGAGAGAGAAGAAAAAACTCAGCGTATGCTCTTGCAAGATCAGATTGGTTATTATTTTATCTAATCAGGATGGCTCCCACTGTTTTTATCAAATCTTCCTTCAAACCCTAAAGGGAAAGACTAGCCGGGATTAATTACACACTACAAGTTCGCCAATCTTTCAGCCAGGCCAGTGTCGGTATTTTGAGGGAGGTTCCCCGTGCTTTCGCACGGACCTAATTACAGTAAACCTCGTTTTCCCAGAGGCGTAACCCCGTTGACACCTTTCTAGACACCTACTAGATCGGCTAATTGTAATGTGTAAAACTCTCCCAGGAGTAACTCTTACTCGCAGTGGGTATCGGGATCCAACTATCTCATAGAAGATATGCAATCTCATTGCAAATTTCAACACTTGAAATTCCCGATAATTTTGCCCCTAACCTCCTATGACCTTGACAAAGGCCAACAGACCATAGGATGCTAGTCAAGTTCAACCCGTCATTTTCTAATTGAATTAAACCCACCCGCACGACCCTTGAAAAAGGCCAACAAGGTCGCACGACTACCCTAACCCAATCTGCATCATATGCATAAGCAGATAAGCACCAGTTAGCTACCGCATATTACGCCTTGACAAAGGCCAACAAACGCAGCACGAATACTAACTACTACTTATCTGAAATGACGGAGGGCTACGACAGGTTTTTCTGAAAACCTATTGCGTAATGAACTTGATATCGTTGTAGAATCAAATAATTTTAAAATGGAGTGTTTTCGAGGCTTTTCTAGTTTTGCTAAAAGGGTCACTCCCGGTGAAGGGATCGTCGGCCCTTTCCTCGTCGAATGAGGTGCGGGATATATCATATATATCACTGTGCAATGCAAGAACTAGAGAAGCAATCAAAAGACAAACCGAGGGTTGTAGCATCTGCCAGATATTGCTAAAGGAGTCACTCCCGGTGAAGGGATCTCGGTCCTTTCCTTATCGAATAAGGTGCAGGATGTTCTACAAGGAACACCGCGATGCAAAGAAAGAACTGTAGCTACCTGTTTTTATTTTTGAAATTCGATTACACAACATCTTAGGTTTCTTTTCTTTCATTAATCACATAAATGAAGTCCCATCATTTAAGTTACCTAAACATCACAGATAAATACGACGTACACTTATGCCATCCGCATTCGCCTCGATGTCCTCTCGTGCCCCGTTAGGTTAGGTAACTAACGGCAGAGCGGGGCAGGGCTAGCGCGGGTGTAAAACATAAGTAACGTATATATAATATATCATATATACTATATATAATATCTATCTGAACATATCACATGATCACATCACAGATAACACAGCAGAAAATATCATATGAAATATTGGATATACTAGGACGTCTGAGTTTTCAATACGAGCCAGTATAAAACACGTATTCCACGGTCTCGATGAATAGCCAAACCCACACCCCTAGACCCCTACGAGAGCGGCAAGCAACCCTACCAATTCTAGAGTTAGGAAACCCGGACTCGACTCCTCGAGTTGGTCTCCCACTGGACTCCAGAACCCGGTTACTTGTGCCCTCCTCCTTGGGTCTATCCTAGTGCGGAAAAGTAAATAATATACAATGGTGACATCTTCCGCAACCTGGAAGTGCCCCAATAAAAGAATATTACATACAAGTTTTTACATGAATGAAAATAAAAAACACTCATCTCACATAAAACCCCCCGGCTATTCAAACACGACGATCCAATATAACATATCCAGCAACACATAACATCACATGTCATCAACGTAAGTAAACATGCATATCCCAATTGTCGTTGACATATAGCAACGAAACCGGCGATATCACATATTACACTTACGGTCACAGAAAAGAAAGTGTAAAACTACAACAGTTGGAATCCGCAACTTGCATAGACATCGCATGCCTAATCAAATGAATTCCTTAGACATCACATGCCTAACAATTATAAACCCTGCATTTTAGTCTCATTATCGAAAACACTTTTCAATATCAAGTCGGGCAATCCAACAAGATTCCTGACATCCAGAACAAATGCTCGTCGCAAATTTTAGTAGACGGCCGCACCCCTGATACCGTCGACGAAGTGCACCAAGGCGGAACACCGCTGCCGCGAGCACCCGAACGGATGCTTTCGGCGACAGAGTTCTCCTACAGTCACTTGGTCGGGGCTATGGGGCGTGGCTGTATATTAAGTTTACCGGCGAGTATCCGCGTACGCTACGCGATTGCGACGGACTTTTGATCACATCAAAATTCCGTGGCAACCGATCAAGTGAGACTAAACTGCTATATCTATAACATTCAAATGTTGTTGATTCCAATTATTGTATCACATTCCAGATAAATAGAAAATGTTAAACTTTCCGATCGAACAATCAAACACCCAAGTTTTCCCAAAAAGCTCAACACATGAAATAAGTTTAAAAACATCCACTTCATGCCACAGTATCAACGGTCCAGCATTAGAAGGGTCAAGCCAACGCCTCACATGTGGCACGCCGTACTGCCCCAAACCCTAAGGTTCAAAGGGCAGTTTAAGACGGTGACATAATCGAGTTAAGGTTTGTTGTCTTCTAGAGGGTCCATCGCGTTACTTGCACTACTTAGACGTTCTTAAACCACGGGAAAAAATCCAACACATGGAAATTTTCCGGCAGGGGAAAAATGGGTATTTATATCCGGTCGAACTTTTTAACAGTTTCTAAAATATCCGGAATAACATAAACGAAGTTAAATTATCCGATCAAATTAACGAGTCCCCAATAAAACCCTAGAAAACTCAACACTTGAGTGGAATTAAAAAATTCCCATAAAAAATTGCTAAGAAAGGACCTAAGAATAAATATATGAAATTTGAGGGACTAAGTCCAAATTTTGGCCGCGGAACCGCCGCCAAACCCATGGTTTCGCCGCGGTTAAGCGGTCAAATTATTGACTTAGTGGACCGTCCTTCATAGTAATTCTTAGTTTTTCCTGCTTGTTTTTCTGAGCATTTTTAATTTACAAAAATCCACTGTTTTGAAAAATGTACAGAGAAGGGTTTTGTCGGGGTTTACGGGTTCGATCGGACTTCTAACTTCGTCTACACTTCGCCTAAAGCTCTAGCTAGGATCTGATACTACTGTAGGTCAGGCAGCCACCCCATCCAATGGGGTCGCCGTGGCACTAACGGGTCCCTCAGTAGCTACTTTTTACACATGCCCCCTCGAGAGGACTACAACCCGCCGGAACACCTTCCAGTCTCGGGACACCCTGGGGGTAAGAGCCTATGCTTCGCCACACTGTCATACAGTGAGAACCTCCCATAGGTCGACATCCAATGCCTAGTAGCTCGGATGCTACTGTAGGGTTCCTAGGCACACTCAAGAGGTCTCACAAGGCATCAACCATGCCAATTTCAAAATTTTTCTATGTGCCAAGTAACCCTAAGCAAGATCGTTAACTAGAGATTAGGCGATACATGCAAGTAAACAACTTTACTGCTAAGTGAAAGAGACTACAACCTTTGTAGATCCGGTCCTCCACCTCCATAGCTCCGTGACGATGTCCCTTCGCTGCGATCATCGGATTTCGGACTCTAGTGTTGATTCCATCGGAGAAATGATCGGGCTAGGTCGTCGACTTCGATGCCGAAGATGATCTACGTCGAGGCAACTCAAGATCAAGCTCCAACTTCACCAGTCATGAAACTTGTGAAGAAAACACCCAATACTACATGGCAAGTGGTAGAGGATGAAGAAATAGGAAGTGGGTTCACTTTGGATTTGGATTTCTCACTTGGAATCATCACTTAGAATTTTCTAGCCATGGTTTCTTCTCTTCATGAAGAAGATGAAGAAGAAGAAAGAAAAAGAATTATCAATAATAGAAAAACAAGTGATGGTTATCATAATGCAACCATGGTTAAGTGTAGAGAATAAACTAGGGTTAGGTGAATGGTTAGGGTTAAAGAAAGAAACAAAATGGTCAAGTTTTCAAAGCTTCATGAAACTTCAACAAAAAACAAAAGAGCAACCATTTCATTTCTTGTCCAAATATAAATGAAAAGAAATAAATAAATAAGTAAATCAAACCCTAACCATTAACTTAATCATGGTTTAATCATACACACCCAAGTTTGCATGTATCATCAAACATGATACAAATTAGTGCACAAAACTATATCATATATACAATGTGCATATTCAAGTGAGAAAGTAATCTTAAGTGAACCAATATTAGTTAATGTAAAGTAATATATCAAATATATAATTATACATTAAATCATTAAATCAACACTTGATTTAACGATCCGGTCACATCGCATATGACCGACTAATATCTAATGTATCGACTTATCGAATCAATCCTCGATTCGATAACTAGGTTATATCACATACAACCAATCGATACATTCATCATGAGAATAGAATACGGTATCACATACACGCATTATTCTCGGTCCCGCACATATCTCATATGCGCTCCTATTTCGTTTCGCTTGAGCCAGGAAACCTCTGTGTAGGACTCTAAAGACTCGTCAATACGCCGGCAGCAGATGATGATCATATCAAGCACCCACAAGCCGCAAGCGGTCTGCTAAACGTAACGGCCACCCGGGTATTGAGCGATCAGAAGATCAACGAGCAAGCCCACTCACACTCCTGTGAATCCAACCAGTAACACTTACCGTACAGTCCGGTCTGTTCGTCTGATATGTCGCATATCTTGCCTAGGGGTGGTAAACGTCAGACCCCAGTAGCTCGATAAGTCGTGTCGATATGAGGTCTATAACAGTTCGAGAAACTACTGGTAACACTTACCAGTAAATCTCAGCAACCCTGGCCAGGGATTTCCGGTTATAGCCAATCGAACGCAGCGCAACATCAACTCCCTATACCGGGAGAGACGAATCCCCTCCTATCGCTCATTGCCTCCATGTGATTTGGAACTGCACCCAAAAACCACCATTTTGCACGCCCTCTTGGACGTGGTAAGGTGGAAATCAAAGCACAGTGGGAATCACACAAGACTCTATGACGATCTCGGGTCTACAGACTAACCTGTACCAGTGTCACCTGAGAACTGCCATCTGACGTAAGGTATAATACCAGATGGGAGTTCTCGGCGAGTCCGTCCAGTGTACCCAGTCTCCACTGAGCACCCATATATCATCTCTGATGTCAAACACCAATGGATATGGGATCATCCATCGCCCATCTGTATGGATCGAGAAGGTATACGCTAGTCTACTCTGGTATATCGATGCCCCGTCTCGATACACCCATGACTAGGGACCTTGAAGGATGTACTTATGGACTACCATGTCCCCACTAGTATGATCTGCATCATAGTCCAAGTAGTCAAGTACACATCCTAAGGGCTTTACCAACATGTAACAGAGAGACAATCAGTGTACACATTAAGGTAAAGAGCAACCGGATAGCATACTATCATGTCGAGCAAGAAAGTCCTCCCTATATATGTCCAAGCATCCACTACAATATACATCCTATGTATAGTAATGGCCTCTAGGGCATACATATAACTAACAGTCAGTGAACCGTCGAGATTTGGAACTAGGGACTTTGCCATGGATCCGTTTTGCTGACGTTGCGTCTGCTTCTGGTTGGAACGAGAAGAAATGCCGTTGTTGGTCTCCAGGCTGTAGATGTTGTTGTTGAGATTTGACTTTCCTTTTTGACAGGATCTGGTGGGGGACACGTGGTTCTCTTTTCGTTTATGCCTATGGATCATATACAGGGGTCGGTATGGACTCACCTATAGGGCAAAAGTTTCATTCTTTCATTTTTTAATTTCTTTCCACGATGCTCTATCATTTCAGCTTTTATATCGTGAAAGTTGCGATTGCCCGATCATTTCGGTTATTTTTTACGGTGCCCAATCATTTCGGCTATTTTATTACTCGCTACTTTTTATTGCGAGTTGCCTTACCATTTCGGCTATTTTGTATGCATATATTTTTACTTGCTGATTTTGTTGCAAGTTGCCCCATCATTTCGGCTATGCATTTTTGGCTCGCTGATTTTTTATCGTGAGTATGGAACTTGGAATCTGGTGCCAGTCTTAGCATCAGCATCGCTGAGACTGGAATATTGCCAGGAGCGAATCATCATTTGCCATGAAAGGACTTGGGATTTGATACCGATTTAGGCATCGGCATCACTACCACTGGGACATTGCCAGGAGCGAATCATCATTTGCCTCTGTTGATGTCGAACAAAGGTGGCTTAGCAAACAGGATTAGGATCCTGTCGACTAAGGCTTTTAACTTTATGAGTCGTAAGGGTCTCATAAAGGTGTTTCTCCCTACGAGTCGTGAGGATCTTGTAAGTGTGTTTTCTCCTTAAAAATCGTGAGGATTCTCATGTGTATGTTCTCTTATAAGTCGTAAGGATCTTACAAGAGTGTTTTCTCCTTATAAGTCGAGAGGACTTACACGGGTTGTCCATCGTGCGAGCATATCCCTAGTCGCTGGTAGGACTTTGTTAGGGGAATGTTTATTTGTGCCTGTGGATTGTATACAAGGGACAATATTGAAACGCTTGTAGGGCAAAAGCGAGGTGTATGAAGGCTTAAGAACAGGTTCAGATCCATGTAGCTTAAGGCTTTTGAATCCTATGAGCCGTGAGGGTCTCAAAGAGGAATTCTCCTTACGAGTCGTGAGGATCTCGTAAGTGTGTTTTCTCCTTAGGAATCGTGGGGATTCTTAAGTGTATTGCTCCCTTGTAAGTCGTAAGGATCTCACGCAGGTATTTTCTCCTTACAGGGTCGAGAGGACCTTGCAAGTGTCTTTTAACGAGATTGTGCCCTTTCGGGTTTTCACAAACTCGCCGGCAGTCCTGCTGTTTTTACTCACGGAGTCCTTTCGGGTTTTCATCCGTGCCCATCTCGCTTATGGACGTACCGTTTTTTTTTCCGTCAGCCTTGGGATGCTGCTGTCCGTAGTAGTTTATAGACGTCTCGGTCAAGCGTAATATTTCTTCAAGAAACGGCCATTTATTGGTCTGAAGGGTCTTTTGTCATGCATATCCATGAGCAAGTAAGCCCCACCCTGGTAGACTTTGTCTATGATGTACAGGCCTTCATAGTTCGGCTCGAATTTCCCCCCTCTGGCACGATTGGGGATCATAGGTCTCTTGACCACTAGCACGAGTTCGCCTTGGCGGAATGTTCTTGTCCTAGTCAATCTCTCGTATGAGCGCGTCATTTTTGCTTTGTAAGCTTCCAAATTTTGCTGTGCCATGAGCCGGGTTTAATCGAGGGCATCAAGTTTCTCAAGCCGAAGATGAGCATTCTCTTCGTCTGTTAGCTCGTAATGGGCCGCCACTCATAAGAAGGGTAGCTCTATCTTCAAGGGGAGAACTGCTTTAGCGCCGAATACCAATGCATACGGCATTGTGTTTGTGGCCGTTTTGAACGTAGTTCGATACGCCCAGAGAGCTTCATGCAGTCTCTCGTGCCAGTCCTTTTTAATTTTGGATACCATCTTTTTCACTATCTTCGTCAAGATCTTGTTGAAAGCCTCGGCTAGACCATTAGCTCGAGGATTATAGACCGAAGAGTATCTCCAGTCTATATTATGTTGCTGCGTGAAGCGGCTGATTTTGTGACTTCTGTAGGCCGGCCCGTTATCGGAGATAATCCGTCGCAGAGTGCCGAACCGATAGATGACGTGTGTATTGAAGAAATGGAGGATATTATCTGTCTTCACTTTGTAGGGTGTTTTTCGTCACCCCATTGAGATGGGAATACGCGCGCGCTTGTCAGGCGTACTACAGATTTCCCCTGCCTAGGATAGGCAGGGGTTTATTGATTGTGGGGATCCGAATCTCCGACAACCGCGGACTAAGCTGCCGTTAATTACCCCTCGCCTTTGGAGCGAGGGAACCTCCGATTAACGAGTTAAACCGGTCATGCGAACTCAATGTGCAGTTTATTGTTTTGAAGGGGTTTTGGATATATCGGGAGCCACGCAGAGTTTTTACGGGGGTCCCGCTACCCGGATAGCGGGCTGGGGGTCAAGGGGGCTAGCAGCCCCCTTGCGGGGTGCGGGGCAGCGTCCCGGCGTAAATTTTTTTGAGAGGGACAGTGTTGTAAATTATGTGTGTGTGTGTGTGTAAAGGGAAAGGGCATCCAAAGGATGCGTGGGAAAAAGCGCCAGCGTTTTGGATGCTAGCGCTTTGAGCGTAAGAGTGCTAGCGCCCCATGTGCCAGGCACGTAGGCGCACGGGCGCTAGCGCAAGGGCGCTAGCGCTTTGAGCACTAGAGCCCCACGTGCCAGGCACGTGGGCGCTCGGGCGCTAGCGCTCTGAGCGCTAGCGCCCCACGTGTCAGTACGCGGGCACTCGGGCGCTAGCGCTTTGAGCGCTAACGCCCCACATGTCAGCACGTGGGCGCTCGGGCGCTAGCTTTTTGGGCACAAGGGCAGTAGCACTTTAAGCGCTAGCGCCTCACGTGTCAGCACGTGGGCGCTCGGGCGCTAGCGCCTCACGTGTCAGCACGTGGGCGCTCGGGCGCTAGCGCTTTGAGCGCAAGGGCGCTAGCCCTTTGAGCGCTAGCGCACCACGTGTCAGCACGCGGGCGTTCGAGCGGCAAAAGGGACTTGGTCCCTACAATGGGAATTGTACTCACAGAAAGGAGCACTTATTATTATTTTTTTTGTGTGTGTGTGTGTGTGTGTGTATGAGGAGTTAAACTCCTAGGATGTTTTGAAGCTGATGAAGGGCTTCTTCCCCTGAGCCCTAGTTCTTCCCCAAAGTGGGGTTTCTGGTGATGGGTCTCCTTCTTCTTCCTTTGTTGGCCGGATCTTGAAGATCAAGAAGTATGAGATTTTAAAAATCTCTCCTTTCTGAGATCTGATGGCAGATCTCAGTTCCCTTTTGTGGGTTTTGTGGTGAAAGACTATTTAGTTTTATAAAAGGAAGAGTAAAACTCTTGATTTAATTCAAAAGAAAGAAGAATGTTTTGAACCTTGAGGAAGGAGAAGATCACAGATCTTGATTTTTTTGGAGAGAGAAAAAGTCGTTGAGATATTTTCATTATCTTGGCCTTTATAGGCTATACACTTTACATATAGCCCCTTGGGCTTTACAAAAATGGTATTTTGGCCATCCCATGGCTCATGTGCCATTTCTTTTTACACATAAGCCATAGGCTTTACAAAAATTTGACTCTATTCCCATTCATGCATAAAAAATTACATAAAAATTATTTATTACATGATTTCATTTTGGGCATGGAGGAGGGCCGGCCCCTTCATGTTCGGACTCGACCTGGGCATGGGCCCACTTGATTCGGGCTTGGACCTACTTAGCTTGGGGTTGACCTTGACTTTGACTTGGTCAACCGGGGTGCAATTTTCGACCCTAACACACTTCTCTTAGTGGTACTGCTTCTGCCCAATTGGAGAAGTAATCAGTTGTTGCCAGCATGAACCGATGTCCTCTGGACGATGCTGGTTCAATGGGCCCGATTATGTCAGTTCCCCACATTTTGAACGGCCAGCTAGCCACCGTCGGGTGTAGCGGATTTGGATGCTGATGGATAAAGTCTTCGTGAATTTGGAACGAGTGGCACTGCTTCGCGTATTCGAGACAGTCTTGGATCATCATGGGCCAATAGTAGCCCATCCTTTTGATCTTCAGTTTCATCTTCGGCCTGGCTTGGTGAGAACCGCAGAGTCCATCGTGAGTTTCTTGAACGACTCTCCTTACTTCTTCAGGTCCTAGGCATTTTAGCCATGGAGAATCAAATGATCTCTTATATAGAGTGTCATTGACGAAGGCGAAAGACAAAGCTCTTTTCATGAGCTGATGTCTCGAGGACGCATATTCAGGTGTTTGACGGGACTTGAAGTAGTCTATAAAGACTTCTCTCCAATCTTTGACCTTTCCCTGGTCTTCTATCTGTAGGGCCGCTTGCTTGGTCGCTTCCTTTTCTTCAAACGACTCCGGAGATGTTTCTGCCGGTGCGAGAACCCGACGGCTTTGCACAACGATCCTTACGTCATTGAGGTTCTCGTCAGCCAGTTCTTTAGCGAGCTTGGCTAGTGCATCTGCTTTGCTATTTTCCGCATGCGGTATGCTTTCCAAAGTGTAGGCAGAGATTTGAATCAGAAATTGTTGCACTCTCTCGCCGTACTTCACCAACTCTGGTTTGCATGTTTGATAATCACCGTTTACTTGGCTAACGACTAGCTGGGAGTCTCCGTATATGAGGAGGTTTTCGATTCCCATATCGACAGCGATCTCAAGACCTTCTATCAAAGCTTCATATTCGGCTTCATTGTTTGTCTTCGGCTCTGTTAGGGAAAAGGCAAAACGTATTATCCCTCCTTATGGAGTCACGAAGATGAGGCTTACCCCAGACTTGATTATGGGGGAGCTGTGCTTTCGTTTCTTCATAGAAGATGCCCCGTCAAAGTAGAGCTCCCACCGGGTGTTACTCTCTCCTTTCTCCCCGTCGATTGTGTCAAACGCGTGCTCGTCTGGCAATTCGCAATTTAGGGGTGAATCGGCAGGTATGCGATGCTCGGCGAGGAAGTCGGTGATGGTATGGCCTTTCACTGCTTTTAGCGGTTGATATGTTATCGAGAACTCCATCAAGAGTAGGGCCCATTTAGCGAGCCATCCTGTTAGTATGACTTTTGACATCAAATATTTGAGAGGATCCACCTTTGATATGAGATGGACCTCATGCGCCAATGCATAGTGATTGAGCTTCGTTATCGCGAAGATTAACACCAGACAGTGTTTTTCAATGGGGGAGTAATTGTTTTCTGCTTCTAGGAGAACTCGACTCAAGTAGTAGAGGGCTCTTTCCTTTCCTTGATCATTCTCTTATGCCCATAGTGCGCCTAAGGAACCTTCAAAGGAGGTTGTGTACAGGATGAGAGGTTTTCCCTTGACCGGAGCGGTCAGCACCGGCGGGCTCTCCAGGTATTGCTTGATTTCATCTACTGCGCTCTGGCATTTACGATCCCAGACAAAAGGGGTCCCCTTCTTCATTAGATGATTGTAGGGGCGACATTTGCCGGAGAGGTTGGCTATGAACCGTTGGATATATGCGAGCTTTGCTTGGAGAGACCGCAGTTGCTTGAGAGTTCTTGGCGGGGGCATTTCCATGATCGCTTTGATATTCGACGGGTCTATCTCGATGCCCCGGTGTCGTACGATGAATCTTAGGAATTTTCCTGAGGAGATTCCGAAAGCGCATTTGAGAGGGTTCATTTTCAGATTGTATTTCCGAAGACGTTGGAACACCATCTTCAGATGCTCCCAATACTCCTCGTGCGATTTGCTTTTAACCACGAGGTCGTCGATATAGCATTCAACGATTTCATGTATGAGGTCATCGAAAATCTTCGTCATGGCCCTCTGATAGGTAGCGCTGGCGTTCTTTAGACCGAAAGACATCACTTTGTAGCAGAATATACCCAAAGGGGTCCGGAAAGCAGTGTGCTTCTGGTCTTCGGGATGCATCTCTATTTGATTGTACCCCGATAAGCCGTCCATGAAGGAGAAAACTTCGTGAGTGGACGTGTTTTCTATCATCAGCTCGGTGACCGGTACAGAAAAATCATCCTTTGGGCAAGCTTTGTTGAGAACCCGAAAGTCTACGCAGATGCGTACTGTCCCATTTTTCTTCATCACTGGGACGATGTTGGCGATTTAGTCAGGATACTGAACTTCTTGGACAAAGATTGAGTTGATTAGCTTCTTGACTTCGGCGTTGATGCTCAATTCAAGTTCGAGCCCCATTCTTCTTGGTGTTTGCTTGACTGGCTTGACGTCCGGAGATATCGCCAATTTGTGCACAGCTATTTCTAGATCTAGTCCCGGCATTTCAGAATAGTTCCATGCGAAGCAATCTTTATACTGCATGAGCACTTCTTTAAGTGTAGTCACCTTTTCTTCAGACAACAGCTCACTGACGAACGTCGGCCGTGGATCGTCTGCTGTCCCCAAGTCGATTTTTCTGAGGTTATCTTCAGTAGTATGTATCCCATCTTCCAGCTCTTTTGGTGCCGGTGGAAACTATGAGATCACCTCGTCATCATTGTTTTCAAAGCACCAGGAGAGGTCATCCATATTCTCGGGCACTCCTTCTTTTATCAGAGTTATTACATGACAGGTGCGAGATCGCTTCCAAGACCGATGTTGATCCGGCTCTACTCTCACTGCATATGTGGTTTTTGGGTCATGCTTCTGTGGCTGGGTTACCCTCCAACTGCTGGATAAAGTGAACCTGCCTTGCTAATACGGGTCTTCTACCCAGTCTTTGAACGTGAAGCAGTCTTCGAGAGGATGTTCTATCGCTCGGTGATAGGAGCAATAATCCGGGTGAGAGACCACGCCTGCTTGTTCAGGGTGTTTGGACTTCGGGAGCGTAATCATTTGATGTTTCATGACAAGATCGAATATCTTCCTTGTCTTGTCTTGGGGAAAAGAGTATGCTCGACCCATCTTCTTTATAAGAGACGAATCCTGGCTGCTCAATTTTCGATCGCGAGGCTTCTTGGACCCGCTTTGCTGTTGTCGAACGTTTTTTCCGTTCTACAGTTTATTTTTGTCTCCGCGTCGAGTCTTCCGTATGACGGGCTGGCGACGAAGGGCATCGTCATTTTTCGTAGCTTGCTGAAGGAAGCGCTGCGTTCTGGCTTTCTCATAGATGGCCATTTTGCGGCTATGGTCATCCCGGACCTTTTGACCCGCTTCCCTTATTAGCTTATCCATCTGTTCTTCGAAAGACGGACTTGGCACTTTCATGGCGGGACCTCGTTTTGGTTCAGCGTTACCGTCTTCTAATAGAGCATCTCCTTCTTCATCGAAATCATGTATAACGTAGCAGCCATGGAATCGCTCCCGTTTCTTGGATTGAACATATCCAAGCCCGATCGTTTCCATTCTCCCGTTGGGCAATTTTCGCTGAGTTCCGGGGACGTTCCAGATCCTGTTGTAGAACTGAGCTTGTCGAGCAGTCTGTTTGAAGGGTACGATTTGGCGTCTCAACAGCCTTTTTAATCCTTCTGTGTAGTATCTAGGCAGACGGATGGGCTGGAGACTGTCAAGCGTAGAATCGGCGCTATACCAGATTTCTTTCTCCACTTTGGTTTTCGCGGATCGATAAAAGAGGATCATCTTTTCACCTGGGAGGGACGTAGAACGTCTGCAGTTCTTGCACATTGTAGGTATCAAGTGCATCGAGCTCTTTGTAATGCTCTTGCGGAACCATGTCGATCTGCAAACTCTGATCATCTCCAATGAACGCTTGCACAGATGGACGGGCTGAGAATACTACGTTGACCTTGTCTTCAGAGTCATTCCCAAAGACCAGAATAGGGGTAGACGGTCCCGGTTGGTTGTATCGGGGAAGTCTTGAATAGACTATCTCTTCTTCCTCTTTAGTATCGCTCCCAAAGACCGGAATGGTGGTGATAGCTTTTTGCTTATTCTACGGCTTATGGCACCTTTCCGTTTCTTCAAAGTCTGGCAGAAAGTACTTTGTGTCCTTATATTTGCGGACTTCATTCACGGAGAATGGGTTCAGCTACCCTGTCACAGTGTATTCAAGCCCATCTTTGAAGTACTTCATACACTGATACCGCGTAGAAGGGATGATGTTGTACTCGTGTAACCAAGGCCTGCCGAGCAAAGCGTTGTAGCAAGTCTTGATGTCAATGCCATGAAACTTGATGTCAGTGACGAGCAGCCCAAAGTGTAACGTCAGTATCACAGACCCGAGCGTCCGTGATGACTGGGAGTCGAACCCGGAGATAGTGATTTTATCCCGAGCGAGGTGTTGAACGCTCATACAGATTTATTTTAGCACCTTCACATTTAGGAGATTGACAGAGGACCCATTGTCAACTAGGATCTTCCCTATCTTAATGTCATGGCAATACCCGGAGACATATAGGGAACGGTTGTGCTCGCATGTTCCGAGGAGGAGATCTTCATCGCCGAAAGTGATGTCAGCTATGTGCACTTCTTCCAGCTCGTCCTTCATCTTTTCTTCAGCGAGGAAAGATTGAAACTGATCAGGCTTTTGTAATGCCTTGATCAGAGAATCTCTCGCCTCTTTGGATAGCAGGAGGGCGTCGAGAATGCTTACCTGGGAGGGTATCTTCCTCAGGTGTGCCAGAACATTGTAATCCACCTTGTTTTTCTTGGGCGGGTTCTTGGCTGCCAGCTCTTCGACGACTCGATCATCAAAGGCGATATCCTCAGGGACTTTTTCCTTCCCCTTATCTTTTCTATCCGATCCCCTGTTTGCGGGTCCAAGATTCTTTTCGGGTAATGTGCGATTGCGCAGCTGAATGTTCTCACAGGTCTTCATTTCCTCTGCTTTAGAGATGGATTCCTTGAAGAGAGGACCAAGGGCTATTTCTTCATCAGAATCGCTCCTGAAGGTAAGAACTTGAGATCTCCCGGAATCAACCATGTGACAGTTGCCGGTGGTTCTTTTATGCTCATCTGTCGTGCTCTTCTGCTCTCGACGCGTTTTGCGCTTCATCCGCTTGAAATTCTGCCGGTGGGCACCATATCCTTGCCACCAGTTTTTAAAGGCCACGCATTCCTCGGTAGGGTGTGTGGTCCTCCGATGGTACAAGCAGTAGTTTAGATGTGTATCCTCTTCGTTAAGGTGTATCCTATCAGGAGTGTTTCCTTTGGAGGGTGGCAGCTTCATTCCCATCGATATGGTTTTGGTGAATCTTTTTCTTGTCTTGAACCTGCTTTTGCTGGCAGTCGAAGTGCTCAATCTCGCTGGAGTGCCTCAACCTTTTCATTCAGTCGCCGGCGTTTGGCTTTTTCGAATATAGCCAGTTCACGCTCTCGATTGGCTTTGCTTCTCTGACGGGCTTCATTCAGGAATACGTCAATCATCTCGTTTGACGGTCTTAGGAGTTCCGGTTCAGATCTGCCCCCAGTTTCTTTGCATCAGGAGATTCTTCACCATCTAACGGCGAGTGAGTGATCATATGGCAGCTTGCCACATAGTCTTCAGACCCTTCTGAAGAATCGTCTCCTTCATTAGCGTCATCGTCTTCATTCTCAAGAACATGCTTAAGGAATTCGTCCAACATGATTGGGGTCCGTGCCTTCTGGTTATATTCTTCCAGTGCATCGATGTATTTCTGCAGATCTGTACGGCTGTCTTCGGGTTGGACGGGCTTTTTGGTCTTCTTCTTCTTTTTCGAAGACATTGACGGCTAGGCCGGAGCGTTTTGATTATCGCTACCAACTCTTGGCGTTGGGCGCGGCTTCAGCATTCCCTCAATGACCTCGGGTTCCAGCGGACTTTTCCACCTGATCGCCGGGCATGTTTGAAGATCCTTCAGCATTCTTTTTGTTTTAGCTGAAAGAGCAACCTTCCATGGAGCTTCTTCTATAAATGAGCATGATGCCCCCATCGTGTCTACCTTTTTAGGAGCGTGTGGTTGTGGCGGGCTTACTTTCCAATTCTCGGACAGTGCGAATTTGCCTTGTTGGTATTGGCCCTCAATCCGGCCCTTGAAAATGAAGCAATCTTCGATTGGATGGCTTACTGCTCGGTGGTAAGGGCAGTAATTAGGATTATTGGCATCGCCTGGCTACAGCGGACGTCTTGGCTCTGGCAGATTGATGAGTATATTGCATACTGCCAGCTCGAATAGTCTCCTTGTTTTATCCCGGGGAAACGAGTAAGGACGTCCCAGTCTCTTCTCGAGGGATTAGCGTGAACGCACGTTACTTTGGTGAATAACAGGTTTTAAGTCGCTCGGCTGTTGTTGAGCATTGGCGACAAAGGTGGCTTTCCTTTTGCCCTTTTCATTTCGCGGTTCTGTCTTTGAAAAGGAAGGCTTATGGCCTATCTGGTCCATCTGGGCTAGCTTGTCAATCAAGGCATGGACAGTAGTTGGCTTGAAAAACATCATGAACTGGGATATTGTCACCTGCGGATCAAGAGTACCCACGAACATGCTTACCGCAGGAGCTTCATCGATGCGTTGTTCGCACTTCGACTATAAATTCCGCCACCGTATCACGTACTGTCACGACCCGAAAGTACGGAACATGACCGGCACTTAAACTACGAACGTCTCGAGGCGTACGTAATCCAAGTAAACCGAAAACCCAGAAATCCAAACCAAGAAAAGTAGTAGAGTGCAGGAAAAACCAACTTAAAGTAAGTAGTTTCAATAGCATAAGCCGAATTATGCGGTTTTTAAAACATCAAAAATTTCCTGAAAATTTCGGCAGAGTCTCCTTTGTAAATACGGCTCCCAAACGGGATACAAAATGAATAGTATATGAAATCAATAAAAAGGCATCCCCAAGCGGGAGCTAGCTCTTCGTCAATCGACGGTCACAACCACACAAGCAATATAATATACAACGCCAACGGCGAGGATCAAAATTCAAAAGGAAACTCAAAACCATAAGAAAACCATAGAAATATAACGCACGACTCTAAGGTCGAAGGAATAACATTACTGGTCTCTATCTCAAAATAAATACATGTTTGGTTGATGGAACTTCTAGATACAACAGAGTAATAATATACAAGTTATATAATGGGGGGTACGATACAAGTAAACCCACCTACTAGCAAATCACCCAAAGGAAACTATGCCCGCAAGCCGCAATGAAACCTGTACGGCAAACCTGCAAGAAACTGGGGCACAACGGGGGTGAGTTGCCAACTCGTGAATAGAAAAACATCTACGTACAGAAATCACATAAATAACGCAACCTAGGTCAATGATCATAATATATCCTCAAATATATGAATAACATGCAGCCTATAACAATGGCTAGGGTAATATCTAACCCGAGTGTGATCTCATGTGCCCGTGTCAGTGCCTCAGGTAGCAATATATCATATGAATGAGGTATGAATGCATGAAAACAGAATACATATAAATGAAGAAACTGTTTTCATAAATTAGTGAGATTTCCTTCGTATTTTTAAACTGAGGTATCATAAATGAAATCAGTATCAACAGTGTCTAGCATCGACACAAAACATAAATCTCAATGTCTCGAAATATCAATGTCTCAATCTCAATATCTAGGGCGCCGTCAGTCCAGACCGGCCCCTACCATCCATCTCAAGACCACGACGGTATCCTCCGGATATCCGACGCGTCGGGTAATATCACCGGTAGGTAGTGCTCCCCAGCCAGGCTCAATGTCAACAACACATTCCTCTTGCCTCGGGGTACCATACCGGGCCCACCATGTACCTGAAACGGTTCCTCCACTCCTCGAATCGGGTCCCGAAATCCATCAGCAAACTCATGTTGGACGACTCATACATCATGGGAAAACCGCACTTTTTATTTTAAAAGGGAGAAAAGGTTTATTTATGTTTTTGCGGTTTTCCTTCAAATCCAAGAAATCTCATGAAATCCGAATCCAAGTCATCAATAGCATGTAAACAGTGAATATAGGCATGAGAATCCATGAATGCGACACAACAGTGAATAATAACATGCATGAAGTAGTAGGCAATAACTACAATGTCTAACTAGCATATAAGGCAAGCACACTAATATCATGTCTAAACTATTAGCTAACAACCTATGTCAAATGAAATAGTATTTTCTAAAGTGTTCGTGACATGTCAATTACAGATGAAGATGTGTGTGAGCCGGCAAGTAAGTGTACGTGGTACATACGCGTCATCGGTAATGGTGCTGGTGTCCTAACTGCATGATGTTAATAATGCAATAAGAAGTTATAATATAAGTATGCGATGTAGAGCGAACAGTAAAAATGAGCGGGAGCTGAATACTAGACGCAACTATAACTAATCTGCACTAATCTAATACAAGTCCTACAAATGGTGCCTTTTGAAATAACACGAGTCATGGGGTTTTGAAAATAGGGGCTACGGTGTTTTTATGAAAAGATACGTCTTTTGAAATATCCGTAAGATCCCTTGGGCTGTCCTTTAAAATACCCACGATTCGTTAGTTTTGAAATAGGTAAGAATCAAATCTAATCTAACAACTAAACTAAACTAAAGGGCTAAGCTAACAAGCTGGACTACAGGTAAGGAAACCGCCTAACATCTGAGTCGATACATATACCTACCTGTATATGTATAGTCGGTGATCCCGCCTCAATAATATCATAGCCGATACCATATCTATAATCAGGCATCCCAAGTCAAGAGTGTGGATCAATCATCAATAGAGCTCGTACGTAAATCCGTCGTACGACATCCCAAATCTGGGTACGGGTCAATATCACATTCATCAAACTATTCACCTGGTATCCTCTTTATCAATTATCATGATCGGGGTACTGATCTACGTCTAGTACCATACTGATACTGCCTACGTATGCATGGACGTATGTGAAACACTACGTCAAGGACCCGCTACAACGTCATGTCGTATCTAAGATACGAACCCTGCTATATTACCGATCTCACGGCCTCAAATCAAATCTCATCGACTCAGTTCAATCCCAAGTATCATCCTCAATCCGTATGTGAACACATAGTCCCATACCCATGTGAACACATAACTATAAAGAATCCCATGAGCACATATCAATAGGAAAGTATGCAAGTATGTATGTGTGTATGTGTAGTGCAACACTACCCTAGGGTTCGCAATGCTAAATTAATCCAACACACCAATATCCATCCTAAGCATCGTTATTAATCCCAAATAACATATAATAATTGTTGGTGTGTATACGCATCTGTATACACCACCACGGACTGCGGGGATGCTATACGCCATCCACCCGACTTCCCCCCGTAGATATAAATCTACTCACCTGGTCCTCGCTCGCCGGTGCCGACGTCGCCACGCGCTTGCTTGTCGTCTCGAAGTCCACATGGGGTACCTACATATCACAACGTATTGTATCGCATAAAAACCCAATTCAAAATCGAAACGGCATACGAAAACTAAATCGGCACGCGTATCATGTATAGGTCAAAACCTATCGCCTACACATGCAAGAATAGCCAAACCAACCCTCGATGTCGATGTACAAACGTCAAAACATCGAGAAAAACACCAAATACACTCATTTGTACAGTTACAAGCAATAATTATAATATAAAATAGCTTAAAGTTCGCAAAAACCCCAATTTCACTTAAAAAGTCATTTTTCCGAAAATCTAGCAAGCACAATTTGCCGTTTTTGTACAAAACATGATGTTTAAACAAATGTAGCGGCCATAATACTTATTAAATATCTTAAATAAGTTATACAAACAATTTCCACATTTTTAATCCCAATTATTTAACCAAATTCAAAAGCCTAGTTAGCAATTTAGCATAATTAACACAATTTTTTTTAAACTAACCATTAACAACTGACTACTAATCTTGTTTTAACAATTTTAGTGGCCACAATATTCACCAAATAACTTAATTAGGTCACAAAAATATTAACTAGATTTTTCACTCAAATATATTCAAAATTCCTAAAAACCTAGTTTGCACAATCATGCAATTTTAACAATTTTTCATGTAACAATTTGCAATCTAACTACTGGTTTACATTCTTCAAATCCTAAGATGGTAAGCTACCCATTACAACCATAATCTATAGATCAAAATGCTAACATTAAATCAAAACCTTTTTTGATTTCCAAGCTTGCAATCAAAACTTAATTAAACACTTAATTAAAAACTTAGACTAAAACAAGTATCATTTGGAAAAGGGGTTATACCTTAAACTAGTTTGAAATGAGATCCACACTTGCCAAAACATAGCCCCCAAAATGCCATCTTACTCCAAGGATTCAAGCAAGCATGGGCAAAGAAATAATGGGTCAAGGTTGGATTTGAGATTAGTGATGTTTTTATGTGGATTTTGAAGAAATTTTGTGGATTTTAGAGGTGAAGAATGTGTGGATTTGGAGAGGGGAGGGCTGTTGAAAATTCTGGCCAAAAATTGAAGGGGTGAGGGGGTGTGGGTGTGGGAGTGAGAGTGGGTAGAAAATTCCAAGTCAAAGGATGTCCAAGTCAACCCAACCAATACTTATATATATACCCTTTCTTCTCATTTCTTTTCATTTCCTTTCTTTTAGCCATTCAAGTGAGAAAATGAGGGGGCACTAGGGGCTGCTGATTTGGAGAGGGGAGAAAGGGTGTGGGTGAGGGAAAAAGATAAATGCTATACCCCAATTCCCATTAACACTAATTTCACCGAAAAAAGCCTTTTTCTTCGATATTTTCTAAACCGTTTTGGCAAACGATTTCATTTCAAAAATCACATGATAAAATTTTATTTAATGTTTTATGATGCACAAAATTTGTTTCAACTCATTCCAATTTGTAATTTTCCCTAATTAAATGTATTAGTGACGGCTTAAAATAATATTAAAATAATATTTTTTTCAGAAAATTTGAAATTTCACCAGCGGCTCAATAAACACCAAATAATAGAAATTACATAGCTAGAATATGTATATTTAATTTTTATAATAAGATATTTGCATTTTGACTTTTTACAGAAACCCCCTTATTTTACCGATTTTTTCGAAATTTCACCGAAACGATTTTCAAAACGTTACACGTACTGTACCTACGCTTCCCCCGGCTTCATCCTGGCGTTAATTAATGCTGTGATGGGGGTACGCTCGCTAGCGCTTGCGAATCTTTGTGTGAACAGTAACTCTATTTCTGCAAATGTTTTAACGGAGTTGTTCGGGAGCTTGGAGTACCATTCAAATGCTGTCTCCGACAGGCTGCCAACAAACCAGCGAAGCAACAGTTTGTCGTCACCTTCGGTGTTGCTGCATAAGGCTCTGAATTGAGCAACGTGCTGGTGTGGATTCCCCATCCCCTTATATACATGGAATTTAGGGATCGTATATCCCGGTGGGTTCTTTATTTGGTCGTACCAAACCGGATAGGGTCGTCCCGTCTTAACAATTTGGTTGGCCGCTTCGCTCGCCTGATGAACTCGTATCTGCTGAGTGATATAATCATCCAGGATGGCTTTAGAGATGGTCTCCTCCTTGGCTGCTGAACAAGCAGGGATAGGGTTTGATGTCTCCCCTCGGTCGTCTTCGAACTTAACCGGAGGGTCTTCAGCTGGAGCATCCGGCTGTAACATCATCCTGAACATGTTTTGGAATAAAAGCGCCATTCGTTTTATGTTGGCAGCTTGTTCCGCTGCCTTTTTGTCCTTCTTCTCGAGGATTCTGCGGAGGAACTCAGTATCAGTTTCTTGTTCATGACGCTGCTCTGACGACGTTTCTGGGCTTTTTTTTGGCCCAGTGACTACGGCCATCTGTGTTAACATTTCCTGGAGCTTCTGTTGTTGCTCCGGAGCTTTTGTTACGGATCTGGTGAGTGGTCGATGACCCGTAGAGATACAGCTATCCTTTTTTCCGGATGCCATATAAACAGTGTGCACCACCATGCCCCCAGACTTGAGGCGTTTAGGTTCAGTGCCTCTCGTCGCAGACACGGGGATTTTCTCCGACCTTCTTCTTTTATGAGCGGTCGAAGTTGAGGGGGCCGTTGCAGCGGGCATCCAAGTAGACGACACCTTCTGCGGTATGACACGGTGGTCCTTCTCTTGCTGAACTTTCATCCTTTTTGATTGGCGGGAGTAGTCTTGGTTGATCACCGAGTCTTGGACCTGTCGCCAGACTTTGTAAATTTTGGAGGACAACTACTGAGGGAGATGCTCTGGCTTCGCCTTTGTGATATTTTCAATAGACGGAGGAGACTTTTTTAGCATGGCAGTTGGCGAATTCCTGCGCACCCTGTTAAGTAGTTCAAAGCTGTTTCCAGTTGGAACAACAACATCAATTTCCACCATCGGAGCTGGTGGAGTCAGTCCGGAAGGGGAATTGCCCCCAGCTTTCCTCACTCGGTGCCGGTGGCGACGTCGAGCATGCCTGTAACGTTCTCAAAATAATAAAATATTATTTTTGGGAATTTTTATAATTTAATATTATTTTAATGAATATTTTAATATTCTGGTATAATTAAATACAAATAAATGGGGAAAAATTATGGAATATTCTAAAATAGGGTATTTTATGGAATTATGCCATTTTTAAGTTTTATGATTAGTTATGTGCTAATTTAGTGCTAATCGCGATTAAAAATCGCTAATCGGGTTTTTACCATTTTTGTGCAAAAATATGCACATATCATTTTCCACGCTCGTTACACTTGTTACATGTGTTGGGTGCATGGTTGCTTAGGGTTCACCATGGTGGGAGAAGAAAAGGAAAAAGAAAAGAAAAGAAAAGAAAGAAAAGTAAGTGATGATGAGAGAGAGAGAGGGAGTAGGTTGCTTTTGACTTTTAACCCTTTCCTCCATCATTTCCCACCTCATTTCCTCTCCCCATTCATAGAGCTGCTGCTGCTCCTGCCCTCTCCCTCTTCTTCCTCCTCCCTCTTCAACTTAGATCCACCATTAAAACCTAACCAAAACCCTATCCCCATTTCACAAAAGTTGCTCCCAAGCTCAATAGCTACACAATGGACTAAGCAAGAGCTGATCTTGAGGACTTTGAGCAACTCAAGAATTTTCTTGAGTTGCTAAAGAAGGTAAGTTCTGCACCCCTAGTTTAGTATTTCAATTCTTATTGCATTCATTCTAGTTTCATGTCGATATGGTGTCGTTTGATGGACTTGTGAAACTTCAAGTTAGGGTTTAGGGTTAGACCTGAAATCAAAGTGAAATTGAGGCTGGTTGTGACCTTAGAATCCCTTGTGTGATGTTAAATTGAACCAAACCTGAAGCTAGAACATAGAATACGGATTTACGGAATCGATATCGGGGAAAACTGTGAATCTGTGATCGTAATTTGAAATCTGCTTTCACCCCGAGCCCCCAAAAATAAAATTGAGTTGACAGTGAGATGTGCAAGCACCATGGAACCACCACACCAAAACCTAGCCCCCAACTCATTTCCTTGGCCGCAGATTTAATCCCCCTGGCCGCAATTTGCAGCCAGAGCAGGGGTTCTGGTGCTCGTTTTGGTTCTGTAGCCTTATACCCTGTAGACTTGACCCTGAGTATGTCTAGTTTTGACTGATTCCAATCAAGGTAAAATCTGGGTTGATTTTCCTATGTTGGTGCATGGTTTACGACTTGTTTTAGCATGGATTTTGGTATTTGGTGATTCGTTTCTGTCGGGTGGCATTTGGACGTCAACGACAAGTGGATATTGAACGTGTTTACATGCGAGACGATAGGTTTTTACCTATGCGGGTAGCGTGTGCTATTTTGGTTTCCGATGTGATTTTCACGTGCTTTAGCGTTGTGATATACTTGTAGGTACCCTACGTGATGTTGAGGCGAAGAAGATGAAGATGGCGACATCGGCATCGGCACACGAGAAGCAAGGTGAGTAGATTTATATCTATGGGGAGAAGTCGGGTGGATGGCGTATAGCACCCCCGCAGTCCGTGATGTATACGAATACGTATACACACATATATTTATTATGTGTTGTCAGGATTATTGATGGTAATAATGGATTTATTAATGATAAGGATGTATTGGTTTTGTATAGTGCGAACCCTAGAGTAGTGGTTGCACTCACACATACACGTACACATATACTTGCATACATTCTTTCATTTATGTGTGCGCATATGGAGGTGTGTATATCTACAAATGGGTATGAGACTATGTGTTCATATACGGGATTTGAGGATGATACGTGGGATTGAGATGAGTTGATGAGATTTGATTTGAGGTCGTGAGATTCGGCGATATGACAGAGTTCGTATTTGAGATGTGATATGATGGTAGTGATACCTGTTATGTGATGAGATAATGTATATATTGACTCAGATTTAGGTGGTTTTCATACCCCTCCCGTTTGACTTGATTATTGGGTTCGTAGTTTGCTTAGTAGGCGTTAGACTAGACTGAGTCATACCTATTTCAAAACTAACGAATCGGGGATATTTTAAAGATAGGCAAAAGGGACTCTACGGATATTTTCAAACGACACATCTTTTCTTAAAACACCATAGCCCTTATTTTACCAAAAACCCTGATTCGTCTTTTTCAAAAGGCAAGGCTGCATGATATATTTATTAAGGCAGGTTCTTTACTGTTGCGCTGATTATTCGATTCCGCATATTCATGCTATTTGCATTGCATTGCTTGTGTTCATTGATATATTACAGTCATGCTGCTTGGACACCAGCACCATTATCGATGATGCGTATGTTCCACATACACTGTTTGCCGGCTCACACACTTCATCATCGATAATTGCCATGTCACTACACTGTAGTACTGTTGCATTCAGGATATGATTCTTGCATGACAGACTGATGTGCTTACATTTCTTTTACATGTCACATATATCATGCTTTCTGATTATACGCATTGAGAGTTGCTGTTTCCATGATATTTCTGGATTTTAGAAACCGTGGGTATTTCAAAAGAGAATATGTCATTGCTTTAAAAACCCGGTTACCCTTGATATGATATTTCAGTGCGTCTACCATGTGTTTTCTCGGTGCTGAGAGCGACATGTGAAACTCGATTCGAGGAGTGGATGAGCCGATTGCGGGTACATGGTGGACCCGGTATGGTTCCCCTCGGCAAGATGATCGAAGGATTTTGCCGATTGAGCCTGGAGGCGGGCGAGTACCTACCGGTGATTGGTTGGACCTGGCGGTTATCCGGAGGATACCGACCAGAGTCGATTGATGGATATGGGCGTACTGCTGGGGCCGAGGGCTGATTCCGCAGACGGAGCCCGTGGGCTGGTCCGGACTGATGGAGCCCGATATATATATGAGGATTTATGTGCCAATGCTGGGTACAGTTTTCATGATGTTTTCGAGTGTCGATGCTGGGCACTCCGGTTCCATGATTTTGACGTGTCGCGAGGGACACAAGTGGTTTATATCCTCATATTTCCATGCATATGCTGATGATATTTACATGCGTGATGGTTATTGTCATTGGGTGACGAGTGGACGGGATCCACGTACATGCATATTGATTTCATTGATTATACCTCACATTTATGATATGCTATTACCTGAGACACTGGCACGAGCACTTGGCACTACACTCATGTATAGAGATTACATTGCCAGTTTAGCATGCTTCAGACTTGTTCATATTGAGGTTTATATATATATCTGATCGTATTGACCTAGGATGAGTCATACATTCGATCTCTGCTTGTAGATATTTTCTATTCACGAGTTGGCAACTCACCCCCGTTGTGCCACAGTCCTTGCAGGTTTTTGCCGTACAGATTCTATAGCGGCATTTCTAGCACACTGCTTCCATATGGGTGACTTGCTTGGGTAGGTAGGTTCTTTTGTATCAGAACCGCTATTGTACCTGTACTATTCATTTGTATCTAGAAATTCCATCAACCAAAACTTGTATATTGTTTCAGACTTAGAGACAGTGATGTATTATTTTGATCTTAGAGTCGCGCTTGTAGTATTATGGTTTTCTGGCTATTTTGAGTTTCTTTTTGGGTTTTGATCCTCGCCCTTTGGCGTTGTATATTATTATTGCTTGTGTGGTTGTGACCGTCGATTGACGAAGAGCTAGCTCCCGCTTGGGGATGCCTTTTATCATTGCATATATATTGTTCTTGTTGTACCCCGTTCGGGGCCAGTATTTACAAAAGAAACTCTGCCGAAATTTTCAGAAAAGACTTTACATTTTTAAAATGCATATTCGGCTTAGTTATTTAAAAACCTTGACTTCAAACATGTTTTTCATCACTTCTTTAAACCACTTTTTTCTTTATTTACTCCTTAAATGGTTTTAGATTTCTGGGTTTTTGGCTTACTTGGATCAGATGGAGTCCTATAGACTTCATAGGATTCAAGGGCCAGTCACGTGCTCTTTCGGGGCGTGACAATGCCTTGCAGACCGTATTGACTCAACTACGGGGGTGGCTTCATCATGCCCCCTGCTCTGGTGAAGGGTTGTTGCCAGTGCCAGCCTCTTGAAGACCGACGTCCGTTGAGTGAGGATGGCCAACCTGTCGAAGGCAGACTTCCGAGTAGGGGAAGTAGCCTTGGTGTCTTCGCCTGAAGCGGGAGTTGGAGCGGCCAGTCTTGCAAAGACTGATCTTTTAGGAGGAGAAGCCGCTTTGACGACTTCAAGAGCAGAAATGGCTATCCATTTCGGGATAACCCCTTCAGGTATCGCAGGTTTCTTCATGGCCCCATTAGAGTTTTGGCCCAATCTATTGAAAACTGAGGCGTTGGATTTGGGCGACCCATTGAGAGGGGCCGCGATAGTGGTAAGTCGATCAAAGACCGACTTTTTTGGAGCCTCCTGCGTCGACAATGGGGCGTTGAAGCTCATGGGTGGGAGCATGGTCCCAAAGAACAGCCCAGTGGTCGCTTGCGTCACCTGTTCCACTGGCATCTTGAAAACAGAGGCCGCCTGAGGCCCGTAAGTCACTCCTCTAGCGAGGACAGAGTGAGAGTTGTTGCAGCTGTTGCAGTTTGTGCAGTTGGAAGCCATTGATCTTCCATTTTCTGCACGGAGCAAGACACCAAATCTTAGTACCTCGAATCCAGAGGCAACCATAGCAAACTACGATTCGTTCGCGAAACACAACACACAAAATGTGGAGTGGAAAGAGGAAAAGGTCCCATCGGGCGTGCTAGAATTTGTTCTCCGCCGAAAGACGCGACCGGGACGTTGGGACGTCTGGCCTGAATTTGGGGGCAGATACTATTTGGTTTTATCCGTCCACCTCTCCGAAGATGCCAAGTTGATTTATGGCACCGTGTATCAAAGGTTTATACGGATGCGGCCGATGTAGCAGACTTCGTTAGATTCTCCCTCATTGTGAGGGGTTTTTGATTGTGGGGACGCTCTCCCCTGCAGGCGCAAGCCCCTGCAGTTAATTACGCTACGCATCGCGGTAACCACTTTCTCCTTCTCCAGATGGTCACTTCGTGTCGTGTATGTTTGTTTTATTTTTGGTTGCCCGTGGATTGTATACGGAGACTAATTTATATTGTCGCCCGTAGGGCGTGGATTAGTTCCAATCCGTATTTTCTTAGATTTGGGTTTGGGTTGGGTTTAAGGATCGTTAATCTCATTTGAGACTAAGATCAACTTAAACGTTTGTTAAGTATACGTTAGTCTAGTTTTTAGACTAAGATCAACTTAACGTTTGTTAAGGACACGTTAGTCTAATTTTAGACTAAGATCAACTTAACAGGATCATTTAGATCCAACAAAAGAGCATTTGGACTATATTGTTTTAGTTTAGGGACTTTGCGGTCCAGTTTAAAGACATCATAATCTATAAAGTTTAAGGACATCATAGTCCATGAGTTTAAGGACCCTACAGTCCGTGGAATGTCTGGTTGTCAGGACCCGTCACCTCTCTGAAGACGTTGAAGGATTACAATGACAAATATCAGGGGAGTGAAGAGATGTACCGTTGAACAAATATTGGTTGGGAGATCTGTAGTCCAATTTGGGACTAAGATTAAAAATTTATGAGCATATGGGCTCGATTAATCTGAATTAGAGATCTATGGCCAACTTGGGCTCGGCCCATTCGTTTAAAATATTAGACATTTTAGCAATACTGAGCATTAGTTTGAATTCTGACAAACTTTTTGTCTTTATTGAGTGTTGAGCACTCATTATAGCTCTGGGGTTTTGTCATTTAAAGAACAATTTATGTTCTTTCAGCGCACGCATGAGGAACATGTGGCGCGCTTGGCGCTGAGCGCCAGTCAATGAGCACAGAGCACTTATTTTAAGTAGTGCACACGTAAGGAGCACGTGGCGCTGTGCGCCAGACAATGAGCGCAGAGCGCTTCTGTTAAGTTGTGCACACGTGAGGAGCACGTGGCGCTGTGCGCCAGACAATGAGTGCAGAGCGCTTCTGTTAAGTTGTGCACACGTGAGGAGCACGTGGTGCGCTTGGCGCTATGCGCCAAACAATGAGCGCAGAGCGCTTCTTGTGAATTTGGAGCGCTAAGGCTCTGCAGCGTTGGATTTGGAGCGCTGAAGCACTTCTTTAAACTTGGAGCGCTAGGGCTCTGCAGCGCTGTGCGCTGGATTTGGAGCGCTGAGACGCTCCTTTTAATTAGAGTGCTAAGGCTCTTTTTAGGCAGATTTGCGCTCTGAGAATTAAATTTTCTCATATAAGAGATTTTGTCTCATGAATCTAAGAACAAAGTTCTTATTTTATAGGAGATATTTCAATCTCTTATATTTTTGATAAAAGGCTTTGCCTTTATGAATCTGTGATCCTAAGAGAATTGAATTATTCTCCCCCTTTTTATAATGAAATGTTATTATCTCTTTTGTGAAAGACAATTTGTCTTAAAGATCTATGATCCAGCATAAGAATTAAGTTCTTTTTCTGATGAGATTTTTATCTCTCTGTTTTTATCTTGAAGAAAAGTTCTTCTTCTACCGAGAGCTTGCTCTTCTTTCTCAAACTTTGGGGGGGGGGGTTCCTCTCTGTGAGACTTGAAGTCTTGGGGCCTTTATATAGGGTAAGCTGATTTGTTGAATCAGTTAAAGAGATCTTTTCTCTAATTGATTTGGGGATGTTTCCCACCATTGGATCTTTGATCCTAGAGCTTCTGTTTTACAGAAGGCAATCTTCTTGTTTTTTAATAAGATTGGGAAATCTTTTCCCATACAGAATTTATTCTGTATTTTGGTGATTTTTAATCAACATGGGATCATTGATCCAACGGTGCTATGATTTTCAGAGCATAATCTTTCCTGTTTGGAAAGATTCTGAGGAATGTTTCCTCAACAGAATTTTATTCTGGTCAATTGATGATTTTTTAATCATGTTCGTTGGATCTTTGATCCAAAGGCCGAGAACATTTTTTTCTATCGCTAGCGCTTACGTGCTTTGCACGTGGTGCGCTGCTTAGAGTGCAGCGCTCTTAGCACTAGCGCTTACATGCTTTGCACGTGGTGCGCTGCTTCATAGTCTTTGACTCTTTAGCGCTGGCGCTCAGCGCTCTTGTGCTTTGCACGTGAGGCGCTGCCTTAGAGTCTTTAACTCATGGTGCTGGCGCTCAGCGCTCTCGTGCTTTGCACGTGAGACGTTGCCTCATTACTGGAGGTGTCTTTTCACTTTCCTCCTCCACTTTTCCTGAGTCACGCTTCCCTTTCCCAGAGCTTGGAAATAGTTCCATCATGCATAGCATTTTCTGTGCCTAGACTTAAATGTCTCCCTTCATATTCTGAAGCAATGCTTCTCTTCTCTCAAACTTTTAGAGAATCATTTTGATAGAGAAGAGTTATGGCCTGTAATCGCCCACATGCTCACCGTCAGCCATGGGAGGTGCCCATTGAGAAAATTGTTCCTCGTTTGCTGCGCGCTTGGTGAACCCTACTCTTACGGATGACCAATGCAACACGGTGCTGCACGAGCTCTTGACTCGTATATGATCTTCTCTCCCTATTAGCTCTATTTGGCTCCGGATGGTTTTCTTGTCTGTTATCAATGATATTCCTCCTCCTCCGGCGAAGATGACTCCGACAATGCTCGACGCCGCGGAAGACAAGATCGAGTGCTTCCATGAGGCACTTTTGATCACCACAGCTCTGAGGGATCGCTCTGTTCGGCTGCTAAGCCAGATACGGGCTCAGCGGGTCGTCATGTCTGCCTTTGCTGATTGGTGCGGTATTGATCGATGGGTAGCTACTCTTCGTGAAGATTTCCGCTTTGTCATGGTGGAGAAGGCAGAGAGGGAGTTAGATAATTTTATCCATAGTTTTGTAAATCCTTGTACTTTCCATCCCATGTTTGGTGATCTATTTCCTGTAGAATAAAAGGTTCAATTAAATACTTTGTTTTTGTCGTTGAACACCTGTTCTTCCCCTGGTGTGTGCATGTGCGTGTATGAATGAGCCTGGTTTCATACATATCTGTAAACGAAACTTAAGCCGGCATAAACAGGAACAAATAGCTCTTGGCCGAAGATTTTTGCGGGAACAATGGCCTCATGGGGTCGCCGGAATAGCCTCGATTCCTCGCCGGAAGTTCGTCGTTCGCTAACTCCTCTTCTACTCCAGTTGTACTTAAGAAAATTTGAGGGTTTTGGCTAGAATTTTCAAAATGATAAAGGGCTAGGACATGAGATAGTATTTATAGTGTAGAATTAGGGTTTTGGGATTAAAAGAGTGAATTAATATACATTAAAATGTGATAAATTGGGGAATTGAGGGGTCTCTGTTTGATTGTAATCAAACAGTGCAGTGGTGATGGGGGTAGGCCACGGGACTTGTGTACAAAACCCGGGCATCATTTGCCATGGGGGGCCCGTCGGCGCCGGCCCTAGAGGCGATCTCGCCGGTCGTTTAGTTGAAGGGGCCGGTGGATTCATGCCATGTGTCCTCCTCTGTATTTAAATCATTTTCCACATGTTTATTTTTCCAGACTTTTCATTTTTATGTGCATTGTACGTGTAAACTTTTTGGCTTCTAAAAAGTTTAAAAGAAAAATCAGAAAAAATATAATGTGTCTGATGGGGGTTGAACACAAGGCTATGTCACAGCAGTGCAAGGCTTTACCAGTGAGCTACAAGTTGTTTCTTGTTGTTCTTAAACAAAAATTAACTTTTAAAATGTACTCAGGCTTGTAAACTCCTTTCTGTATATTAAATTGAAAAAATTTCGTACAGTAAATTCAGAGTCGTTACTTTGTTAGGACGACACATATAGAAATATGTGTATATATATATTTATATATATAGTGTGTGTATTATGATATTAAGCATGAAATGAACGGAAGAATACAGTAATATGAGAATATGGAATATCAAGGGAATATGAACAGTATGGTATAAGTATCATGTCAGCAATCCATGTAATGTGTATGTTATTACCTATCAGTCACTAAGTCAAATGAAATCAATCGGTGGCGCCAGTGGGCAAAGCACAAAAAAAAATATTAGATTAAATAAGAGTTAAAACTCTCATATAGCACTGCACGTGCTCCTCACACGGGCGTCAGTGTGCAAAGCACAAAAAGAATTTATAAGAGTTAAAACTCTCAAGTGGCACCTCACGTGCACAACACGTGAGCGCCGGCGTCCAGGTAGAATTAAATTCTACTCTCTGTTAAACAGAGCCGTTAGAACAATGATCCAACGGAGATGGTAAATCATCAAAAATGCAGAATTAATTCTGTCGGGAGAAAACATTTCCCAAATTGGATCATACAATAAAATTCTATTTTTGGGATATATTCTCTCAATTTTTCTAAATAAGAAAGACCGCCCTCTGTAAAGCAGAGAACCCTTGGATTAGAAATCCAATGTTGATTAAAAATCACCATTTCACAGAATAAAACTCTGCATATGAAAAATATTTCCCTAATCTGGTTAGAAACAAGAAAATATGTTCTGTAAAACATAAACCCTTTGATCAAAGATCCAATGGTGGGTAAAATTCCCCAAATCAATTTGGATTTCTTAATGAGAGATTTCTTCAAAGCTAATTAACAAAGCTGCCTCCACTATATAAAGGTCCGAAGACATCAAGTCTGAGAGAGAGGAACCCCCCATAGGCTTGTAAAAATAAAAACAGAAATCATCAAAAAAGAATAGAGAATTAAATTCTCAAGGAAGTAGATCTCCCTCCTTAAAAACTCTAGGTAAAGAAAAAAAAAAACAGAGATAAAAATATCTCATTTACATATCTAAGGGTCTAACCCTTCTTGAAGAACTTAGTTCGATCTAAGATCCATAAGACAAGTCTTCCATAAGATGAAAATTTAATTCTCATCGGGTGGAATTTGTTCTTGAGAACCAAAAATTCAGAAAGGAACTAGGAATTGAATTTCTCAAAACAAAGCATATAAGAGAAACCTAGTTCTCGTAAAAAGAACTTGGTTCTTAAAAATGAAAGCTTGATCCTAGATTTGCAAAACAAAGATCCTATCGATCATTAATGGGCAAAAATAATATCAGCAGTGCCCAGCGCCATACGTGTTCCTCACGTGGGCGCCACAGAGAAAAGTGCTTAGCACTCACTAGGCAGCGTCCAGCGTCGCACGTGGGCGCCACAGAAGGGAAGAGTGCTTAGCACTCACCATGCTGCGCCCAGCGCCGCACGTACTCCCTACGTGTGCGCCACAAAAGAGAATAAAAGAGTGCTTAGCATTCCATAAACAGCCTAAAACGGCTGAGTGTTCAACACTCATTGGGAAGCACCCAACGCCTCACGTGTTCCCCATGTGGATGCCATAAAGAGTACCTAGCGCTTCATATAAAGACAAAAGGAGTGAAGTGTTCAAAACTTGTTGGGCAATCCCCATGACTGAAAGTTCCACAGGATCATATGTGGACGTCAAAACTCATATAAGTGCTCACGCATAAAAAGAGGACTGATTAAACAGAGCACAAACAAGTGCTTAGAACTTTTTTCAAAAAAAAAGAGAGGGGAGACTTAGCAGACTAAAGCACAAATTGGCTAAGTTGCTAAAGTCTTGCAACTGAGTCCAAATGCTCTGTTGCCGGGTCTTAAATAAGGAAGATCCTGAAATGTTGTTAAGTGGATCTTAGTCTCAAATTGAACTAACGTATCCTTAAGAAAAATTCTTAAGGACACCATATCCCCTCTCCCTCAAACACGGGATTTGGTTTAAGGGTACATCTCTTCACACCTCAGATATATGTCGTTGTAATTCTTCAACGTCTTCAGAGAGGTGGCGGGTCCCGACGTCCAACAACTCCTTTCATCCCATATTGATGCACTTCCAAATTGACGTGCACACCTCAAATCGGATCGTGCCCCAAATTGAGCACATTCCATATCAACATCGTTCACTTTGTCACGTAACAAATACACGTGCGTGCAAGTTGAACGTTGGACCGAAACATCCATAAACTAATATTCGCCTCCAAAATGACGATAATAGACCGAAACATCTTTAAACTAATATTCGCCTCCAAAATGGTGATAATGGACCGAACATCCCTAAACTAAAACTTCCCCTCAAACATGGCGATAATGGACCGTGATGTCCTTAAACTAGAATAATCGAGCCCAAATGCTCATATGTTTAAGTCGGTCTTAATCTTAAACCAGATTAACGGTCCTTAAATCAAACCAAACCCAAATATAAAAATATACAGATTTGGACTAATCCACGCCCTACGGGCGACGACATAAATTAGTCTCCGTACACAATCCACGGGCAACCCAAAATAAAAACAAACATACACACGACACGAAGTGAACCTCCGGAGCAGGAGAAAGTGGTTATCGCGATGCGGTAACGTAATTAAATTCAGGGGATTGCACCTATAGGGAAGAGCGTCCCCACAATCAAAAACCCCTTGCAAACGAGGGAGAATCTGATGAAGTCTACTACAACGGTCGCGTCCGTCCAAACCTCCGATATACGGTGCCATAAATCAACATGGCATTTTCGAAGAGGTGAACGGATAAATCCAAATAGCATCTTGTAGCATTTTGAAAATTTAGAAATAAATTAATTAATTTAATAATAATAGACAAATCATAAAGTTTTAAAAACAAATAAGTCAATTTTTGTAAATTCTACGTAAAACAATTTAAATTAAAATTTTAGTATGCAACATAAATAAGCTATAAGGGTTTTAGTGACAAATTTAGCTTCAGTTTAATAAAATGTGTGTTTTGTAATAAGCTAGGTTGTGAAGGGTTTATAAGTAAAGTTTAGGTTTTTATGCAAATAGGAAATTGTTAAAGGTATAAATGAAACTGGAGTAGAAATCATTTTAGTTCAGAATTTATTTTCAAATTAAAACAAATTATGAAGATAAGGCTAATACACCTCATGCTTGCATACACACACTCATCTCATACCTCCTTGCATGAAATGAGTACCCTTTAACCCTTGACACCTCCTTCTTCACCTTATCCCTTCCTTCTCTTATATATATAGCACATATCCAGTTCAATAGCTCAGATTAAAACTCAAAATTTAAGGGAAAAAGAAAAATTAAAAGAGAAAAGGAAAGAAAAAAGAGGAAGAAGAAGAAGAAGGAAGCTATGTTCTTAGTTTTCATCACCATCAAGATAGGGGGGACTTAGCATCTTGGAGGGTTATTCCAACAACTATTTGGAGGGTAAAAATTCTTAAGCACAGTAGGAAAATTAAGTTCTGTAGCTTAGTTAATTTAAATTGAACAAAGTTACATAATATCGTATTTTAGTTAATTATAAGCTCTATGTAAATCTGCTTTTGCTGGGAAGATAATTAACTTAACAAAACAGGGTTAAAATGTTGTATGAAACACCTAGAGAAAACCATAGGACCACGAGCCCAGGGGGCCGGTTTTTGGCCGGCGGCCAATAGGGAAATTCCGGCGTCGCCGGTTACATAAGAGGCTAGGTGGGTTTGTCTTGTTGGGTAGGTTTCTGTGAATCATTTTGGCTATTTTGGTGTTGTTTAATTAAATTAGTTTCATTTCAGATTGAATCTGGAAGCGTATATCGGAAAGGATATTGTTCCCCTCCGAATGGCGGCCAAGACATGGGCGTCTTGCCTGAGATTCGGGGCAGATGCTAATTGGTGCTATCCGTCCACCTCTCCGAAGATGCCAAGTTGATTTATGGCATCGTGTATCGGAGGTTTAGATGGATGCGTCCGATGCAGCAGACTTCGTCAGATTCCTCCTCGCGTGAGGGTTTTTTTTTTATTGTGGGGACGCTCTTCCCTACAGGCGCAAGCCCCTGCAGTTAATTACGCTACCGCATCGCGGTAACAACTTTCTCCTTCTCCAGCTGGTCACTTCGTGTCGTGTGTGTTTGTTTTGTGTTTGGTTGCCCGTGGATTGTATACGGAGACTGAGTTATGTCGTCGCCCGTAGGGCGTGGATTAGTCCAAATCCGTATTTTCTTAGATTTGGGTTTGGGGTTTTGGTTTGAGGATACGTTAGCCATATTTGAGGCTAAGATCAACTCAAACGTTTTTTAAGGATACATTAGTCTGATTTGAGGCTAAGATCAATTTAACAGGATCGTTTAGATCCGACAAAAGAGCATTTGGGCTCTATTGTCCAGTTTAGGAACATAGTGGTCCATTGAATGTATGGCCGTCGGGACCCGTCACCTCTCTGACGACGTTGAAGGATTACAACGACAAATATCAGAGGAGTTCAGAGATGTACCCTTGAACCAAAGTTGATTGGGGGATCTATAGTCCAATTTGGGACTAAAGTCTGTTTGAAGATTTTAAGGATACGTTAGCCATATTTGAGGCTAAGATCAACTTAAACGTTTGTTAAGGATACGTTAGTCTAATTTGAGACTAAGATCGAATTAACAGGATCGTTTAGATCCGACAAAAGAGCATTTGGGCTCAAATGTTCCAGTTTAGGGACATAGTAGTCCATTGCCAGTTTAGGGACATGGTGGTCCAATGTCAGTTTAAGGACATAGTGGTCCATTGGTAGTTTAAGGACATTGCGGTCCATGGGTTTAAGGACCCCACAGTCCATATGGGTGTGTTTAAGGACGCATTAGTCCGTTAGTTTAAGGACGCATAAGTCCGCGGGTTTAAGGACCCCACAGTCCGTATGGGTGTGTTTAAGGACGCATTAGTCCGTTAGTTTAAGGACGCATAAGTCCGCGGGTTTAAGGACCCCACAGTCCGTATCTTGGTTTAAGGACGCATAAGTCCATGAGTTTAAGGACCCCACAGTCCGTGTTGATGTGTGGCTTTCGGGACCCGTCACTTCTCTGAAGACGTTGAAGGATTACAACGACAAATATCAGAGGAGTTCAGAGATGTACCCTTGAACCAATGAGTTGGTTGAAAGAGCAGATGTACTCAGTTCAAGATGATTTGATGACTTATGGCCAGTTTGGGCTAAGTCCAATTTTGTTTGAAATATTGGCCCTTTGTTGGCTCATTGAAGGAGAGGCTTTTCCTCTAGAAACTTAGCCAATTGGGCTAAAGCTAGTGTTAAACACTAAAGACCAACAGTGTTGAACACTGGGATTAAGATTAGCAAGTTAGTGTTTAACACTAGCAACGGGGCTTTCAAATTAGTGTTAAACACTAAAGCAAATCAGTGTTAAACACCGGTAGCATAGATTTCAAATTAGTGTTAAACACTAAAGCAAATCAGTGTTAAACACCGGGAACAGTGTTTCCACATTAGTGTTAATCACTAAGAAAATCAGTGTTAAACACTGCAAATAGAGTTTTCCAAATTAGTGTTAAACACTAAGAAAATCAGTGTTAAACACTGCAGATAGAGTTTTCCAATTAGTGTTAAACACTAAAGAGGGAGGGGTCACGTGCGGACACGTGAGAGCGCTCTGATTTCCCTTATTTTATTTTGCAGGTAAATATTTAACACCTTTAATTTCCTGGCCATCACGTGTGGGCACGTGATAGGCATCCATCCATTCGATATTAACGGGATTCGTTAGTGGTCACGTGGGGACACGTGAGGGCACCCTAAATATGGAGCCTGATCTCCTTTTGGTTTATCCTCAAATCCGCGAATAAGTGTTAAACACTTTTATTTTTATTTTAGAGCATCACGTGTTGGCACGTGATGGGGATCTGTGCGCCAATTGTTAAAGCATTTGCTGAGGGGTCACGCGATAACACGTGAGAGCGCCCAAAGCTTTCATTTCCTTTGCTTTTTCTTTCTGCGTTTTGGGAGTCACGTGGGATCACTGAGGTGATGCTTCAAAGTTCTTTGCAGGGGATCTTTTCAAAGGTCATGTGGGGGCACGTGACCCTAGTTCTTTTTATGAACAGAGATCTTTTAAGAATTGAATTCTCTGTAGGGTTAAACCCTAATTATGATGTTGGAGAAATTAAATTCCTATCGTGAAAGAATTAAATTCTTATTTAGGATAAAACCCTGATTTCTTTTCAAAGGAATTAAATTCCCAGATATGTAAAAGAATTAAATTCTTGATTAGGGTTAAACCCTAGTTTTGTTTTAGGAGAATTAAATTCTCAAAACTCAATTCCCCTTCTAAGTTTAGGATCTGCATGGCAGGATCTCGACCCGATGGGAATTAAATTCTCAAAATATGGGGAGATGTGCTCTGTGCAGATCTTCAACCAGAAGAAGAATTAAGTTTTTTTTATAAGAGTTAAACTCTTGGATTTTGAGAATTAAATTCTCTGTTTAAAGTTTTAATTCCCTTTCTTTTCTCACCTAAGGTTTTCTTTGTTGAGAATTAAATTCTCCTTTCTTTTCTTCCCTCTTGAGAATTAAATTCTCATCTATCTATTTTTCTCTCCAAGGTAGATCCCTTCTCTTCTCTTCTTGGCTCCTATTTATAGGAGAAGGAAAAGAATCAATTTGTTTAGCAAATCTCTCATTGAAAGATTTGATTTGATTGTTGAGAGATTTGATTTATATTTATCATTAATCTGGGCCTTTAGATCATTCAGTGAATTTTATTCACCGTGGATTTTAAATCCAAAAGATATTCTATTTGTTATTTTGGTGAGATTTTCATGGAAATCTTTCCTTGTCCAAGATTTTTCCATAAATTGGTGATTTTTAATCACCCTTAGATCTTTAATCCAACGGTCCCCATAATCCTTTTCCATTTGGAAAGATTTAGAAGCTTTTAGAATTTTAATTCTATTTCGAAAGATTTAAATGATATTTTTTTAGAATTTAATTCTGTTGAACAGCAAGGCTTTTACAGCCAGTCACGTGTTGCCACGTGAGCCCCAATTGAGTCATTTTCTCAGTGTTTGCTTACGCTTCAGTTGTAACCATCACGTGTCAACACGTGACCATTGGTTACGTGTGAGTACGTGACACCTCATTGAGGTATTTCCTTCAGCTATTTGTTTACGCTTCAGTTTTAACCATCACGTGTCAACACGTGACCATTGGTCACGTGTGAGCACGTGATTCCTGGTTTTTAATCAGGGAACAGATTTTAGAATTTAATTCTATTCATTATTTTAGAGGCCTTAAAAGCCCATCTCGTGTCTGCACGTGACCCATGGTCACGTGTGAGCACGTGATGCTCCATTAGTCCGTTAGTTTAAGAACGCATAAGTCCGCGGGTTTAAGGACCCCACAGTCCATATCTTGGTTTAAGGATGCATAAGTCCATGAGTTTAAGGACCCCACAGTCCGTGTTGATGTGTGGTTGTCGGGACCCGTCACCTCTCTGAAGACGTTGAAGGATTACAACGACAAATATCAGAGGAGTTCAGAGATGTACCCTTGAACCAATGAGTTGGTTGAAAGAGCAGATGTGCTCATTTCAAGATGCTTTGAGGACTTATGGCCAGTTTGGGCTAAGTCCAATTTTGTTTGAAATATTGGCCCTTTGTTGGCTCATTGAAGGAGAGGCTTTTCCTCTAGAAACTTAGCCAATTGGGCTAAAGCTAGTGTTAAATACTAAAGACCAACAGTGTTGAACACTGGGATTAAGATTAGCAAGTTAGTGTTTAACACTAGCAACGGGGCTTTCAAATTAGTGTTAAACACTAAAGCAAATCAATGTTAAACACCGGTAGCATAGATTTCAAATTAGTGTTAAACACTAAAGCAAATCAGTGTTAAACACCGGGAACAGTGTTTCCACATTAGTGTTAATCACTAAGAAAATCAGTGTTAAACACTGCAAATAGAGTTTTCCAAATTAGTGTTAAACACTAAGAAAATCAGTGTTAAACACTGCAGATAGAGTTTTCCAATTAGTGTTAAACACTAAGGAGGGAGGGGTCACGTGCGGACATGTGAGAGCGCCCTGATTTCCCTTATTTTATTCTGCAGGTAAATATTTAACACCTTTAATTTCCTGGCCATCACGTGTGAGCACGTGATAGGCATCCATCCATTCGATATTAAAGGGATTCGTTAGGGGTCACGTGGGGACACGTGAGGGCACCCTAAATATGGAGCCAGATCTCCTTTTGGTTTATCCTCAATTCCGCAAATAAGTGTTAAACACTTTTATTTTTATTTTAGAGCATCACGTGTTGGCACGTAATGGGGATCTGTGCACCAATTGTTAAAGCATTTGCTGAGGGGTCACGCGATAACACGTGAGAGCGCCCAAAGCTTTCATTTCCTTTGGTTTTTCTTTCTGCGTTTTGGGAGTCACGTGGGATCACTGAGGTGATGCTTCAAAGTTCTTTGCAGGGGATCTTTTCAAAGGTCATGTGGGGGCACGTGACCCTAGTTCTTTTCATGAACAGAGATCTTTTAAGAATTGAATTCTCTGTAGGGTTAAACCCTAATTATGATTTTGGAGGAATTAAATTCCTATCGTGAAAGAATTAAATTCTTATTTAGGATAAAACCCTGATTTCTTTTCAAAGGAATTAAATTCCCAGATATGTAAAAGAATTAAATTCTTGATTAGGGTTAAACCCTAGTTTTGTTTTAGGAGAATTAAATTCTCAAAACTCAATTCCCCTTCTAAGTTTAGGATCTGCATGGCAGGATCTCGACCCGATGAGAATTAAATTCTCAAAATATGGGAAGATGTGCTCTGTGCAGATCTTCAACCAGAAGAAGAACTAAGTTCTTTTTTTTATAAGAGTTAAACTCTTGGATTTTGAGAATTAAATTCTCTGTTTGAAGTTTTGATTCCCTTTCTTTTCTCACCTAAGGTTTTCTTTGTTGAGAATTAAATTCTCCTTTCTTTTCTTCCCTCTTGAGAATTAAATTATCCTCTCTCTGTTTTTCTCTCCAAGGTAGATCCCTTCTTTTCTCTTCTTGGCTCCTATTTATAGGAGAAGGAAAAGAATCAATTTGTTTAGCAAATCTCTCATTGATTGATTTGATTTGATTTTTGAGAGATTTGATTTATATTTATCATTAATCTGGGCCTTTAGATCATTCAGTGAATTTTATTCACCGTGGATTTTAAATCCAAAAGATATTCTATTTGTTATTCTGGTGAGATTTTTATGGAAATCTTTCGTTGTCCAAGATTTTTCCATAAATTGATGATTTTTAATCACTCTTGGATTTTAATCTAACGGTCCCCATAATCCTTTTCCATTTGGAAAGATTTAGAAGCTTTTAGAATTTTAATTCTATTTCGAAAGATTTAAATGATATTTTTTTAGAATTTAATTCTGTTGAACAGCAAGGCTTTTACAGCCAGTCACATGTTGCCACGTGAGCCCCAATTGAGTCCTTTTCTCAGTGTTTGCTTACGCTTCAGTTGTAACCATCACGTGTCAACACGTGACCATTGGTCACGTGTGAGCACGTGACACCTCATTGAGGTATTTCCTTCAGCTATTTGTTTACGCTTCAGTTTTAACCATCACGTGTCAATACGTGACCATTGGTCACGTGTGAGCACGTGATTCCTGATTTTTAATCAGGGAACAGATTTTAGAATTTAATTCTATTCATTATTTTAGAGGCCTTAAAAGCCCATCACGTGTCTGCATATGACCCATGGTCACGTGTGAGAACGTGATGCTCCATTGGGGTCTTTTCTGAGTTTATATTATATATTTTTTAACTCCTCCAGCGGGTTCTTAAAAGTCCATCACGTGTGGACACGTAATTCCTCATAACTTTTGATCCCGGATGAATTACGAGGCCCATAATATATCAAATCGAAGGGTTTTTCGAGCCGCTTTCGATATAATCAGAATTTATCTATTTCTCATTCGGGAGTTTGTCAAAAAACAGCCCGGAAGATACTGGTTTGCATTTCCTTAAGCATATTGCTGCCATTTGATACCTTGGACTCTTTTGCGTAGAAATTTTTTTGGTGGGAATAGATATCTTAAAATACCAAATACGACACGGTTAAAACGCGTCGCGATTTAAATTCTGTAGCGATGCAGGTTAAGGTTAAAATCCAGTAAGGTTAAGTGTTTAATAGCTCGATATAGTCGTATATAATATAACTAGTACGTGGGAACGGGTGTTTTTCATTTCCGTCATGTCGGAGTAGCCGTTTCCTTATACAAGTTAAATTGTGATATTAGATTTAAGTACGGGAATTTCGGAGGCAGCGAGGAAAGGGAAAGGATTGGCAATTCCTGAATAGATTCGACGTTTCCGGTGAGTAGACTAAACATCTACCGGGGAATTATGTAAAGATGGCGTAATACGCCCGTAGTTTTATTTAGCTTAATGCTTTATTTTGTTATGCCAAATTGACCATATGCATTCATCATTCATATATGCTTGTTTAGTTGCTAGAACACTACACAAGTATCGATGAGTCATGCCACGTACACATATTATATGTTACACACACCTCGTCGATATTACCATGTCACTTTACACTTAGCAAATTTATTGTTAAAATGATTTATATCGTATCTTACACACAATAATAGTAATAAATTGCATCATTAAAATCATATTTCATATCTGAGTATTCTAAGATGATGTAAGTGGTAATGGTATTATTGAGGATTATGGTTTTGATGTTTATGAGTACTAGTACCTAGATCCAGCGATTTTCATGAATGATATGACATGTACATCCTAAGATGTTTTATGAATTGGTTTTATTATTCTGAACCGAGTCGGTGGATATACGGTTACAGATTTACAGTTTTATCCAGACTGAGTCGGTGGGAAATACAGTCGGATATATAGTGGACTTTGTTGATTTCAGGATCGTTCAAGGAATGATGCCAGTGAGAAATGGAAATTTTGTGTCGATGATGAACACGGAGAAACGAATTTTATTGGGATAAATGATGAGATTTCAGTTTTGACTATGAGATTCGTAATATAGATTCATGATTTTCCACATATAATCATACGTCATACTTGTTCACATTTCAGTTAGTATGATCGTTATATTTACATTATTAACCGTTATATGTTAGTTATATTCACTGAGTTGGCAACTCACCCCCGTTGTGCCACAGTTCCTTGCAGGGGTAGAGTGGACGGTTAGCTGCGGTGCAGATCTACGTTTGCAGTTTTCTCATATCTTTTGCTAGGTGGGTTACATATGTAGTAACCTTCACTTTTGGTATTGTATTTTGTATCTAGAAAATCTCCATCAGACCTGTATTTTGACTAGAGTGAGAGATGATATATATATATATATATATATATATATATTATTTGACAGTTGAGATCGTTTAGTTTTATAAATTGTTATTTCATTTATTTATGTCTGAGATTCGTATTGATGCCCCATATACTGAGAGTTTATTTTACGCTGTTGATATTGTTGATCCCAACTAGGGATGCAACCAAAATTAACACTTTATACTTGTTTAATAATTTAATTCCGTAAACTGTGATTTTTACTTAAAAACTAAATTTTTATATAAAGAATTCCGCAAAAAGGTATTTTGATCTTGGTTTTCGGCTTACTTGGAATGTGTGCATATCTTTAGATATGATGCAACCTAAGTGCCGGTCACATCCACACTTGGGTCATGACAAAGTTGGTATCAGAGCCTAGGAGTAACCTTACGGAATTGAGTAAGGGATTTTAATAGGTTGACGTGAGTCCGTGAGTTAGGATGACCTTTGGTTTGATGGATTAGGTGAATTAGGATGAATGCAGTACCATACGTATGTTCCGCGGCATATTTACGTTATCATATTCAACCTAACTAACCTTAGGATGTATATCTTGATCTATTCTTCCGTTGATTCTCCGTTATTGATTGTTCCTATTCCTACGCCTTATCAACTCTCGTTTCTTGTTCTAGTTGCTATGGCTACGCGGGCTAGGCGAGCCGCAGCCAGAGATGCAGCTAGAGCGAGTCCGCCTGTGACGACGACTGGTACACCGGACGTTCCGGCGGTGCATGAGCATGTTGATCCTCCTCCTCCAGATCGCATGACTAGGATTGAGGAGGGTATGTTGGGATTGCAGCGAGTGGTAGGACAGTTAGCTGAGGCCACTCGAGTACTGAGACAGGATCCGGCACTGACCGTAGCAGAGTCCGAGGTACAGCCTATGCAGACGGTGGCACTGGTAGATACGAGGGTGATGGAGGTATCACTTGCAAAGTTTATGAGATTGAGACCTCCGGTATTTACGGGGACCAATGTGGCGGAAGATCCTCAGTCCTTTCTTGATAGGATAGCGAGGATTGGCAGATCATTGCGATGTTCTGATGCGAGGTCAATTGAGCTGACTAGCTTTCATTTGGAGGGACTTGCACAGGAGTGGTGTGAGTCGATGGAGAGAGGGCGAGCTACGAGTCTTCCTCCGATGTCGTGGACCGAGTTTTCCACGGTCTTTCTTGCCAGATTTCTTCCCCAGAGTGTGAGGGACGCTAGAGCTAGCAGTTTTGAAGCGTTGCGAAAATCGGCAAGTATGTCGGTAGCAGATCATGATTTACGATTCACCCAGCTGTCGCGCTATGCCCCATACTTAGTACCTACGGAAGAACTTCGGGTGAAGAGGTTCCTAAGGAGTCTGGACACGTAATTGTACCTGGCTATAGGCTCCCAGCATTTTGATACGTATGCGCAGGCCATGGATGCAGCAATACGAGTGGATGAGCGTTTGAGCGAGGCAGTGGTTGTTCCAGAGCCAAAGGGGAGTAGACCGATCGGGTCAATGACTAGACAGTTTGGCAGAGGTAGAGGCAGATATACCCCACGCCGCAGTGTCGGACGAGGTTGGAACCAGGGTCAGACATTCAGTTCATACCCCGATGATCAGGGGACCCCACTTACATGTTATAATTGCGGGCGTCCAGGGCATACGGCTAGAGGGTGTACACGTTATAGTGGGACTGATACTCCACTGGCTGCTTTACCCCTTCCACATTTTACGCCGATGGCTTTACTTCCTCCCCCAGTAGGCGCTACACGCCAGGCAGTTGCACCACGAGGTCGAGGCTTTGCGGGACGTTCTCAGAGAGGTCGAGGAGATAGAGGTAGAGGACGACAGGATGCAGGTAGGGGCCAGGCACGAGTATTTGCGCTGACTCCACAGGATGCCCAGGCATCAAATGCAGTCGTGACAGGTACTCTTACAGTATGCTCGTTAGAGGCACATGTTTTATTTGATCCCAGTTCTACACATTCTTATGTATCTTCACGATTTGCACTTTTTTGGGGAAGGAGTCGTCATTGTTACCATTAGTAGTGATTACCCCGGTGGGAGATTCTTTTATAGCTCGGCACGTATTCAGATCATGTTCTGTGCGTATTAGTGATAGAGATTCGCTAGTTGATTTGATTCTCCTGAATATGTTAGATTTTGATATACTTCTTGGTATGGATTGGTTGGCCGCTTGTCATGCCTATGTAGATTGTCGGGGAAAGGCGGTTAGATTTTGTTTTCCAGGGGAACCGGTGTTTGTTGTGCAGGGGGATTGTAAAATAACTCCTGCCAACATGATTTCTGCTCTTTGTGTAGGGCAACTCTTGAAAAAGAGTTTTCATGGGTTCTTGGCATTCGTTCAGGACTTAAGGGTCGCTGAGATTCCATTGGACCAAGTTCCGATCGCATGAGAATTTCCTGAGGTATTTCCTGCTGAGTTACCAGGATTGCTACCCGATCGTGATATCGAATTTTGCATCGACTTGATTCCGGGTGCAGGGCCTATTTCTATACCACCCTATAGAATGGCACCGACAGAATTGAAGGAACTCAAAAGCTAGTTGCAAGAGCTGTTAGATAGAGGGCTTGTTCGTCCCAGTGTATCACCGTGGGGAGCTCCTGTCTTATTTGTAAAGAAGAAGGACGGTAGTATGAGACCATGCATCGACTACCGACAGCTGAATCGCGTCACTGTACGAAACAGGTATCCACTACCACATATAGATGACTTGTTCGATCAGTTGCAGGGAGCTGGTTACTTCTCGAAGATTGATTTGAGGTCGGGGTATCATCAGTTGAGGGTTCGGAAGGACGATATTCCGAAGACGGCGTTTCGTACGAGATATGGGCACTATGAATTTCTGGTGATGTCGTTCGGACTCACCAATGCTCCAGCAGCTTTTATGGATATGATGAACCGTATCTTTAGACCCTTCATTGATCGGTTTATTATAGTGTTCATAGATGACATTCTTGTTTATTCTCGGAGTCGGACGGAGCACGAGCAGCATTTGCGTATTACGTTGCAGACCTTGAAGGAGCATCAACTGTTTGCAAAATTCTCTAAGTGTGCTTGATCTAACTATCTTTCAAATCTCTAACTGGCTTTTTAGTGGCCTAAGCGCTAAGAAGCTCCAATCATGGCTCGATAATGTGGAGTTCTTGGGTCACGTGGTTAAGAGCGAGGGTATATGTGTGGACCCAAAGAAGATTGAAGCGGCACAACACTGACCTAGACCTGTGTCAGTTATGGAGGTTCGGAGTTTCTTAGGTCTGGCAGGTTATTACCGACGCTTCGTGCAGGAATTTTCACGGATAGCTGGACCCTTGACCGGATTGACTAGGAAGGAGGTTCCATTTCAGTGGACAGATGCGTGTGAGCAGAGTTTCCAGCAGTTGAAGACACGCTTGACGACTGCACCTGTATTATCTTTACCTTCCGGGTCAGGAGGTTTTGTTGTGTATTGTGATGCTTATAGAGTGGGTTTAGGCTGTGTATTGATGCAACACGGCAGGGTGGTAGCTTATGCTTCTCGACAGTTGAAGAGGCACGAACAAACTACCCCACTCATGATCTAGAGATGGCTGCTGTAGTATTCGCATTGAAGATTTGGAGACATTTCTTGTATGGAGAGCCGTGTCAAATCTTCACAGATCATAAGAGCTTAATGTATATTTTTCAGCAGAAAGATCCGAACCTAAGGCAGCGTAGATAGATGGAACTGGTGAAAGATTACGATTGTGAGATCTTGTACTATCCAGGCAAGGCGAATATTGTAGAGATGCCTTGAGCCGGAGACCTGGAGGTAGCTTATCTCATTTGCACATTTTGCAGAGACAGTCTTCTACAGACTGGAAGATCTTATGTGATAGTCGTGTACAATTTGAGTTCACATCGGCAGGAGGCCAACTAGCACATATTCGCATCAGACCTCAGTTATTGGATCGCATTCGAGAGGCGCAGCTCATAGATACTCGTATGATGGAGATTATGGATCAGGTTAGGCAGGGCAAGGAGACGGAGTTTGTGATTGATGATCATGGAGTATTACGTTTTAGGACTCGTCTCTGTATGCCAGATTCTGATGGATTGAGGCGTGAGATTTTAGAGGAGGCTCACAAGTCAGCATACAGTATTCATCCTGGTTCCACCAAGATGTATCATGATCTGAAAGATGTTTACTGGTGGGATGGAATGAAGAGGGATGTTACGGAATATGTTTCGAGATGCTTGACTTGTCAGCAAGTCAAAGCAGAACACCATAGGCCAGCCAGAGAGTTGCAGTCCTTACCCATTCCAGAGTGGAAACGGGAGCAGATTTCCATGGATTTTGTGGTGGGTCTACCCAGGACTAGCAGAGGGTATGATTCTATTTGGGTGATTGTTGATAGATTGACAAAGGCCGCTCATTTTCTTCCAGTGAAGACGACGTATGGGTATGCACAGTATGCACAGATTTATATTGAGGAGATTGTATGTCTACATGGAGTTCCGACATGCATATTATCAGATCGAGGTACCCAGTTTACTAGCAGGCTATGGCAGAAACTTCAAGACGCTCTTGGTACACGACTGAGTTTTAGCACAGCTTTCCATCCACAGACAGATGGTCAGTCGGAGCGGACCATTCAGATACTAGAGGATATGCTTCGGGCTTGTAGCCTTGATTTCGGTGCTACTTAGGATCATCATCTACCTTTGATAGAATTCTCGTATGTTCCCCTCCGAAAGGCGGCGCACAGGACCGCGATGTCCTGATGCAGAGATTCGGGGCAGATGCTATTTGGTTTTATCCGTCCACCTCTCCGAAGATACCAAGTTGATTTATGGCACCGTGTATCGGAGTTTTAGACGGATGCGGCCGATGTAGCAGACTTCGTCAGATTCCCCCTCGCTTGAGGGGTTTTTGATTGTGGGGACGCTCTTCCCTGCAGGCGCAAGCCCCTGCAGTTAATTACGCTACCGCATCGCGGTAACAACTTTCTCCTTCTCCAGAATTTCACTTCGTGTCGTATGTGTTTGTTTTGTTTGTGGTTGCCCATGGATTGTATACGAAGACCGAGTAATGCCGTCGCCCGTAGGACGTGGATTAGTCCAAATCCGTATTTGCTTAGATTTGGGTTTGGTGTTTTTCGTTTAAGGATGCATTAGTCGCGTTGCGGCTGAGATCAACTTAAACGTTCGTTAAGGATACGATAGTCCTGTTTGAGACTAAGATCAACTTAACGTGATAATCCATTTAATATCTGGCCATCGGGACTCGTCACCTCTGTAACGTCGTTGAAGGATTCCAACGGCAGATGTCAGAGGAGTTCAGAGATGTACCCTCGAACCAGAGTTGATTGGGAGTTTTATAATCTATTTGAATGTTTAAGGATACGTTAGCCGTGTTTGGGGCTAAGATCGACTTAAACGGCATCATTTAGATCCGGTAAAAGAGCATTTGGAGGCTCTATTATTCCAGTTTAGGGACGTGGTGGTCCATGTTCCAGTTTAAGGACATGGCGGTCTATATTCTAGTTTAAAGACGTGGTGGTCCGTATTCCAGTTAAGGGACGTGGTGGTCCGACATTAGTTTAGGGACGTTTCGGTTCAATATTAGTTTAGGGACGTCTCGGTCCGATATTAGTTTAGGGACGTCTCGGTCCGATATTAGTTTAAGGACATCTCGGTCCGATATTAGTTTAAGGACGTTTCGGTCCATATTGATTCGTGTGGTCGTCGGGACAGTCACCTCTCTGACGACGTTGAATGATTACAACGACATGTGTCAGAGGAGTTCGGAGATGTACCCTCGAACCGAAGTGAATTGATTTAAAAGAGCAATCTTGCTCAGTCAATTTAATTTAAGGACTTACGGCCAAAATTGGGCTAAGTCCAGTTGGAAACGTCCCACATTTCGTTTGCATTTGGCCTGTTAGACCTGTGTTAGGGCTTTGCCCATGTTTAGTAATGCACATCATTTTATTCTGGTCTGCTAGGCCTTTCTGATTTGGGCTCTGTCCATTTATTTTTGATGCAGAGCATCTGTCTTTGCTTGGGCTCTACCCCCCCTTTTAAAATAATGCAAAGCATTTAGTTCAGCATGTTAGGTCTTTTTTAACTTGGGCCTGACCCTTTAGCAAAAGAAATGCATTGCATTTTCAGGCGCTTTGCGCCAATCAAAGAGCGCAAGCGCTTGTGGTGACGACACGTGTCATGCAAGCGCAGTGCGCTGTGCTGCTGCGCTGCTAACACGTGTCACGTTCTGAGGAGCGCAAGCGCGATGGCGCAGTGCGCTGTGTCAGTGCGCTGTGCTGTTGCGCTGCTGACACGTGGCGCTCCTCGGTGGCTTGCGCCAACACAGGAGCGCAACAGTGCAAATTTTCAAGTGCAGAGCACTATTAATTTGAGAATCTTTTAGATTCAAGAACCAATGGTTCATAAAGGAAGTGCATAGCACTATTTGATTTCTTGATCTAATTTAGATCAAAGAAAAACAAGGTTTTTCTTATCTCAGGAACCAGAGGTTCATAAAAAGTGCAAAGCACTATTTTTATTCTGTTTTTTATTAAGGATTATTGATCTTATTTTTAGATCAATCATCTGTTCATAAGAGAATTTTCTCTTTTTCTAAAAGGCTTCTTACCTTTTTTTGTTCTTAAGGATTCCTTTTCAATTCTTCAGAGTTTTCTCTGTTAAAAAAAATGTTGATTCTTCTTTTTTTTTTATTTTAGAAAAAAGGATCATTGGTAGTTGGGACCCACCGCCTCTCCGACGACACTGAGAGATTACAGTGCCATATATCGAAAGTGTGGAGGGATGTACCCTTTGAACCATGTCTCACTCATTAGGGGGGAAGAACAGGTTGGAGCTTAAGCTTCTCGCTACTGAAAAAGGCTTCTTTGCGTTCGCGCACGTGCGTCGCACGTGTTGGGCGCACGTATTTGCACGTAGCGCACATGGATCTTGCGCATATGCGCATTATGGGGGGGAGCAAGCTCCTATGGAGAACGAGTCTCCTTTGAATATTCTCATGTGGTGCGCACGTGCGTTGCACGTGGTGCGCGCGTGGCGGGCACACGTGCGTTGCACGTGGCACACATGCGCATTATGAGGAGAAGCAGAGCTTCTATATATGGAGAACATGCTCCTTTTAATATTATTATATGTTCTCATGTGGTGCGCACGTGCGTTGCACGTGGTGCCGCATGGCGGGCACACGTGCGTTGCACGTGGCGCACATGCGCATTATGAGGAGAAGCAAAGCTTCTATATATGGAGAACAAACTCCTTTTAATATTATTAAATGTTCTCATGTGGTGCGCACGTGCGTTGCACGTGGTGCCGCATGGCGGGCACACGTGCGTTGCACGTGGCGCACATGCGCATTATGAGGAGAAGCAAAGCTTCTATATATGGAGAACAAGCCCCTTTTAATATTATTAAATGTTCTCATGTGGTGCGCACGTGCGTTGCACGTGGCGCCGCATGGCGGGCACACGTGCGTTGCACGTGGCGCACATGCGCATTATGAGGAGAAGCAAAGCTTCTATATATGGAGAACAAGCTCCTTTTAATATTATTAAATATTCTCATGTGGTGCGCACGTGCATTGCACGTAGTGCCGCATGGCGGGCACACGTGCGTTGCACGTAGCGCACATGGCGCTTGCGCATATGCACATTATGGAGGAGCATGCTCCTATCTTGGAGAACTAAGCTCCTTTGGAGAACTAAGCTCCTTTGAGTATTGAATCCTTTGAGGATTTTTACTCTACCTTTCTAAGAGGTATCCCCTCTTATTTATATGGGAGTGGTAGAGAAGCCATCTCTCCTTTTCCCGATGTGGGACTAAAAAATGCATTCCCCATGTAGTAGAGCATTACTTTAGATTACACGTGTATAACACATTTGCTCATAACTTTTTATCTCGGATGAATTATGAGGCCCATAATATATCAAATCGAAGGTCTTTTCGAGATGCTTTCAATATCATCAGAATTTAGCTGTTTTTCATTCCGGAGTTTGTCAAAATACAGCTCGGAAAATACTGGTTCGCATCTTCTTCCTTAGATCACATGTGCATAGACATTTGCTCATAACTTTTGATCCCGGATGAATTATGAGGCCCATAATATATCAAATCGAAGGTTTTTTGGAGATTCTTTCAATACCATCATAATTTAATAGTTTCTCATTGGGGAGTTTATCAAAATACAGGCCGGAAGATACTGGTTCGCATTTTCTGAAGTGTATCGCTGCCATTTGATATCTTGGACTCTTTTGCGCAAAAATTTTTGGCGGGAACAAATGCCCCCCACTACTTTGCCCACGTAAGTATATATGTGGGTGAAGTAGTGCAGTGTAATGCATAGTGTATGACCAGTTTCGAGTTGGTATATAACTTTCAGAATCTTGATCTGAGAAGATAACGAGCGGACACAAGCGTCGTCATTTATCATTGACTCAAATCTCGACTCTTAAAAGATATAGTTCCAAACTCTCAATTCCATGAGCCGCGCCCTTCTATTTCTTTATGTTTTACCCTGGTGTGAAGTAGTTTATACGCTCATGAGTAACTTCTCCATTTCAGTGGCATATAGCTTTGGCAAGTGTGGCTCGTAGATGGTCCATCTTAACCTCTTTGTAGGGAAGTAATGGCTTAGAAGACAGGGGTAGGATCTGCCACCTAAGACTTTTCAACTTTATGAGCCGTGAGGATCTCATAAAGACTTTTCTCCCTACAGATCGAGAGGATCTCTTTTGCTTTCTGCCTTCTCTTATTATCAGTATGTTGTCTTTGATAAACATAATTGGCAGATAACTTAGTTTTTTCCAAGAGATAGCGATGGCTTAGGCCGCAGGTTCAGATCTGCTGCCTAAGAATTTTCAACTCTATGAGCCGTGAGGGTCGCATAGAGACTTTTCTCCTTACGGATCGAGAGGATCTCATAGGTGGATTTTCTCCTTAGGAATCGTGAGGATTCCTAAGTGTGTTTTCTCTTACAAGTCGTAAGGATCCTATAAGAGAATTTTTCCCTCTTACAAGTCGAGAAGGCCCGTAAGCGGTTGTTTCCCTCCTTGTCGAGATTCGACTTTAGAGAGTGAGACCCGTGAATAGTATGCAAGAAATCTTTTTGGATCGACTTGTAGGGTCCCATTGTTCGGGAAGCAAGCTTTTTTAGTCCCTGCTGCCTGAGGCTTTCCTTGCAAGTTGAGACGAATCGGGAATTTTCCCGCGGAGACACTGGTTTCTCTGCGAGCCGACGCGAATCAGGAGGCTCTCGTCAAGGAGTGTTTGTTTCCTTGAGTCGAGGTATCTGCTAAGGATTATTTGTTTCCCTAGCACCAAGGATTATTTGTTTCCTTGGGGTTGAAACGAGTCGAGAATTTCCCACGGAGGCACTGGTTGCACTGCGAGTCGACGTGGATCAGGAGGCTCTCGTCAAGGAGTGTTTGTATCCGTGAGTTAAGGTGTTTGCTAAGGATCATTTGTTTCCCTAGCGCCAAGGATCATTTGTTTCCCTAGCGCCAAGGATCATTTGTTTCCTTAGGGTTTGAAACGAGTCGAGAATTTCCCACGGAGGCACTGGTTGCTCTGCGAGTCGACGCGGATCAGGAGGCTCTCATCAAGGAGTGTTTGTATCCGTGAGTCGAGGAATTTGCTAAGGATTATTTGTTTCCCTAGCGCCAAGGATTATTTGTTTCCTTGGGGTTTGAAACGAGTCGAGAATTTCCTACGGAGGCACTGGTTGCTCTGCGAGTCGACGCGGATCAGGAGGCTCTCGTCAAGGAGTGTTTGTATCCGTGAGTCGAGGAATTTGCTAAGGATTATTTGTTTCCCTAGCGCCAAGGATTATTTGTTTCCTTGGGGTTTGAAACGAGTCGAGAATTTCCCACGGAGGCACTGGTTGCTCTGCGAGTCGACGCGGATCAGGGGGCTCTCGTCAAGGAGTGTTTGTATCCGTGAGTCGAGGAATTTGCTAAGGATTATTTGTTTCCCTAGCGCCAATGATTATTTGTTTCCTTGGGGTTTGAAACGAGTCGAGGATTTCCCACGGAGGCACTGGTTGCTCTGCGAGTCCACGCGGATCAGGAGGCTCTCGTCAAGGAGTGTTTGTATCCGTGAGTCGAGGAATTTGCTATGGATTAGCGCTAAGGATTATTTGTTTCCTTGGGGTTTGAAACGAGTCGAGAATTTCCCACGGAGGCACTGGTTGCTCTGCGAGTCGACGCGGATCAGGGGGCTCTCGTCAAGGAGTGTTTGTATCCGTTAGTCGAGGAATTTGCTAAGGATTATTTGTTTCCCTGGCGCCAAGGATTATTTGTTTCCTTGGGGTTTGAAACGAGTCGAGAATTTCCCACGAAGGCACTGGTTGCTCTGCGAGTCGACGCGGATCAGGAGGCTCTCGTCAAGGAGTGTTTGTATCCGTGAGTCGAGGAATTTGCTAAGGATTATTTGTTTCCCTAGCGCCAAGGATTATTTGTTTCCTTGGGGTTTGAAACGAGTCGAGAATTTTCCACGGAGGCACTGGTTGCTCTGCGAGTCGACGCGGATCAGGGGGCTCTCGTCAAGGAGTGTTTGTATCCGTGAGTCGAGGAATTTGCTAAGGATTATTTGTTTCCCTAGCGCCAAGGATTATTTGTTTCCTTGGGGTTTGAAACGAGTCGAAGATTTCCTACGGAGGCACTGGTTGTTCTGCGAGTCGACGCGGATCAGGAGGCTCTCGTCAAGGAGTGTTTGTATCCATGAGTCGAGGAATCTGCTAAGGATTATTTGTTTCCCTAGCGCCAAGGATTATTTGTTTCCTTGGGGTTTGAAACGAGTCGAGAATTTCCCACGGAGGCACTGGTGGCTCTGCGAGTCGACGCGGATCAGGAGGCTCTCGTCAAGGAGTGTTTGTATCCGTGAGTCGAGGAATTTGCTAAGGATTATTTGTTTCCCTAGCGCCAAGGATTATTTGTTTCCTTGGGGTTTGAAACGAGTCGAGAATTTTCCACGGAGGCACTGGTGGCTCTGCGAGTCGACGCGGATCAGGAGGCTCTCGTCAAGGAGTGTTTGTATCCGTGAGTCGAGGAATTTGCTAAGGATTATTTGTTTCCCTAGCGCCAAGGATTATTTGTTTCCTTGGGGTTTGAAACGAGTCGAGAATTTCCCACGGAGGCACTGGTGGCTCTGTGAGTCGACGCGGATCAGGAGGCTCTCGTCAAGGAGTGTTTGTATCCGTGTGTCGAGGAATCTAGTTTCTTCGGAGTTGGACTGAACCGTCGAGATTTGGCTTCGTCTTCTGGCGGAGCCTGTTGGGAAAGTATGGTTCCCTCTTTGTTTACGCACTTGGATTGTATACAGGGATCGATGTGATCTTAACTGTAGGGCAAAAGTTTTATCATCATTTTTTTGTTTTATCTCCGCGATGCTCTATCATTTCAGCTTTTATATCGCGAAGGTCGCGATTGCCCAATCATTTCGGCTATTTTTCGCGGTGCCCAATCATTTCGGCTATTTATTTTATTTTTACTCGCTGCTTTTTATTGCGAGTTGCCCAATCATTTCAGCTATTTTGCATGCATACATTTTTACTTGCTGCTTTTTATTGCAAGTTGCCCCATCATTTCAGCTATTTCGTATGCATGTGCGGCTTACTGGCTTTTCGCCGTAAACCGATTTCGGCATCAGAACCGCTATAACTGGGATATTACCAGGAGCGAATCATCATCTGCTTCCGTCGATGTCGAACAAAGGTAGCTTAGTGAACAGGGTTAGGGTCCTGTCGACTAAGGCTTTGACTTCATGAGCCGTAAGGGTCTCACAAAGTTATTTCTCTCTGCAAGTCGTGAGGATCTAGTAGGTGTATTTTCTCCTTAGAACTCGTGAGGATTCCTAAGTGTTCGTTTCCTCTGTAAGTCGTAAGGATCCTACAGGAGGGTTTTCTCCTCATAAATCGAGAGGATTTACAAGGGGTGTTTACCATGCGAACATATCTCCAGTCACGGATGAGACTTGGTTAGAGAAATGTTTTATTCGGGCCCATGGATTGTATACAAGGGTCGGTAATGAGCCACTTGTAGGGCGGTATCGGAAGTTGTAGGAGTCGCTTAAGCACAGGTTTAGGCCTCTGTAACTTAAGACTTTCAAATTTTATGAGCCGTGAGGGTCCCATAAGAGATTTCTCCTCGCGAGTCGTGAGGATCTCGCGAGTGTATTTTCTCCCTAGGAATCGTGAGGATCCCTAAGTGTGTTGCTCCCTTGTGAGTCGTAAGGATCTCACGCGGGTGGTTTCTCCCTACAAGGTCGAGGGGACCTTGTAAGTGTCCTTTAACGAGGTTGCGCCCTTTCGGGTTTTCACAAACACTCGCCGGTAGTCCTGTTGTTTTTACTCACGGAGCCCTTTCGGGTTTTCATCCGTGCCCATTTTGCTTACGGACATACCGTTTTTTTTTATTCTTTTTATTTTCTTTTTCTTTCTTTTTTTTTACGAGGCCGCGCTCTTTCGGGTTTTCACGAACACTCGCCGGTAGCCCTGCTGTTTTTACTCACGGAGCCCTTTCGGGTTTTCATCCGTGCCCTTTTTGCTTATGGACATACCGTTTTTTTTTAATTTTATTTTTATATGTTTTTTTTATCTCGTGAGCCTAAAAGATGCTGCGGTAGTAGTTTAAAGACGTTTCGGTCTGCTATTAGTTTAAGGACATTTCGGTCCGTTGTTAGTTTAAGGACGTTTCGGTCCGGCATTGAGAAGGTCGACTACTTTTTATAAAGCTTGAGCTTAGAAAGATAGCGAGCGGACATAGTCGTCGTCATCTATCATTGACCTAGGCTGTGGCTCATTAAGCGTAGTATTTCTTTAGGAAGCGATCGTTTATCGGCCTGAAAGGCCTTTCACCATGCATGTTCATGAGTAGATAGGCCCCACCCTGGTAAACTTTATCTATGATGTACGGGCCTTCATAGTTTGGCTCGAATTTTCCCCGCTTGGCGCGATTGGGGATCATAGGCCTTTTGACCACTAGCACGAGTTCGCCTTGGCAGAATGTCCTTGGTCGGGTCAATCTTTCATATGAGCGCGTCATCTTTGCTTTATAAGCTTCCAGATTTTGCTGTGCTATGAGCCGGGTTTCATCAAGGGCGTCAAGCTCCTCAAGCCGAAGGTGAGCATTTTCTTCGTCCGTCAGCTCGTAGTGGACTGCCACTCGTAGAGAGGGTAACTCTATCTCGAGGGGGAGTACTGCTTCCGTCCCAAATACCAACGCGTATGGCGTTGTGTTTGTGGCCGTCTTAAATGTAGTTCGATACGCCCAAACAGCTTCTTGCAGTCTTTCGTGCCGGTCTTTCTTATTTCGTGACACCGTTTTCTTCATGATCTTCATCAAGGTCTTGTTGAAGGCCTCAGCTAGACCGTTAGCTCGCGGATTATAAACTGAAGAATATCTCCAGTCTATATTATGCTGTTGCGCAAAGCGACTGATCTTGTGGCTTCTGTAGGCTGGCCCGTTATCGGAGATGATTCGCCTTAGCGTTCCAAACCGATATATGACATGCGTCTTGAAGAAGTGGAGGATATTTTCCGTCTTCACCTCTCTTAACGGTACTGCCTCTGCCCATTTGGAGAAGTATTCAGTCGTTGCCAGGATGAAACGATGTCCCCTAGACGATGCTGGTTTAATGGGGCCAACTATATCAGTTCCCCACATTTCGAATGGCCAGCTAGCCACTGTCGGGTGTAGCGGATTTGGATGCTGATGGATGAAGTCCCCATGAATTTGGCATGAGTGGCATTGCTTTACATATTCGAGGCAGTCCTGAATCATCGTGGGCTAATAGTAGCCCATCCGTTTGATCTTCAACTTCATCTTTGGGCCTGCTTGGTGAGAACCGCAGAGTCCGTCGTGAACTTCCTGGACGACCCTTTTCGCTTCATCAGGTCCTAAGCATCTCAGCCATAGAGAATCAAATGACCTCTTATACAGAGTATCGTTGATGAAGGCGAAAGACAGAGCTCGTTTCATGAGCTGATGTCTTGCGGACGCTTCTTCAGGCATTCGGTGGGACTTGAAGTAATCTATGAAGACTTCTCTCCAATCCTCAGCCTTCTCATGGTCTTTTATTTGTAGAGTCGTCTGTTCAGTCGCTCCCTTTTCTTCGTATGATTCCGGAGGTATTTCCGTTGGGGAGAGCAGCCGACGGCTTTGTACCATGATTCTTACATCATCGAGGTTTTCGTCAGCCAGCTCTTTAGCAAGTTTAGCCAACGCATCTGCTTTGCTGTTGTCCGCACGCGGTATGTTCTCCAAAGTATAGGAGGGAATTTGGATCAACAGTTGTTGCACTTTTTCGCCGTACTTTACCAATTCTGGCTTGCACGTTTGGTAGTCACCGTTTACTTGACTAACGACCAGTTGAGAATCCCCGTATATGAGGAGGTCTTCAATTCCCATGTCAATGACGATCTCGAGGCCTACTATCAGAGCTTCGTATTCAGCTTCGTTGTTTGTCCTCGGCTCCGTCAGGGAGAACGCATAGCGCATTATCCCTCCTTGTGGAGTTATAAAGATGAGTCCTACCCCCGATTTAATTATAGGGGTACTTTGTTTGCGCTTCTTCACGGAAGATGCTCCGTCGAAATAAAGCTCCCATCGGGTATTATCACTGCCGATCGCATCAAACGCATGTTCGTCTGGAAGATCGCAATTCAGAGGAGAATCGGCGGGTATGGGATGCTCAGCGAGGAAGTCGGCGATGGCCTGGCCCTTCACTGCCTTGAGAGGTTGATAAGTTATCGAAAACTCCATCAAGAGTAGTGCCCATTTAGCGAGTCGTCCCGTCAATATGGCCTTTGACATCAAGTATTTAAGGGGGTCCACCTTTCAAATGAAATGGACCTCATGCGCCAACGCATAGTGCCTGAGCTTTGTTATCACGAAGATCAACGCCAGGCAGTGTTTTTCAATGGGGGAGTAGTTGCTTTCCGCCCCCAGTAGAACTCGACTTAAGTAGTAGAGTGCTCTCTCTTTCCCTTGATCGTTCTCTTGTGCCCATAATGCGCCTAAGGAACCTTCGAGGGCGGTTGTGTAAAGAATAAGGGGCTTTCCTTTGACCGGAGCAGCCAACACCGGCGGGTTCTGCAGGTATTGCTTGATCTCGTCTAGTGCGCTTTGGCATTTTTGGTCCCAGACGAACGGGGTCCTCTTCTTCATCAAGTGGCTGTAGGGACGGCACTTGCCTAAAAGATTGGCTATAAATCGCCGTATGTATGCGAGCTTCCCTTGGAGAGATCGCAACTGTTTGAGAGTTCTCGGCGGAGGCATTTCCATGATCGCTTTGATCTTTGACGGATCTATTTCAATACCTCAGTGTCGAACAATGAATCCCAGGAATTTTTCTGAGGAAACTCCGAATGCACACTTAAGCGGGTTCATTTTCAAGTTGTATTGTCGAAGGCGTTAAAATACAGTCTTCAAATGCTCGAGATGTTCCTCGTATGATTTGCTTTTAACCACAAGATCGTCGATATAGCATTCGACGATTTCGTGTATAAGGTTATCGAAGATCTTCGTCATGGCCCTTTGGTAGGTGGCACCGGCGTTCTTTAGACCAAAGGGCATCACCTTGTAACAGAATATACCCAGAGGAGTCCTGAAGGCGGTGTGCTTCTGATCCTCGGGATGCATCTTTATCTGGTTATACCCCGATGAGCCGTCCATGAAGGAGAAAACCTCATGAGTGGACGTATTGTCTATCATCAGTTCGGTGACTGGCACTGGGAAATCGTCCTTCAGGTAGGCTTTATTGAGATCCCGGAAGTCCACGCATATGCGCACTGTCCCATTTTTCTTCATCACCGGGACGATGTTGGCGATCCATTCAGGGTATTGAACTTCCTGGATGAAGCCAGAGTCGATCAACTTTTTGACTTCAGCATTGATACTCATTTCAAGCTCGAGCAGCATTCTTCTCGGCGCCTGTTCGACTGGCTTGATGTCCGGGGATATCGCTAATCTGTGTACATCAATTTCTGTATCTAGTCCCGGCATTTTGGAATAGTTCCACATGAAGCAATCTCTATGCTGTAGAAGCACGTCCTTTAACGCAGTTACCCTTTCTTCAGATAGTAGCTCGCTGATGAATGTCGGTCGCGGGTCATTTGTCGTCCCCAACTCAATCTTCTTGAGGTTATCTGCAGTGGTATGGATTCCATCTTCCAGCTCTTTTGGCGCTGGCGGGAATTCTGAGATTATCTCGTCGCTGCTGTTTTCGAAGAACCAAGGGAGCTCATCTATGTCTTCGGGCTCTTCTTTTAATATTGTAATCGTATGACAGGTGCGAATTCGCTTCCAATCCCAATGTGGAACTGGTTCCTCTTTCGTGGCCTTGGGCTCATGCTTTTGTGGTGGCGTTACTCTCCAGTTGTCAGATAGAGCGAACTTGCCGAGCTGGTACTGATCTTCAACCCAATTTTTAAAGGTGAAGCAATCTTCGAGAGGGTGTCCTATCACTCGGTGATAGGTGCAATAATTTGGGTCAGAGACTTCACCTGCTTGTTCGGGGTGTTTGGACTCCGGCAGTGTAAGCATCTGATATTTTAGAGCGAGGTCAAGTATCTTCTTCGTTTTGTCCCGAGGAAACGAGTACGCTCGACCCATTTTCTTCATAAGGGATAGATCAATAGCGCTCGACTCCCGTTTGCGTGGCTTCTTAGCCTTGCTTTGTTGTTGTTGAGCGCCTTTTTGACCTTTTGACTTATTTCTGCTTTTGCGCTGAGCCTTCTTTATAACAGGTTGACAGGGAGCAGCCTTTTCATCTTTCACGGCTCGTTGGAGAAGGCGTTGCGTTCTGGCTTTCTCGTAGATGACCATTTCGCGGTTATGGTCGTCTCGGACCTTTTGACCCGCTTCTCTTATAAGCTTGTCCATTTGTTCTTCAAACGATGGACTGGGTTCCTTTGAATCTGGCACTTTTATTGGCCCAGGATTAGCATCCTCCCATTGAGCATCCGCTTCTTCATCGAAGTCATACATGACATAGCAGCTGTTTAGTAGCTCCCATTTCTTTGACCGGATGTATCCAAGCCCGATTGTCTCCATTTTCCCATTAGGCAGTTTGCGTTGAGTCCCAGGAACGTCCCAGACTTTGTCATAGAACTTGGCTTTTCGAACGGTCTGCTTGAAGGATATCCCCTGGCGTTTCAGCAGCTTTTTCAAACCTTTCGTATAATATCTGGGAAGACGGATAGGCTGAAGCCTGTCGAGCGTAGGATCTGCACCATGCCAGATTTCCTTTTCCACCTTGGTTTCTTCAGAGCGGTAGAACAGAATTGCTTTCTCGCTTTCTCTCCTGGGAGGGATATAGAACGTTTGCAGCTTTTCTACATTGTAAATATCAAGCGCATCTAGTTCTTTATGGTGTTTAAGCGGCACCATGGCGACTTGTAGACTTTGTTCTTCGTCAGCGGACGTTCGTATTGAAGGTCGAGCAGAGAATACAGCATGGATCTCATCCTCTGAGTCGCTACCAAAGACCAACGTAGGAGCAGACGGTCCTGGCTTATTGCGTTGGGGTGGACCTGAATAAACTATCTCCTCTTCTTCCTCAGTATCACTGCCGAAGACAGGGATGGTAGCGTTAGTTTTATTCTCCGGCTTGTGACACTTCTCTGTGTCCTTGAAATCCGGTAAGAAGTATTTGGCGTCTTCATATTTGCGGACCTCGTTCATGGAGAACGGGTTCAGTTCTCCCGTCATGGTATACTCGAAACCATCCTTAAAATACTTCATACACTGATGTTGTGTAGAAAGGATGATGTTGTACTCATGTAACCATGGTCGGCCGAGCAAAGCGTTGTAGCATGTCTTGGCGTCTATGACGTGGAGCTTAATGTCCGTGACGAGTAGCCCGAAGCGTAGCGTCAGTATCACAGACCCAAGAGTTCTTGACGACTGGGAGTCGAACCCGGAGATGGTGATTTTGTCACGAGCAAGGTGCTGGACGCTCATGCAGATTTCTTTTAACACCCGCACGTTGAGGAGATTAACGGATGATCCATTGTCGATCAGGATTTTGCCTATCTTAATATCGTGGCAGTATCCTGAGATATAGAGAGGGCGATTGTGTTCGCACGTCCCAAGTAGAAGGTCTTCATATCCAAAAGTCACATCGGCCGTGTGTACTTCCTCCAATTCATCCTTCATCTTTTCCTCGGCCAGGCATGCTTGGAATTGTTCTGGGTCTTGGAGCGCCTTAATCAACGAATCTCTCGCCTCCTTTGATAGCAAAAGGGCGTCGAGAATGCTGAGCTGTGAGGGTAGCTTCCTCAGATGTGCTAAGACGTTGTAATCCACCTTATTCTTCTTCGGCGGGTTGTTGGCGCTTAGCTCTTCCAGAACTTGGTCATCTAAGACGATATTTTCAGAGACCTTTTCTTTCCCTTTCTCTTTTCTGTTCAAGGGTCCGAGGTTCTTTTCAGGCAGCGTTCGGTTCCGCAGCCGGATACTTTCGCAGACCTTCAGCTCTTCTTCTTTTCCCGAAGCGGACTCTTTAAAGAGAGGGGCAAGTTCTAGCTCTTCATCAGAATCACTCCCGAATGTAGGCACTTGTGACCCGCCGGTGTTAACCACGCGACAATCGCTGGTAGTTCTTTTAATCCCTTCGGTCGTATTTCTTTGCTCCCGATGAGTTTTACGCTTTTCCCGTTTAAAGTGTTGTCGATGAGCCACATACCCTTGCCACCATCTATCGAAAGCTTTGCACTCTTGAGTAGGGTGCGAAACCTTCCGATGATATAAACAATAAGACGGGTGCATTTTCGCTTCATCAGTAATTTCTCCTTCAGAGGATGGTAGCTTCATGCCCATTGATATGACCTTAGCAAACTTTTTCCTCATCTTGAATTGGCTTTTGTCAGCGATGGAGGCATTTTGCTCCAGCGGGATCATCTCAACTTTTTTATCGAGTCGCTGGCGCTTGGCCCTTTCAAATATAGCCGTCTCGCGTTCTCGATCAGCTTTACTTTTCAATCGAGCTTCGTTAAGGAACGTGTCAATCATTTCAACCGATGGCTCCGGAATTTTTGATTCGGTATCTGCCCCCAGTGTTTTAGTGCCAGGAGTCTCCTCATTGTTCGCGATCGAGTGGGAAATCATATGACAGCTCGCCACATATTCCTCGGATTCATCTGATGAACTTTCTCCCTCATCTCCTTCTTGAAAGACGTGATTGAGGAACTCTTGGAGTGTAATGGGAGTCCGTGCCTTTTGATTGTATTCATCCAGCGCGTCAATTTGCTTTTGCAAGTCCGTGCGCTTGTCGCCAGGCTTCACGGGCTTCTTGGATTTCTTCTTCTTCTTTTTCGAAGATTTTGACGGCTGGTTGCGAGTGTTTAAGCCACCACCATCCGTCTTTGGAGTTGTACGCAGTTTCAACATCCCTTCAATGACCTGCGGTTCTAACGGGTTCTTCCACTTGATTGCTGGACATGCCTGAAGATCGTTTAGCATTCTCTTTGTCTTGGCTGATAATACAACCTCCCAAGGAGCTTCTTCAATGACGGAGCATGTTGCTCCCGGCGTATTCGTCCCCTTAGAGGTGTGGGGCTGCGGGGGATTCACCTTCCATTTGTCAGATAACGCGAACTTGCCCTGTCGGTACTGGTTTTCAAGCCAATTCTTGAAAATGTAGCAATCTTCGATCGGATGGCCTAGTACTCGATGATAAGGACAGTAGTTGGGCTCGTTGATGTCACTTGGTTGCAACGGACGTTTTGGATCCGGCAGATTTATGAGTCTATTGCGCAACGCCAGCTCGAATAACCTTCTCGTTTTATCGCGAGGAAAGGAATAAGGACGTCCCATCCTATCCTCAAGGGGTACGTACGGGCGCATATTATTTTGACGAGCCACTGGCTTTGGGTCGCTCGGTTGTTGTTGAGCATTAGCGACGATGATCGCTTTTCCCTTCCCTTTGTCATTTCGGGAGTCCGGCCTTAGAAGAGAAGGTTTATGGCCCATCTGATCCATCTGTGCTAGTTTGTCGATCAAGGCCTGGAAGGTAGTCGGCTTGAAAAACATCATAAACTGCGAGATGGTTGCTTGTGGATCGAGAGTTCCCACAAACATACCAATGGCGGGAGCTTCTTCAATGCGTTGCTCACACTTTGACCATAAATTCCGCCATCGTATAGCGTACTGAACTCACGTCTCGCCGAGTTTTACCTTGGCGTTAATCAGTGCCGTCATCGGGGTACGCTCACTGGCACTTGCAAAACGCTGAGTGAACAGCAGCTCCATCTCCACGAAGGTTTTAATAGAGTCATTTGGGAGTTCAGAATACCACTCGAATGCCGTATCTGATAAGCTTCCAACAAACTGGCGATGCAACAGCTTGTCGTCACCGCCGGTGTTGCCGCAGAGCGTCCTGAACTGGGCAACATGCTGATGAGGATTGCCCGTCCCCTTGTAGGCATGGAACTTAGGAATTGTATAACCTGGCGGGTACTTAATCTGATCGTACCAACCCGGATATGGCCGCCCCGTCTTTACGATCTGACCGGCTGCTTCAGTCGCCTGATGCACCCGTATTTGCTGGACGATGTATTCATCCAAATCAGCGTCTGATATGGTATCCTCTTTAGCTGCGGATAGAGCCGGTGGAGGATTCGATGTCTCTCCTCTATCGTCTTCAAGAATGATCGGGGGATCTCCAGCAGGTGGATCTTGTTGAATCATCATACCCACCATATCCTGGAACAGGAGGGCCATTTTCTTTATGTTGGCTGCCTGCTCCGCAGCTTCTTTATCTTTCTTCTCTAGTACGCGCCAAAGGAATTCGGCGTCCGTTTCTTGTTCTTGACGTTCTTCTGAAGAGATTCCAGGGCTTTCGTTTGGCCCTATAAGTGCAGCCATGGCGTTCATCATCTCCTGGAGCTTCTGTTGCTGCTCCTGAGCTTTGGTCACTGACCGTGTAAGCGGTCTATGACCCGTGGACGTACGGCTGTCTTCTTTTCCCGATGCCATGTAAACCGTATGAACTGTTATGCCCCCTGACTTGGGGCGTTTAGGTTCACCATTTTTAACTTTTGCCGCTGACGCGGGGGTTTTCTCTGGCCTCCTTCTTTTGTGGGCCATTGAGGTTGAAGGGACCATTGAAGGGGGCACCCTAGCAGCTGCTGTCCCCTGCTGTTTAATGGGACAATCCTTGTCTTTTTCCACCTTCGCCTTTTTCTGGCGACGAAAGTGACCTGGGTCAATCACAGAGTCTTGAACCCTTCGCCAAACTTTATAAATCCTTGAAGACAGCCGTTGAGGGGGCTGTTCTTGTTTTGTTTCCGGAGCTCTCTCCGCAGGCGAAGGAGATCTTTTCAGTGTAGCAGTTGGAGAATTCTTCCGCACCCTCCTCAGCAGTTCAAAGTTGTTCCCAGTTGGAACAGCAGCGTTGACTTCCACTGCTGGAGCCGGTGGAGTTAGCCCTGAGGGGGAGTTGCCCCCTACCTTTCTTACTCGTTGCCAATGGCAACGACGAGCACGACGAGCCGTTGGGATTGGCTCAGAGATAGAGGTAACTTCTTTTTGCCCCCCGCCTGAATGAGGCGCCGCCGGTGTTAACCTCTTAAAGACTGAGGTTGTTCCTTGCGGGGTAATATCCAATCTGTCAAAGATAGATCTTCGAGTAGGGACATGAGCAGGAATCGTCAGTCTTGAAAAGTCTGACTCTTTGACAGGGGAAGCCGCCTTGACGACTTCTGAAGCAGCAGCCATTGCCTTCCTTGGGACAGCCAGTTTAGAGTTCTGATTTAGCTTGGTGAAAACAGAGGCTGTTGGTTCGGCAGTGGGCGACCAGTTGACAAGGGCCGTCGTAGCAGTGAGCCGGTCGAAGACCGACTTTTTGTTCACTTTCGGTGCAGGTATTGGCCCAGAGGAGCTTGTAGGTGGGATCATGGTCCCGAAGAATAGGCCAGTGGTGGCTTGGGTCACCTGGTCTACCGGCAGAGCGAGGAAGGAAGCCGCTTGGGGTCCATATGCTACACCTCCGGGAGAGGTGGAGCGTCCGTTGCAGTGGCACTTCGAGCAGTTGGTGCAGTTAGAGGCCATTGAATCTTGAGTTCTCTGCGCCAGACAAAAGACCAAATCTTAGCAATTTGAAATCCGAAGGCAACCATTAACAAACTGCGATTGGTTCGCGAAGACGACACACGAAGTGTGGAGTGGAAAGAGGAAAATGTCCCACCGGGCGTGCCAGAATCTGTTCCCCTTCGAAAGGCGGCGCACAGGACCACGGTGTCCTGATGCTGAGATTCGGGGCAGATGCTATTTGGTTTTATCCGTCCACCTCTCCGAAGATACCAAGTTGATTTATGGCACCGTGTATCGGAGGTTTAGACGGATGCGGCCGATGTAGCAGACTTCGTCAGATTCCCCCTCGCTTGAGGGGTTTTTGATTGTGGGGATGCTCTTCCCTGCAGGCGCAAGCCCCTGCAGTTAATTACGCTACCGCATCGTGGTAACAACTTTCTCCTTCTCCAGAATTTCACTTCGTGTCGTGTGTGTTTGTTTTATTTGTGGTTGCCCGTGGATTGTATACGGAGACCGAGTAATGCCGTCGCCCGTAGGACGTGGATTAGTCCAAATCCGTATTTGCTTAGATTTGGGTTTGGTGTTTTTAGTTTAAGGATGCATTAGTCGCGTTGCGGCTGAGATCAACTTAAACGTTCGTTAAGGATACGATAGTCCTGTTTAAGACTAAGATCAACTTAACGTGATAATCCATTTAATATCTGGCCATCGGGACTCATTACCTCTCTAACGTTGTTGAAGGATTCCAACGGCAGATGTCAGAGGAGTTCAGAGATGTACCCTCGAACCAGAGTTGATTGGGAGTTTTATAATCTATTTGAATGTTTAAGGATACGTTAGCCGTGTTTGGGGCTAAGATCGACTTAAACGGCATCATTTAGATCCGGTAAAAGAGCATTTGGAGGCTCTATTATTCCAATTTAGGGACGTGGTGGTCCATGTTCCAGTTTAAGGACATGGCGGTCTATATTCCAGTTTAAAGACGTGGTGGTCCGTATTCCAGTTTAGGGACGTGGTGGTCCGACATTAGTTTAGGGACGTTTCGGTCCAATATTAGTTTAAGGACGTTTCGGTCCGATATTAGTTTAAGGACGTCTCGGTCCGATATTAGTTTAGGGACGTCTCGGTCCGATATTAGTTTAAGGACGTTTCGGTCCGATATTAGTTTAAGGACGTCTCGGTCCGATATTAGTTTAAGGACGTTTCGGTCCATATTGATGCGTGTGGTCGTCCGGACCCGTCACCTCTCTGACGACTTTGAATGATTACAACGACATGTGTCAGAGGAGTTCGGAGATGTACCCTCGAACCGAAGTGAATTGATTTAAAAGAGCAATCTTGCTCAGTCAATTTAATTTAAGGACTTACGGCCAAAATTGGGCTAAGTCCAGTTGGAAACGTCCCACATTTCGTTTGCATTTGGCCTGTTAGACCTGTGTTAGGGCTTTGCCCATGTTTAGTAATGCACATCATTTTATTCTGGTCTGCTAGGCCTTTCTGATTTGGGCTCTGTCCATTTATTTTTGATGCAGAGCATCTGTCTTTGCTTGGGCTCTACCCCCCTTTTAAAATAATGCAAAGCATTTAGTTCAGCATGTTAGGTCTTTTTTAACTTGGGCCTGACCCTTTAGCAAAAGAAATGCATTGCATTTTCAGGCGCTTTGCGCCAATCAAAGAGCGCAAGCGCTTGTGGTGACGACACGTGTCATGCAAGCGCAGTGCGCTATGCTGCTGCGCTGCTAACACGTGTTACGTTCTGAGGAGCGCAAGCGCGACGGTGCAGTGCGCTGTGTCAGTGCGCTGTGCTGTTGCGCTGCTGACACGTGGCGCTCCTCGGTGGCTTGCGCCAACACAGGAGCGCAACAGTGCAAATTTTCAAGTGCAGAGCACTATTAATTTGAGAATCTTTTAGATTCAAGAACCAATGGTTCATAAAGGAAGTGCATAGCACTATTTGATTTCTTGATCTAATTTAGATCAAAGAAAAACAAGGTTTTTCTTATCTCAGGATCCAGAGGTTCATAAAAAGTGCAAAACACTATTTTTATTCTGTTTTTTATTAAGGATTATTGATCTTATTTTTAGATCAATCATCTGTTCATAAGAGAATTTTCTCTTTTTCTAAAAGGCTTCTTACCTTTTTTTTGTTCTTAAGGATTCCTTTTCAATTCTTCAGAGTTTTCTCTGTTAAAAAAAATGTTGATTCTTCTTTTTTTTTTTTTTATTTTAGAAAAAAGGATCATTGGTAGTTGGGACCCACCACCTCTCCGACGACACTGAGAGATTACAGTGCCATATATCGAAGGTGTGGAGGGATGTACCCTTTGAACCATGTTTCACTCATTAGGGGGGAAGAACAGGTTGGAGCTTAAGCTTCTCGCTACTGAAAAAGGCTTCTTTGCGTTCGCGCACGTGCGTCGCACGTGTTGGGCGCACGTATTTGCACGTAGTGCACATGGATCTTGCGCATATGCGCATTTGGGGGGGGTGCAAGCTCCTATGGAGAACGAGTCTCCTTTGAATATTCTCATGTGGTGCGCACGTGCGTTGCACGTGGTGCGCGCGTGGCGGGCACACGTGCGTTGCACGTGGCACACATGCGCATTATGAGGAGAAGCAGAGCTTCTATATATGGAGAACATGCTCCTTTTAATATTATTATATGTTCTCATGTGGTGCGCACGTGCGTTGCACGTGGTGCCGCATGGCGGGCACACGTGCATTGCACGTGGCGCACATGCGCATTATGAGGAGAAGCAAAGCTTCTATATATGGAGAACAAGCTCCTTTTAATATTATTAAATGTTCTCATGTGGTGCGCACGTGCGTTGCACGTGGTGCCGCATGGCGGGCACACGTGCGTTGCACGTGGCGCACATGCGCATTATGAGGAGAAGCAAAGATTCTATATATGGAGAACAAGCTCCTTTTAATATTATTAAATGTTCTCATATGGTACGCACGTGCGTTGCACGTGGCGCCGCATGGCGGGCACACGTGCGTTGCACGTGGCGCACATGCGCATTATGAGGAGAAGCAAAGCTTCTATATATGGAGAACAAGCTCCTTTTAATATTATTAAATATTCTCATGTGGTGCACACGTGCATTGCACGTAGTGCCGCATGACGGGCACACGTGCGTTGCACGTAGCGCACATGGCGCTTGCGCATATGCGCATTATGGAGGAGCATGCTCCTATCTTGGAGAACTAAGCTCCTTTGGAGAACTAAGCTCCTTTGAGTATTGAATCCTTTGAGGATTTTTACTCTACCTTTCTAAGAGGTATCCCCTCTTATTTATATGGGAGTGGTAGAGAAGCCATCTCTCCTTTTCCCGATGTGGGACTAAAAAATGCATTTCACATGTTGTAGAGCATTACTTTAGATTACACGTGTATAACACATTTGCTCATAACTTTTTATCTCGGATGAATTATGAGGCCCATAATATATCAAATCGAAGGTCTTTTTGAAATGCTTTCAATATCATCAGAATTTAGCTATTTTTAATTCCGGAGTTTGTCAAAATACAGCTCGGAAAATACTGGTTCGCATCTTCTTCCTTAGATCACATGTGCATAGACATTTGCTCATAACTTTTGATCCCGGATGAATTATGAGGCCCATAATATATCAAATCGAAGGTTTTTTCGAGATGCTTTCAATACCATCATAATTTAATAGTTTCTCATTGGGGAGTTTATCAAAATACAGGCCGGAATATACTGGTTCGCATTTTCTGAAGTGTATCGCTGCCATTTGATACCTTGGACTCTTTTGCGCAAAAATTTTTGGCGGGAACAAATGCCCCCCACTACTTTGCCCACGTAAGTATATATGTGGGTGAAGTAGTGCAGTGTAATGCATAGTGTATGACCAGTTTCGAGTTGGTATATAACTTTCAGAATCTTGATCTGAGAAGATAACGAGCGGACACAAGCGTCGTCATTTATCATTGACTCAAATCTCGACTCTTAAAAGATATAGTTCCAAACTCTCAATTCCATGAGCCGCGCCCTTCTATTTCTTTATGTTTTACTCTGGTGTGAAGTAGTTTATACGCTCATGAGTAACTTCTCCATTTCAGTGGCATATAGCTTTAGCAAGTGTGGCTCGTAGATGGTCCATCTTAACCTCTTTGTAGGGCAGTAATGGCTTAGAAGACAGGGGTAGGATCTGCCACCTAAGACTTTTCAACTTTATGAGCCGTGAGGATCTCATAAAGACTTTTCTCCCTACAGATCGAGAGGATCTCTTTTGCTTTCTGCCTTCTCTTATTATCAGTATGTTGTCTTTGATAAACATAATTGGCAGATAACTTAGTTTTTTCCAAGAGATAGCGATGGCTTAGGCCGCAGGTTCAGATCTGCTGCCTAAGAATTTTCAACTCTGTGAGCCGTGAGGGTCGCATAGAGACTTTTCTCCTTACGGATCGAGAGGATCTCATAGGTGGATTTTCTCCTTAGGAATCGTGAGGATTCCTAAGTGTGTTTTCTCTTACAAGTCGTAAGGATCCTATAAGAGAATTTTTCCCTCTTACGAGTCGAGAAGGCCCGTAAGCGGTTGTTTCCCTCCTTGTCGAGATTCGACTTTAGAGAGTGAGACCCGTGAATAGTATGCAAGAAATCTTTTTGGATCGACTTGCAGGGTCCCATTGTTCGGGAAGCAAGCTTTTTTAGTCCCTGCTGCCTGAGGCTTTCCTTGCAAGTTGAGACGAATCGGGAATTTTCCCACGGAGACACTGGTTTCTCTGTGAGCCGACGCGAATCAGGAGGCTCTCGTCAAGGAGTGTTTGTTTCCTTGAGTCGAGGTATCTGCTAAGGATTATTTGTTTCCCTAGCGCCAAGGATTATTTGTTTCCTTGGGGTTGAAACGAGTCGAGAATTTCCCACGGAGGCACTGGTTGCTCTGCGAGTCGACGTGGATCAGGAGGCTCTCGTCAAGGAGTGTTTGTATCCGTGAGTTGAGGTGTTTGCTAAGGATTATTTGTTTCCCTAGCGCCAAGGATCATTTGTTTCCTTAGGGTTTGAAACGAGTCGAGAATTTCCCACGGAGGCACTGGTTGCTCTGCGAGTCGACGCGGATCAGGAGGCTCTCGTCAAGGAGTGTTTGTATCCGTGAGTCGAGGAATTTGCTAAGTATTATTTGTTTCCCTAGCGCCAAGGATTATTTGTTTATTTGGGGTTTGAAACGAGTCGAGAATTTCCCATGGAGGCACTGGTTGCTCTGCGAGTCGACGCGGATCAGGAGGCTCTCGTCAAGGAGTGTTTGTATCCGTGAGTCGAGGAATTTGCTAAGGATTATTTGTTTCCCTAGCGCCAAGGATTATTTGTTTCCCTAGCGCCAAGGATTATTTGTTTCCTTGGGATCAGGAGGCTAGGTGGGTTTGTCTTGTTGGGTAGGTTTCTGTGAATCATTTTGGCTATTTTGGTATTGTTTAATTAAATTAGTTTCACTTCAGATTGAATCTGGAAGCGTATATCGGAAAGGATATCTTAAAATACCAAATACGACACGATTAAAACGCGTCGCTATTTAAATTTTGTAGCGATGCAGGTTAAGGTTAAAATCCAGTAAGGTTAAGTGTTTAATAGCTCGATATAGTCGTATATAATATAACTAGTACGTGGGAACGGGTGTTTTTCATTTCCGTCATGTCGGAGTAGCCGTTTCCTTATACAAGTTAAATTGTGATATTAGATTCAAATACGGGAATTTCGGAGGCAGCGAGGAAAGGGAAAGGATTGGCAATTCCTGAATAGATTCGACGTTTCCGGTGAGTAGACTAAACATCTACCGGGGAATTGTGTAAAGATGGCGTAATACGCCCGTAGTTTTATTTAACTTAATGCTTTATTTTGTTATGCCAAATTGACCATATGCATTCATCATTCATATATGCTTGTTTAGTTGCTAGAATACTACACAAGTATCGACGAGTCATGCCACGTGCACATATTATATGTTACACACACCTCGTCGATATTACCATGTCACTTTACACTTAGCAAATTTATTGTTAAAATGATTTTTATCGTATCTTACACACAATAATAGTAATAAATTGCATCATTAAAATCATATTTCATATCTGAGTATTCTAAGTTGATGTAAGTGGTAATGGTATTATTGAGGATTATGGTTTTGATGTTTATGAGTACTAGTACCTAAATCCAGCGATTTTCATGAATGATATGACATGTACATCCGAAGATGTTTTATGAATTGGTTTTATTATTCTGAACCGAGTCGGTGGATATACGGTTACAGATTTACAGTTTTATCCAGACTGAGTCGGTGGGGAATACAGTCGGATATATAGTGGACTTTGTTGATTTCAGGATCATTCAAGGAATGATGCCTGTGAGAAATGGAAGTTTTGTGTCGATGATGAACACGGAGAAATGAATTTTATTGGGGATAAATGATGAGATTTCAGTTTTGACTATGAGATTCGTAATATAGATTCATGATTTTCCACATATAATCATACGTCATACTTGTTCACATTTCAGTTAGTATGATCATTATATTTACATTATTAACCGTTATATGTTAGTTATATTCATTGAGTTGGCAACTCACCCCCGTTGTGCCACAGTTCCTTGTAGGGGTAGAGTGGACGGTTAGCTGCGGTGCAGATCTATGTTTGCAGCTTTCTCACATCTTTTGCTAGGTGGGTTACATATATAGTAACCTTTGCTTTTGGTATTGTATTTTGTATCTAGAAAATCTCCATCAGACCTGTATTTTGACTAGAATGAGAGATGATATATATATATATATATTATTTGACAGTTGAGATCGTTTGGTTTTATAAATTGTTATTTCATTTATTTATGTCTGAGATTCGTATTGATGCCCCATATACTGAGAGTTTATTTCACGCTGTTGATATTGTTGATCCCAACTAGGAATGCAACCAAAATTAACACTTTATACTTGTTTAATAATTTAACTCCGTAAACTGTGATTTTTACTTAAATACTAAATTTTTATATAAAGAATTCCGCAAAAAGGTATTTTGATCTTGGTTTTCGGCTTACTTGGAATGTGTGCATATCTTTAGATATGATACAACCTAAGTGCCGGTCACATCCACACTTGGGTCATGACAAAGTTGGTATCAGAGCCTAGGAGTAACCTTACGGAATTGAGTAAGGGGTTTCAATAGGTTAACGTGAGTCCGTGAGTTAGGATGACCTTTGGTTTGATGGAGTAGGTGAATTAGGATGAATGCAATACCATACGTATGTTCCGCGGCATATTTACGTTATCATATTCAGCCTAACTAACCTTAGGATGTATATCTTGATCTATTCTTCCGTTGATTCTCCGTTATTGATTGTTCCTATTCCTACGCCTTATCAACTCTCGTTTCTTATTCCAGTTGCTATGCCTATGCGGATTAGGCGAGCCGCAGCCAGAGATGCAGCTAGAGCGAGTCCTTCTGTGACGACGACTGGTACACCGGACGTTCCGGCGGTGCATGAGCATGTTGATCCTCCTCCTCCAGATCGCATGACTAGGATTGAGGAGGGTATGTTGGGATTGCAGCGAGTGGTAGGACAGTTAGCTGAGGCCACTCGAGTACTGAGACAGGATCCGGCACCGACCGTAGCAGAGTCCGAGGTACAGCCTACGCAGACGGTGGCACTGGTAGATACGAGGGTGATGGAGGTATCACTTGCAGAGTTTATGAGATTGAGACCTCCGGTATTTACGGGGACCGATGTGGCGGAAGATCCTCAGTCCTTTCTTGATAGGATAACGAGGATTGGCAGATCATTGCGATGTTCTGATGCGAGGTTAGTTGAGCTGACTAGCTTTCATTTGGAGGAACTTGCACAGGAGTGGTGTGAGTCGATGGAGAGAGGGCGAGCTACGAGTCTTCCTCCGATGTCGTGGACCGAGTTTTCCACGGTCTTTCTTGCCAGATTTCTTCCCCCGAGTGTGAGGGACGCTAGAGCTAGCAGTTTTGAAGCGTTGCGAAAATCGGCAAGTATGTCGGTAGCAGATCATGATTTACGATTCACCCAGCTGTCGCGCTATGCCCCATACTTAGTACCTACGGAAGAACTTCGGGTGAAGAGGTTTCTAAGGAGTCTGGACACGCAGTTGTACCTGGCTATAGGCTCCCAGCATTTTGATACGTATGCGCAGGCCATGGATGCAGGGCTCTTATGCTTTGCATATGAGAGCTCATGTGTTTAGGCATGTTTGGTTCTTAGTTGTTTGTTTTCAGCGTGTTTAACACGTGAGGCCAAATTTTGAGGACTCTCCCCTCTTTTTTATAAGGGAAAAAGTAGTTCTTGGCCGAAAATTTTGGCGGGAACAAATGCCCCCACTACTTTGCCCATATAAGTATGTACGTGGGTGAAGTAGTGCAGAGTCATGCATGGCCATAAAATTGAGGGCTTAAGAGGCAAGTTTAGGGTCCTTGTAGCCTAAGACGTTTTTCATCCTCATGAGCCGTAAGGGTCTCAAGAAGGTTTTTTCTTCCTACAAGTCGAGAGGATCTCATAGGTGCATATTCTCCCTGAAAATCATGAGGATTTCTAAGTGTTCATCGCCTCCGTAAGTCGTAAGGATATCACTCGGGTTTTTCCTTACGAATCGTGAGGACCCGTAAGTAGCTTCTTTATTTCATTAGCGAATGTGGCTCGTGGATAGTGTACAAGAGTCAGTTTGGACCTTCTTGTAGAGCAGTGATGGCTTAGGAAACAGGTTTGGATCTGCCGCCTAAGACTTTTCAACTTTACGAGCCGAGAGGATTCCACAGGTGTATTTTCTCCTTAGAAGTCGTGAGGATCTCCTAAGTGCGTTTTCTCTTGAGAATCGTAAGAATCTCACAAGAGAATTTTCCTCCTTACAAGTCAAGAGGACCCTTAAGTGGTTTGTTTTCCTCCTTGTCAATATTCAACTTTGGAGAATATGGCCGTGGATAGTATACAATAGTCTATATTGGACCTACTTGCAGGGCCAAAGTGCTTGGGAAACAGGTTGATATCCCCGTTGCCTAAGGCTTTCTACCTTCCTGATCCGTGAGGGTCTCATGAAGATGTTTTTCCCTACGAGTCGAGACGAGTCGAGAAGTTCTCGCAGGAACATTGTTTACCCTACGAGTCGAGACAAATCGAGAAGTTTTCATAAGAATATCCTAACATCACAGTTAACCCCTGCCCTTTACGACAGAGGCCCGTTAGGGTCTGCGGTACCAGAGTTTTTGTCCATCGTACCGTCACGTTGGCTGATGCATTCCCCGATACGCAATCTTACTTTTCGAGTAACCCCGCGACTGTCGTGTCTCTGATCCCTTCGGAGGCTGGACAAGACGTCTTCAAGTAATCTCCCCGTCGGAAGAGCAAGCGTTAGGGATTTTCCATGCCACTTTTTACTTGAGGTCAGGCTCAATTTGGGAGCCCCGATGAGTCATAACCACTCCGCGCTAGTGTGGGATGATCTCCGATAGTCTTTCAGGTTTTATTTGAGTTGCCGTCAAGACCCTGAAGTTAGGGATCTTCCTTTTCTTCGTTTGTTGACATTGTGTCTACTATATTGCGACAAATGTCGAGGTTGTCTCTAGATTGTCTGTGAACCGTCGAGACTCGGAACTAAGGACTTTGCCATGGCTCGTTTTGTTGACCCTGGAGGTCGCTTGTTGACGTCACGTTTGCATCTTGTTGGAGTGAGAGGAAACGCCGTTGTTGATCTCTAGTCTTTCTGTGAACCGTTGAGATTTAGAACTAAGGACTTTGCCATGACTCCGTTTTGTCGACGTTGCGTCTGCATCCTGTTGGAGTGAGAAGAAATGCTATTGTTGATCTCTAGACTGTCTGTGAATCATCAAGATTTGGAAATATGGACTTTTCTGTGGCTCCGTTTTATTGACGTTGCATCTGCATCCTGTTAGAGTGAGAAGAAACGCCGCTGTTGATTTCTAAGCTGTCTGTGAACCGTTGAGATTTAGAACTAAGGACTTTGCCATGGCTCCGTTTTGTTGACCCTAGGGGTCGCTTGTTGACGTCGCGTCTGTATCCTGTTGGAGTGAGAAGAAACACCGTTGTTGATCTCCAGGCTGTCTGTGAACCGTCGAGATTTGGAACTAGGGACTTTGCCATGGCTCCGTTTTGTTGACGTTGCATCTGCATCCTGTTGGAGTGAGAAGAAACACCATTGTTGACACTGCGTCTGTTGTAACGAAATAAGTGTCGGGATGGTCTCTAGGTTGTTTGTGACCCGTCGAGACTTGGAACTCCCTTTGACGGGGCCTGGTGGGAAAATGTGGTTCCTTTTTCGTTTGTGCCCATGGATCGTATACAAGGGTTGATGCAGACTCACCTGCAGGGCAAAAATTCTTTTTTTTGTTTCTTTCCACGATGCTATATCATTTTAGCTTTTTATATCGCGAAAGTCGCGATTGCCCAACCATTTTGGCTATTTTTCACGGTGCCCAATCATTTCGGCTATTTATATTTTTACTCGCTATTTTTTATTGCGAGTTGCCCCATCATTTCGGCTATTTCATATGCATATATTTTTGGCTCACTGATTTTTATTGCGAGTTGCCCCATCATTTCGGCTATTTCATATGCATATATTTTTGGCTTGCTGTTTTTTTGCGAGTATGGAACTTGAGATCTGATACCAATCTTAGCATCAGCATCGCTGTTACTGGAATATGACCAGGAGCGAATCATCATTTGCCTTGAGAGGACTTGGAATTTGCTACCAATTTAGGCATCAACATCGCTACCACTGGATTGTTGCACGGAGCGAATCATCATTTTCCTTTGTTGATTTGAACAAAGGTGGCTTAGCAAACAGGGTTAGGATCCTGCCGACTAAAGCTTTTTGACTTCATAAGCCGTAAGGGTCTCATAAAGGTATTTCTCCCTACGAGTCGTGAGGATCTCGTAGGTGTATTTTCTCCTTAGGAGTCGTGAGGATTCCTAAGTGTGTGTTCTCTTATAAGTCATAAGGATCTCATAAGAGTATTTTCTCCTTGTAAGTCGAGATGACCTATAAGTGTTGTTCATTATATGAGGACATTTCTCTTCATTGGTGGAACTAGGTGAGGGAACGCTTATTTATGCCCGTGGACTGTATATAAGGGCTAATATTAGACAGCCTGTAGGGTAACTTAAGGGATATGACGGCTTAAGAACAGTTTTATATCCCTGTAGCGTAAGGCTTTTGAATCTTATGAGCCGTGAGGGTCTCATAAGGGGAATTCTCCTTACGAGTCGTGAGGATCCCGTAAGTGTAATTTCTCCTTAGGAATCATGAGGATTCCTAAGTGTGTTGTTCCTTTTGTGAGTCGTAAGGATCTCACGCAGGTATTTTCTCCTCACAAGGTCGAGAGGGCCTTGCAGGTGCACATGAATTTTTTTATGAGTCTGCGCCCTATTCGGGTTTTCCCAAACCCGCCGGCTGTCCTGCTGTTTTTACTCACGGCACCCTTTCGGGTTTTCATCCGTGCCCATTTTTCTTGTGGACACGCCGTTTTTTTTTCTTCTCTTTATTATTTTTTTTAACGAGATTGCGCCCTTCCCGGTTTTCACAAACTCGTCGGCAATCCTGCTTTTTTACTCACGGTGCCCTTTCGGGTTTTCATCCGTGCCCATTTCGCTTGTGGATATACCATTTTTTTTGTTTTTTTGTTTTTTTGCGAACGATGAAACTCTTTTCGCTGCAGGTGACCTATTTGTTTGCCGGTGGGACTTAGGGATGGCTTCATTGCTGGAGTAGCTGTGTAGCCAGTAGGACTTGAGTTGCAACCTTTGCCATTGGGATTTCGATTGCAATATAGATCTCAAGAGAGGATATCGCCGTATTTGGGGCGATGTGCCATGTTTGAGGCAACACACTAGTTTAGGAACGTTTCGGTCCATTATCGCCATATTTGAGCCGAATTTCTAGTTTAAGGACTTTTCGGTCCAACATTCTCATTCGGTCGCGAAGTTGCATAACTCACCCCTTCCAACTCTTGTTTGTTGAGACGCTGCTGCTTGTCCTTTATTTGTATGGACACTTCACGCCTTAGACTATTTTTACCTTCTTGGACTTCTTCATCTATCATCGTGCCAATCGGGTTGTTTTGCAAGAAGTACTGGGCATTTTAAACAGCACCTGCCCCCTTCTTATCAATGTCGCTTTCCGATACTGATGGAGCATCTTCTTTATATACAAAGGAACGAGATATCGCGTCATTCCTTCTGCCGAGTCTTTCTCTTCCTTGGAAGAATGAATTTGACTTGGGGTTTTTTCCTCATCGTCTGATTCGGAGCGGGACATGGGTTTCACATCCCTCCCATGGTTTTTTGGTTCAAGTGGGATATTCCACTTGATTGCAGAACCCGCTTGTAAGTCCCTTGATATTCTATCTGTTCTTTAAGAAGAAAGGACCATCCCACGTAGAGATTCTTTCGCCAGTAAGAAATATGCCCCTTGTGTATATCTCGGGGGAGGGGGGAGCGAGTATCCACGCCGTCGCTATTATGGTGACAGGTTGCTTCAAAGTCGCTCATTTTTTGTTGAGCATTGGTGACAAATGCCATCTTACCTCCGCTTTTCATTCATCTTCATCGGATGATGAAGGGTCTTGACCCAGCTGATCCAATCGAGTCATTTTATCCATGAGCTTTTGGAAGGTTGTCGGCTTGAAAAGGGCCGTAAATGGGAACACCTTTTTAATTTGGGTCAAGGGTGGCTATGAACATTCCCACAGCTGCAGCTTCGTCAATACATTGCTCGCATTTTGACCAGAGATTTCGCTATCGGGTAACATATTGAACCCAGGTTTCATTCAGTCTAACCCTTTCATTGACCAACGTCGTTAAGGTAGTGCGTTTATTCACACTAGCGAATCTCTGACAGAAGAGCATCTCCATCTCGTCGAAGGTATTCACGGAGTCATTCGGGAGTTACACATACCATTTGAAGGCAATGCCCGCCAGACAGCTGACGAACTGTCAGAGGAGAAGTATATCATTCTCTCCAGTGTTACCGCACATGGATTTAAATCACGCGATGTGCTGGTGAGGATTCCCGGTTCCTTTGTATAGTGGAGTTGGAAGTATGCATTCTAGCGGGTACTATATTTGATCGTAGCACGCCGGATACGGTCGACCAGTCTTGATTGGCCTATTTGATGCTTCACTGGCATAGTGAGTTTTGACTTGCTGAGCGATATATGTGTCCAGCTTTTCTTTTAGGAATCATTTCCTCCTCAGCCGTTGATAAGATTTGCAAAGGATTTGAAATGTCATCCTTATCTTTAAGACCGACTACCGGCGGTTCATCTGCCAGTGGTTTCGATTGAACCATCATTCCAGCCATATTTTGAATTAGAAGGGCCATCTGGTTCATTTTAGTGGACATTTCTGCCGCTTCTTCATCTCTCTTTTTCAGAGCGCGCTTTAGGAAATCAATATCCGTCTCCTTCTCTACTCTTTCTTCGGGTGCGTCCTCGGGATTTTCCTTAGGCGATGGATTAGTGTTTTTTGCTCCCTGATCGAGCATTTCCTGCAGCTTTTCACATTGCAGTTGAATTTTTTTCAGGGACCGAGTTTGAGGTCGGTGACTAGTTGTCTTTGGAATTCACCACATAGACTATGTGAACTACCATGCCCCAAGCTTGGGGTTTTGGAGTTTGCTTTGGGCACTTGAGCTTTATTAGGCCTCTCTCTTTTGTGAAAAGCCGCTTTGGTTTTTGGAGGAACCGCTGTATCAAGATCCGTCTTGGGGGTGAATCCCCTTGTATTTGAAAGGGGATTTGTCAGAATTTGGCTGACGTTTAAAGGAAGAACCGCAGACGACGACTGAGTCCTTCACCTGCTTCCACACCTTATAAATAGATGAGGAAAGTTGTTATAGGGAGCGAACTGGTTTCTGCTCGTGGGATCTCCATAGGCTGGGGAGATTTCTTCAATATTGCGGTAGGAGAATTTTTTCTGACCCTTCGCAACAGTTTGAAGCTGTTCCCGGTTGGAACAACAACATTCACCACCGGGGTTGAAACAGGACCATACGGAGAACTGCCCCCAGCTCATTATGTATGATGCCGATATCGATGTCAACCATTTCTTATGGCTGAGATTTGATTAGCCTCAGGATTTTGCCGAGCCTGCCCCATGTTTCCTTTGAGAGCTTGAATATTCTTCCCCCTGCGTCGACCTTGGTCCTTGGCAGGCGCCAGTTGTTTGAGTAGTGATTCCTTCGGCAAAGCTGCAGATTGGGGAACCGGCCCGTGGAAGATAGACTTCCTCTGGGCTTCCTCCATCGGCGTTGAGGCGCCGAGGGTAAGAGGTGGGAGTATCGACCAAAAGAGAAGCCAGTTGATTTCTTGAAGAGCCGGATTGCAGACATTTGAGGCTGCAAGTGGCCCATACTTTTCCACCAGATATGACAGAGCCTGAGTTGCTAGGGTAGAAGCAAACGCCATTATTCATAGAGACGAAATACCGGCTTCAGTATCCCATCACCTAAGGGCAACCGCAAACATATATACCGCGATTATTTGATCGTAGAAAAACATGACACACAAAGTGCGGGGTGGAAAGAGGGAAAGGTCCCACCGGGCGTGCCAGAATCTGTTTATCGTCGAAAACAAAGACGGAACCGCGTAGGTCGTCTTGCCTGAATTTTGAGGAAGATGCTATTTGGATTTATCCGTCCACCTCTCCGAAGATGCCAAGTTGATTTATGACACCGTGTATCGGAGGTCTGGACGGATGCGGCCGTTGTAGCAGACTTCGTCAGATTCCCCCTCGTTTGGAAGGGGGTTTTGATTGTGGGGACGCTCTTCCTTGCAGGCGCAAGCCCCTGCAGTTAATTACGTTACCGCATCGTGGTAACCACTATCTCCTACTCCAGAAGTTCACTTCGTGTCGTGTGTGTTTGTTTTATTTTTGGTTGCCCGTGGATTGTATACGGATACTAATTTATGTCATCACCCGTAGGGCGTGGATTAATCCAAATCCGCATATTCTTAGATTTGGGTTTGGGTTGGTGTAAGAATCGTTAATCTCGTTTGAGATTAAGATCAACTTAAATTTTTATTGAGAATACGTTAGTCTAATTTTAGACTAAGATATACTCAACAGGATTTTGGGATCATTCAGACCCAACAAAAGAACATTTAGGCTCTATTGCTTTATTTTAAGGACGTTTTGGTCCGCTGTTAGTTTAAGGACATTTCGGTTCGTAGCTAGTTTAAGGACGTTGTGGTCTATTGTCGCTATTTTGGGAAGTGCATCCAAAAGCAGCTGGTTGTCAGGACCCACCACCTCTCTGAAGATGTTGAGGAATTACAATGACATGTATCAGAGATGTAGAGAGATGTACCCTTGAACCAAATTCCAGATTGAGGGAAGAGATCATGGTGGACCATCTAAGAATCATTAGTCATTTTTGGTAGACTAAGATTAACTTAAGAGATGTGTGATGGACAATGTTCTGGTCAATTAGTTTAGGAAGTCACGAGCATAGATGCTCGGTCTATTTGGAGATCAAGATGTCTTAATCTCAGGAAGACTTAGCCAATTTGGGGCTGAAGTTGGCTTCTTATAGTGTTAAACACTAATATATGCTCGGTGCTCACGTGATCTCACGCGAGTCTCTAAAGCAGTGTTAAACACTGAAATTTGGGGTGCTCACGTGTGGCACGTGAGGCGCCTGAACGTTAGCGCTGTACACTTGGGTCCAAATCCCCGTATGTATATAAGTGTTAAACACTTAATTCTTGTGGCCATCACGTATGGGCACGTGAGGCACCCCAGAGTTGGGCACTGCTATTTTGGGTTTATTCCCTCTACCCTTTTATAAGTGCTAAGCACTTAGCTCATATAGTGATTACGTGTGGACACATGAGGTGCTCAAAATGTGAGCGCTGTATTTGGATTTTTCCCTTTTTCCATTTAAGCAACTATTTGGGGGTCACGTGAGAATACATGATTCGATCTCAGTCATTCCTTTTTGTTCATCAGAGGTGCTCACGTGGGAACACATGACCAGTCTTTTCTTTTTATATGCATAGAGACTTTGATATGAGTTTTAAGAATTTCAGGTCCCTTGTTTTATAAGAATTAAATTCTTTTACAGGGTTAAACCCTAGTTTTATCAGAGGAATTAAATTACTATATACTTTTGGAAGAATTAAATTTTTTGAACTTAGTTCTTTCCCCTAAGTTTTGAATCCGCATAACAGAATCTTCCCGATGAGAATTAAATTCAAAACTTGTGGGGAGAACTGCTTCTGCAGACCTCAACCAGAGGAAGAACTAAGTTGTTGTATGAAGGGTTAAACCCTTAAAGAAGAGATAAGATAATCTATGTACTTTCTTCTTACCAAGTGTTTTTGTTTAAGAAGGGGATCTTCTACCTCTAGAGAATTGAATTCTCTTTTTCTCTTTTTCTTTTATTTCTCAAACCTTATGGGGGTCTCTCTCTTAGAGAATTAAATTCTCTCTGTATTTTTCTTCCCCTTTCTCTCTCCGTGTCTTTCCTCCTCTTCTTGCTCCTATTTATATGAGAAGAAAAAGAATCAATTTGTTAAGAAAATCCCTTATTGAGAGATCATGATTGATTCCATGATCTTTTAGATCAATCGGTGAATTTTATTCACCGTTGGATTTTTAATCCGAAGGTTCTCTGTATAACAGTGAAGATTTCTTGTTTTGTTTAACAAGATTATGAATATCTTGTTAGTTTTAACAAGATTGGAATTTTATTCTATCATATCTTTTTAGTTTAACAAGATTAGAAATATATATTTTTAATATAGAATTTAATTCTGTCATATGGATATCTCGTTAGTTTAACATAGAATTTTATTTCAATCATATGAATATCTTGTTAGTTTAACAAGATTAGGAAAATATTTTCCTATGATAGAATTTTATTCTACCAGATGATCACCGTTGGATTTTTGATCCAAAGGTCCTCTTTTTAACAGAGAAGAGCTTTCTTGTTTGAAGAAGAACAGGAAAATATTTCCCAAATAGAATTTAATTCTATCAGATGATTTAATTGGTGATATTTTATCACCATCGGATATTAAATCCAGGATTCTCTGTTAGAGAAAGATCTTCCATATAAGAGAGATCAGGGAAAATATTTTCCAAATAGGATTTAATTTTATCACATAGAATTTAATGGAAACATTTTAAATTGGGGCGCTCACATACTTTGCATGTGAGAGGCAAGAGAACTCGCGTGTTTAACACGCGACCTTGTTGTGGGTTTTAGCCTGTTTATGTTCGGCGCTCATATGCTTTGCATATGAGCGCTCACGTGTTTTACACGTGAGGCCTATTTGGCTATTAATTGTTTTATTTAGTTTATTTTCAATGCCCATATACTTTACATATGAGCGCTCACGTGTCTAGCACGTGAGGCCTGTTTGGCCATTAGTTATTTATGTTCAGCGCTTATATGCTTTGCATATGAGCGCTCACGTGTTTAACACTTGAGACATGTTTGGCCTTTAGTTGTTTGTTTTCAGCGCTCATATGCTTTGCATATGAGCGCCCACGTGTTTAACATGTGAGGCCAAATTTTGAGGACTCCCCCCCTTTTATAAGGGAACAAGTAGCTCTTGGCCAAATTTTTTGGCGGGAACAGCCCCAGGTCTGGGGGAATGATCGTGCACACGGTTAACATGGCTTCCGGAAAAGAAGAAATCCGTGCTTCCGTGGGTCATCGACCGCAAACTTGGTTCCTGACAAAAGCTCAGGAGCAACTACAAAAGCTCCAGGAAATGCCGATCAAAATGTCAGCATTGATTGGACAGAAAGAAAGTCCGGACAGCAAGCGAAGAACGCTAAAAGCAGGAGACCAATACAGAATTCCCGCGAAGGGTGCTTGAAAGGAAGGATAAAGCAGATGGCGCATATGTTCCGGGACATGGTTGGAATGATGATCCAGCCAGAACCTCCAGCCGAAGATCCACCGATAATCGTTGAGGACGACATAAGGGAAATATCAAACCCCTTTCCGGCTTTATCAACAGCTAAGGAGGAAACAATCTCCAAGGCTGCTCTTGATGATTATATAGCTCAACAAATACGAGCTCATCAAGCGAATGAAGCGGCTGGCCAAATCGTCAGAACTGGACGACCGTATCAAGGCTGGTATGATCAAATCAAGCACCCGCCGGGATATACAATCCCTAAGTTCCATGTGTACAAGGGGACGGGCAATCCACACCAGCATGTAGCGCAGTTCAGAGCTTTGTGTGGCAACACTAGAGGCGACGACAAATTGTTGTTTCACCAGTTCGTTGGCCGCCAGTCAGAGACGACATTTGAATGGTACTCGGAGCTCCCAAATGACTCTGTCAAAACGTTAACAGAGATGAAACTGCTGTCCACACAGAGGTTCGCCAGCGCAAGCGAGCTCACCCCGATCACGGCATTAATCAATGCCAGGGTGAAGTCAGGAGAAACCTAGGTCCAATACGCGATCCGGTGGTGGAACCTATGGTCAAAATGCGAACAGCGCATCGAAAAATCTCCCGCCGTGGGCATGTTCATAGGGACCCTTGATCCTCAAACGATCGTGTCCCATTTCATGACGTTCTTCAAGCCGACCACCTTCCAGGCTCTGATCGATAAATTGGCCCAAATGGACCAGATGGGCCATGAGCCTGCGTCCTCAAAAATGGACCCTCAAAATGCCAAGGGTAAAGGGAAAGCGGCCTTTGTGCCAACACTCAATAGCAATCGAGTGACTTGAAACCATTTGCACGCTAAAACAACATGCGTCCGCGCCTATCTCTGGAAGAAAGGTTAGGACGCTCTTACTTATTTCCCCGTGACAAGGCAAGGAGACTGTTCAAGCTGGCAGTGCGCAACAAACTTATCATATTGCCAGACCCACGACATCCACCATAACCTGGCGATGTCAACAACCCCAACTGATGCTCCTATCATAGAATGGTGAGCCACCCAATTGAAAATTACTACATCTTCAAGAACTGGGTCGAGGATCAGTATCAACAGGGGAAGTTCGCGCTTTTTGAGAACTGAAGGGTAAACCCGCCACAGAAGCACACTCCCAAAAAGGTGGATACGCCGGGGGCATCATGCTCGCTCGTAGAAGAAGTTCCATGGGAAGTCGTTCTTTCAGCTAAATCCAAAAGAATGCTGAAAGATCTCCAGGCATGTCCCGCAGTTAGATGGAGAAGCCCACTTGAACCGGAAATCATCAAAGGGATGCTGAAACCGCGTCCCATACCGAAAACTGTCGACAAAGGGTAAAATCCCCAAGTCGAGCCTTCAAAGTCTTCGAAGAAAAAGAAGAAGACCAAGAGCCTGTGCAACCTACCGAGTATGACGACAAACGCACAGATCTACAAAGGTACATTGACGCGCTGGAGGAGTACAACCAAAAGGCGCGGACACCGATCACCCTCAAAGAGTTTCTCAAGCATATCCTTGAGAACGAAGAAAGTGACAACGATGAGGAAAATGACTCACTAGAAACCGAAGACTATGTAGCAAGTTGCCACAAGGTTTTCCATTCGTTGTTAAATGACGAAGAAGCCTCCTCAGCGTCAGAAAACAACGCAGAGGAACTGGAGGCAGGATCGACGCCAAAATCTCCGGAACTGTTGGAAGACCCAATCGATAAGCTATTAAACGAAGCCTTTCGAAAAAGCAAAGTTGACCGAGAACACAAAACATTCATATACGAAAAGGCTAAGCGTCAGCGTCGGGATTAACAAGCTACGGCAAGGAGGAGTCATAAAGTACGTCGACCAGACCAAAGCACACCTGTGGAAAACATGAGAAGAATCAAGACAGAGAAGCGGTTCGCTAAAGCCCTGTCAGTGGAAATGAAGCTGCCACCTCTCAAAGGAAACACGTCCGGGGTTATAAGCCTCAACGGAGAGGACTCATATCTGAACTACTGCCTATATCATCGTAGGGTTACTCTGAAAGTATACCTTAGCACCATAACTAGGTTTTTAAAAGTATCAAGTATACAATTTAAAAAAAATCTAGTGTGCTATTTCATGCTATCCTAGAATCGAAGTAGAGAATTAGGGTTTTTAAACTAGTAAATAAGCTTTACACTAAGTGAACAAGGAATACAACCTTTGTAGACCGGTCCTTCACTTTTAAAGCTCCAAGTAGTAGTTTCTTAGTTTCAAGTAGTGGTCCCCTGAACTCTTCTTAGGCTCCACTAGGCGAAAGGAACTAGCTTGCTTAAGGATCTTCGAGGCCGAAAATGATCCACCTTGAGGAATCTCTAACTCAAGCTATCTCTTCGCTAACTAAGAAATTAGTGAAGTAAACAACCTATACTAAATGGCTAGTTTGGTATAAATTGATGAAGTAGGAATTTTGCTCACTTTAGAATTTTGTTTCTCTTTTTCTTTTTCAACTCATGAAAAGATAGTGAGCAACAATGAGATGAAAAATATGAACTTGTGAACAACCATGGTGAAAAAATATCACAAATGATATTTGTAGAGACTTAATCATGGCTAAAGATAATAGTCGGGTTAATAAATATCTAGAGTAAAACAAAATTAGTGGACTAAGTAAAAGCTTCTACATATTTCGACAAGCATCTTAAGCCATGGCAATTTTCACCTAATTTTGGTTTATCCTTTAATAATTAAATCACCCAAATTATCTTTAGTTTGGTATGAGTCTCATACACCCATGTCCAATGTATCATCTAGCAAGACACGATAATATATGTAATATATATATATATATATATATATATCACATAAATATATATCAACATATATACATCAAGAAAATAAATTCTTTGTGAGCTAATATTAGTTAACATATATTAATATATCAAATATATAAATATATATCAAATTATTAAATCAACACTTGATTTAATAATCCGGCTATATCATATATAACCGATTAATATCATTTCTATGTATATCAAATATACATATGACAAATCATTGAATCAACACTTGATTCAATAATCCGGTTATATCACATATATCCTATATCGCGAGATTAGAATACGGTATCACATACACGTATTCAATCTCGGTCCCGCACATATCACATATGTGCCCTACTTCGTTTCGCTTGAGCTAGGAAACCTCTGTGTGGGACTCTAAAGACTCGTCAATACGCCAGCAGTATGTAATTATCATATCAGTTTCCTACAAGCCGTCAGCGGTACTAGCTGGACGTAGCGGCTACCCAAGTATTGAGCGAATAGAAGATCAACAAGCAAGCTTATCCAAACTCCCATGAATTCTATAAGTAACACTACCGTACAGTCTGGTCTCTTCATCTAATATGTCGCATATTGAGTCTGGGGGTGGAATTATCAGACCCCAATAACTTGATAAGTCATGCCGATACGATGCTCATAACGGGTCGAGAAACTACTGATAACACTTACCAGTAAATTTCATCATCATCCCTGGCCAGGGACTTCCTATTATAGCCAATCGAGCATAGCGCAACATCAACTCCCAATACCGGGAAAGACGAAACCCCTCCTATCGCTCATTGCCTCTATGTGACTCGGGACTGTACCCAAAATCCACCTGTTTGCATGACTCCTTTGATCCGTGGTAGGGAGGAAATCAAAGAACAGTGAGAACCACACAAGACTTTATAACGATCTCGGGTCTACAGACTAACCTGTACCAGTGTCACCAGAGAACTGCTATCTAACGTTAGGTATAATACCATCTAGGAGTTCTCGGCAAGTCATGTTCGGTGTACCCATTCTCCAATGAGCACCTGTGTACAATCTTTGATGTCAAACACCAATGGATGTGGGATCATCCATCGCCCCATACAGAGTCAAGAAATGTACACACTATTCTACTCTGTAATATCGACGACCTGTCTCGATACTCTCTCGACTAGGAACAATTAAATGATGTGCTTACGGACTACCCAAGCCCCACTAGTATGATCTGCATCATAGTCGTGGTAATCAAGTTAGCATCCTAAGGGCTTTATCAACATGTATGAGAGAGAGACAGTATAATAATACCAGTATACATGTTAAGATAAAGAGCAATCAGATAGCATACTATCATTTCGAACAAGAAAGTCCTCTCTCTATATGTCTAAGCATCCACTATAATATACAATCATGTACAATAATGGCCTCTAGGGCATAGAGATAACTAACATACTCATCCCACCGAAGAATGCAGTGCCTTCAAGAAGTGGTAGTAAGGATACGTTGCCCATCAACAACACTTCAAGAAGATGAAGCGTAAAGCTCGTCGACAGCGAAAAAGTGCGACGAATGCGCGTGAGAAAATGACTGGCAACTGTGATATGGTTGATACCAGTTCAGAAAAGGCAAAACTCCAAGTTCTTACCTTCGGGAGCAATTCTGAAGAAGAAACAACTTTCGGCCCTCTCTTCAAGGATTCCACCTCCGAAAAAGAAGAGGAGGAGAAGAACTGCGAGAATATTCAGCTGCGTAGCCGAACGCTGCCTGAAAAGAACTTCAGACCTACAAACAAAGATTCGAGTAAAAGAGATAAAGGGAAAGAGAAAATCCTTGAGGAAATTGCCCTTGATGATCGAGTTGTCAAAGAGCTCGCAACCAAGGACCCGCCTAAGAAAAATAAGGTGGATTACAATGTCTTAGCACATCTGAGGAAAATACCCTCACACTTTAGCATACTGGATGCTCTCCTCCTATCAAAAGAGGCATGAGATTCCCTGATCAAGGCATTGCAAGAGCCTGATCAATTCCAAGCTTTCTTAGTTGAAGAAAAGATGAAGGACGAGCTGGCAGAGGTTCACACAGCTGACATCACATTCAGCGATGAGGATCTCCTCTTCAGAACGTGCGAGCACAACCATCCTCTATACATCACCGGGTATTGCCACGACATCAAGATAGGAAAAATCCTTGTCGACAATGGATTCTCCATCAACCTTCTCAATGAGAAAGTGCTGAAGGAGATCTGCATGAACGTTCAGCACTTAGCCCGAGAAAAAATTACCATCTCCGGGTTCGACTCACAGTAGTCACGGACTCCGGGGTCCGTAATACTGACGTTACGCTTCGGATCGCTCGTCACTGACACCAAATTTCACGTCACTGACGCCAAGACTTGCTATAACGCTTTGTTCGACAGGCCTTGGCTACATGGGTACAACATCATCCCTTCTACACAACAACAGTGTATGAAGTATTTCGAAGACGGTTTGGAATACACCGTCACGAGGGAGCTAAACCCGTTCTCGATAAACGAAGTCCGGAAATATGAAAACGCAAAGTACTTCTTATCAAAATTCGAAGATACGGAGAGGTATCATAAACCGGAGGATAAACGGAAGCCCGTCGCAACCGTTCCAATCTTTAGGAGCGACACCGAGTATGATGAAGAAGTAGTCTACTTGGGGCAACCCGAAGGAAACAAGCCCATACAATCTACTCCTATTTTGTTCTTTGGCAGTGACTATGTGGACGAGGCTAAGGCCGTGTTCTCCGTTCGCCCGTCAACACAAACCGTTACTGGAGCTGATCACAGTTTACAAGTCACTATGGTTCCGCCTCGGCATTATAAGGAACTCGATGCGACTAAAGACTTTCTATGTGCCTCCCAGGTGAAGAGGAGAAAAACCAATCCTCTTCGTCCAATCGACGGAGACCAAAGTAGAAAAAGAAGTCTGGCATGGTGCCGATTTTGTGCTCGACATGTTTCAACCAATTCTTCTCCCAAGATACTACTCGGAGGGTGAAAAGACCGTTAAGATGCCAAGGTGTACCGCTCGAACAAACTGTTCAACAAGCCCAATTCTACAAAAAGATTTGGGATATTCCCGGGACTCAGTGAAAGATGCCTAACGGGAAGATGGAGACAACCGGGCTCGTATACGTTCGGCCCAGGAAACGAGAGCATTTCCATAGTTGCCGCGCTATAAACAGCTCTGGTAAAGAAGAGAACGCTCTTCCAAATAGCTGTGACGTAGAAACAGAACGAGATCCCGCTCTAAGAATGTTGAGCCCATCATTCGAAGAACAGGTTGACCAGCTAATAAAAGAGGCCTGTTAAAAGATTCGGGATGACCACAGTCACGAAATGGCTATTTATGAAAAGGCCAGAACGTAACGCCACAATCAACAGTCCGTGAAGAAAGAAGACTACAATACCCTTCATCCTCAGCTAGATGTACATTCTCGCTTCGAAGAAAAATCCCAAAATAGAGGCAAAAACAAGGCGAAGAAAGAAAACAAACAGCCCTTCAAATAGAGTATGAAGGAAAGGTCAAGGACTGGAGGGAAATCTTCATAGACTACTTCAAATCTCGACGAACGCCTAAAAATGCGTCGTCTAGACATCAGCTTATGAAACAAGCTCTGTCTTTTACCTTCGTCAATGATACTCTATACAAAAGATCGTTTGACTACCTGTGGCTAAGATGCCTGGGACCAGAAGAAGCGAACAGAGTCGTCCAAGGAACTCATGACAGACTCTGCGGTTCTCATCAAGCTGGGCCAAAAATGAAGCTGAAGATCAAAAGAATGGGTTATTATTGGCCCACAATGATTCAGGACTGCCTTGAATATGCGAGGCAGTGTCACTCGTGCCAAATTCATAGGGACTTCATCCACAAGCATCCAAACCCGCTACACCCAACAGTAGCTAGCTGGCCGTTCGAAATATGGGGAACCGGTATAATCGGCCTCATTGAACCAGCATCATCCAAAGGACACCGGTTCATTCTGGCAACGACCGATTACTTCTCCAAGTGGGCAGAACCGGTACCACTAAAGGAAGTGAAGACGAAGAATATGCTCCATTTCTTCAGGACACATGTCATCTATCAATTTGGCACTCCGTGACGAATTATCTCGGATAATGGACTAGTTTATAAAAATCATAAAATCAGTCGCTTCGCACAGTAGCATAAAATAAATTGGAGATACTCTTCGGTCTACAATCCTCATGCCAACGGTCTAGCTGAAGCTTTCAACAAGTCCCTGACAAAGATTATAAAGAAAACGGTGTCCAGAAACAAAAAAGACTGGCACGAAAGGCTGCATGAAGCTCTCTGGGCGTACCGAAAGACGTTCAAAATGGCCATGAATACAACACCATGCGCGTTAGTGTTCGGCACAGAAGCAGTTCTTCCCCTGGAAATAGAACTCCCTTCTTTTCGAGTAGCGGTTCAACACGAGTTGACGGATGAAGAAAACACTCATCTCCGGCTTGAGGAGCTCGACGCCTCGACGAAAATTGCCTTATAGCACAGCAAAACCTGGAAGCTTATAAGGCAAGGATGGCGCGGTCATATGAAAAACTGACTAGGCCGAGAACATTCTGCCAAGGTGAGTTCGTCCTCGTCGTCAAATGACCTATGATCCCCAACCGTGCAAAACAGGGGAAATTCAAGCCGAACTATGAAGGTTCGTACATCATGGACAAGGTCTACCAAGGTGGAGCCACATGCTCATGGATATGCATGGCGAAAGACCCTTCCGGCCAATAAACGACTGATTCCTCAAAAAATACTACGCCTAACGGGTTACGACCTAGGTCAATGATAGATGACGACGCTTGTGTCCACTCGCTATCTTCCTGAGTCAGAACCCTAAAAGTAGTACCTAAAAAAAATGGTATGTCCACAAGTAAAATGTGCACTGATGAAAACCCGAAAGGGCGCCATGAGTAAAAACAGCAGGATTACCGGTGAGCTTGTAAAAGCCCGGGTAGGCACAATCTCGTTAAAGAAAACGTTATGTCCACAAGAAAAATAGGCAAGGATAAAAACTCGAAAGGGCGTCGTGAGTAAAAACAGCAGGATTACCGGCGAGCTTGTGAAAACCTGGGAGGGCGCAATCTTGTTAAAAAAATCGGTATGTCCACATGCAAAATGGGCACGAATGAAGACCCAAAAAGGCGTCGTGAATAAAAACTGCAGGATTACCGGCGAGCTTGTGAAAACCCGGAAGGGCGCAATCTCGTAAAATTTTCACTTACGAGATCCTCTCGACTCGTAAGGAGAACTCCCCATATGAGACCCTCACGGCTCATAAAATTCGAAAGTCTTAGGTTACAGGGATCTAAACCTGTTCTTAAGCCTTCATATCTCCCAATTTACCCTACAGGTTGTCCAATATTGGCCCTTCTATATAATCCACGGGCACAAATAAATACAGCCCTCATCTATTTCCACCGATGGCACGAAATGTCCCTATATGGTGAACAACACTTATAAGTCCTCTCGACTTATAAGGAAAAAACACTCTTCTAAAATCCTTATGGCTTGAAAGGGAGAACACACACTTAAGAATCCCCACGATTTCTAAGGAGAAAATACACTTACGGGATCCTCACGACTCGTAGGGAGAAATAACTTTATGAGACCCTTACGGCTCTGTTTCCTGATTTAAAATCAGAAAAGCTTATGGAAAAAGCTTCAGAAAAGGGCCACGTGCTTACACATGACCAGCAGTCACGTGTTGGCACGTGACACCTAAAAGCATCAGCAAGGCAAATTCAGCTTCTCGATTACATCAAAGATAAGGGCTTCAGAAAGGGTCACGTGCTCCCACGTGATCTGGGTCACGTGTTGGCACGTGACAATCAAAAGCGGCTTCAAAACCCAACAGCTCCCTGAGCAAATCAAGAAAAATGCTTCAGAAGAGGTCACGTCTCCCACGTGACCAGGGTCACGTGTTGGCATGTGACACTCAAAACATCAGACTCATTCTCCGGTTAAATCAAGAAGAAGGCTCCATGCCAGGGTCACGTGCTCACACGCGATCAGTTGTCACGTGGTGGCACGTGATAGTTAAGCAGCTACCAGAAGACAGAGCGTAAAAAGAAGGAAGAAGGCTCGTTCCAAGGGGGTCACGTGCCCACACGTGACCAAGGGTCACGTGGCCACACGTGACCGACTTCAAAGCCCATTTGTTAACAGAATTAAATTCTGAGAAAGACCTCTCAAATCTTTCCAAAAGCAATCGATTGAATTAAAGATTCAGAGGTGATTAAATATCATCTATCTATGGGAAAATCTCGAATTTGGAAAGATTTCCCCTTCAAATCTAATAGAAATAACAAAGGAGAATCTCTGGATTTAAAATCCAATGGTGAATAAAATTCACCTAATAATCCAAAGGTCCAAAACGAATGATGGATGCAAATCAAATCTCTCAATGAAAGATTCATCAAAAACTAATTGACTCGGCTGCTTCTTCTATAAATAGGAGCCAAGGGACACACATGAAAAGATATATATGCAGAGGGAAGAAAAGGGAGAGAGCCTGGATACTTTGAGGAATTTGGATCTTCTGCAAAAGAAAACCCTAGGTAAGAAAGGGAAGGCATTTTGAAAGAAAAGAGAATTTAATTCTCAACAGAGTTTAACTCTGATATAAAACAGAAGGATATATATCGTCTCTCTTTGATAGAGGATCTGTAAAATGCACATCTCCCCTTGAAGTTGAGAATTTAATTCTCAATGGGTTGAGATCCTGCCATGCAGATCCAAAGCATAGAGAGGGAATGGAAGAACGAGAATTTAATTCTCACAGAACTATAGGAATTTAATTCCTTTAAAAATAAAATTAGGGTTTGACCCTGTGTTATGGGAATTTAATTCCTTCAGAATGAAAAGAATCAGGGTTTAACCCTAGTTAAGAACTTAGTTCTGTTAAAACAACAGGAATTTAATTCCCTTAATCTCATTCCCCAGAATAATTCTTTAACAAAGAGCGGGAGTTTAACTCCTTAGAGCTTTATTAAGGTTTAACCCTATTCAGTTCTTCATATATATGAGGAATTTAATTCCTACAGAAAATTCAGAGTTCAACTCTTCAAAAGGAACTAGGAATTTAATTCCTCTGAAATTATTGTCAGGGTTCAACCCTATGAGGAATTTAATTCCTGAAAGGGATTAACAGATCTTCTAAACAACTACAGAAAAGAAGGGTCACGTGTCACCACGTGACCCCCCCAAAAGATCTACAGAAAGCCCTTTGAGGCAGTGCCTCACGTGACCCACGTGACCCTTGGCAGAAGCTTTAACATACATTCCTAGTTCCTTTTGAAGAGTTGAACTCTGAATTTTCTGTAGGAATTAAATTCCTCATATATATGAAGAACTGAATAGGGTTAAACCTTAATAAAGCTCTGAGGAGTTAAACTCCCGCTATTTGTTAAAGAATTATTCTGGGGAATGAGATTAAGGGAATTAAATTCCTGTTGTTTTAACAGAACTAAGTTCTTAACTAGGGTTAAACCCTGATTCTTTTCATTCTGAAGGAATTAAATTCCCATAACACAGGGTCAAACCCTAATTTTATTTTTAAAGGAATTAAATTCCTATAGTTCTGTGAGAATTAAATTCTCGTGCTTCCATTCCCTCTCTATGCTTTGGATCTGTATGGCAGAATCTCAACCCATTGAGAATTAAATTCTCAACTTCAAGGGGAGATGTGTACTTTACAGATCCTCTATCAAAGAGAGAAGAAATATATCCTTCTGTTTATCTTTGACGGATTTATTTCAATACCTCGGTGTCAAACGATGAATCCCAGGAATTTGCCTGAGGAGACTCCAAATGCGCATTTGAGGGGATTCATTTTCAAATTATACTGTCGAAGGAGTTGAAATACAGTCTCCAGATGCTTTAGATGCTCTTCGTATGACATGCTCTTTACTACGAGGTCATCGATATAGCACTCGACGATGTCATGTATGAGGTCGTCGAAGGTCTTTGTCATGGCCCTTTGATAGGTAGCACCAGCGTTCTTTAGACCAAAGGGCATAACCTTGTAGCAGAATATACCCAAAGGGGTCCGGAAAGCGGTGTGCTTCTGGTCTTCGGGATGCATCTTTATCTGACTGTATCCTGACGAACCGTCCATAAAGGAGAAAACCTCGTGAGTGGACGTGTTATCTATCATTAGCTTGGTTACTGGTACTGGGAAATTGTCCTTTGGACAGGCTTTATTGAGATCCCTGAAATCCACGCATATGCGTACCGTCCCATTCTTCTTCATTACCGGGACGATATTGGCGATCCAGTCGGGATATTAGACTTCTTGGATAAATCCAGAATTGATCAGCTTCTTGACTTCGGCGTTGATGCTCATTTCAAGCTCGAGTCGCATCCTTCTTGGCGCCTGCTTGACTGGCTTGATATCTGGGGATATTGCTAATTTATGCACAGCAATCTCCGGATCTAATCCTGGCATCTCGGAGTAGTTCCACGCGAAGCAGTCTTTATACCGTAGAAGCACGTTCTTTAACGCAGCCACCCTTTCTTCAGATAGCAGCTCGCTGACAAATGTCGGTCGCGGGTCATCTGCCGATCCCAACTCAATCTTCTTGAGGTTATCTGCAGTAGTATGTATACCATCTTCCAGTTCTTTCGGAGCTGGCGGAAATTCTGAGATCACCTCATCATCGCTGTTCTCAAAGCACCGGGGAAGGTCATCCATGTTCTCGGGCTCTTCTTTTAATATCGTAATCATATAACAGGTGCGAATCCGCTCCCAGGACTGAGGTGGATCCGGTTCTGCTCTTGTGGCTTTGGGTTCGTGCTTTTGTGGCGGCGTTACCCTCCATCCGTTGGATAAAGCGAATCTGCCCTGTTGGTACTGGTCCTCGACCCAGTTCTTGAAGGTGAAGCAGTCTTCGGTAGGATGTCCTATGGTTCGGTGATAAGAGCAATAGCTCAGATGAGAAGCCTTGTTAGTTTGCTTAGGGTGTCTAGATCCTCAGGCTGAATATTTTTAGGGACCCCATGGGACTATGATGTGGACTGTGGAGTCCTTAAAATCCACGGACTATGATGTCCTTAATCTCGACCATGACGTCTTAAAACTAACGATCAACCACCCCGATTCCCTACGGATTCTGCCTTAGTTTAAGGGTACATCTCTTCACTCCTTTGATACCTGGCGTTGTAATTCCTCAACGTCTTCAAAGAGGTGACGGGTCCCTGCAACCAAATATCGGACTGTGGAGTCCCTAAATCCACGGACTATGAGGTCCTTAACCTTGACCATGATGTCTTAAAACTAACATCGGACTGTGGAGTCCCTAAATCCACGGACTATGAGGTCCTTAACCTTGACCGTGATGTCTTAAAACTAACATCGGACTGTGGAGTCCTTAAACCCACGGACTATGAGGTCCTTAACCTTGACCGCGACGTCTTTAAACTACGATACCTGGAGCAGCCCCCTGGCCCCGTGAAACACGGACAAGGGCGACCACATCCAGCACTTGCAGGCCCTCACGACCTGTAAGAAAACTCTCTTGTAAGATCCCTACGACTCTCAAGGGAAAACCCGCTTGAGAATCTTCACGATTCTTAAGAAGGACTTACACCTATGGGATCCTCTCGACCTGTAGGGAGAAAATCTCTTTATGAAACCCTCGTGGCTCATAAAATGCAAAAGTCTTGGGAAGCAGATCTTAACCCTGAATCCTGAGCCATTGCTGTCCTGCAAGGAGATCAAGGTAGAATATCCGCAGAATACATTCAATGAAAAGGAGACACACCATTGAGAAGAAAAATGTATCTTTTATTCATAAACCAAAATGGGTACAAAGCACAATTCATGAAAGAAACAAAAAAGAATGATACTCTCATCCATGAGTATGTACAAAAAAGGAGGAAAGATACAAGTCCTCAAGCCGGCGGGCGGTGCAGTAATTTTACCAGCTCATCGTTCTGTTGCTGAGCCACGGCTTCATGATGCAAGATCTCCAGAAGACGAGCCTCCGCCTGAGCTTGCTGAGCCTGATACGAAGCAAGCCGAGCTTCGAGCTCTTTCTCGGTGGCTTTATGAGCCTCAACCCTCTCACGAGTGAACGTGGCAGCTTTATCGAGAGCCACCACCTCTTTTACGGACTCCTGGAGCACTCGCCAGAGTTTGTATGCTTTGTTGGCCTTAGCTGTGAGGCTGGCCTGAAGCTCGCTCAGCGCCCTAGAAGCCAGCTCCCTCTCCGAGAATTTACGGCCGACCCCTTTTTCTCGCGCGACAATATGTTCGCCATGCGTCATCCTATCAGGTCATGAAAGCTCACTTCCGCGACCACAACCTTGGAAACGGGACATACACGCTCAAGACCATATAAATGGGCTTCCAGTCGACGGCAATAGTCGATCTAAAAACGCGCTCACATAACCTGGTATGAAAAGCAACGAGAAACTTTCCGATGATTATCCTATCGGGCATGTGTTCGCGATCATATGAGCATCCGAAAAAGAAATAAAATTCGAAGCTTTAATGCGCATGCGACATGACAACAGTGTTGATAATTGAAGGAAGTTTTCATAAAAAGAACACAAAATTTATTCATGCAAGCGAAAACATGCATACGAGTACCGAGCCTACATGGAAGTTCAACATGAAGCATACAAAAAGAAGGACTAATTTAAAAATGCTACGGGAAAAGGTCACCAAACACGGGATCAATGGCACAGGGGTTAATGAAGCAGAGGACAAAATTCTCCATCTCTCTCTCCGCTCTCTCCAGCATATCAAAGCGACGGTTCTTGCGAGGAGTCGCCCCCTATCGATTGGCGCCGGGTTCGTCCGCGAAAGCAGACATAATAGCTCGCCGGGCCTTTATCTGGCTCAGCAGATGAATTGAGCAATCCTTCAAAGCCTGAGTAATCAGGCACGCTTCATGAAAGCCCTCGAGCTTTTCTTCAGCCGCGTCAAGCATCGCCAGGGTCATCTCCGCTGGGTGAGGAGGGATGTTGGCAAGCCCGGCCGTGAGAATCATCCGGAGCTAGAGGGAACCCATCGGGAGGGGAGACCCTCTACGGATCGAGAGTTCATGCATGGCTAAGTCGCATTTGTTGTTGGAAAGGAGGGGATCCACCAACCGAGCAGCAAAGCGGGGGATCATCTCCTCGATAGGCACTTCCCATGGCTGTCGACGGGCGTGTGGACGGTTGCAGGCCATGGCACTCAGATACTCCTCAAATTAAATCACGTCAATATGGGAATGAATTTCTCTGTGAGGAGGAAATAGGCTATGGCCTCAAGACTATAAAGGGGAGCATTAAATACTGCGCGCGAGAGAAAATTACATGATGGAACCCTTCCAAGGCCCAAATAAGAGAAGACATTGGAAATCAGGAAAAGGAACGATTTCCAAGGCGCCTTCTTTGCATCCAATGCCATGCACAGAAATATGGCATGAAAAATTGAATGGCCCCATAAAAGGCCCCTCACGTGTGGAGCACGTGAGCAGCATGCTTGGTGCGTACTAAGAAATGAAATAATGCCTTGCACACATCAATAAAAAATGGACGACAAAATTCAAAAAAAAAGGGAGGGGGGCACGCAAACGCAAAAGGACACGATAAGTTTATCATTCATGCTTTAAAAAGGTTCATACAAAATACACCAACTATCTTTTGGTGTTAAACACTAACTTGTCAATCTCATTCCCAGTGTTCAACACTGATTGGTCTGTAGTGTTTAACACTAGGCATTGGCCCAATTGGCTAAATGGCCAGAGACAAAGTCTCTCCTTCAGTGGACCAACAGGAAGCCAATATTCCAGACATGATTGGACTTAGCCCAAGCTGGCCATAAGTCTTCAATTCAGACTTAACTGGGCTAATGGGCTCATAACAATTAATTGGTCTTGATCCCAAATTGGGCCAAAGACTATTTAATCCACTCCGGTTTCCAGGGTACATCTCTTCACTCCTTTGATACTTGGCATTGTAATCTCTCAATGTCTTCAAAGAGGTGACGGGTCCCGATGATCACACATTGATATGGACTGTGGGGTCCTTAAACCCATGGACTACGACGTCCTTAACCTTGACCGAGATGTCTTAAAACTAACAATGGACTGTGGGGTCCTTAAACCCATGGACTACGACGTCCTTAACCTTGACCGAGATGTCTTAAAACTAACAATGGACTGTGGGGTCCTTAAACCCATGGACTACGACGTCCTTAACCTTGACCGAGATGTCTTAAAACTAACAATGGACTGTGGGGTCCTTAAACCCATGGACTACGACGTCCTTAACCTTGACCGAGATGTCTTAAAACTAACAATGGACCGCAATATCCTTAAACTACCCATGGACCGCAATGTCCTTAAACTACCCATAGACCGCAATGTCCTTAAACTGGAACAATAGAGCCCCGCATGCTCTTTTGTCGGATCTAAACGGTCCCGTTTAAGTCGATCTTAGCCTCAAAGATGGCTAACGTATCCTTAAACCTTCAAACAGACTGGACTATGAATCTCCCCTAATCAACTCTGGTTCGAGGGTACATCTCTGAACTCCTCCAAAGATTACAACGGCAAGACCTCAGGCGCGGGGCATGGATTGAGAAACTCAAGCTTGACCTTGTCCAAGATCCTCCAAGCATTTCGAACTGCCCGAGTATGTTTTCTCTCGCGATCGCAAGCGTCGGGGTCCTCGCGGATGTCCTCAACCCTCCGGTAGGCGGCAAGTATGGCCGACTGCTGAAACGCCTGGTGCAAAAGATCAATGAAGTTGTCACGCCTTCTCTTCGAGATCAGACTCATCAGATACACCGAATGTATCTTATCCTCGGCAACGTCCAATGCCCAGAGTGGCACACCGGCGCAGAAGAGAGGAAGCGCCTCCCAAATCGCCAGCACGATGAGCCTCAGAAGAGAAGAGCGACGAGGGAGTAGCCGATGGTTGTACTCGTCAAAGCGGCTCATAATCTCGGCACACTGAGCGTTGGTGAACTCCTGATTCTGACTACGGCCCAGGGCACGAATATTCCCGTAGGAAATGATTTCGTTGAGATTATACAAATGAGCGTCCATGATACCTGAAATAAAAATCAGGACAATTTATTACAAACCCTCTTCTTCTTCACTAATCATAGAATGACGAGGAGACCCCAAGAAGCCTCCGTGTGAAGAAACTGAGTTCTTCATTAGAATTAAATTCCTTATTAAGAAAAGGGAATTAAATTCCCAGAAACATTTTTGGATGGAATTAAATTCCATGGAGTTGAAACGCCATCATCATCTCCCCAAAGATCATCTAAACCCTAAGAGATCTACAGTTCGAAGGTTAGGCGGTTTCATGTTCTTATGGAAAAACTTGAAGAAAAATGGGTTCCTTGTTAAAAAGAGAGTAAAAACCCTTGTTTTGGATTTAAAATCCAAAGGAATGTGGAAGTTCGCTGCTTGTTCAAGACCATTACCTGAAGAAAAAAGGGTCACCTGAACAGAGTTAAACTCTGAAGATTGTTTCAAAGCAGAGAACTAAGCTCTGGAAGAAGAGAATTAAATCCTCAGAAAAAGTTCTCAAAAGAAGAAGATGAGCAAAGTGAAGGCTCTTCTGAAGGGACATGAACATTTATAGGATGTGATGGAGACGCTTCATCTCCTCAAATCCCTAAAGGAATCCAACGGTCACAAAAGGTGACAGCGTTGCACTCACGTGCTGACACGTGAGAACAACGCTGTGGGGGCATTTGTTTCCTGATTTAAAATCAGAAAAGCTTATGGAAAAAGCTTCAGAAAAGGGTCACGTGCTTACACATGACCAGCAGTCACGTGTTGGCACGTGACACCTAAAAGCATCAGCAAGGCAAATTCAGCTTCCCGATTACATCAAAGATAAGGGCTTCAGAAAGGGTCACGTGCTCCCACGTGACCTGGGTCACGTGTTGGCACGTGATAATCAAAAGCGGCTTCAAAACCCAACAGCTCCCTGAGCAAATCAAGAAAAAGGCTTCAGAAGAGATCACGTGCTCCCACGTGACCAGGGTCACGTGTTGGCACGTGACACTCAAAACATCAGACTCATTCTCTGGTTAAATCAAGAAGAAGGCTTCATGCCAGGGTCACGTGCTCACACGCGATCAGTTGTCACGTGGTGGCATGTGATAGTTAAGCAGCTACCAGAAGACAGAGCGTAAAAAGAAGGAAGAAGGCTCGTTCCAAGGAGGTCACGTGCCCACACGTGACCAAGGGTCACGTGGCCACACGTGACCGACTTCAAAGCCTATTTGTTAACAGAATTAAATTCTGAGAAAGTCCTCTCAAATCTTTCCAAAAGCAATCGATTGAATTAAATATTCAGAGGTGATTAAATATCATCTATCTATGGGAAAATCTCGAATTTGGAAAGATTTCCCCTTCAAATCTAACAGAAATAACAAAGGAGAATCTCTGGATTTAAAATCCAATGGTGAATAAAATTCACCTAATAATCCAAAGGTCCAAAACGAATGATGGATGCAAATCAAATCTCTCAATGAAAGATTTATCAAAAACTAATTGACTCGGCTGCTTCTTCTATAAATAGGAGCCAAGGGACACACAGGAAAAGATATATATGCAGAGGGAAGAAAACGGAGAGAGCCTGGATACTTTGAGGAATTTGGATCTTCTGCAAAAGAAAACCCTAGGTAAGAAAAGGAAGGCTTTTTGAAAGAAAAGAGAATTTAATTCTCAACAGAGTTTAACTCTGATATAAAACAGAAGGATATATTTCTTCTCTCTTTGATAGAAGATCTGTAAAGTGCACATCTCCCCTTGAAGTTGAGAATTTAATTCTCAATGGGTTGAGATCCTGCCATGCAGATCCAAAGCATAGAGAGGGAATGGAAGCACGAGAATTTAATTCTCACAGAACTATAGGAATTTAATTCCTTTAAAAATAAAATTAGGGTTTGACTCTGTGTTATGGGAATTTAATTCCTTCAGAATGAAAAGAATCAGGGTTTAACCCTAGTTAAGAACTTAGTTCTGTTAAAACAACAGGAATTTAATTCCCTTAATCTCATTCCCCAGAATAATTCTTTAACAAAGAGCGGGAGTTTAACTCCTTAGAGCTTTATTAAGGTTTAATCCTATTCAGTTCTTCATATATATGAGGAATTTAATTCCTACAGAAAATTCAGAGTTCAACTCTTCAAAAGGAACTAGGAATTTAATTCCTCTGAAATTATTGTCAGGGTTCAACCCTACGAGGAATTTAATTCCTGAAAGGGATTAACAGATCTTCTAAACAACTACAGAAAAGAAGGGTCACGTGTCACCACGTGACCCCCCCAAAAGTTCTTCAGAAAGCCCTTTGAGGCAGTGCCTCACGTGACCCACGCGACCCTTGGCAGAAGCTTTAACATACATTCCTAGTTCCTTTTGAAGAGTTGAACTCTGAATTTTCTGTAGGAATTAAATTCCTCATATATATGAAGAACTGAATAGGGTTAAACCTTAATAAAGCTCTAAGGAGTTAAACTCCCGCTCTTTGTTAAAGAATTATTCTGGGGAATGAGATTAAAGGAATTAAATTCCTGTTGTTTTAACAGAACTAAGTTCTTAACTAGGGTTAAACCCTGATTCTTTTCATTCTGAAGGAATTAAATTCCCATAACACAGGGTCAAACCCTAATTTTATTTTTAAAGGAATTAAATTCCTATAGTTCTGTGAGAATTAAATTCTCGTTCTTCCATTCCCTCTCTATGCTTTGGATCTGCATGGCAGGATCTCAACCCATTGAGAATTAAATTCTCAACTTCAAGGGGAGATGTGCACTTTACAGATCCTCTATCAAAGAGAGAAGAAATATATCCTTCTGTTTTATATCAGAGTTAAACTCTGTTGAGAATTAAATTCTCTTTTCTTTCAAAAAGCCTTCCCTTTCTTACCTAGGGTTTTCTTTTGCAGAAGATCCAAATTCCTCAAAGTATCCTGGCTCTCTCCCTTTTCTTCCCTCTGCATATATATCTTTTCCTGTGTGTCCCTTGGCTCCTATTTATAGAAGAAGCAACCGAGTCAATTAGTTTTTGATGAATCTTTCATTGAGAGATTTGATTTGCATCCATCATTCGTTTTGGACCTTTGGATTATTAGGTGAATTTTATTCACCATTGGATTTTAAATCCAGAGATTCTCCTTTGTTATTTCTGTTAGATTTGAAGGGAAAATCTTTCCAAATTCGAGATTTTCCCATAGATAGATGATATTTAATCATCTCTGAATCTTTAATTCAATCGATTGCTTTTGGAAAGATTTGAGAGGTCGAAGAAGCAGCCGAGTCAATTAGTTTTTGATGAATCTTTCATTGAGAAATTTGATTTGCATCCATCATTCGTTTTGGACCTTTGGATTATTAGGTGAATTTTATTCACCATTGGATTTTAAATCCAGAGATTCTCCTTTGTTATTTCTGTTAGATTTGAAGGGGAAATCTTTCCAAATTCGAGATTTTCCCATAGATAGATGATATTTAATCACCTCTGAATCTTTAATTCAATCGATTGCTTTTGGAAAGATTTGAGAGGTCTTTCTCAGAATTTAATTCTGTTAACAAATGGGCTTTGAAGTCGGTCACGTGTGGCCATGTGACCCTTGGTCACGTGTGGGCACGTGACCCCCTTGGAACGAGCCTTCTTCCTTCTTTTTACGCTCTGTCTTCTGGTAGCTGCTTAACTATCACGTGCCACCACGTGACAACTGATCGCGTGTGAGCACGTGACCCTGGCATGGAGCCTTCTTCTTGATTTAATCGGAGAATGAGTCTGATGTTTTGAGTGTCACGTGCCAACACGTGACCCTGGTCACGTGGGAGCACGTGATCTCTTCTGAAGCCTTTTTCTTGATTTGCTCAGGGAGCTGTTGGGTTTTGAAGCCGCTTTTGATTGTCACGTGCCAACACGTGACCCAGGTCACGTGAGAGCACGTGACCCTTTCTGAAGCCCTTTTCTTTGATGTAATTGGGAAGCTGAATTTGCCTTGCTGATGCTTTTAGGTGTCACGTGCTAACACGTGACTGCTGGTCATGTGTAAGCACGTGACCCTTTTCTGAAGCTTTTTCCATAAGCTTTTCTGATTTTAAATCAGGAAACAAATGCCCCCACAGCGTTGTTCTCACGTGTCAGCACGTGAGTGCAACGCTGTCACCTTTTGTGACCGTTGGATTCCTTTAGGGATTTGAGGAGATGAAGCGTCTCCATCACATCCTATAAATGTTCATGTCCCTTCAGAAGAGCCTTCACTTTGCTCATCTTCTTCTTTTGAGAACTTTTTCTGAGAATTTAATTCTCTTCTTCCAGAGCTTAGTTCTCTGCTTTGAAACAATCTTCAGAGTTTAACTCTGTTCAGGTGACCCTTTTTTCTTCAGGTAATGTTCTTGGAAAAGCAGCGAACTTCGAACGGCGTTGTGTTCATGGCCGTCTTGAACGTAGTTCGATAGGCCCAAAGGGCCTCTGGCAGCCTCTCGTGCCAGTCTCTCTTATTCCGGGAAACGGTCTTTTTTATGATCTTGGTCAAGGTCTTATTAAAGGCCTCGGCCAGACCGTTAGCTCGTGGGTTGTAAACTGAAGAATATCTCTAGTCTATATTGTGCTGCTGCGCGAAGCGGCTAATCTTATGGCTTCTGTAGGCTGGCCCATTATCGGAGATAATCCGCCGTGGGGTTCCAAACCGATAGATGACGTGCATCTTGAAGAAGTGGAGGATATTCTCCATCTTCACTTCCCTCAGTGGTACTACTTCTGCCCATTTGGAGAAGTAATCAGTTATCGCCAGGATAAAACGATGTCCCCGGGACGATGCTGGCTCGATGGGGCCGACTATGTCAGTCCCCCACATTTCGAATGGCCAGCTAGCCACCGTTGGGTGTAGTGGATTCGGATGTTGGTGGATAAAGTCTCCATGAATCTGGCACGAGTGGCACTGCTTCGCATACTCGAGGCAGTCTTGGGCCATCGTAGGCCAATAGTAACCCATCCGTTTAATTTTTAACTTTATCTTCGGGCCTGCTTGATGAGAACCACATATTCCGTCATGAACCTCTTGAACGACTCTTTCTGCTTCGTCCGGTCCTAAACATCTTAGCCATAGAGAATCAAACGATCTCTTGTATAGAGTGTCGTTGACGAAAGCGAAAGACAGAGCTCGTTTTATGAGCTGATGTCTTGAGGACGCTTCTTCGGGCATTCGGTGGGACTTAAAGTAGTCTATGAAGACTTCCCTCCAGTCCTCAGCCTTCTCACGGTCTTTTATTTGTAGGGTCGTCTGCTCAGTCGCCCCCTTTTCTTTGTATAATTCCGGAGATATTTCTGCCGGGGCGAGCACTCGACAGCTTTGTACCACGATTCTGACGTCAACGAGGTTCTCGTCAGCCAGTTCTTTAGGAAGTTTGGCCAGCGCGTCTGCTTTGCTGTTTTCCGCGCGCGGTATGTTCTCCAAAGTATAGGAGGGAATTTGGGTCAATAGTTGTTGCACCTTTTCGCCGTACTTCACCAACTCCGGTTTGCACGTTTGGTAGTCACCATTTACTTGACTAACGACCAGTTGAGAATCCCCGTATATAAGGAGGACTTCAATTCCCATGTCGATGGCGATCTCGAGGCCTGCTATCAGAGCTTCGTATTTAGCTTCATTGTTTGTCCTCGGCTCTGTTAAGGAGAAGGCGAAGCGCATTATCCCTCCTTGTGGAGTTACAAAGATGAGGCCTATCCCCGATTTGATCATTGGGATACCTTGTTTCCGTTTCTTTACGGAGGACACTCCATCGAAATAGAGTTCCCATCGGGTACTACCGCCGCTAATCGCATCAAATGCATGCTCGTCCGGCAAATCACAGTTCAGAGGAGAACCGGTAGGTACTGGGTGCTCAGTGAGGAAGTCGGCGATGGCCTGGCCTTTCACTGCCTTAAGAGGTCGATACGTTATTGAGAACTCCATCAGGAGTAGAGCCCATTTAGCGAGTCGACCCGTCAATATAGCCTTTGACATCAGATATTTAAGAGGGTCCACCTTCGAGATGAGACAGACTTCATGTGCCAACGCATAGTGCCTGAGCTTTGTTATCACGAAGATTAACGCCAAGCAATGTTTTTCAATGGGAGAGTAATTGCTTTCTGCCCCCAGTAGAACTCGACTTAAGTAGTAGAGTGCCCTCTCTTTCCCTCGATCGTTCTCTTGTGCCCATAATGCGCCTAAGGAACCTTCGAGGGCGGTTGTATAAAGAATGAGGGGTTTTCCCTTGACCGGCGCAGCCAACACTGGAGGGTTCTGCAGGTATTGCTTGATCTCGTCTAGTGCACCTTGGCATTTTTGATCCCAAACGAATGGGGTTCCCTTCTTCATCAGGTGACTGTAAGGACGGCACTTTCCGGAGAGGTTGGCTATAAATCGCCGTATGTACGCGAGCTTCCCTTGGAGAGACCGCAGTTGTTTGAGAGTTCTCAGCGGAGGCATTTCCATGATCGCTTTAATCTTTGACGGATCTATTTCAATACCTCGGTGTCGAACGATGAATCCCAGGAATTTGCCTGAGGAGACTCCAAATGCGGGCGACGACATAACTCGGTCTCCGTAAACAATCCACGGGCAACAAAACATAAAACAAACACACACGACACGAAGTGACCATCTGGAGAAGGAGAAAGTTGTTACCGCGATGCGGTAGCGTAATTAACTGCAGGGGCTTGCGCCTGCAGGGAAGAGCGTCCCCACAATCAAAAACCCCTCAAACGAGGGGGAATCTGACGAAGTCTGCTACATCGGCTGCATCCGTCTAAACCTTCGATACATGGTTCCATAAATCAACTTGGCATCTTCGGAGAGGTGGACGGATAACACCAATTAGCATCTGCCCCGAATTTCAGGCAAGACGTCCATGTCGCGTCGTCCTTTGGAGGGGAACAGACGAAGCAATCCTCAATCGGATGACTTACCGTTTGATGGTAAGGGCAATAGTTAGGGTTATTCACCTCAGTGGGTTGTGGCGGTCGCCTTGGATTTGGTAGGTTTATAAGTCTGTTGCGTACTGCCAGCTCGAATAACCGTTTCGTCTTGTCCCGTGGAAACGAGTAGGGACGCTTCATCTTCTCATTATAATAGCGGCATCTTTCTTCCAGTTGATTTGCTGGTTTCGGGGCGTTAGGTTGCTGTTGGGCATTCGCGACAAAGGTTGCCCTTCCTTTACCCTTGTCATTCCGAGGTTCCGACTTCGGTGGAGGTGGTCTATGACCCATCTGGTCCATCTGAGCCAACTTGTCGATTAAAGCCTGGAATGTGGTTGGCTTAAAGAACATCATAAACTGGGAGATAGTTGCGTGAGGGTCTAGGGTTCCCACGAACATGCCCACCGCGGGTGCTTCCTCAATGCGTTGTTCGCATCTCGACCACAAATTCCGCCAGCGTATAGCATACTGGACCCAGGTTTCACCTGGTTTTACCCTGGCATTAATCAGTGCTATTATTGGAGTGCGTTCGCTGGCACTCGCGAATCGCTGAGTGAATAGCAACTCCATTTCAGCGAACGTCTTGATAGAATTGTTCGGGAGTTCCGAATACCATTCGAACGCTATTTCTGATAAGCTGCCCACGAATTGGCGAAGCAACAGTTTATCATCACTGCCGGTGTTACCGCAAAGGACCCTGAACTGGGCGACATGTTGGTGGGGGTTGCCGGTCCCCTTATACACGTGGAATTTTGGTATTGTATAGCCCGGCGGCTATTTGATTTGGTTGTACCAGCTTGGATACGGCCGGCCCGTTTTTACGACTTGACCAGCTGCCTCAGTCGCATGATGAACCCGGATTTGCTGGGCTATATAGTCAACCAAATCAGCCTTAGAGATTGTCTCCTCTTTGGCCGTTGAGAGGGCCGGTGGTGGATTTAACGTTTCTCCTCGGTCGTCTTCAAGAACGATTGGGGGATCCTCGGCGGGTAGGTCCTGCTGGATCATCATTCCTATCATATCTTGGAAGAGAAGGCCCATACGCTGTATGTTGGCTGCTTGTTCAGCAGCCTCTTTGTCTTTCTTCTCCAGTATCCGGCGAAGGAATTCAGCGTCGGTTTCTTCCTCTTGGCGTGCGTCTGAGGACGTTTCTGGGTTTTCTTTTGGCCCGGTAAGTGTGGCCATAGCATTCATCATTTCCTGGAGCTTTGCTGTTGCTCCTGAGCTTTGGTCACGATCTGTGACCTGTAGACGCACGGCTGTCTTCTTTTCCTGACGCCATGTATACGGTGTGGACCATTATGCCCCCAAACTTAGGGCGTCTGGGCTCAGTGCTTTCAGCTGTCGTTGCAGGCTGGGGGATCTTCTCTGGCTTCCTCCTTTTATGAGCAGTGGAGGTTGAAGGGGCCGTTGAGATGGGCATCCAAATAGCCTTTCGGGGTTTAGCCTGGTGACCAGCTTCCGGTTGGATTTTCAGCTTCTTGTGCTGGCGGGAGAAGTTTGGATCGATGATCGAGTCTCGGGCCTGCCGCCAAACCTTATAGATTTTGGAAGACAGCCGTTGAGGGGATCGGGGCTATTCTGATTTTATTTCTACAACCTTTTTTAATGGGGGAGGAGACCTCTTTAGCACTGCAGTAGGAGAATTCCTTCGCACCTTATTTAGCATCTCGAAGCTGTTCCCAGTTGGAACAGCAGCATTAACTTCTGCCATTGGGGCTGATGGAGTTAGCCCAGAGGGGGAGCTGCCCCCAGCCTTCCTTACTCGGCGCCAGTGGCGACGTCGAGCGTGTCGAGCGGACGGCGTTGGTTCAGCGGTGAGAATGGCTTCGTCTTGCCCCTGTGTAGGTGGGGGGTCGCTGCTGGTGTTAGCCTGTCAAAGACCGACGTCCTTTGGGTAGCAGGAGCGGGAGCTGAAGCCGTCAATCTTGTAAAGACCGACTTTTTGGCTGGAGAAGCCGCCTTGGCAATTTCGGGAGCAGGAGCGGCCACTTTCTTAGAAGCAGCCTTCTCTGGGATTGTAGGCCCCATGATGGGTCCACAGGATTTCTGGCCCAATCTAGAGAAGACCGAGGTGCTGATGTTGGGCGACTCATTGAGAGGAGCCGCGGCAGGGGTAAGAAGATCAAAGACCGACTTCTTGAGAGCTTCCTTTGTCAGCACCGGCGCCGTGAAGCTTGTTGGTGGGAGTATAGTCCCAAAGAACAATCCGGTAGTGGCCTGAGTCACCTGGTCCACTGGCATTGTGAATAACGAAGCAGCTTGGGGTCCGTAGGCTATACCTCCTGGCGAGGCAAAGCGTTGGTCGCAATTGCAGTCTGAGCAGTTGGAGGATTTCGTAGAAGTAGAAGCCATCGATCCTTTGCTTTCTGCAATAAGCAAGACGCCAATTCTTAGTATCTTGAAACCCAAGGGCAACCATTAGCGAACCGCGATTGGTTCGCGTATCACGACACACGAAGTGTGGAGTGGAAAGAGGAAAAAGGTGCCACCGGGCGTGCCAGAATCTGTTCCCCTCCGAAGGACGGCGCGACATGGACGTCTTGCCTGAAATTCGGGGCAGATGCTAATTGGTGTTATCCGTCCACCTCTCTGAAGATGCCAAGTTGATTTATGGCACCATGTATCGAAGGTTTAGACAGATGCGGCCGATGTAGCAGACTTCGTCAGATTCCCCCTCGTTTGAGGGGTTTTTGATTGTGGGGACGCTCTTCCCTGCAGGCGCAAGTCCCTGCAGTTAATTACGGTACCGCATCGCGGTAACAACTTTCTCCTTCTCCAGATGGTCACTTCGTGTCGTGTGTGTTTGTTTTATGTTTTGTTGCCCGTGGATTGTTTACGGAGACCGAGTTATGTCGTCGCCCGTAGGGCGTGGACTAGTCCAAATCCGTGTTATCTTAGATTTGGGTTTGGGGGTTTGGTTTGAGGATACGTTAGCCATACTTGAGGCTAAGATCAACTCAAACGTTTGTTAAGGATACGTTAGTCTAACTTGAGACTAAGATCAACTTAACGGGATCGTTTAGATCCGACAAAAGAACGTTTAGGTTCTATTGTTCCAGTTTAGGGACATGGTGGTCCATTTAATATATGGCCATCGGAACCCGTCACCTCTCTGACGACGTTGAAGGATTACAACGACAGATGTCAGAGGAGTTCAGAGATGTACCCTCGAACCAGAGTTGATTAGGAGAGATTCATAGTCCAGTCTGTTTGAAGGTTTAAGGATACGTTAGCCATCTTTGAGGCTAAGATCGACTTAAACGGGACCGTTTAGATCCGACAAAAGAGCATGCGGGGATCTATTGTTCCAGTTTAGGGACATAGTGGTCCATTGCTAGTTTAAGGACATTGCAGTCCATGGGTAGTTTAAGGACATTGCGGTCCATGGGTAGTTTAAGGACATTGCGGTCCATGGGTAGTTTTAAGACATCTCGGTCAAGGTTAAGGACGTCGTAGTCCATGGGTTTAAGGACCCCACAGTCCATTGTTAGTTTTAAGACATCTCGGTCAAGGTTAAGGACGTCGTAGTCCATGGGTTTAAGGACCCCACAGTCCATTGTTAGTTTTAAGACATCTCGGTCAAGGTTAAGGACGTCTTAGTCCATGGGTTTAAGGACCCCACAGTCCATTGTTAGTTTTAAGACATCTCGGTCAAGGTTAAGGACGTCGTAGTCCATGGGTTTAAGGACCCCACAGTCCATATCAATATGTGGTCATCGGGACCCGTCACCTCTTTGAAGACATTGAGGGATTACAATGCCAAGTATCAAAGGAGTGAAGAGATGTACCCTGGAAACCGGAGTGGATTAAATAGTCTTTGGCCCAATTTGGGATCAAGACCAATTAATTGTTATGAGCCCATTAGCCCAGTTAAGTCTGAATTGAGGACTTATGGCCAGCTTGGGCTAAGTCTAATCATGTCTGGAATATTGGCTTCCTGTTAGTCCATTGAAGGAGAGACTTTGTCTCTGGCCATTTAGCCAATTGGGCCAATGCCTAGTGTTAAACACTACAGACCAATCAGTGTTGAACACTGGGAATGAGATTGACAAGTTAGTGTTTAACACCAAAAGATAGTTGGTGTTAAACACCAGCAACAAGGCTTTCAAATTAGTGTTAAACACTAAAACAGATCAGTGTTAAACACTGGCAATAGAGATCTCAAATTAGTGTTAAACATTAAGGTAATCAGTGTTGAACACTGCAAATAAAGTTCTTTGATTAGTGTTGAACACTAAGGCCCAACAGTGTTTTAACACTGGATTCGGGAGTTCCAATTTAGCGTTAGACGCTGAGGCAAGAGGGGTCACGTGGTAGCACATGAGGGCGCCCTCCCCTCGTTTGTTCTGCTGAAAAGATCACATCTTTTGGAGCATCACGTGTCATCACGTGACGGGTGTTTAAATGAGGTATGTTAAAGCTTCTGCCAAGGGTCACGTGGGTCACGTGTGGCACTGCCTCAAAGGGCTTTCTGTAGATCTTTTGGGGGGGGGTCACGTGGTGACACGTGACCCTTCTTTTCTGTAGTTGTTTAGAAGATCTGTTAATCCCTTTCAGGAATAATCGAAACCGGAGATAGTAATTTTGTCACGAGCGAGGTGTTGCACACTCATGCAGACTTCCTTCAACACCCGAACATTAATGAGATTGACGGAGGATCCATTATCCACCAGGATCTTGCCTATCTTGATATCATGGCAGTATCCAGAGACATATAGGGGACGGTTGTGGTCGCACGTCCCGAGAAGGAGGTCTTCGTCACCGAAAGTGATGTCGGCCGTATGCACTTCCTCCAATTCATCCTTCATCCTTTCAGTGGCGAGGAAGGCTTGGAATTGCTCAGGTTCTTGTAACGCCTTAATTAGTGAGTCTCGCACTTCTTTCGATAATAGGAGGGCATCGAGAATGCTAAGCTGAGAAGGTAGCTTTCTTAGGTGCGCTAGGATGTTGTAGTCCACTTTACTCTTCTTGGGAGGGTCTTTGGTAGTCAGTTCTTTCATGACCTGGTCATCTAAAGCGATATCCTCAGTGACCTTTTCCTTTCCCTTATCTTTTCTACTCGCGGGTCTGAGATTCTTTTCTGGGAGTGTGCGATTGCGCAGCTGAATGTTCTCGCAGGCCTCCGATCTCTCCTCTCTCCCTAAAACGGATTCTTTAAAGAGAGGGCCCAGAGCCATTTCTTCATCAGAGTCGCTCCCAAGGGTGAGAACTTGTGACCTTCCGGCGTTAACCATGTAACAGCTGCCAATAGTTCTGTTGTGCCCGTCGGCAGTGCTCCTTCGTTCCCGACGAGTCTTGCATTTCATGCGCTTAAAATGTTGCCGATGAGCAACATATCCTTGCCACCATATCTTAAAGGCATCGCACTCCTCCGTGGGGTGTGAAATTTTTCGATGATATGCGCAATAATCGGAGTGCCTCTCCACCCCATTGAGCGTGTTTCCTTCCGAGGGTGGTAGCTTCATTCCCATTGACATGGTTTTGGCAAACCTTTTTCTCGTCTTGAATATCTTCTTGTCTGCCTCGGATGCCTTTTGATCTGGTGGGAGTACTTCAACTCTTTCGTTCAGTCGCCTGCATTTGGCTCCTTCCGATGTGGCCATCTCACGCTCCTGATCCGCTTTATTCTTTAGACGAATCTCGTCTAGAAAGGCATTGATCATTTCATTTGTTGGCCACGCACGCTCTGGTTCGGGCTCTGCCTCCAGCTTCTTAGTGCCAGGAGTTTTCCCATCATCGGTAAACGAGTGGGAGATTACGTTACAACTCGCCACATGTCCTTCGGATTCATCCGACGAGCTCTCTCCATCATCTTCCTCTTGAAAGATGTGGTTGAGGAACTCTTGCAGCGTGACAGGAGTTTGCGCCTTTTGATTGTACTCTTCCAGTGCGTCGATTTGCTTCTGCAAGTTCGTGCGCTTGTCTCCAGGCTTCACGGGCTTCTTGGATTTCTTCTTCTTTTTCTTCGAAGATATTCCTGAAAGGGATTAACAGATCTTCTAAACAACTACAGAAAAGAAAGGCCACGTGTCACCACGTGACCCCCTCCCAAAAGATCTACAGAAAGCTCTTTGAGGCAGTGCCTCACGTGACCCACGTGACCCTTGGCAGAAGCTTTAACATACCTCATTTAAACACCCGTCACATGATAACACGTGATGCTCCAAAAGATGTGATCTTTTCAGCAGAACAAACGAGGGGAGGGCGCCCTCATGTGCTACCACGTGACCCCTCTTGCCTCAGAATCTAACGCTAAATTGGAACTCCTGAATCCAGTATTAAAACACTGTTGGGCCTTAGTGTTCAACACTAATCAAAGAACTTTATTTGCAGTGTTCAACACTGATTACCTTAATGTTTAACACTAATTTGAGATCTCTATTGCCAGTGTTTAACACTGATCTGTTTTAGTGTTTAACACTAATTTGAAAGCCTTGTTGCTGGTGTTTAACACCAACTATCTTTTGGTGTTAAACACTAACTTGTCAATCTCATTCCCAGTGTTCAACACTAATTGGCCTGTAGTGTTTAACACTAGGCATTGGCCCAATTGGCTAAATGGCCAGAGACAAAGTCTCTCCTTCAATGGACCAACAGGAAGCCAATATTCCAGACATGATTGGACTTAGCCCAAGCTGGCCATAAGTCCTCAATTCAGACTTAACTGGGCTAATGGGCTCATAACAATTAATTGGTCTTGATCCCAAATTGGGCCAAAGACTATTTAATCCACTCCGGTTTCCAGGGTACATCTCTTCACTCCTTTGATACTTGGCATTGTAATCCCTCAATGTCTTCAAAGAGGTGACGGGTCCCGATGACCACACATTGATATGGACTGTGGGGTCCTTAAACCCATGGACTACGACGTCCTTAACCTTGACCGAGATGTCTTAAAACTAACAATGGACTGTGGGGTCCTTAAACCCATGGACTAAGACGTCCTTAACCTTGACCGAGATGTCTTAAAACTAACAATGGACTGTGGGGTCCTTAAACCCATGGACTACGACGTCCTTAATCTTGACCGAGATGTCTTAAAACTAACAATGGACTGTGGGGTCCTTAAACCCATGGACTACGACGTCCTTAACCTTGACCGAGATGTCTTAAAACTACCCATGGACCGCAATGTCCTTAAACTACCCATGGACCGCAATGTCCTTAAACTAGCAAAGGACCACTATGTCCCTAAACTGGAACAATAGAGCCCCGCATGCTCTTTTGTCGGATCTAAACGGTCCCGTTTAAGTCGATCTTAGCCTCAAAGATGGCTAACGTATCCTTAAACCTTCAAACAGACTGGACTATGAATCTCCCCTAATCAACTCTGGTTCGAGGGTACATCTCTGAACTCCTCTGACATCTGTCGTTGTAATCCTTCAACGTCGTCAGAGAGGTGACGGGTCCCGACGGCCATATATTAAATGGACCACCATGTCCCTAAACTGGAACAATAGAACCCAAACGTTCTTTTGTCGGATCTAAACGATCCCGTTAAGTTGATCTTAGTCTCAAGTTAGACTAACGTATCCTTAACAAACGTTTGAGTTGATCTTAGCCTCAAGTATGGCTAACGTATCCTCAAACCAAACCCCCAAACCCAAATCTAAGATAACACGGATTTGGACTAGTCCACGCCCTACGGGCGACGACATAACTCGGTCTCCGTAAACAATCCACGGGCAACAAAACATAAAACAAACACACACGATACGAAGTGACCATCTGGAGAAGGAGAAAGTTGTTACCGCGATGCGGTAGCGTAATTAACTGCAGGGACTTGCGCCTGCAGGGAAGAGCGTCCCCACAATCAAAAACCCCTCAAACGAGGGGGAATCTGACGAAGTCTGCTACATCGACCGCATCCGTCTAAACTTTCGATACATGGTGCCATAAATCAACTTGGCATTTTCGGAGAGGTGGACGGATAACACCAATTAGCATCTGCCCCGAATTTCAGGCAAGACGTCCATGTCGCGCCGTCCTTCGGAGGGGAACAGGCTCATAAACTCAAAAAGTCTTAATCGACAGGATCCTAACCCTGTTTACTAAGCCATCTTTGTTCAAATCGACAAAGGCATATGATGATTCGCTCCTGGAAATATTCTAGTTGTAGAGATGCTGATGCCTAAACAGGTGTCAAACTCCAACTCATTTCACGGAAAATCATGATTCGCTCATGGCAATATTCCAGTCGTAGCGATGCTGATGCTAAGGTTGGTATCGGATTCCAAACTCACAATAAAAATTAGCGAGAAAAAAAATATGCATATAAAAATAGCCGAAATGATGGGGCTACTCACAATAAAAATCAGCGAGCAAAAAACATGCATATAAAAATAGCCGAAATTATGGGGCAACTCGCAATAAAAATCAGCGAGCAAAAAAATATACATATAAAAATAGCCAAAATGATGGGGCAAGTTGCAATAAAAATCAGCGAGCAAAAAATATGGATATAAAAACAGCCGAAATGTTTGGGCAACTCGCAATAAAAAATATCGAGTAAAAATATAAAAACAGCCGAAATAATTGGGCACCGCGAAAAATAGCCGAAATGATTGGGCAATCGCTACTTTCGCAACATAAAAACAGAAAAGATAGAGCATCACGGAAAGTAATAAAAAAATGAAAATGAAAATGAAACTTTCCTGCCCTGCAGGTGAGTATACACTGACCCCTGTATACAATCCACGGTCACAAATGAAAAAGGAAACCATGTTTTCCCACCAGGCTCCGTCAAAGGGAAAGCCAGATCTTGATGGGGACATCTACAGCCTAGAGATCAGCCTGACGTTCCTTCTTAGTGCAGACGCGACGTCAACAAAGTCCCAAGGGTCGAACAAAAAAGGAGCCATGACTAATTCCTAGCTCCAAGTCTTGACGGTACATTTACAACTTAGAGACCACCCCGAAATTCCCTCTCATCCCATCAGGGTGCAGACGCGAAGTCAATAAAAGCTCCAACGAGCCAAATCAAAATGGAGCAATGTCAAACTCCTAGCTCCAAGTCTTGACGTTTCATATATAACCTAAAGATTACTCCGGCGTTCCTTCTCATTCCATCAGGGTGCAGACACAACGTCAACAAAAACTCCAACAAGCCAAATCAAAATGGAGCAATGACAAACTCCTAGCTCCAAGTCTTGACGGTTCATATACAACCTAAAGACTACCTTGGCGTTCCCTCTCATTCCATCAGGGTGTAGACGCGACGTCAACAAAAGCTCCAACGAGCCAAATCAAATTGGAGTAAAGGCATATTCCTAGCTCCGGACTTCAACTCCAATACATACAGCATAGAAGTCCTACAGATGTTTACCCTACTTCAGCAAATAAACGGCATGGTATCGTCAAAACAAAAATCGGGTTTCGACGGCAACTGATATAAAGCCTAAAAGACTATCGGAGATCATTCCACACCAGTGCGGAGTGATTATGACTCATCGGGGCTCCAAATTGAGCCTAACCTCAGGTAAAAAGCGACATGGAAAATTTCTAACGCTTGCTCTTCCAACGGTAATATAGCCTAAGGAGATTACTTGAAGACGTATTGTCCAGCCCCCGAAGGGATCAGAGACACGACAGTCGCGGGGCTACTCGAACAGCAGCTTAAAGACTGCATGTCGAGGAATACATCAGCCAATGCGACGGTACCACGGACTAAAACCCTGGTACCACGGACTAAAACCCTAGTACCACAAACTAAACGGACCTCTATCATAAAGAATGGAGCTTATCTATATACAACGTTAGGACATGTTTTCCTGTAAACCCAAGGGAGGTAAACTAAACAAACTCCGAAACGAGTCCATAAACTAGAAACTCCGAAACGAGTGAATAAACTAGAAACTCCGAAATGAGTCTATAAACTAGAAACTCCGAAATGAGTGAATAAACTACAAACTCTGAAATGAGTACATAAACTAGAGACTCCGAAACGAGTGAATAAACTACGGACTTCAAAACGAGTAAGTAAACTAATTAGCACCGCATTAAGATATCAAAACACAGATAAGCGCATGCGAAAAAAGTGTATATACTTATTCACGAATCAAAGTGTCTAAGAGATACAATTAATACAAAAGGGGGAATACAATTACAATTGTTAAGAAGGCGGGGCTTTCAACAAATTGGCAACCCGCTCACGCGCTCCCCGCAGCTCCTCCTCGCTTGCTACTAATGTAGCTAGCCCCGCTTCAATTTGAGCCCGCTGTTGCAAGCATGATGAGAGCTTCTCAGCGATTTCCTTCTTGGAAACTTCGCAATCTTGCATGCCCCGCTCGGTAAAGTCGAGCTTCTGCCTCAGCGTTAGCCCATCAAAAATACATTAGTGGAGGTTTTCGAAAATAACTTACAGCTGCGCAGCATTCGCTTTGATCTAAGCACGCAATTGGATGGATTCGCCAGAAGCCGTCTCATGCTCCTTTCGCTTTGTAGGGTGTTTTTCGTCACCCCATTGAGATGGGAATACGCGCGTGCTTGTCAGGCGCATTATAGATTCTCCCTACCTAGGGTAGGCTGGGGTTTATTGATTGTGGTCATCTGAATCTCCGGCAGCTGCTAACTAAGCTGCCATTAATTACCCCTCGCCTTTGGAGCGAGAGAACCTCCGATTGACGGGTCAAACAGGTCATGCAAACTCAATGTGCAGTGCTGTGTTTTGAAGGGGTTTTGGATATATCGGGAGTCCTGCAGAGTTTTACGGGGGTCCCGCTACCCGGATAGCGGGCTAGGGGTCAAGGGGCTAACAGCCCCCTTGCGGGGTGCGGGGCAGTGCCTTGTTAGAAATTTTTTCTAACGAGGGAAGTATATTTAGTATGGAGTGTATATAAAATAAGGGGAGAAGCATCTTAAAGATGCGTGCATGGCACGTGGGCGTTGGTCGCCCACGTGTCATATGCCTGGCGCATGAGCGCTTGGCGCCCGCTGGTCATGTGGGCAGCACATGGGCGCTGGATGCCAGCGGGTCATGTGCGCAGCACGCGATCGCGAGGCGCCCGCGGGTTACGTTCGCTGCACGCGACCACTGGGCATAGAGCGGGTTGCGTGGGGCACACGTGGGTGCTATACTGCCCGCGGGTCATGTGCCTTGCACGCAATTGCGGAGCGTGCGCTCACGTGGGCTCTTTAGTGCCTGGTGTCATGTGCGCTGCACGCGACCATTGGGCGCTTTAGCGCCCGTGGGTCACGTGCCATGCATGCGACCGCTGGGCGCCCGTGGGTCACGTGCGCGGCACACAACCACAGGAAACACCAGCGGAAAGGGACTTAGCCCCTACGTTGGGGAGTTGAACTCCCAAGGGGTTTTGGAGTTGAACTCCTAACAGAAATTTAAATTATGGAGTTAAAATCCAACAGATCTAGAAAGGAGTTAAACTCCTAGGAATCTTTGGCTCTTCTTTTGAGCCTTGGATCCTTCCAACGTGGGATTTTTGGAGATGGGTCTCCTTCTTCTTCCTCTCGGTTCCGGATCTTTGGGGAAAGGGGGAGTGAGATTCAAAATCTCCCCTTTCAGAGATTTGATGGGAGATCCGAGCTCCCTTTAGTGGGTTTTTTGGTGAAAAACTACTTCTTTTGAGAAAGGAAGAGTTAAACTCTTGATTTAATTCAAAAAGAGAAAAAAAGTTTTAGACCCTTGAGAAAGGGGAAGGAGCCACACAAACCCTAGTTTTTTAGGGAGAATGAATTCTATGCTTTATTTCATCATCATGTTGCCTTTTATTGGCTTACAAATTTACATATAGCCCCTTGGGTTTTACAAAATGGTATTTTGCCCATCTCATGCCTCAAGTGTTTATTTCTTTTGCACATGAACCATGGGCTTTACAAAAATTTAGCTTTATGCCTATTTTGCTTACATTCATGCATAAAAAATTACATCAAAATTATTTATTACATGATTTTTATTTTGGCATGGGGGAGGCAAGCCGCGGGGCTGGACTTAGGCATGGGCCCATTTGAGCTGGGCTTGGGCCCGCTTACTTGAGGTTGACTTTGACTTTGACTTGGTCAACCGGGGTGTAATTTTTGACCCCAACACGCTTTAGGGTCAAATTTTGTTCAAAATATTGAATGAAATCGACACTTTATTTGATCCACGTGACCTGCTGAGCCTTCAAGGTTAATAATTCCGGAGCGAGACGCTTGAGCTCGATCTCATGCAAACAAGCCTCGATCCTTTTATAATAGTCGACCCAAAAGTCAACGAAATCTAAGTTATGGAAATTCACAAGCGTTGCCAGCATAGGGTTGACTTCGTTAGTGAAATCTGCAGTAGAGGTGAAAGCCTCGACATCAAGATCTTCGATAAATTCGCTTAACATCCGCCTGCTAGTCACCGCGCCCCTGGAAGATTGACGCTTAGCAAAAGGTCCTGTAGGCATGAGAATGCGAGACTCAAAAGGGACCGAAGCCGGTGTAGTTGTTGCAAAACAAATCACGCACGAATAAGGGTCGGATTTCAACTTGAAAGATAAAGAAGAAAGCTGATGGATGAGATCTACCATACCAGTTGTTAAAAGTGGCAAGACAGAGAGCACAGGAGGCTCGGCTATTCCTTCGCTCCCTCGTTCGAGCCGTGATACTGTGTTCAATATGGGGAAAGCTCAGTAACAGAAAGCATACTCATGGAAATAAAAGACACTAAGCAACAATATATTAACCAATGCCGGAAGGGGGAACGAATTCCGATTGAAAGGCAAACCGTGGGCTTAACACTTGGTGTAAGTGATCAAAGAGCACTCCTGCAGGATTGTAATAATATATGGTTAATGTAAGAAAATGGTATCTACAGTGAAGCAAATAAATGATAAATCTTTACCTTCCAAAATTCGGGGAGACGCAGAAGAGAAGGAAGGAATCGTGACAGTCAGGGTAATGACCGGCGGTAATTCTTCAGTTAGTACAGCATCAGGGTTTACCGTGCCTATTCTCAGAATAAAGGAGATATCATTAGAGATGTCTAGCAGGATTAAAACTCAAAGATAATAACCCAAGGAGTACCCGACAGGACAGAAATCGAGACAGTGCCCGAAGCGTCACCAGTTGTGACGACTCTCTCGGTTTCCATTTGGAAAGTAGATTCAGCATCCACACCTTCATCCCCTGACTCGATAAGGGCCGTCGTAATGCTTGCATCACCCGCTGATATCGGGGATCCACAAGGGGAAGAAGCGGCAGTTGGAACAATCCCAGATTCCAGAGAAAGGTTGGTCACTTTAGGCTCTTTAGTCGCCAGCACTTCACCTGCCACGCCATCACCTAAACTTGGCCTTGTTAAGGAACGTGTGTGTTATGATGCAAGAAAAAGGCTGTTACTAAGAACCGTGCGTTGTTCTACCTTGAAGCAGTCATTCAATCTCTTCTCGGGCCGCACGCGCAACCTGTATATAGGCAGTAGATAGGGAAGAAGGAACGTCCACCATAGGTGTAATAACCTAGTTAATTTATACCTATTCAAGTTCTCGTATTTCCCTTAATTGTGGTATTTTCCTGATTTATCGTGTTTTGGGTGCGAATGGTATTTTACATTTTACTTTGCATTCGACCCGACCTACGTACTTGAACTTGTTTGATTCATATTTATAAATTATCTTGACTTGTTACATAGACACGTGCATTTTCATGAATACTGCATATTGGCATTTTATCTGACATTTCATCTTTTACCAGATAACATTTTAAGTCACGTAAAATAATTTAAAATTATATAACATGGCCTGCATGATACCCCTAACCCCGTGGTAGCATCCGTGCATCTTGTTCTCGTCCCGATCGGTGAAACGGATGTGTTTGGATAGCTACGTGCACGTACGTGCATCCGTTCTTGGGGGTATGCATTTTCGTTATCCGAGCATTCATTTTGAGATTTGGACGTCGGATATATTTTTCATATTTTAAACCTGAATTTTTAGACCCGACCCGGGCGTGTTTTGGAATATTTTTGTATCCCGCCAAAATTCAAATTTATTAAATATTTAAAATTTATTTAACCATTTAAAATTTTGTTTAACAGTTCAGATTTTATTTAAACTAACTAAAATATTCTATCAATTTTATCCTAACAATATTAACAACTCTCTCTCTTCCTATGGACCCCGCTCAGCCTCTCTCCTCTCTCTTCTCTCTCTCTTCCACTAACAAACAAGATTCTCTCTCCTCACTGTTCTCTCTCTCCTCTCGATCTCTCTCTTCTCTCTATCTCTCTCTCCCTTTCTCTCTCTTCCCCCTCTCTCTCACACCTCTCACGATTACTGTTCGCACCTCGGATCGCGTCACCTCCCCTCGAGTGTGGTCACCTCCCTTCACAAATTTTCCTTCTTCTTCCTTATTTAAACCCCCGAGCCTCCTCAACCCATCCTCATCTCAAACCCTAACCCTAAAAGCTCCCCGCCCTTCACTCAACTCCCTCAAAGCCTCCTCTTCTCCTCCTCCACCATCTTCTCCTCTCACCGAGACCTGGAACAGCCCCTGCACACACCCGAGAACCCATAAAAACCCTGCACCACCTCACCTCGCCGACGACCACTTCACTTCTCATCTCGTCGCCATCTCCATTCCTCCATCTTTCCTCTCCCTCTCCTCTGTGCTTCTTCCTCACCAACCCTGCACACCAAACCACAGCAAACAAAAACCACCCCAAACACTAAACCACAGAACACCTACTAATCCAGTAAGCAATCCTTCTTCCTCTCTTCCTCTTTCTTTTCTTTTATTTTCTTTTCTTTCTTGATTCTTGATCTCTGTTTTTCGTAGTTCGCCGGAGCCGGGATCGACGTCGACGATCCAGACGACGTACCTTGACTGCGTGACCACCTTCGTGCGTTATTTGGACCCGTTCCGTGTACCGTGCGTGTGTTGCGACATTTTGCCGATGTCGGACGTACCGTACACATTCGTTTCTTGATCCGTCTAGGCAAATTTATCTTGCTACATGCTACATTACTTTATATACACCTATTTTAATAATTATAACACTGGAATTCTAAATCATGCATCCCAAGTTCTCGTTCTACAGTTTTCCGACATCCGTACGTATTATTTTACACGTAGCGCATGCAAACCTATATTTTTACATACTATATTACAATATACTACACCCAATGGAATATTTACATCATATATTGCTTAGTTGTACATCCCAAATTACCATTTTACAGTTTTACTGATTTCGGATACTCGTTTGCATCCATCTCATTTAAAATATATATAACTGCATCCATAGATCACATTAATACATAACACTGTGATATTAACACCCCATGTTTAATAAAGTGCATCTTAATTAGTATTGGAACTATAAATGTAACCCTAATCGATAATTGTGCATCCATATCTTTGACTTTATATCTATTTGCATACCATATCACATTATTCCATTTTATTGTTATATTAGTACTCCATACTTGACTTTGTGCACCCATACTTATTACAGTTTGATTACGAGCACCCACTTGATACTTGTGCACTACCTGACATGACCTGATACACTACTACTTGACACGACTTGATACATGTGCACTACTTGACATGATTTGATCCATGTACACCACCTAACATGACCTGATGTACCACAGCTTGACATGTTACCTGATCTTGTTACTAATGTCGACAATCTTGACCAGTTATCCCTACGGACATATCCTGTTGTCTATACAGACAAACCTGTACCTGCTTGATCCTTTGTTGGCATTAGTTACATATTTATCAATACCTGACTTGAACACATAACCTTGAGGGTATGTGGAAATCAAAAGTGTAAACTAAAGTGTAACTTAAAAGGGTATTACTTGATCCGTGGTCCCGGGGGTAACGGGACAGAGCCATTCGTGACTCTTACATATTCTTGATCCGTGGTCCCGGGGGGTAACGGGACAGAACCACTCTTGGTTCACATATTCCTGATCCGTGGTCCCGGGGGGTAACGGGACATATCCTTTGAGTTACATGGAGGATTACTCTAATTGATTTCAATAATTTTAGAGTAGATAACCCTATGGCACAGTTTAGACTACTCACTGCACTTCACCTGTATATATTCTGTCCACTGATCTATATTCATGTTACTGTTACTGTTCATACTCATGCCTGCATGTTTCATCACATCCTGCTTGTTTAGAGTTATTGTTTTTATGACGCACTGACGTCTGGGTTTTGCATGGCCCAGATCCCTTATCCTTATCGCAGGCTGTCCAGGAGTATTTTGATCAATAGGCTGAGCAGTGAGGACCTGTTATTAGTTTATTTTAGTTTCCTTTCAGTATTTTCATTCCTGATGTGAGCCCGCATTATGGGACGTACATTCCAGTTTATTATTGTATTGGATCTTTTTGCTTCCGCATTATTTTTATTCTTGACTCGTTATTCTGGCTCATAGACATGTATTAGATAGTTGTTTATTATTTCTACTGTTCTTGATATCTCTACAGCCGTAATGTGACTGGGGGGATATTTCCTATCCACAGGTAGCATGGCTGGCTTTGTCACGTGCCTATCTTAGCGCACTCTGGGAAGCGGGGCGTGACATGGTTTGTTTGGTATCAGAGACATAGGATCTAGGTTAATCGGGTTTGATTCTTTTGTAGTTGGGTATTGGACCCAATACATGAATCAGAATACTCGTGATTAGGAACATGTGCTGCCACTTTACCATCTTGCCATTTTTGAATCTTAATTTCCTCCTGATCCTTACCTTGACGGTATGCAAACCTCTTTGCATCTCGAATTGAAACTTTGGTTTCCTATTGTTTATCTCTACAATTTAGGCGACTTGGGTGGAGTTATGTGATTGTAACTATGTACTGCGGCATGGTTACAATGCGGTACTCTGTTTAAGTAACTTGGAGTTTTAGGCTTGATTCATATCCTTGATCTATGGTTTGAATCTTGTTATCATACTAATCCTCTTTGATGTTTTGGTTTCAGGAACATGGCAGACAGAAATCCGAGAGCGTACCAGAGGCGTGTTGATGACGCCGCTTTGCTCGGAGTAATTCGGGGGATGCTGGAGAACCAGAAACGGCAGACCGAGTTGAAGCAGTGGCAAGCCGAAGCTTTTCAGGAAGGTTTGCTGACCTACAGCAGTCCGTAAACAATGTTGTGGCCAAACCAGTTGATCGTGTGGGTACCGTAGCGGATTTCAGGAGACTTGGACCGTCCGTCTTTACTGGTCTGGAAGAGCCGTTGCCAGCAGAGCAGTGGCTGGTTGATACGGAGAATTTGCTCGTTGCGGCGCAGATTCCAGAGGACAAGAGAGTGGACGTAGTACGCATCCAATTGGTGGACTATGCCCGTGAATGGTGGCTTGTGGAAGAGATCCGCTTGCCCAAGCCGATCAGTTGGGCAGATTTTTCGAAGAGTTTCTTGGAGAAGTTCTTCCCGCAGACTGCACGGGAGGAAATGGAAGAAAAGTTTATCAGTTTGAAGCAGAACGGCGTACTCGTGGATGTACATGCGGCTGAGTGGACACGGCTCAATAGATTCGCTGGACCTTTGGTTGCCAACGATGCTGATAGGGCAAGGAGGTTCATGCGCAGTTTGGACGTGGAAATCCAGAGGCACATCATATCTCTGGGGTTAACAACTTTCTCTCAAGTTCTTAAAACGGCCCGAGAGCACCAGAACTTATCGGTGAAGACTGGGGGTACGCAGCAGCAGGCAGTTGCAGTGCGGAAGCTGGCATTTGCGTCGAACCGAGCGCCTATGCGCAGAGGTATTCCGGTGAACCGACATGAAGTAACACCTATGAAGAAGCCTGTCGTTGCTGATCAAAGAAAGAGCATGATTTGTGATTACTGCCATTTACCCGGACATCAACAGAAGGATTGTCCGAGGAAGCTTGGACTTTGTTTGGTTTGCGGATCAGCTGATCATACTATCAGTGATTGCCCATCGAAGCTTCGTTTGAAGGATGATGTTCAGAGGCCACCGCAGAAGCAGTTTCGGGGGCAGAAGCAGTTGACTCAAGGACCCAATCAAGCTCGAGCCTTTACCCTGACGGCTGAAGAGGCCAAAGCTTCAAAGGAAGTTGTTTCAGGTATCCTACTTGTTCATGGCTTTCCCGCATTAGCGTTATTCGATTGTGGTGCATCCCATTGTTTTATGTCATCCAAGTTTATTGCTACACACTCGATTCCTTGCATGACCTTATCTAGTTGTTGGGACATACACACTGGGAATGAGAAGATCATGGCTAGTAGAGAATGTAATGATTGTTCAGTTGTTGTTTGCGGACGGGAGCTGTTTGCAGATTTCTTGGTGATTGATACCGGCAGTTATGAAGTTGTCTTGGGAATGGATTTTCTCGGCACATTCCAGGCTCATATTGATTGTAGGGCAAAGAAAGTGATTTTCCAGATTCCCGGACATCCGGAGTTTATCTTTACTGGAGGAAGCAGTTCTGTTGGGCCAGTCGAGTTTAGGGCAAGGCCGACAAATAATGTTCTTTTGTCTATGGAAGTTGATAAGGAAGAAGCGCCAGCTGTAGTTCGAGAGTTCATGGACGTGTTCGAAGACATCTCGGGTTTACCACCAAAACGAGATGTGGAGTTCACGATTGATCTTATTCCTGGTGCAACGTCAATCTCTAAGGCGTACTATCCAATGGCACCAGTAGAGTTGGAAGAAGTCAAGAAGCAGGTTGTTGAATTGCTAAAGAAGGGTTGGATTCGCAGCAGCAATTCACCTTGGAGAGCTCCAGTTCTTCTAGTTAAGAAGAAAGATGGCACAAGGAGGATGTGCATCGATTATCGAGAATTAAACCGGGTGACTATTAAGAACAAGTACCTGATTCCCCGCATTGCTGAATTATTCAAGCAGCTTAGTGGCGCGAGGGTATTCTCGAAGCTGGATTTGCGATCCGGATATCATCAGGTCCGAGTTAAATCAGAAGATATTTGCAAGACGACATTCCGAACTCGGTATGGACATTACGAGTATTTAGTGATGCCCTTCGGAGTAACGAATGCACCGGCGATATTTATGGACTTGATGAACCGAATCTTTTCAACATTCTTAGACCAGTTTATAGTGGTGTTCATCGATGATATTCTGGTTTACTCGAGGAGTATAGAAGAGCATGCAGAACTCTTGAAGATCGCACTGCAGACATTGAGGCAAGAAAGATTGTATGCAAAGATGAGCAAGTGCGAGTTTTGGCTTGAAGAAGTGAAGTTTTTGGCGCATGTCGTGTCCGGAGATGGAATCTCCGTTGATCCCGAAAAGATTGCAGCAGTTCGAGATTGGCCGATTCCGAAGAACATAGCAGAGATCAGAAGCTTTCTTAGACTTGCCAGGTATTACAGAAGGTTCATGGAGAATTTTGCTCGTTTGGCTGAGCCTTTGACCAAGCTTACACGGAAGGAAGTACCGTTCGTATGGACGGATAAATGTGCGTCAGCTTTTGAGGCATTGAAGCAGAGATTGATAACTTCTCCTATTTTAACCGTGCCAGACAGTTCCGGATGATTGGAGATTCACAGCGACGCATCTGGGAAAGAATTGGGATGTGTTTTGATGCAGCATGGGAAGGTTATAGCTTACGCATCGAGACAGTTGAAGACCCATGAGAAGAATTACCGAACTCATGATTTGGAGCAAGCAGCTGTGATTTTCGCTTTGAAGATTTGGAGACACTACTTATTGGGCGAAAGGGTCGAAGTATTCACCGATCACAAAAGCCTAAAGTATGTGTTCACACATAAGGAGCTTAATATGAGGCAGCGTAGATGATTGGAGCTGATGGCTGACTGTGATCTTGATCTTAAGTACCATCCGGGGAAACTTAATGTTGTGCCGGATGCACTTAGTCGGTTGCCAGCAATTCGGATGTTGACTGCATAGAAGGAACTTATCGAAGACTTCCGGAGATTCGAGTTGGAGATCGTGCTACCGCATTCTTCGGGACAGTTGATGCAGCTGCAAGTACATTCGTCGTTTATCGAGTATATTAAGGCAGCACAATTGCAGGACCCAAGATTGCAGAAGTTTCGAGAACAAGTTGAAGCTGGACTTCGAACGGACTTGTTGATTTATGAAGATGGTTCGTTGCGATTTGGTAGCCGTTTGTGTGTGCCGAAAGGAGACATTTGTGAAGAAGTTATGAAGGACGCGTACAGTTCCGCATATTCCGTACATCCAGGAGGCATGAAGATGTACCGTGATCTACGACAGCATTTATCGTGGAAAGGCATGAAACGGGAGATTGCCCGCTTTCTAGCGAAGTGCTTGGTGTGTCAGCAAGTTAAGGCTGAACATCAAAGGGTTGCAGGTTTATTGCAACCACTTCCGATTTCTCAATGGAAGTGGGAACACATAACCATAGATTTCGTGACGGCTTTACCGCGGAGTCCAAAGGGCAACAATGCAATTTGGGTGATTGTTGATCGATTGACTAAGACGGCTTATTTCATACCATTTTGAGTTGGCCAGTCAACGGAAACGTTAGCAGAACGGTACATGCAGGAGATTGTGAGATTGCATGGAGTACCTATGAGCATCGTTTCCGATCGTGATACCCGATTTTTGTCGCAATTCTGGAGAATCTTACAGGAAAGTTTGGGGACTCGATTGAAGTTTAGCACAGCTTATCATACTCAGACAGATGGCCAGTCGGAGAGAACGATCCAAACTCTTGAAGACATGTTGAGAGCTTGCATGTTAGACTTCAAGGGTTCATGGGAGGATCATCTATACTTGGTGGAGTTTTCTTACAATAACAGTTTTCAGGCGACTATTCAGATTGCTCCTTTCGAAGCATTGTATGGTCGCAAGTGTCGTTCACCTGTTTGTTGGGACGATATTGGAGAACGAAGATTGTTGGGACCGGATTTGATCGTGCAGACAGTAGAGAAAATTAACACTATCCGGAATCATATGAAGGCAGCCCAAGATCGGCAGAAGAGTTGGTGTGATACATCGAGAAGACCTCTAGAGTTCGATGTTGGTGATCTGGTATTCTTGAAGATATCACCGACTAGAGGAGTGATTTGTTTTGGGAGTCGATGCAAGCTTAGTCCTTAATTCGTTGGGCCATTGGAGATTTTGGAACGTATTGGAGAAGTGGCGTATCGATTGGCTTTACCGCAATCTTTGGCCAATGTTCATGACGTGTTTCATGTATCTCAACTCCGTAAGTATGTTCGAGATGAAACACACGTGCTGGATCATTCGGAGCTGGCGGTACGAGAAGATTTAACCTTTGAGGAACGACCGATGTCGATTGTGGATCGAAGAGAAAATGTTCTTAAGAACAAGGTTATCCGTCTCGTACTTGTTTCTTGGGGAAATCGCTCGCATAGAGAATCGACTTGGGAACGAGAAGACGAAATCCGACAGAAGTTTCTACACCTATTTTTTTAGTTTCTTGATTGTTTATCCTTTCTTGTTCTTGGAATTTCGAGGACGAAATTCTTTTTGTAGTTGGGTATAATGTAACAACCTAGTTCATTTATACCTATTCCAGTTCTCGTATTTCCCTTAATTGTGGTATTTTCCTGATATATTGTGTTTTGGGTGCGAATGGTATTTTAAATTTTACTTTGCATTCGACCCGACCCACTTGCTTGAACTTGTTTGATTCATATTTATGAATTATCTTGACTTGTTACATAGACACGTGAATTTTCATGAATACTGCATACTGGCATTTTATCTGACATTGCATCTTTTACCAGATAACATTTTAAGTCACATAAAATAATTTAAAATTACATAACATGGCCTGCATGATACCCCAAACCCCGTGGTAGCATCCGCGCATCTTGTTCTCATCCCGTTCAGTGAAACGGACGTGTTTGGATAACTACGCACACGTACCTGCATCCGTTCTTGGGGGTATGCATTTTCGTTACCCGAGCATTCATTTTGAAATTTGGACGTCGCATATATTTTTCAAATTTTAAACCTGAATTTTTAGACCCAACCCGGGCGTGTTTTGGAATATTTTTGTATCCCGCCAAAATTCAAATTTATTAAATATTTAAAATTTATTTAACCATTTAAAATTTTGTTAAACAGTTCAGATTTTATTTAAACTAACTAAAATATTCTATCAATTTTATCCTAACAATATTAACAACTCTCTCTCTCTTCCTATGGACCCCGCTCAGCCTCTCTCCTCTCTCGTCTCTCTCTCTCTCTTCCACTAACAAACAAGATTCTCTCTCCTCACTGTTCTCTCTCTCCTCTCGATCTCTCTCTTCTCTCTATCTCTCTCTCCCTTTCTCTCTCTTCCCCTCCTCTCTCACACCTCTCGCGATTACTGTTCGCACCTCGGATCACGTCACCTCCCCTCGAGTGTGGTCACCTCCCTTCACAAATTTTCCTTCTTCCTTATTTAAACCCCCGAGCCTCCTCAACCCATCCTTATCTCAAACCCTAAAGCTCCCCGCCCTTCACTCAACTCCCTCAAAGCCTCCTCTTCTCCTCCTCCACCATCTTCTCCTCTCACCGAGACCTGGAACAGCCCCGGCACACACCCGAGAACCCATAAAAACCCTGCACCACCTCACCTCGCCGATGACCCCTTCACTTCTCATCTCATCGCCATCTCCATTCCTCCATCTTTCCTCTCCCTCTCCTCTGTGCTTCTTCCTCACCAACCCTGCACACCAAACCACAGCAAACAAACCCACCCCAAACACTAAACCATAGAACACCTACTAATCCAGTGAGCAATCCTTCTTCCTCTCTTCCTCTTTCTTTTCTTTTATTTTCTTTTCTTTCTTGATTCTTGATCTCTGTTTTTCGTAGTTCGCCGGAGCCGGGATCGACGCTGACGATCCAGACGACGTACATTGACTGCGTGATCACCCTCGTGCGTTATTTGGACCCGTTTCGTATACCGTGCGTGCTTTGCGACATTTTGCCGACGTAACGTACCGTACACATTCGTTTCTTGATCCATCTAGGAAAGTTTATCTTGCTACATGCTACATTACTTTATATACACCTATTTTAATAATTATAACACTGGAATTCTAAATCATGCAACCCAAGTTCTCGTTCTACAGTTTTCCGACATCCGTACGTATTATTTTACACCTAGCGCATGCAAACCTATCTTGTTACATACTATATTACAATATACTGCACCCAATGGAATATTTACATCACATATTGCTTAGTTGTACATCCCACATTACCATTTTACAGTTTTACTGATTTCGGATACCCATTTGCATCCATCTCATTTAAAATATATATAACTGCATCCATAGATCACATTAATACATAATACTGTGATATTAACACCCCATGTTTAATAAAGTGCATTTTAATTAGTATTGGAACTATAAATGTAACCCTAATCGATAAGTGTGCATCCATATTTTTGACTTTATATCTATTTGCATACCATATCACATTATTCCATTTTATTGTTATATTAGTACTCCATACTTGACTTTGTGCACCCATACTTATTACAGTTTGATTACGAGCACCCACTTGATACTTGTGCACTACCTGACATGACCTGATACACTGCTACTTGACACGACTTGATACATGTGTACTACCTGACATGATTTGATCCATGTACACCACCTGACATGACCTGATGTACCACAGCTTGACATGTTACATGATCTTGTTACTAATGCCGACAATCTTGACATGTTGTCCCTACGGACATATCTTGTTGTCTATACAGACAAACCTGTACCTGCTTGATCCTGTGTTGGCATTAGTTCCATATTTATCAATACCTGACTTGAACACATAACCTTGGGGGTATGTGGAAATCAAAAGTGTAACTTAAAAGGGTATTACTTGATCCGTGGTCCCGGGGGGTAACGGGACAGAGCCATTCGTGACCCTTACATATTCTTGATCCCGTGGGGTAACGGGACAGAACCACTCTTGGTTCACATATTCCTGATCCGTGGTCCCGGGGAGTAACGGGACAAATCCTTTGAGTTACATGGAGGATTACTCTAATTGATTTCAATAATTTTAGAGTAGATAACCCTATGGCACAGTTTAGACTACTCACTGCACTTCACCTGTATATATTCTGTCCACTGATCTATATTCCTGTTACTGTTACTGTTCATACTCATGCCTGCATGTTTCATCATATCCTGCTTGTTTAGAGTTATTGTTTTTAGGATGTTAATGATTCTTTTGATAAAGTTTATAAACTTTATAGGACGTAAAAAGAGTTTAGGTATTTTCATCATCCATTAACCTACCATAATCCTACGAACCCTAACAAGCGGAGAATTACTCGCGCATGTTGGGAGAAAAAGAGATGGAGAGAGAATTCATAATGAAACTACAAAGAAAATAGAATACAAAAAAGAACTACCTTTATTAATCAACAAAACTCATTACGTTTTGTTTCCTTAGAAAATGATTACAAATACTAGTTTGCTTCTCGATCTCTTCTAAGGAGGTAGATGAACCGTTGATGATCAGCCTGGATGCGTGAGCCGTCTTAGACTTCGTGATCTCGTCGATTTGATGATTTTTCCAAGAGGCTCTCTGTCTTTATTTATAGTCCCAAAGCCAGAAATCTAGCTTCCTAAATTGGAAACCAGCAGTTAAGATCCAACAGATGAAATCTCAGCTTCCAACCCATCTGGCACGCGGCGGATCCGCGGCCAAGAAGGGGGTTTGGCCGCGGATCCGCGGCCAAGTAAAGGGATATTTTGATTTTCTCTTCCGGGCTTTTCTCCTTATGACACGTGGTGATCTCTGGAACCTCTGGAAATTGGAAATCTTTTCTTTGTTTCTGCCAGAATTGATTTCTTAGTTTGCTTTCTTAATTAGGCAGGTTTGCTCTTAACAACTTTGATTTCCTTGATTTTTAGCCCTGAAAAATTCTGCACAATCTCAACAAATAATATTAGTAGTGTTTTGTTTTATTGAGATATTAATTTCACCATTAAGATTTGGTCAATGGTATCTTTGCATATATTTTCCTACCAAATGTTAATTATAATATATCAACACATGAAAAATAGTATTTTTACAGATAAACCCTCATATGTTTCATATATTATAATAAACACCTTTTCTAGTATAGAAATAGTAGGAAAAATGTAATAATAAATGTGCAGTTTTATCAACTGAACACTACCCAGGGTTGGCATTACATTCAGAACAACCTAGGTTGTGGTGGTTCCTGTAATAGGATAAAGAAAATGGTCAGATCATGAATTAAAAATATAAAGATGTAGTGAAATGAATCATACCAAGGCCCAAGAAGGCACAGAGCCTCTCCTCCTCCTCAAACGTCTTGAGGGAAGCCGAGAGAGCCTCTTCAGCAGAAATACTTATTAAGGAAGAGAGCGTTACTAAAGCATAATAAATTCAAGAAAAGGGGGGAGGGGATATATACAGGAGAGTATAAATGAAGTATACCGGACTCCACAATAGAGGCTAACGCCGCCTGTTCATGGGCCAGTCGTTTGGAAGCTTCAATGGCAGACTGAAGATCGGTATAAGTCACAGGCACAACGAACGGACCGACATTGGTGCCATACTCGCACAAGCCCCTGCTATAGGGGGCATGGGGCTCCTTGCCGAATACGACATCAGCAGAAAATAAGGATTTCTTTTTCTTCTGCGAAATGACACCTACAGCCGATGATAAAAGATTTCGCTTAACAGGCTTTCAGACAGCGGGTCCCAATCTCCAAACCAATACCCGATTCCGGAGACACTACGGTTACCGCTATCGCAGGAACATCTGGTCAAGGCTTACTAGGAAAAGCGCGCGGAGCTATAACCGTGGCGATCTCTCTCAAAGAAGGGAGCACAGCTTCCCGTCTCTTCAATGGAACCACTGGATTACTGGCTGGGACAGCATCCTTATGGTCAGGCAGTAGCCGCCTCTCTTCCTTGATGACAGCACCCGTTGTATGTTGATACCAAGAAACGTAAGCATTCAAAGCCTTTAGAATATAACTCGGCTCGCTGATAAGGAAATGGGACCCCGTATTTAACCGCATGAAATGATGCTCCGCATTGCGAATGCCCTCTTCTATAGCAACCGGATCAATCAGGAATGTCTCGAGAGGAACACCTTGGTTGTAACCCGATTGCCGTGCAAAGCGATGTGGGTTATACCTCATAAACAGCACCGAGGCGTTCTGTCTAAATACCATAAAACCTGGCCTAACAGAATATAGGTGTACAACCTCTCGAGCCCTCAACACAGAAGCCTCGTCCTTGAAAACATCTTGCAACGGTTGGATCACATTGGAAGATTCTTTGTCGATGGTCATGACTTTATCAACAAAGGTCATGCTGTCCCCAACCATGCATGGGCGAAGGAGCAATCGCCGAACCTCCCGCTGTGTTGGGTCTGGAGCAAAAGCGTCGACTAGGAGCATGACCCGGGGAAAATTGTAGCCTTCATAAAATCGGGGTCGTTTATGAACACCGAAAGCACCCAGCACGTGCATCTCGATCCATGAGGTGAAGTAGTGCAATGGGAGATTTATGGGCTTTACTCCCGACTGAGTAGTGTCGGCTGCTAAGCTCAGGCCATGATATAAATGAGCCAGTCCCGCGACCCCAATGGCCATGTGCGTCCCTGCGGCGATGCGATGAGCTGGATAAAAGGCAGAGGGTCTCATATAGTGGGGGTGCATCGGAAGCGCAAACCAACTCAGCCATAAGCCGATAAACCCAATGAAAAACGTCTCCTCGTCAATGTCCAGAGCGGCAATCTCTGCGAAGGGGACGACTGGAGTATCCGGAATAAAGAAGTTCTTCAGATCTGCCTTCGCGGTCGGTAAGTTGTCCGAACCAAATCCGAACGGGTCGTCGAGTTTGGCGAACTTCACGGCTTGTTTAGATAGAGCCCTAAACGAAAAAAGCGGGCGATGAAATCTGCAAAGCTTACTCCATGCCCACCAGACTCTAGGAATAAGCTCCCGTACATGTTCAACACCTTAATCAAGCTCGGGAACTGATGTTGAACAGCATTCTCCGGAGCAAGACCCATTACCACTGATTTAGTGGCAAAGATATACTCGTCAGGGGGAAGTATCTCCTCATAATGTTCCTCTCTGAAAGGTAATCCGGATATCTCTGCAAACTACTCCAATAAGATTGAAACCTCCTGATCCGATAAAAGAAAGGTGTGGGTCGGGATGTTCCATTGTTCCAGGAAAGATTTGACCAACCACACATGAGGAGTGTGGTAGTGAAAGAGGGATGCATAGATCGCAGGGCACAACCCGGTCTTTAATAGCAGCGATTTCTTAGCTGACAGGATATTTCGGGCCCACTGTAGATAGCCACCCGAATGACGGGGAGTCATTCCTATCATGTAAACTTGCCTCCAAGGCCGAGGCTCTCCTTAGAATATGCGTCGCCCTAAAATGTCTAAGGCCATCGGCAGCTGCACTGGTATTGATGCCATAAAAGGCTGAAGACGACCTTCCGAGGTCCAGTTGACCTCTTCTACTGCGTAAGTTACCTGAGGTGGGTCAACATAATGGATCGCGGGGATCGGTTCCGAAGGAGATGCGCAAGTAAAACTGCGCCGACCCCGGATAATATGACTGTACCATGACCCACACAGATGAAGAGACTTTTGCTTTGGGTCATAGTCCTGAATACGTGGGAAGACTTCCCGATCTGAGGGTGCGTCGGTAAAAGCACTCTCCGAGCGAACGAAAGGGGAGGAGGAATCGGAAGCCATAGTACCTGCACAAAAAAAGGGAAGGGGTTAATTATTGACACAATGTTCGAGATTTTAACATTCTTTTAAACCTAAAATTATACTGCATCACGGTTCAAAGAGAAAGGGACAAGGGGCCCAACAAAATCAAGGTGACATCCCATCAATGATGAGGCAATCACTCATTGAAAGAATCCAAAAGTATTCTCATTTAATAAGAAAATCACATTGAACTTTGGAGTTAAACTCCTTCGAGAAATGTGTTCTGCAAACAGATTTCAAATCTGCAAGGAAAAAAGAAACGGAATAAAATTCCCAAAAGAATATCTTTAAAAGAAATCATTCTCAGAGCCAAGCTCTGTAGAACAATGGGATAAAATCCAAGAAATCCGCTCGGGACATGGAATTAAATTCCAAACAGCCTTCAAAAATCAAGGTTAGTAATAGGGTAAAACCCTAAAAGAACTTTAAGACCTATGGTCTACTCAAGTAAAAGTTGTAGATTTCTAAGAAATCATTACAAGAGAAGGGCAAAGCTCTGTTAAAAACACCATAGAACATGAAGAGATTCTTTCAACAGTTTATTCAGGAGTTAAATCATGGTTATGACTCTTACGAATTTTGATAAGGTTTTAACTCCAAGAGGAGTTTCTTTGAACAGAAATCTGAGCTCTGGAAAGATAATTAAATTCTCAGGGAAGGAAGAACACTTAAGAAGATGAACAGCAGTCATCTCAAGGGCCAAGGACTTATTTATAAAACATAAGAAGACGGTTCAACTTCCCAGAAGATCGGACGGTGGAAAAGGTGCCACCGCTGCACTCACGTGTGAGCCACATGAGCATAATGGTGGGGGGGTGTTACGCCTCGCTTCCCGACGTACAGGGAGGAGACGCGGAGAGGCCCGCTACGTATTTACTCAGAAGTAAACACACTAAGCGTAACTAAGCAATATAAAGTAAAGTACACAAGAGAAAGGAATGTAAATGAACAACAACTTTATTTATTAAACATTCTTTTACAGATAGAACTGAAATGTAAATACATGTGTAGAAAGCGATGCCTAAACAATGGCATAACTAAAATGAAAATAAATATGTACAAGCGTCTAAAGCTCCGGGTCAAAAGCAAACTGCTCCAAATCCTCAGCACTGGGCTCGGTCTCTAATGCGTCTGAATCACCTGACAATATTCCAAAGAAAGAAGAAAGGGATGTCGTCAGCGAACAATCTCTCGGTAAGTCCCAAAGATGAGTAGAGATAGAATAGACAGAAAGAGAATAAGACTAATAATGTTTGATTATATTGTTAACGTAGTTATTTGTAGCTTGGTACAGAATATGCCAGTATATATAAGAGGAGTCCCACTATTCCGGAGACTAAGGTATACAGAGCACAAGGAACCGTTCAGGCACGGCACAACGGCAATGGATATTCAGGTTAGGTGTATTAAGTTTACAGTCTCGTGCCACTTCTAACACATTCCATACCAATCTACCCCATATAAACCCCATGATGTATTTTGTATTGATTGCATTATTTTGTTATATAGATGGATGACTTGCCGAAACCATGATATCAGTAAACAGAATAGATATAAATGGAGAGTCATGAAGACGGGTATATCCATGGTTCGGTTCAATCAATATATATTGAATAGATGGAATCATGGATTCGAGTTGTATTGTAATTTATACTTGAATCATATTCAAGTCAGATTTATTAGATTGAGACTCAATCTGAGCCAGATACTTTGAAAAGAACTTGAAATCCTGAATTACTTTTGATGTTATCGGTAACTGCTGCACATGGACGGCGGGATTTGTGTCTTTTTCCAAGACAATTACCGTGTTGATAACACCGTTTGTTAGATTGTCTACCTTAGATAGGCAAGTACCCATATTCTTCGGCTCCCTGAGACTCAAGAGAATTGGTCCCGCTTAAATCTATATTCACTAGGGTCTTTATTGTAATTTAGCATAACTTGAGGGGGTTTATGTAAAATAGTTTTTGATATGTTTTCAAAATACACCTCAAGTATTTAATTATCGTCTTTAGGTTTTCATAGATGTATATTTTATAAAAGTGAAATTTCTAGTGAGTAGAACCTAGTTTTCATAGTATATGGTATTTTATTGAAATATTGGAATTGTTTTGTATTTGGATGGTATTTTCATGTAATGGTAATTCGTTTGATTTAGAAAACTTGGAATATTTATATAATATAATTAAAATAGATATTTTGATAATAAATATATATATATATATATTTAATAAAAATAAATTTTATTTATTTTTGTAAAAATCTCATTTTCTAAGAAAAATGCATTAAAATTCCATCGAGATCGAATGCTCCTTTCGGAGGTCTGCATCTCGCTCTAGTAGGCCCGAGGATGTGCGATAACATGCACTATCCCAAACCGGTCCCCAAAAGTGGATTGCAGAGACGCAATTGTAAGAAATTGATTAATACACTTTTTAAAGAAATGGTTTTGTAAGTTGATGGTATTTATTTGTAATGTCGTATAATCCCATAACAAATGTCCCAAACTTTCATCGTGCTATGTCAAAGATGTGTGTTGTGATGAGGTAAGTCATTACCTCATGAGTTATCTAAAAGTAATACAAATATTATGTTGATTTATGTCTAAACTAAAGTATATGGTATTTTACCGTAAAAATACGATAAAAGTTGCATAAAATATTCTTTTGAGATGAAACTTGTTTTAATGTGTTTTTTAATGTTTGTTAAACATTATATGAGAGTATGGTATTTTATTGATTAAGAAAAATACAATTTTAAAGAAAAACCGAATCGGAAGTCGGATTAACTCTGCTTCCATCGGGTTTTAGAAATGAAACTTTTTAGAATAGAAGAAGAGAGGGGGAGAGGCGACTTACTGGCTAGAGAACAAGATGACAGAGAGTGGAAGCTAAGGAAGGTGTCGAGGCATCGTTTCGTCGCCAGAATCTTCTCGGAATTTCGCCGGAACTTCACCCTTTGCTAACTCCACTTGCACACTATAAAGACTTAAGAATTTTTTGAGAGTTTTGGCAGGGAATTTCTGAGTGAGGATGGGTGAAATGGAGTATGGTATTTATAGAAAAAAATTAGGGTTTAGAGGGTTAAAGAATGCATTAAAAATTGGATTAAAGGGTATTTTATTGTTCTCTGGATGAATGCAGAGTAAAAAAACAACATGGGGGTAGTGAGGTAGGCCAAGGGGTGCTCGGGCAAAAATCTTAAGGCATTACCTACGGGGGGAATCGGTGGTACCGGGTTTTTTCTGTGTTTTCGCCGGTCGAAATCCGGTGGAATGGGGTTGGATTTGTGCCATGTGTCCCCGTCGCCTCATATACCCTCGTGCACATGTTTATTTATTCTATAACTTATCATATTACGTGTAGTGCACGTACAAATCCTTAGGCTTCTAAAAGATTAAAAGAAAATTAAATAAAAATATAATGTGACTGATAGGATTCGAACACAGGGGCTACGTCATAGCAATGCAAGGCTTTACCAATGAGCTAAAAGTGCTTTCTTGCTTTTCAAAGTAAAACAAATACTTATAGTGTACATAGGATTGCAAATACTCCATTTGTACATTAACTTTTAAACAATTTTCTGTACATTGAAATTGGAGTTATTACAATCTACCCTCCTTACACAAATTTCGTCCTCGAAATTTACAATTATTTTAAAGGACTAGTTTACAAATAAATGAGGGTATCTTGCATGCATGTCGTCCTCATATTCCCATGTCGATTTTCCTGGTGAATCTTTTCTCCACATCACTCAAACCGAGTTGACTTTCTTGATCCGAAGTGACTTCACCTTTCTATCCAGGATCTTAACAGGTTGTTGCTCACAAGATAAATCTGGCTGTACAGTGAGCTCGGAGTGATCAAGAATATGGCTTGGGTCACTCACATACCTTCTGAGTTAGGATATGTGGAACACATTGTGCACTCCTTCCAATGAAGGTGGAAGTGCCAAGCGATATGCCACTTCACCGACTCATTCGAGTATGTCGAACGGTCCAATAAACTTCGGACTTAGATTACCCCATCTTCTAAAACGAATCACTCCACGGTTCAGAGATATCTTCAGAAATACATATTCTCCCAGTTGAAACTCTATGTGACGGTGCTTTGCATCAGCCCGATACTTCTGTCGATCATGGGCTATGCACATTCTTTCCCCGATAGTACGAACCACGTCGATAATTGCTACTATCATCTCAGGTCCAAGGAGTTCTCTATCTCCGATGTCATCCCAACTTAATAGCACTCGAAACTTCCTTCCATATAGTGCTGCAAAAGGTGTCATTCCTATACTTGCTTGGTAGCTGTTGTTGTATGAAAACTCAACAAGATGTAGGTGATCTTCCCACAATCCTCCGAAGTCTAGCATACACGCTCTTAGTATATCTTCTAAGATCTGAATTGTTTGCTCAGACAGACCATCTGTTTGTGGATGATAAGCTGTGCTGAAGTTCAGACTTGTTCCCAAGCTAGCTTGCAGTCTTTGACAAAATTGCGATCGAAATCTAGTGTCACGATCGGAGACAATGCAAACCGGTACTCCATGTAATCTCACGATTTTCTGCATGAGTTCATGGGTATCAGAGATATTACATATTTGAAGAGATAAATCTTACTTAGATTCATACTTACTTCCATGTACTTCTTTGCTAGTGTCTCACTAGATTGGCCAACTTGAAATGGGATGAAGCGAGCCGACTTTGTGAGTCGATCCACAATAACCCATACTGCATCGTTACCTTTCGTGCTGCGAGGAAGTGCAATCACGAAATCCATTATGATGTGTTGCCACTTCCATTCTGGGATAGGTAACGGTTGAAGTAAACCAACAATCCTGTGATATTCAGCTTTTACTTGCTGACACACCAAGTATTTAGCGACACTTCTGGCTACTTCACGCTTCATTCCATGCCACAGTAATTCTGACGCGGATCCTTGTACATCTTTGTACCTCCAGGGTGTACTGAATAAGGAGAGCTGTGAGTTTCGCTCATCAACTCTTCTCACACAGAATCTTTTGGTACACACAATCTACTGCCGTATCTCAAAGATGCGTCTTCATGGATGATGAAGTCTGTTTGTAGTCCACTTTCTACTTGTTCTCTGATCTTTTGCAATATAGCATCAGTTGCTTGAGCTGCTTTGATCTGATTGACAATGATAGATTGAACTTTTAAGTTCATCAAACTTGAAGCGTTACCTGGCATGACTACTTCAATCTCTAGCTAATGCAAATCTTGTTGAAGCTTCTACTGTGCGGTGAGATTCAATGCTAATGGTTGGAGACTAAGGGCATCAGGTACTACATTCACCTTCCCTGGATGATATTGTAGGTTGATGTTGAAGTCCACCATAAGTTCTAACCATCTTCTCTACCGCATATTCAACTCTTTATGAGTAAATACATATTTTAGACTTTTGTGGTCCATGTATATGTCCACTCGTTCACCAAGAAGATAATGGCGCCAAATCTTAAGAGCAAAAATAACGACCGCCAATTCCAAATTATGCGTCGGATAGTTGCGCTCATGAATCTCCAGCTGTCTCGAAGCATAAGCTACCACTTTACCATGCTGATGTAGAACACATCCTAATCCCCTACCAGATACATCACAATGCATTTCAAAACCTTCAGATTAGTCCGGTATAACGAGAATAGGTGTCGATGTCTATCTTGACTTGAGTTATACGAAAGTTCGCTCGCATGCTTCTGACCACACGAATTCTTCATCTTTACGTGTGAGCTTGGTCAGGAGTGTTGCAATCTTCAAAAATCCTTCAATGAACCTTCCATAATATCCTGCTAAACCCAAGAAATTTCGAATGTCCTTCACTGACTTCGGTGTTGGCCATCCGCTTACTGCTGATACTTTAACTAGATCTACAGAGATTCCATCATCTGATACAATATGTCCGAGAAAACCGAGTTGATCAAGCCAAAACTCGCACTTGCTGTACTTGGTGTAGAGTTGATGTTGTCATAGAGTTTCCAGAACAATTCGTAGGTGCTCGGCATGTTCTTTCTGACTCTTAGAATACACCAGGATGTCGTCGATGAAGATGACAACAAACCTGTCTAGGTACTCTCGGAAAACTTGATTCATTAGGTTCATGAATATAGCTGGTGCGTTAGTCACTCCAAATGGTATCACAAGAAATTCGTAATGTCCATAGCGAGTTCTGAATGCCGTTTTATGGATATCAGATTCTTTGACCTTCACCTGATGATAACCCGAACGAAGATCTAACTTGGAGAAAACGCAAGATCCGCTTAGCTGATCGAACATCTCATCGATACGCGGAAGTGGATACTTGTTCTTTATAGTTACATCGTTCAAGACTTTATAATCAATGCACATTCGATATGAACATTCCTTCTTCTTCACAAGTAGAACCGGAGATCCCCAACTTGAAGTGCTGGGACGAATCCATCCTTTCGCCAATAATTCGTCCAACTGAGTACGGACCTCCTTCAAACCTTCAGGACTTAGGCAATATGGTGCTTTGATCACCAGTTGTGCTCCAGGTATTAAATCAATGCTGAATTCAAGAGCTAGATCGGGAGGAAAACATGATATGTCTTCAGGAAATACATCGTCGAACTCTCGAACTATCTCTGGCTTCGATCCTTCCTCCGCTTGATGTGTTGCAATCACTGCCTTCTTCAGTTTTGCCTTGTATGTGCTTGGCTCTAGAGTACGATCTCCACTTTTGAAATAAAAGACCGGATGTTCTGGAATCTCGAACATTACCCTCCTTTGACGACAGTCGATGGTAGCGTAAAAAGTTCCGAGCCAATCCATACCCAAAACGACATCGAAATTCGGTATGTCCAGTACCTTAAAGTCAGCATAGAATTCTCTGCTTCAAACGACCACTGGACACAGATCGTATCCCATTACTGCCTTTAGAACGCCGTTCCCTGAACTAACATTCCAGCTGGATACGAGAGGTTTGACTGGAATCGCATGAGTTCGGACAAACCATTGCGACAAAAAGCAATGAGATACTCCAGTATCGAAGAGTACTAGTGCAGGAAGTGAGGCGACTAAGATTGTACCTAAGTTATGTGGGATAGGTTTTAGGTATAAGAAAAAGTATATAGACATGTATATAGACTGAAAGAAAGTTTGAAAGGGAAGTGTTACCAGTAATGGCCTGGATTCTTCCACAGTCATTGTGAAAGTCTGGCACCTCGGTATATTCCTCCTTGCTGGAGGAGCATTCCTCTGCCCATTCCTTTGTACTTGAGGTACGTTCCATTAGGCTTGATGGAACTGACGAGGATGAGGTGCAGTCGGTCCACGAGGAGGTGGAGCAGGTAGAGCAAGTCGTGGAGCAGGTGTCTGGATGGCTGGGCGCTGTTGATAAGTGATTGCTGGCCTGGGTGCAGCATTTGGGTTGTGTCTACAAGGATAAGACCCAATATCATAAGTAGCTGAGCCGCAGACTAAGCAAAGGCGATTTGCACACCGACAATCCTTCGCCAGATGTCCATCCCTCCTGCAGTAGGTACAAAAGGCTGGGTTGGGCCGGTTGCTCGGTACTGCCGATCTCCTGGGCACAAATTGTAGCCTTGAAGAGGCTCCTCCTGCCATCTGAATGGTAGGGCACTTCATCCCGGCAGATTGAAGTTGTCCCTCAGCTTCACCACTGTCTCATATCGGCGAGCAGCTTTCAGGGCCATCTCATGGGTTGGAAAATCCCCTGTAACTAAAACAGCTTGGATTTCCGAATCTAACCCTTGCTAAAATCGTCGGGACCTGATCTCAGCAGTCGTTATCAAATGTGCCATGAACCTGATAAGTTCTTGTGTTAGCTATGAAATATGTGATAATTGAAAATCAAATATTGAGACATATTTTACCTACTGAGCTTGGTAAACTCAGTATCTTACTCATCTACGGACTTGGTCCACATAAAACCCTGTTATAAATGGATAAATTGCTACTCCATGTCGAATTGGGCAGTCTCAGGGAAGAATTTCGCGTCGAACATATCGCGAAAAGTCCTCTATTTGATCGTTTGGTCAAGATGGGTTTCTTCCGCCTTCCGCCAGACTCGGGCATTGTCGGTGAGCTGTAGCTTCGCAACTCGAACTCAAGCGATCTCTGGCACTTGTACCGCTGCCAGATCATCCTCAATGCTTTGAGCCCATTCCTCATCTTTTAAAGGGATCTCTTTTCCCGAGAATTGCTTAGGGTGCAAAGACCGGAATTGCTTTACCCCAGGTGCTTCCGCTTCTGAACGGTTCATCAAAATAGCAGTCTGCTGCTATTGTCCATTCAGAAGGTTGCGGATCGCCTCAAGCAGTACCGTCTGCTCATTGATCGGAGTAGCGACGGTAGGTGTAAGCGATAGAGGTGGTGGAGTGTTGTTGAAGTTGGTGCTGGTGTTGTTTGGAGAATCCATAACATTGAAAAAAAATTGGGTTAGGACAGATTCAAATATATGAAATTGTAAGATTCAAGAAATATGTAAAGAATGTTTTTAGTTGCTGATTCTTGTGTTATATTGCTTAGGACTTCATGTAAATTGGACCCACATGTCCATGCATAACTGACTTGTATGTCCATACAGAGCTGACCTGTATGGGCCACTAACAAAACCTATCACGCCCCGCTTCTCGATGTAAGAGGAGGAGACGCGGCGATGCCCGCTACATATTTACTCAGAAGTAAACACATTAAGCGTAACTAAGCAATATAAAGTAAAGTATACAAGAGACAGGAATGTAAATGAACAATAACTTTATTTATTAAACATTCTTTTACAGGTAGAACTGAAATGTAAATACATGACTATAAAGTGATGCCTAAACAATGGCATAAATGAAATGAAAATAAATATGTGCAAGCGTCTAAAGCACCGGGTAAAAAGCAAACTGCTCCAAATCCTTAGCACTGGGCTCGGTATCTAATGCGTCCAAATCACCTGAAAACACTCTAAAGAAAGAAGAAAGGAATGTCGTCAGCGAACAATCGCTCGGTAAGTCCCAAAGATGAGTAGAGATAGAATACACAGAAAGAGAATAAGACTAGTAATGTTTGATTATATTGTTAACGTAGTTGGTTGTGGCTTAGTACAGAACATGCCAGTGTATACAAGAGGAGTCCCACTATTCCAGAGACTAAGGTATACAGAGCACAAGGAACCATTCAACCACGGTACAACGGCATTGGATATTCAGGTTATATGTATTAAGGTTACAGGATGGTGCCACTTCTAACACATTCCGTACCAATCTACCCCTTATAAACCCCGCGATGTCTTTTGTATTGATTTTATTGTTTTGTTATACAGATGGATAACTTGCCGAAACCATGATATCAGTAAACAGAATGGATATAAATGGCGAGTCATGTAGACGGGGTATATCCATGGTTCGGTTCGGTCAATATAGATTGAATAGACGGATTCATAAATTCATGTTGTATTGTAATTTATACTTGAATCATATTCAAGTCAGATTGATTAGATTGAGACTCAGTCTGATTCAGATACTTTGAAAAGAACTTGAAATCCTGAATTAGTTTTGATATTATCGGTAACTGCTGTACATGGACGACAAGGTTTGTGTCTTTTTCCAAGACAATTAATGTATTGATAACACCGTTTGTTAGATTTTCTATCTTAGATAGGCAAACACCCATATTCTCCGGCTCCCTGAGGCTCAAGAGAATTGGTCCCGCTTAAACCTATATTTACTAGGGTCCTTATTGTAATTTAGTATAACTTGAGGGGTTTTATGTAAAAATAGTTTTTGATATATTTTCAAAATACACCTCAAGTATTTAAATATAGTCTTTAGGATTTTCATGGATGTATATTTTATAAAAATGAAATTTCTAGTGAGTAGAACCTAGTTTTCATAGTATATGGTATTTTATTGAAATATTCGAATTGTTTTATATTTGGATGGTATTTTCATGCAATGGTGATTCCTTTGATTTTGAAAAATTGGAATATTTATATAATATAATTAAAATAGATATTTTGATAATATATATATATTTAATAAAAATAAATTTTATTTATTTTTGTAAAAATCATTTTCTAAAGAAAAACGCATTAAAATTCTATCGAGATTGAATGCTCCTTTCGGAAGTCTGTATCTCGCTCTACTAGGCCCGAGGATGTGTGATAACCCGCACCATCCCGAACGGGTCCCCAAAAGTGGGTTGTAGAGGCGCAATTGCAAGGAATTGATAAACACACTTTTTAAAGAAATGGTTTTGCAAGTTGATGGTATTTATTTGTAATGTCGTATTATCCCATAACAAATGTCCCAAAATTTCATCGTGCTATGTCAAAGATGTGTGTTGTGAGGAGCTTGGTCATTACTTTGTGAGTTATCTAAAGGTAATACAAGTATTTTGTTGATTTATCTCGAAACTAAAGTATGTGGTATTTTACCGTAAACATACGATAAAAGTTGCATAAAATTTTCTTTTGAGATGAAACTTGTTTTAATGTGTTTGTTAATGTTTGTTAAACATTATTTGAGAGTATGGTATTTTATTGATTAATAAAAATACAATTTTAAAGAAAAACCGAATCGGAAGTCGGATTAACTCCGCTTCCGTCGGGTTTTAGAAATGAAACTTTTTAGAATAGAAGAAGAGAGTTCCGCTACATACTCACATACCGTCTCGAGGAGTCATACCAGTTCACAGGCAGGAACGACACAGATGAAGCGTCCATTCGTGCCCCAGCATCGCCCCCAGAGTAAGAACTTAGTTTGCGGCTATTGCAACAGGGATGGGCACATCCAGAAGGACTGTCGCCGCACCAAGGGACAGTGTTTGATTTTTTGATCCAGCCAACATCGAAGTCAATGGCCGAGATCAGAAGCTTTCTGGGACTGGCAGGGTATTATCGGCGGTTCGTCTAAGACTTTTCAAGAATCGCTGAACTTTTGACGAGGCTGACGCGGAAGGATGTACCGTTTATGTGGACAGAGGAGTGTACTCGGGCATTTGAGACCCTGAAGCAGAAGTTAACCACGGCGCCCATTCTTACAGTGCCAGATGATTCCGGCAGTTTGGTGATACATAGTGATGCCTCAGGAAAGGGCTTAGGCTGTGTTCTGATGCAGCACGGTCGGGTGGTTTCTTACGCCTGACGACAGCTGAGAAATCACGAGAGGAACTACCCTACGCATGACTTGAAGTTAGCCGCAGTGGTTTTTGCATTGAAGATCTAGAGGCATTACCTGTTGGGCGAGAAGGTGGAGGTGTACACGGATCACAAGAGTCTGAAGTACGTCTTCACTCAGAAAGAACTAAATATGAGGCAGCGCCGATGGCTAGAACTGATGACAGATTACGACTTGGACCTTCAGTATCATCCGGAAAAAGTAAATGTTGTACCCGATGCACTCAGTCGAAAGCCAGCAGTCATGATGTTGACCAGTCAGAGGAGCATCATTGAGGATTTTCAGAGAATCGAGCTTGAAGTCGTTACACCGAGCGCAATCAGGCAGTTTTGGCAACTACAGGTGCAGCCCTCTCTTATGGATCGCATCAAGGCTGCGCAAGAGGATGATCCTCGATTGCAAAAGTTCAGAGCGCAGGTAGAAGCCGGGCTGAGAACGGACTTACTCATACATGAAGACGGTTCTCTGAGATTCGGTAGCAGGCTCTGCGTACCCAAAGGGGATGTTCGAGAAGAGGTACTAGCTGAGGCTCATAGTTCAGCTTATTCTGTGCATCCAGGAGGCACGAAGATGTATCGAGATCTAAAGCAGCACTTTTGGTGGAACGGGATGAAGCGAGAAATTGCGCGGTTTGTATCCAGGTGCTTGGTATGCCAGCAAGTGAAGGCGGAACATCAGAGGACATCGGGACTGTTACAACCGCTTCTGATACCAGAATGGAAGTGAGAGCACATTACTATGGATTTCGTAACGGCCTTACCACAGATTCCTAGGGGCAACAACGCAGTTTGGGTTATCGTCGACCGCCTCACAAAAGCTGCACACTTCTTACCCTTCCGAGTAGGACAGTCGACAGAGTCACTTGCGGAGAGATACATGCAGGAGATAGTGCGACTTCACGGAGTTCCGTTCAGCATTGTGTCAGATCGAGACACCAGATTTGTTTCACACTTTTGGAGGAGCTTACAGGAGAGTCTGGGTACCCGCCTCAAGTTCAGTACAGCTTATCATCCACAGACGGACGGACAATCCGAGCGTACGATTCAGACACTCGGGGATATGCTGAGAGCTTGCATGCTGGACTTCCAGGGTTCCTGGGAAGATCATCTGCATCTAGTCGAGTTTTCTTATAACAACAGTTACCAGGCTAGCATCCAGATGGCTCCTTTCAAAGCACTTTACGGGCGTAAGTGTCAATCCCCAGTATGTTGGGATGATGTGGGCGAACGAAGATTACTGGGTCCCGAGCTCATTGTTCAGACATTCAACAAGGCCCAAATGATCAGGCAACGCATTAAGACTGCTCAGGATCGACAGAAAAGTTGGGCGGATGCCAGCAGGAGAGCACTATAATTTGAAGTCGGATATCATGTATTCCTGAAGATTTCCCATACCCGCGGAGTTATCAGGGTTGGAGGTCGTGGGAAACTCAGTCCCCATTTCATCGGACCTTTTGAGGTGCTAGAGCGAGTAAGAGAGGTGGCCTATCGACTTGCCTTGCCTCCATCGCTAGCTGGTGCGCACAATACCTTCCACATATCTCGGTTACGGCATTATGTTCAGGATGAGAGCCATGTTCTGGACCATTCGGAGTTAACTTTGGGCACTGACCTGTCTTACGAGGAGCAGCCCACCACTATCCTCAACCGCAGAGAGAAAGTGCTGAAGAATAAAGTCATTTCGTTAGTCCAAATGTCTTGGGGCGGTCGTTCCCCAGGAGAATCTACCTGGGAACGTGAGGAAGATATCCGTGCACGTTTTCCACATCTATTTGTTTAGTGTTGTTGTTTCGTTGTCTCTTTTTAAATTTCGAGGACGAAATTTTTGTATGGAGGGTATGATGTAAATTCCCAGTTCAGTAAATAAAATTTTCCCATACTTCTCCAAGTCCCCTTGAATGTTTTCTATTTTTCTCCGCATTTTTGAGATGCTTAGGTTACATATAATAAAAAAAATTCTCTAAACAAAACAAACAATAAAGCCCAAAATAAAAACTAAATAAATAAATAAACCCAACTCCCGGCCCAACCCCTTTTCCAAGCCCATACCTTCCCAACGCCCGACCCGGCTCGTGCCCAAACCCGAACCGCTCCCTCTCTTCCCCACTCGTCCCTTCGTTTCCCGCTCTTTTTCACCACGCCCCCACGTCGTCGCCGCTCACCCCACGCCCCATTCCTCATTGCCCCACGACCCCACGCCTCTAACCGTGACCTCACGCGTGCCCACTCCCCCCCTCTCGACCTCATCTCCCTCTCCTCCCCATGCAAAGCTGAGACCTCATTCTCACTACCTTCCCCTGCACCCCTGCATCCTCCTTGACCCTTCACTGCTCGCCGACCACTCTCCCCAACATCCTCGCCTCCTTCGCCTCCTCTCACCGCCACTCCTCACACCCCCCTACAACTCCACGACACCTCAACCCACCACCTCCGTGCACCCGCTGAGCTCCCCTCAACGATGACACGCCGACGAACCTCTTCCCTCCTCCTCATCGCCGTCGGCATCTCCCTCTGCATCACTTGAGCTCGACGTTGCAGCCACTCGAGTTCCTCAACCATCCTCGACGCCAACAAAGCCATCCCCCGAGCAACTCCGACGACGATACCCAACACCCCTCACCACCTCACGCCGACGAACTCGCCGAACTCCTCCTCTGTCGCTCACGACAGACCATCACCACTCGCAACTGCCAAAGCCCCAGCAACTCAAGCCTCCGCTGCCAAGAACCCAAGCTCGAGTCGAGGCCGCGAATCCTAGCCGCACCGTTCGTGGTGCGATCTTGTCATTGCTGCTGCCGTGCGTTGTCAATGCGTCATCAGGCAAGTACCCTGCTTACTCCATGCTAATTCTATCTATTACATTTCTAGATAACAATAAATACAGTATATACTTTACTTGCGAATCAATAATTTGTACGTGTTCGATGCCAAACCCGAGGAGAAAAACCCTGTTAAATTGACGGAAACTGATCACATAAGTTGGCACGTATAGTAATGAACATAGTGTATTATTTTGGCTGAAAAATACAGTCGTTACTGACGTGATCGATCATCCCCATTTACGCCCGTTAAAACTGAAATTTTCCGCGTCTGAAACTTGTAAAAATCACAACTAATTGATTATAAATTATAATGTTGTGTTAGAGGGCTCAAATCGAAGCCGACTCGACGACCTAGAACCCCATAAGAGTTTTAATTTGTTTCTATGCAAACAGGATGACAGAAACTGGTTCGGAGTGCGGCTCTGGACTGCAGTCCAGAGCAGCACTGCTGTTAATTCTCATCTTGTAACGCTTACCCTCTACTTCTTGAACATGTTATATTGCAGAACCCTATACCATAGCGAATATGAAACAGTTATCTAACTAATGAAAGTGATTTCATCCCTTTTCACTATCTTTTACTATTTAAACTGTATTTTAGATTAACAGGACATATAGCAGTCCCAAATAGGGACAGAACTTATACCCCATTGTTGTACAGTACATAACTTCTAACGTAAATGCGCGATTGAGAATACGTCAGATGAGTTGGAAACCCTATTGATAAAGCTAAATTTCATTCAACTATAGCATCGCCTAATTTTGATCCCAACAGGGTGAAAATTGTGTTGTGAAATGGACATTCAGTTCAGGAACTGAATTTCCAGCAGCGAACACTTAAGATGAAACGGCTGTAACTTGCAAACCCGAAATCCGATTAACGTGAAATTAATTTTGTTGAACTGCCGACTGAGTTTACTTGCTATCGCCTTTGTATCGTTTCACTGAATTTGAATGTACGATTTAAGGAAATTTTTATAAGTTCATAAGATGCATGATAGCTCGTATTACACATGATTTGTTAACTGCATAAATGCACATGTTTTACCCGACTGCCATACTTCTAGTGATAGTGCGCATTATTATTCAGGGTACAATGCATTGTCATACGTGAATGGTATCGGTTTAGTAGTGTCAAGTACGCCAGTGAAAAGTGAATGATTCGTGACAGTGAACAATGCAGTGAACGGTGACTAAAACCGTGTTATTGGTGCGTACTTGTACACGACTAGACCATACTCATGAATAATGTAAACCTGGGGAAAAGGGGGAAATCGAAGTGGAAAGAGAATTGTATTTAGCGAGGACAGTGATTTAGAGGATGATCATTCGAACAGCGACTCTTATATATATATTAGGTTGGGCCTAGCGGTCTGGCTGACAGGGTTATATCCCGGGTGATAGCAAGCCATAGTCTCGGGTATGTACGAGACCCTTGTTAAACATGATCCGCCTTTCCACAACTCGATTTCAAAGGTGACTTAGAGACTGATAAGGACACAGATCATACATTGCATCAGTTAGTGGCATATTGACTACCTGCATTTTATCTCCACTGCTATTACTTTCTTTTCTTGTTTCTTGTCACTATTATAATATTGCTATTACATCGCTCTGACGACCTGAGTATGCATGCTCAGATCTCGAGGAAGAACCAGTACAGGAGTCAGACTTGCCCTTCGAGCTTGCAGAGATTTAGTCGGGAGTACCTCCATTACCTTTACTGCTTTCCCTAAAGAAACCTTGTATTCGCACTTGGTTAGTTGTTCTTTTCCTTATTCTATTGTAAATTGTGAACAATGAAAGTTGATGTAATAATTTAGTGATGTATTTCCTTTACTTCTGTGCTTTGTTTACTGATTACCATGTAATGCTAGAAGCCGAAGTGTGACTACGGCGGGATTATTCCTTGACCGTAGGAGCATGGCTGGCCTAGTCATCCTTCGTTTTCCGTATTTTACAAAGCGGGGCGTGACAAGGGGAGAGGGGGCTTACTGGATAGAGAATAAGAGGAGAGAGAGAGGAAGCTAAGGAAGGTGTCGGGGCGTAGTTTCGTCGCCGGAATCTCCTCGGAACATCGCCGGAACTTCACCCTTTACCAATTCCACTTGCACACTGTAAGGACTTGAAAATTTTTTGAGAGTTTTGGCAGGGAATTTCTGAGTGAGGATGGGTGAAATGCAGTGTGGTATTTATAGAAAAAATTAAGGTTTAGAGAGTTAAAGAATTCATTAAAATTTGCATTAAAAATTGTTTTAAAGGGTATTTTATTGTTCTCAGGATGAATGCAGAATAAACAAACAATATGGGGGTTGTGAGGTAAGCCAAGGGGTGCTCGGGCAAAAATCTCAAGGAATAACTTACGGGGGGAACCAGATGTACTGGTTTTTTTTTTGTGTTTTCGCCGGTCGAAATCCGGTGGAATGGGGTTGGATTTGTACCATGTGTCCCCGTCTCCTCATATACCCTCATGTACATGTTTATTTATTCTGTAACTTGTCATATTACGTGTAATGCACATGCAAACCCTTGGGCTTCTAGAAGATTAAAAGAAAATTAAATAATAAGATAATGTGGCTGATAGGATTCGAACACAGGGGCTACGTCAAAGCAATGCAAGGCTTTACCAATGAGCTACAAGTGCTTTCTTGCTGTTCAAAAGTAAAACAAATATTTATAGTGTACACAGGATTGCAAATACTCCATTTGTACATTAGCATTTAAACAATTTTCTGTACATTGAAATTGGAGTTGTTACAGGGGGCATTTGTTTCCCTCAATAAAATAGCAAAGCTCTGTTCAAAATTAATGAGGCGGCGCCTCACGTGCTCCTCACGCGGGCGCTAGTGTGCAAAACACAAAAGAATCTATTAGATTAAATAAGAGTTAAAACTCTCATATAGCGCCGCACATGCTCCTCACGCGGGTGCCAGTGTGCAAAGCACAAAAAGAATTTATAAGAGTTAAAACTCTCAAGTAGCGCCTCACGTGTACAACACGTGAGCGCCGGCGCCCAGGTAGAATTAAATTCTACTCTCTGTTAAACAGAGTCGTTGGATCAAAGATCCAACGGAGATGATAAATTATCAAAAATGCATAATTAAATTATGTCGCGAAAAAACACTCCCCAAATTGGATCATAGAATTAAATTCTATTTTTGGGATATATTCCCTCAATCTTTCTAAACAAGAAAAATTACCCTCTGTAAAGCAGAGAACCCTTAGATTAAAAATCCAATGGTGATTAAAAATCACCATTTCACAGAATAAATTTCTGCATATGGAAAATATTTCCCCCATGTTGTTAGAAACAAGAAAATATGTTCTGTAAAATAGAAACCCTTGGATCAAAGATCCAATGGTGGGTAAAATTCCACAAATCAATTGGGGTCTCTTAATGAGAGATTTCTTCAAAGCTAATTAACAAACTTGCCTCCACTATATAAAGGACAAACTTGCCTCCACTATATAAAGGACCGAAGATTTCAAGTCTGAGAAAGAGGAACCTCTCCATAGGCTTCTAAAAAGAAAAACAGAAAGCTTCAAAAAAGAATAGAGAATTAAATTCTCAAGGAAGAAGATCTCCCTCCTTAAAAACTCTAGGTAAAGAAAAAAAACATAGATAAAATCATCTCATTTACATATCTAAGGGTCTAACCCTTCTCAAAGAACTTAGTTCTTTCTCTGGATCCACAAGACAAGTCTCCTGCAAGTTGAGAATTTAATTCTCATCGGGAGAAACTTGTTCTTGAGAATTAAAGATTGAGAAAGAAACTGGGAATTGAATTCCTCAAAACAAAGTATATAAAAGAAACTTAATTCTCGTAAAAGAACTTGGTTCTTAAAAATGAAAGCTTTATCCTAGATCTGCAAAACAAAGATCCTATCGATCATTAATGGGCAAAAATGCTATCAGCAGCACCTAGCGCCGCACGTGTTCCTCACGTGGATGCCACAGAGAGGAGTGCTTAGCACTCACTAGGCAGTGCCCAGCGCCGCACGTGTTCCTCACGTGGGCGACACAGAAGGGAAGAGTGCTTAGCACTCACTAGGCAGCGTCCAACGCCGCACGTGTTCCTCACGTGGGCTCCACAGAAGGGAAGAGTGCTTGGTACTCGCTAGGCAGTGCCCAGCGCCGCACGTGCTCCCCATGTGTGTGCCGCAAAAGAGAATAAAAGAATGCTTAGCACTCCATAAACAGCCCAAAACGGCTGAGTGTTCAACACTCATTGGGCTGCGCCCAACGCCTCACGTGTTCCCCACGTGGACACCATAAAGAGTGCCTAGAACTTCATATAAAGACAAAAGGAGTAAAGTGTTCAACACTTGTTGGGCAATCCCCATTGCTGAAAACTCCACAGGATCATATGAGGATGTCAGAACTCATATAAGTGCTCAGCACTTTTTGCATAAAAAAATGACTGATTAAACAGAGCCCAAATTAGTGCTCAGCGCTTTTTTATAAAAAAAGAGAAGGAAAACAAAGCAAACTAAAGCCCAATTGGCTAAGTTGCAAAAGTCTTGCAACTGAGTCCAAATGCACTGTTACTGGGTCTTAAATAAGGAAGATCCTGAAATGTTATTAAGTGGATCTTAGTCTCAAATTAGACTAACGTATCCTTAACAAAAATTCTTAAGGCCACCATAACCCCTCTCCCTCAAACACGGGATTTGGTTCAAGGGTACATCTTTTCTCACCTCTGATATATGTCGTTGTAATTTTTCAACGTCTTCAGAGAAGTGGCGGGTCTCGACAACCAACAACTCGTTTCATCCTATATTGATGCACTTCCAAATTGACATGCACACCTCAAATCGGATCGTGCCCCAAATTGGGCACATTCCATATCAATATCGTTCACTTCATCACGTAACAAATACGGGTGCGCGCAAGTTAAATATTGGACCGAAACGTCCTTAAACTAATATTCGCCTCCAAAATGGCGATAATAACCGAAACATCCTTAAACTAATATTCGCCCCCAAAATGGCGATAATGGACCGAAACGTCCTTAAACTAATATTCGCATCCAAAATGGCGATAATAGACCGAAACTTTCTTAAACTAATATTCGCCTCCAAAATGGCGATAATGGACCGAAACATTCTTAAACTAAAACTTCGCCTCAAACATGGCGATAATAGACAGTGATGTCCTTAAACTAAAATAATCGAGCCCAAATGCTCATATGTTTAAGTCGATTTTAATCTCAAACCAAATTAACGGTCCTTAAATCAACCCAAACCCAAATCTAAAAATATACGGATTTGGACTAATCCACACCTTACAGGCGACGACATAAATTAGTCTCTGTATACTATCCATGGGAAATCCAAAATAAAAACAAACATACACACAACACGAAGTGAACCTCCGAAGGAGGAGAAAGTGGTTATCGCGATACGGTAACGTAATTAACCGCAGGGGCTTACGCTGCAGGAAAGAGCGTCCCCACAATCAAAAACCTCTCGTAAACGAGAGGGGATCTGATAAAGTCTGCTACAACGGTCGTGTCCGTCCAAACCTCCGATATACGGTGCCATAAATCAACTTAAAATTTTCGGAGAGGTGGACGGATAAATCCAAATAGCATCTGCCCCCAAACTTAGGCAAGACGTTCTATCCCGGTTCGTCTCTATTTCCGGTGGTGAATAGGTGGTAAAGGATGCCCGTGTTTAACAAAGGTCTTGTGCATGTCCGAGCCTATGGTCCTCTATTGCTCGGGACATAACCTTGCAGCCGTGCCGCTAGGCCCATGATCTAATGTGTATGTGTGTGTATCACTAATATTGAATGATTATCCTCTAAGTCACTGTATCTCGCTAAATACGAGTTTGATTCCACCTTGATTTCCCTATTTCTTTCAGGTTACAATAACTATATGTATAGGACTAGTTGAATACAAGCACGCGTCAAAATCACGGTTTTATTCACTTTTCACTGCACTGTTCACATTCACGAATCAATCACTTATTTCTAGCGTACTTGACACAACCATTCCAATATCTCTCACATTCAACAATGCAAAATTCGCTACAAATCACTATGAACGTTCGCTATCACTAAAGGTAGTACGGTCAGGTAAATACGAGAATGATGCCACATAACAAGTCATGTACGATATGAAACATAATGTGCATTACGAGTTCAGAAAAACATATTAATTCATACGTTCGTAATTAGGCAAAAAGATAAAAATAAGCTGTAAGTAAACTTAAACAAAAATCCAACAAAATTGGTTCCAGATCAATCGGGTTTCAGGTTTACGAGTTACGGTCATTTCATTTTAAGTGTTTATCACTGGAAATTCAGTTCCTGAGCTGAAAGTCTATTTGTTAACACATTTTACTTCCTATTAGGATCATAATTAGACCATGCGACAGTTAGGTAAAATTTAGATCTATCAATTATGTTTCCAACGCATGATATGGATCGACAATATCCACTGCGTGCTGGGAGATATGTACTGTTTAAGGGTAGGGAATACAATCTGCATCTGTACTAAACTGCTGTACATCTCGGCGGTTTAAATTGTCAAACCGCAGTTAAATCGAATGAAACTATCACCAATAGTTAGCTAACAGGATTATATTTGCAACAGTATAGGGTTTCGCATATTTCATGTTCATACAGAGCTACACATTTATTTAGAAATAGGTGTAAATATGGAATGCTACTTTGGACTGCAGTCCATAGCCGCATCCCAAGTCAGTATTTGTCATTGAGATATATCAGTATCGAAAAAATAAATAATAGGGGGTCTTAGCTTATCGATTCATCTTCGATATGAGCCATAGAACATTACATTCCGATATGTATCTAATTTAATATCAATTAAACGCCACGACACATACAGTAAAAACCAGATTTGACGTTGCCTCTTTAGGACGTCATTTCACGTGCGATGCTTCATTATTTTGAGTTCAGTTTTCTACAAGATATTCGTAAGTAGCAAAAGAAAACATTGGTAAAAGCTTTGAGCATGATCGATGTGGTTTTGGTTTAGTTCACCATATCGAACTATTAGCGTACAATATAAAGAACCATCAAATTAAAGTCGGTTTTTCCCAACTCATGAAAGCGGTATATAATACTTACAATTCCTCACAATATTAGTATGATTTTCATATCCAATTACGCTAAAAAATAACATCCTAGAATTACTGTGGTTTTCCATGAAAAATACGACGATGGCTTACAATATACATGTGATAGTATGCTACTTAACACATGTTCATAATAACCTATCTAATATAATTCTAACACGAAATCATAGATCTATATTCATAGCATGTTAAAGAAAGTGAGGGTATCACTTACCTGCGATGACGGCGATCGCATGGATGGTTACGACAAAGGCATAGACACGAGCATGGCTGCGTCAGCTACAAACTTGGCTTGGTTACGGGTTCTAAACTTAGCCCTTGCTGGAGCGGCGATGCGGGGAGGTTGCTGAGATGGGGTTGAAGGCGACTAACGGATGAGGAGACACTGATGGAGGCTGAGGCGGTGAGCGAGGGCTGTTGGGGTGATGGATTGGCGTTGGAGGTGTGCACGAAGTGGTGGTAGGTTCTGAAGAGGAGGGTGATAGGCTCTGACTCTAAGGGTCGACGGCGAGGTCGGTGAAGGCAGGCGGCCGGAGGTGCAGCTGAGGTGAGGAGCTTGGGTGGAGAGTCAATAGAGACAACGTCGATGATGATGATGATGGTGTCGAGGAGGTTAATTTGTTGAGAGAACTCAGGTGGGATGAGGTGACGGTGGTGTTCAGAGGAGCAGTGGGGGTGCTCGAGATCGGCCGGAGTAGGCTTGTCGCGGCAGCTGCAGTAGCGCTATGGCACGATAGGGGAGGAATTTAGGGTTATAAGTAGTAGAGAAGATGAGGGGAAAGAGTTAGGAGCTTGTGGTGGTGGTGGAGATGACCGGTGGCGATGTTGGCTGGCGAAAGGAGTTCAGGGTTGATTTGGAGGAGGTGATGTGAATTGAGGGAAGGAGAACGGGAGAGATGTTAAGAGATGGAGAGTGAGAAAGATGTTGGAGAGATGAGGGGAGGCAGGAGCGGGGATCTCAAGATCATTGGAGACGAGGCCACGTCGGCGTGGAGCGGTTCTCACGAAGGTGGGCGCGAGAAAATGGCAGTGATGTTGGGTTTTCGAACGTGGGGAAAAAGAAGAGGGAAGAAGGAAAGAAAGAAAAGAAAAGAAGAGAGAGGGAAGGAGATGGGTCAGGTGAGGATGAGGGTTTGGGCTTGGGGTTCAGGCCGGGGAAATAGGAAGGAAGAAATGAGAAAGAGGTTGGACCGGGTTATGGTATTGGGTAAAATATTTAGAGTTAGGTTTCTATATATATATATATATATATAGGGTTTGGGTTAATAGGGTTTAGGTGTTTGTGTAGAATCAAAAAATAAAGAATTAGGAAAAATAAGAAGAAGAATAAGGGGATTATAGGAGAAAAGTAGGAAAAATATTGGAAACAAAAATTATTAAAATACAGATTTGAGTACAATGAAACTGGTAATCACAATATACCCTCATTACAAAAATTCCGTCCTCAAAATTAAAGAACAAAAATAACGGAACAAACAAACAACTACTCGAACAGGTGCGGAAATCGTGGACAGATATCCTCCTCGCATTCCCAGGTAGACTCCCCTGGAGAACGACCATCCCCAAAAAACTCGAACCAAGGGAATGAATTTATTCTTCAGCATTTTCTCCCTACGATTGAGAATAGTGGTAGGCTGCTCCTCGTAAGACAGGTCAGTGCCCAATGTCAACTCTGAATGGTCCAAGATATGGCCGTCATCCTGAACGTAGGTCTCAACTGAGATACATAGAAAGTATTGTGCACACCAAGCTAACAATGGAGGCAAGGCAAGTCGATAAGCCACCTCTCATATTCGCTCTAGCACCTCAAAAGGTTCGATAAATCGGGGAATGAGCTTCCCATGACTACTAAACCTGATCACTCCCAGAGTAGGTGATATCTTCAGAAATACGTGGTCACTAACACCAAACTCCAACGACCTTCTACCAGCATCTACCCAACTCTTCTGTCGGTCCTGAGCAGCCTTGATACGTTGCTTGATCATCTAAACCTTGCTCACTATTTGAACAATAAGCTCAGGGCCCAGCAACCTTAGTTCACCTACACCATCCTAATAAAAAGGGGACTGACACTTTCGTCCATAAAGAGCTTCGAACGGTGCTATCTGGATGCTAGCATGATAGCTGTTGTGATACGAAAACTCCACCAGATGAAGGTGATTCTCCCAAGGGCCCTGAAAATCCAGCATGCATGCCCTCAACATATCCTTGAGCGTCTGGATAGTACACCCGTCCGTCTGTAGATGATAGGCCGTGCTGAACTTGAGACGAGTGCTTAAACTCTCCCGCGGGCTCTTCTAACAAAAACAACAACAACTGAGCCTTTTATCCTAAGCATATGGGATAGGCTACATGAACCAATATAAGAATCACGCCGGGTCTAGCACATGAATCCTCCGCCTCCACTCACTCCTATCGAACAATATACTTTCATTGAGGCCTTTGGCAACCATATCTTTTCGTATCACCTCCATCCATGTTTTCTTCGGTCTCCCTTTCGCTCTTTTGATATTGCCTATATCGATAGTATCAATTCGTTGAACCGGTGGTTCTATAGTTCTGCGTCACATACGAACAAACCATCTTAGCCAAATTTTCCGCATCTTCTCCTCCACAGATACTACACAAACTTTTGCACGAATATCCTCATTTCGCACCTTATTTTTTCTAGTGTTACCACATATCCAACGAAGCATGCGCGTCTCCGCTACGTGTATCTTCTGTGTATGATGCTTCTTGGGAGCTCAGCATTCTGTCCCATATAATAAGGCAAGCCGAATAGTGCTCTGATAAAACTTCCCTTTCAATCTTAACGGAAAGTTATAATCGCACAAAATCCCTGTTGCACTCCTCCATTTCAACCAACCAACTTGGATCTTTTGATTAACATCGCTATCGATCTTCCCATCATTTTTGATGATGGAACCTAGATATCTAAACTGATCGCTCAGTGATATCTCTTGTTGTCATGCCCCGTTTCACAAAATATATAAATACGGTATGTGACAAATCTAACCATGCTACCTATGGTTAGAAAAGATCCCCCCATAACCACATTACGGCTGTCAATCGGATATCAAGAATAGTAAATAAAATCTAACTAACATATATCCATCTGCTACAATAGATAAAAGTCAAGAAATGTATATAGCGGAAACGAATGAAGATCCAATAACGAAATAATATCCTAATCACGTCCCTTATGGGATCATGTCGATAAATTTAAACTACAGAAATAAAATAACTAAGCATCTCTAAACCTAATCTTCAAGCTTCTCACTGCTCAGCATGCTTGTTAAAATATTCTCGATCGTCCTGCGACAAGGTCAAAGAAACTGGGCCATGCAAAACCCAGACGTCAGTGCGTCATAAATATCAATAACGATAATAATAACCAGAATAGAAAGCTATGATCAAACATGAGTATAAATAATTATCGCGAGTGTAAAACAGTAAGCTATAAGTATGTCACGTGTATCCTAAAGTTTGTGCTTCTAGGTTATTTATTCTATAAGTCTTTGAAATTAATTAATATAATTCTCATCGTAACTCAACAATATATATCCCATTCATACCCCCACGGGACCACGACACATTATATCCCGTTCATACCCCCACGGGACCACAGCACAATAAACAATGGTTATTCCGTTCACGCCCGGAATCACAGCAAACGATAATAATATTCTCTTGAGTTACGTTTCGATTACATTCTTGATTTTCCCTTTTCCCCAGGTTTTGTGTTCAACTCAGATATTAATAGAATATTTACCTAATACCAACACAGGAATAATCGTGTACTGATCTTATCTAGTAAGACAACAAGTCAGGTCAATCGGGCAAATAAGTCAAGATTGTTGGTATCGGTAAGTATTACAGGTAACAGGTATTAACATGATAACAAAAATAGTGCAGTTTGGCAGGTTACAAACATGTCAAGAATAAGATATCATATCATGTAGAGGACCAAGATAATAAAATTAACAGGGATAACATATTCAATCTGATTAATGACTATAAAAGTGGTATTAATTAACCATGCATAAGAAATCCGTTCAAAAATTCAGCGTCACCATGATTTGTAAAATACCTTAAAAATAACAAACGCCCTTCAAAAGGGACATGTCATATACCAAAAAAAAGATAATTCAATAAGATTTTCAATTTTATAAGTTAAAATATCTCATCTTATTCCTATAAAAAGTTATGAACGTTCGAAATTGAAAGTTTACAGCTGGAATTTCTTTGGACAGCAGTTCAGAGGTACTTTCATTTACAGTTTACGTTATTTAAATAATTTGTTTTGCAAGTAAATATTTCATAGGGTTATAGTATTCTGATTTAGCTTCGTAACGAACTAAAGAACATATACTAATGATTTTTCTATGATTTATAGGGTTATAGTATTCTGATTTAGGTACTCTCGTATACACTGGCATATTCTGTACCAAGCTACAAACAACTGCGTTAACATTAAAATCAAAACATTACTAGTTATACTCTCTTTCTGTCTATTCTATCTCTACCTCTCTTTGGGACTTACCGAGCGATTGTTCGTTGATGACATTCCTTCTCTTCTTTCTTTGGAATGTTGTCAGGTGGATCGGACTCACTGGAGATCGAACCCAGTATTGAAGACTTGGAGCAGTTCGCCATTGATCCAGAGCTTTAGATACTTGTATATATTTTCTTTTCAGTTCATGGCATTGTTGAGGCATTGCTTTCCATTCATGTATTTACATTTTCAGTTGTACTTGTAAAGAAATGTTTAATAACTAAAAGTTGATGTTCAATTACATCTATTGTCATTTTTCTTATGTATATTCATTATATTGCTTAGTTACGCTTAGCGTGTTTACTTTGGAGTAAATACCTAGCGGGACCAGTCATACCTCCTTACCTGTATACTGGGAAGCGGGGCATGACAGGTTTTGTTGGTGGCTCATGCAGGTCAGTTCTGTATGGACATGCAGGTCAATTCTGCATGAAATCTTAAGCAATATAACACAAGAATCAACAACTAAAAACATTCTTTACGTTTCATATTCCTTGAATTTTACAATTTCATATACTTTGAATCTATCCTAGCCCTATTTTTCTTTCAAGGTTATGGATTCTCCAAACAACACCAGCACAAATTTCAACAACACACCACCACCTCTACCGCTTACGCCTACCGTTGTTACTCCGATCAATGAGCAGACGGTATTGCTTGAGGCAATCCGAAGCTTCCTGGAAGGACAGCAGCAACAGACTTCTATCTTACCGAACCGTTCAGAAGCGGAAGCGCCCGGAGTAAAGCAATTCCGGGCATTGCACCCAAAGCAATTTTCAGGAAAAGAGAGACCTCTGGAAGCTGAAGAATGGGCTCAAAGCATTGAATATAATCTGGAAGCAGCACAATTACCAGAGATCGCTTGGGTACGAGTTGCAAAGCTGCAACTCACCGACAACGCCCGAGTTTGGTGGAAGGCGGAAGAAAGCCGTCTTGACCAGCCGATCGAATGGAAAACTTTTCGTGACATGTTCGATGCGAAGTACCTTCCAGAGAATTCCCGATTTGATATGGAGTAGTAATTCATCCATTTACAACAGGGTTCGATGTGGACCAAATCTGTGGAAGAGTATGATGCTGAGTTTACCATGCTCAGTAGGTAAGATATGTCTCAATATTCGGATTTCTAATATCACATAATACACAGCTAACACAAGACCTTAACAGGTTTATGGCACACTTGATACCGACTGCTGAGATCGGGTCTAGACAATTTCAGCAAAAGTTAGATCTCGATATCCAAGCTGTCTTATCTACAGAGGATTTCCCAACTCACGAACTGGCCCTGAAAGCTGCCCGTCGACATGAGGCAGTATTGAAGATGAAGGGCATACCCTAATCTGCCGAGATGAAATACCCTGCCACCCAGATGGAAGGAGGAGCTTCTTAAAGGCCACCTTTTGTGCCCAGGAGACCAGGAGTATCAATCAACCGGCCCAGCACAACCTTTTCACCTACTGCAGGAGGGATGGACACCTAGTGAAAGATTGTCGGCGTGCAAATCGCCTTTGTTTGGTCTGTGGTTCACCTACACATGATATTGGGTTTTCTCCTCGAAGACTCAATCCAAATGCTGCACCCAGACCAGCAATCACTTATCAGCAGCGACCAGCCATCCAGGCACCTGCTCCGCGACTAGCTCTTCTAGCTCCACCACCTCATGGACCGGCTGCACCTCATCCTCGTCAGTTCCATCAAGCTCAAAGGAATTTACCTCAAAGACAACGAAATGGACAGAGGAATGCTCCTCCAGCAAGGAGGAATGTACCGAGGCGACAGGCTTTCACAATGACTGTGGAAGAAGCTGAAGCCACTGGCCAAGTCATTACTGGTAACTCTTTCCTTTCAAGCTTTCTTTCAGTCTTTATACATACCCATATATCATTTTCTATACCTAAATCTATCCCACATAACTTAGGTACGATCTTAGTAGCCTCACTTCCTGCGCTAGCACTCTTCAATACTGGAGTATCTTATTGATTTATGTCGCAATGGTTCGTCCAAACTCATGCGATTCCAGTCAAACCTCTCATATCCGGCTGGAATGCTAGTTTAGGGAACGACGTTCTAAAGGAAATAATGGGATATGATCTGTGTCCAGTAGTCATCTGCAGTAGAGAATTCTATGTTGATTTCAAAGTGTTGGACATACTGAATTTCGATGTCGTTTTGGGTATGGACTGGCTAAGAACATTCTATGCAACCATTGACTGTTGACAAAGGAGGGTAGTGTTCGAGATTCCAGAACATTCGGTCCTTTATTTCAAAAGTGGAGACCGTACTCTGAAGCCAAGCACATACAAAGCAAAACTGAAGAAAGCGGTGATTGCAGCAATTCAAGCGGAGGAAAGATCGAAGCCAGAGACAGTTCGAGAGTTCGACGATGTATTTCCTGAAGACATATCAGGTTCGAGTAATGTGGAGAAAAGACTCACCAGGAGAATCAACATGGGAACGTGAGGACGATATGCGTGCAAGATACCCCAATTGTTTGTAAATTAGTCCTTAAAATAAATGTAAATTTCGATGACAAAATTTTTGAAAGGAAGGTAGAATGTAACAACTCTGTTTCAGTATACAGAAAAATTGTTTAAGAATTTGTGTACAAATGGAGTATTGCAATCTTGTATATACTATAAGTATTTGATTTGCTTTTGAACAGCAAGAAACAACTTGTAGCTCACTGGCAATGCCTTACACTGCTGTGACGTAGCTCATGTGTTCGAATCCCCCCCGCCATATATATTTTTGTTGATTTTTCTTTTAAACTTTTAGAATCTCAAAAGTTTGCACATGCACTGCGCGTAAAATGAAAAGTCACAAAGTAAACAAACATGTGCACCGAATACCTCCTATATATTTGACCCCTTCACCTATAAAGAAACTGGTAATGCCGACTCCATTTGTAATTCCATCAATTATATGTCTATCAAAAAACTGAATTAGTTCGGCTAATCTTCTTATACCTAAAGTAAAAATCTTAGTATAAAAAATATCTATGTAACCATGATTATATGACCAATTGTATATCACATTTTTATACCAACAGACACCAACACATGGCGAGCATCCCAACCCCATCCTACCGGTTTTGGCCGGCGAGATGTACAGGGGCCGACACCGCCGGGGTAACCCATAGGGGATGCCTCCAATTTTTAACCCTAGAACCCCTTGGTCTACCCCACTACCCCCATGCTGTTTGATTTCTTTGCACATTTCCAGAGAATTAAAAATGCGCATTTATCCACATTTTAATGCACATTTTAATTCTATTCTTCATTATCCTAAACCTAATTTTCCCTATAAATACCACACTACATTTCACCTCTCCTCATTCAGAATTCTATTGCAAAAACTCTCTAAAATTTTCAAGTCCAAAGTTATACAAGTGGAGTTAGCAAGAGTCGAAGTTCCGGCGAAGGCTCGAGAAGAATCCGGCGACGAAACGACGTCCCGACGGTTCCAAAAGCTTCCTCCATCCCCCCTTTTTATTTCTAACCAGTAAGTTCCCATTTTCCCCCTTCTCTTCTATTAAAACGAATTCACTTTTCAAAACTAGTCGGAAGCGGAGTTAATCCGATTTCCGATTCTATTTTAATTAAAAACACAATTTTTCTTTATAATAAATCCACCATCTTTTTGTATATTGTTTAACAAACATAATAAAACATTCAAAACAAGTTTCATCTCAAAATATTATGAATAGCAACTTCTATTCCATCTTTACAGTAAAATACCATCATGTTATATATGACATTGTTTATTCATTTTTAACCGTATTGCCTTTAGAAAACTCATGAGGTAATGTCCTATCTCATCACAACATACATTTTTTACATAGCACGATATCTCTTGGGAAATTAGATGTGGAAAAATACGAGTTTACGATTAAATACCTTAAACATTCAAAAACCGTTTTTTTTAAAGGGTATTATTTAATTCCTTGCAATTGCGCCTTTACAACCCATTTTGGGGAACCCCGATCGGGATGGTGCGGGTTATCGCACATTCTTGGACCTAGTAGATCGAGATGCAGACCTCCTCATGGAGCATTCGATCTCGATGGAATTTTTAATGCAATTTTTTAAGAAAATGAGATTTCTACAAAATAAATAAAATTTATTTTTATTAAATATATATATATATATTATCAAAATATCTATTTTAAATATATTATATAAATATTCCATGTTTTCTAAATCAAAGAAAGCAAAATTTCATGAAACTACCATTGCAAATCAATACAATTCCAATACTTCATTAAAATACCATGTACAATGAAATCTAGGTTCTACTCACTAGAAAATTTCATTTTTATAAAATAACTGCATCTATGAAAACCCTAAAGACAATAATTAAATAGTTGAGGTGTATTTTGAAAATATATCAAAACTATTTTTACATAAAACCCCCTCAAGTTATATTAATTTACAATAAGAACCTTAGTAAATATAGGTTTAAGCAGGATCGGTTCTCTTGAGCCTCAGGGAGCAGGAGAATATGGGTGCTTGCCTATCTAAGATAGACAATCTAACAACGGTGTTATCAACACGGTAATTGTCTTGGAAAAAGACACAAATCATGCCGTCCATGTGCAGCAGTTACCGATAACATCAAAACTAATTCAGAACTTCAATTTTGTTTAAAAGTCTGACTCAGTTCGAGTCACGGTCAAATATGAAATCAGCTGACTTGAATCCAATTCAAGTTTAACTTCAATTCAATATGAATCCGTCTATACTAGAATTCAATCTATATCAATCTGACTCGATTGAACCGAATCATGAATATACTCTGTATACATGTTTATCCATTAATATCCATTCCATTTACATGATATCATGGTTTCGGCAAGTCGTACATCTATTACACAAAACAACACAAATCAATACAAAATACATTACGGTTTTTTTAAAGGGGTAGAGTGGTACGAAATGTGTTAAAAGTGGCACGAGACGGTCACTTTAATACACTCAACCTGAATATCCATTGCTGTTGTACCGTGGTTTAACTGTTCCATGTGCTCCGTATACCTTAGTCTCCGGAATAATGGGACTCATCTCATATACACTAGCATATTCTTTATCAAACTATAAACAACTGCGTTAACATTATAATCAAACATTACTAGTTATACTCTCTTTCTGTCTATTCTATCTGTACCTCTCTTTGGGACTTACCGAGCGATTGTTCGCTGATGACATTCCTTCTCTTCTTTCTTTGGAATGTTGTCAGGTGGATCGGACTCACTGGAGATCGAGCCCAGTACTGAAGACTTGGAGCAAATTAACTTCATGTAATCACGGATCAAATTAAGAAACTCCAAACATCTTCTTTCAGTATCAGCCCAACTTTTTTGTCTATCTTGAGCTACTTTCATGTAATCACGGATCAAATTAACTTTCTTCACAGTTTGCACAATGAGTTCTGGTCCCAACAATTTTCTTTCTCCAATATCGTCCCAATAAATAGACGAGTGACACTTACGATCGTACAATGTTTCGAATGGAGCCATCGGTATAGACGCCTGAAAACTGTTGTTGTATGAAAACTTCACTAAATGTAAATGATGCTCCCATAAACCCTTGAAGTCCAACATGTATGCTCTCAACATATCTTCAAGAGTTTGAATCGTTCTCTCGGACTGTCGATATGTCTGAGAATGATAGGCCGTACTAAATTTCAAGCGAGTTCCCAAACTTTCTTGTAGACTCCTCCAAAAATGAGATAGGAACCGGGTGTCACAATCAGAAACAATACTCATTGGTACTCCATGCAATCACACAATCTCCTACATGTACCTCTCTACTAAAGCCTCCGTCGACTGTCCAACTCGAAATGGTATGAAATGAGCTGTCTTGGTCAGTCGATCTAAAATCACCCAAACTGCGTTATTTCTCTTCGGACTCCATGGTAAAGCTGTCATGAAATCCATGGTTATATGTTCCCACTTCCATTTGAGAATCGGAAGTGGTTGCAACAAGCCAGCTATCCTTTGATGTTCAGCCTTGACTTGCTGACACACCAAGCACCTCGACACATAACGAGCAATCTCTATTTTCATTCCTTCCCACCAAAAGTGTTGTCGTAAATCTCAATACATATTGGTTCCTCCTAGATGTACTGAATATGCGGAACTATGAGCTTCCTTTATGACTTCTTCATGAACATCTCCTTTAGGCACACATAAACGACTTTCATATCTTAACAGCCATCTTCATGAATCAAAAAATCTGTTCTAAGTCCCGCTTCCACTTGTCCTAGAAACTTCTACAATCTAGGGTCATGGGACTATGCTATCTTAATACTATTGATCAAGGATGACTGTACTTGCCACCGCATCAACTGTCTCAAAGAATCTTGTAGTACAATCTCTAACCCAAACTTCTGAAGATCAGCTATAATCTCCCTCTGTGCAGTCAACATCCGTATCGCTGGCAACCGACTTAACGTGTCAGGCACTATATTAACTTTTCCCAGATGATATTTTAGGTCAAGATTATAGTCAGCCATCAGCTCTAACCATCTACGCCACCTCATGTTGAGCTCCTTCTGTGTGAATACATACTTTAGGCTCTTGTGATTCGTAAACACTTCAACTCTTTCACCTAATAAGTAGTGTCTCCAAATCTTTAGCATGAAGATCACTTCTGTTAGCTCTAAATCATGAGTTGGGTAGTTCTTCTCATGGGTCTACAATTGTCTTGACGCATACGCTATAACCTTCCCATACCGTATCAGAACACATCCCAACTCTTTCCCAAATGCGTCGTTGTGAATAACCAGTCCTCCGGAACTATCTGGTACTGTCAGAATAGGAACGGTTGTCAATCTTTGCTTCAGCACTTCAAAAGCTGACGCACACTTCTAGTTCACACGAACGGTACCTCCTTACGTGTTAGCTTGGTCAATGGTTTTGCTATCTGGACGAAGTTCTTTACAAACCTTCTATAATATCCAGAAAGCCCAAGAAAACTTCTGATCTCCCCCACATTCTTTGGAATCGGCCAATCATGAATAACTGCAATCTTTTCGGGGTTGACTGCATGTCCATCTCTGAATACAACATGGCCCAAAAACTTCACCTCTTCGAGCCAAAACTCGCACTTTCTCATCTTAGCATAAAGCTTTTCCTGTCTCAACGTTTGCAGTGTGATCCTCAAGTGTTCTTCATACTCTTCTTTGCTCCTCGAATAGACCAAAATATTGTCAATAAACACCACTATGAAATGATCCAGATATGGTGAAAAGATTCGGTTCATCAAGTCTATAAATATTGCTGGTGCGTTAGTAACTCTAAATGGTATCACTAAATACTCGCAATGCCCATATCGATTTTGAAACGCCATCTTGCAAATGTCTTCTACTTTCACCCGAACTTGATGATGCCCTGATCGTAAATCCAGTTTTGAGAATACCCTCGCACCACAGAGTTGATTGAATAATTAGCCTATGCGAGGGATGGGTACTTGTTCTTAATAGTCACCCAATTTGACTCCCGATAGTCGATGCGCATCCTTCGCGTACCATCTTTCTTTCCGACGAGAAGAATTGGAGCTCCCCATGCTGAACTGCTGCTGCGAATGCAGCCCTTCTCTAGTAATTCGGTAACTTGTCTCTTTACTTCTTCTCGTTCCACCGGTGATGTCGGATAAAAGCTTCCGAATTAGCGCTGCTACAGAAATAAGATCAATCGCGAACTTCACATCTCGTTTAGACGATACATCCGAGATTTCCTTGAATACCTCCATGAAGTCCTGAACAACTATCGGTGCTTCATCTGCAGCCTGTTCATGAACCTCACTTTTCGGCGCGCACACAAATAGTTCGCTTTATCATGAATTTACAAGTCTGTTCTAAAACTTGTGGGTTATCAGCCAACAACACTTCCGCTGCGCTACTCTAATAAACTGAGGCGGGTCTGTCAGAACTTCTTCAATCAAACATCTTATATCTGATCAGCCTTAAAGCAGTCTGTACCAGCTCCTGCTGGGGTTAATTTCGAAATATTGCAATTATCATATGTTCACCTGCGTTTCTCCTTATTCTTCGAAACGCGGACGAACGGGTCACTACGGGACAAGGGAAAAGATATAACGCGGTTGTTGGATTCATGTTCGCGATAAGGCATAATTCATAAGCAATGAAACTGAGAGAAACGAAGTAGTACAATGAACATAAATCAAGAAAATGAATCGAAATAGGACTCCAGGTTACCTAAATAGAGTACGCATTATAACCATGCCGCGGTACATAGTTAAAATCACATAATTCTATCCAAGTCGTCCAAATTCTACTATCAAAATCGAAAGAATAAAAGGGGAGAAACACTAAAGAACATGTGATAATAATTTTTCTATGATTTATAATAAATTTTATAAGATAAGGTGTACTATAAATTTCAGATTTGTCGTATCCGCTTGGCGACGATATTTCATGTGTAAACTAAAATATTTTCAAACTATATTTTGCATAGCGTTATAAAATATAGATATAAACTAATTAATGATATATGGATTATATAGATATAAACGGTATAATAATAATAATAAGAAATATTACGACAGTATATATATATATATATATATATATATATATATATATATATAATTACAGTATGTTGTAAGTTGTAAAGATGCATACACTGTATATTATAAAACTGATTAACGTTAAATAACTACGGTGTATAAATTATATAAATATAGGTGTATGATAATAATAGTAGTAGTAGTAGTACGACAAGATATAAGTAAATTACGTAAAACATAGAAAGTAGTAAGTTGTAAACTTGCCTCGAAACAAACACGATGAACGAAAGCAACACGATACTATACAAATCAACACCAAGTTTTGATGGCTCGGTTAAGGTTTTAGGATGTGGCTGGAGTTGCGTTGGCGAGAATGAATGTAGGCTTAAAAGACGAAGGAGAATATATAAATTGATGAGAGAGAGATATGTTATGTGGAGAGAGAGAGACAGAGAAAGAGAAGTTTTGTGTTTAATATAAAAATATATAGTATAGTTTAAATTAGGTTATAAATATATATTAGTTTTAATGTATATAGATAATATTAAACTACAACCAATCTCCACCAAAATCTCATTAAAAATATATTTTGAAAAATAATTCACATACGTAAACTTCTCAACCATAATGCAGGAATATACTTTAAATAACTCATACCCCTAATTTAAGATTTAAAAGAATTCTAAAAATATATCTAGATTTAGTATATATTTGATATTAGATATCATAAAATTTAAACGTAAAATATAAAAGCAAAATAAGATATGTGATGGCAACCATATGATGACAATTAACAAAATATAACTTATCATTAACTTGTGGCTACTAAACAATATATATATATATATATATATATATATATATATATATTATACAAGATACACATAGATTTAGTTTACTGATAAATATCACTTATAATCTAGCACCATATTGGGTTTCACACATGCGGGTCGGATCGAATAAATACTACTACTATTCGAATCACTCGCAACCCAAAAGAATAAAATAGAAGAAATATAAAGTAAGTGTTAAAATACCAATTAATATCGTATAACCGTACTAGGGTTTTACACTTGTCCTTCCAGTGTTATACCAATGTGGCCTCGACTTCTCTATGTACTAAATTTACAATGCATATATGCTGTCTTGGACCTGCTCAATCTGAACCCCCGAGATTCCAATGTTTTCCTCCATAGCTCCAATTTGGAATTAACCTCTGCTTTCATTTCATTTACTAGAATAATATCATCAGTGAATAGCATACACTAAGGTACCTCATCTTGGATAGTTCTAGTAAGCCCATCCATCATGATGGTAAACAAGAATGGACTTAATGCAGATCCTTGATGTAAGCCAATTGTAATTAGAAAATCATTCGTTAGGCCACCGTAAGTTATAACATTTGCCGCTACTCTATCGTACATATCCATTATTATGTCAATGTACTTGACGGGGTCCCCCTTCTTCATAATTGTCCCCCATAATACCTTTCTAGGTACCTTATCGAACGCTTTCTCTAAATCAATAAATATCATATGCAAATCTCTTCTCCTCTCTCGAAAATGCTCGACAAATTGACGAAGCAAATGAATAACTTCTGTCTTCAATCGTCTAGGTATTAACCCAAACTGATTCTCTGTTATCTTAACATTCTTCCTTAACCCGTGTTCAATCACTCTCTCCCAAATCTTCATGGTGCGACACATAAGTTTTATTGCACGGTAGTTTGAGCAACTTTGAATGTCACCCTTGTTCCTGTAGATAGATACAATGGTACTTTTCCTTCACTCATTTGGTATCTTATTAAATAGATCGGTCAGCCATTTAACACCTATTTCTCCTAAGTATCTCCAAATCTCGATAGGAAATCTGACTAGACCAACCGCTTTTCTTGATCTCATTCTCTTCAAAAACTCTTTAACTTCTGATATTCTTATTTTACATATGAAATCACGGTTTATATCTTGAGATTGAATGACAAGTCCATACAAATTCTTAGTTAAGCTTTCATTGAACAATTTGTCAAAATAATCTCTCTACCTTTTCTTGATATTCTCATCTTGAACTAAAACCTTCTGATCTTCATTTTTGACATACTTCACTGCACATAAGTCTCTGGTCTTCTTTTCCCGTATCCAAGCAATCCATTATATGTCATTTTCAGGCTTCTTAGTGTCCAATTTCTCGTACACCTCCTTGTAGACCTTAGTTTTAGCTTCCCGAACAGCTTTCTTAACTTCCTTTTTAGCCATTTTATACTTTTCAAATCTCTCCGCATCTATGTTTTTCTTCAAATCTTTATAAGAATCCCTCTTGATTTTAATAGTTGCCTTTACTTTTTCGTTCCACCATGATGTGTCCTTAGCGGTGGAACACCACCTCTCGACTCACCAAGTAGATCTCTAGATACCCTCTTGATACAACTAGATATTTTGTTCCATGTTCTGTCTCAATCATTTTCAGACTGCCAATCCACCTCTTGAACTGCACGATCTATTAAAGCTTTTTGGTTACCTTCCTTCAGTCGCTACCACTTAATTCTAGGTTTGACCTTACGTCTAATCTTCCTAGTCCTCTTATAAATTGAAAATTTAGAACTAAAAGTCTATATTGAGTGGTTATACTCTCACCTGGCACTACCTTACAGTCGATGCAACAACCTCTATCTATCCATTTCATCAGAAAAAAGTCTATTTGACTTGTACTTTATCATCTCCTAAAGGTGATAAGGTGAGACCACATTTTTCTAAACCAAGTGTTTGCTAAGATCAAATCATAAGACAAGGCAAAATCTAAAATCGAACTACCTGCTTCATTCCTTTGTCCAAAACCAAAACCTCTATAGATAGTATCAAACCTACTACGACTAGTACCTATATGTCCATTGAGATCACTACCAATAAATAATTTCTCTCCACTAGGTATCATTTGCACCATCTCGTCTAAATCCTCCCAGAATAGACGCTTACCGGCGTCATCAAGACCTATCTATGGTGCATAAGCACTAATAGGAAATGAACCTGGTGTCTTGATCAGACATGATACTAACGAGCACTTCGTGCAGCCTCACAATCTCTTACATATACATTTCTGCAAGCGACTCCTTCGATTGTCTCACTCAAAAAGGTATGAAATGTGCGGCCTTCATGAGACGATCAACAATAACCCAGATGGCATTATTTCTCCTTGGACTTCATGGTAGTGCCGTCACAAAATCCATGGTGATGTGCTCTCATTTCCACTCCGGTACTAGAAGAGGTTGCAACAACCCAGCTACTCTCTGATGCTCGGATTTCACCTATTGGCATACCAGACACTTGGAGACAAAGCGAGCAATCACTCTCTTCATTTAGTTCCACTAGAAGTGCTGCCTCAAATCCCTGTACATTTTAATGCATCCCGGATGCACCGAGTAAGCGGAACTGTGTGCCTCAGCTAGAACTTTATCTCGAATACCCCCCTTTGGAACATACAATCGACTGCCTAATCTCAGGGAACCATCTTCATGAATCAGCAAGTCCATCTTCAAACCAGCCTCAACTAACCCTATGAACTTCTGCAATTGAGAGTCTCCAGCCTGTGCAGCTTTAATGCGATCTACAAGCGATGATTGAACCTGCAACCGCCAGAGCTATCCGGGCACACCCGGTGTAACTACTTCTAACTCGACTCTTTGAAGATCTTCGAGAATCCCCTTTTGACAAGTCAGCAACATAGCTGATGGCCTGTGACTGAGAGCATCAAGAACGACGTTCACCTTCCTCGGGTGATACTGCAGATCAATATCGCAGTCTGCCATTAGCTCCAGCCATCTGCGTTGTCTCATATTCATCTCCTTCTGAGCGAACACGTACTTCAAACTTTTATGATCCATGTACACCTCCACTCTTTCGCCCAGTAAGTGATGCCTCAATATCTTCAAGGCGAACACAACGGCCACTAACTCCAAGTCATGCATGGGGTAGTTCTTTGATCAGACCATAATATTGCATTTTTCATCCCCCTATTCTTATCCGTTTTATAAGTAAACAGGTACTCTTGACGCACGTTTGTTGCATGTTACAGGATACAGGCTCTTGGAGCAAATACAGTGAAAAAGATGAAAGTTGATACAGAAAAGGGACTTTTGACCAACAAGTAGACGGATCTTACTCAAGCTGAGATGAAGAACAGTGCAAGGTCCAAAAAGACGAAAGTGAAACGGTCAAAAGATCCTTACAAGTTTTCACTGAAGATCTGTAGAAGACCCAAAAGTCAAACAGAGAAAAGTGGTGAAGAAACAAGAAGCCCAAATGCCCAGAATACAGCTCAAGAATTTTGGTGAGCTAAGCTCACCAAAGGGCCGCGGAACCTCGGCCTAAGAGCCCAATTGCCGCGGTTCCGCGGCCATTTAATGCCCGTGTCGGCGCCGACTTCTTGTGTCGGTGCGTCGGTGCGGGTGTTGGGATTTTTCGAGGGCAAATCCGTAATTGCACATCTGCGGGAGTCTGTAACCCTAAATTTTCCTGTTTACTTATAAATTGTAATCGAAAATTGTAAAACCCTATGCCTCTTTTCAATCAATAAAATTCAGAATTGCTGGGAGTTATTCAGATCTGTTCTATATTGCTTGGAGGGAGCCATCACACTAGTAAGTAACTTTATTTCTTTGTTTTTATTCTCTTTTAATTAGTATGTTTTACCATCCCCTAATGAGCGAGTAATCTCCTCGCTCGTTAGGGTTAGCCTTAGGGAAAGGTTTGAGAGATGAGATCTCTCACCCCTATCATGCCATCCACACCTAAGAGTTAGAACTCCATGCATGCACGCACAACCGCTCCCTACGGCATCCTATCCCTTGAGGTAACAATGAACCGTAGTATAAAGGGCCGGTTGCGCGCGTTTTCCATGGAGGTTAGGGTAATTATCGATAAAAGAAGAATACGAATCTAGAGGAAGAAACATCTTCCCAAAAGATTCTTATCCACTTTATGGATAATTACTGTAACATCTAATAGATCAATAATAAGGCATTGAAAGCGGTGAGGAAACCTTAAATCTCCAAACTTCCCCTAAACCTAACCCTAGCGAGACTTTAAATTAGATTAATTTAGTTTAATAATAGATCTAGGTTTTAGATTTACTCAATCCAAACAACATTTGGAATCAACTCGTAAAAACACATTTAGAAAATTACCCATCTCTGTGGATCGACCCGTACTCACCGGCTAGCTGCAAAGTGACGCCGTTTCTGATTACGGTAAATACAAATATTTGGATAAATCAAATGGCGCCGTTGCCGGGGATGGCGTAAAATTTCTTTCTGTGTAATTTCGGGTTGATAAAAAAAATTATAAAAATCTAAAAATAAAAAAAAGTAATAAAAATTATCAATTTTGATCTGTTTGAAGGGTGTATTGTTTGAATCTTGTAGAACAGCGAAGAATCCCGGATCTGGAAATTTACAGAGGGAAAATCAGAAAAGTGCACATCAGAACAGAAGGGAAAGTCCACAGCAGAACTGTAAAAATTTTCCAGAGACCTGATCCTGCCGTTTGACCGCGAAAACGCGGCTAAAACCCCACTTTGACCGCGGAAGGGCGGTGATCTGGTGTCTTCATCATCCGAAATTTTTTCTGGGGAATCGTGCCGGTTAGTTGGCCGCGGAAATGCGGTATTAAAGCACTTCTACCGCGGAAATGCGGCAGGAATCTGACATCATCTCGTGGAAGTTACACTGTTTGTTTCCTCTTTCTTCTCTCTGAAATCTCCCGATATATCTTTTACGAAATTTTCTGCAGGAATTCTTTGCGCTAAAAATTCTTCCCCCCTTCTAAATAACAGATTTTCTACAGGCTTCTTTGCGCCGCGCTAAAAATAAATTGCAAGTGAATTTTATTGTTTTGCATAATTTAATCGGACTTTAAGGGGCTAATTGACCAAACTCAGATTGAGTGGGGATTTCATCACCCTTCCCAGGACCCCAGAAAACACTTAAAGCATATGCATTGACCACAATTAATTAAAAAATAATAGACTCAGTCCTAAGGACATCGAGCTCAATAGGAAAAGGACTAGTATAGGCATCGACTGTTTATCCTAACTGACTTTGCGGTGTCTAGGCTAGTGGTTTTTAATTAGGCCCACTACTGTGGTTCCTTCCCACTTACCTGGCCGTACTTGTCGGTGAAGAGGCGGTTTGAGGTCCTATTTCTAGCCCTAATTAGGAGCTGTCTAGCAGACCTAGGCGACCCTAGATCTAGGCCTGAATGTGCATGTGTGGTTGAAACATTTGTCTCATAAGTCTCTTTTCAAAAACCTCTTTGCAAAACTCTCACATAATAAAAAAAAAGGAAAAATCTTTTCAAAACTTGCAACTTGTCGCTAAGAAAACTTGCAACTCACTTCCACCACTTCCCTCCATTGACGTTATCTTACCCCCACATTCTGTTTTTCTTTTTTTTCTGACTACACTACCCCTTTAGTGTATGTCACTTTGGACTAGGGATACTAACGCCCGATTAGTCCGTGTTTCGTTGGTACCGACCGACGAACCCTTCGACGAGCCCTTCGTCGACATTCCGTCCATTTCTTTACCTCCACCTTCAAATTCTTCTTTCGAAGGTATGTCGGGACACGACCCCAACGGTAACTTACCGACGAGAATGATTCCACCTCCGTTAGGTGCGAATAACCCGAATCTTCCGCCTGTTGTAGCGCCCACACGAGTTGCGTTCCAGGATCTCTTCTATCCCGTCCGCACTTCTTTACCTACATGTCTTTCACCCCCACCGGCAAATGGGGGCAACTTTGAAATAAAACCACATTTCATCAATATGCTGCCAAAATTTCATGGTTTGGAATCCGAAGATGCATATATCTTTATCAATAAATTCCAAAACGTTTGCGCTATGATGAAAACGACCCAATTAAGTGATGACGCTATAAGGCTAAGGGTCATTCCTTTTACCTTATGTGACCTAGCCGAGAAGTGGCTATATAGCACCGCATCACATTCCATTAGAAATTGGGACGAGTTTGTGAGAGCTTTTCTGAAAAAGTTCTATCCTCATCACAAAACTGCTAGAATCCGCAACGAGATTATACAATTTTCACAGCTTCCTTCCGAACCATTTTGGAAGTGCTTCGAGAGATTTAAAGACCTACTCGTTCAATGCCCTCATCATGGGATCGAAAGTTGGCAACTTTGCCAAACATTATACGAGGGATTGAACTCGGCAACGAAGCAGTTGCTAGAAACTATATGTCAAGGTTATTTTCTTTCCAAGTCTAGCGACGAAGCGTGGCAGTTTCTTGAGGATCTTAGTGAGCAAACAATTCAGTGGGAGAGTACTAAGACCACACCATCTTCTTCTATTGGTCAATCTAGGGCAGGCATACATCAAGTAGATATGTGAATTGCTATGAAGGCCGAGATGGCCGCACTTATGAAAAAGCTAGAAGCCATTGAGACCAAAATCTCATCGTCTTCTCCTGCCCATGCTTTACCTACACGAACTGTTTGTACTTGTTGTTCGAATCCATCACATCTAACCGAAGAGTGTCCTTATAATGCACCTATTCAAAGACAAGATCAAGTCAATGCTGCATTTCAGCAACGACAAAGAAACGATCCGTACTCTTCGACATACAATCAGGGGTGGAGGAGTCACCCAAATTTCGCTTGGAACCAAAATCAACAAGTCCAAGTAAATAACAATTTTCAAAGACCTCCTCCACAACAAAAACAAGCACCTTCACAAACTCAAAACCTGCAACCTTTCCAACAACAACCTTATACAAATCAAACGAACAATTTGGTTCAACCAAATGATGATAAGGTTATCTCGCTAGAAAAAAGTCTAGATGCATTTCTCAAGCAATCTACAGAATCCGCAGCAAGATTTGAAAATTATGTTCAATCTTTGATGCATAACAATGCCTCACACGATCAAAGTATCAAATCTATTGAGGCACAAATTGCACAATTAACTGCTGCGTTGAGCGAGAGAGAAAAGGGAAAGCTTCCATCTCAACCATTGCCTAATCCCGGTCACACACAAAACGCATATCACAATCACAATGTAAATGCGGTGACCACGTTGAGATCCGGAAGAGAGTTGCAAAATAATGTGGGTACTAGTGATGACATCCCCGCCGGTGGTTCTTCTTCTTCTTCTTCTTCTTCTTCTTTTTCTCCATCGTCATTTTCTTCACTTTCTTCTAGCCTATTCTCCACCCTTCACATGGCTCTACTTCTTCTAGCTCGAACGGACCCATTTCTCACAACACGAACACATCCACACTGGGATCCGTTCCTACTCCACATTCTACTCCACAGACACTTGACTCAACAAATTTTCAAAATGCTCCATTTCCAAACAGGTTGAGTCCCAATAAATCAACTGCACAAGTGGAGAAGATTGTGGAGATATTTAAGCAGGTTAGCATAAATATACCTCTCTTGGATGCAATCCAACAAGTCCCTTCATACACAAAAATCTTAAAGGGCTTATGCACCTCGAAGAGAAAGGCATCTCAAGTACCCAAGAAAGTGCTAGTGGCTAGTGCAGTGAGCAATGCTATTAACCACCATCAAACCTTACCCCAAAAATGAAAGGACCCTGGCTGTCCTACGATTTCAATTACAATTAGGGATAAGAAAATTAATCGAGCACTTTTAGATCTTGGGTCTAGTGTTAACCTGATTCCTTACTCCGTGTACGAACAATTAGGGGTTGGAGAGTTGAAACCCACTCGTTGTACTCTCCAAATGGCTGATCGATCAATCACCCATCCAAGGGGTCAGGTAGAGGATGTGTTGATCAAAGTTGGGGAGTTCATATTCCCCATTGATTTTATTGTTATGGATACACAACCTGTTGCAAACCCAAGAAACCAAATTCCGGTGATCCTCGGTCGATCATTTTTGGCCACTTCCAATGCTGTAATAAACTGTCGCAATGGCTCCATGACTCTATCCTTTGGGAAGATGTCTAGTGAGTTCAATATTTATAAGATGGGAAGTATGCCCCCCGTGCCTAAAACTAGTACACGACAAGTTTGCTCTATTCACGAAATCACGCAGGAGGACTGTGAGCTTGAAAGATTTCTATTTGATGAAAACAGTTTTGACGCCGCTAGTGCGTCCCTCCTTGAGCCTACCACCGTTGACACAACCGATATTGATTATGAATGTTTCATTTTTTCGGATGATGACGACTCACGGCCCGAATATGAGTCTTTTGAATTTGTGGATGAGATAGTTGAACCATCCGAATCGGTTGTTTGCAGTGATTTCGAACCTGTGTTGGAGTCCTTTGAGTTCGAGGTAGATTCCGCAATGATTCTTTCGCCTCCGAAACTCGAACTCATGTCCTTACCGCCTCACCTTAAATATGCTTACATAGGTGAAAATGAGACCTTTCCCATTATAATATCAGCTTCTCTAGCCCTTGAGCAAGAGAACGCCCTTTTGATGGTCTTACAAGATAGGCGGCAAGTTTTCGATTGGACTATGGCGGACATCGAGAAGATCAGTTCCCTTATAATTGAATATCATATGAAATTGATGGATGATGCCACGTCAATAGAGGACCCACAGGAACATTTTGGGGATATTGTGGTTAGTCAACCTCCTTTTTTAGAAGTTGAACCACCCCCATTTCTTTTAATCTACGAGAATGCCAATATTCCACTGATTGCTGATCATTTCCATTCTCGTTTTGATGCATCACCATCGCCTGTATATTTACCTCCACACCTTCCATACCACTACTTCTATCTTCCCCAATTCTTTGTGGATCGTTACAATTTATTCTTCCACCAACCAATACTCTTTATTGATAAAATTTTCAACTGGTTGGCGTTGATGTTCGATCTATGCAAAGTTTGGCAGTAATGTCTAACATAGTTTAAATGAAGTTTGGGGGAGGGCCTTTCTGTATATATTTTTGTTTTTCTTAACAATAAAAAAAATTATAAATAAATAAACAGGGAAATGCCGGTATTTTGACCCTCTTGGTTTAGCATGACAGTGAGGACACTGTCAAGTTCAAGTTTGGGGGTATGCTCGGTACGTCTTCTTCCTTCGCATTCATTTGTACATATTTTTTGCATTTGCATATCTATTTGAAAACTCATAAAAATTTGAAAAATTTCAAAAATTATAAAAATTATTGTATTTAATTTTGGCTTATTTGACTAGAGTTTGACAAATAGGTTAACTGGTTAGGAACAACTAGATCTCAGACTTAGTAAATTAAAAACCCTAAAATTAACATTCCTTAAAGTTTAACGGTAGAAAGTATATGCCGTGTAGTTTATTTAGAAATAGGCAAATTTTGGGTTCACTTATTGGGCTAAGTTGAAACAAGGGAAGACTATTGATGTTCTTATTAGAGTATAAGTTTGAAAAATAGTTCCTAGCTTAAGTCTAGATTCTGAAAATGTATACCCTACAAATTGCACAATCACACACCTTGAAACTTGGAATAGTAGAAGAGACCTTGAAATGCTCTTGTCTAAAACTCCTTAGTAAAATGAAAATAAAGAAGAAAAAAAAGTGAATAAAGAAAAAAAAAATGGACACTAGTTTTTGTGATTACTTAAGGCTGTAAAAATAAAAAAAATCTTTAGCGAAGGTGCTTCATCACCTAGTGCCTTAGACCAACTGGTTTGGGAGTCACCGCTAAAAGCCTTGGGTATTGCAAAACTAAGAAGTACGCTTTAATGTGCAAACACATCTTGTAATCGGTCGTTAGTACCTCAAGAAGTATTAACGGTCGCATGAAGGATGTATAAGCAAAATTCAATTAAAAATTCACCAATTAAGAAGTATTTTGGACAACGGACGAGAGTATGATTGCTTGATTTGAATTTCCAAGTGTAGGGGTGATCTATACACACACGTAGGGATATGTGATTGGAGTTTAGATGAGAGAAAGGGATGAAGAATAGAACTTGTATCTTTAGTAAGGGTTGATAAAAATTCCTAAGTGGAGATGGAACCCTAGAAGGAAGACTTAAGAGATGCCGAAAGCTAAGTAGGTCTACATAACATATATAATCTTAAGTTAAATAATGAGGAAGCGTGAAGAATGTGGGTGGATAATTTGCGAGTCAAAAGATAATAGAATTCCTTGTTAGAAATCTTAATTGGAGAACAAAAGTCAATGGGCCGAGTTGATAGGATTTTGTGGGTGTAATCCGCTGAAAACCCTCAGGAGACAACACTCCTCCTACTAGGGACACCTAGAGGTTTAACGGCTTGTTGCACGTGCTCAGTGCAATCGCGTTTCCCTGCGAAAGTGCGGTTAGGATTTTAGTGAATAAAAATAAGTTTGCTCGAGGACGAGCAAAAAATAAGTTTGGGGGTATTTGTTCAGACTATAATATTGCATTTTTCATCCCCATATTCTTATCCGTTTTATAAGTAAACAGGTACTCTTGACGCACGTTTGTTGCATGTTACAGGATACAGGCTCTTGGAGCAAATACAGTGAAAAAGATGAAAGTTGATACAGAAAAGGGACTTTTGACCAACAAGTAGAGGGATCTTACTCAAGCTGAGACGAAAAACAGTGCAAGGTCCAAAAAGATGAAAGTGAAACGGTCAAAAGATCCTTACAAGTTTTCACTGAAGTTCTGTAGAAGACCCAAAATTCAAACAGAGAAAAGTGGTGAAGAAACAAGAAGCCCAAATGCCCAGAATACAGCTCAAGAATTTTGGTGAGCTAAGCTCACCAAAGGGCCGCGGAACCGCGGCCTAAGCGCCCAATTGCCGCGGTTCCGCGGCCATTTAATGCCCGTGTCGGCGCCGACTTCTTGTGTCGGTGCGGGTGTTGGGATTTTTCGAGGGCAAATCCGTAATTGCACATCTGCGGGAGTCTGTAACCCTAAATTTTCCTGTTTACTTATAAATTGTAATCGAAAATTGTAAAACCCTATGCCTCTTTTCAATCAATAAAATTCAGAAATGCTGGGAGTTATTCAAATCTGTTCTATATTGCTTGGAGGGAGCCATCACACTAGTAAGTAACTTTATTTCTTTGTTTTTATTCTCTTTTAATTAGTATGTTTTACCATCCCCTAATGAGCGAGTAATCTCCTCGCTCGTTAGGGTTAGCCTTAGGGAAAGGTTTGAGAGATGAGATCTCTCACCCCTATCATGCCATCCACACCTAAGAGTTAGAACTCCATGCATGCACGCATAACCGCTCCCTACGGCATCCTACCCCTTGAGGTAACGATGAATCGTAGTATAAAGGGCCGGTTGCGCGTGTTTTCCATGGAGGTTAGGGTAATTATCGATAAAGGAAGGATACGAATCTAGAGAAAGAAATATCTTCCCAAAAGATTCTTATCCAATTTATGGATAATTACTGTAACATCTAATAGATCAATAATAAGGCATTGAAAGCGGTGAGGAAACCTTAAATCTCCAAACTTCCCCTAAACCTAACCCTAGCGAGACTTTAAATTAGATTAATTTAGTTTAATAATAGATCTAGGTTTTAGATTTACTCAATCCAAACAACATTTGGAATCAACTCGTAAAAACACATTTAGAAAATTACCCATCTCTGTGGATCGACCCGTACTCACCGGCTAGCTGCAAAGCGACGCCGTTTCTGATTACGGTAAATACAAATATTTGGATAAATCATTCTTCCCATGGGTTTTCAGCTGATGGGAGGTGTAAGCCACTACTCGGCCATGCTGCATCAAAACATAGCCTAAACCCTTTCCCGACACGTCACTATGAACAACCAAGCAACCAGAATTATCTGGCACAGTCAGAATTAGGGCCAAGGTCAACTTCAGCTTTAACAGCTCAAACGTCTGGGTGCACTCCTCCGACCAAATATAAGGTACCTCCTTCCGCGTAAACTTCTTCAAGGGTTCTACTACTCCGGAGAAATCTTAAACAAACCGCCGATAATACCCAGCCAATCCCAGGAAGCTCCTTTCCAGCTACTGATTTCGGTGTCGACCAGTCTTTGATAGATTCAATTTTTACCGGATCCACTGAAATGTCATCACTCGAAACAACATGCCCCGAAAATTGCACCTTGTTGAGCCAAAACTCACACTTGCTTAACTTAGCATAGAGCTTCTCCTCCCGTAGAAACTGCAATACAGTTCGTAGATGCTCGGCGTGCTCCTCTCGATTCCTGGAATAGACTAGAATGTCGTCGATGAATACAATGACAAACTGGTCCAGGTATTTGGAGAAAACCCTGTTCAGCAAGTCTACATATGGCAGGTGCATTGGTAACACCGAACATCATTACAAGAAACTCATAGTAGCCATATCAGGTTCGAAAGGCCGTCTTGTATACATCCTCTACCTTGACCCTGATTTGGTGATACCCTGACTAAAGGTCCAGCTTAGAAAATACCCGGGCACCACCTAGCTGATCAAATAAGTCATCGATGCGGGGAATGAGATACTTGTTCTTCACTGTCACCCTGTTCAACTCACGGTAGTCGATGCACATGCGCAAAGAACCATCTTTCTTCTTCACCAGTAATATAGGAGCACCCCACGGGGAAGCACTTGGATGGATAAATACCTTGTCCATAAGATCTGCTATCTGTTTCTTCAATTCTGCAAACGCAACTGGCACCTTCCTGTATGGAGCCTTGGAAACTGGCGTCGTACCTGGAATCAGGTCGATCGAAAAGCCCAATATGCGAGGCGGGGGTAAACCAGGTAAATCTTTAGGGAACACATCAAGAAACTCTCGAACTACCTTCTGTGTTGGCTTCACGTCTATCTCCATAGCGGTCAAGGTCTTCGGCTTCGTTCAGAACTTAGCTGGCTCCAATGACTCGCTACCGCCCACGAACACAAACTCTAGGTGATTAGGAATGCGAAATGTTATACTCCTAGCTCGGCAATTGATAACAGCATAGAATGTGCTCAGCCAATCCATCCCCAGAATGGCGTCATAGCTACTAATCCTAATCAGAAAGAAGTTTGCATAAAACTCTCTGCCACAAACTATCACAGGGCATAACCTACACTCTTGGCTAGACACGATAATTCCATTTCCCGTATGTATCTCCCAACCCTTGGTCAATGGCTCATGAGATATAGAGTGTGTGTCAACAAACCGTATAGAAATAAAGCAATGTGAAGCACCGGAATCAAATAGAACTCTAGATGGTATAGAATGAACAAGGAGAGTACCTACAACCACTTCTCCAGAAGCTTCTGCCTGCTCGGCGCCAGGGTGAAAGCTTGCCCCTGATTCCGACTTGTACCAGTCTGACTCTGATCAAATAATCGCCGTTGGGATACTAAAGGTGGACCCTTCTGAGCTGAAGTGCCAAACGACGGCTGTTGTTGCTCGGACCCTCCCTATAGCTCAGATCTCTGGGGACACCCGATGACCCTGTGCTTTCCGGATCTGCAAATCAGACACTGTCTCTTGGCTCTACGACAATCTCTCTGTATGTGCCCTGAACTTTGGCAATAGTCGCAAACCGGAGCCCTCCGCTACGACTGCTGAGGTGAGAAAGTATGATTCATCTACGTTAATCCTGGCCTGTGAACTAGGATTGCTCCACGAGAAGTGGAAGCTTGTGACAGAACTATATGGGGTCTCCTATCCACCGATCGCTGGCCATTGGCCTTCTCTGCCAACCTTTCCTGTATCCGGGCAACGTTCAACACCTATATGAAGGTCCGTAGTTCGAGAGACGTGATAAGCTGCTGCAGCTCGATATCGAGCCCTTACTGAAACTGTCTGGCCATGGCGGCTTCGGTGGCTACCATATACGGTGCAAAGCGACTTAGCCGGTTAAACTCTACGGCATAGACATCCACTAAGCGGACATTTTTCTTCAACGTGATAAATTTCTCCTCCATCTCGGCCTTGGCAGTGGCCGAAAAATAGTGGTCTAGGAAACACGCGGAGAATGTGTCTCATCCGATAGGTTTCTCTAGCCTGCTTTTCTCTACGGACCACCATGTGCGGGCCTCGTCCTCTAGCTAGATCTTCACCATGCTCACTCTATCATCGTCAGGGACCTGAGCATCTGTCAAAAGATTCTCCATATTGATTAGCCATTGTTCGGCCTCAAGTTGATCTACTGCTCCCATGAATACCGCCGGGTGAAGTCTCCTGATATCAGAAACGGTACCAGCCCTAACCTGTGTAGCAGGTATGAGAGCGCCCTCCGGGGTGGCAGGGACAGCTGTAGATATCTCCAAAGTGGTAATTGCGGTCTCTTGCACCGCCTTTAATCCCTTAGGCAAGAGATCAGCCTTTCTTTCCTGAGCCTGTGCTAGGGTCGTCAGTTTGTTGAGGATCTTCTCTGTACGATCATGGAGACCGACACCTAAGGAGTCTATATCTCTAAAAGATGATCAAGGAAGGGAACTAAATTTGAGCAAGGATTTTAGGATGATCCAATGAGGATTATAAGAACTGAAAATGCACTATAATAAAGTATAAATCAAGGGCGTAACTCAGTGTAGGGATCTTTTGACAGAACTATAATTTCATACTAAATCTGGCTCTGACACCAAAAAAACCATGTCACACCCCGCTTTCTAAAATATGGAATACGAGAGGTGACTAGGCTAGCCATACTCCCACGGTCAAGGAATAATCCCGCCGAAGTCACACTTCGGCTTCTAGTATTACATGGTAATCAGTAAACACAACACGAGAGTAAAGGAAATCACAGCTCACAACTTTATAACATTTAATCAACAATGTTCAAGATACAATTATTTGGATGAAAGAAAAAACTAACCAAAACAAATAACAATATCCTTGGTGCAAACAGAAGATGATAGCGCCGGTGTCGCGGTCTAAATCTTCGCGATCTCGAATGACATGTCCTGCTCCTGAGCTGGATCCACTTCGTCCTTTTAGCATGCACATTCAGGTCGTCAGGGCGACACACACACACACACACACATATAGTGTGTGTGTGTGTACTATGATATTAAGTATGAAATGAACGGCAGAATACAGTAACATTAGAATATGGAATATATAGGGAATACGAACAGTATGGTATAAGTATCATGTCAGCAATCCATGCAATATGTATGTCATTACCTATCAGTCACTAAGTCAAATGAAATCAATCGGTGGAAAAGGATGCCCGTGTTTAACAAGGGTTTCGTGCATGTCCAAGACTACGGTTCACTGTTGTCCGAGACATAATCTTGCAGCCGTGCACTAAGCCCACAACCTAGTGTATGTGTGTGTATCACTAATATCGAAGGATCATCTTCTAAATCATTGTACCTCGCTAAATACGAGTTCAATTCCATCTTGATTTTCCCATTTCCCCAATGTTACAATAATTATATGCATAAGACTAGTTGTATATAAGCACGCGCCAAAATCTCGATTTTATTCACTTTTCACTGCAGTGTTCACTTTCACGAATCAATCACTTATCTCTGGCCTACTTGACACAACCAATCTAATACCTCTCACATTCGAAAATGCAAAGTTTGCTACAAATCACTATGAACGTTCGCTATCACTAAAGGTAGCACGGTCGGGTAAATACAAGAATGATGCCACATAACAAGCTTGTATGCTATGAAACACAATGTGCATTACGAGTTCAAAAAAACATATTAATTCGTACGTTGGTAATTAGGCAAAAATATACAAAAGAGGCAGTAAGTAAACTTAAATAGAAACCCAACAAAATTGGTTCCAAATCAATCGGGTTTCAGGTTTGCGATCGCTGGAAATTCAGTTCCTTAGATGAAAGTCCATTTCATAACACATTTTACTCCCTGTTGGGATAATAATTAGGCGATGCTACAGTTAAGTAAAATTTAGACATATCAATTACATTTCCAAAGCATCATACGGATCTACAATATCTTCTGCATGCTGGGAGATATGTCATGTTTAAGGCTAGGGTATACAATCTGTCTTTGTACTAAACTGCAGTACACCTCGGCGGTTTAAATTGCAATTAAAATATCAAAAGGTAGTAAAATCGAACGAAACCACCACCTATAGTTATCTAACAGAATTATTTTTGCAACAATATAGATTTCTGCATATTTTCATGTTCGTACAGAGCTATACATTTATTTAGAAACAGGTGTCAATATGGAATGCTGCTCTGGACTGCAGTCCAGAGCTGCATCCCAAGTCAGTTTTCGCCATTGAGATATATCAATATCGAAAAAATAAATAACAGGGGACCCTAGACTATCGAGTCAGCTTCGATATGAGCCATAGAAAATTACATTACGGTATGTATATAATTTAATATCAATTAAACTCCACGACATATACAGTAAAAACCAGATTTGACGTCGCCTCTTTGGGACGTCGTTTCACGTGCAGTACTTCGTTATTTTGAGTTCATTTTTCTACACGATATTCGTAAGTAGCAAAAGAAAATATTGGTAAAAGCTTTGAGCATGATTGACAGGGTTTTGATTCAGTTCATCACATCGAACTATTAGCGTACAATATCAAGAACGTTCAAATTAAAGTCGGTTTTGTCCAACTCATGAAAGCGGTATCTAATACTTACAATTCCTCACGATATTAATATGATATTCAGATCCGATTATGCTCAAAACTAACGTCTTAGAATTACTGTAGTTTTCCATGAAAAATACGATGATGGCTTACAAAATATAGGTGATAGTATACTATTTAACACATGTTCGTAATAACATATCTAATATAATTTTAACACGAAATCATAGATCTATATTCATAGCATGTTAAAGAAAGTGAGGGTATCACTTGCCTGCAATGACGGGAATCGCATGGACGGTTACGGTGAAGGCACGGACATGAGCACGACACGTTCACGGCTGCGTCGGCTACAAACTTGGCTCGGCTACGGGTTCTGGACATGGTCGTGGCTGGAGCGGCGATGTAGGGAGGTTGCTGAGATGGGGTCGACGACGACTGATGGACGAGGAGACGTCGATGGTGGCTACGGCGGTGAGCGAAGGCTATGGAGATGATGGATTAGCATTGGAGATGTGCACGAAATGGTGGTGGGTTCTGGAGAGGAGGGTGATGGGCTCTGGCTTTGGGGGAGGTCGGTGAAAGCAGGCGACCGGAGGTGCAGCCGAGGTGAGGAGCTTGGGTGAAGAGTCGAGAGAGACGACTGCGAAAATGATGATGGTGTCGAGGAGGTTAGGTTGCTAAGAGAACTCCAGTGGGGTGAGGTGACGGTGGTGTTTAGAAGAGCGGTGGGGGAGCTCGAGGTCGGCCGGAGTAAGCTCATCGCAGCGGTTGCAATGGGGCTGTAGCATGGTAGGGGAGGAAGTGGGGGTTGTAGGTGGTGGAGAAGATGAGGGGAAAGTGTTAGGAGCTCGTGGTGGTAGTAGTGATGATCGGTGGCGATGTTGACCGGCGAGAAAAGTTCCGGATTGAGTTGGAGAAGGTGATGTGAGTTGAGGAAGGGAGAACGAGAGAGATGTTAAGAGATGGGGAGTGAAAGAGACGTTGGAGAGATAAGGGGAGGCAGGTGCGGGGATCTCGGGATCGTTGGCGACGAGGCCACGTTGGCGTGGAGCGGTTCTCACGGAGATGGGCGTAAGAAAAGGGCAGCGACGTTGGGTTTTCGAATGTGGGGAAAAGAAGAAGGAAAAAGGAAAGAAAGAAAAGAAAAGAAGAGAGAGAGAAGGAGATAGTCCAGGTTCGGGTGAGGGTTTGGGCTTGGGGTTCAGGCCGGGGAAAAAGAGGGAAGAAAAGAGAGAGAAGTTGGGCCGGGTTAGGGGATTGGGTAAAATATTTAGAGTTAGGTTTATATATATATATATATATATATATATATATATATATATATATATATATATATATATATATATATATATATAGGGTTTGGGTTAACAGGGTTTAGGTGTTTGTGTAGAATCAAAAAATAAAGAATTAGGGAAAATACGAAGAAGAATAAGGAGATTATAGGAGAAAAGTAGGAACATTATTGGAAATAAAAATTATTAAAATACGGATTTGAGTACAATGAAACTGGTTATTACAGCACTCATCATCTTCATCTTTATCATCTAAAATGCGGTTATACCAAATTTCATGTGTTTCTGCCGCTTTTTCATCGTTGAATTTGCAATGTGAAAAGTTGTGTTGTCGGTAAACCATTAATTTTGCATCCACTAAATCAAAGATGAAAAATTTGAAGAATCATATGAAATTTGGTGAATCCGCATCATAGATGATAAAGATGAAGTCGATGGGCACCGATCGTCGTGAAATATAAAGAATATAATTTTTCGACGCCATAGGTGGAAATAAGGAAATTTTCTCCTATGGCGTTGAAAAAATACAATCTCCACCATTTTTCCGATGATCGACGCCCATTATCATCATTGTTATTATCTAAGATATGCATACACCAAATTTCATGTGATTCCACCACCTTTTCACCATTGAATTAGCAATGTAAAAAATTCTATTGTCGGTAAACCATTAATTTTGCACAAACTAAATCAACGGTGAAAAATGATATAATCATATGAAATTTGGTGTATCCACATCTTAGATGATAAAGATGGAGGTGATGTATGCCGATCGTCGGAAAAAATCATAGAGGGTGCATTTTTCCGACGCCATAGAAGAAAATTCCCTCCAATGGCACATTTCCTCCATTAACCTATCTCTATATATATAGAGAGAGGGGGGGGAGGGAATGTATCTACATTCGAATATAGAGAATTTCTCTCTATCTCAAAACTAAATCATTTGGGAAACCATGTGAGTTCAATGCATATAATGTGGGAACCACACGTTTTCCAATGTGATTTGTACTAGAGCCATAGATAATTCTCTATGGCTAGATGTAGAGACATATTCATCACACACTCACACAGAGATCTATGTATGTATGTATGTATGTATACATACATAGATATGTGTGTGTGAGAGAATAATGGAGGAAATGTACCATATGAGAGAATTTTCTCATTTTTTCCAACGCTCGGCATCCATCATCTTCATCTTTATTATCTAAGATGTGGATACACCAAATTTCATGCGATTCTACCACTTTTACAACATTGATTTAGTAGGTGCGAAATTAACGGTTTACCGACAATAGAACTTTTTACATTGCTAATCCAACAATGAAAAATTGATAGAATCATGTGAAATTTGGTGTATCCCAATCTTAGACGATAAAGATGATGTTGATGGGTGTCGATCGTTGAATAAAATGTTGGAAGGCGTATTTTTTCAATGCCATCTAACGAAAATCCCTCGTAGGGCCTCTTTTCTTCATTATTCTCTCTCTCTATCTATCTATCTTCTACACACACACACATATATATATATGAGGATAGTGGAAGAAATGTGCCATGGGAGGGAATTTTCTCCTATGGCATCGAAAAAATACACCCTCCATGATTTTTTTCGATGATCGGCACCCATTACCTCCATCTTTATCATGTAAGATGTGGATAACACCAAATTTCATGTGATTCCACCACTTTTTCACCGTTGATTTAGTGGGTGCAAAATTAACAGTTTACCGACAATAGAACTTTTTACATTGCTAATTCAATGGTTAAAAAGTGACGGAATCACATGAAATTTGGTGTATTCACACCGTACATGATAAAGATGATGATGATGGGTGCCGATTGTCGAAAATAATCATGGAAGATATATGATTTTGACGCCACCTAACGAAAACGCCTCATAGGGCCTCTTCCTCCATTATATATATATATATATATATATATATATATATATATATATTGCCAGGCCCCTACCTCTCAATATAGGAAATAGCAGACCCACAACAAAATACGAGATAGAGTACGCAACCGACGACAAACACGTATATTCAGAAGGAGGATTTACTCCCGTCATATACGCTAAGCCACCGATATCAACTTGAGCAGCTCTGATATATATAAATATCAACTAACACAAATGAATAGCTGTATAGATTCGTACATCAAGTACCACATGCTAAGAATTAAATCAAGTTAAATACAGGAGAATGGAATATAGAAACAATAAGATATATTTAATAAACATGGAAGATACAATATATCGGGATACAAATGAGACAAATGGATACCCGGTATAAGATAAACCTAATGATCTGTCTTCGAAACACTCTGAAGATGATCCTAATCAGTAATGCAGAACGTCGCCCGTCTAATCTCCAATATCTGGATATGCAAGTCTAGAGTCGTTAGAAAGTGACCTAGCAAGTGGTAAAATGAAGCAAAACCTGCACAGGTGTGTTTACAGGATATAATGTATAAATAAAATGCATATGGACATAGTTTAAAATAAAAATGTATATGGATGTGGATTTAAAATGTAATATGTGAATTGTTAGATTATAAGTTAGAGTATGGTAATGTCGGTATAATATCAAGTAATAATCAAATTACCAAAGATAGGTAAATTGGATGTCAGGATGAAATAAAACATGGGTAGGGGAGTACTGTGCAAATGGACAGTAAGGGTACTCATAATTTGGGGCATCCCATGACTAGCTGGCACGCCCATGACGAGTATAACCAGTATATAGTAAATCAATATCCAGTAAAACAGTATCCAGCAATCACGGTAAACACAATAACAATGGGCATGGCGTGGATATCATCCAAGAGTACGAGTACTCTTACTTTCCACTCACAAATAAACCACTAGTCAAGTCAACATAAGTATCATATCGGTAACAAGTATCAAGTATTGTAATAAACTGATATCAATTCAATAACAATAACATGAATTCAAACTAGCCAAGTATTACATGTATTAAGTAATTAACAAGTTACATGAAATCACACTTTCCAAGTATCATTCTGTATCCAGTGATGGTATGAGAGTTGCATGATTCACTAAAAACAAATGTCAATTAATAATATGGATTTTGAGTATCAATATAGCGTGAACATGAACAGACTCGCATATACCCTGGTACTATCCCATACCGGCACCTGAATATAAGTAGTCGCTCATGTTAAAATTTAAATAGCTTATTATTTAGTTTGTTATTGTTTTATTTAGTTTGTGATTTAGTTCGTTATTGTTTTATTTAGTTTTTAAACATGAACCGCCTCGCATATACCCCGGTACTGTCTCATACCGGTACCTGAGTATACGTAGTAGCTCACGTCAAGTTTTTAAACAGTTTATTCTTATGTTTGTGAAAACCCTTGATAACCAACGAATAATAATTGAAAGCATCCCATGCATATCCGGGACCACGGCCTAGAGCTGAACCCGGGACGCACTGCTAGGCGCTAACAGTGAACGTTGTATTACAACTCGGAAAACATTAAAAAAACATTTCTATCGAGTTGAAAAACAGTAACATTATGGTAGCGAGCTAACGGACCACTATGGCTGGTCCTGATGAGTTATAATAATAACAGTAATATTACGGTAGTTCAGCTACTACCCGAACCCCCATGATTGGGTCCTACATTTGGTTCTATAATAAGCTTTCTAAAGCTATTAACCGAGTTTGCTAAGTTTTTTCCCACCCTCCATTGTATCAGTTTTATTTATGGAATTAGATAAGTTTTAACATGATTTCATTTTGACATCAATACATTGGATTTGTCTAAGGAATTGTATCAATATGCATGTACATGTGTTTTGTCATGTAACAAGCAAATATATCAAACAAGTTATGAGTATCTGTATATATGAATTCCAGTAACTGTATCGTTGCTCAAGTAACAGTATGTCATGTCAGGAAATAGTAATTATATAAACCTAGTCATGAAATAAATAAATATATGAGTATCATGTCAAGTCAAGCCGATGGCAATATCAGGTACAGTTATCAAACAGGAAGGTATCAAGTTCAAGTATCGGGTTAAGTCAAATAGTATAACTTAATTGCATAATAATCTATAATTGATAACAATTTATATCAGTTAAACTTGTACAGATTAGAACTATAACCAACGTGTAGTATTTTAGGTGCCAAACATAAAATTAACCTCTCGTACCTGACTTTTAGACATGATTTGATTTAATCACGGTTTCCGAAATCGATAGTCAAAGTTAAGATTGTTCCAGATTTCATTATCCTAAAACTGGTAAATTTTGAGATATGAAATTGGTTAGATTTTCAAGTACCCAAGTCCTGTTAAAACCACTAATCCTAACTCATCAATTGGGCTGACCTGGGGCCGACTTGGGTGGCCAGAGCGGGGCAAAAATGCCTCGTTTTGCGTGCACACCTCTATTATTGTCTAATTAGAACTAAATGATACTTCAAAATTTTTCTAAAGATTCATAAATGTTTTGTAACACCCTAGTTCATTTATACCAATTCTATTTTGAGTATTTCTTTATTTATGGTATTTTCTTGATTTACTGCGTTTTGGGTGCGAATGGTGTATTTGACATCTGTATTTGCATCCGACCCGACCCGCTTGCTGGAAACCCGTTTTGATTTCTGTTTATAATTTATCCCAGCTTGTTATGTGGATCCGTGCACTTTCATTTTTTTTTGATATACTGCATACTGGCATTTTATCTGGCATCTGCATTTTTTTAGTATAACAAATAAAGTCAAATAAAATATTTTAAAAATATCTAGCATGGCTTGCATTATACCCCTAACCTTGTGGTAGCATCCGCGCATCTTGTTCTCGTCCCGTTCAGTGAAACGGATTTGTTTGGACGGCTGCGCGCACGTACATGCATCCGTTCATGGGGGGATGCATTTTCGTTACCCGGATATCCAACTTTAATTTTGGTCGACATATATATTTTTCGTATTTTAAAACTGAATTTTAGACCCAACCCGGGCATGTTTTGGACTATATTTGTATTTACCAGAATATCAAATTTTATTTATATAATATTAATTTTATAAACTGATACAAATTAAAATTTAGTTAACTAATAAAATATTTTTTAAATTTAAATCTAAACTAATTTCCTAACAAACTAACAATCCCTTTCTCTCTCTCTCTCCTCTGCATATATATATTTATATATTTTTTTTTATTTTTTTCTTTCCTTATTTAATAAACAGCCTCTTCTTCTTACTTCTTCTTCTTCTTTCTTCTTTCTTTTTCTTGATCTTGTTTCTTAATTCCGGTGATCACCACCGGAGCTGTGCTCGTCACTGACGATCCGAGTGATCCAGCGAACGTACCTTGCCTGTGTGATCACCCTCTTGCCTTGCTTGGACCCGTCCCGCGTGCCGCGTGTGCATTGCGACGATTTACAGACGTCGGACGTGCCGTGCATATCTGTCGCGTGATTCGATCGAGGCAAGTTTATCTTGTTACATGCTATGTTACTGTATTTACATCTATTTGAATAAATATAACACTTGTATTTTAAACCATGCATCCCATGTTTAGTTTTACAGTTTTACGACATCCGTATGCATCCGTACAAGTTATTTCACATCTAGTGCATGCAAACCTATCTTGTTACATACTATATTTCAATATACTGCACCCAATGGAATATTTACATCGCATATTGTTTAGTTGTACATCCTGCATTTACCAGTTCATCATTTTACTGTTATATGACGTCCGTATGCATCCGTATCATTATTTATATGTCCAGTCGCATGCTAATTCATCTTGCTACATGCTATGTATCTTATTTTGCATCCATATGAATAAAAAATATCACATGTTGATTGCACTGTACATCCATATTAAAGTTTTACCGTTTTCGGATACCCGTTTGCATCCATATCATTTAAAATATATATCGTCGTAATATTTCTTATTATTATCTTTAATTAGTTTATAATCTGCATTTTATAATGTTATACAAAATATAGTTTGAAAATATTATACTTTACACATGAAAAGTCGTTGCAAAGCGGATACGACAAATCTGAAATTTACTGTACACCTTACCTTATAAAATTCATTATAAATCATAGAAAAATTATTAGTATACGTTCTTTAGTTCGTTACGAAGATAACTCATAATACTATAACTTTATGAAACATTTACTTGCAAAATAAATTGTTTAAATAACGTAAAATGAAAATGAAAATATCTCTAAACTACTGTCCAGGGAAATTCCAACAGCAAACTTTCAATTTCGAATGTTCATATCTTTTTGTAGGAACAACCTGAGATGCTTCAACTTATAAAAATGAAAACCTTATTGAATTATCTTTGTTTTGGTATAAGACATGTCCCTTTTGGAGAACGTTTGTTATTTTTAAGCTATTTTACAAATCAGGGTGACGCTGAATTTCTGAACGGAACTTTCTTGTGCATGGTTAATCAATACCACTTTTATAGTTATTAATCGGTTTGAATATGTTGTCCATGTTAATATTATTATATCAATGTCTATTTAATAAATAATAGTGCTTGTGTTTTAATATTCAGCAAATTTTACCGATTTACAGTTTTATAGTATCTGTCTGTATCCGTACGGTTTATTACATATCTAGTTGCACGCCGAGACCATATTATTTCATGTTACTGTTGTATTAGTGTACCATGCTTGATAATTGTGCATCCTACTTAGTCATGATGTGACCCCTGATCAATATTTGTGCATCCATGCTTTTATTGTACATCCGTATTTTCACCTTGATTCAATACTTGCTATAGTTTGATTATGAGCACCCGTTTGACACATGTGCACTACTTGACATGACCTGATACACCACTACTTTCCATGACTTGATACATGTACACTACCTGACATGACCTGATATATCACTACTTGACATGTTACCTGATCTTGTTTCTAATGCCGACAATCCTGACATGTTGTCCCGATGGACATATCCTGTTGTCTGTATAGACAAACATGTTCCTGCTTGATCCTGTGTTGGCATTAGTCTCAGATTTATCAATACCTGACTTGAACACATAACTTGGGGGTATGGGGAAATTAATGATTAAAGCTGACTTGTAACTCGACAGTTCGATGCTTATACTGATCAATTTTAGGGGCTAGGCCGGTCCTGGGATGATGCTGCTGACATCATTCATCTGTACATGTTTCATGTTTAGTGCCTAGCGGCATCTCTCGGTTTCAGCCCCGAGAATCTAGACCGTGGTCCCGGGCATGCACGGGATACTATTGAGTTACATCGACGATTCATTAAATTAATTTCAAAGACTTGAGAGTAATTAACCCAGTAGCTTAGTTCAGATTACTCACTGTACGTCACATGTGCTTTTACCCTTCACTGTTCCATATTTATGTTACTGTTATACTCTTATTACTGTTTATACTCATGCATGCATGACTTGTTACCTCCTGATTATATTATTGTTGATATTATGACGCACTGGCGTCTGGATTTTGCATGGCCCAGATCCTCTACCTTTGTCGCAGGCTGATCAGGAGTACTTCCGCCGTTAGGCCGGGCAGTGATGATCCAGTTAGTATCCAGTTTAGTTATGTTTTACTTTCCAGATGTTTTGCTCTTTGGATTTATTGCTTCCGCATATTATTTCTTGACTCGTTTATTTTGACATATGGACATATACTAGATAGTTTATTTCTCTTTGTACTGTTCTTGATATCTTATAGATAGCCGTAATGTGACTGTGGATGGATGCTTCCTAACCACAGGTAGCATGGTTGGCTCTGTCACGTGCCGATCTTAGCGCACTCTGGGAAGCGGGGCATGACATGTTCTAATAGTGACTTCGAAACTAAATCTTAGTGAAACCCTAAATTATCATGTCTAAATTCTTTTAAAAAAATATGTTATGATAATTATATGAAATGGATTACATGATCAATTATTTAAAACTAGTCATGTATCAATTACATCAAAGCAACCAATTATAATAACTAAGCAAGTTATCAATTCTATCAAAGAATTCAAATAAATCAAGTGATCAATTCCATATCAAGTAATAAATTTATTAAGCATGTAAAATAATAATTAATAAATGAAAAATACTTGCCTTGATCTCTAAATTCATCTTGTTTCCTTTCTTGAAATTTTTGATAAAATGTTAAATAAGACTTAATTATAAGATATGAGAGAGAAAGAAGAGCGAAAGAGATAGCTTTGAAAGGATGGAGAAATCTAGAGAGTGAGAGAAAGGAAGAGGGTTTTTAAAGAGAAAAGAAAAAGAGAGATAGAGAGTGTTCTAGAGAGAGTGAGAGGGATATTAATTAAGTAGAGAACTTAAGAAAGAAATAAAGAAAAGTAAAGAAATTTGTAGAGAATTCTAGATGTAGGAAAATTTTCACTTTAACCCATCAATATTTAATAAAGCCAAATTTGCGTAATTAAACCTTTTGTTATAAATGTGTAAAAATAAATTTACATTTAGAACTCCAGTATAAATTTTTATCAAAAATACGGTTAGTTTGAAATTGAAAATTTCTATAAATATTTTTCAAAGACAAGTACAAGTATTTTAAATTTAAATAGTTAGAAAAATCAATACATGTATATTAGAATCTGGGGGTTATATATGTGTGCGCGCGCGCGTCATAGGAGGGAATTTCGTCCTACGGCGTCAAAAAAATACACCTTTCAAGATTTTTTGGATGATCAGCACTCATTATCATCATCTTTATCATGTAAGATTTGGATACACCAAATTGCATGTGATTCCATCACTTTTTCACCATTGATTTAATGGGTGCAAAATTAACGGTTTACTGACATTAGAACTTTTTACATTGCTAATTCAAAGGTGAAAAAGTGATGGAATCACATGAAATTTGGTGTATCCACATCTTACATGATAATGATGATGATGATGATGGATGCCGATCATCGAAAAAAATCATGGAGGTTATAGATATTTGACGCCACCTAACGAAAAAATCACCTAAAGCCTCTTTTCTTTATTTCTCTCTCTCTCTTTATATGTGTGTGTAATGGAGGAAAGATGCAATTTGAGAGAATTTCATCCTATGGCGTCGAATAAATATACTTTCCATGATTTTTTTCGACAATCGGCATTTATCATTTTCATCTTTATCATTTAAGATGTGGATACACCAATTTTTATATGATTCTATCACTTTTTCACAGTTGATTTAGTGGGTGTAAAATTAACGGTTTACTAACAATTGAACTTTTTACATTGCTAATTCAACAACGGAAAAGTGATAGAATCATATGAAATTTTATGTATCAACATCTTAGATGATAAAGATGATGATGATGGGTGCCGATCGTCGATTAAAATATTATAGGGTATAGTTTTTTTACGCCGCCTGACGAAAAATCCTCTTAAGGCCTCTTTCTTATATATATATATATATATATATATATATATATATATATATATATATATGAGAATAATGGAGGAAAGAGGCCCTAAGAGGATTTTTCGTCAGGCGGCATTAAAAATATATATCCTCCGCTATTTTTTTCGACGATTAGCATCTATCATCATCATCTTTATCATGTAAGATGTGGATACACCAAATTGTTCTATTGTCAGTAAACCATTAATTTTGCACCCGCTAAATCAACGGTGAAAAAGTCATGGAATCACATGCAATTTGGTGTATCCACATCTTACATGATAAAGATGATGATAATGCATGTCGATTGTTGAAAAAAACATGGAGAGTGTATTTTCTCAATGCCATAGGAGGAAATTCTCTCATATGGCACATTTCCTCCATTATATATATATATATATATATATATATATATATATATATATAAGGATAATGGAGGAAAGAGGCCCAAGAAGGTTTTTTCGTCAAGTGGCGTCAAAAATCTATATCTTCCATGATTATTTTCAACGATTGGCACCTATCATCATCATCTTTATCGTGTAGGATGTGGATACACCAAATTTCATATGATTCCACCACTTTTTAACCGTTGAAATAACAATGTGAAAAGTTATGTTGTCGGTAAACCGTTAATTCTGCACCTACTAAATCAATGATAAAAAAGAGATGAAATTACATGAAATTTGGTGTATCCATATCTTACATGATAAAGATGATGAGGATGGATGTTGATCGTCGAAAAAAACCATGGAGGGTGTATTTTCCGATGCCAGAGGAAATTCCCTCCTGTAGCATATTTCCTCCGTTATTATATATATATATATATATATATATATATATATATATATATAAGGTTTAAGGGTCCCGAGTTCGAACTCAGGAATATTTTCGGAGCCCATTGCCCAAAAACCCCTCACCCTCTCGTTCAATTTTCAACCGAACCGATAAATATTTCTCAATTTTGAGAGAACAAGATAAATTCTTCCTAATTCGATGCAAAACCTTCATATTAATCAAAATTTACTCAGGTTTTAAACATCATAGCAAAGAATTCGAAAACCAAATAAAAAATAACCCATAACCATAAAGATTTGATAATTTTCTTGAAATGGAGCAAATAATAAGAGGGACTTATAAATAAGGGCTCAATGAGACCCGAGGACAAATGTTGTTGCTAAGGGGACACCTCAGCACCAAAGAATAAACAACACACAATTTTCCAATCGGTTCCTTGAGTTGAAAAAGCATGAGTAGGGAAAAAAGGTGGAGGCATGAAAGCCCTAACCGATTCAAAGTAGTTGAAGGACGTGGGAGGACGGAACCTTAGATCGTCGTTGGCACCGTAAGGATCGATGAGAGGAGATGTGGAACCAACGAGAGAATCGTCGCTGTCACGCCCCGCTTCTCAGTAGACGGTGATGGCACGTGATAAGCCCACGATGTATATTTCGAAAAGGCCACTTCCCGGAGTAAATACGCTAAGCATAAAATAAGCAAGATAAAATGACAAAAAATTAACATGAGATTTAAATTTCAACAACTTTATTTACATTCAAACTTGATACAATTACAATACATGAGTTCAACTGAAAGGAAAGCTACAAGAACAGAAATGCCTAAACAAGTGGCATACATAAATTGAAAGAAAAGGATAACTATTCTAGGCTTGAATCGCGATCTAATCGTGCCCCTTCTCTAGGGTGTCCACCTCCTCAGTCTCCACAATATCTGACGAACATTCCAAGAAACAAAGGTAGGTGGAATGCCCGTCGGCGAACTTTCGCTTGGTAAGTCCCCAAGAAAAAGGGTGTGAAGTATAAAGATATAATGACAAAGAAAAATGAATATCATGAAGTAATGGACTATGAGATATGGTATTTAAACATGTCATTTAATGTAAGCATGGCAATTCTATTTAACAAGCAGTTCTATATATATCATGGTAAAGTAACATGAGCATAGTACAGCATGATCGTGTAGTGTAAGTATAAGGAACAAGAAGTTTATGTAAGTGTCATAAAAGGTCTCTACATGGGTAAACTAATTTAACGTAAATTCAAGGGTGAATGTCAACCAATCTCAAGAGTGTTCTCGAACCCAACATGCTGTAATCCAGGGATAAGAAACCGCGGGCCCAAATCAATTGTTAGTAACGAGACTTCAACCTAGTCTTGAAGTATTCCAAACTCAATAGGCTATAATTCAGGAGCGAGGAAACACGGGCCCTCATGATAACTTGCTTGTGTTAGTATACATAGATTCATGATCTAGGGGGACTCCTGAGATTCCGTTGGATTCGCCCTTGAACTACCCCAACATCCCGTGTATTCTAGATTACAATTAAAATTACCAACATTGCTCTAATCCATGAATACATCAAGTTGCAAGATTGAGTTCATGTCAATGTCAAGTTTTCGTGTTAAGTGTTCATGTATTCATGTCAAGTTGTATTCATGGTTCAGATTATGTCATTTTCAATAGCAGCCATCGTGTTCTGGTATTCATATTAAGTTCATGTTAAATCATAGTATTCTAGTGTTCAAATTTTGGGATATTCAAGTTCAAGAGTTCTGAGAGTTCAAGTTTATGTTAAAGTTTGGATCCTGATTGAGTTTGTATTCAACTTAGAGTAAGAATCTTATGAAAGGATTTAGCTCTTGCATTTCTTAAGTTCAGGTGTAATCGGGCAACTGCTGCACATGGACGGCAGAATATGTGTATTTTTTCAAAACAATTGTCATTGATAACTCCGTTAAACTTGTCTAACCTGAATAGGCAAGCACTCACTTTTTCCGGCTCTCTGGGGCTCAAGAGAAATGAAATTGCTTAAACCTATATTAATTTAGAGTCCTTAAATATTTATTATTGTTGTTTACTTTGTATTTATATTATTTGCATTTCTTGAGGGGGTTTTGTGAAAAATAATTTAATATGGTTTAGAAATAAAGCTCGAGGGTGATTTATAATATTTAGGGTTTTCATGAACATATAATTTAATTGTTGTAGGGTTAGGGTTAGTGATAAAACCTAACTTTTAAAAGTTTATGCTATTTTTATGAAAACTACTTCTTTTGTAAACTTGATGGTATTTTATTACAATTTCAACCTTTCATTTTAAAATATAGTTTTAAAATTTTTTTTATTGAAAATACGGTTTCGTAATTATATATGCTTTTTTTTTCAAAATTTAGTTTTGTTTAGAAAAGTCGTATTTTAAAAAAAATATGTTTTTATTTCTTTTCGAGACCGAATTCTCCATGAGGAGCTCTGCATCTCGCTCTACTATTCCAAGAATATGCGATAATCCTCGTCATTCATTAGTAGGTCCCCTAACGAGAGTTGTAGATGTGCAATTTCCAAGGATTCAAAAAATATCGATTTTAAGAAACCCTTTTTTTTAAAACTATGGTATTTTAATGAATAACTTATTCTCTGAATTAACCCTATACTTAGAACATCATGCTATGAATCAAAAGTGTACGTGTGGGTAGGTCGTTACCCCATGAAATTTCCTAAAGGTAAATATGCTAATTATCAAGTGAGGGGCACTCTTTAAATTCATGGTATTTTGGCGTTACATGCATTCTAGGGTAGTTTTAACAATAACAAACTTTCATTTTAAATTCATATGATATGTAGGTGAAATATGACATGTAATTGGTGGTATAATGGTAAGTGATAATTTCTTGTTAATACTAATATGAAACTATAATGGATATGTCAAAAACTTTACAACAATTAAAATAAAAGTGATGTTGGCCACTAAAAGTCGTATTTTGATGGTGATGTAAGAAGAGACAAAAAGAGAAATCAAAATGGTTGAGACTTACAAATTTGAATGTATGATAGAAAGAAAAAGGAAGATAGGGACGGAGACTTACGGTTTCCACTTGTACTCGTACAACTGAGAAAAAGAAGAGAAGAAACCTCGGTTGAGGAACCGAGACCTACAGTGCATGGAGACTTGAATTTAGGTCCGATTACACGCACAAAGAACGGGCTCTAGGTAGCTAACGCGCAGAGGAACGAACTTGAGCGACGGAGTTGGATTAGACTTGTGAACTTAACTTTCTTTGCTAGAGTGAGACTTGAGAGAGAGAATTTTGAGTGGTATTTTCAGAATAATCTAGAAGAAGAACTAAGGGGAAAGACTAGATATTTATAGGGGAAAATATATGTGTAGAGAAAATTAAAGAGATAATAAAAATGTATTAAAAGTGAGAATAAAAGGGGTAGATGAAGGGTCTGAGGTTCTCTGGTTAATTGCAGGAAAATCAAATAGGAAAAGGGTGGAGTGGGGAGCTGAAGGGATGCACAGGGGAAAAATGGGGGAATTTGGGGCCATATCGACCGCCGGGGGCGATCAAAATAAGAAAACCGACGGTCCAAAATGAGAGTGGGGTTTTGGGGTTCATGTAGTGTCTTCATTTGATTATCTATATCTCGTTTTTATTATTTGATTTATTTGCAACACTTCGTTTTTCCATGTAATGCACGTGCAACTCTTGGGCTTCCGAAAAATTAAAAAGAAAAATATTAAAAATAATTGAAACTGATGGGATTCGAAGTTACAGGCTATGGGACATCAATGTAGAGGCTTAACCGGTGAGCTATAGGTAGTTTCTTATACATAAGTTATCAAACATAATTTATAACTCGAAAGCAGGACAGAAATACACTCTTTTATTAACATTAGATTAATTAAAGTATATAAGACTTTTAGGGTCGTTACAGTCGCCAACATAGCGATCGATGAGGGAAAATGGGGTTTTCTCTCTCTTCTTTTTCTAATTTTCTTTTTATCGCGTTTTGGAAAAAACGAGGGTGTTCCCCTCCGAAAGACGGCCTAGACATTGCGTCTCGCCTGAGATTCGGGACAGATACTATTTGGTTTTATCCGTCCACCTCTCCGAAGATGCCAAGTTGATTTATGGCACCTTGTATCGGAGGTTTAGACGGATGCGGCCGATATAGCAGACTTCGTCAGATTCCCCCTCGCTTGAGAGGGTTTTGATTGTGGGGACGCTCTTTCCTGCAGGCGCAAGCCCCTGCAGTTAATTACGCTGCCGCATTGCGGTAAACAATTTTCTCCTTCTCCAGAATTTCACTTCGTGTCGTGTGTGTTTGTTTTGTTTATGGTTGCCCGTGGATTGTATACGGAGACTGAGTAATGCCGTCGCCCGTAGGACGTGGATTAGTCCAAATCCGTATTTACTTAGATTTGGGTTTGGTGTTTTTAGTTTAAGGATGCATTAGCCATGTTGTGGCTAAAATCAACTTAAACGTTCATTAAGGATATGTCAGTCCTGTTTGGGACTGAGATCAACTTAACGTAGTGATCCATTTAATATAGGGCCGTCAGGACTCGTCACTTCTCTGGTGTCGTTGAAGGATTACAACGACATGTATCAGAGGAGCTTGGAGATGTACCCTCGAACCAGAGTTGATTGGGAGTTTTATAATCCATTTGAATGTTTAAGGATGCGTTAGCCGTGTTTGGGACTAAGATCGACTTAAACGGGATCATTTAGATCCGGTAAAAGAGCATTTGGAGGCTCTATTGTTCCAGTTTAGGGACGTGGTGGTCCATACTCCAATTTAAGGACGTGGTGGTCCATGTTCCAGTTTAAGGACGTGGTGGTCCATCGCCAGTTGAGGGACGTGGTGGTCCATATTCCAGTTTAGGGACGTAGTGGTCCGTATTCCAGTTTAGGGACGTGGTGGTCCAATATTAGTTTAAGGACGTTTCGGTCCATCGCCAGTTCAGGGATGTAGTGGTCCATGTTCCAGTTTAGGGACATGATGGTCCATCGCCAGTTTAAGGACGTGGTGGTCCATCATTAGTTTAAGGACGCTTCGGTCCAATATTAGTTTTAAGGACGCTTCGGTCCGATATTAGTTTTAAGGACGTTTCGGTCCGATATTAGTTTAAGGACGTTTCGGTCCGATGTTAGTTTAAGGACGTTTCGGTCCGATGTTAGTTTAAGGACGTTTCGGTCCAACATTAGTTTAAGGACGTTTCGGTCCACGAGTTTAAGGACCCTGCAGTCCATATACGTGTGTGGTCGTCGGGACCCGTCACCTCTCTGACGTCGTTGAAGGATTACAACTACGAGTGTCATAGGAGTTCGGAGATGTATCCTCGAACCGGATATAAATTGATTTAAGGGAGCAATATCGCTCAGTCAATTTAATTTGAGGACTTACGGCCATGATTGGGGTAAGTCCAAAGTATTCGACGCTTTTTTTTTTTTTTTTGGTCTGTTAGACCTGTGTTAAGGCTTGGCCCATTTTTAAATAATGCATTGCATTATTTTCTATTTTTTTGTTTGGGCTCTGCCCATAAAAGATACAGAGCATCAATTTATTTAGGCCTGTTTGGTCTTTTGACTTGGGCCTGGCCCTTTGAGAAATGCATTGCATTTTCAGGCGCTTTGCGCCAATCAGAGAGCGCAAGCGCTTGTGATGACGACATATGTCATGCTCTGGTGAGCGCAAGCGCAACGGCGCAGTGCGCTGCGCTAGTGCGCTGCGCTGTTGCGCTGCTGACACGTGGCGCGCTCTGGTGAGTTGCGCCAATTCCAGATAGCAAAGCTCTATTTTAAGAGCGCGTAGCGCAAGTTGTTTTGTAGCTGACACGTGGCGCTCTCTCAAGAGCGCAACAGCGCAGTTTGGAAGTGCAGAGCACTAAGAACTTTTAGATTCAGGAACAGAAGTGCAAAGCACTATTTGATTTCTTGATCTAAATTAGATCAAAGAAAAATAAATTTTTCTTTTTTGTTTCAAGAACCAGAGGTTCATAAAAATGCAAAGCACTATTTTTGTTTTGTTTTTTTCTTGTTTTTTTAAAGAACCAGTGGTTCATGAGAAGTGCAAAGCACTGTTTATTAGGTGAAGATCATTGATCTGGTTTTTAGATCAATGATTTATTAAAAGAGATTTCTTTTCTCTCCTGAAGGTCTTTACCTTTTTCTTTGAAATTTTCTCAGAATTCTCTCTCTGTTTGAAGCTCTTGACTTTTTTCAATAAAACGTTGATGATTTGAATTGAGGCCTAGGGTCCTTTTTATAGTGCCCATAAATTAGTTAAATTCATTAATGGAGCTTTGCTCCTCCCAAATCATATAGAAGAACTCTTAAGAATTCTTCATGGATCTTGGAACTTAAAGATGGCATTTTATTCCTCAGTGCATTATATCGTTTTGCTTAATCAGTCTTTCTGATTTTTGTTGATCCTCTTTCACAGGAACAATGAACGCCCACATGTATGCTCTTAACGAGATCATCTCTTACGGGGACATCCGCCGACTCGGCCGCTCTCAAAATCGAGAGTTCACGAACGAGGAGTGCGCTGAAATAATGAGTCGCTTCGACGCGTACAATGTTCCACTGCTCCCCCGACGTTCCTCCCGCCTTAAGCTTATCGTGGGGGCCATCTAGGAAGCGCTTCCCCTCTTCTGTTCCGGCGTGCCACTTAGAGCGTTGGATGCTGCTGAGGACAAGGTGCACTCGGTGTACCTGTTGAACTTTATCTCGAAAAGACGGCGAGACAGTCTTATCGATCTATTGCACGAGGTCTTTCAACAGTCTACCATACTTGCTGCTTATCGGAGGGTGGAAGACATCAGGGGGGAGCCTGACGCTTGTGCTCGCGAAAGAAAGCATACTAGGATGGTCCGCGAGGCCTGGAAAGTCATAGATAGGGTTGCTTTCGAGTTCCTCAATCCATGTCCTGGGTTCGAGGTTATTCCCTTGTAATAATGTTTTTCGTTTATTGCTTTTATGATTGTAAGAACTATTGGCCATATTAATGGAAAATTTTTATCCCAGCTTGTCTTTATTTTTCGTTCTGAGTCTTTTGCTTGTGCCTGAATGAGTGTGTCTCGAACGCTTGATCAAACGTAAATCGGATGCTCTTTCCGTCGCTTTCTTTTTTCTTTTATTCTCGGTATGTTGTGTTAATAAGCAAGGTCGATAGATAACAGAGTAAGCATCTAGATTTCTCCAAGGGATAGCGATGGCTCAGGCCGCAGGTTCAGATCTGTTGCTTAAGACTTTTCAATTCTATGAGCCGTGGGGGTCTCATAGAGACTTTTCTCCCTACGGATCGAGAGAATCTCGTAGGTAGGTTTTCTCCTTAGGAATCGTGAGGATTCCTAAATGTGTTTTCTCTTATAAGTCGTAAGGATCCTATAAGAGAATTTTCCTTCTTACGAGTCGAGAGGACCCGTAAGTGGTTGTTCCCCTCCTTGTCGAAATTCGATGTTGGAGAGTGAGACCCGTGGATGGTATGCAAGAGACCGTTTTGGGCCAACTTGCAGGGTCCCAGTGCTTAGGAAACAGGCTTCTTTTATGCTCATTGCCTAAGGCTTTATCTCACGAGTCGAGCCGCCTCAACAATTTCTTCACAAGTCGAGACGAATCGAGCGTTTCTCACAAGAACATCTTAACGTCGCATTTAACCTCTGCTCTTTACGATAGAAGCCCGTTAAGGTTGGTGGTACTTAGGGTTTTGGCCATCGTACCATCGCATAAGCTGATATAGTCCTCGATAGGCAATCGTGCTGTTCGAGTAGCCCTGCGACTGCCGTGTCTCTGATCCCTTCGGGGGCTGGACAAGACGTCTTCAAGCAATCTTCCTAGGCAGTTTGACCGTCGGAAGAGCAAGCGTTAGGGATTTGCCATGCCGCTTTTTACTTAAGGTTAGGCTCATTTTGGCGGGCCCCGATGAGTCATAACCACTCCGCGCTGGTGTGGGATGATCTCCGATAGTCTTTCAGGTTTTATGTGAGTTGCCGTCAAGACCCTGAAGCTAGGAATTTGGCATTCTCTTCGTTTTGCTGGCATCGCGTCTGCTGTATCGAGACGAATGTCGCGGTTGTTTTTAGTTTGCTGATGAACCGTCGAGGTTTGGATCTAGGGATTTTGCCATGGCTCTGTTTGTTTGATTGTCTCGTCTGAATCCCGCTGGGGGAAGAACGCTGGGGTGACAACTCGTCTGCTGTATCGAAACGAACGTCGAGGTGGAGCTGGAATTTTGCCGTGGCTCCGTTTGTTTGATTGTTGCATCCGATCCTTGCTAGAGGAAGAATGCTGGGGTGACAACTCGTCTGCTGTATCGAAACGAACGTCGAGGTGGAGTTGGAATTTTGTCGTGACTCCGTTTGTTTGATTGTCGTGTCTGATCCTTGCTGGAGTAAGAACGCTAAGGTGACAACTCGTCTGCTGTATCGAAACGAACGTCGAGGTGGAGCTGGAATTTTGCCGTGACTCCGTTTGTTTGATTGTTGCGTCTGCTGTGTCGGGACGAACGTCGAGGTGGTGACCATTCCACACTGGTGTGAGACGATCTCCAGTTGTCTTTCTGGCTTTATATGGGTTGCCGTCAAGGCCTTGAAGTTAGGAATTTAGCATTTGCTTCGTTTGCTTTGTCATGTTCGAAGCTTGTTGGAGGAAGAATGTTATTGCTGACATTGCGTCTACTGTATCGAGGCGAATGTCACGGTTGTCTCTAGGTTGTTGTTGAACCGTCGAGATTTGGCTTCGCTTTTTGGCGGAGCCTGTCGGGAAGGTATGGTTCCCTCTTTGTTTGTGCCCCTGGATTGTATACAGGGATTGCTGTGCTATCGTCTGTAGGGCATGAATTTCATTACATATATATTTTTTTTTTATTTTATTTCTTCTCGCGATGCTCTATCATTTCAGCTTTTATATCGCGAAGGTCGCGATTGCCCAATCATTTCGGCTATTTTTCGCGGTGCCCAATCATTTCGGCTATTCATTTTATTTTTACTCGCTGTTTTTTTATTGCGAGTTGCCCAATCATTTCGGCTATTTATTTTATTTTTACTCGCTGCTTTTTATTGCGAGTTGCCCAATCATTTCGGCTATTTATTTTTATTTTTACTCGCTGCTTTTTATTGTGAGTTGCCCAATCATTTCGGCTATTTATTTTTATTTTTACTCGCTGCTTTTTATTGCGAGTTGCCCCATCATTTCGGCTATTTCATATGCATTTTTGGCTCGCTGATTTTTTTTATATCGCAAGTGTGGAACTTAGAATCTGATGCCAATCTTAGCATCAGTATTACTACGACTGGAATATTGTCAGGAGCGAGTCATCATTTGCCATGAAAGGACTTGGAATTTGATACCGATTTAGGCATCAGCATCGCTACAACTGGGATATTGCCAGGAGCGAGTCATCATTTGCCTCTGTCGATATTGAACAAAGGTGGCTTAGCGAACAGGATTAGGATCCCGTCGACTAAGGCTTTTGACTTCATGAGCCGTAAGGGTCTCACAAAGGTATTCCTCCCTACAAGTCGTGAGGATCTCGTAGGTGTGTTTTCTCCTTAGGGATCGTGAGGCTTCCTAAGCGTATGTTCCCTGTAAGTCGTAAGGATCCTACAGGAGGGTTTTCTCCTCATAAATCGAAAGGATTTACAAGGGTTGTTCACTATGTGAACATATCCCCAGTCACAGATGAGACTTGGTTAAGGAAATGTTTATTCGCGCCCGTGGATTGTATACAAGGGTCAGTATTGGACCACTTGTAGGGCAATATCGAAAGTTGTGGAGGTTGCTTAAGCACAGGTTTAGGTCTCTGTAACTTAAGACTTTCAAATCTTATGAGCCGTGAAGGTCCCATAAGAGAGTTCTCCTTACGAGTCGTGAGGATCTCGCAAGTATATTTTCTCCTTAGGAATCGTGGGGATCCCTAAGTGTGTTGCTCCCTTGTGAGTCGTGAGGATCTCACGCGGGTGGTTTCTCCTTACAAGGTCGAGAGGACCCTATAAGTGTCTTTTAACGAGATTGCGCCCTTTCGGGTTTTCACAAACACTCGCCGGTAGCCCTGCTGTTCTTACTCACGGAGCCCTTTCGGGTTTTCATCCGTGCCCATTTTGCTTATGGACATACCGTTTTTTTTCTTTTTTTTCTTTTTTTTTTAAACGAGGTCGCGCCCTTTCGGGTTTTCACGAACACTCGCTGGCAGCCCTGCTGTTTTTACTCACGGAGCCCTTTCGGGTTTTCATCCGTGCCCTTTTTGCTTATGGACATACCGTTTTTTTTTTGTTTTTTTTTATATCTCGTCAGCCTAGAAGATGCTGAGGTAGTAGTTTAAAGACGTTTCGGTCTGCTATTAGTTTAAGGACATTTCGGTCCGGTGTCACCGTATTTGAGGCGAATATCTAGTTTATTGACTTTTCGGTCTATGGGGCTTTCTCTATGACTGACTATGATGCCCCCGGCGCATCATTTTTCTTGGAGCATGCGGTTGTGGCGGGTTCACCTTCCAATTTTCGGACAACGCGAACTTGGCCTGTTGGTATTGGTCTTCAACCCAGTTCTTGAAGACGTAGCAATCCTCGATTAGACGACCTACCATTTGATGGTAAGGGCAATAATTAGGATTATTAATATCGCCTGGCCGCAACGGACGTTTTAGACCCGGCAGATTGATGAGTCTGTCGCACACTGCCAGCTCGAACAGTCCCCTTGTTTTATCCTGCGGAAACGAGTAAAGACGTTTTAACTTCTCATTGAGGTATCGCGGCTTGTTGTTTTGATGACAAAACGGTCTCGGGTTACTCGGCTGTTGTTGAGTGTTGGCAACAAAGGCCATTTTTTCCTTTTCCTTTCACATTTCGTTTGCTCCGTCGTTTGCGGGTCCGAGATTCTTTCCGGGTAGCGTGAGATTGTACTGCTGAACATTCTCGCAACTCTCCAATTCTTTTGTTTTAGAAATGAATTCCTTGAAGAGAGGGTTGAGGGCGGCTTCTTCGTCAGAATCGCTTCCGAAGGTGAGGGCTTGCGATCTTCTGCCGTTAACCATGTAACCGTTGCCGGCAGTTTTCATATGCTCATTTGTCGTGCTCTGTTTCCGACGAGCTTCGCACTTCAATCGCTGAACGTGCTGCCGGTGAGCAACATATCCCTGCCACCAGTTTTTAAAGGCATTGCATTCTTCAGTAGGGTGTGCAATCTTCTGATGATATAAGCAGAAGTTAAGATGCATGTCCGCTTCATCAAGATATATATCGGTGGGAGAATTTCCTCTGAAAGAGGGGAGCTTCATTCCCATCGATATGGCTTTGGCGAATCTTTTCCTCATCTTGAACCTGCTTTTATTTGCGGCGGATGTACTTTGATCCTGTGGGAGTGTTTCGGCCCTTTTATCTAGTCGCCGGCGTTTGGCTTTCTCGAATATGGCCATCTCGCGCTCTCAATCAGCTTTGCTTTAAGACGGGCTTTGTTCAGGAATGCATCAATCATTTCGTCTGATGGTCCTAGATGTTTTGGCTCAGGATCTGCCCCCAGCTTCTCTGTGTAAGGAGCTCCTTCGTTGTTTATCAACGAGTGAGAGATCACATGGCAGCTTGCCACATAATCTTCAGATTCATCCGATGAGTCCTCTCCATTGTCATCATCTCCGTCCTTAATGACGTGGCTGAGAAATTCTTGGCGTGTGATTGGATTCCGCGCTTTTTGATTGTATTCTTCCAATGTGTCAATCTGCTTTTGCATGTCCGTGCACTTGTCATTAGGCTTCACGGGCTTTTTGGTCTTCTTCGACGACTTTGATGGCTGGGTGTGCGAGCTTTGGCTATCACCACTGATCCTTAGAGTTGGGCGTCGCTTTAGCATCCCTTCTACGACCTCGGGTTCTAGTGGATCTTTCCATCTGATCGTCAGGCATGTCTGGAAATCATTCAGCATCCTTTCGGTTTTGGCAGAAAGCACGACCCTCCATGGAGCTTCTTCAACAAAAGAACAAGTTGCCCCCGGCGTGTCCATTTTCTTTGGAGTGTGTGGCTGTGGTGGGTTTATTTTCCACTTTTTAGACAGCGCAAACTTGCCTTGTAAGTACTGATCCTCGATCCATCCTTTAAAGACGAAGCAATCCTCGATCGGGTGACTTACCGTTTGGTGGTAAGGACAATAATTGGGATCGTTGACATCGCCTGGTTGCAACGGACACTTTGGACTCGGTAGATTGATGAGTCTGTTACACACTGCGAGCTCGAACAGTCTTCTCGATTTATCCTGAGGAAACGAGTAAGGACGTCCCAGTCTCTCCTCGAGGGATGGGCATGGACGTACGTTGCTTTGGCGGACAACCGGTTTTAAGTTGCTCGGCTGTTGTTGAGTATTGGCGATGAAAGTTGCTTTTCCTTTCCCCTTTTCATTCCGAGGATCCGTCTTTGAAGGAGATGATCTATGATTCATCTGATCCATTTGGGCCAACTTGTCAATCAAGGCCTGGAAAGTAGTTGGCTTGAAGAACATCATGAATTGCGAGATGGTTGCTTGCGGATCAAGAGTGCCCACGAACATACCTACCGCAGGTGCTTCTTCGATCCGATGTTCGCATTTTGACCACAGATTCTGCCATCGTGTTGCGTATTGAACCCACGTTTCGCCTGGCCTTATCCTGGCGTTGATCAGTGCTGTTATCGGGGTGCGTTCACTAGCACTCGCGAATCTTTGTGTAAACAGCAACTCCATCTCCGCAAATGTTTTGACAGAGTCGTTAGGTAGCTCTGAATACCATTCGAATGCCGTTTCCGCTAAGCTGCCGACAAATTGTCGAAGCAACAGTCTGTCATCGCCTCCAGTATTGCCGCATAAGGCCCTGAATTGAGCGACATGCTGATGTGGGTTCCCTGTCCCTTTATATACATGGAACTTAGGGATCGTATATCCCGGCGGGTAACTGATTTGGTCATACCAGCCCGGATAGGGTCATCCAGTTCTAACAATTTGCGCAGCCGCTTCATTCACTTGATGAGCCCGTATTTGATGAGCTATATAGTCATCTAGCGCAGCCTTGGAAATGGTTTCATATTTAGCTGTTGAAAAAGTCGGAGGAGGATTAGATGTCTCTCCTCTATCGTCTTCAGTAATGATCGGAGGGTCTTCAACTGGAGGGTCCGGCTGTAGCATCATCCCTACCATATCTTGGAAGAGGAGCGCCATTTGCTTTATGTTAGCCGCTTGCTCTGCGGCTTCTCTGTCCTTCTTTTCGAGGACTCTGCGTAAGAAGTCAGCATCAGTTTCTTGTTCGTGACGCTGCTCTGATGATGCCTCCGGGCTTTCTTTTGGCCCGGTGAGTGCGGCCATTGCAATCATCATCTCCTGAAGCTTCTGTTGCTGCTCCTGGGTTTTCGTCACGGATCAGGTGAGCGGTCGGTGACCCGTCGAAGCACGGCTTTTCTCCTTTCTAGAAGCCATGTATACGGTGTGCACCACCATGCCCCCAGACTTGGGGCGTTTGGGCTTAGCATCTTTGTGGTCTGCCACGTTTACTGGGGCTTTCTCTGGCCTCCTTCTTTTCTGAGTGGTTGACGTTGAGGGGGCCGCTGTCATGAGCACCCAAGTAGTTGTCATCTTTTGTGGCTTAACAGGACGGTTTTCTTCCTGCCGGACCTTCAGCTTCTTCTGCCGGCGGGAGAAATTTCGATCAATCACCGAGTCTTGGACTTGGCGCCAGACCTTGTAGATTTTAGAGGACAGCCGCTGAGAGAACTGTTCTGGCTTGGCTTCCGCAACGTTTCCCACCGGAGGAGGGGATCTTTTTAGTACGGCGGTAGGAGAGTTTCTGCGCACCGTGTTCAGCAATTCAAAGCTGTTCCCGATTAAAACAGCAGCATCGATCCCCACCGTTGGAGCTGGCGGAGTTATCTCAGAGGGGGAGTTGCCCCCAGCCTTCCTCACTCGGCGTCAGTGGCGACGTCGAGCGTGTCGTGCGGATGAGATCACCTCCGTTGTTGGATAAGCTTCTTCATGCCCCCTGCTTTGAGGAGAGACTGTTATTGGTGCTAGCCTATCGAAGACTGACGCCCGTTGAGAAGCAATGTCTAATCTGTCAAAGACAGACCTCTGACCAGGGGAAGCAGCTTTGAGGACCTCGCCTGGAGCAGCAACCGGAATGGCCAGCCTTATAAAAACTGACTTCTTGGAAGGATGAGCATTTCCAATGATTTCGTCTGCTTGAGCCGGGATAGCTATCCGCTTTGGGATGGCAGCTTCGAGTATCGCGGGTTTGCAGACGTTCTGGCCCAGTCTGTTGAAAACTGAGGTATTGAAGCTGGGCGACCCGTTGAGAGGGGTCGCGGCAGTGGTAAGCCGATCAAAGTCCGACTTCTTTGGGGCTTCTTGCAACGTCATTATGGCATTGAAGCTCAACGGTGGGAGCATGGTCCCGAAGAATAATCCAGTGGTGGCCTGAGTTACCTGCTCGACTGGCATCTTGAAAAGGGAGGCCGCTTGGGGCCCATAAGTCACTCCTCCAGCAGGGACGGAGCGAGAGTTGCAATTGCAGGTAGTGCAGCTTGAAGCCATCGATCTTCTGTTTTCTGCACAGAGCAAGACACCAAATCTTACTACCTTGAATCCACAGGCAACCACAGCAAACCGCGATTTGCTCGCGAACACGACACAGGAAGTGTGGAGTGGAAAGAGGAAATGGTCCCACCGGGCATGCCAGAATCTGTTCCCCTCCGAAAGACGGCGTAGACTTTGCGTCTCGCCTGATATTCGGGGCAGATGCTATTTGGTTTTATCCGTCCACCTCTCCGAAGATGCCAAGTTGATTTATGGCACCTTGTATCGGAGGTTTAGACGGATGCGGCCGATGTAGCAGACTTCGTCAGATTCCCCCTCGCTTGAGGGGTTTTTGATTGTGGGGATGCTCTTCCCTGCAGGCGCAAGCCCCTGCAGTTAATTACGCTACCGCATTGCGGTAACAACTTTTTCCTTCTCCAGAATTTCACTTCGTGTCGTATGTGTTTGTTTTGTTTATGGTTGCCCGTGGATTGTATACGGAGACTAAGTAATGCCGTCGCCCGTAGGACGTGGATTAGTCTAAATCCGTATTTACTTAGATTTGGGTTTGGTGTTTTTAGTTTAAGGATGCATTAGCCATGTTGTGGCTAAGATCAACTTAAACGTTCATTAAGGATACGTCAGTCCTGTTTGGGACTGAGATCAACTTAACGTAGTGATCCATTTAATATATGGCCGTCAGGACTCGTCACTTCTCTGGTGTCGTTGAAGGATTACAACGACATGTATCAGAGGAGCTTGGAGATGTACCCTCGAACCAGAGTTGATTGGGAGTTTTATAATCCATTTGAATGTTTAAGGATACGTTAGCCGTGTTTGGGACTAAGATCGACTTAAACGGGATCATTTAGATCCGGTAAAAGAGCATTGGGAGGCTCTATTGTTCCAGTTTAAGGACGTGGTGGTCCATGTTCCAGTTTAAGGACGTGGTGGTCCATCGCCAGTTTAGGGACGTGGTGGTCCATCGCCAGTTTAGGGACGTGGTGGTCCATATTCCAGTTTAGGGTCGTAGTGGTCCGTATTCCAGTTTAGGGACGTGGTGGTCCGATATTAGTTTAAGGACGTTTCGGTCCAACGCCAGTTTAGGGACGTAGTGGTCCATGTTCCAGTTTAAGGACATGATGGTCCATCGCCAGTTTAAGGACGTGGTGGTCCATCATTAGTTTAAGGACGTTTCGGTCCGATATTTGTTTTAAGGACGTTTCGGTCCGATGTTAGTTTAAGGACGTTTCGGTCCGATGTTAGTTTAAGAACATTTCGGTCCGATATTAGTTTTAAGGACGTTTCGGTCCAATGTTAGTTTAAGGATGTTTCGGTCCAACATTAGTTTAAGGACGTTTCGGTCCAACATTAGTTTAAGGACCCTGCAGTCCATATACGTGTGTGGTCATCGGGACCCGTCACCTCTCTGACGTCGTTGAAGAATTACAACGACGACTGTCAGAGGAGTTCGGAGATGTACCCTCGAACCGGATATAAATTGATTTAAGGGAGCAATATCGCTCAGTCAATTTAATTTGAGGACTTACGGCCATGATTGGGCTAAGTCCAAAGTATTAGACGCTTTTTATTTGTTTTTGGTCTGTTAGACCTGTGTTAAGGCTTGGCCCATTTTTAAATAATGCATTGCATTATTTTCTATTTTTTTGTTTGGGCTCTGCCCATAAAAGATGCAGAGCATCAATTTATTTAGGCCTGTTTGGTCTTTTGACTTGGGCCTGGCCCTTTGAGAAATGCATTGCATTTTCAGGCGCTTTGCGCCAATCAGAGAGCGCAAGCGCTTGTGATGACGACACGTGTCATGCTCTGGTGAGCGCAAACGCAACGGCGCAGTGCGCTGCGCTAGTGCGCTGCACTGTTGCGCTGCTGACACGTGGCGCGCTCTGGTGAGGTGCGCCAATCCCAGAGAGCAAAGCTCTATTTCAAGAGAGCGTAGCGCAAGTTGTTTTGTAGCTGACACGTGGCGCTCTCTCAAGAGCGCAACAGCGCAGTTTGAAAGTGCAGAGCAATAAGAATCTTTTAGATTCAGGAACAGAAGTGCAAAGCACTATTTGATTTCTTGATCTAAATTAGATCAAAGAAAAATAAATTTTTCTTTTTTGTTTCAAGAACCAGAGGTTCATAAAAGTGCAAAGCACTATTTTTGTTTTGTTGTTTTCTTGTTTTTTTAAAGAACCAGTGGTTCATAAGAAGTGCAAAGCACTGTTTATTAGGTGAAAATCATTGATTTGGTTTTTAGATTAATGATTTATTAAAAGAGATTTCTTTTCTCTTCTGAAGGTCTTTATCTTTTTCTTTGAAATTTTCTCAGAATTCTCTCTCTGTTTGAAGCTCTTGACTTTTTTCAATAAAACGTTGATGCTTTGAATTGAGGCCTAGGGTCCTTTTTATAGTGCCCATAAATTAGTTAAATTTGTTAAAGAGATCTTTCTCTGAGTGATTTGGCGAATTTTCCCCACCGTTGGATCTTTGATCCAAGGGCTTCTGCTTTGCAGAAGAAAATCTTCTTATTTTAACAAGAACAGAAAAGATTTCTTAGAATTTTAATTCTGTTTGGCACAGACGCCCTAGCGCGTGACACGTGTCGCGCAGCGCAACTGCGCTAGCGCATCTGCGCTGACACGTGTCGCGCAGCGCACAGCGCAGAGCAACTGCGCGAGCGCATCTGCGCTGACACGTGTCGCGTTGCGCAGTGCATGCGCAACTGAAGTATTGCTTCTTTAATTAAAGTTTGAATTTTAAACAGAACCTTGCTCTGATTGGGTGCGCTGCTTTGGGCGCTGCGCTCCCTGCGCTAACGTGTCTGATTTTGACACGTGGCGCTCTACGTGCAGCGCAGGGGATCCGAAGCGTTGCTTCATTTATTTTAACTTTAATTTTCACTTTAATTTTCAAGACAGAGCTTTGCTCTGATTGGAGAAAAACAGAAGCATTGCTTCTTTTCCCACCTTGGAATTTGAACAGAGCTTTGCTCTGATTGGGGTAAACAGAAGGGGTGAGGGGGTTCTGGGTAACGGGCTTAGGAAATATTCCTGAGTTCAAACTCAGGACCCTTAAACTTATAGGTTAATGGAGGAAATGTGCCATAGGAGGGAATTTTCTCCTATGGCGTCGGAAAAATGCACCCTCCATGATTTTTTTCGACAATCGGTATACATCACCTCCATCTTTATCATCTAAAATGTTGATACACCAAATTTCATGTGATTATACCATTTTTTTCACCGTTGATTTAGTTGGTGCAAAATTAATGGTTCACCGACAATAGTAATTTTTACATTGCTAATTCAACGGTGAAAAAGTGGTGGAATCAAATGAAATTTGGTGTATGCACATCTTAGATAATAACAATGATGATGATGGATGCCGATCGTTGAAAAAAATGGTGGAGGTTGTATTTTTTCGACGCCATAGGAGGAAATCCCCTCCTATGGCCTCTTTCCTCCATTATTCTCTCTCTCTCTCTCTCTCTCTCTCTCTATATATATATATATATATATATATATATATATATATATATATATATATATATATATAGAATAATGGAGAAAATGTGCCATAAAAAGGAATTTCCTCCTACGGCGTCGAAAAAATACACCCTCAAATATTTTTTTCGACGATCGGCACCCATCATCTCCATCTTTATCATCTAAGATGTAGATACACCAAATTTCATGTGATTCTACCACTTTTTCACAAACAGTTTACCGACAATAGAACTTTTTACATTGGTAATTTAACGATGAAAATGTAATAGAATCACATGAAATTTGGTGTATTCACATCTTAGATGATAAAGATGTAAATGATGGGGTACCGATCATACAACCTCCACCATTTTTTCCGACGATTGGCACCCATCATCTCCATCTTTATCATCTAAGATGTGGATACACCAAATTTCATGTGATTCTACCATTTTTTACTGTTGAATTAGCAATGTAAAAAGTTCTATTGTCGGTAAACCATTAATTTTGCACCCACTAAATTAACGGTGAAAAGGAGGTCGAATCACATGAAATTTGGTTTACCCACATCTTAGATGATAAAGATGAAGGTGATGTATACTGATTGTCAAAAAAAATTATGGAGGATATATTTTTTCAACGCCATAGAAGGAAGTTCCCTCATATGACACATTTCCTCCATTCTTCTCTCTCTCTACACACACACACATTTTATATGATAAAGATGATGATAATGGGTGTTGATCATCGAAAAAAACTGCGGAGGATATCTATTTTTGATGTCACCTAACGAAAAAACCTCCTAAGTCATTTTTCTTTATTATATATATATATGAAGTAGTGATAGGGTGAGATGGCGAGATGAGATTCTTAAAGTGTAATGGAAAAATCCGATCTTTGGATCGAAGATCTAATTTTTGCATCATGTTCTTCACGTCAAAATATGTATGTGTATTATTGAGAAAATTTTAATGTATCGCAAGTGCACGGCTCATTTTTAATAAGCGTGCAAATACGGGGTGATCCACAAAGAAAACATTAATTAGCTTTAGTTCTTTATTCAATCAAGTTTATGAGAATTTTTGGATTTAGGAATTAAATAAACTGAAACTAAACTAAGAATTAAAATACGAGAACTTTATGAAAGAGAACATTCCTAGGGTTCGAATCCTCTAAATTAAACATATGTTTCTCTTTTAATCTAAATTGAAGAATATTAATTCTGATTACCCTTTCCCTAAGTGTAAACTATGTGCAAGCATAATACCCTGCCTTGGTTTTTCGGCATAAATGAAAATTAATTTCTAGCAATTTAAATATTTATCAAGTAAAAATTACAATAAAACCAATTCATATCCCCTTCCCTTGTAAAAGTGCAAGCATCTATGTAACGACTCTGTTTATAATGTACAAAAATTGTTTAAAGTTAAATTACTAAATAGAGTATTTACAACCCATTGTATGCTATAAATATTTAATTTGTTTTAGAACAATAAGAAAGCACTTGTAGCTCATTGGTAAAGCCTTGCACTGCTGTGACGTGGCCACTGTGTTCGATTCCTCCCAGCCACATATTATTTTTAATGATTTTTTTTTAAACTTTTTGGAAGCCCAAAAGTTACACGTGCAATACACGTAAAAATGAAAAGTCACTAAAATAAAACATGTGGAAAATGTTGTACACACAGACCCCGACACGTGGCATGCATCCAAGCCCCACCCCCTTTTGATCGGCCGGCGAGTGATGTGTGCCGGTCCAAACCGTAGCAAATGCCCCCATATTTTTTACCCTAACCCCTTGGCCTCCCCCCATTACTCCTCTTCTGTTTGATTTTCCTGCATATTAACAGAGAATTAAAATGAGCTTTAAAAACAAATTTTAATGCATTTTAATTCTCATTTTAATACCCTAAACCCTAATTCTATCCTATAAATACCACCGCACACCCTAGCCCTCTCTATTCTGAAATTTATCATCCAAACTCTTAAATTTTTCCAAGTTCAAATAGTTGTACAAGTGGAGTTAGCCTAAAGGTCACCTTCCGGCGACAACTCGGGATAAATCCGACGACATCGTGACTCCACGAAATTCATAACTTGTTCCTATACATCTTCTATCTTCTCTAAACCCGTATGTTCCCTCTCCTCTCCTCTCCTCTATTCTAAAACAATCTCTTATTAAAACTCGTCGGAAGCAGAGTTATTCCGACTTCCGATTCTAATTTCATTAAAAACCCAACTTTTCATAACAACAAATCAACCATTTCTTTATATCTTGTTTAGCAATCATAAAACAATATTTAGAACAAGTTTCAGTTCAAAATAAAATGCTATGCAACTTGTATTACGCTTTTTCGTTTAAATGCCACAAACTTTACCTACGACATTAATTCATCATATTGCTCATATTACCTTTAGAAAACTCACGAGCTAATGACCTACCTTATCACAACACTCATCATGACATAGCACGATGGCTTGAAAACATTATTTTTGTGGCTAAGGTGAATTTACAGTTAAATACCATAAACTATCAAAACCGTATTTCTTTTAATTGTTTTAATCAAATTCCATATAATTATGTCCTTACAACCCATTTTGGAAAATCCGATTTGGTTGGTGCGGGTTATCGCACATCTATCGGACTTGTAGGGCGAGATGCAGACCTCCTCACAGAGCATACGATCTCGATGGAATTTATATTACAATTTTTAAGAAAACGTGATTTCTATTTAATAAATAAATTTATTTTTTAATAATTATATATAATATTATCAACATATCTATTTTAAATATACATAAAAATATCCATGTTTTCTAAACAAAGGAATCCCAAATTTTATGAAACTACCATCAGAAATCAATACAAATCAATTTACATGAAAATATTATATACTATTCAATTTAGGTTTATATCCACTAGAATATCTCATCTTATAAAAATTACATTTATGAAAACCCTAAAGACGATAAATAAATACTTGAGATTTATTTTGAAAATATATCAAAACTATTTTTCATAAAACCCCCTCAAGTTATATTAATTTACAATAAGAACCCTAGTAAATATAGGTTTAAGCGGGGTCAATTCTCTTGAGCCTCAGGGAGCTGGAGAATATGGGTGCTTGCCTATTTAAGGTGGACAACTAAAAACGGGGTTATCAATACGGTAATTGTCTTGGAAAAAAGATATAAATCCTGCCGTCCATGTGCAGCAGTTACCGATAACTCCAAAACTTAATTCAGGACTTCAATTCTGTTTAAGTATCTGACTCAGACAGAGTCTCAGTTTAATCCGAATATAATCCATACTTGATATAATTCCATTACAACATGAATCCATCTATATCGACATGACTTGATTTGACCGAACCATAGATATAGATTAACTTGTCTACATGACTATCCATTTATATCCTTATCCATTTACATGAACAATTGATATCATGGTTTCGGCAAGTCTTATATATACAAATCACTACATAACAATACAATAAACATTACGGGGTTTAAAAGGGGTAGATTGATACGGAATGTGTTAAAAATGACACGATGGTGGTCACTTTAATACACCTAATCTGAATATCCGTTGTTGTTCCGTGGCTTAACGGTTCATTGTGCTCCGTATACCTTACTCCACGGAATAGTTGGACTCTTCTCGTATACATTGGTATATTCTGTACCAAGCTACAAACAACAGCGATAACATAACAAACATACATTATATCAGTTATACTCTCTATCTGTCTCTTCTATTTATATCTCTCTTTGGGACTTACCGAACGATTGCTGGCTGATAATATTTATTTTCTATTCTTTCTTTGGAATGTTGCCAGGAAGACCCGACTCTCTGGAGATCGAGCCCAGCTCAGAAGATATGGAGCAGTTCATCGAGGACCCCGAGCTTTAGTTCAATTGTATATACCTTACTTTCAATTCAAGCCATTGTTTAGACATTGCTTTCCACATTGTATTTACTTTTCAGTTGTCTTGTAAAGAATGTTTAATAAATAAAAAGTTGTTGTTCATTTACATCTCATGTCATTTTTGTATACATTTATATTATATAGCTTATTTACGTTTAACGTGTTTATTTCTGAGTAAATATATCGCGTGACCCGTCACGTCTCCTTACCGTACTCTGGAAAACGGGACGTGACAATCTATCCTTGTTTATTGCATCAGGAGAAGCCGTGCTTAGAGATTTTATGGGAAAATTATATTCATATCTAAGTTTTTCTATGGTCGATGTGATATTATAGTTGCTGAAGACTAAGCTCAGATGGTTTATTGCAGTGCTACTACAAGCAAATTTACAATGTAGAAGTGGAAACGGATTCAAAGTTACTGGTGGACTTTATTAAAGGTAGCAGCAGAACTCCTTGGAAAATCAAATATATTGTCATAACTATAATTTCATTGTTAGAAAAGCTGAAGGCAGAGGTAAAGCGTACATATAGAGAAAATAATAAAATAGCAGACTTTGTAGCCAAGGAGGGTTTAGCAATGTAGTGTTCAAGTACTTATTGCACCTTTCAATTGCCAATTGCTATAAGAAATCACTACAGTAAATAGGCACCTATTTCGACGGCAATATACCGTCGAAATAGGTCTATTCGTTAGGTGACACCAAATAGCCACGAAAGAACATCGACATAATAGGTTGCGTCGCAATAGGTTATTTCAACGGCTAAAGTTTGTCGCAATAATCTAAACTATTTAGACGGCTAATTCCCGTCGAAATAGTTTTTTTCTCGACGGGTAATTTATGTCAAAATATACAAGTTTTTTAAGTTAAAAAAATTGTTTCAAGAATCATTTAAAAATCCTTTTATATATTTCGACAGGAAATTGCCGTCGAAATAAGTCTATTTCGACAGGCCAGTTCTGTCGAAATTGTGTATTTCGACGGAAATTTCCCGTCAAAATAGAGTGGATTACAGTAAAAAAAATTTAAACAACCAAGAAAATCTCCAATCCAATCTATTTCAATTTAATATCGATTCCATTCCATTCAAATAACGATTCTAATACAAATTCCATTACATTCAAATATCGATTATCCAAATACAATTACAATACATACTACGCGTTCCTTTACAATATTAACATCATAAATTTACAAAAATGAAAAATCAACGGAGGACAAAAGGTGGGAGAGTCGATCACGAAGGAGGCGCTCATGAATTTCCTGGGTAAAGCCCTACGATTAAAAGTTTAAAATATATGAATTAGTATAGATATTTTATACTAATCAAATGTGTGCGCGCGTACTGGTTTGTGTGCGTGTGTGTATGTATGCTTGTGCGCGCGCGCGTGTTTGTTTGTTTGTGTGTATGCTTGTGTGTGCGCGCACGACTGTTTGTGTCTGTGTGTGCGCATGTGCATATGTGCTCGCGTGTATGTATGCGTGTGTGTGTATGCATGTGTGTATGTGATATGTGCGTGTGTATGAATGTGTGTGTATGATTGTGTGTACGTGACATGTGATATGTATGCATGTGTGTATGTGATATGTGCGTACGTATGCATGTGTGTTTGTGTCTCTGTGTATGTATGCATGTGTGTGTATGTGTGCATGTGATATGTGCGTATGTATGCATGTGTATGATTGTACGTGACATGTGATATGTATTCTTTTGTGTATTTGATATGTGTGTGTGTATGCATGTGTGTGTATGCTTGTGCGTGTATGTGTGTATATGTATGATTGTGTGTGTTTGTGATATGTGCATATGTGTGTATATATAAGGGTTATCAAACTTACCAGAGGTACAGGCCACCCAGCCTAGACGTACGCGTCAATAAGATTAAACCTCTGCTCGAGAGTTCAACCAGCAAATAGATCGGCATAGAGAGCAGGAGCGGTAGTCGATCAACTTGAGGAACCATCGAATTCCGGCGTCCTCTCCTGGGGCGATCCATGAAACACAGGGGTCCTGGTCTGCATCGGCATCTCCGAAGGCGAATCGCCAGTCGGCTGAAACCTAGGAGGTGGATGCCCGGTCGACTCGAAAGGAGTGTTGTACTGACATGGAGTGATCTTGGAGGACACGCACTGTACTCTCCAATGACGATCCGGCCTAAACGCGGTGAAATCCCTATCTACGATGAATGTTCTCTGCACGTCATAAACCGGGTGTCTCTGCTCCACCTCCATCGCCTGGATCAACCGACCTCTCTCGGCCGCCATCGCTGTCTGTTTGTAGAAGAAATGTATTACTGCCATTTTAAAAGCTACAAAATAATTATTCTGAATAATTAAGATGCTCGGCATATGTAGAGTCTTACATATATCTCATGTGCCTCAATCGATGCAGGCGTGTCGTCGTCCCGTACAAATTAAGCCCGATAGATTTCGATACGATCAAGGGACTCTCCACCATGACTTTCTTCCTGCATACAACATTTAGAAAGTTCATACATAAATTTCTAAGATAATTTTAATGTATTAATATCAAATACGATACTTACGTGTTCGATAGCAACCTGCTGGAAACTCTTGCTCCCACCCCTATAAACATCGTGCAGCTGAGCGCGAGATGCTTTTCCTCGCTTGCTCTTCTCCTGCGGTTACATCAAATATTGTTTACTAAGTTGTTATAAAATAATAAAAAGGTATCCTCAAAGACATACCCTAAACTTTTCGGACAAGAAATGATCGGCCAAGGCATGCTAGTATTCGTCGGACCAATCTGGATCTCGCTTAATCGAATGCATCTCATCCGGTGAAGTGCAGTTTTCAAGCTTTCTAAAGATTTTGTTCTTATGGCATCTCCAATTCTTCGCCATATGACTACATATATTATCATAAACTGCGTGTTCATCGCAAACCCCCTGTGGGCCCTCTACGCCAGCCCACCGGAAATCAAACCGAGTCTATGAAACGGGATAATTCATTATTGTATGGGCATTTTATAGTAATTTAGTAAATGTGTATGTATATACGTGTGTTTGTGATATACGCGTATGTGTGTGTACATGTGTGCAAATAAAAAAAGTGCAGTATTGAATTGTATAAAGAAATCTAACCATCATCTCCCATACATCGACTTGTTTGTTTAGCCCTAACGCTTCACTGTCCCAATCTAAGACCTCCCACTCATCATCTTCATCTTTCAACAAATGAGGCATATGGTCCTTACTGTTCACTATCGACGATATCGTTTTTTTTCCCTTCTTTACTGGCTCCGATCACATCGTCCCCTGTGAACGCAAGGTATACAATCGGCTTGCCATGAGCATGTGGCATCCTCCTCCATATATCACTTGCCCGTGTGGGTCCTTTCCCGGTCCGTTTCTTTTTCTGAGAGGACTGCCTCTCATCCCCGGTAGAATGATCGGTCCTGCTATCTGAACCTGACGTATCAAAAACAACTTCACGGAAAATAGTTTAATATGTTAGATAAAAAAATAATAGTGAAAATTATTGCTGAAAAGAATTACATGAGCAATAAATGATGGAAATAATATGCGGGAAAAAAATGAAATGCGGAAATAATATAACTTAACTTGAAAATCCATGTACATTAGAATTCGAAACTGTAGGAGATTGTTTCCCCAATATATTTAACCTAATAAAAGAGCAAAGCTCTGTTAAATTTAATGAGGCGGCGCCTCACGTGCTCTCCACGAGAGAGCCAGCGCCAGAGCCAATCTTATAGGATTAAATCCTATGGTGGCACCTCACGTGCTCCTCACACGGACGCCAATGTGCAAAGCACAGAAGAGTTCATTACATAAGAGTTAAACTTTTAGATGGCGCCGCATGTGCTCCTCACGCGAGCTCCAATGTGTAAAGCACAGGAATACCCATCTTAACAATTAAATTTTTAAGTGGCGCCCGTGTGCACGACACGTGAGCGCCAATGCCCAGGTAGAATAAAATTCTACAATACTCTCTGTTAAACAGAACCGTTGGATCAAAAATCCAACAGAGACAATAAATCATCAAAATACAGAATTAAATTCTGTAAGGGAGAAAACATTTCCCAAATCTTTCTAAAATAAGAAAGGTACTCTCGGTTGGATCAAAATCTAATTGTAGAACAAAATTATATTCTGGAATATATTCTCTCAATTTTTATAAATAAGAAAGATTGCTCTCTGTAATACAGAGAACCGATAGATTAAAAATCCAATAGTGATTAAAAATCACCGTTTTACAGAATAAATTCTGTATAGGGAAAATATTTCCCCAATCTCGTTAAAACCCAAAAAACATATTATGTAAAAACAGAAGTCCTTGGATCAAAAATCCAATGGTGGGTAAAATTCCCCAAATCAATTTTGAGACCAATTAAATCAATTGGAATCTCTCAATGAGAGATTTTCTCAAAACTAATCAACAATTTGCCTTCATTATGTAAAGGATCCGAGACTTCAAGTCTCACAGAGAGGAAGGAGACACCAGATACCAGAGGCACACACAGAGAGAGAGAGAGAGAGAGAGAGAAAACAGAGGGAGAGAATTCAATTCTCAAAGAAGAAGAGCTCCATTCTCGAAAATATCTCATTTACCTAACATATCTAAGGGTTGAACCCTTCTAAAAGAACTTAGTTCTTTCTCTGGATCTGAGACCCACAAGACAAGTCTCCCATAAGTTGAGAATTTAATTCTCATCGGGAAAATCTTATTCTTGAGAATCAAAAATTCAGGGAAAAACAAATGTAAAAGAGAAAGAATATGGAGTCCATAATTCTCCAGGAACTCAGTTCCTTCGAATCAAGAACTCGGTTCTTAAAAAGAACATGATCCCAGATTCTCAAAATAGTGATTTTGGTGATCGTTAATGGTCAAAATACCATCAACAGAGATTAAATCTCTATATAAAAGAAATTAGTGCCTCACGTGCTTTCCACGTGGGCGCAACAGTGCCCAGCGCCTCACATGCTCCTCACACGGGCACCACATAAAATGTGCATAGCACTTCACATACAGCCAAAACGGCTAAGTGCTTAGCACTGATTGGGCCGCGTCCCAGCGCCTCACGTCCTCCTCACACAGGCGCCACATAAAAAGTGCTTAGCACTTCACATACAGCCAAAAAGGCTAAGTGCTTAGCACTGATTGGGCCGCGCCCCAACGCCTCACGTGCTCCTCACGCGGACGCCACATAAAAAGTGTTAAGCACTTCACATACAGCCAAAACGGCTAAGTGCTTAGCACTAATTGGACAGCGCCTCACGTGCTCCTCGCATGGGAGCCATCAAAAAAGAAGAAATGAGAGAAAAATGCCCAGCACTCCATAAACAGCCAAAGTGGCATAGTGCTCAACGCTCATTAGGCGGCGCCCATAATCAAATACTTCACATGATATCCATATGAGTGTCAGAGCGTCAAATAAGTGCTTAGCATTTTTTTCATAAAAAGAAAAGGGATGAACAGACAGAGCACAAATGAGTGCTTATAACTTTTTGAATAAGAGTAGGCAGACTAAGCCCAAATTGGCTAAGCCTCCAAAGTTTCTTGCAGCTGAGCCCAAATGCTCTTTTGATAGATCTTAAGTAAAAATGATCCTTAAAAACATTATTGAGCCGATCTTACTCTCAAACATGATTAATGATCTCTCCTTGATGATATCCAAAATGATATTCATCTCGTATCTCCTAAGGTAATCTTAGTCTCAAACATGACTAATGATTCTTAGGTCTACCACAACCCCTTTTTCCCTCAAAAACGGGATTTAGTTCAAGGGTACATCTTTCTACACCTCTGATATATGTCGTTGTAATTCCTTAACGTCTTCAGAGAGGTGGTGGGTCCCGACAACCAGCAACTTCTTTCGTCATACATTGATGCACTTCCAAATTGTCGTGCACACCTCAGAACCTCGCCTGAAACATGGCGATAACGGACCGAAATGTCCCTAAACTAACGCGTTTCCCCAAAATGAGAATGTCATTAAACTAATATCTGTCCCAAACACGGCGGTAATGGACCGCGATGTTCTAAAACTAAAATAATTAAGCCCAAATGCCCATATGTTTAAGTCGATCTTAATCTCAAATCAGATTAACGGTCCTTAAATAAACCAAACCCAAATCTAAAATATACAGATTTGGGATGATCCGTGCCTTACGGGAGACGACAGAAACTAGTCTCTGCATACAATCCACGAGCAACCTAAACAAACAAAAAAAAACACGACACGAAGTGAACTTCCGGAGCAGGAGAAAGTGGTTATCGCAATGCGGTAACATAATTAACTGCAGAAGCTTGCGCCTGCGGGGAAGAGCGTCCCAACAATCAAAAAACCCTCACAAATGAGTGAGAATCTGATAAAGTCACGCTACAACTGTCGCATCCATCCAAACCTCCGATATACGGTGTCATAAATCAACTTGGTATTTTCGGAAAGGTGGATGGATAAATCCAAATAGCATCTCCCCCCAGATTCAGGCAAGACGATCCATCCCGGTTCGACTCCGTTTCCGGCGGTGAACAGATTCTGGCATGCCCGGTAGGACCTTTTCCTCTTTCCACTCCACACTTCGTGTGTCGTGTTTCGCGAACAATGTCATGGTTTGCTATGGTTGCCCTTGGATTCGAGGTACTAAAATTTGGTGTCTTGCTCCTGTGCAGAAGAAGAAGAAAATCGATGGCTTCCAACTGCACCTCTTGCAACATCAACTCTCACTCCACCCCAACTGGAGGAGTGACTTACGGACCCAACGCGGCCTCCATCTTTTTGATGCCGGTAGGGTAAGTAACGCAAACCATTACTGGACTATTCTTCGGAAGCAGGTTCCTACCAGTGGGTGTCGGTACCTCAGCGCCGCAGGAAGAAGCTCCCAAGAGGTCGGTCTTCCATCGACTGGCGACCACAACGGCCTCTCTCAACAGGCCGTCCAAAACTGACGTCTCAGTCTTCAATAGGCTGGGCAAGAACCCAAACGGGCCCGCAAAGAGGCTCGTGACACCTGAAGGGGCTACCCCAAAACGGATAGCCCTCCCAACTCCTGCTATGGCGAAGTCATCAAAGGTGCTTCCCCTACCAGAAATTCGGTCTTTGAAAGATTGGTCGGCCATCCTCAAACCCTGCCAAGGACGTCAGTCTTCAACAGGCTGACACCAATAACAGCCCCTCACCAAATCCAGAGGCACGAAGAAGCCGCTGCCAAAACTGAGGCGGTCTCTTCTGCAAGACACGCTCGACGTCGTCACTAGCGCCAAGTGAGGAAAGTTGGGGGTAACTCCCCCTCTAGACTCACCACACCAGCTCCAATGGTGGAACTTGACGTTGTTGTTCCAACCGGGAACAGCTTTGATATGCTCAGGAGGGTAAGCAAGAACTCTCCAACAGCAGTGCTAAAGAAATCGCCCCCGCCTGCAGAAGCCACTGTGCAGGCAAAGACGGAGCAGCCCCGTCAGCGGCTCTCCTCCCAAATTCACAGGGTCTGGCAGAAAGTCCAGGACTCGGTGATCAACAAAAACTACTCTCGTCGACCGAAGAAATCGAAGGCTCAGCAAGAGAAAGATCGTCCCTCCGTCATACAGCGAGGGACTTCTTCTACACAAGTGCCTGTTACAACGGCTCCTTCAATTTCGACCTCCCACAAAAGGATGAGGCTGGAGAAAATCCCACCGCCTGTGGCAAATTCCAAAAGTGCTGGACCCAAACGCCCCAAGTCTAGGGGCATGATCGTACACACGATTTACATGGCTTCCGGAAAAGAAGAAATCCGTGCTTCCGTAAGTCGCCGGCCGCAAACTCAGTCGCTGACAAAAGCTTAGGTGCAACAACAAAAGCTCTAGGAGATGTTGACCAAAATGGCAGCACTTACCGGGCAGAAAGAAAGACCGGACAAAACAGCTGAAAAGCGCCAGGAGCAGGAGACCTATACAGAGTTCCTGCGAAAGGTGCTTGAAAGAAAGGGCAAGGAAGCTGCTGAGCAGGCGGCTAAGATAAAGCAGATGGCTCTCTTGTTCCAAGATATGGTTGGGATGATGATCTAGCCAGAACCCCCAGCCGAGGATCCGCCAATAATTATCGAGGATGACAGAGGGGAAACATCAAATCTTCCTCCGGTCTTATCGGCAGCCAAGGAGGAAACAATTTCCAAGGCTGCTCTTGATGATTATATAGCTCAACAAATACGAGCTCATCAAGCTAGTGAAACTGCTGGCCGAATCGTCAGAACCGGACGACCGTATCCAGGCCGGTATGACCAAATCAAGTACCCGTCGGGATATACGATCCCCAAGTTCCATGTGTACAAGGGGACAGGCAACCCACACCAGCACGTCACGCGGTTCATAGCTCTGTGCGGCAACACAGGCGGTGACAACAAACTGTTGCTTCGCCAGTTCGTTGGTAGCATGTCAGAGACAGCCTTTGAATGGTACTCGAAACACCCAAATGACTCTGTGAGGACATTCACAGAGATGGAGGTGATGTTCACACAGCGGTTTACCAGCGCAAGCGAACGCACCCCGATCACAGCATTAATCAATGCCAGGAGAAACCTGGGTCCAATATGAGATCCGGTGGCGGAACCAATGGTCAAAATGCGAACAGCGCATTGAAAAATCTCCTTCCATGGGCATGTTCACCGGGACTCTTGATCCTAAAACGACCGTGTCCCAATTCATGACATTCTTCAAGCCAACCACCTTCCAGGCTTTGATTGATAAACCGGCCCAAATGGACCAAATGGGCCACGGGCCTTCCTCCTCAAATAAGGACCCTCAAAACGCCAAGGGTAAAGGGAAAGCGGCCTTCGTCGCTAACACTCAACAACAACCGATCGATTCAAAACCGGCGGCTCGCCAAAACAACACACGTCCACGCCTATCCCTGGAAGAAAGGCTAGGAAGCGCTTACTCGTTTCCTCCCGATAAGACGAAAAGACTATTTAAGTTGATAATGAGCAACAAACACATCACATTGCCAGACTCACGGCATCTACCGCAACCCGGTGACGTCAACAACCCCAACTACTGCTCCTATAACAGAATAGTGAGCCACCCAATTGAGGATTGCTGCGTCTTCAAGAACTGAGTCGAGGACCAGTATCAACAGAGGAAGTTCGCGCTGTCTGAGAATTGGAGGGTGAACCCACCACAGAAGCACACTCCCAAAAAGGTAGATGCGCCGGGGGCATCATGCTCGCTCGTGGAAGAAACTCCATGGGAAGTTGTTCTTTCAGATAAAACCAAAAGAATGCTGAAGGATTTACAGGCATGTCCGGCAGTCAGGTGGAAAAGCCCGCTTGAATCTGAAATTATCGAAAGGATGTTGAAACCGCGTCCCATACCGAAAGTTGTTGACAAAGGGCAAAATCCCCAAGTCGAGCCTTCGAAGTTTTCAAAGAAAAAGAAGAATACCAAGAAGCCTATGCAGCCTGCTGAGTATGACGACAAGTGCACAAACCTACAAAAGTATATCGACGCGTTGGAATAAGTACAACTAGAAGGCGTGGACACCAGTCACCCTCGAAGAGTTCCTTAAGCATGTTCTTGAGAACGAAGATAGTGACAACGATGTGTAAAATAACTCATCAGAAGAAACTAAAGACTATATAGCAAGTTGCCACATGGTCTTCCATTCGTTGTTAAATGACGAAAAAACTCTCTCAGCGTCAGAAAACAGCGCAGAGGAACTGGAGGCAGGATCGGCGCTAAAATTCCCGGAATTGCCAGAAGACCCGATCGATAGGCTGTTAAACAAAACCTTGCGAAAAAGTAAAGGTGACCGAGAACGCGAAACAGCCATATACGAAAAGACTAAGCGTCAGCGTCAGGATGAAGAAGCTGCGGCAAGGTGGAGTCGTAAAGTACTCTAACCAAACTAAGGCATACCTGCGACAAATAAGGACAGGATTAAGGCAGAGAAGCGGTTCGGTAAAGCCCTATCAATGGGAATGAAGCTGCCACCTCTAGTAGGAAACACTCCCGAGGTCATATGTCCCGACGGAGAGAATTCACACCCAAATTACTGCCTATATCGTCGGAGGGTTACCTAACTCAACGAGGAAGCCGTACATTCAAGAAGTGATGGTAAGGATATGTTGCCCATCAAAAACAATTCAAGAGGAAGAAGCGCAAAATTCGTCGACAGCAAAATAGTGCGGCAAGTACGCGTGAGAAAACGATTGGCAACTGTCATATAGTTGATACCAGTCCGGAAGGGGAAAAACCCCAAGTTCTTACTTTCGGGAGCGATTCTGAAGACGAAATATCCCTCAGCCCACTCTTCAAAGACTCCACCTCCGAAAAAGAAGAGAAGGAGAAGAACTGCGAGAATATTCAGCTATATAACCGCACGCTGCCTGAGAAGAATTTCGGACCTACAAACAAAGGTTCGAGCAAAAAAGACAAAGGGAAAGAAAAAATCCCTGAAGAAATTGCCCTCGACGATGGAGTTGTCAAAGTGCTCGCAGTGAGGGACCCGCCTAAGAAAAATAAGATGGATTACAACGTCCTGACACATTTGAGGAAAATACCCTTACAATTGAGCATATTGGATGCTCTCCTCTTGTCCAAAGAGACACGAGATTCTCTGATTAAGGCATTACAAGAGCCCGATCAGTTCCAATCTTTCCTCGCAGAAGAGAAGATGAAGGACAAGCTAGCAGAAGTCCACACGGCTAACATTACATTCAGCGATGAAGACCTCATCGGTACGTGCGAACATTATCGCCCGTTATACGTCACTGGGTACTGCCATGACATCAAGATAGGGAAAATCCTTATCGACAACGGATCCTCCGTCAACCTTCTCAGCGTGAGAGTGCTGAAAGAGATTTGCATGAACGTTCAGCACCTGGTTCGAGAAAAAATTACTATCTCCGGGTTCGACTCACAGTCGTCACAGACACTTGGGTCCATAATGATGACACTCCCAGAGGCTCAGCACCCCGAACAAATAAACGAGGTCCGTCACCCGGATTATGGCTCATATCACCGAGCCATAGGTCATCCCCTTGAAGACTGCTTCACCTTCAAAGACTGGGTCGAAGACCAATGTCAACAAGACAGGTTCGCTTTATCTGAGAGCTGGAGGGTAACCCCACCGCAAAAGCATGAGCCAAAGAGGACCTATACCGTGAGGATAGGACCAGCTCAACATCAAGGATGGAAGCGAACCCGTGCATGCCATGTGATAACATTCTCAAAGGAGAGAGGGCACGAGATTATAGATGACCCCTTCAGGTGCTTCGCAAATGAAGACGAGGACGAGGTGATCTCAAAGTTTCCACCAGCACCAAAAGAGCTGGAAGACAGGATACACACTACGGCGGACAACCTAAGAAAAATTGACTTAGGGACGGAAAATGAGCTGGGACCAACGTTCGTCAGTGAGCTGCTATCTAAAAAATAGGTAGCTACGTTAAAATACATACTCATGCAATATAAAGACTGTTTCCATGGAACTATTCCGAAATGCCAGGACTAGATCCAAAGGTGGCAGTACATAAACTGACCATATCGCTAGATATAAAGCCAGTCAAACAGGCGCCAAGAAGAATGCTGCTCGAACTTGAGATGAGTATCAACGCTGAAGTCAAGAAACTAATCGACTCCGGCATCATCCAAGAAGTTCAATATCCTGACTGGATCGTCAACATCGTTCCGGTGATGAATAAAAATAGGATGGTGCGCATCTGCGCGGACTTTCGGGACCTCAACAAAGCTTGCCCGAAGGATGACTTCCCAGTACCTGTTACCGAGCTGATGATCGATAATACGTCTACCCCTGAGGACTTCTCCTTCATGGATGGATCTTCAAAATACAACCAAATAAAAATGCATCCTGAGGACCAAAAACATACCGTCATCCGAACTCCGCTGAGCATATTCTGCTATAAGGTGATGCCCTTCGGTTTGAAGAACACCGGCGCTACCTACAAGAGATCCATGACAAAGATCTTCGATGACTTCATCCATGAGATCGTCAAATGCTACATCGACGACCTTATGGTTAAAAGCAGATCTCATGAGGAACATTGGGAACATCTAAAAATAGTGTTTTGACGTCTTCGGAAGTATAATCTAAAGATGAATCCTCTAAAATGCGCGTTTGGAGTTTTCTCAGGCAAATTCTTAGGATTCATTATACGGAACCGAGGTATCGAAATTGATCTCTCAAAGATCAAGGCGATTATGAAAATACCCACGCCAAGAACTCTCAAACAGTTGCGATCTCTTCAAGAAAAGCCTGCGTATATCCAGCAGTTTATAGCCAACCTCTCCGGAAAATGTCGTCCCTACAGTCATCTAATGAAGAAGGGGACCCCGTTCGTCTGCGATCAAAAGTGCCAAAATGCACTAGACGAAATCAAGCAATACCTGCAAAATCCGTCGGTATTGACCTCTCCAGTTAAGGGAAAACCCCTTATCCTATATACAACAGCCCTTGAGGGTTCTCTAGACGGGTTATGGGCACACAAGAAAGATCAGGGAAATGAGAGAGCTTTGTACTATTTGAGCCGAGTTCTCCTGGAGACAGAAAACAACTACTCCCCCAACGAAAAGTATTGCCTGACACTGATCTTCGCAATAACGAAGCTCAGACATTACGCCTTGACACATGAGGTCTATCTCATATCAAAGGTGGATTCTCTTAAATATCTGATGTCAAGGGCCATATTAACAGGAAGGCTTGCCAAATGGGCCCTCCTCCTGATGAAGTTCTCGATAATGTATCGACCTCTCAAAGCAGTGAAAGGCCAGGCCATCACCGACTTTCTCGCCGAGCGTCCGATACCAGCCGACTACCCCTTAAATTGTGAGTTGCCGGATGGACATGCGTACGACACAATCGAAGGAAAGAAGGAAGAAAATGATTCCCGATAGGAACTCTACTTCGATAGAGCATCTTCCATGAAGAGGCGAAAGCAAAACACCCCCATAATCAAAGTCAGGGTGGGCTTTATCTTCGTGACTCCACAAGGAGGGATAATATGTTACGCCCTTTTCTTAATGGAGCCTAGGACTAACAACGAAGCTGAATATGAAGTTTTGATAGCAGGTCTCGAGATCGCTGTCGACGTGGGAATCAAAGACCTCCTCATATATGGAGACTCACAACTGATCGTTAGCCAAGTAAATGGCGACTATTAGACATACAAGCCGGAGCTGATAAGGTATGGCGAAGGGGTGCAACAACTGTTAACACAAATCCCCTTCTACATCCTAGAGAGTAAACCGCATGCAGAAAATAGCAAGGCGGATGCGTTGGCCAAATTGGCTAAGGAACTGGTCGATGAAGACCTTGAAGACGTAAAGATCATCATGCAAAGCCACAGGATCCTCGCGCCAACAGAAATATCTTCGGGAAACCTAACAGAGCCATCCGAAGAAAAACAAACGACCGAACAAGTAGCCCTTCAAATAGAGGACAAAGAAAAGGTCAAGGATTGGAGGGAAGTTTTCATAAACTACTTCAAATCCCAACGAACGTCCAAAAACGCGTCTTCTCGACATCAGCTCATGAAACGAGCTTTGTCTTTCGCCTTCTTCAATGATACTCTATATAAGAGATCGTTCGACTATCTATGGCTAAGATGCCTAGGGCCGGAGAAAGCAAAGAAAGTCGTTCAAGAAATTCATGAAGGACTCCGCGGTTCTCACTAAGCTGGGCCAAAGATGAAACTGAAGATCAAAAGAATGGGTTAATATTGGCCCATAATGATTCAGGACTACCTCGAATATGCAAAGCAATGTCACTCGTGCCAAACCCACGGGGACTTGATCCACCAACATCCAAATCCGCTACACCCAACAGTTGCTAGCTGGCCGTTCGAAATGTGGGGAACCGATATAATTGGCCACATTGAACCGGCGTCGTCCAAAGGAGATCGGTTTATATTGGCAACGACCGACTACTTCTCTAAGTGGGCAGAAGCAGTACCACTAAGGGAGGTGAAGACGGAGCATATCCTCCATTTCTTCAGGACACATGTCATCTACCGGTTTGGCACCCCGCGACGAATTATCTCGGACAATGGGCCAGCCTACAGGAGCCATAAAATCAGTCGCTTCGCAGAACATCATAAGTTAGATTGGAGATACTCTTCAGTTTATAACCCTCGTGCCAACGGTCTAGCTGAAGCTTTCAATAAGACATTGACAAAGATTATAAAGAAAACGGTGTCAAGAAACAAAAGAGACTGGCACGAAAGGCTGATGAAGTTCTCTGGGCGTACCGAACAACGTTCAAAACAGCGAAGAATACAACACCATATGCGTTGGTATTCAGCACGGAAGCAGTGCTTCCCCTGAAAATAGAACCATCTTCTCTACGAGTAGCGGTTCGAGACGAGCTGACAGATGAAGAAAACGCTCATCTTCGGCTTGAGCAGCTCGATGCTCTCAATGAAACTCACATTAAAGCATAACAAAATCTGGAGGCTTATAAGGCAAGGATGACACGGCAATACGAAAGACTGACTAGGCCGAGAACTTTCCGCCAGGGCGAACTCGTGCTGATCGTCAAAAGACCAATGATCTCCAATCGTGCAAAATGGGGGAAATACGAACCGAACTATGAAGGCCCTTACATCATAGACAAAGTCTACCAAGGTGGAACCTACCTACTCATGGATATGCATGGCAAAAGACCCTTCCGGCCAATAAACGGCTGATTCCTCAAAAGATGCCGTGCTTGATGAATCATGACTTAGGTCTACGATAGATGACGACGCTCGTATCCGCTCGCTATCTTCTTGAGTCAGGACTCTGAGAGTAGTATACAAACAAGCTTCGTTGCCTCAAACATGGCGACAAAGGACCGAGATGTCCTTAAACTAGAAATTCGCCTCAAACATAGCGACGATGGACCGAGATGTCCTTAAACTAAAAATTCGCCTCAAACATGGCGATAACGGACCGAGATGTCTCTAAACTAGATTCTCGCCCCAAATATGGCAATATAGGACCGAGAAGTCCTTAAACAAATTATCTGCTTCAAACATGGCAGTACGGACCGAGAAGTCCCTAAACTAACAACAGACCGAGATGTCCTTAAACTAAAACTTCATCTCAAAAACGGCGATACCGGATCGAAATATCCTTAAACTAATTACTCGCCTAAAATATGGCGATACTGAACCGAAAAGTCCTTAAACTAATTACTCGCCTCAAACATGGCAATACATGACCGAGATATCCCTAAACTAAAATTTCGTCTCGAACATGGCGATATAAGACCAAAACGTCCTCAAACTAGCGCTTCGCCCCAAATACGGCAACACGCTCTCTTGAGATCTATATTGCAATCGAAATCTCGACGGCGAGGATTGCAACTCAAGCCCTACCAGCTACATAGCTATTCCAGCGATGAAGCCACTCTCAAATCCCACCGGCAAACAGATGGGTCACCTGCGATGAAACTACTTCCGAGAATTTCGAAAAAAAAGGTATGTCCACAAGCGAAATGGGCACGGATGAAAACCTGAAAGGGCACAGTGAGTAAAAACAGCAGTACCGACGAGTTTGTGAAAACCCGAAAGGGCGCAATCTCGTTAAAAAAAAGGTATGTCCACAAGTAAAATGGACACGGATGAAAACCCGAAGGGGTGCCGTGAGTAAAAACAGAAGGACTGCCGGCGAGTTTGTGAAAACTCGGAAAGGGCGCAAACTCGTAAAATAAAATATTCATATGCACTTGCAAAGTCCTCTCGACCTTGTAAAGAGAAAATACATGCGTGAGATCCTTACGACTCACAAAGGAGCAACACACTTAGGAATCCTCATGATTCCTAAGGAGAAATTACACTTGTAAGATCCTCACGACTCATAAGGAGAATTCCCCTTATGAGACCATCACGGCTCATAAGATTCAAAAGCCTTAAGCTATAAGGATCCGAACCTGTTCTCAAGCCGCTATATCCCCCAAGTTGCCCTACAGGTGGTCCAATATTGACCCTTGTATACAATCCACGGGCACGAATAAACATTTCCCTATCAAGTTCCACCAATGGCAAGAAATGTCCCCATATGGTGAACGACACTTATAAGTCCTCTCGACTTATAAGAAGAAAACACTCTTGCAAGATCCTTACGGCTTACAAGAGAAAATATCACTTGGGAATCCCTACGATTCCTGAGGAGAAAATACACATACGGGATCCTCACGACTCGTAGGAAGAAATACCTTTATAAGACCTTTACGGCTCATAAAGTTAAAAAGCCTTAGTCGACAAGATCCTGTTCAGTCGAAAATATTGCAATCTTTAATATAATAATTTCCTCACTTTTCTAATTATCTAATGATGTTTGTTATAAATATAACATGTATTACAAGTTCATCTGGAAAATATCAATTACCACGTGTTATACATTATAATCAACATTTTGGAAGAAAATTGTATGTTTATTACTTCAAGCATGATATTGTATATCTCAAAAAATTTCAGTAAGATTTTGGGCAGAAAATTTTCTCATGACAGATATCGGAATCGCAAATTTGCCGACAAAATGCAGCAAATCAAAGAGTTAAAATCTGGAAAAGATTCAGAAGAGATAAGAAAATTCCAGATATCAAAATAATACCCAAAGACCAACACCAAACTGCACAGGAAGAATGAGACAGGGATCTCACCAAATGGCCGCGGATCCGCGGCCGATTCAGCCCGATCCGCTGCGGATCCGCGGCCGAGTTGGGTCGTTGGTGATCAGGAAATCTCCAGATTCTTCTTCTCAACAACCTAGCTTGCTGAAGACGCTTCATTGTAACAAGCTTCTTCTGGAAACCTCTCTACAACAACCTAGCTTGTTGATCAAGCTTCATAACTACCTAACTTATTTTAGAAGCCTCCTTGTAACAACCTAGCTTATGAAAGAAGCTTGATTAAGGGCTATAAAAAGAGATCTAGGGCTAATGTTAAAGGGTTGTTGGTTGTTGAATTTTGGTTGAATCTTAGTGACAAAGCTTCATCCAAACCCAAATCCAAATCAATTCAAGATCCAAATCCAATTCAAGAATCAATTGAGAGCATTATCAAGCGAAGAATTCGAAGATCCTTTATAGCAACGCCGATTGTCATCAAGAGAAAGAGATCCGCTATCGATCCACGTCTCACGGCGATCGAGCCAAGTAAAAATCGACGACAAATTCTCTTTTCAATGGAGCGATAGAGAGCTAGTCTTCTAACCTCAAATTAAGAGATGTAAATTTGAAAAAGATTTAATAAAGGTGATCAATTGTTAATTCTCGCTTTCTTTAAATTCTTGCATTATGAAATTTCTAATTCTTGATTATTCTATTTTCATAATGCGTGAGTGATATCTCCGCTTGTTTAGGATTCGAAGAAATTCGGTAGTTCAAATGATGATGAAGTCCTAAACTAAATCTTAAGTCTTATGAGAATTGTGAACTTTAGGAAAAAGAATTATCAATAACCTAATTTGGAGCGAGATCACCGTTCTTGATAATTTCGTTGCAAATTAGGGATTAAATGATTGATGATTCTCTTTGCTAAAGCCTAGATTTGAATGGTGATCAATGAAAAGACAAGGGATAGTGAAGGAGAACGCCTAGTTTCTTCAATAGATCTCTAATCTTCATTCATCACCATCGTTCTAACTATAATTCATCAATAGATAAGATAAGTCATTTTTAGATTCATCATTGCTACTAATTCGATCGAATCCTATAAGCTATTCTACATATTCTTGATAATAGAAATTGATCTTGGATGTATTCTTAATTTTTCTTAATTCTTGAACTCTTTCTGGATTTTCTTGAAATGACAACTCAATTAAATCTTGAAATCTTATTTTCTTGAATTTTCTTTACTATTTTCTTTCGGCTCAACTAAAACAAGAACGAATAAATACTTGCATCTCAGTGGACGATCCGTTCTCATTAACGAAACTACATCAACACCGTTATTAATTGCGGTTATAAATTCTTTGATTGTGATTACTTTTCAAAACACAACTTAGACGATCAATCAAATGGCGCTGCTGCCGGGGATGCATGCTATTTTGTTCGTTCTTGTTATTTGAGTTGAAAATTTTATTATTCCATCAAAAATTTGAATCAAAATCGCATCAAGCGCTTAACGATTAGTGTGTGAATTTTGCAAAGGAATCTGGAATTACTGGAGCAGTGAGATCAAGATTCTGGAGCATTCAAGAAGGCCAGTGGAGTAACAGGAGCACCAGGAATTATTTTTGTGCAGAGATCAGGTCAATTGACCGCGGAACTGGGGCCATTAGCAAGGATTTGCGGCGGAACCGCGGCGGTTTAGTTGAATTGCAGTTCCAGTTTTTCTCAGGTATATCTTTTACTTTCTTATCTCCTCTCTGCTCTTGTCCAATAACCATTTTCTGCAGGATTCTTTGCAAAAACAGCGCTGCTAAAATAAAAATCTGTTGCGTGTTTTGATATTGATTGTTTGTGCATATTTTAATACGGAAATTAAGGGGCAAAGACCAAATTCAGATTAGATGGGGATTTCATTACCTTTCCTAAGCCCCGCAAATCACAAAACTAGCATCCGCATAACCCTTCATTAACTAAAAAATATCTAGACAAGACTCTAAGGACCGTCGCGCTCAATTAGGACAGAAGGTCGTGGATAATCTATTGCTTATCTGCATTTCTTTTGTGGTGTCTAAGGCAAGTAGTTACTTAATTAGGCTCACTACTTACGTAGCGGAGAACCTCCCACTTACCTGGCACTTACCTGGCCACAGAAGGGATAAAGAGGCAGTAGAGGATTTATCATGCGATTTGTCTTCTGAAAGTCTAGGAGCGGTCTGATGACTTGACCTAGATGACCATTAAATCTAGGGTTGCTTGTGCATTTTTTGTGTGATTTTTCAAAATCCGTCTTTTTCAAAACAAACACCAAACCAACATTTTCTCTAATTATCACAAACGCTGCCATTTGTGCTAAACCGTTTAGTGCATGCTCGGCTGGACACGGGATTCTAGTGCCCGTCTTGTCCGCGTTCTTCCTATCGACTCCGAAGTCGGTATTTTTACATCTTCTTTCTCATCACTTACCACATCCCCCGCGATGGACGGCTTTCCATCAAACTTTAACAACACACCTCTGCCACCGCCCGCAAGTGCGCAGAACCCACCACGCATCTCGCTCCAGGAAAGATGCTACCCTATTCGAGATCCTCTTTCTACTTGTCTTTCCATTCCACCAGTCAATGGGGACAATTTCGAAATCAAACATCAATATATTAATGTTTTACCCAAATATCACGGTCTCGAGTCTGAAGGCGCATATGTTTTTATTACCAAATTTGAAAACGTATGTGCTATGATGGGTGCTTCACGGCTTTCTGTTGATGCTATGCGTCTACGTCTTCTCCCGTTCACTTTGTGAGATTTAGCCGAGAAGTGGCTTTATAACACAGCTGCACACTCTATTTCAAACTGTGATGAATTCGTCATAGCTTTCCTTAAGAAATTCTATCCCAATCATATGACCGCCCGTGTCCGTAGCGAAATAAATCAATTTACCCAGCTTCCCAATAAACAATTTTGGAAATGATTTGAACGATTCAAGGATCTGTTAGTCCAATGTCCTCATCATGGAATCCATCCATGGGATCTCTGTCGAATCATATATGAGGGCATTAATCCTACAGCAAAACAGATGCTTGAATCCATGTGTCAAGGCAATTTCATGTCTAAAGATGATGGTGAAGCTTGGAAATTTTTAGAAGATTTCGCTGAAAAAACTTTACAATAGGAGAGTGTAAGTCAACCATCGTCTAGGGGTGGTATTCATCAACTGGATGTTTCCATAGCAGTCAAAACTGAAATGGCAGCAATGCAAAAGAAACTTGATGCTATGGAACACAAATTTTTATTAGCCTCCCTAAACCAGATGACACTCCCTAAAACTGCATGTGGATGTTGTTCTGATCCATCACATTTGACGGAAGAATGTCCTTTGAATTCTCCGCTTCAAGATCATGGGCACACTAATGCTGCTTTCCAGCAAAGACCTAGAAACGATCCTTATTCTTCCACTTATAATCAGGGTTGGAGGAATCACCCTAATTTTTCTTGGAACCAACACCAAACTCAAAACACGGTTCCAAACCAAAATAATTTCCAAAGGGTCCCTCCACAACAACAGCAACCACTACAACTGAGTCACCACCCCTTTCAACCACAAAATTTTCAAAATCCAATCAACACTTCTGCACCATATAATAATTCTTTGCAATTGACCGGTACTGATAACTCCTCTTCACTCGAACAAACTATGGATTTGTTCATGAAAAATTTTATGTAAGTTTCGGCTTGAGATCAAGTCTTCTGTCGATAATATCAAGCAGGACTCCACCTCCCACGGTGAGAGTATTAAATTGATAGAAGCACAACTTGCATGATTGAATGCCGAAATGAGTGCTAGAGAGAAAGGGAAACTTCCATCTCAACCCCTACCGAATCCTGGACATTCACAACACTACAATGTGAATGCCATTACAACGTTGAGATCTGGAAGAGTGCTGAATAACCAAGTCGGTGAAGAGATTGATAATAATGATGAATCTATCAATAACACCCCGGCTGCGGTTTTCCCTTCTGCTTCCACTTCCACTTCTGACCCTTGTTCGTCTACCTCACCACCTTCTTGCGAGCCTATTCTCCGTTTTCCTCAAGGCTCGAACCCTTAGGCCACTTCTTCTAGTCCACCTCACTCGATCCCTACCTCAATTCTGGGATCTGTTCCACACACACAACCTTCTCCAGTATCGGACCCAGCTCTTATTGCTAAAGCTCCTTATCCGAATAGGTTAAAGGGAAACAAAACAAGTCCACATATGGAGAACATTATGGAAATGTTTAAACAGATTAACATCAACATCCCTCTCCTAGATGCTATACAACAAGTTCCGTCTTATGCGAAAATCCTTAAGGATTTGTGCACTAGGAAAAGAAAGACTCAAGTGCCCAAAAAGGTATTCATGACTAATAATGTTAGCACAGCTTTTACCCCACAATTACCAAAGAAACGCAAGGACCCTGGCTGTCCTACAATCTCTATTTCTATTGGGGGTAAAAACATTAACCGTGCTTTACTTGACCTTGGTGCTAGTGTTAACCTGCTTCCAAACTCTGTTTACGAGCAGTTAGGGATTGGAGGGTTGAAACCTGCTCATTGTACTCTCCAAATGGCAGACCGATCAATCACTAAACCAAGGGGTGAACTTGAGAATGGGTTAATAAAAGTCGAGGAATTTATATTCCCTGTGGACTTCATTGTTCTTGATACACAGCCTGTAGCGAACTCACGGAACCAAATTCCGGTGATTTTTGGTCGGCCCTTCCTGGCCACTTCCAATGCTGTTATTAATTGTCGAAACGATTTCATGAACCTATCCTTTGGGAAAATGAAAATTGAGCTTAACATTTACAAGATTGGAAGTCAGCCGTTTGAACCCTCTGCTCACATTCTTGATGTATGTTCTGTCCACGAGATAGCTTCTGAAAGCTGCAAGGTTGATGAACTTTGCTTTGATGATCTCGACGACATTAGCACATCACTGTTTGATCTTGCACATCTTAGTGAGGACACTTTTGACGAGGCCACTCCCGAGTCTGAACCTTTTGACTCATCACTTTCTGATTTACAGGCTATGAACTTATTCGAGGATCCGAATGTCATTCACTTACCCCACCTTCTATTGTTTCTCCGCCAATATTAGATCTCAAATTATTACCTTTTCATCTTAAATATGCATATTTAGGTGAGAATGAGTCTTTTCCCGTGATCATATCCGCTTCTCTAGCCTTAGAGCAAGAGAAAGCTCTTTTGATGGTCTTGAGATCTAATAGGCAGGCCTTTGGTTGGACAATGGCTGACATCAAAGGAATTAATCTCTTGATTGTTGAACAGCATATACATTTGATGGAGGAAGCCAAGCCAACCCGAGAACCACAAAGACGGTTGAATCCCGTCATGAAGGAGACGGTAAAGAAAGAAATCGTCAAATGCCTTGACAGTGGTATCATTTACCCAATCTCTGATAGCCAATGGGTAAGTCCTATTCATGTAGTCCCTAAGAAGTCCGTCATCATGGTCATATCTAATGAGGCTAATGAGTTGATCCAGACACGCACCCAAACTGGGTGGCGTGTATGTATTGATTACAGAAAACTCAATGCCGCAACGAGGAAAGACCACTTCCCTCTACCTTTTATTGACCAGATGTTGGAACGCTTAGCTGGACATGAATATTATTGTTTCATAGACGGATACTCTGTCTATAACCAGGTCCTTATTGCCGAAAAGGATTTACTTGTCCTTTTGGTACTTTTGCTTATAGACGCATGTCCTTTGGGTTATGCAACGCTCCCGCTACATTTCAGCGGTGTATGATGGGGATATTCTCGGACATGGTCGAGAATTTTCTGGAGATTTTCATGGACGATTTCTCGATATTCGGAGATTCTTTTGATGACTGCCTATCTCATCTTGACGCAGTTCTTACTCATTGTAAAGAGAAGAACTTAACCTTGAATTGGGAAAAATGCTATTTTATGATCCAAGAGGGAATTGTACTTGGACATGTCATTTCACGGAAAGGCATTGAGGTCGACAAAGATAAAATAGATGTCATTCATAACCTTCCTCATCCCAAATGCGTCAAAGATATTCGATCTTTCCTTGGCCAAGCAGGATTTTATAGGAGATTCATTAAGGATTTTAGCAAAATTGCTAGACCCTTAACTCTTCTCTTGGACAAGGACACCACATTTCACTTTGACTCGGACTGTGAGATTGCATTTGACTCACATAAGAATTCCCTCACTACAACCCCCGTTCTATCATCTCCTGATTGGAACCACTCGTTTGAGCTATTGTGTGATGCATCAGATTTTGCTGTTGGTGCAGTCTTAGGACAGCACATTGATAAGATGCCGCATGTGATCTATTATGCAAGTAAGACCTTGAATGATGCCCAAATTAATTATACAACTACCGAAAAAGAACTTTTAGCAGTTGTATTTGCATTAGAAAAATTCAGGCCTTACTTGATTGGCCCACCTATTGTTGTGTACACTGATCACTCCGCCTTGAAACATCTTTTATCGAAGAAGGATGCTAAAGGCAGGTTAATACGTTGGACCCTACTATTAAAAGAATTTGATCTCGTCATTAGAGATAAGAAAGGATGTGAAAACGTAGTAGCCGACCATCTCTCGCGCATCTCTTCTTCACCAACTGTGACCCTGCCAATTAACGACACTTTTCCTGACGAACAGCTCTTGAATGTATCTGGCGAACCTTGGTTCGGGGATATTGTGAATTATCTAGCAACGGGACTTATTCCCAGCGAATGGTCTAAACAGGACAAACATCGATTTCTATCCCAAGTAAAACACTTTTACTGGGATGAACCCTATTTGTTTAAGTATTGTCCTGACCAATCATTCGCAGATGTATCCCTAATGATGAATTCAAGAGCATTCTATCTTTCTGTCATGATCAGGCATGTGGAGGTCATTTTGGTCCTCGAAAGACGGCGGAGAAGGTTTTGTAATGTGGTTTTTACTGGCCGACATTATTCAAAGATGCATTTGATCATTGCAAAACCTGTCCACAATGTCAACACGCGGGTCGGATTTCTCGGAGAAATGAGATGCCACTTCAACCAATTTTGGTGGTTGAAATTTTCGACGTTTGGGGTATTGATTTTATGGGTCCTTTTCCCAACTCTTTTGGGAATTTGTACATCCTGTTAGCGGTTGATTACGTCTCGAAATGGGTTGAAGCTATTCCATATCGCACTAATGACAAAAAGGTTGTCATTAAATTCCTGAAAGAAAATATCTTTTCGCAATTTGGACACCCTCGCGCTATCATTAGCGATAACGGGACGCACTACTGTAATCGGTCTTTCGAGACTTTGATGCGGAAATATGCAATCAACCACAAACTTTCGACACTCTATCATCCCCAAACGAGCGGGCAAGCTAAGGTCTCCAACAGACAGATCAAACAAATTTTGGAGAAAACGATTTCTAAAAACCGGAAAGATTGGTCAACTAAATTGACGGATGCTCTTTGGGCATTTCGTACCGCTTATAAGACTGATCTCGGTATATCTCCTTATCGTCTAGTATTTGGTAAGGCTTACCACCTTCCAGTCGAGATTGAACACAAAGCAATGTGGGCTATTAAAGGATTGAACTTTGACTTAAATCAAGCCTGCAACTTTCGGAAGCTGCAATTAAACGAGCTAAACAAACTCCGCGATGAAGCTTACAATAATGTGGTGATAGTAAAGAACCGGACTAACGTATTTCACGACAAAAATAATTTGAGAAAAACTTTTACCCCAGGTCAACAACTCCTTCTTTACGATTCCCGTCTCCATCTTCATACGGGTAAGCTACGATCTTGGTGGAAAGGACCATTTGTTGTGTGGTATGTCTACCCGCACGGGGCAGTTGAGGTTAAAAATGTTTTAAACAGTTCAATTTTCAAAGTGAATGGACATAGATTAAAACCGTATTTTTCCACTGACCCCACGGAGGAGCTCCTGTTTTTACAGGAGCCGCTTTATCAAGACTAAATTTCCTCCGTCTCACCTCCATATCTTGATAATACTGTCTCACTTATAGAATGGAGGTGAGTAATAAAGATTAAGTTTGGGGGAGATTTTCATATACATTCATTCTTGTCGCCATTAATAACTTTTCCTCCCAAATTTACAGGTTTCTGAGATTTAATAGATGGCAACAGTGAGGACACTGTTGCAAACAAGTTTGGGGGAGCTTTGTGCTTATTTACGCATCACTTTGCATCATACTTTGCATAAGCACAAAACATATAAAAATAATAATAATAAAAATATAATAAAAAAATATATTGAATATTTAATCTTTTATAATAAAAGATTTTAAAGTGAAAAATTATATTTAAAAGATTGAAAAAATTTAAGAAAACCAAGAAAATTAGATGTTTTCTTAAACGAAACTAGTAATAAATAGTTATGAGCCGTTGTCCCAAGGGTTAGTAAGATGAAGGAAGTCACTAATTTGAGAATAAAAATAAGTCTGAAAAATAATTTCTATTCTGGAAGCCAAACATTTAAACGTTGATACCCTACTATACGCACTTACACACGTCTTGAAACTCGGGATAGTAGAGGATACCTTGAAATGCTCTTGTCTAAAAGCCAAAGTACGAAGAAAATAATAATAAATGAAAAATAAAAGTATAAATGGTGAAGAAAAATGAACACTGGTTTTGTAATCACCAAGGCAGCATAAAAAAATATAGCGAGGGTGCTTCATCATCTAGTGCCTTAGACCAACTGGTTTGGGAGTCACTGCTAAGCCTTAGGTGTTGCAAGACGAGGAAATTGCTAATTACGCCTAATATATGAGCACATTTAGTAATCGGTCAGTTAGTACCTCAAGAAGTATTAACGGTCGCATGAAGAATGTGTGAGCAATTCCATCTAAAATATTCACCGACTAAAAAGTACTGAGGTAGATGGACAAGAGTATGATAGCTTGAATTGAATTCTCTGAGTGTAGGGATGTCTTTTACACACACGTAGAGGTATATGATCGGTGTTTGGAAGAAAGGTAGGGATGAAGAATAAAGGCGATGTTTTATTGAGGGATGATGTGATTTCTAATATCTTTTCACGACTATTAAGATAGGGCTCATGACAACCGAAAAGCTAGTGTAGTTGGAACTCTGATTTCCAAGTTTTTTCTTTTATTATTCTTATCTTTTATATGTAACTTTCACAGTTTTCCTTTTATTATAAGATTTTTTGGGTGCAATCCGCTGAAAACCCTCAGGAAACAACACTCCTCCTACTAGGGACACCTAGAGGTTTAAAGGTTTGTTGCACGTGCTCAGTGCAATCGTGTTGCCTACGAAAGTATGCTAGTTAGATTTTCTTTTTCTTATATTTTCTCCTTCTTTTGAATAAAAGAAGTTTGCTCGAGACGATCAAAGTCAAGTTTGGGGGAATTTGTTCAGTCGAAAATATTGTAATCTTTAACATAACAATTTTCTCACTTTTCTAATTATCTAATGAAATTTGTTATAAATATAAAACGGATTACAAGTTTGTCTGAAAAATATCAATTACCACGTGTTATACATTATAATCAACATTTTGGAAGGAAATTGTATGTTTATTACTTCAAGCATGATATTGTATATCTCAACAATCTTCAGTAAGATTTTGTGCAGAAAATTATCTCAGGACGGATATCAGAATCGCAAATTTGCCAACAAAATGCAGCAAATCAAAGAGTTAAAATCTGGCAAAAATTCAGAAGAAATAAGAAAATTCCAGATATCAAAATAACACCCAAAGACCAACACCAAACTGCATAGGAAGAATGAGACAGAGATCTCACCAAATGGCCGCGGATCCGCGGCCGAGTTAGGTCATCGGCGATCAGGAAATCTCCAGATTCTTCTTCTCAACAACCTAACTTGCTGAAGACGCTTCATTACAACAACCTTCTTCTGGAAACCTCTCTACAACAACCTAGCTTGTTGATCAAGCTTCATAACTACCTAGCTTATTCTAGAAGCCTCCTTGTAACAACCTAACTTATGAGAGAAGCTTGATTAAGGGCTATAAAAGGGGATCTAGGGCTAATGTTAAAGGGTTGTTGGTTGTTGAATTTTGGTTGAATCTTAGTGACAAAACTTCATCCAAACCCAAATCCAAATCAATTCAAGATCCAAATCCAAATCAAGAATCAATTGAGAGCATTATCAAGCGAAGACTTCGAAGATCCTTTATAGCAACGCCGATTGTCATCAAGAGCAAGAGATCCGCTATCGATCCACGTCTCACGGCGATCGAGCCAAGCAAAAATCGAAGACAAATTCTCTTTTCAATGGAGCAATCGAGAGCTAGTCTTGTAACCTCGAATTGAGAGATGTAAATTTGAAGAAAATTTAATAAAAGTGATCAATTGTTAATTCTCGTTTTCTTTAAATTCTTACATTATGAAATTTCTAATTCTTGATTATTCTATTTTCATGATGCATGAGTGATATCTCCGCTTGTTTAGGATTCGAAGGAATTCGGTAGTTCAAATGATGATGAAATCCTAAACTAAATCTTAAGTCTTATGAGAATTTTGAACTTTAGGAAAAAGAATTATCAATGACCTAATTTGGAGCGAGATCACCGTTCTTGATAATTTCGTTGTAAATTGGGGATTAAATGATTGATGATTCTCTTTGCTAAAAGCTAGATTTGAATGATGGTCAATGAAAAACAAATGATGGTGAAGGAGAAACCCTAGTTTCTTCAATAGATCCTTAGTCTTCATTCATCACCATCGTTCTAGGTATAATTCATCAACAGATAAGATAAGTCATTTTTAGATTCATCATTGCTACTAATTCGATCGAATCCTACAAGCTATTCTATATATTCTTGATAATAGAAATTGAACTTGGATATATTCTTAATTTTTCTTAATTCTTGAACTCTTTCTTGATTTTCTTGAAATGAGAACTCAGTTAAATCTTGAAATCTTATTTTCTTGAATTTTCTTTACTATTTTCTTTCTGCTCACCTAAAGTAAGAACGAATAAATACTTGCATCTCAGTGGACGATCCGTTCTCATTAACGAAACTACATCGACACCGTTATTGATTGCGATTATAAATTCTTTGATTGTGATTACTTTTCAAAACACAACTTAGACGATCAATCAGATCATAACCCTGTTTGCTAAGCCACCTTTGTTCAAATCAATAAAGGCAAATGATGATTCGCTCCTGGCAATATCCCAGTTCAAGCGATGCTGATGCCTAAAAGGTTATCAAATTTCAAGTCCTCTCAAGGCAAATGATGATTCGCTCGTGGCAATATCCCATTTGTAGCGATGTTGATGCCTAAACAGGCGTCAAACTCCAAGTCCTTTCACGGCAAATGATGATTCGCTCCAGGCAATATTCCAGTCGTAGCGATGCTGATGCCGATGTTGGTATCAGATTCCAAACTCGCAATAGAAACAGCAGTGAATAGCAAAAAATGCATATAAAAACAGCCGAAATGATTGGGCAACTCACAATAAAAAGCAGTGAGTAAAAATATAAAAAAAATAGCCGAAATGATTGGGCACCGCGAAAAATAGCCGAAATGATTGGGCAATCACGACTTTCGCGATATGAAAGCTGAAAAGATAGAGCATCGCGGCAATAAAAAAATAAAATAAAATAAAATTTCCTCTGCCTTATAAGTATGTCAATATTGATTCTTGTATACAATCCACGTGCACAAATGAAAGAAAGGGAACCATATTTTCCCACCAGGCTCTGTCAAAGGGAAAGCCAGAGCTTGACGGTAATATCTACAGCCTAGAGATCAGCTCGACGTTCTTTTTATTCCAACAGGATGTAGACGCAACGTCATCAAAAGACCCAAGGGTCAAATAAAAAAGGTATAATGGCAAAATCCCAGCTCCAACTCGACGTTCCTTCTCAGTGCAGATGCAACGTCAACAAACAAAAGTGGAGTGATGGTAAAGATTCTAGCTCCAGCTCGACGTTTTTATCATCCCAGCGGGATGCAGATGCAACGTCAACAAAAGACCCAATGGTCGAAACAAAAATGGAGCCATGGCAAAATCCTAGCTCCAAGTGTTGACGGTTCATATACAACTCAGAGACTATCCCAGCGTTCCATCTCAGTGTAGACACAACGTCAACAAAAGACCCAAGGGTCGAAACAAAAAAATGGAGTAACGGCAAAATCCTAATTTCAAGTCTCGACAGCGCATATACAACCTAGAGACCATCCCGACGTTCCCCCTCATTTCAGCAGGATGCAAATGCGGCTATCAAATGAAATTGGAGCAATGGCATATTCCTAGCTCCGGACTTCAACTGCGATACATACAATATAGAAGTCTTACAGATGTCTACCCTACTTCAGCAAAGGATCGGCGCGATATCGTCAAAATAAAAAATAAAGCAACGGCATATTCCCAGTTTCGGGTCTTAAAGGCAACTCATATAAAACCTAAAAGACTATCGGAGATCATCCCACACCAGCACGGAGTGGTTATGACTCATCGGGGCCCCAAACTGAGCCTAACTTCAAGTAAAAAGCGTCATGGAAAATTCCTAACGTTTTCTCTTCCGACGGTAATATGACCTAAGAAGGTTACTTGAAAATGTGTTATCCAGCCCCCAAAGGGATCAGAGACACGACATTTGCGGGGGTACTCGAACAACAGCTGAAGGACTGCATATCGAGGTATACATCAGCCAACGCGACGGTACCATGGACTAGAACCCTAATACCACAAACTTAACGGACCTCCCCCGTAAAGAATGAGGGTTATCTATATACAACGTTAGGACAAGTTTACCTGTAAACTCAAGGGAGGTAAACTAAAAAACTCTGAAACGAGTATATAAACTAGAGACTCCGTGACGGGTGAATAAACTAGAGACTTCGAGATGAGTGAATAAACTAGAGACTCCGAGACGAGTGAATAAACTAGAAACTTCGAAACGAGTAAATAAACTAATGAGCGCTAGATTAAGACATCAAAGAACAGAAAGGTGCACCTCATAGGCCTCGGGGCTCGGGATTACGGATGAAGACCTGAGTTAAGCATGGATAATAACGCTTCACTCACGGGTATACCACCTTGAGCGAGGTGGCATAACGAAGAATTTGTTCACATCAGTCCGGTACTCACCTATGTCTAGATGCACGCATCAGAAACATCTAAAGTTTAAAATACAAAGTATACGTGCAGAGGAAAGATGCCCACATGAATATGTGCTGGGAATGAAACGTTCAGCGGTCAACAATTCTTTTTTTATTCCACAGAAAAAGATCACTAAATATGGGATCAAAGATACAGGGATTAATAAAACAATAAACAAAATTCTCTAACTCCCTCTTCGCCTTCTCTACCATGTCGAAGCGGTGATCTTCGCGAGGGGTCGCTCCCCATCGGTCAGCGCTATGCCTATCAGCGAAGAAGGACATGACGGCCTGCCGTAACCGAGCTCGCATCTGACTTAGCAACTGAACAAAGCAGTCCTTCAGAGGATGGGAAATCAAATACACCTCATAAAAGCCCTCGATCTTGTCCTCCACTGCGTTGAGCATCGCCGGAGTCATCTCCGCTGGATGGGGGGTGTCAGCGAGCACAGACGGGAAGATCATCCGGAACCAAATGGAACCGATAGGAAGAGAAGAGCCCCTACGAGCCAGAAGCTCGTGCATCACCGTATCACACTAGTCATCAGTGAGAACGGGATCCACTAGTCGCACAGCAAAACGGGGAACATTTCCCTCGATAGGTACTTCCCATGGTTGCCAACGAACAATAACTCTTGGTTTGTTAAAAAAGACACTCTACTTGTGAAGAAAGAGGAAAACATAGATTCAGATTATAAAGAGAAACATTCAAGTCTAGGCACAGAAAACGTTGTGCATGGTGGAACCATTTCCAAGTCCTGACAAAAAGGGCATGGGAAAAGAAAAGGTTGACTCATGTGAATCAGAGCAAGAAGGAGAAACGATCCCCTCAACAGCGCCTCACGTGCATGACATGTGAGCGCCAGCGTCAATTCTTTGCAGGTTTAGAACCTGTAACGGCGCCTCACGTGCGTAAAGCGTGAGCGCCGGCGCTAGTTCAGGATTAAAATCCTCAGAAGCGCCTCACACGCATGACACGTGGGCGCCGGCAACAATTTTTATATATGTATAACGACATTTCACGTGAGGCTCATATGGGCATTGGCAGAAAAAGAAGGGGAGTTTTGTCACTCATACTTCGAAAAAAATTTATACATTAGTGATAAAAAAACAACATCGTCAAAATGCTTACAACAGCAAGACGCTGAATTCCGGACACGGATTCATGAACTTAGAAGCAAGTTTGAGCAAAGTGCTTCTGGCTTCTTTGGCCATTTTCTTATGTATTTTCTCACGAATGCAGGCGTCGGGACCCCCGCTAATGTCGTTCGTCCTCTGGTAAGCGGATATTATTGCCTTCTGTTGGAAGATGCGATGTAAAATATCGACAAGATCATCTCTCCTCTTTTTTGAGATCAGGCTCATCAGATATACTGAATGCACCTTATCTTCAGCGTCGTCAAGCGTCTCGAGCGGCATAGCCTCGTCAAGCTCAGGGATTGCTTCCCAAATCGACCCAACGATAATTTTCAAAAGAGCAGAACGGCGGGGGAGTAATCGACCGTTGTAGTCGTCAAAGCGATGCCTCACCTCGGCATATTGGGTGTCAGTAAATTCCTGGCCTTGACAACGGTCTTGAATACGAATATCTTCATAAGAGATAATCTTTTCAAGATCATAAAGACGAGACGCCATAGTATCTGCAAAGAAAAACCAATAAGGGCTTTAGCAATCGAAATATCAAAATTATTACAATTTAGAAAGAAATCACAATGGTTCTAACGCCCCCATCAATGATGAGGAAGGCACTCATTATGAGAATCCAAAAGGATTCTCATTTAATGAAGAATCTCATTAAACTGTGGAGTTAAACTCCCAATACCCTCGAAAAAATATGTTCTACAACAGATTTCAAATATGCAAAAAGAACCCTAAAAAAGAAAATAGGAAAAAGGGAGTAAAATTCCCAAAAGAATTTCTTAAAAAGGATTTTTCTTAGAATTAAGCTCTGTAGAACCACACGGAATTAGATTTCTCTAATAATAGGAGAAAATCCCAGTAAACCACTCGAAAAATGGAATTAAATTCCAAACAATCTTCAAAGATCAAAGTCGCTAGCAGCATAAAACCCTAAGATTCTCAAGACCCATGGTCTACCCAAATAAAGTTTTTTTTAGATCTCTAAGAGATCGTTCCAAGAGAAGAGCAAAGCTCTGTTAATGGGTTAAAAACTCAAAACAAGAAGAGGTTCTTTTAAAAGTTTCTTTAAGAGTTAAATCGTGGTCATGATTCTTACCAAATTTTGACAGAATTTGACTCTGAGAAAGTTCTGAGAACAGAGATCTAAGCACTAAAAAGAGAATTAAATTCTCAAAGAAGAAGAAGAAGACTCAAGAGGATGATGAAACATCAGTCATCTTAAGGGCCAAAGGCCCTATTTATAGGACATGAAGGGACGGTTCAACTCCCCAGGAAATCGAACGGTAGAAAAGGTGACACCGTTGCACCCACGTGTAAGCCACGTGAGAGCAACGGGTGGGGGCATTTGTTTCCCCAATATATTTAACCTAATAAAATAGCAAAGCTCTGTTAAATTTAATGAGGCAACGCCTCACGTGCTCTCCACGAGGGTGCCAGCACCAGAGCCAACTTATAGGATTAAATCCTATGGTGGCGCCTCGCGTGCTCCTCACGCGGGCGCCAATGTGCAAAGCACAGAAGAGTTCATTACATAAAAGTTAAACTCTTAGATGGCGCCGCACGTGCTCCTTACGCGGGCGCCAATATGCAAAGCACAGAAATATCCATCTTAAGAATTAAATTCTTAAGTGACGCCGACGTGCACGACACGTAAGCGCCAGCGCCCAGGTAGAATTAAATTCTACAATACTCTCTGTTAAACAGAGCTATTGGATCAAAAATCCAACGGAGATGATAAATCATCAAAATACAGAATTAAATTCTGTTGGGAGAAAACAATTCCCAGAACTTTCTGAAATAAGAAAGGTACTCTTGGTTGGATCAAAAATCCAATTGTAGAACAAAATTTTATTCTGCAATATATACTCTCAATCTTTCTAAATAAGAAAGATTGCTCTCTGTAAAACAGAGAACCGTTGGATTAAAAATCCAATGGTGATTAAAAATCACCGTTTTACAGAATAAATTCTATATAGGGAAAATATTTCCCCAATCTCGTTAAAAAACAAAAAACATATTCCGTAAAAACAGAAGTTCTTGGATCAAAGATCCAATGGTGGATAAAATTCCCCAAATCAATTTTGAGACCAATTAAATCAATTGGAATCTCTCAATGAGCAATTTTCTCAAAACTAATCAACAATTTGCCTCCACAATATAAAGGCCCCGAGAATTCAAGTCTCACAGAGAGGAAGAGAAACAAGAGACAAGAGGCATACAGAGAGAGGCGGAGAGAAAAAAAAACAGAGGGAGAGAATTCAATTCTCAAATAAGAAGAGATCCGTTCTCGAAACTCTAGGTAAAGAGAACATCGAGATCAAAACATCTCTTTTACCTAACATATTTAAGGGTTGAACCCTTCTAAAATAACTTAGTTCTTTCTTTAGATCTGAGATGCACAAGACAAATCTCCCACAAGTAGAGAATTTAATTCTCATCGGGAAGATCTTGTTCTTGAGAATGAAAGATTCACGGAAAAAAAAATTTAAAAGAGAAAGAATATGGAGTCCATAATACTCCAGGAACTCAGTTCCTTCGTATCAAGAACTCAGATCTTAAAAAGAACATGATCCCATATCTTCAAAATAGTGATCTTGGTGATCATTAATGGTCAAAATACCATCAACGGAGATTAAATCTCTAAATAAAAGAAACCGGTGCCTCATGTGCTTTCCACGTGGGTGCCCCTCTTTAATAGCGTCCAGCGCCTCACGTATTCCTCACGCGGGCGCCACATAAAAAGTGCTTAGCACTTCACATACAGCCAAAATGGCTAAGTGCTTAGCATTGCTTGGGCCGCACACCAGCGCCTCACGTGCTCCTCACGCGGGCGCCACATAAAAAGTGCTTGGCACTTCACATACAACCAAAACAGTTAAGTGATTAGCATTGATTGGGTAACGCCTCACGTGCTCCTCACGTGGACGCCATCAAAAAAGAAGAAAAGAGAGAAAAGTGCCCAGCACTCCATAAACAGCCAAAGTGGCAGAGTGCTCAGCGCTCATTGTGCGGCGCCCATAATCAAATGCTTCACATGACACCCATGTGAGTGTTAGAGCGTCAAATAAGTGCTTAGCACTTTTTTTCATAAAAAGAAAAGGGCTGAACAAACATAGCACAAATGAGTGCTTAGCACTTTTTAAATAAGAGTAGGCAGACTAAGCCCAAATTGTCTAAGCCTCCGAGGTTTCTTGCAGCTGAGCCCAAATGCTCTTTTGATGAATCTTAAGTAAAAATGATCCTTAAAAACATTATTGAGCCGATCTTAGTCTCAAACATGATTAATGATCTTTCCTTGATGATATCCAAAATGATATTCATCTCGTATCAACTAAGGTAATCTTAGTCTCAAACATGACTAACGATTCTTTGGTCCACCACAACCTCTTTTTCCCTCAAATACGGGATTTGTTTCAAGGGTACATCCTTCTACACCACTGATATATGTCGTTGTAATTCCTCAATATCTTCAGAAAAGTGGCGGGTCCCGATGACCAACAACTCCTTTCGTCATACATTGATGCACTTCCAAATTGAAGTGCACACCTCAGAACCTCGTCTCAAACATGGCGATAACGAACCGAAACGTCCCTAAACTAACGTGTTTCCGCAAAATGGAAATGTTAGACCAAAATGTCCTTAAATTAATATCTGCCCCAAACACGGCGGTAATGGACTACGATGTCCTTAAACTAAAATAATTGGGCTCAAATGCTCATATGTTTAAGTCGATCTTAATCTCAAACCGGATTAACGGTCCTTAAATAAATCAAACCCAAATCTAAAATATACGGATTTGGACTTATCCGCGCCCTACGGGCGACGACAAAAACTAGTCTCCGTATACAATCCACGGGCAACTTAAATAAACAAAAACACACACGACACGAAGTGAACTTCCGGAGCAGGAAATAGTGGTTATCGCAATGCGGTAACGTAATTAACTGCAGGGGCTTGCGTCTGCAGGGAAGAGCGTCCCCACAATCAAAAACCCCTCACAAACGAGGGGAAATCTGATAAAGTCATGCTACAACGACCGCATCCGTCCAAACCTCCGATATACAGTGCCATAAATCAACTTGGTATTTTCGGAAAGGTGGACGGATAAATCCAAATAGCATCTGCCTCCAGATTCGAGCAAGATGATGCATCCCGGTTAGTCTCCTTTTCCGGCGGTGAACAAAGATAATATGTGGAAATAATATGCGAAAAAAGATAAAATGTATGAAATAATATATGGAAAGAAAGATGCAATAAATTGTAAGTTTCATATTACTTAAATTATGAGTATCATACAAAAGCTAGTTAATATATCAAGATATTTAAAGTCTTAATTAGAATTCTGGTTCTATAACCGCCGATGGCACATTAGAGACTATTTCCGGCTCTATGTCTGCTCTTGAGAAACCGCTGCTGAATTCGTTAGGAATAAAATTATCTTGTATAACCGGGATTGTAGGATAATAAATCTCTCTTACATCAATTTCACCTATGTTGTAATAGTATTGTGGAGTCGTCACAACAGCAACATCCCACTGGGCATCCCTAGGGTCTGCAACGTAAAAGCATTGACGTGCATAGCTGGCGAGAATATAAAGCTCTTCACCAAAACCGAGCTTCGATGAATTGAGTAAAAATAGGTCATTTTCAACTTTGAACCTTGTATGTTCATGATGGATATCGTACCACAGACACTTGAACATGACAACCATCTGTTCATGATAACGCACACAAATTATTTTTTAAGCATCTCATAATAGTCCAATTTTCCCGTGGTTGGATTTGAATCTCTAGAAAATGAATATCCAGAAACGGTGGATGTGACAAAGACGCTGCAATTCTGAAACTTTTTATTTTGATCTCTTTTTCTGGTGTGAAATCTAAACCCGTTAACAACATAACTGGAGAGGTACTCCGCTTGTTCATCTGGACCATACGCCAGCGCTTTTATATTTTCTGAAACATGTCTATCTGTCACGCCCCGCTTCCCAGAGTGCGCTAAGATAGGAACGTGACAGAGCCAACCATGCTACCCGTGGATAGGAAATATCCCTCCACAGTCACATTATGGCTGTAGAGATATCAAGAACAATAATAAACTATCTAAGACATGTCCATATGCCAAAATAAACGAGTCAAGAATAAAATAATATGCGGAAGCAATAGATCCAATAAACAAACATCTGGAAAGTAAACTGGATACCAACTGGATCCTCACTGCTCGGCCTAACGGCAGAAGTACTCCTGATCAGCCTGCGACAAAGGTAGAGAATCTGGGCCATGCAAAACCCAGACATCAGTGCGTCATAACATCAAGCAATAATATAATCAAGGGGTAGCAAGGCATGCAGGCATGAGTATGAACGGTAAAACATGTATAACAGTAATATAAATAAGGACAGTGCAGGGTAAAGCACAGGTGATGTGCAGTGAGTAATCTAAACTAGTCTACTGGGTTATCTACTCTCAAACCTTTGAAATCAATTTGATGAATTATCGATGTAACTCAATAGTATCCCGTGCGTGCCCGGGATCACGGTCTAAGACTCTTGGGCTGAATCCGAGACGTGCCGCAAGGCAGTAAAAGGTAGTAGGTAACGACGAATGATGTCAGCAGCAGCATCCCGGGGCTGGCCTGGCCCGTAAAACTGATCAGTAAATGTGTCGAACTGTCGAGTTACAAGTCAGGTTTCATCATTGATTTCCCCATACCCCCAAGTTATGTATTCAAGTCAGGTATTGATAAATATGGAGCTAATGCCAACACAGGGTCAAGCAGATACAAATTTTTCTGAATAGACAACAGAAAATGTTCGTAGGGACAACAGGTCAAGATTGTTGGCATTAGTAACAAGATCAGGTAACAAGTCAAGCTATGGTACATCAGATCAAGTCAGGTAGTGTATATGGATCCAAACATGTCAAGTGGTGCACAATATCAAGTCGTGTCAAGCAGTAGTGTATCAAGTCATGTGAGGGGGGTGCCCAAGTATCACATGGGTGCTCATAATCAAACCATAATAAGCATGGGTACACAAAAACAAGTATGGGGTACCAATGTAACAATAAAATGGAATAATGTGATGTAGTACGCAAAATAGGCAAAATTCAAACATATGGATGCACAGTTATCGATTAGGGTTACGTTTATAGTTCCAATACTAAATAGGATGCAGTTTATCAAATATGGAATGTTAATATCACATTATATGTCTTAATATGATCTATGGATGCAATTATCTATATTCTAAATGAGATAGATGCAAATGGGTATCCGAAACATTATAAAAACTATCAAATGGTAATGTGGGATATACAACTAAGTAATATGTGATATAAATATTGGTATGGATGCACTGTAATATAATCTACCATGTAACAAGATTATTTTCATGATCTAAATCTAAAATGATATAAATGGATGCAAATGGAACATCGAAACGTGATAAAATGAAACATGTGGTACTAGATTTAAACTATAGGTATGATATATATATATATATGAATAGGCATATAATGATTTAAATAGCATGTAGCAAGATTAACTTGTCTGGACAGACCACAGAACGGAAAGCGTACAGCACGTCGGACGTCGGTAAAAGTCGCTATGCACGCTCGCGTGTACGGAACAGGACCAGGCAATGCAAGAGAGTGACCATGCTGGTTAGGAACGTCCACAGGGTTGCTCGGATCGTCGGCAGCGGCACGGCTCCGGCGATCACCGGAAAGGCGCAACCAAGAAAACAAGAAGAGAAGAACAAGAAGAAGAAGAAAGAAGAAGGAGAAGGAAAAGAGTAGGGTTAGGTCGCTGTGGTGCTCTGGGGTCAAGGAAAGCGGCATGGGGTGACGTCGGAAATAGGTCTCCGGCTAAGAGGGGTTTGCCGGCGATGGGTTAGGGTTGAAGGCTGGGGCGTGGGTTCTAGGGTCTGTAGTGGGGAAAAAAGAGAAGAGAAGAGAATGGAAGACGAGGAGGTGGAACTAAGGGTGTGGAGATGGTCGACGACATCGAGTTCCAGCGGGGGCGAGGTGAGGGCTGCGATGAGGGGGTGGCCGCAGCAAGGGTTCTTGGTGTTGATGGAGTTGGGGAGATAGCTTGGTTGAGTTCTTGATGGGTGCAGGGGAGAAGGGAAAAGGAAAGAGAGAAGAAGGTGAGTCGGAGAAGGCGTGGAGACGAGGGTGAGAGGGTGACGACGGCGACGAGGCGAGCACGAGGGGCTAGGGCTGTCTCGCGAAGGTGGCGACGGAATAAATAGAGAAGAAGAAGAGAAGGAAGGTGACAATAGGGGAGAGGTGATGACGGGATCCGAGAAGGAAACAGTGTTTCCGAGAGGAGTGAGAAAGCGAGAGAGAGAGGTGTCAGGTGAAAAATATAATAGGGTTTTAAAATTACATATATATATATATATATATATATATATATATATATATATATACACGCAGAAAGAGAGAGAGGGAGAGAGAGGAGAGAGAGAAAGAAAGATAAAGAAAGAGATGTGATTGGTTAGGAGTTAGGATTTAAAACTTAAAAAGATTTTCGTTTGTTAAAAAAAGAAATCTTATAAGCTGTTAAAATTTTAAATAAATTGAATTTTGGCGGTATACAAAATATTTCAAAACGCGTCCGGGTCCGGTCTAAAAATTCAGATTTAAAATACGAAAAATATATGCGACTTCCAAATTTCAAAATGAATGCTCAGGTAACGAAAAACCATACCCCCAAGAACGGATGCACGTACGTGCGCGTAGCCATCCAAACACGTCCGTTTCACTGAACTGGACGAGAACAAGATGCGCGGACGCTACCACGGGATTAAGGGTATCATGCAGGCTATGAAATGCAATTTTAAATTATTTTACATGACTTAAAATGTTATATGATAAAAGATGCAATGCCAGATAAAATACCAGTATGCAATATACATAAGATGCACGTGTCTATGTAACAAGTCAGGGTAATTTATAAATATGAATCAAACAGGTTCAAGCAAGCGGATCGGGTCGAATGCAATGTAAAATGTAAAAATACCATTCGCACCCAAAACCCGTTAAATCAAGAAAATACTACAGATAAGTAAATACGGAAACTGGAATTGGTATAAATGAACTAGGTTATTACACTATCAATTGGATTTTTTTCAACCTATTAAGATAAAACGGATTAAGTTGTGTGTGTGTGTATCTACATGAGTTGTAGTTTAGTTTTTATAGTTTACAACTTACGCGTGGTTTCAACCAAGCGGGAAAGTGTTTATGTCGCTCCTTATCGATATCCCATTACCGAGTTCGTTTAGTAAGTAGACTGTATTGAGCATTCCAAACGCTGTATATATCGCAAATAAACATTTAATTTTGACTTGAAGAAATTCTATAATTATGTTAAGAAAAAAGTAATAAATATTTACTCGATAAAACTGTTCACATCTGAACAGTTAAATAAAACGTAACGGTGAATCATGCCGAGCTGATCAGATGCAGTGTGACCCGACTTCACTTTACCCAGTTCCTTTCCTTGGGCCCGGAAGATGGATATTACAGGTCTATTGTCAACCATGTCCTCATTATGTCTCGGCCTATTAAATGCAGTCTCAACACCCTCTAAATACATAAAACAGAACATCATACATTCCTCCACGAGAAACTCTTTAGCGATCGACCTTTCAGGCCGACTCCTGTTACGTATGTACCGTTTTATTTTATACATGAACCTGACGGAAACAAACAAATTTAATTCGTTTTATTATAAATAGTAAAAGTTGTTATATAAGTTTATCTCTCAAATGGATACATCCATCAATAATTTATGGGACCACCTAAACGTAGCTCTTGAGCAAGGTGAACCGTGAGATGTAATATTACGGTGAAATTAAAAGGCGGAAACAACATCTCCATTCTACAAAGTATGCGAGGTATTTTATTCTCCAGGGTTCTAAAATCGTTTGCCGAGTAATGTTTGGAGCATAACTTTTTGAATAAATAACACAGATCAGTCACAACTGATACGTCGTTATCTGGTAACGCCCTAACAGCAATAGGAAGCAATTGCTGCATGATCACATGACAGTCGTGACTTTTCAGGCCGACGAGAGTTTTCTTTTTCAAGTTTACACATTTACTAATGTTCGCAGAATATGAATCCAATACCCTTACTTGTTTAAGTACCTTAAGAAAACTCAGCTTCTCATTATCGGACACCATGTGCTTTGCTGGTGGAATAGCCCATTTACCATTCTCATTCAGAGTTGGATGCAATTATGGCAGCAAATTCTTTATAGCAAACCATTGTCGTATCGCTAATGTGTCTCTAGTCTTGAATTTGGTATTCAACAGGATACCCAGCAAGAGCTCACAAACATTCTTCTTGATGTGCATGACGTCCAAGTTATGGCGAAGATTAAGAAGACGTCAATACGGAAAATCATAAAATATAGATCTCTTTTTCCAGTTATTTAATATCTCATTCGGAATATTATGCTTATGTTTCTTACCAAAACCAACATTGGTGTGCTCTACGTCCACAAACGCCTTTATCCCATTTGGCTCAAGAGGATGGGGCCGATTCTCCTGCTCACCGTTGAACTTGATTCTATTATGTTGATAAGGATGATCAACATCTAGCCAACGACAATGTCCAGTGTAACAGAAAATCCGATTTACTGGCGTTTCACAGACGGTATTCTCTTGACAACAGAGGCAAGCATGATGACCTTTCGTACTCCATCCCAACAACATGGCATATACCGGGAAATCGTTTATTGTCCAAAGCAACACCGCGCGTGTTGGGGTCAGAAATTGCACCCCGGTTGACCAAGTCAAAGTCAAAGTCAACCCTAAGTAAGCGGGCCCAAGCCCAGCTCAAGTGGGCCTATGCCCAAGTCGAGCCTCGCGGCCAGCCTCCCCCATGCCAAAATAAAAATCATGTAATAAATAATTTTGATGTAATTTTTTTTTATGGATGAATGTAAGCAAAATGGTCATAAAGCCAAATTTTTGTAAAGCTCATGGTTTATGTGCAAAAGAAATGAGGATATGAGGTATGGGATGGGCAAAATGTCATTTTGTAAAAGCCCAAGAGGTTATATGTAAATGTGTAAGCCTATATAAGGCAACATGATGATGAAATAAAGGATACAATTCATTCCTCCCAAAAAAAAGTTAGGGTTCCTGTGCCTCCTTCTCTTTCCTCAAGATTCTAAAACCTTCTTCCCTTTTTGAATTAAATTAAGAGTTTAACTCTTCCTTTCTAAAAAATAAATAGTTTTTCACCACAAAACCCAGAAATGGGAACTCAGATCTCCCATCAGATCTCAAAAAGGAGAAATTTTTTAAATCACATACTTCTTGTTCTTCAAGATCCGGCCAACAGAGGAGGAAGAAGGAGACCCAACTCCAAAGACCCCATTTTAGGAAAGATCCAATGCTCAGGAGAGAAGAAAGGGGTTTCCTTGAGCATTTACAAAGATTTCTTGGAGTTTCACTCCACAAATTAAAGTTTCTGGGAGTTTAACTCCATTAAAAAGTCTTTCTTTCTAGGAGTACAACTCCAAAAGTCAATCGGGAGTACAACTCCCTGTGCAGGGACTAACCGCTTTTTTCCCGCTGGCGCCCGGCGCCCGCGTGCCACGCACGTGAGGCGCCCGGCTCCCGCGTGCCACGCACGTAAGGCGCTGGCTCCCAGCGACCAGCGCCTGCGTGCTGGACACGTGAAGCGCTGGCCCACGCGTCCTTTGGGCACTTTTCCCTTTTATATATATCTATATGTATATTTATACACACACACACACACTCCACAATACTGTCTCCTTTAGGAAAAAAAATTCTAACGGGGCGCTGCCCCACACCCCGCAAAGGGGCTGCTAGCCCCCTTGACCCCCAGCCTGCTATCTTGGTAGCGGGACCCCCGTAAAAACTTTGCGGGGGCCCCGATATATCCAAAACCCCCTCAAAACGTATACTGCACATTGAGTTCGCATGACCTGTTTGATCCGTCAATCGGAGGTTCTCTCGCTCCAAAGGCGAGACGTAATTAACAACAGCTTAGTTCGCGGCTGCCGGAGATTCGGATCCCCACAATCAATAAACCCCAGCCTATCCTAAGCAGGAGGAATCTGTAATGCGCCCGACAAGCGCGCACTATTCCCATCTCAATGGGGTGACGAAAAACACCCTACAGATTCTGGCACGTCCGGTGGGACCGATCTTTCCTCCCATATTTCGGGTTAAGCGTTCATGCGATCTCAATTAATATGCATATCAATTAATATGCATATCAATTGCCTGTACTAAAATCATGCTTTTTTGTGCAGGTTAACGTTTTCCACTCGCAATCTTCGGACGCAACAAAATGTCTCCAAGAACAAACTCAGCTCTCGACACAACTCCCATCTCCTACACGATGAAGATGGCCGTCAGGACGGTCCTTCCGGCCAGTCTCGGGCGACAGTGGGAGGAGCCACCGCTACCAGTTTGCTCTATTCTGATAGTGCCAGCTAACGCCGTCCCTGCTCTTCAAGCTCCGATAACCGACAAACCGGCCTCGAAAGGCAAGAGGCCAAATGTGGTGATCTCGAGGGCGCCCCAACCTAAACACGAGTCGGTGTTCAAACGGCTCTCCATGGCCCCAGCTGAGGGCAAAGCCATCAGAACAAAAGAAGTTTCCAGACGTCGCAGGCAAGCCCAGGAGATACCTTCGACAGACACACGGGCGAATGTCTTCTCAAGCCTCCCCATAACTCAGCCTATGGCGGCTTCCCGAAGAGCAGAAGCCTGCCAAGCGCTCAAGGCAGAGAAGCTGAGGCAGAAGCGGCTCAGATACAGAGCCAACAAAAGGGCTAGGGCTCTGGCCATGTTAAAATTTATGAATTTCCAAAGCCCGGACCGCTCCGCGAAACCAGCTGCCAGTGATGAAAGGATGGCTGAATGTGTTATCCACACCGTCTACATAGTGGGCACACGTCCCAGCGACAACCTTCGCGGCAAAAGCAATGATGGGGCCACCGGATCTCAAATCCAATTTGGTGTGAATATGACTGCCACATTCCCACACCAGCCTCCTCTAGAAGGTAATGAAGACCCTTCCAGTGAGGCCGATAAGCAGAGAGAGCCCTCAGTTCATGAGGAGTTGGGCTTGGAAAGCGAAGATGAGCTAACTTTCCATCCTAAGACCTCATTTGTTGCAGGATTGAGAGGATACCGATTCCATAGCTCAGATTCTGCTCCCCGCGTAATAATAGATGGGGGAAAACGAAGCAGAACAGCAACTTCTCCAGGAGCTCCGAAAGCAGCTCAGAAACAAAGATAAGGAGATGACCAAGCTCTACTTAAAAATTGACGACTTGACAAACGTCATCTTACAGCTCACGGCCCAACTTGCCTCTCAGCCGCCCAATCAAGCGCAGGGCTCTGCTCATGAACCGGGAAACGGTTTCACGAGACAGCCGACGCCTATTCCCTCAAATCCAAAGATGGGCGGACCGCATGAAAGTCAGTCGCATCCTATCTTGGGAAATATCTTGACTACCGATGACAGTAGCCCGCTAACTCAAGATCAAATCATGGATTTGGTTGCCAACAAAGTCAAAAAATTGGTAGCCGAAGCCGGAGAGCAAAAAGATGTCAGTAGCAGCGGGAGACCATACCCTGCTCGGTACGATCTTGTAGAGTCTCCTACTGGCTATGTCGTCCCCAAATTTGAAAGGTTCGATAGGACAGGAAATGCGAACCGGCACATTACCCAATTTAAAGCATCATGTGCAAACACTGGGGGAAATGATGCGCTCCTTCTCCGCCAGTTTGTCAATAGTTTGACCGATATTGCTTTCGATTGGTATGCAAGCATACCGGATGACTCGATCACGACGTTCGCTCAAATAGAATCCATGTTCAAGCAAACGTTCATGAGTGTCAGCGATTAAATCACCATTGCTGACCTCGTAAGGACCGAGCCAAAGAACAATGAAAGCAACAAGGATTTTATAGTCCGATGGCGCAATCTCTCTATCAAATATGAACCGCCGTTGGAGCAAGACCAATCCGTCAGTCTTCGTATAGAAAATATGAACGACTAGATGAAACCTTTCCTGTGCACCGCAGGCCTCAGAACATTCCAAAAGCTGACTAAGAATGTTCAAATGTTGGAACGCTGAAAACCCGAGTCCACTCAGAATTTCCAATTCACAAACAGACCGAGACGTCAGAGGGACAACAACCGGAAAAGTGAAAGTTCCAACAACACGGATTCTCTAAATAAGCAGAGAGCGGGCGAAGCAAAGACTAACAAATCTCGAGAGCCAACTTTAGAGGAAAGAAGAAATAAGGTCTACTCTTTCAGAAAGGACAAGGTCCACAAAATTTTCAAAGATGCTCTGAAGAATGGCCTGCGGCTACCAGAACCAAAAAGGCCAAGTGAAGTGAGCAGGACTGATCATCCCAATTTTTGCCCATACCACCGAGTTCTAGGGCACACTATTGAAGACTGTTGCATCTTCAAAGATTGGGTTGAGAAACAATACAAGGCGGGAGAAATATCATTGTCCCTTGGCGTGTTAACAAACAATCAAGCTGCGACCGCCAATTTCATAAAAACAGATACCGAAGTCCTTCGGAAACCTGATGCTCTCAGACATCTGCCTTTCTCTAAAAAGAGCGGACCAAGGCAACAAGCTAAGAGCCAAGCGAGCAATATTGCCAATGAAGAAGCAATAGACGGGTACACAACCCATACGGTCTACATGATGGAGCTCAGAGGAACAAGTCCTCCTACACCTTATAACCATGACAATGACACGGTTGTTGCCATCCAACATCGGCTCGATCTAAATGATGAAGAGCTCACTTAGGCTATTAAGCCAAAAGAACCCGTGGTTCATACTGAATCAAGCTCAGGCGGTAAGGATGACCCCGTTGTCATACCTAGAACCATAGAACAAGCATTATTCCAATGTCTTCAAAAGCAACTTCAGGACAGGGATAAGAAGATGGCCAAGGTCCATTCCAAAGTCGACGAGCTAGCAAATGTCGTGGCAGATCTCACGACCCAAGTCGCCCGATTGCAATTACAGCAAAATTAAATTTTGGTTCATGGGCCAGGAATTGATATCCGGAAACAACCAACTGATACCGCTTACAGCCCAAAAGCGGAACATCTTCGCGAAGAACGGCCGCGATCAGCCTCCAGTCACTCTGATACGTACACTGAACGTGGTAAGCGAACAGTAAGCGAACCAAAGACTGATCGTCCTCAGGGTCCAGCATCAATAAGGGCACCAACTCTAACGGAGAGAAAGAAGAAAATATACTCCTTCAGGAGGGATAAAGTCCGCAAAATATTCAAGGACGCCTTGAACAGCGGTCTGCAACTGCCTACTCCAACGAGGCCACATGAAATGAACATGACCGGCAATCCTATATACTGCTTATATCATAGAATGGTGAGCCATACCATTGAAGACTGCTATGTTTTTAAAGATTGGGTGGAGAACCAATACAAACTTGGGAAAGCCTCACAGTCGTCAGATGTACCGAAAAGCCACAGAGCTACGGTCATCAACACAGCTCCGCTAAGATCAAAGTTCAAGGAGTTGGGATAAGCACACCACCGTCCACCACGTCGTTAAACTGGAAACAGACGACCACCACTTCATTAAACTGGGAACAGTCGACCTCTAAGTCGTTAAACTGATGATGTAAAAATGTGTAAATAAAAAAAATAAAATATAAAACAAAATATATATATATAAGCCGAAATGATAGGGCAACTCGCAATAAAAATCAGCGAGTAAAAATAAAGACGAAAATAAAGCCGAAATGATGGGGCAGCTCGCAATAAAAATCAGCGAGTAAAAATAAAGATGAAAATAAAGCCGAAATGATGGGGCAACCGCGAATAAATAGCCGAAATGATAGGACAATCGCGACCTTCGCGATAAGAAAAGCTGAAATGATAAAGCAATCGCGGTAAAAAAATACGGTGAATGATGAGTCGCTCCTGGTACCATATTCCAGTGCAGCAATGCAGACACCAACCAAAACTCAAATCCCCGAATATCCCAACGGCGAATGATGAGTCGCTCCTGGTACCATATTCCAGTGCAGCGATGCAGACGCCACCCAAACTCTGAATGTCGCAACGGCAAATGATGAGTCGCTCCTGGTACCATATTCCAGTGCAGCGATGCAGACGCCAACCAAAATCCATATTCTCGAACGGCGAATGATGAGTCGATCCTGGTACCATATTCCAGTGCAGCAATGCAGATGCCAACCAAAATCCAACTTCCCAAAATTCTTTCGGCCCTACGGGTGGTCCCCAAACTGACTACCGTATACAATTCACGGGCTCAAATAATTCTCATCATACCCATACCCCACAGCAATCACCAGTCACGCGGTCGATTTCCGCCCTCGGAATTATACTCCATTTGGGAAGACCCACTCATGCGTCCTCACGATACATGAGGAGAACAAACTTACGAGATCCTCTCGACTCGTAAGAAAACACTTTCGTAAGATCCTTACGACTCACAAAGAAAAAACACACTTGGGAGTCCTCACGACTTCTAAGGAGAAAACACCCCTACGGGATCTTTACGACTCGTAGGGAGAAAATGCTTTTAGGGACCCTTACGGCTCATAAAATTGAAAAAGTCTTAAGTGATAGGAACCTAAACCTGTCTTGTAAGCCATCGCTCCCCAACAGGGAAAGGCAAATGATGAATTGCTCCTGGCACCTGTGCTTCAGTGTTAGCAACGCTGATGCCGGCCCCTACCCCAAAATTACAAACTTCATATCCAATAGACCCCTAAGTCTTTAAGCTAGGAATAGATGGCCTCTAAATCGTTAAACTGGGAGCAGATGACCCCTAAGTCGTTAAACTGAGAACGAGGGAAATTCCCTCACGGCAAATAATGATTCGCTCCTGGTACCATATTCCAGTGTAATGTAGCGGTGCTGATGCCACACCAAAACCAAAATCCCCAAATCATCTCATGGCAAATGATGATTCGCTTCTGGTACCATATTCTAATGTAGCGATGCTGATGTCAACCTAAATCAAATCAAACCAACAACCTCTACGGCGGAATCATGTTTCATCTCAGAACGTATCCCGTGTCAAAATCATGCTTCGCCTCGGTGTATCTGCCTTCCCTGTCGGAATTATGCTTCGGCTCGGAATCCACCAACGACCTTCCTGTCGGAATTATACTCCGCCTCGGAATCAAGTCGACCAGTGGCCTCCCGTCGGAATTATGCTCCGTCTTGGAATCAACTCACCCAACAAACTCTGCGTCGGAATCATGCTTCGTCTTAGAGTGCACCCCGTGTCGAAATCATGCTTCACCTCGGTGTATCTGCCTTCACTATCGGAATTATGCTGCGACTCAGAATCAAGTCGAACGTCCATGTCGTAAAAAGGGCAGTGCCAGCTTCCCACAAAGCAGGAACCAAATCACTCCGTGCCGGGGAAACGTCTACCACGAACACTCCGTCTCGGAGACGCGTCAAGCGCCGACCGTCCATGTCGTAAAAAGTGCAGTACCAGCTTCCCACAAAGGGGGAACCAAATCACTCCGTACAGGGGAAAACGTCTACCACGGACACTCCGTCTCGGAGACGCGTCAAGCGCCGACCGTCCATGTCGTAAAAAGGGCAGTGTCAGCTTCCCACAAAGCGGGAACCAAATCACTCCGTGCCGGGGAAAACGTCTACCACAGACACTCCGTCTCGGAGACGCGTCAAGCGCCGACCGTCCATGTCGTAAAAAGGGCAGTGCCAGCTTCCCACAAAGCGGGAACCAAATCGCTCTGTGCCGAGGAAACGTCTATCACGGATACTCCGCCTCAGAGACGCGTCAAGCGTCGACCGTCCGTGTCATAAAAAGGGCAGTGCCATCTTCCCACAAAGCGGGAACTAAATCGCTCCGTGCCGGGGAAATGTCTACCACGGACACTCCGCCTCGGAGACGCGCCAAGTGTCGACTGTCTATGTCGTAAAAGGGGCAGTGTCGGCTTCCCAAAAGCGGGAACCAAATCAAGTCGCCTCCACATGAAAGAAGATCCATCAATTTCATGCACACGAACCACATATGTGGTGTGCATTTATTGATGGGGGGCACTTTGGTGGAGTCAAAAATTGCACCCCGGTTGACCAAGTCAAAGTCAAAGTCAACCCCAAGTAAGAGGGCCCAAGCCCAAATCAAGTAGGCCCATGCCCAAGTCGAGCCCCGCAGCCAGCCGCCCCCATGCCAAAATAAAAATCATGTAATAAATAATTTTGATGTAATTTTTTTTATGCATGAATGTAAGCAAAATGGGCATAAAGCCAAATTTTTGCAAAGCCCATGGCTTATGTGCAAAAGAAATGAGCACATGAGGTATGAGATGGGCAAAATGTCATTTTGTAAAAACCTAAGGGGTTATATGTAAATGTGTAAGCCTATATAAGACAACATGATGATGAAATAAAGAATACAATTCATTCCTCCCAAAAAAAGTTAGGGTTCATGTGCCTCCTTCTCCTTTCTCAAGGTTCTAAAACCTTCTTCCCTTTTTGAATTAAATCAAGAGTTTAACTCTTCCTTCCTGAAAAATAAATAGTTTTTCACCACAAAACCCACAAACGGGAACTCAGATCTCCCATCAGATCTCAAAAAGGAGAGATTTTTAAAATCTCATACTTCTTGTTCTTCAAGATCCGGCCAATAGAGGAGGAAGAAGGCGACTCATCTCCAAAGACCCCATTTTAGAAAAGATCCAAGGCTCAGGGGAGAAGAAAGGAGTTTCCTCGAGCATTTAAAAAGATTTCTTAGAGTTTAACTCCACAAATTAAAGTTTCTGGGGGTTTAACTTCATAAAAAAAGTCATCTTTCTAGGAGTACAACTTCAAAAGTCAATCGGGGGTACAACTCCCTGCGCAGGGGCAAACCCCTTTTTTACCACTGGCGCCCGGCTCCCGGCGTCCAGCATCTGCGTGCTGGGCACGTGAGGCGCTGGCCCCACGCGTCCTTTGGGCGCTTTTCCCTTTTATATACACACACTCCACAATACTATTTCCGTTAGAAAAAAAAATTCTAACGGGACGCTGCCCCACACTCCGCAAGGGGCCTGCTAGCCTCCTTGACCCCCAGCCCACTATCCGGGTAGTGGGACCCCCGTAAAAACTCTGCGGGGCCCCGATATATCCAAAACGCATACTGCACATTGAGTTCGCATGACCTGTTTGACCCATCAATCGGAGGTTCTCTCGCTCCAAAGGCGAGAGGTAATTAACGGCAGCTTAGTTCGCGGCTGCCGGAGTTCGGATCCCCACAATCAATAAACCCCAGCCTACCCTAGACAGGGGGAATCTGTAATGCGCCCGACAAACGCGCACTATTCCCATCTCAACGGGGTGACGAAAAGCACCCTACAGCACGCAGTGTGAATCTCTCTTTTTTGTGGACATCATAAGTAACGATGCCGGTCTCCCACAGCTCATTCAACTCATCGATCAACGGCTTCAAATAAATATCGATATCAATAACAGGAGAGGTACTTTCAGGGATCAACAGAGGCATTTGGATGTAAGATTGTTTCATACTCATCCACGGTGGGAGGTTATAAACTACTAGTGTAACGGGCCATACACTGTGAGATGAACCTCCTTTAAACGGTTCCAATCTATCAGCCGATAATCCTAGTCTCACATTACGAGCTTCCACAGCGAACGCGGGAAATTGAGCGTCAAATCTTTGCCACTTTTCACTATCAGCGGGATGTCGTAAGACTCCATCCTTCCTGCGACCATCTGCATGCTATGTCATATGTTCGGCGGTTTTAGACGACAGAAATAATCTCTGTAGTCTTTTCTTAATAAAAAAAAGCGCAACACCTTCACAGGAATTTTCGAAATTGACTCATCGTCCCTCGGCGGCCTTTTAGATAATATCTACCTCGATTCCCCAAAAGTTCTACACTTATTTAAGTTCCTACCATCATCTGTCGTGAATAACATGCAGTCATTTGGACATGCATCGATTTTTTGATAACTGAAACCGAAGTCGGCAATAATATTCATCTCTTGAAAATTTGCAGGAAGATGGGAATTCGGATAAACCTCCTTCTCTATCTTTAGAAAGTCATCGACCGACTTATTGCTCCATAAACTTTTACATTTAAGATGTAACATGCGAAGTATCCAATCCAACTTCGTCATTGTCGCATCCTCGTAAAGAGGTTTCTTAGCATCCTCCATATACTTAAAAAAACTAGCAGATTCAAAATCTGAAACCGCATCATCTATAGGGGTATCATCGTTCATGCCATCATATAACTCGTCCATCATATCATTTAAACCGGTGGTTGATGGAGTTCTCGTAGGTGGAGGTAACAGACGATGTTGACTAATTCTTTAGTCCACGACCTCTCCATGCAAGTGCCAGATAGTGTAACCATCACAGAATCCGTTAGAAAGTATATGCAGTCGAACCGTCCCTCGAGTATCACTTCTACCATTACAACATTTGCTACAAGGACAGAGGATCCAACTACCACCCACTCTTGATGAGATTTGCATAAACTCTTCTACACCGATTTTAAATTCATAGCGAAACTTGTTCTTATTTATCCAAGTCTTATCCATTCTTGTTCGATACGTAAAACCTAATACAGTTCACAATTAATTATTATATCTGTAATACCCAGTACCTATTATACAGTCAAATACGAATTTAAATAAACTTTATTTATTCTAACTTATTTCTTTAATTCTATCTCCAAATTTTCATCGTACTATAATCTTTGGCTCGCAATAAATTTATAGTTATATCGTAATACCCAGTTTTCGGCGTACTATTTTACATATTTGAATAAACTAATTTTCCTATATTTTTATTATGTTTATGTTTTATTCCTTTATTGTAATCCCCTAAAAATTTTACTGAATATTTCCAATTCCTATTTTACTATTTTAATCTAAATCCAATCTCCCCCCTCTTGGCCATGCCCATCTCTTTTTCCCAATTTATTTTCCCCATTCCCATTTTCCCGAGCCCAAAACCAGAACTAAAACTAAAAACCTATATTTAAACTTTCCCCAGCCCAGCCCAAGACACTCTTCCAATTTAATAAATTAATTTCCTAAACAATTATCCTAGCCCTTTTCCCGGCCCATCTCCACTTCGTTTCCAACTCCTTCATAAATTCTTGCCCCGGCCCAGCTTCACACCAACCCGACCCGACACCAACCTTCTTCCCCACTCGTTTTCTCTTTCCCGCTCCTTTCCTTCGCGCTCCCCACGTCGCCCCGTCGTCGCGACCACGTCCTCTAGCGCCCGCTTCTCTCGCGCCCATGACGCGCGCGCGCGTTCCCTCGTACGACCCGCTCCCCCCAACAGCCCCCTCCCTTCACCCTCGCTCCTTCCTCCTTCTCGTGCTTCTCCCTCTTCTCTCTTTTCCCCCACCGACGTCTACCTCTCTTTCCCCACGCAAGAACCCCAGCGCCGACGTCCACTCCACCCTACCACCTTCGACCTCGACTGCATCGCCTCCTCCCCTAGCAAGCCTGCACCCACGCCGAGACCGAGGCTCCACCTCGCCGGCGAACCCATCGAGCCCCGAGCCCCCCCTCCGTCGCCGACCCCTCCTTCTACCGCCGACGAGACCCACAGCACCCCAGGATGCCACCTCTTCGCTACTAAGCTCAACACATCATCTCCTTCTCCCTCTCGTCACTAGCCCGACTCCAACCCCACCTGTAGGCCACCTCGCCGGCGTCTCCGTCGACCTCACGTCGTCACCCCAACCACATCTCTCTCTCTCTCCCCCTCAACTACATCCCCCTACCCCTACCACAGCAACATCTTCCCCTCTCTCAGCATCTCTCCCCCTCTCTCGGCATCTCCCTCTCTCTTTCTCTCTCTCAGCATCTCCCTCTCTCTCTCTAAATCTCTCTCTCAGCATCTCTCACTCTCTTTCTCTCTCTCAGCATCTCTCTCTCTCCCTCCCTCCCTCCTTCTCTCAGCATCTCTCACTCCCTCCCTCCCTCTCCCTCCCTCCCTCTCTCAGCATCTCTGCCTCTCTCACATCAAAATATGAATAAAACTTGGAGCAGTGATGAAAATGAGTGCTCAGTGATTAACTGGGCTTGAGTACATTTATCTGTTTCCAAAAACTGGACCTATGCTGCGTCTGTGACGCGATCATGCCGTTGCCGCTGCCGGACCATCGTTGACACGTCTTCAGGCAAGTTTAATACTTGCTTCATGCTACTTGTATATTTTACAATTCTAGTTACTAATAATTGACGCATACCCTTTTTATGTGAACCGTATAATTCAAGTGTTCGATGCACGGTCCGAATGGAAACTCCCGTTAAATTGACGGCAACATATAAAATATGATGGCCCGAGTTGTAAGGAATGTCCCTTGAGACTTTGGTTCCAATACTATGTCGTTTGCTCACATAAAATGATGTCCCAGATTCTGTCGTAAAACCTGAAAACCTTCGTACATGCCAAACTATAAGATTTATTATAAATTGTGTATAAACCGGATTTTAGCGTTCGATGGCTCGTATCGAAGCTAACTGTTTGACCTACCGTATTATACTGTTGATCATTGAATTTTAATACACTAAGATAGAGATAACTGCGGTGGATTACGATTCTGGACTGCAGTCCAGAATGGAAATCCAGGTTAACCCCTGTTGCTAAACCCCTGTATATCACTGTTCAAATAAGAGAATGCACGGATCCCTATATCGTTACGTAGGGAATTGGATTAGCTTTCTTACTCGACTGGTCTCACTGGATTCCTCAACCGTTTGATATTTTTAATTCATTTTACAATGTCGACACGTCTTGCTGAATTCTGCAGAGACTTTACACATCAAACATAATCTGTCCATAACTTCCTGTCGGCATAGTATATTACTGATCCGCCAATTGCGGTGGAAACCTAACGGATAACCCTAAGTATTGTTCAACTATAGCGTCGCCTAAATACGTTCCCAACTAAGATTAAAATACGTTACGAAACGGACTTCCGATTCTGAAACCGGATTTCCAGCAGTGAACGCTTAAAATGAAATGGCCATATCTAGGGATCCTGAAACCCGGTTAACGTGAAACCAATTTTGATGGATAGATAATCAAACCTACTGCTTACCCTCTTTTCATTATTTCGCTAAATTTTGCATGTATGATTTATGATAAATTATGCAAGTGGTAGGACACCGATTGATGACATCTTAATCATGCCTGAATTATCGTATTCTCATCACATTATATGGATGTTATTGCATTGGTAACCTAGCGATCATGTGCATTACCCAGTGTTAGGTATTAGTGTTTGATCGTGGCAAGTACGTTAGTATTTAAGCATGAATGGATAAGTGATAATGACACGTGCTTGTACACAATCAGTGGACCCTATTGATTTATTGCATTGTCGACGTCTGTGGGACGCGTATAAGTGTGACTATAATTGGTATGGGACAATTATGGAAGCACTTATGTGTGTGTCACAGGTAAGGCACCAAACACTGTCCATTTATCTTGGGTATCAGTCGAGACATGCTTGATGAAAACCATGTCTTCAGTTCTCGCGTAGACTCGTCATGGACCGACTGGTATTTGAGTTTATGGTTTGCGTTTGATGTAGACCACGGGGTGTGGGGTAGTTTGAGTGTGAGTTCAACAGAATCTCGGGAGTCTCATGCCGGTACATATGGAGATATATGGAGATATATGGGGATATTACTGATAATTAGCGAGCGACTCGGGCCCGTGTTCCCTTGTCCTTGAGTCCTACCCTTGAGTGGGAGATACTCACGAGTGGTTGACTCTCACACTTGGACTGACGATAGGCTTAGCGATATGTACAGTGAGACTTGGAGACCGATAGGGTTTGTGATATTGACATGTATTACTTACTGATTCAACATACTTACCATACCGTTTACCGCTTTACTGTTTGCCTGCTCTATTAGATACCTGCATTGGCTACTTCATGTTCACGTCCTTACTCTTTTGATTACTGTTACATATTCATTATTACTGCACGAGTTACCATTTGTACATACATATATATTACTATCGTGTCGCTCAGATGACCTGAGTATGCATGCTCATAGTGAGAAGTGGATCTAGCTTGGACCAGGACCTGACGTACCTCGAGGACATCGCGGACATCTTGATCAGCGACCCAGAGCTATACTTCCTTGATCTCCATCTGGTTAGTTCTTTTGATTTAGTTACTACATTTATCATTACCTGTGCATTGATTACTGATCATCACGTAAAGCTAGAAGCCGAAATGTGACTACGGCAGGATATTTCCTTGACCGTAGGAGCATGGCTGGCCTTGTCAACACCTCGTATTCCGTATTTTGGGAAGCGGGGCGTGACAATATCAAAACAAACATTTTAAAATCATACACGATATTAACAATTCTAACCAGCAGTGAGAAAACTAAGAACGGGATGGTTATAAACAGAGAAGATAATGAAAACGGTATTTCGGAAATACATTTGAATGATTTATCATGTCTGGAAATAATATTAACGCTTCTCTCTTGGATGTCAATGGGTAAGGGCTGTCGGGGTAAGGCTTCTATCCAAGTAAGAATATATAACGCATACACCCTCTGGACTTATGCTCTCATTCGCTTCGAGAAGAAAATTTCGGCAGCACCTCCCCGTTGTTCTCCAAGTACGCTGTTAGCAAGTATATGCAGTCGAACCACCCCTCGAGTATCACTTCTACCATTACAACATTTGCTACAAGGACAGAGGATCCGACTATCACCCACTCTTGACGAGATTTGTATAAACTCTTCTACACCAATTTTAAATTCAGAGCCAAACTTGTTCTTATTTATCCAAGTCTTATCCATTCTTGTCCGATATGTAAAACCTAATACAGTTCACAATTAATTATTATATCAAAACAAACATTTCAAAATCATACACGATATTAACAATTCTAACCCGCAGTGAGAAAGCTAAGAACGGGATAGTTATAAACAGAGAAGATAATGACAACAGTATTTCGGAAATACATTTGAGTGATTTATCATGTCTGGAAATAATATTTAACGCTTCTATCTTGGATGTCAATGGGTAGCGGCTGTCGAGGTAAAGGCTTCTATCCCGGTAAGACTGTATAACGCATACACCCTCTGGACTTATGCTTTCATTCGCTTCGAGAAAATTTCGGCAGCACCTCCACGTTGTTCTCCAAGTACGTTGTTAGCAAGTATATGCAGTCGAACCGCCCTCGAGTATCACTTCTACCATTACAACATTTGCTACAAGGACAGAGGATCCGACTACCACCCACTCTTGACGAGATTTGCATAAACTCTTCTACACCGATTTTAAATTCAGAACCAAACTTGTTCTTATTTATCCAAGTCTTATCCATTCTTGTCCGATGCGTAAAACCTAATACAGTTCACAATTAATTATTATATCAAAACAAACATTTTAAAATCATACACGATATTAACAATTCTAACCCGCAGTGAGAAAGCTAAGAACCGGATGGTTATAAACAGAGAAGATAATGACAACAGTATTTCGGAAATACATTTGAGTGATTTATCATGTCTGGAAATAATATTAACGCTTCAATCTTGGATGTCAATGGGTAGCGGCTGTCGAGGTAAGGCTTCTATCCCAGTAAGAATGTATAACGCATACACCCTCTGGACTTATGCTTTCATTCGCTTCGAGAAAATTTCGGCAGCACTTCCCCGCTGTTCTCCGAGTACACTACAATAGAAGAGATAAATATCTCAATACTATCGGTATTGAAATAATCATCTCAACCATATTTGTACACGGAGAACAAGCAGACAAATAGTGACAAAATCCATCTCTACTATCAGTATTGAGATAATCATCTCAACTATATTTGTACACGGAGAACAAGCGGAAAGGTACTAACGAAATTTATCTCGAAACGAATGAAAAGCATAAGCATACAGAAAAGTGTATACGTTATAAATTCTTAACTTGTTCAAAAAGGGACAAATCTATCGGTTATAGTATGACTAGTATTCCCGTCGCATAAACTACGAGATGGTTGTCAACGATAAACGATTAACGTTCGAGATTGACAACGCACGTATAGTTTTATGTCACGAAAATAACAGTACGCATATAACTGATAGACGGATTCTAAGTCGCGATATGTTTTTAATGGAAGATACTCGATGACGATATGTATCAGTTTACTTTTTTTCATCATCGAGTATTATGCACTTAATTAGATTGGTTTTGATGATTATCGTTTCAATATCGTCGGTTATTTAACTATTTTGTTTAAGCTTTTGAAATTTTTAGTTTGAATGATAAGTTCTCAAACAATTGATATTATTAACGAAGTATCTGCATTCATTAAAATAAACACGCATCCATACAACGAAAATTACATAAAATTAAGTCTCACACACACTCTCACACAACCATATTTCCATAAACAATACATTACACACACAGTACACACACATCCACATTAGATCCTGGCATTAACTATTTGTTTAAGAAATAATAATTAATTGATTTTAAACTCGTGAAAGAAAGCTTGTATATAGCTAAATGGTTTATGGCATGTCAAGTATTTTTCGGTTTAATTAATATTTAATTTATAACTTAATTTAAGTACGGTGACTTAAGCTAATTTTAGTATTAAGAATTAAAAGTGAAAAAGTTGTGTACCGGAGACTGACGTATATAGAAAGCGAAGAAACATGAGCAATCACGCCCACGTCAGCCCTACAATCACACAAATTTTTAGTTACATATGTTTCCATTCTCTATCAATAACAACAATACACACACTCCTAACTATAATTAACTAAAATCAACAACCCAACCCAAGCTCTAAATCTAAAATTTTCAACAAATAAACTAACTTAACGCTATCCCCAAAATTAACTCTAACCCTAATCCTTAACGTAACACTAACCCCAAAATTAACCCTCGCGACCCTAACCCCAAAATTAACCCTGACCCTAACCCTAACACCAAAATTAATTGACCATAACCCCCAAAATTAACCCTGACCCTAACCCTAACATCAAAATTAATTGACCCTAACCCTAAATTATTAACCCTAACACTAACACTAACCCCAAAATTAACCCTAACCCTAATCATAAAATTAACCCTAACCCTAAAAGTAATCCTTATTTTAAACCTAAAATTAACCCTTGCGCTAAAATTATTCCTAACACTAAAATTAGTCTCAACACTAATCCTAAAATTACTTAAATTTAACAAAATTTTAAACAAGCTAAATAAATTAATCAACCAACTCAGCGGCGTCGGAGACGGAGGTGCTTGGAGAGGAGGAGGCCAGGCGATGGCCGAGTAGATCTTCGATGAAGAAAAGCCTAGGAGACGGCCGAGGGAGATCGTCGGAGAGAAAGAGGCTAGGAAGCGGTCAGAAGAGATCGTCGATCGTCGACAAAGAGGCTTGGATGACCGAGGAGGCGGATGAGGGGCTGATTGGAGGCCGAAGGAGATTTTTTGGATGGCCGAATAAGTTTTTTGGGTGGCTCGGAGAGTTAGAGGTGGAAGGGGGATCGAAGGCGATAGGATAAAAATTTAGGGGCCGAGGAAATAAAATTTAGTACTGGAGTATGAGGGAAAGGTCACAGGAAAATTTTGTTGACTTTGGTCAATTATATTTTGACGGAATTTAGCCGTCGAAATAACTGTCGACCGAAATCAACAAAAGTTCAAATTTTTTTGACCTTTTTCGACCGGAATATGCCGTCGAAATAAATCTCAAAAAAATTCCCATTGAAATTACACCCGAATCTTGCAAAACTTGATATGGCTACTATGCCAAATTTCAGAATTATTAAAGCCAGCAAAAGAGCATAAAGATGATACATTCAGTGTGTTGAATACATAATTATATTCTTTGAAGCTGCAAATTTATCCCTTTGAAGGAGTTGGAAGCAAATTCATGACTTAGGTAATTAGTACCTGCAGACAACACTCGAGAAAAATTAAAAAGAGATTGGGATATCAATTGCTGGAAGAATCATACCTGGAGTTCACCTGGGCAGTCTGCGATGGAAAAAAACAACTTCTAAAATAAAGCTCAGTTTTTTTTAAGTGAAGATCTTGCAAATCAGTGACTGAACCTCAGAAATTAGAAGATTTATGGTGCTAGCATCTAAAAAAATACAAAAAGGAGAAATCTTTCTAAAAGTTTTGAAGTTGTGCTTATCTGGAGTCTTATTTTCTTACCTGAAGCTTGATGGAGGTGATTTGTTGCGAAGAGTTCTAATTTTTAGAACGGAAATGCGCTAATTTGAAGAGAAAAGTATGGATCTTGGTCATGAGATATCAGATCTAAGGTTATGCAGAAAACTGAAGAGTTTATGAAGGAAAAGGGTTATCTTTGAACTCTCTTGAGACTTGATGAGGGCTCTGTTTCGATTAGTGAAGATTTTATCAAGCTTTGGGTGAAAAAAGGGATTTTTGAAAGCTGATTGCGAGAGCATGGATAAAGAGATGAAGAAGAAGAACCCGTTGGAGAGAGAGGAGAGTGAGAATTGTAATCCTAACTAATTAAGGTAAAACATGTCGTATGTATACCCTGTACTGGACCTTTTATTTTTGGGCTTGGCCCAAAAGTTTTAATAAAAATCTTAACTAGGATTTCCCAGTTTTAACGGCAAAAAAACCATCTTGGTTTATCGGCTATAATCATACTCTTGTTATAATCATATTCATAAATTCGCGATTCGGCGATTAATTCGGCGAGGTCGAAAATTCGGATTCGGAAAACTATTTGGAAAAAATCGGCAGATATTGAGGAAAGATTCGGCAGGTATTCGAGAAATGTTCGATAAGGATTTCGAGAAAGAAATTATGTATGAAACGCTGGGTTTTCATGTTGCTAATTATTCACTGGTTTTGTGGATTATTCGCTGATTTTTTAAATTATTCGTGAATAATTCACGAATTATTCGAAGCACTCGCCAACAGCGATTAAATAAAAAAATTAATCGGCCGTAAAAAAAATTCATGCATTCGCTGAGTAATTCACGAATTATGTGTTTATGATTATGATTAATACTCATTTCTAAATCAATCAACTCAATCAAATCTCCCTTCCCTTGTAATTTATGTGCTAGCATCATATGCTCCTAAAGTTTTATTGGAAAGTTAGAATTTTGACTTTGTCTTGATCTAGTATTTCACACAAAGCAATAAAGAGAAATTTTTATGAACTTTTTACACATGTTGATAATGCTCAATATAGACGACTTAAGATCGGGACACGTGGCAGACGGCACGTCCCAGAACTTAGAAGAAATGGCCCACAAAGGCCGACCATCCCACCCCTGTACCAGACTGGCCAGCACGAGCTAGCCCTCCTTAGGGCTCCCCACAGATTGGCCTCCTCGGCCCCTCGGCTCGCCCTGAGCCGCCACAAGACCAAGTCTCCTCGGTCTTCTCGCTCATCCCCGAGCCCCTTTGCCGAGGACGTCTTCCTCGGTCATCCGACCAGTTCCGCCGCTCACCGGCGTAACCCCAGCTCCGCGAATCTCGCCATGCGTAGATTCTCCGCCAGCAACATCCCACGTTCCACGCCTTCACGATCCCCATTCATGGGCGATCCGTTCTCTACGCAAGCGTGACGTCGGGAGTGTAACTGCCGGCGAGATTCTCGCGCCTGCTGCTGCGTGCCTCCACCACTATATAAACCCCCATCACAGGAGGGTCAAGTAAGCCATTTTTGCTCCACTTAGCCGTTACGCTACTCGGATCTAGTACTAACTTGATCGTCGAAGGGTCCTCGGTGGTATCAAACCACCCCGGGACTTCTTTGCAGGTACTTGGCGTCAAACTCCTCCAATCACCAAATCTCCTCAAAACCCATTGAGACCCACACACAACAGGGGATCCCCTCCAGAATCCACCGGGAGATCGACGAAAGACAACATTTGAAGGAGGTATGAAAAGGAGCTCCATCAGTTGGCGCCGTCTGTGGAAACGCGAACTCCACAAAAACAAATTTGGTCTTCCGATCTCCGTCCACATGGTAAGCGACCATCCTGAAGATTTGGGTACCAACCGCCGCCTCCCCCTCGCCGGAGGCACGGATGAACCCCCTCCGGCGACCATCATCCACGCCCTTGCTAGCCGAATAGATCGGCTACAGTCCCTTGTGGAGGCGCTCGTCCGCGCCCAAACGGCCGGGCTTGGGCCCCAGATCGCCGCTCCTCCACCTCCGGAATGCTCTGCCCCTGTCGGCAAGGCCGACTACCAGCAGGCTGCGGCTCCTAACCACGGATCTCACGGACCGATACTCCCTGAGGCCCGTTGGGCGCCTCCCGACTCCACCCCCAGGCCCGCCGACGGAGCACCATGCCTTGGACCTCCTCGCGCCCCTTGCCCCCCTGAGGAGATGTCGGTCACCTCGCCTGCCCACAGGCATGACCGACACCCTCTCCCCCGACGGGGTCGCGCAGAAGGGGCTTGTCACGACGGCTCGAGAGCCATCGAGCCCGGGGATCTGAGGAACCTCATCGAGAGGAACCGGAGCCGTGCCCAGACGCAGGTCTCCCACAGCAGAAGACAGGGATCACTCGACGCCGGGTCCTCGGGGTACCAAGGCTGACTCGACGCCCTCGAGAAGAAGATCGAGGGCATGCGCCGGAAAGGTCACCTCTTGGCCTACGGGGCCGAGTACGCCGCCGACTCGCTCACCAAACCGTTTACCGAGGAACTGCTTGCTATCCGCGTCTCCTCACGCAACAAACCCCCGAAGGTCTCTCTGTTCGATGGGAAAACCGACCCCAAAGACCATCTGGATGCTTTCACCGCGGGAATGAGCTTCCAGGACCATTCCGATGCCGCCCAGTGCAGGGCCTTCTCTGCCACCCTCATCCGTTCTGGTCGGGACTGGTCCCGAGGACTCGAATCTCGCTCAATCTCGACCTCCGACGAGCTGGCTACTCAGTTCCTCGGTCACTTCGTTGGGAACCGTCGGCAGAAGCGCACGGTCGACTACCTCTTCAAAATTAAGAGCGGAGACAAGGAGACGTTCAAGGCTTACATCACTCGCTTTTATAATGCCCTCCTCGAGGTTCCTGAGCACCGGGACGAGACCGTCATCACGGCGTTCAGATCTGGTCTGAGGCACAAGGAGTGGCTGCGCTCCTTCGCGTTGGCACAGCCTAAGACCATGGTCGAGGTCAAGGCGTGGACCGAGCGCGAGGTTCAGCTAGAGTCCGAGGTGAACGCGAACCTCCCCCGGGCAGAACGATCCGACCAGAAGAAAAGGGCTCGGGAGGAGAGGCCGGAGCGTCGGCAGCCCTATCACCCGAAGTTCCAGGAGTACACCCCGCTCAACGTCTCCCTCGCAGTGTTACTAGAGGAGGCCCAAGGCGAAGGGTTCTTCAAGTTCCCTCCAATCCCGCGTCAGGCCTCAAAGCGGACCCGGGGCCCTTACTGTGCCTTCCACCGGACGCTGGGCCACGCCACCAAGGATTGCAAGCAACTCCGGGACTACATTGAGAAGCTCATCCGATCGGGGCACCTCGCCGCCTACTTAAGGGATAAACGGCAGGCCGACCGCGAGCAGGAGCAGCGTCCTCCTCCCACCGAGCTGACCATCGGCCAGATCATGCTTGCTTCCGCGGAGGACCAGTCCGGCACCCGGAGTGCCCCATACCCGGCGCCAGGCACGGAGACCAGCGAGCCTCCAGGAAGCTCAGGCCATGCCGATAGGGTCATCTTTTAGCCTGCACTTTTCTTTTGGGGCAATGTAAACTCTCCCTAGGGCTATTGTCAATTTAATAAAGATCAACTGAGCGTTACGAGGAAAGTAGAAAAGTTCTTATTTATTAAAAAAAATGGTATTATGGGCTCCTCAGCCGTACATACAAAAAGAAAAAAAATTATTATTGCAACAGCGGGGGAAGGGGGTGCAGAGAGCACTGCTCGTGATACTCGGTAAAGATCTCCGCCAGCCGAGGCCTCGCGAGATCAAACCTCTCCCCTCGGTTCCCCCGCGCGCGTTAATCCCAAGCCTCAACTCATAGCACTCACGGATGAGCGCCTCCGAGCGAGCCAGCCGGTTCGCGGAGATCAGGCCGAAGCGCCTTAGAGACCGCAGCTTGCCCATGGCCTCGTCATAGAGCTGCTCGGACAGGGGGTTGTAAAGCCCCGGCGACACCCTCCAGATGGAGTACATCAGCAGCTGTAGCAGGGAGGAACGTCGGGGGAGCAGCCGGCCGAAGTGATCCTCGATGCTCCCGCACACCAACTGCACCGTGTCCTCGGTGCAGTTCTGGTCATATATGTGCACATCTTCGAAGTTGATGATCTCGAGGATGGCAAAGGGGAAGTCCTGCATTCTCAACTCTGTTTGCAAAGGAAGGAAGGTCCAGTACTCCTTCAGCCTTATATAGCCCGCTGCGCCCCCAGAGGAACTCAACGGTCACCCGCTCTCGTCCAAGGAGTCGCCGCTACGCGGCGATCATTAAGCCTCCTACGACGGAATCGAAGTAATGCGGCCCTGGCGCTTCACCTCCCCCCACATTCAACACGCATGCTAACTGTTCCTGTTCCCCAAATGTATGGTCGGGCGAAACCTCTTGAAGACTCGGCCGAGCTGCTGCCCTGCCCGGTTATCCTCAGCCGGCCTCCTCAGGCCCCCCTGGTGCTAAAGGTCAAAGCCCTCACCAAGAGACAACCCAGCAGCTGCCCTGCTCGGTTATCCCTGGCGAGTAGCTTCCCTGCCGCAACGCCAGGGATCGGAAAGTCCTCCCAGAGGTAACTTAGCAGCTGCCCTGCTCGTTCACCCCTGGCGGGTAGCCTCCCTGCCGCAACGCCGGGGACCAAAGCCCTCACTAAGAGGCAACCTAGCAGCTACCCTGCTCGGTCATCCCCGGCGGGTAGCTTCCCTACCGCAACGCTAGGGATCAAAGCCCTCACCAAGAGGCAACCCAGCAGCTGCCCTGCTCAGTTACCCCTGAAGGGTAGCTCCCCTACCACAACGCCAGGGATTAGAAAGTCCTCCCAGAGGCAGTCCGGCCCAACCATCGCTCGGCTATCCCTGGCGGGTAGCTTCCCTACCACAACGCCAGGGATCAGAAAAGTCCTCCCAAAGGCAGTCGAGCCCAACCATCGCTCGGCTATCCCTGGCGGGTAGCTCCCCTATCTCAACACCAAGGATCAGAAAGCCCTCCCAGAGGCAGTCGAGCCCGAGTATCCCTCGCTCGGCTATCCTTCAGGACAAAAGCCCTCGCCAAAAGGCACCGGGCGGTAACCCTGTCCGGCCAAGGGTCCTTGGTAGGCTCCTACAGCCCTTCCCGTGCCAAGGACCAAAGTCCTCCCAGAGGCAGTCGAGTCCTTGCTCGGCTATCCTCGGTTGGTAGCATCCTACCACAACCGACAAGGATCAAAGTCCTCGCCAAGAGGCACTGGGCAGTAACCCTGCTCGGTCCCCGTCCTGAAGGATCAAAGACCTCGCAAGAGGCAACCGGGCAGCTACCCTGCCCGGTCATCCCAGGATGGTAGTTACCTACCCGCGACACCAGAAATCAGAAGCCCTTACCGAAGGGCAACGGAGCAGCTTCCATCCATCCTCGGCGCAAATAAGGCGGACAGCCCTCTGCCCACCACACGAAGGGGATCCGAGCTGCCAACTAAGGGCATCAGGTCTATCCAAGTCTCGAGCGATCTCTCCTCGACTTCGGGGCCATAGAGACGCCTTCCCCTCTGCAGCTCTTGAATCAACTCGACGGACGATCGCTAGGCAAATAACCGACCTGACATGGAACCCCAACAGCGCAAGAAGAAAAAGAAGAATATTTTTTACAAGCAAGCCAGTGAAACCAAAGAAAAAGTTTTATTACTAAAAGGTGGCCTTCACAGAGGGTATTTTTGGCTTCCCAGCCTCACAAAATGCCCGGAGGCTTACAAAATTCCAGACACAGCAAAATAAAAAGGAGGGGGAAGACGGGGGCTTTAGGCCTCAGGGCCAGGAGCGACCTCGAGGCCCTCGACATCCACCACGAGGCGAGCTGGGTCCTCGGCGACTTCCTCGCCATTAATCTCCTGCCCCTGCCCGCTAGTGTCCGCGAGGGGGTACTGGGCCCAGAGCTCTTCATCAGCAAACCCCCGCACCCGGGCCTTAACAGCGTCGAGGGCCTCATGCCAGATGAGGGTCGTGGCGACGGCCAGGTCATCATAGTAGTCTTTCGACTTCTTGTAGCCCTCCACCGCCTTGGCCGCTCTCAGGTCGGCCGACTTCGCCCACTCGGCCGCCGCCCCCAGCACCTTCCGGAGGGTTTTCACTATTTTCTTCAGGTTGCCAACCAGCACCTGAGCGTCCTCAAGCTTGGCCTCAGCAACCGCGGCGGCCTCGCGGTGCCGGGCAACCTCCCGCTTCCCGGCCTCCACCTCGCCCTCCAAGGCGACGACCCTCGCCTTCATCGCCTCCGGCTCCCGCTTGGAGCTCTCTTCCAGCGAGGTGAGCTGGCCCGCAGCTTTCATCGTCGGGGCTACCACCTCGGCCTCCATGCGCAAGGCGAGAGCGACGTGCTGAAAGACCTGAAAAGCAGAAGAGAGATCAGGAAGATGAGAGAGGTATCAAACCTCGAAAATAATAATAATAAAAGACAAGCGCTTACCTGCACGGACTCCTGGACGATGGACGCCAGCTGAGCCCTGAAGGTCCCCCCGGGGACTCTACCCCCGGCCGATGCCTCTATCTCATGCAGCAGGCTATCCACGACGGACAACCCCGAAGGCACGGCGAACTGGAGACCGCCTTCCTCCACCGTGATCGACGAAGACGGTCCCCGGGCAGATCTCCTCTTGAGCGGCCTTGTGGGAGAGCCAGCCTCCTCCTCCAAGGCCGGGTCCTCCAGAATCCGAGCCCGCCTCCGACCCGATGTTTTGCTGGGTCCCAGGGCGAGATTCGCCCCCGATCGCTCGCGGGGCACTACCGCCGGGGGAGAAGGGGCCGGGGCAGGCTGTGAACGGGAAGAGTCGACGCCCCCAACCTTCGCAACCGGCCTCAGCTGGTGCATTGAAGCCCGGAGCGAGTCCGTGTCCATGGGTCCTGCACAGAACCAAGTGTAGAGGGAGTCAGCGGCGCATGCAATATATGAACCAAAAAAGAAAACCTAAACTTACCGACGAACTCAACGGGGCTGAGCCCGGCCCAACTCAGAACCCTCTCAAACAACAACACGTCGAAACGGGGGATGGGCTCCCACAACGCCACTCTCACCGCGACGGGGTCGCTGGATTAGTTCCCCGGCAAGTGCTTCTCCCTCGACCATTCAGTAGGCACGGGCCAGTCCTCGCCCTTGGGAGGGAAAACGAAGAAGAACTTCTTCTTCCAGCCGTGAATGGAAGAAAGCAAGGACACGACCCCCGTCCCGGCGGCGCCCCCTGGTCGCTTTCTGAAAGAGAGATAGACCCATCTCGGGTCGCCCGCTCGACCACCGGGGTGATTTTTGAAGGCGAGGGAAGAATCAAGGAGGGAAAGGCTGAAGGGGATCGCATGTAATTTTAGGCGGACCAGGAACCCGAGAAGAATCCTACACGAGTTTGGCACCAACTGACCGGGGGCTAACCCGAAGAAGTTTGTCACGCCCCGCTTCCCAAAATATGGAAAACGAGGGATGACTAGGCCAGCCATGCTCCTACGGTCAAGGAATCATCCCGCCGTAGTCACACTTCGGCTTCTAGCATTACATGGTAATCAGTAAATAAAGCACAGTGGTAAAGGAATCACATCACTAATTTATTACATTAATATTCCATTGTTCACAAATTACAGATAACAAGAACAAATACTAACCAAAGTCAAACTCACGATCACTTTTATGGAAAGCAGAAAAATAGGAAGTACACCAGACTATATCTCTGTGAACTCGAAAGGTAGATCCGTCTCCTGTGCTGGTACTCCCGCGGGATCTGAGCATGCATACTCAGGTCGTCAGAGCGACACAATAACAATATTATTATAATAAGATGAAACAGGTATATGAGGTAATACTGGTGCAAGAACAATGCAAGTAATCACTATGTCACTATATGATGCAGAATATGTTATGTGTCCCTATCGGTCTCTAGGTCATGTTTGAAATCACATAGTGGAAGGAGGATCATGTTTAACAGGAGTCTCGTACATACCCGAGACAACGGCCCACATGCCCGGGACATAACCCTGTCAGCCGGATCGCTTGATCCTTCCCTACATGTATCAATATCACGGTTCGAATGATCATCCTCTAAACACGGTCCCGCTAAATACGATACTCTTTCCACTTTGATTTCCCCTTTTCCCCCAGGTTCTCACTAGTTATGATCTTGATTTAGTCGTGTACAAGTATACCAATGCCACGGTTTTATCACTGTTCACTGTATCAATCACTGTCACGAATATTCACTTCCCCTTTGGTATACTCGTCACTCCTAAACCAACATCAACCACGCACGATAATGCAATGTCCACTGACTCTAACACGCACTAGCACTAAGTACATGGTAAATGGGGTATGATATATATATGTATGCCATCTTTACGCTAAGGGTAATATAAATCAATAAGTATGTCATTATCTTCCATAAATTTCATAAATTCGTATGTTAAGAATTCAACAAAGTGATACAAGTAAGATAAATAGAACATTCAGTCAGAAATTCATCAAAATTAGTTTCAGTTCAATCCGGATTCCGGTTTTCAAGATACAGCTGTTTCATTTTAAGTGCTCGCGGCTGGAAATTCAGTTTCAGAACTGAACGTCCGTTTCGCGACACGAATTGCACCCAGTTGGGCTCAGAATTTAGCGATGTTACAGTTAAATGAAATCTAGGGTTTCCAATAGAGTATTCAACGCAATATAAGGATCCTCAATCACGTCTGTACGTTGAATGTTATACACAGTTTAACCTCAGTATGTCATTTCTGAATCTGTTCTGGACAGTTATACGTTCTGCCCTTTTAAATACAGTTTAAAATAGCAAATGGCAATGAAACGGAATGGAACCACCTATTTTATTTAGCTAACAGAGTTATCTTTAATCTACTGTAGAGTTCCGTAACATACGACTTCAAGAACCACAGTGACACAGGAATTGGGACAGTACACAATAATCAGAAGCGCTCTGGACTGCAGTCCAGAGTCGCATTCCGATCTAATTATCATCACGGTTACAGAACAGAAATCATTGAAATTTTACACAGGGTTAAAGTTCGTCGATCCGGCTTCGATTTAAGCCCTCGAACGCATCATTCCAGTATGTATGTAATTTACGGTGATTTTATTCATTTTCAGATACGAGAAAAATATTAATTTTAACGGCATATTTGGGGGAATCGATTTTTGTCACTAACAATCGTATTTTCCAGCGAGATTCATACACGATATTTACCACCATATGGGCCAACAGAAAGTGTCAGTTTCCGTCAAAATAAACACTTATTTCCATTGGAGACTAGCATCGAACACTTAGGTCACAATACGTATCGGGAATCGGTAAATTCGTAAACTAGATTATTTAGGTTTGTACCACTATAATTTTAGCATGAAGTAAGTAAACACTTGCCTGGAAAATGTCTCGGGGTCGCACGGCAGCAACGATGTCGCGAACGCGCGTTGTACGCCGCGAAACAAGTTCGCGTGAGCTTGGCTCGAGACACGGGTTTGACATCGGAGTTCCCCGGAGCCGTCAAGTGCTTGCTGGAAGCGGAGGTGGTGCTCTGTGGTTAGCCTGGGACTTACTTGGGTCGACGATGTCGGCGGCGGTCGCTCCGGCGACGTGCACAGTGAAGTGCTTGGAACAAGAATTGGTTTTGTGTGGGTTTTTGGAGAGAGGGAGAGATAGAGAGAGACTCGGTATGTGTAGGGGGTGTGTGGGTGTTGTGATGACGAGGAGGTCGTAGGGTGGTCGGCGATGTGATGGGGAGTTCGCCGGCGTCGAGGGTGCCAGGTGGTGGTTGGCTCGGGTGTATTGGGTTGGTGTGCAGGTGATCTCGAGTTGATGAGGGTGTGGAGTTCGAGTGAGGTGGCTGAGTTGTTGGGGTGAAGGTGATGAAGGAAGGGGTCGGAGGAGGTTCGTCGTCGTCGTCGAGGGGAGCGTCTGAAGTTGCAGTGGGTTCGTGGGGAAAAATTTTGAGGGGTTGGAGAGTTTTGAGGAGTTGGAGAGTGAGAGGGAGATGAGGAGTTGGAGAGTGAGAGTTTGAGGGAGTCGTGGCCGGGGTCGTGGGCGACAGCGAGGGCGACGTGGGGAGCGTGGTCATGGGTAGCGACGTGGGAATGAAAAGAGCGGGAACAATTGGACGAGGGAAAGAAAGAAGATAAAGAAGCGGGTCGGGTTCGATGAAGAGGAAGCAGGCCGGGGGAGTGGGCCGGGCCTGAAAAATAAAATTCCCTCTTAAAATAAAAATCTGAAGTGGGCTGAGAAGGGACGGGCCGGGGCTTTTAATAATTAATTTTCAAAAACTTTGGGCTGAAGGTTTTTAATATTTTGGGTTAGGATTTTTTTTAACAAAATTTAGTTTTAGTTTTATTTAGCTTTGATTTTGAATCTTGGGTTTTAACTTTTAGGGTTAGGACTATGATTTCAAAAGAGTTGGAAAAATAAATGTTAAGCTTAAACAACCAATTCAAACACGAAGGGAAAAGAAACCACTGGAAATCAGAAAATAGGAAACTTTTATTAAAATGGAAACGGGGATTTACATCATACCCCCCTTAACAAAAATTTCGTCCTCGAAATTTGACAAGGATGCAAGAATACAATATACTAAGCAAAGAGATGTGGATAACGATCACGGATATCTTCCTCCCGCTCCCAGGTGGATTCTCTTGAGGAACGACCGCCCAAGACACTCGAACTAACGGAATGAGCAGCACTTTCTCTCTGCGGTCGAGGATGGTAGCAGGCCGCTCTTCGTACGAGCGTTGGAAAGCCCGTCCTCATGCTTTATCCAACACAAGGCGCTAGGGGTAGCATCTACCACCTCCTGCTTGGGGGCTGCCCCCGCCACATGATCTCGGGAAGAGGGCCCAACCCCTGCTCCCCGGGAGGACTCAGGCTCACCTAAAGGGTCCCTAAAACCTACCTCAACGACATCTACTGACCCGACAAGAGAAGACATCTAACCTTGGGAAGAATGATCCTCGGGGAACGAAAGTGGAAGGAAGAAGACGAGCGCCGAGCAACCGAGACTTAGAATGGGAAATATGAAGGAGTAGGGGCCCTGGAACGGGCCACACCCCTATTTTATCGCCATGAGCGACCTCATCCAACGTCGCCCTTCATCTCCCACCAAGACGCCACCTCGCATCCAACGGCTCCGATTGCTCCACTTGTCGTCCCCGCACTGGACCGCACCCTTTCAGGCGTCGCAGGTCTGCTCACGTCTCGTCAGCCAACCGACGCTTGACACGTGGGCCGTCACTTCAAAGGCAAGATACACGAACCGGCACACCCTTCTTAAATGCGGGGATCTCGCTCTGATTCGCTGGCAAAAAAGACAGCTCGCGGCCCGGGGACGCGTCCCGACAAAAACTTAGGAGGGAGCTCACCCCGGGCGGCCCGGCGGTCCACTCCTGACCCAACCCGCTGGCTGGTCAGGACAAGAGTGGGGGGCTGGTGATAATGCTCAATATAGACGACCCTTAAGATCGGGATACGTGGCTGACGGCACGTCCCGGAACTCAAAAGAAACGACCCATAAAGGCCGACCATGCCACCCCTGTACACGAGCTAGCCCTCCTTAGGGCTCCCCGCAGATTGGCCTCCTCGGCCCCTCAGCTCGCCCCGAGCTGCCACAAGACCAAGTCTCTTCGGCCTTCTCGCTCGTCCTCGAGCCCCTTTGCCGAGGACGTCTTCCTCGGTCATCCGACCAGTTCCGCCGTTCACCGGCGTAACCGCAGCTCCGCGAATCTCACCATGCGCAGATTCTCCACCAGCAACATCCCACGTTCCACGCCTTCACGATCCCCATTCATGGGCGATCCGTTCTCTACGCAGGCGTGACGTTGGGAGCGTAACTGCCGGCGAGATTCTCGCGCCTGCTGCTGCGTGCCTCCACCACTATATAAACCCCCATCACATGAGGGTCAAGTAAGCCATTTTTACTCCACTTAGCCGTTACGCTGCTCGGATCTAATACTAACTTGATCGTAGGAGGGTTCTCGGTGGTATCAAACCATCCCGGGACTTCTTTGCAGGTACCTGGCGTCAAACTCCTCCAATTACCAAATCTCCTCAAAAACCATTGAGACCCACACACAACAGGGTATCCCCTCCAGGATCCACCGAGAGATCGACTGAAGACAACATCTAAAGGAGGTGTGAAAAGGACCTCCATCACATGTCTAACCTTGATTCATCTAACCTAGGTATTATAAAATTATCTATGCATAATTAATGAAAGAAAAACAATGCATAAAATAAAATAAGGCATATAATGAAACAAAGAAAATTATTAAACTAAAAAAACTTACAATAATAGATCCAAAATAAACTTCGCTCTCCACCAAGCATCCAAAATTAAAACTGGGGTTTTTAATAGAGAATAAAAGCGGCGAGGGTGTTTCTACCATATGTAAAAAGAATATTTATAGTCTAAACATAAAATCGAAACCCTAACATTAAATAAATCCTAACTGCTAAAGCTCGTATCGAACGATTACCAAATTTAGATGGAAAAAGTGTGAAACCCCACTCTTCGCCAAGCTTCCTTGGAGTCTCAGACACATCTTTTTATGTGATCATCGAATCTTCTCTTCTGATTTTCTGAAGTCTTTAATTATTTAATTTATTGACTCGCTAGTTGGCATGGTTGAAGTGGCTGCTTTTCTAATTTGGGTCGATCTTTTGGTTGGCTTAATCTACAAATCTTCATAAGAGCAAACCTGACTTATAATCCGATCAAAATTGGCCTAATCAATGCACATAGACATGTAACCCACACTCACACTCAACACACGTGTTTAGTAGCGCTTTTATTTAAAATAACCAACAAAAGATAGTTATGTAATAATGAAATAAATGCACAAAAACATGTTTATCATGTATAAAAGATTAGACCATTTGGAGGCTTATAAGCTATGCATCAAGGATATACAATGTATTCAACCTTTACGATGCTTTAATGACCATTCATTTTGCGACCGTGATATCCATACCTTAAAAATGTCTAAATTATCTAAGTTTTTTTATGCATATATGGATTGACATGTAGAACAAAACGTATGGAGCCGATCATCATTTTAATTGATAGATGAGGGTCGGATTTTTCCATCTCATTTAAGAATCCCATATCACCGTCTACATATAAAATAAAAAAGCACAGCATAATTAACTTAAACAGAGCACTCAAGCATTCAGTTAAAACTAATTCCATCCATCCTTTGGTCAACCATAACCACACTTGTTTGATGTCCGTTTTACCTTCTCTTCCACATTAAAAGACTACATCTTCCTTGCAGCATCCTAAAAAACATGCTATGGTAGATGAGGGAACAAGTTATGAGTGAAGAAAAAGATAGAAATGGGAGAAAAGCATGTGACTCTAGGTCTGGATTTTAGGAAGGATTATATATCAGAAAGGATCAGAAGGACTTGAGAAGGACTTGGACATGGGAGAAGACAAAACAGGTAAACATCTGATTGCAGCTTAGGTTGATTCTAATGGCATGCCCATGCATCTGAGCCAACCCAATATCTTACTTTATGTAATTTTAAAGATCACAACAACAATAATAAACCTTTGTCTAAATTTTTTGGGACTGGCTATATGAATCATAATCTTCCATTATATTCTATTAAGGATCGTATTCTCGGCTAAATTAACAGTCAACATATCATTCTTAATTGACGCTATCCATGTTCGATATGGTCTATCATATCCCTCCTTGCACTGTGTAATACAATTTTGTTAACCGCTGATTCAATAATTAAAGGATTTTAAATGAAAAACAAAAGATTTCAAAGACCAATATCGAAATCTCCAAGATCCTAGAGACTTATATAAAAAGTTCCAAAAGAATGACGCCACATCGGCTTTTATTTGGGCACCACCTCGCACAAAAAGCGAAAACCCCCTTCGTGCCTAAACCCTCCATTCTCTCCATTGCCTCTCTCCTTCAGCCTTCTGAAGCCCGCCTCGTCATAATTTCCCCCCTTTTCTTCCCCCTGAGAAAAACCCTAACCCTAACCCTAATCTCATGATCCGATCCCCTTAGCACGACAACTCCATGGCGACTTCGAGAGACGTTCGAGAAGTCATCACCAAGCTCTCATCTGACAAGGCCAAATCCCGCGAGGTGAGTTTCTTCCTTCTTCCTTCGAAACCCTAACCCTAATCGCTTGATCGTTCCTTTCTCATCATCATCTTCGTGACTATGTTTCTCAGGAAGGGATCAAACTGCTGAACAGCTGGCTAGAAGGAGAGAGATCGATCGGATTCTGCAAGTTGCTTGCGAAGAACTCGGAAAGGATCGGGCCGGATGAGATTCCTCACGGTGAGATTGATCGATCGTTTTCTGATGGAATTTCATGAAATGTTTTCGAGGTGGATTGCATTATTTTGAAAATTGTTTTGTTTTGCAGCTGAAACTTGGCCTTTCCTTGTTACATTGTTGACGAAATGTGTGTCCCTGGAAATATCTGGCAGTAAAAAGCGTCCGCCTAAATTGGCAGTAGCGAAGACTCTTAGGATTGCTGTCCAATGTGCAGAGGATCCGAAGTTTGGAGGTCAGTAAAAGATCAAGTGATATATGCTAACTGCTCCTAGATTACTTTTTTTCTTTCTCTTGTGCACTCATGTACATCATCATGAATTTTTCTGTCAAAATTCTTAGTGTGATGTCATTTTTATGCCTTCCATAATATTCAGGGCGATGCATCACTGTTTGTGCTGCCATTTGCCTTTGCTAGGATTACACCTCTTTCATCGCATGTTCCATTGCAGGGTAAAGGGAAAGGGGTTGCATTATGGCGCCAACAACTAAATTAAAACTTATTATGCACGAAGGCAGCAAGAAGCTCTAGGATCTAATGCATTCATAATAAGCATGGCGAGTAAAAGTGTATAAATGCTAGTTTAGCAAATATCTGCATAGAAATGAGCTCAGAGTGCATGTTAATGACGAAGAAATACCATGAAGATTTACCGCTTATTATAGATTATTCAATTATCTAACACGACGATGAGATCGAGGAGGGCATGATTTATAAAATCAAAGAATAATGTTTGCAATTGAGTAGTGCTTATGGATATGGTATTATGTGAGCATGTAATTCCCATGAAATTAAAAAGTTTCTAAAGAACATAGATGAAAAAAATTTCTATTCCAGATATTTTATACTTGACCATTTATCAGGGATATAAATTAGGCACCTCGTATAGTAATATGCATATAGATATTTCACACGTAAGGATTGTTATGATGTTGAGATGCCATCTACCATATGACATTGTTATTAGTTTTATATGAAGGCATTTAAAGACGATATAGATTTGCGCTATGCAATAAAACATACAATTTAAAAAAAAGCAATTCATTAACTTATACAGTATGATAATTTCCGGTACTTAGTTGTGAACTTGTAATTGGCTCTTAAACATCAATACGATGCAAATAGATAATAATTTACTTTGCAACATATTGTATTATGTTAAACAATACTTAACAAAAACATCTTGCATCATTCATTGTTACTACACAGGCATAATTATGATTAGTTTTGTGAATCTATATGAATAACAATATGATCCATATTTGCTGATGTAACCGGGGGCGGACCTATATTGTGCGCAGTGGGGCATGTGCCCCTCAGTATTTCTGGAAAATAAGAGTAGTTATCACCTATTAGGTTAGTCTATTAGGAATATAAACACTAGTTAAGGAGGTTTTGCATTTATCAGGCATCCTACGTCTATCGAAATTGCTTATTCCCAATTGATTAGTTAAGTACATTAATTTCGTATCTGCTCTATGGTCAAATAAATAATTGAGCTGTTAAATAAATGAGTGAGTTGTTAAATGGCTAGTTAATGTAACGTGCCCTCTGTGACTAAAATTTCTGGGTCCGTTCCTGGATGTAAGAAAGGATTATTGTACCATATATGCACTGATATCTAAAATATTGTACAGTATATGCACTTATAAGAATCATCAGATTATACATTTTCATAAAAATACACATGATGTTTTGTCATGCACATCATAGCAGAAAGGTTGTAAAATTAAATATGGACTAGTATAATGTTCATATCAGTCGCTATATGAAACAAATGACATATTGGACAAATTCAAAAAAGAGTGACTTTGAAATAAGAATGGATGGGTGATTCTAGAGTAATGCTCTAAACTATATGATAAGGAATAGCTCCAATTGAGAATAAATGATGCAAAAATGATTTGGAATATTTCGAGCATGTGTGATGTAGGTGAACAAGTGTGCTATTTATGAGAAATGGAACTATTGAGTTAAAAAGTAACAAGGACAATAGTTTGGTCTAATTATGAAAATGATATATCTTAATTTTAATGGGTTGGCTTTTACAGTGCTGTCAATGTGAGTATAGTTTGAGTCATAGTGTCCAAAACGCAATGTGTAGTGTGAGACCCATAATGCCTTACATACGAACGAGACGCGCTTGAGTAAGGTGCAACTTTTTAAATATTTCAAATATACATCATATACAAGTTATACACATAATTAACAGTCACAACGTATAACATACATTCCATGCAAAGAAATGAAGGAAAAATGCATCTTTGTTATCAGCTTATTGCAACACAGAGAAAGATAAATCTTCACATATTGATTAGTGCGATCTCATTTATATTCTTATAGGAAATAATAAGAAAAAAAGACTAAAAGGTATAATTGGTTTTATCCTTGATCTTATATTTTTTCTAATGGGCAACTAAAAGTCTATTTAAGAGCAATAAGAGGAAGACTTTGGTAAAAAGCTGAGAAATTTTTTTAGCCAAAAAATCTAATAAGAGAATAAGAAGAGTTGAAGAGTGAAGACGGAACAAAAGAAAGAATAAGAAGAGATTTTAGAAGAAGATAAGAAAGAGAGGGATTAATATATATCTTAATCAAGAAGAAAGCCATAACGCATACGCAGTCATAACGTAAACCTCAAACACGAAGAAAGCCACAGATGAAGTTTGCAAGTGAAGGATTTATGGAAAAAATCTAGTTCGATGCCTTTGGGTCTTACTAAGTTCAAATATCACGTAGGTTTTTTTTGCCTAACTGCTGACACAAAAAATAATGCAAAATGCATTAATATCATATATTCAACTCATATATACATGTTGTGTACATGGTATCGAGGGGAGAACATTGTTGGAGTTAAAAAATTCAACTCCCAATAACTTTGAATATTTATATAAGTATTCAATTAAAGAATAAGGTTAATGATCAAGAATTGATCAATTAAGACCAAAATTGATGTAAACATCATAAACAAGCTAAAAGCTTGTTTAAATAGCTTGGGACCCATACATTGGGGAGCCCTTTTCAAAACAACTTACAAGGAGTTGTTTTTGAGGGGTCCGAGCCATCGGGACCCCCTTCCGATATCGGGAGATACAATTTACGGTGTCCTGAGCCTATTGATAAATGCCCCCTCTAAAAATAGGCAGTTCAACATATTTTTAAGGATGAGTGGGGTTATTTCACCTCCACTCATCTTAAGAACGTAGGGGAGTGGTGTTTAACTATTCTCACTCCTTGAGAAATATAAATACTTCTCATTTAACAGAATTAAATGTGATAGACATTTCACTAAGGAAATTCCTTAGAGAATCCCCGAGTGCTCTCGGTTTGAAGAAGAGGAAGAATGTGAGATTGAGGAATGAAATTCCATTCCTCCATCAATTTAATGTTCTCTCTCTACATTTTTCTAGATTGGATCAAAGTTTTGTCTTTCATCCATAGAAACTTTTTATGTTTCCGCCTCAACAGAGAAGATAGTCATGACTATGGCTTCTTTATCAGTTCTGATGAAGAAAATGAAGATGAACTTTTTAGAACATGAATCTACATATTCTTGACAAATCTGGACAGAATTTAGGACATGAGCCATCTCGTGTCATGCATAAAAAGAAATAGACCAACCTATTTCTCCTGCATATTTATGAGAAATGAGAATAAACTCATTCTGTTCATGAAAAACAAAAATCATGGATTGAAATCCTCATGAATATATATAATTGAATAGAAAAATTCTATTCTTTGCAGGGAGATATGAAAATTATCTCTTTAATGGAATCCAATGTACTTAAACACATTGTATTCTTTCTTAGAACATTTTTCTTCTTTGAACACAAAAATATGTGTTCATATTGTACACCAAATTGTAAAAATGATGAAAATACTTCATTTTTATGTTGTGTATGGAATTCAATATGTGAATTTCCATATTTGATCAAGTTTCATAAAGAAACTTCATTATTTTGGCTAAAACAAAGCCCAAGGAGAGCCAAACTTGGCTCCCTGTGCACTACCGAGACCCCTCCTGATGGCCGGAACCCCATTCCTGAGCCATCGGGGCCCCTTCTGACGTCGAGAGGTCCCATTTTCATGCACAAACATACATGAAGCATGTTTGTTCTACATGAATGGTGGCCCCCACCTAGGGTGACCCCATTTTAATCTCTTTAACTATAGTTTGGCCCCCATATAGGGTAGTGCTCACACATATATGTCTAATTTGACATTAAAATACCCCAAGTGTAATTTTGAGCTTTAAAACAAAGCTTGTACATGTATTTAAAATCTTTTGTACAAAGTTGATGTAATTTACATTCAAACATGTATACAAATATGAATTTTATGAATAAAATACTATTCATTTTGTCTCTCTTATTTGCAAGTATCTGTATATCTATTAATTTGATGTGATTTAACTTAGGCTAATATGGTATCCTGTCTAAGCTTTGTTTAAGACTTTATGTTGTAATTAACGATATGTGCTTGCGTTATCGGTTGTCTCGAACCTCAGGACCTTATGGTTAGTTTTTAACAAACAAACTTGTTTTGTTTAAACTCTATCTGTTCTGAATGTCAACTTCATAAGAGGCCCTAAAATGAGTAAACAAAAATGGCGATTCCGATGGGGTGCATTTGACTTCTCTTTAGCCTTGCTAAATCACATCAATCTGTGCGTTTTGTCCCAGAATTTCTGGCCGACGGAATCTAATAGATACTGTATATACTTGTACTAATGAAAGGTCTTTCGAATTGGCTCCACAACTTGAAATAACAATGCATAATTTTATTTTTTTGAGCCCAGGGTCTGCCTAATGACCTGATCCACTCTATCTGAATCGCTTCTAATGCCAAAGTCGTTTTTTCTTTTGAGGATCATACTAATAACATTGAACAACATTCCATCATCGTTTGACCTGACCGCGGCAGCTAAGATTGCACGAACTATGTTCGTCATCACTGGGGCCAACCCTTAATTTGTCATGTCCCTTGTAGGACTTGCAGAATATGACCCAGAGACGTGCCCCTTTGGAACAATTAACGACTTTCCGGCGCTACAAGCCGGATAAGAGAAGAAGCTGCCGAAAAGGCAGAGGCTAGGCCGCCAGGCAAGCCAGCCCTCGGTGCCAACTCAGAGGTCCTCGGCATCAGCCCAAAGGCCATCAATGCTTGCTCACGTAAGTGAGGACAAGAGGACGGTCTTTAACCAGGCCCTTACTCCCTTACTGATATACTCTCATCTTCTAAGAGGGTCATCTGACAAGTTCGGGATGGAAAGGTGTCCCTCAACGACACCACCACTATCTACAGGGGCAACCGGTTGCGGTGCCAGTTCTATATGCCGGGACTAAAAGGAAGTCTGTGTTTGAAAGACTTTCTTTCTTTCAGGGGTCTCAGCAGAACCCTCATGAAAATGCCGACATCATTTTCAAAATGGGATGCTTTGCCGCTCCTTCCGACTAAAGGAAGAATGGAACTTCTCGCAATGCGAGAAGGACCGCTAAGAAGACCCACAAAGAAAACATGAATCTCACTCTTCAACACGGACATGTTTCTACGTTACCTGTCAAAATTCATTTGCACCGCTACAGAGACAACATCAACAATCTCGACGGAACGATTTCATCATTCGGTCGTTTTGGGGCCGTGGAAATACAAATAAGAGGACGTACATGGCCTACAAAGAAGCGAAGGCTCTTCAAAGAACCATCCCTCTCAGGGTCTTCTATTGTAAGAAGAGGCAAATCCTGAATAATCTGGTCAGTGAGGCACATGTAGTTGACCGTGAGGAGTGAAGAGCAACGCCAGATTATACTGATCATAATGCGACCCGGGTTCATTTCAAGCGAAGGAATTTGAGTCTGCGCCGGCTACTTCTGCTAGTCCGGTAAGAAATTCATCGGCTAGTCCAATGTCACATTCCCGACTCGGTCAGTAGTGCATACTTGCCGAATGGTGCACACCTGCCGGATGGTCGGTTCAAGTAATCCAAACGACTCGCAAGCTAGCCAGTGTGGAGGTCGGTCAGCCGGCACGAGAAGTCCAGATAATTACCCTTAAGCAGAGAAGTAAGTATGGAGCGTTTGAACACTCCTAATTTTCAAGAGATCCCTGCAGACAACATTCCTTCACCGGATCAAAATAATCATGCGCAAGGGGCTGATGGCGATAATATGGGTGAAAACGTTCCATTGAGGAGCATGGATTGTTAAATTGACGAAATGCAAAAATAGATGGCCAATCTAACGGCCATTATCCAGATCTTGTCCGCCAAGGTTCAGAGCCTCGCAGAAGCTCCTAGGCAAAACCCGCCAATTGAAAGAGCAGAACAAGTAGCGATACATCAAAACTCCGCAACCAGAGCACCTAGGAGGGAAGCGACTCCTCAAACAATACTTGTGATGAACAGAGAGGTTGTTCCACCTGTAAGGGAAATTAATTAGCCTCATGGGGTTGCAAGACCAGCCGAATAGCGGTAGTGGCAACTACGGCTGCAATAACTCCTAATGCGATGCCTTTATCTTCAGCAATATGGCCTTCATCTCTTGCTGATATGGATGTTGATGCTCGGAAGAAATTCATTGTAGAACAAATGACTCAGATGAATCATAAAACAATCGCACCAGTAGCAAGTCAGCCGTATCCAGATGAATATGATACAACAGATGAATATGATACAACGATGAATTCTATCCTCAAGGGTATGTGATACCCTCGTTTCATACATATAACAGGACAGGGAACCCTAAGCAGCATCTGGCTCACTTTAAAGTAGCTTGCGGTGATTCAATCAGGAATGACAAGCTCCTTTTAAGGGAATTTCCAAAGAGTTTACATGGCGACTGGTTTGCCGAGTTAGAACCAAGCTCAATACTCACTTTCAACCATCTCGCGGAGAAATTCAAGCACAAGTTTGGGGGCAATGTCACAGATAAGATAACACTTACTCAATTTACCTTGAGGAATCCTATGAAAGGAGAGTCATTACTTGAATTCATACAGAAATGGAGAACGACTAGCATTCGTTGTGAGTTGCAATCCCTGAAGAGCAGTCAGTCCAACCACTACTAGGTAAAATTCCTGGGAAGGTCAAGCTTTTTATGGATCAGTAAAGCATACCACGTTTGCTTAATTGATCAAATCATGACTTTGGTACATGTAGATCCTGAGTTTGAGGATTATTGGGTATCCTCGCAAGAGAAGGCGGAGAAAACCTACAAGTCTCGTAATAACCAAAAGGAAAAACAGGTTATGTCCCTGACGGTTGACGCTCTTGTAGATTCTTCGAATTCAAAATCGATAAACATCTTCTTGACAAGCTAAATCATCGGAAGATAACAGACCAAAGATTTCTCTTGAAGAAAGGATGAGTAGGAAATACTCATTTACAAAAGAGGCTACAAAACATATTTTCAATATTTCTTTAAAGAATGGATTGAAACTTCCTAAGGTTAAGAAACATGAAGATGCCAATAAGAAAGATAACCCGAGATATTGTCCTTATCGGGCATCCAATTAAAGACTGATTTGTCTTCAAGAACTGGGTAGAAGAGCACTACAAGTTAGGAAATATTATCCTAGCCGACAAATTTAAAGTTGATAACCCTATTGCACACAGTCATTGTGTAACTCTGTGTGGTAAAAATACAGTCCCTGTTGATGGTTTCTGAATCACAAGGAGATCTGTGGGAAACCGTCATCTCAAAGAAGACTCAAAAGTTTCAAAAGAGATGGGAATAGATGCTGGGATCCCTTAGAATAAGAAGGTGCCTATAAGAACTCAGACGAGTATGGCTTCGTCTAGCACGAATCACCAGAATAATAGAAGGTGCCTCAACTGGAGGAATACTTAAACATTCCCTCAATAACCCTGCCCGATTTCATCCCACTTAATTTCCTAAAAGAGGAAGGTGATAGAGATACGCCGCAAGAAAGGTTCTGGGAAGTCATCTAACCCGGAAGAAGCGGAACGACAGCGGCAACGCTTAATTATACTCGCTAATGCGTTGTTAAGAAGTGATGTGAGGACCAAGCTTATACAGATTTACACATGCTGTGAGACAACAGAGAGAGAATGAACCCCAAGAAGTCGACACGCTTCCAATAACCGAAGGAATCGAGGAAGCTTGTCAAGTACTTGATGAATCCTTAGAAATCGATGTTGTTTCAACTCCTGAAGATACTAAGGCTCTATGTGCAAGGTTACAAGGAGAGAGCAATACTTCTCGTTTGGATACAAATGAATATCCAGCCGAAAAGATAATTAAGACACTATTGTGTGCGAACGTCTCGAATCCTACCCCACCCGGTAATTAGGAAGGGCCAATCGATGAAAGTGGACAAGTGTGGGATCAAGTCGCTATTTACTCTGTCCCTTCATCTTCATCTTGGATTGAACCGGAGGCTCAAAGCCTTCAACGCCTAATGAAGTTAGTGAGCCCGATGAAAACCATTTCACCCAGTCGCAGGTTTTCATGAGAAATGTGACTGAAACTGTTGGCACTCTAGTCCGAGCATTTGAAAGCCATAATAATGTCTTTGAAAATGTGGACATGGTGTTCTCAGAGAAGTTTAAAGAATATATGAGGCTGCGAAGTGAAAGTGCTTCAATGCGTCAAGATATAGATTTGTTGCGCCAATAAGTTCACGAGTCTTAGATATTAACGGGGAACTTGCAGCGACAAATAAGCATATTAGAATGAAAGAGCTCAAGCGTCTGCTGCATGAGCTAATCGGCAGAGGACCTCAGGAATAAATGTTTCTCGACCTTCTCAAAATTCGAGACGAATAACTCATACCGATGTGATCTCTACTTAGATTCAAAACTTCCAATCACCGAGGAGACAAATCGGCAAGGCTTTCGAATCGATGTCTGATTAAGATTTGTATGCAGCCTTCCGTTTGCTCAGAAGCTTAAGCACAGAACTTCTATATCCAATGATGCCACAAAAGGCCGAACTAGCGGGATCTTCTAATTTTTGTATACTACACCAGCGAGCGGGGCATTCCTTGAGAAATTGCTTCACGTTCCGAGAAATGATACAAGATTCTTCTCAAAGCCAATTACCGTCAGTCCCCAATAACCGAAGAAGGCAAAAGGACTTCCTCAAGCTCTTCAGATCATGCTCATACCACCGTTGGATGAGCCATCAAAATCCCAGGATAGGAGAAGTTGAAAGTTCTCAACTGGAGCAGGGTATGCTTCCTACCCTATCACAGGAAGAGAACAATGATACAAATAGCGATGGCCATTAATCTGTTGAAGGGGTGTGAAATCATCCCCCGTCTGAGGATCCTTTGAGGACTCCACCTTGTTTGTCGTCGCAGAGGAATTCAATCGAGATAATGAATTTCCTATTTATGACCTCTGAGAGGCATAATGAAATGCATCTCATCGCTACACGGACGATCTCTGAGTAAAATAATGAAGTCAGAGACTTTTGTGTTGATATGTAGGAAACTCGTTCGATAATGACACAGTTCAATCGACAACTTGATCAACCGCAAATTCGATTTGATAATTTGTAACGACGAGTGATGGAATACCAACGTGAGTAGTCAAATGATAGGGTGTCAAGAAACCGGGCGAGGAGGATCCGAAATTTAGAAACCCCTATTGCTGGTCACAGCCGAAGAGCCAGATTACCTCAAAAATTCATCTTCTCCTTATCAGGGAGATGAATGAATCAAGCAATGGCGTTAATGTATGATGTGGATTTGTTTCAAACGTTCCACACCACGTGAAATATAGGTTTGGAACTCACTACTTCTGTATCTTTACTTGAAGAGGAGCTTTTGGAAGGTGCCAATTTCTGTGTGTTCCACCGAATGCAAGGGCACGCTCTAAGGAATTGTATAATATTCCGGTATCGAATGTTAGAGTTGGTTGAGAATCACTCATCGACCTCGTCTCTTCCACCTACACAAAGACAAAGAACTCAAGCAACAAACTTTTCTTATACTTGCAGAGTTATTCTTTGTGAGAATGAAGCACAAGATGGCGCACTCCAGTTTCCTAATGAAGATGAGGAAGGTGACGGGTTAAATTTGTAAACCAAGTGACCACTCGTTAGGGAACCATCATTCTTTAAAGCCTAATGAGCCTAAACGCAAAGCTAAAGAGGCTGCAAAGGACAAGATTATTAAGGTTGAAGTGGTTGCTCTCCCTACAACTTCAAAGGCAAAAAGCAAAGCATGTTATAATGTGCCGGTTCATCTTAAAAAGATACCAATATTAATGACTGTATATGAAGCATTGATGTTTTCTCCAGAGCTCAGGAACATGGTAATTGAAGCTCTGCGAAATCCCGAAGAGTACCAAGCATTCTTTGATGAAGTATCCATGAAAGAAGTTTGTTATGATGACCGAACAGTCGGAGTTGTGTTCACTGATGAAGATATGTTAGGAACCTCTGAACATAATCGACCTTTATTTATTACTGCGAGTTTCATTGACACCACCGTTAAGAGGGTACTTGTTGACCCAGGTGCATCAATAAATATAATCTCATTAAGAACTCTTCATACCTTGGCACTCGATGTACACCATATCACTTTTGAAAAAATCTTGATTCAAGGATTTGATCAAAATACGAGGAAAGCCTTGGGATCAGTCACTCTCGACTTTCAAGGGGGCCCGCTAAAATGCAGGGCGAAGTACCACATGATTAACACTGATACCACTTACAAGGTTTATGGAATAGTACTATCAACCTTACAACAGTGTCTTAAATACAAAGACAGTGACAGGGAATACCGGATTGATGGGGACCCTCACCCATTCATAGTCAATGAATTGCATATCGAAGAAGCTCGATCTTTCTTTGAAGGGTTCAATGCTGAATCAGCCTACCTGAGGCAGATGCATGTTTCAAAGAATGATGATTCTGATGATACAAACAGTCAATCTTCCGAACTCGAACAAGAGAGTAAAAAGGTCATGAGGGCAGGGTTCGATTCAGAGTCAACAGATGAAGATGAGGAACATTGGTGCAATTTCTCTCCGGAACTTGTCAACAGGTTGAGCGTCTTCAAATATTAGATGATGATGAAAACGATCCTTACCATGAAACAGAAGACTTTAGAACCAAGGGTTGAAGAGGGAGAATCGAGTTCGTCCCATTTTCACTCCTTATAAACATCAAAAGCCCTTGCAAGAATTGCATGTGGCTAATGTATTACATCTAGAAACCTTTTATGTTTACCCATCCTGGAGGCAAAAGGGAATCTTATTTTATAAATTTCAATCTAATGAATGTGTTGAGAGGAGGCTTTCCTGCTTTGAACAAGATGCTCAAGTAGAAGTTAGCCCCGACTGATATGTCACTCAAAATCCTGCAACTTTATAGGAATGCAGGGTTATCTTTAAGGCAATCCCCATAAGCCTTTCGCATCTTTGATGCTTTATGGTATCCACGACAAACCCAGGAATACGTAAAAGGCTCGAAACTTAAAGATACACGAGGGTTGGGATATTTCTCATATGCTTCCAAACGTCCTCATTTTAAATATCATAAACATGTTCATCATTGCCGCGTGATATCTGCACAGCAAGAACAAATAGAACAAGATATTGCAAACACTTCACAAGAAATTGTGGAATTTCAAGACTTGGATCTAACACAATTACCATCAGCCCTCCTGAATTTGAAGAGGGAGGACATGCTACTGTTGATTTAATAAAAGTAAACATGGTAACTGACAAAGATCCACGGCCTACCTTTATTAGTGTTCAACTTAATAAAGAAGTGCAATTTATAATGATAGAGTTTCTTAAAGCATATACCGATTGCTTTGCTTGAACTTATTTTGAAATGCCAGATTTAGATCCGGAGACCGCGTCCCACAAACTCGCAATCGGACCAAGCAAGAAGCCGGTGAAACAACTTCAGCGCAACATGAGGATTGAAGCTGAGAAAGCCGTTATAAAAGAGGTCAAGAAGTTGATAGACGCGGACTTCATCCGCGAAGAGCAATATCCTGATTCTCTTCAATAGCCAGTCAAGAAAAACAGAGATACTAGAGTCTGCATTGACTTCAGGGATGTCAATAAAGCTTGCCTCAAAGATGACTTCCCATCGCCAGCCATAGAGTTGCCGATTGATAATACCTCAACATATGAGATATTCTCGTTTATCGATTGCTATTTCGGCTATAACCAAATGAAGATGCATCCAGAGGGCGAGAAGCATACCGCCTTCAAGACTACGATGGGGATATACTGCTATAAAGTTATGCCTTTTGGCCTCAAGAATTCTGGAGCCACGTATCAGAAAGCGATGACTAGAATTTTTGATGAACTTTTACATGATGTTTGTGAATGTTATGCAGATCTCGTTGTAAAAAGTTCTAATAAAAGTGATCATTTAAAGCATTTATCTGTTGTTTTTGATCGCATTTGCAAATTTAAATTAAAAATGAATACTACTAAATGTGCTTTTGGCGTCTTCCGACAAGTTTTTGGGTTTCATTATCGGATACAGGGTTTAGAAATAGATTCGGCTAAGATAAAGTCAATTATGGATATGCCTCCCCTCGAACTCTTAAAGAGTTACGCTCTTTTCACTGGAAATTGGCTTACATCCGAAAATTCATTACTAATCTTTTGGGGGAAATGTAGGCCCTTCTCTAAATTAGTTAAAAAGATTGCACTATTTATCTGGGATAATGAGTGTCTGGAAGCTTTCGAAGAAATTAAAGCTTACCTTGTACATCCATCAGTTTTAGCTGCACCAATTTAGAGTCGTCCCTTTATCTTCTATACAGCGGCATTAGAGGGATCCTTAGACGTAATGCTTGCTCAGGCAAATGATGCCGGGCAGGAAAATTCGCTTTATTACCTAAGCATGATGCTTATGGGAGCTGAAGTAAATTACTTTCCTATTGAAAAACACTGCCTATCTTTAGTCTTTACCGCGATCAAGCTTTAGACAATAACTTATTATCAAATGAAATTCGGTTAATATAAAAAACCGATCCTATAAAATATTTAATGAGGTTACCAGTGTTGGTTGGACGACTTGCCAAATGGGTGTTAATATTACTCCAATTTGACATTAGATGTGCCTCAAAAAGCTATTAAAGGTCAAGCTATCGCTGGCTTTTTAGCTGCATACCCAGTACCTGATAAATCATCTCTGATATGTGAATTGCCACGGGAAGACATTCTTCTTATAGAAGAAGATGAACTATATTGGGAATTGTACTTTGACGGCGCGTCATCACTTGAGCCCGGAGTACAAGGTGGACTTCTTAAAATCAAAGCAAGACCTGGTCTGTTCATTACCTCCGTCGGGGGCATCATTAGACAAGCCTTCTTGATGACCGAACTTAAAACGAATAATGAGGCTGAATATGAAGTCTTTATTCTCGGTTTGGAGGTCGCCATCCAAATGAGGATATGAAATCTACATATTTATGGAGATTCTTAGCTAATAGTAAGACAAGTTCTAGGAACCTTCAAGATATACAAACTAACATTAATCAAGAGCTGCAAGCAAGCTAGAAGACTACTCTTGCAGATGCCTGTATTCAAGTTGGAAAATTTACCAACGTTGCAAAATGGGAAGACTAATGAGCTAGCAAAGCTAGCTACAGAATAGCCGTCGCCGACCTAAATGAAATTCGTATCATTGTGTAACACCTTAGCCCGATCGTGATTTTTTTCTTTTGAATGTATTGGGTTTTGTTATATTATTATTATTATTTTAAGTTGGAGTTTAATATTTTCTAGTTAAGATAGAACATATTATTATGGTTGTTTTAAGTTTGTTATAGTTATGGTTTTCCAAGTTTGTTAAATAAGTATATTATTAGTATTTATGCTTGCTTAGTATTTCATTAATATTTTAAATATCTATACATATAACATTTATTTGTCTAACAGTAGTTTCGTAACTAAATAGATAATATTAGTATAGTTGTTTTAACAAAAGATATTTAGTATTTAAAGTTGTTTAATAATTTATTAATATCTTATTTTAATTTGCATCTAATATATTTTCAAATACTAGATATGTAAACAAATATATTATGGTTATCTAAGTGAGTTAAGTATGTGATATTTAACTTATAAAGTTTTGTTTTGCCAAATCTAATAATATCTTATTTATATATTAGTACAATATTTTGTCTACCATGATATATTATTAATAATCTTTTAATTTTTAAATCCTATTTTAAATCTTTCAAATTAAACTATTAACGGTTATAAGAATTATTTTCCTAAACTTATATATATTTTCTAATATTCTCTCTCCAAATATATTTTATCTCTCCAAACAAATCTATACTTATTTTAATCATACACATTTAAACTAATCTATATACATCATATCTATTTAAAACCCTATATATATTTATATAAATATTTTCTATTATCCTATATAATAACAAACCCTATACCTATTTTAACTATATATATATCTTATACCAAACAACCTTTACAAACTCCTAAATAATTTAATCTCTTTAACAGTATTTGGATCTCTTCAAATATATTTCTCTCCCATCAATATTTTATTCTCCTACCTTATAACAACTTTATATATATTCATTATTATCATCTCTCCTCATATAAATCAACTCTCTCTCTTTCCCATCACGATATTTTCTTCTTCAAAATTAGTCGAGCCATCAAAACTTGGAGTTGCGCTCCGTGTTGTCGTGTTTATCCGTCTCCGAGGCAAGTACTCTTGTTTTTTTTAGCCAATGCAACATCGGCAAATATCGCAATAAATTCTTAGTCTATAATATTTGAATGAAAATTGTATTATTGTGCAATTTCACTAAAATACCATGTAATTATTATATACATGATGAAAACCTTAGTTTTATACTGCTCACATAAGTTTGCATGCTGCTCTCACACACACATTTATATATAGCTTATATTTAGACTTATTTGCATAGTTGATATAAATTTTAATTAGTAGACGTGAGTTATCATTTTATTAAGTTAAATAATCAATTCAGTTTTATTTTTGTTGAATCTTTGTTGAATATAATTTACATAATATAGTGCTTGGTGAATAGCAGTTCAGAATAATTAAATTATATATATATATATATATATATATATATATATATAAGATCAGATCATTGTAATAACAAGAAAATAAATATACAATATACAATACAATCAAGAAATTACTCAATGTTAATAATAGTATGAAACATAACACTTAAGTGCATTTATATAAGATAACTATATTGATTGTGTTTTAATACCTTTGGTATTAATTTTATATATTTAGTTTTGTGTTTTTATTAACAATCAAACCATATGCTATTAAATGAAACCTTATGTTCATCATGCATGAAATGAAAATCCTAGGATTTCTGGAACACCCATTAATCATATTAATCCTTTAAAACCATATTTTAGTTTATTATTTTTCCCAATAATAAATCCGGATATTAAATGGAGATGCTTGCAAATTCATGTAGATTCTTGTTTACATTATTGATGCTATCATATTATATCGACTGTATTTGACATGCTCCTTGAGACTATTATCATCGACCTGTTTGACATGACATGCCTGTTCACAATTACCGTTTCCTTACATTAAAACGATACCACTAATTAGAATGCTGAACATTCATGCCTTAGAAACAATTACTCGTGCTTACATGTTTACCATACGGTACTATCATCGTGACTTGTCCTGTTTTCCTGTCCAGTCGGCATTCTATATTGTGATTGAATTTATTACCATGTTAAGTATAGATATGAGGGGGTTGGGGGTAGTTTGAGTGTGCGGTCGTACAACAGGATCTCATGAGTCCCATGCCGGCAGCTCGTATCGGTCGCTTGTTACTACAGCTCGTACCGGGCTATATTGGTCGTATGTTACTATAGCTCGTACCGTGCTATATCGGTCGTTTGTTACTACAGCTCGTACCGGGCTATATCGGTCACATGCTATTACAGCTCGTACCGGGCTATATCGGTCGCTTATTATTACAGCTCGTAGCGGGCTATATCGGTCGCTTGTTCATTCCACAGTTGTGCCCATGTTTCCTTGCTCTTGGGGCCCTACCCTTGGGTTAGGAATACTCCTGCAGAGGTTGACGCACATTCGAACTCACGATAGAATAGATTACCTTTTAGTGACCAGTTAGGATGTGACTTGACCGACTTGAACTGTTTACATGTTTGTTTCATATTATTACTATATCCATATTTGTATAAACATATGCACACAGGCTTCATAACTCATATATTCATGCTATCACACCACACACATTTTTACGTTGAGTATCTGTTGGGATGTTTTGATATCCCTGAGACTTGCCATCTAAGGTTTAGAGATGGATTTTCAGGCCGAGCAGGATGAGAGCGATTGTCAGGAGTTTGCAGAAGACTAGCAATCCGTAGGTTTATTTATTTTAAGTTAGCATTTTAGCATGTGCGTCCTTGCGGGACATTAGGATTTATGCGTCTTTTCGGATTTTTGTACTGTTTCGGACCTATTGTATCATACCCTTATTTTTGTCTCTTTTTATCTTATGAGTCTATTGCTAGTATTTTTTGTGGTTTCGTTGCAGCATGATTATCAGTGTTATCTATTTTGTTTTGGACATTATCTTGATAGGTTTAGCTAGACAGTCTTTATATGATTATGGAAGGATCTTTCCTTACCGTAGGTAGCATGACTGGTCTTCATTACTCTCTGTATTTCCGTATTTTGGGAAACAAGGCGTGACACATTGTGGGAAACCACCTAAGTGTATGCCCGGTGCCTCTTGATGATGAAGAGCCTTTTGAGCAAGCTTTACACACTCAAGAAGGTGAAGAAACTACAAAGAAATCAGATTGGCGACAACCATTCCTAGAGTTCTTTTGTAACGATATATTACCTGATGACAAATCTTCTCGATTTGCTCTAAGGAAACAAGCATTACTATACGTGTACTTTGATGGTACACTATATCGTCGAACTTTTGATGAGCTTTTGTTATGATGCCTATCTCTGGATGAGGTGAAAAAAGTAATGGAAGAAATTCATTCAGGGGTTTGCGGGGCTATCAAGCTGGTCCTAAAATGAAAATTAAAATCAAAAGAATGGGTTATTATTAGCCAAACGTGACACAAGATTGCTTACAACATGCAAAGACGTGACATATGTGCCAAATACATGATAATTTCATTCATATGCATTCAGATCCACTACGTCCCATTGTGTCCTCTTGGCCATTTGAGATATGGGGAACACATATTGTTCGTCCAATTGAATCTTCATCGTCCAATAGATACAGGTTCATTTTAGCCGTTACTGATTATTTCTCTCGATAGTTCGAAGCCGCGAGTTTCAAAGAAATCACGGCTGAAACCATAATCAAGTTCTTTATGAACAATGTGCTTTATAGGTTCGGTATTCCGAGACGTATACCTATCGGATAACGGTCCGGCCTATAAAACCAGCAAAGTCATAAAGTTCGCCGCAGGTAATCAAATCGATTGACGATACTCTTTTACACATAATCATAAGGCTAATGGTTTATTATAGAGTTTTTCAATAAGACCCTGACCAAATTGCTTAAGAAAATAACTTTTAAAAATAGAAGGGATTGGAATGATAAACTCACAGAAGCATTGTGGGCATATAGAACCACATATAAGACTCCCACGGAGTCTATTCCATATCAATTGGTATTTGGAATAAAGGCGGCACTCCTTCTTGAAATTTAAATACCGTCTTTAAGGATTGCGATTCATGAAAGATTAACGACCGAAGAAAATGCAGTGTTGAAATTTGAAGAGCTTGAAGCTCTAGATACACGGTTTAAGGCTCAACAGAATCTAGAAGTCTATCGAGTAAGAACGATACGCTCCTATAATAAACTGGTTAGAGAAAGGTCTTTTTCTCAAGGCGCCGCCGCCAGAAGAATATGAATCATAAACCCGGAGGAAAGTTCGAGCCGAATTGGGTAGGCCCTTATATTATGGAAATTGTCTATCGGGGTGGCTCCTATCAACTCATTGATATTTATGGAAATAGACCGATGCCTCCTATTAATGGTAGACATCTAAATAAATATTAAGCTTAAAATCACGATTGATGACATTGCTGTTGTTTGAAGCAAAATGACGAGTATTTGCTACCGCACACCGGATCGAGCGCCTCAGCATTGCTGCTGTTCATCTTTTTCTTGGCATCCTGATTTGCCAATGCTTGAGCCAAGAAAATCTCAAGCATTACCAACGCCTTGATATTTAAAATCGAAACATATATATATATATATATATAGAGAGAGAGAGAGAGAGAGAGAATAATGGAGGTAAGATGTCATAGGAGGGAATTTCCTTCTATGGCATCGAAAAAATACACCATCCCTCATTTTTTCCGCCGATCGGCACCCACCATCTTCATCGTTATCATCTAAGATGTGGGTACACCAAATTTCATGTGATTCTACAACCTTTTCGCCGTTGATTTAGCAATGTAAAAAGTTATATTGTTGGTAAACCGTTAATTTTAAACCCACTAAATCAATGGTGAAAAAGTTGTAGAATCACATGAAATTTGGTGTACCCACATCTTAGATGATAACGATGAAGATGGTAAGTGCCAATCGTCGGAAAAAATAAGGGAGGGCGTATTTTTTTGACGTCATATGGGGAAATTCCTTTCTATGGCCTCTTTCCTTCATTAACCTCATAGATGAAAAGTTGGTGGAATCACATGAAATTTGGTGTAGGCACATCTTAGATGATAACGATAATAATGATGGATGCCGATCGTCGGAAAAAATGATGGATGTATTTTTTTGATGCCATAGAAGGAAATCCCCTCCCATGACCTCTTTCTTCCAATATTCTCATATATATATATGTCGAAGGATGGACAAACAACGACCTTTGGCTACTTTTGAATTTTAGATCTGACTTGTGATGAATTGAGCGCGCTCTAGAGAGGTGACACTTTTCGATTTATCGCCAGTCGCCATGGATACATTTACAAAATGAGCAAGACCTAAGATAAGACTGATCCCAATAGGAAACTCACAAAAAAGTAATATCTCACAGGCTCCACGGTAAAATATCCGCATTGCATAAATACCGAGATGACGCTGAGATTGATCCCAAAAGGAAACTCACTTAAAGCTTTACCTCAGTGGTCCCGCAATGCTATCTATCCTACGGATGCACCTAAACGGCAGCACCTAGATATATGAGATTTATCCTAAAGGATACCCATCAAAAAATTATTATAAGGTCCCGTAGCTACATAAACATGTCGCGGATAAGTCCTGAAATGATATTAACGTCCGAAATGACTGAAAACTAACGTCCGTGTTTGAAATGATTTTAAACTAATACATATGAAATTACGTCCTATGAGGACTTAAAGTTAAAAGCCATGTTCTAAGGGACATCAAATGATTGTAAACTAATATCAATGTCCGAAATAACTCTAAATTAGAGCTTCTCAAACTTATGTCCATAACTCAAATACGAGAATGCGACAACATCGTGTATACAACGCGATAAATTGTATACACTCCTTGTCGGGGGACATTCGTTGGCACAAAAAATAATGCAAAATGCTTTAATATCATATATCCAACTCATATATTCATGTTGTGTATATGGTATAGAGGGAAGAACATTTGTTGGAGTTAAAAAATTCAACTCCCAATAACTTTGAATACTTATATAAGTATTCAATTAAAGAACAAGGCCAATGATCAAGAATTGATCAATTAAGACCCAAATTGATGTAAACATCATAAACAAGCTAAAAGCTTGTTTAAATAGCCCGGGACCCATACATTGGGGATCTCTTTTCAAAACACAAAAAATATGTTTTTGAGGGGTCCCGAGCCATCAGAACCCCTTCTCGCTATTGGGAGGTACAATTTAGGGATTCCCGAGCCTATTGAAAAATGGCATCGGGACCCCTAAAAATAGGCTGTTTAGTCTATTTTTAAGGATGAGTGGGGCGTTATTTCACCCCCACTCGCCCTAAAAACATGGGGGAGTGGTGTTTAACCACTTCCACTCTTAGAGAAATATACATACTTCTCATTCAACAGAATTGAAGGAGATAAACATTTCGTTAAGGAAATTCCTGAAAGAATTCCAGAGTGCGCTTTGTTTGAAGAAGATGAGAATGAAGAAGGTGAGAAATTGAGGAATGGAATTCCATTCCTCCATCAATTTAATGTTCACTCTCTACATCCTTTTATCAGATTACATCCTTATATCAGATTGGATCAAAGATCTATCTTTGATCCATAAAAACTTTTTAAGTTTCGGCCTCAACAGAAAAGATAGTCATGAGTCTCATGACCATAGTTTCTTCATCTGTTCTAATGAAAAAGATGAAGATGAAGGACTTTTTAGAACATGAATCTACATGTTCTTGACAAATTTGGACAGAATTTAGGACATGAGCCATCTCATGTTTTATATAAAGAGAAATAGGTCAACCTATTTCTCCTGCATATTTATGAGAAATGAGAATAAAAAAATGAGAATAAACTCATTTCTGTTCATGAAAAACAGAAATTATGGATTGAAATCCCTATGAATTTCTAATGAATATATATAAATTAATAGAAAAATTCTATAATTTTCATGGAGATATGAAAATTATCTCCTTAATGGAATCCAATGTACTTAAACACACTGTATTCTTTCTTAGAACACGTTTTCTTCATGTTCTGTCTTGAACACAAAAATATGTGCTCATATTGCACACTAAATTGTAAAAACGATGAAAATACATCATTTATATATTGTGCATGAAATTCAATATATGAATTTCCATATTTGATGAAGTTTCATAAAGAAACTTCATTATTTTAGCTAAAACAAGCGAAGGAGAGCCAAACTTGGCTTTATGTGCTTTATCGGGACCCCCATGGTCCAGACCCTTTTTCCGAGCCGTCGGGACCACCTCACGACGTCGGGAGGTCCTATTTTCATGCACAAACATACGTGAAGCATGTTTGTTCTATACAAATGGTGGCCCCTACCTAGGCTGACCCTATTTTAATCACTTTAACTATAGCGTGGCCCCCTATATAGGGTAGTGCCCACAAATATGTCTAATTTGACATTAAAATAGCCCAAGTGTAATTTTGAGCTTTAAAACAAAGCTTGTACATGTATTTAAAATCTTGTGCAAAATTGATGTAATTTACATTCAAACATGTATACAAATATGAGTTTTATGAATAAAATACTATTCATTTTGCCTCTCTCTTATTTGCAAGTATCTGTATATTTATTAATTTAATGTGATTTAATTTAGGCTAATATGGTATCCTGTCTAAGCTTTGTTTAAGACTGTATGTTATAATTAACGATATTTGCTTGCGCTATCAGTTATCTGAGGATTTTATGGTTAATCTTTAATAAACAAACTTGTTTTGTTTAAGCTCTATCCGTTCTGAATGTCAACTTCATAAGAGGCACTATAGAGGGTAAACACTAACCAATCCGTATTTAGTTATCCAAACCTTTAAGTTGGTCCAACGAAGATCTGCATCCTACATTCGCCGTTAGCGCAGTACTTGAGACACACTTTACCATTACATGACGCTCCACTTAATATCCATTCATATGCATATGTTTCAAATCATCTCGCATCATTATAATACTGATCTTTTAAGACAGTTTAATCGTAGAACTGTTCACATAGTTGCCATAAAAGTTTGGGAAAAGACTTATGGTGATATTGTTGCTTGTATTTATAACTATTTCAATGACTATGGTTGGGTCATGAATAAAAGCTTAAAAATTATTGCGAAAATCAGTGCAGTCAATATGTAAGGTGAGGTGCAAAGAGTGTAATTGACCGAGGTGCAAGGCATGCGCTTGAGGCATGTGTCTGAGTGTGTGAGGCACAAAATTTTTATAATGTTTAAAATATATCTTATAGACACATTTTACATGTAATTAACATTTAACAATTATAATAAATAATATATGGCTATATGCAAATTCTATATGAAGAGACATCGAAAGAGGCCAACTTGAAATCCGCTTGTATTTCAAATTAGCCCGCATCTCAAATCACCCATTATAATACTGTTCTCTTGAAATAGTTTAATCGTAAAAGCGTTAACATAGTTGCTATAAAAGTTTGGGAAAAGGCTTATTGTGGCATTGCTGCATGTTTCTTATAGCTGTTTCAATGACAATGGTTGGGTTTTGAACAAAAACTTAAAACTTACTGCGCTAATAAGTGCAGTCAATATGCAAGGTGATGTGCAAAGAGTGTAATGGATCGAGGTGCAATGCATGAGCTGGAGACGTGCCCCCGAGTACGTGAGGCACAAATTTTTTATAATATTTAAAATATATCTTACACATAATTTACATCTAATAATTATAATAAATAATACATGCAAATTTTATATAGAGAGACATAAAGATGCTAACTTGAAACACGTTTATCACAACATACAACAAATTATGATTTGTTTAGGTAAAAACTAAGCCTTAGAGAAGATCTGTCACAACCGAAAAACCATGAGAAGTTTTTCACAAATTAAGAGTAGAAACGGACAAGAAGCCAAATCTTTAGCCACTAGAAAAGAAGAGGAGGAATCTCTAACTCAAAGACGAAAGAAAACATATATAGGTTTTATTTCATGGACAAATTCAATTGCCGTTGCCAGAGAGGAGAGAAGAGCAGAGGGCGAAAACTTCAACTCAAAAACGAGAATGAGTCATGGGCTCTAGAAAAAATCATAGATGTTATCATTTTTTCGGTCTTTGGATTGTATTTTTCTCTAAATTTATTGGTTTCAGTTATTTGGTTTGGTTTTAATGAAAAACAAAAAATCCACACCCATTGACTCGATTTAAATTATCTTTGAGCAAGGCGTGGCTTACATGTGCTTTGTGCCTTGCTTGAGGTGCACACCTCTTGAGTGCCTAAGCATGTATTCGGGCCATGCGTTGTGACTTGAGAGAACCAAAGCTTATCATAGCGTCTGCTTGCGTTTGAGGAGTAAGCCCTGGGCATCTTTGATAGCACTGGAAAAATCACAATTTTTAATTAATTTTCATATATGACTGAAAATTTAGCTTATATTTCTTTTGTAAATTTATTTCTTTTATGTTTTAGCATAGCTACTAGTAGTAGCCCAAGCATAGATATAATTGCTTGAGGGTTGGTTAATTTCATTTCTATATCTATCAGCTTTATCCAATTATGTTTGCAGTTTTGAATATGAAGGAGGCATTTTTGTTTTTCTATTTTGATAATTTTATGGGAATTTTTAGTAAAAGCTATTCAAGCAAATATATCAATGATTACATTGAATCGAAAGACTCAGAAAAATTGTTAATGCGATTAAAGAATGAGGTTCAAAGAATTTAAACTATTGATTTAATTGTTCATCAATAATTAAGTATCTTTATAGATATAGAAGATCAAATATTAATTGAATTCATATTTTGGTCCAGAACATGATTCAAAACTCCGTCGATCGCGATCCATCTTAGATGGATTAGATCTAATGTCAAGAGTAGCGAGATGAAACACTTGTATTACACGCAGGATCATCAATTTTCGTTGAACATCGGTGATACCTCACGTGGATCATTGTGGATTGGCTGATCCAGGCCGATCCCGGCTATCCAAGGAAACATAATAAATTATAAAGCATTGAGACAAACATATCAGTTAAAATGGAGGATTTTTTTTTGTAGATACGAGGACTTGTGAGAAGAGTCTAATGGCATATCTGCAATGAATTTTCAATTGATCGACTATGGCGGCTCTTTAGCGATTGGCAGCGGAAGCTCCCAAGTGATCTGTCGTGGAGTTAATGCAACAAAAGAAGAGATAAGAATTTTAGTGTTAATTGTAGAGACATTTATATATGGGTTTGGGTTTTAATTTGAGTTGGGTTTAAATTTATTTGGGTGGGGTTTAGGTTTAAGTTGTTCTTAAATGTATTTATGTATCTTTATAGATATAGAAGATCAAATATTAATCGAATTCATATTTTGGTTCAGAACATGATTCAAAACTCCGTCGATCGCGATCCATCTTAGATGGATTAGATCTAATGTCAAGAGTAGCGAGATAAAACACCTGTATTACACGCAGGATCATCAATTTTCGTTGATTTAATTGTTCTTAAATGTATTTATGTATCTTTATAGATATAGAAGATCAAATATTAATTGAATTCATATTTTGGTCCAGAACATGATTCAAAACTCCGTCGATCGCGATCCATCTTAGATGGATAAGATCTAATGTCAAGAGTAGCGAGATGAAACACCTGTATTACACGCAGGATCATCAATTTTCGTTGACGATCGGTGATACCTCACGTGGATCATTGTGGATTGGCTGATCCAGGCCGATCCCGGCTATCCAAGGAAACATAATAAATTATATAGCATTGAGACAAACATATCAGTTAAAATGGAGGATTTTTTTTTGTAGATATGAGGACTTGTGAGAAGAGTCTAATGGCATATCTGCAATGAATCTTCAATTGATCGACTGTGGCGGCTCTTTAGCGATCGGCCGCGGAAGCTCCTAAGTGATCTGTCATGGAGTTAATGCAACAAATGAAGAGATAAGAATTTTAGTGTTAATTGTAGAGACATTTATGTATGGGTTTGGGTTTTAATTTGCGTTGGGTTTGGGTTTAAATTTATTTGGGTGTGGTTTAGGTTTAAGTTGACTTGGGTTTTAGTTTATATTGACTAAAGTCTGGGTTTAAGTTGATTTTGGGGCTTGGTTTGGGTTCGAATTTGATTGATTTAGGTTTTGGTTTACTTATATTTGGTTTGGATTTACTAGGTTTTCTTAGATTTGGGTTTGGGTTTTTATTGATTTGGATTTGGGTTGTTAAATTTTCGACAGGATTTGATTATATTCTTAAGTTTTTTTAAAAATAGGAATTGGTTTTATTTTATTGGTCACTATATATTATAGTTTTAAGTTTCTTATCTGGACATAAAAAATGTCCTCATTTGTATTTTTAGGCAGTTTTTTAGATCACAAAATTTTCTGGCTAAAATTCACAATTTTTCTCATTTTTACTATTGTAGTTTAATATTTTTCTTTGTTGTAAATCGACATTTTAGTATTTTTTGTTTTTATATCATATTTTATTATGTTATTGTAAACTATAAAGGCATGTGGTATCGGTTTTCCAAATATTATTCTTACATATCCATTATAAAGTTCCATTGTAAAAGCATATTGTCACATATCCAACGAAATTGGATATTTTACAAAATTAGTTCTGTTATTATCATCCAAAACATAGCACTCATACATTAACTTTCAAAATAACTTAGGGAGTATACAAATTACATTGGGAGTGAAAATAAAGACGGGAGACAAATTGAGTTACAATCCAATTTTTTTAGGAGTGTTGTAGATTGAACTACAAGACATTATAATTTGATAATCCGTTATGCTATGCTGTTACCAGGAAGTACACTATGGTGTCTTTTAACAGGAGGTAAGGATTTATAAGAGCAATGCCGAATTGCTAAGAAAGCTTTTATATTTACACTTATATTCAATAAAAGTTCAATTGCTTTATTATTTTGTAAGAATATATTTTTTTTGGGTGAAATGAGCGTGTCAGGGCAAGCCTTTGTCCTGTCCATAGTTTACCCTGCCATGAATTTGGCAGTAATTGAAAGAGAATTGATGTTAGATGGACAATCAGTCATAAATTTTTTTGGTGATGAAGTGCATGCTTATCACCGTTAAGTTTACTTATCCATTATTACTTGAGGCGCGGTGTCATATAGGTGGGTCCATATATCGTAATTAACTCTAGGTATTCATTATATGGTTAAATTACTCAACAAACTAGTTTAAAGTAACCAATATGTAGAAACAGAATATCATACATATTAATTTCAAATTGCAAATGTTTGACTGTGTTTTATGATCTAAATGTTATAGTGGGCTAAGTGTTGACATATCATGTTACAAAACATGTTTGCTGGTCCACTACTGCCACAGTGCCGCTTATGCATGTCTTTTAAGATCAGAGAAGTAACTAACCAAGTCTCTCTATATACGTAAACTAATTACAACTTTACTGTCGAAATCTAATGTAACGCTCCTGTCTCTGTCTTTCGGTTAGTTTGCAGCTGTTTGCTGTAAGTCTTGTTTCAGAGACTACTGCGGCTACATATTTAATTGATCGAGGGATGGAACTTTGGACATTTTTTCGTACAATATTTCTGTACTGCTACACTCTGAACTGTACATGTGTTTTATTGTTCAAATTTTAATGAATCAATCTCTTTACAGGCAAGATGCTGCTCCTTTATATTGTTAAACAACTCTTCAATCACATCTGGGATGTAAGCAAGGATGTTCCGGTCTTCCTGTCAGAATACAGCAGCATCCTTCGGCTCCTTCTTGCAGTTAAAGAGTACCGTTATCAAATGAGGAAACGAGTTTATTGCAGTAAGTTTCTTTCTATTCTGCACCTATGTAACTATATTTATGTATATATTTATGCTCTATGTACCTAATACTAATGCACTTATTTAATTAGAGAAGATCTAGTAGTTCTATACATGAAGAAGGTGGTAATGGCCATTAATAAAAAAGCAACCGCGCAATTCAGCTCCAAAGAGGAACTTTTCCGCTGTATCCTAACGTTCCACGTTCTTTTGGAAAACCCACCTGGTGATTTTCCAGCTAATATCAGGGATGATATTACTGCAGGGTTTGTAGAGATATTCTCAGATATAAGGTATGACGAGTTGGATGGTTGTGATCTTTACGGGATTTGTTTTCGTAGGTTGTCACAAGACTCAGATACATATATAAGATCATTTACTTCTTTATTATCGAGGATACATAATTTTTTTTATTGTTAGTTCCTGCCTCCGTTGATATCGTATACGATTTATGCTGATGAGCGGTTAGGTCACATAATTTGTCTAATCTTTCTTATGTGGAACACTGTCAGGGATGAGGGAAAGATTTCACGCAAGCTTATGGAATGCATCAATACATATTTAATTCAAGATGGTCCAAACCTGGGATCCCAAGCATTAGAAATCCATTCTTCTGTACAAGAATTTATTTTTCGGTATTGGCCGACTACTCATGATCGAGCGTTAAAGGTTTTTCACCGGACTAAATCTCTTGACCCTTCTTTTCTCCTTTGAAATAGGAATTTCACCTGGTTTTCCTCTTTTGCAGAATTCTTTCATTGTTTATACAAGAGTACAACTAAAGCTTAGCAGAAGTTTTCCAGAAGGCAGTCCACTAATTGAACAGCTCTTTGATGTTGTTGCCAAGGAACTGGACCAGAGCAGTGTAGCTTGCACCGGCACCCTTTGGTGAGCGCTTGTTTTGTAATTACAAAACCTTTCTCTATAATGTTTACTAGCTTATAGTGGAATTGTATACAGGAGTGATACATCACGGGATGAGAAGGTTGGGTTGTTGGGCATCAACCAACAAGGCTTGATGGAACTCGCGGCTGCAGTTTTTTATCGGGTTTGAGTTTCAAATACACATTACTCAAATATACATTACCCCTTGTTAGGATAATGTTACTAGTTAATCTTTTGATTAGCTTGTTGATAGGAAGAAATCTGTTAACAATTCAGGCCTGCACAATCAAGACAAAGATATCACTACAGGAGAAACGATTGAAGATGGAGAGTGCAACTGTCCGTGTAAAAGATGGGCTTACGAAGGGGTCATGGTTATGGTGAGGATTAACACAATGAAAAGTTTACCCGGCATCATCTTTAGTCACACCATGTTTTTCTTGAATTAATTTATATGTCATCAAGTACCATAGTTATTGTACTTTATACATTTTCTACAGTACAGTCTTTTTGTTGATTTAAATTTACTATTCATGGGAACCTTTTATATAAACGAATGCCGTAAATAACATTGATAGGCTAGCAGAAATAGATATAGCTGTAATCTCTTGTTACTCATATCAGCAAAATTATCTACCCATAATACTTTTGAATTTACAAATTGTCACGCCCCGCTTCTCAAAATACGTAAATACGACACGTGACAGAGCCAACCATGCTATCTGTGTCTAGGAATAATCCTTCCACAATCACATTACGACTGTCAATCGGATATCAAGAACAGTAAGATATATAATCTCGCTAACACATATCCATATGTCACAGTAAATAAAATCAAGAATGCATATAGTGGAAACGAATCAAGATCCAATAAACAATAGTATCTGAATCACGTCCCATATGGGCTCACATCAATAAAAATGAAACTGCTGAAATAAATAAAAACTAAGCATTTTTAAACTAAACGTCTAGCTCCTCATTGCTCGGCTTGATTGGTAAAGTACTCTTGATGTGCCTGCGATAAAGGTAGAGGAACCGGGCTATGCAAAACCCAGACGTCAGTGCGTCATAAGTATCAAAATAATAGTGATAACCGGGATATGATGCTATGATTAAACATGAATATAAATAATAAACATAGATATAAATAGTGAGCTATATGTATGTGATGTGTATCTTAAAGTCTGTTCTTCTAGGTTATCTATTCTAGAAGTCTTTGAAATCAAATAATGTAATTCTAATCGTAATTCAACAGTATATATCCCGTTCAAACCCCCACTGGACCACGACACAATGATTTATTCCGTAACGTCCGGAATCACGACAAACAATGATTTATTCCGCAACGTCCGGTATCACGGCAAACAATAATTTATTCTGTAACGTCCGGAATCACGGCAAACAATAATTTATTCTGTAACGTCCGGAATCATGGTAAACAATAATAATGATTATTCCGTAACGTCCGAAATCACGACAAACAATAATAATATCCTCTTGAGTTACGTTCGGTTATATTTTTTATTTCCCCTTTCCCCCCAAGGTTCTGTGTTCAAGTCAGGTATTAACGATATAAATCTAATGCCAACACAGGGTCAAGCAGGTACAGGTCTTGTCTATACAGACAACAAGTCACGTCCGTCAAGACAACAATCAGGATTATTGGTATTAGCAATAAGATTCAAGCAACAAGTCTGGTAGTGTGTCGTAAACATGCCATGTACTGTTTATTAACCAAAATAGATACCAATGTAAAACTGTAATCAATATTGATACACAACTAATGCCCGGATGCATATGTATCTATCTTTGTTGGGGTCAAAAGTTTCACCCCGATCGACCAAGTCAAAACCAAGATCAACCCCAAGTCAAGTGGGTCCGAGCCCAAGCTAAGTGGGCCAAATCCCAAGTCAAGACCAAGCATGGAAGTGGCCGGCCCCATACCAAAAAAGATGCAATAAATTAGTCTAAATGTAATTTTTAGAAATAAATGTATGTAAAATGGGCAGAAAACCAAAATTTTGTAAACCCCGTAGCTTATTTGCAAAAAGAAATAAGCACATAAGGTATGGGGTGACACAAGTGCCATTTGGCAAAGCCCAAGAGGTTATATGTAAAGTGTGTAGCCTATAAAGGCAACATGATGAAAATCTTTTGGGAGTTTACCTCCGAAAAAAAAAGTCTTTCTTTTTAGGAGTTTAATTCCAAAAGTCAATTGATAGTACAACTCCCAGTGCAGAGGCTAAACCCCTTTGTCATTTTTTAGGAGTTTAACTCCAAAAGTCAATTGGGAGTACAACTCCTAGTACAGGGGGCCAAGCCCCTTTTCCTGCGGGCGCCCCACGGGCGTGAGGTGCCCAGCGCCCACGCGTCCTTTGGATGCTATTTCCCTTTTTTATATATACACATTCCACAACACTGTCCCCGTTAGAAAAAATTTCTAACGGGGCGCGTCCTTACACCCCGCAAGGCCTTTGACCCCGGCCTCTATCCGCGTAGCAAAACCCCCGTAAACTTTGCGAGGCCCCCGATATACCTAAGATCTTTCAAAACACAGCACATTGCACATTGAGTTCGCATGACCAGTTTGACCCGTCAATCGGAGGTTTCTTTGCTCTAAAGGTGGGATAATTAACGATAGCTTAGTCCGCGGCCGCCGGAGTTTCGGATCCCCACAATCAATAAACCCTAGCCTACCTTAGGCAGGGGGAATCTGTAGTACGCCTGACAAGCGACACGTATTTCCATCTCAATGGGGTGATGAAAAACACCCTACATACTCTGGTATGTCCGGTGGGACCTTTCTCTCATCCCATATCTCGGGTCAAGTGTTCATACGAACTCATTTAACATATATGTCGATGTTTGTACTGAAATAATGTTTTTTCGTGCAACAATCCACTTTCAACGACAATGTTTTTTAAGATGGATTCAGCTTCCAACGCGACCCCGATCCCGTACGTGGTCAAGATCAATGCTTACGTGGCCCTCCCCGCAAGCTTTAGTCGGCAGTGGGAGGAATTGCCCCGTCAATTCGGTTCCGTTATCATCTATCCTGCTGGAAGCTCTCATCTGGCAGAAATCCCGGCAAACCAGGTGGCCAAGCCGGTCTCAAGGGGCAAGAGGTCAAACGTTGTGATCGTCAGGGCACCACAACCTAAACATAAGACGGTATCCGAACGACTCTCTGGTGCTCTAGCTGGGGCAAGACTTCCGGTACAAAGGGCAACATGAAACGTTGCGGACGAGCTCGAGCAACGACTCCAATAAGTGCACAATCAGGCGTATCTCCAAAGCCCTCAATCGTCCGGTCTACGGCGGCTTCCCGAAGAGCCGTAGCCAGCCAAGTGCTCAAAACAGAAAGGTTGAGACAGAAGCGGCTCAGGTATCGAGCCAACAAGTGGGCCAGGACTCCGGCCAAATGGAATCTTGTTAGGTTCCAAGAGCAGGGTCATCCCGTGACGACGGCTGAGTCGGCCGTAAATGTCAGCAATTCCTTCAAACCTCTGAAGTGGGTTCAGAAAAACGCTATGACCGTCAGAATCAGGAAGACAACTGTCCGAATGATACTACAAAGAGACGTATCTTGGCCCCAATAGAAGAAGCATGACACCGTCTCTTCAAGAGTCCATCAGGCGCTCTGTGCCGCGTGAAAACAGCGGGGTAAAGCCAAAAAGGAAGCGCTGACACCATTTACGAACCCGGTTAGGCCAGTCGCTTTCAGTCGATTGCCCGTTACCGAAAAAGAAGGTCCATGACATTAGTTCGCAAAATCAGCTGCCAATAATGAAAAGACGGCTGGATATGTTATCCATACGGTCTATATGTCGGGCGCGCGTCCCAACGACAACTTACGCAGCAAAAACAAGAATGGGGCCACCAAATCCCAAGCCCAATCTGACTTGTATGTGGTTGCCGTTTTCCAAGATCAGCCGCCTCCGCTGGACGATGAAAACCCTCTCGATGAGGCTGATAGGCAGAAGGACCCCTCAGTCCATGTGGAGTCAAGCTCGGACAGCAAGAAAAGCCGACTTTCCGCCCCAGGACTTCAGAGCAAGAGCTGCTTCAAGAGTTTCGAAAACAGCTCAGGAGCAAAGATAAAGAGATGACCAAGCTCTATTTGAAAATTGACGACCTAACGTTATGATGCAGCTCACGGCTCAAATTGTTCGGGCACCTTCCAATCAAGCATAAGCCTTTACTCATGAGTCTGGTGATAACAACCCGAAGCAACCGATGCCCGTCCTTTTGGGTCCAAGATTGGGCGAGCCCACGAAAGCCGGCCACATTCTGCTTCTGGGGATGGCTTGACCCCAGATAGTACCATCCTGCTAACACAAGATCGGATAATGGATTTGGTCACGAGCAAGGTTAAAACATTGGTGGTCGAAACCGAAGTTCAGAAAGAAATTGGCAGTAGTGGACGGCCATATCCTGCACAGTACGATCTGATCGAGTTCCCGAGCGGCTACGTCATTCCCAAGTTCGGAAGATTTGACGGGATGAGAAACGCAAATCAGCACGTCGCCCACTTTAAAGCGTCGTGCATAAATACAAGGGGCAATGATGCGCTCCTTCTTCGTCACTTTGTCAATAGTCTGACCGGTGTTGCTTTCGACTGGTACACGAGCATACCAGACGGGTCTGTCATTATTTTTGCCCAAATGGAGTCTGTTTCGGCAAAGGTTCATGAGTGTCAATGACAAAATCTCCGTTACTGACCTTGTGAGAACCAAGCCGGGAAACAATGAAAGTAACACGGACTTTATTGCCCGATAGCGCAACCTCACTGTCAAGTGCGAACGCCGCTAGAGCAGGATCAGTCCGTCAGTCTCCTCATTGGGAACTTCAGCAATTGGATGGTCCCATTCTTGTGTACAGCAGGCTTTAAGACGTTTCAGGAGCTAGCTAAGAAAGTCCAAATGTTGGAACGCTCGAAGCAAGAATCTATCCCGGACTCTCAGAGAGATAAGACTTGAAAGAGCAAGAGAGACAACAACCATAGAAGCGGGAATTCCAGTAATACCAATGTCTTCAATGCGTCTGACAATGAAGACAAGCGAAAGGCAGGCGAGTCCAAAACCAACCGGTCTCGAAAGCCAGTGCTGGGAGGAGAAGGGCCTTTCCCAGAGGAGAAAAAGAATAAGGTTTATTCTTTAGAAGGGATAAGGTCCGCAAGATATTCAAAGATGTCTTGAACAACGGTCTACAATTGCCAGAATCGAAAATACCTCCCGAAACAAAAATGACCGACAATCCTCTATATTGCCCGTACCACCGATTAGTGAGCCACGCGATCGAGAATTGCTATATTTTCAAAGACTAGGTCGAGTTGCAGCACAAGGCCGGGGAGATCGAGTTGTCCAAGAGTGTGTAGGTGAAAAATCAAGCTGCAATCACCAACTTCATACAGACACAAGCTGAAGCCTTCTGAGAGCAGACAGCTGAACCCGCTATTCTGAGGAATGAAACTGACTCGCTGCAGTCTCCATGGGGCATGCACATGTCTAAAAAGATGAAGATGCTAAACTTCAGAAAAAGCTCAGAACGGAATGGGAAGGGCAGAAGGAGCTCATCGTTCGAGCTACCAATTTGGCTCAATCAGGCTTAAAATCCAAAAAGCTCAAGAAGAAAAGTGCAGCTCGACATGAAAAAGAGTCTGCAGGGTGATCGACCATTCAAAAATATATCGATTCTTTCGAAAACTATGAACAAAAGGAAAGAACTTTAATTCAATTGAAAGAGTTCTTTCCCGTAGAAGCGGCTGAGATTTTGGAGGAGCTAGAAGAAGACTCCGATGATGAGATCCCTATAGTGACCTGCTACGTCGTCCACCTTGATAGCGACTCTGAGAAAGATCTGTTTTCCCGAGGACGAGAAGTTCGCCATGAACACCAACCAAATCCAGCTCAGAAGCGGCAAGGCTCTACCGCCAAATCAAGGCAACGCCCTAAAAAGGAAGGAAAAACAAGTCGCTAATGAAGAAGATGGCGGAGAGCTGGCACATGAAAATTCGAGTCCTTCCTCTGTGGACTATAGTGTCTTGGCTCATCTCCGAAAGCTTCCGTCTCTCCTGAGCATCTATGATGCCTTGGTCCTATCTAAGGAGCTTAGAGATGTTCTCATCCACGCTCTATAAAATCCCGAGCGGTACCAGGCTCGCTTTGCGAAAATTGATATGAAAGAAGCCCAGTACACTCTACATACAGTCGCGGTCACATTTAAAGATGAAGACCAGTTACTAGGAACAACTGAGCACAACCGAACGCTTTACGTGACAGGTACAGCGACGGAGACCGGATTAATCGCATATTAATTGATCCAGGGTCCAGTGAACATCATGAACTTGCGGACTGTGAAGAGTTTGTCAATGGACGTCCGACACCTGTCAAGGGAAAGGATTGTCATTTAAGACTTCAATCAAAATTCCCAGCAAGTTATGGGATCTATAGCTCTGCCGATCAGGTTCGGGGACCTACAAACTGAAGTCAAGATATACGTAATTGATGCCAACATGTCCTATAAGATTCTTCTGGGAAGACGTGGCTTCACGATTACGGCATCGTTCCGTCAACTCCATTAGTGCATGAAGTATACCAAAAATGGAGAAGAAAGACGCATTGACGGGGACATCCAGCCGTTCGGTGTGCATGAAGTCTGATATGACGATTCTCGGTACTTTGTAAACCTCCAAAGCGTTGAGCCACAGCTGACCAAAGACAGAATGGCCTTAAAACTCAAAAGCAAATCTGAGCCGGCTGTCACTTTCAAAAGCAAAAACCCCCAAGTGCGTCTGTGTTTCGGCAGTGACATTGATGAATCCGACGCTGAAAGTCCATCCTTCCGTAAAACTTGTCCTCATTTCGGTAGTGATACGGATAAGTCTGATGCTGAAGGCCCATCCGGCAGCAGAATTCGTCCTCATTTCGGCAGCGACAGTGAAGAGTCAGAAGAAGAGGATCGCCTTACAACAGCTATGCAGATTTGGCCCTCATGCAAAAAGCGAAGCTAAGAGAAATCTTCAAGACTACAGAAGGGTCCCTAGCTATCACAAGAGCGGGGGAGCAGATGTGCAAAGAGCTCGATGTATTATCAGTCTCCACCGTGGATCAGCTGAAGATCTTTTACGTTTCCGGAAGGAAGAGCGGATAGAAGGGCATCCTGTTTTATGGATCAAATCATGTCGTGCATCCGGACGATTTATCTGTCACGTGCCTTTCTTATGAAAGAGGCATAAGAGCCTTTCTAAACCCCAGATATTATGCGCACGAGATGCGAGAATATTTTAAAAAGTGCGGATGTCGGCTATATCAAACGGACTTCGAAGCAATGTGATTGGTTCGAAAGAGTGTGTAGTAGCTAACCGCAATCAAGAACGGTGTCGCGTGTAGCTAGACCGAGATTAGTATGGGCCGTCCTCAGGGAAACGTTGAATATTTTACTCTTACTTTAGATGTGTTAAGAGAGAGAGGAGGGAATAAAGAATGTTGTAGAATGGTTGTAGGATCTAGATCTACGTTAAATAAGAATGCAAAATATAGATCTAGATTAACTATGGATGTAAGTTTATATAAGAAGAGAGCTTATAGGGTTCATTAGGATTTAGTAGTTATGGATGATTAATTAAAAATTACTCTTTCTATCCTTTAATAGATTTAAAACTAGAACGACAGTGATGCGTATAGATTAGGGTTTCTGGAGGGAAAAGGAATCCCACTCTTAACCCCTATCTCGACACGAAACTCCGTTCATATCCAACCTTTACCAAAACAATCATTAATCTAATCTCTAATCGCGGTCGAGACTAACAATGAATTGTTAGCGCGTCCGATTAGGACGTTAATGATTCTTTTGATAAAGTTTATAAACTTTATAGGACTTAAAAAGAGTTTTGAGATGTTCATCATCCATTAGTCTACCCTAATCCTACGAATCCTAACAAGCGGAGAATTACTCGCGCATGTTGGGAGAAGAAGATATAGAGAGAAATTGCATAATTAAACTACGAAGAAATAGAATAGGAAAAAAGAAAGCTACCTTTATTAATCAACAATATTCATTACACTTTGATCCCTTAGAAAATGATTACAAAGACTAGTTTGCTTCTCGATCTCTTCCAAGGAGGTAGACGAACAGTTGATGATCAGTCTGGATGCGTGAGCCGTCTTGGACTTCGTGATCTCGTCGGCTTGATGATTTTTCCAAGAGGCTCTCGGTCCTTATTTATAGTCCCAAAGCCAGAAACCTTGCTTCCAAATTTGGAAGAAAACAGTAAAGATTCACCCAGAAAAATTTCAGCTTCTAAATCCTCTTTCCTGCGGCGGATCCGCGGCCAAAAGGGGGTTTTGGCCGCGGATCCGCGGCCTTTTGATCAGATCTATTGATTTTCTTTCTGTGGTTATTCTCTACTTGGCACGTGGAGTTCTCTGGAATCTTTGGAACTTGGAAATCTTCTCGTAGTTGCTGCCGGACTTGATTTCTAAGTTTTGATTTCTTAATTAGGCAGGTTTGCTTTAATAACTTGATTTCCTTGATTTTAGTCATGAAAATTCTACACAACAACTCAAATGATAATTAGTAGAGTTTGTTTTCTTAAGATTTGGTCAATGATATTTTTTTGCATACATTTTCCTACCAAATGCTAATTATAATATATCAATACATGAAAATAGTCTTTTTACAGATAAACCCTCATATGTATCATATATTATAATAAACACCTTTTCTAATATAGAAATAGTAGGAAAAATGTAATAACAAATGTGCGGTTTTATCAACTGAACAAATACCCCCAAACTTATCTTTTATCGTCCCGAGCAAACTAGTTTATACAAGAGAAGGAGAAAAAGAAAGGAGAAAACTAAGCACACTTTCGTAGGCAAACACGATTGCACTGAGCACGTGCAACAAGCCGTTAAACCTCCAGATGTCCCTAGTAGGATGAGTGTGGTCTCCTGAAGGTTTTCAGCGGATTACATTCACAAAATCCTATAATAAAAGAGAGATGGTGAAATTTACATATAAAAATAAGAACCATAAAAGAAATAATTTGAAAATTTAGAGTTTCTAACTACACTAGCTTTTCAGTTGTCATGAGCCCTATCTTAATAGTCATGAAAAAATGTTAGAACTAACTTCATCCCTCAATAAAACATCGTCTTCATTCCTATCTTTCATCCAAACATCGATTATATACCCCTACGTGTGTGAAATGGACATCCCTACACTCGGAGAGTTCAATTCAAGCTATCATACTCTTGCCCATGTACCTCAGTACTTTTTAATTTGATGAATAATTAAGGATTTGCTCACACATTTTCATGCGACCGTTAATACTTCTTGAGATACTAACCGACCGATTACTTATGTGCTTGCTGATTAGGTGATAGTATTTTCCTCGTCTTGCACCACCTAAGGCTTAGCAGTGACTCCCACACCAGTTGGTCTAAGGCACTAGTTGATGAAGCACCCTCGCTATATTTTTTTATTGCTGCCTTGGCGATAACAAAACCGGTGTTCATTTTTCTTTTCACCATTTTTATATTTTCTTCATTTTTTTTCTTCATACTTTGGCTTTTAGACGAGCATTTCAAGGTATCCTCTACTATCCCGAGTTTCAAGACGTGTGTAAGTGCATGTAGTAGGGTATCAACATTCAAATGTTTGGCTTTCAGAATAGAAACTATTTTTCAGACTTATTTTTATCCTCAGATTAGTGACTTCCTTCATCTTACTAACCCTTGGGACAACAGTTCATAACTACTTATTACCAGTTCGTTTAAGAAAATTTCTAATTTTCTTGGTTTTCTTAAACTATTTCTATCATTTGGATGTAATTTTTCACTTTCTACTTTTTTGTTAGAATTTTTTTTTAAAAGTTTTTTTTGAAAATGTTGTGCTTATGCAAAATATGATGCAAAGTGATGCGTAAATAAGCACAAACCTCCCTCAAACTTGTTTTCAACCGTGTCCTTACTGTTGCTATCTGCTGGATCACAAAAACCTGTAAGCTTGGGAGGACATTATTAATGGGGGTAAGAATATATGAAAGTGATAATCCTCCCCTAAACTTATTTTTGGCCCTAAACTTATTTTTGGCTCACAAATTTAAGGACAAAAGTTATGTTCAAGAGCCAAAAATATACCCCCTCAAACATGAGTTAGACAATACGAAGCATTTTAAGAGGGGGTGAGTCATTTGGTCAAAGTAAGACTTTACAAAGACCAAAATTTTAACACCAACCATTCAAAGATTTTATCAGTATAGCGTATAGGTCGGTGGAAGAATGTGTTGTATCGAGTGAAGAAAAAATGGGGAAGGGATAAGAGGTGGTCTGGAAAGGGTTTGAAATTAGAGAAAAGAAGGAATGTGGATGAATATGAATGATTAGGAAGAAGGAATGGTGACGGTTCAACCTCTATAGGTGGAGATTGATCAATCACAAAATCCGTATTGTTTAAAAATTTAAGTTCGTCAGCAAAAAGTTCTTCAAAACTTTTATCAATGGTGTGATTGAATATTTTGCTGTCAAAGAGTTTTGTGCCAGAATTTATCCTACTTGATTCATCAAAAATCATTGAGGTAGAGGACTCGAAAAACTCATCTACCTCATTTTCAAAAATATCCAAATCAAGTTGAATTTATGGTATTATTGAACTTGAAATGGGTACACAAATTGGTGTGTCGAGTGTTGCTGTACCAGATGTGGAAGATGGAGGCTGTATTTCTTCGGGTATACCTTTATCATCAACTTCAAGACATATTTGGGGTTCGGGAAGAATTAAAGGTTCAAGATGATGACCACAAAGAAGCGAAAGGATTTGATGAATTAGTGGGACAAAATCATCCAAAATTTCGGGTTCATCATTCAATATATCTCCAACGTCAATCACCTCATTCAAGTGAAGGTTAAAATTCTCAAACACCTCATCAAAAGGATGGTTTTCAATCAGTTTTGGTTCAAGAGTGGAGGTGTAGAGATCACAAGGGTTGGGTATGGTTTCACTTGAAATGGACCTTTCACAGTCGGGTAAATCAAACACTACAAAGTCATACAACTTATCAGACATTCTATTTGGTGTACTTGATGAATCTATGAAACTGGAGTTGTGGATTTCAGTTTGGAATGGGAATGTTTGATTAGGAAAGGTGTACAATTCTGTCTCACTACCCAAATTCTCATTTTGTCCTATGCCCGAATCATATACTGAAAATTTTTGGGCAGGTTTGAAATTCTTTGCTTGCATCCACTCTGTTGTTTCCTTCCTAATTTGGTTCGACAATTCCGGAAATTTTTTTAATGTCTACTCCAGACTAGACTTGGGTTGATAAGGGGTTTCAGTATAAGATTGAAATTCATGTGGATAATTAAAACTCCCAAATGACTGATTAGAAGAACTGTCTAGAGAAGGTGGAAAAGTCGGATTGGATTGATAGGAATAGAATGGTTGCGAAAATTAGGTGGGAGTAGGATCAATATTATGATAAGAAGAATATTGATATGGGTTGGTTGATTGGTTATTTTCAATACACATCTTATATGCCACAAACCTCCTATCAAACTCTTCTTTGGACAATGGTGGTGATGGTTGATATTGGTCCGGGTTGAAATTTTGGCCTCTAGCCCTAACTATATGCTCAGCAATGGACATTCGTCTAGGGGCTTCCTCACTCTAGTTATGAACTGAAACATGTGTAGGATTAGGATATGGTCGATATGACCTAGACTGAGGTGACCAACTGTTTCTTCCCTCTTGTTCTATATGATCACTTAAGGACATGGAAGAGCCGGACGGTATACCGAAGGGATTACGAAAACAAGAAATATCTGGTTGTGGACAGTAAAGCTCGGCAAGTGTTCTTCTGTTTAGGTCACCCATTATAAGAAGAGAAGAAGGGGGAAGAGGTAAAAAGGGGAGAAAATAATTGGTTTGTTTTAAAAAATGATGAATTTAGACAAATCACACAAAAATGCACAAACAACCCTAGAACTAAGGTTACCTAGGTCAGTCTCTAGACCGCTCCTAGACTTCCAAGGACAAGCCGCAGGATCAATCCTCTACCGTCTTTTTACTACCCTTGTAGCCAGGTAAGTGCCAGGTAAGTGGGAGGCTCCCCACTACGAAAGTAGTGGTCCTAATTAAGTAACCACTTGCCTTAGACACACTTGCCTAGACACCACAAAAGTAATGCGGATAAGCGATAGATTACCCACGACCTTCCTCTGTCCTTATTGAGCGCGACAGTCTTTAGAGTCTGGTCCAGATATTTTTTAAATTAATGTAGGGTTGATGCAGATACTCGGTTTGTGATTTGTGGGGCTTAGGAATGGCGATGAAATCCCCACCTAATCTGAATTTTGGTCTTGCCCTTTAAAAATCCGTATTAAAATATGAAAAAACAAACCAATAATAAAACTTTGCAAAAAGATTTTTGAGCGGCGATTTTTTGCAAAGAATCCTGCAGAATAGAGATTTTATTGGATTTGAGAGGAGAGAGGAGGTTAGAATCTTACCAAAGAAGACTGAAGCCCTAAACCACCTAACTGGCCGCGCTTCCGCCGCCGATGTGCACTTCCGGTCGCGGTTCCGCCGTCGACTTGAGGGATCAGGTGATGAGTTTTGCTACGTGGCCTCCTGTACTCCTCTGGATCTTGATGAATGTCTCTGTCTCTCGGTTTCCTCAATTCGGTGACTCCAGATCCCCTCGCAAAATTCACACAATAATCGTTAAATATTCTTTTTGCAGTTTTGTTTTATTTATGATATAGATCGAATAAGAATTCAACGCAAATAGTAAGAATAAAAAATTACGCACGTATCCCCGGCAACGGCGCCATTTGATTGGTTCGAAAGAGTGTAGTAGTTAACCGCAATCAAGAACGGTGTCGCGTGTAGACCGAGAAGAGTACGGGTCGTCCTTAGGGAAACGTTGAATATTTTACTCTTACTTTAGATGTGTTGAGAGAGAGATGAGGGAATAAAGAATGTTGTAAATGGTTGTAGGATCTAGATCTACGTTAAACAAGAATGCAAAATATAGATCTAGATTAACTACGGATGTAAGTTTATATAAGAAGAGGGCTTGTAGGGTTCATTAGGATTTAGAAGTTATGGATGATTAATTAAAGGTTACCCTTTTTATCCTTTAATAGATTTAAAAATAGAACGACAATGATGCATGTAGATTAGGGTTTCCGGAGGGAAAATGGTTCCCACTCTTAACCCCTATCTCGACATGGAACTCCGTTCATATCTAGCCTTTACCAAAACAATCATTAATCTAATTTTTAATCGCGGTCGAGACTAACAATGAATTGGTAGCACGCCCGATTAGGATGTTAATGATTCTTTTGATAAAGTTTATAAACTTTATAGGACGTAAAACGAGTTTAGGTATTTTCATCATCCATTAACCTACCATAATCCTACGAACCCTAACAAGCGGAGAATTACTCGCGCATGTTGGGAGAAAAAGAGATGGAGAGTGAATTCATAATGAAACTACAAAAAAATAGAATAAGAAAAAGAACTACCTTTATTAATCAACAAAACTCATTACACTTTGTTTCCTTAGAAAATGATTACAAATACTAGTTTGCTTCTCGATCTCTTCTAAGGAGGTAGATGAACCGTTGATGATCAGCCTGGATGCGTGAGCCGTCTTGGACTTCGTGATCTCGTCGGCTTGATGATTTTTTCAAGAGGCTCTCGGTCCTTATTTATAGTCCTAAAGTCAGAAACCTTGCTTCCAAATTTGGAAGAAAACAGTAAAGATTCACCCAGAAAAATTTCAGCTTCTAAATCCTCTTTCCTGCGGCGGATCCGCGGCCAAAAGAGGGTTTTGGCCGCGGATCCGCGGCCTTTTGATCAGATCTATTGATTTTCTTTCTGTGGTTATTCTCTACTTGGCACGGGGAGTTCTCTGGAATCTTTGGAACTTGGAAATCTTCTCGTAGTTGCTGCCAGACTTGATTTCTAAGTTTTGATTTCTTAATTAGGCAGGTTTTCTTTAACAACTTGATTTCCTTGATTTTAGTCCTGGAAATTCTGCACAACTCAAATGATAATTAGTAGAGTTTGTTTTCTTAAGATTTGGTCAATGATATTTTTTTGCATACATTTTCCTACCAAATGCTAATTATAATATATCAATACATGAAAATAGTCTTTTTACAGATAAACCCTCATATTTATCATATATTATAATAAACACCTTTTCTAATAAAGAAATAGTAGGAAAAATGTAATAACAAATGTGCGGTTTTATCAACTGAACACAATGTTTTACGAAGGGCTATAGAATCCGCCTCAGGTTCGACCACTCATCGACGGACGAATCCTAGATAGACGAGGCATAGGTTTCATTCAACCTGATGCCAAAGCATGCTGTATGATCCATGTTGGTGAAGCCAGCGAAAGGTCAAATGATGACAACGAGCTAGCCGAGCCAGAAGAAAGCCCCTCGAGAGCTCGAAGATGGCGGACAAGCAACTTTCGACGTGCTAACTGAGATTGATTTGGGAACGTCCGATAATCCAAGGCCGACCTATATCAGCTCGCTCTTGTCCGAGGAAATGAAAGAGCAGATCATCGCTCTGCTGCATGAGTTTGCCGACTGTTTCGCGTGGACGTATAAAAAATGCACGGCCTTTCCCCTGAAGTGGCCTTGCATAAGCTGGCTATATCTTCTGATACCAAGCCGGTCAAACAAGCTCCTCGAAAAATGAGAAGGGAGCTAGAAGAAAAGGTCATCGAGGAAATTAAGAAACTCTTATCGATGGTGGCTTCATCAGAGAAGAGAAATATACGGACTGGATCGCTTGCATCGTCCCAGTGAAGTAGAAAATGGGAAGATCCGAGTTTACGTTGATTTCAGGGACCTCAACAAGGCATGCCTTAAAGACGACTTCCCGCTACCGGTCATGGAAATGATGGTCGACGACACCTTAAATTACGAGTTCACTTTCATGGATGGCTCGTCTGGGTACAATCAGATCAAGGTGTCGTCCGAGGATGTGAAACACACAGCATTCCGAACCTCGATCGGAATATACTGTTACAAGGTGATGCCGTTCGGACTGAAGAATGCAAGAGCCACATAACAAAGGGCAATGACCAATATCTTTGATGACTTAATCCATAAAGTCGTATGTTATGTTGACGATTAGGTCGTCAAGACTAAAGCCAAGGCCGATCACATCCAAGGTCTCAGGACCGTTTTCATCAGACTGAAGGAATACGATCTGAAGATGAATCCTCTAAAATACGCTTTTGGCGTGTCATCGGGAAAATTCCTGGGTTTCATAGTCCGACATCGAGAGATCGAAGTTGACCTATCAAAGATAAAGGCCATCATGGAGATGCCTCCTGTCACGTCCCGCTTCCCAAAATATGGAATACGGGAAGCGACGAAGGCCAGCCGTGCTACCTACGGTAAGAAATGTCCTTCCATAGTCACATAAGGCTGTCTAGATTAACCTGTCAAAAATAAAATCCAATACCAAAAGAAATAATACTGATAATCATGCTGGAATGAAACCATAAGAAATCCTAAAAATGGGTCCACTAGATAATTGATGCAATTAAAGATCCAAAACAAAAGATTCGGAATAAAATAAGATCCGAAAGAGATACAAAAGTCCTAATGTCCCATAAGGGCGCACATGTTAAAGGCTAAAAGTAAAGGAAAATAAACCTACGATTATTAATCTTCAACAAAGTCTTGGTAGCCGCTCTGATCCTGCTTAGCCTGCAGATCTGTCTCTAAACCTGAGATGGCAAATCTCAGGGATGTCAGAACATCCCAGCAAGTACTCAACGTATAAAGTGTGTGTAGCATAATAACAAGAATATATAAAAGTGAAGCCCGGTGCGCAAGAAAACATGTATATAGGTAATTAAATGCACTAACACTATGAAACATGTATGTAAGGGATCGGGTCATAACCTAACTGGCCACTAAAAGGTAAACTATCCTATCGTAAGCTTGAGTGTGTGCGTCAACCTCTGTAGGAGTATTCCTAACCCATGAGTGGTGCCCCAGAGGCTAGGAAACACGGGCCCAACTGTTGAATGAACAAGAGACCGCTATAGCCCGGTACGAGCTGTAAACATGTGACCGCTATAGCCCGGTACGAGCTGTAATCATGTGACCGCTATAGCCAGGTACGAGCTGTAATCATGTGACCGCTATAGCCCGGTACGAGCTGTAATAATGTGACCGCTATAGCCCGGTACGAGCTGCCGGTATGGGACTCCTGAGATCCTGTTGTACAACGCACACTCAAACTACCCCAACACCCACGTATTTATAGCTGCTATGGTAAAGATTAAAATCACTAATTAAGAATGTTGAAAAGACAGGAACTTGTAGTATGGTAATTGTATGGAAATAAAACTGGTGAATAGTGGTGTGTCATGTCATGTAATTCAGCATTCAAATTAGAGAACTTGTTCTAATATGAGTAGTCTGGAGCAATGAGTAATCATGGCATGTCAAGTACAATAGTTATAAAATGATAGTGTTCATAAACAAGAATAGCATGTTAAGATTTCTCAAGCATGCCGACAATGATAGTCTCAAGTAAAATATTAAATATAGATGATAGGATATGATAAGGTCAAAAATATAAACAAGACTCAACATAAATATGCAAGTATCTGTGTTTAACATCCGGGTTTATTTATTGAAAAGAATAATAAACTGAAATATGGTTTTAAAGGGTTAATATAGTTAAATAGGAATGACAAATTACATATGCATAAAGCGGATAGTGGTAATAGTATAATTACGAGATAATAGTAAGATAAAATAAATGACAGATTGACTAGTCATCATGTAAGTGCTAATAATAAGTTTTATAATCATGTGATAATAGAAAATGTTAATACAAATTATAGTATCAAAATAATTTATATGATTAGGGCACATAGAGTGCATCGATATTATGAGTAATAATGTAGAAAGTTTAATTTATATATATAAAATATTAAGCCCAAAGCGTTTATTGATTAACAGTAATAATGGTATATTTTTATGTTTTAGATTATGATATAAGTGTTGATATTTTGCATGCTAGTGTATACCAATATTGTTGCAATAGAAACATATAATTATTTGTAAAGCTTTTTATATATTAAACTACATTTACATGTTAATAGTTATTTTATTACGCTTGCACTTTTACAGTTGTTCACTTGATGAAAGGATTAATAAGTATTCTAAATTTTAGGGTTTTCATCATATGTACAAGTATTATAAGATATATTAATAAAGCGGCAGAATATTACAATTTTATTTAAATATTGTAAGTTAATAATTTATTTAGAGAATTGCCGATGTTACATCGACTAAAAAAAATGAAAGAGTAAGAGTACTTGCCTCGGAGACAGATAAACACGACGACACGAAGAACAACTCCATGGTTTGATTGCTCGGCTAATTTTGAAGAAAAAGAAAATATTGTGATGGAAAAAAGAGAAGATTGATTTATATGAGAAGGGGAGAGATGATAATAATTAGGCTGTTATTTATAAGGAAGAGATATGTTGTTAAAGATTGGAGAGATTATTATAATTGGAGAGAGAAATATTATGATGAGATGAGATTTGGATTTGATTTTATAAAAGAGAGATATAATGGGTTGTTATATACTTCTATAAGATATTAGAAAAGTTGTATATATACATATTAGTTTATATATAGTTAGAATAATAGAAAAGTATATGTATATATACATATTAGTAAATAGTGAATATATGTAGATATGTGTATGGTTATGGGTTAATGAAAATAAATATAATTAGTTATATATATAGGATTTTATGATATCAAACAACTAAAATATATTTTCAGTTATACTATCATAACAAAATATCTTCAATTATATATATATATATATATATATATGTATGTATGTATATAGGTTTGTAGAAAAATAATTAAAGAGTAGATTTGAGAAAAAGAATCTGCTGAGAGAGATTAGATTAGATTGGAGAGAGGGATTTTGTTAGAGAATATATATAGAAAAAGAGAGTGGGGGTTTGGTGAAATATAGTTAGTGATTTAGAAATATATATATAGATAGAATAGAATATGGGAAGAAAGAAATATGTTGGAAAAGATATTTGTTTGGAGAGAGAGAATAATATTTATTTTAAAAGAATAAAGTTATCAGGTGAGACATATATGGTGATTGGAGAGAAAAAATTGAGTTGTTAGTTTATGAAAAATATTTATATGGCTAAAAGATTTAACAAGGGCTCTCATGACTTTTCAAAATTAAATATTTTAACCAAATAAATATCGTAAGACAAAATATCTTATAAATAGAATTTAAAAAGGGGTAAAATCTTATGTATATGTATTGTTTAAAGAAATACCAAATAAAATATCTTTTATTTAAACTATAATACTAAAATATAAATATGATTATAAAATAATGTTAGACAAATAAATATTTAAATACTAATAATATGCATATTTAACAAACTTAAAAAACCATAATTATATGCATATATCTTAATTAAAAGTATTAAACTCCAAATTATAATAATAGTAAAAAACAAAACCCAATATATCCAAGAAAAAGAAACATACGATCGGACCAGGGTGTTACACCTCCTCCAAAGAATCTGACACAGCTAAGATCCTTTCAAGGCAAGCTCGTTTACATACGAAGGTTCATCTCGAACCTATCGGGGAGAATTTGGCCTTTCTCAAAGCTCATGAAGAAGGGAGCTCCTTTTGCCTGGGTTGTCGAATGTCAAGAAACGTTCAAAAGTATTAAACAGTACCTGTTGCACCTTCCAGTGCTTGCTTCTTCCATTCCAAATAAACCATTGATTCTCTATACTGCCGCGTTAGATGAGTCACTCGGTACGCTCCTTGCCTAAAACAACGAGGAAGGAAAAGAAAATTCCCTTTCCTACCTCAGTTGAACTTTAGTCAGGGCGGAACACAACTATTCCCTGATCGAAAAGCAATGCTTGGCTCTGATATTCGCTGTGAAGAAGCTAAGCCCCTATCTGCTCGCTCATCGGGTTATGCTGATTTCCAATGTCGATCCGCTCAAACACTTAATGACCAAAGTAAGCCTAGCCGGCAGAATGGCAAGATGGGCTGTCATGCTGCTTGAGTTTGACATAGTTTATAATTCTCAGAAAGCAATAAAAGGGCAAGCCCTCGCCTATTTTCTCGCTTCTCATCCCATACCAGAATGGTCGCCACTAAATTGTGAATTACCCGATGAACAAGTGCCGCACCTCGAGGATAGTGAGCCATGTTTGGAGCTCTACTTTGATGGAGCCTCATCAATAAGGACCTCCAGTAAGTCAAGCGTCCCGAAGATAAAAGCGGGAATAGGATTGGTGTTCGTCAAGCTATCGGGAGGAACCCTACGACTTTCTTTCGCTCTTACCGAGCCTCGCACAAATAACGAGACTGAGTACGAAGCTCTGATAGCTGGTCTGGAGCTCACCATAGAAATGGGAATCCTTCGGCTACGGGTTTACGGTGACTCCCAGCTTGTCGTCAACCAAGTGAGCGGCGACTACAAGATATATAAGCCCGAGTTAGCTCGATATAGAAGCCGAGTGGTGGAACTCATGAAAAGATTCACTCACATTGAACTAATGAGAGTCCCTAGGGCTTTGAACGGAAAAGCCGACGTACTCGCTTGCCTAGCCAAAGAGCTGGCTAATCCCGATATGAATGAAATTCTGATCACAGTCAAGAACCGGCAAATTCTACCCCCAGCCTCTTTACGAGAAGAGGAAAGCGGAGAACAAAAGAGCAATCTTGTCGAAGAAGTTTTGATCATTCAAGAGGAGCCCAATACGACAAGCTGTCCGAAGAAAAATCTGCGAGGGTTTAGCTGAAGAAGAGAGCTCTCCGATACATATTTGTAAATAACATGCTATATCGCAGATCATATGACCAACTCTGGCTAATGAGTCTGTCATTGGCCGAAGCTCAAAAAGTCATGAAAGAAGTTTACTCGGGCGTCTGCGGGGCTCACCAGTCCGGCCCCAAAATGCGGCTTCAGATCAAAGGGCTTGGATATTACTGGCCCACCATGATAAGGGACCGCGAAGAGTATGCAAAGAAATGCCATCTCTGCCAAATTCATGGTGGTTTCATTCACAGGCATCCCAATCCATTGCTCTTACGGTGGCGTTGTGGCCCTTCGAAATTTGGGGCACCGATATAGTTGGCCCAATTGATCCTCCATCATCCAAAAGCCACCGGTTCATATTGGCTGCAACAGACTACTTTTCCAGATGGGCAGAAGCTATCCCGCTAAAAGAAGTCAAAATAGAAGATATTCTGACGTTTTCAGACATAATATTCTATACCACTTCGGTACACCAAGAAGGATCATTTCTGACGACGGACATTCTTTGAAGAGCTTCAAAATCTCAAGATTCGCTACTCAGCACAAGATAGACTGGAGATATTTCTCCATCTATAATCCAAGGGTCAATGGGCTAGCCGAAGCCTTCAATAAAACTCTATTCAAGCTCCTGAGGAAAAATATTTCAGCCAACAAGAGAGACTGGAATCTCAAACTTCACGAGGCGTTGTAAGCATATCGTATCACGCACCGTACTCCAACTCAGTCCACTCCATACTCATTACTTTGCGGAGTGGAGGTGATCCTCCCCCTTGAAGTCGAAGTTCCAAGCTTAAGAATGGCCGTTCAGCACGAGTTGATGGAGGAGAAAAATGTGCTCCTTCGGTTCGAAGAGCTCGACGCCCTCGAAGAAAAGAGGCTCGCTGTACAACAAAATCTGGAGCTGTACCGAGCCCAAATGTCACGGTCATATGACAAGATAACCCGTCTCCCCACTTTCGAGAAAGGCGAATTGGTGTTGGTCTTCAAAAGGCCGAACATCCCCAATCGACTTGCCAAGGGAAAATTCGAGCTAAATTGGGTAGGGCCATACGTCATCGAGAAAGTCTTAGATGGAGTATCCTACGAACTAATAAACTCCGAGGGAGAAAGGTCCATGTCATCCATCAATGGCCGATACTTCAAGAAATACTATGCCTGAATGCTCCAAGTTGTATACGAATTGAGCACACCGGCCCTATGGTCTGGATCATACATCCTGTAAAACCGTATATATCCACGGGCGTAAACGACCCCTATCTCTCCTAAAGTCCTACCAGCGATACTACATTTAAAGTTCCACAGGCGATGAAGTTAAAAAACGGTATGTCTACAAGCAAAACGGGCATGGATGAAAACCCGAAAGGGCTCTGTGAGTAAAAACAGCAGGACTGATGGCGAGTTTGTGGAAACTTGAAAGGACGCAAACTCGTAAAAAGAGATAAAATACACTCGCAATGTCCTTTTGACCTTGTAAGGAGAAAATCCTTGCAAGAGATCTTTACGACTCACAAAGGAGCAACGCACTTAAGAATCCTCACGATTCCTAACGAGAAAATTCACCCGCGAGATTCTTTCGACTCGTAAGAAGAAAATGCTTTTATGAGATCCTTACGACTCATAAAATTGAAAAGTTTTAGATGATAGGGATCTAAACCTGTCTCCTGAGCCATCGCTCCCCAACGGGCAACGACAAATGATGAGTCGCTCCTGGCATTGCTTCACCCAAACCCCAAATTATCAAACGGCAAATGGCGAGTTGCTTCTGGTACCATATTCCAGTGCAGCGATGCAGACGCCAACCAAAGCTCAAACCCCAAGATTCCCAAACGGCGAATGATGAGTCGCTCTTGGTATTATATTCCGGTGCAGCGATGCAGGCACCAACCAAAATCCAAATTCTCTCAGCCTTACTGCCAGTCCTCAACTGGACTACCGTATACAATCTACGGGCATAAACAAGCTAAATCACATCCATGTCTCATGGCAATCACCAGTCCCGCGGCCGGTCTCCGCTATCGGAATTATGCTCCACTTAGGAAGACCCACTCATGTGTCCTACGATACATGGGGAGAACAGAGCTTACGAGATCATCTCGACTCGTAAGAAAATACCTTTGTGGGATCCTTACGACTCACAAGGAAAAACACACTTGGGGGTCCTCACGACTCCTAAAGAGAAAACGCATCTCTGAGATCCTCTCGACTCGTAGGGAGAATGCTTTCATGAGACCCCCACGGCTCATAAAATTAAAAAGTCTGATGTGATATGGATCTAAACCTGTCTCCTGAGCCATCGTTCCCCAATGAGCAATGAAAAATGATGAGTTGCTCCTGACATTATTCCAGGGCAGCAATACCAATGCTAAACAAAATCCAAAATCCAAATTCCTCTAAAAATTCAAAAGTCCCGCCAAATAAGGCAGAAATCAAACAGATCAAATCAACATCCCACCCGACAGCACTTCTAAGCTTAAAAGTCTCGTTGGACGGGTAGAGAACTCCCAAAACAAATCAGATCAAACAAGTCAACCGATCACCTCATCTGTGAAATCAAGCTCCACCTCGGAAACAAATCAATCCTGACACCGTAAGGAGCGGAGCAAGTCAAATCAAACACCGACCGTCCACGTCGCAAAAAGGGCAGAACCAACCGTCCAAGTCGCAAAAATGGCAGCATCGTCCGTCCACATCGCGAAAAGGCCAGCATCGACCTATACGTTGTCAAAATGGGAGCCAAATCAAGTCAACCTCCACGCGAAAGAAGATCCATCAATTTCATGCACTCGACCCATATATGTGGTGTGCATGTATTGATGGGGCACTTTGTTGGGGTTAAAAGTTTCATCCCGATCGGCCAAGTCAAAACCAATGTCAACCCCAAGTCAAGTTGGTCCGAACCCATGCTAAGTGGGCCCAAGCCCAAGTCAAAACTAAGCATGGAAGAGGCCGACTCCATGCCAAAAAGAATGCAATAAATTAGTCTAAATGTAATTTTTAGAAATAAATGTATGTAAAATGGGTAGAAATCCAAAATTTTGTAAACCCTATAGCTTATGTGCAAAAAGAAATAAGCACATAAGGCATGGGGTAGCACAAATACCATTTGGCAAAGCCCAAGGGGCTATACATAAAGTGTGTAGCCTATAAAGGCAACATGATGAAAAAATCAAAAGGCACTTTCTCTCTCTCAAAAAATTAGGGTTTCTGTGCTTCCTCCTTCCTCAAGGTTCTAAAGCTTCTTTATTTTTTTGAATTAAGTCAAGAGTTTTCTCATCTTTTTCCAAAAAGAAACAGTTTTTCACTATAAAACCCTTATAGAGAAGCTCAGATCTCCCATTAAATCTCCAAATGGGGTGTGTCTCACTCTCTTTTTCTTTAAGATCCAGCCAACAGAGAGGAGGAAGAAGAAGACCAATGTCTAAAAACTCCACTTTGGGAAGATCCAAGGCTCAAAATAAGATCTAGGCTCAAGGGAGAAGAAAGGGGTTCTCTTTCATCATCTCCGAATATCTCTTAGGAGTTTACATCGAACAAAAAAAAGTCTTTCTTTTTAGGAGTTTAACTCTAAAAGTCAATTGAGAGTATAACTCCCAGTGCAGGGGTTAAGCCCCTTTGTCTTTTTTTTAAGAGTTTAATTCCAAAAGTCAATTGGGAGTACAACTCCCAGTATAGGGGCTAAGCCCCTTTTCTTGCGGGCGCCCATGCGCCGGCGTCCACGCTATTTCTCTCTTTTTATATATACACACTTTACAACACTGTCCCAGTTAGAAAAAATTTCTAACGGGACGCTGTCCAGCACCCCTCAAGTGGGTTGCACCCAGTCTGCTGTCCGGGTAGAGGGACCCCGATATATTTAAGACCCCTCAAAACACAATACACGCACATTGCACATTGAGTTCGCATGACTAGTTTGACCCGTCAATCGGAGATTCCTTCGTTCCAAAGGTGGGGTAATTAACAGCTGCTTAGTCCGTGGCCGCCTGAGATTCGGATCCTCACAATTTAAAAACCCTAGCCTACCTTAGGAAGGGGGAATCTGTAGTACGCCCGACAAACGATGCGTATTTCCATCTCAATGGGGTGATGAAAAACATCCTACGATCTGTAATAACTGTTATACGTCCATTACCATGTATATGCAATCTAGATAATATATTGAACTGTTATAGTAGTGTAATAATATTGTGATGTTCCGGCATGCAACTAGATAAGCTATTATCAGTACGTATAAAGTAAAACTGTAAATCTCTACTAGAATATTAAAACGTATGCATTATAGTCGAGCATATGAATATCGATATAATCAAAATAGCATGCTGCAAGTTTAAAACTTGCCTGATCGGATTTCACGTCGAGACACGGATGTCACATTCCGACATCGGCGCAAACTTATGCACGCAGAACTGGACTTGGTTGATCAGCTGCGTGATGTGATGACTAGGCTAGACGACGACGGTGGTTGAGTCGTTTGGATTGTCGGCGACGTCCGCAACTCCGGCGAGACGGCCGGAAAAATAGAAAAGAAAAGAAAGAAAGAAAAGAAAGAAGAAGAGGAAGAAGTGGAGATTGCTGGGTTTGTGGAGTTCTGGGGATTAGGCAAGGACAGAGGAGATATGGTGGCAACGAGGTGACGACGACGAGGCCGACGGCGAGATGGGTGTGGGTTCCGGAGATCGGGGAAGGAGCAAGTGTCGGTGGTGGTGGTGTATGATGTTCGGGGTTTGTTGGAGGGATAAGGAGGTGAGGAAGGTGGTCGGTGGTGATGGCTTTCCGGTGACGAAGGGTTGTCGATGATGGGGGATGTTGGGTTCTTGGGTCGGGGTTCTGGGTTAATACGTGGGGTCGTCGGGAGAAGAAGAAGAGACGGAGGAGGAGATGGTGGTGAGGCAGGGAAGAGTACGACGAGGACGAGAGGGCGGCGACGGCGAGGAGCTGCGACGGGAAGATGGAGGTGTGTGCTTGATGTCGAGGTTAGCGGGGTTAGGTTGTTGTCGGGAAAAAGTAGAGGAGGAAGTAATGGCGATGGAGGCGAGGAAGAGGAGGTGAGGATATGAGGGGGAACGGTGATGGTGAGGGGGCGGCGACGGGACGTGGACGAGGGCGTGGGTTAGGGTTCGTGTTCGCGGCGTGAGGGAAGGAGAAGAAACGAGGAAGAGAGAGAGTATGGGTTTTATAATAATTAGTTTATTATAAATTATATATAGTGTGTGTATGTATTAGAGAGAGAATGAGGTTAAAGAGAGATAGAGGAAGAGAGAGAAAGAGAGAGAAATAGAGTTTTATTATTTAAAATAATTTAATATATTATATATATAATAGTATTGTATATTATTAGTTATAGGAAATATATTATATATATTGTGGGATTTTACAGATAATACCATATTGCTCCGAATATTACTCGTACTTCTTAAAAAATCCAGTTTTTCAATATGGAGAATAAACGTAAAAGTTTAAACCATAATGTGATATCCAGTAAATAAAAACATATATCCCCAAATCTGGATCTATGTAAATATACGTAGCGATCCAAATACTAGTCCGTGTAACACTTAGGATATGAACACGATATATAGGTGCAACCACATGATATGTGGTACTATGACATGTAAGGCTAGATAAGAAAATATGTTATTTGATTTTATATTGTATTAAAAAAAGATATTTAGAGTCTAAAATATATCACATATGTATATAAAATCTAGATTTGCATGGATATTCTGTACTAGCAAATATATGTACTTTTGAACCATGATGGGTTTCAAACATGCGTGTCGGGTCGGATAATAACTATAACTACCAATTGCACTGTCTACAATCCAAAAGCAACAATAGTCAAGAATTTTACCACAAGATTTGAAATATCCTAAATAAATATAGTATAACAGTGCTAGGGTGTTACACAAATTTCTTGAAGTTGATGTTTTACTAGCAAAACGTCAAAGTATGCTGTTTTCTTCATCGTCATCCAATCCTCTTCCCATAAAAATGTGGTCGCCTCCATGACAAGGCTCCATGAACAATTTCATATATATTTTTGTGTTGCAGTAGATCAAACTTGCATCTTTCAAGCTACTGTACTAAGCACACATATCTGAACACGAGCAATAGCCTAGTTTGTTCACTACATTTCGTATAAACTTGACTTCCTTTAGGTGCAACTTAAGTTGTCTGAGAAAGCATGCCAATATGCTGCTGTTAAACTTCTCGCCCTCCACAGAGTAACTGTTGATTTCTTTTGTGCTTTTTGGAGGTTATGATTTCAGAGACATGGCACGTTTCATAAGTGTACTTTAATCAGTGAGTTCTGCTATAGTTTCAACGAATAGATCGGTTTGTCTATAGAAATGAAAGCATTACAGCATGCAATACACAGGGAGAGGGAAACAGAAACGATAATCCATTCCATTGCATCCAACTGTTTGGAAAATCATGGATAAAATGCCTCTCCTTCTTCTTCATTATAATTCATTTATGTTGTCAACATCTTCTTGTAATTCCGTCAAGCACCAATTCTTTTGTTCTCACTATTTTAACTTGTACACTTCTTTTGTCGCGCGACACATGTGAATGGATGACTCTTGATGAAAAAGTATTTGATCGAAGTCGATTACACTGTTGGTGTGCTAATCTATATTTTCTACATGCTATTATTTATCATTCATTCCATGCTACAGGAATGGCGCCTTCTATTTTCTTATTCATAACTACGGAGACCGCATAAGCAAGTATCTTTTAATTGATTTGTTTGAAGGTGCTTGCCAAAGTTTACAGAGGTAATTTTTGATTTATCTATAAATATTTCAAATAGTAAAGACGTACAATTAGGTATTTACTTGTTCAAAGATGCTATAATATTATAAATTTGCTAGGCATTGATATTTGGATGAAGAGCATCTTCAAAATTTTCTGTGCAACTTTTCACTTCAATAAAATTAACTGTTGCTGGGAGGACCTACTTCTGAAGGAATACTGCTTATAACCAAGTTGTTGCTGACGTATCCTATGGAGCAAAGAGCACTTCTATTACGAAGTTGTGTCATGGCTAACCGGACATGTCACACTTGGTGTGCCACTGTTGTCCATTTTGGCCTATGTAACTTTTAAAAATTTTCTGTACCATTCTGCGTGTCTTGTTGTGCCATGTTCGCAGCATATATCAGATACTTGCACATTATCCAACTTGTCAAATGTATTCAAAACTGTACCATTAGGAGCTCATTGATCTATCAAACAAATTGAACCATTGTTAGGTCATTCCATTAGACCATTTGCCAATCATAATCTGCATGCACTAAAGATCACAGGCATGGTCAATGTTCTATACTAAGCAGAGTGAACACTGTCATTCTTTGCCCAAAGCCCGTAAGCCAATCACAAATCACCTTTGTGTTTTGTGTGTAAGAGCATAATTATATTTGTAGAATAAAATGTTATGATGCAGTTGAATGCAAAAGCATCCAGTTATTCTGTTTTAAATGCAAGATTTCAAATAGCTTTGATGTCTTTATTGATGAAGAATAGTTTACCCCTTTTTTAAGTGTAAAACTTTGACCCTTTTTTCTCCATGTTCTATTCAGGATCTTGAACAACTCAACGGCTGTAAATTCATTTGACGCACTTCTTTGGCTTTTGCGGTATGCTGTTGCTCTTGTCAGATTCATTGGTTGTCCATGGCCTGAATTAATTAACGACAGCAATATCTATTTGCCATCACTTGTAAATGTGAATTCAGTCCTTATCTGTGTTTGTGCTGATCCATGTTATAGTCTTTCACCTTGTTGCATTTTATAAATTGCCCCTGTTCGATCTTTTGGTAGGTTTAATCAATAATAAATGTCTAATATTTGTTCTTTCTTATATATGAAGGTCCGTTCAGGAGTTATCTCACCTTCTTATACTCTCCAATTCAAAGGATGCTTCGCAATACCCATCCTTAACTTCCAATGAGGTAATTTATTACTAGTCTCATATAATGCTTCTCTTAGTTTACAGGAAATCCTTACGTGATGCGCAATAGACTTTGATGTGATCAATAAAAATTCAATGAATAACTATTCATAAGAATGTGTGCAAATTGTTACAAGTACAACATTCTGTGATAAGAGATCATAAAAAGTGATTCTTTTAATGAACTTATAAAAGTAAGAGACCAAATAGAAACTTTCTATCTACATTTATTTTTTCTATTTAATTTATAGAAAAAAGGACAAAAAACTATTCTTTTTTGGAATCACAAACTATTTTTCTTTCTTTCATGAAAACAGAAAGTAAACCCCAAAAAGAGAAACAAGAAAGCTCAAGACAAACTAAAGGATAAAACATACTGAAGAAATTGGATTTTAATATAGATGAAAGCATTAGCACAAATCCACCGGAAGCTAAATCCGAAAAGATCTCTCATCATGTATAATTTCTTTTGAATCATCGTTTATTTTTTTTATCAAAACCAATTCATTAGTGTGGAATTTTAATTTGATCATTTTAGTTTGATCATTTTAGTTTGATAAGGGGACTCATATAAATACAATACTCCTGACCATTCTTTCTTATTTTCTGTCATTTTTCCATTAGCGACTTACATATATTCATGATCGAAGACTGACAAGAACATTTTGTGATTGTTGGTGCAAGAACTGGTCCTTATTTCAGTGGCAGGAATGGGAGTTACTGAATCCATACAACAAAGTAAAGGTCGGAGATGATAATAGAGCATGAGAACATTGACGTGATGGAGATTAGGAGAGCACAAAGGGGAAAAATATGTACATTTGTTGCATTCAAAAATAAAAACTATTGGAGTTTCAATAAGAAGAGTTCAAAGACAGCCCCTCCTTAAAATACTTTTTTGCTCTTTATTGTTCTACTTCGAGTGGTTTGAAATGAGCATTCTATCCTTTTTGAGATCATTAGCATCATAGCCATGAAGCAAGATGAAGTTGGACATTATTTCCATACTATGAAGCTAGAGTAGAAGTTATGTCTTGCTGTAAGGGAATATGAAGAAAATTACAACTAAGGCAGGCAATAGTGCATGCAAGTGGCAACAAAGGCAATCAACATTGTGATATGATCATCATATACTTTGTAAAGATGCATTAGAGGAGAGTTATTGCGACCTGAATTACCTTAAGGGAAATATTTTATCTAGTAGGATTGTAGTAGGATTGTAGACACTTAAAGATTTGTGCTACAAACATCTCCCAATTAGTAACCATGTAGATTATGAAGCATGGACACAGACATGGGATACAGACATGGACATATATGCGACTCAGCAAATTCCTAAAAAATAGGACATATAGACACGAAAATAATGATAATCTTTTTATTAATATATGTACCCATATTTATAACAGGTAAATAAATCTATAAATTAAAAAACTATTATCATAATGTACGTACATCTATAAGAATTAACAAGTAAACTATGTCCAAGAAAGTAAGATTGAACAAATAAAATCACATATCGTTACTTATACTACAAGAAACATATGGATGAATTAGTGACTATCTCTTAGTTGTATACTCTATTATTATTAGAAATTCAACCACTTGGTGGGAGGTCTTGGGTTCGAAAACCCCCCATTTGCGATGGTAAGGGGGATTTTCAACCAATTACGCGGAGAAAGTTCCCATGCCCCCCCAATCCCACCTCCCCCAAAGCCTACGGCTGTTGAAAAGAAAATTATTAGAATTTCAATTTTAAAACCCATTATATCAAATCTTTGAGGCAACTTTGTGTACATCTAGTAGCAAAATGCACACTTTATTTGTTTATTGAATCTATTACTTTATTTGAATTATTAGGCTCATCAATTGACTGTTCACTTTTAATGCTGAAGGTTCTACAATTTTGAGTACTTATTGCTGTGCATGAATAAAATTGATTTACTTTGTTTTACTGTTTGAAGGCTATGCAGATTAGAAATAACTGGAATGTTCTTTGGACGTGTTTGTTGCATGGCCTACCTATTTTCAGCAATGTCACCCCAGTGGTCAGTTATGCTTTCCTTCTTTTCTGATTTTCCTTAATCTACTAAACCTTATCTGACTTATTCATAGATGTTATTTAGTATGATTATTGTCTCACTTGATCCTTCTGTCGCTTTTACTCTAACTTCATTTTATTGTTGGTTGCGGCTATCAATTTTCTCTGCAAATTTTAGTTGCGCTGTAAATTATTTGGACAGAATTATGTGTTTTTCTTAAGTTTAAATTCCAAGAATGGTTTCAGTGATATGTTATCTTGAGATTACAATTTATGAACACTTTGCCTGTGTAACTGCTCCCGCTGTTAGAATGGTGTCCGTCATATTAGCAGTTAATAATTGGGCAATCACTTCTTTTGTGTCAGTAAGATCTAGAATACTCGTGGTTGTTACAGTTGGTGCAACTTTATGCTACTTGTGATATCGAATGCAATTTTGGCTCACTAGAAAATCCAAAACTAAACTCATGATATCTTACACTAATAACCCCTCAAATCAACTCAACTATTCCTAAACTTTTGTCGATTCTTAATTTTTATTTATAACATGTTCGAAATATTTTGTTATATATTTTAAAACTAACGATTTGTTAGTTTTCTTGGGTTCGAGTTACCTAATTGTAGTCGTGTTGGATTTGAGTACTCATTTTCTCTGGAATTAACCTCCTCTGTCATTTTCTTTGGAATTGACCTCTTAGGAATTGAACCGGCCACCTCTTACTTGGGTTTTGTTTGTTCATTTATTTGTTTAGTACTGAAGTCGGGTACAGATCAACCATAATAATCTTGTCAGGTAGGGTTTGAGCCAAGTTATATTACCTAAGCCGTCCTAATCAACCTAATCTAGAATTATGCGGATGAATTTTTGTACATTTATTAGCGAATATCGGATGATATATCAGGTGCACAAATCAATATCAGACACTCATAATGGATGTTCATATCATGGATTTCTATGTACATATCAGACATCTTGGATCGCTATTGTGTATTGCATATATTTGTACATATATATTTTATATATGAGGTTAGGAGGCCTGCGGACCCCCCACCCGCTGGGAAAAACCCCGCCTGCGAATTGGGGGTAAAATAGGGGGCCGGGTCGGTCCCCCATTCTCAGGGGATTCACAGCGGGAAAATTCACAGGCCTTTTTTCCCTTTCATTTATATAGATAGATGATAAAGTTCTAAAATGTCATCTATCATTATTCAAATTCAATTAAAACAACATAACAACAAACAATCTGGTTAAATTCCTCTAAAAACCTCAATTTACGTAACCTTACATTTTAACACCCTACAGGTTTTGCAGATAGTAACTTAAAAGTTTCTACTGTCGGCAGTTTGATAAATGATAACCTTGTTAGCATTCAGTTAGAATATTTTTAATCCCATATGAGGAAAAAGGTTACTTTTCTTTGATCATTATGTCTTTGATATGTCATGTGACATCAATTTAGTCCAAATTGTCATCGATCTTCTTCTTTCTTGTCGTGGGTAACAGATTTGAAAGCGTTAAAAGCTAAAATCCTCTAATCGAAAATGTCATCGGATCCAGTATAATGAATGTTGGCGATATTTGGGTCGATAAGATATGGTGCTAAAAAAGATATCATTCTCTTGTCGCTTGTATTGTATCACGAGGGGTCTCGATCCTAATAACGGCTAATATGGTCGATGTTTGGAACAGTGCCAGTGTTTCTGAAAGTACCTGAAAAATATGCATGCAAATTTTTATTACTTCCAACGAAGCATAACTCATAAAATTTCTTTGCGTTGCCTTCTTTTCGTATATAACTTTTGTTGATTTTTTGACTGATTCCGTTGGTTGAGAATTTTGAATCATCATGTAATTTGTTGCAAGATTTCTGCATATTTCATATCCTAACATTTCGTGTTTACCTCGAACTCAATGAATAGATGTCCGCATCTTAAAAGGTCTTTCTAATAGCTATAGGATCATCGAAAAATTGAAATATGTATAAATGAGTATGTCAATTTCGAGTGCTAGCATCTGTGTATGCACTAATAGATATCTGTTTTATGTATTTATTTGTGTATATATGCTATGTATATACATGAAGGTATGTCTGTATACAACAACAACTGAGCCTTTTATCCCAAGCATATGGGGTAGGCTACATGAACCAACATGAGAATCACGCCGGGTCCAGCACATGAATCCTCTGTCTCCACTCACTTCTGTCGAACAATATACTTTCATTGAGTCCTTTGGCAACCATATCGTTTCGTATCACCTCCATCCATGTTTTCTTCGGTCTCCCTTTTGCCCTTTTGCCATTGCCCATATCGAGAGTATCTATTCGTCGAAACGGTGCTTCAATAGGTCTGCGTCGCACATGACCAAACCATCTTAGCCGGTTTTCCTGTATCTTCTCCTCCACAGATGCTACACCAACTTTTGCACGAATATCCTCATTTCGTACCTTATCTTTTCTAGTGTTACCGCACATCCAACGAAGCATGCGCATCTCCGCTACATGCATCTTCTGTGTATGATGCTTCTTAGGAGCCCAGCATTCTGTACCATATAATAAGGCAGGCCGAATAGCGCTCCGATAAAACTGACCTTTCAATTTTAACGGAAAGTTACGATCACACAAAATCCTTATTGCACTCCTCCATTTCAACCAACCAGCTTGAATCCTTTGATTAACATCACTATCGATCTCTCCATTCTTTTGGATGATGGAACCTAGATATCTAAACTGGTCGCTCGGTGATATCTCTTGCCCTTCCAATGTTATACCAATATGGTTTTGACTTCTCTGGTTACTAAATTTGCAGTGCATATATGCTGTCTTGGACCTGCTCAATCTGAATCCCCGAGATTCCAATGTTTGCCTCCATAATTCCAATTTGGCACCCCTGCTTTCGTCTCATTTACTAGAACAATATCATCAGCGAATAGCATACACCAAGGTATCTCATCTTGGATATTTCTAGTAAGCTCATCCATCACGATGGTAAACAGGAATGGACTTAATGCAGATCCTTGATGTAAACCAATAGTAATCGGAAAATCACTCGTTAAGCCGCCGCAAGTTCTGACATTTGCCACTACTCCATCGTACATATCCTTGATTATGTCAATATACTTGACGGGGACCCCCTTCTTCATCATTGTCCCTCATAATACCTCTCTAGGTACCTTGTCGTACGCTTTTTCTAAATCAATAAATATCATATGCAAATCTCTTTTCCTCTCTCGAAAACGCTCGACAAGTTGACGAATCAAATGAATAGCCTCTGTCGTCGATCGTCCAGGCATGAACCCAAACTGGTTCTCTGTTATCTTAACATCCATCACGAAGGTATGTCTGTATAAGTTTCTATATATAAGTTTCATGCGTATATATGGGGAGTGGAGGGCGGAGGTTAAAGACACAGATCAACAAGTATAAAAGTAGATTTTTCTATCATTCCTTCACTATTCTTTATATTGAACCTAGTTTTTCTGACTTCTGCTTCACCCAAGTTAAAATTGAACCTGACAAAATAAATAACAAGCATCAATGCATCATCCGCTTCTCCATCCCTTCACCTCTACCTCTTGGCTACACCCCTCATCCCTTTTCGTCAAAGTGCTTTTCCTTTGCATTAGAAAAACCACAATCCTTCTACTATCCCTTTGCTATATACCGTCAAGTCAAGCGTTGTTCTTTCTGATACATACGAGCAGACATGTGTACGAACATTAATACATGTACTGTGCGCGTGCGCACGTACCTAAGGAAGTGAAATATGTAGGCACACATACAGATACATGTATGTATCTGCATACACATATATGGTTTGGAGGTGTGTGTGTGTTGGGGGAGGGGTAATATCCCTTTTTTTGTAACGTATTTTTGGCACTGTAATGCTCCCTTCTTTCTTCTTATAAAATCCTTACTCAATAGGTTTTGCTAGAAGTAGAAGGTTTCAGTTTCAAGGATCGCCGACTCCAAAAATTTGGGATGAAGGCTTGTTGTTGTTGTTTCAGTTTCAAGGATCGCCCAAATGCATATCCGTTCTTTTTTAAATTAATGAAATGACCCAGGCCTACTCCAAACAGATATCAAGCTTTACTAATGTCATATATTCTATCTACATGCAGGTTGACGTTGCTTTGACTCTTCTCAGTAATATGATTTTGCGAGTGAGGACTCAATATTCCAATTAATACCTATAATTATTTATATCCAGCGAAACTAATTGTTTCTTGCTTGTTGGCCAAATAATTCACATTAACAGATTGAGTTTTATTTTCATTTACATGAAGGAGCAAGTTGGTGTAGCAGCTGTGCCACAAGACACGTGGGACCTGATGATTTTTAAGCAAAAACCATCATGGTATTTCTCCTCTACTTATTGTGTGTGCTCTGTTTTTGTGAGTTCTTTCGGAAGATATGATAGTTGTCTTAACGGGCTTTAACCTTTGTCACAAGTTTCACATTATTCTATTTCACATCACAAATACTTGATTTCAGCAAGTGTTGATTATTCATTTTCTCTAGACAGGTTAATTGATTGCGCTGAACTTTTCCATTAGGTGCTGATTTCTTAAATCCTCCGAGAAATGCATTTGCCCAACATGAGATTGTGCTGAAGCTCTTGCTTGCAAAGGCAGAATAAATACAACTAGCCTTTATCCCAATTTTTTGGGGTTGGCTATACGTATCCATTTCTTCTATTATGTTCTGTTAAGGACCGTCTCCTCAGTTTAAATTAACAATTAACATATCATTCTTACAAGCAGAATAAATGAGGTTGATAAATACATTTTTAAAATTGACGACGATGATGGCTGAAACCCATGACCTCTTGAAAAGTTCGCGCTAAGCTATCATGCCAAGAACTGGCTTCCTAAAAGCTCAAGCTGTTGGGTTGTGGGCTAAACATGTATATCAAGCTAACATAACATTTAACACACACTTAACTATCTCTATTGGATATTTGATGGTTCAAGTTTGAAAATTCTCTGTACTTTTTTTGCGTAGGAAACATTTGTATTTGTACTTGATGAGTTCTCAATTCAAAATGGCTTTGCTTCAAAGCACACTTACCTTGATCAAATTTATATGCGGCAGCAGGCATTTTGTTTAAGGTTTTATTCTCATCCCAGCCTAGAATTCGTCATAAAATATGCCTGATAGACGTTTTTTAATTGCCACACTATTTTGGTTCTACAATTGCATGGAAAACTTGATAGTGATTGCTACCCATGCTGATTGCATGAAGGCAATTTAATAAGTCATGTTGCCCATGATGATTGCATGAGTCGTATAAGCTAATCATCATGCACTTCCTTCTAACTTTTGGATTGTTTTAAATGGAAATTGCAAATGTGCTTTATACCATGTCCTGGTTTTGGCCTTTGATTGTTTGATAGCCTTTTATTCTATTGCACCACCAGTAAATCTCTTTTCCCCAAGCAGAAACAAGCATCACCTTTGCAAACTTTTAAAATATTTATAACCATTTTGTTGTGATATAATCGTTTAATTTTGTTAGCATACTTTTCTAATCAGTTTATAATTTGCTCAAGTATTTTATATTTGCTCCAGGTCTGCCCTGTTCTTTATTTCCTGCTATTTCTCAAGGAAAAGTGTTCAGGTCTGTCTCTTTTGTTACCTTATGTCAGTTGCATTCGTTACATCTTTAAAATGTTTCTCAACGTGGTTAATAGAGGTTAGTTAAGAAACCGTTTAATATTCATTAACCACATTACAGAGGCTTAAGCTATTTGCTGTGGGCTAACAATATATTATAAAGCTATAACACAACACTTTACACTCCCCCATGGTAGGCCCTTGGGCCATGTGAAAAAGCCTTTAGCAGAAACTCTCTTATAAAGTAAAGATATATGAAGGTAAGTAAAACATATTTTAAAAAAACGAACTTGATGATTTTTGAACTGAGGATCGGTTGAAACCTGGTGTTCTAATACCATATAAACATAGTATAGCAGCAAAATAACTCATGAGAGGAGATAGTCTCTCTCTCTCTCTCTCTTATTAATTGATTAGGTTCTTTTATTATAAGATTACCCTCACCTTGAATGCTAGTGTATAGAAGTATTTCACCCATAAATATCCCTACTCTTCCTTAACCTCGACATATATGAATTGCCTCACCTTGAATGCTAGTGTATAAAAGTATTTCGCCCACTTAAAACAATCAGAAGAGTTTATCCTATATTGTGTTGAGAGTTGATCAAAATGTTTTTATTCTCTACCATTCATGGTGGGGGTTGGGGAATAATTTTTCATATTCATCCACACGTGTTTAATGTTGGTCTTGAATAATATAAAATAACAAATTTAGTTAATGATATAGCGCTTTGATGGCTAAATTTGTGTAATAATAATAATAGTTTTTTAGTTTAAGGTGTTTAAAAATTAGCATCCTAATAAGTTATGGTTGATTATTGTAGCTATATTGTCAATGATTCAATATGCCTTCATTTTTTGATTGATACTTGCCCACCCGGGAATGCCAAGGTTTGTGCCTATTCATTTGCTGTCCCATTTCTTATTCGCCCTGTATTTCTCTTCCTTTTTCTTTTCCCCTTCAAAATTGTACAATTTACTAGCAACCACCTCGCGCTTTACACATGAGTATTAAGTGAATTGTTGATTAAATTAGGGGGAAATACTATGACAACTTTATATGTGTATGTGTAGGAAACGGGTTATTAGCTAGCTACCTGATATTAAACCGTCAGCTAGCTTATTACATAGCCCAACCCGATCGTTAAATCGACGATCCGCTTTGGCCATCTTGTTCCACATTTGGAGTGATCTATGTGTGTGAAATTTTGATCGATATGATGCATTACAAGGGATGGATCAAGCATTTAAAATATGGATGGCTGTTAAACACAATAAAATTGTCATATATTGGGGACACTTGATCGAAGACAGATAGTGTCAAAGTAATTAAAATTTTATACACATAAATCACTCTGTGTAGAACAAGGTGGCTTGAGCGGATCGTCGATTTGACGGTCGGATTGAGCTATGTAATAGGCTAGTTGACGGTTTAATATCAGCTAGCTGGCTAGATGGTAACCTGTTTCCTCATATATATATATATATATATATAGAGAGAGAGAGAGAGAGAGAGAGAGAGAGAGAGTTTTCTGAATATGACTCTTAATTTTTTACTTGATTTGGCAGACAAAAAAGATGCTAAATGAATGAAGAAAAAGTATCTTTGTACTTATCTACAAGAATAAGGGTGGCATTCAAAGTTGCTCAAACTACCGTGGAATAAAACTTATGAGTCACACCATGAAACTTTGGGAGAGTGATTGAACACAAGCTAAGGAAGGATATTAAGATAAACAGAGAACCAGTTTGGGTTCATGCCTGGACGATCGACGACAGAGGCTATTCATTTGATTCGTCAACTTGTCGAGCGTTTTCGAGAGAGGAGAAGAGATTTGCATATGATATTTATTGATTTAGAAAAAGCGTACGACAAGGTACCTACAGAGGTATTATGGGGGACAATGATGAAGAAGGGGGTCCCCGTCAAGTATATTAACATAATCAAGGATATGTACGATGGAGTAGTAGTAAATGTCAGAACTTGCGGCGGCCTAACGAGTGATTTTCCGATTACAATTGGTTTACATTAAGGATCTGCATTAAGTCCATTCCCGTTTACCATCGTGATGGATGAGCTTACTAGAACTATCCAAGATGAGGTACCTTGGTGTATACTATTCGTTGATGATATTGTTCTAGTAAATGAGACGAAAGCAGGGGTTAGTGCCAAATTGGAATTATGGAGGCAAACATTGGAATCTCGGGGGTTCAGATTGAGCAGGTCCAAGATAGCATATATGCACTGCAAATTTAGTAGCCAGAGAAGTCAAAACCATATTGGTATAACATTGGAAGGGCAAGAGATATCGACGAACGACCAGTTTAGATATGTAGGTTCCATCATCCAAAAGAATGGAGAGATCGATAGTGATGTTAATCAAAAGATCCAAGCTGGTTGTTTGAAATGGAGGAGTGCAACAGGGATTTTGTGTGATCGTAACTTTCCGTTAAAATTGAAAGGGAAGTTTTATCGGAGCGCTATTCGGCTTGCCTTATTATATGGTATAGAATGCTGGGCTCCTAAGAAGCATCATACACAGAAGATGCATGTAGCGGAGATGCGCATGCTTCGTTGGATGCGCGGTAACACTAGAAAAGATAAGGTGCGAAATGAGGATATTCGTGCAAAAGTTGGCGTAGCACCTGTGGAGGAGAAGATGCGGGAAAACCGGCTAAGATGGTTTGGTCATGTGTGACGCAGACCTATGGAAGCATCGGTTCGACGAATATATACTCTCGATATGGGCAATGGCAAAAAGGCAAAATGGAGACCGAAGAAAAATGGATGGAGGTGATACGAAACGATATGGTTGCCAAAGGCCTCAATGAAAGTATATTGTTCGATAGGAGTGAGTGGAGACGGAGGATTCATGTGCTGGACCCGGCGTGATTCTCATGTTGGTTCATGTAGCCTACCCCATATGCTTGGGATAAAAGGTTGTTGTTGTTGTTGTGGTTGTTTTCTGAATATGACTCTTAATTTTTTACTTACTTTGGTTGATTCCTACAAATATCTATTTGTAATAAACATTTTGGAAGCATATAAATCTTGCATAAATAGAACCCCATGGAAAAAAAAAATCATATTTTTGCTACTTATGGTAACATGTAAAACATAGAGCGTTTTATACATCTGAGTGTATTCAAAATCCCTGTAATTCAATGTTAAAATAACATGAATAGATGATAGATTACTTATTGCTCATATATTAAAAAGTTTGATGGAACAGATATTTTTCACATCAAAAGAGTTGTTTAGAATTAGCTAATAAAGCAACATTAAATTTATTTTTTAATTAAGTGTTATTGAGAGTAAATTAGAAATTAAGTACTGAAATCTATAAATTGAAAAGGGAAAAACATAGCTACAGAACTTGCAATACTTTAGTTAAGTAACCATTTGGGTTGAACCTCTTTGTATCCATATATTTCTATTAATGTTTATTATAATTTACATCTTTCCATTTTACTAAAGTGCATTGCACATGTTAATTCGAACTTGAGAATCTTGCTCAAAATATATTATAGTGACTCATTAAAATTAAATTATATCTCAAACTCTTGCAAATCTGTTCAGCCGTATTCTCATTTAAATATGCAAAAGACTTTTAAAACAAATAGATTAACTATGTATACTGAAGTTATAAGAGATTCAAACTATCTATAACAATTATTCTGATAGAATTTTTATTTTTCAATGTCAGTCAACTTAATTAGTGAGTCCATATCAGTAATCTTTTTAAATTGCCTTTGCCAACAACATAAACAAAAGCATTACAGTTGATTGGAACTCGGAAGTGAAAAAGAATAGGGAAAAATATCATTTTTAAAGATATGAACTCTTCTTGACAACCTTAATAAATTATGAGAATGTAGGTGGATCAAGTGGTTACACTCTCACCTGGTACTACCTTACAGTCGATACAACAACCTCTATCTATTCTTCTCATCAGAAAAAAGTCTATTTAACTAGCACTTGATCCGCTCCTAAAAGTGATAAGGTGGTACCTAGAGAGGTATTATGGGGGATAATGATGAAGAAGGGGTTCCCCGTCAAGTATATTGACATAATCAAGGATATGCACGATGGAGTAGTGGCAAATGTCAGAATTTGCGGCGACTTAACGAGTGATTTTCCGATTACTATTGGTTTACATCAAGGATCTGCATTAAGTCCATTCATGTTTACCATCGTGATGGATGAGCTTACTAGAACTATCCAAGATGAGGTACCTTGGTGTATGCTATTCGCTGATGATATTGTTCTAGTAAATGAGACGAAAGCAGGGGTTAATGCCAAATTGGAATTATGGAGGCAAACATTGAAATCTCGGGGATTCAGATTGAGCAGGTCCAAGACAGCATATATGCACTGCAAATTTAGTAGCCAGAGAAGTCAAAACCATATTGGTATAACATTGGAAGGGCAAGATATATCACCGAGCGACCAGTTTAGATATCTAGGTTCCATCATCCAAAAGAATGGGGAGATCGATAGTGATGTTAATCAAAGAATCCAAGCTGGTTGGTTGAAATGGAGGAGTGCAATAGGGATTTTGTGTGATCGTAACTTTCCGTTAAAATTGAAAGGGAAGTTTTATTGGAGCGCTATTCGGCCTGCCTTATTATATGGTACAGAATGCTGGGCTCCTAAGAAGCATCATACACAGAAGATGCACGTAGCGGAGATGCACATGCTTCGTTGGATGTGCGGTAACACTAGAAAAGATAAGGTGTGAAATGAGGATATTCGTGCAAAAGTTGGTGTAGCACCTGTGGAGGAGAAGATGCGGGAAAACCGGCTAAGATGGTTCGGTCATGTGCGACGCAGACCTATTGAAGCACCGGTTCGACGAATAGATACTCTCGATATGAGCAATGGCAAAAGCGCAAAAGGGAGACCGAAGAAAACATGGATGGAGGTGATACGAAACGATATGGTTGCCAAAGGACTCAATGAAAGTATATTGTTCGATAGAAGTGAGTGGAGACAGAGGATTCATGTGCTGGACCCGGCGTGATTCTCATGTTGGTTCATATAGCCTACCCCATCTGCTTGGGATAAAAGGCTCAGTTGTTGTTGTTGTGTTTAGGTGGATTAAATTAATCCCTCCGTTTTCCTTTTAACATTCCTCAAACCTATTATCTCTTTGTCACAATACCCTATGCTTTACAGTTCTTCCATCTTTTTGGTGTAATACAAAGGATATCGTGGTAGAAAAATTAAGATGAAAAGACCAAGAACCTAGGATAGGTCATTAAAGGGGCTGAAATCAAGCATAATGCTATAAAAAATAAAAGGGTAAATTACACTAAAACACCATTAACTTTTGTAGATTTTCACTAAAATACCTTATGGTTTTTAAAATTACAGTAAAGCACCTTAATTGATACTTAAGGATATTTTAGTGAAATTTTTTCTTGAAAACCATAGTTAAAGATATGAAAAAAATACTTTAAGGTATTTTATTCCCAAAATGAAAAGACAATAAAACCTAAATCAACACAAAAAAGAAAAGCACAAGCCCTCAAGTATTGCTCTTAGCCAAGGTCAATTTAGGCAATGTCAAAAATAGTGCTTTTGTCTTTCAGTCAAAAGATTCTCTTTTTAACCAAAGATTCTCTTTGTAGCTCTCCTATGTATTAGATATATGATGGATAATGCCTCATATATTGGGTGGCGAATCATTAATTCTTTTGCACATAGTTGTGAAGCCATTTCGTGTTTAACAATGAGGCTATTTGATATTCCTTCTATCATTTGCTTTAATATATTCGACCACCTCAGTATTTGTTTAAACTTGCCTCTTTGAATTGAGAAACTTTCAGGGAGACCTACACGATGTTTTGCATGTTAGAAGAAATCTGCTGAGAGCGACTCTGGAATTAGTAAATTTTAAGGTTCGATTTCTCTTAGACTTCTGTGAAGTGTGAGTTTATTTTCACAAGCTATGGCTATTTTTGCTTTTGTTAGTGTGTTAGAACTTGGTTGTTTAGCTTTGGTTCTTGATTGGTTTATTTATGAGGTACAAATGAAACAAAAGTGGTTAGATTAGCAATCACTCAGATTATTTCGGTGCAGTAACTTGCTGCATTTTAGTACACTTTTCTTCTTCTTTTTCTCAATCTTCTCTTAGGTCTTGCTAGAATCTCTCAATGTATATACGTGATGTTTGCAGGAGCCAATCTGTTTTAACGAACAACTTATATCACTCATTCCTGCAGCAGTCTTCTCCCTTTGTTCTGGCTGTGTTCCAGTTTTTCCCAATTCAGGAGATATGCCGATTTTACCAGAGTTGAATGAAACTCAGGTGCAGCATGATTTGAATTAAGAAATTATCATTTTTATTTGTAAGATTTCTTAGTTCTGCAGTTTATAGTCTCTGGTCTCATAATATTACAGTTCTTGGTGGAGGGTGGTGATCATAGGGTTCTAGCTGAAATAGTTGAATGTTCGGTGGAAGCTTTATCGGAGTTAAAAAATGATTCATCTAATAAGGTGCCTTGGTTATTAATTTTTCAGTTGTTTTTTTTTCTTAGCACTTGATTTGCCCTTTGTTTTTTTGTAATTTAATGCATATGTTTCCTTAGGTGAAATCTGAACAACATCATAGCATGCGGCTACCCCAGCAAGTAAGGCAGCCATTGATTCATGATATGGAAGACTACATTAGCATTCTTGTATCTTCTGAAGAAGGGGTTCAGAAACTGATTTTAGCTGATCTCATCAACATCTGCTCTCTTTTATGTAATTTGATATATAGTTCATATTTTGCAAGGTGAATCTCTTTCCTTATGCATCAATTTTCCATTTAATCTTCACACCAACCGTTATAGTTACTTTAAGATATTATTGTCATACTCGGTGACAAAGAGGCTTTTGATTGACAACTCCGCAGATATTAATTCTGTTCAAATTGATTCTTTATCTAATCTCTTTATTCATTTATAGCGAAGTTCATATTTCAGTGCCAGTCGTTCTCTCTCATCCATTTTAAATGAATTCCCGTACCATTTTCTGTTACGACATTCTTCTAGTGTTCACATAAATTATTTACTAGAAGTGCTTAAACTTGAAAATTATAAAGGAAAAGTCTTAAACTTGAAAATTATAAAGGAAAAGTGGGCAAGCTCCCTATGACTAAAATCCAATATGACTATATCCCTTGCATTTAAAAAGTTGCAAAAACCTCCCAACATTAAAGAAATCATGTATATGACTCCTTCATGTACATCCACTCATTTGTATTTTTCAATATTATGATATTACCCTTTTACTTTACACATAAGCCATGTGAGAAATCTTAGAATCCGTGTAAGAAAAACCAGATTCATCCAAAGTGCTGCATTTATATATTAAGTGCTACATATGTTCAGTTAATGTGCTATATTTGTCCATCAAGTGCTACATATACGCAGACTAGTTTGAGCTAAATTATTCCATGAATTTATTCTTTCTTTTGCACTTAATGCTCTGACTTGAACAATAATTACAACTATAATTTTTAGTAGTTGTTATAAAGGACAATCCGCCACTACACAAAAAAGAAAAAGATTAAAATCATGTAACCACTCACCCTTTGCTTATATAACCAATTCCAAACTAAAAAGTATTTTCAAACTAAAACAAATAATTGGCAATCTCAAGATTTTTCTCAAACACCTTATGGTCACAATCGACATCACTGCAGCTATCAAATACATTCATGACAATCGGTTTACGCATTTCAACAAACTATTTATGGGTTATACCGATATTGGTTCATGTGAAACTCGGTTTGGGCCCACAACGCATGGGTCCACATATGAATGCACATGGGCCCACATATGAATGCACATGGGCCTTTAATATAGTGGGACTCTATCCAAAAGACTCAAAAGTCTTATAGAGGTTTATCCCATCTTATATCTTATATCCATGCATCCCACAATTTTCCCGATGTGGGACTATGTTAACCACATTCTCAATAGTTCACAATGTACCTCGTTTATATTTGAACTCCATGAATATTTTAAAAGCTTCAAGTTTCTCTACTTTAGTATCAACAAAACTTGAAAACAATACATTTTGACTGCTGAGATTGTCTGCGTTGTCAAAATATTCATATATATTGGCATCGAGAATTGAACCCATGGCTATAGAAAAGGCTCACCTATATTTAAATTTCTTGATTGATCAATTTTTATGCCTCTTACAAGATCTAGTATCCAAATAGAAGCTAAGGATGAATAGTACACATTGGAAAACAAATTTAAAAGCTTTTTACTTATAGATTTCTTAGAAATGTTTTCATAAGAATCCACTTTCAGTTATTATTCTGAGGAAGCTCAATTTTTTCCTGAAGGTCTCTAGAAGCAAATGCTACCCTGTTTAGGTATTTAGCAATGCTATGCTAATTTTAAGGGTTTTGATATAAAGAGTGAAGCATGAGGGAGATGAAAGCGTAAGAAAACCGGGGTAGAGAGATGCTGTAAATTGTTGAAGTCAGGATTTTTTTCTAGAAAATTGTTGGAGCCATGAAAAAAGATTTGTAGAAAGAATAGGAGGAAGAAGAAGTGTAGATTTTATTTAATAGAAAGAAAAGGGTTAGAATGAGAAATATTAAAATATATATATACTAAATACAAACTTGGAATTCTCTAGGGACTTGTAGACGTGTGATTTGAGTACTTGGGAGCTTTCAACAAGTTTTTATTATACCATGGACTTAAGCATATTGCTTTTGGGTCACAGGGAGCATGACCCATTTCCCCCAAATTATAATGATGATTATAATCACCACTAGTGCAGTTTTGTTTATGATTCATTTTTAGAGGACTGAGTACATATTTTACCGACTGTCTACTCGAATAAACTTCCTTTATTCTCGCCTGTGACTGTGAAGGAGTTCAACATTAAGTAGACCAGTCGAAGAGTTAATCAGTTGAGAATGAAATTGTTACGCCCCGCTTTCCAAAATACGTAAATACGGAACGTGACAAAGCCAATAATGCTACCTCTGGTAATGGATTATCCTTCCATAGTCACATTACGGCTGTCAATCAGATATCAAGAACAGTATATAAACATCTACATATCACATGTCCAAATTGCAAACAATAAATAATAACGAGAGGGTAGCGGAAACAAATAAAGATCTAACAAGAAATAATATCCTAACCTTATCCTTAATGGGATCACAACGACAAATCCATAACTAAAAAATAAATCTAAAACATCACTAAAGTAAATCAACAGAAAGCTTTTCACTAGGCTTGTCTGTCAAAGTATTCTTGATCTTCCTGCGATAAGGTTAAAGGAACCGGGTCATGCAAAACCCAGACGTCAGTGCGTCATAAATATAATAATAATAATAAACTTAACAATGTGCTATACAGGATGTCACATGCAAGAGTGATGTATGAGTATAAAAAAAATCAAACGCAGGTATTATAGCAGCAGGCTAGAGGTAATCTAACATCTCATCCGTATCCTAAAGTCTGTGTTTTTAGTTTAACTATTCTACAGGTATTCGTAACCAATGAATGTACTGCTCCATATAACTCAAAAGTATATATCCCGTTACCCCTCGGGATTACAGACACAAGATATATCCCGTTACCCTCTGGAATCACGGATGCAAAATGTATGAATCAAGAACGATTCTGTTTCGTTACTCTCCGGAACCAGGAAAACATATAATATCCTTTTAAGTTACACTTTTGATTTCCTCATTTTTCCACGTTTCTTTTAAGTCAGGTATGAATAATATCTATCTAATGCCAACACATGAACATACATGTACAGATTGTCTATCAAGACAACATGTCACGTCCATCAGGACAACAAATCAAGGTTGTTGGCATCGATAAATATTACAGGTAACATGTATGAACATGATAACAAAATAGTAATAGTCTGGCAGGTTTAAAACATGTCAGTGATAGTGTATTCAATTAGATAAAGTGTTTATTTTTAATAATATCGTGCAAACAGGTCATGATGAAATACAATTGTAACAGTTATCTAGGTGCGATAAATGATGTAACGAAAAATAACCACACATTAAGTGCTACACTTCGATTTATCGATTGACCAAACTAGAATAGTTTGTTATAATCACTAGTTATACAAATAATTTGCATAAACATTATAAACTGCAATTATAAAACTCGTTATTGTTAACTAACGATATACGAATTATATATATATATATATAATTTTACATAGATTATAGCATGTTGTAAGTTATAAACTTGCCTCAGTATAGGCGAATGTGGATACGAAAACGAACGAATACGGAATGACGGAAAAAACGAAGCAACTTCAAGCTTGCTATCGGTTGGATGTCTCGACTTGATTGCTCGGCTCAGAGTTGGGGATATGGAGATGGTTGCGTTGGTTATGGAAGAAGACGACAATGACAATGACAAGGAGAAGGCTGTGGAGTCTTGGCTTGAGTAGGGCTCTGTGGTTGAGGGGAGAGATGGGTTCGGTGCTTCGGAAGAAAGGGAAGACGAAGACGGAGATGGTCGGAGTTAGGGGTGCTCGGATCGACAGTGAGGTGCAAGGGTTGATGGGTTTTCGGGTTTTCTTGGTTGGTTATGTTTTAGGTGTTGAACGGAGTAAGGGTTGAAAGCAAGTCGATGGTGAGGACGACCGCCTGTGGTGGAGTCGGAGTCGTGGGCTGGAGTTGGGTGCGGGTAGCAAGTTGCGGTGAGGTAGGTAGGTGACGATGGTGAAGGAAGTTGATGGCGACATCGAGGACGAGGTGAGTGTAGCGACGAGGGTGTTAGCGGTAGAGGAAGTCGACGAGGATGGCGATGATGTGGCTGTGGGGTGTTAGTTGATAGAAATGGGTTCGATGGAGGAAGGAGGTGTTGGCGGCGGTCGAGGATGAGGGCTACGGTGGTGGTCGGAGGTGGAGACGGGGAGGCGACGAGGTGAGGGCGTCGACGATGAGGCGTCGGGATGAGAGGGAAACGATGGAGAGAGAGATGAGGGATGGGGTGTTGGTTGATCGAAATGGGTTCGGTGGAGGAAGGAGGTGTTGGCAGCGGTCGAGGATGAAGGCTATGGTGGTGGTCGGAGGTGGAGACAGGGAGGCGACAAGGTGAGGGTGTCGACGATGAGGCGTCGGGATGAGAGGGAAACAATGGAGAGAGATGAAGGAAGAAAGAGAGTTGTTTGAGGCAGAGAGTTTTGTTTTTAAAAAAATAAAATATATGTAAATTCAATTATAGGTATTGGTATATATTATTATATATTAAGTGTGTGTGTGTGTATACATATATATTTGTATATAACTAATAATCTAAATAATATTTTATAAAGATATTAAAATCCCCCATCCGTCACGGCTAAATCTCAAAGAAAATATATTGGAAATTATTTACACATACGTAGCCCACTTAAACCATAAATCTAACGGTTAGAAGACCATATTCTATTCAATATACTATACACTGTATCTCAGAATGTTTAAGATTTACCTGCAATAGATAACGTCAATATATAATCATGAGATATTTGAATAAGATAAAACATACTGACAATTTATATATAAAAATATCCATAACGTATGGCTATCGGCAAGTATATATATAGATTTAAATGTTTTATATCTATTATTTGAGATTCATATAGATTTAGTTTATGGATAAAATACCAATAAAATATACTCTATCATCCATAACCGATTTCACGCAATCGGGTTAGGTCCGATAAGCACACTTATTATCCAAACACCAAATACAACCCAACAAAAATAATTAAAGAATTTCAAAATACTAATTAATATCATTTGCGTCGTTGTGAATAACTAATCCTCTGGGACCATCTGGTATGGTTAAAGTAGGAGCGGTTGTCAATTTTTGCTTCACCGCCTCAAAATCTAACGCACACTTCTTGGACTAAACAAACGATACCTCTTTCGTGTTAGCTTGGTTAAGGTCCTGTTATCCGAGCGAAGTTCTTCACAAACCTTTGATAGTATCCAGCAAGCCTAAGGAAACGTCTGACTTCCCATGCATTCTTTGGAGTCGGCCAACCGTGAACAGCTGCAATCTTTTTAGGACCAGCAATTCCATCTTCGGATACATGCCCCAAGAACTTCACTTCATCGAGCTAAAAGTCGCACTTGCTCATCTTAGCATATTACTTTTCTTGTCTCAACGTCTGTATTGCGATTTTTAAGTGTTCTCTATGCTCTTGTTTACTCCTCGAGTAAACCAGAATATCATCGATGAATACTACCACAAACTGATCCAGAAATGGTGAAAAGATCCGATTCATCAAGTCCATAAATCTCGCCGATGCGTTAGTAACTCCAAATGGCATAACTAAATATTCGTAATGCCCATATCGAGTTCGGAACGCTGTCCCGTAAATGTCTTCTGTTTTCACCTGAATTTGGTGATAACCCGGTCGCAAATCCAACTTCGAGAATACTCTCATGCCACTGAGATGATCGAATAGTTCGCCTATACGAGAAATTGGATACTTATTCTTGACGGTCATCCGATTTAACTCTTGATAGTCGATGCACATTCTCCGCATGCCATCTTTGTTCTTGACCAAAAGAACTGGAGCTCCCCACTGTGAACCGCTGCTGCGAATCCAACCCTTCTATAATAATTCAGAAACTTATCTCTTTACCTCTTTCAATTTTACCGGTCTCATCAGATAATAAGCCTTTGAAAGTGGTGCTGCTCCAGAAATAAAATCAATCGCGAATTCCACATCTTGTATTGGCGGTAAACCCAAGATGTCCTTTGAACATATCCATGAAATCCCGAACCACTACTGGTGCTTCCTCCTTGATCACTACCATCGACGAAAAATAGCCTTAAATTCGACCGGCCTGACAGATTTGCTGCCTTACAAGAATTCGAACTCTGGATATACGGGAATTTGGAAAATCACCTTCTTTGCTCTACAGTTTATGTGTGCATGGAAAATGCCAAGAAAGTCCATTTCTAAGACGTCATAATAGTCGGTATCTATCACACAAGATATCTGGGAACTACTTCCATCCGCAAATAACAATAGAACAACTTTGCATTCACTATTAGATATAATTCTCTCATTCCTAGTGTGTATGTCCCAATCGCTAGATAGGGCCGTGTGTGGAATAGAATATTCATAAATAAATTTGGACGACATAAAGTAATGGGATGCACAAGAATCAAATAATGCCAATACAGAAAAATTAAAGACAAGTAGGATACTTGAAACAATATCGTCTGAAGCTTTGTTCTCCTCGGCCGTCAGGGTGAAGGACTATCCTTGATTAGTCCTCTATGTAATCTGCTTCTGTGCATAAGTCTGCTTTTGTGGAGTTTTCTGGATATCGTCTCTCAACTGTAGTTTTGAAGGGCACATACCAATAGAATGGTCAGCTGACCCATAAACTAAGCAGAGTCCAAGTTTCCTTCGACAATCTTTCTGCACGTGGGGGGGCAGACGGCAGAAATCACAAACCACACTCCTTTTCTGATTTGATACAAAGGCCTTTTCATAGGTATTGTCCCCTGTCTGTTAACCGGAATGCTCTTACGTTCAGGAGCTCTGGTTGGTACATACGAGGTCTTCCGCACTACAAGTTCTTGCTGTTGAGTATCCTTTACTCTCATCGATCATCTCTGTTGTTCTCTAGCCGCCGTAAGAACTTGAAAGAAAGTGGTCAAGCCCAAACGATATGATATGCCTCTGAATCTCCATATCCAAACTATGCATGAACCGCCTTGCTCTATCTTCCTCGTTGGCAACCAAGGGCTCTGCAAATGGACTGAGCCGGGTACACTCAGCCGTATGTGTATCAATAGATCCGTCATTCTGCTTTAAGCTGATAAACTTCTTTTCCATTTCCTCTATAGCAGATTGCGGAAATAACTCCAGGAAACTCCGTGTAAAAGTCGCTCAACTGATCGGCTTTGCTAAACGGGTCTTCTTAACAAGCCATCATTCGTAAGCGTAATCCACCAACTGGATGCGTACCACGTCCACCATTTTCTCGTTCGGAATATGTGCGGCAACTAAAAGATTTTTTGTATCTACCAACCATTGCTCTGCTAGTAATGGCTCCTCCAATCCTGTAAACATGGCCAGTCTGAACTTCCTGAAGTCCGCCACAGTACTCTCACGCTAAACTGGCCTAGGAACTGCCGTCCTCTCAGCTGACATGATAGCGGTCTGTTGGGCCGTTCTCAAGCCATTTTGGGAAGCCTCGGCCTATCGTTGGTTCGACACTTTCTGATGTTTCTGGTTCTCCAGTATACCGCGTATGACCCCAAGTAATGCGACGTCTACATGCCTCTGATATGCTCTTGAATATCTTCCCGCTTGGAGTCAAGAACATTTGAAAAGGATTAGCAATGAAAACATGATTCAATAAAATAGGGAATCAACAAACTATAGATTCAAGAATGTCAAGATAGTAATGTGTTAGGACACGTTCTTAATTCCGGATTTTCATGTCAGTGTATTAGGTACAATACCCAACTACAAATTTTAAACCAAACCCAGCTAACCTAAAACTTAGGCTTTGATACCAACAAAATCTTGTCACTTCCCGCTTTCCAAAATACGTAAATACGGAACGTGACAAAACCAACCATGTTACCTATGGTGAGGAATTATCCTTCCATAGTCACATTACGACTGTCAGTAAGATATCAAGAACAGTAAATAAATATCTACCTATCACATGTCCAAATTGCCATAATAAATAATAACAAGAAGGTAGCGGAAACAAATACAGATCTAATAAGAAATAATATCCTAGCCTTGTCCCTTATGGGATCACAACGACAACTTCATAACTAGAAAATAAATCTAAAGCATCACTAAAGTAAATCAGTAGAAAGTTCTTCACTGCTCGGCTTGCCTGTCAAAGTATTCTTGATTTTCCTGCGATAAGGTTAAAGGAACCGGGCAATGCAAAATCCAGACGTCAGTGCGTCATAAATATCATAATAATAATAATAATAATAAACTGAACAGTGTGTCATACAGGATGTCACGTGCAAGAGTGAGATATGAGTATAAACAAAATCAGACACGTGTTATAACAGCTGGTTTTAGGTAGTCAAACATGTCATGCGTATCCTAAGGTCTGTGTTTCTCGGTTAACTATCCTACATGTATTTGATAACAATGAATGTACTCCTCCATTTAACTCAAAAGTATATATCCCGTTAGCTTCGGGACCACAGACGCAAGATATATCTCGTTACCCTCGGGATCACGGATGCAAGATGTATGAATCAAGAATGATTCTGTTCCGTTAACCCTGGAACTACGGAAACATGTAATATCCTTTTAAATTACAATTCAGTTACACTTTTGATTTTCCCATTTCTTCAGGTTTCGTTTTCCAAGTCAGGTATGAATAATGTTCTACCTAATGCCAATACAGGAACAGGCAAGTACATGTCACGTCTATCGGGACAAGTCAGGATTATTGGCATCGGTAAGTATTACAGGTAATATGTATTAATATGATAACAAAATAGTAATAGTCTGGCAGGTTTAAATCATGTCAGTGATTGTATTCAATTAGATAAAGTGTTTATTTGTAATAATATCATGCAAACATGTCATGATAAAATACGGTTGTAACCGTTATCTAGGTGCGATAAATGATGTAACGAAAAATATCCACATTAAGTGTTACACTTCGATTTATCGATTGACCAAACTAGAATAGTTTGTTATAATCACTAGTTGTAGATATAATTTGCATAAATATTATAAACTGCAATTATAAAACTTGTTATTGTTAACTAACTAATGATATACGGATTATATATATATATATATATATATATATAAAACGTAATAATAATAAATAATATTACCACAATATATATATATATATATATATATATATATAATTTTACGTAGATTATAGCATGTAGCAAGTTATTAACTTGTCTCGGTCTCGACGAATGCGGATACGAACCTGAACGAACATGGAACGACGAAAAACACAAAGCTACTCCAAGCTTGCTATCAGTTGGGTGTCTAGATTTGATTGCTTGGCTCGGAGTTGGGGATATGGAGATGGTTGCATCGGCTATGGAAGAAGACGACAATGGCGAGGAGAAGGCTGAGGAGTCTTGGCCTTGAGTAGGGCTTTGTGGTTGAGTCGGGGTTGAGGGGAGAGATGGGTTCGTTGCTTCGGAAGAAGTGGAAGAAGACAAAGATGGAGATGGCCGGAGTTAGGGGTGCTCGGATCGACGGTGAGGTGCAAGGGTCGATTGGTTCTCGGGTTTTCTGGGTTGGTGAGTTTTTGGGTGTTGAACGGAGTTGGGGTTGAAGACGGGTCGATGGTGAGGAGTCGGAGTCGTGGGCTGGAGTTGGGCGCGGGTAGCAAGTTGCGGTGAAGGAGTTACGTGACGATGGTGAAGGAAGTTGATGGCGATGTCGAGGACGAGGTGAGTGTAGCGACGAGGGTGTTGGCGGTAGAGGAAGTCGACGAGGATGACGATGATGTGGCCGTGGGGTGTTGGTTGATGGAGATGGGTTCAGTGGAGGAAGAAGGAGGTGTTGGTGGCGGTCGAGGATGGGGGCAATAGTGGTGGTCGGAGGTGGAGATGGGGAGGCGACAAGGTGAGGGTATCGATGGTGAAGCGTTGGGACGAGAGGGAAACGAGGGAAAGAGAGAGATGAGGGAAGAAAGAGAGATGTTAGAGGCAGAGAAAGAGAGTTTTGTTTTAAAAATAAAATAAAATAAATGTATATTCAATTATATATATATATATATATAGATTTGTATATAACTAATAATCTAAATAATATTTTATAATGATATTAAAATCCCTAATCTGTCATTACTAAATTTCAATGAAAATATATTGGAAATTATCTACACATACGTTGTCCACTTAAACCATAAATCTAACGACTAGTAGACCATATTCTAATCTAATATACTATACATGATATCTCATGATATTTAAGATTTACCTGCAATAGATAATCGTCAATATAATATCCTGAGAAATTTTAATAAGATAAAACACACTGACAATTAATATATAAAAATATCCATAACGTATGGCTACTGGTAAGTATATATATATAGATTTAAATGTTTTATATCTATTATTTGAGATTCATATAGATTTAGTCTATGGATAAAATACCAATAAAATATACTCTATCACCCATAACGGATCTTACGCAAGCGGATTGGGTCCGATAAACATACTTACTATCCAAACACCAAACACAACCCAACAATAATAATTAAATAATTTCAAAATACTAATTAATATCGTTAAATAACGTATGATCGTGTTAGGGTGTTATAAAAATAATCTGGTATGTAATTTGGCAGAACTATGATATGAAATGAAATGAGAGTGCATGCATGTTGACGGTCAATATGTCAGGTGCATCATAATTGGAACAAACCAATTACCAGATCCACCTATCATCACTGGCATTACCATAAAAAGATCATTTAAAAAACGTGAGCGGTCATTTAAACATTTTCGATAGTCGATACACTATAATTCATTATGAAGGGCATATTGAAGAGGAGGTTCTTCACATTATCCATGTGGGATGGCTAAACTGGAGGGTATGTGCTTCTCCAGTGTTATGTACCATAGAGTCTCTACGTGAAATTGAAGGGATATCATTTTTGTAGCACCTATGCCATCAATCATGCTTTGATCAGAATTTTAGGTAGTCGAGAAATGTAAGGTGAAGTATAAATGAAGCTGAAATGAGAATGTTGAGATGTATGACTGGCAATATGCTATAATCCAAAATGAGTGCATGCATTAGTCTGTGGCAACTTCAATTGGGAACACAATTTTGGAGAACTGGATGGTAGACCAATTTGGATTTTGGTAGTAAAAAAAGATACGCTACCTGTTAATTTAATAAAATTTGGAAGGGCGAAAGATATCACCGAGCGACCAGTTTAGATATCTAGGTTCCATCATCCAAAAGAATGGGGAGATCGATAGTGATGTTAATCAAATGATCCAAGCTGGTTGGTTGAAATGGAGGAGTGCAACAGGGATTTTGTGATCGTAGCTTTCCATTAAAATTGAAAGGGAAGTTTTATCGGAGCGCTATTCGACCCGTCTTATTATATGGTACAGAATGTTGGGCTTCTAAGAAGTATCATACATGGAAGATGCACGTAGCGGAGATGCGCATGCTTCGTTGGATGTGCGGTAACACTAGAAAAGATAAGGTGCGAAATGAGGATATTCATGCAAAAGTTGGTGTAGCATATGTGGAGGAGAAGATGCGGGAAAACCGGGTAAGATGGTTTGGTCATGTGCGATGCAGACCTATCAAAGCACCGGTTCGACGAATAGATACTCTCGATATGAGCAATGGCAAAAGGGCAAAAGGGAGACCGAAGAAAGCATGGATGGCGGTGCTACGAAACGATATGGGTGCCAGCTCAGTGAAAGTATATTGTTCGATAGGAGTGAGTGGAGGCGGAGGATTCATGTGCTGGACCCGGCGTGATTCTCATGTTGGTTCATGTAGCTACCCCATATGCTTGGGATAAAAGGCCCAGTTGTTGTTGGTGAATTAGTTTAGTTGGTAGACCTATTTGTATTGATTGAGGCAGTGATAAAAGAATGTTGCCTGTTAATTTAATAAAGCTGAATGGAAAAAATGCTCATTTACCCAAACCAAAGAATTTGGAAAAATGCTCCCTTGTGGTCCAAGGGCAATTTTTGTTCGCTTTCTCGGCCATGCAAGGAGTGCGTGATCTATAAATAATTTCTTTGGCAGGTTTCCTTTAATTTTCAAAAGCTTCTAGCATTTAGTATTTTAATAAAATTAATGAAATGAGTATGAAAAAAGTATTCATAGTTCTAGGAAGGTCATATGGGCTGATTGCGTTAAAGATTGTAGCTTGTTATGGTATTGACTTTGGGAACTGACGTGCAGTGGTTGTTGAAAAGGTTTTCTATTCTTCCCCTTATTCTCTGTTCTTTTACATGCTTCCCTTGCTTATTGTTTTTCTCCTCTTTGCTCTTATTCAGCTTGATTAAGAAGGATGAATAGTATTCAACTTAATCGAACAAGCGACACCCTGAGTGATACATATATAACATACTTGGACACTCCATTCTTGGTTGTGATACCCTTTGATGTTTCCAATGTTTCTTATGTTCCTCCTCAACATGTCTTGGACTCATGTTACTTATACAGTACCAATATTCTGGTACTTTACAGTATGATCTGTGACTGTCTTTGTAATTAACACTGTACATTATTAAAAAACCTTTTGAGTGACTTAAGTAATTGTGTTGAATATTTGGCTTACAATTCATGATTGATGTGATTTTTAAATTCTTTGACCACAGCTCATATTTATCTAACCCTAGCAATAAATTACATAAATCTACGTGGTTAACAAATCAATCTTATTGTCTGTGTTTTGTAATTTGCCTTCTTGTACACTTCTAAAAATCTTTTTGTGCTATTTCAGTTTAATATGTAATTTTAGTTTGTATTCTGTGACTGATACTGTATTTGTCCTTTGGTGTCAATTTCACATTATAGATAGAGACAATCAAATGTAATATAGAGTGATAATTTTGTGGGCGTGAGATCGTATTATTAACATTTCCCTTACATATTGTATCCCAACTTTCCAATTTTTTTTTTTGTGTGGGTATTATATTGCAGCATGATATGTCCATGCGCCATAAATTTCTGTCGAAGGGTTTGCATATTACAAGTTTTCATAAATTATGAATTTTGGTGAGTTTGCATTCTTTGATGTTATCACACTCAGTGTTATAAATGTCAGCCACAAAATGAAGGGGTCTTTTGCACCTGCTTTGGGTTCCATATCGGTGACTTTCGTCTTTGATTCAACATGTGACTTGATGCTGCAACACGGTGTACTGTTACAAATTATTTAAGTTTGCATGCTGTTTATTCAGTTCATAATTCTCTCTCTCTCTCTCTCTCTGTGTGTGTGTGTGTGTGTGTGTGTGTGTGTGTGTGTGTTGACCGTTTGCATGATTCTTTCATTGCATGGGGTGCGCGCGCGTGTGTGCGTGCGTGAACGATTTCATTACATGACACTCATGTAAGATTTTTGTTACTCTTGCTTGAGGGATCCTAATCTGCGTTTTGTGTGATATTGTCCTTTAGTTATTATTCATAGACACAAGTAAAATAGTTTAACCACCTTTTGCTTTGGCATTTTCCTAATATATCTGAGCTTTTCAAGACTGCCAATGTCATAATGTCCTCATGATTGTATACATATCCATGCAACTTAGGTGATAGAGCATTCACTCAATAGTGTTCAAGCTGCTTACATAGTTGACTTCGTCCTGGAATATTATATAATTACGAGTTCAGTGAGATGAATATCAGTTTAGGCAATCTTGGTGCTGCCTTAAAGGGCTAGTCGGCCAACTTTTAGTACATTGTACTTTTCTCAGACCCTCCTTTTTCTTTCTAGATTGGCCCATATTGCGGCTTAGGTTAAGAGCACAATTTATTTTCATAAAGACCATTTGGATTTTCTCATGCTTTAAAGTCTTATTCCCTTCTAGTGCTAAAATATAAGCATTTTACAATATAAACTTTTGTATGGAGAAGTTGCTTTGTAATTTTAAATTCCTTAATTATCTAACTTTCCTCTATCTCTGTACCTTTTTCAGGTTAAGTGAAAGAAAAGAAGCATACACAACGAAGATGCTCAATTACGTCTTAAAGTTGCTCGCCCATATTGTTTTCAAGATTGAAGAGAAGTGTAATGAAATCCAGAGCTGCGGATGTGTAGGTTTTATCTCCATATTCGATTCATCTGGATCCACTTTCTCTGCTCTTCAGGGTTTTATTTCCTGCCCCCTCTTTAGTCTTTCTAAGGAAAGAAACAAGCTTAATTGTGAACGATATGAAGGTGTCATCCAATTTATAGATAACATTTTGGTGGCTCTATCCAAACTTTTTGCTATAATTTCCAACTGTGCAAGTAATGATTATTCTGGGTTCTCTACCCAAGGATTTCCTCCACCTTTCTCTTCTCTTCAGGACTTCAGTCCTAACGGTGAATGTAGAACACAGATTGTTGATATGGACTTAGATGTTGATGACGGTTCTAAGGATGCAGATCCTCTTGCTGCCAGTGGAAGCAATAATTTAGTTACTTCTTTCTCTCCATTGCAGTGGAAACTGAAATTAATTTCAGTGATTTCAACTTTTTTCTCTGTAACACCTGTTCTTACTTGGCAAACTTTGTTTAATATGATAAAAGAGGAAAAGGATGATAAGGTAATGAGCTTTTCTATCCTTTTTTTTTACTTTCGTCTCTACGTGGCTCATGACCCATTCTACAAAATTAATCTCTTAAAGCAGGTTTTTGGGAACATACTCTATATTCTCTGCAAGCTTTTTTGTGGTTCTGCTAAATCATTGTCTGATCTGGTACTTTGAACCATCTCTTTAATTTTCGAAATAATCATATACCTGATCGCAAGTCACACACACATTTTGCACTTTCGACCATGAAGTTACTTTACTGTTTCTGACGGTTCATATATTTGTACTCATGTAATTATTGTGTATAGGTTAGTTTGATTATCAACATGAAGGAAAAGATTGCAGCCATGAAATTTTACTCCATTGATATATTATCTGCCATCCATGCCTTGCTTGGGACCTTACTGTCAATATCCTCTAGGAGCAAGTTTATTGATGCCATGCAGTGTTCAGGGAAAACGCTGTCCGAAGAGGTATTGTTAAGTTTTCGAAGAATCTAATAAGGTGGTTGAAAGAAATAAGTGGTGGCACATTTTTATCCTTTGCATGTAGTGATCTGGGCATTAATAAATATCATGGACAAAGTGTGTGTGTGTGTGTGTGTGTGTGTGTGTGTGTGTGATGACTAGGATCTTATTGGTAGGATTTGGAAACAAATCCTATCAAGTTTGTAGCCATTAGATTCACTTTAGGATTTGTGCAATCAATTATGAAGAAGAGCTCTCATTTCAATCATGATATCATGCTTTGCACAAATCTTAAAGCATATCTAATGGCTAAAAACTTGGTAGGATTTGTTTCCAAATCCTACCAATAGGATCTTAGTCATCCTCTCTCTATCTCCCTCCCGCCCTCCCGCCCTCCCCCCTCTTCCGGTAAACTTTGTTTTTGGATAAGCATTTTTCCTTTCTTTTTTGATAAGTGAGCTGCATAGTTGGGTTTTACATTTCATACTTGTAATATCTTTGTGCTTCTTACCTGCATGAGTTTATACTACTCACTAGAAATGGCGAGTCTACTTAGATCTGCTTATTGACTAACTGGAGTTGAGGCTTATGGCAGAGCACCTACACTATTTTCTGTTTAATAAGGGAAAAGAACTTCTTGCAGCTCGTGTCTAATTGATTTTAAACATTGAATCTTGTGGTTTCCGACTTCTATTAAGTGTGAAAAATTTGCTAACTACTATTTTTTAATAATAATATGCGAATATCTTATAAATTTTAAATTAATTTTCTGGAAATCATTTGATTAAGTTTTTGCGTTACATTGAAACTGCAGAATTTATCTCCTCTTGGAGACCTGGTATATGAAGTAGCGGAGACTGATCTACCTGATTGGTTTGCTCGTATTAAACTTATTGATTGCGTCTGCAGTTTTGTTATGCTTGAACCTTCCATTGCCCAGGTAACATTTTTGTTTCTCTTATTGTTGATTTTTTTGCGGGTTAATTGTGTTCTAGCATATTTCGTTGTGATATAAAATAGTTTTACTCTTCTATGCTCATAGGCTATGATAGGAAGACTTCTTCCAATGCTTCAAGATGCGGATTATCGAGTTAGACTTTTTATTGCGAAAAATGTCTGTGTTCTCTTCCAGACATGGGATGGTCATGCTGAATTGTTCCATGATATTTGGTATGCAATTGTGCTTATATTTGTATTGTCAAATCAACTTGTTAAAGATACTAAAATAGTGCAGATTTCTGTTCGATAATCTCGTGATCTTGTATTGTCAACATGTTCTTATTCATAAATGCCCCAACTTCGATGTTGTACTGTCTCGGTTAAGCAACGATATCCATGATTTACAACACATCCTTCTTTTTCGAACACTCTTAATATAATAAATGGTTGGCTAAACTGCAAAAAATGCCTCAACTTTTGGCCCGATAACAAGAAATAACCCCTATCTTTCTAAAATTGGCACTTCCCCAGTTTTCCCAAAATTTAACTATTGTTACTTTTCTGTCTACATTAACACGGGAATCTTTCTCGTACTCTGATATCCTTTCTTTATTTAGAACACCTATTTCTTCTTTCCCAGTTTCATTCTACAACTCCCACTTTTTCACCCCTACAGTCTTTGATTTTCTTCTCATCTAATATCTTGATGTAGGACACATCAAAGGCCAATCAATGGAGGAAAACATTGGTTAAAGATTATAATAATTTTTATTTTCTTTTTAAGGGAGGTTTTTAATATTATTCGAATTTTAGTTTTAGATTTTCTTTTTTGTAGAAAGTAGTTTATTTGTTTCGTAATGAGTTCTTAATTGGACTAGGTGTAGGTTTTCTTAGATCTTTTTAAATCTTTTTTCAAGATTGCATTGCTATTCAAATTGTCTTGTAACCCTTTATAATGGATGATTAGTACTATCGTATTCAAGAAGCCTTTGTAGATTGTGTAGTTCAAGGGGCTGATTGAAAGTCTAAAGAAGATTCAAACACATGAAACAAGATGACTAATTGCGTTAAATGGGTAGCTAGAGTTCTACTTGGTGAGTTGAGAGGTGGTGCTCCACCATTTAAGTACACGTCATGGTGTAATGAAGAAAGGCTGCTATTAAAATCAAGAAGGATTTTTATAAAGATTTGAAGTAGAGTAGAGATGTAGAGAGATTTGAGGAGTATAAGATAGCTAAAAAAGAGGTTAATAAAGCTGTTCGGGAAGCCAAAACCAAGATCTATAAAAAGGTGTACGAGAAGTTGGACACCAAGGAGGTTGAAAATGATATATATAGAATTGCTCGGATGAGGGAAAAGAAGACCAGAGACTTATGTGCGGTAAAGTGTGTGATCAAAATGTTTTAGTTCGAGATGAGGATATCCAGGAACGATGGAGAGATTATTTTGACAAGTTGTTCAATGAGAGCTTTATTAAGGATTTGGATGGACTTATCATTCAATCTCAAGATTTAAACCATGATTTCATACGTAGAATAAGAACACTTGAGGTGACAAAAGCTTTGAAGAGGTTGAAATCAAGAAAAGCTGTTGGTCCAGACGGGATTCCTATTGAGGTATGATAATGCCTGGGAGAGATAGGCGTTAGATGGTTGACGGGTTATTTTAATAAGATTTAGTAGGCAAAAAATATGCCAAATGAGTGGAGTACCCTTGTACCTCTTTACATGAACAAGGGTGACATTCAAAGTTGCTCAAACTACCGTGGAATAAAACTCATGTGTCATATAATGGAGCTTTGGGGGAGTGGTTGAACACAGGCTAAGTCATGATGTTAAGATAACAGAGAATCAGTTTGGATTCATGTCTAGACGATCAACGACAGAGGCTATTCATTTGCTTCGTTAACTTTTCGAACGTTTTCGAGAGAGGAGAAAGGATTTGCATATGGTTTTTATTAAGTTAGATAAACCTTACGACAAGATACCTGAAGGTATTATTGCGGATAATGATGAAGAAGGAAGTCCCAATCAGACACATTGACATAATCAATGACATGTATGGAGTAGTGACAAATATAAGGACTTGCGGTGGTCTAACGAGCGATTTTGGTTTGCTTCAAAGATCTGCTTTAAGTTTATTCTTATTTACCATAGTGATGGATGCACTTACTAGAACTGTTTAGGATGAGGTATCTTGGTGTATGCTATTCGCCGATGATATTATTCTGGTAAATGAGATGAAAGCAGGTCTTAATGCTAAATTGGAGTTATGGAAGTAAATGTTGGAATCTCGGAGGTTTAGATTGAGTATGTCCAAGACAACATATATGCAATGCAAAATTAGTAAACATAGAAGTCGAGATCACAGTGGTATAATACTGGATGTGCAAGCGATATCACCGAGCGATTAATTTAGATATCTAGGTTTCATTATCCAAAAGGATGGGAAGATCGATAGCGATGTCAATCAGAGGATTCATGTAGGTTGGTTCAAATGGAGGACAACATGGATTTTGTGCGATCGTAACTTTCCGTTAAAGTTGAAAGAGAATTTTTATCGAAGCGCTATTCAGCCTGCCTTATTAGATGGTATGGAATGTTGGGCTTTGAAGAAACATCATGCACAGAAGATGCATGTAGCGGAGATGCAAATGTTTCGTTAGATGTATGGTAACACTAGAAAAAATAAGGTGCGAAATGAGGATATTCGTGCAAAGGTTGGTGTTGCATATATGGGAAAACCGCTTAAGATGGTTTGGTCATGTGCGACGCAGACCTACGAAAATACCGATTTGATGGATAAATATTCTCGATTTAGGCCAAGTCAAAAGAGCGAAATGGAGATCGAAGAAAACATGGATGGAGGCGATACAAAAAGATATGGATGCCAAAGGCCATAATGAAAATATATTGTTCTATAGGTGTGAGTGGAGACGGAGGATTCATGTGCTCGACCCGGCGTGATTCTCATGTTGGTTCATGTAACCTACCCTATATGTTTGGGATAAAAGGCTCAGTTGTTGTAGTACTATCGTATTCTCAAGTTTTTTATTATCAACAAAATTTAAGTTCTCTTTTATTCGGTGGATTTCGATTATCGTTTGTGAATTCGGTGTTCTAATTGTTGTCCGGCATCGCCGAAATGTCGCTGTATATTGGTTTTGAGAAGAAAACAATACAGATATGTAGAATTATTTGAGTTACATATATTTTGTAAATGTCGGCTGTTCGTGATGTCCGAGTTTTACCTGACATTTATCGATATGTGGAAATTTTTTAAGGTTATTTTCTTTTGGATTTTGGGATTTGTACATTAAGTATTTAGTCCGGTCCATTGCAAAAATAAATAACAAAGGACGTCACCATTGCGTACAACCGTTCGCTTAATAAGCGATCACTCTACCATTGAGCTATTGAGGAAGATATAAATTTAATTAGAGTAAAAATCTGAATAATTAATATTTTTCAAAAATAAGTTATATAAACGACGTTCACATTACAAAAATGTAGAATATGATATTTGATAAAACCACCCGACATTTCATAATATCTGATATCCGATATAAAAAATCTTTGGGCTGATGCGACACCGACATTCGATATTTAGAACATTGCGTGAATTTGAACACCCTCGTGGATTCGAGAAAAGGCTCGTGGACTCGAGTGGCTTGTGGATTTGAGCAACCCCTTGTCATATTGGCGTTCTGACGGCGTCAATCCTACCCATCACTGATTTCTGCCGCGTCATATCTTATGCTTTATCTCATTGTTCAGATGGATTTGGGATAGTAAATAATTAAGTCAAACAAATATTATTCTCGAATGGATTGCTACATTTTCAATTATACTAATCTTTCACCCTTGTAAATCATTAAACTATTAGATACCCATCTCCTCCCATGGTGAATTTCTAAGGTATGCAAAGACATATGGAAACACTCTAGTGAGAATTCTCATTTTGATTTCGATGATTAAGCGCCGCAAGATGAACATGTGAAGAATTTAAATTAATATTTCACTCCAATGTTCATTTTCTGCTTTAGATCGATTTAGGGAAAAAGAAATTGAGCGGAAATATGAAATTTTCATGGGAAATGATGAATTCTTAGGATAAAATCATGTTGGTAGATTTTTGCCATATTGAATTGGAAAAAGGTATTTTTGGTATGGAAAAAGAGGCTAAAGAGCCATGATGGTATATGTAGATGGAACAATGATCGGGATTGTGTGTGTGTGTGTTAAGGTAGGGGAACGGGTAGAGCGTAGGTTTCAGAAAGATCGGGTATCCTGCTATGGGGTGAATAAGGGGTGGTGTTTCCTTGCAATTTAGCCTAAATGGTTGCATTTGAATCAGTTACATCCAAAACCAAATATGTTCAAGGTTTTATGATTGCATTACATACAGGGTATATCCATTATGAATTTGGATCAAAATAATGGAATGATTGTTTTTAAATGTGACAGAATATATTTTAATATTCAAATAATGCTCACCTATAACATAAACGTAGTAACATTAACAATATCTATGCCTTTATTTACTTGATTTATAATTACTATAAATGTATGTTTCATTTTATTGCATATTACATCTCATCTAGTATGACGCATGTAAAAATATATAAACTGCAAACTGTGCACCGCTAACATGCACACACACAATATGACATGGATATGTGGTTACAAACTTATAATACATGTCAAGGCATATTAGCTATATATAGCATTTATACAGTAATAGATATTTGTGCGTGTATATGTTTGTGTGTGTGTATTAATGTGTGAGTATTGGTTTTTATACTTTCTTACGTTTATTTTTCTCTTAATGTGTTAGATGAAAGAGAAGGTCAACAGCTGTGCACATACCTTGATCAACAATTTCTATTCGAGCAACCTCATCTTAACTCAAATCTGAATCGGATCCGTCTAATCCAAAAGTTTTAGATTAAGGACCATCTTGATTTTAACGGCAGTCTAGGTGAAGGATGGTCCAAGTTTTGGTCATTGGTAAAAAATCTCTATATATACAATGCATTTCATTAGCTCCATCCATGGTGCAATGACAATTATGGGTCATTCTAGTGAATATATTTGAAGGAAAGAAAAATTGGGAGGATGGCAAGGGAAGGGAGTGACTAGATAAAGAGGACCAAGCCAGGAAATCCAATCCTTGATTACACAATGAATATTATATCAGTGCTTAGTACTAAATTGGCCTTCAATTTTCTAGCAAAGTGCCTCTATGAAATTTTCTAAAGTTGTAGCTCTAAAAGCCAACCATTCGATGAATTTTCGGATGATCGACACCACCCATCTTGATCTTCATATTCTTATATGTGCATCAATTTTCATATATTTTAAATACCTACCCTTGCATTGGATGATTGCAAGATTAACGATGTTCCAACAATAAAACATATTACAACTCTAGATGAATAGGCAAAGAGTATCTAAATAAATTAGTGTATTTAGGACATGGAGATCCATATGACTGGTGCTGATCGTCTAAAAGATCGATATATTTTTAAGTTTAATAGCTGCCGCTCTAGGAAATTTCCAAGAGTAGTACACTATACTATGTGCCCTTATATATATAGAGTCCAATCATACATATCTATCTGAACTAAAATTCCAATCCATCAAAATTCCTAACTAAAGATAAACGCTCATTATACTTAATCCTAAATAAACTAGACTTCTAAATGATCAATATATCATAAATCCTAATTACTTTAAATAATTCAGCAATACTATTATAATCTACTCAAACTTGAACCAATGGTTGATATATCGATAAATTTAAGTTCTTAAAGATAAATTCGTAGTTCATGGTGGCTCTGTGGTGGACCGTCCTTTGTGAATAATTCTACATCAGTTCTTTTCCTCCTGGAGGAACATCGCGATTGACAAATTCCGGTAATGAGCTGCAAGAAGGCAATGATCTTGATAGAGTATGGGTATTGGAAGTAAATGAAGTACGGAATCTTGTAAGTCAAAATATATGATGATAAATGTCTCATTGAGCCCTGGTGGTGGTTCATTTAAATTTTAGAGGTGATTCTCGCTCAAGCTTAGTCTGGACCAAAGTTTAAATCTCGGTATCCAGAGGCTAATTTTGGAATCGGAATCGTCAATCTTCGCCGTATTGTCTATCTTGGATTGAAAAATTGAATTTCAAATAACTGTAGAAAAAGAATATTGAAGAATTAGAAAAACTTTAAAAGTAAAAAAAAAAAACAATATGGCAAATTCTTTTGCAATTAATGACGTCTAAAGTTCTATTAATGTCATGCTAACCATGATAACTGAATATCCAATAATAAACCTATTGAACCATTAATGAACTTATAACCCAGTAATTATCCCACTAGCAATTAATAAACTTAATATGAAAACCCTACTAATAAAATGGTAAACCGAATGTTACTCATCTCGAAACTTAAGCAAACTCAAGTGGTCATTTTTGGGATCGGAATCGGCCATATTTAATTAGGATTGACCGAGATTTTAACTATGGTCTAGACTATTTTGCATTAGTCAATGTCTGTGTTTGATACATATCTTATATTATTTTTCATGTTTACTCCTTGAAAAGATGCCAGACACTTCTATCATATGTCTGTAATTATGGGTATGAATTGGATATATGCCATTAATCATATATTCATATAACTTAAATTGTAAATGTTGGCCTCTTGGAAATTTTGACCCTTTGTAAATGCTTTCTTGATATATATAACCAAGATTTGATAACTCGGCTGAAACCTTGACGTGTCGGATCGGTTTCGTACGAGAGCTGTCAGTGCGAAAAAAATTCGCAATATCATAAAAATGTACTGCTCCGTAAAGAAATTAATCCCAAAAAGTGCACATGAAGACTACGTGCGTCTGGTGCGCACGGAAATTAAAATCCATACATGTGCCGAGCTGGTGCAGTTTTGCCTTTTTGAAATAAGACGAATCGGGGTTTTTGTAAAATAAGGGCTACGGTGTTTTTAAGAAAAATGCCCCTTTTGAAATTATCCGTAGAGTCTCTTTTTGCCTGTCTTTAAAATACTTCCGATTCGTTAGTTTTGAAATAGGTATGACTCGGGTCAAGTCTAACATCTACTATACTAGCTACTGATCTAACTATCAAGTCAATCGGGAGGGGTAAGAAAACCACCTAAGTCTGAGTCGATATATATAAATAAAGATAGTAGTCGGTGATCTCGCATCAATAGTATCGCATACGATACCGTAAATCATCTGACATCCTCAAGTCATGAGTGCGGATCAATCATCAATATAAAACTCGTACGGTAAATCGTCGTACGGCATCCCAATAGCTGGGTGCGGGTCAATATCACAGTCATCACATCAGTTATCTAGTATCCTTATCATCAAATCACATAATCTGAGGTACTGATCTAAGTCTAGTACAAATCGATACCATCTACATAAGTAAGAATGCATGTGCGAAAGACACGCCCAAAGGCCCGCAAAAAATCATATATCGTATCCCAAATACGAGTCACATCACATCCCCGATATCATGGCACCATGCCCAAACTCAACGACTCACATCCAAAGTTCTCCAGTACCCCCGTCATCAAAGTATGAACATAGCAAATAAGCACGTGTGTGCGTGTGGGTGCAAACTATTCCAGGGTTCGCGATTAGGAACTGCACTACTTACTATTAACCCTAATCAATGCTTAGTACACCTGCCACATCCTAAACAATCAAGTCACACACAAGCTATCATATATAAGTACAGTATATATGGTATACTAGACATCGGACTGCGGGGGTGCTATACGCCATCCACCCGACTTCTCCCCATAGATATAAATCTACTCACCTTTTCTTATGTGTGCAGGTGCCGATGTCGCCATTTGCATCTCCAACGCTTCGACGCCACGTGGGGTACCTACAAGGATATCACACGCTAAAACACATAAAAACCATGTCGGAAGCCAAAATGATGCATGCTACGCCCTTAGGTAAAAACCTGTGGCCTCGCGTGCAAACACAGTCCATAACCATCTGCCGTTGGCGTTCAAACGCCACCCGACAGAAACGAATCATTAAATACCAAAATCCATACGAAAACAAGTCGTAAATCATGCGCTAAGTCAAGAAAATCAACCCAGATTCTACCCTGGTTGGAACCAGACAAAACTAGACATTCCAGGGGTCAAGTTTACAGGTAAAAGAGTCGTGTACACAAAACGAGGCAGTTCCCCACTGCTCTGGCCGCAAATTGCGGCCAGAAGGGATAAATCTGCGGCCATGAAGTGGGTCCAGGGGCTGGGGCTTTGGGTGTTGGCTTCTATCTCCCTGCACGTCTCACTGCCAAGTCAATTTTATTTTAGGAGGTCCCGGGTTGTAGCAGATTCCAGAAAGGTCCAAAAGTCGACAAAATCGCTAAATTACGCCAAGTATAACAAATATGGTATTTAACTGGAAATCTGGGGTATTCTGGGTTAAACTAGTCTCAAATACACCTAATAGGGTTATACCACCCATCAAAACCAACACTTGGTCAAGTCTCACTCAATTTCACTAAAACTAGCACTATATCACAAAACTAGCACTAAACTTCAGATAATATCAGAACTTGGCAACTTAGGAGTTGGGTTGCAAGATTATACCTCAAGAGAAGTCCTAGGGTGAAGGAGAAGAGAAGGAGAAGTGGGTTGGTGCTGAAGTGGCTGAGCTGAAGTTGGTTCTGTAGCTGCTGCTGATGTTTTGGCTTGTGCTGCTGTTGCTGCTTGCAATTTCTTCTTCTTTTTTTTTGTTGCTGAGCAGCAGCTACAACTGTTGTTGTTTTTGTGTTGTTGGGGTTGTGGTTGAGTGGTATGATGGTGTGGAGTTGTTTTAAGTGGCTGATGGTTTTGTATGGGGGCTGATGTGTTGGTATTGGGCTGATGCATCAGCTGCTGTTGCAGCAGGGATGATGTTGCTGATGCTGATCTGTAGCTGATGTGAGTGTGTAGGTGCTATAGAAATTGGGGCTGTTGTAGTGTGGCTGATGTAGGGTGTAGGGTTGTAGGATGGTGGAGTGTGAGAGTGGGAGATGCGAAGGAAGGATGTGAGTGAGAGGGAGAGATATGAGGGAAAGCAAAAGATTTGAAGTGAGATGGGTCATGGCACATCCTAGAGCCACCTTTCTCTCTCTCTCTCTAGCCACAAGTCAACTTATCCCTAATCACCCTTTAACAACACACTTAACCATAAGGTTTAAGCCACCATGGTCACCTAAACATGGTTCAACCCTATGCTCAACCCTAGTTACCATGCACATATGTGTGCAGCCCAGATAAAACATCCCATAAAATATTCATAAAACCAGATAATTCATCAGAAACCAATTTTGGTAAACTTTTTACCAAAAACCCTACATTAAACACATTTTAGAATTTCCATAATTTTTCTTCAGAATTTTCCCCATTTATCGGTATTTAATTATACCGAAATACTAAAATATTCAATAAAATAATATTAAATTATAAAATTTCCCAAAAATAATATTATATTTTTCTGAAATGTTACAGAAGTCCAGATCGACGTCGACTGAGCTTTCTTGATCTTGTTTGAAACTTCTTTGTGAAACGACTCTGATCTGAAGCCTCGTGAAGCTCGCCATGGCTGCATCGAAGCTCGAATTGAAGTTCTAGTCTTGATTTGGTGATCTACAGCAAGCCATGGCGTCGTCAACATCAATCGTTTATTTTCATCTTTGATCGAGCAAGATGTCTGCCTCTTTCGAGATCTGAGATCGATCTGGTGCCAGATTCTTGATATCGATCTCATTCACCGATCCAGCTCGAGTTCCTGTTTTGATTTCTTTGCTGATTGGGTTCGAGGATCTCCATCGAGTTCCTGTTACTGATTGTTTCGAGGATCTCCATCTAGGTACCTTTCTTACCGATCTGAACCTCATCTCGAAGCTATTGCCGCGATATGAAGCCGTGTTCATCCTTGAAGCTTCTGTTCTTGACGTTGAGAACCATCGCCTTTGTCTCGCTCTCTTGTGATTTACTTATGCGCTATTCATCATGACTTCTGACTTGGTCTCAATTACTGCTCGTGGTCGTCCACTTATTACTGCACATGGACATGGACATGGCGGTGGCCATTTCGGCAATTTACCTTTATCCCGTACTTAGTTGGGTCAGTTGTGCCGTCTCCTCTCTTTTGTAGCTCCAACCATCCTTTCTACTCCATCAGGTGTATCGTTCCTTTCTCATTCTAGTTCGTGGGTCGCTGATTCTGGCACCTCACATTACATATCTCGTGATGGATCGTCTGATCTTACTTCTAGTTCTCACATGTTTATTTCCATGGCTGATGGTAATTCCACACCTGTTTCTGGTTCTGTTGATTTATCACTTCATCTTTACGCCTGAAAAATTCTTTAATTATACCATGTTTAGAACAAAACCCGCTTTCTATTCGTCAACTTACAAATGATTCTAACTGCTCCGTTACTTTTTATCCCTCACTTTGTGATACAGGATGTTCTTACGAAGCAACGGATTGGTGGACATGAACATAATGGACTGTACTACATTGATCATCTTCCCGATACGTCTGCAACTGTTTCTACTATTCATTGGTATAGGAGACTTGGTCACACTACTCTTCATTCTTTACGTAATATGCTACTTCTCTTGATTTATCAGAGTTCAGTTGTGAATCCTATTTCCATGGTAAGCACCACCGTTTCTTTCTTCCTCCGGTTAATAAAAGACCCTTTGCGTTAGTTTACTCCGATATTCAGGGTCTCTTTAAAATTCCTAGTGTGTTTGGTTATAGATATTTTGTAACTTTTATCGATCATTCACAAATGACTTGGTTGTATCTTTTGCGTAATAGGTTTGAACATTTATCTACCTTTAAAATCTTCGTAGCTGAGATTACCGACCAATTTGGTTTCCGGTAAAGGTTCTTCGTTCAGATAACACTAAGGAGTATATTAGAAGGGAGTTTCCTGGATTTTGTTAGATGAAGGATATATTGTATCAAACTTCATGTTCTTATATTCCTCAGCAAAATGGGATCGCTGAACGAAAGAACCGATATTTGCTTGAGATAACCCGTTCTCTTATTTTGCATATGCATGTTCCTAAACGATTGTGAAATTTTGCAGTCTTAGCTACCTGTTTTTATATCAATCGAATGCCTTCTCCGGTCATAGGCAACCGGTCTTCTTTTTCCATTTTGTTTCCAAAGGATAACCATTTTCCTGTTTCTCCTAAAGTGTTTGGTTGTTTATACTATCCCCATGTTCTAGGTTCTCATATTGACAAACTTGATCGTTGAGCTACCCATATGGTGTTTGTAGGTTACTCTCGATCCTAAAAAGGGTATGTATGCTTTAACCCTGTCACATCCAAAGTTTGTATTTCATGTGATGTGACCTTCTTAGAAGATCAAGTCTATTTTCCACCACATATTGAGAGCTCCACTTCGACTATTTCTGTTTTACGCTTACCTTCTTCGGAGCTTGATTCATCTATTCAACCTGTGCTTTCTAGTGATCAGCACGTAGTCCCTTATCTACAGGTGTACTGTCGTCGTAAGAAAGTTGTTCCGCCACCTTCCACCAATAATTCTTCTAACGACTCTTCTGCAGGTACTTCAATATAGTCCACTGTTCCTGATTCTCCACTACTGCTGCCTTCCAAAGATCTCTCTTTTTCTATTGCCTTATGTAAAGGTAAGCGTTCTTGTACTAATGCTCATCTGATTTTTAACTTTGTTTCCTATCATAGACTGATCCCATGTGCTCGTCAGTGTCTTTCTTTCTTATCTGCCATCACTCTTCCTTCCTTCGTTCAAAAAGCACTTCAGCATCCAGGTTGGCATGCTGCTATTTTAGAGGAGATTGCTGCTCCGCTCTTTAATCAAACTTGTAAATTGGTACCTCTACCTTCAGATAAGAAGGTTGTTGGCTGCAGATGTGTTTTTACTGTTAAGCAAAATCCAGACGGGATAACTGACCGCCTCAAAGCCCGATTGGTGGCCAAAGGATTTACTCAGCAGTATGGTTTGGATTATGTCGAGACCTTTTCGGCAGTTGCCAAATTAATATCGGTTTGTGTTCTTATATTCTTGGTTGTTTCTAAGGCATGGACTCTTCCTTAGATCGGTGCGAAGAATGTCTTTCTTAACGGTGATCTCTAAGAGACTATTTATATGCAGTAACCTCCTGGTTTTGAGTGACCGAGAGAGTCTATGGTTTGTTTTCTACACAAATCGTTATATAGAGTGAAGCAGTCACCGCGTGCCTGGTTTGAAAAGTTTTGTATGATTTTACGACGGTTGGCTTCATACACAGTTGCGTCGACACGTCACTTTTTACACATAATTGTCCTCAGGGCAGTGTAATTGTGTTGGTGTATGTTGATGATATTATCATCACTGGAGATGATTCTGCTGGTATCTCTAAGGGGAATAACATATGGCTTCACACTTTCATACTAAGGATCTTGGGCCATTAAGATATTTTCTTGGAATTGAAGTATCACGAAATTCTAGTAGATTGCTGCACTCTCAGCGCAAGTATGCACTTGATTTTCTATCTGAAACAGGATTTTTGGGCTGTAAACCAGCAAACACCCTAGGGATTTCTGAGTCAAGCTATCTCGATTAAGATCTCTCTCGGATCCTCCACTATCTGATCCATGACGATATTGACTTCTTGTTGGGAAGCTTATTTATCTCATTGTCACTCGGCCTGATATTGCCTTTGCCGTTAGCAAAATATATGCAGAATCTTTTGACCTCTCATCTTAAGACGGTTGAGAATATTCTCAGATACATTAAGGGTTCTCTAGGACAGTCTTTTTTTACAAACCATCATCTATGTTGTCGCTCACATTCTTTGCGTATGCCGACTTTGCTGGATCCATTGATGATCATCGTTTCACGAGTGGCTATTGTGTTTTCTTGGGAGGAAACTTGATTGCGTGGAAGAGTTGGAAACAAAATGTAGTGGCTTGTTTTTCTGCAGAGGCTGAGTTTAGATTTATGACACATACAGTTGGTGAGTTGGTATAACTTATCTCCCTTTTGACATATCTTGGAGTTCCTTCTTTTTTTCCGACTACACTCTTTTGTGATAATAAGGTCACAATTCAGATTGCTGAGAATCCAGTTTTGCATGAGCTGACCAAATATATCGAGATGGATTGTCAGTTCATTCGTGACAAAGTGACAGATAAGGTGGTTGCACTACAATATGTTTTCACCGCGACTCAACTAGCATATATTTTTATCAAAGCTCTTACTCGACATGTTTTCGCTTATCTTTTATCTAAGCTTGGCATGCTTGACATCTATGCTCTAGCTTGCGGGGGAGTGTTATGAATATATAATTTGTTATTATATATTAGATATGAGTATAATTAATTATTGTGTTAGTTGATTTGTTGAGATAGAGAGGTGATCTATAACTCTCTCTATATAGATTGGATAAACTCTTATTCTAATCAAACCAATAAGAATTTTGTCTCTTCTTAATTCTGTTCACTACCGAAGTTTGGCAAAATTGAAAGGACCGAAACCGTAATCGAGTTCACAAACCTAATGTATTACCATTTGGGACACACTACTTGGTAGATGCTTCGTAGAGTTTCAAGGAAATATATGCGATATATTAGCTCCAATGTTGGATGGTAAAATACAGTCTGCACACCGTTGCTGGTCTCATGTATTTATTTTGGTCTATGACATTATTGCATTTTGCATATGTAGGTAATAACTTTTCTTAATTTACTAGAAACTAACCCCTACATTTTCTGTTTTGGAACTTTCGTTCTAAAGAACAATTACATGGTTTTATTCTTAGACTCTTAGTTCATATTAGTTGAAAATTACTATGTGAAATTTATATATCTGTTCAATATCCCGTTTTTTCAAGATTTTTCACATCTGTGGATGTGTTCATTTTCTTTTTATTTCCCTGGAACATGATCAAATGATGTGATTAACATGGATTTATAGATAGCTCAATGGTCTCTGATCTCCTACTCTTATCGTGGGAGAAGAGACGGAAACTAATGGGAAATCAATTTGATCCAAAGCGAACTTAGGAAAAAGGAAAGAGCCTACGAGTTTTGAACAACTTTTAACAATGGATACTTGAAGAATGATATTCTCTCAGGAACTGCAAGGGATTTTTTTTTCTGGAATATTTACTGCATATAAACAATGACGATGTAGATGGGCATCTATTTAACTTCTATGGTTGACTATATAAGTTCTTTTCATTCATTATGGGCCACTCAGTTAGACCGACAACTACTGTCACGACCCGAATGTGTGGAACGTGACTGGCACTTAAATCACGCAACGTCTAGAGGCGTAATGTAATCTAAGTAAGCCAAAGCCCGGAAATCTAAACCGTTTAATGAAATGGAGTGAAAAAATACTTGTTTTAAAAGGCGATTTTAATAAAATAAAGTCGCATTAAATATTTTAAAAGCATCAAGTTTTTCCGAAAATTTCGGTAGAGTTTCCTTTGTAAAAACTGGCTCCAAACAGGTACAAAACAAGAATATGTATAAACAATGAAAAAAGGCATCCCCAAATGGGAGCTAGCTCTTCGCCGAATGGCGGAACACAACCACATGCAAGGTACATCAAAATAGTGTGTAAAAAGCATCTAAAAGCAAGAAAGAAGAAAGTACCACATCGGCTCACTCGAGCTCAACACCAGAGAACAAATATACAAATCTCACTGTCCAGTCTCTAGGTCATATATACACATGGTCGATAGAATGTACTAGATACAAAATAAATATACATGGTGGGAACAAAAGAATATCTTCCTAAAAACCCACCTATACGCAAAGTCCTCGAGTCGAAGAAGTATGCCCGCCGCTACTATGTTGACGGGTCGGTCCTGCAAGGTACTGTGGCACAACGGGGGTGGGTTGCCAACTCGTGAGTAGTAAGTAACATCTAATAAGGCAATCACATGCATGCACGCAAATGCTTCACGATCTATGTATACAATAATGATGTTAAGCACTAATATGAATGCGATATGAATGAATGATCAATCAAACACGAAATCTGGTTATATATCTAGTATGAGAAAAATCTGCGTTCTTATCTTAGTAAAACTTTTGTATAATAAAACTGGGGTATCATCAAATGAATCGACAGAAAACCGTGTCAATATCGACACCATATATATATGTCAAATCTTGGTAGCCGTCTCTCGGATCGGTCCTCAAATTTGTCAAATCACACGATTCCAGTCGATATCCTCCGGATGACCGTCGGGTCAAAAATCACCGGTAGGTAGTGCTCCCTTACCAGGTTCAACGTCTCACTATACGACCCTCTTGCCCTAAGGTATCTTACCGGGTCCACTATGTACCCGCAGACGGCGTCTCTCTTCTCGAATCGGGTATATGTACATACGTGACTTTAGAATCGAGAAATCACATGGTGGACGCCACACACATCATAAACACGAGAACACCGCACTTTATATTAGAAATATTTATAAGTTTATGAATTTTTTTTGAGGTTTTCCCCAAATCCAGAAATCTCATGAATACGGAAATCTCCAAGAAAATCACAATATATGAATATGTGGGTAACTATGAATGTCCATGATATCAACATGATGCAATGCGATGTATGACTAGAAGACTATATATACATGATGATGCAATGAAACATATGACTAGAAAACTACATATCATACATGATACAAATGCATAGATACCGATTATTAAGCAAGTTCTAAGTTGTATCGTGACATAGTAATTACCAATATCGTGTGTGTTTGCATAAAATAGTGCACGTGCGGTATAAACCATTGGTAATAGTGCAAGTGTCCTAGATTATAATATCAATGGACATGATGGTGCAAATGCTATATGAAAATGACATACGCATATGAACACATGAATTATAGCTAAGTCCTAACTATCGGGCGCTTTACGCCATCCAAGTGATTTCCCCGTAGATGTGTACATCTACTCACCGGAACGCCTCGGCTAGTCGAATCCGATCACAGCCTTGTCTTTCCTTGCCGCGTCCGACGTCTCCGCGACCGAACCTATAATCGCACAAATAATACATATGAGGTTAAACATTTAAATAAACACAAACACAAAACGATACGAAGCAGCCAACGCACACTAGCTAGACGCGTGTGCACTTGGTGCACAAAACGCGCGTGACATCACCACAAACCACAACTAGGGGTTACTATGCGTAGCAAACACCAAACCTCAAGACATCACACTAACTAATTTTAGGAAAAAGGTTGTAGATCAAACACAACCTAAAACTTAACTAAAACATTTCTTTTAAAAACCTAATTAGCAATCTTATGGTATTTTAGTGCAAAACTAGATGGATTAGTAAGTCTCGTAGCTACTAATCACACTTAAATATCCTAATTAAGCCATACATACATTAACTAAATTTAACCTCACATAAACACACTAAACAAGCAATTAAATTACATAAACACTTAATTTAGACAAATAAAAGCAAAGATTACCAAGTAAACAATTAGATTAAATTTATACCTCAAAATGTTTTGGAAAAAGATCCAAACTTGCTAGCCAAAATGAAGACTTGAATCAAGAACCTTGCTTAGATTTGAAAAGGGAATTTTTGTGATGATTTTTTTGTATGAATTAGAGTTGATATTTGAGTGGATTTAAGTGAGGTAGTGAGATTTGCAAGGAATAAAAGGAGATGAGGGGGAGGGGGCTGGCGAATTGGGTGAGGGAGAGAGTGAGGGGTGAGGTAACCTTACCTCCACATACACACACACACCATTCCTCAAGTCTAACATGCCCCATACCTCATTTTCTATTTATTTTATTTTATTTCTATTTTCTCTTTATCTTTTTCTATGTAAAACCAAAAACCATCCTGATTTTTTTTGAAAACATGTTACAATAAGTGTTTAGTTGTGTCATGGTGCACTCACATGTATTAACCTATACTAATTTGTAATTAACACTAATTTAGTGTGTATGTGCATGATTAAAATTAATATTTAAAAATAAATAAATAAGGAAAATAATTAAGTAAATTAGCAATTAAATAAGTAACTAATTAAACATCCATACATGAGCAATTACATAATTAAAATATGTATAATTATGTCCGTGGAAAAATAATTATAACTAGGTTTTACGGAGAACACGTGATGTATTACTAATTATCATATAATTAACCTAAACGATTTTTAAAATGTTACAATCTTCCCCTTAAAGAAATTGGGTCCCCGAATTTAAAAATCTAGCTACGCGTACATTCGAAAAGATGGGTAAACTTCTTCCGCATCTCGTTCTCGGTTTCCCAGGTTACCTTTTCGTTCGGGCCATGCCAAAGAACTTTTACGGACGGTATGACCTTAGACTTCAGTTTCTTCACCTGCCGATCTAGAATGACTACCGGCTGCTCGGTGAAAGAAAGATCGCGCTACAGCTGGATCGTCTAATGCTGAATCGCGTGAGAGGGGTCATGAAGATACTTGCGGAGTTTCGATACATGAAACACGGGGTGAACATCTGGGAATTAGGGTGGAAGAGCCAAACGATAAGCAACTGTACCGAATCGCTCGAAAATCTCGAAAGGACCCACATATCTGGGACTAAGCTTTCCTTCTCGAATCTCATCACGCCCTTCATCTGTGAAACCCGCAAGAAAGCATGATCACCCACGGCGAACTCAAGTCTGCGACGACGTCTATCGGCATAAGATTTCTGCCTGCTCTAGGCCACTCTCATCCTGTCCCGAATCAACTGGATCTTTTGTGTCGTCTCCTGCACCCGCTACGGTCCCGAAATACTGCTTTCATCAAGTTCTGTCCAACAAACTGGTGATCGACATCTCCTCCCATACAATACTTCAAAGGGTGCCATCTGAATCATCTCTGGAAGCTGTTATTGTAGGAGAACTCTATCAAGGGCAAGTGACGATCCTAATTGCCACCTAAATCTAGAACGCAAGCTTGGACATCCTCAAGAGTCTGTATGGTCTGCTCTGGCTGACTGTCGGTCTGTGGATGGAAAACTGTACTGAAACTCAATCGGGTGCCCAAAGCCTCCTGAAGTTTCTGCCATAGTCGGCTGGTAAACTGGGTGCCTCTGTCACACACAATGCAACTTGGAACGCCGTGTAGTCGTACAACCTCATCAATATATATATGAGCATACTGTGCGAATCTGAAAGTGGTCTTCATTGGAAGAAAGTGACCCGCTTTTGTCAATCGGTCTACGATCACCCAAATAGAGTCATACTCCCGACTGGTCTTAGATAGACCTATGATGAAATCCATAGAGATCTGCTCCCATTTCCACTCCGGAATGGGCAAAGCCTGTAACTCTCCCGCCGGCCTCTGATGCTCGGCCTTGACTTGCTGACAAGTCAGACATCTCGAAACGAAATCTGCAATATCTTTCTTCATCCTTTCTACCAGTAGACATCTCTCAAGTCATGATACATTTTGGTGGAACCCGGATGAACACTATATGCTGACTGATGCGCCTCCTCCAAAATCTTACGTCTCTGCCCCGAGGAATCTGGCACACACAGTCGAGTCCTAAATCGTAGCTCTCTAGTCATCGATCACGAACTCTTAGACTCTACCCTGCCGAACCTGCTCCATGATCTCTGACAAACGAGTATCGTCGGACTGTGCCTCCCGAATGCAACCAAGTGTGGACGGGTGTGGACATGGGCAAGCTGTCCTCCAGTCGAAGTAAACTCAAACTGTACTCGGCCGTCGCATAAGATCTGCCAATCTGCGGAAGAATGTCTCCGAACTGCGCTTAAATAGGAAAAACTATCGCCGGGCCTTCGACTCAAGGCATTAGCCACAACATTCGTCTTGCCTGGATGATAAAGAATCTTGCAGCCTTAGTCTTTCACAACGTCCATCCACCGGCACTGTCTCAAATTCAGATCCCGCTGCTGGAAGATATACTTTAAACTTTTGTGATCCATGAATATCTGGCACGACTCGCCGTATAAGTAGTGTCTTCAGATCTTGAGTGCAAAAACCACTGTGACCATCTCTTAGTCATGAGTGGGGTACTTCTGCTCGTGCTTCTTCAACTACTGAGAAGTGTAGTCGACGACCCTGCCGTGCTGCATCAACACACAGCCTAAATCCACTCGAGAACTATCGCAATAAACGACCGCCTGAACCTAATGGCATGGATAAAACTGGTACAGTCATCAAATGAGTCTTCAACTGCTGAAAACTCTGTTCACAAGACTCGGTCCAAAGAAAAGGAACTTCCTTCCGGGTCAACCCGGTCAGCGGTGAAGTGATACGATAAAATCCTGAACAAAGCGTCGGTAGTAGTCGCCAAACCCAAGAAGCTGCGAACCTCCGTCACTGAAACAGGTCTGGGCCAGTGCTGAACGATCTCGATCTTCTTCGTGTCCACACGTATACCATCTCTCGTAACCACGTGACCCAAGAAATCGACGTTGTCAAGTCAGATGGTGCACTTGTAGAATTTAGCGAACAACTAGTGCTCTCTCAAAGTCTGCAATGTGATTCTCAAATGCTGCTCATACACTCCGGGAGTATACTAGAATATCATCAATGAATACGATAATGAACTGATCAAGAAACGGCCTGAAGATGCGGTTCATCAAATCCATGAATGCAGCTGGGGTATTGGTAAGTCCGAACGACATTACCAAGAACTCGTAATGCCCATACCGTGTCTGAAAAGCAGTCTTCGGAATGTCATCATTTCGAACCCGCAACTGGTGATAGCCTGACCGCAAGTCAATCTTCGAGAAATGTCTCGCATCCTGAAACTGATCAAACAAATCGTCAATGCGAGGTAGGGGATATCTATTCCGCACAATAAATCGATTCAATTGACGATAATCGATGCACATTCTCATACTGTCGTCCTTCTTCTTGACGAACAGGATAGGAGCACCCCAAGGTGACACACTCGGACGAATGAGCCCTTTATTCAACAAATCTTGCAATTGACTCTTCAGCTCTCTAAGCTCCGACGGGGCCATCCGATAAGACGGTATAGAAATAGGTTCCGTGTCGGGATCAAGTCAATGCAGAACTCGATATCGCGCTCTGGCGGCAATTCAGGCAACTCGTCAGGAAAGACATCGGAAAACTCGCCCACAATCGGGACCTGGTCCAACGGGACCTCTGCCTCCTCGTCCTCTCTGAACCGGACCGCCAAGACCACGGCCTCTCGGGGCATCGATCTGGCGTGGAGCAACAATAGGTGCAGGAGGTAAAACGCTCGGAGGGGGTGAAGGTGGTGAATTCATATATGGAACCGTCACCTCGCCCTGGCGCCTCATGGGACAATGTCTGACACGGTGCTGCGGACTCCCACATCGGAAACATTCTAGCGACGACCGCTGTCCCGGTAAGTATGAGCTGAATAACTGGCCTCGCATCATGCCTCGACCACCACCACGGCTTCTGCCTGTTATATCTCTGCCCAAAAGCATCGGAGCTGATATACTTGTACGAATCCTCTTCGGCACTGTAGCTTTAGAAATACGCTCCTCAACTAATAGAGCTGCGTCTATCGCTGTAGCGTAGGTGTCGAAGTGCTGGGCGCTGATAGAAAGAAACAGTTGTGTATCAAGGCCTCGTACGAATCTCTTTATGCGTTTCTTTTCAGTGTCCACCAGGTAAGGAGCATATCTGAACAACTGAGTAAACTGAATGTCGTACTCGGACACGGTCATCTTAGGAGTCTTGCGCAATGACTCGAAACTACGGGCTCGAGCATCCCGGACGCTCTCCGGAAAGAAACGAGCGAGAAACCTCACCGTGAACTCATCCCAGGTCATAGGAGCTAGACCTGCAGCTCGGCCTCTCTCAACTGACTCGCACCACGTCTGAACAAGTCCCTCTAGACGAAAGCTCGCAAGCTCGACTGATCTCTCATCGGAACACCTCAGTGAACAACAAATTCTGGCCATCCTATCAAGGAACGTCTGTGGATCCTCCGCTGTATTTGTGCCGGTAAAAACTGAAGGCTTCAGCCTCATAAACTCCTGTAATGATACGGGGATAGTCTCGGCAGCAGCAGGAACAACTATCTGGGCAGCAGGTACTATCACAGTCCCCGTGGTAGGAGGAACATCGGATCTCGGTACTCGGCTGGCCTCAACTAGGGATCCAACCATCTGGTGCAAATCCTGAATGCTCGCCTCCAGCCTGGCTATCCTGCCTGGAGATGGGGGATCAGTCTGTCCCTGAGGGGTAGGTGTACCGTCCTGGTCGGTCCTCGTCTCAGATGAGCCCGCTCTAATCTCATTTCTAGCGGTGGTTCTCTGGGCCTCGTTGTCTTCGGTGACATAGTGGCTGGAACAAGAAACATGATTTGATAAGAATATTGCAATCGAATTAAAGGATTTATGGAATCAAGGAAGGAAGTACAAGCAATTGTATATCCTAAGGTCACTTAGACGGAGTATCGTATCGTGAGTATGCCGCAGAACATACACACGTCATGTAACTCCGCTTAACTCACATACTCCATCATACCAAGGGTCATCCTTCAATCAGAAAGGTAAAATCTAACACTCTGATATCAACTTTGTCACGACCCGAATATGTGGATCGTGACTGACACTTAAATCACGCATTGTCTAGAGGCATAACGTAATCTATGTAAGCCAAACCTCAGAAATCTAAACCGTTTAATGAAATGGAGTGAAGAAATACTTATTTTAAAAGGTGATTTTAATAAAATAAAGTCACATTAAATATTTTAAAAGAATCAAGTTTTCCCGAAAATTTCGGCAGAGTTTCCTTTGTAAAAACTGGCCCCAAACGAGTACACAATAAGAATATGTATAAACAATGAAATAAGGCATCCCAAGCGCGAGCTAGCTCTTCGCCGAATGGCGGAATACAACCACATGCAAGCATCTAAAAGTAAGAAATAAGAAAGCACCACATCGGCTCACACAAGCTCGACACCAGAGAATAAATATACAAATCTCTCTGTCCAGTCTTTAGGTCACATATACACATGGTCGATGGAGTGTACTAGATACGAAATAAATATACATGGTGGGAACAAAAGAATATCCTCCCAAAAATCTATCTATGCGCAAAGTCCTTGAGTCGAAGCAAAAGATAACAGAAGAAGAAGTATGCCCGCCGCTACTATGCTGACGGGTCGGTCCTGGAAGGTACTGTGGCACAACGGGGATGAATTGCCAACTCGTAAGTAGTAAGTAACATCTAATAACGCGATCACAAGCATGCACGTAAATGCGTCACGACCTATGTATACAACACTGATGCTATGCACTAATATGAATGCGATATGAATGAATGACCAAACACGAAATCTGGCTATATATCTGGTATGAGAAAAATCCGTGTTCTTATCTTAGTAAAACTTTTATATAATAAAACAGGGGTATCATCAAATGAAATCGATAGAAAACCGTGTCAATATCGACACCATATATATGTCAAATCTCGGATCGGCCCTCAATTCTGTCAAATTACACGACTCCGGACCGCCGGGTCAAAAAATCACCGGTAGGTAGGGGTGCTCCCCTACCAGGCTCAACGTCTCATTATATGACCCTCTTGCCCTAGGGTACCTTACTGGGTCCACCATGTACTCACATACGGCGTCTCTCTTCTCGAATCGGGTATATGTACATATGTGGCTCAAGAACTGAGAAATCTCATGATTGACGCCACCCATATTATATCACGAGAAAATCACACTTTATATTTGAAATCTTCATAAGTTTATGAAATTCTTTTGCGGTTTTCCCCAAATCCAGAAATCTCATGAATACGGAAATCTCCAAGAAAATCATAATACATGAATATGTGAGTAAGTATGAATGACCATGATATCAACATGATGCAATACGATGTATGACTAGAAGACTATATATAAATGATGATGTAATGAAACATATGACTAGAAAACTACATATCATACATGATGTAAATGCACAGATACCGATTATTAAGCAAGTTCTAAGATTTATCGTGACATAGTAATTACCAATGGCGTGTGTTTGCATAAAATAGTGCACGCGGGGCATAACCATTGGTAATAGTGCAAGTGTCATGGATTATAATATCAGTGTACATGATGGTGCAAATGCTACATGAAAATGACATACGCATATGGACACAAGAATTATAGACAAGTCCTAACTATCGGACGTTTTACGCCATCCAAGTGAGTTCCCCGTAGATGTGTACATCTTCTCACCGGATCGCCTCGGTTAGTCGAATCCGATCACCGTCTTACTTTTCCTTGCCGCGTCCGACGTCTCTGCGACTGATCTTATAATCGCACAAATAATACATATAAGGTTAAACATTTAAATAGACGCGAACACAAAATGATATGAAGCAGCCAACACACACTAGCTTGACGTGTGTGCACTTGGTGCACAGAACACGCGTGACATCGCCACAAAGCTCAACTAGGGGTTGCTATGCGTAGCAAACACCAATCCTAGAGTCTAAACGTTCGAATCGCACAAGACATCACACTAACTGATTTTAGGAAAAAGGTTGTAGATCAAACACAGGCAAAAACTTAACTAAAACCTTTCTTTTAATAACCTAGTTAGCAACCTTATGGTATTTTAGTGCAAAACTAGGTGGATTAGTAAGTCTAGTAGCCACTAATCACACTCAAGTATCCTAATTAAGCTATACAAACATTAACTAAATTTAACCTCACATAAACACACTAAAATTGCAATCAAGTTAAACACTTAATTTAGACAAATAAAAGCAAAGATTGGCAAGTAAACAATTGGATTAGATTTATACCTCAAAATGTTTTGGAAAAAGATCTAAACATGCTAGCCAAAATGAAGACTTGAACCAAGATCCTTGCCTAGATTTGAAAAAGGAATTTTTGTGATGATCTTTTTGTAAGAATTAGAGTTGATATTTGAGTGGATTTGAGTGAGGTCGTGAGGTTTGGAAGGAAAAAAAAAGGAGATGAGGGGAAGGGGCCTGCCGAATTGGGTGAGGGAGAGAGAGTCAGGGATGAGGTAACCTTACCTCTATATACACACCATTCCTCAAGTCAACATGCCCCATACCTCATTTTCTATTTCTATTTTCTCTTTATCTTTTTCTATGTAAAATTTAGAACCATCTTGATTTTTTTTATGAAAACATGTTACAATAAGTGTTTAGTTGTGTCATGGAGCACTCATATGTATTAACCTATAATAATATGTAATTAACACTAATTTAGTGTGTATGTGCATGATTAAAATTAATATTTAGAAATAAATAAGTAAGGAAAATAATTAAGTAAACGAGCAATTAAATAAGTAACTAATTAAACACCCATACATAAGCAATTACATAATTAAAATAGGTATAATTATGTCTATGTGGAAAAATAATTATAACTAGGTTTTAAGGAAAACACGTGTTGTATTACTAATTATCATACAATTAACCTAAACGATTTTTAAAACATTAGAGCTACGCTTTCCTGTTTAGATGGTTGCATCATGGTCTTTTTAGGCCTAACTACGGTCACTGTTGCTCCATTAATAATAATTCTGGCATTCCTCCTAATTGGCCCAATCCAGGGTCTCCATTGCACATGCTGAAACCATAAAATCGTTATTTCCCTCATTTATTCTTAATGGGAGAAATCTCCAATTTCTTATGGATGCATTAATTTTTTGTACTATGTCTTAAAGTGTCATCCTTCTCGTTTTATCTTCTATCCACATCAATTTCAAATGGTGATAAATGCTTCAATAGAGAACCCAGTGAAAGATAGTTCTAAAAGTGGATCAATATATTCCAAGAAATTTTAGGAAGTGTTCTTAAAAGGCAAATCAAAGGAAGATTAGCGAAGGTTCAGTGTTTTTAAGTGACGATGCTTCATTGTTTTTTTACGAGAGCAATCAATTGAAATGTAGTGACATCTACTTTTCTTGTGTTTTGTTTTCTAGTTCTTTGGCAATATAATATATATCCCAATTTCAAGACATACATGTTAGCATATTTCAGTCTTTCATCCTTACATTTCTGATTATTTGTGTGGCACAATGACCTTGGTTAGTTTTGAAAGCTTGTATTATTTTTATTGGAGTACATGGCAAAAAAGATGTAGTCTGCTCCGAGCTATTTATAGCGTGTTCATGCTTTCTTCACTTCATGTTTCATTTTTGGGTCTATGTATGTGCTCATACCTGCATGCAAGAGTGTGGTTGATATTTCTCGATAATCGTCTCGACAATTGCTTATTGTAAACTGTTAAATTTCCTTGATATAATTTGTTACTAATATTCCAACAGCTTAAGCTTTTGGGTTAGTAATTAGATGGCATGGTGTCAGAGCACCCAGTTCCAAGAGATTCCAAGCGCAAAAAATATTGCTGACGATTAGAAGTATATTTACCCACATTCTTTTTCCCGCCAAGAGACTCATGTTTGTTCGAGTAATTTGACGCAAGAAGTCTTTCTATGCTTTGCACGGCCCATGTAAAGGGTGTTAAACCTGGGAACCAAAAACTGTCATCTCAAGTATCAAACTTGGAATGCAGCTTATTATCATTAATTTTTCTTTTTATGTGATATTAGAACATGTTATAAAAGTGGTTGGCACATCAAATTACTTGTACTATTGTTTATACTCTTTCATCCTTAGAATATTATGTTTATGTCATGTCCTATTCCCCTTTTGACAATCATACCATTATCATGAAATTTACTTTTGATTACTTTTGTTGTTGTCAGTTCAAATTTCGGGTGTGACATGGTGAGATCTTCAAAAGAAAAGCTGGTTAAAGCTACATATGTATTATCTTGCGGCAGTCCATCTATCCTTGTTATGGAAACTGCGGTTATCACCCTTGCGCATCTTGCACTATACAGTGAAGAAATTGAAACCGAGGTTGGTACGCCTATGTTCTTTCGTTCCTACGGGTATCCCCCCCTACAAAGATACCGTTAGCTCAGAATTAGCTTATAGATCATTGTTGTCTATTATAAATGAACGTTTTTTTTATATACCCCCCTTTATAAATGGTATTTTCAAATATCCCTCTAAAAATGGGATATTTTAAATATCCCCCTTTTAAGTACGCTGGTAATCAAAATGCCCATCTGAAACCTATTTCCGTCCAAGATCTAAATAGAGTTAGTTGGGGCTAACCAAGGTCACGTTTTAGGGTGGACTGAGGGTTTTCCCTCCACCTCTTTCTCCTTCCTAAAGAATCCCCTCTCCTTCTTACTCCTTCGATCACTATTAAAAACCTCAAGAAAACCAATAGAAATCAACGCTGAAAACGAAGGAAGCCTTCGATCATGTGGTAAAAGCTTTCTCAGCGAGGAAAAAGGCCTCGATCCTTCTCTTCGCTAAATAAAATTCCAACTTTGAAAGTTTTTTTTTGAGTAAATAGTGTCAATTTATAAGATTTTGCCAATTGAAGGGTTATAATTCTACCTGATTTGCAATTTCCTCCAAAAGTCTAAGTTAGGGTTCACTTTCTTGGAATCAAAGTAAGGATCCTAAGCTTGCACTCATTCTTGTGCTTGCAGTCCACATGATTGTTGTCAATGTATTAATCTTCCGGTAGAGGAATAACATTAATTTTATCTCTAAGAAAACCTAAATTGAATTTATAAGAAATCCCTAACTGTCACGTTCCGCTTCCCAAAATACGTAAATTCGGAACGTGACAAAGCCAACCATGTTACCTGCGGGAAGGAAACATCCTTCTATAGTCACATTACGGCTGTCCATCAGTAATCAAGAACTATAAACTACTAAATCCATCTATCACATGTCCAATAGCCACAAGAAACGATAACAGAAACAGTAACGGAAGCAATAAAGATCCAAGAAAAAAGAATATCTTACCATCAATAAGAGCTATATCAGTGAAATGGTCCACACTGATCAACAATCCTATCAAACTACTCATAATTCTCATGTGCTAAAGTCAAGTATCTGGGTTATGCAAAACCCAGACGTTAGCGCGTCATAAATATCATAATAATAATAAAATGAACAATATGCTATATAGGATGTCACGTGCAAGAGTGAGGCATGCGTATAAACAAAGTGATCACCGGTGATATAACATGCTATAGGTAGTCAAACAGATTAAGTGTCTTCTAAGGTCCGTGTTTGTAGGTTAACTATCTTATAGGTATTTGAAATCAATGAATGTACTTCTCCATATAACTCAAAAGTATATATCCCGTTACCCTCGGGACCACGGATCAAGATATATGAATCAGGAATAATTCTGTTTCGTTACCTCCTGAACCACGGATCAAGTAGTAAGAATCACGAATGATACTGTTCCGTCCCCCCCGGAACCACGGATCAAGTAGTAAGAATCACGAATGATTCTGTTCCGTCCCTCCCGGAACCACGGATCAAGCAATATCCTTTTAAGTTACACTTTAGTTACACTTTTGATTTCCCCATGTTTCGTTTTCCAAGTCAGGTATGAAATAATATCTATCTAATGCCAATGCAAGAACATACATGTACATGTTATGTCTATCTAGACAATATGTCACGTCCATCAGGACAACAAATCAGAATTGTTGGTATCGGTATATATTACAGATAACATGTATAAACATGATAGCAGTGACGGTAACAAGATGGCGGATTACAAGCAAGTCAGGGATAGTGTACTAAAAGAGGTGAAGTGTTTATATCACAATAGTATCACACAACAAGCCATGATAAATAGCAGGAATATAGTTGTAACAGTTATCTAGATACGATACATGATGTGACGAAAATGATGTATTTACTATTACTTGTGCAATAGATTAGTATGACCATATTTTAAATAATATTGTCAAGATTGTCAAGTATTATTATATAAACTAAACTATATTAATTGGACTTACCTATTACAAATTAACTTATCCTTATTAATGAAACTTATTATTGTTAATCTAGTTAATTGCATTAAATAACGGTATTGATAAAATCATCTTCTATCAGTTCATTATATCACTTTAATCCTATTAAAGTAATCTTCAAATAAGGGAAACACTTTGTACGCCAGTTATATGCTCGATTATGAAATGAATTTAATTGATATATTATAACTTTATCTATTCATATGCTAACCTCATAATTAACTATCTATATAAAACGATATGATAATAATAGTAAAATATTACGGCTTGATATGAATTTGCCGTAACTAGCATGTAGCAAGTATAAAGATACTTGCCTGAAACGCTATTACACGATAACATAACGACGACGGATACACGAACGAAAACGAAGACACCACACGTTGCACTATGGAAACTTGATTTTTGCTCGGGTAAGGTGCTGCAGGTGACGATGTTGCTGGTGCTTGACGACGAGGGCTGCTCCGGTTGAGTTAGGGTTTGTGGCCGAGAAAGAAGATGACAAGGAAGGTGAAAATGACCACGGTGAAGAGGAGGGTGCTGTGGAGGGTGCGGGCGAGATGAGGTTGCTGGAAATGGTGAGGCGATGATGGTGAGGCGATGATGGTGATGGTGCTGGGGCTCGGCGAAGATGGAGTTGGGTCTCGGAGGCGAGGGTCGCAATGGAGTTGAGAAAAAGAGAGATGGGTTTGAATTGATGTTTGGTGTTGGGTTGAGGTGGCGTTGGGATTCTGCGGCGATGGGTTGATGTGGTGGTGAAGAGAGTTAATTGTTGAAGGCGAATGGAGACGACGACGGCGAGGAGATGGGTGCGGCCGAGGTTGTGAAGGAGGTGAGGTCGTGGGTTAAGGGTTGCGGAGGAGGTGCAGAAGGTTGACGGGAGATGAAGAAGAAGATGGTGGTGATGATTCGGGTGTGTGGAGGCGTGGTCAAGGATGGCGATGGTGGCTAGGGTGAGGCGTAGGTGAAGGTAGTGGCCGGTGAAGATGGGGTTTTAAGGAGGAACTAGCTCAAGGAGTTGAAGACGAGGGAGAAGAAGTTAAGGGCCGGGATGAAGGTGGTCGGAGGTGGGGTTGAAGTGTGAAAGGTTGGGGCGTGGGTGTTATCTGTGATGAGGAGAGAGGAAGAGGGATGCGAGGGAAAGAGAAGGAATTGTGTGCTGCAGAGAGAAAGAGAGATAGTTTTTAGGTAAGAAAATTTAAATTTAAATAGTTTATATTATATATATATATTGTTTATATGCAACAACTAATCTATTAAAAGATTCTACAAATCTCCGATCCGTCTCTACTAAATCTCATGGAAAATATATTGGAAATAATATATACATACATATCCCATCTAACCATGTCTAAAGGTTAAAATAATGTAGTATAGACTAATAAACATCTGGTATCTATGTTGTTTAAGGTTTAGGCGTAATAGACAATTGTCAATATAAATACATGAGATGCTTAATTAACATGATGACAGTTAATAAAATATCCCAAACGTATGGCTACTAGAAGATATATGCATATAATTCAAATATTATATATATCTGTTATTTTAGATTCACATGGATTTAGTTTACGGATAAATATTAATAAAAATATAATCTAGTACCATAATGGATTTCCCACATGCGGGTCGGGTCAGATAAACATTTCTACTATCAAACTAATCACAACTCAAATAATAAATAAAGCAAATTTAAAATATTAATTGATATCATACGATCGTATTAGGGTGTTACTAACCATAGAGAAATTCCATTTAATATTTAGGAAGAAGAGATGACCAGTAGAGGTTATTTTGGTCATTCATCTACCCCAAACTACTAAGTTGTCTATGAAGGAATATTCTCTACAGATGATGGGTTAAACAAATTGTCCGGGGTTTTGGGTAACTTGAAAATTTAAAGTGGATATCAAATTTTCTAGGGGGATATTTGGATGTACCATTTTTAAAAGGGGTATATAAAAAATCCATGAATCAATTGGTCACATTGTTCATTGCTCATTTTTCCTTGCTTGCCGTTATGAAGCACTGACACTTGCAAAACGGTGTCATACCTGATACCTGTGTTGGACTTCGGCATGCCTTCAACCCCGTCTCAGATGCATTTCACCTGTTTGTCTCGATAAATGGATCATGACACTTTCCTAGTACTTTTTAACTGATTTTCTTTCTTTTCCTGTTGACGAGCATTAAGTTACTATTATTTCTAGTGAATGGTTTTGACTAGTTATTTGAGATATTACTTTGTAGAGATTTGATTTTAATATGTTGCTTTTGTTTTATTCTTAACCGACCGTTTGTTTTGTATAATGCTATAGGTTTTAAAGGTCAAAATAATACTTACTAATGAGTAATTAATGTGGATTTGGTTTTGCACGCTGGAATTAAATGGGAGCAATTTGACTCTAATCCTAAACATAACATCCAACACTCAATAATACATATTCCATGCATAAATTTTTGTTTGTCTATATGATTCAAATTGTGACCTAGTGTCCAATTTTTTACAATATGTTGCATCACGTGCATGAGTTAATATTGTTTATGCTGAGGTAGTGTCTATGCTTCAAAGGTTTACCATCAATTTGATATCGTTTTCTTAGGCTTACAATGAATTTTGTTTTTAACCAGGAAGGTCTACTATAGAAGCAACATATTTATTAAGGCGATCAATGGAGAATTACAGAGAGAAGATAGATCTATGATTTTATATATGATTTTTATTGATTTAGAAAAGGCTTTTGATGGGTTCTAGAAGATACTATGGTGGGCTTTATAAAAAAACTAGCATCCCATAAGCTTATTGACGTGATTAAAAATAAGTATGATGGAGAAGTACTTAAGTGAGGACAATTGGAGGAGAGAGAGCCATTTCTGACCACTATATGTTTACACCAAGATGAATGTAGTGGAGATGCGCATGTTTTGATGGATGTGGTAATATTAGAAAAGACATGTCATGCCCCACTTTCCAAAAATGAGAAACAAGAGCGACAAGCCCCCGACACATTCATATCGAGAAGCTCCCATTCCCGATATGAATATGCTAAGCGTTTGGATTAAGCAGAAAAAATATAAACCCACAAGAAATTTAAAATTGAATTAATATCCAATAATATTTATTACGAGTTTGAAAAATTAAGTGAATCGACAATATCAATTCCAAACTGTAAGAATGAAATAAAGATGGTCCAACAAATATATTACAGAGGAAATAAAACTAAAAGTCGGCTTGTACGGAGTAGCTGATATCCTGTTCCCCGGGCTCCACTTCATACTAAGCTTAGTCTCCTGCCTCAAATTCATTTGACGGCATTCCCCAGAAAAGAAAACAGAAAACATGAATGCTGTCAGTGAACTAAAGTTCGGCAAGTCCCATTTTATATAAAAAACATTATTTGAACGAAACATAGTATACAATATAATCAAACAAGTATATAATGTTTCAATATTGATATGTAAAGCATGCTATGAATATCAATTTTATGATCAAAGTATTCTATTTTATTTAATATCAAATGTTATGCACTTTATACATTTATATACATATCCTAATTAAAGATGAGTGCTATTCATTATTTTAATATGCATTATCGGATTATGGTATTCAAGGTGTTAATCATATAATAGATTGATACTAAATTGGTTACCCATATGTTAGTATATATTAGTAGTATCGGTACAAGATATAGGAATAACTGTGAACAATAAAAGGTAGCGTTGATGTCAAATAAGTAGCACGTATTAATCAATTAAGGTACTAGAATATCACGATATTCGATATTTCAGTATTTTTAAAGTGTAGGTTTTCTATTCTAATGCAAGTTATGGTATTGTGTCCAACCGATTCGTGAGTTTTTATATTTTATTATATGATGGTGGTCGAGTACATGATTGCGGAAAACACCGAAGGCGACTGCACGACGCATCCTTAACTCCCAACACCCTTAGTAAATATCGGTCATGACCATTTCTAAGTAAGTTAAGGTATGATGTTCAACTACTTCAAGAGTGCATTAAGCACATGGATACTTGAATACTTGAGTACTGAGCGCACATATATGATGGGTCCGAAGCAGCTGAACTACTCATCCTCAACTATCCCAATACTCCCGGCAAGCATTAGTCAAACTGTTTATAATTTAACATAGGCTCAAATACGGGATTGTATAATACATGAGTATAGGAGTACTGTAATACATGAATACATGAGTACTGTAATACATGAATACAGGAGTCAACCCATTTATAATTTGAACATGTTCATGGATACATGTATAGAGGAAGTCGGGTCATGTCCTAGATATAATACTAGGTATCTATGTATACACGAAGCATGTAATCAAGTTAGGTATGCATATTATAAACACAAGTACTACGTAAATGATTTGTGTTAAAATGTTTATAGTATTTCACTACAAACACACACAATAGCTTTATATATATATATATATATATATATATATATATATATAAGATAGTGGTTTGTTGTGCAGTACAAGAGCATCAACTAATAAGAAATTCACTATATTACATTATTTTATGATTATTTATATAAAATAAGTATTTATATAGACATAATGATCAGTGCATTTAAGTATATAAAATATTTAGTGTAGTGAATAAAGTGTGAGTACCAATGTATTACATGATTTAGGTATAATATGAACACCAAGAAAGTTACAATAGATATTAGCAATTATAATATAGCAGTTAATCATTTTTCATATTTATTAGTTTCATATATTATAATAAGCATTATATTAGTAATATTTAATTACAGCCTATTATAAGACTAACCAATTGTATTGAATATATACTTGAGGCAAAATTTTATAATATAACAAGTTTTAAGTCATGACTATATTATTGTGTAATCACATGTCATTATTATATATGTAATTTCGAGTGTGAGTTAGTGATATAATTGATCCTGTATAGCAGATTAATTTAAACAGAAAATAGACATTAAGTAATATAATTCATTTAGAAACATAATGAAATTAGTTCAATTAGGTATAGATTTAACAGCTTAATTGATATCATATACTTAGAAGTAATCAGGTACTTTCAAACATGTATATATAATGTATGTGATCATAACATGTATTATATGTGTTTAGGGTTATATGGTATTTATAAGTAGTTAATTATGAGGTTTTGGTAGGGTGCAGGGTAGTAGTGAAATCAAAGTAAACACATTAATTGTTCAGTTATTGTTAACATACAGTGATATAAAGTGTTTGTATAGTTGGGAGTACTAATAAGTTCAACATCATATTCATAAGTTTATGTTCACTTATGTGTAATTACAAGTATCGTATGATAGAAATTATTTATGTGATGTTCATTTTGTATATACTATAGTCGGATAGAAGATATAAAGAGTTCAATAGCAACGATCAATAATTACAGTTTCACTTTAAGCAGTCAGATAGTTCATATGATCATATTTAGTTAAATAATAACAGATAGTTCATCAGTATATTTAGTTTTCAAGAGAGAAAAATGGACTTACAAAGTGATAACTTGATCTTTGTATCAAGTTGTCGATTCCGATGTAAAGATAATCTCGATTTAATTTCAAGGTCTCCGATGTTGGATCGGTGCTTCTTCTCCTTTGCTTGTTTCTTTAGGCTAGGGCTTGATGTAGAGGTGCGGTAGCTGATGTTCACCACAATCAACCGTCCCTGGGGTTGGAAACTGTCACGCCCCGCTTCCCAGAGTACGCAAGATTGGGCACGTGACATAGCCAACCATGCTACCTGTGGGTAGGAAGTATCCATCCACAGTCACATTACGGCTGTAGAGATATCAAGAACAAGATAAAAAAAACTATCTAACACATGTCCAAATCCAGAATAACAAGAATCAATGATAAATAAGTGCGGAAGCAAATGATCCAATACAATAATAGAAAAGTACGTCCCATAATGCGGGCTCACATCTGGAAATGAAATGCAAGAAATATACTAATCACTACAGAACTCACAAATCAGCCTGCTGGCTGAAGTACTCCTGCTCGGTCAGCGACGGTGGTAAAGAATCTGGGCCATGCAAAACCCAGATGTCAGCGCGTCATGTCAACCAACATGGTAATAAGCAATGCAGAAATAAACATGAACAAAGCAATAATATGAAACAAGCAGTGCAGGGTAGTGTACAGTGGGTAACTAAACTGTCCTATCGGGTTTCTATTCTAAAGTCTTTGAAATCAATTCGAGTAATCCTCCATGTAACTCAAAGGATATGTCCCGTTACCCCCCGGGACCACGGATCAGGAAATGGGAACCAATAATGGTTCTGTCCCGTTGCCCTCCGGGACCACGGATCAGGAATGTAAGAGTCACGAATGGCTCTGTCCCGTTACCCTCCGGGACCACGGATCAAGTAATACCCTTTTAAGTTACACTTTAGATTACCCGTTTGATTTCCCCATACCCCCAGGTTATGTGTGTCAAGTCAGGTATTCAGTAATTAATGAGTAATGCCAACACAGGATCAGGTAACAGGTCAGGTTTGTCTGGATAGACGACAGGAATGGTTCATGAGGACTCCAAGTCAGGTTTGTTGGCATTAGGCATGAGATCAGGTAACATGTCAGGTCATGGTACATCAGGTTAAGTCGATAGTAAAGGGTACCATGTCCGGTGCATCGGTATGTATATATATGTCAAGTGTAGCAAGGTCAGGTCAATATGTAACGCAATCGAGGGTGTGCTCACAACAGGTATATAATCGAATAAGTAATAACAGCAGGAAATAAAGTAAACAACAATAACAGTTCATTTAATCACAATGGTGCATTAATATAGTGTAGTCGTATTATCAGATTAACAAGTTTCGAGCACCCTTGCGGTGCAATAATCACAAGGTAGTGCAATATCAATAACAGAAAGTAATAGGCTACATGTGTACGGCTATCGTCCTTTAAACAGTAAAAAAATGATTAACTGGTAATTTCGTTATTAGGGTTAAAGTGGCAAAATGCGGTTTAGGTTAACTGTATCATGATATAAGTCATATTTCGTCCAAATGAGAAAAGTAACTACACCTAGTTAATTTTTTGCAAGTTTAATGAGTCAAGCACACTTAATTTGTATAGCATAGCATGTAGCAAGTAATACTTGCCTCGACGATTCGCGAACCGGGAAAAACGGACGTAACGTCGGCGGAAAACACGCGACGGACGCACGGGTCACGGATCGAATCCAAACAACGAACAGCGGGACCACGCGGACCGGAGTATCTTGCTGGAATGTCGGGTCAAGCCGTCGGCACGGCCGGATTCCGGTGAACCGCCAAAAATAGCGACAAAAGTTAGCAAACTACGCACGGACAAAAGCAACCAGCGAGGGAAAAAGAAAGGGAGAAGGTAGAGAGAAGCTTACAGGGATTGCAAGGGTTGCAACGGCGACGGGATCGACGGCGATGGGGCGCCGGCGAGGAACAGTGAACGTGGACTCGGCTGCAGGTGCTGGATCCGGAGATACGTAGAAGCGAGAGGAAAATGGCCGGGTTTGGGTTCTGTTGCGGCGCCGGCACTCGGGAAGGAGGAGGAAGGTGTCGAGGTCGGGAAGAGGGGCGAAGGGGAGAGACACTGGCGTCGTCGGTGACGGGTTGCGGCGGCGACGGCGGGCACGGTGGGTGCAGGTGGCTACGGTGTTGGGCTGCACGGGGACGTGGGAGAGGAGGAAGGAGGTCTGCGGCTGCGACGAGGGTGATGGTGGTGGTGGCGTCGGCGTCGGGTTGCAGCGGCGATGTGCACGGTGGCTGGGCTAGGGTTTCGACGAGGGTTCTCGTGGTGGTTCTGTGGAAGACGAAGGAGGCGAGGGAAATAATATATATAGGGATAGAGAGAGAGAGATTAGAGGAAGAGAGAGATAGAGACAGAGAAGGAGGCGGGGCCCACGAGGGTTTAAACCCCTCGTGATTGGCTGAGGTCGTGGGAAAATTTAAATTTAAAAGATTTAAATGATATATTTCGTAACAGAATAAGGTTTGGATATAGATATTATAGTTTTATAATATTTAATTAAATTGGGATTTTGGCGCTAAATGAAACATTTCCAAATCGTGCCCGGGTTGCGCCCAAAAATTCGAATTTTAAATAATAGGATTTTAAGCGGGTTCCAAATTTTAAAATGAGATGTTTTATGATTAAAAAGCATGCCCCCAAGTCGGACACTTGCACGCGCGCGTAGCCGTCCAAACTCGCCCGTTTCACCGAACGGGATGAAAACTCGGCGTACGGACGCTACCACGCGGCTAGAGGTGACGAGTAGGCCAACATGGATATTTTTAATTTCATTTTAGGTGTTAAAATTTGTCATATGCAAAACTGACTTAGCCGGTTAAAATTTTGCAATAAGAATCAAACAAGCGAGATAAATGAAATGAGCAATGTCAAACACTCAACCAGTAACAGAAATAGTATTATTGGGCTTGGAATTTCGAGGACGAAATTCTTTTTGTAGTTGGGTATGATGTAACACCCGAGAGTATTCTTGGAATTTCGAGGACGAAATTCTTTTTGTAGTTGGGTATGATGTAACACCCGAGCCCAATAATACTATTTCTGTTACTGGTCAAGATAGATAACTACAGGAAAAGGTGAGGAAACTTCTGCCGGATCTCGTCTTCTCGCTCCCAAGTGGATTCTCCATGCGATCGATTACCCCAAGAAACTAGCACAAGAGGGATAACCTTGTTCTTAAGAATCTTTTCCCTTCGATCCTTGATTTCAATCGGTCGCTGCTCAAAAGTTAGGTCCTCTCGTACAGTTAACTCCGAATGATCCAAGACGTGGGTTTCATCTCGAACATACCTCCGTAGTTGAGATACATGAAACACATCGTGCACACCTGCCAAGGACTGTGGTAACGCCAAACGATACGCTACCTCTCCAACACGCTCCAATATCTCGAAGGGTCCAACGAATCGAGGACTAAGCTTTCCCCGACTCCCAAACTGAATCACTCCTCTAGTCGGTGATATCTTCAAGAATACCAAATCACCCACGGCGAACTCTAGAGGTCTTCTTGACGTGTCAGCCCAACTTTTCTGTCTGTCTTGAGCTGCCTTCATATGCTTCCTGATGGCGTTAACCTTCTCAACGGTCTGTACTACCAAGTCTGGTCCCAATAATCTTCGTTCACCAACGTCATCCCAATAAACAGGTGAACGGCACTTACGACCATATAAAGCTTCAAACGGAGCCATCTGAATAGTCGCTTGGAAACTATTGTTGTAAGAAAACTCCACCAAGTGTAGGTGATCCTCCCAAGAACCCTTGAAGTCCAACATGCATGCTCTCAACATATCCTCAAGAGTTTGGATCGTTCTCTCCGACTGACCATCAGTTTGAGGATGATAAGCTGTGCTAAACTTCAATCGAGTCCCCAAGCTTTCCTGTAAACTCCTCCAGAAGTGTGATAAGAACCGAGTGTCCCGATCGGACACGATGCTCATCGGTACTCCATGCAATCTTACAATCTCCTGCATGTACCGCTCTGCCAAAGTCTCCGTTGATTGACCAACCCGAAAAGGAATAAAATGAGCTGCCTTGGTCAACCGATCGACAATCACCCATACTGCAGTGTTGCCCTTTGGACTCCGCGGTAAAGCCGTCACGAAATCCATGGTTATATGTTCCCACTTCCACTGAGGAATCGGAAGTGGTTGCAACAAACCAGCAACCCTTTGGTGTTCAGCCTTGACTTGCTGACATACCAAGCACTTAGCCACGAAGCGAGCGATCTCCCGTTTCATACCTTCCCACCAGAATTGCTGTCGAATATCTCGGTACATCTTTGTACCTCCTGGATGTACAGAGTAAGCTGAACTGTGTGCCTCCTTCATAAGCTCTTCACGCACATCTCCCTTTGGCACACACACACGGCTACCATACCTCAACGAACCATCTTCGTGGACCCTTAAATCTGTTCGTAGTCCGGCTTCAACCTGCTCTCGAAACTTTTGCAGTCTAGGATCCTGCGATTGTGCCGTTTTAATCTTCTCAACTATGGACGACTGTACTTGCAACTGCATCAACTGTCCCGTAGAGTGTGGTAGCACAACCTCCAAGTCAAATCTTCGAAAATCCGCAATGATCTCCCTCTGTGTAGTCAATACCTGAATCGCTGGTAACCGACTAAGCGCATCCGGCACGACATTAACTTTTCCCGGATGGTACTTAAGATCAAGGTCGTAGTCGGCCATCAGCTCCAACCATCTGCGTTGCCTCATGTTCAACTCCTTCTGAGTGAACACATACTTCAAACTCTTGTGATCTGTAAAAACTTCGACTCTCGCCCAAAAGGTAGTGTCTCCAGATCTTCAAGGCGAAGATCATAGCCGCAAGCTCCAATTCATGGGTCGGATAATTCTTCTCATGGGTCTTCAGTTGTCTTGATGCGTAAGCTACGACCTTCCCATTCTGCATCAAAACACATCCCAATCCTTTTCCAGATGCGTCGCTGTGAATCACCAGTCCTCCGGAATTGTCTGGTATGGTCAGGATAGGGGCGGTTATCAACTTTTGCTTCAACGTCTCGAAAGCCAATGCACATTTATCCGTCCAAATAAAAGGTACTTCCTTACGCGTAAGCTTGGTCAACGGTTCTGCTAAACGAGCGAAGTTCTCCACAAATCTCCTGTAGTATCCGGCCAAACCAAGGAAACTTCTTATCTCAGCCACATTTCTTGGAATAGGCCAATCTCGAACTGCTGCAATCTTTTCGGGATCGACGGCGATTCCATCGCCCGACACAACATGCCCCAGAAATTTCACTTCTTCCAGCCAAAATTCGCACTTACTCATTTTCGCATACAATTTCTCCTGTCTCAGCGTCTGCAGTGCGATCTTCAAATGCTCAGCATGCTCTTCCGAACTCTTCGAGTAAACCAGAATGTCGTCAATGAAAACCACAATAAACTGGTCCAAGAATGGTGAAAAGATTCTGTTCATCAAATCCATGAATATTGCCGGCGCATTCGTTACTCCGAAGGGTATCACTAGATACTCGAAATGTCCATACCGAGTTCGAAACGCCGTCTTGCAAATATCTTCTGCTTTCACTCGGACCTGATGATATCCGGATCGCAAGTCCAGTTTCGAGAATACCCTCGCGCCGCTAAGCTGCTCAAAAAGTTCTCCAATGCGAGGGATCGGGTACTTGTTCTTAATAGTCACCCGGTTTAATTCTCTATAATCAATGCACATCCTTCTCGTGCCATCCTTCTTCTTTACTAAAAGAACTGGAGCTCCCCAAGGCGAGTTGCTGCTTCGAATCCAACCCTTCTCAAGCAATTCACCAACTTACTTCTTAACTTCTTCCAATTCCACTGGTGCCATTGGATAATAAGGTTTAGACACTGGCGCTGCACCAGGAATAAGGTCAATTGCGAACTCCACGTCTCGCTTCGGCGGTAAGCCCGATATATCTTCAAATACGTCCATGAAGTCGCGAACAACTGCCGGCTCTTCTGTACTACCAACTTCCATAGCTGCAAGAACACTGTGTGTCGGCCTAGCCCTGAACTCGACTGGCCCGACAGAACTGCTTCCCCCAGTGAAGGTAAACTCAGGGTGTCCGGGAATCTGGAAAATTACCTTCCTTGCCCTACAGTCAATGTGGGCGTGGAAAGTGCCAAGAAAATCCATTCCCAAGACAACTTCATAGCTGCCCGTATCAATTACCAAGAAATTTGCAAAGAGTTCTCGTCCGCACACAACAACTCTACAATCTCTACATTTCCTACTAGCTATGATTTTTCCATTCCCATTGTGTATGTCCCAAAAACTAGACAGGGTCGTGCAGGTAATCGAGTGCGTAGTTATAAATTTGGATGACATAAAACAGTGGGATGCTCCGGAATCAAATAATGCCAATGCGGGAAAACCATGAACGAGTAAAGTACCTGAAACCACTTCTCCCGATGCCTTAGCTTCCTCAGCTGTCAAGGTGAAAGCTCGAGCCTGATTAGGTCCCTGAGTCAGCTGTTTCTGCCCTTGGAACGGTCTCTACGGAGGCTTCTGTATATCATCTCTCGTGCGAAGCTTCGACGGACAGGCATCAACTGCGTGATCGGCCGCTCCACAAACCAAACAAAGTCCCAGCTTCCTTCGGCAATCCTTCTGTACATGTCCGGGCAAACGGCAGTAGTCACAAATCATGCCCTTTCTTCGATCAACGACCACAGGCTTCTTCATTGGTGCTACCCCACGTCGATCCACTGGAATACCTCTGCGCCCATGATCTCGGTTAGGTACAAATGCGGTCTTCCTGGCCGCAACTGCTGTCTGCTGTAGGTTCTCTTTCATTCCCGGTAAACTCTGTTGCTCCCTGGCTGCCGTAAGAACCTGCGAGAAAGTGGTCAAACCCAGGGAGACAATCTGCCTCTGGTATGGGTGTAGCTGCGAGGAGGAGGAAGGAGATCACGGCGAGGGCGATGCGACGGCGACGAGATCCGGTCGGGGTCGACGGCTGAAGTAAGGTTCTCGGATTTGATGGTTCGGTCGAGCAGCCGTAAACATAGTCACAAATTCGTCGTTCGGGAATAATTCGGCGAGGTCGAAAATTCGGATTCGGAGAACTATTCGGAAAAAATCGGCAGGTATTCGGGAAAGATTCGGTAAGTGTTCGGGAAGGATTTCGAGCAATAAATTAATATATGAGACGCTAGATTTCGCTGTTTTTTGAATTATTCGCTGTTTTTTCACATAATTCGGGAATAATTCGCGAATTATTCGTGAATAATTCGCGAATTATTCGGCTAGTTCGGCAATGGCGATTAATTCGGAGATTAATTCGTTTGATCAAAAATTCGCGAATAATTCGCGAATTCGGCGAATAATTCGCGAATTATGTGACTATGGCCGTAAAGGGTTCCATGTATTGGTGCCGCCGCGTTGAGAAGATGATGGATTCACTATTGTTTTGAGAAGAGGAGATAGGTTTTGAGATTTGAGAGGAGGGGAAAGATGAGTATTGTTTCGGCCAAAAGGGCTTGGGGTTTTGAAAGTGGAAAGAGGCATTTAGGATTTTTTTCAGAAAAGAAAGGAGGAGACGAGATAAGGGGTTTAAATTTGGATAAGTTTGATATCATATATTTGTTACATAAATTATAAAATATTAGTTATTTAATTATATGATAGATTTAAATGTAACAATAGTATGTTGAGTTAAAGATATCGATATCATCTATTTGGTTACGCATAAATTTTAGTAGGTTATTAGTTAATTATATTTTCAGATTTTTATTTTACATATGTTATTATTATTTATCTATTAAGTTTAATCTTAATTATCTACAAACTAAGGTTTAAATATTTATCTACAAACTAGTAAACAAATTCAAAGGTGGTCGACACCTCCTTTCATAAAAGGAAGGTACATGAAATTTGCGGTTGTTATAATCTATCCTGTTTAAAATAATTTCCATAAAAGGAAGGTACATGAAATTTGCGGTTGTTATAATCTACCCCTTTAAAAAATAATTTCGTCCATGAAATTACTCAAAGAGGATGTTGCAACTAGACACATGGTACAATGAGGGCAACGTCATTTCATGTTGCCTTTCAGCTCAATCGTTTGACACTCCACTGATAAGACGAGGGTGTCTGGCGTAGATCACAAGGGAATAAAAAATAGAAGAACAAATTAATGAGATTCAAATGATTTAAACGTCGGTGTAAGGTTCCTATGATAATTTCCAAGTCAACAAGAATGATTTAAGGAAAGTAAATAAGGAACTAATTTAACTGGAATTTTAAAAGATTTCCGTCGCTGAAAGCCGGTGATTTGAAAACTTAAGCACTTTCCTCCTTTAACAACAGTCGAGGGTAGTATAGATAGCGCTACACCGAACTAGGAAAGCATGCAAATAGGAGATGCTTCCTTATTGAAAAGTTTGAACCCGGAAATGAACATGAGTTTTAGGAATATAAGAATTCTAGAAGTGATATTCAGGAAGATCTAATCAGGAAATCGAGATGGATTCAGTGAACGAGATTCAAGAGATCAAAAACGAATTAGAAATATTAAAGATGAGCTCAAATAGAGATGAAGATAGCATCGGAAGTATTCAGCTAGTACATGTCTAGTGATTCCGAGAGGAAGTAACCGCCATTGGACCAGGTAGTTTTCAGGCATCATCACGTATATGTTCGATCAACCGGTGATCCAACAGGTAAGAAGATGGTAGTTTGTTGCATTCACGTCCCATTAGTTATAGTTCTAATAGGCCATGGTACAACCAGTGTTTTGAAAGCGAGAAAGGGATAACTTTTATTTCGACTTTCGAAACAAGATTGATTTCAAGAATGCATACAAAAGATATCTTCGAAGAATACAAGCAAGAGGGACCCTAGTAGGGATTCAAGAAGGATCAAACTACGCTGCGAAGGGAAATTTAAAGATGCAAATAAGAAGGAAAAGAATAAAAAAACAAACCCCCTCAAGGAGGATATAGCAAAAGGATAACGAATAGGTAAGAATCGCAAAAGCCGGGTTGAACCATCACTCTCGTATGGCTCGTTTAGAGGGGCAAGAAAAAGGATGACCCAAAGGTCGCAAGCAATAAGGTAACTTGATCGGAAACTTAAAGAATTACCGAATACAAAAAGTTGGATGATTGAGAATTAAGAAACCGAGTAGTTTATGAGAATGATGGCGACGGAGATGTAGAGACCACACATTTGTTCCCTTTTCGTCGAGACATGATTGTTTAAGAAAGAAAAGATTCAATAGTAAAGGGTTCAAGAAATAAATAAATCATAGTACATTCGTTATAAATAGGGATTTAAGAGATCAAGGAAACATTAATACAGTGTGAAAGGAGAATCAAGATGGTGACCAAAGGGCCACACTACCAATTTCCTATTCATCAAGATATGGTCGTCGAGGAAATCAACAAAAGGTTCAAGGAATTAAGAGTCAAGAATAAAATTGTAATGCAGTTCTTACAAGGTGCGGAATGAGTTTACTCATGCAATTGTTGATGTAGCACTCGTCGAGGAGAACATGCGAGAAAATCGTCTAAGATGGTTTGATCATGTGCTACGCAGACCTATGAAAGCACTGGTTCGACAATTGCATTTTTCGATTTAGGCCAAGATAGAAGGATGAAAGAGAGACCAAAGAAAACGTGGATGAAGGCGATACGAAGCGATATGGATGCCATAGGCCTTAACGAAGTATACTGTTCGATAGGAGTGAGTGGAGGTGGAGGATTTATGTGCTCGCTCCGGCTTGATTCTCATGTTGGTTCATGTAGCCTACCCCCACATGCTTGGAATAAAGGCTCAGTTGTTGTTTACACCAAACTTAAGTCCTTATCTATTCGCGTTAGTTATGCATAAACTTGCTATACATATTCAAGACGTGTTATGGTGAAAATTATTTGCCGGGAATATTGTTTTAGTCGATGAAGCCAAAGAAGGATAATTATTAAAGTAGAAAATTAGAGAGGTATTAGAATTTAAATGATTCAGAATTAGCAGAACAAAAACTGAATATATAGATTGTAATTTCAATAAAATAGTACGAAGAAATGGACGCTCGATGCAAATTGATTTCCATGAAATATCTAGGGAAAATCATTTTCGTTCCAGCATTTATAATTAATCATGATGGGGAGATTAAGGATGTAACTCATAGGATGAGAGCGCGGAATGGCTAAAATAGAGAAGTGTTTTAAGAATGCCATGTGATCGTATGGTACCTTTGGAATTGAAAGGAAATTTTTATAGGAAGGCGATAAGGCCTGCACTTCTTTATAGATCAGAATGTTGAACAATTAAGAAACAATATGCCTAAAAAATGAATGGCTGTAATGTGAATGTAAAGATAGATGATTGGTAATACATTAAAAGATAAGATGCGAAATGAGTGTATTTGTAATAAGATAACGGTAGCTTCTATAGAGCATAAGATACGAGAGAACCGATTGATAAGGTTTTACATGTGCAATGGAGATCAATCAATACCCCGGTTAGAAAAGCGATAAAATTGTAGTTCATTGCCCAACTAGGGGTAAGGGTAGACCTAAGATCACATGGATAGAGGTAATTAAGAACGACATGTTGATGGTTACTTTAATCGGGGAGATCATCTTGGACAGAGCAGAGGGAAGAAAAGGATTCAGATACTGACCCAAAAATGGGATGAAGGCTCGTCGATGTTGTTTTTAGAATAATTTAAACTTGTTCAATCCTTCCCTTTCTTTATGAAATGTTCATTTGTTGGTTTCTGAGAGAATTTTCATGCCCCATGGACTTACATGCCTATTGGACTGCATTTTTAATTTTTCTAATTATTTGTCTAGGTCTCTTTCTGGACTCATCTCTATGTTTTTTGTTAGCCTCTGCATGATCCATACTGAAAATTTGGTATATGATGGATTGATGGTAAATCGGGTTAACTTTGAGAAAAGTTCTGTTCAGCATCAACATCCGAAGTACTTCAACCCACAATTAGTATTAATGGAGTATAGTACTTCAACCCAAGATTAGTATTAATGTAGTATAGCACACTTGTTTTGTTAACTCGATCTATATAACATACAAATTAAGGTAAAATGGATCCAGACCCCCTGGCCCCTAAAAAGCAAGGGTCTAGGTCCTTGCCTGAAATAAAGTTGTGAAAACCTCCCTATGACCAAAAAGCATTGGTCTTAGGACCCTGCTATACACCAGCCTCTTTGTATTTTCTAATATCTTTATACTGCCCTTGTATTTTACACGCCATTCTCAGGACAAAAAGTTGGGTCTAACTAACTACTACATTTAGCAAAGTGAAGGGGCTACCGCTTCATATACCTGATAAATACATGTAAGTACATGGCTATATTTAAATTACTTATGTTTTACATAATTAGTTTTGGGGAAAAGGCACCCCAAAATATTGTCTTATGACAATTCTTCCCTCCAAATTACATCCAATCATAGATATTTATCTTCAAAAAACCTTTTTTTTAATCTTCCATATGTATTCCATTATTTTTATTCTTTATCCTTCGTACTTATAGAGGCGGAGCCAAGGAGGGCGGGCTGGGGCCTGGGTCCCGGCAGAAATTTCGGAAATCGACTATATATACATATGTCGATAAATGCTTGTATTTAAACATATAGTTAAAGAATCAATTCATAATATGTTAGTTCTATTGGCAAAGTGGTGAGTACTTGGTACTGTGTGGTGGTGGAGCAGGGATTGAACTACGGTGGGTGTTTGTGTTTAATTTTGTTCTAACCTTTTTTATTTGAACATGAAAATTACAATAAAGGCCATGCACTTTACATATTTCTAAACCACATTTTGTAATCTTTCTAGTATTTATAGCTTCGTGTAAAATTTTAATTGTTTTGAATTAGTGGATATCATTCATTTTTGTTATTTTTGTTTCCTTTATAGTGATTATAGCTTGTTGAAATTTTTTATTGTTTCAAAATAGTAAATTTCATTGCTTTTTGTTTGCGAAAAGAGTTTTCTAATGATAAATATTTATATTAACTACTAAATCTATTCAAAATCTGCCATATCATTTTGTTATGTTTTATATTCTTCTCCTTGGTATGTATTAATATATGAATATATCAATTACTCAATATTAATTACCCAATATTGTAATATCCAAAACACAAATAGATAAGCTTGTTGTTTAAGTGGAAAAAATATAGCTGGGACTCGAGATAGAATATTGGAGAATTGGTTGCATAAACAATCTTTTATTTTTTCCCTTTTCGATTGAGATTGCTAGAAACTGTCTAATTTTTTCTTTTATATCGATAATTTCAATAATATGAAATATTTAGAATACTTATATCATTAATAAGCAATAATACTTAAATACTTGCACACACACGCTTTTCATATTTCGATATAGATTTTTGGTGGGCCCCCAACAACAAATTCCTGGCTCCACCCCCCCTTGCGTACTTATTTCATTATGCGGTTTTTTAATAAAAAAAACCTTTATTACTCTTGTCAGTGATATAGTAACTAATTGATATATAAATGTTGTAATTAACCGGCAAATGTAGTAGTTAAATGGTATATGTAGATGTTAACTGGTTAATGTAGTAATTGGTAATTGTAGTACTTGTATAGTTAATATAGTAGTTACTTGCTATATGTACAAGTTAACTGGTATATGTAGTAGTTTGAAAAGCGATAATTTGAAATGATGCGACATCAACACACATGGGGCACATGGACAGGACATAGGAGCACATTATTTGTATTTAATAAACCAGCCAAAGCCTGTTTCCATTTAAATTGTCATTCTGTTTAGGTACCTAGATGTCTGTATTCAGGGGTGGACTCACATACAACTCAATGGGGGCACGTGCCCCGTTGAGATTTTATGGGAAAAAAATTGTACTTCGATCCTCCGATACAGTACTATATTATGAGTGTATAATATATATTAGGTTTATTAATACATCATCTTTCCCCATTTGGTAGTGTATGAAATTACCCACCAATAGGTTGTGGGTTCAATTCCCACCAATGACATAATATTTCTTTTCATTTTAATTATATTCAGTATGAATCCTATAGCATGGTTTTTGTAACTATCTGAATTTTTTTTGGTTTAATTACAAATAATCCCAAACCTTTTAGCTAAACTACGAGAAACCTCCAAAAGTTTTCAAAATTACGAGAAACTACCATGGTACAATTTATTTTTTAAAAAAGTTTTTTGGCAGTTTCATGCAATTTATTGCTGATCCGGCACCTTAATCCTCTTAGTTTTTGAAAGTTTTTTTGGTAGTTTCTTGTGTATTTTGAATGTTTTGTGGTAGTTTCTCGTGTATTTTAAAAGTTTGGGGATTTCTCGTAGTTTAGCTAAAAAGTTTGGTTTTTTTGGAATTAAGCCTTTTTCTCCAAACAAAATCTCAATGGAATCTTACCACATGTGTCCCCACTGAGCAAAATTTCTAGATCCGCCACTGACTATAATATATATTTTTTGGATGGAAAGTAACAATATTGTATGGTTTTTCTGATTGTTTACTAATCTTTATATGCTTGAGGAATGTTTCATGTATTCCCATTAAACATTTCTTTATAAGGTCTGTTTGGTTATTTTATCATAATTAGAAATACATTCATCTTTGGTTATTGTTGAAAGTAAAAACCAAATGATGGGATTTTAAAGATAGTCCCACATTGGAAACAACAAAAGAAACACATGGGTATAAGATATAGACAGGCCAAATCTCAACAAGGCTTGAGTCTTATTGTTGGAACCCACTTATATCAAAGGCCCATGTGTACCTATAAAAGGCCCATCACTCCCTCAACTTTAAATAAACTTTAACTTTAACAGTCATATTTTACTTGACGCCGCCTAACGTATGGAAAGATGGCACCAAATTTGTTTTGTAAGTATTATTGAAAATGCCCTTACCCTTCGCGTCTCCTGACAACACGCACACGGCCTACCCTAAGCCAGTGTATGCATGCAACAATTCCTGAAGAGTTTCCTTTTGATTTGTGATTGGTTCTCTATGGAAAATTAAAATTCTTTTAGTGTAATGCAATCCTACTAATACTTAAAACACATATCTTGGTCAGTCATTGATGATTTATTATTATTATTATTGAAATTCTATTTCTGTTTCTGTAATTGACAATTTATGCAATTGCACAGGCTGTCTTCATGATATGTGTAGTGGCTGCTTTGTATCCCTGTCATAGGTATCATGATCTTACCCACTTCTTTCATGTGACAATCTTGAATATTCCTGTTTCTTATTTATTTATTTATTCCTCCCCCCCCCCCCCCCAGGAAACTAGCATATGCACTACTTGATAATCTATCTGGGCGACTTAAATATTCTTCTCGGACTAAAGTAAGACTGTGAATGGTGTTTTTATTTTCCATTATAATAAATAAACAGTTTCATATTTGTTCTCTTCTTTGAGTTAACACTAATTGGGAATGCGTGAAAAAGTACTGCAAGCAAGTGGTCTCTATGCCAAACACTGATACATTTATATATGAGTAGAGTGGGTACCACTAGGCTGAAGAAGACAGCCAGCTTTTATCACAATTTTGGGGATGATGCATGAATCCTTTTCTACCCTTCAGCTTTATTAAGACTTGAGAGTTTTAGAACATCAAAGTCCATGTGTCACCAAAAATTACCTGTTAGAACATCAAAATTTAAATCCATCCTTTTAGAAATTATTTATGTTACCTGAATAGTTGAAATCTAAAACTCATTTGATTTGATTTTAACTTCTTATTTGTTGATCTACACGGCTACACATTATCAAATAGGCTGCTTAACACAGCACATTTTTATGTTTACTTTGTTTGTTGTTGATCATTACAAACATTCTTTAAATCACATGTATTTGTGTTTGGGCTCATGGATTTTAATTCTCAAAATGTACTTTTCAATTGATAGAATTCTAGCCCAAATACTCTCTCTCTCTCTCTCTCTGCACGCGCGCGCGCACGCGCATGCGCGTGTGTCCCTCTTTCATTCATCCGTACTTGCATACATTTATGAAAGTGTTGAAAGTTATGTATTCACAACTTTCTTATATAAAATAACTGCCGCCGCATTGCTTGATCTCCATGGTCTAAAGTTACACCAATTTTCATCTATTTTTAATGAAGTTTACCCTTGCATCGGATGGTTGATAAATCAGTGGTTTTTCAACAATAGAATTTTATTTTAAAAAATGTAGGTTTATAGGCAATAACTATCAAAATCACATGAAAACTTGTATATCCATGTGGGAGATAATGGAGATCAAGATGGACGATGTCGATCATCCCAAAAAGCGGGATCGTTAATTACTAACACTTCATCTTTAAGAATAAGGTGTATGGGTTGGTTCGCTTAAGGCAGGTTTGTATTTTTAAGTCACGACCATTTTGGTGGGTCATCTTGTGGATGATCCTTCACCATTCATGTAGATCTATGTAGATCAACTCAGCTGAAATAGTGATAGGAGGAAATTTCAAGATTTTTTGAAAATGTTCTACCCGTGTATCTCCCTACTTAAAATTGCTGTGGCTAAAATACATAACTTGCCGATGAATGGGTAGAATATTTTAAAATAACTTGAAATTTTGTTCTATCAAAATCGAGGGGTGTACATATACGTGAAATGTGCAGATTATACATAGTATGCGAAAAAGTTCGAGAAATAATAAAAATACGTACATGCCTCAACCGGCCTAAACACATACACAAACAAGAGAATAACAAAGGACGTGTCAGCAGAGGGAACCATTGTCAAAACTCAACCCTACATATTTTTTAGACGATGGGGACTGTCCATCTTGATCTTCATGATATACAATGTAGACACACCTTGGTGTGGATCAACATGAACTGTGCTGATTATATGTAGAATTATGTATACTGAAAAAGTTGAAGAAATTTAAAAAAATACAATCATGCGTTAACCAGTCCATCCATCTATTTATTCATACATAGCTAAATACATACATAATATGCATGCATGCCTACATAATGGAGGACATGTGCCTTGTGAGGGAACTATCGTCCAAAGTGAACCCTACATCAATTTTTGGGCCTATCGGACTGTCCATCTTGATCTCATGATATAAAACATAAATAGACCACATTTCTTTTACTTACCATAGTTCTTTCCTATTCATCTATTGGGTGCAATATTGACAGTTTGTCAGATAATGGAACCTTTTGGCCAGTAGATCACTATATAAAAGGAATTAAATCACATAAAATCTGGCGTGACTGCGTTATAGACTATTGGACCTTGAAATCGAGATTGAAGATGTCAGTCATCCAAAGAAAAATTAGAAAATAGTACACGGTTAACTTTTGACTGCCATAGTAGATAATTTGTCCTACGACAACTCCCTCCATTATTATTTCACTCTATGTATGTGCGCGCGGCGTGTGCTCCCTTGTGTATCCACATCTCTCTCACTCACACGCACACACACACACATGGGTAAAAGGGACCTACATGTCCCTGCTAGGTGCATCCTACAGTGGAACATGTGGCATGTATTTATTGGACTTTGTATGGTGCTTTTGCATTTAAGTGCGAGACCCGATAAAAAGGAGAAAGGACTTAAGTGCAAAAGCACCAAGTCCAATGCAAAGATGCCATATATGCTCCACTAAAGAGTGCACCTTATAGTGACACTCCAGGGCACGATTACTTTGTGTGTGTGTTGTTTTTATTTTTTCATTTTTCTGTCGGCATTCACAAAATAGTGCAGTGTGATATTTCTCTTTTTATGTTTGAGATTGTGTAAAGAAACATAAAATGCCCCTTGAAATATGTTTTATTACAGTATCTGGATGAGTTAATCGGATCAATAATTGCTCGTTGGGTAGTTTGTGAAGTGAGCTTATTGGCACTTGTTGAGGTAAGATCATTGCACTTCTATTAATATATTGCAACTTTTGTTAATACTCTCGCTCGCTCTCTCTCTCTCTCTCTCTATATATATATATATATATATATATATATATAATTTTCCGTCCTTCGAGTTCTTTGTCCAATGTTGTGATTCTGAATCTGATTTTGATGTAAGAGTATAAGTATTCATGAGTTTAGTTGATTTTAATGCTTGTGATGAGAAGGATTTGAAGGAACTTAATTGCTTAGAATTGTATGTAGTAGAGAAGCAACACACTTCATTGCTTAGGCTTGTATGACTATATCCTTCAGAGTTGTAACGCCTCAATTCCCGGAATACGGAAATATGGACCGAAACCGCCAGTGCTCCTAGACAATGGAAATCACCTTGTCATAGTCATACCTAAAGCTCTAGCTAAACCTGTATGATAATATTCAAGATTTAATACTTACATCATCATGCTGCATAAATAACAAATAACACTGATGGATCTACGAGATAAAGATTGAGTCAATAAAAGATCTAAATAGTAATGGGTTCCGAATAAACAAAATACAAGATCCAAAAAGAAAGATACATTATTCCTAACGTTCCGCGAGAACGCACATTCTAATAGCAACTGGAATAAAATAGAAATAAACCTAAGAATACTATTGATCTTCTGCAACCTCCTGATAGTCAATCTGATCCTGCTCTGCCTGTGAACCGGTCTCTAAAACTTCATGTCAGAACATTCCGCAAGTACTCAATCGTAATAGTGTGTGTGATTGCATAAATATGTGAGTGTAGTGAAGCCCGCGTGCACATGTAGATGTGGATACATCAATAAAGATATTATGCATAATAACAGGTACAATAATGATAAGATACAATAATAACAAGTCATGTGATTTCTAGATTTCACTAACATGAACCTTAATTAATCTTGTGTTAGTTTGTAATTGATTTGGTGGAAAGTATTCTCGAATCTGAGAGGATATCCTGTACGTATCCGGGACCACGACCCACTGTGCTCGGAGATGATTCTGAGCTTACCGCCAGGCGAAATCCTATACTCACATCACTGTGGGTGATGTTCAGCACACCACCCTTGCGCAACTGCACGTTCGACTGACCAATCTCTAACACTAAATCCTCCAAAATATGGGTCCACATTCTACCCTCAATTTCCCCGTGTTTCTAAGTTTAGCCACTAACGATTTTCCGGCACGTGTCATGAATAAGCACTAATCATGAATACAATTGAATCACTTATAATCACTTGAATCATTTATAAACACCGACTCACGAATAATCAATATATACTTATGTCTCGGTATTTTAGTGGTTCATGTTAGGTTCAGGTCAAGAAATTATAATAAAGATAAGTATAATGTATAAGCATACGTTATGCACACAGAAAAATAATAGAATATTAGTGATAATGTTCGTCTATGGACATGCATATCAGCAGATTGCAAGTAAATATGATTGGTATTAATTGTGTGAAAATGTGTTTGATATGATTTGTAACACACCTTATAATGTTTGTGTATTTGTTTACATTCATGATGAGTATTAAAACGTCGATAACAGTGGCTTGTTATAGGTTGATATTTTATGAAAGAGATTATTTGCATTAGTAATATGTACCACAGTTAGTAATAATGTGCATGTATAGTTATTATTATATGGTAATTATATCAGAACTACATAAGATATAAATTAGAATTAGAATAGAAATTGGTAGTATCATCAGGGTTTACAGAGTGTTTATATTAAGAGCAATTGTTTCATAATACTATAATCAATTGTTGTGTACACACACACACACACTTACATACAAATATTTTTAATGTGCATTCACTGGAGTAATCAAGTAATAATATGGCAGTTAAACGCAAGCTTAGCATATCACAGAAATAACTGTGGATAATAACATAAACGATATCATAGGTTGTATTATTAAATGTGATGATTAAGTTAGCAAGGCAATAGTATTTTAGAGAATTGTCGATGTTGCATCAACTAAAATCAAGAGCGAGAATACTGCCTTGGAGACGGACACGCGGTACAGAAACCAACGGAGACATAAACGCTACACGAATCACGATCCCACAGCTAAGATCTCGGTTTGGATTGACGACGACAACGAGGAAGTGAAGGAGGGGATGATGGGTGCTCAATCGAGTGGGTGCGGCGCTTGGGTCGGCGGCGAGGAAGGAGGTTCTCGGTTTAGCAGGAGGCGGTGATGGGCTGATGTGGGTGAAGGTGGTGGTGGTCTCGGTGTCGAGGTGGAAAGGGTCGGGTCGCGGATCGAGGAAGACGAAGGTCTCGCTATTGTTGGAGGCAGGCGATGGTTTGAGGCGATGGCAAGGGGGTCGAAGGAGTTTGGGGCTTGGTTACAGAAAATAGAGGAAGAAGAGAGATGATGATGAGGGAATTACGAAGGGATGGTTAAATATATAGGGGAAAGATAGAGAGATGAAAAAGAGAACGTGAGAGAGAGAATCTGGGGGGTGAGAGAATATATAGATCTAGGCATATATGTTTAAGTATATATATGTATATAGGTTTTGAATAGGTATAAAGTACATGGATAAATTTATATATGATAAAAATGTGTATAGGGTTGCTTGGGGAGGTAATATATATTAGTGTAGGATTAATTTAGAGGTTATAAGATTATCGTAACAAAATAAGTACATATATCTATGGTTATAAATCTAACATTTAAAATATACCATATGAATAGGATATTACTAGATTAGTAACAAATATTTAAAATACTAATATTATCTATTTAACAAACTTGGAAAACCATAACTAAATGTTCTATCTTAACTAAAAAAACATTAAACTCCAATAATAAAAATCACAATTTTATTTGGAAAAAAAGTTAAATTGATACTATTATTATATTGTACCAAAGTTCTAGGGTGTTACAAGAGTTTCATTCATGCTGTAGGTATATGAAAACTTTGTCATAACAACAGCAGCTGCAGAAACAACAGCAAGAACAAAGCCCTTAGCATGCATGCTCACGGTATTCAATGATTGTTGCAAGGACAGAGTGTTGTTGCAGTTGTATCTTTTACTTCTCCGACCGAGCTGCGAAGTAACTCGTTTGAAAATTTCCAACATTACTTTAGGTTCCTTGGTATCAGAGGAAACTTGAATATAAACTAGTTCCGGTGTTGTGTATGTATTTTGTTCGCATTTGTTTTCCTTTCTTGCGGTATTATCAATGATTAGCTAATTGTGTGGTGAATGTAAGACTCCCAAGCATGTTAGCTGGCCATATTAGATGCTTGTATCTGTTTCTTGTGTTCCAATTCTCAGTTTTTTGACATGTATTTAACCCAAATGATAGGATGAAGTCGTGCTTTAGTGATATTTCTTCAAATTCCTACTTTGTGTCACCAACATTGCATTAAAGAGGATGCAAGATGTGGAATCATTTGGCAGATCAATTGATGTTGGTTGAAGTCATTCTTGATATTTAATATTACTCAGCCTGATTTATCACATTTTCACATTCTCCTACTCCATTTTATCATACTTTTTGTGGCTGCTCCCCCCCCCCCCTTCTCTCTCCCTCTCTCTCTCTAAGCTCTCATTGATTATTTCTTTTCTGTTGATGTGCTATATTTTGCAGAAATTACATTCTCCTTCGTTCTGTTAGACAAATCAGTGTTTGGACGTGATTCCTTATGTTAAGCAATGTTCAGTCTAACCCCTTTTGACCCTGCATTAACTTTTCATTGTCTTGCTTTCATTGCCTATCCTCTTTCTACATTTTTTTTTAATGTCAGTTATCATACTGTAAGCTCACCATTTTCCATCTTATTGCCTATTATTAGCTGACTTACGCATGGATGATGATTGCATTGAATATAAACTAATATGACTAGAATAATATCTAATAGCTCATTGTTGATTTTATTTTGCTGCATCAAATTTCACTCCCAGGATACCGTCTCAGTGCATATGCTACCATTAAACACAATTGTTCTCATCAATTAAAGGAGTCAAATGGAATAGAGGCTATGACCTTCTCAACTCTTATTTTCCTTCGCATTGCGGAGTATATAGTGTTTGAGAGATTTAACTTTTAAACAACTTGACCAAGAAGTGCTTTTCCAATGTTTACACTGCAGTCCCCATATTGTTGTGATCTATGTCGAGGGCCTACTATCAACTAATGCTGCTTGGTTAAACAATATCTGGAATGGTCAATATCTTTCTTTCCTTTTTTTGGTTTTACTTTATCTACATGTCAAGTTCCTATGGCTTTAAGCCCCCTTGGTTAATTGTGATGAAGTGATTGTTGATTGTAAGGAGGAACCTTGTTACATTGCCAACTTGGTTTACCTTTTTGTTTCGTGATACTTTATGCTACATGCATAGGCTTACAGGCTTGTTCCCTCTTAGGCCATTCTATTAGGATGCACTAGGCTACTAGCTGCTAATATGCCATTTAAGGGGGTTTTCAGCAAATTAGTGTCAGTTTATTTCATATTAACTCTAATGCACTCCATACATTAGTTTGATGATATATTTTCTGTGCTAGTTGCATGCTGTCATATCTCTTCCCAGCTTGGTAGACAATTCAGTTGGTATCCCTTGTCACATCATAATAGCTTGCTGACGTAGTGTACCCTTGAAGAATTTTTCAGAACCTTATTCTCAGCTTAATTCATCAACTCCATCCACATTTCTCCAATATTCGCTGATATGATTTCTGTGCTAATTGCATGCTAGCAAACTTCCTCCCCTTGCTTCTCTCCCAAGATTTTCACTCTTCTTCCCTGTTTTCCTTTTAATGAAACAACGAAAAAGCAGCAAACTAGGAATTTGTTGCTGCTAGATTTTGATTTTGCTATTGATTTATTACTTCCAGATAATGGACTCCTTTACTCAGTTTTGGGCCTTCTCTAATATCAGTCCATACTTGGGGCCCATTTCTCTGTATCAATTTTTCCAGATCTTTGTAGGCATAATTACCCCAAATCTTAAACCACAATAATCACGATATGTTATACGTTGGACTACATTAGACCTTCTTTTCATTTTGCCATCCCAGTATAGCTTTTGCTAAATTTGACTGGGGATACTATGTGCTTCAGAAGTCATCTATTCTTCTATTTTTATCTCTCTTTGTTCAGCCAGGAGATGGCCCTTAACAGATCCAATGTAAGAAATGATTTATGTAGTTTATCTTAAAATAAGGACTTTGTTGTTGTTGTTGTATTATAACTTTATACAATCGTTATCATTTCACTGTTCTTGTCAGTGAACCTTGAAATGTCTACTTAGAGTTGGGATTATTTTGCCGGCGGATATCACTCTGAACCACAATGTCTGTAGGAGGGGCCCTAGGTTGCTGCTGCATTGCATGCTCTTACAATATATGGTCAACGAAACCATGAACTGTATAGATTTAAAAAGTGTTAAACAAGCTTGATTGATTGGAACCAAGGAATATGAATGAGGTGTAACCTCTGATATTTTGAATGATTTACTAGAAACATAAATGGTTTCTATCTGTTTTTGTTTCTCATCTTCGCTCATTCGTACTATTCCTTTATTCTCTTTTACTCTCTGTTAAGTATACAACATCATATTTATTCTTGTGCTTCTGAAGAGAACTTCTAATATTTGTTCATTGTTGGCCAGAGCCTAGAAGGCTGCGTTACCACAAGCAATCTTAATATCATATGAAAATAATAACAAATAAGAGCATCAATTATTTTTGACCTATTTAGTTTGTGAATGGAGATTACAGTATGTTGATTAATTGATTTACCTTATAATTCTTAGTAAGTCCCAGTATTGCCAGTTGCACCGCATCACATGTATCAGACACTTGTGTTTGACGTGTCTGGACGCTTACTTTTTATGGTTCGAATCAACAAAAATAAGAGAAAACTGTTTGAAGAGAAGAGTTAAAACACAGACAAACAAAAAGAAGGAAAGAAAACTGAAGGAATGCGAGAGGCAAAAAATGCAGTGGAAATAAGGAAATGAAACAAAGTAAATGTTCATTATCCTAGCAAATGTCATAGCCAAGCATGCCCTTATTTCCTGTACCAGAAGTTGATGCACTTTTCTTTGATACAATGCTGTTTATGTATAGGCTAGGTTGCACTTCCAACGGGTTACCGTATCCGTGTCGGACACGTATTGGACACAAACACTTGCACAACACGTATCGGACACGTTGTATATATGTAATATGTGTTTTATGCGTGCCATATGCGTATAGACATATTTTTAGTATGCTATTAGCGTATAACATATTAGACTTGTTAATTTTTCCTTGTTCAATGTTGTCATAATAGTTTGATATCTTCTTTATTTTTATAAGATTTTATATATTTAGACGTGTCCCCGTATGATATATTTTGGGATTTTGCCATGTTGCCGTATTATATCGTGTCATATCCATGTCCCCATATCCGTGTCCATGCAACCTTGTGTATAGATTGTCGTAACACTCTCAGAATAATAGCTAGAATTATGCGTTTTGTTTGTTACAAAGAAAGATTTATGCTTGTTGTAGCATTTGCATTGATGGACTTTTACTGGCCATATATTGTAGAGATGTGGGATCTGTTTGGCAGACCCTTGTGATCCTTGCAAAGTATACACATATACTGACATCTCTATGCACTGTAATATAATTATATATATTAATTCACTTCCATTAATCTCAGATTACACATGATGTGCATCAGCTTTAATGAAAAATATGAAATTGCTTTCCTTTCTGGTCTGTTTCTTTTTGCTGTTGTCTTCCCAACTCTCCCCTTCTTGATTATTTGGTTCTCCAACTATGGTATTTCTATTGGTTCAGATTGCATGCTCGTATTACAAGATTTTGTGGTGCTTGTTTAGCGACATAGCTGAAGTTCGAATTTAAAATTATATCATCTATAAATATATTTTAGTGTTTGGTGTGAGAAGTGAATGCTGGAAATGTTGGATCATGCTTGTATTGCCATAGTTCTGTCTTTATTTCTTCATATTTCTTTGTGTATTTTGTTTGTGCTCTGTACTTTTATCCTGCTTTTCTCAAGTTTTGGGAGATATTTTTTCTCTTTTCGATGTAAATACTTTACAGGTACAAGATCTTTTTGTTAATACATTAGAGCCAAAGCTCTTCATGGAGTATTGTTGTCCCTGGCTCCTCTCACCTCTTGTTCTGAGGACAGACATTCAAAATCTTCAATTGGTATCTAAGGTAAATTGCTTTTATTTGATGATGTGTATCAATACATGAAGTTTTCTACTGTTATTGTCATGAAGAGAAGAGCTGTCGTAAGGTTCAAGCTCTGAACCCACTCAGACAGCGCAGCAGTGGTTTATCTATTACCTATTCTCCAGATATTCCTCCTCTTCCCTGAAGCATTTAATGACTTATTGATCGGCGATAATAAATGTGTAGGAAATCTTTTATTTCCACATTGGATTCCAAAATGTGGATTTATCAATCTTCTCAATTGCTAGGGGTAGACCCCACGCAATGCGTGGGATTTTTAGAAAATCAGATTAAATTTCACCAAATATTGATCTCAGCATTTTTTAGATTAATATCATAGAAACTAAATACCAAAAACTTTCTTGGATGTAAAAATAGACAAAATCGTAGGTTCATTTATTTTTATTCTACTTTTTATATTTTTGTAGCTTTCAATTGATATGATGCTAAAAGATATGGTATTTATTTGCAAAAAATTTAAAACCCAAACATTTATGGTATTTATTAACACTTATGCTACATTTATGGTATATATTTTCTACAACATGGAGAAAAGGTGAAAGTTCATGGTATTTATTTGCCATAATTAAATTAATAATGATCCATGGTATCTATTTGAAAAACCTTGAAAGTTCATGGTATTTTATTTGAAAAATCTTAAAAGGTCATGGTTAATAAACAATGATCTATAGACCGCCATAATTGCCTTCAAGATTTGAGCACAACCACAAGTTTACCAACATAGCCTAAATTTGTACAATACTTGATGTGAAGGGCAAAATGAGCATCCAAAAGTTTCGCCCATAGCTAAATTTACATGTTTGCCCACACCACCAAACCATATTTTCCAAAATACCAACATAGTCCAAATTTGATGCAAGAGAGAAGATTCAAAGTCAAGGGATAAAATAGGAAATCTGAAAGTTTCACACCTTCACTCCACTTTCTTATAGTATAAAGATAAGATAAAGATTGTGTATATTTGATCTGAATTTCTGCAAAGGTGTGGCATTTCTGTTTTAACAATGAAATTAACTGATTATACTGAAGAACTCGATAAGTAAAATTGGGACTCAGGATCTCCAAAGTTTACCCTGTTTTAAATGGAAAAAAATATTAAACCAACAACCTGAACATAAGTGGAACATAATCACTGAAACCGTCTTTAAGTTTATATGCATGTTCCTATTAACATGCTACAGAACTCAAAGATTTAATATGAACAGTACTTACAAGATTAATATTTTCAATTGCAAATTTTTAATTTTTTTTTTTTAAGTATGTTGTTCATGAAGGCACTTCGCTTAAATTTACAGTTTGTTAATTGATGTCTTAATTTATAGTTATAGATTATATTGTTCCTTGAGGGCTATTTATTGTCAATAGTAACATTCTCTTAAACACGTTCCGTTCCTCATACGTCAATATCCCATTAAAGGCTTGGCTACTCTTCTTCATTACTGTTTTTTTAGCAATACTATTCATTACATAGTCCTTTTCTTCTTACTAGTTTCAGTTGATGTGAAGAAGCTCACAGATTTCCACAGATTTTCCTGTTACAACGGTGCCATTGATTAGAGAACCTTTCCACATCATTTAACATGAACCTTTTTTTCTTAGTTATTCTTGGTTTGATAACCGTCTTTCATATCTTGTAGCTTAAGAAATATAATGTAGGCTGAAATTCAGTATACTACCCTTAATTATTGTTGTTTTCAACTCAACTACATTATAAAGTTTTGTTTATCACTTTCAACTCCCTTAAAACTTTGTTTTTATTTTTCCACCACAAAACCCTTAAATGCAGCATTTTATGGAAGCTTACCGGAATAAAAGAACTACAAGGCAGTTGATTAAATAACTGTCACAGTTAAAGGAAGATTAGTATAACTTAGCCCAGTATATGGCTTCTTCCCTATATTCATCTTTGACCTTGAACTTTACTTTATTAATTTGTTTTATCCTAGTTTATTTTGTTTAAGTTAATTGTTCTTGGAGATCATTGCTTGTATGAATTTGTTCATCTTTAGATAGAAATTTTTGTGCCATATGCTTATTGATGTGCACTGTGGCTTCGACTTCATATAATATTAGGTTGCTTTGTATATTGCTTCTTATATTTTAATTTGTATTTTGCTATTTTTTTTGAACTTTAACTCTATGCTTTTTGGTCATCCTGTCTTCAGATAGTTTTTGTATCACTTTACTCGTGCAACTCTTGTACTTGCTTTCTCTACGAGTATCTCATTTTAGCTAATGTTAACTTCTTATCTTGTCTTTCATATCTTGTCTGTAATGATGTCTGATAAAACTGCATGCAGGTTGCTTGTAGGCCTCTATCTTTTCTCGTAAAGGATTTTTTTGCACCGATTTTTGCAGTGTGCTTTGCGGTGCATTGTGGTGGAAAGCCCGAAAAGGAATCTGCAGGTGCTGCACTTCAGACCACAATTTTGCGTATTGCTGAAATTTCTGAGTCTGAGAGAGATGAACTTATTAAGAAAAATATGGTATGCACTGTTTGCTTTGCCCATACGTTGGTTAGCCGTTTATCAATGTCTTGACTTTACTAAATATCTAGTTTTATTTGCATATATGATGACATATTTAGTTTTGAGTCAAAAACTTCCTTAAAATTGGATTTTTGAAGAATCAAATTATCAAAAGAGAAATCTGCTGCATTTTCTTTACAGTATCGGTACATATGAGTTATGAAAAATACATCTACTTGTAGTAGATCACCACATATTTATATTTTTGCTTCTCTTTCTGCTCTATATACTTTCCTTGTAATTTTAGCATTTCCTATTTCCAGAGAATAGATGTTTAATTATTTTTTAACTGTTTATTGACTAGATGTTACTTCGTTATCTGTAATCTTATTGTTGAAGCACTTCATGAAATATTTTTGTTTCTTTCTTCTCTTCCGAACAAAAGAATGATGTACCGAATACTCACACATAAAAATTAGTATTAAAACATAATGCTGGAGAAATCATTCAGTTCTGGTAATTTGTGTTAGAGGTTGTATCGATAATCAGCCACACAAATGGAAAAAAAAAATGGAAAATAACTGAGCACCCGAAATTGTGATGAAGAATAAGCATGCCCTTGTGAAGATTTGGATTGCTTCTAGATCTGAAGGCGACAAAATGGACCGCCCTCCCTTTAACTTTGTTACTGACAATGGCATTCGCCTTTAAAACATCATGTTAGAGCAATCATTCATCACTGGTAGTACATTTTAGTGGTGATACTTATGAATCAGCCACACAAAAACAGTAGCTTATTGTAAATAAATGATCAAAATAGATTGTGATGAAGAGTAAGAATGACCTTGCGAGGAATGAGGGCTGTATTAAGATTTAAAGGTGTCGACAGGAAAGTGCCCTCCCTTAAATTCTGCTGATGACGTAACAATTGGAAAGAAGGAACTTGATCCATGCTTAGTAACTTCAATACTTGGAATCATGGCTAAAAGCTGCTCATTAGAAGCTTTCTATTTCTTGCAGTATTGATCATTTCTGCGTTTTTTTGAGGTTTTAATACTCCAGACGCTGAACAAGTTTCTATTCCATATTTAAATGCTTTGATATTTATGGAGCTTTAGTCCAAAATTTCCACTGGTGTTCCCCAAGCATACCATAGTCCACTTCAATCTACTTCTCAGGCAGGCTCGTTTGGGTGAAACCCTTAATCTCAACCTCATGGAGTAACTTAAATGTGTTCTGTTGTACGCTACGATTTCCAAACCGGTGCAAGTTACTCAATTTACTAGTCCATGCAAATCTTTTCTCCTCCCAGAATGAAGCTTAAAATTCAGGATCATCCTTTAGTTGCTTTTATTCCAAACAGCAACTCCAGTAAAGGTGAGCCTTATGTTACCTTTTCACTGACAAAGTTTATGTGACTTAACGTAGGATTGGTTGTGGAGCATGACTCGGTCAAAAATTCTAGAAAGAAGAATTAATGAAGTTTACACTAGGTTTTCTCCAGATTTCAACCTAACATCAGCCTTGTACTGTTGATATCAAATTCCTACTGATAAAACTATTAGAAAGAAAGGGCTGTGCCGTAAAACCTTGCTGTCCAGCTAGCTGCTAGTTAGCCATCATGCATTGTAAGATGAGCCAACCAAGGATAAGCCCGCCAAATTTCTTTAGAGATATAAGTAGTCTAGATGAAATGTGAAAATGATTTGGTTCTGTATAGGTACGTATCACAATGTCTCTTAAGACATCGAAGTAATGTGGAAGCATAAATCCATAGGAAGACGTGGCTTAAGGAAGGGGATTCAAAGACCCGGTTCTTCCACTGCTCCATATTCCTTTATGCACTATAAACTGATTCCAAAGACTTGGTAATGCTTCTGTATGATAATTTAGTAAAATATGGGATTGTAAAAGCAGATCCCATTGCAAGAGTCGGGAAGAGGTAGGATTGTGAAATATTAATTGAAAATTATCTAATAATATACTAACCAATATAGTAGCTTCTATTGAATAAAGATATTTGTCACTCTTTAAGCAGACAAAGTGGTAGATTACCCTATCGTTCACCAGCAGTTCGTAAATGCAATATTGTATGATCAAGTGTGTGGTTACATTTAAATTTAGACTTACATCAATGCTTCTAATTTTCTATGTCTTGCTTCTCATAATCTCTGGTCAGTTATTCCACATATATTTTTTCTGTTAATTTGAGAAACACTACCTTGCGGATTAAAGTACTTTTATGAGTTAAATGACTATGTAAATGAGTTAAAGTGCTTTAGTGTCGGTGATAATCTTTTTTTGCTGCAAGGATTGATATTTTCTTTCCAATTTGTATATGTTTGTTATTACAGGTGTCGATCGTCAGTTTCCTTTTGTCGCTTATCTCTTCTTGTTCTGACCCAGCAATGCCTTCTTTTACGAAAGACACTGTTGTGCTCTCGGTGAAAGCAATTGTTGATGGTTTTTTTGAAATGTACATATATCCATTTTTCTATTTCTATTTCTATTTTTAAACTTCAGTAGGTAATCTTATATGATTCTGATTTTTTCCCTTGTCATGAATATCTATAGGGATGACTGTCCAAATGATGCTACTGTTGTTGATAAAATCAATATATTCCGCCCTGATAGGGTTTTTAAGGTAATATGTCTGTCATTTGTTGTCAGATCTACTCATTTGTGGAATTTAATACATACTGGTAATCTCTAACCCCTATTTGCTGTGTGCTATTACCTGAAAATGCAGTTTTTTTTGGAAGTGCATTACCAAATAACTACTGCTATTCATCCTCGCCACAAGTGTCATCGTTTGTCTGCCATTGAAGCTCTTATTCATATTATTGGGCATAGAGCTGTTGAAGCTAGCACGTCAAAGTAAGATTGCCATCATATTTCTAATTAGATCGCCGTTTCCACGTAATACCATTGTTGGTAAAGAAGTTTTGGGTTCAGAGTCTTCTGTCTAAATTGATTTCCAGGTTATACCATAATGTGATTGGGTTTCCTAGATCTAAGATATATGTCCAGGAAAACAATGAAAATATCTATTATAATTAAAGTTGGGGGTTAGAAAAAAAGTGGCTGTTTGTGGATGTAAATGTTATTGACATATGCCTAAATAGCTCAAAGGACAACTATTTAGACATATTTCAATGTTTAGGTACCTTGTAAAGAAGGCCTACACAAAGTAATATGTACTTGGCAGAGGAATGTGATGCGTGTATGAAACAGTCTAGGAGAGTCCAGAGGATTAAAAGGCAAAAGCAGGCGGATTCTGGTCTGCTGTGCATGTGTAGAGGACACAACATTGACCTGCAGTATTTTCGTCATTGATACTTTTATGCTTACCATGTCTTATCACAGGCATTCTTATTCTATCCATGTTTTCATAGGTCTCTTTTTGGTCATATGTATTATTTTGATTGGACAAAAAGTTCACTTTTTCATGACAGATAATTGCCTTTGGTTCATTGTGGGCAAGGTCCATTGCCTTCAACTTCTGCCATTAGATTATGTTCATTTTTATTTTATTTTTAATCGTCAACCCTTGTACAGCTGTAGTTTATTATTTTAGATATTTCCCTCATTTAATGTTATAAATCAGAAACGAGGCATATTCCTTTCTGAACCGTACAAATTAACCTTTGTTCCTATAGTGTACAACTTGCTTGAACTACCATATGTTTTTCCCCCCATATTGTGTCATTAATTGTTATTTGTTAAGCTCGAGTTCTTAAGTTGGATTCAAGATTTTTAGTTCAAGAAATTCTGAAGATGATAATTTGTTAAGGCTTGTGATGAATCTATGCAGTTACATTTTGAACATATTGGGGCAACTTATTGATAACCAGTTGTTGCAAAATCAATGCTGTGGTATCATATCAACACTGCTTGAAGTATTCAAAGTGAACTGTAGAAAACAGGTTACATGTATATTAGGTGAACAGCTACAGGTATTTCCATGTGCTTTTGTTTTGGATAGTATTCGATGTCCTTTGGTAGATATATTTTTTTCTCATCTGTGATGCCACTATGCAGTTTTTGGTTTCAAAGCTGGTTGCCTGTTGCATTCCGTATGAAAACCAAGGCGCGACGTTCAAAAAACCGTCCTCTAGAGTCATTTCCTTGCTCCATCAGCTAACAGTGGATGCTGATGCATCACTTAATGATTACATCAGAGTAGGAGTTTCTCATTTTCTTTTCTCCTTGTCTAATTTTATGCTGTTCCATGCAACCGATTATTTTCTCAAGTTATTAATTTATCATAAACTATAAAATATAGTTGAAATGAACATCTTTTGATATTCTTGTTTTGTACAGGAATTGGAACCATTCCCCGTAGTTGATTGTTTAGAGAGGATAAGATTATTTCATGAAGACCTCTGTAAAGCTTACTCTTCAAAGGAACGCTTTCTGATGGTAATCATTTTACCACCTTCGCCTATCTCTTTCACTTGTTTGCATGTTGGATATCTTAAACCTAATTTTATTCTTTTCTAGTTTGCACGGAGAAGTTCCTCCCTTCCACAGGCGCTGCTTCTTTTGAGGTATCTATCCCTATACTTATTTAAGCACCCTCTGCCTAAGTTTAAGTGTGGCCACCTATTATATACTCCCTAATTGTTTTTACACTTCTTCAGTCTGCAGACACTGCACGGAAACTTGAGGGAAATTATTTTGCAACAGCCCATTGTTCCACACTCGTTTCAAGAAAGCAATTGTTGGAATTGTGATCCTGAAGTTGTTACTGCTGTGTGGACCCTTGTTGATCTGTGTGGCTTAAATGAAGCTCATGATACGGGTGGCCTTTTAGCTGATTTCATTTCAAGGGTTTGTTTTACGGTCGTTTCCTTTTTTTATTTTTATTAAAGCTCGCTATCTGTACTTTACGGTTTGTTTTATTGTGGTTATGCTGAGTTTCTTTGAACTGGTTTCCTTTCCATATTTTAATGCTATCTTCGTTTGTTTGTCATTGCCAATCTGGACGCCAAATTTGTTCTTTAGTTTTCTTTATTTTTGTTCATCTGGTTTGTAGGTTGGAATTGGGGATCCATATAGGGTGGTTTTTCATATACCTGGAGATTCCAGTCAGAAGCATCTTCTCCTGCCTTCTTCTGATGAAAATTCTAAGGAAGCTGGTTTCAGTAGGGCAACTTCAGTTCCAGAAGACGTTTTGGTTACTCTTTTAAGGCTTTTAAAGAAGTATCTGTCTGATGATTCTGCAAAAACGGTGGATATGACCTCACGAACGCTGAAAGTAAGTTTTTTGCAAGTTTATATTTTTAGCTCTCATATATTTTAGGTTATGTTTGCCAGTCATTTTGCTGCTAGGCCTATGACCAGTAAACTAGTATCAATATTATTAGTCAAGTTATTTTGAATCGTCCACTAATGACAATCCAAAGGTTGCTTTTCGTATGCCGAATAAAGCATTTCCATCTAGCATCATCATTTCTATGAATGAGATTCTAGGCATTAGGTTCCGAGAAATGATGCTTTACCTTGTCTCCAAGAAGCATATATACAGGTACAAATTGTTGGGGTATCCGACCCCCTCACCATCATCAAGCACACAAGATAACAATATATAATCGTACATGGAGAAGAAAATTACTCACCGGATTTACATGGTTCGACCAAATCGGCCTTCTTCCATGGGCCAATCGTCTCAAATTGGATTTCACTAACATGAAAAAGATACATACTAGAGACTTCCCACTCTAATATCTCACCTATCTCTCTCATCTCACGTCCCCTTTTTTGTTCTCTCCACACAAAAGTGGAGGCCACACAAACCCAATCATGAGACTACATCTTGGCCTTAAGCCCCTACTCCTCACAACAGAGTATCTATACAGTGCTACAAGAAAATCCTAACTCTACCCATCATCTATTGGTAGCCCACAACGATAGATGACCCATCCCAAAAGGCCAAATTCCAATATGGATCCGCAATCCAATCAGTCGCGTTAGGTGCAGTGCGCAAACGGATAAACAGATGGTTCTTCTCTGAACGAGTTGGAGCCAAAAATTTTCGTATTTAATTTCATTGTAGGACAAATCATTTTCTAACAGATCATAGTTTAGTACTTGTGACGTATTCTGCCCTCCAAAGATAGTAAAGCGTCAAGATGCCAGAAGAGGTTTCAAATGAGCCGGTGTTCTTCGCTTGGCTTCTCTTCTCTTCTCTTTTTTCCTCCTTGTAAAGTTGTTTTCTTTTGGGGAACGTCTGTCACAATAATAACATCCCCATTTTCTCAATTTGTAGTGTTGGGTTCTCAGCTTTTGTTTTCATGAGTAGATGTATAGTAAGGGTTGAGTTGTAAAACAGGTAATGTTATAGAGTCAGCAAGATCGAGATTAAAAAAAATTGATACGTTTCCAGAAAGCCCGGACAAACAATTACAACTACGACAAGAACTTTATAGAGTAGCTGGGCCCGGACATTCTCGCAATTCATTTGGTATTGACAGTCCTTATTATACTCAAAGGCACACGAATCTAAGCTAATCGATATACAGATGTGAGGATGCTGAATACTTATCAAGTCTCAAGTCAAGGTCTACCCAATTCACCGGGTGGACAATCTGCCAAAAAAATTGTTTTTTGTCCTTCTGTCATAAATAATGCTAAATATATTGTATCAATAATTTGATTTTATTATATTTGATTTGATTAAATAAAGTTAGTTTTTTAAAACTAATTTGAGATTGTGTATGGCTTTCAAAAACAAACATTAAAAGATCAAAATGAATAATTGTTATACCTAGTTTGTTTTAAAGCAATCATGACCTGGGCCTACCAATTGTAAAGTGGAGTTCACGAGCTGTTGATAAATCCCAGCTGCTTCTACATTCCGACATTTAAGCTACGTAAGCTACTTAAGCGGTAACAAATAAAGGTGGACATGGCTGGGAATAAGAGAAAAGTTCACCTTTTCCACTTTTCACCTATCCTCAACCCCACTTAGTATTGTATATAGATATAGATAGATAGATAGATAGAGATAGATATAGATATAGATATAGACAGATAATAAATTTCCAATACTACCTTTTATTCTGAACACCTAAGCTACCCTTTCTTGACTATTAAGTAGTCCTAAATATCTTGGCAATTTTATAATAGTTATCCAATTATCATGTAAGTAGACTTTGGAGAGAAGCAATGTAGTGGTCAATTGCAAACTCATGGGCACGCAGGGGAAACATGCAAAATATTTTTGGGGGAGGCAGCTTCTCATGAACTTTTTTAATTTCAGTTTCTCATTAACAAGCATGTGTTGTCCTCTGTAAAAGAAATAGGATATACATATTCTTAAGCAGTTGGCCAGACCACAGGAGAAGACTGGCGAGAAAGTAGTAGTTTATGAAGGTTAAAACAGAAAAAAGAGTTAAGAGCATTAGCCGTTGGCTTCTGCTAACGTCCTGCAATTGCTGACCAAAGAAGGAAGGAGAGATAAGAAGATTGAGGATAAAAGGTTGGAAATGTCGGAGAAGAGGAAGAAAGAAGGAAGAAAATTTTCTAATGCTGAAGAAGAAGTTCATACCGTAACTGGATAAACATAAGAGCAGTTGGGTTTGCTGTAGTCTCATAGTTGCTGGGTGAACTGGTAGGTCTACCAGAAGAGGATAATGCAAACTAGACATACTGGAAGAAAAACATAAAGGAATAGGGTTCAATGGGATTAGATGTGATGATCAATAGATTAATTCCTCAGAATTTGATGATGATTAATTTGGTTTGCAAATTAAGGAGCCTTGTGCCGGACCGCGATCTCACTGAAAGTATCTGTGTGAGCTGGGTTGTCTTGCTTCTGGGTACTGCGATGAGCTGGCATCATCCAGAGATGCTTCCAGCTTGCTTTTAGAAATAAGAACCATCAGAAAATGTTTTTGGATTAACATTTAGATGATTGATTGCAATACAAACCGTTCCAATAAGCTCTATTCTTAAATAAAGTTAACTTTAACGTATGTCTGGGATGAAGAAAGGCTATATATTGTTTGAGTAGGTTATCTAGTTTGCAAAATATAAAATTAAGAAGTTGAGGTTTGTTTGTTTAGCACTAATATAGTCATAGTGGGAGAGACTATCTGACAAGTATAAAGTTAAAATGTAAAATATACAGTAATAGCTCAACTATATTTAGAAGCTGCCCCACATAGGTGGTCGTCAAAAACCAACTAATTTTGTTGTTCTTTTGTAATAATTTGTTGATCATGTGATTACATTTTCTTTGAATCACGTTAGGTCTTTCTGATCTAAAATTTGCAAATTTACATTAATTAGGGCCCTCTTTCGTTTGTTAGTTAACAGATGCCTCCTAGCTTTGGAGGTATCACAGCCTGTCCATTACTACAACTGTTCAGCTCTTAAAATTCTCAGGTTATATTTTTGGCCCATTATGCAGATTAATATTTAACAATAATCATTTGACTTTTGTCAGTCGTTGGAAATTTTTTGGTATGACCTTTGTTCCTTGATAGTAATAGGGTCATAGAAACATGATTTTGAATTTTCTGCTTACATTTTTTATGGGTAGAGATTCTTTAAGGTGGAAATTTTTATCTAGAGTGTATCTTCATTTTAGCTTCTCTAGAAACTGTGGCCATCTCACTACTTGGCTCCTAAGAAAATTCACAGATAATATCTTCTTATATAAATGATGAGTCAAACTAACTGCTATATTAATTCTCTGCTTCTGTTGTCTAGTGTTGTACTTATTTGGTGGAACTGTGTATCCAACCTTGAATTTAACTGTCTATTTAATATGATCAGGGGATTCTTTCTACTGATAGAGGTCAAGGTGCTCTGGTTCACCTTAATTCTTTTGAAAGATCCTTAATTACGGTAAACTGCAACCTTCCAGTAATTATATTTTCAATATTAAACATTCAAATATATATACTAAGCCGTCAGGTTTCACTACATTATAATTAATTCATTTGTTATGATTATGCAGGTCCACTCAAAGGGTGCTAACTTGCAAGTGGTTGAAAAGTTACTCTTGGATTCACAGAATTTTTTTTGTGGTAATGTGATATTCACACTTTCTCTTTCTTCCGCTCTGTTTATATTTTATTTTAATGTCCTCTTGAACTTGCTTTGTCACTACAAGTGCATTATGTTCACCGTGTTTGCATCAAGTGAGTTTAAATAAGTATATGACCTCTCTTGACCTCTAGTAAGACATAGGATTTGGTCGCACAAGATTGAGGCAAAAAACAGCTCATATTGAGGAGAACATTACAGTTGTATTAAATGTAAAGCTGACGAGTATTCTAGTTCGTTTGAATTCTTAAAATTACTATTTATGCCTAGAAAGTTAATAATTATATTTGCTTTGATGCCAAAACAGAACGGAGAATTGTATGATACGGGATATTCCTTGGATAGGTCGGTTACTCTAAGGATATATCACCTTAGATATAGAAGACAATGTGGGTCGTGTTCTCTAAGGATACAGAAACACAATGTTAGATATAAAAGATGATAACTCACCACTGTAACAAGTCCACCAAGGAGATACATAGTAGAAAGAAAGCACAAGGCTTGCGGTTATAATTAAACTCAATCTTTGTTCATTATTGCCTTAGAGAACATAGATAAGCTTGATACATCTATTTTATGTGTAGGTCAATGCTCAACAGTACGGCAGTACCTATTAATTATCTGTAGGAAACATAAACAGTCACATGCAGTCTCCCTGTGTAACCCTTAGTATTGGTAATAACTCTCCGAGGCTCCGATTCACAAACGGTTTGTTGCCTTGAAAACTAGGCTTAATTATCCTTCTAATGATATATTAGTTGTAAATTCTGACAATTGGGACTGGGACTGAGATGCGTTTGAAATTGCCTCCGGTTTGCATAAATGGATCGTTTGAGTTCACTGTGTCCTGTGGGTCCAAAGTGGATGCTTTCACAACATTCTCCCTTGTTAGGAAATTCTCATCCCTAAATTGTCCCATTTTCAAGTTAGGGAGAGAGGTCCGCTACATTGAAAGTCCTAGATACACGAGTCACTTGGAAATATAATCTCTTAAGCATTTTTTACCAGTTCAACGGGATACTTTGAATGGACCATTGGCTCTCAGCTTGAGCTTATCGTGACAACCAGTTGGAAAGTGGTCCTTACAAGTTATAAGGATGAATCCTCATTCTTTAAAAGGCATAGGTGTTCGATGCTTATTGGGACTGTTTTGATACTATATATTTTTCTTGACAATACAAATTTGAGACTTGTTCGTGGAACTTATTGATGTGTTCGGCTTAAGCTTCAGCAGCTTTGATTCCTTTTTTATCTTTATTTTTTCTTTTTTGGTTTCCTTAAATTAGTGATTTATCATCTTCTATATCTAAGTTGGTGTCTGTCTTTGTATCCTTAGAGTCGTCGACCTTTAATGTCTTCTATATCTAAGATGATTGTGTTTGTATCACTAGAGTAGTTTATCTATCCAAATCGTATTATATCCCCCATGAACCATTTCTCCACGCTGTTTTGGCATAATACGCTACATCCCAGAAGTGAAGAACTTGGTGATAATTCTGAGTTCTCTCTATGATTCTGAGTTCTCTCTATGATTAAACCATTCGCCAATTAGTTATGTTATGGAAAAAAGCATTTCAATGTTAGAGGCACCTGCATTGTGCAAACTATTTCTTCCAGTTCTGTATTCACCTCATAAAATTAAAGCCTGTAACTTAATACTCTGATATCAACTTTTCTTGGTAGACAAAGGCATTTCGTTGGATGACTCTTCTATTTGGTGTACGTCGGCTAAAAGTTATGAGATGTGGGTCTGCATACTTGTTAGCTCTCTTATTGGTTCCTGTAATGACATCATCTTAAGGTGCTGTATAGCCTTCCAAACCGACCTTTTCCCATTGCGGTATAATGTCTTGTAATAAGTTGCTTGCATCTCTGATTGGTTATTTAATCTCTCTCTCTCTCTCTCTCTCTCTCTCTCTCTCTCTCTCTCTCTGGTTTTATTTTTCTCAGGTTGTGCCAGGATATTGTTCTATTGAAATCTGAGATAGCTGAGCTTTTGTTTGCAAATGTTCTGCTGGATTTGGCTGGAAAGAATTCTGACTTCTGTCAGCTAATATTCACAAAGGTGAATTTTTGAGCCTGCCTTGCTGTAGCCAATTGTTCGCTGAATGAAGTGACTCCACTATATATGGTGGTTTTCATCCTTTATTTTCTTTATGGAGCAAAGTTTCAGCTATTCGTATAGGCTTAATGTTTGCTTCTTGTTATATAGGTTCAAGAAAACATTTTCTCTGAGAAGAATAACCTGGTTAAGTCAATTCAACTCTTTTTAGATGCAATGAATAGCCTTCGGTCATTCTATGTCATCGAAAAAGCCAGCTCTGTCTCAACACCGCCTAGGGTAAGTGTTTCAATGATTGAGGGATCCTTAATAATGTGCATTTTACTAATTTTGCTGACATGTGCAATTTATAGTTCATTGTCGGCAAACCTTTCTCTTGTGGTGGAAAAGAAGATTTACATATCATTAATTCCGATGTATGTATTTTTGTGTGTATATCCGCATGCGTACGTGTGTGGATATGGGTGTCTTTATGTTAGATAGATACACGGAGGGAAAAACGGAGATGTACTTGGCTTTCAAATTGGAACTCCACACTGTTGGATGAGATCTATGATTCTATCTTTCTTATATAATATAAATCTGTATGCTACTTTTCTTTTTATTTGTAACGAACTATTGCTGACAAAGGAACGTTGAAAAAATGTACTGTTTTCCGATTACTATAATTGTGAAACATGTTTGTATTGAAATTTGCTTCATTTTTTGGTATATACAAAGCGCAAATAAAATGATTATTATTGTTGGTGGTGCCGCTGTCGCCGAAGCTTCTATTTGCTTGGTGACATAGCGCGTGCCTTTGTCCAACACGTATCGGATACACCAACTCCATGTGCGACACGTTTGGGCCGTGTGCGACGCTTCTATTTAGACGTGGAATATAGTTATAGACAACTTTGATACCTTTGGTATATGACATAAAATGCATTTTTCTGCAACGCATTTGCACTTGCATATACGATATGCACCCTCACGGCACATATAATTGAGCCACATGGTTCACTATGCAGATGGAAAACTTTTTCAAAACTAAAACGTCTATCGGGCTAAGTTTTTATGTGATCAAGGTTGAAATTGTTCTGTATTGATCGAGTACTATGTTGGACCTATTGAAAAACCAATTAAACTTGAATGAACCCTCATTTTTTATAACTCCTCTCCTATTTCTTTTTGCTCGCCTATTCTAAGGTTTACTCTTAGAAATGCATGTTTTATGAAGGTATTTCAATTTTCATTAGCCTGCACAACATAATTTTAAGTTTTTCTTGCCATCACATCAGTTTCTATCTTTATACCCCTTTATTCTTCCCTCTCGTTTTCTCTTTCCAAAAAAGCCACAACATGCATGCAGTTGCATATGCAATATATGCAGTATGCATCCCGGCATCGTGGCTCATACCGCATTCAATAACCTTGGTATACGAGAATAGTACGCATCTCAAATCTATCTCTTGATGGACTAAAGCTTCGAGTAAACTTTCAAAATAATGAAATGATGAAGTCGAGGTTTTTTTTCTGAAGTTTGCTCCATTTAAGAAGGATTCGCATTCTACTTGTTTTGAACACTTGTGGAAGAGAACCCCTAAGTTTTTTTTTTACATTTAGTTGCTTGTATTCCTAATTTTTTGTAGCTCAAAAAATCTTATGCGCTTTGGATTGAAGTTAAAATGTTGGTTTTGTTTTTATTGTAATTTTAAAGTCATTTTACCACATGTTTCTTCTAGTAGAAAATGGAGGGCAAAGGCCATTGACGGGAAATCCTCCTATGGTGTGGTTCAAATGTCAACTCTACAACAAATTTTAGATAATTGGCATTGTCTAACTGGACCTTCATCATGTAAATCATGGATATACCGATTGTATATGATTTTAATACTTTTTACCCATTAATTTAGCGGTGTAGATTTTTATACTATCGGAAAGCAGTTAATATTGCCATCGTGAAATCAATGCATGAAAAGCACTAATATCATATGAAAATTATTGTATCCATGTCTAAAAAGATGGCCTAAGGTTGACTTTATACCGACCGGTTTCGGATGATCATTAGTGGGATCAGAATTGGCCATCACGGCGGTATCGTCCATCTCAGATTTTCTATCATCTGAGTAAATGATTTTTTAAATTTTGTAAAATTATTAAACGATTGGTAAAAATAAAACAATCTGACACATTTCTTAGCAATTAATGATATCCAGAATGGTTTTATAAATACATTGTAAGATAACTTTAAACTATTTTACATTTTATTAGTAGATGATGATGTCAAAGAAAGCCAATAACCCATTAGTAAACTCACTGTCCCGTTAATAAACTTAACATTAAAATGGAAATAACCAATTGGTGAACCCAATACCAAGGTTTGAAATCTCGGTATTGACTCGGTTTCGGAACTCGGACAGTCATTTTTGGGATGAGAATCGGCCATCTCGGATCGGGGATCGACCGAGATTTCAAACTTCGCGTTTGACCACTGCTGATTTCCCTCTTATGGGGTTTTTTTGCTCCCACGATGTTGTTATAATCGTAATTATTTATTATTATTATTATTATATTACGAATATAGATAAAAAAGAGATTATAATATAGCTGTGTTCTCCACTTCTCCTGTCTTACTTTTTACAATTTACCATGTCCCATGTCCGTTTCCATCTCCATGCTTTATAGCTACTGCAATTGTATGATATATTCCTACGCATGCCCATTTCCATCTCCAGACTTCATAGCTACTGCAATTGTATGATATATTCCTACGCATTAACCGAAGTAATAATTCTACAGCATGCCAAGCCCTCTACTAGTGCAAAGTCTCGTGGAACTTCTGAGAAGTTAAAAGGGACATCACTTAATAGTTTGCCGTTGAGTTCATTATGGGAAAAGGTATGAATTTAAATACTCGATTGCATTTATGTAGTGATATTTATTAATTTGAGTCTTGTGAGATATTCTTTTACATTTTCACATTTCAGATTATTTTCTTTATTTTATGTGTAATTTTTTTGTGGAATAGTTGTTTTATCTACCAAACAATGATGTTATCTTTGTTTTTGATAACCATACAGATTAAGATACTTTAGTTGAATTCCTGTGGATGCACATATCTTATGACTGATATAGCTTGGTTTTGGTAGTTGTATATGGCGTTTTTTATTGTTGTTTACTGGTATTTTTTCACGTGTGGTGCACATGTGTATTAAAATGAAGGTTTAATGTTGAAATCTTCGTAATCTTAACTAAAACTCTCTAGGCATCTATTATCTTAAACTAAAAATCTTCAATATCTTTTCAAATCTTTTCTCTACAATGCTAACATATACCCATACTAGTATTTTGCATGTGTGATGCACGTGAGAATATTTTGAACAACATATATACTGAAGCCGTGTGCAAATTTTTTTATCCTCGACATTACATGAAAATTTGTATAGATATCTATAGTTTTTTAAAAATTTAAATTAAACCAATACGGTTAGTGGTAATATTAGAATTAAGAAATTTATGAGTTATGAAAATAACAAAGATATAAGGGCTTATGTATAAATTTGTAAGGCATATCTCTTTTTGGGCCTTTTGAGCATGAGAGAGAATATGTAATGAATAAGATTATGAAATGAATGAGATTATGAGAGAGAAAAGAGGGTTGTTGACTTTTCTTTTTCTTATTTTTGTTTTTTGTGTTGGATGATGTGGACATCTCCAATTCTTAAGTTTAGCTATTGAAATTTTGTCATTTTTTATTTTTTTATTTTGTTGATGAGTTGAAAAGATAAGTACTTTGTTAAACTTGTCTTAATAACAACTTGAGATAATTCTTAAAATGGAGAATCTATCATTATAAGATTTAAAACAAGTTGTAGCTCATAAAACAGGGCTCTGAGGTCTTTTTAAAGACCGAAAGTAGCCCGATTCTCAAGTATTCGTGCGTATATGCATGCATACTTATTATCGCACGCGCGTGCGAGAGGGAGTACCCGATACCCCAGTATTGGTGTACTCGATTGTCTTGTTTTATTCCCTTGTTAGGGCTCGGCTTCGTTCCGATCTGAGGGGTCTCCCGTACTCCAAAAAGGAAGGGAGAGACCCTTCGAGTGGAGAAGGAAGACCAAGACCCCAAGTCCTGAAAGACGAGTGAGTGATTGCCGCGTCGGCAAGCACGAACGTCATAGCTGCCCTTGTCCGGAGGGTCCGGACAAGCTCGCTTCCGGACAAGAGAGTGAAGCTAACAATCCTTCTGGGACCAAGGTGGCTCTAGCCCCCTGGCGCTTGAGGGGGCGTGCCTCCCCGGCACTTGAGGGGCCAAGTAAGTTCAACGAGTGAAGCGAAGAAAAGTTAACCCTTTCGAGTGGAATGGATAAGGCAAGCGAGCAAAGCGAACGGTAGGAATTCCAGTTTAAGGAGTTCCAAAATATCAAATCATAATCTTGGAAAGTGAACGAAATGAACGATTGAGTTGAACAAGTGCAGCGAGGCTACCGAACGGAACGATAGGCATCCCAATAACCAGGATGCCAATCTACTGAACCATGAGTTGAACGAGTGAACGATTGAGTTAATTACATTATCTAAGGACTTCTAGTTATAATAGTAAAGATGTATCGTATAAAAAGTTGACGAGGTGGACCATCTTAGGTTCAAGAATTTTCTCATTTTTTCAGAATATTTGATTGTAATTAATTGTGAGAGTGACACATGCCCCCCTCCTTTCCTGGGTATAATAGTAGGGATATGTACCACTTATTTGAAATGCAAAATCTTTTTTATTTTCTTCTGATATACGGTCATTTAAAAACTATGGAACCTTTGTTCCCATATTAACTCAGCTTCTTAAGTCGTTGCTTATAAGTTCTTTGTTTGATGTGTTATAGTGTAGGTGATGGAATGAAAAAATGTGCTCTAAGCACCAAGGTTCAAAATCTCGGTTTGGTATTGACATCGGATGGTCACTTTTTGGGATAGGAATCGGCCATCTTGGCCATATTTGCCGTATCGGATCGAAAATCAGATTTCATACGTTGGAAAAAAATTTAGTAAGGAAATTTAAAATTCTTTAAATAAAATGTGACAGAACATATAAACAGCTTGTCAAATTATTTAGCAATTAATGATGTCTAACATGGCTATTTTAATTCTTTGGGGGGGGGGGGATAACTATATTTATTTATATAATTTTAGTAATTAATAATGTCTACTAAACCGTAACCCAATAAGTTATTATTAAACTCACTAACTCATTACTAAACTTCATAGAGAACCCTACTAATCAAATGGTGAACCCAATTTACATAGGTAACGAACAATAACAGAAAGGAACCCGGACCATTGTTTTTTGGATCGGAATCGGGCATCTCAAATTGGGATTGGCCGAGATTCAATCCATACTAAGTACATCATTTTTCATTTTGATGATGTATTAATTACAATTTTTATTTGTCCATTATTCCATATTTTGGATACAATTATTTTATGTCCATTATCCAGTCATTGTAAGTAAGTAGTTTTCTGATGGGATTCATATGAGACGCATGTATAGTATCACCTGAATAAAAAAAAAGTTGGTTTTACAAGTGATGTGAAGTTGGAGTCTGGATAATCGTTCTCATTTGTATGCATATCATTCCAAAGTCTTCATCTAATACCTCATCAGAAATATTTAAACGTAGGCTTTAAATATTTTTTTGCACCAAACAAATGATTCTACTTCTCTACTGTATTTAACCTGAAGAAAATATCGGATAGGTGCTTATGTAGGGTAATTACGCTGTTGTTTAATAGCATTATTTTGTAAATATTGTATTGCATTCTTTTCAAGGCAGATATCTAGAAGTGTTTTGAAGAATTTGTGAAATTGTTTTGATTATATCTTTTTCAACCATTCTATGTTTCAGAGTATTGCATCCGGAAGATTATTTTGTTTACTGAAATTTTAATTTTTTTAAAGGTGTATTGGCTTTCCATCGATTATCTTGTGGTTGCTAAAGCTGCAATTGTGAGTATCCTTTCTCCTTTGTATTCAGTTCTTCCCCCACACAGAAGTATATTTAAAAGCAATTTTTCCTAGTCTGTAAGTTAAATGCATTCAGTTCTTCCTTACATAGAAATACATGTTAAGGTAATTAATTTATATCTTTTTATTTAAATGCATTTGTTCAATGGCAATATTATAATTTTATTATTATGGACAACGGGAGAGTTTCTGTACATTAGAAGATGATCCATTGTTGTTCTTGCTTGTGCTATTTTTATAATAACCCAAGAAAAATTAAGAGAGAAATTGTCACGCCCAGCTTCCCAAAATATGCTGACTACGGCACGTGACAGAGCCAACCATGATATCTGTGGCTAGGAATCATCCCAGCACAGTCACATTACGGCTGTCTATCGGATATCAAGAACAGAAAAATATATAATCTAGCTAGTACATGTCCATCTGCCACAGTAAATCAAATCAAGAAAATGCATATAGCGGAAACGAATCAAATCCAATAAACAATATCTGAATCATGTCCCAATATGTGCTCACATAAAAAGAAATAAAACTACGAAAATAAAAACTAAACATATCTAATAATACACGTTCAACTCCTCATTGCTCGGCTTGATGTCTAAAATATTCTTGATCTGCCTGCGATAAAGATAGAGGAACTGAGCCAAGAAAAACCCAGTTGTCGGTGCGTCATAATATCAAAATAACAGTGATAACCAGGATAAAACGATATAAGTAAACAGAAATATTAATGAATAACACAGATATGAAACAGTGAGCTATGTGTATGTAAGGGGTGTGATGTGTATTCTAAAATTGTGCTTCTATGTTGTCTATTCTAAAAGTCTTTGAAATCAATTTAATAAAATTGTCGATATAACTCAACAGTATCCCGTGCATGTCCTAGACCACGGTCAATATTCTCGGGCTGAATCTGAGACGTGTCGTTAAGCAGTAAACAGGTAACATATACAGATGAATGATGCCGGCAGTATCATTCCAGGGCTGGCCGAGCCCGTAAAGACTGATCAGTATAAGTATCGAACTGTTGAGTTACAAGTCAGGTTTCATTATTGATTTCCCCTTACCCCTAAGGTTATGTGTTCAAGTCAGATATTAATGATATAAATCTAATGCCAATACAAGATCAAGTAGGTACAATTCTTGTTTATGCAGACAAGTCACATCCGTCAGGACAACAAGTCAGGATTGTTGGCATTAGCAATAAGGTCCAAGTAACGAGTAGTAGTGTGTCGTGAACCATGTCATGTGATGCGTATTAATCAAATAGATACCCCATGTGAAACTGTAATCAATATACGAACATAGTAAACAAAACTGATACGAGGATGCATATGTATCTATCTGTAATAACTATTATACATCCATGACTATGTATGATGCAAACTAGACAACATATAGTATTGATGTAATAGTATAATGATATCATGATGTTCCGGCATGCAACTAGATATGTTATTATCAGTACGGATAACGTTAAATTGTAACTCGGTACTATTTGTTGCATAATAAAACACATGCACTATTCTTATTCATATAGATTTTGATATAATATAATATAGTATGTTGCAAGTTAAAACTTGCCTGATCGGATCTCACGTTGAGATACGGATGCTACGTCCAACGTCGGATTAACGTTGCGATGCAACTCATGCGTGCAGGGCTGAACCTGGCTGATCAGTGATTTGACGATGGCGACGGTGATTGGGTTTCTGGATCGTCGGCGACACGTGCAACTCCGGCTAGACGGCCGGAATACCAAGAAAGAAAGGAAGAAGAAGAATGGGGCTGCTGGTATTGAGTTCTGGAGACCGAGGACAGAAGAGAAGGTGACGACGACGGTGGTGGGTTGCCGTCGGCGACAAGGGCATAGGGTTTCTTGGGTGGCTGTCGTGAGTAATCGGGGTTGACGAAGGTGGTGGTGGTGGTTTGTGGTGCCGGGGATCAGAGAGGGGGGTGAAGAGAGCAAGGGGATGAGGGCGAGGAGGTGGTGGTGACGACGGCGAGTCTCCGGCGAAATTATGGTTTCTAGGATTGGGTCGCGGGTTGTCGTCGGGGTTGGCGTGGGGTGCAGGAGCTCGGGGAAGAGCGGAGGTGGTGAAGGTGGTGATGAGGGTGACGACGAGGAGCGGTGGCGGTGAGGGGTTAGGGTTTGGGTTCGATGTTCTTCGTCGTAAGGAACAGAGAAGAAAAGAGAGGAGAGAGGTGTTATAATTATTATGTTTATATTATAATTTTATATATATAAAGAACAGAGAGAGACAGAGAGAGTAGAGGGAGAGAGAGAGGAAGATATAATATAATTAATTAATATATATTATATATTATATACAGCATATATTAACTGTTAGTTTAGGTTTTAGGAAGAATATTATAATATATATATTCTAGATTTAAACAGCTAATTTCAAATTACTCCGAAAAATACCCGGGTCTCTTCTAAAAATCTAGTTTTAAAATATGGACAATATACGTACAAGTTAAAACTATAATACGATGTCCGGTTAATAAAAATGCATAACCTCAGTGTTACGCCCCGCTTCTCAGAGTGCGCTAAGATCGGCATGTGATAGAGCCAACCATGCTACATGTGGTTAGGAAACATCCCTCCACAGTCATATTACGGCTGTCTATAAGATATTAAGAACAGTAGAAATAAATAATCTATCTAGTACATGTCCATATGTCAGAATAAACGAGTTAAGAAATATAAATGTGCGGAAGTAATAAATCCAATAAGCAATAAGATCTGGAAAGTACGTTCCAAATACGGGCTCACATCAGGAAATGAAAGTACGGAAAGAAAAATAAACAAAGCTAAACACTAACATGCTCCTTATTGTTCGGTCCGTCGGCTGAAATACTCCTGATCAGCCTGCGAAAGAGATAAAGGATCTGAGCCATGCAAAACCCAGACGTCAGTGCGTTATAATAGCAATAATAATAAGCAACCAGGATGTAACGAGATATCCAGGCATGAATTATAAATAGTAACATGAATGTAATAAGTAAACACGGATATAGAACAGTGAAGTATATCGGTATATGTGACGTGCAGTGATCAATCTAAACTGTGCTACTAGGTTAACTATTCTAAAGTTTGTTTGAAATCAATTAGTGTACTCCTCCATGTAACTCAAAGAATATGTCCCGTTATCCTCCGGGACCATGGATCAGATAGTGGGAGTCATGAATGACTCTATTCCGTTATCCCCCGGGACCACGGATCAAGTAAGAAGCACGAATGATTCTGTCCCGTTATCCCCCGGGACCACGGATCAAGTAATACCCTTTTAAGCTACACTTCAGTTACATTTTTGATTTCCCCATACCTCCAAGGTTATGTGTTCAAATCAGGTATTGATAGTCTGGAGCTAATGCCAACACAGTATCAAGCAAGTACAGATTTGTCTAACTAGACAACATGATATGTCCATCGGGACAGCAAGTCAGGGTTGTCGGCATTAGTAACAAGATGAGGTAACATGTCAAGTAGTGGTGTATCAGGTCATGGCAGGTAGTGCACAATGTATCAAACGGATGCTCAAAAGTAACAAGTAGCAAGTACGGATGCACAGTAAAACACGGATGCGCAAGTGTTTATCAGGGATCGCATCTACAACTACATGACTAAGTATGATGAACATTATCAAGTATGGGGTGTTAATATAATAGTAACATGAAATGATATGATCTGGCATGCAACTAGATATATAATAAATGATACGGATGCGAACGGATATCGGAAAAACGGTAAAACTGTAACATGGATGCACAATACAATAAATATGCAATATTTTTATTAACATAGATGCAAGTATAATAATATAGCATGTATCAAGCTAACTTGCATGCAACCAGATATGTAATTAATGATATGGATGCGTACGGCTATTCGAAAACAGTAAAACAGTAACATGGGTGTACAATACAATAAGCATGTGATATTTTCATTCATATGGATGCAAAATATATATCATAGCATGTAGCAAGATAAGGTAAACTTGCCTGAACGAATCTCACGACGGAGTGCGTACGCTGCGTTCGACGTCGGGTAAACGTCGCAATGTACACACGGCGCATAGGGCAAAGCGAGAACGCGACCACGCTGGCTGGGACGTTCACAGGGTTGCTCGGATCGTCGGCACAGCTCCGGCGATCACCGGAAAACACACGAATCAAGAAAGAGAGAAGAAGGAGATGGAGAACTGGGGTTTGGTGCTCTGGTGTTTGGCTCTGGGGTTCTGGAATAAAGACGAGGGGGTTACGACGACGACGATGGGTTTTCCGGCGAGGTTCGGGTTCTTGGTTGTGGGGTTTCGAGTGTGCATGGTATGGGTCTTCGGGGTTCTTGCGCAAGGGGTCGTGGGTTTGTAGAAGAGAGGAGAGGAGAGAGGTTTGAGGCGGTGATGAGTACACAGAGGCGACGGGGTCGGAGCTCCAGCGAGGAGGGTTCAGGCGAGGGTTGCGGGCAAGGTTTGCAGTGGTCGGGTGATGGTTTACAGGTCGAGAAAGAAGAGAGAGGAGCAAGGTCGGGGATGATGGGAGATCGAAGAGATGGTCGGCGGTGAGGTCGGTTGGAGCGACGAGTCGTGGGTTCGTCGGGTTGCAGCCGGGGTTCTTGGGTTGGTTGAGACGGGGTTTGCAGCGGAGGAGAGAGAGGTGATGAAGGTGGAGGTGACGAGGTCGGGATGAAGGCGAGGGTGGTGGCGAGCTCCGACGGCGAGCGCGAGCGTCGAGCGTGGATTTGAACGAGGAGGTGAAGGCGGAGATGAGAACGAAAAATATTTGGAGGAAGAAGAGAACATGGGCTTTGAGGAACGTGGAAAAGTTAAGAAAATTTTATATATAGTAATAGAGAGAGAGATAGAGAGGGCTGCAGTTAGATTAGTATAGGATTTGAAAATATTTTAGTTAAACAAATTTTAAAACGTATATAAATATATATATTAACAGAATTATATTATAAGAATATAATATTAGTTAAATTTGAGATTTTGGCTAATACAAAAATAATCCAAAACATGTTCGGGTCGGGTCTAAAATTACGGTTTAAAAATACGGATAATATACGTATTAACCAAAACCAAAATATGATAACCGGATCATGAAAAAAGCATACCCCCAAGAACGTATACATGTAGCGTGCACATAGCTATCCAAACGAGTCTGTTTCACTGAACGGGACGAGAACACGATACACGTATGCTACCACTGGGTTGGGGGTATGATGCAGGCCATACTAGATATTTTTTTTAAATATATTATTTGACTTTACTTGTTTTATTAAAAAATGCAGATGCCCGATATAATACAAGCATGCAGAATATAAAACATGAAAGTGCATGGATCATCATAACTAGCCGGAATAAATCATAAATATGAACCAAGACGATTTTCCAGCATGCGGGTCGGGTCGGATGTAAACACAGATACCAATTATACTATTCGCACCCATAACAGTAATAAATCAAGAAATATCCATAGGTAAAGAAATATCCAAAACAAAACTGGTATAAATAAACTAGGGTGTTACATTATACCCAACTACAAAAAGAATTTCGTCCTCGAAATTCCCGGAACAAGAAAAGACAAACAAACATGAATGTACAAGAAGAGGTGTGGAAACTTCTGTCGAATCCCGTCTTCTCGTTTCCAAGTCGATTCTCTGTGCGAGCGATTCCCCCATGAAACAAGTACGAGATAACCTTATTCTTAAGAACCTTTTCTCTTTGATCAACAATTGACATCGGTTGCTCTTCATAGGTCAAGTCCTCCCTTACAGTCAGCTCCGAATGATCTAGCACGTGTGTTTCATCTCGAACATACTTACGGAGTTGAGATACATGAAACACGTCATGATCATTCGCCAAAGATGGTGGTAAAGCCAATCGATAATCCGCTTCTCCAACCCGCTCAATAATATCGAAAGGCCCCACGAACCGAGGGCTGAGCTTGCTTCGACTACCAAAACGAATCACTCCTCTAGTCGGTGATATTTTCAAGAATACAGGATCACCAACAGCGAACTCTAGAGGTCTTCTCGATGTATCAGCCTAACTCTTCTGCCGATCCTGTGTTGCCTTCATATGATTCCGGATAGTATTAACATTCCCTACTGTTTTCATGATCAAATCTGGTCCCAACAATCTTCGTTCTCCAATATTGTCCCAACAAACGGGTGAGCGGCACTTGCGACCATACAATGCTTCGAATGGAGCCATCTGAATAGTCGCTTGAAAGCTGTTATTGTACGAAAACGCCACCAAGTGTAGATCCTCCCATGAACCCTTGAAGTCCAACATGCAAGCTCTCAATATGTCTTCAAGAGTTTGGATCGTTATATGCGGCACTAAACTTCAATCGCGTCTCCAAACCTTTCTCTAAGCTCCTCCAGAAGTGCGATAAGAATCGGTTGTCACGATCGGAAATGATGCTTATAGGTACTCCATGCAATCTCGCAATCTCTTGCATGTGCCGTTCTGCTAACGATTCCGTCGACTGACCAACTCGAAATGGTATGAAATGAGCTGCCTTGGTCAATTGATCAATAATCACCCAAACTACATTGTTGCCCTTTAGACTCCGCGGTAAAGCTGTTACGAAATCCATGGTTATATGTTCTCACTTCCAATGAGGAATCGAAAGTGGTTGCAATAAACCAGCTACCCTTTGATGTTCACTCTTAACTTGCTGACATACCAAGCACTTCGCTACAAAGTGAGCAATCTCCCTTTTCATACCTTCCTACTAGAAATGCTGTCGTAGATCACGATACATTTTCGTGCCTCCTGGATGTACGGAATATGTGGAACTGTATGCCTCCTTCATAATTTCTTCGTGAATATCTCTCTTCAGCACACACAAACGGCTACCATATCGCAATGAACCATTTTCATGAATCAACAAGTCCGTTCGAAGTCTCGCTTCTACCTGTTCTTGGAACTTCTGCAATCTTGGGTCTTGTGACTGCGCTGCTTTAATATTACCGATCAGCGACGACTGTACTTACAGCTCCATCAACTGTCCCGAACAATGCGGTAGCACGATCTCCAAATCGACTCTCCGAAAATCATCGATAAGCTCCCTATGTGCAGTCAACATTTGAATTGCTGGCGACCGACTAAGCGCATCCGGTACTACATTAACTTTCCTCGGATGATACTTGAGATCAAGATCATAATCAGCCATCAGCTCCAACCATCTACGCTGCCTCATGTTAAGCTCTTTATGTATGAACACGTACTTTAGGCTTTTGTGATCGGTGAATATTTCGACCCTTTCGTCCAATAAGTAGTTTCTCCAAATCTTCAAAGCGAAAATCACTGCCGCAAACTTCAAATCATGAGTTGGGTAATTCTTCTCATGAGTCCTCAACTGTCTCGATGCGTAGGTTATAACCTTCCCATGCTGTATCAAAACACATCCCAAACCTTTTTCCAGATGCGTCGTTGTGAATCACCAATTCTCCGGAACCGTCTGGTACGGTCAAAATAGGAGCGGTTATCAACCTTTGCTTCAACACTTTAAAAGCTGATGCACAACTATCCGTCCATACGAACGGTACCTCTTTTCGCGTAAGCTTGGTCAAAGGCTCAGCTAAGCGAGCAAAATTCTCCACGAACCTTCTGTAGTATCCTGCAAGTCCCAGAAAACTTCTGATCTCCGCAATATTCTTCTGAATTGGCCAATCTTGAATTGCTGCAATTTTCTCAGGGTCAACGGCGATTCCATCTCCGGATACGACATGCCCCAAAAACTTCACTTCTTCAAGCCAAAACTCGCACTTGCTCATCTTTGCATACAATCTTTCATGCTTCAATATTTGCAGTGCGATCCTCAAGTGTTCTGCATGCTCTTCTTGGCTCCTCGAGTAGACCAGAATATCATCGATGAACACCACTATAAACTGGTCCAAGAACGGTGAAAAGATTCGGTTCATCAAGTCCATAAATACCGCCGGTGCATTCGTGACTCCGAATGGCATCACCAAATACTCGTAATGTCCATATCGAGTTTGGAACGCAGTCTTGCAAATATCCTCTGATTTAACTTGATGATATCCGGATCGCAAATCCAGTTTCGAGAATACCCTCGCGCCACTAAGTTGCTCGAATAATTCGCCAATGTGAGGGATTAGGTACTTGTTCTTAATAGTCATCCGGTTCAATTCTCGATAATCGATGCACATTTTCTTTGTGCCATCTTTTTTCTTGATTAGAAGAACTGGAGCTTCCCAATGTGAATTACTGCTGCGAATCCAACCTTTCTCTAGCAATTCGGTGACCTGCTTCTTGACTTCTTCCAACTCCACTAGTGCTATCGGATAGTACGCCTTTGAGATCGGCGCTGCATCAGGAACAAGATCGATCGCGAACTCCACATCTCGTTTTGGTGGTAAGCCCGAGATGTCCTCGAACACGTCCATGAACTCTCGAACTACGGCTGACGCTTCCTCCTTATCAACTTCTATCGACGAAAGAACGGGGCTCATCGGCCTAGCCCTAAACTCGACTGGCCCGATAGAACTGCTACCTCCAGCAAAAACAAACTTCGGATGTCCGGGAATCTGGAAAATCACTTTCTTTGCCCTACAATCAATGTGAGCGTGGAAAGTGCCGAGAAAGTCCATTCCCAAGAAAACATCATAACCGCCGGTATCGATCACCAGGAAATCTGCAAATAACTCTCGTCCGCAAATAACAACTGAACAATTTTTGCACTCACTACTAGATATGATCTTCCCGTTCCCAGTGTGTATGTCCCAACAATAAGAGAGTCGTGCAAGCAATCAAATGTGCAGCAATAAACTTGGACGACATACAACAATTGGATGCACCATAATCGAATAATGCTAATGCGGGAAATTCATGAACAAGTAGGAAACGACTTCATCTGAAGCCAAGTCATTGAAGAAAATAAACACGGTAAACAGGATTCAAGCTGACGATAAAACATGAACTGGAAAACAAGAGAAGTAAGGTAATATAGCAACCATGAAACAAGAAAGTGAATCAAGACTGGACTCCAAGTTACTTAAATAGAGTACCGCATTGTAACCATGCTGCAGTTCATAGTTACAATCACATAACTCCGTTCAAGTCGTCCAAATCCTAGTATCAGAATCGAAAGAGTAAGTAGGAAGAAACAATAGGGAACCAAAATGTTTTCAAGCCGAGTTGCAAAGTTATCCATCTCGTCAAGACAAGAGTCAAGAGAAAGATAAGATTCAAGGATCATGACAACAATGTGGCAGGACATATTCCTAATTACGGGTTTTCTAATTCATGTATTGGGTCCAATTCCCAACTACAAAAGAATCAAACCCGATTAACCTAAATTCTATGGTTCTGATACTAAACAAATTCTGTCACGTCCCGCTTGCCAGAGTGCGCTAAGATCGGCACGTGACAGGGCCAACCATGCTGCCTGTAGCTAGGAAACATCCATACACAGTCACATTACGGCTGTCTATAAGATATCAAGGACAGTAGAAATAAATAATCTATCTAGTACATGTCCATATGCCAGAATATATGAGTCAAGAAATATAAATGTGCGGAAGCAATAAATCCAATAAGCAATAACATCTGGAAAGTACGTCCCAAATACGGGCTTATATCAGGAAATGAAAGTACAGAAAGAAAAATAAACAAAGCTAAACACTAACATGCTCCTCACTGTTCGGCCTGTCAGCTGAAATACTCCTGATCAGCCTGCGAAGGAGAAAGGATCTGGACCATACAAAACCCAGACGTCAGTGCGTCATAATAGCAATAATAATAAGCAACCAGGATGTAATGAGATATACAGGCATGAATCATAAATAGTAACATGAATGTAATAAGTAAACACGGATATAGAACAGTGAAGTGTATTCAGTATATGTGAAGTGCAGTGATCAATCTAAATTGTGCTACTGTGTTAACTATTCTAAAGTTTGTTTAAAATCAATTAGTGTACTCCTCCATGTAACTCAAAGAATATGTCCCGTTATCCCCTGGGACCACGGATCAGGTAGTGGAAGTCACGAATGACTCTGTCCCGTTATCCTCCGGGACCATGGATCAAGTAAGAATCACGAATGATTCTGTCCCGTTATCTCCCGGGACCACGGATCAAATAATACCCTTTTAAGCTACACTTCAGTTACACTTTTGATTTCCCCATACCCTCAAGCTTATGTGTTCAAGTCAGGTATTGATAATCTGGAGCTAATGCCAACACAGGATCAAGCAGGTACATGTTTGTCTAACTAGACAACAGGATATGACCATTGGGACAACAAGTCAGGGTTGTCGGCATTAGTAACAAGATCAGGTAACATGTCAAGTGGTGGTGTATCAGGTCATAGCAGATAGTGCACAATGTATCAAACGGATGCCCAAAAGTAACAAGTAGCAAGTATGGATGCACAGTAAAACACGGATGCACTAGTGTTTATCAGGGATCACATCACCTCCATGACTAAGTATGATGCATATTATCAAGTATGGGATGTTAATATAACATTAACATGAAATGATATGATCTGGCATGCAACTAGATATATAATAAATGATACTGATGCGAACGGATATCGGAAAAACGGTAAAACTGTAACATGGATGCACAATACAATAAATATGCAATATTTTTATTAACATAGATGCAAGTATAATAATATAGCATGTATCAAGCTAACTTGCATGCAACCAGATATGTAATTATTGATATGGATGCGTACGGCTATTCGAAAACAGTAAAACAGTAACATGGGTGTACAATACAATAAGCATGTGATATTTTCATTCATATGGATGCAAAATATATATCATAGCATGTAGTAAGGTAAACTTGCCTGAACGGATCTCACAACAGGGTGTGTACGCTGCGTCCGACGTCGGGTAAACGTCGCAATACACACACGGCGCACAGAACTGAACCAGGCAAAGCGAGAACGCAACCACGCTGGCTGGGGACGTCTACAGGGTTGCTCGGATCGTCGACGGCGGCACAGCTCCGACGATCACCGGAAAACACAGGAATCAAGAAAGAGAGAAGAAGAAGAAGAAGAAGGAGAACTTGGGTTTGGTGCTCTAGTGTTTGGCTCTGGGGTTCAGAAATTAAGGCGAGGGGGTTACGACGACGATGATGGGTTTTCTGGCGAGGTTCGGGTTCTTGGTCGTGGGGTTTCGAGTGTGCAGGGTACGGGTCTTCGAGGTTCTTGCGCATGGGGTAGTGGGTTGGTAGAGGAGAGGAGAGGAGAGAGGTTTGCGGCGGTGACGAGTGCACAGAAGCGACGAGATCGGAGCTCCGGCGAGGAGGGTTCAGGCGAGGGTTGCGGGCGACGGTTGCGGGCAAGGCTTGCAGTGGCGGGTGATGGTTTACAAGCCGGGAAAGAAGAGAGAGGAGCGAGGTCGTGGATGATGGTAGACCGAAGAGATGGTCGGTGGTGAGGTTGGTTGGAGCGACGAGTCGTGGGTTCGTCGAGTTGCAGCCGGGGTTCTTGGGTTGGTTGAGACGGGGTTTGCAGCGGAGGAGAGAGGTGACGAAGGTGGAGGTGACGGAGTCGGGATGAAGGCGAGTTCGGCGGCGAGCGTGAGCGTCGAGCGTGGGTTTGAGCGGGGAGGTGAAGGCGGAGGGGGGAACGAAAAATATTTAGAGGAAGAAGAGAACGTGGGCTTTGAGGAACGTGGAAAAGTTAAGAAAATTTTATATATAGTAATAGAGAGTGATAGAGGGGGCTGCAGTTAGATTAGTATAGGATTTGAAAATATTTTAGTTAAACAAATTTTAAAACGTTTATAAATATATATATTAACAGAATTATATTATAAGAATATAATATTAGTTAAATTTGAGATTTTGGCTAATAAAAAATAATCCAAAACACGTTCGAGTCGGGTCTAAAATTACGGTTTAAAAATACGGATAATATACGTATTAACCAAAACCAAAATATGATAACCGGATCACGAAAAAAGCATACCCCCAAGAACGTATACATGTAGCATGCACGTAGCTATCCAAACGAGTCCGTTTTACTGAACGGGACCAGAACACGATGCACGGATACTACCACAGGGTTAGTGATATGATGTAGACCATACTAGATATTTTTTTAAAATATATTATTTGACTTTACTTGTTTTATTAAAAAATGTAGATGCCTAATATAATACAAGTATGCAGAATATAAAACATGAAAGTGCACGGATCATCATAACTAGCCGGAATAAATTATAAACAGGAATCAAGACGGGTTTCCAGCATGCAGGTCGGGTCGGATGTAAATACAGATACCAATTATACTATTCGCACCCATAACAGTAATAAATTAAGAAATATCCATAGGTAAAGAAATACCCAAAACAGAACTGATATAAATGAACTAGGGTCATTTAGGTACGGATCTACGTAAATATATGTAGAGTTCCAAACTAGTCTGTTTTAACCATTTGGACATGAACACGTTGTATGGATACAACCATGCGATATGGGATACGATAATCTGCCATGCTAGATACCAAAATATATTATTTGGTTATTATTTTATTATTAAAAGAGATGCTGATACTAAATATATCATGCGTGTGTATAGAATCTAGATGTGCATTGATTCTCTGTACTAGCAAATATATGATGTAATCTTGAACTATGATGGGTTTCAAACATGCGGGTCGGGTCGGATACTAACCACAGTTACCAAATGCATTATCCACATCCAAAAACAATAATAATCAAGAAAACTATCGCAAGATCTGAAATACCCCAAATAAAATATAGTATAACAGAGCTTGGGTGTTACAGAAATCTTGGTAAAGCGGTGTGTCATTTACATGATCTTTGTCATCGAAACCATAGGTCAGCGCTTGTTGATGGTTGATGAAGAGCGCCCAACAAAATTCTAGAAATCGGCATGTATGTAGCTGTTGAAGTTTAGGCATGCCTTCTTACTTGGTTCAATATTTATATAATCAATCAAAAGTAAAACTATAGCCTTTTTCTCAATTCACTGCCGGGTCTAATCCTCCTTTTCCCGGATGCTGATCTAGAAACTAAAGTTTTAGTCTTCCAGCGAATTGCTGGAGTTGGGAGGCTACTAGCGATAACCTGTGGTATGTTTTGTGAGTATGACAATGGCTTGTGTTCCCTAGAGTTGCTGACTAGATTCGAACCTGTGATGGGTAGTTGCTTGAAAAAGTTTAGGTAATCCCAGACTTTGTTTGATATTTAGTTATTAGTTTTTTTATTCATACAGGTCCTTGCAATGCGTTATTCATGTGGAAATAGTCAGAACAAATTTTCTTCAATAATCTAGTATTTGTAAAACATCCTTTTCGCCTTTCACTATTTCAAAAACAAATATTCTGAAAATAGAGAGAAACTTTTATCAAACGTTGTAGGATCTATCATAAATCTATCATAGACCTCGAATACACCATTTTCACGTAGGTATAATGCCTGTATTGGTTTTATTTGCTTTTTAATAGATGTTTGGATATTTTATTTGTTATAAAATGATATTCTATTAATTTTAAGTTATTAAGGGATATTACAAGATGAAGACAAATGGATTATTCGTTCCATGGTTGTTGTTTTCTTAGTTGGTGACTCATGATACATATCGCTTATCGTTTTTCTTTCACATCATATTGCATTTCGTATCATATCTTGTATCGTAAGTTATTTTTTTCCTCTTAATAACTATACAATTAAGTATCCAACTATATATTTTCATAAATATATGTTCAATTTAGTACATATAGAACGATATATACAGAGAAATAAAACGGTTACTAAAGTGCTAGTCAAGTAAGTGACACAACCACACAAATGCAAATACAAAATACGTGAATCAAGATAATTTAAATGAATGGTTTTAGTTCATAAGATAATTAGAACCGAACCGAACTGAAGTTCAAAATAGAACCTACTTTTGGTATCGTGCACTATTTTATATTGTATCAAAAGGATACCGTATCTTGTTGTAGGATATGAATCGTATATTGTAAAGTATTGACAACCATGATTGTTATTATTTTCTGTTTTTTGGTGCTGAGTTTTTATTTGCGTCTTATCACTTTAAGTTTTTAGTCGTGTCTTATTGTTTAATGTTATCTGGTGACTTACTTCAGATATAAGAAGTCGTAATTAGTGAGATTGGCTGTGGGTGATGTTGGATGTGTGTGTGTAGGAAAAATAATTCCCATTGTTTGTTTTAAAAGATTTAAATGGGATCCTCACGAGATGATGATCAGGGTCAGCTAAAGAAGAAGAAGAAGAAGAAGAAGTAGAAGAAGTTGTGGGTTTTATTTTTAAGGGGGAAAATATGTGATGGGTTTTGAGGCGGCAATGGTTGCGGCAATGGTGAGGTCTTGGGTTTCGATGGAAGGGAAGGAGTTGCTCAGTGGATAGGGTGATCTCAGTGATGGAAATGGCAGAGGCAAAAAGAGAAGAGGATGAGGTCGGTGTTGGTTTTGGGGATCTTGGGGAGATGCAGGTGATGGGTTCGAGGAAGAAGGAGATGGGTTTGGTTGGGTTAAAGTAGAGGAGAGGGAGAGTTTTTATGAGGGAGAGAGAGGGAGGATGTTGATAAAATTAAATAGAATAGAGAAGAGAGAGAGAGTGAAATTTGTTTAAGAGAGAAAAATATGATTTGCTGAGTTTGGGAGAAAGAAAATATGTGGAGGAGAGAGAATATGTAGCATGACACACAATGGGAATCCTAGACACGTGATTCTAACCTAAAGGTCGGTGAAATGATGTCTAACTTCATGTCAGCCCGGGCTCTGATACCAACTTGTAACGCCCTAATTCCCGGAATACGGAAATATGGGCCGAAACCGCCAGTGCCCTTATGGCAAGGCGATTTCCTCTTGTCTAGGAGCACCTGGTAGTTTCGGTCCATATTTCCGTATTCCGGGAATTGGGGCGTTAAGAGTATGGGTGGCTGGGCTGGGATTAGAGTGGACAGAGTAACCTAAAACTTACTAGGAAGTGCATTCTAAATATTAGACTGGTTTAGTCACCGTGAAATTATCAATGTTGTTGCTTTCTCTTTCCATTTTCGTTTATGTTCTGTTTTCCTTGTCAAGTAAACCCTCAATTAACAGGTCCTTGCTTGTCATCTTATAATCTCCTACATACACTACTGCATGACAATGGCTGATTGTGATGGAGTGAGGTAGGTGAGCAGAGAATGAATGGCTTTTCAATGTTAATAGTGGTGAATTGGTGATACAGTCCATAGTTTTCATCATTTTCTGTTAACAAATTTATACTCCAAACTTTTTCTCCCTCAGTTCTATCCCACATGCCTCAGCACACTAGCACACAATTTTGTCGGTGCATGCTTTTCAGACAGTCCATTCATTTATTACATACTGAGATCGCTCCTTTAGTATATTGTGGCTCTAGTGGATATGTTGTGTTTGGAGAATCATAAAGGAGAGCTGTGAAAAATAATCCTACTGATTTCACTTCTGCTCATGAGAAGGGGTTTGGGCTGTCAGGTTATCCCTTATCGCATTCAGATAGACGTGTTAGACCTTGACCTTTTTGTTATTCTCTGTCTAATGATGTAATTGTGTAGAGTTTGCCGACACTCTGCTTGATCCCTTATTTTAAGCATACAGGGTTATGATATATGGGATGGAATTAAGCCTAGATTTCAAGAATATTGTATTTTATTGTCATCGTAATTGATGATAGTTTACTTTATGGTGCAACAGACTCACTAGTTATGTCTAGAATTTGGATGTTACTAATCATATAGCACTTAAATTTTTTGCATTTTGAGATCATAATACTCACTTTCTTTGTGGTTCATGTTTGCACCGTGAGTCTCGTGACACAACTCGTCTCGCTGCAATTTACTGTTAGCTTCAGTGGCTGAATTAGATGAATTATTTGATAATAAACCATGTGTAGCTTTTCATATGTAGTAAGTTGTATTCACTATTCATATTTGGTTGTTGGAATCCTTTTGTCGTATTAAATCAGTACAGACCATTGATATCCCTCAAGTTTGTGAGGGTAGGTCAAGCTGACCAGGGTTTAAAAGTAAAAAAAAGAAGGGAAAAAATCCTTGTAAACAGTTTAAATAGGTGGGATTCTTGTACTTAACCTTTTCTCTATCCCTTTCCTTTACACGCCAACTCCATGATCTCCTCTAACCTGAAACCCTACAAATATTGACGGAGAATCCTGAGGCTTGCTATCAGGGAACTGGGAACAAAAGCAGATGACAAAGGAAGAACAGGAAGATGTGAATGAGGAGAGAGGGGTTGAAAATTGAGATTTAGGTTTTAACATTCTGTTGGGGGAAAAGAGTATGGAGATCGATTTACAGAGATTAAATCGAAGGTGGGCGCTAGGGTTGTGATTTCTTGAGATTAGAGTTAGGGAAGATTGGAAGGAGGGAGGGAGGACGGTCAAATTATGTTTCAGTGTTTCCATTAAAACAATATTCTGCTTATTAGTAGAATAAACTAACTGTGTTTCCTAATATGAAATAATTTGAATGATTGTAGGGACCCAAAAGTATATTGAAAATTTTCTATGATTGATATTTATATACGTAAAAATGTAAGTAATTAGGGATTCTAATCTTTAAAAAATCTGTGCATGACAAATGCATGATATTGGAAAGGAAAAAAGGATGATTGTTATGCTTTCAAAACTCTATTGTTATTTTAATATAGTTTTTGTGATATTTCATACTTGTCAAAGAAATTTGTGTTCTCAAAATCTCATTCTTGTTTAGCCTTCTATATCATAGTGTCTAATTTTTATGAGTTTTCTTATATTTGAAATCATATGTATTTGATAATTCTCACATTCAGATTTGATAATTCTGACATTCAGATTCAGAGTATATCTGATGCCCTATAGAACAGAAATATAACATTTTATAATTCAGAGTATTGACATAAGTATTGTAAGCAATTACATACCAGTGTTTGGTGTGTGATATTGCTACATCTATAATTGAAGGATCAGTATAGTCTTGCATCCATGTATTGCAAGGGTTCTCTTTCAATCTGGACTTTTCTTCTGCTGTTCAGACCAACCTTTCCTCATGGATCTGTATTGTTGTTGTAGCGTTGTGGGTCATACTTCACTGCAATAATGTATGTCGAGCATTGGTGCGAAGAACAGTTTAATAGTCTGACACTAGGATGTCCTGACTTTTCCCATACGGAACAGGTTAGTTTTACTATCTATTTGTTTATGATGTGTTTTGTTATGCGGTAATAGTTAGCTATTTAAATGATTCCTCAGTGTATTGGTTTGCAATTCAATGCGTTGCTAACATCTGAACCTGTACAATGTTTTCAGCTGCCTCAACATACCGAGCTACTAGTTGCAGCAGTTACACAGATCAATGATCCTGATAGCATATATGGAATCATCCAATCACACAAGGTTAATCTAGTGTTGTTGTTATTTATTGTTTATTAAGAATTTTTCTGTTTTGAGTTCATTTTTGCTTGTGGTCTTCTCAGAAAATATGTGCAGATAAAGTTGTAATGCTACCGCTTTTCAAGTATCATTTATATAGTACAAGTTCTTAATTATTAACTCAAGTTAGGTCGGTGTCCATTATATTTTGAAAAAAAATGAGGGGGATGTTGATTTTTTAAGCTGTTATCATGCAATTATTTTTTAGAACATTCTCAAATGTGGGGTCCAAAGGCATAGGAGAGAGTCTCTCTCCTACTCGGTCAATAGGTCAGCAGCCTATCAACTTTTTAACGAATGGCGCCGTTATCTCGATCGACGTGCGCGTGCACACACACACACACATCGAAACTCTATTGACTTTCATCCACTTGAAGTAGGGTTTAAAGAAGGCGGGGTGTGTGTTTGTAAGATCATGCGATGCATGTGCACGTGTGTCTAATAGTTCTAAGATGAAAATTCACATTTTTTTTATTTGTTTAAATCTGCGATATTCTCTCTCTCTCTCTCTAAATGAGTCTTGAAAGTAAAAACCAAATGATGAGACTTTTAAGATAGTCCCACATTGGGAACAACAAAAGAAACATATGGGTATAAGATATAAGATGGGTCAAACCTCAACAAGGCTCGAGTCTTATTGTAGGATCCCACTTATATCAAAAGCACATGTGTAAAAAGCCCATCACTCCAACACCTCAAATTTTAACCCTACTTTAAATTTTAACATGGTATTTGGCTCTATATAAGATATAAGATGGGTCAATACTAGGGGAGTATTGCAAGAACCAAATGACGTGGGTATAAGATATAAGATCGGTCAAACCTCAATAAGGCTTGAGTCTTATTGTAGGATCCCACTTATATCAAAAGCTCATGTGTAAAAGCTCATCACTCCAACACCTCAAACTTTAACTCTACTTTAAACTTTAACAATGTGCAATCTTATCTATTTTTTATTACCTCTCGATGAGTTTTTGTGTGTTTGTGCAAACTTTATTTCCCCAAGGTTTACAATCCTTGGTCTGCCTGAATTGTAAATTTGTTTTCTTCAACAGTTGACATCTCAACTCATTACATATGAGCATGAAGGGAATTGGAGTAAAGCGCTGGAATATTATGACTTGCTCCTGCGATCTCCAGCCGGGCAACTGACCGATCCTTTATCTGGAAAAATATCAGCTGCGTATTCTCATTCCTCTCGTGGTGATGAAGACAATTTGAGTAATTGGAAGTGTTACAAGGGATTGATGAGATCTTTGCAAAAAACTGGATGTACTCATGTGCTCGACACATACTGTCAAGGATTGAACAGTCAAATTGGTCATCTACAAAATGATTCAGAATTTTCTGAATTACAGGTTGTCTTACGTTATTATATGCCTATTATTTCTTCCTACCTCTAGTTGGCTGGCAAACTTTTCCTGACTGTTATTATTATGGCTTCTTCTATGTTTTATTAAACTTAGTACTTCCTATTAAATTTTTTCTTTTCCTTCAGTATGAAGCTGCTTGGAGGGCTGCAAACTGGGACTTTTCAATACTTACATCGAAAGCCAATACTCTGTATTCTAGGCAACACACCAGTCATTTCAATGAAAACCTGCATAGGTACCTTCTTTTGACTCTGGATATCATGTTAGATCATGTGCATACTACTTTCATTACTGGTTAGCGAGTGATTATATTGTAACTTCAATAGTTATTAGTTCAACAGTTCAACCTATACATCATACTCAGCATTAGTGACTTGTTTGATATTCCCTTTTCCTGTAGCCTAAAAAAATTCACCTTAAACTTAAAATGCTAACCTCATCTCTGTTTGGTCTTCTCCTTGTTAATTAGAGGTCAAGTTATGATGGTGGTAACTGAAGGATTACAGTTCAACCTGTTAGCTGATTGGTTTCCTTTATGTAGTTGTCCACTTGCCCTTATCATCATTCTTTGCTTTCTCGTTCAATTTGTGTGGTCAATATGGTGCAGCAGTGCAAATTTTCACTTGTTATTCAAATGTACTCATAATGGACCTCTTAGAACAGAATCAAAGCATCAAAGAACACTGCTATCTGATTTTGATTTGCTAACTCATATGATGATATGTCGATTTCAGAATAAACCTCAAGCGCAATGTTAAAAATAGCGATAGCATAAGGCATAACGCTCCACCAGCAGATAGGAAATGGCGCAAGTAGCATAATGTATAGCGTAAGCTACTGAGTTTTGTTATTATTTTAATTTGAACATATAAATATAGTTATACTAATGTAAAAAATAGTAAAATTACTCTAAAATTGAGGAATAATTTTTAAAAATCTATGGAGCTACTAAGCACCAACATACCAATAATTTTCCTAATGTTCAATTCATGAGTTCAAACTTCTATCCATTTTCAATAGTTCACAAGAACGTTATTTACCCATTCACGATATATAAATTGACAATCAACTTAAGTATTTAAAAAACAAAATAATATAAAATTATAACTTAAGTATTGAGAATGTCATACACATTAATAGTTTTAGATAGCCTCGAAAGACGTAGGCGATGGGCTTCAGATCATATGACAAGGCCTTGGATGGACGGTGATGGCCTTGGTTGGGAAGATCTAATTAAGATATCCAAGCAGGATGATCTAGATGATCGAATTAAGAGATCCAAGTGTTGATGCTCTAGATGATCTTATTTGCATTTCTAAATGCTTTTGTTTACTGGTTTAAGAGATTCAAGCCGGATCTTTTAGAAAATTATGCCCGCTAAAATCCCTATGCTCCATAGCATAATTAGCTTAATCTATATAACTTAAGTTATGCAGCGTAAGCTGATTGTAAAAATAGCGTAAGTTACAGTGTATTTATGCTATGTAGCGAAATAGTCATTGCTATGCTATAAAGCGTGCTATTTATACTATGTAGCGCGCTATTTTCTACCATGCTCAAGCGTTTTTGAGATTTCTTGTAGGTCAATTTAAGCAAGAACTATGACCACAAGTGAATAAGAAACCACCTATGAGCGGTGATAGGCAAGATTATGGAATATTGGAATGCTGTATGTGCCACTATGCATTTTATGAAGCGCATATGTTGATTATGGAATATTGGAATGCTGTATGTGCCACTATGCGTTTTATGAAGCGCATATGTTATGCTCCCTCTTGACGCATAATATTGAGCCGCATGGCTTATTATGCGGCGAAGCTCGCTTTCGATGCTAAAAACGCCCATGCAGTCATTTTTTTGCAATTGTAGTTGAAATGTTGTGTGAGTTGATTCGGTATTGTATTAGACCTACTATGCAACAATTAAAATTTAAATAAACCCCCATTTTTATGAGTTCTCTTGTCTTTCTTCCTATTCTCTTCTTCCAAGTTCCACTTCTTTCCTTGCCAAAGTATGTTTTTTCAAAGTATCTCATTTTGTATCTCATTTTTTATTTGTATAGACTACAAAATTTGAACTTCTTACTCAATTGTTTTTCTTGATTTCCAAGCAGCATCTGTTAATATTCCTTTTACTCTTTTTTTCTTTCTGCACTTTCTTACTTTGAAAAGCGTCACCACATAAGTAGGTACATATACAATATATGCGGTGTGCACCATTCAACTGCATAGTGGAACATACTGCATTCCATAATCTTGCCTATGATTGCTTATAGGTGGTTTCTTATTCTCTTGTTGTACATGGAACTTGCAGAGATATCAAATATGGATTGGAAAGATATAAGAATGTTCACCAAGATTATCTCTGATAATTAGGATCTTTGACAACCACAATGGAGTAAGACAGGAGTGATCACTGCTTCCATTTCTATCGGTGGAGGAACAAGTGCCAGGAGTTAGGCTCAGATCACAAGCATTTGTTCTCCAGACTGTCCTTAGGGTTCGTCGTTCAAGTTCCTAAAAACACAATTTGATGAGGGACCATAACTTGGAATAGATATCGCGATCGAGAGATTTGACGAGATATTTTGATTGTTGTTTAGATGTTCGAGATCTTAGTGATCCTTTCACTTCTTCTTTTTCCCATTTTTTTGAGGTCTAGATTTTATGCCAAGGAAGTTTAATCAGGCTCATCTATATAATGAGGCCTAAAATGTAGTAGTTTTTCAGAGAAAATTAATAGAATGAGTCGATTTCTTGAAACTATGCAATCTGGCTATTGATCCTAATCAGACCTGAAGGTTGGGACGTGAAGCCCTAGCCATTAATTATTTCCTCCACGATAAATCTTAAACTAAATCTCGGCCAGTCAATTAAAACCACCAACAAAACAACCCTATTCCAAATATACACCAGCGCCAACAGCCACCACAACCATCAGAAGATACCATCTCTGTCGCTACACAATCACATTGGCCTTAGCCACATTGCCGTACAGTTGTATCAGCCATCCCCTAAGACTTCCAACAGCAAAGGTTTTTCTGCTCTTTATTCCTGGCATGGCTACAAGCAACTCAGGGAGTCAATCTGAGAAGATCAATTTTATTGGCCTACATCTACTGTTACTCTATTGAACACAACAAGCAAGCATACCATTGAATTGGAGCAGCCATGAGAACAAAGTAATATTCAGCTATCAGTAAGTGGAGTTCTAACAGATGGAAAAATAAGGTTAAGTTAAATTCTTCGAACTGATAGTAATAGTTTACTTGGTTAATTGAATTTGAAGCTTAAGTTATTAAAGTAATAAATTATTGAGTAGATATGGGCGTCAGGATTGCTTAGCTCTATGCTATTTGCACCTAATTTTTTAACAAAAGTGTTTCACAATTTTTATTCATGGATTATATATTATTATCTCTCCAACCTGACTCTTTAAGATAGAAGTTCAATTGCAAAATATTTGGTATCTTGCTTCCATATCATTTATTGATCATAAATATCAAACTTTGGTACTCTTTGTATGCTTCTCATTTGGACATCCTCCTGTTACATTTTGAAGCCTTGGGAATTTGATTCCCACAACTACTCTATCTGGTCTTGTATTACTACCATCAGGATTCGATTCCATTAACCAATTTAGAGTCATTATATTAAGTTTGTTAGACATGTATACATGTGCATGTGTGTATGTGTTCATGCATGTGGGTTCTGTCCTTGTAGAGTCTATATTAATGTTGCACTTTTTTAAATTTGTGGACATTTGAATTGAAGCTGAAGGCTTTAAATGAAACCTCTGCTTATCAGATCCCTTCCATTACTGCAGTTGTATATCTCATGTTTATCTTTGCATGGCATTTGACACAAAATACTGATAAAGGACACGTTGATCATCAAATAGCAACCATAGTTACTATATCGTTTAGATAAGAAGGATGGTGTTATTGGTTAAACTTTACTGAATAGAGGTGAGCCCGAAGTATGTTTAGGTTCATTGCAAGTTAAGGTTCTGAAGTAAGCGAGTTTTTCTTATTCTCGCTTCTATATGTGTTTAATCTGGGGCACATTTTACTTCAACTGCTCAAGCATGACCACAGTAGAGAATGCGATAAAATAGGTTGTTGTTCCTCCAACAAGTAACAATAATCATTTTCCTTGTGATGAATTTGGTATTTTTTTGACTATTTCTGAATGGAGTAAATCAAATTCATTTCCGAGTTCTGTATAATAATTACTTTCTTCTTTCTGAAATATATTTATATATGTTCCTTGTTAAACTGGTACAGTTGTTTGAGAGCTTTCCAAGAGGGAGATGCTGGTGAGTTCTGTGTGAAACTTGCTGATACAAAGAAGGTAATAAAATCATATTCATTTGTATCTCTGTTTATTGGCATGCTTCTTTTCATCAGTTTTTCCCCCAGTTTATTATCTTATTTCGTTAGTTCTACCTCACGTCCTTTTGTATTGATGTTTGATTTAGGAGCTTGTGCTTTCTATGTCTAACACAAGCAGGGAGAGTACTGAATATTTTTATTCTACTATAGTTAAGCTTCAGGTATTAATCTTCTGGACTTGTTAATGTTTCATGCATATGTATTTGCTACCATGATTTATCTACCTTCATTGCACGTGCAGATATTAGACCATCTTGGTATGGCCTGGGATTTACGTTGGAAGCCATCACTGCAGCAAAAAGAAGAATCTTACCTAAATTTCAATAAGAATTTTCATGAACCTAATATTCCTACAAAAGTCCAGGTTTTGCTCCATCTTCTGTCTTTTAGTAATATCCTTGAAATATGCACTTTTTAACAACGTATATGCATTATTTCACAACATCATCTACCACTAGGAAAATAGGATGAAGTGGAAAGAGCAGAGAGTTGGGGAGACTCTGGTTTTTGCAACTGCTGATGACAAACGAGAGATGGAAGATAAGATATATGGAATGGAGAAGATGAAGTGTTCATATGGTGTACAAATGACATGAAAAAAATATGAAATTTGGATAAACGGTGAAGAGTATTTTAATTAGTAATGCATGTACTCTTCTATGAAATGGCAGGTTGATTGCTTTAAATCTTAATCCTAATAGCTATTATAAAGTTCTGTTGAGATTTAGACTCTTCTTTATGGAACTCGGTTGTCATCTGAACTTCTTGAAACTACTTGTGTTGGCTGAAAAAATCCTTAGTGATTCAACCAACAAAGTGATTACTGAGATAACTTGAAGTATCTATTGACATTTAGCACCGTTAGCCTTTTAGCGTGTACAAATGTACAATAGTACAATTTGGAAAAAAAACGTAAACTAATCCAAAATATACATCATAAATTATATACAGAACCATGTAATTGTTTCGTGTGCTTAAATATTGTTTGCTTTATGGCCTAACCTCGGTGTATGCATAGTGACAGTTACTTCTACTGGAATTTATTTGCAGATGAAGTGTATAAATTCATGTTCATGGAAACATCAGACTTCTTAGAGCTTAGGATTAACTTGATCCCTGGAGATTTGGACATAGCACAAGTATTTTCCTTTTGAGACAACTCACTGTTTCCTTCTCTCACGGATTTAAGATATTACTATTGGCTTCATAGTATTTTCTTAGCAGATCAGTTATTTGTCAGCATTTTGTGTCTGAGCCTATATCAATTAATATCATTCCAGAAACATAATTCCTTTTTGTTGCCTTCAATTTATACTCTTTAACAGATGTTCTCAACTATCTTATGAATATGGTAACCTATTTTTTAGCGATATCAGTAGTTGTGGACATGAAACTGGGAGTATCTTAGTGCAGCTGAGTTATGGGTTATTGTCCCTAGTTTCAACTTTAAGATCCTCCTCCAAGCTGTTTTTACTTGCCGTTGATTATCTCTTCATGTAGCATTATGTAGGTATTATGCTTACCTAGCTTATGGTTTCAATTACTGTTGTAGCTGGAGTCCCTGGATGCAGACTGGAGCTTCATCTTAAGACAGGCACAACTACATTTGAATTTGTTGGAACCTTTTATTGCATTCAGGCGTGTTATGCTTCAAATTTTAGGCTGCAAGGAATGCATAACAGAACATTTGCTGCAATCTGCTTCCACCCTTCGTAAGGTTATCATTGTTTAAGCTCAGAGCTAGTGGGTCCATTTTGAAGCGGGGATCTTGCATGTGGTTATATGTTTGTGTTTGTGCTTCAGGGTTCCAGGTTTTCTTTAGCAACTGCTGCTTTGCACGAGCTCAAACAACTGTTCTGTCAGTCAGAGATACAGACTTCACATATTTACTTGCGTGGAAGGGTAAATTATGAAACATTTTTTTCCCTTAAGTTCGGTATATTATACGTGATACTTTACATAATTACAGTTGAGAGAAATATTAATGATCTGTTTACATGGTGCTTCTATTGGTTTCTGATCGTATAATTTTGTGTGTTCATTCCCAGTTTCCTCTTTAACAACTTTATTTTCTTTTATGATAGTTGTATCACCTCCGAACAGAGTAGATTGTAGAAGAGACAATAGAAATGTAGTGACATGCATGCATTGCATGTAGTACAAATTGATAATCTTTCCCTCATTTATTTCAATTTTCAAAAAAAAGTTCCGTGAACAATGGAACTGTTTTATGAGTTTCTTATTAACCATGGATTTAGATGGTTCATTCTGTATACGTTAATATGGCTGGGTATTGATATCTTTGATGCAATGGTGCTGCATGGATCAGTATGTATTAATTAAATCCACTCGGACATGATCTTTGATGCAAGAACACTCGGTTTGTTTCCTAAGTTTTAAATTATTGCCATTCATTAATATCAACATTTTCATTTTAGCTACATTCAGTTTTGGGCATATTTCTTAATTCCCAACATTTTGAGATCTATAAAGGAATATTGATCTTTTATTGTCTAAAAGAATAGAACTTTCAATTTGCTAGGGAACAACAGATAGATGTAAACAGAAAATGATGAGAGAAGGATGAGAGATAATTGTGCACATGTATATGCGTGTAATTTATTTCCTTCATATCTGTCAATGTACATCATGTTTCTGTGTGTCTGAGTATGTGTGGGATGGGAGAGGGAGGGAGGGAGAGGGGGAGAGAGAGAGAGAGAGGTGGGTTTGTGTTTTTCAAATTCATGAACTTTTTTGTGGAACGCCTGATGGATGATCCACTGGACCAACCTGATATATACATTATAGATAGTGTATGGATTAAAAATAACGCTGTCTGAAATAGTTTACATATATACTGCTAGTTTTAAAATTATAAAAAAAATTCTACGGTTGAAATAAGTCCACATGTTTTATTCACAGTTATTACACATTCAAACAACGTGACGTTTTATCCATATACTACCTAAGATGTGTAGATCAAGTTGAATAGAGCATATCATCCATTAGACATTTCACGAAAAGTATTGTGAATTTGAAAAGCATGAACCCACCCTAACCTCTACGTGTGTCTTTGTGTGTATGTGTGTATGTTTTGGGGGGGGGGGGGAGATGGCCTATGCAATTGCACAGGTAGCTTACCTTTGCAATTGACTTCAAAAGTCAACTTTTGGAATGATCAGCACTGTCCGTCTTGATCCCCACTGGGTACACCAGTTTTCATGTGATTGGGATACTCATTGCCCTTGTGCCGTCGATGGTTAAAGATGTAAAGGTTTTTCAAAAATAGAACAATACAACCTTGGATTAATGAGAAAACAGGGTAAATGGTTGCTGCTGTGCAGTTTTCTACTTGATGAAATTTAAATCATTAATTAATGAAGTAATTAAATTATCGGTGAAATTACATGATTACCTCCCTTCTCCTTTACAGCAGGATACCATCCTCTGTTTTAAGCTACACTTTGCACCCTATTTTGATGACCATTATCTTTTTTCTTTTTGGAGAATTTATATTCTCAAAACAGAAATAGATAGTTGGCAGAGACACAAAAACAGTTAAAGCTGTTGGTTTAGGGGAGTGGTGCAAGTTTGTGAAAGAGAGGGTAGTATCCTGATATTTGGGTAAAAGCGAGGGAGGTTACTTGCAATTTAGCTGAAGTAATTTGAACAACTTTGGAAATGATTTAACTTTATTTATCTCTCTCTAATGTATACGATTGTAGTAATTCATTGTATTTTGCACACTATATTTGACCGTTGGGCCCCGGTCCTTGCTCACGGAACAAACTGCCACTCCAAAGGACGTGGGCCACCTCTTGAATCCGTGGGAGCCACCTCTTGAGTTCGTGGGATCTACTGTAGAACAATGGTGAATTTTTGGAATATATTCCGAAAAAGAGCAGATCTGTATTATAAATGGAATGGTACCACTCTTCAATGCAGAGGCACCTTTTAAGTGAACCCGTGCTACAGGAGCTTGAGAACTCTATAGTTAAGTGTGCTCGAGCCAGGCAAATTCTGGGATGGGTGACCTCTTGGGAAGTGGCCTCCGGTCGGGTCCGGTTCGTTCCAAAGGACAAAACCGTGCGGTTTCGGCTAGAGCGGACAATACCGTCTGTGTTGGGGGTGGGTCGTGACAGAATGGTGCCAAAAGACGGGGGCCGCTTCTTGAATCCGTGGGGGCCACCTCTTGAGTCCGTAGGAGCCACTATAGAACAATGAAGAATTTTCAGAATACATTCTGAGAAAGGGCAGATCTATACTATAAATGGAATGATTCCATTCTTCAATGCCGAAGGACAAAACCGTGACCTCTTGGGAAGTGGCCCCCGGTCGGGTCCGGTTCGCTCCAAAGGACAAAACCGTACGGTTTCGGCCAGAGCGGACAATACCGTCCGTGTTGAGGGTGGGTCGTGACAGAACGGTGCCAAAGGACGGGGGCCACTTCTAGAATCCATCGAGGCCACCTCTTGAGTCAGTAGGAGCCACTGTAGAACAATGGAGAATTTTCGGAATACATTCTGAAAAAGGGCTGATCTGTACTATAAATGGAATGATATCATTCTTCAATGCCGAAGGGCAAAACCGTGCGGATTCGTCCAGAGCGGACAATACCGTCGAGCCAGGGAAATTGTGGGATGGGTGATCTCCTGGGAAGTGGCCCCCGGTCGGGTCCGGTTCGCTCCAAAGGACAAAACCGTGCGGTTTCGGCCAGAGCGGACAATACCGTCTGTGTTGAGGGTGGGTCATGACAGAACGGTGCCAAAGGACGGGGGCCACTTCTAGAATCCATGGAGGCCACCTCTTGAGTCCGTAGGACCCACCGTAGAATAATAGAGAATCTTCGGAACAATAGAAAATCTTCGGAATACATTCTGAAAAAGGGCAGATATGTACCGTAAATGGAATGATACCACTCTTCAATATCGAAGGACAAAACCGTGCGGTTTCGGGCAGAGCGGACAATACCGTTTGTGTTGGGGGTGGGTCGTGACAAGGACTGCTGCTCAGTTTATGTGATTCCGTGATTTTCTTTAACTCTTATTCGCATTTTCTTTACCAAGTAAAATTCTATTTAAAATGTTTAAGCAGCCTAGTTTGATGACCAACTGAATTTCATTAATTATTTCATGCGAACAATAACATTGTATGACCCACTCAGGCTTGGATGAATATTATGCCATTTAATTTGGTACACTTCTTTCACCCAAATATTCAATTTATAAATGCATAATTGTTTTTCAATATCGTTTATCACACATCAGTATGCAGTAAAAATCTTCAGTGTTTATTATACTTTACAGTGTTCATAGTTTCACTAGTGCCCTGATCGTTGTAGCTTTCCTTGAAGAAAAAACATGGACAATTACTCGTCTTCTTTTTTATTATTTGACAGCTTGAAGAAGCTAAAGTGTTACGAGGCCAAGGACAGCATGAGATGGCTATCAGTCTCGCAAGATATATGTTGCAAAATTATCAGATGGGAGAAGAGGCCTCAGGTGTTTTTCGTCTAGTTGGTAAATGGTTAGCAGAAACTCGATCCAGCAAGTAATTACTAACCTGCACTGACTGCATTTAGGATTTAACTACTTATTCTGTAGTCAAAACATAGTATTAACATCTTCTGTCTTTCTCCTCTTTAGCTCAAGAATTATTTTAGAGCAGTACCTTAAGCATTCGGTTGACCTTATAGAGTCAAATAAGTCTAGAGATAAGACCTGTATGTCAAGACAGTGCCAGACATACTTCCATCTTGCACACTACACAGATGGTTTGTTTAAGAGTTATGAGGAAAGACTTGCATCTAGTGAATGGCAAGCAGCGATGCGGTTGAGAAAACATAAGGTATTATGAAGAAATCCATACTGGCTTATAATTTCATGTATACTTTATCTTATCCAGTTGTTAATGAATGGAATGCAGACCAAAGAGCTGGATGCACTCATCAAAAGACTCAAAAGTTCCACAAAGGCAAGTGTTGATCTACGATTGAAAACCCTTTTACAGTGCTTTCCTTGTAAGATAACATTATGTTCAATTTAGTGGCAAGGTTGCATTTTTGGGTCGTAGGTCTGTTTATTTCTGTGAAAAGATATTCTAGTGAAAATGAACTCCAAAGTTCATCATCTTTTTTTAACTTTAAAAGTACTTTTGTATTATCCAGGGAGAGAAGACAGACTATTCACTAAAAATACTAGAGTTGCAAAAACAGCTTACCATGGACAGGGAAGAGGCTGAAAAGTTGCAGGTACTCTTTTCCATTTAAGTTGTCTGCTTCCTTTTTCCTTCTAACAAAGAGGAAGACAGGCTTCAAACAACTAACCTTCCACAACTTTATTACTCGTTTTAAATAAGATTATTATGCTCATCTAAACTGTGCTTCAGTTCATACACATGCAGCCTTCCTGCTATGCATGTAGATTGGAAAACTCATCCCCGGTTCTGGAATCTGATATACCAAAATATCAATTAAACATGTCCCCTCGGCAATTTGATCATTCTATATTTTTATATTCGTAGTTGATTAATTTGATTAATTGGAAGGGCAAGAGATATCACCAAGCGACCAGTTTAGATATCTAGGTTCCATCATCCAAAAGAATGGGGAGATCGATAGTGATGTTAATCAAAGGATCCAAGCTGGTTGGTTGAAATGGAAGAGTGCAACAGGGATTTTGTGTGATCGTAACTTTCCATTAAAATTGAAAGGGAAGTTTTATCGGAGCGCTATTCAGCTTGCCTTATTATATGGTACAGAATGCTGGGCTCCTAAGAAGCATCATACACAGAAAATGCACGTAGCGGAGATGCACATGCTTTGTTGGATGTGCGGTAACATTAGAAAAGATAAGGTGCGAAATGAGGATATCCGTGCAAAAGTTGGTGTAGCACCCGTGGAGGAGAAGATGCGGGAAAACCGGCTAAGATGGTTTGGTCATGGGCGACGCAGACATATGAAAGCACCGGTTCGACGAATAGATACTCTCGATATGGACAATGGAAAAAAGGCAAAAGGGAGAGCGAAGAAAATATGGATGGAGGTGATACGAAACGATATGGTTGCCAATGGACTCAATGAAAGTATATTGTTCGATAGGAGTGAGTGGAGGCGGAGGATTCATGTGCTGGACCCGGCGTGATTCTCATGTTGGTTCATGTAGCCTACCCCATATGCTTGGGATAAAAGGCTCAGTTGTTGTTGTATTAATTGAATAACTGCTTATAGGGCCACCTTCAACAAAATGTCAATCTAAATAATCAGATCATGGTTGAAGAAATTGAATAACACAACTGTGTCAAGATGTAATGTATGAAAAATAAGTATATTTGGGTGTTGGAGATTTATAAGGAAAAACAGTATTGCTAGATGTCTCTTATGGAGAACTATTTAAGTACATTTATCCATTTACTCAAGTCCAATCAAATTTTACGCATATCAGATTCCTAGATGTGTTTATAATTTCATTTGATTACCCTTCACCAAATTGGTGTAATTATCTAATGAGAATAGCCAGAATGTAGATCTTAGGCAAGCAGCTGAAAATGAAACTTTTTATCGAGTAAAAAGTTTGTTTATTTAGACAAGCTACTTGTTTGTGAGATGGATTCGGGGAATGTGTTGCTTAGGTCACATGCAAACTTATGAGGAAATTTTTGCCTCTTCATAAAGGTAAGAATTAGCTCATTAGGAATATTCTCACATGTTTGTTTAGATGGATGCCACAACTTTAAGAAGCTCATTTTAATCAGATTCACAATGTTAATCTACATGTACGCCATAAGATCAGCCAGTATAACAAAGCATGATACTACGTTTGAAATATTGAAGCCGGTATCTCTAGGCCATAGCCAACAGTGCCAAGAAAGCTTGGCGTATAAACCATGAGCCTGTGTGCTTTTTCTGGGCATCCATTGTGTTTATGCTCATTTTTGAATATAAGATTATAATTGTATTATGGGTGCTTTCTTCTCCTTCGACTGCAATGTGTAATAGATCACATGTTTGATTAGTGTTCTAAAAGTTTATTTGATTCCCTCAGTCATGTATATTTCTATGGTTTGTAGTTGGACACATGGGCCACATTTAATCTTAGGCTCTCTAGACTCTTGGAAAAGTTGAAAAATCTCTGCCATGTGAAATAATGGTTTTTATCTTTCCTTTACCGTATAGCTTGGAGCTTTCTGTAAGACAGCTCTAAGGCCAGCATTCCTTTACGGGTCAGACAATTGGGCATTTAAGAAACATCATTTCCAAAAATAAAAAATACGGCTGAAGTGAGAATGTTGGGATGAATGAGCAGTAATCTCTAAAAGATAGAATAAGGAGTGAGCGTATTCGTAATAAGTTGGAAGTTGCTCCCATATAGAATAAGTTGAGAGAGAACCGCTTGAGATGGTTTGGTCATGTTGTGGTTAATGACGCAGCGAGAGCTCGCAAATTCCCCATACGTTCAAACTATTCCAAAGTAGAGTCTGATAAATGCTCCGCTTAGAAGAATTGACAGATTGTTGTTAATGACGCAATGAGAGCTAGGGGTAGACCTTAATGAACATAGACGGAGGAAATAAAAAAGAAATGGTAATTGTTAATTTGACCGAGGAGACAATCCTTAACAGAGCATAATGGAGGAAACGAATTCATGTATCCGACCCCAAAAAAAGTGAGTTAATGATTTGTAAGCGTTGTTCCCACCCTATATAGATCATTTTTTTTATTTCTAAAAGCAAGTTTTTCAAGGGTCTGATCTCTAACCTTTAGTGAAAAACCTCATGAGGGAAGTGAGTCCGGGATGACGTTTCTGAACTTCCTATGTCAAAAACTCTTAGTCTCTCTATGGGGTACAATATTATCTTAGTCTCTGTAAACTCTTGTAAAAGTTGAAAAGGTCTCTACTCTTGGAATAGATTGAACATATGGGTATATTGTAATCTTAGTCTCTCTAAACTCTTGGAGAAGTTGGAAACTTGGAAAAAGTCTCTACTTGAGTAAATTTTAGGAAATAATGGTTTTTATCTTTCTTCCTTCTTTTAGCTCGTTTTTATTTCTGGAGGCAAACTTTTCATTCTATGTCTTCTATGTTAAAAACTCATTTTTTTCAAACGATACAAATTACGACTTTTCTGACACAGGAGGCTACTGTCAATTTTTACACGTTCCAGGATCAAGTTATCTGATACACACTGCTTAATATAAGATTGCACTTCTCAGTTTCTCAATTTCACAGGTGCAAGTGTTTGTGTGCACTGTAAAAAGTAGGATATCTGATCATGATATCCCCGGAGACCAAAACTGATATTAAATTGACAACCTTTGATCTTTGAGGCTGCAGTAGTTCTTCAGCATTGGTTTTAATTTATAAACTGTGATTGACAAGACATTTTTGCTGGGGAAGGCTTTAGATGATAATGATGTTAGTTTAGTTAGTTCTTACATCATTTTGATGTTTTGTTTCATAACCTCACAACTCTTCCAAACTTGTTAGGACGACAGAGACAGCTTTCTAAGCTTGGCATTGGAGGGATATGAGCGCTGTCTTATCATTGGTGGAAAATATGACCTAAGGGTGGTATGTATTTGTTTGTTGTGATTATGCTATTAAATTCTACAGGATCTATACTTCTTTTAACCGACTGTAGATCACTCCACTTGATAGACATGGCCCCTTTTTTATATTGGCATATTTTATACTTCACCTTTTAGCTAAATACTTGAATGCTAAATCAATTTAAGTTAAAAAGGAATTGATTTCATTTACCATATACTGATTGAACATCAAAGAGAGTTTTTACTTTGATTTACTATTAGTTATGATGATGTTAATCAAATAATGCATTATATTCTTTTGAACTAATAAAAACACGGATACAATAAATTGGTGAGCCAAAGAATTGATATTAAACAAAAACAGTGTAGTGTAGAAAGCCAGTTTTAGGTTTACCACTTATTTAACCTAGAAATAAAGAGACATTTTAGTAATTACACTTATAATTCATTCAATGCATATAGGCACAGGAACAGAGATCTTACCCTCCGACCATAAAATGAAAAAATTATTTAAGATCCGATTCAGTCCCCAGAAATAATGTTCGAAAACCAGATAAAGCTGAGGAAAAAACGAACGGTTTCAGGTGGAGGGCTTTACTAACAGAAAAAATGATTCTTTATGTTTAGGAAAATACTGTTTTGAATCATAACAATTGTAATGGACCAATGTCCTTTTTAAGCTTATAATAGATGGCATCATCAAAGGCAAGGGAATTTGAAAAGGAGTTGAGTTTTATTAGCTGTTGCATTACCATTAGGACACATAACAAATGAATGTCCTGCACTTTCTCCTTTTCAAGCTGCACATGCACATAAAATTACTGTTTACCTCTAGAAAGGTCCTGCTGCTTTCCAGCTATTATGATGACATTTGGAACGTGTGTCTGTGTGCACACTCTCACATGCTCGCAAATCAACTAGCTGCCATATAGAGGAAAGAAAGCAATAAGTCCAATGGGTGAATATCATAATACTAGAGTAGACTAATGGGGCGCATTGATAAAATGCATCATCAACAGGTGTAGTGGCATGAAGAAACAACATCATGAGATGCTCTACATCAAGCGCCCATAATAATAGGCTGCAGTAGAGGGGCAGGGGAACTGTCTCAACTCTCAAGCTTGAATGTGTTCTACTACAAAATGCTTTAACCTTCCCTAAAATTGTGGAGTGGTGCCTCCTGGAGTAGCATAAAAACAATAATATATTCAGTCAACGGTACCAAAAACGTAACCAGAGGCATGGTATGATTCTTACCTGTACTTAAGCAAGAGGGAGACTGGATGAAACCTGTTTGGCTTACTAATGAGTAACTGAAACCAGTTTGGTTCACATATGTGAAGTATCCAAGAAAATAAAAGTTCAATGATAGACATTCATATTATGCCCGTCAAGATAATGTTGACACTTTGGATTAATTGCTTAATCTGCTTGTTATAAGATTTATGTGAGAGTCAAAATTACAAGACTGGAAGAAGATAAAATTCACACGACAACTTGAAGACAGATATGTGGATCGAAATAAAATAAAACAGAATAGAATTACGGTTCAAAAGCTGAATATTGAAAAAGGTCTATTAGATTGGGAACCATGTTGAAATACAGAGAGTTAACATGAGGATATCTTCATGTCCTTAAGACCATGGTAACTCAACTTTATTATTAATTATGAAGCAAGTAGTTATGTCCAGCACTCCTTTTCCTTTAAATATAAAATCTTTTACATTATGATTGGAATCATTGGATGACTTCAGGTATTTCGGCTCATTTCCTTGTGGTTCAGCCTTTATACTAGACAAAGTGTTGTAAAAGCAATGCATAACACAGTGAAGGAGGTGAGTTCTACAGCTCTTCTCATTTCATAGACATTTTGTGTGTGATACGGGATGATATTGCCTGTCAGTTATTTGGAACCAAAATATATTTCCTTTTCCTGGGATATTTCTGCCTTAATAAGTGATTTGTGATAGTGGTCCCTTTATGTCCATCTTGCATTGCTTTGATGGTATTTTGCTCATGAAATTTGGTTTTTTGAGTATATAGGTTCAATCATACAAATTCATACCATTAGTTTATCAAATTGCTTCAAGACTTGGTAGTTCAAAAGATGGACAGGGATCAATTAGTTTCCAGGTATAAATTTATAACTAGGTATCTGTTGCTTTTTTGAAAAAATGTAGGAGACTTCTGTTTAATCAAGATAGTGTCTATGCAGCTCGCATTGGTTTCTCTTGTGAAGAAAATGGCCATTGATCATCCATATCATACTATGTTTCAGGTAGTGAAGTCTTGATCCGATTTTATTTTATACATACTACTGTTGATGTATTTAATTGTCATACCCAATTCCAAAAATCATAAAGATGTCTAAGTTAGGATCCATGAGAAGTATTCAATAGATTAATTATGATGGCATGTGAAGCTATTTATTGTTTTTAAAAAAGGTATAAAACGGGTCAAATACAAAGTTCGGGTCATAGATCTCAATTGCTGCAGGTTTCTGCAGACATTCTCAGAAAACAAAAATAAATGAGCAGAAGTGTTGAAAAAATGAATTAGTTGTGTTTATTCACCCACACAAGAAAAAGGAAACACACCTGCAGACACAAATAACGGTTGAGATGTATAGATGTTCTAGATGTTTGTAGAACATCGTATCTTATGTAATTAGTTAAGGAAAATGGAAGAAATTGTAAAAATACTTTCCTATTTAAAGAGGAGGATAGGACTCATCCTAAACTATCCATTTCGTTCCCCAAATATTCTTTCTTAATTCCCTCTTTCTCTCTCCTTGTAAATCAATATGGTATCAGAGCAAGAGCAAGAGCAAGATCCGAACGATTGATCTCATCCTCAAATAACAAATCCCAACATTCATCTTATCCCAAGTAAATCACAACCCTTCATTCTTAATGCATGTCCTAATAACATTGCCGCTGCCGCTGCCTACCATCGATCACTCACCGCCTTGAGATCGCCTCAGTTTGACGATGAGATCACCACCACAAGCCGCCACGGGATCGCCATCTTGAGCTTGCCTCAGATCGAGATGTTGTCGCCTCTGTTCTGAGATCGAAAACGACGATTCCTTCTTCTCAGCGACTTCGACTTCCTTCGCTGCCCTCGACTTCATCTACGACGAAATCCCTCGACATCTCGCGCCTTTGTTTGATTACGGTCGATATTGCCTTCAATCCAGCTATAGGCATCGATCTCATCTCATTTTATGTTCCTATACCTTGAGCTTGGAGTTCTTAAAGGGTGGAGTTCTGGAGTTCTTCGATCAAGCCCAAATCTTGAGGATCATGAGGATAATTTTTGCTACAGTAAGCCTGTGGCGATATTTCGAGGATCTTGAGGTCTTTTATGTCTATATTCATTATGTTTTGTTGTGTGAATTGTGATGTTGAGAAGATTGTACTATCGGAGTCCATGGTTGGATCCGTTTCAATGTGTGTTTTGTTCAATATCATCAACCCTGTGGATCAAAATTAGATCCTAAAGATTTTAGATGTATCTTTCCTGGTTATCTCGCACTCAGAAGGGATATCGGTGTTATAGTCTAGAGTTACATCTCGTCGATTCATCTCAACGGATGTAACCTTTCTTGAATCCACGTCGTGCTTTTCTACAACACACACGATACCTACACACACCATACCTATACTGAATGAGGATTTCTTTTTAGAGGCAATAGATGTCTTGACTCCAACATATGTTCCTCCTTAGTCCTCTCAACTCCCTCCTTTGATTGTTAAGAAAAGTCGCGAGGTTCCACCTGTTGCTCCACCTCCTTATTCATCTCTCGAGGGGCAGCTACCACCTATTGCTAGGGTCTATGCTCGAAGGTTGCGTACAACTGTTGAGCCTCAACCACACTTGTGACTGATGTCCCAATGTTTCCGGCTCCATGGCATTCTAATTTAATTTTGTTATTGCATTATGGAAAAGAACACAAGGCTGCACTTTACATTCCCATTGCTAATTATGTGACTGATGCTCGCTTCTCTCATGAGTACCGAGCATTCATCTCCTCACTTGATTCACATACTCTTTCTAAGATCGTTACAGAGGCATTATCTCGTACAGGGTGAAGGGATCCTATGATTGAGGACATGTTTGCAGTGAAATTGGTAAGAAGGTTGTGGGATGTCGTTGGGTGTATGCATTGAAATTGAATCCAGATAGCTCGCATGCACGCCGCAAAGCTCGATTAATTGCAAGGGGGTACTCACAGACTTTGGGACTATGGCATCGGCTATTAGAGGACCTTTACTCCAGTGGCTAAAATGTCCCTTCAACTACCCTTGTTTCAACTTGGTGTGAAGAATGCTTTTCTTCACAGTTGTTTGACATAGGTGTATATGGAGCAACCATCTAGGTTTGTTGCTCAAGGGAGTCGGGCTTAGTATGTCATTTGAACAAATCACTATATGGCCTGAAGCAATATCTTCGTGCTTGATTTGGTCATTTTACAGAAGTGGTCACTTCATTCAGCCTTAGCCGTTACGCTCATGATCACTCTGCATTTTTCGTTCCCTTCGTGGCTTGCGAATTCTGCCGGTGGTCAATGTTGATGATATTGAGATTATCGGTGATGATCAAGCCGGTATTGCACAACTAAAGCACCACCTTCAGGCGCATTTTCGGACAATGGACCTTGGGTTGGGTATCTCTCTCCAGTATTTCTTGGGCATTGAAGTTGCCCGCTCTAAGAAGGGTATTTATATTTTTCAGCGGAAGTGTATGTTTGAAATGCTATCTGAAGCTAGGATGCTTGGATATAAACCTATAGAGACGCCCATGGATCCTGATACTAAACTTCTTTCGGGTCAACGTGATCAGTTGAACGACCATGGAAGCTATCGACAGTTGGTCGATACGCCGAACTATCTTATAGCTACTCTGTCTGATATTGCCTATCTTGTCAGTGTTGTCAGCTGTTAAAGTTATTTTTAAAGTAGAGTAGAGTTTTAAACTTAGAGAAGAGTTGGAGGAGTGATGGGCTTTTACACGTGTTTTTAATGATAAGTTGGTTCCAACAATAAAATTCAAGTCTTGTTGAGGTATGATCCATTTTATATTTTATACCCATGCGTTTCTTTTGTTGTTTCCAATGTGGAACTATCTTTAAAATCTCATCATTTGAGTTTTTTACTTTCAACACTCCCCTTCACGTGCAACCATCATTTTTTTTGGTGTAATTGTTACGTGAAAAGTACAATGTAATATTGTCGAGTCGAGTTTGGATCGAGCCATCGGCTTTGATACCATGTTAAAGTTATTTTTAAAGTAGAGTAGAGTTTTAAAGTTAGAGAAGAGTTGGAAGAGTGATGGGCTTTTACACATAAGTTTTTAATGATAAGTGGGTTCCAACAATAAGACTCAAGCCTTGTTGAGATGACCCAGCTTATATTTTATACTCGTGTGTTTCTTTTGTTATTTCCAATATGAGACTATCTTTAAAATCCCATCATTTGTGTTTTTTTTTAATTTCAACATTAGGCAGTTTACGGTGAATTCTCGGGTTGCTTATTGAGATGCAACAATCCGTATTTTGCGATATTTGTAGAATGCCCCAGGAAGAGGTTTATTATATTCGGATCAAGGACACTCTCGGATAGTGGGCTTTGCTGATGCAGATTAGGCTGGATCTTCTTCATATCGAAGATCTACGACTGGGTACTGTATATTTGTGGGAGGCAACATGATCTCCTGGAAAAGCAAGAAACAAAGTGTTCTGTCTTGTTCGAGTGTAGAGCTGAGTACAGAGCCATGACAGACACCACTTACATCGCTTCAAATCCCGTGTTTCACGAGAGGACGACCCGGCGGTCAGAGAAGAAAAGATATCTATAAAACCAAGAGGTGTTAACCATTAGTTTGTATTCAATTGCGGGAAGGTTAGACTGGATATTGAAATTGATTGTCACTTTGTGCTAGAGAAAGTAGATGATGGGACTTGATACCTATTATGTAACATCCGCTCATCAATCAGCGGATTGTTCACAAAGCCTTTAGAAAGGGTTAGAGTTAGTGGATTACATATGTGACAAGCTGGGCATGTACGATGCGTATGCAGCATCTTGGAAGGGAGGGTTGAGATGTATCAATGTTCTAGAGCATCTAGAATATTTTATCATATGTAATTAGTTTAAGGGAAGTGGATGTAATTGGAAAAGTACTCTCCCTATATAAAGAGGAGGATAGGAATGATCCTAATCCAACCATTTCGTTCCCCAAAATATCTTCTCTCTCTTAATTCCCTTTTTATGTATCCTAATAAATCAATAACCAAAAAAAGTTATTAGAAAAAGAGGGAGAAAGGGAGAAAGCATGCACAAGAATTAAAAGACAGAATTGAGAGAGGGAGAGAGTTCCCCTTTGGCTTTATAGTCTAGAGTTTGAATTTACAGTACTCTTTAGATCAATATAATTTCCGGATTGAATGGCTCTAGGATGCGACAGGAAGAGGTGGCATTTAGAAGTGTTGCTGATTTGAATTTCGGCTTGTGCATATGCCCATTCCTGCATAAGTGTTCTACAATGTACACTTTATTATTTATGAGTGACTCCTTGTAGTGGTGACAGTTAAGAGCAGAATGACCGTAGATGTATATTTGTGAGGATTTTAAATTATATAGTTTCTGAAAACAACTCTTTCTGAAAAATGGAAGCAGCAATGTGAGACTGCACTTATCACTACGGGGGTTGAGTACTCACTCCCCGTATGTTTCATAAATAGGCATTTACACGGCAATCTGAATACCTCATTCTTCTATTGCACCCATCTTAACCATCAATTCTCTCTCAAGTGCTTGCTCTTATATTTTATTTTTCAATCAAATTGAATGAGAGGAGTAAAATCCATGACACGCCTCTGAAAAGAGAAAATTGTGATGGGTTTTGAATAACAATGTTGAAGAGATTTCTCGATTAGATCGTCATGAGATTCTTTAAAGAAAATTTTTGGAATTAATGAAACTTCAAGCTTTTGCTTTAATGTCTTCTTAGTTTTATAGTAAAAACCAAACTATAAACCAAACCATCAATCACTTAATACCATTCGTTCCTCTAAGACCAGAACATAAGACTAGTATCATTCTTTCTTGTAAGAACAGTTCCTCATTTAGCAAGTGTGTTTCTCGTTGTAGCTTTTGGCTCTCGCCAATGGAGACCGTATCAAAGATAAGCAGAGAAGTAGAAATTCTTTTGTTGTAGACATGGACAAGAAGCTTGCAGCAGAGAATCTTTTAAATGAACTGTCAGCACCCCATGGTGCAGTTATTCGACAGGTAATTCCATTACTATTTTCATCCCTTGCTTTCTACATTTATAAACTTATTCTCATTAAACTTTAGTTTGTTTGTCTTCTCTTGCTACTTCTCTGATATTGTATTGGTGGACATGTGATATCATGTCTTATAGATGAAGCAAATGGTTGAGATATATATAAAGCTTGCTGAGCTAGAGACAAAAAAGGAGGTTATTTATTTTTCTTCTCCAACACTGATATACTTACTGATTATGCTCCTGATTTAGTTATCATTTGCCATGCATTTGTTTTTAAGGTAAGTTGATTCTAAGTTTGTGTTAACAATCAAATAATCAGGAAACTAACAAAAGAATACCGCTACCAAGAGATATCCGCAGGCTTCGGCAACTTGAACTTGTAAGTATTTGTTCCAGCAAGAAGGTTACCATAGCTTTTGCTAAGAGTCATTAAGATTTGTTGAGATATGTAAATGACTGTAATCATGGTCAGTATGCAGCAGTGCACTTATCTGCTGATTCCTAACGGCAACGATCTTGAAAAATGTAAAATAAATGTGCTTGATTTTAGAATACTAAAAATTGTTGAATCCCTAGACATGATTCTCTTTGGTTCATTGAAAAGAAAAGAAGAAATAGACTGGCCACATTATTTATTCGCATCACTTGCATAACTTAATCATAAAATTTAACATTTCAAGAGTTTATTGCTCGTTGTTAGTACAAAATACTGATGTAAAGAGCATGAAGAGGACAAAAAACGAAAAAAACTAAGTTGATAGAGAACAAACATCAAAAACAGAGAGTTATCTCCAATCTTTGGATTGCCTGCATGAATCTGTTTTGTACACAGACACTGCCTTTAGCTATAGCCTTAATCCTAGCTGCTTCACCTGTGATATCATACCCAACAACCTCTAACTCCAACTATTTATCAATGCCTCCAATCTATTTCATCTTTTAATTTATTGCCACCCAATCCATCTCAAGACACATTTTATTTGCTGTCACTTTGTAGATACGTTTCTTAATTGCTAAATATTTTGATCCATTGACAAGTTATATCATCTTATTATGTAACTTTCCCTTCAATCTCCTGGATATTCAATGATTACATAATTCTTAATAAGCATGTTTTCCCTTTTTATTCATCTCTATTTGATTTGATAGAGTATCACCTACAAATTATGTCATGGGACGACATCCTTACATCAATATAAGTTCATCCAAGACTAATATATAGAGACAAGACACATTACCTATCAAATTTTGCCTCGTGCCATCATATAAAATTTTTCATCATTATTGGATTTTATAGTAATTTGCTAATGCTTTTTTTCCAATAAAATCTCAACTACAGGACATGATGAAATTGTTTTTAATGTATTCAGGTACCGGTTGTGACAGCAACTATACCAGTTGATCATAGCTGCCAATATAAGGAAGGCTCATTTCCCCATTTCAATGGTTTAGCTGATTCGATCATGTATGTGGCATGCCATACTCATCATCTAATTATGCCTTATTGGTTTTATGGTTGTGAACTACCTAATTCTTCTTGTGCTATATATTCAGGGTGATGAATGGTATAAATGCCCCTAAAGTAGTTGAATGTTTTGGCTCGGATGGTCGTAAATATCGGCAACTTGCTAAATCTGGAAATGATGACCTTCGACAAGATGCTGTATGATTAATACTTTTCATGTCATGTATCAGTTTTTCTTGTCATTTATCGGTTTATGGGTTTATGGGGTCCAGTGATATGCTAAAACCTAAGGAAACTTCCATGTTATGTAGAATTATGTTCATTTAAACGATATGTGTAAGCCTTTCTTTCAGCACCTTGAAGCATAGTAAAAGAAACAGGTCATGGTGTAGCATATCGGATGACCTCCGTATGCAGATAAGAGAGGCCCTAAATTTTTGTTTCTGTTTACTGTTTGTTAAGAAACTTGTGTGTCTGGAAGATCTTACAGTCCTTCCAAACCAAATATTTCAAGAAAACCTACGAATTTTTAGTTGATCTGCTTTCTGAGTTCATTTTCCAACTTAATTCGATTTGTGATCTGTAAAACTCGGTTTGGACCCACAACACATGGGCTCACACATGGATGCACATGGGCTTTTATATAGTGGGACTCCATCCAAAAGACTCAAGCCTTATGGAAGTTATCTCATCTTATAGCTTATATCCATATGCATCCCACAATTTTCCTGACATGGGACTATATTATCCACATTCTCAGCACTCCCCCTCATGTGCAACGTGGACGAACTTCACCTCAAGTGCAACGAGGACTTCACGTGCAACGAGAACCCATCTTTCATGTACAGTGTGGACAAACAAACACCCGAGCTCTGACATCATGTAAAACTCGGTTTGGGCCCACAACACATGGGCCCACACATGGATGCACATGGGCTTTTAATATAGTGGTACTCCATCTAAAAGACTCAAGCCTTATGAAGGTTTATCCCATCATATATCTTATACCCATATGCATCCCACAATTTTCCCAATGTCACACTATGTTGTCCACATTCTCAATATGATCTATGTTCCAGATTATCCATTCTATTTTTTATTTTTTTATCTTTTTTGTGTGCAAGCTAGATTTCCATATTAGGATTACTGCACAATTTCTCTTGTAACTACCTGGATCAGACTCTCAGACGCCTGAGAGGCTCTTCCCACTTAGACTTCTCCCTCGTAATCAATCCATTGAGCGTTTGAGATTCTTCTGACATATATGTTTCAGTTTATGGGATTCTTGAACCCATCTTTGGATTTGATGTGGTTGCATTAATAGGTTTTGCACCATCCCTTGTTGATTTTGTGGACTTGGTTCATTATATCTGATAATTCTATCTTTGTTAGGTTACTTCATATCAGTCTACAGTTGGTGGCTTCCTCCTACGCTAAATATGTGGCTACAATACCACTTACTGTTTCCTCCTACAAGCACTTAAATATAATTGTTAGTGTACTTACTTTCATTACATGGAAAATGTCTTCCCTTTCTATTATCTTCCTCCTTATCAATCAATTGGTTTTCCCCCCTTTTACCTTACCCTCTTTTAATGCTGTCTCTTCTTTAGCTTCTGATGAGTACTAATTTCAAGCAATAAGAAGTAGTACCCACCAGAACCTACTTATATAACCCACATTTATGCCAGATCTCTCTCAAACCTACTGGTGCATTGTAAAGGTAGAAAATTAATACCAAATGTAATAAGGAAAATGAATTAGAACGAAGGGAAAGTACAAAGGTAGTTCTAAATATTATGATAACCAGGCTACATTTCGTCTTGTTTCTAGAGGAGATGGCATTCACCATCCTAACTTTGTTTCAAAGTGAAGGATGAAAACTAGGGGTTTGAGATGTCTATTTCCTGTATTCAAAGTACAACAAGAATATTGTCTTGGGTTGCAATAAAAAAATATGTTGGTTATATAAGCTTACCAAATTATGTCATGTGGTGGTCCTAATTATTTTAATTGATAGCGTAATTTTGTGCAGGTAATGGAACAATTCTTTGGTTTGGTAAACACCTTTTTACAAAATCATCGAGACACCTGGAAAAGGAAACTAGGAATACGCACATACAAGGTATATCTTCACCACTAATACATGATATATTATTCTTATTGGTCTTGATCAATGAGAACTCATCATGTTGTGCTTGTTTGCATACTGGTTATATTTGCTAATTGTTTTATAAAGATGTTCTCTTTGAGATGATTTTTCCATAAGCCTTTTCCTATCTAATGGGATTGGCTATGAATTCATCGAATGGGTTATTGTAGATCCGCTTTATTGGATGCTTTTGCGGGTCACTGCAAAGATGTTTATGTAAGTGCACGGCGGCGCCCCGGCCGTCAATCCGACGCCGGAATGCGGAAGCGGTGAATTACTTAAATTTTTGCGGACTTAGCAAAACGGCACCACCGCGCACTTTAACCGGATCGAACCATTAACTAGTCTAAGCCAACTACAAGAATGGGAATAGAGATATACCGACGATCCAAGTCCTCCGGTCTTCTCATCATCGTCCCGATCTCCTGCGGAATGTCCCGTCGTCGCCACCTTGCCGGAAGGGCACCACATCGCCTACTTTGTTTACGGGCTCCCACCTCAATGCCGAGGCAACTCGGGCACGAAGCCGGCTACTCGACGTGCCCAAGAATCGCTGTAGAATGTGTAGTAGAAGAAGTCTCATTTTGGGGTTGTGGAATTGCCATTTGTGGTGGAGGAAAAATACAAGAACAATGTGTAGGAGCTTTGGGGATTTTTGGTGCATGATATGAACAAAACCCCACCATCCAAAAACTTGGACAGCCCACTTCCTCAAGTGGCCGGCCATGACAACAAGAGTGGAGAGAATGAGAGTGAGTGGTGATGGAATGAGATAGATCACACCATAAAGCAAGAGGTAAACAAAAGCCATCATGAAAGAACATGATCATTAACACCAAAACCACACTCAACATACTAATCATCATCAACCATGATGCTTACAAAGTCAAGCCATCATGAAGAGGAAGTCAAATGATGGGACAAGAATCATGACATGATAATATGCAAAGACCCCCTCCACAAATGTCTATTTGCAACAATGCAAATAAACCCTCCTCCACCAATCTTCGGCCAATGAACGGAACAATAGAAATTGGCCGAAACGGAAAGCATACTGGCAACTCCAGAAAACTGGTCCCGTAATAAATTACAGGATAACCCCGATACTGTGCATACACACCCGCATCTGTATTTCGACCGAAATACAAATGCAATGAGACAAAGTCTACACTGTACTATACTAGGATCCGGCTTATACCAAAGCCGGCTAGTAATATCTGTTCGATCCTGATCCGTGCAATACCGCACGTATCTGATCGAACCCTGCCATATAACCATACGGCCTATAGTACAAACTGTCCGATCCTGATCCGTGCAATACCGCACGTATCTGATCGGACCTTGCCATATCTCCATACGGCCTCTACAACTTTTCGCCCGAAAGCTGAGTAACTGAATGTGGGGGACTCTAAAGACTCGTCAATACCATGGTTGTGGATTTAACCACTAGCACGTCAGAGGTATAAGCCAATACGTAACGGGCCACCACGTATTGACTAAAAGGGATGTCTGTGAGCGAACTCAGCCTGACAACCCTACTGAGCCTGTCAGTGACAATATCCGTGCAGTCCGGTCCGTTCGTCTATGAGTATCGCATGGCGGGCCTAGGGGGTTGGTAAAAGTCAGACCCCCAAAAGCGGTACAAGTCGTGTCGGAGTGTAGCCCAGAACACCCTGAGATACTACTGGAATACCTACCAGTAAATCTCCTTGCCTTGGCCAAGGACTTTGTGTAATGGCTCTCGTAGACACAGCACGACCTCACCCCCAATACCGGGAGAGACGAACCCCTGAAGATACGCTCACTGCCTCCATGTGGCTCGGGACTGTACCCAACTAAAACCTGTTTGCACGACTCCTTTGAGCCGTGGTAGGGTAGTAATCAAAGTACAGTGGGAACTCACACGAGACAAATGACGATCCCCAGGTCGATGAACTAACCTGCACACATGTCACCAGGGAACTGCCATCTGACGTCTGGTATATGACCAACTAGCATGTTCCCGGCGAGTCCTGTCCGGTGTACTCATAACCCAATGAGCACCTGTATACATCTTAGGTGATCCAACTAACACCAGTGGCTTGTGAGACCGGCCACCGCCCCTCGTCGGGGTCTCGACTGTATACACTAGTCTACTAATGGAGTATCGATGCCCGGTCTCGAAACTCCCACGACTAGGGACCTTTTAAGGATATGCTTGTAGACCCCCAGCTCCCACTTATATGATCGCCGTCATACTGCTGGTGGTCAAGCAAGAATCCTAGGGGCTCTATCAACGTGTAATAGCGACGTGTCAGGTCACCTAAAGCAGTACACGATGATAAAGGTAAACCAGATAGCGTACTATCATCTCGAGTAAGACTGTCCTACCGGGATAGGTCCTCCCTCAATCATTACAATCACGTACCTGTGACCTAATAATTGACTCTGAGGGCACTATCTCCAACAATCTCCCACTTGCACTCAAGGCTAATTATTGCGATGTCGCATACTCACAGCCCGTGTGATACCGAACATCCAACTCCTCTACTAGTCAGTCTCACAAAGCTCGTTTGCGGAACTATTGCGTTCGAGGAATAGCCTCAGTGAGTGGATCCGCTTGGTTGTTTCTTTCTATGTCTCTCTATATCTCAAGTTCGCGGAGAAAGCCATCTCCCGAAATGAGCAATACATGTCTTAGAACGTGTCTGGATGTCTGATGGGACCTAGCTCATAAATGAACTCCAAATCCAAACTTCTTAGACTGTATCGTCAACTGAACTTAATCAGTATCCTGCGCGCCATGCCTCCCTCAGTATTGCCTTGGACCACCTGTCCAAAATACTGCCCCTCATCAGAAGGAAAACTATAACTCTGACAACCTCCTTGTCGTCCATGTCACCTTGGAAGCCTGGAATGATAACTGTCTCCTGAATGAGGCTGTCGTTATCATATCCCTAGAACATCCACTTATGTTCTAAAACTGCTTCCGACTGTTTCTCCAGGATTGGATTAATGTCAACTTATTGCATCTAGTGCAAGAACAACATCTGGTGTGGTACTTGACATCTCACGATTGACTCAATTGCTTGAGCAAGTGATCTGCCAATCATGCCCGTCCCTCTCCCCTTTAGTCTGTAAGACACCTTTGGAGAGGGTGACTCCATTACCTGCAGGTACACTACCGTGCCAGGAGTCGTCCATCCTAAATACTCTTAGAATGCTGTCAAGTACCTTGATTGGGAAACCACCCAAATCTAGATCTAAGACCATAGATCTAGTAACCAGTATGTCTGATATAAAATCCATTTCCTTTGTGGAGAAACCACTGTGTGACGACCAAAGTATAACCGATCGTAGTGTAGGAGTTTCTTTTCCTACTCTGTGTATATCATCCAAATACCAGGATATCACACCCTACTACCTTCTCAACAGATCCATCCCCTATTCTGATGAAGTCAAACCCATGACTGTCACGTCAGAAACAGATGATCTATCTCCGCTACATCTGCTCTAGTCTATAAATAGACATAAGCAACCTGTCCACCAATGCTTCCGCTGCTCCCACTGACTACGACAACCCTCAGGCAGAGTCATATAGACGTACACTTCTAAAACTGGTTTAGAACGACGCTATACTCATCCTCCCGCCGGGTCTCGCAGCCTGGAACAATAGCAATGGCAAGTGTGGGTAAACAAGAACTTCCCTGTCACCGTCCTTGAGGCTACCGTAGTACCTCTCGGGTGGCTGAAGTTACCCACCTCATCTGCGGAGTGGCCAATGGAATGTCAATCCAGATTGAATCTTTAGGTTCCTTATCAAATCTTCAGTAATCGTTTGTGGTTCTGGAATCACTTCCAGTTCTACCATACTCCCACTACTGTTTTCTGAAAAAATCCATTTTTAATAAAATTGTGGCGAGTCTAGAACAATATCGCTATTGTTCACCCAGATGGTAGAAAGTCAACCCTCGTCATAGCCTGGATCAACCCACAAACAGCCATTACAGAAACGTGCCTTGAGTTGTCCAGTGTCTGGTTTTAATCATAAACCGGACAACTCCCCGTACCTTAACATCGTTAAGATATGAACTGTTCTATATCCAATATAGAAACAGAGGCACTGATTTAATTGAACCAGATCCAAATCATGCAACTGTCTCCAGCGCATGTCAACTAAATGGAAGGAGGCCGACCAGCGTTACTCAACTTAGGAATACTTCCAATTATGAGTGACCTGAAAGAGAAGCAATTTCTCTTTATCATTACTATCAACTGAATACCATACACAAGTATCTACATCTTCGATCACCTTGAAGAATCCCGATACTTGCTACACCTGGTTCTCTACTCTATTCAAATACCTATAACTCCTCAAAATTTGGACCCTGTGTTTCCGCGAAACACCTGTCTAAAAACTAGAGAAGTCATAAGTAAACCGAATATAGTACAAGGACCAACCCCTCTGTCCTGATGGACCCTATACAATACTCTGTATAAGTCCCTTGAGTCTGATAACTCATTCACTGTGTGTCGTAGGTTGAAAACTGTACTTATGGTTAAGAAGAATTACACCGCTGTTTAATGCTCCTTACCTAACCATCCACTGATATAGGTAAATGTCGTAGACATAATTTCAGAAAGGTATATCTCACTCTATGAAAATAGACGTACAGATATATCAATTTGAAATTGGTGCATAACAGCGGATATTCAAAACCAAATATTTGCCGACCGGCAAACAGCCCAGGTGATTTCCTCAAATATCACCGATTACAACGAATCCCGACATAATGAGGATAATCACCCAATTCCCAATAACTTACTCCCACTCATCATCTGTAAAACCATACAGATGTGAGAATCGTACCTGGTAAATACATACCCTGGAGTAAGTATCTAATCGGGAAATCAGTTTTCCTTTAACATTACACAGTGAAACTGAAACATTGAAATGTTCCGATGGGGTATTCTGGTATTCCTAGTAATGCCTCTTCCAGATTCACGACTGTAACCGTATAGTTCTTTGCCACCTCTCCAAATCCCTTCATATGTCTTTAGTCTTTACTTTCTGCACACCCTTTTAGGCCAAATGGTTTTCTTCCTTCCCTACCGTTCGGCACCAGCCTATGGTTTGGAAGAAGACTATCCAATAAGCATAATGGGTGTACTGTCCCAATCCTAGGAACACTCGCAATGCGAGAGAAGGTAAAGATAAAAGACACCTGAATGTACTTTATTCCTATTTCTCCTGAACCAGGATCCATCCCCGAACTGGAACAAGTTCCTTTCGAGTTCGTATATAACCATACGATGGATTATCCAAATAAACTGTGGATCTTCGTAGTGATACGGAGTGTCCTGGAGAAATACAAAGGTGATGTGGGAGTGGTAACGAAATATTTGGTTTGGTCGTGAATATCTGTTGCAATTTTCTTTGCCCTCTTACTAATCCCTTGCTTTGTCTGAACTTAATACCTTCTGCACACCATCGTTATGCTAATTGGTTTTCTTCATTCCCTACCGGTCGGCACCAGCCTAAGGTTTGGAAGAAGACAATCCAATTTGCGTAATAGGTGTACTACCCCTAAATCAAGGAGTACTCGTAACCTGAGAGAGGGTAAAAGGAAAAGACAACTGAATAATCCTATCCGTTTTCTCCAGAACCGGAAACCATCCTCGAATAAATTCTTTCGAGTTCGTATCTAACCATACGATGGTTTTGTCCAATGGAAGTGGACGTTCGTAGTAAAACGGGGTGTCCTGGAGAAAAGGGTAAAAGTAGGAGTGGCAATGAGGTTTGCAACTCTGACAATCCAAAAGCCAGTGTTAAGAAGGTTCGGTCAACTTGGTCTCTGAGTCAAAGTCTTAGGGTCGGGTCAATGGTCGCTGCCAAAGAGAGAGAAAAGAAACACTCAGCGTGCACTCTAACCTAGATCAGAATGGTTACCAATTTATCTAATCTGGAATCCTCCCACTGTACCTCAAATTCTCCTCCAAACCTGAAAGAAGAATTAGTCGGGGTCACCCGAGGAGTAAACTAACTCATCAGTGGGAATCGGGATCCAACTCTTATCGCATGATAACGTGACGGAGTCCGCTCACGGTATCACACTCTAGAAGGTATGCGCATATCTGGCAAGTTTCAGTTCTTTTGAAACTCCCGATGAGATTTCTGCCCCATGCTCTTATGACCTTGGCGTGAGGTCAAAATATCATAAGTCACATGTCAAGTTCTGCCCGTCATTATCCAGGTTAATCTGAACCGACCCGTACATACCCTTGACGTAGGCCAAAATAGTAGTACGACTGTCCCAAACCAACGCATCTATCTATGCAACAGATAAATACCCGGCAGCTACCAAACACTATGCCTTGGCGTGAGGTCAAAATACATAGCTTGAATACTACCGAATATTTAACTGAAATGACGGAGGGCTACGAATGGTTTCTGGCGAAAACCTTTAACGTAATGAACTTGATATCGTTGAAGGAACTGATAGCTTTTAAAAATATAGTGACGAAAAACCGTTGCTAAAGAGGTCACTCCCGGTGAAGGGATCTCGGCTCTTTCCCCGTAGAATGGGGTGCAGGATATTCCAACTGAATACCACGATGCAAAGCAAAAGTAATCGGCTATAGTGAAGTTAATGCCCTGATGCAAACTTATTGTCCAAGGGGTCACTCCCGGTGAAGGGATCTCGGCCCCTGCCTCGTCGACTGAGGAGCTGGATATTCTAAATGAATACCACGATGCAAAACAAAAGTGAACGTCCTTGCAATAACAGCTTTTTGAAAAAGTGTTCCAACAATATCAGATCAGGTTTGTTTTTAACTTGCATTGATCCGAATCAATGCAGTCCCATCAATTGATCACACCAAAACGAACGAAAATATACTGATGTACGTATATGCCATCCGCATTCGCCACTGGGTCCCGTCATTACCCGTTAGGTTAGCTAACTAACGACAGAGCGGGGACTGGACTAGCGCGGATGTAAAACATATACAACATCTACTAATATATATACCAATATATTATATTCGCTCAAGGCGTGAATAAAATGCAACATCACAGAGAATGAACAGCATCACAGAAACAATACAGATATCTGGGAACCCCGGGTTTCACAGAGCCACTACTGAAACCCGACGTTCCCCTGGTCGTGTGGATAGCCTGTGCAATGAGAATCCTAGACCCCTACGGGCGCGGCAAGTCACCCGCCAAAACCTGAAGCGAGGCAGCCCCCTTCAGCACCGTGAATGGACCACCCAGCACTTCACGGAATCCGGTAACTTGGGCACCCCTCCTGGGTTAAACCTGTACCCCCTACGAGTGCAGCGAATAGCCCGCCAATTCTAGAGTGAAGCCCCCTCCGTCCTAATGCCATGAGATGCGGGCTTGCTGCCCTCTAGAACCCGGCTATCCGTGCACCCCTCCGCGGGGTAATCCTAGTACAGAAAGTAAAATATACATACACCGGGTACATCGACCGCAACCAGGTCGTGCCCCAAAATAATAATACAAGCAGGCAGTGACGGCAGTCCACATGTCGGACGCTCGCCCCGCAATATCAAATGTACATAATACTACCACAACTGTACTACCATTGCATCCAGGCTATCCCCCACGACCGATCCGCAACAACACAGCAAATACATAAAACATCAACGTGAATGTCACGTTCGCAAATCCGTCTAACCGGGCTATAGCAGTTAGACCGGATTTACCGATCGAGTGACATTCACGGTCGCAGATATAATGTAAATACTGTGAAAAATGTGTTTAAAATATCCGACCGATCAAATTATATCAAGTGGGCCCCAAAACAATACTGTAGCAGTTACAGAAAATATGGGCCCAATTTTAATGTTCCAAAACCCCTGAAATAAACCCAGAAGGCATCTGTAAAAATTTGGTGATGTGACGTGCACAGTGCGCCGCGGAAGGGCGGCATGTATGGGGTTTTCGCGGCGGTTCCGCGCTCACACTGTAGCGTTACATCGTCGAATTTTTACAGAACTCTTATATTTTCTCGTACATCAATATTTTACAACCTGAAAAATTTTTCGAGACTGAAAAAAATCAACAGAAACTGTCGTGGGTGTATTTGGGTTTTCGGACATTTCGATCGATCGGAACTTAAAAACACATTACACAAAGCTAGACTAAGTTAATGGGGAGTCTCTGATACCACTGTAAGTGCACGGCGGCGCCCCGGCCGTCAATCCGACGCCGGAATGCGGAAGCGGTGAATTACTTAAATTTTTGCGGACTTAGCAAAACGGCACCACCGCGCACTTTAACCGGATCGAACCATTAACTAGTCTAAGCCAACTACAAGAATGGGAATAGAGATATACCGACGATCCAAGTCCTCCGGTCTTCTCATCATCGTCCCGATCTCCTGCGGAATGTCCCGTCGTCGCCACCTTGCCGGAAGGGCACCACATCGCCTACTTTGTTTACGGGCTCCCACCTCAATGCCGAGGCAACTCGGGCACGAAGCCGGCTACTCGACGTGCCCAAGAATCGCAGTAGAATGTGTAGTAGAAGAAGTCTCATTTTGGGGTTGTGGAATTGCCATTTGTGGTGGAGGAAAAATACAAGAACAATGTGTAGGAGCTTTGGGGATTTTTGGTGCATGATATGAACAAAACCCCACCATCCAAAAACTTGGACAGCCCACTTCCTCAAGTGGCCGGCCATGACAACAAGAGTGGAGAGAATGAGAGTGAGTGGTGATGGAATGAGATAGATCACACCATAAAGCAAGAGGTAAACAAAAGCCATCATGAAAGAACATGATCATTAACACCAAAACCACACTCAACATACTAATCATCATCAACCATGATGCTTACAAAGTCAAGCCATCATGAAGAGGAAGTCAAATGATGGGACAAGAATCATGACATGATAATATGCAAAGACCCCCTCCACAAATGCCTATTTGCAACAATGCAAATAAACCCTCCTCCACCAATCTTCGGCCAATGAACGGAACAATAGAAATTGGCCGAAACGGAAAGCATACTGGCAACTCCAGAAAACTGGTCCCGTAATAAATTACAGGATAACCCCGATACTGTGCATACACACCCGCATCTGTATTTCGACCGAAATACAAATGCAATGAGACAAAGTCTACACTGTACTATACTAGGATCCGGCTTATACCAAAGCCGGCTAGTAATATCTGTTCGATCCTGATCCGTGCAATACCGCACGTATCTGATCGAACCCTGCCATATAACCATACGGCCTATAGTACAAACTGTCAGATCCTGATCCGTGCAATACCGCACGTATCTGATCGGACCTTGCCATATCTCCATACGGCCTCTACAACCTTTCGCCCGAAAGCTGAGTAACTGAATGTGGGGGACTCTAAAGACTCGTCAACACCATGGTTGTGGATTTAACCACTAGCACGTCAGAGGTATAAGCCAATACGTAACGGGCCACCACGTACTGACTAAAAGGGATGTCTGTGAGCGAACTCAGCCTGACAACCCTACTGAGCCTGTCAGTGACAATATCCGTGCAGTCCGGTCCGTTCGTCTATGAGTATCGCATGGCGGGCCTAGGGGGTTGGTAAAAGTCAGACCCCCAAAAGCGGTACAAGTCGTGTCGGAGTGTAGCCCAGAACACCCTGAGATACTACTGGAATACCTACCAGTAAATCTCCTTGCCTTGGCCAAGGACTTTGTGTAATGGCTCTCGTAGACACAGCACGACCTCACCCCCAATACTGGGAGAGACGAACCCCTGAAGATACGCTCACTGCCTCCATGTGGCTCGGGACTGTACCCAACTAAAACCTGTTTGCACGACTCCTTTGAGCCGTGGTAGGGTAGTAATCAAAGTACAGTGGGAACTCACACGAGACAAATGACGATCCCCAGGTCGATGAACTAACCTGCACACATGTCACCAGGGAACTGCCATCTGACGTCTGGTATATGACCAACTAGCATGTTCCCGGCGAGTCCTGTCCGGTGTACTCATAACCCAATGAGCACCTGTATACATCTTAGGTGATCCAACTAACACCAGTGGCTTGTGAGACCGGCCACCGCCCCTCGTCGGGGTCTCGACTGTATACACTAGTCTACTAATGGAGTATCGATGCCCGGTCTCGAAACTCCCACGACTAGGGACCTTTTAAGGATATGCTTGTAGACCCCCAGCTCCCACTTATATGATCGCCGTCATACTGCTGGTGGTCAAGCAAGAATCCTAGGGGCTCTATCAACGTGTAATAGCGACGTGTCAGGTCACCTAAAGCAGTACACGATGATAAAGGTAAACCAGATAGCGTACTATCATCTCGAGTAAGACTGTCCTACCGGGATAGGTCCTCCCTCAATCATTACAATCACGTACCTGTGACCTAATAATTGACTCTGAGGGCACTATCTCCAACAGTTTAGGCTTCAATTTTCATGTTCCAGTAGTTCGCTGTAGCTCATTATAGTCAGTCGGCCAGCAAGCATCATTTTTTCTTGCACCTTTAGTGCTGTTGAGCTTTTGCAGCATCCCTGAGTTCCCTACTTAAACGGACTAAATAAAAAGCTCTCAGCATCAGGCCTATTCTGTACTGCTCAAGCAACATTGCTCCACAATTGCCATATCTCCATTAGATTTCCTTTCACACAATCTGTTAAATGGCAATCAATGATCCAAGGCCTCTGAAGCAAGATGGCTTCATCATCCAGGTCAGAAGCCTCACAATGAAAGATAATTAACATCTCTCCCGAATCATAATTTAGATTCGCCCATTGAACCTTAATTAAGTAAGCCAAGCTAATGGGTGCGGGAATATTTGATCCCTCTAATTTCAGAAGTTTGATGACAAGAAGATTTAGCCATTTTAGGCGGCTACTACCAATAATAGTCCCTATGCATCTAACTCCTTTTCACTCGAGGATGTATGGTATGAACTTAAATTATATAGGATTTTCATTCCTCTACATCAAAATAAGACTAAACAAATCACCACCCTGCAACTGCTGTCTCTCATCTCAGATCAGATGAAAAGCCTACGGTAACGACACCCTTGCCTGTATAAGACTATCAGAGATGATTGTCAAGAGGAGCTATTGACAACCTTTGACGAGATAACCTATTTCACAGCACTAAAGAAACATGTCTTGCATTGTTCTTTAGAACAGTTGGCAAAGGCTTGAATCAAGCAGAGACTATATTTATGTTCTGCTGCAAGTGTAATCAGTCCCTTTTTTTTGTTAATGTACTGATATCGACCCTTGTATTACCGTGTTTTCTTAATTGGATAGTAAATGTTGATAAGATAGCAATCTATCAAGGCCTCTGTAGTGATATATTAAATGAAGCACAAGGTCATAAAAGGCATTCTGATTTCCTTTGCCAAGGTTGTAAAGTTCTGTAATGAGAGGAACCTGTATGTTATGTTGGTTCATTATACGTTGTCCACCCCCCCCCCCCCCCAAACCCAATAGCTTAAGCTTTTGGGTGAAGTGATTCCTGAATGCTTAGGGCGCTAATTTTTTTAGAGGTCCTGAGTTCAAACCTCATCCACTTCATTTAAAAATGTCTATATATGCCCCCCTTCTGTTCTCCCTTTCCAAGTGAGGGCTTGGAGGCCTTTCCATGTGGCCCATAGGGCCGCCGATGGAATGCTAAATGCTGTGTTTGTTTGATGTACATTTTATCCCACAACCTAATAGCTTAAGCTTTTGGGTTCTTAACAGAATTAAACACAAGAAGATAATGTATAAGGGAGCTCTTTTCCACAGTTACTCCCCAAAAATCTAGTTATTGTTAATCCCTGAACTCATAGGAACTAATATATATATTGGGCATCTTCTGAGACAGTTATGTGGAACTATTCCCATTTCGAATTGTAACATTATTGAAGTAAATCGGCCATCACCGATATTGAATAGCATCATCTCTGTCTCAATCTTAGCAATTAGGACCGTTAGGATACGAACTCCTAAGGCCAAGCTACATGTGTAATCGAGTTTAAAGTACCAATGAGCAACGTATCAATTTCTAAATCCATATTCACCCCATTCTGCGACTTTTCAATATCTCAATTATCAATATTTTTTTTATCGCCGGGTTAAATTCCCTAATCAGCCATTTCGAATTGTAACATTATTGAAGTAAATCGGCCATCACCGATATTGAATAGCATCATCTCTGTCTCAATCTTAGCAATTAGGACCGTTAGGATACGAACTCCTAAGGCCAAGCTACATGTGTAATCGAGTTTAAAGTACCAATGAGCAACGTATCAATTTCTAAATCCATATTCACCCCATTCTGCGACTTTTCAATATCTCAATTATCAATATTTTTTTTATCGCCGGGTTAAATTCCCTAATCAGCTCTATTGCTAACAAAGGAGACCGTAATGTTTCTTTATAATATAACCTAACTTTGAATGGAGTAAAAGATCTTTGTTATACCGTACAAGTCAAACTTACCATCCAAGAAAGGACGACTTGGACCTGGGAAGTTATCGCCAGCTTTACCACAAATTATATTGAGGCATTTGGTAACTGACATTGTGACATTCAGTCATGTCCTTGGAAAGTTTCTGACTTTTATGCATTTCCTGGTTCAAGTATCATGTGTCCTAATATCCTGCTGCTGCACCAGAACCCCGAAATGTGGTGCAGACTGAGGGATTTGTTTTTTACATTCTAACATGCCTTCTCACAGTGCCAATTTCTATGGACTGAAAACCGGCTTTTGCTTAGCGTTGTTTCTTTTATCGGAATTTTAAACGGGATTTGAACCAGTGCTGCTCATATACCATTATAATGTCCTTGCAAGTTGCAGCTGCAAAAGATCTCTGAAGTTGTGGTGAGAGGGGTGTATTTTTATATTTTAACATTGAGAAACTATGGGAGGCCTCAAGCTGCAGCATGCCTTAATAGGTCTTCTTGACTTGACAGCATCACATTGACACCCTGCTGAGTCCTTCGTGTCAACTAGTGATTTTTGAGTGCTTCTATGGGCCATTTGTAAGATGTTGAACCTCATATTTCTATCTAGCAGTCAGAATTGTGGTTAGATGTAGTGAGGCTCCTCTGTTATCAAGGGGTCAAATAATGTCTATCTTGTACAGTTCATATAGGAATCTTTTCAAAAGAAATTTCCCTCTTATATGCACTATTTTTAGACTGCTATAGCATAAATAGAGTTTGACTCGTGAATGGGTAGGGCTGTTTTGAAATTAATTTCCCTTTAATATATATTCTTGGTGTATCCGTGTAAGTATATTTAGCCATCTGTTAATTTGATTGAAAGATTTGTGTCTCTTGTTTTCTTATCGAGGATGATCTTGATTGACACATCATAGTTGTTAACGTAATTATCAGTGGATAATATTTACTATACTTTTCATGTTATTGCTTTTCAAATTAGTCGAATTTACCTCCAACAGGTTGTACCCTTTACTCCAAGTGCCGGTGTGCTGGAATGGGTTGATCGTACAATTCCACTTGGTGAATATCTTTTGGGAAGGTTTGTTGTCTTGTATAGTAACCTTTTACTCTATCTGATGCTTTAATTGCTTAATTTAATGTCTTGTTTACCAATTCAGTTCAAGAAATGGAGGGGCCCATGGCAGATATGGAATTAGAGACTGGTCGTTCCTTCAGTGCCGAGAGCACATGGCAAATGTATGCACGTGTATCCTGTGCATCAAACCTTTAATATAACTGCACTTGCGTTACAAATGTATCCACATACGTTATGAAAGGGAATTTAGAAGCATCTCTTCATTTACATGTACTAAACTCAGAAATTTGGTTTACTTCATTGTTAGGATTGATTTGCTGAAAGGAAATTGTATAAGGGTATCATAATACTGTTTGTTAGATTATTTTGCAAACTACAATGTTTGGAGTGAAGTTGGTTGCAAGGTCTTTCTTGCTTTCAAATGATCCATATACTGAAATAATGTACTGGCTTCTAATTTGGAAAATTGTTGGTTGTGTGTATAGGAAAAAGACAAGCGCAAGGCATTTTTGATAGTCTGTGATAACTTCAGGTCTGATTTTTTTTTTAATACATAGCCAACTTCCAGAATTTTTGTGCTATTGGAGATTCTTTTCCATTGACATTTTAGTAGTATTAATTCCATCATGCTATGCTTCAAGCAGACCAGTGATGCACCATTTTTTCTTGGAGAGATTCTTGCAGCCTGCGGATTGGTTTGCAAGCAGACTGTCCTATACCCGAAGTGTGGCAGCTAGTTCAATGGTGAGTATATATCTAAAAATAGCCCTCTTGATCTATTACTTCATCATTGTGACACTATGTATAGGCATATAGCACTTAAATTTTCATATTTTAAAAATGCTCTGGAGCCTTCACTATACTCTGTAATATTCTTACATGTGGAGTTTATGCTTCTTGGAGCTTATCTTTTGTGCTTTGGCATATTAGTTTATGCTTCAGGATAAAGTATTTTTAATTTTTTTGTTTCCTATCGTTTTATTTCTGCTTTCAAGTGAACTCGAAGGATCTCAACAAAGATACATTTTAGTTTTAGTGCTTCTGCTGGTAAAAATCTTCACTCTTTTCCTTGTCACTTTCTGTTCTCCAATTACCAACATTGCATGACACTTTCTGTTCTCCAATCACCAGAAAGTCCAATTAAAACCATTGAATTATTCTTTGCAGACAATTCCACCGTATGTTTGTTCATCTCTATTGACATGTATATCAAATCCATACTGAACTGTACTTCGCTTACTTATTATCTTCCATAATTATAAACACACTTTTTTAAAATAAAATTTAGGCTCATGAAGTTTACGCTTTCACAACATACACTTTACTTTGCTCAAGGTGTGTTAGCTATGGTTTAAGCATTGTTTAGACATCAAAACATCATTTAAGCGAACTGTTCTGTATTCAGGTTGGCTATATTGTTGGACTAGGAGATCGTCATTCGATGAACATTCTAATAGATCAAGCTACAGCAGAAGTAGTCCACATCGATCTTGGTGTTGCATTTGAGCAGGGACTCATGCTTAAAACGCCCGAAAGGGTTCGTGTACTTGAAATCAATACAACATTCTTTTTCAATTTGTCCACAAGTTGTTTGAAGACAACATTTCTTTTAAAAGGCCACACATTCGTGTCGTAGAAGCCCCTGAATATAATTATTTTATTTTTTGATTGTTTTTGGCGAAGGGCAGGTCCCATTCAGGCTGACAAGAGATGTTATCGACGGCATGGGGATTACTGGAGTGGAAGGTGTCTTCAGAAGATGCTGTGAAGAAACTCTCTCTGTCATGAGAATGAACAAGGAAGCATTACTCACCATCATTGAAGTATTACTAATGACCTTGATATCTCAACCTCTACTTCTGTCGTGATAATGCAAAGCATTTGGGCTTTATCTATTTTTGGATTCCAATTGTTTTTACCCACGTGTGTCTTTGATTGCCATGTGGTTGTCGATTTAGATGCCGTATGACTATATCTGCAAAACACAGTCCATGGTGAAAAAATTATACATATTTATTCTCTTTTCATACAAATACTTCAGAGTTTGTAGAGTTGTGATAAAAACAAAATAGATGAAAATGTTTAAATTAGTTTACTCTTTTTTGCATGTAATCTCTTATAATTTATTTTTTTAAAATCATAATATAATCGAACTTGCAATTCTCTAAATACAAATTAATTATTGAAGTTTTTTGTTGCACATGTTGGAATACCAGTGAAATTAATCGTGCTAACTATCAGGAAAACAAATTGCATTGATCTGCAGGTCTTCATCCATGATCCTCTCTACAAATGGGCTCTTTCTCCTTTAAAAGCTTTGCAACGCCAGAAGGTATGTCGAAAATTTTATAGCTTGCTGACTCAATTTGCTATCCTCTAAGAACTTGTTACCAACTTGAAATGATATAAAATGTTAATGGCCTTGTGACACTAAAGCAGGCAACAAGTCTGCATTTCTACTGCTCGCGTTTATGGCAAAAAGTAAAATACTGTTCTTCTAATGTCTGCCGACTCTGCCATTTTAAACCACAAGTTTGCATGCTTATTTGCTGTATAAATTCTAAATTTACTGGAAATATGCTTCAAGAAGCGGTTTATCTCTGGCGAAATTAATTTTAGATTTTGATTCACGTGCCATATTTAACAAGTCTTTCTTTTCAGGAAACTGATGATGAAACAAACTCGAGTCTGGAGAATTCACAAGATGCATATGAAGGAAACAAGGATGCAGCACGTGCTACATTGCGAGTCAAACAAAAGTTAGATGGGTACGAAGATGGTGAAATGAGAAGTGTGCAGGGCCAGGTAAACTATTATGGAGTGGAAATTCTCAATCCACAAATTAACATGTGATTAAATAACATTTTCGTTGATTCTTCTCTTTAAAAATTTGGTGAGATATCAGTATATAATAAGTGTGTGAAATCTATATTCCTATGATCTCACCAAGTTTCTTCATTCTTTGACCTATTAAACTGTTTGAAATTGCAACACCGGAGTGGACTAAATATTTTTATTGCTTATCCTCGAGAGATGCATAGAGCACATAACGACCATTGTATTTAAAACCGGCACACTCCTCCCACCCTAACGACGTTAATTCCGTTTTTATTTCCGAAAATACGGTTGAACTTCTATCATTTTTTGCCAGTATTTTGTTTACCGGTCATAATTAATATTTTTATAGAGAGCCAAGAGGTATGGGAGTAAATACTATTAGAAACAGAAAATTTGACGGTCATTAAGGCAGGGGCAAGGTGCAGGTATCTTAATGTGAAGGTTTCCTAGTAGAAATGTCATTAAAACATCATCCAAAATGTTCATCCTTATAGAATGTCTCAGGATATAAATAATTATTAGGGTCAGCATTAATCTCTACTCAAAACCCTTGTTCTGTCTACTCTAGGTGATGCCATTTTATAACTTCGATTTTTGTATTTCATTTGCAGGTTCAGCAACTCATACAGGATGCAGTAGACACAGACAGGCTATGCCAAATGTTTCCAGGTTGGGGAGCGTGGTTGTGACACGGTACTGGTTGGAGAGCGTGGTTGTGACACGGTACTGGTTGGAGAAGTAGAGAGCGGCAGAGAAGTTATCCTTTTATCTGGACTTTGATTTTGCCCCTCTTCTTACCCCCATGATCTTATCGGCATAACTTGAGATGTGGTTGGGTATCCATGGTGCTGAGAGGTATATTTTCCTAGCGTCTTTAATTTATAGGTTGTTTGTATATTTAATTGTGCTTGTTAGGAGAAAATATTTTTTTTACAACAAATCTATTCTGTTTCCTTGCAAGAACGTCTCTTTAGTGTGTAACACCCTAGAACAGGGTATGATATTTTTGGCACTAATAATATTTTTTTTTTGAATTTATTTGTGTGTCATGATAAATGGTTGGTTGCTAATATAATTATGTTATCATTTGGTGCATACAATATTTGATATGATAATCTTTTTAGTAATCAATGTGATAATTGAGGTACATCTCAATTAGTATCCCACAATACATGGCATGATATATGTATTAGTAGCAACAAATTAAACTAACCACTATATATATATTGAAATAATCCTTTATAAATCCTTAAATCCATCAATCTCTCCATGTATTATAACACATACCCAATTCCCATATCAAATAAAATCTCTCTAAAATTATGCATATAATTTTACTTAACATATATTAAAAAACAACTCAATCAATTCTCCCTAACAAAATTCCTCCTAACCAAATATATTTTCTTTCCCTAAACAATAAAATTCCCATAGCAATCTCTCTCCTCACATTAAAACAAACACCTTGTATTATTTAAACCAAAATCTTACATAACTAAACCCATACACATATTTAATTAACAATCTCTCTCTCTCCTTCTCAGAGATTCTCTCTCGCTCTTCAATCTCTCTCTCTCCCCTCATATTAAAAGTAACCCCCATCTTTCCCTCGTCGTCTCTCCATCTTTCCCTCGTCGTCTCTCCTCTATCAAGCCCCCATCTTGAGCACCTCTGCCTTCGATCTCCGACGCCTCCTTCCACAAGCGCCGTAGTCACCACCTTCGAACCCATCTTCTCGTCGCCGCTGCCCTCGCCTCCACATCTGTTGCCACCTCACAACCGCCGTCACCTTCCTTAATCGCCACCACTGACTCCAAACCCATCGCCGGCGTTGTTCCCATCGTCTCCATCGCGTCACCATCTCCTCCAAGCACCTAGCATCCTAACCTCATCATCGGCAGCCTCGGCTCCCTCTTCCCGCTCGCTTGCATCCTACCGAGACTCTCACCATTGCCGCAGCCGACTCCATCTCATCGAGACCCTATTGCCATTGCCATCACTGTTGCCTCCAACACTAGACCGGCGATCCCATCATCCATAAGACCCCTCAACAGCACTCACCCATCATCGAGACCACCTCACAGCTCCTCCATCACCGGCAGTAACACCCTCGAACCGCATCTCTAGCCGTGTTCTCTAGCATCAAGTTTGGATTTTGTGCGTAGTATCGTCATGTTCTATTTCGTCTCAAGGCAAGTATTCTTGCATTTTCTTTGGTCGATACAATATCTGCAATTTTCCTAATATATCGTTAATCTACATTGATTGAATAAAACCGTGTTAGATCGCAACTTTATATATATCAACAATACTAAATCATACGTCTCTCTTGTATACAAGTTAATAATTGCATTAGTAAGTTAACGTATTTAAAAGTAAAATTGACGGCAATAGATTAAGTATGAATCTATAAGGAAATACAATTAAATACAAATAAAGTTTGAAACTTGTTAAGCTAACTTTAATATATATATATATATATATATATATATATATATATATATATATATATATACTAGTCATTCAGTAGTTAGGAAAATATAATTAGCATAGGTATAATATAGTTAACATAATAGTATAGATGACATGTTATGTTCAACATTTTATTGTATATCAATATAGCGACTGTATTTACTATGCTGCTTAAGACTAGTGTTATTGACATGCTAGAATAACCCTTATATGTTATTATTGATCGTGGAAACTATTACATTGTAACGATCGTACTTGATATGCCATGATGGTTCATTACTCCAATCCACTTATTTAAAAACGAGATTTCTAATTAGAATACTGAATTACATACCATGACACAATCTATACTGTTTACAAGTTTCATTTTTATACAATTAACATGATATTACAAGTCCAGTCTATTTAGTATTCTTAATTAGTGATTCAGTTATTACCATATTAGATATGATTACGCGGGGTGTTGGGATAGTTTGAGTGTGCGTTCGTACAACGGGATCTCAGGAGTCCCATGCAGGCAGCTCGTATCGGGCTATATCGGTCGCTTGTTGTAACACCCTAGTTCAGTTATACCATGATTATTTTATATATTTTTGTTTATTTCTCGTTTTATTAGTTTTGGGTGCGGATAGTGTGGTTTCTGTGCTTAGTATCTGACCCGACCCGCATGTTTGAAACATGTCTTGGTTCTTGATTACGTTTTATCCCTGCTAGTCCTGAGGATCCGTGCACACACATGTTCTGTTTACCTGCATCATACATCTGGCATCTGCATATTTTTTTTAATAATACAAATATAGTCAAACAATATATTTTTAAATACCTAGCATAGCCTGCATTATACTCCAGACCCTATGGTTGCATCCGTACATCATGTTCATGTCCCGTTTAGTGAAACGGACTCGTTTGGATTTTCTACGTGTATACTATGTGTATCCGTTCTCGAGAGGATGCATTTTCTTTAACCGGACTTTGTTTTTTGGTTTTGTTTGACACGTATATTATCCGTATTTTCAAACCGTAATTTTAGATCTAACTCGGGCATATTTTGAAGTATTTTTGTATTAACCAGAAAACTTAAATTTGCGTAATATTATATGAGAATAATGGAGAAAAGAGGCCATAGGAGGGGATTTCCTCCTATGGCGTCAAAAAATTACAACCTCCACCATTTTTTCCGACGATCAGTATTCATCATCATCATCATCATTATCATCTAAGATGTGCATAGACCAAATTTCATGTCATTCCACCACTTTTTCACCGTTGAATTAGCAATGTTAAAAGTTCTATTGTCGGTAAACCATTAATTTTGCACCAACTAAATCAACGGTAAAAAAATGGTATAATCACATGAAATTTGGTGTATCCACATCATGCCGATCGTCAAAAAAAATCATGGAGGGTGCATTTTTTCAATGCCATAGGAGGAAATTCCTTCCTATGGCATCTTTTCTCCATTAATCTCATATTATATTCTTATAATATATAACTGTTTATTTATACGAATATATAAATTTTTAACTAAAAATATTTTCTCTATAATCCAAATCCTAACAAAACCGACACCTCTCTCTCTCTCTCTCTCTCTCTCTCTCTCTATATATATATATATATATATATATATATATATATATATATATATATATATATATTCTTTTAATTTTTTAAAACCTATTTTTAACCCCCATTTAAAACCCAGCCCGCGTCTTCTCTCTCTCTTTCCTTCTGTTTTCCCGCCGCCTCACCTCACGAAACCCTACCTTAACCCACGCCTCACCGCCGTCGCCACCTCCACCCTCGACTTCGCCTCCTCTCCTTCTCGACCATCACCTCACCTCCATCTCTCTCCTCTCAGCTGCAAACCTCACGAGAACCCAAGAACCCAACCTCCATTGTCTCCACTGTCCACCTTGTCGCCGACCTTGCCTCGCCGTCGTTGACCTCCCTTCCTCGACCGCGTCACCTCCTTCTCCCCTCTCTTGTCCTTTCCCGAGCTCGAACCCTGCACACCTAAAGAACCCAAGATCTCGCCTGCAACCCTCGCCTGCAACCTCACCGCCGGAGCTCCGACCTCGTTGTCGCTTCCACGCCATCGCCACCACCACTTCTTCCTCTCACCTCTCTTAAACCTGAGCCTCTTCCCTGCACAGAACCCCGCATACCCGACCCTAAGAACCCGCAGCCCCCTGCCTTGCCATCGACCCTCACGTCGCCGACCCATCATCGACGTTTCCCTCGCCCCGTCTCTGTACCAAAGCACCAAACCCTAGAGCAACCCTCCTCTTTTTCTTTCTTTCTTTCTTATTCTTCTTCTCTTTCTCTTTCTTGATCTCGTGTTTCCCGGTGATCGCCGAAGCCGTGCTCGTCGCCGACGATTCGGGCAATCCGGTAAATGTCCTCATCTAGCGTGGTCATGTTCTTGCATAACTTAGTCCTGTTCTGCACGCGCGTGTGTGCATCGCAATGTTTACCCGACGTCGGACGCAGCGTAGGCACCCGTCATGAGATCCGATCAGGCAAGTATTCTCGCTTTACTTTTGGTCGATTTACATCGGCATTTCCTTCGCGCGCGCGCACGCGTGTGTATTTCCTGCCCTGTTAGAATAATAGAGAAATGTGTTAGTATCTATTTTTCTTTATATCGTACAAAAATGTATATAGGCAAATTTTTATGCAGTAAGTAAGAAAAATTAGCAAGTGTGGTTTTAAAATGAAATTTATTTTTAATACAAATAAAAGTTCGAGGTGGTGAACCCATCTCATATATATAAGTATATAACCTGTAATTATTTTTATTTACACATCAAGGCTAACGGTAAAGGCAACATTTGTAACTTGTGCTAGCTTGTGCATCGCGTTTATGCGGACACTATTACCATATTAAGATTACATTGAAATGTCATGATTATCCATTATGCAAATCCACTTTATTTAAAGATGAGATCTCTAGTTAGGATGCTGAACTATATGCCATGTTACACTACTATTTACCAGCTTCTTTTCTGTACAATTATCATACTATAAATTCCCGTCATTTCAGCATTCTTAAGTAGTGATCTAGTCCTACCATAGTAGATATGAATACGCGGGTGTTGGGGTAGTTTGAGCGTGCGTTCGTACAACAGGATCTCAGGAGTCCCATGCTGGCAGCTCGTACCAGGCTATATCGGTCGCATGTTATTATAGCTCGTATCGGGTTATATCGGTCGCATGTTATTACAGCTCGTACCGCGCTATATCGGTCGCATGTTATTACAGCTCGTACCGCGCTATATCGGTCGCTTGTTCATTCCATAGTTAGGCCCGTGTTTCCTAGCCCCTGAGGCACTACTCTTGGGTTATGAATACTCCTGCAGAAGTTGACACACACACTCGAGCTTACGATAAGATAGTTTACCTTTTTAGCGACCAGTTAGGTTATGACTTGACCTCTTTACATGTTTGTTTCGTAGTAGTAACGTATATATTTATATATTTGTTTTTACTTGTGCACACAGGCTTCACTACGTTCATCTGTTCATGTTATCATACTATACACACACCTTATACGTTGAGTACTTGCTCGGATGTTCTGACATCCCTGAGATTTGCCGTCTCAGGTTCAGAGACAGATTTTCAGGCTGAGCAGGATTGCAGCGGCTACCAGGACTTTGCTGAAAATTAGTAATCCGTGGGTTTATTTCCTTTCAGCTAGTATTTAGCATGTGCGTCCTTATGGGACATTAGGACTTATGTATCTCCTTTCGTATCTTGTTTTTATTTCGAATCTATTGTATCGGATCTTTATTTGCATCAATTATCTAGTAGACCCATTTTTAGTATTTCTTGCGGTTTCGTTGCAGCATGATTATCAGTAGTATTCTTTTTGGTATTGGATTTTATTTTGACAGGTTAAGCTAGACAGCCTTATGTGACTATGGAAAGATCTTTTCTTAGCGTAGGTAGCTACGGCTGGCCTTCGTTGCTTTCCGAATTCCGTATTTTGGGAAGCGTGGCGTGACAAAGTTTTGTTGGTATCAGAGCCAGGCTGACGTTGAAGTTAGATTTGGTTCTACCGACTTTTAAGTTAGAATTGTGACTAGTGTGTCATGTTGTATATTCTGTTGACTCTGAATGTAGGATTCGGGCGATTGAGATAGAATTATGTTATTGTACCCATGTACCGCGGTATGGTTACAATGCACCATTCTGTTTGAGTAACTTAGAGTTCTATTCTTGATTTGTTTCCACTGATTTGATTTTCTTCGACACGCAGATTTTTCGAGCCAAGACCATGACTCTTCATACCCTCATTTGTTTCCTTGATCCTTAATTTCTCATACCCGTCTATTTTCATTGATCATTGTAATTATTTCGCGATCTTGTATTTTCGTTCTTCTAATTTCGATAACGAAATTTCTTGTAAGGTGAGTAAGATATAACACCCTAGTTGTAACAACCTAGTTGATTTATACCAATTTCAGTTCTCGTATTTTCTTATTTGTGGTATTCTTGATTTATCGTGTTTTGGGTGCGAATGATATTTTACATTTTATATTGCATTCGACCCGCCCCTCTTGCTTGAACCTGTTTGATTCATATTTATGAATTACCCTGACTTGTTGCATAGACTATGCATTTCATGTTTAGTACATACTGGCATTTTATCTGGTATTGCATCTTTTACCATATAACATTTTAAGTCACAGAAAATATTTTAAAAATACATTGCATGGCCTGCATGATACCCCTAACCCCGTGGTAGTATCCGTGCATCTTGTTTTCGTCCCACTCAGTGAAACAGACTTGTTTGGATGGCTACGCGCGCGTACGTGTATCCGTTCTTGGGGGTATGCATTTTCTTTACCTGAGCATTCATTTTGAAATTTGTTCATCACATATATTTTTCATATTTTAAAACTGAATTTTTAGACCCGATCCGGGCGTGTTTTGGAATATTTTGTATCCCGCCTAAATTCAAACTTATTTAATATTTATTTTAAATTTTTACATTTAAATCTCGTTAACAATAATATTTCACAACTAACTAAAATCTTTAAAAAAATTAAAATCAAAACAGATTAAAATTTCCCAGCTCAACCCTAGCTCTCTCTCGCTGTCCAGTGGCCCCCATTCCCTCTCTTTTTCTTTCTCTCCTTCTCTCTCCTCTCGTAATCTCTCTCTCTTCTCTCTCTCTTTTCTCTCTCTTCCTTTCTTCATTTCTCTCTCTCCCCACAAAGTGACAAATTTCTTTCTCCTCGCTATTCATTTCCCTCTCTCTCTCCTTTCGATCTCTCTCATCCTCTCTCTCTCTCTCTCTCTCTCTCTTTCTCTCTCTCTCCCCTTTAATTTATTTATCCCTTTAATCATTAATCATGTATCCCTCTCTCTCCTATCTTTATATTAACATATTCTTTATAAACTTTTTTTATATAAACCCTATTTTAAACTCACCCCTCACGTTTCTCTCTCTCCCCCCTCACTTTCTTCTTCTCCCTCTCTTATTTCTTTTCACGTTCACGCCCACTGCCTTGCGCGTCGCCGCCAACCTCTTGCCTTCACCCTCGTCCATCTCATCACCTCCATCTCGTCTCCCTCTCCTCTTCCTTTCCCTCGATCACCGTCATCCCATCTCTTTCCCCGACTAACCCGCAACCCCAACACCCATGAACCTACAGAGGCCACCTTCTCTATCTCCGTCGTCACTACCGCCGACGACCTCCCTCACGCCCTCGCCGAACACCTCTCCCCGATCTCTTCTCCCCGCCTTCTTCTCCCAAGCTCCAAAACCTACCAACCCAAGAACCCCGCAAACCTTTCCCGTGCCTGCAACCCTTGTCCCTGCAACCCTCGTCCCTGCACCTCGCCTGCGTCGACCACTGCCGGCGACAGCCTTGCCGTCACCACGACCTTCCTCAACCCCTTCTCACCCTCATCATCACAGCTGCCGCTACCAGCGCCTTCACCCTCTCCTCTGTAACCACAGCGAACTCTGCACCCATCGCCGGCTCCTCGCCGGAGCTCCGACCCCGTCGGCCTTACCCCATCACCACCATCTCCCTCCACTCTCCTCTCTTCACCTGAGTACCAAAAACCCTACACACCCCGATCCCCGACAATCTTGAAACCCCACTGCCTTTCCGTGAAATCTTGCCAGTAAACCCCATCGCCGGAAACCCATCATCGTCGCCTTCGTTTCCCTTGCCTCGCCTCTATCCCCAAACACCAACCCCAGAGCAGTAAGCCTCTCTTCTTCTTCTTCTTCTCCTACAACTCCTTCTCTTTTCTTTCTACATTCTTGGTTTTCCCGGTGATCGCCGGAGCCGTGCCGTCGCTGATGATCCGAGCAACCCTGTAGACATCCCCTACCTGCGCGGTCATATTCTTGCTTTGCTTGGTTCAGTTCTGTAGGCCTGCGTGTGCGTCGCGACATTTACCGACATTGGACGTTGCCGTACGCATCTGTCGCGTGATCCATCGAGGCAAGTTAATCTTGCTACATGCTATATAACTCATTTTATACCTATTTAAATAAATATTATACCTGTAGTTTAAATCTAGTACCCCATGTTTAGTTTTATAATGTTTCGATATTCCGTTTGCATCCGTTTATATCGTTTTAGATTTAGGTCATGAAAATCTATCTTGTTACATACTAGATTACAATATGCTGCATCCATATCAATATTTATATCATATATTGCTTAGTTGTACATCCCACATTACCATTTTATAGTTTTATAACTTCTCGGATACCCGTTTGCATCTATCTCATTTAGAATATATATAACTGCATCCATAGATCATATTAATACATAATACTGTGATATTAACACTCCATGTTTAATAAAGTGCATCCTAATTAGTATTGGAACTATAAATGTAACCCTAATCGATAATTGTGCATCCATATCTTTGAACTTATATCTATTGGCATACCACATCACATTATTCTATTTTATTGTTATATTAGTATTCCATACTTGATTTTATGTACCCATACTTATTACAGTTTGATTGTGAGCACCCACTTGACACTTGTGCACTACCTGACACGACCTGATACACTACTACTGACATGCCTTGATACATGTGCACTTCTTGACATGACTTGATACATGTACACCACCTGACATGACCTGATGTACCACAGCTTGACCTGTTACCTGATCTTGTTACTAGTGCCGACAATCTTGACCTGTTGTCCCTACGGACATTTTCTGTTGTCTATCCAGACAAACCTGTACTTGCTTGATCATGTGTTGGCATTAGCTCCAGATTTATCAATACCTGACTTGAACACATAACTTGGGGGTATGGGGAAATCAAATAATGAAACCTGAGTTGTAACTCGACAGTTCGATGCCTTTACTGATTAGTCTTACGGGCTAGGCCAGCCCCGGGATGATGCTGCTGACATCATTCGTCGTTACATACTATCTTTTACTGCCTAGCGGCACGTCTCGGATTCTGCCCGAGAGTCTTTGACCGTGGTCCCGGGCACGCACGGGATACTATTGAGTTATATCGATGATTCATCAAATTGATTTCAAAGACTTGAGAGTAGTTAACCCAGTAGACCAGTTTAGATTACTCACCGCACATCACATGTACCTTACCCTTCACTGTCCTTATTTATGTTACTGTTATACCTTTATTATTGTTCATACTCGTGCCTGCTTGTCTTGTTATTCCCTGATTATATTATTATTGATGTTATGACGCACTGACGTCTGGGTTTTGCATGGCCCAGATCCTCTACCTTTGTCGCAGGCTGTTCAGGAGTACTTCCGCCGTTAGGCCGAGCAGTGAGGATCCAGTTGGGATCCAGTTTTACTTTCCAGGTGTTTTGTTTATTGGATCTATTGCTTCCGCATATTATTTTATTCTTGACTCGTTTATTTTGGCCTATGGACATGTGTTAGATAATTTATTATTGTTCTTGATATCTCTACAGCCGTAATGTGACTGTGGAGGGTTATTTCCTATCCACATGTAGCATGGTTGGCTCTGTCGCGTGCCTGTCTTAGCGCACTCTAGGAAGCGGGGCGTGACAGGGTTTGTTTGGTATTAGAGACATAGGATTTAGATTAATCGGGTTTGATTTTTTTTTTTGTAGTTGCGTATTGAACCCAATACACGAATCGAAAAACCCGTAATTAGGAACATGTCCTGCCACATTATTATTGTGATTCTTGAATCATATCTTTCTCTTGACCCTTTGTCTTGACGATATGCAAACAACTTTGCATCTCGGCTTGGAACTTTGATTCCCTATTGTTTTTCCCTGTCTCTTTGATTCTGATACTAGGATTTAGGCGACTTGAACGAAGTTATGTGATTGTAACTATGAACTGCAGCATGGTTACAATGCGGTACTCTGTTTAAGTAACTTGGAGTCCTGGTCTTGTTTCATTTCCTTATTTCATGGTCGTTCTATTACCTTGGTTCTCTCCGTTTCATTGCTTACCAGTTTATGTTTTGCAGATTTCTTGGTGACCGATACCGGTAGTTATGTAGTTGTCTTGGAAATTGATGGTCTCACTTTCCACGCTCACATTGATTGTAGGGCAAAGAAAGTGATTTTTCAAATTCCCGGACATCCGGAGTTTGTTTTGTTGGAGGTAGCAGTTCTGTCGGGCTAGTCGAGTTTAGGGCTAGGCCGACAAATAATGTTCTTTCGTCAATGGAAGTTGATAAGGAGGAAGCGCCAGCTGTAGTTTGAGAGTTCATGAACGTGTTCGAGGACATCTCGGGTTACCGCTAAAACGAGATGTGGAGTTCGCGATCGATCTTGTTCCTGGTGCAGCGCCAATCTCAAAGGCGTACTATCCGATGGCACCAGTGGAGTTGGAAGAAATAAAGAAGCAGGTTACCGAATTGCTAGAGAAGGGTTGAAATTGCAGCAGCAATTCACTTTGGGGAGCTCCAGTTCTTCTAGTAAAGAAGAAAGATGGCACAAGGAGGATGTTCATCGATTGTCGAGAATTAAACCGGTTGACTATTAAGAACAAGTACCTGATCCCTGGCATTGGCGAATTTTCCGAGCAGCTTAGTGGCGCGAGGGTATTCTCGAAGTTGGATTTGCGATCCGGATATCATCAGGTCCGAGTTAAATCAGAAGATATTTGCAAGACGGCGTTCTGAACTCGGTATGGACATTACGAGTATTTAGTGATGCCCTTCGGAGTAACGAATGCACCGGCGATATTTATGGACTTGATGAACCGAATCTTTTCGCCATTCTTGGACTAGTTTATAGTAGTGTTCATTGATGATATTCTGGTCTACTCCAAGAGTATTGAAGAGCATGCAGAACACTTGAAGATCGCACTGCAGACATTGAGGCAAGAAAGATTGTATGCAAAGATGAGCAAGTGCGAGTTTTGACTTGAAGAAGCGAAGTTTTGGGGCATTTCGTGTCTGGTGATGGAATCGTCGTTGATCCCGAGAAGATTGCAGCAGTTCGAGATTGGCCGATTCCGAAGAACGTAGCAGAGATCAGAAGCTTTCTTGGACTTGCCGGGTATTACAGAAGGTTCGTGGAGAATTTTGCTCGTTTGGCTGAGCCTTTGACCAAGCTTACGCGGAAGGAAGTACCGTTCGTATGGACAGATAAATGTGCGTCAGCTTTTGAGACGTTGAAGCAGAGATTGATAACCGCTCCTATTTTGACCGTACCAGACAGTTCCGGAGGATTGGTGATTCACAGCGACGCATCTGTGAAAGGTTTGGGATGCGTTTTAATGCAGCATGGGAAGGCCCATGAGAAGAATTATCCAACTCATGACTTGGAGCTTGCAGCAGTGATTTTCTCTTTGAAGATTTGGAGACACTACTTACTGGGCGAAAGGGTCGAAGTATTTACCGATCACAAAGGCCTAAAGTATGTGTTCACACAGAAAGAGCTTAACATGAGGCAGCGTAGATGGTTGGAGCTGATGGCCGACTATGATCTTGATCTCAAGTACCATCCGGGGAAAGTTAATGTAGTGTCGGATGCGCTTAGTCGGTTGCCAGCAATTCGGATGTTGACTGCACAGAAAGAGCTTATGGAAGACCTTCGGAGATTCGAGTTGGAGATCGTGCTACCGCATTCTTCAGGACAGCTGATGCAGCTGCAAGTACAGTCGTCATTGATCGAGAGTATTAAAGCAGCGCAGTCGAAGGACCTAAGATTGCAAAGGTTTCGAGAACAGGCTGAAGCGGGACTGCGAACAGACTTGTTGATTCATGAAGACGGTTCGTTGAGATATAGTAGCCGTTTGTGTGTGCCGAAAGGAGACATTCGCGAAGAAGTTATGAAGGAGGCACACAGTTCCGCATTTTCCGTACATCCAGAAGGCACGAAGATGTACCGTGATCTACGACAGCATTTCTGGTGGGAAGGTATGAAAAGGGAGATTGCTCGCTTTGTAGCAAAGTGCTTGGTGTGTCAGCAGATTAAGGCTGAACATCAAAGGGTTGCTGGTTTATTGCAACCACTTCCGATTCCTCAATGGAAGTGGGAACACATAACCATGGATTTCGTGACGGCTTTACCGTGGAGTCCAAAGAGCAACAATGCAGTTTGGGTGATTGTTGATCGATTAACCAAGACAGCTCATTTCATACCGTTTCGAGTGGGTCAGTCAACGGAAGCGTTAGCAAAACGGTATATGCAGGAGATTGTGAGATTGCATAGAGTACCTGTGAGCATCATGTCCGACCGTGACACCCGATTCTTATCGCACTTCTGGAGGAGTTTACAGGAAAGTTTGGGGACGCGATTGAAGTTTAGCACGGCTTATCATCCTCAGACAGATGTCCAGTCGGAGAGAACAATCTAAACTCTTGAAGATATGTTGAGAGCTTGCATATTGGACTTCAAGGGTTCATGGGAGGATCATCTACACTTAGTGGAGTTTTCATACAATAACAGTTTTTAGGCGACTATTCAGATGGCTCCATTCGAAGCATTATATGGTCGCAAGTGTCGTTCACCTGTTTGTTGGGACGATGTTGGAGAACGAAGATTGTTGGGACCGGATTTGATCGTGCAAATAGTGGAGAAAGTTAATACTATCTGGAATCACAACAAGGCAGCACAAGATCGACAAAAGAGTTGGACAGATATATCGAGAAGATCTCTAGAGTTCGCGGTTGGTGATTTGATGTTCTTGAAGATACCACCGACTAGAGGAATTATTCGTTTTGGGAGTCGAGGCAAGCTTAGTCCTCGATTCGTTGGGCCTTTCGAGATTTTGGAGCGTGTTGGAGAAGTAGCGCATCAATTGGCTTTACCGCAATCTTTGGCGAATGTTCACGACGTGTTTCATGTATCTCAACTCCATAAATATGTTCGAGATGAAACACACATGCTGGATCATTCGGAGCTGACTATACGAGAAGATTTAACCTTTGAGGAGCGACCGATGTCGATTGTGGATCGAAGGGAAAATGTTCTTAAGAATAAAGTGATCCCTCTAGTATTTGTTTCTTGCGGAAATCGCTCGCATGGAGAATCAACTTGGGAACGAGAAGATAAAATCCGGCAGAAGTTTCCACATCTATTCTTGTAGTTTCTGATTATTTATCCTTTCTTGCTCTTAGAATTTCGAGGACAAAATTCTTTTTGTACTTGGGTATAATGTAACAACCTAGTTCATTTATACCAATTCCAGTTCTCGTATTTTCTTATTTGTGGTATTTCTTGATTTATCGTGTTTTGGGTGCGAATGATATTTTACATTTTACATTGCATTCGACCCGACCCGCTTGCTTGAACCTGTTTGATTCATATTTATGAGTTACCCTGACTTGTTGCGTAGACTGTGTATTTCATGTTTAGTATATACTGGCATTTTATCTGGCATTGCATCTTTTACCATATAACATTTTAAGTCACGGAAAATATTTTAAAAATACATTGCATGGCCTGCATGATACCCCTAACCCCGTGGTAACATCCGCTCATCTTGTTCTCGTCCCGTTCAGTGAAACAGACTTGTTTGGATGGCTACGCGTACGTACTTGCATCCGTTTTTGGGGGTATGCGTTTTCTTTACCTGAGCATTCATTTTGAAATTTGGTCATCACATATATTTTTCATATTTTAAAACTGAATTTTTAGACCCGACCCGGGTGTGTTTTGGAATATTTTGTATCCCGCCTAAATTCAAACTTATTTAATATTTATTTTAAATTTTTTACATTTAAATCTCGTTAACAATAATATTTCACAACTAACTAAAATCTTTAAAATAATTAAAATCAAAACAGATTAAAATTTCCCAGCTCAACCCCAGCTCTCTCACTTTGTCCAGTGGCCCCCACTCCCTCTCTTTTTCGTTTTCTTTCTCTCCTTATCTCTCCTCTCGTTATCTCTCTCTCTCTTCTCACTTCCTTTCTTCCTTTCTCTCTCTCCCCACAAAGTGACAAATTTCTTTCTCCTTACTATTCATTTCCCTCTCTCTCTCCTCTCGATCTCTCTCATCCTCTCTCTCTTTCTCTCTCAGTCTCTCCCTCTCCCCTTTAATTTATTTATCCCTTTAATCATTAATCATGTATCCCTCTCTCTCCTATCTTTATATTAACATATTCTTTATAAAATTTTTTTTTATATAAACCCTATTTTAAACTCACCCCTCACGTCTCTCTCCCCTCACTTTCTTCTTCTCCCTCTCTTATTTCTTTTCGCGCCCACGCTCACTGCCTCGCGCGTCGCCGCCGACCTCTTGCCTCCACCCTCGTCCATCTCCTCACCTCCATCGCGTCTCCCTCTCCTCTTCCTTTCCCTCGATCACCGTCATCCCATCTCTTTCCCCGACTAACCCGCAACCCCAACACCCATGAACCCACAGAGGCCACCTTCTCTATCTCCGTCATCACCACCGCCGACGACCTCCCTCACGCCCTCGCCGAACACCTCTCCCCGATCTCTTCTCCTCGCCTTCTTCTCCCAAGCTCCAAAACCCACCAACCCAAGAACCCCGCAAACCTTACCCGTGCCTGCAACCCTCATCCCTGCACCTCAACTGCGTCGACCACTGCCGGCGACCGTCTTGCCGTCGCCACGACCTTCCTCAACCCTTTCTCACCCTCATCATCACAGCCACCACCACCAGCACCTTCACCCTCTCCTATGTAACCACAGCGAACCCTGCACCCATCGTCGGCTCCTCGCCGGAGCTCCGACCCCGTCGGCCTTACCCCATCACCACCATCTCCCTCCACTCTCCTCTCTTCACCTGAGTACCAAAAACCTTACACATTCCGATCCCTGACAATCTTGAAACCCCACTGCCTTTCCGTGAAATCTTTCTGGCAAACCCTATCGCCGGAAACCCATCATCGTCGCCTTCGTTTCCCTTGCCTCGCCTCTGTCCCCAAACACCAACCCCAGAGTAGTAACCCTCTCTTCTTCTTCTTCTTCTCCTACAACTTCTTCTTCTCTTTTCTTTCTATATTCTTGGTTTTCCCGGTGATCGCCGGAGCCGTGCCGTCGCCGATGATCCGAGCAACCCTGTGGACATCTCCTGCCTGCGCGGTCATATTCTTGCTTTGCTTGGTTCAGTTCTGTACGCCTGCGTCTGCGTCACGACATTTACCGACATTGGACGTTACCGTACGCATCCGTCGTATGATCCATCGAGGCAAGTTAATCTTGCTACATGCTATATAATTCATTTTATACCTATTTAAATAAATATTATACCTGTAGTTTAAATCTAGTACCCCATGTTTAGTTTTATAATGTTTCGATATTCCGTTTGCATCCGTTTATATCATTTCCGTTTGCATCCGTTTATAACATTTTAGATCTAGGTCATGAAAATCTATCTTGTTACATACTAGATTACAATATGCTGCATCCATATCAATATTTATATCACATATTGCTTAGTTGTACATCCCACATTACCATTTTATAGTTTTATAACTTCTCGGATATTTGTTTGCATCCATCTCATTTAGAATATAAATAACTGCGTCCATAGATCATATTAATACATAATACTGTGATATTAACACTCCATGTTTAATAAAGTGCATCCTAATTAGTATTGGAACTATAAATGTAACCCTAATCGATAATTGTGCATCCATATTTTTGAACTTATATCTATTGGCATACCACATCACATTATTCCATTTTATTATTATATTAGTACTCCATACTTGATTTTATGCACCCATACTTATTACAGTTTGATTGTGAGTACCCACTTGATACTTGTGCACTACCTGACACGACCTGATACACTACTACTGACATGACTTGATACCTGTGCACTTCTTGACATGACTTGATACATGTACACCACCTGACATGACCTGATATACCACAGCTTGACCTGTTACCTGATCTTGTTACTAATGCCGACAATCTTGACCTGTTGTCCCTACGGACATTTCCTGTTGTCTATCCAGACAAACCTGTACTTGCTTGATCATGTGTTGGCATTAGCTCCAGATTTATCAATACCTAACTTGAACATATAACTTGGGGGTATGGGGAAATCAATGATGAAATCTGACTTGTAACTCGACAGTTCGATGTCTTTACTGATCAGTCTTACGGGCTAGGCCAGCCCCGGGATGCTGCTGCTGACATCATTCGTCGTTACATACTACCTTTTACTGCCTAGCGGCACGTCTCGGATTCAGTCCGAGAGTCTTTGACCGTGGTCCCGGGCACGCACGGGATACTATTGAGTTACATCGATAATTCATCAAATTGATTTCAAAGACTTGAGAGTAGTTAACCCAGTAGACCAGTTTAGATTATTCACCGCACATCACCTGTACCTTACCCTTCACTGTCCTTATTTATGTTACTGTTATACCTTTATTATTGTTCATACTCGTGCCTACTTGTCTTGTTATTCCCTGATTATATTATTATTGATGTTATGACGCACTGACGTCTGGGTTTTGCATGGCCCAGATCCTCTACCTTTGTCGCAGGTTGTTCAGGAGTACTTCCGCCGTTAGGCCGAGCAGTGAGGATCCAGTTGGTATCCAGTTTTACTTTCCAGGTGTTTTGTTTATTAGATCTATTGCTTCCGCATATTATTTTATTCTTGACTCGTTTATTTTGGCCTATGGACATGTGTTAGATAGTTTATTATTATTCTTGATATCTCTACAGCCGTAATGTGGCCTGGAGGTATATTCCTATCCGGAGGTATATTTCCTATTCACAGGTAGCATGGTTGGCTCTATCACGTGCCTATCTTAACGCACTCTGGGAAGCGGGGCGTGACACTAGTTCTGTTATACCTTGTTCGATTTGATTATTTTATTTATCTTATGGTTATTTCTCGTTTTATTAGTTTTGGGTGCGGATAGTGTTTGGTTTCTGTGCTTAGTATCTGACCCGACCCGCATGCTTGAAACCCGTCTTGGTTCTTGATTATGTTTTATCCCTGCTAGTCTTGAGGATCCGTGCACACACATATTCTGTTTACCTGCATCATGCATCTGGCATCTGCATATTTTTTTTAATAATACAAATATAGTCAAATAATATATTTTTAAATACCTAATATGGCTTGCATCATACCCCAGACCCTATGGTTGCATCCGTATATCGTGTTCGCGTCCCGTTTAGTGAAACGAACTCGTTTGGATTTCTATGTGCATACTATGTGTATCCGTTCTTGGGGGATACATTTTCTTTAACCGGACATCGCTTTTTGGTTTTGGTTGACACGTATATTATCTGTATTTTCAAACCGTAATTTTAGACCCAACCCGGGTATATTTTGGAATATTTTTGTATTAGCCAGAAAACTCAAATTTATCTAATATTATATTCTTTATAATATATTACTGTTTTTATATAAGAATATATAAATTTTTAACTAAAAATATTTTCTCTAAAATCCAAATCCTAACAAAACCAACACCTCTCTCTCTCTCTCTCTCTCTCTCTCTCTCTATATATATATATATATATATATATATATATATATATATTAATTTTTTTTAAACCTATTTTTTAACTCCTATTTAAAATCCAGCCCACGTCTTCTCTCTCTCCTTCATTCTGTATCACGCCGCTTCACCTCACGAAACCCTACCCTAACCCGCGCCTCACCGTCGTCGCCGCCTCCACTCTCGACTTCGCCTCCTCTCCTCCTCGACCATCACCTCACCTCCCTCTCTCTCCTTCCCGCTGCAAACCTCACGAGAACCCAAGAACCCGACCTCCATCGTCTCCTCTGTCCACCTCGTCGCCGACCTCGCCTCGTCGTCGTCGACCTCCCTTCCTCGACCATGTCACCTCCTTCTCCCCTCTCTTGTCCTTTCCCGAACTCGAACCCTTGCACACCTCAAGAACCCAAGATCCTCGACGAAAGAACCCTCGCCACCGGAGCTCCGACCTCGTCGTCGATTTTGGATGCCCTCGCCACCACTTCTTCTTCCTCTCACCTCTCTCAAACCTGAGTCTCTTCCCTGCACAGAACCCCGCACACCCGACCCCAAGAACCCGCAGCCCACTGCCTTGCCGTCGACCCCCATCGTCGACGTTTCCCTCGCATCGTCTCTGTCCCAAGCACCAAACCCCAGAGCAACCCTCTTCTTCTTTCTTCTTCTTCTTCTCTTTCTCTTTCTTGATCTTGTGTTTCCCGGTGATCGCCGGAGTCGTGCTCGTCGCCGACAATCCGGGCAATCCAGTAGACGTCCTTATCCAGCATGGTCATGTTCTTACATAGCTTAGTCCTGTTCTGTACGTGTGTGCGTGCATCGCGACGTTTACCCGACGTTGGACGCAGCGTACATACCCCGTCGTGAGATCCGATCAGGCAAGTATTCTTGCTTTGCTTTTGGTCGTTGTACATTCGCATTTCCTTCGTGTGTATATGTATATATATATTTTTCCTACCCTGTTAGAATAAAATAGAAATGTGTTGGTACCTATTTTTCTTTATATCGTATAAAAATATATATAGATAAACTTTTATGCAGCAAGTAAGAAAAATTAGCAAGTGTGGTTTTAAGGTGAAATTTATTTTTAATACAAATAAAAGTTCGAGATTGTTACCCATCTCATATATATAAGTATCTATCTTGTAATTATTTTTATTTACACATCAAGGCTAACGGTAAAAGCAACATTTGTGACTTGTGCTAGCTTGTGCATTGCGTTTATGCGGACACTATTGCCATATTAAGATTACATTGACATGTCATGATTATCCATTATACTAGTCCACTTTATTTAAAGACGAGATCTCTAGTTAGGATGCTGAACTACATGCCATGTTACACTACTATTTACCAGCTTCTTTTCTGTACAATTATCATACTACAAATTCCCGTCATTTCAGCATTCTTAAGTAATGATCTAGTTATACTATAGTAGATATGAATACGCAGGTGTTGGGATAGTTTGAGTGTGCGTTCGTACAACAGGATCTCAGGAGTCTCATGCCGGCAGCTCGTACCGGACTATATCGGTTACATGTTATTACAGCTCGTACCGGGCTATATCCGTCGCATGTTATTACAGCTCGTACAGGGCTATATCGGTCGTTTGTTCATTGCACAATTAGGCCCGTGTTTCCTAGCCCCTAGGGCACTACTCTTGGGTTAGGAATACTCCTGCAGAGGTTAACGCACACACTCGAGCTTACGATATGATAATTTATCTTTTTAGCGACCAGTTAGGTTATGACTTGACCTCTTTACATGTTTGTTTCGTAGTAGTAATGTATCTATTTATATATCTGTTTTTACTTGCGCACATGTGCTTCTCTACGTTCATCTATTCATGTTATCATACTATACACACACCTTATACGTTGAGTATTTGCTCGGATATTCTGACATTCTTGAGATTTGTCATTTCAGATTTAGAGACAGATTTTCAAGCTGAGCAGGATTGCAGCGGCTGCCAGGACTTTGCCGAAGATCAGTAATCCGTAGGCTTATTTCCTTTCAGCTAGTATTTAGCATGTGTGCCCTTATCGGACATTAGAACTTATATACCTTCTTTCGGATCTTGTTTTTATTTCGAATCAATTGTATCGGATTTTTATTTGCATCGATTATCTAGTGGACCCATTTTTAGTATTCTTTGTGGTTTCGTTGCAGCATGATTATTAGTAGTATCCATTTTGGTATTGGATTTTATTTTGACAGGTTAAGCTTGACAGCCTTATGTGACTATGGTGGGATTTTTCTTTACCGTAGGTAGCCACGGCTGGCCTTCGTTGCTCTCCGTATTCCGTATTTTGGGAAGCGGAGCGTAACACTTGTTCCTACAGCTCGTACCGGATTATATTGGTCGTTTGTTACTACAGCTCGTACCCATATATCATGAAGCAGTTTTCTTTGTATCATACTTTATCTCTTATTTATCGACAGCGAATTGGAATAATATATATGGAAAATCTGCAAACAAGAGACATTAGAGTAGTCGTTTGATCAGTGGATGGAACTGCCTCATATCGTATAGAATTTTGCTACAGGGCCAGGGCCAGTATCAATTGAGTTGCAATTTTACCAAGAGATGACAAACTAAAAATTAAAAAAAAATGAAAATGTGAACACTTCCCTCACACACAACATACGCATGCACTCAAGGTCCAACGGATTTTGCGCTGAACGCGTTAAATTATGAGCACATCCCCTCTCCGGGATCGATCCCGCACACCCCCTGTGAGGAGAGTTGTTGATGATCAATCAAGCTATGCTTGTGGTCAAAATCTCTCCTGTTCTTTTTTGGTTCTATACAAGAGTTCGGTTAATCACAAGTAATAACTACATGAACTCACAGTCACCATAAAAAAACGCACTGTCTTGCATCATGGTATCATAAGCAGGGTTTGTATCAAGAAACGCAGATAAGCTCAAGGAGAAAGATGGACAAACATAAAGCCCAAATGCGCTTGCGGCTTTTGCCTGAAATTATGCAGTTGCTGCTTTCTCATAAAAAATGCAGTTGCTGATGTTGCTTTGACTGCTATCACCATTACAGCCCTGCTTCCCAGCTTTGAACATCTGAGATCACCAGACTGTGTTTACCGCTGGGACCTGTAACCAATGTATAAATTGAATTCGTAGACTATATTAATAACTGTGCCAGCTCCATTCATCTGTGATGATGATCAACAGATCAATACATGACAAACCCCCCCCCCCCCCCCCACCACACACACACACACGAGAAAAAAACAAAAAAGGAAAGGAAAGGAAAGAAACACAAAAAAACCAGAGAAGTTAAATTTAAAACCATTATATTGGATGCTCTAATTTTCTTTTAATATTGAAATTGTTTTCTTTCGTTTCTTTTGGGTAGCGGTCCTCATCATCATCATTCCTTTTGACATCAAAATGGGATCAACTACGAACACTGCATACAATTTGAGGAACCTTTATGACCAGATTTCAACCTAACATTAATTGGCATCAAGTTCATGGTTGATGAAACAACGAACAAGTGATGTTCTTGTCATAATCCTAGACAACCAACCTGCTTCCTACAAATTTTTCTATATTGGAGGAGAAAAAGTGTAATATTTAGCTGCAAAAAATTATGTTGTTTATTTTCTGTTAGAGATGCGCTTGTTAGTAAACAACTATGTTGCATTGTTTTGGAGGTGAATTGTCACGCCCGCTTCCCAAAATACGAAAATACGGAGAGTAACGAAGGCCAGTCGTACTACCTACGGTAAGAAAAGATCCTTTCATAATCACATAAAATCTGTTTAACTAAATCTGTCAATATGATGTCCAAAACAGAATAGATAACACCGATATTCATTCTACAACGAAACCACAAGGAATACTAGTAATAGGTTCATAAAATAAAAGATGCAAAAATAAGGTTATCATACAATAGGTTCGAAATAAGACAAGATCCAAAAAGACACATAAATCCTAATGTCCTGTAAGAACGCACATACTAAATACTAACTGAAAAAAATAAACCTACGGATTACTGGTTTTCCCAAACTCCTGATAATCGTTCTGATCCTACTCGGCCTTAAAATCTGTCTCTAAACCTGAGATGGCAAATCTTAGAGATGTCAGAACATCCGAACAAGTATTCAACGCAAAAAGTGTGTATGTGGTGTGATAGCATGAATATGTGAGTGTTGTGAAACCCGCGTGCGCGCACACACACACACACATATATGTATATATATATATAGAGAGAGAGAGAGACAGGTCATAGAAGAGGATTTCCTTCTATGGTGTCGAAAAAATACAATCTCCACCATTCCGACGATCGGCGTCCATCATCATCGTCGTTATCATCTAAGATGTGCATACACCAAATTTCATGTGATTCCACCACTTTTTCACCGTAGAATTAGCAATATAAAAGTTCTATTGTCGGTAAACCATTAATTTTGTACCAACTAAATCAACGATGAAAAATTGGTATAATCACATGAAATTTGGTATATCCACATTTTAGATAAAAAAGATGGAGGTGATATATGCCGATCGTTGAAAAAAATCATGGACGGTGCATTTTTCCGACACCATAGAAGGAAATCCCCTCCTATGGCACCTTTCTTCCATTAACCTTATATATATATATATATAGAGAGAGAGAGAGTAATAATATGCAACAAACATGTAAACAGGTCAACTCGGTTAAGTCATATCTTAATTGATCACTAAAAAGGAAATCTATGCTATCGTGAGTTCGAGTGTGTGCGTCAATCTCTACAGAAGTATTCCTAACCTAAGAGTAGGGCCTCAAGGATTAGGAAACACGGGCCCAAATGTAGAATGAACAAGCGACCGTAATGATGTCCCGAATTGGATTGGATTCTTTGAAAGTTTTCAAGCTAGTCACATTTTATGCGAAGGAAGTACTAAGTGTTGATTTTCCTGATTGATGCTACAACACTGGATGGTGTTGTCGGGTTTGATGAAATGATAATTTAAATGGGTTTCTTTTTCTTTTTCACTTGGTCCATAATGAACAACAAGATTTATCATATGAAGCATTTTGCATCAAAAGGAAAACTATTGCTCTTCCACCATGTATGCCTAATATTTTTCCTTAAATAACCCTATTTAAATAATTAAATCTAAAAATAATCCCAGATCCAAATTAATTCCCAAAATAACTTTGGGATGGACTGGCCTTGTCGACGTCAGACAAAAATGTTTTATGAGATAGAGTTTTCCTTTCCTAAAAAAATTCTTTCTCAGATAGGGTTTTTGTTGGAATGTCACAGGGACATACAACAATTCATCTTGAAGAAAACGCTATTTGAGATAGAGTTTTCCTTTTCTGAAAAACTCTATATCATGTTGGAATGTCCCAGGGACAGCAATTCATCTTTGAAGAAAACGCTATCCCATGTAGTGTTAGCAAAAAAGCTACATGAGATAGCATTTTCTCTCTGAAGAAAACGCCATCTCAAGTAGCGTTTTCTGTCAGGCATCAGCTCACTGCAAATTCTAGTGAGCCACTGTTTTTTTTCTTGACCAGATTATTTAGATTCAAAGTTTTTTGTTTTCCCTTTAAGCAACTGTTAAACATGGCCAGTTTATGATGTATTTTAAAAACCGATAAATTCTAAAATACAATGGACAACATTTCTTTTGTAAATATTGATTTATTTCCATAAATACATAATAATCTCCATTTTGGAGTGATACAAGCCACACTCGGCTCTAAAAAAAATCTCACCTCGAAAGGTGGACCTATACAACATAAAATATATCACATACAGTATAAGCACACAATCACACAAACTAGAAACTAAGAAAATATATTGTCGATTTTAAAAAGTTCATAAATAATATATCATACAACTTCAAGTAAAATTGTATTATCTCCTCTTCGCCTTTGCCTTCTTCTTCTTCCATGGGGGTTGCTGCGATGATCCTGCTACATCACCTTGGGTCGGCTGCGATACATGGTCGATATCATGACCGTGCTCCACCTCCACCGTCTCATCCTCCGCCTCATCCTCTTCTTCCTTGCTGTATACGTATACTCGTGTCTTCGGTGGGGAACACTGGGACCTGTCTGATCATATGATAAATATGTATGATTCCGCTGGTCATGAACGGAAGCTGCTACCGTCGCCTCAAATTTGGGACCCTCACCCGCCTCATGCATCACGCCTCGGCAATGTCCAATCGTAGTATGCATGAATTATTTCAACGCATCTGCCGCATCACTCCGTATGGTCTTCATTGCTATACGTACAAAGCTCCACATATGTCCTACCTGGAAAAAAAACAATGTATATTTGAGTACAAACATTTTATAAATCGTACAGGATTATAATAAAATATAAAACAAACAACTAAAATAACATACCATCTTAATTTTCGACGGAGCTGTTGAGTGAAACAAAGGATGTCTCCTCTAATAACATACCGCTGCTCAGGCGTGACAACATACAATCGAGTTCTCAGGAGATGCCAACTCATATACTCGACATTGCGTATAGGGTCATACATATGGATATCTCCTCCAATGACGAGTGCAAATCTGTCGATGTCCCACTTGTGTACGTGTGTCATATGCTTATGTCTCCGGTCCTCCTTGGACTTGCCTTATGTATCTATCATGTCCTACCCGGAATCAAAAAGTCGATTGGGTGGGATACCCTGGTGCAAACCGAACTGGCGCAGTACTCTATCTAAATAGTAGTACTCAACCACCATGAAGTGGATGAGTGGCACCGTGGTTAACTATAGCAAGCGGTGGGGATGAGACGTGCACGGAGGTGATAAAAGCGTGACACGCTCATTTGTGTAAGGCTGCCACGTCACAAACTCGTCCTGTAGTGTGTTCAGCTCATTCCTATATAAGTCTAGGCACTCGTGAGGGTTCCTCCTCCATGTTAGCCGACCTGCCCACTGAACACCTAAAGGAGATATCATCACCTCAGGACCATCGACAATCTACCTATCTGAGAGCTGCCTGACCTAAGGGCGTTCAACGTGTAGTCCTTCCCATGCCCATATCTATAGGAACATGCAACATCCGGTCATCTGTGTCGTGCCATATGACACACGACACAAACCACGGTATAGACATGCCAAGACCGTGCTACCGCAGCTATTTGATCCTGCTGCATCTTTTGTCAGACCGGCAATCAATGGTAGATACCACAGCAGCACCATATCTCCGGATGAATTCAGGAATAGGAAACCCCCGAATAAATTCAAAATGTACGCACGAGCATAACACTTTATTTGGTACGGATCGGATTCTTCGGTGATGGTGTCTAAAAACTGATCACGTAACCATGTTAGCCGTAGACGTGAACCCCGGAGCTGACTCGCTGGCGGCACAATTCCTAAAAGTTGATTGCATAACACCAGCCAATCATGAACTGTTGTACCGATCACTGTGAGACCGTCCACTGGAACTCCCAATAGTATACTAACGTCCTGTAATGTTGGTGTCATCTCACCAACCAGAAAATGAAATGTATGCGTTTCGGTCCTCCAACTCTATTAATACTTTGACTAAAGCGTGATCCAAATGAATATTATAAATGAGTCCGACTCCATACAATCCACACTGAATAAGTATATCAACTATTTGTGGTATCATCGGCAAGTAATCATGGTTGCAGAACTATATGTCTAATGCCACCTCACCGTTCCACACGGCCTCCGATCTATGCCCTGTCTGTAACGTCAGGATTGTCGGTATCTGAGGACCCGGATGTGTAATATCATAATCCTATGGGACAGTAAACTCATCCTGATCATTACAATGACCTCGACCACCACGAAATCGGCCATCACGAAATCCACCACCACGTCCCCGTACCATCGTACAAACCTGTAAAGTAAAAAATAATAAGATATTAGAATATGACAAGCGATAAAAGATCTAATAAAAAAAGTAAAGTAAAAGAAATGCTACAATATCCAATATAACAAAAGGTAAAACATTGCTAAAACATCCATGATAACAAAAAGCAAAGAAATGCTATAATATCCATGATAACAAAAAAGTAAAGCGATGCTACAATATCTAAGACCACATCAATATCCATAGTAATTTACAACACAATCTCCAAACTCATCGCCACGCCCCGCTTCCCAAAATACGTGAATACAGCACGTGACAGAGCCAACCATGCTACCTATGGATAGGAATAAATCCTCTATAGTCACATTACGGTTGTCATATCAAGAACGGTAAAGAAAATCTAACTAACACATGTCTATCTGCCATAGTAAATAAAAGTCAAGAAATGCACATAGCGGAAATGAATCAAGATCCAATGAACAATAATATCTGAAACACGCCCCTTATGGGATCACATCGATAAATGTAAACTACGGAAATAAAATAAGCTAAGCATATCTAAGACTAAACATCTAGCTCCTCATTGCTCGGCGTGCTTGCTAAAACACTCTTGATCTTCCTGCGACAAATTCAAAGGAACTGGGTCATGCAAAACCCAGACGTCAATGCGTCATAAATATCAAAATAATAGTAATAACCAGAATAGTAAGTTATAATTAAACATGAGTGTAAATAATAAACACAGGTATAAAACAATGAGCTATAGGTATGTTATGTGTATCCTAAAGTCTGTGCTTCTAAGTTATCTATTCTACAAGTCTTTGAAATCAATTAATGGAATCGTCGATATAACTTAATAGTATCCCGTGGGTGCCCGGGACCACGGTCAAGACCCTCGGGGCTGAATCCAAGATGTGTCGCTAAGTAGTAAAAATAAGGTATCATGTACAGGCGAATGATATCAGCATCATCATTCCGGGGCTGAAGCCTGTATCGACTGACCAGTCTCTGGAAAGTATTGAACTATTGAGTTACAAGTCAGATTTCATTATTGATTTTCCCTTACCCCCAAGTTTTGTGTTCAAGTTAGGTATTGATGATATCAATCTAATCCCAACACAGGATCAAGCAGATACAAATCTTGTCTATGTAGACAACAAGTCGCGTTCATCAGGACAACTAATCAGGATTGTCGGCATTAGTAAAATCTAAATAACAAGTCTAGTAACGTCTTGTGATCATGTCGGGCAATGTATATTAAACAAAATAGATACCAGATGGAAAACCGTAATCAATTATCTAAATATGGTAAACATGACTAATGCCTAGGATGTATATAAATCTATCTGTAATAACCGTTTTACGTCTGCTCCAAGGTATATTGTAATCTATATAAAGAATTATGAACAGATTATAATATTGTGATGAACCGGCATGCAACTAGATAAAATCATTATTGGTACAGATACAGACTAATGCTATAAACTGTAAATTGATAATATTTGTTGAACATAAAATACATGTACTATAACCAATCATATAAATATTGATATAAGCAAAGTAGCATGTGGCAAGTTTAGAACTTGCCTGATTGAAATCTCACGACGAATATACGGATATCACGTTCCGAACGCCGAATAACGTCACAATGTAAAAACCCACATACGTAGGACTTGATCTGAACTGAGCAACTGCGTGACGTGGAAACTGGATTAGACGACGACGGTGACTGGGGTCGTCTGGATCGTGCTCGTTGGCGGTAACCAATTCCGGCAAAGTCGGAAAAGAAAAGAAGAAGAAAGAAGAAGAAGAAAGAAGAAGAAGAAGAAGAAGAAAGGAAGAAGAAGAATAGATAGGGTTGTTTGGGTTCTCTGGATTTAGCGAAGATAAGGAAGAAGAGAGAGATGATCGGCGACGAGGTGATGGGGACCGAGGTCAATGGCGAGGTGTTGTGGACGGTGAGGAGCTGGATAGTGATCAAGGAAACGAGAAGGAGGAGAAGAAGAAGATGCGATGGTGGTGTGGGTACTCTGGTGATGCCGACGAGAAGGGGAAGGTGATGGAGGGTGCGGGTGGTGGTCGGGTCAGGCAGCGATGTCGACGAGGGAGAAGGAGATGGGTTCTCGGGTTGTGGGGTCGGCTAGGGTAGTCTTCGGAGAAGGAGGAGGAAGGATATGCCGACGGCGGTGGTGATGAGAAGGTGGGGGAGGAAAGTAGTGTTGGCGACGAGGTGTATCACGCAGGTTAGGGTCGAGAGGGAGAGCGAGAAGAGAGAGATGGTGACGAGAAGAGAGAGAGAAAGTTTTTATATAATATTAAATTAAAAGTTTAATATATATATATATATATATACTTTTATATATATTATAGTTATAGGAATATTTAGTAATATTATATATATTGTAGGATTTTTACAGATAATACCAGATTACTCCAAATATTATCCGTATCCTTTCATAAATATAGTTTTTAAATATAAAAAGTATACGTAAGAATTTCAACCATAATGCAAATATCTATAATTAAATACCCATTCCCCCACTAAAATCTACGTAAATATTCGTGAGTATTTTAAATTATTTGATGTTTATCTCTTAGGATATGAACATGATATATAGGCGTAACAACCTGATATGTGGTGATTTTCCATATAAGGCTAGATAGAAAAAGGATATTATTTGTTTATATCTTGTATTATAAAGAGATATGTGAAGGTTAAATTATATTATATATATAGTACTCGATTCATATGGATACACTGTACTAGCAAATATTTGATATAATCTCGTAACATATTGGGTTTCAAACATGCGGGTCGGGTCGGATAATGAGCACGGCTACTATTTGCATCATTCGCAATCCAATAGCAACAATAATAAAGAATTTTACCGCAAGATTTAAAATACCAAAATATATAGTATAAATGTACTAGGGTGTTACACTCATCCATATTACTAAGAGTTTCATACAAATTTTCATTCTACCTCAGTATTCATAATAATTTACATCAACAAAAACTCCATAATATAGAGCTCCACACCATGTATTAGCACGAAAAACCTGGTTCATCACGTAGTGGACACCTACGACTATTGTGTCCCTCCTGATGACATTTCTTGCACCGTTATTGACTGGATGTTTTATCCTGCCTCACATCCATATCATTGCGAATGCGTGTCTATGAAGGTCGACCTTTCTTGCATCTTCGCAAAGACTCATCGGGAATAGCACGTGCACCAGTATAGGTGCACCAATACTTTTTTATCAGGGATCGGAAAAAATTGAGTGCCCAAGTGGAGGCCAAGTTATGGAATAGTGTGGGGTCGATGAAAGTACGATAGTCAATCATCCGAGACGTACATCCTGCTATAACATGCGAGCAAGGGAGGTGATAGGCCTGCATTTTCCCACAAAAACATCTTAGGGAGCCATGAAGTTTAACTATACGTGTTCTGCCACCTTTAAGCTGACCGCCTGCAATATGTGTACCGGTTTTAACTGAAAATAGTCCAATGTTTTGACCGTACATCGTCACCTCATGACAATTAGATTTTTCTTGCCTAATGTCTAACATTGCTTGAACCCTTGGTGTTAGTGTAATATGCCCTAAAGGCCATTATTATATAGTACTAGCTTGTATATTACATTTTGGAAGCTTGGGATATATACACGGATTTATGACAGTCTTGCTCGATATAGTAGTATGCTACTTGGTTTGTATTTATCTTAATATGTGTATGTGTTTCTTTTAACATGTCACTAATACATATTGATAGAGCCCTTAAGATCTTTGCTTAACTACCAGCGTTGTGATGGCATTCACACTAGTGGGGGTTGGGTAGTCTACAAGCACATCCTTATACAGGTCCCTAATCGTAGGATTATCGAGACAGGGCATCGATACTCCAGAGTAGACTAGTGTATACGCTTCTTATCCTAGCAGGGGAGATGGTTTGTCCCACAGCCATCAGTACGTCGTACTGGAGATAGTATGCAGGTGCTCATTGGGTTATGAGTTACACTGGACGGACTCATAGGGAACTGCTGGTTGGTACTATACCTATCGTCGGGTAGCAGTTCCCAGGTGACATAAGTACAGTTTGGTCCGTTGACTTGACACTGCTGCTTCGCCTCAAGTGTGTTCCCACTGTTCTTAGATTACTACCCTACCGTGGCTCTGCTGAGTTGTGCAAAACATGTAGTAGTTGGGTGCAGTCTCGAAGCACTTGGCGGTTATATAGGATTCGTCTCTCCCGGTATTGGGGGTTGATATCGCCCTGTTTGGAGAGCCATTACACAAAGTCCCTGGCCAGGGCAAGTGAGATTTACTGGTAGGTATTCCAGTTGTTTCTCAGAGTGTTCTGGGATACACTCCGACACGACTTATACCGCTATTAGGGGTCTGACGTTTACCGCCCCCTAGGCCCGATATGCGATACTTTTAGACGAACAGACCGGGATGTACGGAGATTGTCACAGACAGGCTCAGTAGGAGTTTGGATGAGCTTGCTCGTCGACCTTCTTATCGACAGATACCTGAGTAGCCATTACGTACAGCTAGTGCTACTGACGTGCTTGTGGTTAAACCCACTGCCAGAGTACTGTCGAGTCTTTAGAGTCCCACACAGAGGGTTTCCCAGCTTCGGGCGAAACGAGTAGAGGTCGTATGGTTTTACGACAAAGTTCGATCATATACGTGTTCTTGTGTGCATATGATATTCGAGCGGACAATACTAGTGGGCTTTGGTTTAAGCCAGATCCTAGTATTCGATTATTGGATTAGTATTGTCTCATTGTATTCGTGTTTCTCGAAACACGGATGCGGGTATGTATATACGGATGAGAGGGGGTATAGAAGAAGACATCTCATTAGGGTTTTGACCATTGACTTGGTCAAAACAAATATGATAAAAGGAAAAGTATTTGTTATTTTTGATAAATGATTTTTTGTGGCATGGCTACTTATGTTGACCACTTGACTTAGATTGACTTGTTGACCTTAGATATTTTTGACCTTAGATATTTTGTGAGATATTTTCCATGTCATGTGGTCATATATAAGTTAGCCATTCTATTATTTATAATGATTATCAAAAGTACATTCTCTCTCCTCAAGCTTGCTCTCTTCTTCCTCCTCTCAAAACCCTAGTGTCTCATGTGTTGAGAATTAAGGGTTTAGTGAGACTAAGCTACTCTAAATCACACTCTACTCACTCTAGATTACTTAGTGTAGCACACCAAGTAATCTAGTTGCCTCATCTTGGAGGTTTAGCTCAAGGCTGGAACTCTCCGGTGGATCTTTTACGACTTCGAGAAGCCGACGAGGAGGTACTTTCTATTTCCACTCCAAGGAGCTTATGAGGTGAACGAGGACAGCAGGGACACAAGAAGGACTTGGAACTTTAGGTATAATCTTCTAACATAGTAGATAATACCTCTAGCTAGTTTGTTAGTTATGGTTTAGCTAAGATCTTGATGTTAAAGTCGATGTTACCTTATTGTAAAAATCGTTTTTTACCCGTTCCGCCTCCCCGCAAACCCGTGGGATGTGTAACGTCGACTTACAGTGGTATCAGAGCCGACTAAACCATAGCTAACAGTTTAAACGACAAGTAAAACTACGAAACCGAAATAACCCGAAAACATCGAAGCATAGATTCAAGTTTCTGTCGAATTTTTATGAGACTCTAAAAATTATTTTAGCAACTGCAGAGTACTCTTTGAACTGTAAAATGAACACAGAACAAAAACGGGGCATTTCTACTTAAACTGGGCCGGCCACAATGCTCTAAAAACCGGCGAGCTCGGTTTATTTTTGATGAAATGCTTCGTATTTTGGTGTGTGGCTTTGTTACTTGAATCTAGGGCTTCAGGAGTTGTTTGTTTTTACCAATTTTGATTTTACTGTAAATTCTTTACTGTGGCAAATACCGGGTGTTTCGAAGTCGCGGTTTAATGTCGTTTAATGTTTCAAGTTCTGTTAAATATGTTTGTAAACTTCCGCTAATTACTATATGTCGGTTAGTTGGGGGTTGCACATTTTTGTGATGATTATATTGGTTTGTGTATATGAACTTGTTGGATCGTCGTGATGAATAGCCAGGGATGTGAGATGAGGGTTTTCATTCTTTCATTCGATGTAAAATTTGTAAGGTGGTGTAATATTATTTTTGCGGGGCACATCCGGGTTGAGATTGTAGCCACCATTGTATTATTTCTTTTACTGTTTTTGCTCCTAGGATAGACCCAAGGTGGGGTGCACAAACTACCAGGTACTTTGAAGTGGTTAGTGGCCTACTCACTTTGTTGAGGGAGGTTGCTTCACTTCGGGTATTTGGCGGATAGTTTGCCGCACCCGTAGGTGTCTAGGGTGGGGTTTGGCTATTCATCGCGACCATGGAATCCGTTTTTCTTTACAGGCTAAAACGAAACGTGGATTCCTAGTATATCCAATGTGTTCATCTGTGATCTGAAATGCCTATCATTGCTTCTGACGAATGTATATATCTATATATGATATCTAGTAGATGTTGCTTATGTTTTGCATCCGCGCTAGTCCAGCCCCCGTTCTGTCGTTAGTTAAGTAACCTAACGGGTGATGACGGGGCCCCGTGGCGAATGCGGATGGCATAAGCGTACGTTGTATTTTCGTTGTTTTCTGCAATGGTAGGATTAATTGATGGGACTGCATTATATTAATGCTAAGCAAACAAACCAAAGTTGAATCGTTAGAACAATTTCAAAACCACTCGGTTTTTTCAAAACAGCAAAACTTTTAAAATGCGGAGCTTAAACCACTCCTTTTAAAAGCTATCAGGTTCCTGTTCCCTTGTAAAATACAAAGAAAAACCCCAATGGGGCATCACGTGCCCAAACGTGATCGGGGGTCACGTGCCGATACGTGATGGCTTCCTGAGGACTCTGAAATAATAAGAATTGAATCTTAATCAAATGTGGTTACGTGTCCACACGTGATGGGCCTTTAAACCCACTGAAAGGAATTAAAAGGTATAATAAAATAGCAAAGAAAAAACCCAATGGGGTATCACGTGCCCACACATGACCAGAGGTCACGTGTCGATACGTGATGAGTTCCCGAGTTCTTTAAAATAATAAAATTAAATTCTAAATTGAATGCTTAATTAGTAGGGTCACGTGCCAACAAGTGATAGGCTCTTAAACCCTCTGAAACAATAGAATTAAATTCTAATTTGAATGCTTTAACAAATGGGGTCACGTGCCAACACGTGATAAACGCATAAACCATCTGAACTAATAGAATTAAATTCTAATTAAGAGGGAATAAAAAACCATAAATGGAAAAATATTTCTCTAGATCTTTCCAAACAAAAAAGATTACACTCTGTAAAGGAAACACCGATGGATTAAAAATCTAATGGTGATTAAAAAATCACCAATTTATAGAAATATTCTATACAAGAAAATATTTTCCTAAAATTTGCCTGGAATAACAAATAAATATCTTTTGGATTAAAAATCCAATGGTGAATAAAATTCACCGAGTGATCTAAAAGATCATATTGGTCACAAAATCAATCAAAATCTTTCAATGAAAGATTGACTAAACAAATTGATTCTTTTCTTTCTCCTATAAATAGGAGCCAAGGGGGAAGAAAAAGAAGAGATATACAACAACAGAGAGAGAATACAAAAAAAAGAAGAGAATTTAATTCTCCAAAAGAAGAAGATCTCTTCAAAAAAGAAAAAAACATATGTAAAAGAGGAAAAGAGATCATTCTATAAGCTCTCATAAAACAAAAGAGAATTTAATTCTCAAACTAAGAGTTTAACTCTTTTGAATAAAAACTTAGCTCTTCCTTTGGTTGAAGATCTGCAGAAACAGATCTCCCCATAAGTTGAGAATTTAATTCTCATCGGGGAGATTCTGCCATGCGGATTTAAAGCCTAAGGGAGGACCTAAGTTCAGAGAATTTTATTCTCCCACAAAATATATAGGAATTTAATTTCTCCAACAAAGATAGGGTTTAACCCTTAATATAAGAACTTAGTTATTCCTATGGTTGAAGATCTGCAGAAGCAGATCTTCCCATAAGTTGAGAATTTAATTCTCATCAGGGAGATTCTACCATGCAGATCCAAAACTTAGAGGGAGAATTGGGTTTAAAGAATTTAATTCTTCTAAATACATAGGAATTTAATTCCTCTAAATAAAATTAGGGTTTAACCCTATAAAAGAATTTAATTCTTAAACAAGGGACTTAGACTTTTCATGCACGTAAAAAGATCAAGTACCCAACATAATCACGTGGCAACACGTGACCCTCCCCTCAATGATCAAAAAAGAATGAATGAGATGGGGTCACGTGCTCCCACGTGACCCTTGGATAAATTCCTCAAAATAAAGAGAACAGAGCCAAGTCAGAACAGATTTTGGGCGCCCTCACGTGTCCCCACGTGACCCCTAACAAACACTTTAATATCCAAATCATGGATACCCATCACGTGCCCACACGTGATGGTCATAAAGGCCAAGTGTTTAACACTTATTTGAATATTCTGAGAATAAAATAAAGGAAGTTTGGGCCCAACACTCAAGCGCCTCACGTGATCCCACGTGAGCGCTTCTTTTTAGTGTTTAATACTATTTTGTGCGCTGCATCCTTAGTGTTTAACACTATTTTAAGCGCATCACGTGGGAGTACGTGATAGAAGAGTATACTCTAGTGTTTAACACTATATCCAAGCCAATCTTAGCCTAAACTAGCTAAGTCTTCCAGAGACAAGATCTCCTGAAACTGATCTCCAACCATACTCTTGACATTCAAAATAATTCCCAGAACCCTTTAAATCAATTTTGGTTCGAAGGTACATCTCTTGACACCTCTGATACATGTCGTTGTAATTCTTCAACGGCTTCTGAGAGGTGGTGGGTCCCAATGGCCAATAACTATCTGGTGCATTTCCAAACCCATGTTTGCATCTGAACTTGGACCGCAATGTCCCTTAACTAAACAACAGAGCCCAAATGCTCTTTTGTTGGATCTAAATGATCCTGTTAAGTAGATCTTAGTCTAAAATTAGACTAATGTATCCTTAACAAATATTTAAGTTGATCTTAATCCCAAACGAGACTAACGATCCTTAAATCAATCCAACTACAGATCCCCTAACCAATATTGGTTCAAGGGTACATCTCTTCACTCCTCTGATATTTGTCGTTATAATCACTCAACGTCTTCAGAGAGGTGACGGGTCCCGACAACCAGCAAATCTTATGGACTATGATGTCTCTAAACTGGACTGTGAGGTCCTTAAACCTATGGACTATGAGGTCCTTAACCTTGGACTGTGGGGTCCTTAAACCCATAGACTATGATGTCCTTAATCTCGGATTGTGGGGTCCTTAAACCCATGGACTATGATGTCCTTAACCTTGGACTGTGGGGTCCTTAAGCCCATGGACTATGATGTCCTTAACCTTGGACCGTAATGTCCTTAAACTAACAATGGACCGCAATGTCCCTAAACTAAACAATAGAGCCCAAATGCTCTTTTGTTGGATCTAAACGATCCCGTTAAGTGGATCTTAGTATAAAATTAGACTAACGTATCCTTAACAAACATTTAAGTTGATCTTAATCCCAAATGAGATTAACGATCCTTAAACCCAACCCAAACCCAAATCTAAGAAAATACGGATTTGGACTAATCCACGCCCTACGGGAGACAACGTAAATTAGTCTCCATATACAATCCACGGGCAACCAAAAAAAATACAAACACACACGACACAAAGTGAACATCTAGAGAAGGAGAAAGTGGTTACCGCGATGCGGTAGCGTAATTAACTGCAGGGGCTTGCGCCTGCAGGGAAAAGCGTCCCCACAATCAAAAACCCCTCAAATGAGGGGGAATCTGATGAAGTCTGCTATATCGGCCGCATCCGTTTAAACCTTCGATATATGGTGTCATAAATCAACTTGGCATCTTCGGAAAGGTGGACGGATAGCACTAAATAGCATCTGCCCCCGAAGTTTAGGCCGGACGTCCCAACGTTCCGGTCGCGTCTTCCGGCGGAGAACAGATTCTGGCACGCCCGGTAGGACCTTTTCCTCTTTCCACTCCACACTTCGTGTGTCGTGTTCGCGAACGAGTCACGGTTTGACATGGTTGCTTTTGGATTTGAAGTACTAAGATTTGGTATCTTGCTCCGTGCAGAAAAATAGAAGATCAAATGGCTTCAAACTGCACTAACTGCAACTTCAACTCTCGCTCTGTCCCGTCTGGAGGAGTAACCTATGGGCCCTAAGCGGCCTCCCTTTTCATAATGCTGGTGGAATAAGTGACCCAGGCCACCACTGGACTGTTCTTCGGGACCATGCTACCGCCAACAAGCTTCAGCGCTCATGTACCATCGCGAGAAGCTCCGAAGAAGTTGGTCTTTGATCGGCTTGCAACTACTGCGGCCTCTCTCAACGAGTCGTCCAAGTCCACTGCCTCAGTTTTCAACAGACTGGGCCGAAGCTCAGATGGGTCCATGAAGAAGCCCACAATTCCTGAAGAGGTTATCCCGAAGCGGATAGCCATTCCTGTCCCTGAAGTCGTCAGAGTGGCTTCCCCTGCTAAGGAGTCAGTCTTTGCAAGACTGGCCGTTTCAGCTCCCATTCCAGACAAAGTCATGAAGGTTGTTCCTCCTATTCGAAAGTCAGCCTTCGCCAGACTGATTATCCCTTCTCAACGGACGTCGGTCTTCGACAGGCTAGCGCCAATAACAATCTCTCCTTAAAGTAAGGGGCAAGAAGAAGCACATCCAACAGCGGGGGTGATCCCGGCCGCACGACATGCTCGACGTCGCCACTGGAGCCGAGTGAGGAAAGCTGGGGGCAGTTCACCCTCTGGATTTACGCCGCCAGCTTCAACGGTGGAAGCCGATGCTGCTGTTCCAACTCAGAACAACTTTGAACCACTCAGGAGGGTCCGCAAGAACTCTCCGACTGCTATGCTGAAAATATCTCCTCCACATGTGGAGAATGCCATAAAGGCGAAGCTTGAACAGCCCCATCAGCGGCTGTCCCCCAAAATTTACAAAGTATGGCGTCAAGTCCAAGACTCGGTGATTGATCAAGACTACCCCTGCCGACAGGAAAAGATGAAAGCGCGGCGAGAAGAGGACTATCCTATCAAGCCACAGAAGGTGTCATCTGTTCGGGTACCCGCTGCAACGGCTCCCTCAACTTCGACCGCCCACAAGAGGAGAAGGCTGGAGAAAATTCCAGTGTCTGCGACAAATGTCAAGGGCACTGAGCCTAAACGCCCTAAGTCTGGGGGCATGGTGGTGCATACCGTCTATATGGCATCCGGAAAAGAGGATAGCCGTATCTCCATAGGTCATCGACCGCTTACGCGATCAGTGACTAAGGCTCAGGAGCAGCAACAACAAAAGCTCTAAGAGATGCTAACAGCTATGGCCGCACTCACGGGACAAAAGCAAGCCCGGAGACATCCTTGGAGCAACGTCATGAGCAGGAAACTGATGCCGAATTCCTTCGGAGAATGCTTGAGAAGAAGGACAAAGAGGCTGCGGAACAAGCGGCCAACATAAAACAAATGGACCTTTTATTCCAAGATATGGTGGGCCTGATGATCCAGCCGGACCCTCCAGCCGAAGATCCTCCAGTAATAATTGAAGATGATAGAGGAGTGACATCAAATCCTATGCCGGCTCTGTCAGCAGCCAAGGAGGAGACCATCTTCAAAGCCATGCTCGATGATTATATAGCTCAGCAAATACGGGCTCATCAAGCGAATCAAGCAACCGGACAAGTCGTCAGAACTGGGCGACCATATCCAGGATGGTACGATCAGATAAAGTACCCGCCAGGATACACAATTCCTAAATTCCATGTGTACAAGGGAACAGGAAATCCCTATCAACATGTCGCTCAGTTCAGGGCTTTCTGCGGCAACATTGGAGGAGATGATAAGTTATAGCTTCTCCAATTCGTCGGCAGCTTGGCGAAGACGGCGTTCGAATGGTACTCAGAGCTTCCCAATGACTCCGTCAAACGCTTAACTCCAAAAATTGGTGGTGATAGTTAAAGCGCCCATACCCAGCCGTCAAAGTCTTCGAAGAAGAAGAAAAAGACCAAAAAGCCCGTGAAGCCTAATGACAAGTGCACGGACCTGCAAAAACATATTGACGTGCTGGAAGAATATAACCAGAAAGCGCGGATCCCAGTCACACTCCAAGAATTTCTCAGCCACGTTGATTGATGTGAAAAAGTGTGTGTTTGTAGTTATAACCACAATCAGAACAGTGTCGCGTGCAGCTAGAACGAGGTGAGTACGGGTCGTCCTCTGGGAAACGTGGAATCTTTTACTCTTACTTTAGATGTGTTGAGATAGAGAGGAGGGATAAAGAATTTTGAAGAATGGTTTCTAGATCTACGTTAAGCAAGAATGCAAAAATATAGATCTAGATTATTTTAGGGATGTACTTAATATAAGAAGGGGGCTTGTAGGGTTCATTAGGATTTAGTAGTCATGGACGATTAATTAAAAGTTACCCTTTTTATCCTTTAATTGATTTAAAACTAGAACGACGGTGATGCGTGTAGATTAGGGTTTCTGGAGGGAAAAGGAATCCCACTCTTAACCCTTATCTCGACACGGAACTTCGTTCATATCTAGCCTTTACCAAAACAATTATTAATATAATCTCTAATCGCGATCGGAACTAACAAAGAATTGTTAGCGCGCCCGATTAGGATGTTAATGATTCTTTTGATAAAGTTTATAAACTTTATAGGACTTAAAAAAGAGTTTAAAGATGTTCATCATCCATTAGCCTACCCTAATCTTATGAACCCTAACAAGCGGAGAATTACTCACGCATGTTGGGATAAAAAGAGATGGAGAGAAAATGCATAATTAAACTACGAAGAAATAGAATAAGAAAAAGAAAGCTACCTTTATTAATCAACAATATTCATTACACTTTGATTCCTTAGAAAATGATTACAAAGACTAGTTTGCTTCTCGATCTCTTCCAAGGAGGTAGACGAACCGTTGATGATCAACCTGGATGCGTGAGCCGTCTTGGACTTCGTGATCTCGTCGGCTTGATGAATATTTCCAAGAGGGTCTCGGTCCTTATTTATACCCCAAAAGCCAGAACTTTAGATGCCTAAATTGGGGACCTTTAGTTAGGATTCCACCAGAGAAATCCCTCTTCCTAACTCCTTACCAATGCGGCGGATCCGCGGCATAAAGGGGCTCTGGCCGCGGATCCGCGGCCAGAAGATCTCAGCCATTGGTTTTCTTTTTGTGGGATTTCATATCATGACACGTGTGAATCTCTGAAACCTTTAAAATTTGGAAATCTTTTCTTTTCTTCTGCCAGAATTGATTTCTTAATTTTGATTTCTTAATTAGGCAGGTTAGCTTTAACAACTTTATTTCCTTGATTTAAGACCTGAAAATTCTGCACAACAACTTAAATAATATTTAGTAGACTTAGTTCTACTAGGATTAGGTCAGTGATATTATTTGCATACATTTTCCTACCAAATGCTAATTATAATATATCAACACATGGAAAATATTATTTTTACACATAAACCCTCATATGTATGATATATTATAATAAAGACCTTTTTTAATATGAAAATGGTAGGAAAAATGTAATAATAAATGTGCAGTTTTATCAACTGAACACACGTCCTTGAGGACGGAGATGATGACAATGGAGAAGACTCGCCGGATGAACCTGAGGATTATGTGGCAAGCTGCCATGTGATCTCTCACTCGTCGATAGATGGTAGAAGAAGCTCCTGACACAGAGAAACTGGGGGCAGATCCCGAATCTTAGCTCCTAGGACCGTCAGGCGAGATGATTGATGTATTCCTGAACGAAGCTCTTCTGAAAAGCAAGGCTGATCGAGAGCGCGAAACGGTCATATTTGGAAAAGCCAAACGCCGGTGACTGAACAGAAAGATTGAAGCACCCCAACCAGATAGGAGCACTTCGGCCGCCAGCAAAAGCAGGTTCAAGACAGGGAAAAGGTTCGCCAAAGCCATATCGATAGGAATGAAGCTGCCACCCTCCGAAGGAAACACTTCAGATGAGATATACCTTAATGAAGAGGATGCGCATTCTAATTACTGTTTATATCATCGAAGGGTTGTGCACCCTACTGAAGAATGCAACGCCTTTAAAAATTGGTGACAAGGGTATATCGCTCACAAGCAGCACTTCAAGAGGATGAAGCGTGAAGCTCGTCGACGGCGGAAAAATGCAACAGATGAACGTGGAAGAGCTGCCGGCAATTGTCACATGGTTGATAGCAGGGGATCGCAAGTTCTCACCTTCGGGAGCGATTCGGAAGAAGAAATGACTCTCGGCCCTCTCTTCAAAGAATCCACCTCAAGAAAAGAGGAAGAACCGAAGAGCTGCGAGAACATTCAGCTGCGCAATCGCACGTTACCTGAAAAGAATCTCGGACCCGTAAATAAGGGGTCGAACAAAAATGATAAGGGAAAAGAAAAAGTCCCTGAAGATATCGCCCTTGATGATCGAGTCGTCGAAGAGCTTGTAGCCAAGGACCCGCCTAAGAAAAACAAGGTGGATTACAACGTTTTGGCACACCTGAGAAAGATACCCTCGCAAGTAAGCATTCTCGACGCCCTTCTGCTATCTAAGGAGGCGAGAGATTCTTTGATCAAGGCATTATAAGAGCCTGACCAATTTCAAGCTTTTTTAGCCGAAGAAAAGATGAAGGATGAGCTGGAAGAAGTGCACACGGCCGATATCATTTTCGGCGATGAAGACCTCCTCCTCGGGACGTGCGAGCATAACCGTCCCCTTTATGTCTCCAGATACTGTCATGATATCAAGATAGGCAAAATCCTGGTTGACAATGGGTCCTCTGTCAACCTCTCAATGTAAGAGTGTTGAAAGAAATTTGCATGAGCGTTCAGCATCTCGCTCGTGATAAAATCACCATCTCCGGGTTTGACTCCTAGTCATCACGGACGCTCGGGTCTGTGATACTGACGTTACGCTTTGGGCTACTCGTCACGGACATCAAATTTCACGTCATTGACGCCAAGACATGTTACAATGCTTTGCTCGGCAGCCTTGGTTACATGATTACAACATCATCTCTTCTACATAGCATCAGTGTATGAAGTATTTCAAGGATGGTCTCGAGTATACCGTGACAGGGGAGTTGAACCCATTCTCCGTGAATGAAGTCCGAAAGTACGAAGATGCGAAATATTTCTTACCAGATTTCGAAGACACAGAAAAATGCCATAAACCGAAGAACAAGGCCATCACCACTATTCCGGTCTTCGGAAGTGATACTGAAGAGGAAGAAGAAATAATTTATTCAGGGCCACCCCAATGCAACAAGCCGGGGCTATCCACCCCTATGCTAGTCTTCGGCAGAAACTCGGAAGATGAGGTCAATGCAGTATTTTCTGTTCGGCCATCAATACAAGCCTTCACTGATGATGAACGAAGTTTGCAAATTGCCATGGTTCCGCAAGAACATTATAAAGAGCTCGACGCACTTAATACCTACATTGTGCAAGAACTGCAGACGTTCTACATCCCTCCCCGGCGAAAAGATGAAAAGGCGATCCTCTTTTATCAATCCACGGAAACCAAAGTGGAGAAAGAAATCTGTCATGACACTGATTCTCCGCTTGATAGGCTCCAGCCCATCCGTCTGCCTAGATACTACACAAAAGGATTAAAAAGGTTGTTGAAGTGCCAAGGCGTACCCTTCAAACAGACCACTCGATAAGCTAAGTTCTATGACAGGATCTGGAACATCCCTGGAACTCAGCGAAAATTTCCCAATGGGAGAATGGAAACGATAGGGCTTGGATATGTTCAATCCAAGAAACGGAAGCGATTCCATGGCTGCTACGTCATACATGATTTTGATGAAGAAGGATATGTTCTTGTAGAAGACGCTAACCCTGAACCAAGACGAGATCCCGCAGTGAAAATGCAAAGCCCGTCGTTCGAAGAACAGATGGACAAGCTAATAAAGGAAGCGTGTCAAAAGGTCCGGAATGATCATAGCCGCGAAATGGCCATCTACGAGAAAACCAGGACGCAGCGCCTCCTTCAGCAGGCTGTGGAGAATGACAGTGATCCTCATTGTCAACCCGTCATAAAAAAGACCCGACGCAGAGGTAGAAACAAGTTAAAGAACGGAAAAAATGTCCGACAGCGGCAAAGCGGGTCCAAGAAGCTTCACGATCGAAAATTGAGCAGCCAGAATCCATCTCTTATAAAGAAAATGGGTCGAGCATATTTTTTTCCTCAAGACAAAACAAGGAAGATATTCGATCTTGTCATAAAATATCAGATGATGACACTCCCGGAATCCAAACACCCCGAGCAACCAGGCGAGGTTTCTCACCCAGACTATTGCTCCTATCACCGAGAGATAGGACATTCTCTCGAAGACTGCTTCATATTCAAAGACTAAGTAAAAGACCAGTATCAGCAAGGCAGGTTCGCTCTATCCAGCAGTTGAAGGGTAACCCCACCACAGAAGCATGAACCGAAAGCCACACATGCAGCGAGAGTAAATCCGGATCAACATCGGTCTTGGAAGCGATCTAGTACTTGTCACGTGATAACGCTGTCAGGAGAAAGGGTACATGAGGATATGGCTTACCTCCCCTGGTACTTCGAAAACGATGATAACGAGGTGATCTCAAAGTTTCCGCCGGCGCCAAAAGAGCTGGAGGATAGGATACATACTACTACAGATAACCTCAAGAAAATCGACTTGGGAGCGGCAAACGACCCACGGACGACGTTCGTCAGTGAGCTGTTGTCTGAAGAAAAGATGGCTACGCTCAAGGATGTGCTTATGCAGTATAAAATTGCTTTGCATAGAACTATTCTGAGATGTCAGGACTAGATCCGGAGATTGCTGTGCACAAATTGGCGATATCTCCGGACGTCAAGCCGATCAAACAAGCACCGAGAAGAATGCTGCTCGAACTTGAAATGAGCATCAACGTCGAGGTCAAGAAGCTAATCGACTCCGGCTTCATCAAAGAAATTCAATACCCTGACTGGATTGCCAACATCGTCCCAGTGATGAAGAAAAATAGGATGGTGCGCATATGCGTGAACTTTCAGGATCTCAACAAAGCTTGCCCGAAGGATTACTTTCCATACCAGTCACCGAGCTGATGATAGATAATACGTCCTCTCACGAAGTTTTCTCCTTCATGGACGGCTCATCAGGATACAATCAGATAAAGATGCATCCCAAGGACTAGAAGCATACCGCTTTCTGGACCCCTTTGCGCATATTTTGCTACAAGGTGATGCCCTTTGGTCTAAAGAACGCCGGTGCCACCTATCAGAGGGCCATGACAAAGATTTTCGATGACCTCATACATGAAATCGTCGAATGCTATATTGACGACTTCGTAGTTAAAAGAAAATCATACGAGGAACATATAGAACATCTGAAGATCGTGTTTCAGCGCCTTCGGAAGTACAACTTGAAGATGAACCCTCTCAAATGCGCGTTCGGAGTTTCCTCGAGCAAGTTTCTAGGATTCGTCGTCCGACACCGAGGCATCGAGATAGACCCGTCGAAGATCAAGGCGATCATGGAAATGCATCCGCCAAGAACTCTCAAGCAGCTACGGTCTCTCCAAGGAAAGCTCGCGTATATCCGGCGATTCATAACCAACCTCTCCGGCAAATGTCGTCCCTATAGTCACTTGATGAAGAAGGGAACCTTGTTCGTTTGGGATTGCAAATGCCAAAGCGCACTGGACGAAATCAAGCAATACTTGCAGAATCCGCCGGTACTGACTGCTCCGGTCAAGGGAAAGCCTCCCATCCTGTACACAACCGCCCGTAAGGGTTCTCTAGGCGCATTATGGGCACAAGAAAATGACCAAGGGAAGGAGAGAGCCCTCTACTATTTGAGGCAAGTTCTTCTGAGGGCAGAAAACAATTACCCTCTCATTGAAAAACACTGCCCGGCGTTGATCTTTGCGATAACGAAGCTCAGGCACTATGCGTTGGCATATGAGGTCCATCTCATATCAAAGGTGGATCCTCTCAAGTATTTGATGTCTAAAGCCATTTTAACGGGACGGCTAGATAAATGGGCCCTACTCTTAATGGAATTCTCGGTAACATATCGTCCTCTCAAGGCAGTGAAAGGCCAGGCCATCGCCGACTTCCTTACCGAGCATCCTATGTAAGTCCGTGTTGCCCACCCCGGTGCTTACGGGGAGGCGGAAAACATAATAAAAATCGGATTTTTAATGACTTAGGCAACATGGACTAAGCTTGTGAGGATCTTTGCTAAACATAAACTAGCTAACCCTAACTACAAAGTAGCTAAGTGAAGAAAGGTTATACCTTTGGTCTTTAGTCCTTCTCTCCTTGCTCCTAGGTATGGTAGAAAAGGATCACCTTGCTTGTCTTCTCCCGTCAAAGAAGGATCCACCCGAAAGCCACCACCTTTAGCTTCAACTCCAAGCTAGGAGTAACTAGAGTGCAAGAAATGCTAAGACTTGAACCCTAGAAGTGAGTAGAGAAGATCAAGAGAGGGTTTTTCTCAAGCTTTTTGTTTCTCAACACATTAGAGGGAGAGAGCTTGAGGGAGAGGATGAGCAAGAGAGAGAAAGGATATGATGGAAAATGAAATATTAGTGAGCCATTCTCACTAATATGTGTGAGTTATTTTAATTAATTAATTAGCAAGAAAATTGTCATGGTTTAATCAAGAGGTGACCATTATCATTTCATTATTAATGCAAATTGCAAGAATCAAAGAGCATCTTCCAAATGAAATGATCATGGTCAAATTGTCAACTTGGTCAACAAGTCAACAAAGTCAAAGTGTCAACAACAACAACCATGCACAATAATTAAGCTAATTATTAATTAACAATAATACACACAAAAACAATAGGGTTAATAAAATGACAATAGTCATTAACCCTAAACAAGGTCCTCTCCCTCAATCTCAAGCAACCGTGCATACGCACCCGCATTCGTGATCCGAGGAACACGAACACAATGAGAAAAACCAATCTCAAATCATATACTAGGATCCGGCTTAAACCAAAGCCCGCTAGTATAAACTGTCCGGACAGCAAACGTGCACAAGTGCGCGGATGCGAACGAACCCTGTCGCAAAACCATGCGACCTCTACTCATTTTGCCTAAAGGCGAATAGCTCTCTGTGTGGGACTCTAAAGACTCGACACTACGCTGGCAGTGGGTTTAACCACAGACCGCAAGCGGCACTAGCTGTACGTAACGGTCCCCAGGTAGATGTCGATAAGAAGACTGACGAGGTGAACCCCATCTGCACTCCTACTGAGCCTGTATGTGACAGTCTCCGTACAGTCCGGTCTGTTCGTCTGATACATCGCATGGCGGGCCTAGGGGGGTGGTGAACGTCAGTCCCCTAATAGCGGTACAAGTCGTGTCGGAGTGAAGCCCAGAACACCCTGAGATAACACTGGAAGCCTACCAGTATATCTCGCTTGCCCTGGCCAGGGACTACTCGTGTAATGGCTCTCCTGGACACAGCGCGATGTCAACCCCCAATACCGGGAGAGACGAATCCTGTCTAACCGTCACTGCCTCCAAGTGCTTCGGGACTGCACCCAAAAACTACCTGTTTGCACGACTCTTCTGAGCCGTGGTAGGGTAGTAATCAAAGTGCAGTGGGAACACACTCGAGGCGAAGTGACAGTGTCAAGTCAGCGGACTAAGCTGTACTCATGTCACCTGGGAACTGATAACTGACGATAGGTATATTACCAACCAACAGTTCCCGACGAGTCCTGTCCAGTGTACTCGTAACCTAACGAGCACCCGCATACTATCCCAAGTACGACGTACTAACGGCTGTGGGACAGACCGTCTCCCACACTGGGATGAGAAGCGCATACGCTAGTCTACTCCGGAGTATCGATGCCCTGTCTCGATAGTCCAACGACCAGGGACCTGTATAAGGATGTGCTTATAGATTACCCAGCTCCCACGAGTGCGAGCGCCATCACAACGCTGGTAATCAAGCAAAGATCCTAAGGGCTCTACTAATATGTATACCAGCAATATGCTAAAAGAAACACATGCACATATTAAAGCAGAGACAAACCAAGTAGCATACTACCATTTCGAGCAAGATTGTATATACAACTGTGAATATCCCAAGCTTCCATTAAGTAATATACAAGCTAGTATGATACAGTAATGGCCTCTAGGGCATATACACTAACAATCTCCCACTTGCACTAAGGCCATGTACTGGCGTATCGAAGACCTATCATCTCGATCAGCCGCTCGAACTGAGTCTGGGGTAAGGCCTTGGTGAATGGATCTGCTGTGTTATCCTCTGATGCAACTCTCCGGACCTCGATCTCCTGGCGATCCACGATCTCCCTGATCAGGTGATACCGCCTTAAGATGTGTCTGGATTTCTGATGGGACCTGGGTTCCTTCGCTAAAGCTATAGCCCCGTTGTTGTCGCAATACAGAGGTATTGGGTCAACAATGGACGGAACCACCTGAAGTTCTTTCAAGAACTTCCTCATCCAGACAGCTTCTTTTGCGGCATCAGATGCAGCGATGTATTCCGCTTCCATAGTCGAGTCAGCAACGGTTTCCTGTTTGGAGCTCTTCCAACACACCGCCCCTCCATTGAGGGTAAAGACAAAACCCGACATGGACTTGGAATCATCCTTGTCATTCTGGAAGCTGGAGTCAGCAAAGGCCTCAATCTGCAGGTCTTTTCCGCCATACACCAAGAACATCTCCTTAGTCCTTCTCAGGTACTTGAGAATGTTCTTTACTGCTATCCAATGTTTCTCCCCAGGGTTTGACTGATACCTGCTTACCACACTCAGTGCATAAGCCACATCCGGTCTGGTACACAACATCGCATACATTATAGAGCCTACCGCAGAAGCGTAGGGTATAACAGACATGCGATCCCTCTCCAAATCAGTCTTGGGAGACATCTCTTTGGAGAGGGTGATCCCGTGACAAACCGGTAGATTACCGCGCTTGGAATCTTCCATACTGAATCTCTTCAGTATGGTGTCGATGTACCTGGACTGCGAGAGTCCTAATATCCTCTTGGATCTGTCACGGTAGATCCGGATACCCAGAATGTAGGAGGCATCACCCAGGTCTTTCATGGAGAACCTGTGTGACAAGAACCCCTTGACAGATTGTAGCATAGGAATGTCATTTCCTATTAAGAGAATGTCATCCACGTATAAAACGAGGAATACTACAGTTCTCGCTACAAATCTACAATAGATGCATGGTTCATCTGGATTTTTGATAAAGCCAAATTCTTTGACCGTCTCATCAAAACAGATGTTCCAACTCCGCGATGCCTGCTTGAGTCCATAAATGGACTTGAGCAACTTGCACACCTTTCCGCTGCTCCCACCCTGAATGAAACCCTCTGGCTGGTCCATATAGACACACTCCTCTAAATGACCATTTAGAAAAGCTGTCTTTACGTCCATCTGCCAAATCTCATAATCGTGGAAAGCAGCGATGGCAAGAAGGATCCGAATGGATTTCAGCATAGCTACTGGAGAAAAGGTTTCGTCATAGTCCAAACCAGGTCGCTGACGAAAACCCTTTGCTACCAGTCTAGCTTTATAGGTCTCAACCTGTCCATCTACACCAATCTTCCTTTTGAAGATCCACTTGCATCCTACGGGTTTTACCCCGTCTGGAGCAATGTCCAACGTCCATACTTTGTTGGTGTACATGGACTCCATCTCGGTCCGCATTGCATCTAGCCATTTTACCGAGTCGACGCTCTGAATGGCTTGCTGGAAGCTAGTAGGCTCATCACAATCTAGGATGCAGTCCTCTCTATCCCCGTCAATGAGAAAACCGTAGTATCTCTCGGGCGGATGAGACTGCCTACTACTCCTGCGGAGCGGCGTAGGAATGTCCTGTTCTTTTGAACCTTCTGGTTCTACTAAGCTTTCAGTAATAGCTTGCGGTTCTGGAATTTCTTCCAGTTCTATTGCGCTCCCACTTAATTCTTTTTCTATGAACTGATGTTCTAGAAAGTGGGCATGGCGAGAAACAAGGACTTTTTGTTCCTCTTCGTAATAGAAGTAATATCCCTTGGAGTTCTTTGGATATCCCACAAACTTGCACTGTACTGAGCGTGCCTCGAGCTTGTCCGCATGCTGCTTTTTTACAAAAGCTGGACATCCCCATGTCTTAATGTGATTAAGATAGGGTTTCTTCCCACTCCATTTCTCATATGGTGTGGTAGGCACAGTCTTAGTGGGAACACGGTTCAAAAGATATGCAGCTGTTTCTAGCGCATACCCCCAGAACGATCGCGGTAACTCAGCGTTACTCATCATGGACCGTACCATATCCAATAGGGTTCGGTTCCGTCTCTCCGATACACCGTTATGTTGCGGAGTGTATGGAGGAGTAAGCTGAGAGAGAATTCCATTCTCTTTTAAGTAGTTCAGGAATTCGGCACTTAAGTATTCTCCTCCTCGATCCGATCTTAGGATCTTGATACTTTTGCCGGTCTGTTTTTCTACTTCACTCTTATATTCCTGGAATTTTTCAAAAGCCTCGGATTTATGTTTCATTAAGAAGACATAACCGTACCTTGAAAAATCATCCGTAAAAGTTATGAAGTAAGAAAAACCGCTTCGCGCATGTGTAGACATTGGACCGCACACGTCGCTGTGTACGAGTCCCAAGAGCTCGCTCGCTCTTTCTCCGTGTCCAGAAAACGGAGCCTTTGTCATCTTTCCTTTGAGACAGGATTGACAAGTTGCATATGATTGATATTCGAACGAATCTAAATATCCTTCAGTATGTAACTTAGTCAATCTTCTCTCGTTGATGTGACCCAGTCTACAATGCCATAAGAAAGTTTTATTAATTTCTGGAGACTTTCTTTTGTGTGTATTCTGGATATTGAAAACCTGTGGTTGGTTTAAAACGTAAATACCGTTGTTCAATGTACCTGACCCAATCAACACTTGATTAAGGTGAATGTTCACTACATTACTTACAAATGCAAATTCATAACTTTCTTTAGATAATAAAGATACAGAAATGATATTACAGGTTGCATTTGGTACATAATAACAACTACGCAAAACCAAAAAGTGTCCATCTGATAATCCCAGGTGATAGTCCCCCACGGCCTCTGCATCCATGCTAGCACCGTTCGCAACTCTGAGGGTCATGTCACCTGCCTTCAAAACTCTACGCTTTCTCAACGCCTGCAAAGAATTACAGATATGAGATCCTGATCCGGTATCCAATACCCAGGATGTAGAGTTTATTGATAGACAGTTTTCAATAACATACACACCTGAAGCTGAAGCTGCAACTCGCTTCAAATCCTGTGTTCTGGCTTTCCAAGCCTTGCAATCTTGTTTCCAGTGGCCACTTTTGTGACAATAGAAGCATTCTTCCTTCCCCACCAGCTTCCCCGCTACCTTTGTTGCTTTACCCTTTCCCTTCGTATCCACTTTACCGACACCGCCTCTTGGTTTGGCGGGGGCTTTCTTCTTCTTGCCCTTGGCTTTCGCCCTGGACCTAGAAGAGGAAGATCCTCCTACAAACAAAGTGGATGTCTCCCTACCCTTCTGTAGGGTGCCCTCAGCAGTCCTCAACATGTTCAGAAGCTCGGCAAGTTCAACCTCCTTTCCTTGCATGTTGAAGTTAAGAATGAACTGGGCGTAAGTGGAAGGAAGGGACTGGAGAATCAGATCAGTATAGAGTTCATTCTCCAACGTGGTCCCGAGGTCCGCGAGCTCCTCTATGTAGCCGATCATCTTAAGCACGTGGTCCGCTACTGATGATCCGACGGCCAACCTTGCCGAAAAGAGCTTCTTCGACACTTCGTATCTTGCGATACGAGACTGCTCTCCATACAGTTCTTTTGTATGGAGAAATATGGACTCTAGGTCCATATTCTCGTGCCTCCTCTGATGTTCATTGTCCATCGAGGCTAGTACGAGGCATTTGGCCCTCGCGCAATCTATCTCCCATGTCTTACGGATTTCTACATCCGCGACGCTGGAGGTGGGACCTGGGACGGGGGGAGCTTTGGTGGTAAGTATATACCCCAGCTTGTCATAAGTGATAGCCATCTTGACATTCCTGAGCCAATCTTTGTATTTTGGCCCTGTCAATATGTTTTTATCTAATAGTAACTTAAGTCCGGTCATCTTGAATGGTCGCTGCAATTAGGAGAGAGAAAAGAAACACTTTAGCATGATGCTCTTGCAAGTTTAGAGTGGTTTTTAGTTTGTCTAAACTGGATGGCTCCCACTGTCTCTCGAATCCCTTCTCAAACCATAAAGAAAAGGATTAGCCGGGATCATTCTCACCGTACAATACTTGCTTAACCGTTCAGCCAGGCCAGTGTTGGTACTTCGAGGGAGGTTTTCCAACGCTTTCGCGAAGTTCCTTAATTAAGTAACCTCTTTTCCCTGTGGGCGTAGCCCCGCTAACACCTTTCTAGGCACCTACTAGGTTTATAGCATTGATCGTTAAGTGAGAGTTTTCCCGAGGAGTAGCATATACTCACAGTAGGATCGGGATCCAAATATCATCGCGTGATAAAACCGAAGGAATCCTACCAGAATTATCACACTCCAAATGGTATGCAACGCTAGCAAGTTTCAGTACTTATGAAACTCCCGATGTGGATTTTTGCCCCATGCTCTTATGACCTTGACTTTGGCCAAAATATCATAAGTCACATGTCAAGTTCTACCCGTCATTCTCCTGGTTAATTTGGACCCACCCGTACCTACCCTTGGCTTTGGCCAAAATGGCAGCACGACTGTCCCAAACCAACGCATCTATCTATGCTGCACATGAATACCCAAACGCTACCAATCACTATGCCTTGACTTTGGCCAAAATACATAGCTTGAATACTTTTGACCATTCATGTGGAATGACGGAGGGCTACGGATGGTTTTGGCGAAACCGTGAACGTAGTGAACTTGATATAATCGATGGAACGAGATAGCTTTTAAAAGGAGTGGTTCAAGCTCCGCGTTTAAAAGTTTTAGTTTTGAAAAGAACCGAGTGGTTTTCAAAGTGTTCCAATCGACTTTTACTTGGTTTATTTCTTGCATTAGTTCTTTTAATGCGTCCCATCATTTAATCCTACCATTGCAGAAAACAACCAAAATATGACGTACGCTTATGCTATTCGCATTCGCCACGGGGCCCCGTCATCACCCGTTAGGTTACTTAACTAACGACAGAGCGGGGGCTGGGCTAGCGCGGCTGTAAAACATAAGCAACGCCTAAATAGTTATTATATATAAATATATAGCAATGATAGACATTACAGATCACAGATGAATACATTGGATATACTAGGAATCCGCAATGCGTTCGAGCCTGCAACGCAAAGCGGATTACACGGTCGCGGTGAATAGCCAATACCCCACCCAAGACCCCTACGGGTGCGGCAAACTACCCGCCAAGCACCCGAAGCGAAGCAACCTCCCTCACCACCGTGAGTAGGCCACTCGGCACTTCGAGATACCCGGTAGTTTGTGCACCCCCTCCATGGGTCTATCCTAGGAGCAAAAACAGTAAAAAGAATTATACAATGACGGCTACAACCCCGACCCGGTTGTGCGGCCATACAAAGAATATTATTACATCAATTTACATGTTACAAATGAATGAAAGAAAAAAAAAACGCTCATCTCACATCCACCCCGGCCATTCACCCGCGACAATCCAATCCATTCATATCCACAAGCCAATAACAATCACAGATCATGTATAACCCCGACTAATCGTCTTATAGCGATTAGCCGACGTTCAATACATGCAAGCATTACAGATATAACCGATGTAGTTAAAGTGTAGTGAAGTTCCGAAAAATACGGATTTATAGGCCCCCAAAAGTAAATTTTAGTTCTGGAAAATCTGGGCATATATTATATATCCTAAAAATCCCAAAATCAACACATACAGACACTGCACGAAAAACGATGCAGAGAGGACATCAAACCGCGGCGGTTCCGCGGCACGAGCCTACCTCGTGCGGCGGAAGCGCGGCGGTTTGAACGAATCTCTGTGTCGTTTTTCATGGGTGTTCATAAAAAACCCTGAGATGAATTTACAAATATAAAGTTTTCTATTTTGAGCAGAAAAAAATTCAACAGAAACTAGGGTTTTTCAAAAGTTCGGTTTTTGGATTTTCGGTTTCGAAACTTCGTTACACTTCACTACCTAGCTAGTTTGAGTTTAGTTAGTCTCTGATACCACTGTAAGTCCGTGTTGCCCACCCCGGTGCTTACGGGGAGGCGGAAAACATAATAAAAATCGGATTTTTAATGACTTAGGCAACATGGACTAAGCTTGTGAGGATCTTTGCTAAACATAAACTAGCTAACCCTAACTACAAAGTAGCTAAGTGAAGAAAGGTTATACCTTTGGTCTTTAGTCCTTCTCTCCTTGCTCCTAGGTATGGTAGAAAAGGATCACCTTGCTTGTCTTCTCCCGTCAAAGAAGGATCCACCCGAAAGCCACCACCTTTAGCTTCAACTCCAAGCTAGGAGTAACTAGAGTGCAAGAAATGCTAAGACTTGAACCCTAGAAGTGAGTAGAGAAGATCAAGAGAGGGTTTTTCTCAAGCTTTTTGTTTCTCAACACATGAGAGGGAGAGAGCTTGAGGGAGAGGATGAGCAAGAGAGAGAAAGGATATGATGGAAAATGAAATATTAGTGAGCCATTCTCACTAATATGTGTGAGTTATTTTAATTAATTAATTAGCAAGAAAATTGTCATGGTTTAATCAAGAGGTGACCATTATCATTTCATTATTAATGCAAATTGCAAGAATCAAAGAGCATCTTCCAAATGAAATGATCATGGTCAAATTGTCAACTTGGTCAACAAGTCAACAAAGTCAAAGTGTCAACAACAACAACCATGCACAATAATTAAGCTAATTATTAATTAACAATAATACACACAAAAACAATAGGGTTAATAAAATGACAATAGTCATTAACCCTAAACAAGGTCCTCTCCCTCAATCTCAAGCAACCGTGCATACGCACCCGCATTCGTGATCCGAGGAACACGAACACAATGAGAAAAACCAATCTCAAATCATATACTAGGATCCGGCTTAAACCAAAGCCCGCTAGTATAAACTGTCCGGACAGCAAACGTGCACAAGTGCGCGGATGCGAACGAACCCTGTCGCAAAACCATGCGACCTCTACTCATTTTGCCTAAAGACGAATAGCTCTCTGTGTGGGACTCTAAAGACTCGACACTACGCTGGCAGTGGGTTTAACCACAGACCGCAAGCGGCACTAGCTGTACGTAACGGTCCCCAGGTAGATGTCGATAAGAAGACTGACGAGGTGAACCCCATCTGCACTCCTACTGAGCCTGTATGTGACAGTCTCCGTACAGTCCGGTATGTTCGTCTGATACATCGCATGGCGGGCCTAGGGGGGCGGTGAACGTCAGTCCCCTAATAGCGGTACAAGTCGTGTCGGAGTGAAGCCCAGAACACCCTGAGATAACACTGGAAGCCTACCAGTATATCTCGCTTGCCCTGGCCAGGGACTACTCGTGTAATGGCTCTCCTGGACACAGCGCGATGTCAACCCCCAATACCGGGAGAGACGAATCCTGTCTAACCGTCACTGCCTCCAAGTGCTTCGGGACTGCACCCAAAAACTACCTGTTTGCACGACTCTTCTGAGCCGTGGTAGGGTAGTAATCAAAGTGCAGTGGGAACACACTCGAGGCGAAGTGACAGTGTCAAGTCAGCGGACTAAGCTGTACTCATGTCACCTGGGAACTGATAACTGACGATAGGTATATTACCAACCAACAGTTCCCGACGAGTCCTGTCCAGTGTACTCGTAACCTAACGAGCACCCGCATACTATCCCAAGTACGACGTACTAACGGCTGTGGGACAGACCGTCTCCCACACTGGGATGAGAAGCGCATACGCTAGTCTACTCCGGAGTATCGATGCCCTGTCTCGATAGTCCAACGACCAGGGACCTGTATAAGGATGTGCTTATAGATTACCCAGCTCCCACGAGTGCGAGCGCCATCACAACGCTGGTAATCAAGCAAAGATCCTAAGGGCTCTACTAATATGTATACCAGCAATATGCTAAAAGAAACACATGCACATATTAAAGCAGAGACAAACCAAGTAGCATACTACCATTTCGAGCAAGATTGTATATACAACTGTGAATATCCCAAGCTTCCATTAAGTAATATACAAGCTAGTATGATACAGTAATGGCCTCTAGGGCATATACACTAACATCCTATACTTGCCAATTCACCCCTAAATTGCGAATTGCCAGACGAGCATGCGTTTGACACGATCGACAGGGAGAAAGAAAGGAGTGATACCCGATGGGAACTCTACTTCAACGGAGCATCCTCCATGAAGAAGCGAAAGCACAGCTCCACCATAATCAAGTCTGGGATAGGCCTCATCTTCGTGACTTCACAAGGAGGGATAATGCGCTTTGCCTTCTCCTTAACAGAGACGAGGATGAACAATGAAGCCGAATATGAAGCTTTGATAGCAGGTCTTGAGATCGCTGTCGATATGGGAATTGAAAACCTCCTCATATATGGAGACTCCCAGCTGGTCGTTAGTCAAGTAAATGGCGATTATCAAACGTACAAACCAGAGTTGGTAAAATACGGTGAGAGAGTACAACAACTGTTGACTCGAATCCCTTCCTACGACCTGGAAAGCATACCGCGCTTGGAAAATAGCAAGGCGGATGCATTAGCCAAGCTCTCTAAAGAAATGGCCGACGAGAACCTCGTTGACGTAAGGATCGTTGTGCAAAGCCGTCGGGTTCTTGCACCAGCGGAAATATCTCCGAAATCTTCTAAAGAAAAGGAAGCGACCGAGCAACAGCCCTATGAATAGAGGATCAAGAGAAGGCCAAGGATTGGAGAGAAGTCTTTATAGACTACTTCAAATCCCGTCGAGCGCCTGAAGATGCATCCTCGACACATCAGCTCATGAAACAAGCTCTATCCTTCGCCTTCGTCAATGATACTCTCTATAAGAGATCGTTCGACTCCTTGTGGCTAAGATGCCTGGGACCAGAAGAAGTAAGGAGAGTCGTCCAAGAAACTCATGACGGACTCTGCGGTTCTCATCAAGCCGGGCCAAAGATGAAGCTGAAGATCAAAAGGATGGGCTACTATTGGCCCACGATGATCCAAGACTGCCTTGAATACGCAAAGCAGTGCCACTCATGCCAGATTCACGGGGACTTTATCCACCAGCATCCAAATCCGCTACACCCGACGGTGGCTAGCTGGCCGTTCGAAATGTGGGGAACTGATATAATCCGGCCTATTGAACCAGCATCGTCCAGAGGACATCGGTTCATACTGGCAACAACCGATTACTTCTCTAAGTGGGCAGAAGCAATACCGCTGAGAGAAGTGAAGACGGAGAACGTCCTCCATTTCTTCAAGACACACGTCATCTATCGGATCGGCACTCCACGATGGATTATCTCTGATAACGGGCTAGCTTACAGAAGCCACAAGATCAACCGCTTTGCACAACAGCATAATATTGACTGGAGATACTCTTCGGTTTATAATCCCCGAGCTAACGGTCTACCTGAGGCTTTCAACAAGGCCTTAACGAAGATCGTAAAAAAGACGGTGTCCAAAAATAAGAAGGACTGGCACGAAAGACTGCATGAAGCTCTCTAGGCATATCAAACTACGTTCAAAACGGCCACAAACACAACGCCGTATGCATTGGTATTCGGCACATAAGCGGTACTCCCCCTCGAGATAGAGTTACCCTCTCTACGAGTGGCGGTTCACTACGAGCTAACTGACGAAGAAAATGCTCACCTTCGGTTTGAGGAGCTCGACGCCCTTGATGAAACCCGGCTCATGGCGCAACAGAACCTGGAGGCTTAGAAAACAAAGATGATGCGCTCATACGAGAGATTGACTAGGCCGAGAACATTCCGCCAAGGCGAACTCGTGCTAGTGGTCAATAGACCTATGATCCTCAATCGTGCCAAACGGGGGAAATTCGAGCTTAACTACGAGGGCCCGTACATCATAGACAAAGTCTACCAAGGTGGGGCTTACCTGCTCCTGGATATGCATGGCGAAAAACTTTTCAGGCCAATAAACGGCCGGTTCCTAAAAAAATACTGCGTCTGACGAGTCACGGCCTAGGTCAACGATAGATGACGACGCCTATGTCCGCTCGCTATCTTCCCAAGCCCAAACTCTATAAGTAGTATCCAGCGAAACCGTTGTCTCCAAAATGGAAACAATGGACCGAAACGTCCCTAAACTAACAACGGACCGAAATTTCCTAAAACTAACAACAGACCGAGATGTCCTAAAACTAACAATGGATCGAAACGTCCCTAAACTAACGACCGACCGAAACGTCATTAAACTACTATAAACCTGCGGCGTCCCCAAGCTGACATGTTAAAAAAAAGGGTACGTCCACAAGCGAGATGGGCACGAATTAAAACCCGAAAGGGCTCCGTGAGTAAAAACAGCAGGACTACCGGCGAGTTTGTGAAAACCCGAAAGGGCACAATCTCGTTAAAAGACACTTGCAAGGTCCTCTCGACCCTGTAAGGAGAAACCACTTGCGTGAGATCCTTATGACTCACAAAGGAACGACACACTTAGGAATCCTCACGATCCCTAAGGAGAACTTACATTTACGAGTTCCTCACGACTCGTAAGGAGAACCCTGTTATGAGATCCTCACGGCTCATAAGATTCGAAAGCCTTAAGTTACAGGGATCTGAACCTGTTTTTAAGCCATCACAATCCCCAGATTGCCCTACAAGCGGTTCAATGCTGACCCTTATATACAATCCACGGGCACGAATAAACTTTTCCCCAACAGAGTCCCACCACTGACGAGGGATATCTTCATATGGCGAACGACACTTGTAAGTCCTCTCGACTTATAAGGAGAAAACACTCTTGTAAGATCCTTACGACTTATAAGAGAACACAAACATAAGAATCCTCACGATTCCTAAGGAGAAAACGCACCTACGGGATCCTCACGACTCGTAGGGAGAAATACCTTTATGAGACCCTTACGGCTCGTAAAGTCAAAAGCCTTAGTCAACAGGATCCTAATCCTGTTTGCTAAGTCACCTTTGTTCGATATCGACAGAGGCAAATGATGATTCCCTCCTGGTAATATCCTAGTTGTAGCGATACTGATGCCTAAATCGGTATCAAATCCCACACTCGCGATAAAAAATTCAGTGAGCCAAAAATGCATATGAAATAACTGAAATGAGGGCAACTTGCAACAAAATCAGCAAGTAAAAATGTATGCATACAAAAATAGCCGAAATGGTTGGGCAACTCGCAATAAAAAACAGCGAGTAAAAAGAAAAAATAGTCAAAATGATTGGGCACCACGAAAAATAGCCGAAATGATTGGGCAATCGCGACTTTCGCGATATAAAAGCTGAAATGATAAAGCATCGTGGAAAGAAAACAAAAAATACATATGAAATAAAACTTTTGCCCTACAGATGAGATCACATCGATCCATGTATACAATCCAGGGGCACTAACAAAGAGAGGATCATATCATCCCACCAAGCTCCGTCAGAAAGAGAGCCAAGTCTCGATGGCAACATCTGCATCTCTAGAGATCACCAACAGCATTCCCCCTCATTCCAGCAGGATCCAGACACGACAATCAACCTTGGCTCCATGGAAAATTCCCTGATCCAAATCTCGACGGTTCACAGACAGCCTAGAGATCACCAACAGCAATCCTCCTCATTCCAACAGGATTCAGACGCGACAATCAACCTTGGAGCCATGGCAAAGTCTCTCTTCTAAATCTCGACGGTTCACAAACAGCCTAGAGATCACCAACAGGGTTCCTCTTCATTCCAACAGGATTCAGACGCGGCAATCAACCTTGGAGCCATAGCAAAGTGTAACAACCGAGCCCAATGCTACTAGTTTCTGTTACCGTATGAATGGTGTATGGTATTTATTTCATTGATCCTAATTGACTGTTGCTAATATAAATTTTACCCGACAATTCATTTCTTCATATAACAATTTAAGGCATCTAAAATAAAATAAAAAATATTTGACATAGCCTGCTTGACACCCCTAACCCTGTGGTAGCGTCTTTGCATCGTGTCCTCGTCCCGTTCAGTGAAACGGACGTGTTTGGACGGCTACGCGCACGTACGTGTGTCCGTTTTGGGGGTATGTTTTTTGATCATAAAATACTTCATTTTAAATTTTGGATCCCGCCTATAATTTTCTTATTTCAATTTCAAATTTTTGGACACGATCCGGACGCAATTTGAAAATATTTTTGCAATTGCGCCAAATCTTAATTTCTAGTATTTTTTAAAACCGTCGAATATATATAAAATAAAACCCCCAGAATATTTTCCTTCTCAAAAATCTTTTAATAAATTTCCCCTAACAGATTCAAAAACCCCCACAAATCTTTCACATTTTTCCCAGCCAATCATCTTCTTTTTAAAACCCCTGGGCCCCACCATTTCCCGTTCTCTCTCTCCCTTTCTCTCTCTTCTCTCTTTCTCTCTCTGCGAATAAATCCAACTTTATCTCTCCTCTAAATCTTCTCTCCCCTCTCGATTTCTCTCCCCTCTCTATCTCTCTCCTCTCTCTCTGCTCTCGCAATCTCTCTCTCTCTCCCCGTCTCTCTCTCTCTCTCTCCCTTATATACTTCTCCTTCCTCAAATTCTCTTTTATTCAACAGAACCCACCGTCGCGAGCCCTAGCCGCCTCGTTCCCCCTCGCCTTCGCTCCAACGCCGACACCATCATCACCGGCCTCGTCGCCTCCTCGCCCTCGTCAACTCCACCACATCTCCTTCCCTCTTCCTCATCTCCCCGAGCACCCTGCAAGAGAAGCTGCGCACCTCCCTGCACACGTCTGCACCTCGTGGGATCGCCGCCGGCGATCTCGATTCGTCCTCCGTCCTCGTGCATGCCTCGGTGAGTGGTCTCCTTCTTCTTATTCTTCTTCTTCTTCCTTTTCTTCTTCTTTCTCTCTTTTCATCTTAAAACTTTCTCTCTCTCTGTTAAGGATCTGAACCCTCTGTGGATCGCCGGAACCCCGTCGACTTCACGCCAACGACGCAGCCATCCCTCTACAATCCAGTGGGTGAGTTACTTCTTCTAAATCCTTCGATCTCCGTTGATTTGCTTTGCATTTCCTGTAGTATCTTTAAGGTTCACTGTTTTTGTGTCTCGCCGGAATCCGGCCGTGCCGGCGACGTGTTTCGACGATCCAGCGAGGTACCCTGACCTGTGTGGTTCCACTGTTCGTCGTTTGGGTTCATTCCGTGAACCGTGCGCACGTCGTGAGATTTCCCTGCCGACGTGGAACGTTCCGTTTTCCCGATTCGCAACCCGTCGAGGCAAGTACACCTTGCTACATGCTAAATAATATTTACATATGCATTAATAACACTCTAAACCTGCAGTTTAACCTTAGTACCATAATTTCCCCTTTTCATGTTCAATGTCGTATTATATCATTTTATCTTCCAAGCTTGAAACCTACCATTTGCAATTACTTTATTAAACCTAATAACCACATTTACATGTTTAATCACATTTTCACTATTGACATGGCCTATGGCATTCTCTCTATAGTTTTACTCCATTCGGACACTCGTGTGCATTTAACCTGTAATAGCTGTGATTTCATCCATTGTACCTATATATAAATCATTGCACCCCTAAAATTCTTAAACTTGTTAACATGATTTAACGGCCATAATTGTCGTACTGTATTCTTATAATGTTGAAATCATCTCTGTGACACAACTGATAACTGTACTGCTAATTGAGTGAATCTGCCTATTGCTTATTTCATTGTTTAGATCATGTTGTTGATAACCATGCTTGATTATGTAACTGATTGTGAGCACACCCATGATATCGTTAACATCTTGACCTAACTTGCTACATACATATTGATTGACCCGACATGGTACCGTATACTGCTTGGCCTGACCTGATGTACCATGACTTGACCCGTTACCTGATCTTGTGTCTAATGCCAACAAACCTGACATGTAGTCCTTATGGACCGTTCCTGTTGTCTATCCAGACAAACCTGCTTACCTGATCCTGTGTTGGCATTAGTTCTTGATTACTGAACACTTGACTTGACATACACATATAACTTGGGGGTATGGGGAAATCAATGATGAAACCTGACTTATAACTCGACAGTTCGATACTTGTTCTGGTCAGTTTTAGAGGCTGGGCCAGCCTTGGAATGATGCTGCTGACATCATTCATCTGTACACATTCCTGTTTTAGTGCCTAGCGGCATGTCTCGGTTTCAGCCCGAGAATATGGACCGTGGTCCCGGGTATGCACGGGATGCTATTGAGTTACATCGATGATTCATCAATTTGATTTCAAAGTTTTTAGAACAGAAAACCCGATAGAACGGTTTAGTTTACTCAATGCATACTACCCTCCACTGCCCTGACTTACATTGCTGTTACACCTGCTTTTTATTCATGTTTGTCTTGCATTGCCTGTTATCCTGTTATATTTATTTGATGACATGACGCGCTGACGTCTGGGTTTTGCATGGCCCAGATTCTGTACCGCTATTGCAGTCCGAGCAGGAGTACTTCAGCCAACAGGCTGAGCTGTGAGTGTCAACAGTAGTTAGTTTTTCTTTCCTGCATTTTATTCCTGATGTGAGCCCGCATTATTGGACATACATTCCAGTTATTTTTGTATTGGATCTTTCGCTTCCGCATTTTATTATTCTTGACTCATGTTATCTTGGATTATGGACATGTTTTAGATAGCTTTATTTTGTTCCTGATATCTCTACAGCCGTAATGTGTGCAACACCCGAGCCCAATACTACTATTTACAGTTACTGTTTGAGCATAATGTAGTACTCATTTCATTTAACTTGCTTGTTTGTTGCTTACTGTAAAATTTACCCGGCAAAGTCATTTCTACATATAACAAATTTTGGCATCTAAAATAAAATTGAAAATATTCATCTTGGCCTACTTGACACCCCTAGTCTCGTGGTAGCGTCCGTGCATTGTGTTCTCGTCCCGTTCAGTGAAACGGGCAAGTTTGGACGGCTACGCGCGCGTACATGTGTCCATTTTGGGGGTATGCTTTTTAATCATAAAACACTTAATTTTAAAATTTGGATCCCGCTTAAAATCCTATTATTTCAATTTCAAATTTTTGGACTCGACCCGGGTGCGATTTAGAAATGTTTTATTTGGCGCCAAAATCCTAAATTTAATATTATTAAAACCATCGCATATATTTTTCTAACTAACCTGATATCTTACTGTTCATTACCTATCTTTTAAATCTTTAAATTAACCTATATATATATATCCTACTGTTCCTTAAAATATTTTGAATTTTTAATTAATATTTATCCCTAACTAACGTTTCCTCTTTAGCCAATCACGTTCCTTTTAATTCCGTGGGCCCCCACCTGCAGCGCTCTCTCTCTCTCTCTCTCTCATATATTCTCTCGTACTTCTCTTTATCATTCTTTCTCTTCTTGCTTCATGTCTCGTTTCTCTTTTTTTTTAACTGTTCTTTTGTTGCCGGAATTACGTCTTGCCGGTGACGCTTCTCGGCATTCCAGCGAGGTACCCCGACCCGTGTGGTTCCTTTGTTCGTCGTTTGGGTTCATTCCGTGAACCGTGCGCCCGTCGCGAGTTTTCCCCGCCGACGGTTAACGTTCTGTTTTCCCGATTCGCGACCCATCGAGGCAAGTTAATTCTTGCTACATGCTATATAATTCATTTTATACCTATTTAAATAAATACCATACCTATAGTTTAAATCTAGTGCCCCATGTTTAATTTTATAACGTTTCGATGTTCCGTTTGCATCCGTTTATATCATATTAAATCTAGATCATGAAAACTTATCTTGTGACATACTAGATTACATTATACTGCAACCATATCATTTAAAATATATGTCGTCGTAATATTTATTATTATTATCTTTAATTAGTTTATAATCTTCATTTTATAATGTTATACATTTGAAAATCTTATAGTTTACACATGAAAAGTCGTTGAAAAATCGGATATGACAAATCTGAAATTTACTGTACACCTTACCTTATAAAATTCATTATAAATCATAGAAAAATCATTAGTATACGTTCTTTAGTTCGTTACGAAGATAACTCAGAATACTATAACTCTATGAAATATTTACTTGCAAAATAAATTGTTTAAATAACGTAAAATGCAAATGAATATGTCTTTAAACTGCTGTCTAGGCAAATTCCAGCAGCAAACTTTCAACTTCGGATGTTTATAACTTTTTGTAGGAACAACCTGAGATGTTTATACTTATAAAAATGAAAACCTTATTGAATTATCTTTGTTTTGGTATAAGACACGTCCCTTTTGGAGAACGTTTGTTATTTTTAAGCTATTTTACAAATTAGGGTGACCCTGAATTTCTGAACGGAACCTTCTTGTTCATGGTTAATCAATACCACTCTTATAGTTATTAATCGCTTTGAATATGCTATCCATATTAATATTATTATATCAATATTTATATCACATATTGCTTAGTTGTACATCCCACATTACCATTTTATAGTTTTATAACTTTTCGGATACCCGTTTGCATCCATCGCATTTAAGATACATATAATTGCATGCATAGATCACATTACTACATAATAATGTGATATTAACACTCCATGTTTAATAAATTGCATCCTAATTAATATTGGAACTATAAATGTAACCCTAATCGATAACTGTGCATCCATATCCTTGAAATTATATCTATTTGCATATCATATTACATGTTCCAGTTTATTATTCTGATAGTACTCATGCTTGTTTATTTATACACATGCTTATGTTAGTTTGATTATGAACACCCACATGACATCTTGTGCTTCCTGACATGACCTGTTACACTTCCTACATCTTGTGGTACCGTACACTGCTTGACTTGACCTGATGTACCATGACCTGACCCGTTACCTGATCCTGTGTCTAATGCCAACAAACCTGACATGTAGTCCTTACAGACCGTTCCTGTTGTCTATCCAGACAAACCTGCACCTACCTGATCCTATGTTGGCATTAGTTCTTGATTACGGAATACCTGACTTGAACACATAACCTTGGGGGTATGGGGAAATCAAAAGTGTAAACTAAAGTGTAACTTAAAAGGGTATTACTTGATCCGTGGTCCCGGGGGGTAACGGGACAGAGTCATTCATGACTCTTACATCTTGATCCGTGGTCCCGGGGGGTAACGGGACAGAGCCATTCGTGACTCTTACATCTTGATCCGTGGTCCCGGGGGGTAACGGGACAGAACCACTCTTGGTTCATATATTCCTGATCCGTGGTCCCGGGGGGTAACGGGACATATCCTTTGAGTTACATGGAGGATTACATTAATTGATTTCAAACAAACTTTAGAGTAGACAACCCAGTAGCACAGTTTAGATTGATCACTGCACGTCACATACACTGATACACTTCACTGTTATACATCCTTGTTGACTTGTTACTATTTATGATTCATGCCTGCATATCTCGTGTATCCTGTTCATTTATTATTGCTTGATGTTATGACGCGCTGACGTCTGAGTTTTGCATGGCCCAGATCCTCTACCTTTGTTACAGACTGATCAGGAGTTTTGCCGCTGTTAGATCGAGCGGTAGGGATCATGTCGGTATCCGGTCTTACTTTCCAGGTGTTTATTTGATCTTTTGCTTCCGCATACTATAGCATTTCTTGACTCTTTTACTCTGGCTTATGGACATGTATTAGATAGTTAGTTTACTTTCCTGTTCTTGATATCTCTAAAGCCGTAATGTGACTGCGGAAGGATTTTTCCTAACCACAGGTAGCATGGTTGGCTATGTCACATGCCTATTTTAGCATACTCTGGGAAGCGGGACGTGACAATGTGACTGTGGATGGATATTTCCTACCCACAGGTAGCATAGTTGGCTATGTCACGTGCCCATTTTAGCGTACTCTGGGAAGCGGGGCGTGACACAAAGTCCTCGTTCCAAACCTCGACGGTTCACAGACAACCGAGAGAGTAAATCCTGGTCCCGTAGAACATGGCTAAAATCAATCCTAACCCCGTGGGAAACGGCCAGAGCAAATCCTGGTCCCGTAGAACACGGCTAAAATCAATCCTGACCCCGTGGGAAACGGCCAGAGCAAATCCTGGTCCCGTAGAATATGACCAAAGTCAATCCTGACCCCATAGGAAACGGCCAGAGTAAATCCTGGTCCCGTAGAACACGGCCAAAGTCAATCCTGACCCTATGGGAAACAGCCAGAGCAAATCCTGGTACCGTAGAACACGGGCAAAGTCAATCCTGACCCCGTTGAAATAGCCAGAGCGAATCCTGGTCCCGTAGAACACGGCTAAAATCAATCCTGACCCCGTGGGAAACGACCAAAGCAAATCCTGGTCCCGTAGAACACGGCCATAGTCAATCCTGACCCCGTGGAAAACAGTCAGAGCAAATTCTGGTACCGTAGAATACGACCAAAGTCAATCCTGAACATGTGGAAATAGCCAGAACGAATCCTGGTCCCGTAGAACACGGCTAAAGTCAATCCTGACTCCGTGGGAAACGGCCAAAGCAACCCCTGACCCCGTACGGATAAAGTCAATCCTGACTCTGTATGGCCAAAGTCAACCCCTCCTGGTCCAGTAGAACACGGCTAAAGTCAATCCTGACCCCGTGGGAAATGGCCAGAGCAAATCCTGGTCACGTAGAACACGGCCAAAGTCAATCCTGACCCCATGGGAAACAGCCAGAGCAAATCCTGGTACAATAGAATACGGCTAAAGTCAATCCTGACCCCATGGGAAACGGCCAGAGCAAATCCTGGTCACGTAGAACACGACCAAAATCAATCCTGACCCCGTGGGAAACAGCCAGAGCAAATCCTGGTACCGTAGAATACGGCCAAAGTCAATCCTGACCCCGTGGAAAACAGCCAGAGCGAATCCTGGTCCCGTAGAACACGGCTAAACTCAATCCTGACCCCATGGGAAACAGCCAGAGCAACCCTTGACCCCGTACGGCTAAAGTCAATCCTGACTCCGTATGGCCAAAGTCAACCCCTCCTGGTCCCATAGAACATGGCCAAAGTCAATCCTGACTCCGTGGGAAACGACCAGAGAAAATCCTGGTCCCATAGAACACCGCCAAAGTCAATCCTGACCCCGTGGGAAACAGCCAGAGCAAATCCTGGTACCGTAGAACACGGCCAAAGTCAATCCTGACCCCGTGGAAATAGCCAGAGCGAATCCTGGTCCCGTAGAACACGGCTAAAGTCAATCCTGACTCCGTGGGAAACGGCCAGAGCAACCCCTGACCCCGTACTGCTAAAGTCAATCCTGACTCCGTATGGCCAAAATCAACCCCTCCTGGTCCAATAGAACACGGCTAAAGTCAATCATGACCCATGGGAAACGGCCAGAGAAAATCCTGGTCACGTAGAATACGGCCAAAGTCAATCCTGACCCCGTAGGAAACAGCTACAGCAAATCCTGGTACAGTAGAACACGGCTAAAGTCAATCCTGACACCGTGGGAAACGGCCAGAGCAAATCCTGGTCACGTAGAACACGGCCAAAGTCAATCCTGACCCCTTGGGAAATAGTCAGAGCAAATCCTGGTACCGTAGAACACGGCCAAAGTCAATCCTGACCCCGTGAAAAACAGCCAGAGCGAATTCTTGTCCCGTAGAACACGGCTAAAGTCAATCCTGACCCCGTGGGAAACGGCCAGAGCAACCCCTGACCCCGTACGGCTAAAGTTAATCCTGACTCCGTATGGCCAAAGTCAACCCCTCCTGGTCCCGTAGAACACGGCTAAAGTCAATCCTGACCTCGTGGGAAACAGCCAGAGCAAATCCTGGTCCCGTAGAACACGGTTAAAGTCAATCCTGACCCCGTGGGAAATAGCCAGAGCAAATCCCGGTACCGTAAGACACGGCCAAAGTCAATCCTGACCCCGTGGAAACAGCCAGAGCGAATCCTGGTCCCGTAGAACACGGACAAAGTCAATCCTGACCCCATGGGAAACGGCCAGAGCAAATCCTGGTCCCGTAGAACACGGCCAAAGTCAATCCTGACTCCGTGGGAAACGGCCAGAGCAAATCCTAGTCCCGTAGAACACGGCTAAAGTCAATTCTGACCCCGTGGAAAACAATTAGAGCAAATTCTGGTCCCGTAGAACGCGGCTAAAGTCAATCCTGGCCCGTGGGAAACGGCCAGAGCAACTCCTGACCCTATATGGCTAAAGTTAATCCTGACTCCGTATGGCCAAAGTCAACCCCTCCTGGCCCCGTAGAACACGGCCAATGTCAATCCAGACTCCGTGGGAAACAGCCAGAGTAAACCCTCGAACTCCCCGTCAAAGCAATACTTTGACTCGGGAGCAGGTTAACTCATCAATCACTTACAAGTCCTCTCGACTCGTAAGCAAGAAAAATTCTCTTGTGAGATCCTTACGACTCTCAAGAGAAAATGCACTTAGGAATCCTCACGATTCCTAAGGAGAAACCACACCTGCGAGATCCTCTCGACTCGTAGGGAGAAAAGTCTTTATGAGACCACGGCTCATAAATTTGAAAAGTCTTAGGTGGCAGATCCTAACCCTGTCTCCTAAGCCATCATTGTCTCGCAGAGAGGTCAAGGTAGATTTTCTACAGGCCACACTCTCCTAAGTCAAACATCGACAAGAAAGGAAACAATCACTTACAAGTCCTCTCGACTCGTAAGCAAGAAAAATTCTCTTGTGAGATCCTTACGACTCTCAAGAGAAAACGCACTTAGGAATCCTCACAATTCCTAAGGAGAAACTACACCTACGAGATCCTCTCGAGTCGTAAGGAGAAAAATCTTTATGAGACCCTCACGGCTCATAAAGTTGGAAAGCCTTAGGAGGCAGATTTGAATCTGACTCCTAAGCCATCGCTGTCCTACAAGGAGATCAAAATAGATTATCCACAAAATACATTTACTAAAAGGGTCACACCACCATGAAGCAAAATATGTCTTTTATTCATGATCAAAATAAATACGAAGTACAATTTATGAAAGAATCAAAAAAAAATACTCTAATTCAGGAGTATGTACAAAAAAAAACATATACATTGTCTTCAAGCCGGCGGACGATTTAATAGAGTCATCAATTCATCCTTCTTCTTCCGGGTCTCGGACTCATATTTTGTTATTGCAATAAGTCGGGCCTCCGCTTGAGACTGTTGGGCCTGGTACAAAGCGAGCCCACTTTCAAGCTCCTTTTCGGTAACTTTGTGAGCTTCAACCATCTCGCGAGTAAAAACGACGGCTTTATCAACAGCTACCACCTCCCTGATAGCATCTTGAAGCACTCACCAAATTTCATATGCACGAGTGGTCTTGGCTGTAAGTTCAGCTTGAAGTTCCCTCAGCGCTTTGGAAGCCAGCTCCCTCTCCGAAAACTTTCGATTGAGCCTCTTCTCGCATGACTGCATATTTGCGGCGCACCGTTCAACCAGCCCCCGCAAGCTCGCCTTTTCAGCCACGACTTCTGAAGGAAGGCGCGTGCCCTCAAGACTATGTAAGCAAGTCTCCACCCGACGACAAAACTCAACCTAAATGTGCACCAATGCTTCATCATGGTAAGTGGCAAGTAGGGGCAAAGAAATGTTGGCTTCAGCGGCACATTCTTCGGCTGTGATCGGACTACCAGCATGAAGATCTTCGATAAGAGCCGACAGAGGGTGAAGGCTTTGCTTCGCCATCCGTTCATATACACGCCGAGCATAGGGGCCTGGTGGCATAAGAATGCGAGACTCCATTGGGACAAAAGTGGGCAAGGTTGTCAAGATCCATGAACAGTCTGTGAGATTTACGCCCAAAGAATATATAAAGTGACGTCAAAAGTCTTACTTATCCACGGTCATGCAAGGAGGACTAGACGAAACTCCAGGCCCGTCAATGATCTCAACTTCGTCGTCAGCTTCCAGAACTACAGAAGACATCGGCATCATTATACAAAATAATAATAATGTCATCAAGAGGACAAATAACACTAACCTTGCCCGGAAGAGAGAACGATGCATTGAGGGGATATTGCCTGCGGAGCGGCCATCTCTAGCAAATGCTGAAAGGATTTTCTAGGAGACAGATCAGCGGTAGACGCCGCCAACCCGCGTAATTCTGAAAAAGACAGAAAGGTTCAGATAATGGAGAGATTATTAAAATAAAATATATAAAGCTACCTTCGATGCTCCTCCCGCTCTGAACTGGAGGGATAGCAGCTTCGGCAGCCTCCTCCATGCCCCTAGGCATATCATCGGGGACATGGGCCAATATAACAGCTTCCAATTGAGGAGCAGCGGCTACCGTTGCAGGCTCCAATGAAAGGACGGTGGCCTTGACTACCTGTCCCATAGTCTCTAGGCCGTCGCCAGAAAGATCCATTGAATCTGCGACCAATGAGGATGCCTCTTCCGGGAGAGCAAGCGCCGGGAGAACGGAAGCCACCAATGGAAGCTCTGCCCCAGTAATAGCAATTGTAGCGACCCCTCCTCACCTACTGGTGTCTCGTCATGGGTATTTACAGAGTCCACGATCAAGACATGACTCGAAGCCATGGCCGAAGTCCCTGCAAAAGTTTTACGAAGATAAGAAGACGTAAAAAGCGAAACAAATTACTTGCCAAAGGAAAAATACAGAAATCATGCATACCGATACGCCAGGATACCTCTAATATGATTTTTTCAAGCCGACGTTCCTTCCTGAGGAGGTATGCTCGCCGGGGTTCGAAGGTAGACTCGTGGCCACCAGTCCACAATGACAGCTCATCTTCGGCATAAACCGAGATAGGCCGCTTAAGGGCTATCTCGCCTCCCTCTTCCAAAGAACCTATAAATATCTACCGTATCGATGGAGGATCTTCGTAGAAGATGACGGCAGGATAAGGCCTCTTCGGGACCCTCACATTTTCTGTCTCATCCTGAGAGCGTCTTATAGCCTCAGCCAATTGTGTGGCTTCCTCGGCAGATAAACCTGGAAAAAGAAGACCACCATCCGGCTCTTGCATAGCTATTGGTTCATCTTGAAAGATAGGCTCGGATTCCACTAAAAAGTCGAGCAGATTGGTGACCGTCTTCTTTCGCCTCTTTGACTTAGAACTAACACCAGAAGATGATCGCTTCTTTCCCCTCGATGCTTTGGTGCGACGTTGACCCACATCGCCTTCAGTATCTTTTCTCAGCGGTGCTACCGATGATGACACTGCCATTGCTGACGCCGCAGCTGATGAAACTGCTACTGGCGCCTTATCAGAAGCCCTTGCCTGAGCTCTAGTGCACATCGGCATACCAACTGTCGGAGTCAAGTCCACATCCGCCACCTTAGGAATAAGTACGGTACCAGTATCCCTCAAGGGAGGGCGAGCCATTGTCCGCGGTCGCGGCGCGACTCCCGTAGCCTGGAGCGGGGCGGGAGCTCTAAGCCCAAAAAGTATCCTCCCCTCTTCAACAATGATTGGACTAACCCGGTGGCGGTACCAACCAGTGAAAGCCCCCACGCACCTCGGAATGTAGTCGACCTCGGGGATCATGAAATGAGAACCGGTGTTCAGCCTCAGGAAATAGTGGGTGGCGTCACGAACAGCTTCCAAAGAAGGGATGGGCTCCACTGTGAAGGCTTCGAAGGGGACACCCTGGTTATATCCTAATTGCTGGGCAAAGCGGTGTGGATTATACCGCATGAAAAGAGCCGCATCGTTTCGACGAAACACCAGATAACCGGGTCTGATCGAATACAAGTGCATGACTTCCTTAAGCTTCAAGGAGGGTGCTCTCTCTTTCGACAAGTCAAAAAGCTGTTGAATAGGTCCCGAGGGAGCAGAGAGGATTCGATCATTAAATACCATTCCGCCTTTGTTGGCATACGGATTGAGCAGCACATGAAGAGCCTCTAATTGAGTCGGGTCAGGAGCAGAAGCGTCCACCAACCTCATGAGCTGCGGAAAGATATAAGCATCATAAAAGCTGGGTCTCTGGTGAGCAGAAAATGCCCCTAGCACATGCATCTCAATCCACGACGTAAAATAATGAAGAGAGAAACTCACTACGTTCACGCCTGGGGTTGAGGTATTGGCTGCAGTGCTTAGCCCATGGTACAGATGCGACCTGCAATTCCCACAGCTAGTCGCGTCCCTTCGGCAATGCGATGAGCAGGATAAATGACCGAAGCTCTCATGAATCGACGGTGTGTTGGAACGACAAACCAACTGAGCCAAATGCTGATAAAACCGACGAAGAAAGTTTCTTCATCCATACCAGGAGCTGCGATCGACTCGAAAGATACAGCCGACAAGATTGGAATGTAGAACTGTGGCAAATCCTTTTCTCTAGCCGGTAGCTTATTTAAACCAAACCCGAAAGGGTCATTAATATTCGCGAACTTCGGAGCTGCCTTTGATAGAACGTCTCCACGAAGGAAGCAGGCAATAAACCTTTTAAAAGTGACGCCCTGTTTCTCTGACTCTGTAAACAGCTTCTCAAAAATACCCAGGGTCTTAATTAGACTCAGATACTTGTGGTGGACGGCATTTTTAGTCGACAAGCCGTCAAGCGTAGCGGGCACAGTCTTGAAAACATACTTGTCAGAGGGCAACAATTCTTCGTAAGGCGCTCCCCTGATCGGTAAACCCGAGATCTCGCGAAACTCTTTCAAAGAAAACGAAACTTCGCAGTCCCCTAACAAGAAAGTGTTGGTGGGAAGATTCCATTGATTAAGGAAAGCTTTAACCCACCATACATGAAGAGACTGATAATGGAAGAGAGACGCGTATTCCGCCCGGTAAAGCCCGACCTTCTACAGTAGCGCACGATGGGCGGACGGGATGTAACGAACCCATAGAAGATAGCCCGTGGGATGGCGAGGGGTAAGCCCTATCTTGTAGACTTGTCCCCAGGGCTAGGCTTCGCCTTAGCAAATATGACGCCCCAAGATATCTATGGCCGGCACAGGTTGGTTTGGTATCCCAACTGTCGACGGCTCGAGCCGGCCTGTAGGAGTCCAATCCGCCACCTCTACGGCAAAAGTAGTCTGCAGACGGTCCATCGGCAAGAACAGGCGAAGAGGTTCTGTTGGCACCTCGCAAAGAAAGCTTCGGCGACCTCGGATGATATAACCGTACCAGGTTCCCCACAAAAGTAGATTGGCGCTGTCACGCCCCGCTTCCCAAAATACGGAATACGAGGGGTAGACAAGGCCAGCCATGCTCCTACGGTCAAGGAAAAGTCCTGCCGTAGTCACACTTCGGCTTCTAGTTTTTCATGGTAAACAGTAAATGATGCGCAGGTAATGGGAAATGCAGTAACTGAAGGAAATAATGTAAGGACTGACCTGGAGTGAAACAAATGAATGTAACTCGGGAGGGCAAGTCAAGAAGTCTGTGATGCACGTCTAGTTCTGGTCCAGGCTAAATCTTCTCCTCACACTGAGCATGCATACTCAGGTCGTCAGAGCGACACAATAGCAATATAATATATATATAATCAAGTGACAGTTCTAACAATGGTAATGGATATGAATATCAGTAAATCAATGATAGCACGAATATGAATGTGCAGTAATCAATGCAGCGGAGCAGTAAAGCAGTAGAACGATATGTCACGTATGTCAACACAGTATATAAGGAATGTAAATGCCAGTATCCCTATCAGTCTCTAAGTCTCACTATACAGGTCACTAAGCCTATCGTCAGTCCAAGTGTGAGAGTCAACCACTCGCGAGTGTCCTCCACCCAAGGGTAGGACCCAAGGGCAAGGGACAACGGGCCCAACATGTAACAAGTGTATCACGGTGTATATATCACATACCCTGTAAATCTCCATATAACTCCCTAAATATATAAGCCGGCATGGGACTCCCGAGATTCTGTTGAACTCACACTTAAACTACCCCACACCCCGTGGTCTACATCAAACGCTAACCATCACCCTAAATACTAATCGATCCGTGTCAAGTCTGCGCGAGAACTGGAGGCAGGACCTCCATCAAGCACGTCCCGACTAATACCTAAGAAAATGGCAGTGTCGGATGCCTTATCTGTGACACCCATGCAAACGCTTCCATAAATGTCCCATTCCACTTATAGTCACACGTGCACGCATCCCACAGACGTCGACAATGCAATAAAATAATAGGGTCGCTGATTGTGTACAAGTACGTATCACTTTCACTTAATCACGGATACACGAACACTGACGTACTTGCCAAAATCATCACTAAAATCTAACACTGGGTGAATGCACGACATCACTAGGTAATCACTGCGATGATATGTGTATGATATGATGCATGAACAGTATATGAAGCATGGTTAATGTGTCATAAAACAGTATTATATCACTTGCACAATTTATCATGAACCGTACGTATATAATTTAGTGAAACGATAAATAGGTAGTAATTAGTATGTTAAGTTAGCTATCCGTCAAATTTGGTTTCAAGCCAATCGGGTTCCAGGATCATTAATTATAACCATTTCATTTTAAGCGCTCGCGGCTGGAAATCCAATTTCAGAATCAGAAGTCCGTTTCGCAACGCATTTTAATCCCAGTTGGGATCAGATTTTAGCGACGCTACAGTTGGATGAAATCTAGGGTTTTCATTAAGGTTTTCAACGTAATAGACAGATCGTCAATCGCATCTGTACTTCAGGATTTATACACTGTTTAACACTAATATGTCAATTCTGATTCTGTTGGGACTGTTATGCGTCCCGATCTTTAAAATTACAGAATAAATATCAAATGGTAACGAAACAGAATGAAACCAATTGTGTTGTCTAGCTAACAGATTTACCTATAATAAGAAGTGGAGTTCCGCAATCTACGAGTTAAGGAAATCCTGTGGTACCCAATACGGAACAGCAAGCAACAACTGGAGTCGCTCTGTACTGCAGTCCAGAGTCGCACTCCGATCCGAATATTAACACAGTTTGAGTACAGGGATATCTGGAAAATAGTGTAGGGTTATAGTTCGTCGAGTTGGATTTGATTTGAGCCCTCGAGTGCACCATTCTAGTATGTATATGATTTATGGTGAATTTAACGATTTTCAGATGCAAGAAAATTCCAGTTTTACGGTTAAACTTGGGGGTAGTCGTTTTAATCTTTAACAGTCGTATTTTCCAATGGAATTTGCGCACGTTATCCATCTCTACAAGGGCCAATGTAATTTATCCAGTTCCGTCAAATTTGATAAATATTTCTTAAGAGAACAAGTATCGAACAGTTGTGTTGAATAATCTAACGGAAAAGAAAAGCATAATTTATATACGATATTGATTTGTAACATAGCTAGAATAGCATGAAGCAAGTAGAGAACTTGCCTGGAGACGTCCCGGGGATGTACGGCGGCTGTGACGTCGCGAACACGCGACACACGCGCGGCACGGCAACTTGATTTGGCTCGGATTTGTGTCTCAGCAGTGGCGGCTTGGTTACTGGGGTCGGCTGTTCGAGCTTCAGAGGTGGTGAGCGCAGCGACGGGTGGCCGAAGCTTGGATAGTGGCCGACGAGGGGAGACTCGGGTTGAAACGTGAGGAGAGAGAGAAAGAGTTTAGAGATGTATAGAGAGAAAGATTGAGAAAGAGAGGGAGAAAGGAATTGAGAAAGAGATGAGAGAGAGATAGTGAGGGAAAGCCAGAGAGAGTTAGAGAGAGAGAGAGATAGTGATCAGAGAGGGGGCACAGAGAGAGTGAGCGAGAGTGCAGCGGGAGACAGAGAGAGAGTGAGAAGAAGAGAGAGGAGAGAGAGTGAGAGAGAAACAAGGAGATAGAGAGAGGGAGAGAGAGAAACTTACTGGGCGATGACGGGGTCGACGGAGGCGCGAGGGGAGCTCGTCGTGGTGCTCAGAGGGGCGTCGACGATGGTAGTGGGGACCCGTCGACGAGGTGCGGGCGATGGGGACAAGCTCGGTGGCGGCTGAAACGGGGTCGTAGATGGTGGAGAGGATGAGTGGAAGGAGCTGGGAGCTCGTGGTGGTGGTGAGGTCGAGGGTCGACGACGTGGGACGACGGCGAGGCGACGAGGAGGGTTGGGGCGGTTGCGGTTGTCGTCGACATTGGTGAGGAAAGGAGCAGGGGGAGGCGATGGTGATGGGTTTACTCGGGAGTTTTGTGGAGAGGGGAGAGAGGAGAGCTTGGGGTTGTGGAGGAGGCACGGTTTTCGCCGGCGGTAAGGGAGCGGGGTGCAGGGGCTCGAGTGAGGTTTTTTTTTTTTTGTGGAGAGAGAGGGAGGAGGAGTTGAGATCGAGAGTGTGAGGGAGAGAGGAGTGAGCCGTTGGGGAGCGGGTCGCAGGAGGGAGTGCGCGTCGTGGGCGCGAGAGGCGGCGCGAGAAGGGCGGCGCGACGTGGGGAAAGAAACGAGCGGGAAGAGACGTTGAGGGAGAAAGGAAAACAGTAACGGGTCGGGTAGGGTTGTGTTGTGGGTGTGGGCTGGGCCGAGTCGGGGGTTTTAGATTAAATAAATTCCTTTTCTTGGGCTGAGGAGACTTGTGCTGGGGGAATTATAGCTTGGGCTGGGGATTAATGTTAAAAAGGTTTATTTGTGTTGGGCTGAGAATGGGAGTATTTGATGGTTTAAAGTTTTAATTTTATTTTGGAAAAAGGAACAATGAAAAAGCTGGGCTTGGAGGTTAATTAATTTGTAGTTTCCAGGGGTCGACGAACTTATTTGATTGGCTCTGGTATGGTTTTAATCCTATGGCGAAATTTTCTTGGGCTTGGCTTTAGTGGAAAAGGGAATAGAAAAATACAGAGAGATGGAGAGAGTGGGCTGAGACACAACAATAGAGGGGATCGGGATTAGGTTAGGAGCAAAAAGGGAACGGGCTTCTGGGCTCGGTGAAATGAAAAGGAAATTGGTGGGAAAAGAGTGTGGGCTGAGGGATTGGTTTTGGATTTTATTGATGAAGAAAATGGGGTCTAGAACGAAATAAATTTATAAATAAAATAAATAAATTATAAGTAAAATGAATAAAATTGTAAATAAGAATAAATAGGATTCTAGAGTTTAAAATACTGATTTTGGTATAAAGAGGGGCTGGGCATTACAGGCGCAGTCCGAGTCATGATTCTTAATCATTGCCATCACCTCTTCATCAGACGGCGACTGAGGAAAAGCAGCCTCCGAGCGAGTAAATGGAAAGTATGGAAGAGAAGCCATTGTTCCTGAAATAAAGGAAGAGGAAACTGTTAGTGAAGCCCACACGTGTGTGTGTGTGTGTGTGTGTAGATATAAGTATATATATAAGAAGACAATGGAAGAAAACGACAAACAACTTATTTCATGGGACCATAGGTTACAAAACACATGGGCCCCACAAAATCAATATGGCGGCTCACTAATAATGAGGCTGAGCAATCATCATGAGAACTAAAGGAAGATTCTCAATAAATTCAAACAACTCTACACATTCCCCCGAGGAGAAAATCCATTGCAGAAACTCTGTGCAAATCGAGAAGGATCTCTCCTAAACTATTTTTGTAACAACTCAGGATGAAAAATTCCAAGAAGTCTTCTTTTAAGAACTAAGTTCTTTAGAGGAATTAAATTCCCAGAGAAATTTTCAGAGCTAAGCTCTTTGAAATGGAATTAAATTCCAGAGGGAAAACAAGTACAATCGTCAAAACCCTAAGATCCGGAAAATGGCCAACATTTGGGGTTTGCTACATAAAGATCGAGCGTTCTTAGGACATCAGAAAGTTGAGTTTTTTATATAGGGAAAAAACCCTTGGTGTGGATTTAAAATCCAAAGAGAATTGTTATAAAAAGTTCTTCGATCATTCAGAACCATTACTTGAAGAATAGATTCTTTCTTGAACAGAGTTAAACTCTAAAATTTTTGGAACAGAGAACAGAGCTCTGAGGAAGAGAATTAAATTCTCAAAGGAGAACGAGAAAGAAGATGAAGGAGTGAAGGCGCTGTTGAAAAGACTTCTGCATTTATAGGACATGATGGGAAACGGTTCATCTGCTCCCTTCCCTAGGCAAATCCAACGGCCACAAAGATGACAGCATGCCCACACGTGATCGGTGGTCACATGCCCACACGTGATCGGGGGTCACGTGCCGACACGTGATGGCTTCCTGAGGACTCTGAAATAATAAGAATTGAATCCTAATCAAATAGGGTCACGTGTCCACACGTGATAGGCCTTTAAACCCGCTGAAAGGAATTAAAAGGTATAATAAAACAGCAAGAAAAAACCCCAATGGGGTATCACGTGCCCACACGTGACCAGGGGTCACGTGCCGACATATGATGAGTTCCCGAGTTCTTTAAAATAATAAAATTAAATTCTAAATTGAATGCTTAATTAGTAGGGTCACGTGCCAACACGTGATAGGCTCTTAAACCCTCTGAAACAATAGAATTAAATTCTAATTTGAATGCTTTAACAAATGGGGTCACGTGCCAACACGTGATAAACTCCTAAACCATCTGAACTAATAGAATTAAATTCTAATTAAGAGGGAATCAAAAACCCTAATTCGAAAAATATTTCTCTAGATCTTTCCAAACAAAAAAGATTGCGCTCTGTAAAGGAAACACCGTTGGATTAAAAATCTAATAGTAATTAAAAAATCACCAATTTATAGAAAGATTCTATACAAGGAAATATTTTCCTAAAATTTGCCAGGAATAACAAATAAAATATCTTTTGGATTAAAAATCCAATGGTGAATAAAATTCACCGAGTGATCTAAAAGATCATGTTGGTTACAAAATCAATAAAAATCCTTCAATGAAAGATTGACTAAACAAATTGATTCTTTTCTTTCTCCTATAAATAGGAGCCAGGGGGAAGAAAAAGAGGAGATATACAACAACAGAGAGAGACTACAAAAAAAGAAGAAGAAGAGAATTTAATTCTCCAAAAGAAGAAGATCTCTTCAAAAAAGAAAAAAAAACCTAAGTAAGAGAGGGAAAGAGATCATTCTATAAGCTCCCACAAAACAAAAGAGAATTTAATTCTCAAACTAAGAGTTTAACTCTTTTGAATAAGAACTTAGTTCTTCCTTTGGTTGAAAATCTGCAGAAGCAGATCTCCCCATAAGTTGAGAATTTAATTCTCATCGGGGAGATTCTGCCATGCAGATCTAAAACCTAAGGGAGGACCTAAGTTCAGAGAATTTTATTCTCCCACAAAACATATAGGAATTTAATTCCTCCAACAAAAATATGGTTTAACCCTTAATATAAGAACTTAGTTCTTCCTATGGTTGAAGATCTGCAGAAGCAGATCTCCCATAAATTGAGAATTTAATTCTCATTGGGGAGACTCTATCATGCAGATCCAAAACTTAGAGGGAGAATTGGGTTTAAAAAATTTAATTCTTCCAAATATATAGGAATTTAATTCCTCTAAATAAAATTAGGGTTTAACCCTATCTTAAACAAGGGATTTAAACTTTTCATGCACGTAAAAAGATCAAGTACCCAACATAATCATGTGGCAACACGTGACCCTCCCCTCAATGGTCAAAAAAGAATGAATGAGATAGGGTCACGTGCTCTCACATGACCCTTGAATAAATTCCTCAAAATAAAGAGAACAGAGCCAAGTCAGAACAGGCTTTGGGCGCCCTCACGTATCCCCATGTGACCTCTAACAAACACTTTAATATCCAAATCATGGATACCCATCACGTGCCCGCAAGTGATGGTCATAAAGGCTAAGTGTTTAACACTTATTTGAATATTCTGATAATAAAATAAAGGAAGTTTGGTCCCAACACTTAAGCGCCTCACGTGATCCCACGTGAGCGCTTCTTTTTAGTGTTTAACACTATTTTGTGCGCTGCATCCTTAGTGTTTAACAATATTTTAAGCGCGTCACGTGGGAGCACGTGATAGAAGAGTATACTCTAGTGTTTAACACTATATCCAAGCCAATCTTAGCCTAAACTAGCTAAGTCTTCCAGAGGCAAGATCTCCTGAAACTGAAATCCAACCATACTCTTGACATTCAAAATAATTCCCAGAACCCTTTCAATCAACTTTGGTTCGAGGGTACATCTCTTCACACCTCTGATACATGCCGTTGTAATTCTTCAACGTCTTCAAAGAGGTGGTGGGTCCCAATGGCCAATAACTATCTGGTGCATTTCTAAACCCATGTTTGCATCTGAACTTGGACCGCAATGTCTCTTAACTAAACAACAGAGCCCAAACGCTCTCTTATTGGATCTAAATGATCCTGTTAAGTAGATCTTAGTCTAAAATTAGACTAACGTATCCTTAACAAACATTTAAGTTGATCTTAATCTCAAACGAGATTAACGATCCTTAAATCAATCTAACTACACATCCCCCAACCAATATTGGTTCAAGAGTACATCTCTTCACTCCTCTGATATTTGTCGTTGTAATCTCTCAACGTCTTCAGAAAGGTGACGGGTCCCGACAACCAGCAAATCTTACAGACTATGATGTCTCTAAACTGGACTGTGAGGTTCTTAGACCTATAGACTATGAGGTCCTTAACCTTGGACTGTGGGGTCCTTAAACCCATGGACTGTGATGTCCTTAACCTCGGACTGTGGGGTCCTTAAACCCATGGACTGTGATGTCCTTAACCTCGGACTGTGGGGTCCTTAAACCCATGGACTATGATGTCCTTAACTTTGGACTGTGGGGTCCTTTAGCCCATGGACTATGATGTCCTTAACCTTGGACCGTAATGTCCTTAAACTAACAATGGACCGCAATATCCCTAAACTAAACAATAGAGCCCAAATGCTCTTTTGTTGGATCTAAACGATCCCGTTAAGTTGATCTTAGTCTAAAATTAGACTAACGTATCCTTAACAAACATTTAAGTTGATCTTAATCTCAAATGAGATTAACGATCCTTAAACCCAACCCAAACCCAAATCTAAGAAAATACGGATTTGGACTAATCCACGCCCTACGGGCGACAACATAAATTAGTCTCTGTATACAATCCACGGGCAACTAAAAAAAACAAACAAACACACACGACACGAAGTGACCATCTAGAGAAGGAGAAAGTGGTTACCGCGATACGGTAGCGTAATTAACTGCAGGGGCTTGTGCCTGCAGGGAAGAGCGTCCCCACAATCAAAAACCCCTCAAATGAGGGGGAATCTGACGAAGTCCGCTACATCGGCCGCATCCGTTTAAACCATTGATATATGGTGTCATAAATCAACTTGGCATCTTCGGAGAGGTGGACGGATAGCACCAAATAGCATCTACCCCCGAAGTTCAGGCCAAACGTCCCAACGTCCCGGTCGCGTCTTCCGGCGGAGATCGGTTCCTTCGATCATCTCAAGTTCACTACGTTCACGGTTTTGCCAAAACTATTCGTAGCCCTTCGTCATTTTAGTTAGATATTCAGTAGTATTCAAGCTATGTATTTTGACCTTCGCCAAGGCATAATGATTGGTAGCTGCTGAATATTTATCTGTAGCATAGATAGATGCGTTGGTTTGGGACAGTCGTACTGCTATTTTGGCCTTCGTCAAGAGTATGTACGGGTGGGTTCAAATTAACCTGGATAATGATGGGTAGAACTTGACATGTGACTTATGATATGTTGGCCTTCGTCAAGGTCATAAGAGCATGGGGCAAAAATCCACATCGGCAGTTTCTAAAGAAACTGAAACTTACTAGTGTTGCATACCATTTGGAGTGTGATAATTTTGGTAGGATTCCTTCGACTTTATCACATAATGATATTTGGATCCCGATCTTACTGTGAGCATATTCTACTTCTTGGGAGATTTTTTCACTTAACAATCAATACTATAAACCAAGTAGGTGTCTAGAAAAGCGGGGCTACGCCCCCAGGGAAAAGAGATTATTTAATTAAGTAACTTCGCGAAAGCATCGTAAAACCTCCCTCGAAGTACCGACACTGGACTGGCTGAACGGTTAAGCAAGTATTGTACGGTGAGATTAATCCTGACTAATTCTTCTTTTATGGTTTGAGGAAGGATTCGAGAAACAATAGGAGCCATCCTGTTTAGATAAACTAAAAACCAATCTAAATTTAAAAGAGCATCATGCTAAAGTGTTTCTTCTCTTTCTCCTAATTGCAGCGACCACAAACATGACGGGCCTTAAGTTACTATTAGATAAAAATATATTGACAGGGCCAAATTACAAAAATTGGTTCAGGGATGTCAAGATGGCAATAACTTACAACAGGTTGGGCTATGTCCTTACAACAAAAGCCCCCGCCGTTCTAGGTCCAGAATCCAGTGTCGTGGATAAGGAAATCCGTAAGACCTGGGAGATTAACTGCGCGAAGGCCAAGTGCCTCGTACTTGCATCTATGGACAATGAACATCAGAAGAGGCACGAGAATATGGATCTAGAATCCATATTCTTCCATACCAAGGAATTATATGGAGAGCAATCTCGTATCGCAAGATACGAGACCTCAAAGAAGCTATTTCAAGAGAGATTGGCCGTCGGATCATCTGTAGGGGAACACGTCCTTAAGATGATTGGCTACATTGAGGAGCTCGTAGACCTCGGGACCACGTTGGAGAATGAGCTGTATACAGACTTGATTCTACAATCCCTTTCTTTCACCTACGCCCAGTTTATCTTGAATTTCAATATTCAAGGTAAAGAAGTTGAACTTCCAGAACTCTTCAACATGTTGAGGAGTGCAGAGGGCACCCTGCAGAAAGCAAGGGAAACACCCGCTCTGTTTGTTGGTGGTGCTTCCTCTTCTAGGTCCAAGACGAAAGCCAAAGGAAAGAAGAAGAAGGCCCCTACCAAACCGAGAGGCGGTGTTAGTAAGGCGTAAGCAAAGGGAAAGGCAAAAGTAGCGGGGTCGATAGAGGAAAGAAAGAATGCTTCTACTGTCATAGAAAGGGCCATTGGAAGAAAGATTGCAAGGCTTGGAAGGCCAAGAACCAGGACCCAAAGCAAGTTATGGCTTTGGTTTCAGGTGTGTTTGTAATTGAAAATTGTCTGTCAATCAACTCTACTTCCTGGGTATTGGATACCGGATCAGGATCTCATATATGCAATTCTTTGCAGGAACTGAGAAGCCGTAGAGTTCTGAAGACCGGTAATATGACCCTCAGGGTTGCTAACGGAGCGAGCGTGGATGCTGTGTCCATAGGGGAATATCACCTTGGATTGACGAGTGGACATATTTTGGTTTTGTGCAACTGTTTTTGTTTACCTAGTTTGACTTGTAATATCATTTCTGTATCTTTGTTATCCAAAGAAGGTTATAATTTTACTTTTGTAAGCGATGTTGTAAACATCCACCTTAATCATGGTTTGATTGGGTCAGGTACTCTAAACAACGGTATATACGTATTAAACCAGCTACAAGTTTTCAATGTCCAGAACACACATAAAAGAAAGACTCCAGAATTAAATCAAGCTTTCTTATGGCATTGTAGACTAGGTTACATCAATAAGACAAGGTTAACCAACTTACATAAAGAAGGATATTTGGATCCGTTCGAATATCAATCTTATGCAACTTGTCAATCATGTCTCAAAGGAAAGATGACAAAGACTCCGTTTACTGGACACGGAGTAAGAGCGATTGAGCTCTTGAGACTAATACACAGCGACGTGTGTGGTCCAATGTCTACACATGCAAGAAGTGGTTATTCCTATTTCATTACTTTTACGGATGATTTCTCTAGGTATGGACATATTTTCTTGATGAAATATAAATCCGAGGCCTTTGAGAAATTCCAAGAATATAAGAATGAAGTGGAAAAACAAACCGGCAAAAGTATCAAGACACTTAGATCTGATCGAGGTGGTGAATACTTGAGTGCCAAGTTCCTGGATTACCTAAAAGAGAATCGAATTCTCTTTCAGCTTACTCCTCTATACACTCCACAACACAACGGTGTATCGGAGAGACAGAACCGAACCCTATTGGATATGGTACGTTCCATGATGAGTAACGCTGAGTTACCGCGATCATTCTGGGGCTATGCACTAGAATCAGCTGCATATCTTTTGAACAAAGTTTCTACCAAGACTGTGCCTACCATACCATATCAGATGTGGAGTGGGAAGAAACCCTATCTTCAGTATATGAAGATATGGGGATGTCCAGCTTTTGTTAAAAAGCAGCATGCGGACAAAATCGAGACACGCTCGGTACTGTGTAAGTTTGTGGGATACCCAAAGAACTCCAGGGGGTATCTTTTTTATTACGCAGAGGAACAAAAGGTTTTTGTTTCTCGTCATGCCCACTTTTTGGAACATCAAAGAAAAAGAAACTAGTGGAAGCGCAATAGAACTGGAAGAAATTCCAGAATCACAAGCTATTACTAAAAGCTTGGTGGAACCAGAAGTTTCAAAAAAACAGGACATTCCCGCACCACTCTGCATGAGTAGTAGGCTTTATCATCCGCCTAAGAGATACTACGGTTTTCTCGTAGACTAGGATAGAGAGGATTGCATCATTGATAATGATGAGCCGACTAACTTCCAGCAAGCCATTCAGAGCACTGACTCGGTAAAATGGCTGGATGGAATGCGGACCGAAATGGAGTCCATGTACACCAACAAAGTATGGATTTTGGACATTGCTCCAGAAGGGGTAAAACCCGTAGGCTGCAAATGGATCTTCAGAAAGAAGAATGGTGTAGATGGACAGGTTGAAACCTATAAGGCTAGACTTGTTGCAAAAGGATTTCTTGGTTTGGACTATGATGAAACCTTTTCTCCAGTGGCTATGCTCAAATCCATTCGGATCCTTCTTGCCATTGCTTCCTTCCACAATTATGAGATTTGGCAGATGGACATAAAAACCGCTTTTCTAAATGGAAATTTAGAAGAGTGTGTCTATATGGACCGCCAGAAGGTTTCATTCAGAGTAGGAGCAGCGGGAAAGTGTGCAAGTTGCTTAAGTCCATCTATGGACTAAAGCATGCATCGCAGAGTTGGAACATATGCTTTGATGAAACAGTCAAAGAATTTGACTTTATCAAAAATCCAGATGAGCCATGCATTTATAGTAAGATTGTAGCACGAATTGTTGTATTCCTCGTCTTGTACATGGATGATATTCTCTTGATAGGAAATGACATTCCTATGCTATAATCTGTCAAAGGGTTCTTGTCACACAGGTTCTCCATGAAAGACCTGGGTAATGCCTCTTACATTCTGGGGATCCAGATCTATCATGATAGATCTAAGAGGATATTGGGACTTTCACAGTCCAAGTACATCAACACCATACTGAAAAGATTCAGTATGGAAGATTCTAAGCGCGGTAATTTACCGGCTTGTCACGGAATCACCCTCTCCAAAGAGATGTCTTCCAAGACTGATTTGGAAAGGGATCACATGTCTATTATACCCTACGCTTCTGCGGTAGGCTCTATAATGTATGTGATGTTGTGTACCAGACCATATGTATCTTATGCACTGAGCGTGGTAAGCCGGTATCAGTCAAACCCTGGAGAGAAGCACTGGATAGCAGTAAAGAACATTCTCAAGTACCTGAGAAGGACCAAGGATATGTTCTTGGTTTACGGCGGAAAATACCTCCAGATCGAAGCCTTTGCTGACTCCAGCTTCCAGAGTGATAAGGATGACTCCAAGTCCATGTCAGGTTATGTCTTTACCCTCAATGGAGGGACGGTCTGCTGGAAGAGTTCCAAGCAGGACACCATTGCTGACTCGATGATGGAAGCGGAGTATATCGCAGCTTCTGATGCCGCAAAAGAAGTAGTTTGGATGAGGAAATTCTTAACAGAACTTTAGGTGGTTCCGTCCATTGTTGATCCAATACCTCTGTATTGTGACAACAACGGGGCTATAGCTTTAGCAAAGGAACCCAGGTCCCATCGGAAGTCCAGACACATCTTAAGGCGGTATCACCTGATCAGGGAGATCGTGGATCGCCGGGAGATCGAGGTTCGGAGAGTTGCTACAGAGGAAACCACTGCAGATCCATTTACAAAAGTCATCCCTCGGACGCAGTTCGAGAGGCTATTCGAGATGATAGGTCTGCGATACGCCAGCACATGGCCTTAGTGCAAGTGGGAAATTGTTAGTGTGATATGCCCTAGATGCCATTATTGTATAGTACTAGCTTGTATATTACATTTTGAAAGCTTGGGATATATACACGGATTTATGACATTCTTGCTCGATATAGTAGTATGCTACTTGGTTTGTATCTATCTTAATATGTGTATATGTTTCTTTTAATATATCGCTAATACATATTGATAGAGCCCTTAGGATCTTTGCTTAACTACTAGCGTTGTAATGGCAGTCATACTAGTGGGGGCTGGGTAGTCTACAAGCACATCCTTATACAGGTCCCTAGTCATAAGATTATCGAGACAGAGCATCGATACTCCAGAATAGACTAGTGTATACACTTCTCATCCCAGCATGGGAGATGGTCTGTCCCACAGCCATCAGTACGTCGTACTGGAGATAGTATGCAGGTGCTCATTGGGTTATGAGTTGCACTGTACGGACTCATAAGGAACCGCTGGTTGGTACTATACCTATCGTCAGGTAGCAGTTCTCAGGTGACATGAGTACAGCTTAGTCCGTTGACTTGACACTGCTGTTTCGCCTCAAGTGTGTTCCCACTGTTCTTAGATTACTACCCTACTACAGCTCTGCTGAGTCATGCAAAACAGGTAGTAGTTGGGTGCATTCCTGAAGCACTTGGAGGCAGTGGCAGTTAGATAGGATTCGTCTCTCTTGGTATTGAGGGTTGATATCGCGCTGTGTTTGGATAGCCATTACACAAAGTTCCTGGCTAGGGGAAGTGAGATTTACTGGTAGGTATTCCAGTAGTTTCTCAGAGTGTTCTGGGCTACACTCCGACACGACTTATACCGCTATTAGGGGTCTGACGTTTATCGTCCCCCTAGGCCCTATATGCAATACTCTTAAACGAACAGATCGGACTGTACGGAGATTGTCACAGACAGGCTCAGTAGGAGTTTGGATGAGCTTGCTCGTCGACCTTCTTATCAACAGATACCTGGGTAGCCGTTACATACAGCTAGTGTCGCTAACGTGCTTGTGGTTAAACCCACTGTCAGAGTACTGTCGAGTCTTTAGAGTCCCATACAGAGGGTTTCCCAGGTTCGGGCGAAACGAGTAGAAGTCGTATGGTTTTACGACAGGGTTCGATCACATACGTGTACTTATGCGTGTATGATGTTCGAGCGGACAATACTAGTGGGTTTTGGTTTAAGCTGGATCCTAGTATTCGATTATTGGATTAGTTTTGTCTCATTGTATTCATGTTTCTCGGAACACGGATGCAGATATGTATATACGAATGAGAGGGGGTATAGAAGGAGACATCTCATTAGGGTTTTGACCATTGACTTGGTCAAAACAAATATGAGAAAAGGAAAAGTATTTGTTGTTTTTGATAAATGATTTTTTGTGGCATGGCTACTTATGTTGACCATTTGACTTAGATTGACTTGTTGACCTTAGATATTTTGTGAGATATTTTTGACCTTGGATATTTTGTAAGATATTTTTGACCTGAGATATTTTGTGAGATATTTTGGTGAGATATTTTCCATGTCATGTGATCATATATAAGTTAGCCATTCTATTATTTATAATGATTATCAAAAATACATTCTCTCTCCTCAAGCTTGCTCTCTTCTTCCCCCTCTCAAAACCCTAGTGTCTCATGTGTTGAGAATCAAGGGTTTAGTGAGACTAAGCTACTCTAAATCACACTCTACTCACTATAGGTTACTTAGTCTAGAACACCAAGTAATCTAGTTGCCTCATCTTGGAAGTTTAGCTCAAGGTTGGAACTCTCGGATGGATCTTCTACGCGAGAAACCGACGAGGATGTGCTTTCCATTTCCACTCCAAGGAGCTTGCGAGGTGAACGAGGACAGCGGGAACACAAGAAGGACTTGGAACTTTAGGTATAATCTTCTAACATAGTAGATAATACCTCTAGCTAGTTTGTTAGTTATGGTTTAGCTAAGATCTTAATTTTAAAGTTGATGTTACCTTATTGTAAAAATCGTTTTTTACCCGTTCCGCCTCCCCGCAAACCCGTAGGATGTGTAACGTCGACTTACACTTGGAGCCAATATTTGATCCTCGGCAATATGTTCTTGCGCCACACTATATCGCTCAGTAAAATAGCAATTCAACCGATGGAATGTAAACTGAACAATTGCCGTGACTGGCAAATTACGAACTCCCTTCAAAACAGAGTTGAATATACCTGACAAATTCATAATCATCATGCCATACCTACGACCATCATCGAATGCAATAACCCATTTTTCACGAGGTTCTTTTTTTAGCCAAGCAATCATTTCAATATTCATCTCCTTAATCCTTGTGATTCCTTTATCATATTTTCGTCTTTGATTCTCAGTGGCGGTTTTCTTAAACCTTTTCACCATTTACATGTTGCCAAATTTTTTATGAAATTTTGATGTAAAGTGTGGCATACAATAACGGTGATAAGAAAATGGTTCGTTCTATCCATACACCGGCTCCCTCGTAGTGTTAAGAATACCTACGTGATGATCTGATATAACACATAGCGGATGTCTCTGAGTTACATGCACTCGTATGTTATACATAAACCAACCCCAACTATTTGTGTTCTCCGATTCGACAATAGCAAATGCAAGAGGAAATAACCGATCATTGGCATCTGGAGCTACTGCTATTAAAAATGTGCCTTTGTATTTTCCATACAGACGAGTCTCATCAACGCTAATAACCGACGATCAGAATTTAAAACTCTCGATTGACGTACTGAATGCCCAGAATATCCTTTGGAACAATTCCTTTCCGGACTCCATGGTCACAGTTTGCAACTAAACAACAGTTTGTGGGTTAGCAGCCTGCAATTCTATTATGAACTTAAGCAGTTCATGTTGGGAATCGGCGCTAGGGTCGCAACATATGCGAACCCGGCGGAAGCATCAAACAAAAATTTTACTAGACATAGCACCAATTCCTAGCTAAGATCACACATTTACTAGAAATTGCAACAAACTAGAAAACTAAAGTGGGGAGTTTAGAGAACTACAACCTTTGTAGCATGTCCACCTAATCATGAAAGACCCATGCTAAACTCCGTCGCCTCCGGATCGAGCTTGCAAGTCAATTTTCTTGCCAAAGATGATCCACATCGAGGAAATCCCAACTCAAACTTCAAATCCACCAATGCAAGCATATAGCATGATCCCAAATTTTGCTAATGAGTGGGATGATGAGATGTAGCAAGCTCACAATAATTATCTCTCATTTTATCATTTCCTCATCTCAAGAGAGAGGAGGAAAAAGAAGAGAAGGAGGAGAGAGAATAGGCATGTTAGAATGAGAGAAAAAATAAGCAACCATGCAATTTTCAAAATCATTTTCCAAATAAACAAATAAGCCCATACCTTTCTACCATCCCTCTTTCCACCTCATTTCTTTTTCTAAATACTAAAATGAGGTATCCCTTTATATATATATATATATATATATATATATATATATATATATATATATATATATATATTCCAGTATTATGTTCACTTTTATATTTTTCTCTCATTTTCTATTCGTATTTTTTTATGAATACGGGTATATGCATACGATATATATACATTGTGATGTTTATATATATATATATATATATATATATATATATATATATATATATATATATTATTAAATCAAAACTTGATTTAATAATCCGGTTTAAAATTAACCGGTTAGTATTAAAAATGTCCGATTAACATACATATATCCAATGCACGTATTTAATCGAACTCCCGTACGTATCGCCATACGCATACTAAATCGTTTCGCCTGAGTGGGAAAACCTCTGCGTGGGACTCTAAAGACTCAATCAATACGCTGGCAGTAGGTTAGGATCATATCCGGTTGATCTGAAACATTTTCAGATCAACTCTCTTATGGGTTAACCCACAAGCACATTAACGGCACTAGCTGTACGTAACGGCTATCCAGGTATTGATCAAAAGAAAGAACGACAAGAAAGCTCATTCGAACGCAATCAAAACCTGTCGGTGACAGTCACCGTACAGTCTGGTCTCTTCGTCAGAGAGTGTCGCATACCTAGTCTAGGGGGTGGAATCTGTCAGACCCCCAATAACCCAATACGTGGTGCAGACATTGGACTCATAACTATCAAAGATACAACTGATAACACCTATCAGTTTATCTCAACTACCATGGCCATGAATTTCTGGTTGTGGTCATATCCTACATAGCGCGACATCAACTCCCTATACCGTCTCACTGCCTCCATGAGCTTCGAGGCTGTACCCAACAAAAACCTGTTTGCATGACTCTTTAGAGCCATGGTAGGGTAGTAATCAAAGTACAATGGGAACACATACAAGACACTATGGCGATCTCAGATCAAAAGACTACTCTGTATTCATGTCACCGAAGAACTGCTATCTGACAATAGGTATAATACCATCTAGGAGTTCTCCATGAGTCTTTTCCGTAAAACTCATTCTCCAATGAGCACTTGTATACAATCCTCGGTGTTAAATACCAATAGCCATGGAACCAGCTATTGCCCTCCAACCAGGTCAGGAAACGTATACACTGGTCTAAACTGGAGTACCGATATCCTGACTCAATACTCATACGACTAGGAACATTTAAGAATGTGTTTATGGACCATAGGCCACACTATTATGATTTCCATCATAATCTTGGAAGTCAAGCAAAAATCTTAAGGGCTTTATCAATATGTATTAGCGATACGTAATAACAAATAAAACGTATACACATGATTGATAAAGACAAACCAAATAGTATACTATCATCTCGAGCAATATTGTTTTATTCATATAGGTCATGTACAATTACAATAACCGCCTTCAGGGCACTTATATCCAACAGTTCAGCATATGACATTGTGAAGTTCTCGAACAATATTTCCAACGCTCTACACTTAGCCCACCAAGCCTTCTTATAGATTATAACATAACCGAACATAAATTTTATGGTCTGAAACAATGGTTTGAGGTGTGGTATTCAAATTCGCTTTCACAATATCAACAATTATTTTTGCCACAATACGTGAGTCAATCTGCAAGTGATCCCGGTTTACAATTGGATTGACATAAGTGTGAGGCTCTTTTAGTGTTTTGATCGTGAATGCTCATCGGTATTGTGTCTAGACGCGTGGAGAACCCATGGACAACCTTCACCGATCTTGCACACAACCCGCCACGTCAATGTGTTTGACTTTGCAACTGAATACTAGCGATGGTTTTTAACGGAATATATCGCCACTGCATGTTTAAGATCTGTCTTACTTTGAAACTGTTGTCTTTTGTACAACTCCGAACCATTTCCTCTGGTAACATTCGGTTCGTCAAAATTGTGACTATCGCATTTGCAATCCAATTTGTAGAGATAAATTCTGCCCAGCTGGATCATCTTCATCATCATCATCCCCTATGTTGTCTACAGCCTCCTCCTTATTCTCGAATATCAATTCATTGTTCATCTGGGCAGGTGCAAATAATTGAATAGGATTCTCATTCAAAAGAAAATTTGTAAGCACGCCACGAGTAGCATACTCTCCAAGCAAGACTTCATTCGGTGGATGTACTTCATACTGTGACGTGAAATAAGGCGCACTTTAGGAAGCTTCATCTGTTAGCAGGACTTCATTCTGTGACGTGAAATCAGGCTCACTTATCGGGATTTCACCTGTCAGTGAGACTTCATTATGTTGAGAGAAGATGAACTGCGACGATGGCTGATCGTCATAGAGCTAGTGTTGTTCAATATAGAATTCCAAAACACTCTAAGAGGTATTCGAGGATAATGCATACTCGATCATCGATCGTAGTGAATTATCATCTACAATGCTCACAAGCTTAAAGTGTGATCTTCTTCCCCTGCCAACATCATATCGTGCCTGAATTGTCACATGATATCTTGTCATGTCCACTCCTAATTTCTCATAAACTACCACCAGGAATTCATCCATCGATATTTGACGACGGACCCAAACTTGTTCACATATGGTATGACCCTCATACTCAACCCCAGATTCAGTGTTCACAACCCGCCCACCAAAATACAACCAATATGGAACATACGAGCCCATCGTCTACCCTAAAATATAACATAACGCTTTCAGACATCAAGTAAAATTCTTTTTCAATACAATTTATATCAATAATTTTGTTACTAAAACCTGCATAAATTATACTACAATCCCCTTAATTATCATTGTTTTTCCAGTAAAACAAATTCCAAAATTTTTACTGAAATACCCTAAACTATCAGTCTTTCACTAAAATACCATAAGCTTTCATTTATCTCACCAATTTACCATAGAATTTCACTTCAATAAAATACCCTAAACTATCATAGTTTTTTTAAAATGAATTGTAGAAAAAAAAACACAATAGCTCATTTAAGATCAAATGTAGAACAAAAAAAGAAACAAATTTAAGATTTTACCTTCAATAAAACTTGGTTAGAACTTGGCGAGAGAGAAATTGTTAGTTACATATATACCCTAGAGGTCATTACTGTACATTGGATGTATAATGCAGTGGATGCTTGGACATATATAGGGAGGACTTTCTTGCTCGACATGATAGTATGCTATCTGGTTGCTCTTTATCTTAACGTGTACACTGATTGTCTCTCTGTTACATGTTGGTAAAGCCCTTAGGATGTGTACTTGACTACCTGGATTATGATGCGGATCATACTAGTGGGGACATGGTACCCATAAGTACATCCTTCAAGGTCCCTAGTCGTGGGTGTATCGAGACGGGGCATCGATATACCAGAGTAGACTAGCGTATACCTTCTCGACCCATACAGATGGGCGATGGATGATCCCATATCCATTGGTGTTTGACATCAGAGATGATATACGGGTGCTCAGTAGAGACTGGGTACACTGGACGGACTCGCCGAGAACTCCCAGATGGTATTATACCTTACGTCAGATGGCAGTTCTCTGGTGACACTGGTACAGGTTAGTCTGTAGACCCGAGATCGTCATAGAGTCTTGTGTGATTCCCACTGTGCTTTGATTTCCACCTTACCACGTCCAAGAGGGCGTGCAAAACGGTGGCTTTTGGGTATAGTCCCGAATCACATGGAGGCAATGAGCGATAGGAGGGGATTCGTCTCTCCCGGTATAGGGAGTTGATGTTGCGCTGTGTTCGATTGGCTATAACCGGAAATCCCTGACCAGGGTTGCTGAGATTTACTGGTAAGTGTTACCAGTAGTTTCTCGAACTGTTATAGACCTCATATCGACATGACTTATCGAGCTACTGGGGTCTGACGTTTACCACCCCTAGGCAAGATATGCGACATATCAGACGAACAGACCGGACTGTACGGTAAGTGTTACTGGTTGGATTCACAGGAGTGTGAGCGAGCTTGCTCGTTGATCTTCTAATCGCTCAATACCCGGGTGACCGTTACGTTTAGCAGACCGCTTGCGGCTTGTGGGTGTTTAATATGATCATCACCTACTGCCGGCGTATTGACGAGTCTTTAGAGTCCTACACAGAGGTTTCCTGGCTCAAGCGAAACGAAATAGGAGCGCATATAAGATATGTGCGGAACCGAGAATAATACCAGTATGTGATACTGTATTCGATTCTCGCGATTTGTGACATTGATCGGTTATATGTGATATAGCCGAGTTATCGGATCAAGTGTTGATTCGATAAGTTGTTACTATTGATATTAGTCGGTTATATGTGATATGATCACCGGATCATTAAGTCAAGTGTTGATTTAATGATTTAATGTATAATTATATAATTGATATATCACTTTACATTAACTAATATTGGTTCACTTAAGATGTTTTTCTCACTTGTTTGTGCACATTGTATATGTGATATATTTTTGTGCACAAGATTGTATCGTGTTTGATGATACATGCTAACTTGGGTTTGTGTTTATTTTAAACCATGTTTAGTTAATGGTTAGGGTTTCATTTGCCTTATTTATTTATTTCATTTATTTATTTTTGGCAAGAAACTAAAAATAAATGGTGGAGGCTTTCTCACTTTGACTTGAAGCTTCATGAAGCTTCATGACACCTTTGACAAAGTCTAAGCTATTTGGTTTTATTCTTAACCTAACCATTTTAACTAAACTCTAGTTTATTCTCTACACTTAACCATGGTTGCAAAATGGTAACCATCACTTGATTTTATTTTAATTGATTATTCTTTTTCATTCTTCTTCTTCTTCTTCTTCAAGATGAAGAAAGAAAAGCTTTCTACAAAAATGTCAAGTGATGATTTCAAGTGAGAAATCCAAATCCAAAGTGAACCCGCTTCCTATTTCTTCATGCTCTACCACTTACCAAGTAGTATAGGGTGTTTTCTTCACAAGTTTCATGACTTGGTGAAGTTGGAGCTTGATCTTGAGTTGCCTCGACGTAGATCATCTTCGGCATCGAAGTCATCGACCTAGCCCGATCATTTCTTCGATATAACCACCGTGAGAGTCCGGGATCCGATGATCGCAGCGGAGGGACATCATCACGGAGCTAAGGAAGTGGAGGACCGGATCTACAAAGGTTGTATTTCCGTTCACTAAGCAATAAAGTTGTTTATTTGCAAGTTTCGCCTTTACCTCTAATTAACGATCTAGTATTAGGGTTTCTCGGCACCGGAAAAATTTGAATTTGGCATGATTGATGCCTTGTGAGACCTCATTGGTGTGCCTAGGAACCCTACAGAAATATATTCCAAACTAGTGATTTTCGAGTTTTTTTTGGAAGATCTGAGAGGGGAAGGTGGGTGGTGGCAGAAATGAGGATTTAGGGTTTTTCCTCGCTGAAATTAAGTGGAGAGAATGATCGAGTGAGAAGAGAGAGTGGGGTATGGTGGGCCCCGATAGAAAACACTACCAGATGTAGCGTTTTCTTCACTGAGAAACACTATCTCGTGTAGCATTTTTGCTTCGAGACTTTCTCGAAGAAAAACGCTGCATGAGATAGCGTTTTCTTCATAATGAATTGCTCTTTCATTCCAAACAAAAACTCTATCTAAGATAGAGTTTTTCAGAAAAGGAAAACTCTATCTCAGATAACATTTTTGTCTGATGTGGATAAACCTAGTCCATGCTGTCTATCCCAGAGTCATTCTGGGAATTAATTTGGATCTGGGTTTATTTTTTGATTTAATTATTTAAACAGGGTTATTTAAGAAGAAAAAATCTGTGTGCCCCTGATGAGGCCCATATATGCAAAAGTAAAATGGAAGGGGGTTGACATCTTTGAAACAAACTAGTGGTAACTTGGCGCACTCTGCAGATTGTTTCTTAATAGATTTCAAAACTATAAGTGGTATATCTATTTCCGGAGAACAGTTGGAGTAAACCATATATAAGTTTTATATGTCCATTTTTTTTACTTGTAGATGCATTGTAAACCATATATAGGCGGTATATCTACTCCCGGGGAACAGTTGGAGTACACCATATATAAGTTTTACAATGTCCCTTTTTTTCACTTGTAGATGCATTGTAAACTAGGAAACCGAATTTATTTGTTTTAATATGTTTTGTTTTAATGTTAAATATTTCAGCCAATAAGAATCTCAAGACTTAAACTCAATGTGGCCTCCATGGTCGTTGGGATATTGTAATAATTACCCGGTAATATTCTGACGAATGATGCACCATTCCTCTCTTCCATCCAATTTTAAAAACCATTAAAGATTGACCATAGATTTTTCAACATTTTGGCTAAAGCTTTAGCAGGCTCCAGATTCATTTTCTTAAGAAAATCAACAATTTCCTATACGCTCTATAACCATGAATATGTACCAATGTAACATAAGATAAATGGCACCCTTGGGGGAAAAGCATCATTACAAATTTACCTCAGCGAAAAATATTTAAAACACAGGAAACAAGTAATTTAAAACACAGGAAACAAGTAATCGGCATGTCCGCAGATGATGATTTTGAAACGTACAGAAGAAACATCCCAATAATAGATGTTTTAGCCTAAAGTGGCCAAAATTAACTTTCAGCATAAGCTAGAGATACAAGCAGGCAAATGTGTTTTCCACCATCAAATAACTTTTAGCGCGCCCGCAGAGAGTCTAGAGATCTAGCACAAAATTGAAAGGAGATTCAAAACATACAGTCAAGCTATTAAACCGAACAAGTCCAAAACCGAACATAAATCTCAAACGATAATTCTGATTAGGGCAAAGAACCACACATCTTGAAATAAATTTACGAGCGAGGCTTTTCCTTCTTCTCCTTGAAGAGAGCCAGCAGTGACACCCCAGAGACCTTGACGACCTTGAACCTGACTCCGGGAATATCACCGACGGCATGGCCCTTCCTTCCAAATCCAGCAATCAGTACTTCATCCTGCAAAGAACATCAATTAAGCTTCTGAAGTAAATAACATCATACATCACCAATATATAAATCAGACCGAGGCTAAATCACAATTGAAACCAATGGCAGATATAGTTTCCCATTGAAAACCAAATGCATGCAACCTGAGTTAATGACTCAACTAAACTCTAAGCAATATCTATAATTTTGCTAGAAGTTAATCGACATATATGACGTGTGTGTTGGAGTCAAAAATACTGTCTTAAAGAGGGTAAACAATGTGCTTCAACATAAGTTGATCGGCATGGTTATATTTGGAGCTCAGGAAATGAATATTATCTTTGCCAATATATTGTTTGTCCCAACGCAAAATAAAGGTCAAGCAAGGTTGGGCTAAGGTAGCCTACAGTTTAGTATAAAAGATGGCCAGATCTCTATACCCGAAAGATTCGGGATTAAGGCCTCATGGCAAGGGAAAATGAATCTAATAGAACCGTTGGTTATTTACAAACTCACATTTTCTTCAATATAGTTCAAGCAACCATCATTTGGCACGAAAGCTGCGATTTTCTTCCCATTCTTAATAAGTTGAACCCTTGCACACTTTCGGATAGCAGAGTTAGGCTGCTTGGCTTCAATGCCTCTGGAAAGAGATACACGGTTAGCTATTCAAATTTCCACAAGAACAAGTGACAATCAACAAAAACCAAGAGGAAACTGTGTAATGTTAATCATGATGTAAAACAATAATATGAAGGCATACATCTTCTCAAGGACAATGCCCTTTGCATGGGAAGAACCAGCAAACGGCTTCTTCCATTCATTTCCAAGATGGCTCTTCTTGTATGATTTGTCTGCCCATCTTTGATTTCTTCTGTGAGTTTTGAGCTTGCGCCCAGCTCCCATTCCGCGGGTCTTCCTGTTGTATCAGAAGCTCGTAGTCATTATCAAGCTATTACAAGTATTGTGATTACTCCCAGATTTTGAAATAAAAACTAGAACCACCAAGAAGTTGAATTGACATGACTACTTCAATTTCTCCATAGACAATGCAGTGTCAAACTAAAATGTTGGGATGCCAAGGTTCCTTTTTAATAAATAAAGCAAACAGAAATAGGGAACTCCCAAAAGGCAAATAAATAGCACAAATATGGTAATATTCTTTATGACGAAATTGCACAAAAAAATATCCATATTAGAGAGGGACAAAAAGGCATCAAGTAGAATTCATGAGTTATGACCATGGTTCGAAAACCCGGCGGATCCTGACCCAGGATGACCCATTATGATCCAAAAATGATTGTCCGGGTTCCGATACCGGTACCATTCAATACCAAGTTATACTGGGATTACCATTTAATTAGTAGGGTTCTGGTATTAAGTTTATTACTGGATTAGTAGGTTTACTAATAGGATATTGGGTTAAAGGTTTGTTTGACATCATTAATTACCAAAAAATTATTTTAAAATATTATACTTATCCTTAAGGAGTATTAAAAACTATTTTAGACATCATTAATAGCTATAAGAATTTTCCAAATTGTTCATAGCTGATTTTAATATTTATTTAAAGAATTCCACGACTTAAAAAAATTAGTCAAATGATATAAACTCCGAAATTTCTGATCCGATACTTCCAAGATGGTCGATTCAGATCCAAAAGTGGCCGATCCCAATCCCAAAAGTGGCTGCCCGATACCCGATAATGATACCGAGATCTTAAACCTTGGTTATGAGTCAGACATTGTGGATTGAATTGGTATATATAAGATGTCAAGGATTTTAGACAACATCGCAGTTGACCCAATTAACAGACTGCATTTTCATCATCATGGACTTCAATCTTCAGTTAGAAATCGGCATCATTCTTTGAATGGGAGGGAAAACAAATAAACAAACCAACAAAACAATACTCGACAACACACCATGGCCTAACCTCTTGAATCAAATTTCCAAAATATCATGGTGAAAAAATGGCATTTTGGAAACGACATAACGACATAAAAAAATTATAGATAATCCTAGGAAGATAGGCATAAAGTAAAAAATTTCTAAAATCTAGAAATCATAGACATTCAACACAAGCATAGAATATAAGCTTAGAGACGAATGAGAAACAACTCTTGAGCTCAGATTCGAGTTTCATTCCCAATTTTTCTGTTTTTTCTTTAAGCAAATAATTATCAACTCCAAAAGATCTAAAATTTCCCCTTATTATGATTAAACAACCGACAGATCCAAGACTATCGATCACAACAGCTCAAAATCATAAGATCAAAACCATAGACTCGAAAAACTTACCCCATTTTGATCGGGAAAAAACGCTCTTTTTCCCTCTTGTGAACTTAAGAAAACGAAGAGCGGCGAGGGATTAGGTTTCTGAGGGCACAGAGGAAGAAATGAAAACCCTAGGTTTTTATATATGGGTAACGAACCGGTCCGGTTCAAGTTGAATTATTTGAACCAGACCCCATGTGGACCGGTCATATATGCAATTAATTGCTTAATTTTCGTGTTAATATCAACTATGATGGAAAATCAGCCACAGATAAAGGGTTATTTTTATGAAATAGGGTATTATAGGATTTAAATTATTAAAATAAAATGATTTTTTTTTAAATTTAGCAAAATAGGGCGATTTTGAGCCCGACCCCATCCCGAGTTTTATATAGGAGAGGGCGAGTTCCTAAAACCCGCCCTCTCCTATTTTCTGAAGAGGGCGGGTACTGGGAACCCGCCCTATTTTTTTTTAAAAAAAAATTAAATAATAAACAGAAAATGAAAAAAAATATCGAATAAAAAGAATAAAAATTGTATAATATTAGTGTTGTTTAAATATGAATCTGGTATACACTTCAATAACAAAATGAATCCGTCAAATTTATAATACAAAAAAATCATATCTGTTTGTAAAATGTAAATTGTACAAGTTTCTTTACAAGCGCTAACCAATTTTCTTCCGGTGCACTTGTCACGATCTCGAAGGTCCCGCCCCTGTTGACTGTCCTGGACATCTGATTCTATAACGACCTGGTTGTTTGCATAAGCAACATCTGGCGTGCCTTTGCTGACGATCAGCATCCATTGTCATTCGATCTCGACACACCTCAGGTCTTCTGAGCCCTATATTTTTTTCTGGCGGTAATACAGTCGGTGTTTGTATGTTCCCAGTATAATAGTGCCAATAGCGACTGTCTGGTATAAGATGAAATTTTGGTTCGTATGCGCCTTGGTAATTGGAAATTGTATAGTAATGGGAAGCAAAATTGTAATGTGAGTCATGCATGCTGCTTGCAGCAGCAATTGCGTGGGCACAAGGTAAATTGTTACTGGAAAACCTCGCATGTGCACGAAGAGAGCCCTTCATCTTTAAAATTTACGGTATATTGATTCTCATTACTCCCCGTAACTTGAAACTCCGCCGTGTCAAACCTTTCAGATCTGTAGTATTGTGTTCTGCGCTCTCTTTTCCGGAATATATCTTCGTAATACGCGGTGAGTGGAGTCTCCATCGCCAAGGACTTTTCTCTTCTTTGCACAAAGTAAGTATTCGCTCGGAAAAAGGTTCGATCAATCAACCCCTGTATCGGTAAGCCTCTAACATCTTTAAAGACTCCGTTGAAGATTTCAGACATATTAGTGGTCATTAGTAGATATCTGCATCCATTATCATGTGCTTATGACCACATGTGTACTGCATACCCATCTAACCACGCTCTCGCGGCTTGACTCATCTCTCCAATTTTCGTCATGTACATGTCATGAACATTAGGGTCAGACGCTTCACCGGTTTTGTACATAAGCTTATGTAAATCTGAATTTTTAAATTTTCTATCAAAATTTTGCCTGAAGTGCCGCAGGCAAAACCTATGTGGGGTCGTCGGAAATATAGCTCTCATTGCAACTAGTATTCCTAGATGTATATCACATATGATGCATAAATCTGTTTTATCAATAGCAGATGGGATACTTTTGAGTTAACGGAAAAACCATGACCAGGATGTTGTATTTTCACCCTCGACAATAGAAAATCCCAACGGAAATATACCGTTATTAGCATCAACACTTGTAGCAATTAATATGCAACCTCTGTACTTACCAGATACGTCACATCCATGCACAATACCGGCCGACAGTGTGTGAAACCAGCCGCACAAGGAGCGAAGCACCAAAAAATTCTTTGAAACCTGACACAGCCATCGACATCTGTTTCTGTGGTTTTTAACCGGTATACGGACCCCGGATTTGATACTTTCATGGCTTCCATAAAAGAGACTAGTGAGTTGTACAACCTTTCTCAATCCCCAAATATCTTGCATAAAGCCTTTCTACGAGCATCTCATGTCTTCACATATGAAATCTGAATTTTTTGCTCTCCGCTAACGTAGAGCCGTATCTCTCGGGGAGTCATCGCCACATCTGTACGGATTAGTGGTATGATTAGTGAGAAAATATAAGATGAAGTGCAATTCCTGTGATCTTTTAATATAATAGAATTGATGCAAGTATGTTCTTGGTTGTATTTCGTGACCTTCCAAGTTTTGGCTCTTTTGGAACAACATGCATGCAATCTCTACTTACATTCATGAGCTTTCGTACATATCACGGTATAGTACGTCTTATTTGACTCTTCGGTTTTAAATGTAACCTTTTTTTGAATAGCCCAACATTTCAACTTACATTAGATCTTCTTTTTCCTGAAACATATCCCCAATAGTGACGCAATCTTCGTTTGCTACTGTCGCTTCCAAATAGGGTTCAGTATTTACTTCTGCCACGGCTAAGTCTACCCAACTATCATCTTCCAGAGGATCGAGGCCGGGATTTTCTAGTTCGACAAAATCATCATTCGCAGCCATATCATCAAACAATGCTACTTCATTCAATCCAGCGGCATATTCCACGCTATCCTCCCCTGATGACCTTCACCGGTTTCATCATCATCACCGCGACACATATCAATGTCACCCGTAGCAACATAAGGCTCGGGTGCAATATATGATGGTTGGAGTTGGTGTAATGTGGATGGTTCGGGGTGAAAAGACCGGAAAGATGTGGACGGACATGCTTGGAATGCGCTACTTGGATCGTGTTGGAATGATGCGGAGGTATGGGAAAATCGGCGTTTAGTATATAAATTGTTCTTATATAATTATTCCTTAATATTTTTCGTATTGCGAAGAATATAAACATAATCACCATTTGTTTCAGATTCATTTACCTTTGGAAGGTTGTATATGGTAATCCTTGTTGTTCTCTAGGGGTGCATGTAACTGCAGCAGTCGATTGGGAAAACATATATTCAATATATAAAATATATTAGTATTTTGGTATTACAAAAGGTGGATTTATAAAATGTGTACCCTTGAGTTTGAAGGTTTGAATAATGTTGTGTATAGTCATATCCACTGAGACTGACGGTATCACCGTTAACCAAGTGACCGTACCCCCAGGAACTACCTCCAGCATTACCATCAAAATTACCCGTTGGAGCGACATCCGATACTTCCAATTGTTCCTTCTGAACCAAAAGTTCAAAAGAATGCTGAGTGTTTGCCAGACTGAAGTCTATCATCGAAGATATTGATGCTTCGTCCATAATTTCAACCAATGCATTTCTACTAAACATAGGCCATATACAACTTAACTTAAGCTTAATTTCACGGGGATCGTATTTCGTGATTTTAAACACTTTATTCTCGATTTCATTATAAGTCGTTGATGGTTCTTATCGCATGATTCTTGCGGACCCGCCCATATACTTGGGACCTTGTGCACTTGTGATAATCCGGCCATCGTATTTACATATAACAAATAAACTTGAACTTGCCATAGTCTGCATCAAACAATATCAAGCCAACAATAAAAACAGCGTTAACAACTTATATAATGATTATATTCAAGACTTGTTAAGGGTATTTTTAGGCTAATGTTCAATTACAAGACTTGTTTAGGGTATTTTTAGGTTTTTAGGGCTGTTTTAACGAGTTAATACCGTATTTTGAGTTGTGGTTTATGCTAAGCGTCGTAACTAGGATATGTTCAATTACAAGACTTGTTAAGGGTATTTTTAGGTTAGGTTGTGTTAGGATGATATTTTCCGGTTCCTTATAGACCCAACCTTGACTTTGACGCTAGGTAATAGGCAACAACGCGGATTAGGGAACTTGAATTATGGTATTTGCAGTTTTAAACTAAATCAGTATTTCGTGTCACTTGTCCTTCCGTTAATGTCTCTTGACTTTAGCCTTCAACAAACCACTTGCAATCCGGTCACGATTAGAATTCATCGCTATCGTAGTAGGATTAGGATGTCTAACGGAGCAGAATTGCAAGTGGTTTGCTTGGAGTTTCAATTTCAAGGTTAAGGTTTTTAAGGCTTTAGCAAAACATTTCCTAACGCAAACTAACTGTATTATACCTTTAACAAGTAAAGCGAATATCTTCAAGGGTTCTTTAGCCCGGTGCACTTTGAAATCTAAATACTAAAGTTTAAAGTTGCAAGCTCACTTAAGAGGTTGCAACATCAAAGTGGAGCAAACATTTCACAAGTTCAAGTATGTAAAGAGCAAGACATGGTAATAAAGTGAGAACTTTTTATTGAATTTCAAATGAGTTACAAGTATTCTTGAAGTCAAGAACCTAAGTCTTAAGCTTGCAAGTTCAATGAAGAAGTTGCAAGATCAAGACAAAGGGGCAAGAGCTCAAGAGATTAAAGAGAAAGCAAATTATATTAATTCAAGAGTTCTAAACAAAACTTGAGAAAACACCCACTTAACTAGTTTAACTCCTCTTGGACTTGGAATTTTTTTGAGAATTTTTGTTATAGATTTCAGAATAAGGGTACTTGGAGTGGAATAGAGAGTTGCTGGAGAAGAGAGAGAGCTGTATTTATAGGAACACGCCCGCATTAAATTATTGAAGGGGGCGCGTTCTAAGAACCCGTCCTCTTCGTTTCAAAATGATAATTATTACTTCTACTTGATTTGACAACACACTGTAAAATAAAAGATGAGGGCGAGTTCTTGGAACACGTCCTCATTAAATTATTGAAGGGGACACGTTCTAAGAACCCGCCCTCTTCATTTCAAAATGTGAATTATTACTTCTGCTTGATTTGACAACACACTGTAAAAAACAGAAGGGAAAAATAATAAAAAATGAGGGCGGGTTCTTGGAACACGCTCTCATTAAATTATTGAAAGAACCCGCCCTCATTAAATTATTGAAGGGGGCGCGTTCTAAGAACCCGCCCTCTTCGTTTCACTAGTTTAATTATTACTTCTGCTTGATTTGACAACACACTGTAAAAAAACAAAAGGGTAAAAAAACAAAAGGGAAAAATAATAAAAGATGAGCGCGGGTTCTTGGAACACGCTCTCATTAAATTATTGAAGGGGGTGCGTTCTAAGAACCCGCCCCTTTCGTTTCACTGGTTTAATTATTGGTTCTGCTTGATTTGATAACACACTGTAAAAAAAATAATAAAAGATGAGGGCGGGTTCTTGGAACACACCTTCATTAAATTATTGAAGAGGACGCGTTCTACGAACCCGCCCTCTTCACTATGATAGCAAAATTATTGAATGTATGGTTCTGACAACACTAATATTATATAGTGATGGAAGGGACAACAAGATGCGAAAAACATGATGTTACTTGACACTATGTAAAAAAAATGATGTGACAACACTAGAAAAAACAAATCACTATACATTAAAAAAATATAAATCATGAATGAGGAATTGATTTAACATGACAACTCTGTTTGCAAAGATGAGGGCGGGTTTCGAGAACCCGCCCTCCTTTCCCTATAAAAACCCACCCTCTTCAGTATGATTTTCGCAACTCTGTGTCCAAATTCCCTTCTAAACCTCTGTCTCTTATCTAAATCTTTCAGGATTAAAATATCAAAATAATTTCAATGGAGAATCAACTATTTGACAAATCACTGCTCGTATATCAAAACGAACACAGATCTTTCAATATATTATACGGGGAGGAAAGATTCAAAATTTATTCAATTTTTTTAATTCCCCATTTCTTTTAATTTTAATAGTAGAAAATAACATGATTTAATTTTGCAGGGTGGAGATAATCTGACAGTCGTCAGCCATAGTTCTGACAAGTGGCAAGTTACCGACTAGTGAATAATCGAGCGGATTCGAAGAGCCAGATTTTATGAAGCTTCATTGCTTCGTCATATCCAAATCGACCACAGTCTCGTTACCTCTCTTGTTGAGCATTGGAGAAAAGAGATCCACACTTTTCATCTAAGATGGGGTAATGCCACTATCACACTCCAGGATATTGGCCTCTTACTCGGTTTACGGGTCAATGGGCCTGAATTGGTCGGAAGAAAAATTGTTGGTCCAGATACCGACCACACATACTGGGATACATATGCCGAGTCTGCTCTCGGACAGGTAAAAAAAATTAATATCAATAAACTCTCGATATCTTTTCAACACCAAATATTATTTTATACCTTTTTACAAAATAGATCTTATTTTTAATATAATTATGAAGTTTAAATTTTAGCTAAGTAAATTATTTATATTTTATATTATATCAATGAGCCTGATAAGTCGACATGGATATGTTGTGACAATATTATTTTTTATTAACCATTTCAATTCATTTCTTATAGAGCCCATATATCAGTGAAAGCTTGCATAACTTAAATATTTTTTTTTATTGTTGCCTCTTCTCACTTCACGTGTCTTGGGGTCATATCTGCTGAGCAAATTAGAGTCGTTGCTCTCTTCTTGTTCTCAAGCTAGACTCGTAAATTTATGATTTTATTAAGTCATTTGTACTGTAAATTCAGATTCTATCTTATTTCCCCTCGTCAGTGTACCTATTGCATGGACATTTTGTGCATTATTTTTAGCTTTAATATTTCACAAAAAATGCTAATATCATGCACCAGGAGGCTATACTAAGGGGTATATGATCAGTTTAAACTGGCTGAAAGATACAATTACTAATATCCTTGATAAAGCCACCGATGAAGTCTTGGATAGACATGCACGTGCCTATATTCTGTACATGATCGGTTCTTGGTTGATGCCAGACCAATCGGCAACGCATGTACATCGTTTATACCTTGGGTTCCTTACGGACTTTGATGTGTATGGCCAGTATGCTTGGGTTCTGGCCTATCTTTACAAGGAACTCGATAAGGCATGTGCTCCTAGGAAGAATAAAATTTGTGGCTGCATGCCATGCCCCGCTTCCCAGTGTACGGCGAAGTGGACACGACGAGGCCTGCTACGTATATACTCAGAAGTATATACGCTAAGCGTAAATAAGCAATATAAAGTAAATCACAAGAGACGAATAATATGGAAATAACAGCAACTTTTATTAATAACATTCTTTTTACAATGCAGGAAAAGAAAATGCAACTGGAATGAAAAAGCAATGCCTAAACAGTGGCATAACAGGAAATGAAATAAACTGGAAAGAACAAACTACAATTATCTAGAGCTCTGGGTCTGCCTGGAACTGCTCCAAATCTTCACCGGTGGGCTCGATCTCAACTTGGTCCAACGCACCTGACGACATTCAAAGAAGAAAGAGATAGAATGTCGTCAGCGAACAGGTCGCTCGGTAAGTCCCAAAAGAATAAGAAGAATGAGAATGATAGAGTAACAGTATTTTCTAAAGTATTATATTGTTGAATATTATGGAACATTGTGTAACGCTGTTGTTTGTAGCTTGGTACAGAAGGATGCCAGTGTATACGAGGGGGATCTCTATATGCTAGAGATCAGGGCAAAAGGAAAGTACAAGGAACCGTTATGCCACGGTACAAAAGCAATAGGATTCAGGTTATGTGTCTTAATCTGACCACCTTGTGCCACCTTTAACACCTTCCGTACCAATCTACCCCTTAAACCTCGTAGTGTTTTAACAGTATTGTAGTGTTGGATTATGTAAGTTGGGTGACTGACCAAAACCATGATATCAGTAAACATGTTGCAACTGTGTAATCAGGTAAATGGAATATCAGGATAATGGATGAATATCCATGGTTTGATTCAGTCAAAAAGAATATATTGTTAACTGGATTCAGGGTTTCATGTATTCAAATTGTATTGGAATATAAAAGAATATAGATTGACTTGAATCATATTCAAATCAGAAATAGTCAGACTCTAACCCGAGTCAGACTAAAAGAAGAGAATTTGAAGTTCAATATTAGCTAGGGGCCTTATTGTAATTTGTAAAACTTGAGGGGGTTTTATGTAAAAATACTTTTGTATAGTTTTCAAAATACACCTCAAGTATTTAATAATCGTCTTAATTGTTATAATGAATGTGAATTTTATTTGTGTTATTCTAGTGAATATATCCTAATAAAAGTATTAATTATCTTATCTGAAATTCATGGTATTTTACTGTAACTTTTAATCTTGTAATTTTTAGAAAAACTGTGGAAACTTATATTATGATAAAATAGGTGTTTAAATGATAATTATATATATATATTAACACATGAATAATTTTAGATAAATATTTTATTTTCAAAAATCTCATTTTCCTTAAATGTCGTATTTTAAACCTTTCGAGACCGAATGCTCCTTGCGGAGATCTGAATCTCGCACTACTAGCCTGCGGGTGCACGATGAACCGTACTATCCCTAACAGGTTCCCCAAAAATGGGTTGTAGCGGCGCTTTGCTTAGGTTTATAAATACTTTTCATTTGGGAAAACGGTTTTATAAATATGGGGTATTTATTTGCAAAAGAGTACAGTTTTCCGTATTTTAGTTAATAGGGTTTCCTAAACCAACTAGCCTATTTCTAAGGTCTAAACGATGAGTCATTAGAAGTCTCAAATCGCCTCTTCACCGTCAATTGCGGCCAGGTAAGTGCCAGGTAAGTGGAAAGGAACCACAGTCGTGGGCCTAATTAAAAACCACTAGCTTTAGGCATACTTGCCTAGGCACCACAAGACAGTTTAGATAAACGATCGTGTCCATGACCAATCGTGGTTTTCATTTTATTAAAAGATTTTATCTAGAAAAGTTTACAACTTAAAGCTTTAAATAAAGATTAGGGTATTTTAGTGAAAAGTCCTGTAATTACGTATTCTGTATTTTTTTTATCAATTAGGGTTAGATTGAGTGTGTGTATGGGTAGGTCATTACCCCGTGACTTATATTAAGTTTTGGTGAAGTTTAAAGGTAAAACATGCTGTGTTAAACTTAAAGGTATTATAGCGCAAGGATACGGTATTCGAAAACGTTATCATTTTATGTGTGAAATTTCATTCAAATTGGATTTTACAAGTTTAGTGATCAAGATAAACCTATTTACGAGTGAGGGAATTAATTAAACTAAGAAAAATGAACTTCATGGTATTTTTATGAAAAGAATACGGTTTTGCAAAGAAGTTATCATTTTATGTGAAAAAGTTTGATTAAATTGGTTTATGGGTGATTAATAGTCAACAAGCATATGGGTAGATAATATGTATTAGGTGACAAGTGGAAATTTACAGAAAAACCGAATCGGAAATCGGTTTGTCCGATTTCCGTCGGGTTCCAAAACGTCGTATTTTTACTTTAAAGAAAAAGAGAGATAGAAGAAGGTGGGACTTACGATTTGGACAAGCTAAGGAAGCTAAGAGATGTGGTGGTTGTCGATTCATCGAAAACGTCGCGAAGGTTCTGATTCGGTCGCCGGAATCCGTCGTCGATTTCGGCAGCGCCTCGCTTCTCGCTCTTCGTACCGAGTTCTCGAGAATTTAGGAGAGTGGACTTAGAGTTGTGAAGGGAAAAGGTAGAGTATAGGGGTCTTTATATAGGGCTAGGCTAGGGTTAGGGTTAGGGTTAAAAAAATATTTAAAAAATATAAAAAACATTAAAAATTCATTAAAAATCATTAAACCTAGGAGTAAAAGAGATTTATTGGCCAAATCAAAACCGATCCAGGTATAATAAGTATGCAAGAGGGTTGACCAAGTCAAGCGCCAACTTTTCTCAGTTGGTGACTCGGCCGTCCGGCCAAGTCCGGCCGGCGGCGCCGGACCGAGTCGGCCGAGTCACCGGCCGGTGGCGCCGAATCGGGCCGAGTCAAGGGTCCAATGGCCGGGGGTTTTCCTGAGGAACAACTTGGTATTTTTACTTTTTGTTGTCCAGTACATATTTTGGGAGTTATGGCCTTTTTACCGTTGATTTCCAAAAAAAATAAATACAAAAATAATGTGGGGTATGGGATTTGAACTCCGGTGGCTTGGTTCAGTAGTGCAAGGTATTACCAATGAGCTACAAGCTCTTTCTTGTAATTATTATGGTTTTTAATTACTTAAACTGATAGCAGCAAGAATAAATACTCCTAGTATACATTAAATTTAAAGTAATTTCTTGTACACTAAAAATGGAGTTATTTCATTCTTGTAGCTTGTAATTAAAAACAAAAATAATTACCTAAATCTTGTGCTCTGGCTAAAATACCCCTTTGTGGATTTTAAAAATATTTTGAAAAAAAATTTGTATAGGAAAAAGTGTATAAGAAAATTAGGGTTGTTACACTGCATTACATTACTTCAGGCACATTTCTTGTTTTTAACAGCTAGACATTTGCAAAATTGTAATATTGGTTCTTTCTTTTATCATCTGACACTTTATTTATACATTTGGTCATGCGAGCACATGTGTATGGGAAAACCGGATCGAGTTAAAATCACTGCCGTGGATACCCCTGGAAAGGCTCTCGACTCTTGGTGGAATGGCAAGAAAGCTTATAAAGCTCCTCGTCGAGTACTTAGGTACTATAGAGATGAGTTGGATCACATGGAGGCGACTCAGGTAACCATAACTTAGGTAATTAACCTTGTTTTAAAATTTTAAATTACCTTCATTACAATTTGGTACTATGTTATTTGCGCAGTTCACGTGGACTCCTTATACAGCATATCGTCTGCATGGATTACCCGGCATTTGTATCGAAGGAGAGCAGGTTTGGCGGGCTCGATGCCCACTTCTCTGCGTTAATATCATTGTCATGCATCTACCGGACCGGGTGTTGTGACAGTTCAGTAGATTGCAACATATTCCTGTCCCGCAGCCTGCGCCTATGACAATAGAGGGAGACATGCGAGGAGGAAAGGCGGAGCGTGATTGGAGAGAGCATCATCATCAATATTTGCTGAGATGAGAGCATAGACAGCGTAATATTGCCTTACAGCAAATAGATGACCAAACAAACACCGACGCTACCGAAGCATATCTACAGTGGTATAAGCGTGTCACCATAAGATATTTTTCTGCTCCCCTTAACGACTTCCCAAACATCCAGCGGTACGAGCCTAGAGGCCACGTGGAACGAGAAATGGTAAGTTAAATTCTTTAAATTATATTAGTTTTTAACATCCGGCGGTATGAGTCAATACTCATTTCTTATTTCTAATGTAACGACAGGCTCGTGGGTTGCATCATATCAATTAATGATGCAGGATCCATATCCGACTGATGCTAGTCCGGATACTCAGGCTTTATTTTCAAATGTAGACTCATATATTGGTGGTATATTCGGTTCATATAATATGCTTCTACATTTATCGCCGGCACTGGAGCAGCAGTATGAGCCGGCACTGGAGCAGCAGCATGAACCGGCACCGGAGCTGCAGCATGAACCGGCACCAGAGCCGCAGCATCAGGGAGATCCAGAGCAGCAGGATCAGTGGTTTGGATCACCATACTGTCAGCAGCAACCCTGGCATACTGGACAAGCGCAACAACCAGAGGAACAATAGTTTTGGGGGACCGGTTTTGCGCAACAACAGCAGTCTTGGGGGTCAGGTTTTGCACAAAAGCCGTCTTGGGGGTCAGGTTTTGTGCAACAACAACAATTTTGGGGGTCAGGATTTGCGCAGCCATGGGGCCCAGGTTTTGTGCAACAGCAGCCGCAAGAAACCGGGACAGGTTCTTCACAACAACTGCTCAGTTGGGAGTCAGATTTTTCGTCCTACATACAGTTGTTTGGAGGCAGCACATATCCGACATCTGTCCCACATTCAGGATTTGTGGAATAACAGCATGTCCAAGACGCTGTTTGTAACCCTTCGAAAATCGTTTAGGCAGTTTTTCGGTAATCGGCCAATTTTTCGGCTTTTTCCGTAAAAAGTCGAAATAGGTATTTTTCATTGTAGACCTAATTATACAAAATTTAGACAAGATATTACTATAATTTTGTCACTAAAATGTCACTTATAATTATCTAGTTAAATAAAAAAAATTTTGTAATTAATTATTTTTTTATTATTTTAAGTCTTTTTAAATACATTTAATTAGGGATAAATACAAATTTAATTAGGTAAATTTTATAATTAGGAGTCTTTATAAGCTAAAATATGGTGTTAATAAAATTGTATCATGACTTGCAAACTTATGGTTTTAGGGTGGGAAATTTAATGGAAAAATGAATTAAAAAAGGGTTTTTTTGAAAAAGTTTTGATGTGAAAGCCTAAAGTGACCTTATATGATATTTTCCTCATGGAAATTTCTACACACCCTCTCATTTTTACTCCTCCTAAGTTCAGGCCGAGCCCTCCCCTCCTTCAGCCCTCATTTTTTTTCCATTTTCTTTCTTCAAAAATCCATGAAAAAGTGCACAAAATCCACAAAAATGCACATTTTTCTTCTCTAATTCAAATCAAAACCCTAAATCACCTCTTTCCCACCCTAAATTGTTTCAAAACAAGGTGAAAAGAGGGTTCTTTCAAGGGCAAGTGCAAGTTGGGGTTCACTTGGGAGGTATAATCCTAAACTAGTTGTTAATTTGTAGTTTAATAAAGCTAGTTTAGTATTTTAAAATGATTAATTTCATTGAAATGGTTAGTTGTGAAAATTCAAGTAAGGGATTTTGATTGTGGATTAGGGTTTGAAGCATGGGGTTAGAGTTAAATTAGGGTTTTGGGTTTCTAATTGGTTGTAGTGGTTAATGGTGTATTTATATGCTCGCTAAATCGATAAAATATCGATATTTGCATTGAATCGGCGTTGAATTTGCTTGCTAGATTTTTACGAAAAATAGAATGCGTTCAATTTGCGTTAGGTTAGAAATATTATTATCTTCGTATAGAATTATTAGAATGCGCGAACGCGGGGTTTCGTCTAGTCGAGTTGTAGTTTTTTCGATTTCCCCGAAATGACGATTCTAGTTAAAGGTTAGCGATTTTCGTGCGTTTTTCCGCGCACCGAGTGCATGCTATGATTAATTTGTGAGCGTCGATATTTGTATAATGTGACTTGCATCGTTTAGGGTTATGTAATCTTATACTTGGTGTTGTGCAAATATAGGATCGGTCGGAGAAACATCGGACACGGCGCGTAAAGGCAAAGCGGTGGCCGGATCAGATTAGCGGGGATTTCTGGTGAGTAGATATATTCATCTATGGGGGAATCGTCTGGATGGCGCGAGACGCGCCCCCCCTAGTTAGGATTACCCTACTTTTTGCAAGATTATATTGTTAGTTAGCTTATCCATTCATGTACACCGCATACCCTTATAGCGAACAGTATGTTAAATTGCATGGACATTCATCTCTACCTATGCGATATCATTTCGTAGGACACGAACACCTTACCATTGGCATATGTTGCACGCGCACTATTCATGTGACACACACGCCTGTGGTAATTGACATGCCACGTGCACGATAGAACCTGTTTATCTTAATATCATCACCTGCATTCATACTTGATATATGAAACTGCATCGCATGCACATATCTCGCATCATCATCATATTTACATAGAACTCTAGCCAAAATTTACATCATACACATTGATATCATAGACATTTGTCATATATATAACATGTGGACATTATGATTTTCTTGAGGATTTCAGTTTTGCTGCGATTTCTAAATTTTTGGGGAAAACCGCAAGAATTTAACAAAAGCTTATATTTATCATTTTTAAAACAAAGTTGCGGTTTTCTCGTGATGTATGTGTCGTCCACCATGAGTTTTCATGTTTTCTGTTGGATTTCGAGACCCGATTCGAGGAGTGGATGAACCGTCTCGGGTACATGGTGGGCCCGGTATGGTACCCCGGGGCAAGAAGATCGAGTTGTAGACGATGAGCCTGGCAAGAGAAGACTACCTACCGGTGATGTCTGGCGCGGCGGATATCCGGAGGATACCGACCGTTGTCGTGAGATTTATGATATGGGCCGATCCGGACTGACGGAGCCCGATATTGAGACAGATATGATTCCTATTTGGTGTCGATGCTTGACACGGGTTTTCAGATGATTTCTTGATGATATTTAGCTATTATACAGACATTCATTTTCTAAAAGTTAAGAATGCAGTAACTTTAACATTCTAAACACTTAAAGAGTTAGAAAAGATATTGCATACCTGTGCATGCATACTAGAGTTATTATATCACATATGGACATACATGTTGTTCCGCATTGCGTGCATTCTTACGATTGCCTTACTAGATGTTATATTCTACTCACGAGCTGCAACTCACCCCCGTTGTGCCACAGTGTCTTGCAGGTCGGACCCGTCACCTTTGTAGCGGCGGGCTATCTTATCATCAGCTCATTTTGCTCAGACTCGCGACATCGCCCATAGGTGGGTTGCGAGCATACTTTATTTCTTTTTCCTTATCATTGTATCTAGTATTCTCCATCAACCATTTCACATTGTATATGCGACTTAGTGATGAGACGGAGAGATTTGTATATTGTGGTTTCTTTTGGGTCGAGCTCACTTGAGCCGACGTGTGTTTTCTGGTGTTTGCATTTTTTTTATGCTCTTTTTCTTGATATTACTATTATATTGCATGTGGTTGTGATCCGCCTTGGGCGAAGAGCTAGCTCCCGCTTGGGGATGCCATTTTATGATTTCAGGTTTATTATCTTGTTGTACCCATTTTGGGGGATAGAAAATACAGGGGAGACTCTGCCGAAATTTTCGGAAATTTTTGATGTTTTAAAAAGGGATTCTTTGCAACTTAATTGATTTGAAAATCGTCTTCATTAAAGGTTTTCCTTCACTCGCTTTTGATTTTGGTTTAGATTTTTCTGGGCTTTGGCTGACTTAGGTTACGGTACGCCTTTAGACGTCTCGTAATCTAAGTGCCAGTCACGTTCCGTACTTTCGGGTCGTGTCAAAGTTGGTATCAGAGCGTAGGTTTTACCTTTCTGAGTGTAGGACGACCTTGGTAGATGGAGTAGGTGACTTAAGCAGAGTGACGTAGCGTGGGTATGATCCGCGGCATACTTACGATACGGTACTCCGCCTAAGTAACCTTAGGACATAATTGCTTGTATTTCCTTTCTTGATTCCTTGCATTCCTTGATTCAATTGCAATGTCCTTATCAGTCCTGTTTCTTATTCCAGCTTCGATGCCGCCAAAGACTACGAGAGCTCAGCGGGCTGCCGCTAGGGATGAGATTCGGGCGGGCCTGTCTGAGGCGAGGATCGAGCGGGAGGATACGCCTACCCCTCAGGGTCCTACTGATCCGCCTTATCCTGACCGTATTGCCAGATTAGAGGCCGGCATGCAAGAGTTGCGGCAGATGATGGGATCTTTAGTTGAGTCCAGCCGGGCACAGAGATCCGAGGACTTTCCTTCCACCGCACAGACCACGATCGTACCTGCTGCACAGATGGTCACTCCTGCTGCTACTACGGAGACTATCCCTGTTTCACTACAGGAGTTCATGAGATTGAGACCTCCAGCTTTTACCGGTACATATGCGACAGAGGACCCACAGGCATGTCTTGATAGGATGGCTCGGATTTGCCGTTCGTTGAGGTGTTCTGAGGATAGATTGGTGGAGTTTGCGAGTTTTCGTCTGGAGGGTCTTGCCCAGACATGGTACGACTCAGTAGAGAGAGGCCGAGCTGCAGGTCTGCCTTCTATGACCTGGGATGAGTTTACAGCTGCATTTCTTGCCCGTTTTCTTCCGGAGAGTGTCCGAGATGCTCGAGCCCGTAGTTTTGAGTCTTTGCGCAAGACTCCTGGGATGACTGTGTCGGAGTATGATATACAGTTTACCCAGTTGTCTCGATATGCTCCGTACCTAGTCGACACAGAAGAGAAGAGAATAAAGAGGTTTGTACGAGGGCTTGATACACAGCTATTCCTTGCCATCGGCACCCAGCACTTTGATACATACGCAGCCGCGATGGATGCAGCCTTACTTTTGGAGGAGCGTATTTCTGAGACTCCGGTCGTTTCTGGGCCGAAGAGGATCCGTACTGATCGCCAGCTCAGCGGCAGATGGGCAGACACCGTGATAGATTATTTCCGGGAGATGGTGGAGGCAGAGGATTGAGACGAGGTCAGTTATTTGGTTCATATCCACAGACCCAGCAGTCGTCTCCAGGATATTTTCGGTGTGGGAGTCAGTATCACCGTGTCAGAGACTGTACCATGGGACGCCAGGGAGCGGCGACAGTCCCGCACGTGACTTTACCACCCTCACCACCTTCTCAGAGAGCTTTACTTCCTACTCCTGAGGATGCTTCATGCTAGCCAGATGCTTCTAGAGGCCGTGGGCATGGCGGTCCAGTTCCGAGAGGACGAGGAGACAGAGGCAGAGGCAGAGGCCGAGGTAGAGGCAGAGGACAGCCAGCTATTAGTGGTGGACAGGCCCGAGTGTTCGCGTTGACTCCTCAGGATGTACAGGCATCCAATGCCGTCGTGACAGGTACTCTGCCAGTATGTTCTTTTGATGCACGGGTATTATTTGATCCAGGCTCCACACATTCCTATGTATCCACATACTTTGCACCGAGGTTAGGCCGAGAGTCTTCTCCGTTAGATCAGCCGCTTGTCGTTATTACCCCGGTAGGCGAGTCTTTTGTTTCCCGTTTTGTGTACCGATCGTGTTCCGTTCGTATCGGGGAGAGAGATTCTTCAGTTGATTTGATTCTCCTCGATATGCTAGACTTTGACGTTCTTCTTGGTATGGACTGGCTAGCCACCTGTTATGCATCCGTGGACTGCCGTGAAAAAGCAGTCAGATTCAGTTTTCCTGGTGAGCCGGTTCTTATTATTCAAGGAGATCGTAGCGCTACCCTTCCCAGCTTGATTTCTTCTCTTCGCGCTGGTCAGCTCTTAAGGAAAGGGTGTCAGGGATTCTTAGCTTATGTTTGTGATACTAGCTCCACAGAGGTTCCGTTGGACCAGGTCCCTGTTGTGAGAGAGTTTCCTGATGTATTCCCTGACGACCTGCCTGGTCTGCCACCAGAGCGCGAGATTGAGTTCTGTATTGACTTGATCCCTGGCACGGGGCCTATCTCTATACCGCCTTATCGGATGGCCCCGGCGGAGCTGAGAGAGCTAAAGGATCAGTTACAGGACTTGCTGGACAAATGGCTTATCCGACCGAGTGTGTCACCTTGGGGTGCTCCCGTCTTGTTTGTTAAGAAGAAGGACGGAAGTATGCGCTTATGCATTGATTATCGTCAACTGAACCGGGTTACTGTGCGGAACAGGTATCCCCTACCCCGCATTGATGACTTATTTGATCAGCTCCAGGGTGCAGGGTTTTTCTCGAAGGTTGATTTACGGTCAGGTTATCACCAGTTGCGGGTTTGGAAGGAGGATATTCCGAAGACCGCCTTCCGTACTCGTTATGGTCATTACGAGTTCTTGGTGATGTCGTTCGGGCTCACCAATGCCCCGGCAGCATTTATGGACTTGATGAACCGCGTATTCAGGCCGTATCTCAATCAGTTCATCATTGTGTTCATTGACGACATCTTGGTTTATTCTCGGAGCCGGGAGGAGCATGAGCAGCACTTACGTATCACATTGCAGACTTTAAGGGAGCATCAGCTGTTCGCCAAATTCTCCAAGTGCGCATTCTGGTTAGACAGTGTCGACTTCTTGGGTCATGTGGTGACGAGAGATGGTATTTGCGTGGACCCGAAGAAGATCGAGGCAGTTCAGCGTTGGCCTAGACCGGTATCAGTTACAGAGGTTCGTAGCTTTCTAGGTCTGGCCGGCTATTATCGATGTTTTGTCCAGGATTTCTCCCGCATTGCTGCACCGTTGACCGGGTTGACCCGGAAGGGGGTTCCTTTTGATTGGACCCAGGCATGTGAGGATAGCTTCCAGCAGTTGAAGACTCGTCTGACTACTGCACCAGTGTTAGCATTGCCTTCAGGATCAGGCGGGTTCGTGGTATATTGTGATGCTTCTAGAGTGGGGCTGGGCTGTGTATTGATGCAGCACGACAAAGTTATCGCGTATGCTTCTCGGTAGCTGAGGAAACACGAGCAGAACTACCCCACCCATGATTTAGAGATGGCTGCAGTGGTATTTGCACTCAAGATCTGGAGACATTACCTATACGGTGAGTCGTGCCAGATATTCACTGACCACAAGAGTTTGAAGTATATCTTCCAGCAGCGAGATCTGAACCTGAGACAGCGCCGTTGGATGGAGTTGGTGAAGGATTATGACTGCGAGATTCTATACCATCCGGGCAAGGCGAATGTGGTGGCAGATGCTTTGAGTAGGAGGACCGGAGGTAGCCTATCTTGTTTGAGCGCAGTACAGATGCAGTCGACGGCGGATTGGCAGGTGTTATGTGACAGCAGAGTGCAGTTCGAGTTTACTTCTTCAGGGGGACAGCTGGCCCATTTCAGAACACGCCCACAGTTACTTGACCGTATCCGCGAGGCACAGTCCGGCGACGCCCGTATCTTAGAGATTATTGAGCAGATTCGGCAGGGCAGAGTTTCCGAGTTCATGATTGATGATCAGGGGATACTTCGATTTGGGACTCGACTGTGCGTGCCAGATTCGGAGGGACTGAAGCGTGATATTCTCGAGGAGGCACATAGATCAGTATACAGTGTGCATCCGGGTTCCACCAAAATGTACCGTGATTTGAGAGAGGTTTACTGGTGGGATGGGATGAAGAAGGATATTGCAGACTTTATGTCGAGATGCCTGACTTGTCAGCAAGTCAAGGCCGAGCACCAGAGGCCAGCCGGCGAGTTACAGCCTTTGCCCATCCCTAAGTGGAAGTGGGAGCAGGTCTCCATGGACTTCGTTGTGGGCTACCCAGGACCAGTCGAGGGTATGACTCTATTTGGGTGATTGTGGATCGACTGACGAAAGCGGCTCACTTTCTGCCAGTGAAGACCACTTTTGGATTTTCTCAGTACGCCCAGGTTTATATTGATGAAATAGTGCGACTGCATGGCGTTCCGACTTGCATCGTGTCAGACCGTGGCACCCAGTTTACCAGCCGATTGTGGCAGAAACTCCAGGAAGCTTTGGGTACCCGATTGAGTTTTAGCACAGCCTTTCATCCTCAGACTGATGGTCAGTCGGAGCGTACGATTCAGACTCTTGAGGACATGCTCAGAGCTTGTGTTTTAGATTTCGGTGGTAGCTGGGATCATCATTTGCCTTTGATCGAGTTTTCCTACAATAATAGCTTCCAGGAGACGATTCAGATGGCACCTTTTGAGGCTTTATATGGGAGGAGATGTCGATCGCCTGTATGTTGGAAAGAGCTCAGGGAGAGCAGTATTTTGGGGCCGCAGATTGTACAGGAGATGACCGAGAAGATACAGCTGATTCGGGACAGGATGAGAGCGGCACAGAGCAGGCAGAAATCATATGCTGACAGGCGCCGTCGCCGTCTCGAGTTCGCTATTGGCGATCATGTTTTCCTGAAGGTCTCTCCGATGAAGGGTGTGATGAGATTTGGGCGGAAAGGGAAACTGAGTCCTAGATATCTTGGTCCTTTCGAAATCCTAGAGCGTGTTGGTCCAGTCGCTTATCGGTTAGCTCTTCCGCCCAGCTTCCCCGATATTCACCCCGTATTCCATGTCTCGATGCTCCGCAAGTACCTTCATGATCCTTCCCAAGCGATTCAGCACCAGACGATCCAGTTAGAGCGCGATCTTTCTTTCACCGAGCAGCCGGTTGTCATTTTGGATCGGCAGGTGAAGAAATTGAGGTCGAAGGTCATACCGTCTGTCAAGGTTCTTTGGCGTGGCCCGAATAGCGAGGAGGTCACCTGGGAGACCGAGGTCGAGATGAGGAAGAGATATCCCCATCTTTTTGAAGGTACGCGTAGTTAAATTCTAAATTCGGGGACCAAATTTCCTTAAGGGGGGAAGATTGTAACCCTTCGAAAATCGTTTAGGCAGTTTTTCGGTAATCGGCCAATTTTTCGGCTTTTTCCGTAAAAAGTCGAAATAGGTATTTTTCATTGTAGACCTAATTATACAAAATTTAGACAAGATATTACTATAATTTTGTCACTAAAATGTCACTTATAATTATCTAGTTAAATAAAATTTTTTTCGTAATTAATTATTTTTTTTATTATTTTAAGCCTTTTTAAATACATTTAATTAGGGATAAATACAAATTTAATTAGGTAAATTTCATAATTAGGAGTCTTTATAAGCTAAAATATGGTGTTAATAAAATTGTATCATGACTTGCAAACTTATGGTTTTAGGGTGGGAAATTTAATGGAAAAATGAATTAAAAAAGGGTTTTTTTGAAAAAGTTTTGATGTGAAAGCCTAAAGTGACCTTATATGATATTTTCCTCATGGAAATTTCTACACACCCTCTCATTTTTCCTCCTCCTAAGCTCAGGCCGAGCCCTCCCCTCCTTCAGCCCTCATTTTTTTTTCATTTTCTTTCTTCAAAAATCTATGAAAAAGTGCACAAAATCCACAAAAATGCACATTTTTCTTCTCTAATTCAAATCAAAACCCTAAATCACCTCTTTCCCACCCTAAATTGTTTCAAAACAAGGTGAAAAGAGGGTTCTTTCAAGGGCAAGTGCAAGTTGGGGTTCACTTAGGAGGTATAATCCTAAACTAGTTGTTAATTTGTAGTTTAATAAAGCTAGTTTAGTATTTTAAAATGATTAATTTCATTGAAATGGTTAGTTGGGAAAATTCAAGTAAGGGATTTTGATTGTGGATTAGGGTTTGAAGCATGGGGTTAGAGTTAAATTAGGGCTTTGGGTTTCTAATTGGTTGTAGTGGTTAATGGTGTATTTATATGCTCGCTAAATCGATAAAATATCGATGTTTGTATTGAATCGGCGTTGAATTTGCTTGCTAGATTTTTACGAAAAATAGAATGCGTTCAATTTGCGTTAGGTTAGAAATATTATTAGCTTCGTATAGGATTATTAGAATGCGCGAACGCGGGGTTTCGTCTAGTCGAGTTGTAGTTTTGTCGATTTCCCCGAAATGACGATTCTAGCTAAAGGTTAGCGATTTTCGTGCGTTTTTCCGCGCACCGAGTGCATGCTATGATTAATTTGTGAGCGTCGATATTTGTATAATGTGACTTGCATCGTTTAGGGTTATGTAATCTTATACTTGGTGTTGTGCAAATATAGGATCGGTCGGAGAAACATCGGACACGGCGCGTAAAGGCAAAGCGGTGGCCGGATCAGATTAGCGGGGATTTCTGGTGAGTAGATATATTCATCTATGGGGGAATCGTCTGGATGGCGCGAGGCGCGCCCCCTAGTTAGGATTACCCTACTTTTTGCAAGATTATATTGTTAGTTAGCTTATCCATTCATGTACACCGCATACCCTTATAGCGAACAGTATGTTAAATTGCATGGACATTCATCTCTACCTATGCGATATCATTTCGTAGGACACGAACACCTTACCATTGGCATATGTTGCACGCGCACTATTCATGTGACACACACGCCTGTGGTAATTGACATGCCACTGTTCCCCTCCGAACGGCGGCCGGGACGTCGGGACGTCTGAGGCGTTAGGTTCGGGGCAGATGCTAATTGGTGCTATCCGTCCACCTCTCCGAAGATGCCAAGTTGATTTATGGCACCATATATCGAAGGTTTAAACGGATGCGACCGATGTAGCAGACTTCGTCAGATTCCCCCTCGTTTGAGGGGTTTTTTGATTGTGGGGACGCTCTTCCCTGCAGGCGCTAGCCCCTGCAGTTAATTACGCTACCGCATTGCGGTAACAACTTTCTCCTTCTCCAGATGGTCACTTCGTGTCGTGGGTGTTTGTTTTATTGCCCGTGGATTGTTTACGGAGACTGAGTTCTGTCGTCGCCCGTAGGGCGTGGACTAGTCCAAATCCGCATTATCTTAAATTTGGGTTTGGGGGGGGGGTTTGGTTTGAGGATACGTCAGCCCTACTCGAGGCTAAGATCAACTCAAACGTTTGTTAAGGATACGTTAGTCTAACTTTGTGACTAAGATCAACTTAACGGGATCGTTTAGATTCGACAAAAGAGTGTTTAGACTCTAATGTTCCAGTTTAGGGACATAGTGGTCCATCGTCTGTATGGCTGTCGGGACCCATCACCTCTCTGACGACGTTGAAGGATTACAACGACAGATGCCAGAGGAGTTCAGAGATGTACCCTTGAGCCGGAGTTAATTTGGGGGATTCGTAGTCCAGTATGCTTGAGGGTCTAAGGACGCGTTAACCATCTCCAAGGCTAAGATCAACTTAGACGGGGCCGTTTAGGTCCAACAAAAGAGCATAAGAAAGGGCTCTATTGTTCTAGTTTTAGGGACATCGCGGTCCGTGGGTAGTTTAAGGACATTGCGGTCCGTGGGTAGTTTAAGGACATTGCGGTCCGTGGGTAGTTTAAGGACATTGCGGTCCGTTGTTAGTTTTAAGACATCTCGGTCAAGGTTAAGGACGTCGTAGTCCATGGGTTTAAGGACCCCATAGTCCGGTATGTGCTCTGGATGCTTCACACGGGTTCACTGCCGTGCTTAGCGAGGACCAGGCTCCGCTCTGGATGCTTCACACGGGTTCACTGCCGTGCTCTGCGAGGACCAGGATCCGCTCTGGACGTTTCCCACGGGGTCAAAGAGTGACATTATCCGTATTCCACGTGACCAGGAATTTGTATGAGTTTAAGGACCCCACAGTCCATATCATGGGTGGTCGTCGGGACCCGTCACCTCTTTGAAGACATTGAGGGATTACAATGCCAAGTATCAAAGGAGTGAAGAGATGTACCCTAGAACCGGAGTGGCTTGAGCAGCCCCTGGCCCAATTTGAGGTCAGGACTGATTAATCATGTTATGAGCCCATTGGCCCAATTAGTCACGAATTGAGGACTTATGGCCAGCTTGGGCTAAGTCCCATCATGTCTGGAATATTGATTCCTTGTGAGTCCATCGAGGGAGAAGCTTTGCCTCCATCCCTTTAGCCAATTGGGCTATAGACTAGTGTTAAACACTTCAAAGCAATCAGTGTTGAACACTGGGAATGAGTTTGACAAGTTAGTGTTTAACACTAGAAGAATAATTGGTGTTAAACACCAGCAACAAGGCCTTGAAATGATCATAAGCACTAAAACAGCTCAGTGTTGAACACTGGCAATGGGGATCTTAAATTAGTGCCGAATATTAAAACAATTAATATTGAACACTACGAACAAAATTCTTTAATTAGTGTTGAACACTAAGGCCCGATAGCATTTCAATACTGGATTCGAGAGTTTTAACTTAGTGTCAAACACTACAGCAAGAACGGTCACGTGGCCCCACGTGAGAGTGCCTTCCCTTCAATGATTCTGCCGAAATTACTGTGTCTTTGATAGCGTCACGTGTTAGCACGTGACGGGCATTCAAATGCCTATGTGTTAAGGCTCCTGCTGAAAGTCACGTGTGTCACGTGGGGTGCTGCCTCAAAGGGGCTTTCTGTAGGGCTTTTGGGGGGGGTCACGTGGTGACACGTGACCCTGCCTCAATGCTGTTTTTTTTTTTGGAGGATCTGTTGCTCCTCTTTCAGGAATTAAATTCCTCGAACTTTTAATTTCAGAGGAATTAAATTCCTATTTCCTTTTGAAGGCTTATATTCTGGAACAGAGTTTGAATCTGAGTTTTCTGTGGGAATTAAATTCCTTGTTTATGCGAAGAACCGAATAGGGTTAAACCCTAAAAGCTTTTAAGGAATTAAACTCCCCTTTTCTGAGGATTATGATTAAAGGAATTAAATTCCCACTGTTTCGACAAAACTATGTTCTTGATTAGGGTTCAACCCTGTTTCTTTTTGTTTTGAAGGAATTAAATTCCCATAATACAGGGTCGAACCCTAACTTTACTTAGGAGGAATTAAATTCCTATAGTTCTATGAGAGTTAAATTCTCATACTTGCATTCCTTCTCTATGTTTTGGATCTGCATGGCAGGATCTCGACCCATTGAGAATTAAATTCTCAACCTTAAGGGGAGATGTGCACTTTGCAGATCCTCTATCAAAGAGGGAGGAGATATGCTCTCTCGTTTTATGCCTCAGAGTTAAACTCTGTTGAGAATTAAATTCTTTTTCTTTCCAAAAGGCTTTTCCTTTCTTACCTAGGGTTTTTTGCAGAAGATCTGAGTCTTTTTCAAGTATCAAAGCTCTTCTCCTTTTCTCTTTTCTTCTCTGCGTATGTATATATTTCTCTGTGTCTTTTGGCTCCTATTTATAGGAGAAGCAGCCGAATCAATCAGTTTTTGACGAATCTTCATTGATATTTGATTTGCATTCATCATTCATTTTGGGCCGTTGGATGATTAGGTGAATTTTATTCACCATTGGATTTTAAATCCAGAGATTCTCCCTTGCTATTTTGGTTAGATTTAAAGGGGAAATCTTTCCAAACCCGAGATTTTCCATAGATAGATGATATTTAATCATCTCTGAATCTTTAATTTGATTGGTCCCAAATAATTACTTTCCTTTGGAAAGATTCGAATTTCCTTCAGAATTTAATTCTGTCGTTAAAAAAACATGGGCTTTGAAAGCCGGTCACGTGTGACCACGTGATCCATGGTCACGTGTAGACACGTGACCCCCTTTGGAATAAAGAATCCTCTTCCTTTCTGCGCTATCTTCCGGTTGCTGTTGTAGCCATCACGTGCTACCACATGATGCCCGGTCACGTGTGAGCACGCGACCCCTGTCTGGCGCTTCTTTCTTTGGTTCAATTGGAGAGCGAGTTTGCTGCTTTGAACGTCACGTGTCGACACGTGACCCTGGTCACGTGGGAGCACGTGACCTCTTCTGAAGCTTTTTTTCTTGACTTGATCAGCGAATCAAAGTGCGCTTTTTCTGTATTTTGTAGGTCACGTGTCAACACGTGACTGCTGTCACGTGTAAGCACGCGGCCTCTTTTGAAGTTTTTCCCAGAAGCTTTCCTGATTTTAAATCAGGAAACAAATGCCCCCACAGCGTTGTTCTCACGTGTCGGCACGTGAGTGCAACGCTGTCATCTCTCACGACCGTTGGATTCCTTTAGGGATCTGGGGAGATGAAACGTTTCCATTGTTTTTCTATAAATACTGCTGTCTCTTCATAGGAGCCTTCACTTTTGCCCATCTTCTTCCTCTGAGAATTTCCCCTTTGAGAATTTAATTCTCACTTTCAGAGCTTAGTTCTCTGTCTTGATCATTTCCCAGAGTTTAACTCTGTTGACGGATCCTTTCCCTCAGGTAAGAATGTTGAACGGCCAAAGAGCCTTCGTTTTTAAAAGAACTCCTTGGATTTCAAATCTATATTAAGGGTTTCGCAAAGAACCCATTTTTCTTCACGTTTCTCCATAAGAACAGGGAGCCTTCGAACTGTAGATCTCTTAGGTTTTAGGTGACCCTTGGGGAGATGATGACAACGTTTCAACTCCATGGACTTTAATTCCATCAAAATTATTTCTGGGAATTTAATTCCCCCCCCTTTTTTTTAATAAGGAATTTAATTCCTATGAAGAACTCAATCTCTTCACACAGAGGCTCCTTGGGGTCTCTTGGCCCGAGGCTGTTCTTCTGCAATTAATGCGATGGGGATTTTGTAATGATGCCCTCTGTGGGAATTTAATTCCCTTGATTTTGTTGGGTTCACTGTAGAGCCCGAGACAGATCCTGTTGGGGGAATGTGCATGGCCATCATTTTTTATTAAATGAGGATATTCCCTTTCGCTTTATTGTAACTGTTTGGTCTTATTATTAATGAGCCGTCATCCGGATTCTGTGGGGCCCATGTGTTTTGTAGCTAATGGTCCCAGGAAACTTTGCTGTTGCTTTCTCCCGCTAGTCTTCATGTTCGTGCATGAATATATATCGCTGACCTTCCTTTTAATGGTTTTCTTTTTATTGGATTTCAGGTGCGATGGCTTCTGCTCCACGCTTTCCCTTTTCTCGCTCGGAGGCGGCTTTCCCTCAGTCACCGTCTGATGAGGAAGCGATGGCGATGATTCGGGCTCATGACCCGAACTGCACCAACCTTCTTCAGTGGGGGTCTTGGTACAGTCAGATTATTCAGGGTCGTCGGAGTTTTCTCTGCGCGGTGCCAACGGAGCCTACTTTCCCCTTTTTACCGATGGATCCTCCAAGGACAGCTTTTGCTGTGGAAATGCCCAACTGGACCCCAACGGGGAGGCTTGAGCCTTCGACGACCGGTATTCCGAACCATCCGATTCCGGCCATAGACATATTGGGGCGGCGTATCTGCCAGGGTGAGGCCCACCCATGGGGGCAAATTTATAAGATAGGGCTCACTCCCAGGCATCCTACGGGCTACCTTCTTTGGGCTCGCTACATCCTTTCCGCCCATCGGGCGCGGTTGCAGAAAGTTGGGCTTTATCAGGCCATATATGCGTCACTGTTCCATTACAAGTCCCCGCATGCCTGGTGGGTCAAGGCGTTTTTGAACCAGTGGAATCTTCCCACTAATACTTTTCTTTTGGGGGATCGCGAGGTCTCTATCTCTCTCGCAGAATTTTATGAAATCTCGGGATTGCCAATCAGGGGCGCACTGTATGAGGAGTTGCTGCCTTCTGACGAATATGTCTTCGAGCCCGAGTCTGCGCCGATTGACGGCCTGTCCGCTGAGAATGCTGTTCGCCATAAGCGCCCCAGCTTGATCAAGGCACTGGGTATCTTCGATCAATTGTTCACTGAATCTGAGGAGCAGGGTGTTACTTTTAAAAGCTTCATTTCCTGCTTCCTTCGTGAAGATATCATATCGAAGACTGCTCCGAAATTTGCTAACATCAGAGACCCCTTTGGGTTTGGTCCGAAGAAGCTACCGACTGCTGAATCGGACCTGCCACAGTATTATATTCCCATCGTGTCGCCGATGTCTTTTGAATCCGTTGCAGCACCTGGTATGGATGAGGAAACATTCTTTGTGGGGTTTATCAGTGTTTGGCTTAGCTGGTTCGTTATCCCCATGCATCGCCGCTTCACGAGAGCTTCGGTCATTTACCCGGCTCAACGTATTGCTGAGGGGACGCGGTTGGCCATCGGCATCCCGGCCTTGGCACACCTCTATAATGGATTGGGCACCGCGGCTAATACCTCGACGCCTGGCGTGGATGTGGTGAACTTTTCGCTTCATTATTTCACATCCTGGATCGAAATGCATGTATTGGGGGCGTTCGCCATGCATCAGAGGCCCTCATTTTACGATGCCTACCCTTTTCCACGACTTATGCGGCTAGTGGACGCTTCTGCCGCCGACCCGACTCAATTCGGGGCCATTCGGGTGCTAATTTCTCCTCATGCCACCGCTGGCGGGCTGGTTTTTACTGATCGGGTCTTGTCTACTCCTTCGGGTCCCGTCCAACAACTCTGGGACCAGTCGAAAGACAACGCACCTTCTCTGAAGCCCCGGGAGGCCACGCATTTGTATGCAATCAGACCGGGTTACTTGGTGTTTCGCCAGGACAATGCGGCTCTTTTCATGCGGTACAATCCGCATCGATTTGCCCGGCAGCTCGGGTACGACCAGGGTGTTCCTTTCGAGGCTTTTATGGTTGCCCCGATCCCTTCGCTTGATGCTGTTCGCGATGCTGCTCATCATTTTATGAAGCTGAACACCGGCTCTCATTTCATGGTCCCTGAAGCTGAGTACATGCCTCGATGCGTGGGCGCGTTTACGGGTTGGTATCTTCATCGGGTCAACCCAATCATTCTCGAGGAAAGGAGGGTGCTTCTTGGCCACGATGCCCCTCCTCTGGCTCCTGGGGCTGAGTTACGACCGAGGGTTCCAGTCCGCTTCCCTTTGAGGGAGATTGGCACCGCGCTCATTCCAGGGGAGTCCGGGGTAGACCTTACTCCGATAGCTGGTATGCCTTTGGGTTCTCGCTCACGGGGTAAGCGGGCTCCGGTGGTAGCACCCCTGCCGGTGGCGGCACCGCCTTCTGTGGCGTCGACAATGGCGATGTCATCCTCGGTTGTGGCACCGAGCAAGAATAACAGGAATGAGGGTGCTGAGGGCGATGTGGGCCAGCGCCGCCCTAAGGTTTCGCGGGGGAGGAAGCGGTCATCCTCGGCGACCGGCTCCGGGTCTAAACGGCGGAAGAAAGCGGCTACTGCCCTGCTTGATTCTGTGATGGAGTCTGAGCTTATCCTTGAGGACGAACCATTGGCCGTGGAAGAGTCAGACGCTGGACTTCTCTTCCCGAGTTCAGTGGATGAGGAGGCTGCGCAGTTGGCCGAGGCCATACGGCGCTCAAAAGACGCGTCTCACAACGCTAAGGTTCCGAAGAAGTCTTACCCCGCTGTAATCTTCTACGAAGACCCTTCGTGGATTCGGCGACGATTTATCGGCCCTTTGGAGGAATGGGGGGAGAGGGCTCTGAAGCAGGCCGCTTCAGAAGACGCAGCTGATGCACTTTCTTTGTGGACTGGCGGTCATGAGTCTACGCTCGAACCCCGGCGAGCCCATCTCCTTGAGAAGGAGCAGCGACTTGAAGAAGCCATATTGAGGGCTTCTTTGCGTATAGGTACGTTGTGCTTCCTTTGTAGTCTCTCCGACTATTTATGCCTGTGCATATACATCATTATTCTTATTTGGATCATGCAGAATCTTCGACGCTGGGGGAGCTTCCTACGGGCCTATTAAAGCTAAAGCCCGCCGAAACTCCCAATGAAGCCTTGCTGGATGTGGAGGGGGCTGACGAGGCTGCTCCTCTCGCGGTGGAATTTCCAGCGGCGGTTCTTGGCCAAGGCATGCTTGCCCCTTTGGAGGAGGCTCCTTTGGAGGCCTACGCCCCAATGACTCCTACTGCGAGCGGCCCAAAGGCTGGGGGCGAGGTAGTCGGGACTACTCTCCCTTTGTTGGAGCCTGAGGTCATGACGGAGAACGTTGAAGCTGCTATCCCCCCGGCTCAGAATGGGAGGACTGTTGAAGGTATTCCTCTGTGTTTTAATTTAGCAACCCTTTCATAGTCTGAATCCTTTTATCTTTTCCCAGAATTGCGCGGTTTGGCAGCCACGATCGCGGATCTATCGCCCCGACAGTCATTTCAGCGTTTATTGGAGATGGCAGCTCCGCAGGCGATCTCCCCTCAATGCATTGTCCTCTCGTCTGGGCAAGGTTGGTGTCATTCGCCATTTTTTTTACCATAGTATTGTTACTATTTTGCGAAATGACATTGATGTCTCTTATAGTTTTGGAAGCCGACGATGAGGTCGAGGTCGTCGAAGGGCCAGGGGAACCTTCGGCTCCTACTTGCATGACTATCGGTGAGTGACATTTTTATTATAATCTCATTCGTTCTGCGTTTAAGAGTTTTACTAACATTTGCCAAACTTGAACAGCCCTGCCAGTTTCCATGGCTCTGGAATCGCGCATTGTGATGCCGTCCGGCCCCTATGCCTTGCGGGCTTCAGAGCGATTGGCCCAATTGAGCCTTGTCTCCCTATCTTCTTTCATCGAGGAACTCCGTGCTGGTAGTACGACCACGGCCGAAGCATTTGCCGCTGAAGCCAACGGCTCTCTTCCTTTTCTCGCCACCTATCATAGCGAGGAGGTGGTGCGGGTCTGGGTGGAGTTCTGCAGGAAGGTGGAGGCTTGTTTGTATGCTCTTGAATGTTCTCGCCTTTCCTCAGAAGCCGTGGTTGCAAAAGCGGAGTTGCAAGGTCTGATAGCACGATGTGCGGCAAATATGACGTCATGTGAAAAGAGGCTTGGCCGCAAATTCTCGGAGAGGGAGCTAGCCTCTAAGGCGCTGGGCGAGCTTCAAGCCAATCTCACAGCCAGGGCCAATAAAGCGTATGAACTGTGGCGGGTGCTACAGGAGTCCATCAAAGAGGTGGTGGCTCTTGATAAAGCCGTCACGTTTACTCGCGAGAGGGTTGAGGCTCATAAGGTTACTGAAAAAGAGCTTGAAGCCCGGCTCGCTTCATATCAGGCCCAGCAAGCTCAGGCGGAGGCTCGTCTTCTGGAGATCTTGCGTCATGAAGCCGTGGCTCAGCAAAAGCAGGATGAGCTGACCAAGTTGCTGAATCGCCCGCCGGCCTGAAACATTTGTATCTTTTTCTTCCTTTTTGTACATACTCATGGATGAGAGTATTTTCTTTTTGTTCCTTCCATAAATTGTACTTTGTACCCGTTTTGGTTTATGAATAAAAGATACATTTTTCTTGCCAATGATGTGTCTCCTTTTCATTGAATGCATTCTGCGGATATTCTATCTTAATCTTCTTGCAGGACGGCCGTGGCTTAGGATTCAGGGTTAGGATCTGTTTCCTAAGGCTTTTGCTTTTTACGAGCCACAAGGGTCTCATAAAGAGTTTTTTTCCCTACAGGTCGAGAGGATCCCATAGGTGTGAGTTCTTCTTAAGAATCGTGAGGATTCTTAAAAGGGTTTTCCCTTGAGAGTCGTAAGGATCCCACAAGAGAGTTTTTCTTCCTTACAGGTCGTGAGGGCCTGCAAGTGTTGGATGTGATCATCCTTATCCGCGTTTCACGGAGTCAGGGATCTCCCGAGGTATCGTAGTTTAAAGACGTCGCGGTCAAGGTTAAGGACCTCATAGTCCGTGGATTTAAGGACTCCACAGTCCGATGTTAGTTTTAAGACATCACGGTCAAGGTTAAGGACCTCATAGTCCGTGGATTTAAGGACTCCACAGTCCGGTGTTTGGTTGCAGGGACCCGTCACCTCTTTGAAAACGTTGAGGAATTACAACGCCAGGTATCAAAGGAGTGAAGAGATGTACCCTTAAACCAAGGCGAAATCCGTAGGGAATCGGGGGGGTTGATCGTTAGTTTTAAGACATCACGGTCGAGGTTAAGGACGTCATAGTCCGTGGATTTTAAGGACTCCACAGTCCGGTGTTTGCTCTGGATGCTTCACACGGGTTCACTGCCGTGCTTGGCGAGGACCAGGCTCCGCTCTGGACGTTTTCCACGGGGTCAAAGAATGACGTTATCCGCGTTCCACGTGACCAGGAAGTTTGCACTAGATGCTTCACACGGGTTCACTGCGGCGTTAGGCGAGGACTAGGCTCCGCTCTGGATGCTTCGCACGGGTTCACTGCCATGCTCTGCGAGGACCAGGATCCGCTCTGGACGTTTTCCACGGGGTCAAAGAGTGACGTTATCCGCGTTCCACGTAACCAGGAAGTTTGCACTAGATGCTTCACACGGGTTCACTGCCGCGTTAGGCGAGGACTAGGCTCCGCTCTGGATGCTTCGCACGGGTTCACTGCCATGCTCTGCGAGGACCAGGATCCGCTCTGGACGTTTTCCACGGGGTCAAAGAGTGACGTTATCCGCGTTCCACGTAACCAGGAAGTTTGCACTAGATGCTTCACACGGGTTCACTGCCGCGTTAGGCGAGGACTAGGCTCCGCTCTGGATGCTTCGCACGGGTTCACTGCCATGCTCTGCGAGGACCAGGATCCGCTCTGGACGTTTTCCACGGGGTCAAAGAGTGACGTTATCCGCGTTCCACGTAACCAGGAAGTTTGCACTAGATGCTTCACACGGGTTCACTGCCGCGTTAGGCGAGGACCAGGCTCCGCTCTGGATGCTTTGCACGGGTTCACTGCCATGCTCTGCGAGGACCAGGATCCGCTCTGGACGTTTTCCACGGGGTCAAAGAGTGACGTTATCCGCGTTCCACGTAACCAGGAAGTTTGCACTAGATGCTTCACACGGGTTCACTGCCGCGTTAGGCGAGGACTAGGCTCCGCTCTGGATGCTTCGCACGGGTTCACTGCCATGCTCTGCGAGGACCAGGATCCGCTCTGGACGTTTTCCACGGGGTCAAAGAGTGACGTTATCCGCGTTCCACGTGACCAGGAAGTTTGCACTAGATGCTTCACACGGGTTCACTGCCGCGTTAGGCGAGGACTAGGCTCCGCTCTGGATGCTTCGCACGGGTTCACTGCCATGCTCTGCGAGGACCAGGATCTGCTCTGGACGTTTTCCACGGGGTCAAAGAGTGACGTTATCCGCGTTCCACGTAACCAGGAATTTTATCGATTGTATCCGCATTTCACGGAATGGAGGTTTGGCTGTTGGCGATATGTACACCGCCGAGCCATGGAACTGGGAGTTGCCGCTGTTTCGTTTAGCTTGAAGTTGTGTCCGTCGTTACGAGACGAGTGTTGAGACGATCTCCAGGTCTCCTTTGGCCCGTCGAGATTTGGTTTCTTCTTCTTTGGTGAAACCTGGGGGAAGGAGTACGACTCCTTCTTTGTTTGCGCCCCTGGATTGTGTACAGGGATTGTTGTAGTATCACCTGTAGGGCAAAAAGGTTTCATTTTTCCATCATTTCTTTTATTCTTTCCGCGATGCTCTATCATTTCAGCTTTTTATATCGCGAAGGTCGCGATTGCCCAATCATTTCGGCTATTTTTCGCGGTGCCCAATCATTTCGGCTATTTGTTTTATTTTTACTCGCTGCTTTTTTTATTGCGAGTTGCCCCATCATTTCGGCTATTTTTCATGCATACATTTTTACTTGCTGCTTTTTATTGCAAGTTGCCCCATCATTTCGGCTATTTCGTAGGCATGTGTGGCTTGCTAGCTTTTTCGCCGCAAGCTCGGATTTTGGACACCGATTTCGGCATCAGCATCGCTGCAACTGGGATGTTGCCAGGAGCGAATCATCATTTGCCTCTATCGATGTTGAACAAAGGTGGCTTAGCAAACAGGGTTAAGGTCCTGTCGACTAAGGCTTTTGACTTCATGAGCCGTAAGGGTCTCACAAAGGTATTTCTCCCTACAAGTCGTGAGGATCTTGCAGGTGTCTTTTCTCCTTAGGGATCGTGAGGATTCCTAAGTGTATGTTCCTCTGTAAGTCGTAAGGATCCTACAAGAGGGTTTTCTCCTTATGGGTCAAGAGGACCTACAAGGGTTGGACTTTGCTGGGGAAATGTTTATTCGCGCCCGTGGATTGTATACAAGGGTCAGTATTGAGCCTCTTGTAGGGCATGTATTGGAGGTTGTGGAGGATTTGCTTAAGAACAGGTTCAGGTTTCTGTAACTTAAGACTTTCAAATCTCATGAGCCGTGAGGGTCCCATAAGAGAATTCTCCTTACGAGTCGTGAGGATCTCGTAAGTGTATTTTCTCCTTAGGAATCGTGAGGATCCCTAAGTGTGTTGCTCCTTTGTGAGTCGTAAGGATCTCACGCAGGTGGTTTCTCCTTACAAGGTCGAGAGGACTCTGTAAGTGTCCTTTAACGAGATTGCGCCCTTTCGGGTTTTCACAAATACTCGCCGGTAGTCCTGCTGTTTTTACTCACGGAGCCCTTTTCGGGTTTTCATCCGTGCCCATTTTGCTTATAGACATACCGTTTTTTTTATTCTTTTTTTACTTTTCCTTTTTACAAGGTCGCGCCCTTTCGGGTTTTCACGAACACTTGCCGGCAGCCCTGCTGTTTTTACTCACGGAGCCCTTTCGGGTTTTCATCCGTGCCCCCTTTGCTTATGGACATACCGTTTTTTTTTTATTTTTTTTATTTTTTTTATTTTTTTATTTTTTTTTTATCCATCTCGTCAACCTAAGGACGTTGCGGTAGTAGTTTAGGGACGTTTCGGTCCGTCGGTAGTTTAAGGACGTTTCGGTCCGCTGTTAGTTTAAGGACGTTTCGGTCCGCTGTTAGTTTAAGGACGTTTCGGTCCGACGATAGTTTAAGGACGTTTCGGTCCGACGATAGTTTAAGGACGTTTCGGTCCGTCGATATAGGAAGGCCGGCTGCTGCTTGTAAAGTCTGAGCTTAGGAAGATAGCGAGCGGACATAGTCGTCGTCATCCATCATTGACCTAGGCTGCAGCTTATTAAGCATGGTATTTCTTCAAGAAGCGGCCGTTTACTGGCCTGAAAGGCCTTTCACCGTGCATATCCATGAGTAGGTAGGCTCCACCCTGGTAGACCTTGTCTATGATGTACGGGCCTTCATAGTTTGGCTCAAATTTTCCCCGCTTGGCGCGATTGGGGATCATAGGTCTTTTGACCACTAGTACGAGTTCGCCTGGGCGGAATGTCCTCGGCCTGGTCAATCTTTCGTACGAGCGCGTCATCTTTGCTTTGTAGGCTTCTAGATGTTGTTGCGCTATGAGCCGGGTTTCATCGAGGGCGTCAAGCTCCTCAAGCCGAAGGTGAGCATTTTCTTCGTTCGTCAGCTCGTGGTGGACTGCTACTCGTAGAGAGGGTAACTCTATCTCAAGGGGGAGAACTGCTTCCGTCCCAAATACCAACGCGTACGGTGTTGTGTTCGTGGCCGTCTTGAATGTAGTTCGATAAGCCCAAAGGGCTTCTTGCAGCCTTTCGTGCCAGTCCCTCTTATTCCTGGAGACGGTCTTTTTTATGATCTTCGTCAAGGTCTTATTGAAAGCCTCGGCTAGACCGTTAGCTCGTGGGTTGTAAACTGAAGAATATCTCCAGTCTATATTGTGCTGCTGTGCGAAGCGGCTAATCTTATGGCTTCGGTAGGCCGGCCCATTATCGAAGATAATCCGTCGTGGAGTTCCGAACCGATAGATGACTTGCGTCTTGAAGAAATGGAGGATATTCTCCGTCTTCACTTCCTTCAATGGTACTGCTTCTGCCCATTTGGAGAAGTAATCAGTTGTCGCCAGGATAAAGCGGTGTCCCCGGGATGATGCTGGCTCAATGGGGCCGACTATGTCAGTCCCCCACATTTCGAATGGCCAGCTGGCCACCGTTGGGTGTAGTGGATTCGGATGTTGGTGGATGAAGTCTCCATGGATCTGGCATGAGTGGCATTGCTTCGCATACTCGAGGCAGTCCTGGATCATCGTGGGCCAGTAGTAACCCATCCGTTTAATTTTTAACTTCATCTTTGGGCCCGCTTGATGAGAACCGCAAAGCCCGTCGTGAACTTCTTGAACGACTCTTTCTGCTTCGTCAGGTCCCAAGCATCTCAGCCATAGAAAATCAAACGATCTCTTGTACAGGGTATCGTTGACGAAAGCGAAGGATAGAGCTCGTTTCATAAGCTGATGTCTTGAGGACGCTTCTTCGGGCATTCGGTGGGACTTAAAATAGTCTATGAAGACTTCCCTCCAGTCCTCAGCCTTCTCACGGTCTTTTATTTGTAGGGTCGCTTGCTCAATCGCTCCCTTTTCTTTATATAATTCCGGAGGTATTTCTGCCGGGGCGAGCACTCGACGGCTTTGTACTATGATTCTGACGTCATCGAGGTTCTCGTCGGCCAGTTCTTTAGCGAGTTTGGCCAATGCGTCTGCTTTGCTGTTCTCTGCGCGCGGTATGTTCTCTAGAATATAGAAGGGGATCTGGGCCAACAGTTGTTGCACCTTTTCGCCGTACTTCACCAATTCTGGTTTGCACGTTTGGTAGTCACCATTTACTTGGCTAATGACCAGCTGAGAATCTCCGTATATGAGGAGGTCTTCAATTCCCATGTTGATGGCGATTTCGAGGCCTGCTATCAGAGCTTCGTATTCGGCTTCATTGTTTGTCCTTGACTCCGTTAAGGAGAAGGCGAAGCGCATTATTCCTCCTTGTGGAGTTGCAAAGATAAGGCCTATCCCTGATTTGATGATCGGGCTACCCTGTTTCTGTTTCTTTATGGAGGACGCTCCATCAAAATAGAGTTCCCATCGTGTGCTTCCACCGCCAATTGCATCAAATGCATGCTCATCCGGCAAATCACAGTTCAGAGGAGAGTTGGCCGGTATCGGGTGCTCGGCGAGGAAGTCGGCAATGGCCTGGCCCTTCACTGCCTTGAGGGGTTGATATGTTATCGAGAACTCCATCAAGAGCAAGGCCCATTTAGCGAGTCTTCCCGTCAATATAGCCTTTGACATCAGGTATTTAAGGGGGTCCACCTTCGAAATGAGGCGGACTTCATGTGCCAACGCATAGTGCCTGAGCTTCGTTATTGCAAAGATTAATGCCAAGCAATGTTTTTCGATGGGCAAGTAATTGCTTTCTGCCCCCAGCAGCACTCGACTTAAGTAGTAAAGTGCTCTTTCTTTCCCCTGATCATTCTCCTGTGCCCATAATGCGCCCAAAGAACCTTCAAGGGCGGCCGTGTAAAGAATGAGAGGCTTTCCTTTCACTGGGGCAGCCAACACCGGCGGATTTTGCAAGTATTGTTTGATCTCGTCTAGTGCACCTTGACATTTGTGATTCCAAACGAACGGGGTTCCCTTTTTCATCAGGTGGCTGTAAGGACGGCATTTGCCCGAAAGATTAGCGATAAACCGCCGGATGTATGCGAGCTTCCCTTGGAGAGACCGCAACTGCTTGAGGGTTTTTGGCGGAGGCATTTCCATGATCGCTTTAATCTTTGACGGATCTATTTCAATACCTCTGTGTCGAACGATGAATCCCAGAAATTTGCCCGAGGAGACTCCAAACGCGCATTTGAGGGGATTCATTTTTAAATTATATTGCCGAAGGCGTTGAAATACGGTTTCGAGATGCTTTAAATGCTCTTCGTATGACATGCTCTTCACTACGAGGTCATCGATATAGCATTCGACGATGTCGTGTATGAGATCGTCGAAGATTTTTGTCATGGCCCTTTGATAGGTGGCGCCAGCGTTCTTTAGACCAAAGGGCATAACCTTGTAGCAGAATATGCCCAAAGGAGTCCGGAAAGCGGTGTGCTTCTGGTCTTCGGGATGCATCTTTATCTGATTGTATCCTGATGAACCATCCATAAAGGAGAAGACCTCGTGAGTGGATGTGTTATCTATCATTAGCTCGGTTACCGGCACCGGGAAATCGTCCTTTGGGTATGCTTTATTGAGATCCCTGAAATCCACGCATATGCGCACCGTTCCATTCTTCTTCATTACCGGGACGATATTGGCGATCCAGTCGGGGTATTGGACTTCTTGGATAAATCCGGAATCGATCAACTTCTTAACTTCGGCGTTGATGCTCATCTCCAGCTCAAGTCGCATCCTCCTTGGCGCCTGCTTGACTGGCTTGATATCCGGGGATATTGCTAATCTATGCACCGCAATCTCCGGATCCAATCCTGGCATCTCGGAGTAGTTCCACGCGAAGCAGTCTTTATGCCGTAGGAGCACGTTCTTTAACGCGGCCACCTTTTCCTCGGATAACAGCTCGCTGACAAATGTCGGCCGCGGGTCGTCTGCCGATCCCAGCTCGATCTTCTTGAGGTTATCTGCGGTAGTATGTATACCGTCTTCCAGTTCTTTCGGAGCGGGCGGGAATTCTGAGATCAACTCATCATCGCTGTTCTCGAAGCACCGGGGAAGGTCATCTTCGTTCTCGGGCTCTTCTTTTAATATCGTAATCATATAACAGGTGCGAACTCGCTCCCAAGACTGAGGCGGATCCGGTTCTGCTCTTGTGGTTTTGGGCTCGTGCTTTTGCGGCGGCGTCACTTTCCAACCGTCGGATAAAGCGAATCTGCCCCGTCGGTACTGGTCCTCGACCCAGTTCTTAAAGGTGAAGCAGTCTTCGGTAGGATGTCCTATGGCTCGGTGATAAGAGCAATAACTCGGATGAGAGACCTTGCTAGCTTGCTCAGGATGTCTAGACTCTGGCAGCGTGATCATTTGATGTTTTATAGCGAGGTTGAGCAGCCTCTCCGTCTTGTCTCGGGGGAAGGAGTACGCTCGACTCATCTTCTTCATGAGGGACAAGCTCGAGCCGCTTCTTGATTTATTTCCGTCTCTGCGTCGGGCCTTTCGTACAACGGATTGACGAGGATAAGCGTGTTTGTCTTTTGTAGCACGTTGAGATAGACGTTGCGTCCTGGCCTTCTCGTAGATGGCCATTTCGCGGTTGTGGTCTTCCCGAGCTTTCTGACCCACCTTCCTGATAGGCTTGCCCATTCGCTCTTCAAACGACGGACTTGGCGCTTCGATCGCGGGGTCTAGTTTTGATGAGGGGTCGGGCTCTCCTGACAGGGCGTCCTCTTCTTCATCAAAGGTAAATATAGCGTAGCTGCTGTGGGTTCGCCCTCGTTTTCCGGTTCTCGCGTACCCAAGCCCAAGTGTTTCCATTTTCCCATTGGGCAATTTGCGCTGAGTCCCGGGGACATCCCAAATCCTGTTATAGAACCGAGCCTGCCGCACCGTCTGTCTTAAAGGTACTCCTTGGCGCTTCAATAACTTCTTCAATCCATTTGTATAGTATCTAGGCAGACGGATGGGTTGGAGCCTGTCAAGTATAACATCCGCGCCGTGCCAGATCTCTTTCTCCACCTTCGACTCTGAGGATTGGTAGAATAGGATCACCTTCTCACCCCTTCGCCTGGGAGGGACGTAAAATGTTTGCAGGTCTTGCACGCTGTGAGCTTGAAGCGCGTCGAGATCCTTATAGTGTTCTTGCGGTACCATGGTGATTTGCAGACTATGGTCCTCGTAAAGGGGTGCCTGTATTGACAGCCGACTGGAGAATACGGCGTTAACCTCGTCCTCCGAATCACTCCCGAAGACCGGTATGGGGGTGGGCGCCCCCAGGTTGTTGCGTTGGGATGGCCCTGTATACACTATTTCCTCCTCCTCTTCAGTATCGCTCCCAAAAACGGGAATGGTGGCGGCGGCTTTGTCCTCTGGGTCGCGACACCTTTCTGTATCTTCGAAATCTAGCAAAAAGTATTTCGCGTCTTCGTATTTGCGAACTTCGTTTACAGAAAACGGGTTCAACTCGCCTGTTACGGTGTACTCGAAACCATCCTTGAAGTACTTCATACACTGATGTTGCGTAGAAGGGATGATGTTGTACTCGTGTAGCCAAGGACGACCGAGCAAGGCGTTGTAGCAGGTCTTGGCGTCAATGACATGGAATTTGATGTCTGTGACGAGAAGTCCGAAGCGTAACGTCAGTATTACAGATCCGAGAGTCCGTGACGATTGAGAGTCGAAACCGGAGATAGTAATTTTGTCACGAGCGAGGTGTTGCACACTCATGCAGATTTCCTTCAACACCCGAACATTAAGGAGGTTAACGGAGGATCCATTATCCACCAGGATCTTGCCTATCTTGATGTCATGGCAGTATCCAGAGACATATAGGGGGCGGTTGTGGTCGCACGTCCCGAGAAGGAGGTCTTCATCACCGAAAGTGACATCGGCCGTATGCACTTCCTCCAGTTCATCCTTCATCCTTTCAGTGGCGAGGAAGGCTTGGAATTGCTCGGGTTCTTGTAACGCCTTAATTAGTGAGTCTCGCGCTTCTTTCGATAATAGGAGGGCATCAAGAATGCTAAGCTGAGAAGGTAGCTTCCTTAGGTGCGCGAGGATGTTATAGTCTACCTTACCCTTTTTGGGAGGGTTTTTGGTAGTTAGCTCTTTTGTGACCTGGTCATCTAGAGTGATATCTTCAATGACCTTTTCCTTTCCCTTATCTTTTCGGCCGACGGGCCCGAGATTCTTTTCTGGGAGCGTGCGATTGCGCAGCTGGATGTTCTCGCAGATCTCCGATTCCTCCTCCTTCCCCGAGAAAGATTCTTTAAAGAGAGGGCCCAGAGCCATTTCTTCATCAGAGTCGCTCCCAAAGGTGAGAACTTGTGACTCCCTGGCGTTAACCATGCAACAATTGCCAGTCGTTATGTTGTGCCCATCGACAGTGCTTCTTCGCTCCCGACGGATCTTGCGTTTCATGCGCTTAAAATGTTGCTGACGAACAACATATCCTTGCCACCATATCTTAAAGGCGTCGCACTCCTCCGTGGGATGTGAGATTTTCCGATGATATGTGCAATAGTCAGGGTGCGTCTCTACCCCATCGTGTGTGTTTCCTTCCGAGGGCGGTAGCTTCATCCCCATTGACATGGCTTTGGCAAACCTTTTTCTCGTCTTGAATATCTTCTTGTCTACCTCGGATACTTTTCGCTCTGGCGGAGGTAGTTCAATTCTTCCGTTCAGTCGCCCGCATTTGGCTCTTTCCGACGTGGTCATTTCACGCTCCTGGTCCGCTTTACATTTTAGACGAATCTCGTCTAGAAAAGCGTCGATCATTTCGTCTGTTGGCCATGGACGCTCTGGTACAGGCTCTGCCTCCATCTTCTTAGTGCCAGGAGTTTTCCCATCATCGGTAAACGAGTGGGAGATTACGTTACAACTCGCCACATATCCTTCGGATTCATCCGACGAGCTCTCTCCCTCATCTTCCTCTTGAAAGATATGGTTGAGGAACTCTTGCAGTGTGACAGGAGTTCGCGCCTTTTGATTGTATTCTTCCAGCGCGTCGATTTGCTTCTGTAAGTTCGTGTGCTCGTTTCCAAGCTTCACGGACTTCTTGGACTTCTTCTTCTTTTTCTTCGAAGATTTTGACGGTTGGACGTGAGTATTTGGGCTCTTATCGTTAGTCTTTATAATTGGGCGGGGCTTCAACATTCCTTTGATAATTTGAGGTTCAAGAGGGTCCTTCCATTCGATCGCAGGGCACGCATGAAGGTCTTTCAGCATTCTTTTGGTCTTAGTTGATAGCACGACCTCCCATGGAGCTTCTTCAATAAAAGAACATGTTGCCCCCGGTGTATCCGCTTTCCTAGGAGCATGCGGCTGTGGTGGGTTCACCTTCCACTTTTCGGACAGTACAAACTTCCCCTGGAGGTATTGGTCTTCAATCCATCCTTTGAAGACGAAGCAATCTTCAATCGGATGGCCTACCGTTTGATGGTAAGGGCAGTAGTTGGAGTCATTCACCTCGGTGGGTTGCGGCGGTCGCCTTGGATTTGGTAGGTTTATAAGCCTGTTGCGTATCGCCAGCTCGAATAACCGCTTCGTCTTGTCTCGCGGGAACGAGTAGGGACGCTTCATTTTCTCATTATAGTACCGGCGTCTTTCCTCCAGTTGATCCGCCGATTTCGGGACGTTAGGTTGCTGTTGGGCGTTCGCGACGAAGGTTGCCCTTCCTTTACCCTTGTCATTCCGCGGTTCCGATTTCGGGGGAGATGGTCTATGACCCATCTGGTCCATCTGAGCCAACTTGTCGATTAAAGCCTGGAATGTGGTTGGCTTAAAGAACATCATGAACTGGGAGATAGTTGCGTGGGGGTCTAGGGTTCCCACGAACATGCCCACCGCAGGTGCTTCCTCGATGCGTTGCTCACATCTCGACCACAAGTTCCGCCAGCATATAGCGTACTGGACCCAGGTTTCGCCCGGCTTTACCCTGGCGTTAATAAGTGCGGTTATTGGAGTGCGTTCGCTAGCACTTGCAAATCGCTGAGTGAACAACAACTCCATTTCAGCGAACGTTTTAATGGAATCGTTCGGGAGTTCTGAATACCATTCGAACGCTGTTTCTGATAAGCTGCCCACGAACTGGCGAAGCAACAATTTATCGTCACCGCCGGTGTTACCGCAGAGGGCCCGGAACTGGGCAACATGTTGATGGGGATTGCCGGTCCCTTTATACACATGGAATTTCGGTATCGTATAGCCTTGCGGGTATTTGATTTGATCGTACCAGCTCGGATACGGCCGCCCCGTTTTCACGACTTGACCAGCTGCCTCAGTCGCATGATGAACTCGGATTTGCTGGGCTATGTAGTCAGCTAAGTCAGCCTTAGAGATTGCCTCCTCCTTGGCCGTTGAAAGGGCTGGTGGTGGATTTGACGTTTCTCCTCGGTCGTCTTCAAGAATGATCGGGGGATCCTCGGCGGGTGAGTCCTGCTGGATCATCATTCCTATCACGTCTTGAAAGAGAAGGCCCATCCGTTGTATGTTGGATGCTTGCTCAGCAGCCTCTTTGTCCCTTCTCTCCAGTGTCCGGCGAAGGAATTCAGCGTCTGTTTCTTCCTCCCGGCGTGCGTCTGAGGACGTTTCTGGGTTTTCTTTTGGTCCGGTGAGCGCGGCCATAGCATTCATCATTTCTTGAAGCTTTTGTTGCTGCTCCTGGGCTTTCGTCACGGATCGGGTTAGGGGTCGGTGGCCCGTGGAAGTGCGGCTTTCCTCTTTCCCAAAGGCCATGTAGACAGTGTGCACCACCATGCCCCCAGACTCAGGGCGTCTGGGTTTAGTGCTTTCAGTCGTCGCTACTTGCTGTGAGGTCCTCTTTGGCCTCCTCCTTTTGTGAGTCAGTTGATCACCGGCTTTTTGGGGCTTAGCTTGGTGACTGGCTTCAGGTTGGATTTTCAGCTTCTTGTGCTGGCGGGAGAAGTTTGGATCGATGATCGAGTCTCGGGCCTGCCGCCAAGCCTTATAGATTTTGGAAGACAGCCGTTGAGGAGATCGGGGCTGTTCGGGTTTTGTTTCCTCAACCTTTTTCAATGAGGGAGGAGACCTCTTCAGTACTGCCGTGGGGGAATTCCTTCGCACCTTATTTAGCATTTCAAAGCTGTTCCCAGTTGAAACAGCAGCATTGACCTCTGCCACCGGGGCCGCTGGAGTCATCCCGGAGGGAGAGTTGCCCCCAGCCTTCCTTACTCGGCGCCAATGGCGACGTCGAGCGCGTCGAGCGGATGGCGTTGGGTCAGCAGTAAGAATGGTTCCTTCTTTCCCCCTGTGTGGATGGGGGGTTGTTGTTGGCGTTAGCCTATAGAAGACCGATGTCCTCTGGGAAGCGGGAGCAAAGGCCAGAGCCGTCAATCTTGTAAAGACTGACTTTTTGGCTGGAGAGGTCGCCTTGGCGATTTCGGGAACGGGAGCGGCCACTTTCTTAAAAGCAGCCTTCTCTGAGATTGTAGGCCTCGTGATGAGCTCGCAGGATTCCTGGCCCAGTCTAGAGAAGACCGAGGCATCGACGTTGGGCGACTCGTTGAGAGGAGCCGCGGCAGGGGTAAGACGATCAAAGACTGACTTCCCGAGAGTTTCCTTTGTCAGCACTGGAGCGGTAAAGTTTGTCGGCGGGATCATAGTCCCAAAGAACAATCCTGTGGTGGCGCGAGTAACCTGTTCCACTGGCATTGTGAACAGCGAAGCAGCTTAGGGTCCATAGGCTATACCTCCTGGCGAGGCAGAGCGTCGGCTGCAATTGCCGTCTGAGCAGTTGGAGGATTTCGCAGGGGTGGAAGCCATCGATCCTTTGTTTTCTGCAATAAGCGAGATGCCAATTCTCAGTACCTTGAAACCCGAGGGCAACTATTGGCGAACCGCGTTTGGTTCGCGAATCACGACACACGAAGTGTGGAGTGGAAAGAGGAAAAGGTCCCACCGGGCGTGCCAGAATCTGTTCCCCTCCGAACGGCGGCCGGGACGTCGGGACGTCTGAGGCGTTAGGTTCGGGGCAGATGCTAATTGGTGCTATCCGTCCACCTCTCCGAAGATGCCAAGTTGATTTATGGCACCATATATTGAAGGTTTAAACGGATGCGACCGATGTAGCAGACTTCGTCAGATTCCCCCTCGTTTGAGGGGTTTTTTGATTGTGGGGACGCTCTTCCCTGCAGGCGCTAGCCCCTGCAGTTAATTACGCTACCGCATTGCGGTAACAACTTTCTCCTTCTCCAGATGGTCACTTCGTGTCGTGGGTGTTTGTTTTATTGCCCGTGGATTGTTTACGGAGACTGAGTTCTGTCGTCGCCCGTAGGGCATGGACTAGTCCAAATCCGCATTATCTTAAATTTGGGTTTGGGGGGGTTTGGTTTGAGGATACGTCAGCCCTACTCGAGGCTAAGATCAACTCAAACGTTTGTTAAGGATACGTTAGTCTAACTTTGTGACTAAGATCAACTTAACGGGATCGTTTAGATCCGACAAAAGAGTGTTTAGACTCTAATGTTCCAGTTTAGGGACATAGTGGTCCATCGTCTGTATGGCTGTCGGGACCCATCACCTCTCTGACGACGTTGAAGGATTACAACGACAGATGCCAGAGGAGTTCAGAGATGTACCCTTGAGCCGGAGTTAATTTGGGGGATTCGTAGTCCAGTATGCTTGAGGGTCTAAGGACGCGTTAACCATCTCCAAGGCTAAGATCAACTTAGACGGGGCCGTTTAGGTCCAACAAAAGAGCATAAGAAAGGGCTCTATTGTTCTAGTTTTAGGGACATCGCGGTCCGTGGGTAGTTTAAGGACATTGCGGTCCGTGGGTAGTTTAAGGACATTGCGGTCCGTTGTTAGTTTTAAGACATCTCGGTCAAGGTTAAGGACGTCGTAGTCCATGGGTTTAAGGACCCCATAGTCCGGTATGTGCTCTGGATGCTTCACACGGGTTCACTGCCGTGCTTAGCGAGGACCAGGCTCCGCTCTGGATGCTTCACACGGGTTCACTGCCGTGCTCTGCGAGGACCAGGATCCGCTCTGGACGTTTCCCACGGGGTCAAAGAGTGACATTATCCGTATTCCACGTGACCAGGAATTTGTATGAGTTTAAGGACCCCACAGTCCATATCATGGGTGGTCGTCGGGACCCGTCACCTCTTTGAAGACATTGAGGGATTACAATGCCAAGTATCAAAGGAGTGAAGAGATGTACCCTAGAACCGGAGTGGCTTGAGCAGCCCCTGGCCCAATTTGAGGTCAGGACTGATTAATCATGTTATGAGCCCATTGGCCCAATTAGTCACGAATTGAGGACTTATGGCCAGCTTGGGCTAAGTCCCATCATGTCTGGAATATTGATTCCTTGTGAGTCCATCGAGGGAGAAGCTTTGCCTCCATCCCTTTAGCCAATTGGGCTATAGACTAGTGTTAAACACTTCAAAGCAATCAGTGTTGAACACTGGGAATGAGTTTGACAAGTTAGTGTTTAACACTAGAAGAATAATTGGTGTTAAACACCAGCAACAAGGCCTTGAAATGATCATAAGCACTAAAACAGCTCAGTGTTGAACACTGGCAATGGGGATCTTAAATTAGTGCCGAATATTAAAACAATTAATATTGAACACTACGAACAAAATTCTTTAATTAGTGTTGAACACTAAGGCCCGATAGCATTTCAATACTGGATTCGAGAGTTTTAACTTAGTGTCAAACACTACAGCAAGAACGGTCACGTGGCCCCACGTGAGAGTGCCTTCCCTTCAATGATTCTGCCGAAATTACTGTGTCTTTGATAGCGTCACGTGTTAGCACGTGACGGGCATTCAAATGCCTATGTGTTAAGGCTCCTGCTGAAAGTCACGTGTGTCACGTGGGGTGCTGCCTCAAAGGGGCTTTCTGTAGGGCTTTTGGGGGGGGTCACGTGGTGACACGTGACCCTGCCTCAATGCTGTTTTTTTTTTGGAGGATCTGTTGCTCCTCTTTCAGGAATTAAATTCCTCGAACTTTTAATTTCAGAGGAATTAAATTCCTATTTCCTTTTGAAGGCTTATATTCTGGAACAGAGTTTGAATCTGAGTTTTCTGTGGGAATTAAATTCCTTGTTTATGCGAAGAACCGAATAGGGTTAAACCCTAAAAGCTTTTAAGGAATTAAACTCCCCTTTTCTGAGGATTATGATTAAAGGAATTAAATTCCCACTGTTTCGACAAAACTATGTTCTTGATTAGGGTTCAACCCTGTTTCTTTTTGTTTTGAAGGAATTAAATTCCCATAATACAGGGTCGAACCCTAACTTTACTTAGGAGGAATTAAATTCCTATAGTTCTATGAGAGTTAAATTCTCATACTTGCATTCCTTCTCTATGTTTTGGATCTGCATGGCAGGATCTCGACCCATTGAGAATTAAATTCTCAACCTTAAGGGGAGATGTGCACTTTGCAGATCCTCTATCAAAGAGGGAGGAGATATGCTCTCTCGTTTTATGCCTCAGAGTTAAACTCTGTTGAGAATTAAATTCTTTTTCTTTCCAAAAGGCTTTCCCTTTCTTACCTAGGGTTTTTTGCAGAAGATCTGAGTCTTTTTCAAGTATCAAAGCTCTTCTCCTTTTCTCTTTTCTTCTCTGCGTATGTATATATTTCTCTGTGTCTTTTGGCTCCTATTTATAGGAGAAGCAGCCGAATCAATCAGTTTTTGACGAATCTTCATTGATATTTGATTTGCATTCATCATTCATTTTGGGCCGTTGGATGATTAGGTGAATTTTATTCACCATTGGATTTTAAATCCAGAGATTCTCCCTTGCTATTTTGGTTAGATTTAAAGGGGAAATCTTTCCAAACCCGAGATTTTCCATAGATAGATGATATTTAATCATCTCTGAATCTTTAATTTGATTGGTCCCAAATAATTACTTTCCTTTAAAAAGATTCGAATTTCCTTCAGAATTTAATTCTGTCGTTAAAAAAACATGGGCTTTGAAAGCCGGTCACGTGTGACCACGTGATCCATGGTCACGTGTAGACACGTGACCCCCTTTGGAATAAAGAATCCTCTTCCTTTCTGCGCTATCTTCCGGTTGCTGTTGTAGCCATCACGTGCTACCACGTGATGCCCGGTCACGTGTGAGCACGCGACCCCTGTCTGGCGCTTCTTTCTTTGGTTCAATTGGAGAGCGAGTTTGCTGCTTTGAACGTCACGTGTCGACACGTGACCCTGGTCACGTGGGAGCACGTGACCTCTTCTGAAGCTTTTTTTCTTGACTTGATCAGCGAATCAAAGTGCGCTTTTTCTGTATTTTGTAGGTCACGTGTCAACACGTGACTGCTGTCACGTGTAAGCACGTGGCCTCTTTTGAAGTTTTTCCCAGAAGCTTTCCTGATTTTAAATCAGGAAACAGCCACGTGCACGATAGAACCTGTTTATCTTAATATCATCACCTGCATTCATACTTGATATATGAAACTGCATCGCATGCACATATCTCGCATCATCATCATATTTACATAGAACTCTAGCCAAACTTTACATCATACACATTGATATCATAGACATTTGTCATATATATAACATGTGGACATTATGATTTTCTTGAGGATTTCAGTTTTGCTGCGATTTCTGGATTTTTGGGGAAAACCGCAAGAATTTAACAAAAGCTTATATTTATCATTTTTAAAACAAAGTTGCGGTTTTCTCGTGATGTATGTGTCGTCCACCATGAGTTTTCATGTTTTCTGTTGGATTTCGAGACCCGATTCGAGGAGTGGATGAACCGTCTCGGGTACATGGTGGGCCCGGTATGGTACCCCGGGGCAAGAAGATCGAGTTGTAGACGATGAGCCTGGCAAGAGAAGACTACCTACCGGTGATGTCTGGCGCGGCGGATATCCGGAGGATACCGACCGTTGTCGTGAGATTTATGATATGGGCCGATCCGGACTGACGGAGCCCGATATTGAGACAGATATGATTCCTATTTGGTGTCGATGCTTGACACGGGTTTTCAGATGATTTCTTGATGATATTTAGCTATTATACAAACATTCATTTTCTAAAAGTTAAGAATGCAGTAACTTTAACATTCTAAACACTTAAAGAGTTAGAAAAGATATTGCATACCTGTGCATGCATACTAGAGTTATTATATCACATATGGACATACATGTTGTTCCGCATTGCGTGCATTCTTACGATTGCCTTACTAGATGTTATATTCTACTCACGAGCTGCAACTCACCCCCGTTGTGCCACAGTGTCTTGCAGGTCGGACCCGTCACCTTTGTAGCGGCGGGCTATCTTATCATCAGCTCATTTTGCTCAGACTCGTGACATCGCCCGTAGGTGGGTTGCGAGCATACTTTATTTCTTTTGCTTTATCATTGTATCTAGTATTCTCCATCTACCATTTCACATTGTATATGCGACTTAGTGATGAGACGGAGAGATTTGTATATTGTGGTTTCTTTTGGGTCGAGCTCACTTGAGCCGACGTGTGTTTTTGTTGGAGATAGTGCCCTCAGAGTCAATTATTGGATCACAGGCGCGTGATTGCAATGATTGAGGGAGGACCTATCCCGGTAGGACAGTCTTACTCGAGATGATAGTATGCTATCTGGTTTATCTTTATCATCGTGTACTGCTTTAGGTGACCTGACATGTCGCTATTACACGTTGATAGAGCCCCTAGGATTCTTGCTTGACGACCAGCAGTATGATGGCGATCATATACGTGGGAGCTGGGGTCTATAAGCACATCCTTAAAGGTCCCTAGTCGTGGGAGTTTCGAGACTAGGCATCGATACTCCATTAGTAGACTAGTGTATACAGTCGAGACCCCGACGAGGGGCGGTGGCCGGTCTCACAAGCCACTGGTGTCAGTTGGTTCACCTAAGATGTATACAGGTGCTCATTGGGTTATGAGTACACCGGACAGGACTCGCCGGGAACCTGCTAGTTGGTCTTATACCAGATGTCAGATAGCAGTTCCTTGGTGACATGTGTACAGGTTAGTTCATCGACCTGAGATCGTCATTTGTCTCGTGTGAGTTCCCACTGTGCTTTGATTACTACCCTACCACGGCTCAAAGGAGTTGTGCAAACAGGTTTTAGTTGGGTACAGTCCCGAGCCACATGGAGGCAGTGAGCGGATCTGCAGGGGTTCGTCTCTCCCGGTATTGGGGGTGAGGTCGCGCTGTGTCTAGGAGAGCCATTACACAAAGCCCTCGGCCGAGGCAGGAGATTTACTGGTAGGTATTCCAGTAGTGTCTCAGGGTGTTCTGGGCTTCACTCCGACACGACTTGTACCGCCTTTGGGGGTCTGACTTTTACCAACCCCCTAGGCCCGACATGCGATGCTCATAGACGAACGGACCGGACTGTACGGATATTGTCACTGACAGGCTCAGTAGGGTGTCAGGATGAGTTCGCTCATCGACGTCCCTTTTGGTCAATAGCTGGTGGCCCGTCACGTATTGGCTTATACCTCTGACGTGCTAGTGTTTAAATCCACAGCCATAGTATTGACGAGTCTTTAGAGTCCACCACACTTTCTGTTACTCAGCTTTCGGGCGAAACGCTGTAGAGGCCATATGGAGATATGGCAGGGTCCGATCAGATACGTGCGGTATTGCACGGATCAGGATCGGACGGTTTGTACTAGTGGCCGTATGGATATATGGCAGGGTTTGATCAGATACGTGCGGTATTGCACGGATCAGGATCGAACGGATATTACTAGCCGGTTTTGGTTTAAGCCGGATCCCAGTTTAGTACAGTGTAGATTTTGTCTCATTGCATTTGTATCCGGTCGGAATACAGATGCGGGTGTGTATGCACAGTGTCGGGGTTTTCCTGTAATTTATTACGGGACCAGTTTTCTGGAGTTGCCAGTTTGCATTCCGTTCCGGCCGGTTTTCCTTTGTTCTTTCCCGGCCGGACTTTTCCGATGGAGGGGGTAATTTGCAGTTTTGCAAATTACATTTGTGGAGGGGGTTTCTTTGCAAATTGTTTGGTTATGATAGCATCTTTATCTTTTGCACCATAACTTTCATTTAATGAGATTTGAGTGGGTATGGGTTTGATGTAAGTTTATTATGATGATGTCTTTGGATGTGGTCACCATTCTCTTTATCCTACACTTACCTCCCTTCATGAGCTTTGTATATCCCTCCACCATTTCCTCATTTGCCTAGGCCGGCCACTTCTTTGATGGAGATGAGAGAAATTTCTATTTTGAGGTAGCACACATTTCATCATCTCATTCATCTAGTTTTGGAAAAATGAAAGCACCATTTTTCCATAACCTTATTCCTCCATCAAGGCAACTACAAACCCCAAATGAGACATGCATCATCTACACTACATTCTACAGCATATCTTGGGCATGTCGACTTGCCGGCTTCATGCCCGAGTTGCCTCGGTATTGAGGTGGGAGCCCGTAAAAGATGCAGACGATGTGGTGCCCTTCCGGCAACGAGGCGACGACCGGAGTGTCCGCGGGAGATCGGGACGATGACGAGAAGACCGGATGACTCGGATCACTCGGTATATCTCAAACCCCATCTCTAGTTAGCTAGTATAGGTTAATAGTTTCGATCCGGGTATATTGTCCGCGGTAGCGCCAGTTTAAAAGATAAGAAAATTTTGATTCCGTATTTTGGCCTCGGATAGACGGCCGGGGCGCTGCTGTGGCGCAACATGGTATCAGAGCCACGCCATTAACCTTACCTAGCTTGTTCTAATGCGTTTTGCTTATCCGATCGACCAAAATTCCAAAAACCTCATTTTTGTTCACATCAGTTTTCTGTTGAAAATTTTTGGTCTCAAAAAATTTTTCAGGTTGTAAAAAACGCATGTACTAAACATTCTAAGACTTCTGTAAAATTTCGACTCAGTCAGTCGTTGACCTAAGCGCGGAACCGCGGCCAAACCCACCCTTGGGCCGCGGTTCCGCCGCGTGTTGGTATCTTCGCTGTGTCAAAATTCTACAGTGGGCTTATGGGCTGATTTTGGGGCTTTTGGGATATTAAATTTGGGCCCAGTTTCTCTGTGCGTGCTACAGTTTTTCTTGGGGGCCCACTTGTTAATTGTTTGATCGATCGGATATTTTTTAAACACATTATTTCACAGTATTTACATTATATCTGCGACCGTGAATGCCACTTGATCGGTAAATCCGGTCTAACTGCTATAGCCCGGTTAGACGGATTTGCGAACGTGACTTTCACGTTGATGTTCTATGTTTATGCTGTGTTGTTGCGGATCGGTCGTGGGGGATAGCCTGGATGCAATGCTAGTACAGTTTTTGTTGTATTATGTACATTTGATATTGCGGGGCGAGCGTCCGACATGTGGACTGCCGTCACTGCCTGATTGTATTATTCTTTTGGGGCACGGCCTGGTTGCGGTCGATGTACCCGGTGTATGTATATTTTACTTTCTGTACTAGGATTACCCCGCGGAGGGGTGCACGGATAGCCGGGTTCTAGAGGGCAACGGGCCCGCATCTCAGGGCATTGAGACGGAGGGGGCTTCAGTCTGGAATTGGCGGGCTATTCGCCGCACTCGTAGGGGGTACAGGTTGACCCAGGAGGGGTGCCCGAGTTACCGGATTCCGTGAAGTGCTGGATGGTCCATTCACGGTACTGAAGGGGGCTGCCTCGCTTCAGGTTTTGGCGGGTGACTTGCCGCGCCCGTAGGGGTCTAGGTTTTCATTGCACAGGCTATCCACACGACCAGGGGAACGTCGGGTTTCAGCAGCGGCTCTGTGAAACCCGGGGATCCCAGATATCTGTATTGTTCTGTGATGCTGCATATTTCTGTGATGTTGCATTTTATTCACGCCTTGAGCGAAATATAATATATTGGTATATATATTAGTAGATGTTGTATATGTTTTACATCCGCGCTAGTCCAGTCCCCGCTCTGCCGTTAGTTAGCTAACCTAACGGGTGATGACGGGACCCAGTGGCGAATGCGGATGGCATATACGTACGTCAGTATATTTTCGTTCTTTGTGGTGTGATCAATTGATGGGACTGCGTTGATTCGGATCAATGCAAGATAAACAAACCTATTCTGATGTTGTTGGAACATTTTTCAAAAAGCTGTTATTGCAAGGACGTTCACTTTTGTTTTGCATCGTGGTATTCATTTGGAATATCCTGCTCCTCAGTCGACGAGGCAAGGGCCGAGATCCCTTCACCGGGAGTGACCCCTTGGACAGAAGTTTGCGTCAGGGCAATAACTTCACTATAGCCGATTACTTTTGCTTTGCATCGTGGTATTCAGTTGGAATATCCTGCACCTCATTCTACGGGGAAAGTGCCGAGATCCCTTCACCGGGAGTGACCTCTTTAGCAAAGGTTTTCGTCACTATATTTTTATAAAAAGTTATGCAGTTCCTTCAACGATATCAAGTTCATTACGTTAAAGGTTTTTCTTCAAAAACCAGTCGTAGCCCTCCGTCATTTCTTACAAGTATTACTTAGTATTCGTGCTGCGTTTGTTGACTGTGTCAAGGCGCAGTGTGCGGTAGCTAAGTAGTGTTTGTTTGCAGCATATTAATGGGATTGGTTAGGACAGTCGTGCGGCCTTGTTGACTGTGTCAAGGGCTCGTACGGATGGGTTTAATGCAATCCAGGATAATGACGGGCTGAACTTGACTAGGACTCTTTGATTTGTTGACTGTGTCAAGGTCACTTGGGTTCTAGGGGTAAAAATCACATCGGGAGTTTCAAAAGAACTGAAACTTGCCAGATATGCGCATACCTTCTGGAGTGTGGTGACTTGAGTGGATTCCGTCAAGTTATCATGCGATGATAGTTGGATCCCGATTCCCACTGATGAGTTGGTTTACTCCTCGGCTGATCCCGACTAATTCTTCTTTCAGGTTTGGAGGAGAATTTGAGGTACAGTGGGAGGTTTCCAGATTAGACAAAGTGATAACCATTCTGATCTAGGTTAGAGTGCACGCTGAGTGTTTCTTTTCTCTCTCTCTTTGGCAGCGACCATTGACCCGACCCTGGACTATAACTCAGTGACCAAGTTGACCGAACCTTCTTAACACTGGATTTTGGATTGTCAGAGTTGCAGACCTCATTGCCACTCCTACTTTTACCCTTTTATCCAGGACACCCCGTATTACTACGAACGTCCACTTCCATTGGACAAAACCATCGTATGGTTATATACGAACTCGAAGGACTTCGAGGATGGTTTCTGGTTCTGGAGAAAACGAATAGGATTATTCAGTTGTCTTTTCTTTTCACCTTCTCTCATTGCGAGTACTCCTTGGTTTAGGAGATAGTACACCTATTACGCAAATTGGATAGTCTTCTTCCAAACCTTAGGCTGGTGCCGAACGGTGGGGAATGAAGAAAACCAATTAGCATAACGATGGTGTACAGAAGGTATTAAGTTAAGACAAAGCAAGGGATTAGTAAAAGGGCAAAGTAAATTGCGACTGCTATTCACGACCAAACCGAGTATATCTTCGCCAAATCTAAATCACCTTTGTATTTCTCCAGGACACTCCGTATCACTACGAAGATCCACAGTTTATTTGGATACTCCATCGTATGGTTATATACGAACTCGAAAGGAACTTGTTCCAGTTCGGGGATGGATTCTGGTTCAGGAGAAATAGGAATAAAGTACATTCAGGTGTCTTTTATCTTCACCTTCTCTCGCGTTGCGAGTGCTTCTAGGATTAGGACAGTACACCCTTTATGCTCTTTGGATAGTCTTCTTCCAAACCATAGGCTGGTGCCGAAAGGTAGGGAAAGAAGAAAACCATTTGGCCTAAAGGGGTGTACAGAAGGTAATGACTAAAGACATATAAAGGGATTTGGAGAGATGGCAGAGAGATATACGGTTACAGGTGTGAATCTGGATAATGGAAGAGGCATTACTAGGAATACCAGGATACCCCAACGAAACATTCCAATGTTTCAGTTTCACTGTATACTGTTAATAGAAAACTGATTTCCCGATTAGACACTTACTCCAGGGTATGTATTTACCAGGTATGATTCTCACATCTGTATGGTTTTACAGATGATGAGTGGGAGTAAGTTATTGGGAATTGGGTGATCATCCTCATTATATCGGGATTCGTTATAATCGGTGATATTTGAGGAAGTCACCTGGGTTGTTTGCCGGTCGGCAAATATTTGGTTTTGAATATCCGTTGTTATGCACCAATTTCAAATTGATATATCTGTACGTCTATTTTTATAGAGTGAGATATACTTTTTGAAATTATGTCTTTGACATTTACCTATATCAGTGGATGGTTAGGTAAGGAGTATTGAACAACGGTGTAATTCTTCTTAACCATAAGTACAGTTTTCAACCTACGACACACAGTGAATGAGTTATCAGACTCAAGGGACTTATACAGAGTATTGTATGTCGTCCAAGGTCCATCAGGACAGAGGGGTTGGTGCTCGTACTATATTCGGTTTACTTATGACTTCTCTAGTTTTTAGACAGGTGTTTCGTGGAAACACAGGGTCCGAATTTTGAGAAGTTATAGGTATTCGAATAAAGTAGAGAACCAGGTATTGCAAGTGTCGGGATTCTTCAAAGTGATCGAAGATGTAGATACTTGTGTATGGTATTCAGTTGATAGTAATGGTTAAGAGAACTTGCTTCTCTTTCAGGTTACTTATAATTGGAAGCACTCCTAAGTTGAGTAACGCTGATCGGCCTCTCTCCATTTACTTGACATGCACTGGAGACAGCTGCATGATTTGAATTTGGTTCCAATTAAATCAGTGCCTCTGTTTCTATATTGGATATAGAACAGTTCATATCTTAACGTTGTTAAGGTACGGGGAGTTGTCCGGCTTATGCTTAAAACCAGACACTGGACAACTCAAGGCACGTTTCTGTAATGGCTGTTTGTGGGTTGACCCAGGCTATGACGAGGGTTGATTTTCTACCATCTGGCAGATCAATAGAAATATTGTTCTAGACTCGCCACATTTTAAAAGGAAATGGTCATTTTTCAGAAAACAGTAGTGGGAGTATGGTAGAACTGGAAGTGATTCTAGAACCGCAAACGATTACTGAAGATTTGATAAGGAACCTAAAGATTCAATCTGATTTGACATTCCATTGGCCACTCCGCAGATGAGGTGGGTAACTTCAGGCACCCGAGAGGTACTCCGGTAGCCTCAAGGACGGTGACAGGGAAGTTCTTGTTTACCCACACTTGCCATTGCTGTTGTTCCAGGCTGCGAGACCCGGTGGGAGGATGAGTATAGCGTCGTTCTAAACTAGCTTTAGAAGTGCACGTCTATATGACTCTGCCAGAGGGTTGTCGTAGTCAGTGGGAGCAGCGGAAGCATTGGTGGACATCAGGCTTATGTCTATAGACTAAAGCAGATATAGCGGAGATAGATCATCTATTTCTGATGTGACAATCATAGGTTTGACGTCATCAGAATAGGGGATGGATCTGTTAAGAAGGTATAGGGTGTGATGTCCTGGTTTTGGATGACATACACAGAGTAGGAAGTGATATTCCTATACTACGATCGGTTATACTTTAGTTGTCACACAGTGTTTTCTCCACACAGGACTTGGATATTATATCAGACATTCTGGTTACTAGATCTATAGTTTTAGATCTAGATTTGGGTGGTTTCCTAATCTGGGTACCTTGACAGCATTCTATGAGTATTTAGAATGGACGACTCCTGGCACGGCAGTGTACCTGCAGGTAATGGAGTCACCCTCTCTAAAGGTGTCTTATAGACTAAAGTAAAGAGGGATGTGCATGATTGGCAGATCACTTGCTTAGGCAATTGAGTCAATCATGAGATGTCAAGTACCACACCAGATATTGTTCTTGCACTAGATGCAATAAGTTGATATTGATCCAATCCTGGAGGAACAGTCGGAAGCAGTTTTAGAACATAAGTGAATGTTCTAGGGATATGATAACGGCTGCCTCCTTTAGGAGACGGTTATCACTCCAGGCTTCCAAGGTGACATGGACGACAAGGAGGTTGTCAGAGTTATAGTTCTCCCTCTGATGAGGGACTGTATTTTGGACAGGTGGTCCAAGGCAATACTGAGGGAGGCATGGCGCAGGATACTGATTAAGTTCAGTTGATGATACAGTCTAAGAAGTTTGGATTTGGAGTTCATTTATGAGCTAGGTCCCATCAGACATCCAGACATTCTAAGACAGGTATTGCTCATTTCGGGAGATGGCTTTCTCCGCGAACTTGAGATATAGAGAGACATAGAAAGAAACATCACAGCGGATCCACTCACTGAGGCTATTCCTCGAACGCAATAGTTTCGCAAACGAGCTTTGTGAGATTGACTAGTAGAGGAGTTGGGTGTTCGGTATCACACGGGCTGTGAGTATGCGACATCGCAATAATTAGCTTTGAGTGCAAGTGGGAGATTGTTGGAGATAGTGCCCTCAGAGTCAATTATTGGATCACAGGCACGTGATTGCAATGATTGAGGGAGGACCTATCCCGGTAGGACAGTCTTACTCGAGATGATAGTATGCTATCTGGTTTATCTTTATCATCGTGTACTGCTTTAGGTGACCTGACATGTCGCTATTACACGTTGATAGAGCCCCTAGGATTCTTGCTTGACGACCAGCAGTATGATGGCGATCATATACGTGGGAGCTGGGGTCTATAAGCACATCCTTAAAAGGTCCCTAGTCGTGGGAGTTTCGAGACTGGGCATCGATACTCCATTAGTAGACTAGTGTATACAGTCGAGACCCCGACGAGGGGCGGTGGCCGGTCTCACAAGCCACTGGTGTCAGTTGGTTCACCTAAGATGTATACAGGTGCTCATTGGGTTATGAGTATACCGGACAGGACTCGCCGGGAACCTGCTAGTTGGTCTTATACCAGATGTCAGATAGCAGTTCCTTGGTGATATATGTACAGGTTAGTTCATCGACCTGAGATCGTCATTTGTCTCGTGTGAGTTCCCACTGTGCTTTGATTACTACCCTACCACGGCTCAAAGGAGTTGTGCAAACAGGTTTTAGTTGGGTACAGTCCCGAGCCACATGGAGGCAGTGAGCGGATCTGCAGGGGTTCGTCTCTCCCGGTATTAGGGGTGAGGTCGCGCTGTGTCTAGGAGAGCCATTACACAAAGCCCTCGGCCGAGGCAGGAGATTTACTGGTAGGTATTCCAGTAGTGTCTCAGGGTGTTCTGGGCTTCACTCCGACACGACTTGTACCGCCTTTGGGGGTCTGACTTTTACCAACCCCCTAGGCCCGACATGCGATGCTCATAGACGAACGGACCGGACTGTACGGATATTGTCACTGACAGGCTCAGTAGGGTGTTAGGATGAGTTCGCTCATCGACGTCCCTTTTGGTCAATAGCTGGTGGCCCGTCACGTATTGGCTTATACCTCTGACGTGCTAGTGTTTAAATCCACAGCCATAGTATTGACGAGTCTTTAGAGTCCACCACACTTTCAGTTACTCAGCTTTCGGGCGAAACGCTGTAGAGGCCGTATGGAGATATGGCAGGGTCCGATCAGATACGTGCGGTATTGCACGGATCAGGATCGGACGGTTTGTACTAGTGGCCGTATGGATATATGGCAGGGTTTGATCAGATACGTGCGGTATTGCACGGATCAGGATCGAACGGATATTACTAGCCGGTTTTGGTTTAAGCCGGATCCTAGTTTATTACAGTGTAGATTTTGTCTCATTGTATTTGTATCCGGTCGGAATACAGATGCGGGTGTGTATGCACAGTGTCGGGGTTTTCCTGTAATTTATTACGGGACCAGTTTTCTGGAGTTGCCAGTTTGCATTCCGTTCCGGCCGGTTTTCCTTTGTTCTTTCCCGGCCGGACTTTTCCGATGGAGGGGGTAATTTGCAGTTTTGCAAATTACATTTGTAGAGGGGGTTTCTTTGCAAATTGTTTGATTATGATAGCATCTTTATCTTTTGCACCATAACTTGCATTTAATGAGATTTGAGTGGGTATGGGTTTGATGTAAGTTTATTATGATGATGTCTTTGGATGTGGTCACCATTCTCTTTATCCTACACTTACCTCCCTTCATGAGCTTTGTATATCCCTCCACCATTTCCTCATTTGCCTAGGCCGGCCACTTCTTTGATGGAGATGAGAGAAATTTCTATTTTGAGGTAGCACACATTTCATCATCTCATTCATCTAGTTTTGGAAAAATGAAAGCACCATTTTTCCATAACCTTATTCCTCCATCAAGGCAACTACAAACCCCAAATGAGACATGCATCATCTACACTACATTCTACAGCATATCTTGGGCATGTCGACTTGCCGGCTTCATGCCCGAGTTGCCTCGGTATTGAGGTGGGAGCCCGTAAAAGATGCAGACGATGTGGTGCCCTTCCGGCAACGAGGCGACGACCGGAGTGTCCGCGGGAGATCGGGACGATGACGAGAAGACCGGAGGACTCGGATCACTCGGTATATCTCAAACCCCATCTCTAGTTAGCTAGTATAGGTTAATGGTTTCGATCCGGGTATATTTTCCGCGGTAGCGCCAGTTTAAAAGATAAGAAAATTTTGATTCCGCATTTTGGCCTCGGATAGACGGCCGGGGCGCTGCTGTGGCGCAACAGTTTTCTGGTATTTGCATTTTTTTTATGCTCTTTTTCTTTATATTACTATTATATTGCATGTGGTTGTGATCCGCCTTGGGCGAAGAGCTAGCTCCCGCTTGGGAATGCCATTTTATGATTTCAAGTTTATTATCTTGTTGTACCCATTTTGGGGGATAGAAAATACAGGGGAGACTCTGCCGAAATTTTCGGAAATTTTTGATGTTTTAAAAAGGGATTCTTTGCAACTTAATTGATTTGAAAATCGTCTTCATTAAAGGTTTTCCTTCACTCGCTTTTGATTTTGGTTTAGATTTTTCTGGGCTTTGGCTGACTTAGGTTACGGTACGCCTTTAGACGCCTCGTAATCTAAGTGCCAGTCACGTTCCGTACTTTCGGGTCGTATCACTGTTGAAGCCGAAGCAGAAAAGCAGACGCCACCGCCGCCATATACCCAAGAAACGGGAGGGTCCTCCAGTCATATCCCAAGAGACATAGGCTTATGTCAAGCCTCCTCGGATTGGAAAAGGGAAAGGGAAAGGGAAAGCGATAGTTATATACTTTTACAAACATATATGATTTTTTTTTTGTATTATATATTTGACGGATTCATTTTGTTATTAGAGTGTATACCAGATTCATATTTAAACAACACTAATATTATACAATTTTTGTTCTTTTATTCGATATTTTTTTCATTTTCTGTATATTATTTAAAAAAAAATTTAAAAAAAAATAGGACGGGTTCTGGGAACCCGCCCACTCCTTTATAAAGGAGAGGGCGGGTTTCCAGAACCCGCCCTCTTCAAAAAATAGGAGAGGGCGGGTTCTAGGAGCCCACCCTCTCCTATATAGGGTAGGGGGCGGGTTCATAGAACCCGTCCTCTAAACAGAGGGATGGGGTCGGGCTCCAAACCGTCATATTTCGTTTAATTGAAATAAAATCATTTTATTCTAATAGTTTTAATTTTATAATACCCTATTTCAAAAAAAAAAAACCACTGATAAATGGAAACAATAATTTATATGCAAGTGATTTCGTGAAACAATAAAGGTAATTTACAATAAATGAGCATGAAAATGATCTTGATGGAAAAACACCCTTAGAGTGGATGCGATCCACTAACCACAATCAAAGTTTTTAGAGCAGGTACTAATTCGTATCCATCTCTCCCTGCCTCTAAGTAGGGATGCAAACGGATCAGATATAAACATTACCATATCCGTATCCGTCACCTACTTACAGATATGAATGCGGATACGGATAGTTGTCGGTAACAATAATTTACTACCCATATCCGTTACAAATCGAATACGGATACATATCGGATATTGTAAAAATCTTATCCACTAAAATTGGATATGGATATTATTCGGATAAATATAAAAAATCACAATTCATAACTACAACTAATAAAATATTTAAATAGATTAACCAATATTTAGATTCAAACAATCACACCCAGTCTACAAGTCTTAATAGTTTCAAATTAGGAATTTTTCATTTAACATCAAGTCCACCAGCCATCCATAAGCATAGCTATAACCAATAGTAATTAGTAGTTGAAAAGTGGATACCATTAGTTCGGATATACGAATCCGAATACGAAAATTTTGTTAGTATCCGGATTCGAATCTGTATCCGACTTCAATATAAATTTTCTATTTGGATTTTTCGTATCCATATCCACAAATTGTCGGATTCGAAAACGGATCCGGATCGGTTTATCCGGATCCGTTTACATCCCTGACTCTCAGCCATCTACATTGGGTTGTGAGACTAGTAGATGATTTAGACATCCAACACTTGGTAGGAAGCTTAATTTTAGTTGGTTCCAAAGTAACTAACGACCAAAGTCAAGCCCAACTTGAAAGAGCTTGAGCCGGCTCAAGATCAGCTCGTTAAAGCTTGACGCTAGGTGTTTCAAGTTAAGCTTGCTTGACATGTGTTTAGCTCGTCTCACTTACCTCTGCTCAAGTTTGGCTCTTCTTGATTACGAAAGAGCCAAGTTCATGCTTGAATAAACAAAGTTGACTCAAGCTCTAATGTGAATTCAGCTAGTTTGTAGCTTGTTAACTAATATTAAGGAAAAAAATGTTGAAACATCTGCCAACTGATTATTAGATTTTTGGATTAAATATTTATCTATTTGGGAAATAGAATATCATCCTAAAATATATAAATTATAACATAATATTTTTTTTGGCGGAAAAAGCAGGACAAGTCTTGTTTAATAAAATAAATTAAACAAACAAAATATTTATAGGACAAAACATTTATGTATCGAGATAAACAATTAGTGTTAGAGCTAATATCTCACGGTTTTATATGTGGAAGAGGAACATACAATCGTCATTATCCTTCACATAAATGCAACCCTAAGATATATGCTCTAGACCTTACAATTAAAATGCATCATATAAAAATACAATAAAAAATGCTGCAACTATTCAATTAAATATTGGCGGCTGCTAAATTGAACGCATTGCAAATTTTTCTTTGAAGTCAAAATATGAATTCATCTTGGAAATCTCCAATCAATATCCTTGGAAAGAATATTCATCAAAATACCAACGATTAAGATCTTCCCTTACTTCTGTTTTTATCCAAAAGCTGAATACTATTAATAGTATTTTCATCCTTAACAATATCGGAAGAATTGACAATATCCATAATAGCATTATTATCATCTTAGTCATCAAGACGTTTGGTAGAGAGAGGTTTGGTAGAGCGTTTCATATCCGCTTTCTGTTCAGAATTTTTGAACGAAAAGGCAAATCCACGCGACAGAGAATGGTGTTTAGAAAAAGCTGTAACAATGAACAATTTTCTCTTAAGGACATCTTCTTGGAACAAGGTGATTTAAATCCAGAAGGGATCAAAGGATACCCTTCCGAATCCAACTCAACAGAATTGGAACTTTGCACCATCAAATTATCTGAGTTAACGGGTTCAGACACCGCATCCGAAATCACATGATTATTATTTTCCTCTTTATCTGAGTTTTACATTATTTGAATTTCACATGAGAGAGCTGAAGCAGACATATGATTAGAAGCAGAGTTATTGATTTGCAATACTGATGTATCGATTATAGTCGTATCTTCGGTTGGACCAGAGGAAGGTGGAAGCGTAAGATCATGACAGTGAGCAGTTTCAGGTGCAAAAGTAGTTGGAACATAACAAGAATGTTGTGCACAATCAGTGGTATCTTGAAAGAAAGCTTTAAGATGCCCATGCTTTAGTAGAAAGTACATGTTATGTGTAGGAGAGTATGATATCAATTGAACCTGACATTTTTTTGACAGACGTAATGTCAACTTTCTTTTCGGTAGGTGTTTACCCTCTTTAGAATCTCTAGCTATTAAATCTCGAAATAAAAGCGAGTTTAAACACAACAAATATATTTAGAGTTTTAAGAGTTGACCAAAAATATCTGAGTTCGAGACATCCAGCAGCGCAAACGCATACCATTAATTACATCCTTGTTCACCGTCGAAAACAGAGACGAAACCGGGATGGGTCGTGTTGCCTGAATTTGGGGGCAGATACTATTTGGATTTATCCGTGCACCTCTCCGAAGATGTCAAGGTGATTTATAGCACCGTATATCGGAGGTTTGGACGGATGCGGCCGTTGTAGCAAACTTCGTCAGATTCTTCCTCGTTTGCGAAGGGTTTTTGATTGTGGGGACGCTCTTCCCTGCAGGCGCAAGCCCCTGCGGTTAATTATGTTATCGCATCGCGATAGCCACTTTCCTCTGCTCCAAAAGTTCACTTCGTGTCGTGTGTGTTTATTTTATTTTTGGTTGCCCATGAATTGTATACGGAGACTAATTTATGTTGTCGCCCGTAGGGCGTGGATTAGTCTAAATCCGTATATTCTTAGATTTATGTTTGATTTGATTTAAGGATCGTTAATCTTATTTGAGATTAAGATCAACTTAAATGTTTGTTAAGGATACGTTAGTCCAATTTTAGACTAAGATTTACTTAACAAGGTTTTAGGATCATTCAGATCCAACAAAAGAGCATTTATGCTCTATTGTTTTAGTTTAAGGACGTTTCGGTCTGTTGTTAGTTTAAGGGCGTTTCGGTCCGTAGCTAGTTTAAGGACGTTGCGGTCCATATTGGGATGTGCTCATCGGTTTGGGAGTGAATTAAAGAGTTGTTGGTTGTTGGGACCCGCCATCTCTCTGAAGACGTTGAAGAATTACAACGACATGTATTAGAGGTGTGGAGAGATGTACCCTTGAACCAATTTTCAGATTGAGGGGAGATGTGGGATGAATATCCGTCGGAAGATCATTAGTTGAGGAGTCATCAATCGTGTTTGAAACTGGAATTAGTTTGGGAAGTCATGAGCATAGAGGCTCGGCCTACTTGGAGATCGAAGATATTTTAATCTCAAGAAGACTTAGCCAACTTGAGGCTGGAGTTGACTTCCCATAGTGTTAAGTACTAGTATACGTTCAGCACTCACGTGTTCCCACGTGAGGTTCTAAAGCAGTGTTAAACACTGAATTTCGGAGGGGGGTGCTCACGTGTGGCGTGTGAGGCACCTCAAAGCTAGCGCTGTACATTGGGTTCAAGTCCCCGTTTATATATAAGTGTTAAACATTTAATTCTTGTGGCACTCACGTGTGAGCACGCGAGGTGCCCCAAAGTTGGGTACTGCCTTTTTGGGTTTTATTTCCCTCTTCTTTTATAAGTGATAAGCATTTGGCTCACGTGTGAGCATGCGAGGTGCCCAAAATGGGAACTGTTCTCTGGATTTTATTTCTCTTTATTTTATAAGTGCTAAGCACTTGGACCCTGTGGTGCTCACGTGCGAACACGTGAGGCGCCTTCAAAATGTGAGCGTTGTTTTCTGGGTTTTATTCGTCTTTCCTTTATAAGTGCTAAGCACTTGATTGGGGGTTGCGTGGAAAACACGTGACTGCCCTACGAGGCACTTCTTGTTCTTCTTTTAGGCGCTTGCGTGGAAAGCACGTGACTCAGTCTCATCCATTCTTTTTTGTTCATCAGAGGTGCTCACGTGGGGAAACACGTGAGGTTTCTTTATAGCGTTGAACACTAATGAATCACCAGTCTTTCCTTCTATGTGCATGAAGATTTTGATCTCATATTAACGATGCTGGGATCTGAGTTTAGAGAATTTCTAGTCTCTTGTTTTATAAGAATTAAATTCTTTTTACAGGGTTAAACCCTAGTTTTATCAGAGGAATTAAATTCTTATATACTTTTGTAAGAATTAAATTCTTTGAACTTAGTTCTTTTCCCTAAGTTTTGAATCTGCATAACAGAATCTTCCCGATGAGAATTAAATTCTCAACTTGTGGGGAGATCTGCTTCTGCAGACCTAAACCAGAGGAAGAACCGAGTTCTTGTATGAAGGGTTAAACCCTTAAAGAGACGAAGAAGGGATAAGATAATCTCTGTATTTTCTTCTTACCTGAGGTTTTTTGTTTAAGAAGGGGATCTTCTTCTTTTAGAGAATTGAATTCTCTTTCTCTCTTTTTTTTTCTTTTTCTTCTTTAACTTGAAGTCTTGGGTTCTTTATATAGTGGAGAGAAGTTTGTTAATTAGTTTTAGTAAATCTCTCATTGAGAGACTCCAATTGATTTGGGGGTTTTACCCGCCGTTGTTCTTTGATCGAAGGGTTCCTGTCTTACAGAACATATTTTCTTGTTTCTTAAACAAGATCAGGAAGATATTTTCCCATACAGAATTTATTCTGCAAATTGGTGATTTTTAATCACCGTTGGATTTTTAATCCAAGGGTGCTTGGTTTAACGGAGCACAATCCTTCTTTGTTTACGAGGATATGAAAAATATTTTCCAACTTATAGGATCTTTGATCTGCCAATTTTCTGTTTAACAAAAAATATCATTTCTTATTTGAAAGTTCAATAGAATTTAATCATATGCTTAATCATCATTGGATCTTTGATCCAACGGTTCCTTATTGAGTAGAATTTAATTCTACGTAGGGATGTGCCTTCACATGTTTAACACATGGGGCTTTTCTAGCCTACCAATTGTTTTAATTGCAGTGCCTATATTCGATGCATATAGGCACTCATGTGTTAAACACGTGGGGTTCTTTTGGCCTACCAATTGTTTTAATTGCAGTGCCTATATGCGTTGCATATAGGCACTCACGTGTTAAACACGTGGGGCTGTTTTAGCCTTGCAATTATTTTAATTGCAGTGCCTATATGCGTTGCATATAGGCACTCACGTGTTAGACACGTGAGGCTGTTTTAGCCTAGTAATTTTTTTAATTGCAGTGCCTATATGCATTGCATATAGGCACTCACGTGTTAAACACGTGGGGCTCTTTTGGCCAAGCAAATATTTTAAATGCAGTGCCTATATGCGTTGCATATAGGCACTCAAGTGTTAAACACGTGGGGCTGTTTTAGCCTTGCAATTATTTTAATTGCAGTGCCTATATGCGATGCATATAGGCACTCACGTGTTAAATACGTGGGGCTGTTTTAGCCTAGCAATTGTTTTAATTGCAGTGCCTATATGCGTTGCATATAGGCACTCACGTGTTAAATACATGGGGCTCTTTTAGTGAGGAACTTTCCCTCATCCTTTTTTATAAGGGAACAAATTGTAGGGTTTCTAGGCACGCGCACAAGGGTCTACGAGGCATCAACCATACCCGATTAAAATTTTAGCCGTGCTGAACAACCTGAAGCCGGATTTTTAAACTAGGGTTTAGGCGAAAACTAACATGTTAAACACTTTAACACTAAGTGAGAGGGATTACAACCTTTGTAGATCCGGTCCTTCACTTCTTAAGCTCCGTATTAAGGTCCCTTCGCTGCGATCATCGTGTTCTGGACTCTCGAGAGATTCCACGAAGAGAAAGATGCAGTCTTGCTTCCGATCTTCGATACAATGATGATATACCTTGAAGTTTCGTTAACACAAGCTAACACTCATAATATGAAGTGAACACCCTCATCTAAATGGCAAGGATAGATGAGGATGATGAAGTTGGATTTTTTTCTCTCATTTATAATCTTTTTCTCACTCACTTTCATCACAAAAGAAAGCTTTTTCAAGAAGAAAACCAAGGAAGAAGAAAAAGAATGAATATGATCACTTAATCCTTTTCTGATGAACAATGAATTATTGTAGTGGTTACAAATCTAAGCAAGGGTTAAGCATGAAAGAGTTAACCCTTGTAGAGAATTAACTAGAGTTAATGGTTTGGATTGGGTTAACATAATATCTCACAAAAAATATCAAGCAACCACAAAGTTAATGCTTCATGAAGCTTCATGGAAGCTTCATGCAAAAGCTAACCCTAATCCAAACCCTAACCAAGTTTAAACCCTAATCCATTGTTAAATTTGTAACCCTAACATGTTACAATATTATATATCACATATACAGTATTTTTGTAACAATAGAAAATAATACAATTAACATATATCGCATATATATCAATATATTATCCCGTGAGAAAATGAATCTTTTAGTGAGCTAATATTAGTTAATGTAATTTAATATATCATATATATTATTATACATTAAATTATCGAATCAACACTTGATCCGATAATCCGGCTATTTCACAAATAACCGACTAATACGATGACCCGGCTATATCACATATACCCGGCCGATATCTCGTATCGCGAGAATCGAATACGGTATCACATACCGCATTATTCTCGGTCCCGCACATATCACATATGTGCTCCTACTCCGTTTTGCCTGAGCCAAGAAACTTCTATGTAGGACTCTAAAGAATCTTCAATATGCCGGCAGTAGGTGATGATCATATCAAACACCCACAAGCTGCAAGCGGTCAGCTAAACGTAACAGCCACACAGGTATTGAGTGCTCAGAAGATCAACAAGTAAGCCTGTACATTCTCTTGTGAATCCAATCAGTAACACTCCCGTACAGTCTGGTCTCGTCGTTTGATATGTTGCATATCTCGCCTAGGGGTGGTAAACATCAGACCCCAGTAGCTCGATAAGTCGTGTCGATATGAGGTCTATAACAGTTCGAGAAACTACTGATAACACTTACCAGTAAATCTCAGTAACCCTGGCCAGGGATTTCTGGTTATAGCCAATCGACCACAGCACAACATCAACTCCCTATACCGGGAGAGAAGGATCCCCTCCTATCGCTCATTGCCTCCATGTGATTCGGGACTGTACCCAAAAGCTACCTTTTTGCACGCCCTCTTGGACGTAGTATGATGGAAATCAAAGCACAGTGGGAATCACACAAGACTCTATGACGATCTCGGGTCAACAGACTACTCTGTACCAGCGTCACCGGAGAACTGCCATCTGACGTAAGGTATAATACCATCTGGAAGTTCTCGGCGAGTCCGTCCAGTGTACCCAGTCTCCACTGAGCACCCGTACACCATCCTTGATGTCAAACACCGATGGATATTGGATCATCCATCGCCCATCATATGGGTCAAGATGCGTATACGCTAGTCTACTCTGGTGCATCGATGCCCTGTCTCGATACACCCTCGACTAGGAACAGTTATAGGATGTACTCGTCGACTACCGTGGTCCCACTAGTATGATCTCATCATAGTCCCAGTAGTCGAGTACGTATCCTAAGGGCTTTATCAACATGTAATATAGAGACAATCAGAGTACATGTTAAGATAAGGTGCAACTAGATAGCATACTATCATGTCGAGCAAGAAAGTACTCCCTATATATGTCCTAGCATCCACTACAATATACATCGTATGTATAGTAATGGCCTCTAGGGCATACATATAACTAACACAAATGCCCTCTCGGCGTTGCTCTCACGTGGCTCGCACGTGAGTGCAACGCTATCTGCCCTCACAGCCGTTGGATTGCCTTGGGGAATAGGAAGATGAACCACTCTCCATCATGTCTTATAAATGCAGGGGTATTTGCCTCTAAGAAGACTACTGTTCTTTCATCTTCTTCCATGCTTATTTTCTCGAGAATTTAATTCTCTTCTTCAGAGTTTAGTTCTCTGTCTTAGATCTTTCAGAGTTAAACTCTGCAAAAAGAACTCTTTTGGGAAGGGATCCTGACCACCATTTGTCTCTCAGGAACAAGAAACCCTTTTCTTTTAATTTTTTTTTATTTTAAATCCATCGCAAGAGCTTTGCTCTTTTTTGGGACTGATTTCTTAGAGATCCTAAAAAGACGTAATCTTTTGTGTAGTACTTCGAAGATCGGGCATTTTCTCCTCTGATCTTTGAGAATCTTTGGAATTTAATTCCATTGTTTAAAAGGAATTTTATTCCTCATTACAGAGCTTAGCTCTGAAAGATCTAGACGCCCTTTGGGAAATTTATTCCCTGGCGTTCTTAGGCACATTTTCATTTTTGCAGATTTTAATTCTTTGGGTATTTTAACAGACCTCATTTTTCTTTGAGAATGTTAAGAGTTGTTTAAATTCCAACGTCCGTTTAATGAGAATCCTTGTTGATTCTTGCAATGATTATCTTGCCTCATCAGTGGTGAGCCGCCATATTGATTTTATGGGGTCTATTGGTTTTGCAGTCAGTGGTCCCACGGAACAAACATCCTTACGTTTTCTTCTATTATTATATATATATATATATATATATGTATTTTATTAATGGTTTTTCTCTCCCTTATTTCAGGAACAATGGTTTCACTTCCCTACTTTCCTTATACTCGCTCAGACGCCGCTTTTCCGCAATCGCCGTCGGGCGAGGAAGCTATGGCAATGATTAGGGCAGATGACAGAGACTGTATGAGTCTACTCTTATGGGGGGTTTGGTATGGTCATATCATCCGGGGCCACCGAAGCTTTACTTGTGAGGTGCCAACAGAGCCCCTCCGCCCAATATCGTCGATGGAACGCCCACAGACCGCTTATGCGGTGGAGGAGACTAACTGGACTCCTACAGGCCGGCTTGAGCCGTCAACAACCGGGATACCTAACCAGCCCCTGCCGGCTATAGATATTCTGGGGCGCCGCATATGTCAGGGTGAAGCCTGACCCTGAGGGCAAGTTTATAAGGTAGGCGTTACCCCCCGCCACCCAGTAGGCTACCTTCCCTGGGCTCGATACGTTTTTTCCGCCCACCGTACACGGTTAAAGAAGGTTGGGCTATATCAAGCGGTGTACGTGTCTCTATTTCATTACCAGGTCCCTCACGTCTGGTGGGTTAAAGCTTTTCTAAAACAATGGAATCTTTCCACCAACACCTTCTTGCTAGGGAATCGCGAGGTCTCGATTTCACTGGAAGAGTTCCGCGAGATCTCCGGATTGCCAATTAGGAGAGAGAATTATGAAGAGTTGCTGCCTCCCGATGAGTATGTGTTCGCGACCGTGCCTGCTATGTTTGACGGCTCGACGACTGGAAACGCCGTCCGTCATAAGTACCCAAGTCTAATCAAAACTATGGGTAATTTTAAGAAACTGTTCGTGACGTCAGAAGGGCAAGGCGTTACCTTTGAGACTTTCATTGCCTACTTTCTCCGTGGAGACGCTTTATCCAAAGAGGCTCCAAAGTTCGCGAACATCAATGACCCTTTTGGGTTTGGGTTGAATAAACTGCTGGCCAAAGAGAAAGATTTTCCGCAGTTCTATATTCCGACCTCGTCGGCCATTTCCTTCGATGCGATTGCGGCTCTCGGCATGAACGAAGAGACCTTCTTCGTTTGCTTCATCATTCTTTGGCTCAGTTGGTTCGCCATACCGACGCATCGACGCTTTATGAGAGCCTACGTCTTCTACCCCGCTCATCGCATAGCTGGAGGGGCGTGATTGGCCGTTGGTGTTGCAGGATTGTCGCACCTATATCATGGATTAAACGTTGCAGCTAATACTTCAACCCCAGGCGCGGATATTATGAATTTCTCCCTCCACTACTTCACGTCGTGGATCGAGATGCATGTATTGGGAGCATTTGCTGCAGACCGGCGGCCAGATTTTATGACTCCTATATATTCCTACGGGTTATGAGGTTGGTGGATGCTTCCGCTCCCGATCCGACTCAGCTAGGGGCCCTCCGCGTGTTGCTTAACCCATACTCAAACGAAGGCGGGATAGTTTTTAGTGACCGAGTCGTATCTGCTCCTGCGGGGCCCATTCAGTAATTTTTTGATCTGTCAAAGGGTGGAGCGCCATCTCTAAAGCCCAAAGAGATTATGCACATGTACTCGATTAGGCCGGGCTATTTAGTGTTTCGTCAGAATGACACAGTTCTCTTTATGTGGTATAATCCGCACCGCTCTGCCCAGCAATTGGGCTATAACCAGGGTGTCCCTTTCGAGGCATTTTTAGTTGAGCCCACTTTGTCTCTGGAAGTCACTCATGACGTCATCCATCATTTTATGCGGCTGAACACCGGCTCCTTCTTCATGATTCAAGAGCCCGACTATCTTCCAAGGTTTGTGTGGTCTTTCAAGAGTTGGTATCGCCATCAAGTCGGTCCTTTCATTACCGAGGAGAGGCGGGTGCTCTTCGAATGTAGAGTTCCAGCTCCGACTCAAGTCACTAGCGCTTTGTTGCGGCCGCGGCCAGTGGTTCGCCCTCCATTAAGGGATAGCGGTCTGGTACTTATCTCCAAAGCCGCCGAAATGGAATCGACCCCTCGTACTGCTGGTATGCCAGTGCGCACTATAGCCCAAGCAAAGGCTTTCAATGAAGCACCAACAGTAGTGTCACCAGTGGCGGTGTCACCAAAGGTGGTGTCGCCAAAGGGGGATACTGAAAGTGAAGTTGGGCAACGTCGTGCCAAAGCGCCGAGGCGGAGGAAGCGTTCTTCCGCTAGTGTTAGCACAAGTTCCAAAAGGAGAAAGAAATTGGTTGCCGACTTACTCGACACTCTACTTGAGTCCGAGCCGTTTATTCAGGATGAACCGATAGCTATGGAGGAGTCAGACGCCGGTCTTATTTATCCTTGCTCGTCTGCCGAGGAGGCCGCGCAATTGGCTGAGGCTTTGAGGTGCTCACAAGATAAGACCGAGAACGTGCGCGTTCCGAAAAAGCCCTACCCTCCTGTTATATTCTATGACATTGATCCATCATTATGGCGGGTACATATGGGTCCTTTGTTAATGGAAGAGGAACGGGCCCTCAAACAGCCCATAACGGTTGCCTCCGAAGACGAGCTTGCATTAAAGACAGGTAGTCATTCATCTGCGCTTGAACCTCGGCGAGCGTACTTAGCCAGAAAGGAAAAACGTCTTGGAAAAGCCCTACTTCAAGCTCCTTGGCGTATTGGTATGCGTCTTTCTCGTGTCCTTTGAGCGAATAGTCTGTATTACTTTTATGTCTTCTCATTTTTGCGTAAACTTTGCAGGGACTTCTGCAGTAGAAGCGAGTTTGAGTCCGGATCGGGCCATAGCTACAGATTCTACGAACCTCTCTCTTGACGCACTGAAGGGTCCAGAGGAGGTGACTGAAGCGGCCATCCGTGCTGTGGAGCTTCCGGTGGTGGATGATGTCCCTTTCGTGTCTAATTCGTTAGCAGAGATGACCTCACAGGCCACAGATCCCATGGACATCTCTAGTGACGCACCAAAGGGTGTAGAATAGATTGCTGAAGCCGTTTGTCCTGTCTTGGAGCTCCCGGTGGTGACTTCCATCTCTTCAGTATCTATACTTTCAGCAGAGGTGGCCTCGTCGGCCATAGATCCAATGGATCTATCTAGTGGCGCCCTGGAAGGTGTAGAAAGGATTTCCAAGACCGCTGTCCTCTTCTTGGAGCCTGAAGCGGCGGCTGTTGTTTCTCAATTGGAAGCTGCCTCACCGGCACATATCCCCGGTGATGTACCTGAGGGTGTGGAGGAGCCTGCCGAAGCTGCCATCCCTCCAGTTCAAGGAGGGCGAAGTATCGAAGGTAATCTTCTACATTTCGGTTTAATGATCCCTCTGTTATCTGAACCCTTCTTTCCGTCAGAATTGCGGGAATTGGCGGCTTCCATCATGGATCTATCTCCTATGAAAACCTTCCAGCGTTTGCTTGATATGGCTGCCCCACAAGCGATACCCCCACAAAGCATAGTCCTTTCTTCTGGGCAAGGTCGGTGTTCTTTGACCCTTTTTGTTTTATTATTATTTTTTATAATGATGCAAATATGCCCTCCACGGTTCTGGAAGCCGATGACGAAGTCGAGATCCTTGATGGGTCTGGGGATCTCTCAAACCCCCCTTGCATGACTGTGGGTAAGTAAGGCTTTATCTTTTGGCATTGTTTTGTCTATTCCATGTTCGTAAATCTCACTGACTGTTCATAAATCTTGACAGCTCTGCCAACCCTAACCCCGTTAGAATCTCGGATCCCCATGCCACCAGGCCCTTATGCCCTGTGCGCGTCTGAAAGGATGGTGAAACAAAGCATTTACTCCCTGACGGCTCTCATTGAAGACCTTCGCGCTGTTACCTCTGTCACTGCCGAAGAATTTGCTGTCGAAGCCAACGCTTTCTTGTCCATTCTCGCCACCTATCATGACGAAGCATTGGTGCGTGTCTGGGTTGAGTACTGTCACCGAGTGGAGGTTTGCCTACATAGGCTGGAGTGCATCCGCCTTCCCTCTGACATCTTAACTGTAAAATCAAGTCTGCGGGGATGGATCGAACGGTGCGCAGCCAATCTATAGTCATGCGAGAAGAGGCTCAATCGGAAGTTTTCGGAGAGGGAGTTAGCTTCAAACGCTTTTGGGAAACTTCAGGCTCAGCTTAACGCCAAGACCACCCGTGCGTACGAAATCTGGCAGATGCTTCAAGAAGCCATTACAGAGGTGGTAGCTCTTGAAAAGCCGTTATTTTCACCCGTGAGATGGTCGAAGCCCATAAAGTCGCCGAAAGGGAGCTTGAGAGTCGGTTTGCTTCATACCATACTCAACAAACTCAGGCGAGGACCCGTCTTGCAGTACTAACGGAGCTTGAAGCCGATGTCCAGCGGAGGAATGACGAACTTACTAGCCTATTGCACCGTCTGCCGGCTTAAACATTTTTTTTGTCGCTGTATATTCTCCTTCTCCTTCTTTTCTTTTTTGTATTCATTCATGAATACGAGTATCTTGTATTCATTTTGATTCATGAATAAATGACATATTTTTCTTCATACTAGCGCTTTTCTTTCTTTGCTGTCTTGGCTTAGTAGTTTATATACTCATTTCGGAGTTTATAGTTTATTCACTCATCCCGGAGTCTCTAGTTTATTAACTCATTTCGGAGCCTGTAGTTTATTCACTCATCCCGGAGTCTCTAGTTTATGAACTCATTTCGGAGCTTGATTAGGTTACCTCCCTTGGGCTTGTAGGCAAACCTGTCCTAACGTCACAGTTAACCCCTGCTCTTTACGACAGAGGTCCGTCAGGGTCTGTGGTACTAGGGTTTTATCCATTGTACCATCGCGTTGGCTGATGCATTCCTCGATATGCAATCTTGCTGTTCGAGTATCCCCGCAACTGTCGCGTCTCTGATCCCTTTGGGGGCTAGACAAGACGTCTTCAAGTAATCTCCCAGGTCATATTACCGTCGGAAGAGCAAGCGTTAGGGATTTTCCATGCCGCTTTTTACTTGAGGTTAAGCTCAGTTTAGGAGCCCCGATGAGTCATAACCACTCCGCGCTGGTATGGGATGATCTCTGATAGTCTTTCAGGTTTTATTTAAGTTACCGTCAAGACCCTGAAGCTAGGGATTTTCCTTTGCTTTGTTTACTGGCATTGCGTCTGCTGCAACGAGACGAATGTCGAGGTTGTCTGTGAACCGTCGAGGCTTGGAACTAGGGACTTTGCCATGGCTCCGAGGTAGTCTCTAGGTTGTTGGTGAACTGTCGAGACTTGGAACTAGGGATTTTGTCGTGGCTCCATTGTTTTGACCCTGGGGTCGGTTGTTAACGTTGCGTCTGCATCCTGCTAGAGTGAGAAGAAACGCCGTTTTTGATCTCTAGGCTGTCTGTGAACCGTCGAGATTTAGAACCGGGGACTTTGTCATGGCTCCGTTTTGTTGATGTCGCGTCTGCATCCTGTTGGAGTGACAAGAAACGCCGTTGTTGATCTCTAGGCTGTCTGTGACCCGTAGAGATTTGGAACTAGGGACTTTGTCATGGCTCCGTTTTGTTGATGTTGCGTCTGCATCCTGTTGGAATGGAGAAGGAACGCCGGGGTAATCTCTAGGCTGTCTGTGAACCGTCGAGATTTGGAACTAGGGACTTTTCCATGGCTCCGTTTTATTGACATCGCATCTACATCCTGTTGGAGTGGAGAAGGAACACCGGGGTGATCTCTAGGCTGTCTGTGAACCGTCAAGATTTGGAACTATGGACTTTTCCATGGCTCCGTTTTGTTGACGTCACGTCTGCATACTATTGGAGTGGAGAAGGAACGCCGGGGTGACATTGTGTCTGCTGTATCGAGACGAACGTTGGGGTGGTTTCTAGGTTGTCTATGAACCGTCGAAACCTGGAACTAGGGACTTTGCCATGGCTCTGAGATAGTCTCTAGGTTGTTGGTGAACCGTCGAGGCTTGGAACTAGGGACTTTTCCATGGCTCCATTGTTTTGACCCTGGGGTCAGTTGTTGACGTCACGTTTGCATTCTACTGGAGTGAGAAGGAACGCTGTGTTGATCTTTTAGGCTGCAGATATTGCCGTCGAGATCTGATTCTCCCTTTGACAGAGCCCAGTGGGGAAATATGGTTTCCTTTTCGTTTATGCCCATGGATTGTATACAGGGGTCAGTATGGACTCACCTGCAGGGAAAAAGTTTCATTTCATTTTATTTCTTTCCGCGATGCTCTATCATTTCAGCTTTTTATATCGCGAAAGTCGCGATTGCCCAATCATTTCGGCTGTTTTATCGCGGTGCCCAATCATTTCAGCTGTTTTTTCTTTTTACTCACTGCTTTTTATTGCGAGTTGCCCAAACATTTCGGCTGTTTTATATGCATATATTTTGCTCGCAGATTTTTATTGCGAGTTGCCCCATCATTCGGCTATTTCATATGCATATATTTTGCTCGCTGATTTTTATTGCGAGTATGGAACTTGAAATCGGATACCAATCTTGGCATCAGCACCACTGCAACTGGAATATTTCCAGGAGCGAATCATCATTTGCTGTGAAAGGACTTGGAATTGACACCTGTTCAGGTATCAGCATCGCTGCAACTGGAATATTGTCAGGAGCGAATCATCATTTGCCTTGAAAGGACTTAGAATTTGATACCAATTTAGGCATCAACATCGCTACGACTAGAATATTTTCAAGAGCGAATCATCATTTGCCTTTGCTGATTGGAACAAAGGTGGCTTAGTAGACAGGGTTAGGATCCTGTCGACTAAGACTTTTCGACTTTATGAGCCGTAAGGGTCTCTTAAAGTTATTTCTCCCTACGAGTCATGAGGATCTTGCAGGTGTATGTTCTCCTTAGAAGTTGTGAGGACTTCTAAGTGGTGTTTTCTCTTATAAGTCGTAAGGATCTCATAAGAGTATTTTCTTCTTATAAGTCGAGAGGACTTACAAGTGTCGTTCACCATATAAGGACATTCCTCGTGATTGGTGGAACTTGGTGGGGGAAAAGTTTATTTGTGTTTATGGATTGTATACAAGGGCCAGCATTGTACAGCCTGTAGGGAAACTTGGGGAGTATGATGGCTTAAGGACATGTTTGGATATCTGTAGCTTAAGACTTTGAATCCTATGAGCCGTGAGGATCTCACAGGGGGAGTTCTCCTTACGAGTCGAGAGGATCTCGTAAGTGAAAAATTTCACGAGATTGCGTTCTTTCGGGTTTTCACAAGCTCGCTGGTAGTCCTGCTGTTTTTACTCATAGCGCCCTTTCGGGTTTTCATTCGTGCCCATTTCGCTTGTGGGCGTACCGTTTTTTTTTACGAGATTGCGCCCTTTCAGGTTTTCACAAGCTCACCGGTAGCCCTGCTTTTTTTACTCACGGCACCCTCTCGGGTTTTCATCCGTGCCCATTTCGCTAGGGGACGTAACCGTATTATTTTTTTATCCCTCTGTTCGCCAATGGAACTTATGGAAGACTTCGTCACCGATGCAGCTGTGCAGCCAACGGGACTTGAGTTGCAGTCTTCGCCGCTGGGACTTATGGACTTGAATTCTACTATCGCCGTGTTTGAGGCGACGCATTTAGTTTAAGGACATTACGGTCCATTGTTAGTTTAGGGACATCTCGGTCTGGGGCCAGCTTCGAGGCGAAGTTTTGCCAGATACTACTTATAGAGTCTTGACTCAGGAAGACAGCGAGCGGACATGAGCATTGTCATCTATCATTAACCTGAGTTGTGACTTGTCAGGCGTAGTATTTCTTAAGGAACCGGCTGTTTATTGGCCGGAAGGGTCTTTCGCCATGCATACCCATGAGTAAGTAGACCCAACCTTGGTAGACCTTGTCTATGATGTAAGGACCCTCATAATTCGGCTCGAATTTCCCCCGCTTTGCTCGGTTGGGGATCATGGGTCTTTTACGACTAACACGAGTTCGCCTTGGCGGAATGTTCTCGGCCTAACTTTGCTCTTTTGAAAGGCTTCGTTTAGCAGCCTGTCAATTGGGTCTTCTGGCAGCTTCGGGGATTTTGGCGACGGTCTTGCCCCTAGTTCTTCTGCGTTGCTTTCCGACATCGAGAGAGTTTCTTCATTATTTAACGACGAATGAGAAACCATGTGGCAACTTGCTACATAATCTTCGGTTTCTCCTGACGAGCCATTTCCCTCGTCATCATCACTATCTCCGTTCTCAAGTATATGGTTGAGAAACTCTTCGAATGTGACAGGAGTCCGCGCCTTCTGGTTGTACTCCTCCAGCGCATCGATGTACTTTTGCAGGTTCGTGCGCTTATCGTCAGGCTGTATGGGCTTCTTGGTCTTCTTCTTTCTCTTCGAAGACTTTGAAGGCTTGACCAGGGTGTTTTGCCCATTGTTACCAGCTTTCGGTGTTGGGCATGGTTTAACCATCCCCTCAATGATCTCGGGCTCTAGCGGGCTTTTCCACCTAATTGCCAGACATGCTTGAAGATACTTCAGCATTCTTTTAGTTTTAGCGAAAGGACAACTTCCTACGGAGCTTCTTCCATAAACGACCATGATGCCCCCGGCGTATCCACCTTTTAAGGAGCGTGTGTCTGTGGCGGGTTCATCCTCCAGTTCTCGGATAGCGCGAACTTCCCTTGTTGGTATTGGTCTTCGACCTAGTTTTTGAAGATGTAGCAATCCTCAATTAGGTGGGCCACTACTCTATGGTAGGAGCAGTAGTTAGGACCGTTGGCGTCACCAGGCTGCAGTGGCCGTTTCGGATCTAGCAGAGTGATGAGCTTGTTGTGCATCGCCAGTTTGAACAGTCTCCTCGTTTTATCACGGGAAAACGAGTAAGGACGTCCTAGTTTCTCCTCGAGGGATTGGCGCGGGCGCACATTGCTTTGGCGAACAACCGGTTTCGGGTCAATTGGTTGCAGTTGAGCGTTGGCAACGAAGGTTGCTTTCCCTTTGCCCTTTTCATTCCGGGGATCCGTTTTTGAAGAGGACGGACTATGGCCCATCTGGTCCATTTGGGCCAGCTTGTGGATCAAGGCATAGAAGGTAGTCAGCTTGAAGAACATCATAAATTGGGATATAGTCGCCTGAGGATCAAGGGTCCCTACGAACATGCCCACGGCAGGAGCTTCTTCTATGCGATGTTCGCATTTTGACCATAGGTTCCGCCACAGAATTGCATATTGAACCCAGGTCTCTCCTGGCTTCATTCTGGCATTGATTAATGCCGTGATCAGGGTGCGCTCGCTTGCGCTTGAGAACCGCTGTGTGAATAGTAATTCCTTCTCCTTGAATGTTTTGACAGAGTCATTTAGGAGCTCGGAGTACCATTCAAATGCCGTCTCCGACAAGCTGCCAACAAACCGACGAAACAATAGTTTGTCGTCGCCTCCAGTATTACCGCACAGAGCTCTAAATTGAGCAACGTGCTGGTGTGGATTGCCCGTCCCCTTATACACATGGAATTTAGGGATCGTATATCCTGGGGGGTACTTGATTTGATCGTACCAGCCTGGATAAGGTCGCCCAGTTCTGACGACTTGGCCAGCCGCTTCACTCGCTTGATGAGCTCGTATTTGTTGAGCTATGTGGTCATCAAGGGCAGTCTTGGAGATCGTTTCTTCCTTGGCTGCTGAGAAAGTCGGAGGAGGGTTTGACGTTTCCCCTCTGTCGTCTTCGATGATTATCGGAAGGTCTTCGGCTAGAGGTTCCGGCTGGATCGTCATACTAACCATGTATTAGAATAGGAGCACCATCTGTTTTATATTAGCCTCTTGTTCCGTGGCCTCCTTATCCTTTCTCTCCAGCACCCTTCGCAAGAACTCCGTATCTGTAACCTGCTCTTGGCGTTGTTCAAACGCTGCTTCCGGGATTTCTTTCTGCCCGGTGAGTGCTGCCATTTTCGTCAGCATCTCCTGGAGCTTTTGTTGCTGCTCCTGAGCTTTCGTCAACGACCGAGTTTGCGGCCAATGACTTACAGAAGCACGGCTCTGCTCTTTTCTGGAAGCCATGTACACTGTGTGCAGGATCATGCCCCTAGACTTTGGGCGTTTGGATACATCTTTGGGATTTGCTGCCGGCAGTGGTGGATTCTCCGGCCTTCTCTTTTTGTGAGAACTCAAAGTTAAAGGAGCCATTGTAACAGTTGTCTTCGTGAAAGAAATCCCTCGCTGCATGGTGGAGGGATGGTCCTCCTCTTGCCGAGCCTTTTTTTTATTCAGTCGGTGAGAGTGGTCTTTATTGATCACAGAATCTTGGACCTTCCGCCAGACCCTGTAGACTTGGGAGGACAGCCGTTGAGGGGGCTGCTCCGGCTTCGCCTGTATCATGTTTTCAACAGGTGGGGGAGATTTCTTCAGCACCGCGGTCGGAGAGTTCTTTCGCACCCTCCTAAGCAGATCAAAACTTTTCCCGGTTGGAACAACAGCGTCAACTTCCACCATTGGAGCTGGTGGAGTAAGTCCAGAGGGGGAGTTGCCCCCAGCTTTCCTCACTCGGCGCCAGTGGTGAGTCGAGCATGCCTTGCAGATTGGATTGCCTCAGTTGTGAGAGTGGATTCGTCATGCCCCCTGCTTTGATGAAGGGCTACTGCTGCTGCCAGCCTGTTGAAGACTAACGTCCGTTGAGAGGGGACGGTCAATCTTTCGAAGGCCGATCTTTTGGTAGGGGAAGCAGTCTTGATGAATTCACTGGAAGCAGGAGTTGGAACGACCAATCTTGCGAAGACCGATCCTTTAGCAGGAGAAGCCCTGTCGACGACTTTATCCGCCGGAGCTGGAACGGCTATCCGTTTCGGGATAACCCCTTCAGGTATTGCGAGCCTTTTTGTAGGCCCACTGGAGTTTTGGTTCAGTCTGTTGAAGAATGAGGTGGAAGACTTGGACGACCCATTTAGAGGGGCCGTGGTAGCTGCAAATCGATCAAAGATCGACTTCTTTGGAGCTTCCTGTGATGGCGCCGGGGCGTCGAAGCTTGCTGGCGGGATCATGGTCCCAAAGAACAGTCCAGTAGTGGCTTGAGTCACCTGCTCCACTGGAATTGCAATGATGGAGGCCGCTTGGGGCCTATAAGTCACTCCTCCATTTGGGGTGCAGCGAGAGTTGCTGTTGCAGGTGCAGTTGGAAGCCATCGATTTCTCTTCTTTTCTACATAGGAGCAAGACACCAAATCTTAGTACCTCGAATCCAGGGGCAATCATAGCAAACCGCGATTTGTCCGCGAACACGACACACGAACTGTGGAGTGGAAAGAGTAAAAGGTCCCACCGGACATGCCATAATCTGTTCACCGCCGAAAACAGAGACGAAATCGGGATGGGTCATCTTGCCTGAATTTAGGGGCAGATGCTATTTGGATTTATCCGTCCACCTCTCCGAAGATTCCAAGTTGATTTATGGCACCGTATATCGGAGGTTTGGATGGATGCGGCCGTTGTAGCAGATTTCGTCAGATTCTTCCTCGTTTGCGAGGGGTTTTTGATTGTGGGGACGCTCTTCCTGTTGGAGATAGTGCCCTCAGAGTCAATTATTGGATCGCAGGTACGCGATTGCAATGATTGCGGAGGACCTATACTGGTAGGACAGTCTTACTCGAGATGATAGTATGCTATCTGGTTTGCCTTTATCAGTCGTGTACATGTTCAGGTGACTGATTACATGTTACACTTTGATAGAGCCCTTATGATCTTTCTTTACTACCAACAGTATGATGGCGATCATATACGTGAGAGTTGGGTAGTTTATATGCATATCCTTAATTATGGTCCCTAGTCGTGGGAGTTTCGAAATAGGGCATCGATACTCCGCAGTAGACTAGTGTATACAGTCGAGACCCCGACGAGGGGCGGTGGCCGGTATCACAAGCCACTGGTGTCAGTTGGATCACCTAAGATGTATACATGTGCTCATTGGCTTATGAGTACACCGGACAAGACTCGCCGGGAATCTGCTAGTTGGTATTATACATATCGTCAGATAGCAGTTCCCTGGTGACATGTGTACAGGTTAGTTCATCGACCTGAGGTCGTCATTTGTCTCGTGTGAGTTCCCACTGTGCTTTGATTTCTATCCTACCACGGCTCAAAGGAGTCGTGCAAACAGGTAGCTTTTGGGTACAGTCCCGAGCCATATGGAGGCACGTGAGCGGATCGGCAGGGGATTCGTCTCTCCCGGTATTGGGGGCGAGATCGTGCTGTGTCTAGAAGAGCCATTACACAAAGCCCACGGCCGTAGCAGGAGATTTACTGGTAGGTACTCCAGTAGTATCTCAGGGTGTTTTTGGGCTACACTCCGACACGACTTATACTGCTATTGGGGGTCTGACGTTACTAGCCCCCTAGGCAGATATGCGATACTCATAGACGAACGGACCGGACTGTATATACATTGTCACTGTTAGGCTCAGTAGGGTTTCCGGATGAGTTCGCTTATCGGCCTCCCTTGAGGTCAGTCCATGGTCAGCCGTTACGCATAGCTAGTGCCGCTGACGGTTTGTGATTAAACCCACTGCCAGGGTACTGACGAGTCATTAGAGTCCCCCACAGACAGTTTCCCAAGTTCGGGCGAAACGTTGTAGAGGCCGTATGGTTTTATGGAAGGGTTCGGAAAATGCACGTGCATTTACGCACGTGTCAGATTTCGGGCAGACAATACTGGTCGGCTTTGGTTTAAGCCGGATCCGAGTATTATATTGAGTAGATATAATATTTTTGTCTCAGTTGCATTTGTATTCGGTCGTAATACAAATGCGGGTATATTTATACAGTTACGGGGTTATCCTGAAATTCGTTTCGGGATCGCTTTTGGAAGTTGCCAGTTTCCAGTTTTCTATCAGCCGTCTTTTAACATTTGGTTAAATACGGATTTATCTTTTCTTGGATGAGTGTGGAAGTTTCTTGAAGCATCTAGAAGGTGGTGATAAGGATTAGTGACTCATGGTTGCATTAATGATTCAATTAATGCAAGGTGACTAGGTTAAGTGATTCATCCTTTTCATTTATTATGTTCACACTTTGTGTTCACACTAGATATTTTGTTGTGGTCACCACTCCCTCCTCCTACACTCACCCCTCCTCTACTTATATATGGCCGGCCCCTTCCCCCTCTCTTACTCACTCTCACTTGATGTTTGGAAAAAGATTATGATAGTTTTGGGGTGCATGGAAATTTCACAGCTCATTTCATTCCATCACCCGATTCGAGTGGCAACTTCATTAACCGTTCGTCCATAACCTTGGACGTAAGGAGACAAAGTATTCTACCCATTCTCTACATCAATATTGGTCGTCTCTTTTAGCAAACTTGACGACCGAGTTGCCTCGAGTCAGAGGCGGGAGCCCGTTTAAAGAATCGTTGGCGTGGTGCCACCTGGACGAGCAGATCAGAGATCGACGAGATCGGAGCAGCCGCAACAGAGCGTGGGATGATGGTTAAAGAACGAAGGACTCGGATCGTTCGGTATAACCTTTCTACACTCTTTACAGTTTGTTAGTTTAGCATTAATGGCAGATCCGGGTTATAGTATACGATAGCGCCAGTTAAAAGTTTTTTGTTCCGCATTTAGCGTCTGTAGATGGCCGGGACGCTACCGTGGACTTACAGTGGTATCAGAGCCTCACCATTTTGCTTTACTAACTTGTGCTAACGCGTTTAAAATATCGATCGAACCGGATATCGAGAACCGCAAAATTCAAGTTCTGAGTTTCTGTTGATTTTTAAAGGGTTCTAAAAATAATTTTACATATCACAGAAAATTCAGCAGGGTTTTCTAAGAACACCGTACAAATTTGGGCACGTGATTCGACAAAACCGCCGCGGAATCGCGGTCAAACCTATGGTTTGACCGCGCTTCCGCGGCCATTCAATGAGATCGTGGCCCCAAATTTGCACAGTGGGTTCTTGTCTGGAATTTGGGGTTTTTGGTATATATCTTTTGGGCCCAGATTTTGTTACTGTTCAACAGATGTTCGTGGGGCCCACTTCGTGATATTTAGTCGATCGAAATTTAAACATATTAGTTTACAGTACTTACATTATATCTCCGACCGGGAATGTCATTTGATCGGTAAACCGCGTCTGATTGTTATAGTTCTTTTAGACGGGTTTGCGAACGTGACATTCGCGTTGATGTTCTGTGTTGTGCTGTGATGTTGCGGATTTGTCGTGGTGGATAGCAGTGTGCAATGGTAGTGCAGTTTGGATTTATTTGTACATTTGATATTGCGGGGCGAGCGTCCAACATGTGGACTGCCGTCACTGCCTGTTGTATAATATTCTTTTGGGGCACGACCAGGTTGCGGTCGATGTACCTGTTGTACTATTTTTCCATTTCTGTACTAGGTTTTACCCCGCGACGGAGTGCACGGATAGCCAGTTCTGGAGGGCAACGGGTCCGCATCTTATGGCTTTGAGAGGCAGAGGGGCCTTACTCTGGAATTGGCAGACTATTCGCCACACTCGTAGGGGGTACAGGTTGACCCGAGGAGGGATGCTCAAGTTACCGGATTCCGTGAAGTGCAGGGTGGTCCATTCACTTTGCTGTAGGGGGCTGCCTCGCTTCAGGTTTTGGCGGGTAACTTGCCGCACCCGTAGGGGTCTAGGTTTCATTGCACAGGCTATCCACACGACCACGGTTGGAACAAATTTTTAAAATGTGTTATTACAAAGACGTTTCCTTTTGTTTTGCATAGCGGTATTTGGTTGGAATATCCTGCACCTCATTCAACGGGGCAAGGGCCGATATCCCTTCACCGGGACTGACCCCTTGGGCAGAATTTTGCGTCAGGGTAATAACTTCACTATAGTCGATTACAAGTTGCTTTGCATCGCGGTATTCAGTGGAATATCCTGCACCTCATTCCACGAGGAAAGAGCCGAGATTCCTTCACCGGGAATGACCTCCTTAGCAAAAAGGTTTTCGCCACTATATTTTTATAAAAAGCTATCAGGTTCCTTCAGCGATATCAAGTTCACTACGTTAAAGGTTTTTCGCCAAAAACCAGCCGTAGCCCTCCGTCGTTTCTTATGGATGGTCAGTAATATTCAAGCTATGTTTGTTGGCTTTCGTCAAGGCATAGTGTTTGGTAGTTGCTGGGGTATTCATTTGTTGCATAGATAGATGAGTTGGTTTGGGACAGTCGTATTACCTTGTTGGCTTTCGTCAAGGGTATGTACGGGTGGGTTCGAATTAACAAGATAATGACGGGCAGAACTTAACATGTGACTTATGATTTTTTGGCTTTCATCAGGGTCATAAGAACATGGGGTAAAAATCATATCGGGAGTTTCTAAAGAAACTGAAACTTGCCAGGCATGCGCATACCTTCTGGAGTATGAGTAACGTGGATGCATTCCATCACGTTATCATGAGATGAGAGTTGGATCCCGATTCCCACTGATGAGTTGGTTTACTCTTCGGGTGATCCCGATTGATTCTTCTTTTAGGTTTGGAGGAGAATTTGACAGTACAGTGGGAGGTTTCCGGATTAGATAAAGTGATAACCATTCTGATCTAGGTTAGAGTGCACGCAGAGTGTTTTTTCTCTCTCTCTCTTTGGCAGCGACCTTTGACCGACCCTAGACTATGACTCAGTGACCAAGTTGACCGAACCTTCTTAAAATACTGGCTTTTGGATTGTCTGAGTTGTATAAGTCATTGCCACTCCTTCTTTTACCCTTTGGATTTCTCAGAACACCCCGTATTACTACGGACATCCACTTCCATTGGATAGATCCATCGTATGGTTATATACAAACTCGGAGGGACTTCTTCGAGGATGGATCAAGGTTCAGGAGAAATAGAATTGGTTTATTCAGTTGTCTTTTATTATCACCTTCTCTCAGGTTGCGAGGGCTCCTTGGTTTAGGAGAGTACACCTATTACGCTTATTGGATAGTCTTATTCCAAACCATAGGCAGGTGTCGAAAGGTAGGGAATGAAGAAAACCAATTAGCCTAAGTAGGGTGTGCAGAAGGTAATATGTAAAGAAAAAATAAAGGGATTAGAAAGAGGGCAAAGTAAATTGCGACTGATATCATTCACGACCAAACCGCGTACTTCATCACCACTCCTATTTCACCTTTAAAAGAATAAGGTATTATTCAGTTGTCTTTTATCATCACCTTCTCTCAAGATGCGAGTACTCCTTGGTTTAGGAGGGTACACCTATTATGCTTACTGGATAGTCTTCTTCCAAACCATAGGCTGGCGCCGAACGGTAGGGAAGGAAGAAAACCATTTAGCCTAACGATGGTGTACAGAAGGTAATGACTAAAGACAAATAAAGGGATTTGGAGAGATGGCAATAAAATATACGGTTGAAATCATGAATTGGATTATGGAAGAGGCATTATTATGAATACCAGGATACCCCTACGAAAACATTTTCATGTTTCAGTGCATTATTAAAGAAAAACTGTTCTCCCGATTAGATACTTACTCCAAGGGTATGTATTTACCAGGTTTCATTCCCATATCTGTATGGTTTTACAGAATATGAGTGGGAGTAAGTTATTGGGAATTAGGTGATTATCCTCATTATATCAGAATTCGTTGTAATTGGTGATATTTGAGGAAATCGCCAGGGTACAGTTTCCAACCTACGACGCACAGGTTTTGAGTTGTTCGACTCAGCGGACTTATACAGAGTATTGTATATTGTCCAAGTGTCCATCAGGACAAAGGGGTAGATCCTCGTACTATGTTCTATTTACTTATGACTTCTCTAGTTTTTAGACAAGTGTTTCGTAGAAATACAAGGTCTAAGTTTTGAGAAGTTGTGGGTATAAGAATAAAGTAGAGAACCAGGTATCACAAGTATCGGGATTCTTCAAAGAGATCGAAGATGTAGATTCTTGTGATTGGTATTCAGATGATAGTAATGGTTTTGAGAAACTTGTTTCTCTTTCAGGTTACTCATAATCATAGTCACATAATTCGCGAATTATTCGCCGAATTCGCGAATAATTCACAAATTTTTGATCAGACGAATTAATCTCCGAATTAATCGCCGTTGCCGGACTGGCAGAATTATTCGCGAATTATTCCCAAATTATTCGCGAATTATTCCCGAATTATGTGAAAAACAACGAATAATTCAAAAAACAGCAAATAATTCACAAAATCAAAACCTAGCGTCTCATATATTAATTTATTGCTCGAAATCCTTCCCGAATATTTCCCGAATACTTACCGAATCTTTTCCGAATACCTGCCGATTTTTTCGGAATAGTTCTCCGAATCCGAATTTTCGACCTCGCCGAATTATACCCGAACGGCGAATTTGTGACTATGCTCATAATTGGATGGATTCCTAAGTTGAGTAATGCTGATTAGCCTCTTTTCCATTTAGTTGATATGCACTGGAGACAGCTGCATGATTTGAATTTAGTTCCAATTAAATAAGTCCCAAAGTTTCTATATTGAATATAGAATGGTTCATACCTTAAAAGATGTTAAGGTACGAGGAGTTGTCCAGCTTATGCTTAAAACCAGACTCTGGATAACTCAGGACACGTTCCTGTAATGGCTGTTTGTGGGTTGACCCTGGCTATGACAAGGGTTGATATTCTACCATTTCGAAGATCAATAGTGATATTGTTCTTGACTCGCCACAGTTTTAGTAAAATGGATTTTTTCAGAAAACAGTAGTGGGAGTATGGTAGAACTGGAAGTGATTCCAGAACCGCGAACGATTACGGAAAATTTAATAGGACCTATATATTCAATCTTGTTTGACATTCCATTAGCCACTCCGCAGATATGGTGGGTAACCTCAGACACCCGAGAGGTACTTCGGTAGCCTCAAGGACGGTGACAGGGAGGTTCTTGCTTACCCAAACTTGACACTACTGTTGTTCCAGACTATGAGACCAGGCAAGAGGATAAGTATAGCGTCGTTCTAAACTAGCTTTAGAAGTGCATGTGTATATTATTCTGCCAGAGGGTTGTTGTGGTCAGTGGGAGCATCGGAAGCATAGTGGGCAAGTAGCTTACGTCTATTTATAGACTAGAGCAGTTATAGCGAAGATAGATCATCTAATTTTGATGTGACAGTCATGGGTTTGACTTCAATCAGAATAGAAGATGGATCTATTAAGAAGATAGTAGGGTGTGATGTCATGGTATCTGGATGACATACACAGAGTAGGAAGTAAAATTCCTATACTACGATCGGTTGTACGTTGGTCGTCACACAGTTGTTTCTCCAGACAGGATATGGATATAATATTTGACATTCTGGTTTCTAGATCTATGGTTTTAGATCTGGATTTGGGTAGTTTCCCAATGTGGGTAATTTGACAGTATTCTAATGGTTTTTTAGAATAGATGACTCCTGGCATGGTGGTGTACCTGCAGGTGATGGAGTCACCTTCTCTAAAGGTGTCTTACGGACTAAAGGGGAGAGGGATGGGCATGATTGGCAGATCACTTGGTTAGGCAATTGAGTCAATCATGAGATGTCAAGTACCACACCAGATGTTGTTTTTGCACTTGATGCGATAAGTTTGTATTAATCCAATCCTGGAGAAACATAAGGAAGCAGTTTTATAACATAAGTACATGTTCTACGGATTTGATGAGGGCAGCCTCCTTCAGGAGACGATTATCATTCCAGGGTTCAAAGGTGACATAGTTGACAGAGTGATTGTCAGAGTTATAGTTTTTCCCTCTGATGAGGGACAGTATTATGGACAGGTGGTCCAAGAGGATACTGTGGGAGGTTTGGTGTAGGATACTGATTAGGTTCAGTGATCGATACAGTCTAAGAAGTTTGGATTTGGAGTTCATTTATGAACTAGGTCCCATCAGATATCCAGACATATTCTAAGACAGGTATTACTCGATTCGGGAGATGGCTTTCTCCGCGAACTTGAGATTAAGAGAGATATAGAAAGAAACATCTAGGCGGATTCACTCACTGAGGCTATTTCTCGAACACAATAGTTTTACAAACGGGCTTTGTGAAACTGATTAGTAGAGGAGTTGGATGTTCGGTTTCACACGGGCTGTGAGTAGTCGACATCGCAATAATTAGCCTTAAGTGCAAGTGGGAGATTGTTGGAGATAGTGCCCTCAGAGTCAATTATTGGATCGCAGGTACGTGATTGCAATGATTGCGGAGGACCTATACCGGTAGGACAGGCTTACTCGAGATGATAGTATGCTATCTGGTTTTCTTTTATCAGTCGTGTACATGTTCAGCTGAATGATTACATGTTACACTTTGATAGAGCCTTTAGGATCTTGCTTTACTACCAACAGTATGATGGCGATCATATACGTGAGAGTTGGGTAGTTTATATGCATATCCTTAATTATGGTCCCTAGTCGTGGGAGTTTCGAGACAGGGCATCGATACTCCGCAGTAGACTAGTGTATACAGTCGAGACCCCGATGAGGGGCGGTGGCCGGTATCACAAGCCACTGGTGTCAGTTGGATCACCTAAGATGTATACAGGTGCTCATTGGCTTATGAGTACACCGGACAGGACTCGCCGGGAATCTGCTAGTTGGTATTATACATATCGTCAGATAGCAGTTCCCTGGTGACATGTGTACAGGTTAGTTCATCGACCTGAGGTCGTCATTTGTCTCGTGTGAGTTCCCACTGTGCTTTGATTTCTACCCTACCACGGCTCAAAGGAGTCGTGCAAACAGGTAGCTTTTGGGTACAGTCCCGAGCCATATGGAGGCACGTGAGCGGATCGGCAGGGGATTCGTCTCTCCCGGTATTGGGGGCGAGATCGTGCTATGTATAGGAGAGCCATTACACAAAGCCCACGGCCGTGGCAGGAGATTTACTGGTAGGTACTCCAGTAGTATCTCAGGGTGTTTTTGGGCTACACTCCGACACGACTTATACTGCTATTGGGGGTCTGACGTTACTAGCCCCCTAGGCAAATATGCGATACTCATAGACGAACGGACCGGACTGTATATACATTGTCACTGTTAGGCTCAGTAGGGTTTCCGGATGAGTTCGCTCATCGGCCTCCCTTGAGGTCAGTCCATGGTCAGCCGTTACGCATAGCTAGTGCCGCTGACGGTTTGTGATTAAACCCACTGCCAGGGTACTGACGAGTCATTAGAGTCCCCCACAGACAGTTTTCCAAGTTCGGGCGAAACGCTGTAGAGGCCGTATGGTTTTATGGCAGGTTCGGAAAATGCACGTGCGTTTACGCACGTGTCAGATTCGGGCAGACAATACTGGTCGGCTTTGGTTTAAGCCGGATCCGAGTATTATATTGAATAGATATAATATTTTTGTCTCAGTTGCATTTGTATTCGGTCGTAATACAAATGCGGGTATATTTATACAGTTACGGGGTTATCCTGAAATTCGTTTCGGGATCGCTTTTGGAAGTTGCCAGTTTCCAGTTTTCTATCAGCCGTCTTTTAACATTTGGTTAAATACGGATTTATCTTTTCTTGGATGAGTGTGGAAGTTTCTTGAAGCATCTAGAAGGTGGTGACAAGGATTAGTGACTCATGGTTGCATTAATGATTCAATTAATGCAAGGTGACTAGGTTAAGTGATTCATCCTTTTCATTTATTATGTTCACACTTTGTGTTCACACTAGATATTTTGTTGTGGTCACCACTCCCTCCTCCTACACTCACCCCTCCTCTACTTATATATGGCCGGCCCCTTCCCCCTCTCTCACTCACACTCTCACTTGATGTTTGGAAAAAAGATTATGATAGTTTTTGGGTGCATGGAAATTTCATAGTTCATTTCATTCCATCACCCGATTCGAGTGGCAACTTCATTAACCGTTCGTCCATAACCTTGGACGTAACGAGACAAAGTATTCTACCCATTCTCTACATCAATCTTGGTCGTCTCTTTTAGCAAACTTGACGACCGAGTTGCCTCGAGTCAGAGGCGGGAGCCCGTTTAAAGAATCGTTGACGTGGTACCACCTGGACGAGCAGATCAGAGATCGACGAGATCGGAGCAGCCGCAACAGAGCGTGGGATGATGGTTAAAGAACGAAGGACTCGGATCGTTCGGTATAACCTTTCTACACTCTTTACAGTTTGTTAGTTTAGCATTAATGGCAGATCCGGGTTATAGTATACGATAGCGCCAGTTAAAAGTTTTTTGTTCCGTATTTGGCGTCTGTAGACGGCCGGGGCGCTACCGTGGACTTACACTTCCCTGCAGGCACAAGCCCCTGCAGTTAATTACGTTACCGCATCACGATAACCACTTTCTCCTGCTCCAAAAGTTCACTTCGTGTCGTGTGTGTTTATTTTATTTTTGGTTGCCCGTGGATTGTATACGGAGACTAATTTATGTTGCCGCCCGTAGGGCGTGGATTAGTCCAAATCCGTATATTCTTAGATTTGGGTTTGGTTTGATTTAAGGATCATTAATCTCGTTTGAGATTAAGATCAACTTAAATGTTTGTTAAGGATACGTTAGTCCAATTTTAGACTAAAATCTACTTAACAAGGTTTTAGGATCATTCAGATCCAACAAAAGAGCATTTGGGCTCTATTGTTTTAGTTTAAGGACGTTTCGGTCCGTTGTTAGTTTAAGGACGTTTCGGTCCGTAGCTAGTTTAAGGACGTTGCAGTCCATATTGGGATGTGCTCATCGGTTTGGGAGTGGACCAAAGAGTTGTTGGTTGTCGGGACCTGCCATCTCTCTGAAAACATTGAAGAATTACAACGATATGTGTCAAAGGTGTGGAGAGATGTACCCTTGAACCAATTTCCAGATTGAGGGGAGATGTGGGATGAATATCCGTCGGAAGATCATTAGTTGAGGAGTCATCAGTCGTGTTTGAAACTGGAATTAGTTTAGGAATTCATGAGCATAGAGGTTCAGCCTATTTGGAGATCGAAGATGTTTTAATCTCAAGAAGACTTAGCCAATTGAGGCTGGAGTTGACTTTCCATAGTGTTAAGCACTAGTATACGTTCAGCACTCACGTGTTTCCACGTGAGCTTCTAAAGCAGTGTTAAACACTAAATTTCGAGGGGGCACGCTCACGTGTGGCGCGTGAGGTACCTCAAAGCTGGCGCTGTACATTTGGTTCAAGTCCCCGTTTATATATAAGTGTTAAACACTAAATTCTTGTGGCACTCACGTGTGAGCTTGTGAGGCACCCCAAAGTTAGGTACTGCCCTTTTGGGTTTTACTTCCCTCTTCTTTTATAAGTGCTAAGTATTTGGCTCACGTGTGAGCACGTGAGGCCCCCGAAATGGAAACTGTTCTCTGGATTTTATTTCTCTTTCTTTTATAAGTGTTAAGTACTTGGACCCTGTGGTGCTCATGTGCAAACACGTAAGGCGCCTTCAAAATGTGAGCGTTGTTTTCTGGGTTTTATTCCTCTTTCCTTTATAAGTGATAAGCACTTGATTGGGGGTCGCGTGGAAAACACGTGACTGCCCTAGGAGGCACTTCTTGTTCTTCTTTTAGGCGCTCGCGTGGGTAGCACATGACTCGGTCTCATCCATTCTTTTTTCTTCATCAGAGGTGCTCACGTGGGGAAACACGTGAGGTTTCATTATAATATTGAACACTAATAAATCACCAGTCTTTCCTTCTATATGCATGAAGATTTTGATCTCATATTAACGATGCTGGGATCTGAGTTTAGAGAATTTCAAGTCTTTTGTTTTATAAGAATTAAATTCTTTTTACAGGGTTAAACCCTAGTTTTATCAGAGGAATTAAATTCTTACATACTTTTGTAAGAATTAAATTCTTTGAACTTAGTTCTTTCCCCTAAGTTTTGAATCTGGATAACAGAATCTCCCTGATAAGAATTAAATTCTCAACTTGTGGGGAGATCTGGTTCTGCAGACCTCAACCAGAGAAAGAGCCGAGTTATTGTATGAAGTGTTAAACCCTTAAAGATGCGAAGAAGGGATAAGATAATCTCTGTATTTTTTCTTATCTAGGGTTTTTTGTTTAAGAAGGGGATCTTCTTCTTTTAGAGAATTGAATTCTCTTTCTCTTTTTTTTTTCTTTCTCCTTTTTTTTCTTTTTCTTCTTTAACTTGAATTCTTGGGTTCTTTATATAGCGGAGAGAAGTTTGTTAATTAGTTTTAGGAAATCTCTTATTGAGAGACTCCAATTGATTTGGGGGTTTTACCCGCTGTTGGATCTTTGATCCAAGGGTTCATGTCTTACAGAACATATTTTCTTGTTTCTTAAACAAGATTAGGAAGATATTTTCCCATACAGAATTTATTCTGTAGATTGGTGATTTTTAATCACCGTTGGATTTTTAATCCAAGGGTGCTTGGTTTAACGAAGCACAATCCTTCTTTGTTTAAGAGGATATGAAAAATATTTTCCAACTTATGGGATTTTTGATCTGCCAACTTTCTGTTTAACAGAAAATATCATTTCTTATTTGAAAGTTCAATAGAATTTAATCCTATGCTTAATCATCATTGGATTTTTGATCCAACGGTTCCTTGTTGAGTAGAATTTAATTCTACGTAGGGAAGTGCCCTCACATGTTTAACACGCGGGGATCTTCTAGCCTACCAATTGTTTTAATTGCAGTGCCTATATGCGTTGCATATAGGCACTCACGTGTTAGACACGTGGGGTTCTTTTGGCCTACCAATTGTTTTAATTGCAGTGCCTATATGCGTTGCATATAGGCACTCACGTGTTAAACACGTGGGGCTGTTTTAGCCTTGCAATTATTTTAATTGCAGTGAATATATGCGTTGCACATAGGCACTCACGTGTTAAACACGTGGGGCTATTTTAGCCTTGCAATTATTTTAATTGCAGTGTCTATATGCGTTGCATATAGTCACTCACGTGTTAGACACGTGGGACTGTTTTGGCCTAGCAATTATTTTAGTTGCAGTGCCTATATGCGTTGCATATAAGCACTCACGTGTTAAACACGTGGGGCTCTATTGGCCTAGCAATTATTTTAATTGCAGTGCCTATATGCATTGCATATAGGCACTCACGTGTTAAACACGTGGGGCTGTTTTAGCCTTGCAATTATTTTAATTGCAGTGCCTATATGCGTTGCATATAGGCACTCACGTGTTAAACACGTGGGGCTGTTTTAGCCTAGCAATTGTTTTAATTGTAGTTCCTATATGTGTTGCATATAGGCACTCACATGTTAAACACGTGGGGCTCTTTTAGTGGGGAACTTTCCCTCATCCTTTTTATAAAGGAACAACCCTATTGTCACAGGACGCACCTGAACGGGATACTATACTGGTTCGATTTAAATCATATCATTAGAGAGAGATCATATACATAGATATGAATTATTTGCAAGAAGAGAACAAAACAAAAGAATATGTATTTTATTCATCATGTTCATATTATGTACACCTTGAATGTAAATTACATCTATATTGCAAAGGAATGTAAAGTTATATGAGACTCCATTTTAATAGTTTGTTTTTAGTACTTATAATATTTTAGTGTTAACTTGATGAAAGTTGATGAGCATTGCCCTATGTGGGGGCCACATCACTTCATTTTGAAGCGTAGGCAAGACATCCTAGATGGGATCCACACCATTGTATTGTTGGCATTACTTCATTTGAAGTATGAGCGGCACTTCATTTTAAGTGTAAATGGAACACCTTAGGTTGGGTCCACATCATAGTATGGGTGGGACACCCTAAATAGGGTCCACACCACTTCATCTGAAGTGCAGGTGTGACTTCATTTAAACTATAGGCAATACTTCATTTGAAGTGTATGTGAAAACACTTCATTTGAAGTGTGAATAAAACACTTTATTTGAATGGGACACTCTAGGTGGGGTCCACATCACTGTGTGGGTGGTACATCTTTAGTGGGTTCACACCACTTCACTTGAAGTGTAGGTAGGACCCTTAGGTGAGGGTCACAACCTATGCATAGAAACAGAAATGTTTCTGTTTCAGAGAGTCTCTTTTATAGCCTTACGATATCTCGGGAGGGGGTCCCGAAGCAGCTGGGAGGCTTATTTAAGGCCTCCCGATGACTGCATCAAGGCCATGTCAGATACTCTTTTACAGTGATTTTTTTAGATGAAACTGATATATTTGAGTTTTATGTACAAAATAAGAATGTGGGGTATCATTCTCAATGTTGGTGCAAAACGAACATATGGATTTGTGTTCAAAATGTGAAAAAACATAGCTTTTGAGCCATGTTTTACGTGATGAATGCAGTGTTTTTGGCACTGTATTTGTTGGATATGTATGCCCTAGAGGCATGTATTGTATAGGATGCTAGGGATATATATGTACAGGACAATCTTGCTCAATTATATATAGTATATTATTTGAGTTGTCTTTGTCTAAATATGTGTATTTCTTTCTCTTGTTGTTTTATATTGCTTACACATATTGATAAAGACTCGATACATTAGTATACTATTATGGTTTGGTTTTATCTTAACATGTGCATATGTTATACTCGATATCACATATGACGAATACATGTTGATAAAGCTCGTAGGATTTTGCTTGATTACCTGCGTTATGATGACGATCATACTTGTGGGAGCTGGGTAGTCCATAAGCACATCTTTAAAGGTCCCAAGTCGTAGGAATATCGAGACCGGGTATCGATATTCCAGGGTAGACTTGTGTATACGTCTCTAGACCCCGACGAAGGGCGGTGGTTGGTCCCACAGCCATTTGTGTGATCACCTATACAGGTGCTTACTGGGGGTGAGTACACTGGACGGACTCGCCGAGAACCTCTAGATGATATTATACCTATCGTCAGATAGCAGTTCTCAGGTGACATGAGTACAGGTTAGTCTTAGGACCTGAATCATCATTTGTCTCGTATGGGTTCCCACTGTGCTTTGATCACTATCCTACCACGGCTCTACAGAGTCGTGCAAACAGGATTTGGTTAGGTACAGTCCCGAGCTACATGGAAGCAGTGAGTGATTATCAGGGATTCGTCTCTCCCGGTATTGGGAGTCGATATCGCACTGTGTCCGATTGGCTAAAACCATAAGACCTTGGCCAAGACGGTTAAGATTTACTGATGGTTAGATCAGTAGTTTCTCGGATTGGTCTTGAGCCAAATCGACACGACTTATCGGGTCAGTAGGGGGCTGACGTTTACCATCCCCTAAACCCAGTATGCGATACTCTTAGACGAAGAGACCGGACTGTATGGAGATTGTCACGGATAGGCTCAGTAGGGGTCCGGATGAGCTTGCTCGCCGTCCTTTCTTTTCGACAGATACCTGGGTAGCCGTTACGTACAGCTAGTGCCGCTGACGTACTTGTGGTTAAACCCACTGCCAGCGTGCTGTCGAGTCTTTAGAGTCCCACACAGAGAGTTTCTCCGGTTCAGACAAAACGATATGGTGGCCATATGTTTATACGTGCAGGGTTTCGATCGAATGATAATACTAGCCGGATTAGGATTAAGCCGGATTATTAAATCAGGTATTGATTTAATAATTTACATATACACATTTCAATATGTATATTCTAGTGTCGTTCAGGATTTCGATCAAGCAGGGTTCTGATCGAATGATAATACTAGCCGGCTTAGGATTAAGACGGATTATTAAATCAGGTATTGATTTAATAATTTACGTATACATATTTCGATATGTATATTCTAGTGTTAGTGTTATCCAGGGTTTTTGATCGAAGGGTTGTTAATACTAGCAAGCTTAGGATTAAGCCGGTTTATTAAATCAGATATTGATTTAATGCTAGTATTATATTAGTAGTATTATTCTATCTTTTGGGTATTCATATTTTGGTACGAATACGGGTATGTATATATGGTAGAAAGTATTTTGTATTTATACAAAATACCTTCTAGAAGATGATACCTCATCATGCATTTTTTTCTATTTTGTTGAAAAATAGAAAATGAGGTGGAAAGGGTGAGATGACATGAAGCATGGATGAAGCATGGCTTTGTATTTATTGCAAATAGTATTGGAGTATGGTTGTGATTTTAAAAGAAAAGAAAATATTTCATTGAAAACTTTAGCCATTTCTTCACTTAGCCATTCTTCATGTGATTGATCTTCACTTGGTCTTTTCTCTCATCTTCTTGAGTTCATTCTCTTGCAAATCCTTATCATTCTCATGTGTTGAGAACCAAAGGATTTAAGATAGAAAACTACTACTAAACACTCACTACATCTCTTTAGTAACCTAGATTAGCAAACTAGGTTACTAACTTGCTTCATTAGTGAAGCTAAGCTTGGATTATAAACTCTCGGGTGGATCATCTAGGATCAAGAAGGCCATCAAGTAAGCTTGATCTAGGAGACCTCGAGGAGCTTAAGAAGAGGAGTGAAGACCCAAAGGACGCGTGTTTATCGGTATAATCTTCTCTCATAGTAGATAGATCTCTTGTAGATTGCTAGTTGGGGTTATGGTTTGATCACTTAGGTTAAGTTGGTTGTGCTTGCTTTAAAATTTAATTTTTGTGCATTTCGCCTCTCTACTTTGATGTAAAGTGAACACAACTCACCAACAGTATTCACTAGAACAGATGTTCTTTGCGTATCGGATAGATGAATAAGGTATTTCTATTCATAAGTCAAGAGACATGATTTCCATGTCTCATGAATATGGTTTTCTTATTCATAGATCAGGAGACATGATTTTTATGTCTCATGAATAGGGTTTTCCTATTCATAGAATATGAATCAGACATGTATTTCATATTTGAAATGATGAACAAGGTTTTCATGTTCACAGATATCCCAAATGTTGGATATAGGTGCCATCAAGCCAATTATTGTAATTGAAGGAGGAGCTATACAAGAGAACAATCTTACTCGAGATGATAGTATAGTATCTGGTTTGCCTTTATCTTTCATGTGATGTGTTTTATTTACTATCACGTATCGTTTAGACATGAGATAAAGCCCTAAGATTTTGCTTGACTACTAGTAGGATGATGGAGATCATACAAGTAGGGCCTGAGTAGTTGATAAGCACATCCTTAAATGTCCTTAGTCGTAGGAGTATTGAGACTGGGTATCGGTACTCCAGTTTAGACTAGTGTGTACGTTTCCTGATCCGGTTGAAGGGCGATAGCTGATCCTACAATTATTAGTGTTTGACATCGAGGATTGTATACAGGTGCTCATTGGATGAGTTACACTGGACGAACTCACCGAGAAATCTTAGTTGGTAATATACCAATGTCAGGTAGCAGTTCTCTTGTGACATGGGGGTATAGGGTAGCCCGTAGGACCTAAGATCGCCATAGTGTCTCATGTGTTTTCTTAATACACTTAGACTTCTACCCTACCACGGCTCAAAGGAGTCGTGCAAACAGGTTTTGTTAGGTATAGTCCCGAAGTATATGGAGGCAGTGAGCGGTCGAGGGGATTCATCTCTCCCGGTATAAGGAGTTGATGTCGCGCTGTGCATGACATGACTATAACCACATGTCGTTGGCCATTGCAGTGGAGAAAAACTAATAAGTGTTATCATTTGTATCTCCGGTTGGTTATGAGTCTTCTGTCGTATGACTTATCGAGTTATTGGAGTCTGACAAATTCCAAACCCTAGACCCGATATGTGATACTATTAGACGAAGTGACCGGACTGTACGGTAATGTCACTAATAGACTTTGCAGGGTTCAGATGAGCTTCCTCATTGACCTTCTTTCGTTCAATACCTGGATAGCCGTTACGCACAGCTAGTACCGCTGACGTGCTTGTGGGCTATGAATATGATCCTAACCTACTATCAGCGTATTGTCGAGTGTTTAGAGTCCTGCTTTTCCAGCACATGCGAAATGATGTAGGACATGTATAGGGATACATGCGGGAATTCGATTAAACAAGTGCATTTGATACACGTATTTTAATCGGGTGTTTATTGATATTAGACGGTATATATATATGATATAGCCGGATTATTAAATCAAGTGTTGATTTAATAATTAAATGTATATTTATATATTAACCAATATCATGCACACTTAATTATTTTCTTCTCTTTAATTATATTTATATTTGATATAAATATTGTGACATGTATGTTGATACATAAGTGATGGGAGTATGAGAATTATATGGAAGAATGAGAATGAGTCGTGGATTAGAGATGGTTGTAGAATTGATGAGGTTTTTTTGATGACTCATTGGTCATGACTCATTCTTATTTTGTTCTCATTTTGATGAACTATGCTTATCTTCCTAATTATTCTTATCTCCTCCATACTTCTTCTCTCCTCCTCTTGATTTTCTTGAAGTGAGGAATGAAAAAGAAAAGAGAAAAATTAAGTGAGCTAATTATTCTACATCTCCTACTAATCATCCTTAGCAAGTTTAATTAGTGGGTTGCTTCATTTTGATGAGATCAATTTGAAGCTAAAACTTGTATTGGAGTTATCTCAAGATGGATCATCTTCAGTGAGTAGATCATCAAGCAAGTTTGTTCCGGGTTTCGTGGAGACTAGCCAGAGTCTAAAGAGAGGTGGCTAACACACTACAAAGATTGTAACTCTCTAAACTCTAGTTTTTAGCTTACTAGTTTAGATGCAAATTTAGATTTTTGGTTTGATTCTAGGTTTGGGTTTGCTAATACTTTCTAGATTTTTAAAATTACCGCTTTTGCCGCGCTTTAAACCCTATTAGAGGAGTCTAGCATTGTTCCCGCCAAAAAATTTTGGCTCAAAAGATAGGATTAAATCCTTCACGTGTTTCCCATGTGAGCGCTAGCGCCAGCCTCTGTTTAGATTAAATTCTATAGTGGCGCCTCACATGGAACACACGTGAGCGCCGGAGTGCAAAGCACGTGAGTGACTATTTATAAAAGAATTAGATTCTTAGACGGCGCCCACGTGCATAGCACGTGAGCGTCAGCACCCAAATTAAAAAGGGTAGAATTAAATTCTACATGGGGAATATTTCCCTACAAACTGGGATATTATCTGTTAAACAGAGTTGTTGAATTAAAAATCCAATGGTGATAATAAATCATCAAATGATAAATTCTATTTGGGAAATATTTTTCCTGATATTTCTAATATGGAAAGATCTTTCTCTAACAGAGAATCTTGGATTTAAAATCCAATTGTGATAAAATATCACCAATTAAACCATTTGATAGAATTAAATTCTATGTGGGAAATATTTCCCTGATCTTTCTCAAATTAGAAAGATCTTCTCTGTTAAATAGAGGAACCTTGGATAAAAGATCCAACGGTGATTATAAAATCACTCATAAATCATCCGATAGAATAAAATTCTATCTTAGAAAAATATTTTCTTAATCTTGTTAAACTAACAAGATATTTATATAATAGAATTAAATTCTTTGTTAGGAAAATATCTACTTAATCTTATTAAACTAACAAGATATTCATATAATAGAATTAAATTCTATCTTAGAAAAAATATTTTCCTAATCTTATTAAAACAAACAAGAAATCTTCTCCGTTAAACAGAAAGCCTTCGGATTAAAAATCAAACGGTGAATAAAATTCACCGGTTGGTATACAAGATCAATTGGATTGATTATGAAATTCATCATAATCTCTCAATAAGAGATTTTCTTAACAAATTGATTCTTTGTCTTCTCGTATAAATAGGAGCAAAGAGATTAATCAAGAAGGAGGACTCAAAAAAAAAGAGAGGAGACCCCCCATAAGCTTCTGTAAAAAAATACAGAAGGCTCTAAAAACAACTGAGAATTCAATTCTCAAGAAAAAACAACTGAGAATTCAATTCTCAAGAAATAAGAAGATCTCCCTCCTGAAAGCCTTAGATAAAAGAAGAAAAAAAAAGAGATCAAAATATCTTCTTTACCTATCATATCACATCTAAGGGTTTAATCCTTTTAAAAGAACTTAGTTATTTCTCTGGATCTGAGATCAACAAGAAAAATCTTCAACAAATTAAGAATTTAATTCTCATCGGGAAGATCTTGTTCTTGAAAATCAAAGATCCAGAGGAGAACATGGATAAAAGAACATGAAAAAATATGGAGTCTATAATACTCCAGGAACTTAGTTCCTTCAAATAAAAAACTTAGTTCTTTAAAAACTCAATTCAAGATCCTTAAAATGCTCAGAATACCATTAACAGAGATTTAAGTTCCATAAAAAACAACAACAGAGATTAAATCTCCAAAAACATAACGCCTCACGTGAAACACACGTGAGTGCCAGAGAAAATTAGTGCTTAGCACTATTGTAGCGCCTCACATAAAAAGCACGCGAGCGTCCAAGGCTAACACTCAGCGCCTCACGTGAAAAGCACGCGAGCACTAAAAGCTAAAACCTCAGTGCCTCAAGTGAAAAGCATGCGAGCGCCCAAGGCTAAAAACTCAGCGCCTCACATGAAAAGCACGCGAGCGCCCAAGGCTAAAAACCCATTGACTCACGTGAAAAGCACGTGAGCGCCAGAAAAGATTAGTGCTTAGCACTATTCCAGCACCTCACGTGAAACACACATGAGCACTGTATATCTTAGTGCTTAGCACTGCTGGGTAGTATAGAAACCCAATCTCAGCCTAAATTGGCTAAGTTTCCTGATGTTAAATCTCTTTGATTTTAAATCAACCGAACCCATATGCTCGTAATTTCCAAGCTAATTTTAGTCTCAAACATGACTAATGATCTCTCATTGATGATATCCAAAATGATATTCATCCCATATCTCCTAAGGTAATTTTAGTCTCAAACATGACTGACGATTCTTAGGTCCACCACGACCCCTTCTTCCCTCAAATACGGAATTTGGTTTAATGGTACATCTCTCCACGCCTCCAATATATGTCGTTGTAATTTCTCAACGTCTTCAGAGAGGTGGCGGGTCCTGAAAACAAATAACTCTTTTCTCATCCCAACTTGATGTAAAATTTCATCAAGAAAGGGTATGATACATCCCACATTGACGCACTTCCAAATTGATGTGCACACCTCAAATCGGATCGCACCCCAAATTGGGCACGTTCTATGTCACTATCGTTCACTCCGCCACGTAATAAATACACGTGCACGTAAGATGGATAATGGACCAAAATGTCCTTAAACAAATACTCGTCCCCAAATTGGGAATGTTGGACAGAAATGACCCTAAACTAATACTCGTCCCCAAAATAGGAATGTTGGACCGAAATGTCCTTAAACTAACATTCATCCCAAATAGGGAATGTTGGACCGTAATGTCCCTATACTTATATAATTGAGCCCATAAGCTCATTTGTTCCTAAATTGATCTTAGTCTCAAATATGACCAACGATCCTTAGATCAAACTCAAATATCTTATGAACCGATGGACCTCACAAATGTGAGAAATGCATCTTAAGTTAATTCCCGTTGGCAAACCAAGCTACTAATGTAGACCCCGTCAAGCAAATCCTTGACCCAAACCCAACTCTCAAATATACGGATTTGGACTAATCCGCGCCCGACGGGCGATGACATAAATTAGTCTCCGTATACAATCCACGGGTAACCAAAATAAACAAAATACATATGACACGAAGTGAACTGCTGGAGAAGGAGAAAGTGGTTATCATAATACGATAACGTAATTAACTGCAAGGCTTGCACCTACAGGGACGAGCGTCCCCACAATCAAAACCCCCTCACAAATGAGGAGGAATCTGATAAAGTCACTCTACAACGGTCGTGTCTATCCAAACCTCCAATATACGGTGTTGTTCAGTCAAAAATATCGCATTTTTGATATGACATTTTCCTTACTTTTCTTAAATATCTAAATGTGTTTATTATAAATATGACACATATAAGGGTTTATCTGTAAAAATACTATTTTCATATGTTTATATATTATAATTAACATTATGAAGGAAAATATATGCATATAATATTTATATAATATTTATATAATATTTTGATAATTTAAATATGCATATCATATCAAATATCCTTAATCAATATTCTTAAAATATAATATCATATCAAATTGGTTAGGATAATATCTCAAAAATACCAAATATTACTAACATTATTCTTTGAGATATGGTGCAAGCTTTGGCTCAGGTCAGGAGATCGAGATGTTGAGATATCGGAAATAAAAAATCTGCCGAAATATTAAAGAAAATCGAAGAATCAATACTGGCAGAGACTCAGGAAATATTTTCAAGTTCCAGATATCAACTAAATCTCTATTTGTCACAAGAATAAAGCCCCAGAAATTTGCACCTAAGATCTCACCAACAAACCGCGGATCCGCGGCCAAACCATGCAATATGCGGCGGATCCGCGGCTAATTCACCAAATCAGGAGTTAGGATTTTCAGGTTGGATTTGCTACTACTAACCCTAATTCTGGGGATCTTTGGTTTCTAGTTTTGGGGCTATATAAAGGACCGAGGGCTAAACTTAGAAATCATAAATCTTTTACTCAAGCTAATCACCGTCAAAGAACAAGTGATCCAAGACAGGTCCAAGATTCGACGTGATAAAGCGACGTGAGATTTGACGGAATATCTACATCCGACAAGGCAGAGATCGAGAGCAACTTCTTCTTCCTCTTGTAATCTAAACTTGAAGTTTGTACTTGTGAAGTTGATTAATAAAGGTAGATCTTTAGTTTAATTAGTTTAATTAATTAGTTACATTATGAATTTCATCTCTATCCATTCTTCTATCTCCATCATGCGCGAGTAATTCTCCGCTTGATAGGGTTCGTAGGATTTGGGTAGATCAATGGATGAGAAAATATTTTAACTTCTTTTACGTTTTATGAAGTTTATAAACTTTAGCAAAAGAATCGTTAACATTCTTATCGGGCGCGCTACCAATTTATTGCTCGTCTCAACCGTTATTTGAGATCAGATTAACAATTGTTTTGTTAAGGGCTAGATATGAATAGAGATCAATGAAAGGACAAGGGTCAATAGTGTGGAAACCCTAGTTTCTTCCAAGAACCCTAATTCTCATTCATCACTATCAATCTAGTTTTAAATCTATCAAAAGATAAAAGGAGTCATCTTTATTAGTCATCCAGGATTACTAAATCCTAACGAACCATACAAGCCCTCTTCTGATATAAAATATACATCTGTCTTTAAACTAGATCTATATTCTACATCCGTTGTTAACGAAGATCTAGATTCTATAACTATTCTTCACTATTATCTATTCTTCTTCCTCTTCCTAATCAACACGTCTAAAGAAAGATTAAAAGATTCCACATATCCCTGAGGACGACCCGTACTCATCTCGGTCTAGCTACACGCGACACCATTATTGATTGCGGTTACTACACACACTTCTTTAAATACAGATCAATCAAATGGTGCCGTTGCCGGGGATATGTGCATAATTTTTTATTCTTACTATTCGTGTTGAATTCTTATTCGATATATATCATAAAACAAAACAATCCGCATCTTGCATATTTAACGATTAGTGTGCGATTTTTGCGAGGGAATCTGGAGTCACTGTAGCGAGGAGATAAGAATTCATAGACATTCATCAAGACCTAGAGAAGAAAGGGAGGCCACCGTAGCAAAAAGTTTTCAAAGAACTCTCAACTCCGCGGCGGAACCGCGGCAAGAAGTGCGTTTTGGCGACGGAACCGCGGCGGTGTTGGTGAGTTAGGGCTTCAATTTTCTCTGGTATCTTTTCTATCTCTTTCTCTCTTCTCTGAAAAATCCAATAACATATTTTCTGTAGGATTCTTACAAAATATCGCCGCTCAAAAATCTTTTTGCTAGTTTTGTTTTAAGGTTTGGTTTTGCATATTTTAATACGGACATTAAGGGGCGAAGATCAAATTTAGATTAGGTGGCGATTTCATCACCCTTCCTAATCCCCACAAATCACAAAATGAGCATCCGCATCACTCTACATTAATTAAAAAATATCTAGACCAAGACTCTAAGGACTGTCGCACTCAATAAGGACAGAGGAAGGTCCTGGGTAATCTATCACTTATCCGCATTACTTTTGTAGTGTCTAGGCAAGTGTGTTTAAGGCAAGTGGTTACTTAATTAGGCCCATTATTTTCGGTGATTCGTATAGCGGATACCTCCCACTTACCTGACACTTACCTGACCATAAGAGTGATAAAGAGGTGGTAGAGGATTGATCCTACGGCTTGTCGTTTGGAAGTCTAGGAGCGGTCTTGAGACTTGACCTAGGTAACCTTAGTTCTAGGGTTGTGTGTGCATTTTTTTATGGTTTGTCTCACGTCCGACACTTTTCAAAATAAACCAATTTTTAAGTTCTCACACGCTGCCACGTGCGCTAAACCCGCTTAGTGCATGCTCGGCTGGACACGAGATTCTAGTGCCCGTCTTGTCCGCGTTTCTGTTATCGACTCTGAAGTTGGTACTTCTTCATCTCCTTTTTTCCCTCCACCCACCACATCGACCGAGATGGACGGTTCTCCATCAGATTTTACCACCACCATCCTGCCATCACCCGTCGGTGCGCAGAATCCACTGCGCATCTCTCTCCAAGAAAAAAGTTACACTATGCACGGACCCCTTCCTACCTGTCTATCTATTCCACCAGCTAATGGGGATAATTTTGAAATTAAATCCCACTTCATCAAACTGTTGCCCAAATTTCACGGGTTTGAATCCGAAGACGCATATGTTTTTATAAACAAATTCGAAAACGTATGCGCAATGATGGGTACGTTACAACTGTCTGTGGATGCTATGCGTTTACGTCTTCTCCCTTTTATTTTGTGCGATCTAGCAGAAAAATGGCTTTATAACACTGCCTCATATTCTATTGCCAAATGGGATGAATTCGTTGTAGCATTCCTTAAGAAATTTTATCCCAATCATAAGATCGCCCGTGTTCGAAGCGAGATTAAACAGTTTACCCAACTTCCCAATGAACCATTTTGGAAATACTTTGAACGGTTTAAGGATCTTCTTTTACAATGCCCTCTTCGCGGAATCAATAGATAGGACCTTTGTCGCATTATATATGAGGGTGTTGATCTAACAACAAAACAAATGCTTGAAACCATGTGTCAATGTCCTTTCCTGTCTAAAGATGATGGTGAAGCCTGGCAATTTCTGGAAAATCTCGCTGAACAAACCCTACAGTGGGAAAGCGTTAGACCTGCATCGTCTAGCGGAGGTATCCATCAGCTCGATATTTCCATCGCAGTGAAAGCCGAAATGGCCGCGATTCAAAAGAAACTTGATGCTATAGAAAACAAAGTCTCTTCAGCCCCCTAAACCAATATATGCTCCCCAAAACCGTGTGTGGTTGTTGTTCCAACCCATCACATCTAATGGAAGATTGTCATTTGAATCCACCGTTTTAAGGTCAAGAACAAATTAATGCTACTTTTCATCAACGATCTCGAAACGATCCTTATTCTTCCACATATAATCAGGGATGGAGGAATCACCTTAATTTTTCTTGGAACCAAAACCAAAATCAAAACCAGTTCCAAAGCAATTACCAAAAACCTCCTCCACAGCAACAGCAACCACACCCACAGAGTCAGCGCCCCTTTCATTCGCAACCTTTTCAAAATCCGACCAACAATTCTACACCTTATAATAATTCTTTCCAAACGTCCGGTAACGAAAAATCATCTGCACTCGAACGAAGCGTGGATATGTTTATTAAACATTCCATGCAATCGAAGGATGAAATAAAGTCTTCTATCCAATCATTAACACACACCACCACCTCCCATGGTGAAAGTATAAAATCGATAGAGACACAACTTGCACAAATAAATGCTGCGATGAATGCGAGAGAAAAAGGGAAACTTCCATCTCAACCTATACCTAATCCTGGCCACTCACAAAGTTATAATGTGAGTGCTGTTACCACGTTGAGATCAGGAAGAATGCTGAATAACCAAGTGGGTGAACACGTTGATGACGTTGATGATATTAATGATACCCCGGCTTCTACTTCTTCTCCTATTTCATCTAGTCCACCACCTCCTTTCGAGCCTATTCTCCGTTTTCCCCAAGGCTCGAACACTCAGCCCACTTCCTTGAGTCAACCTAAAACAATCCCAACTCCAATTCTGGGATCCATTACATCCCCACAATCCTCTCCAATGTTGGACCCAACCTTTATTGATAAAGCACCTTATCCAAACAGGTTAAGGGGCAACAGACCAAGTCCACAAATAGAGAAGATTGTAGAAATTTTTAAGCAAGTTAACATAAACATTCCTCTCCTAAATGCTATTCAACAAGTTCCGTCTTATGCAAAAATTCTAAAGGACTTATGCACTAGGAAGAGAAAAACTCAAGTGCCTAAAAAAGTTTTCTTAGCGAGTAATGTAAGCACTGCTTTTACCCAACAACTACCCAAGAAACGAAAGGACCCCGGAAGTCCTACCATAGCTATTTCTATTGGGGGTAAAGATATCAATCGTGCTCTACTCGATTTAGGCGCTAGTGTTAACTTGCTTCCGTATTTTGTGTATGAGCAATTAGGGATCGGAGAGTTAAAATCGGCGCACTGCACTCTTCAGATGGCCGATCGATCTATCACCCAACCTAGGGGTGAGCTAGAGGATGTGTTAATCAAAGTCGGGGAATTTATATTCCCTGTGGACTTTATCGTTATAGATACACAGCCTGTAGCGAACCCACGAAACCAAATTCCGGTGATTTTATGTCGACCTTTTCTTGCGACTTCCAATGCAATAATCAATTGTCGAAAGGACTCTATGACCCTATCTTTCGGGAAGATGTCAATTGAGCTTAACATTTACAAGTTGGGAAGTGAACCCTCCGAACCCTATGCTCAAGTATTATCTGTCGAAGCGATAAATTTCGACAGCAGCGAATTTGAACAGCTTCACGATTTTGATCTTGACTTCGCTAGTACGTTGTTGTTTGACCCTGCTATTTGTTATACACATACGGACACTTCTATCGAGCTGTCCAGGTCAACATCTAACGTTGAATATGAACCTTTTATGGAGTCCGAGTATCATCCCGTTCTTTCCGATGAGATTATTATTCGAGATATCGATGAAAGCTTTGAAGAAATTTTCGCTGAAGAACTCGCATTCTTAGAAAACATGGGTGTTGTGATAAATCAACCTCAACACAAAGAAGTTGAACCACCACCCCTTCTTATTATCACTAACAAGAATGCGAGTAATCCACCATCACTGTTTCGTCTCTATAAACCGAGATTTAAACACGTTCTATTCCACCCCTTATCCCCTTCCCATTTCTTCACGTCGATAGGTGACATGTTCTTCTATCAACCAGTGCGTTATATCGATAAAATATTTGAATGATTGGTGTTAACTTTTGGTCTTTGTAAAGCTTTGCATAGACCAATAACTTTAACCCCCCTCATAATTTTAAATGCTTAATACGATTTTACTCAAGTTTGGGGGGAGGGATATATTTTGGCTCTTGAAAGAAAAATTTTACAAAATTGTGAGCCAAAAATAAGTTTGGGGGAGGATTTCACTTTCATTATTTCTTGTCCCCATTACTTTTCCTCCCAAGTCTACAGTTTTTTTTAAGCTTGACAGATGATATCAGTGATGACACTGCTGCAAACAGGTTTGGGGGAGGTTTGTGCTTATTCACGCATTATTTTGCATCATACTATATATAAGCAAAAAAATTTGATAATGAAAGTTTGAAAGTGAAAATTTACATATGAAAGATAGGAATAGTTTGAGAAAAACAAGAAAGTTAGATGTTTTCTTAAACGAAACTAGTAATAAGTAGTTATGAGTCGTTGTCCCAAGGGTTAGTAAGATGAAGAAAATTAATAATCTGAGGATAAAAGAGTCTGAAAAATAGTCCATATTCTTAAGTCCAAACATTTGAACGTTGATACCCTACTATACACACTTACACACATCTTGAAACTTGGGATAGTAGAGGATACCTTGAAATGCTCTTATCTAAAAGCCTTAGTATGAAGGAAAATAAAATAAAATATAAGTGGTGAAGAAAAAAATGAACACAGATTTTGTAATTGCTTAAGGCAGCATAAAAAAAATATAGCGAGGATGCTTTATCATCTAATGCCTTAGACCAACTGGTTTGGGAGCCACTGCTAAGCCTTAGGTGTTGCAAGACGAGGAATTACGCCTTAATACGTGAGCACATTTTGTAATCGGTTGGTTAGTACCTCAAGAAGTATTAACGGTCGCATGAAGAATGTGTGAGCAATTCCATCTAAAATATTCACCAACTAAAAATTACTAAGGAAGATGGATAAGAGTATGATAGCTTGAATTGAATTCTCTAAGTGTAGGGATGTCTTTTACACACAAGTAAGGGTATATGATCAATGTTTGGAGGAAATATAGGGAGGAAAACTAAAGACGATGTTTTATTGAAGGATGATGTGATTTCTAACATCTTTTCACGACCATTAAGATAGGGCCCATGACAACCGAAAAACTGGTGTAGTTGGAAGCTCTTATTTTCAAGTTCTTTCTTTTACAGTTCTTATCTTTGTATGTAACTTTCACTATCTTTCTTTTATTATAGGATTTTGTGGGTGTAATCCTCTGAAAACCCTCAGGAGACAACACTCCTCCAACTAGGGACACCTAGAGGTTTAACGGCTTGTTGCACGCGCTCAGTGCAATCGTGTTGCCTATGAAAGTGTGCTACTTAGGTTTTTCTTTTTCTTTCTCCCTCTCTTGAATAAATAAGTTTACTCAGGACGATCAAAGTTAAGTTTGGGGGTATTTGTTCAGTCGAAAATATCGCATTTTTGATATGACATTTTCCTTATTTTTCTTAAATATCTAAAGGTGTTATTATAAATATGACACATATGAGGGTTTATCTGTAAAAATACTATTTTCACATGTTTATATATTATAATTAACATTATGAAGGAAAATATATGGATATAATATTTTGATAATTTAAATATGCATATCATATCAAATATCCTTAATCAATATTCTTAAAATATAATATCATATCAAATTGGTTAGGATAACATCTCAAAAATACCAAATATTACTAACATTATTCTTTGAGATATGGTGCAAGTTTGGCTCAGGTCAGGAGATCGAGATGTTGAGATGTCGGAAATAAAAAATCTGCCGAAATATTAAAGAAAATCGAAGAATCAATACTGGCAGAGACTCAGGAAACATTTTCAAGTTCCGAACATCAACTAAATCTCCATGTGTCATAAGAATAAAGCCCCAGAAATTTGCACTTAAGATCTCACCAACAAACCGCGGATCCGCGGCCAAACCTTGCAATATGAGGCGGATCCGCGTCCAATTCACCGAATCAGGAGTTAGGGATTTTCAGGTTGGATTTGCTGCAACTAACCCTAATTCTGGGGATCTTTGGTTTCTGGTTTTGGGGCTATATAAAGGACCGAGAGCTAAACTTAGAAATCATCAATTTTTAACACAACTTAATCACCGTCAAAGAACAAGTGATCTATGACATGTCCTAGATTCGACGTGATAAAGCGACGTGAGATTCGACGGAACATCTACATCCGACAAGGCAGAGATCGAGAGCAACTTCTTCTTCCTCTTGTAATCTAAACTTGAAGTTTGTACTTGTGAAGTTGATTAATAAAGGTAGATCTTTAGTTTAATTAGTTTAATTATTTAATTACATTATGAATTTCATCTCCATCCGTTCTTCTATCTCCATCATGCGCGAGTAATTCTCCGCTTGATAGGGTTCGTAGGATTTGGGTAGATCAATGGATGAGAAAATATTTTAACTTCTTTTACGTCTTATGAAGTTTATAAACTTTAGAAAAAGAATCGTTAACATCCTTATCGTGTGCGCTACCAATTTATTGCTAGTCTCGACCGCGATTTGAGATCAGATTAACAATTGTTTTGTTAAGGGCTAGACATGAATAGAGATCAATGAAAGGACAAGGGTCAATAGTGTGGAAACCTTAGTTTCTTCCAAGAACCCTAATCCCCATTCATCGCTATCAATTTAGTTTTAAATCTATCAAAAGATAAAAGGAGTCATCTTTATTAGTCATCCAGGATTAATAAATCCTAACGAACCCTACAAGCCCTCTTCTGATATAAAATATACATCTGTCTTTAAACTAGATCTATATTCTACATCCGTGTTTAACGTAGATCTAGATTCTATAACTATTCTTTACTATTATCTATTCTTCTTCCTCTTCCTAATCAACACGTCTAAAGAAAGATTAAAAGATTCCATATATCCCTAAGGACGACCCGTACTCATCTCGGTCTAGCTACACGCGACACCGTTATTGATTGCAGTTACTACACACACTTCTTTAAATACAGATCAATCAGGTGCCATAAATCAACTTGGTATTTTCGGAGAGGTTGGTAGATAAGTCCAAATAGCATCTGCCCCAAAATTTAGGCAAGACGACCTATCCCCGTTTGTCCTTGTCTTTCGGCGGTGAACAAGCATCCCAACACTAAAGACGTATTTTCATGTCTTAGGGATTGAATGAGATTTCTATTCATATGATCTCAGAGAGACATATATATGTCTCAAAGCGAATAAAATGTTCTATTCATTATTTTTATTTAATAAAAGGAAATATAGGGTTTTGACCTATGTTCTTCAAGAAATAATTTATCTATTTCTATTTATATGTTAGGAAATAAGGTGGCATATTTCTCAAATATGCTGAACATGGGGTGACCCATGTTTTTAGTTCAGTTCATCTTAGTCAAGAAAACATTGTGTTTTATGGTTTCTTCTTCCTTATGAAAAGCCATAACCATGGCTTTCAAACTCTTTTGTCTGAGAGTTGGAAACTTGAACAAGTTTCCATCCTCGTTTCTCTGATCAGAGAGAAAGACATAGAAGAGAAGATAGAGATAGGGACAAAGAGAAAGAAGAGTGAAAGAATGGGGTTATCCCACTCCTATATTCTCACCTTCTTATTTTCTTCATCTTCCTCTGCTTTTTCTTCTTCTTCTTATAACTTTTATCAAAGTTCTAGGGTTTTGAGCACAAAGGAGTTTGATCTTTTGATCAGTTGCTCATAAAGGGTATTTATATCTCTCTATGAGTGGGGAGTAGTGCATAACTACTCTCTCGATATCAGGAGAAGTGGGGTGGAAATTCCCCCACTATCTCCTGAAGAATAGGTCAAATCTATTCTGGAAAAAGGGTCCTGACACCATCCAGTGTCGGGACACCCCTATTAGGGATCTCTTGAGATCCGGAGGGGCTTCATAAGCTCAGAAGGGGGCATCCCGATGGGGGATGCCTTAAATCAACTCAGATTCTGAGTTTGAGAAAACTCAATTCTGAGTCGTAGTCAAGGGGATCCTAACAAAGGGGTGCTTCAAATCAACTCAATTTTAAGTTGATGCAACTCAATTTTGAACTGCACAAAAAGGGGAACCTCCCGAGGCAGGGGGTCCCACCAGTGATGAACAAGCCTTTGGTTTGTTCTTAATCATATTTTGATGAAAGATTTGATCATTGAGGTGTATTTTTGTAAAATTACTTATATAAGTATTTTTCACATTTTAAGAGTTAAAATTTTAACTTCAACAAATGCATCCCAACAATAGATATGCATAAATTTGTGCATATCTTATTGTTGTTTAGACTGCATCTGATTTTAGATGTAAGGACTAGATTTCTAGTTCAGACCCGTCAGCCTAAGTATTAACTAGGCCAGGCAGAGGCATGTGGAGGGCCACATGCACACACGTGACGACGATCCAGTGGTTACTGGATTGTCTCTTCCCCTCCCTCTTATTTAAACAAAGGAGGGAAGAGTCTTCCTTCTTCCTAACAAAAGAATTCAAGATAATTCTTATCCTCTTCGAGCCGAAGATCATCAAGGTGGGTCTTGGTGATGAAGCCCTGCTTCTTTGGAAAAAGAGAAGCCTTTTAGGCTTCTCTGGCAACTTGTCGTCGATCTCTTTTAGAGATTGACTTTGGCAGGGGAGGAGAACCCTCATGGGTTCGTCTTAGCCGATCTGGGAACAAGGGGAAACCCTTGTTATTGTTTCATGAAAATAGTTATAGGCTATTTCTTTGCATGGAATTAGGTTTTCCTAATTCTTTGGGTGAGAAATAGAGTTTTCCCTTGTTCTCCTCATAAAATCGGCAAGTCTAGGAGAGACTCTGTCGAAATTTCTTTGATTCATGAAGGAATTTCTCGAGGGGATTCTGTCATCTTCGAGAGGCCTCCCAATCACTTGGGAAGGTTTCCCGACAAAGGCTTTGCCTCTGTGTGACTTCAGGACCCCTTCCGACCAAGGTTTACCTGGTCGGGACCCTAGTTCTGGGGTTCCAGATTTAGCCAAGTTTGGCTAAGTCTTGAAGGATCACTTTATAACCCAAAGGCTTTTGATGGGGGCCTTTGCCCTATCGAGACCCCTCCCGACTAAGTTTTACTTGATGGGTCTGATACCTAGCCAAATTTGGTGAAGTGTTATATAGGATTACTTTGTAATCCCAGTGGGAGTTTTTTTTCCTATATTTCTTAAAAATATTGAATTTGAACATAAATATAAAAATAAACCATCTCCTTTTAGGGGGTTCAATCAACGTTGGGAAGCCTAACTTTGATTTAAGCATGCTTTAAAGACTTTTAAATGGGGTCTTTTCATGCGTCTTTGCATGTACAGGTTTCGATTATGTATTAACACATGAACTTTTGAATTGTGCAGCTAACATGTCATCCAACGATGCTGCTGACGCCAATCCTGTCTTTGATAGCACTCTACCCCCTATTCAGGATGATGACGGGGTTGTCCCAGTGGAAACTGAGGCGGTCCTTGGTCCGGGTGAGGAATTCCCTTCTCCTACCCCGTGAGTATCATAGCTTCCACCCCTTCTGAGAAGTCCTTCGCCTATGAGGATTGCGGAGGAAGAGGATTTAGTTAATTATAACCCTTAAGATAACTAGGAGGTTAATTCGACAGGGGCTGAAGAAGGGGTCAGTTCCCGGCAAGCTCTTGCGGCTGAGGGGGCCATTTCTGAAGAGGGGCCACCAACAAATGCAGCTTCCACCGCTCAGGCAGGCGGGAAAAGAGAAATCCAGATAGATGCTGAGCTTGTTGGGGGTGAACCGCTTCTTATCAATCCCTATCGATGGAAACATAGTAATGCTCTCCTCCTTCATAAGCCTGGAGAGGATGTGGTGGAGGCGCATTGCCGCCAAGTGGAGCCTGACTTGATGAAGAGAGCTAAGCTTCACAATTATGTATTAGTGGGACGTTGAACGTAGGGAGGTTTCTTCGAGTGTCACCCTATTATGAAGCCTTACAAGGTCGTCCTTAGGGTTCGTCTTTTTGAGGACCTAATTGATTTATGCCCTGGGTGCATTTTTATCCCACTTGGGTGGATGATAACGGCGTATTGCTACAGCGCATGGATTATATGGACCGTTTTCATGTGGTGGCTCCCCACGATACACAACTACAGTGTTTCTATCCAGAGTTGTTGGGGAACCTGATTCTGAGTGGGGCAGAGGAGCGCTGGCCTTCGATTTTTAAATTCTATAATGTCCCCAGCTTTCATTCGGGGTATGCGGAGTGGGCCAAGCATATCCTTCATTATGAGTACGAGAATCTTCTCTCAGCTGGCCTCTACGAGGTGATTTACTGCTCGTTTTTCTCGTATGCCCCTGCGGCTGATTATTTGAGGGCCTTTCATGAGAACTTCATTACTCGGACCAACACGGCGTACTCAATGATGGGTGAAATAGGCATGACACTGATGGATGTCCGAGATTGTTTTGGATTGTCGATTATTGGGGAGATATATGACGAGTGTAATCCCTCTAAGGAGCTTTTGTTTGGGTGAGGTCCTAGCTATCAGCGTTACGTCCACCCCTCTTGTGTGGACTTTTATAATGCCTACTATAGTATCGCATGAGGGAGCTCTCAGTACCCGGTTAGGGCGGTAAGCTTCGAGCTCTGGATTGGGAATTTCCTGGACTTAGAATCGATGGATCCTATGGATGATTTCTTGAGTATTAGGTATCCATTTCCTGATGGAAAAATCCATCCCCCTAGTAAGACAAAACGTGGCAAGAAAGGACGTAAAGGCGGCTCGTCCAATGAAGCTGAAGTGGTTGGCAGGACAAGCAAGTGGAGTGATCCGCTTTGACTACCTACCGAAGGCAAATCCTTTCAGCGAAGAAACCATGCGTAAACTCTGCCTAAAAAGAGAGATAAGTAGGGAGATATTCCTGAGTGCCTTCATTGCGCTTTGGTTATGCTATTTTACTATGCCAACTGAGCTCGTCATGCGGCCTGAAGTTTTTTTGATGGGCTCTCAGATGGCACAAAGCATCAAGCATGCAGTAGGTGTGCACGTATACGCTCAAATTCACAGAAGTATATGCACCTTTTTTAGCGCTAGTCGGCCAGGGCTTGTGTCACGCCCCGCTTCCCAGAGCACGCTAAAATGGGCACATGACATAGCCAACCATGCTACCTGTGGGTAGGAAGTATCCATCCACAGTCACATTACGGCTGTAAAGATATCAAGAACAAAATAAAACTATCTAACACATGTCCATAATCCAAGATAACAAGAGTCAATAATAAATAAATGCGGAAGCGAACGATCCAATACAAAATAACTGGAATGTATGTCCCATAATGCGGGCTCACATCAGGAATAAAATGCAGGAAAGAAAAGCTAACTACTACTGACACTCACAGCTCAGCCTGTCGGCTGAAGTACTCCTGCTCGGACTGCGACAGCGGTACGGGATCTGGGCCATGCAAAACCCAGACGTCAGCGTGTCAAGTCATCAAGTAATAACATAATAAACAGGCAATGTGAATATAAATACGAATAAAGCAAGTGTAACAAGAATATGAATCAGAGCAGTGCAGGGTAGTGTGCAGTGGGTAAACTGGACTGTTCTATCAAGTTTTCTGTTCTAAAGTCTTTGAAACTAAATTGATGAATCATCGATGTAACTCAATAGTATCCCGTGCATGCCCGGGACCACGGTCTACAGACTCTCGGGCTGAAATCGAGACGTGCCGCTAGGCACTAACAAGAATGGAGTACAGACCAACGATGTCAGCAGCATCGTCACGAGACGGGCCTAGCCTCTAAAACTGATCAGAACAAGTAGCGAACTGTTGAGTTACAAGTCAGGTTTCACCTTTGATTTCCCCATACCCCCAAGCTATATGTGTAAGTCAAGTCAGGTATCCCGAAATCAAGAAACTAATGCCAACACAGGATCAGGTAAACATGTTTGTCTGGATAGACAACAGGAACGGTCCATGAGGACTACATGTCAGGTTTGTTGGCATTAGACACAAGATCAGGTAACGGGTCAGGTCATGGTACATCATGTCAAGTCAAGCAGTATACGGTACCATGTCGGGTCAAGCACTATGTATGTAGCAAGTCAGGTCAAGAAGTAAGCGATATCATAGGTGTACTCACAATCAGTTATATAATCAAGCATGGTTATCAACAACATGATATAAGCAATGAATTAAGCAATAGGCAGATTCACTCAATTTGCAGTACAGTTATTAGTTGTGTCACAGAGATGATTTCAACATTATAAGAATGCAGTAAGACAATTATAGCCATTTAATCATGTTAACAAGTTAAGACTTCATGGATGCAATGATATCTACATATATATGTTTCAAGTTTGAAAGATAAAAATGTTACATAACAATATTGAACACGAAAAAGAGAAATGATCGTAATAGGTTTAGGGTGTCATTAATATGTATGTAAATATTGTTTAGCATGTAGCAAGGGGTACTTGCCTCGACGGGTCGCGAATCGAGAAAACGGAACGTAAAACGTCGGCGGGGAAAACTCGCGACGGGCGCACGGTTCACGGAATGAACCCAAACGTCGAACAGTGAAGCCACACGGGTCGGGGTACCGCGCTGGAACGTCGGGACACGTCGCCGGCACGGCCGGAATCCGGCGAGATACAAAAACAGTGAACGTCAAGAATTGCAACAAGAAAAGAAAAGAAAGCAAAGAAGAAGGGAAGTAGGATGGAGAAGGTGATGCTTACGCGGATCTGTGTGAAGGGTGGTGACGGTCGACCACGTCTACGGAGCTCCGGCGGTGGCCTACGACGACAGTGAAAGAAGCCTGCAGATCAAGAAGGTATTAACAGAGAAGGAAAAGAAGAAAGGAAAATAGGAGGGGATGCTAGCTCACCGAGGGGTGTGCACGAGGGCCAGGGGCACGGAGACGGATCGTCGGCAGCGACTTCCGGCGGCGCCGACGTGTGCAGGGGGTGTGCAGGTGGCCGCGGTTTGCTGGAGCAAGGTGCACGAAAGAAGAAGGGGATGTGGATGAGACGAGGGTGAGGAGGCGAGGATGCTGGTGATGGTGGTGTCAGCGTTGGGGCTGCGGCGACGAGGGAGACGGTGGCTAGGGTTTGCGCGATGGGTTTCAGCGTTTTAAAAGAGAAGGAGGAGGGAGATGTATAATATGAGAGAGAGAGAGATATATACGGGGGAAAGAGAGAGAGTAAGGAGGTGGGGCCCACGGAAAATGAAGGTTTGTGATAGGCTGGGATAGTTGTTAAGGAAATGTTTATTAAGGATTTTATTAACAGTAAAAATTTTGTATGGTTAAACAATTATATTCGATGGTTAAAAAAAATATATTAGAAATTTAGGATTTTGGCGCAAAGTAAAACATTTCCAAAATGCGCTCGGGTCGGGTCCAAAAATTTGAAATTGAAATAAGGAAATTTTAGGCGGGATCCAAAATTTAAAATGAAGTATTTTGCAATCAAAAAGCATACCCCCGAAACGGACACACGTACGTGCGCGTAGCCGTCCAAACTCGCCCGTTTCACTGAACGGGACGAGAACACGATGCACGGACGCTACAACGGGGTTAGGGGTGTCAAGCAGGCCAAGATGAATATTTTTAATTTTATTTTAGATGCCTTAAATTATTATATGCAGAAATGAATTGTCGGGATAAAATTACAATAAGTAACAATCAAGCAAGATAAATGAAATAAGTGCCATACTACGTTCAGACGGTAACTGAAATTAGTAGCATTGGGCTCGGGTGTTACATTATACCCAACTACAAAAGAATTTCGTCCTCAAAATTCCAAGAATACAAAGATAGATAACTACAAGAAAAGATGAGGAAACTTCTGCCGGATTTCATCTTCTCATTCCCAAGTGGACTGTCCATGCGAGCGATTTCCCCAAGAAACAAGCATAAGAGGGATCACCTTGTTCTTAAGAACCTTTTCCCTTCGATCCACAATTTCAATCGGTCGTTCCTCAAAAGTCAAGTCTTCTCGTACTGTTAACTCCGAATGATCCAATACGTGCGTTTCATCTCGAACATACCTACGGAGTTGTGATACGTGAAACACATCGTGCACATTTGCCAAGGACTGCGGTAACGCCAAACGATACGCTACCACACTAACATGCTCCAAGATCTCAAAGGGTCCAACGAATCGAGGACTAAGTTTTCCTCGACTTCCAAAACGAATCACCCCTCTAGTCGGTGATATCTTCAAGAATACCAAATCACCCACGGCGAACTCTAGAGGTCTTCTTGACGTGTCTGCCCTCTTCTGTCGGTCTTGTGCTGTCTTCATATGATTTCTGATAGTGTTAACCTTCTCAACTGTCTGCACAACTAAATCTGGTCCCAATAATCTTCGTTCACCGACATCGTCCCAACAAACAGGTGAACGGCATTTACGACCATACAAAGCTTCAAATGGAGCCATCTGGATAGTTGCCTGAAAACTGTTGTTGTAAGAAAACTCCACCAAATGTAGATGATCCTCCCATGAACCCTTGAAGTCCAACATGCATGCTCTCAACATATCCTCAAGAGTTTGGATTGTTCTCTCCGACTGACCATCAGTTTGAGGATGATAAGCTGTGCTAAACTTCAATCGAGTCCCCAAACATTCCTGTAAACTCCTCCAGAAGTGTGATAAGAACCGAGTGTCCCGATCGGACACAATGCTCACCGGTACTCCATGCAATCTTACAATCTCTTGCATGTACCGCTCTGCCAAAGTCTCTGTTGATTGACCAACCCGAAAAGAAATAAAGTGAGCTGCCTGGGTCAAACGATCAACAATCACCCATACAGCATTGTTGCCTTTTGGACTCCACGGTAAAGCCGTCACGAAATCCATGGTTATATGTTCCCATTTCCACTGAGGAATCGGAAGTGGTTGCAATAAACCAGCAACCCTTTGATGTTCGGCCTTAACTTGCTGACACACCAAGCACTTTGCCACAAAGCGAGCAATCTCCCGTTTCATGCCTTCCCACCAGAAATGCTGTCGAATATCTCGGTACATCTTTGTGCCTCCTGGATGTACAGAATAAGCTGAACTGTGTGCCTCCTGTAGGGTTCCTAGGCACCCTAATGAGGTCTCACAAGGCATCAACCATGCCAATTTCAAATTTAAACGGTGCCGAGAAACCCTAGAACGGATCGTTGGCTAGAATTCTAGGCGAAAAGTAAACTAGTTAACACTTAACTATAATAATACGGAAATACAACCTTTGTAGATCCGGTGCTCCACCTCCATAGCTCCGCAACGAAGTCCCCTCGCTGTCCAAATGAATTCCCGGGCTCTAGCGTCGGCTTCATCGGAGAAATGGTGAGCTAGGTCGTCGATGTCCATGCCGAAGATGATCTACGTCGAGGCATCGCTAGATCAAGCTCCACCTTCACCAAGCCATGAAAACTTGTGAAGGAAACACACTCTACTACTTGGCAAGAGGTAGAGGATGAAGAAATAGGAAGTGGGTAGACTTTAGAATTGGATTTCTCACTCATTTCATCAATCCACCATTGATGAAGTGAAGGTTTCTTCATGTGTCAAGATGAAGAAGAAGATGGAAATTGTTATGATAAGTTAATTTAGAAAATAGAAAATAAAAGAATACTTATCATAATCAACCATGGTTAAGTGTAGAGACTAAACTCAAGTTAAGTGAATGGTTAGGTAAGGTATGAAGACAAAAATGGTGACTAAGTCAAAGCTTCATGAAGCTTCAACATAAATCCAAATTAGCCACCATTTTCCTTTTGCCAAAAATGAATAAATAAACAAATAAATGAATAAGTAATAACCCTAATCATCCACTTAACCATAGTTTAATACTTTACACTTAACCAAAAAGCATGCATCATCAAACATGATACAATCATGTGCACAAAATCATATCGCATATGCAATGCTCACACCCGAGTGAGAATATCCATTTAAAGTGAACTGATACTAGTTAATGCAAAGTAATATATCAAATATATAATTATACATTAAATCATTAAATCAACACTTGATTTAACGATCCGGTCATATCACATATAACCGACTAGTATCCAATGTATCGGTTTATCGAATCAATCCTTGATTCGATAACTAGGGTATATCGCATATAACCTAATCGATACATTCATCGCGAGAATGGAATACGGTATCACATACACGCATTATTCTCGGTCCCACACATATCTCATATGAGCTCCTATTTCGTTTCGCTTGAACCAGGAAACCTCTGTGTAGGACTCTAAAGACTCGTCAATACGCCGGCAGCAGATGATGATCATATCAAGCACCCACAAGCCGCAAGCGGTCTGCTAAACATAACGGCCACCCGGGTATTGAGCGATCAGAAGATCGACGAGCAAGCCCGCTCACACTCCTGTGAATCCAACCAGTAACACTACCGTACAGTCCGGTCTGATCGTCTGATATGTCGCATATCTCGCCTAGGGGTGGTAAACGTCAGACTCCAATAGCTCGATAAGTCGTGTCGATATGAGGTCTATAACAATTCGAGAAACTACTGGTAACACTTACCAGTAAATCTCAGCAACCCTGGCCAAGGATTTCCGGTTATAGCCAATCGAACACAGCGCAACATCAACTCCCTATACCGGGAGAGACGAATCCCCTCCTATCGCTCATTGCCTCCATGTGATTCGGGACTGTACCCAAAAACCACCATTTTGCACGCCCTCTTGGACGTGGTAAGATGGAAATCAAAGCACAGTGGGAACCACACAAGACTCTATGACGATCTCGGGTCAACAGACTACTCTGTACCAGTGTCACCAGAGAACTGCCATCTGACGTGAGGTATAATACCATCTGGGAGTTCTCGGCGAGTCCGTCCAGTGTACCCAGTCTCTACTGAGCACCCGTATATCATCTCCGATGTCAAACACCAATGGATATGGGATCATCCATCGCCCATCTGTATGGGTCGAGAAGCTACACGCTAGTCTACTCTGGTATATCGATGCCCCATCTCGATACACCCACGACTAAGGACTTTGAAGGATGTACTTATGGACTACCATGTCCCCACTAGTATGATCCGCATCACAGTCCAGGTAGTCAAGTACACATCCTAAGGGCTTTACCAACATGTAACAGAGAGACAATCAGTGTACACGTTAAGGTAAAGAGCAACCAGATAGCATACTATCATGTCGAGCAAGAAAGTCCTCCCTATATATGTCCCAGCATCCACTACAATATACATCCAATGTACAGTAATGGCCTCTAGGGCATACATATAACTAACAATCTCCCACTTGCACTAGGGCCATCTGTAGCAGTGGTTGTAGTATCTCATACTCAACCATCCCATAAAAGTCTCTCTCTGGGAATAGGCCTTCGTGAGTGGATCCGCCGTGTTATCCTCTGAGTCTAATCTCCTAACCTCGATCCCTTAGAGATCAACCATCTCCATGATCAAGTGATACTGCCTCAGAATATGTCTGGATCACTGATGGGACCGGCGTTCCTTGGCATAAGCCACAACTCCATTGTCTCACAATGGTAGGAACGTAGTTCATCTCATGAACCAATATACACCCAAACAGCCTCTTTGGTAGTATCTTAAGTAGCGATGTATCCAACCTTTATCGTCTAGTATGCCACAGTATCTAGCTTGGAACTCTTCCAACATACCGTCCCTTTATTGAGGGTAAAGACAATGCCTGCGACTGACATTCAGTCGTCTTTATCACTCTGGAACCTTTCTAGTGATTCTCCCCAGGATCGATTGATACCATCTCACTACTACTAGTGAGTATTCTAACATCCAATTAGATCTATCTCATAGATCCAAAATCCAGGATTTAGTAGGTATCACTTTGATCCTATTTGGAGAATCCTTGTGATAAGCGGAGATCGATCGAGCGTAGCATAGGAAACTCCTTCCCTATCAAGAGTATGTCATCCACGTACTCTACGAGGATCGTCACCATACTCCCTACTACCTTTTTGTTTATACAAGGTTCATCTACCATTTTGATGATGTCAACTTCTTTGACTACTTCATCAAAACAGACGTTCCAACTCCGCGATACCTGCTTTATCCTATAAAGCATCTTGCACACGTTTCCGCTGCTCCCACTGTCTACGAAGCCCTCTGGCTGTGTACTTATAGACGCACTCTTCTAAAACATCATTTAGAAAAGCAGTCATGACACCCAACCGCCAGATATCGTAGTCATGGTATGTAGCCGTGGCAAGTAGGATCTGGATGGACTTAAGCATAGCTACTTGAAAAAGTTTCATCATTATCCACGCCTGGTCGATGACGAAAAGCTTTAACATGTCTAGCTTTGAAAATCTCAACCTTTCCATCTACACCAAGTAATCTTCTCAAGATATACTTGCTCCTGATGGGGATTTAACCCTTCAGATATAGTAACCAAAGTCCATACTTTGTTGGTGTATAAGGATTCCATCTCAGATCACTAAGCATCCAGCCATTCTTATAGAGTCTTACTCCTGATGGCCAGCTCCAAACTAGTTGGGTCATCATCTTATGATGCAATCCTCGCTCCCACTGTCATAGAGAAACCGAAGTATCTCTCAGGTGGGTGAGGAACCCTACAAGATCGGCGGAGAGGCTGAGGTTCATTGGAATCTACTGAATCCTTTGGCTCTATCAAATCATCTGCTGTAGTTTGTATAGCTGGAACCTTTCCAGTTCTACATTACAGACCTTGCCTTGAGCTTGTCCGAATTTTGTTTTTAGACATAGGCCGGACAACCCCAAATCTTAACTAGCTTAAGACATGGGCTCTTCTCTTATCATATCATATATGAAATGGTAGGCAACTGATTTGATTGGAACCCTATTCAATAGGTATGCAGCTTCTCAAGCGCATAACTCCCAAAAGGAAACAGGTAACTCAGTATTACTCATCATCGAGCACACCTTATCATATAGGGTGTGATTGTTCCGCCCCGATATACCATCGTGCTATAGTGTATACGGAGGAGTAATGCTGAGAGAGAATCTCATTCTCCTTTAGAATAGTCCATGAATTCCATGCTCAAGTATTCTCCTCCCTGATCTCATCATAGGACTTAATGGTTATACCCGTATTTTGGTTCTCTACTTCTAACTTATATTCTGTGAATATCTCAAAAGGTTCGGACTTGTGTTTCAACAGGAACATAGGTCTGAATCTCGAAAGATCATCAGAGAATGTAATGAAGTATAAAGAACCAGTCTTGGCAAGTGTAGACTGGGGACCTACATACATCAACATGTATCATCCCAAAAGTTCACTAACTCTTTCTTTGTTTCCAATAAACAGAGCTGTGGTCATCTTATCTTTGTGACATGACTGGCAAGTTTCACAAGATGTAAATTCAAAATGATTTAAATATGCATCTATATGTAACTCTAGCTGGTCGGGTCACATTGATCTGACCTAGTCTACAATGCCTCAAGAAGGATTCGTTCATTTCTGAACTCTTCCTCTTTTGTGTGTTCCGTATACTAAGAACTGTAGTTTGATTTAGAACATCAATGCTTTTAGATAACGTGCCTGAACTGATCAACTTTTGATATAGGAAATGTTCAAAACATTATCCAACAATACAAAATTTTATCATTTCTTTAATGATAAAGAGACTGATATGATTTTGTATATCAGGTTCGGTATCTAATAACATTCGTTCAGAATCAATGTATTGGTAATACAGGGTGACAGTGACCAACAGACTTGGCTGCAACTCTTGCCCCGTTTTCTGTCTCATGAAACTTATCACCCGTTCTCAGTTTTTCTACCCTTTTGTAGCCCTATGTAACAGATTACATATCTGGGATCCTGATCCGGTATCATATACCAGGATGCGGAGGATACTGAGAAACAGTTCTGTATAATGAACACACCCGAAGATGATGCATCGGCATGCACTCTCTTCGTTTGGGCGGCTCGGGAAATCTGGTATTCCCCAATTTCCTGCTCTGTCTTATAACAATTACAAGTTGGAGCGGGACCAACGTTCCCCAGCTCAGTATAACAAGCGGGTTCGGTCAATAATCCATATTATTATTTTGATTAAGGCGTGATATGGTCGCTACCTGGAGAGAGAGAGAAGAAAACACTCAGCGTGCGCTCTTGCAAGAATAGATTGGTTATTATTTTATCTAATCAGGATGGCTCCCACTGCTTTTTATCAAATCTTCCTTCAAACCCTAAAAGGAAAGACTAGCCGGGATTAATTACATACTACAAGTTCGCCAATCTTTCAGCCAGGCCAGTGTCGGTACTTTGAGGGAGGTCCCCCGTGCTTTCGCACGAACCTAATTAATATAAACCTCGTTTTCCCAGAGGCGTAACCTCGTTGACACCTTTCTAGACACCTACTTGATCGGCTAATTGTAATGTATAAAAATCTCCCAGGAGTAACTCTTACTCGCAGCGGGTATCGGGATCCAACTATCTCATAGAAGGTATGCAATCTCATTGCAAATTTCAACACTTGAAATTCCCGATAATATTTTGCCCCTAGCTCGCTATGACCTTGACGCATGCCAAACAACCCATAGTCTGCTAGTCAAGTTCAACCCGTACATTTCTTGATTGAATTAAACCCACCCGCACGACCCTTGACGCATGCCAAACAACGCCGTACGAATACCCTAATCCAATCGCATCGTATGCTAGCAGATAAGCACTAGTTAGCTACCGTACACTACGCCTTGACGCATGCCAAACAACCGCAGCACGAATACTAACTAGTACTTATCTGAAATGACGGAGGGCTACGACAGGTTTTTCTGAAAACCTATTGCGTAATGAACTTGATATCGTTGTAGAATTAAATGATTTTAAAAATGGAGTGTTTTTGAGGCTTTTCTAGTTTTGCTAAAGGAGTTACTCCCGGTGAAGGGATCGTCGGTCCTTTCCTCGTCGAATGAGGTGCGGGATATATCATATATATCACTGTGCAAAGCAAAAACACTTAAAAGCAATCAAAAGACAAACCAAGTGTGTAGCATCAGCCAGTTATTGCTAAAGGAGTCACTCCCGGTGAAGGGATCTCGGTCCTTTCCTCATCGAATAAGGTGCAGGATATATCATATATACCTCTGTGCAAAGCAAGAACTGTAGCTACCTGTTTTTATTTTGAAATTCGATTCTACAACATCTTAGGTTTCTTTTATTTCATTAATCACATTAATGAAGTCCCATCATATAAGTACCTAAACATTACAGATAAATACGACGTACACTTATGCCATCCGCATTCGTCTCGATGTCCCCTCGTGCACCGTTAGGTTAGGTAACTAACGGCAGAGCGGGGCAGGGCTAGCGCGGGTGTAAAACATAAGTAACGTCTATATAATATATCATATATACTATATACTGTATTTATCACAGAACATCACATGATCACATCACAGATATCGCAGCAGAAGAAACATATGAAATATTGGATATACTAGGACGCCCGTGCTTTCAATACGAGCCAGTATAAAACACGGATTCCACGGTCGTGATGAATAGCCAAACCCACACCCCTAGACCCCTACGAGAGCGGCAAGCAACCCTACCAATTCTGGAGTTAGGAGACCCGGACTCGACTCCTCGAGTTGGTCTCCCACTGGACTCCAGAACCCGGTTACTTGTGCCCTCCTCCTTGGGTCTATCCTAGTGCGGAAAAGTAAATAATATACAAACGGTGACATCTTCCGCAACCTGGAAGTGCCCCAATAAAAGAATATTACATACAAGTTTTTACATGAATAAAAATGAAAAACACTCATCTCACATAAAAACCCCCGGCTATTCAAAGACGACGATCCAATATAACATATCCAGCAACACATAACATCACATGTCATCAACGTAAGTAAATATGTCCATCCCAATTGTCGTTGACATATAGCAACGAAACCGGCGATATCACATATTACACTTACGGTCACAGAAAAGAAAGTGTAAAACTACAACAGTTGGAATCCGCAACCACCTCAGACATCGCATGCCTGACCAAATGAATTTCTTTAGACATCGCATGCCTAACAATTATAAACCCCACATTTTAGTCTCTTTATCGAAAACACTTTTCAATACCAAGTCGGGCAATTCAACAAGATTCTCGAAAAACTGATCGAATGCTCGTCGCAAACTTTAGTAGGCGGCTGCACCCCTGATACTGTCGACGAAGTGCACCAAGGCGGAACACCGCTGCCGCGAGCACCCGAACGGATGCTTTCGGCGACGGGGTTCTCCTACAGTCACTTGGTCGGGGCTATGGAGTGAGGCTGTCTATTAAGTTTACCCGGCGAGTATCCGCGTACGCTACGTGATTGCGACGGACTTTTGATCACATCAAAATTCCGTGGCAACCGATCAAGTGAGACTAAACTGCTACGTTTATAACATTCATTCACTTATCACATAACTTATTGTGAATTTCAATTATTGTATCCCATTCCGGATAAATAGAAAATGTTAAACTTTTCGATCAAACAGTCGAACACCCAAGTTTTCCCGATACAGATCAACACATGAAATAAGTCTAAAAACATTCAGTTCGTGCCTCAGTACCAACGGTCCAGCCGTAGAAGGGTCAAGCCAACGCCTCACATGTGGCACGCCGTACTGCCCCAAACCCGAAGGTTCAAAGGGCAGTTCAAGACGGTCACATAATCGAGTTAAGGTTTGTTGTCTTCTAGAGGGTCCATCGAGTTACTTGCACTACTTAGAACGTCTTTAAACTACGGAAAAATCCAACACTTGGAAATTTCCCGACAGGGGAAAAATTGGGTATTTATATCCGGTCGAACTTTTTAACATATTCTAAAATTTATCCGGAAAGCCACGCAGACAAAATTTGATACTCCGATCGAAACACCGAATCCCCAAAACAAACCCAGAAAATTAAACTCTTGAATAAAAATTAAAAATTCCCAGAAAATCCAGCATAATTTATCAGGAATTACTGTGCAAACAATGAGGGCTGACGTCACCAGATAGCCGCGGAACCGCCACAGAAGCTAGGCTTCTGCCGCGGTTCTGCCGCAATAAACACTGTTCATCGAAAAAATTTTGCATCGTAATTCTTATTTTTCCCTGCTGAATTTTTTAGCAATTTTTAATTTGGAAAAATCCCAGTTTTTGAAAAAAGGACAGAGAGCAATTTTGAAATGGGTTTTCGGGTTCGTTCGGACTTCAAACTCCGTCTAGACTTCGCCTAAGGCTCTAGCTTGGCTCTGATACCACTGTAGGGTTCTTAGGCACCCTAATGAGGTCTCACAAGGCATCAACCATGCCAATTTCAAATTTAAACGGTGCCGAGAAACCCTAGAACGGATCGTTGGCTAGAATTCTAGGCGAAAAGTAAACTAGTTAACACTTAACTATAATAATACGGAAATACAACCTTTGTAGATCCGGTGCTCCACCTCCATAGCTCCGCAACGAAGTCCCCTCGCTGTCCAAATGAATTCCCGGGCTCTAGCGTCGGCTTCGTCGGAGAAATGGTGAGCTAGGTCGTCGATGTCCATGCCGAAGATGATCTACGTCGAGGCATCGCTAGATCAAGCTCCACCTTCACCAAGCCATGAAAACTTGTGAAGGAAACACACTCTACTACTTGGCAAGAGGTAGAGGATGAATAAATAGGAAGTGGGTAGACTTTAGAATTGGATTTCTCACTCATTTCATCAATCCACCATTGATGAAGTAAAGGTTTCTTCATGTGTCAAGATGAAGAAGAAGATGGAAATTGTTATGATAAGTTAATTTAGAAAATAGAAAATAAAAGAATACTTATCATAATCAACCATGGTTAAGTGTAGAGACTAAACTCAAGTTAAGTGAATGGTTAGGTTAGGTATGAAGACAAAAATGGTGACTAAGTCAAAGCTTCATGAAGCTTCAACATAAATCCAAATTAGCCACCATTTTCCTTTTGCCAAAAATGAATAAATAAACAAATAAATGAATAAGTAATAACCCTAATCATCCACTTAACCATAGTTTAATACTTTACACTTAACCAAAAAGCATGCATCATCAAACATGATACAATCATGTGCACAAAATCATATCGCATATGCAATGCGCACACCCGAGTGAGAATATCCATTTAAAGTGAACCGATACTAGTTAATGCAAAGTAATATATCAAATATATAATTATATATTAAATCATTAAATCAACACTTGATTTAACGATCCGGTCATATCACATATAACCGACTAGTATCCAATGTATCGGTTTATCGAATCAATCCTTGATTCGATAACTAGGGTATATCGCATATAACCTAATCGATACATTCATCGCGAGAATAGAATACGGTATCACATACACGCATTATTCTCGGTCCCGCACATATCTCATATGCGCTCCTATTTCGTTTCGCTTGAACCAGGAAAACTCTGTGTAGGACTCTAAAGACTCGTCAATACGCCGGCAGCAGATGATGATCATACAAGCACCCACAAGCCGCAAGCGGTCTGCTAAAAGTAACGGCCACCCGGGTATTGAGCGATCAGAAGATCGACGAGCAAGCCCGCTCACACTCCTGTGAATCCAACCAGTAACACTACCGTACAGTCCGGTCTGATCGTCTGATATGTCGCATATCTCGCCTAGGGGTGGTAAACGTCAGACCCCAATAGCTCGATAAGTCGTGTCGATATGAGGTCTATAACAATTCGAGAAACTACTGGTAACACTTACCAGTAAATCTCAGCAACCCTGGCCAAGGATTTTTGGTTATAGCCAATCGAACACAGCGCAACATCAACTCCCTATACCGGGAGAGACGAATCCCCTCCTATCGCTCATTGCCTCCATGTGATTCGGGACTGTACCCAAAAACCACCGTTTTGCACGCCCTCTTGGACGTGGTAAGATGGAAATCAAAGCACAGTGGGAACCACACAAGACTCTATGACGATCTCGGGTCAACAGACTACTCTGTACCAGTGTCACCAGAGAACTGCCATCTGACGTGAGGTATAATACCATCTGGGAGTTCTCAGCGAGTCCGTCCAGTGTACCCAGTCTGTACTGAGCACCCGTATATCATCTCCGATGTCAAACACCAATGGATATGGGATCATCCATCGCCCATCTGTATGGGTTGAGAAGCTACACGCTAGTCTACTCTGGTATATCGATGCCCCGTCTCGATACACCCACGACTAGGGACTTTGAAGGATGTACTTATGGACTACCATGTCCCCACTAGTATGATCCGCATCACAGTCCAGGTAGTCAAGTACACATCCTAAGGGCTTTACCAACATGTAACAGAGAGACAATCAGTGTACACGTTAAGGTAAAGAGCAACCAGATAGCATACTATCATGTCGAGCAAGAAAGTCCTCCCTATATATGTCCCAGCATCCACTACAATATACATCCAATGTACAGTAATGGCCTCTAGGGCATACATATAACTAACACCTCCTTCATAAGCTCTTCACGAATATCCCCCTTTGGCACACACAAACGGCTACCATACCTCAACAAACCATCTTTGTGGATCAATAAATCTGTTCGTAGTCCGGCTTCAACCTGTTCTCGAAACTTTTGCAGTCTAGGATCCTGCGATTGTGCTGCTTTAATATTCTCGATCAACGATGAATGTACTTGCAGCTGCATCAACTGTCCCGTAGAATGCGGTAGCACAACCTCCAAGTCAAATCTTCGAAAATCCTCAACGAGTTCCTTCTGCGTAGTTAACACCTGAATTGCTGGTAACCGACTAAGCGCATCCGGCACGACATTAACCTTCCCCGGATGGTACTTAAGATCAAGATCGTAGTCAGCCATCAGCTCCAACCATCTACGCTGCCTCATGTTAAGCTCCTTCTGTGTGAACACATACTTCAAGCTCTTATGATCAGTAAAAATTTCGACCCTTTCACCCAAAAGGTAGTGTCTCCAAATCTTCAAAGCGAAAATCACAGCTTTGAATCACCAAGTCATGAGTTGGATAATTCTTCTGATGGGTCTTTAACTGTCTCGATGCGTACGCTACAACCTTCCCATGCTGCATCAAAACACATCCCAATCCTTTCCCAGATGCGTCGCTGTGAATCACCAATCCTCAAGAATTGTCTGGCACGGTCAGGATAGGGGCGGTTATCAACTTCTGCTTCAACGTCTCAAAAGCTAACGCACATTTGTCCGTCCATACAAAAGGTACCTCCTTGCGCGTAAGCTTGGTTAACGGCTCCGCCAGACGAGCAAAGTTCTCCACAAATCTTCTGTAATACCTGGCGAGTCCAAGAAAACTTCTTATCTCCGCAACATTCTTTGGAATCGGCCAATCTCGTACTGCTGCAATCTTTTCTAGATCGACGGCAATTCCATCGCCAGACACAACATGCCCCAAAAACTTTACTTCCTGTTCCCCTCCGAACGGCGGCCGGGACGTTTGGACGTCTGAGGCGTTAGGTTCGGGGCAGATGCTAATTGGTGCTATCCGTCCACCTCTCCGAAGATGCCAAGTTGATTTATGGCACCATATATCGAAGGTTTAAACGGATGCGACCGATATAGCAGACTTCGTCAGATTCCCCCTCATTTGAGGGGTTTTTGATTGTGGGGACGCTCTTCCCTGCAGGCGCAAGCCCCTGCAGTTAATTACGCTACCGCATTGCGATAACAACTTTCTCCTTCTCCAGATGGTCACTTCGTGTCGTGGGTGCTTGTTTTATTGCCCGTGGATTGTTTACGGAGACTGAGTTATGTCGTCGCCCGTAGGGCGTGGACTAGTCCAAATCCGCATTATCTTAAATTTGGGTTTGGGGGGGGTTTTGGTTTGAGGATACGTCAGCCCTACTCGAGGCTAAGATCAACTCAAACGTTTGTTAAGGATACGTTAGTCTAACTCTGTGACTAAGATCAACTTAACGGGATCGCTTAGATCCGACAAAAGAGTGTTTGGACTCTAATGTTCCAGTTTAGGGACATAGTGGTCCATCGTCTGTATGGCTGTCGGGACCCATCACCTCTCTGACGACGTTGAAGGATTACAACGACAGATGTCAGAGGAGTTCAGAGATGTACCCTTGAACCGGAGTTAATTTGGGGGATTCGTAGTCCAGTATGTTTGAGGGTTTAAGGACGCGTTAGCCATCTTTGAGGCTAAGATCAACTTAAACGGGACCGTTTAGGTCCGACAAAAGAGCATATGAAGGGCTCTATTGTTCTAGTTTAGGGACGTTGCGGTCTATGGGTAGTTTAAGGACATTGCGGTCCGTGGGTAGTTTAAGGACATTGCGGTCCGTTGTTAGTTTTAAGACATCTCGGTCAAGGTTAAGGACGTCGTAGTCCATGGGTTTAAGGACCCCACAGTCCGGTATGTGCTCTGGATGCTTCACACGGGTTCACTGCCGTGCTTAGCGAGGACCAGGCTCCGCTCTGGACGTTTTCCGTGGGGTCAAAGAGTGACGTTATCCACGTTCCGTGCGACCAGGAATTTGTATGAGTTTAAGGACCCCACAGTCCATATCATGGGTGGTCGTCGGGACCCGTCACCTCTTTGAAGACATTGAGGGATTACAATGCCAAGTATCAAAGGAGTGAAGAGATGTACCCTAGAACCGGAGTGACTTGAGCAGTCCGTGGCCCAATTTGAGGTCAGGACTGATTAATTATGTTATGAGCCCATTGGCCCAATTAGTCACGAATTGAGGACTTATGGCCAGCTTGGGCTAAGTCCCATCATGTCTGGAATATTGATTCCTTGTGAGTCCATCGAGGGAGAAGCTTTGCCTCTATCCCTTTAGCCAATTGGGCTATAGACTAGTGTTAAACACTTCAAAGCAATCAGTGTTGAACACTGGGAATGAGTTTGACAAGTTAGTGTTTAACACTAGAAGAATAATTGGTGTTAAACACCAGCAACAAGGCCTTGAAATGATCATAAGCACTAAAACGGCTCAGTGTTGAACACTGGCAATGGAGATCTCAAATTAGTGCCGAATATTAAAGCAATTAGTGTTGAACACTACGAACAAAATTCTTTAATTAATGTCGAACACTAAGGCCCGATAGCATTTCAATACTGGATTCGAGGGTTTTAATTTAGTGTTAAACACTACAGCAAGAACGGTCACGTGGCCCCACGTGAGAGTGCCTTCCCTTCAATGATTCTGCTGAGATTACTGCGTCTTTGATAACATCACGTGTCAGCACGTGACGGGCATTCAAATGCCTATGTGTTAAGGCTTCCGCTGAAAGTCACGTGGGTCACGTGGGGTGCTGCCTCAAAGGGGCTTTTGGGGGGGGTCACGTGGTGACACGTGACCCTGCCTTAATGTTGTTTTTAGAGGATTTGTTACTCCTTTTTCAGGAATTAAATTCCAGAAACTTTTAATTTCAGAGGAATTAAATTCCTATTTCCTTTCGAGGGCCTATATTCTGGAATAGAGTTTAAATCTGAGTTTTCTGTGGGAATTAAATTCCTTGTTTATGCGAAGAACCGAATAGGGTTAAACCCTAACAAAAGCTTTTAAGGAATTAAACTCCCCTTTTCTGAAGATTATGATTAAAGGAATTAAATTCCCACCGTTTCGACTGAACTATGTTCTTAATTAGGGTTCAACCCTGTTTCTTTTTGTTTTGAAGGAATTAAATTCCCATGATACAGGGTCGAACCCTAACTTTATTTTGGAGGAATTAAATTCCTATAGTTCTATGAGAGTTAAATTCTCATGCTTGCATTCCTTCTCTATGTTTTGGATCTGCATGGCAGGATCTCGACCCATTGAGAATTAAATTCTCAACCTTAAGGGGAGATGTGCACTTTGCAGGTCCTCTATCAAAGAGAGAAGAAATATGTTCTTCTGTTTTTATATTATCAGAGTTAAACTCTGTTGAGAATTAAATTCTCCTTCTTTCAAACGCCTTTCCCTTTCTTACCTAGGTTTTTTTTTGCAGAAGATCTGAGTCTTTTCAAGTATCAAAGCTCTTCTCCTTTTCTCTTTTCTTCTCTGCGTATGTATATCTCTTTTTGTGTCCCTTGGCTCCTATTTATAGGAGAAGCAGCCGAATCAATCAGTCTTTTGTGAATCTTCATTGAGAGATTTGATTTGCGTCCATCATTCATTTTGGGCCTTTGGATTATTAGGTGAATTTTATTCACCATTGGATTTTAAATCCAGAGATTCTGCTTTGTTATTTTGGTTAGATTTAAAGGGGGAAATCTTTCCAAACCCGAGATTTTCCATAGATAGATGATATTTAATCATCTCTGGATCTTTAATTTGATTGGTCCCAAATAATTACTTTCCTTTGGAAAGATTCGAATTTCCTTCAGAATTTAATTCTGTCGTCAAAAATGGGCTTTGAAAGCCGGTCACGTGTGACCACGTGACCCATGGTCACGGGCAGACACGTGACCCTCTTTGGAATGAAGAATCCTTTTTCTTTCTGCGCTATCTTCCGGTTGCTGTTTTAGCCATCACGTGCTACTACGTGACCCCTGGTCATGTGTGAGCACGTGACCCCTGTCTGGCACTTCTTTCTCTGGTTCAATTGGAGAGCGAGTTTGCTGCTTTGAACGTCACGTGTCGACACGTGACCCTGGTCACGTGGGAGCACATGACCTCTTCTGAAGCTCTTTTCCTTGACTTGATCAGCGAATCAAAATGCTTCTTTTTTTTCCTGTATTTTATAGGTCACGTGTCAACACGTGACTGCTGTCACGTGTAAGCACGTGGCCTCTTTTGAAGCTTTTCCCAGAAGCTTTCCTGATTTTAAATCAGGAAACAAATGCCCCCACAGCGTTGTTCTCACGTGTCGGCACGTGAGTGCAACGCTGTCATCTCTCGCGACCGTTGGATTCCTTTAGGGATCTGGGGAGATGAAACGTTTCCATTGTTTTCTATAAATACTGCTGTCTCTTCATAAGAGCCTTCACTTTGTTCATCTTCTTCTTCTGAGAACTTTTTCTGAGAATTTAATTCTCTTCTTCCAGAGCTTAGTTCTCTGTCTTGAAACAATCTTCAGAGTTTAACTCTGTTCAAAAGGAATCCTTTTTCCTCAGGTAATGTTCTTGGACAATGATGGACCTTCACATTTTCCTGGATTTTAAATTCAAAACAAGGGTTTTTACCCTTCTTTCTTAATATTTTCCATACGAACATGAAACTGTTTAATCTTTCAACTGTAGATCTCTTAGGGTTTAGATGATCTTTGGGGAGATGATGACAACGTTTCAACTCCATGGACTTTAATTCCATCAAAATTATTTCTGGGAATTTAATTCCCCCTTTTTTTTTAAATAAGGAATTTAATTCCTATGAAGAACTCAATCTCTTCACACAGAGGCTCCTTGGGGTCCCTTGGCCCGAGGCTGTTCTTCTGCAATTAATGCGCCGAGGATTTTGTAATGATGCTAGTGACTTTTATTTTAGGTATCATGGACGCCCATCTGTATCGTCTTGACGAGATCATTTCCTATGGGAACATTCGTGCGCTGGGCCGCAGTCAGAACCAGGAGTTCACCGATGCTCAGTGCGCCGAGATCATGAGCCGCTTTGATGAGTACAACCATCGACTACTTCCCCGTCGCTCTTCTCTTCTGAGGCTGATCATGCTGGCGATCCGGGAGGCCCTTCCTCTCTTTTGCGCCGGCATACCACTCGGGGACTTAGACGCTGCCGAGGATAAGGTGCATTCGGTGTACCTTATGGGCTTGATCTCAAAGAGGAGGCGGGATGATCTCATTGATCTTCTTCATCAGCTTTTTCAACAATCAGCCATACTGGGCGCCTATCGGAGGATAGAGGACATCCGCGGGGATCCCGATGCTTGTGACCGTGAGCGAAAGCATACTCGGGAGGTTCGCAACGTTTGGAAGGTTTTGAATAAAGTTAATTTTGAGTTTCTCAACCCATGCCCCGCATCTGAAGTGTTTCCATTGTAAATGTGTCCTCTATATTTTGTATGAATCTCTTGAAGTATGAGCGGCGAGTTTTATTATGTTCTCCCATGTTTGCACGCCTTTTTTTTTATCATTTCACTATTGTTGTTGCTGATGCCTTTAATATGCATGGTGCTATTCTATTTTCTAGTGCACGTCAAATTTGGGTCTCACACGTTCCGCACGTGGGACCATTTGATGGGACTGTTCACAAAATTTTCTATGCCGCATTTTTAGCGCGCAGTATCAGATGCATAAAAAAGAGCCTTGGAAATAGTTATTTCTCCTTGATTTTCGATGCCTTTCCTTTTTGGGCCTTAGAAACATCTTTCGCATGCAAGATTTTTCGCGCATGGCACTTAATGCACCTCTTTATATTCTTGAGGCCATAGCCTATTTTCTTCTCACAGAGAAATTCATTCCCATATCGACGTGATTTAATTTGAGGAGTATCTGAGCGTTATGGCCTGCAACCGTCCACACGCTCGTCGGCAGCCATGGGAAGTGCCCATCGAGGAGATGATCCCCCGCTTTGCCGCTCGGCTAGTGGATCCGCTCCTTACTGACGACGAATGCGACTCAGCCGTGCATGAACTCTCGATCCGTAGGGGATCTCCCCTCCCGATGGGTTCCTTCTGGCTCCGGATGATTCTCACGATCGTGCTTGCCGACATTCCTCCTCACCCAGCGGAGATGACCCTGGCAATGCTTGATGCGGCGGAAGAAAAGCTCGAGGGCTTTCATGAAGCATGCCTGATTACCCAGGCCTTGAAGGCCTGCTCAATTCGTCTGTTGAGCGAGATAAGGGCCCGGCGAGCCATTATGTTTGCTTTCGCGGACGAACACGGCACCAACCGATGGGGAGCGACTCCTCGCGAGAATCGTCGTTTCGATGTGCTGGAGAAAGCGGAGAGAGAGATGGAGAATCTTGTCCTTTCCTTCATCAACCCCTGTGCCGTTGATCCTGTGTTTGGTGATCTTTTTCGTTAGTGTAGAACCCCTTTTTTTTTGTACATACTCATGAATAAGAGTATCTGCCCCTTTTTTTGTTTTGAATTGTATTTTGCATCCATTTTGGTTTATGAATAAAAGATACAATTTTCCTCTCAGTGATGTGTCCCCTTTTCATTGAATGCATTCTGCGGATATTCTATCTTAATCTTCTTGCAGGACGGCCGTGGCTTAGGATTCAGGGTTAGGATCTGTTTCCTGAGGCCTTTGCATCTTATGAGCCACGAGGGTCTCATAAGGAGTCTTTCTCCCTATAGGTCGAGAGGATCCCATAGGTGTGAGTTCTTCTTAAAGATGTGAGGATCCTTAAGCGGGTTTTCCCTTGAGAGTCGTAAGGATCTCACAAGAGAGTTTTTCTTCCTTACAGGTCGTGAGGGCCTGCAAGTGCCGGGTGTGATCACCTCTTTCCGTGTTTCACGGGGTTAGGGATCTCTCGAGGTATCGTAGTTTAAAGACGTCGCGGTCAAGGTTAAGGACCTCATAGTCCGTGGATTTAAGGACTCCACAGTCCGATGTTAGTTTTAAGACATCACGGTCAAGGTTAAGGACCTCATAGTCCGTGGATTTAGGGACTCCACAGTCCGGTGTTTGGTTGCAGGGACCCGCCACCTCTTTGAAGACGTTGAGGAATTACAACGCCAGGTATCAAAGGAGTGAAGAGATGTACCCTTAAACCAAGGCGAAATCCGTAGGGAATCGGGGGGGTTGATTGTTAGTTTTAAGACATCACGGTCGAGGTTAAGGACGTCATAGTCCGTGGATTTTAAGGACTCCACAGTCCGGTGTTTGCTCTGGATGCTTCACACGGGTTCACTGCCGTGCTTGGCGAGGACCAGGCTCCGCTCTGGACGTTTTCCACGGGGTCAAAGAGTGACGTTATCCGCGTCCCACGTAACCAGGAAGTTTGCACTAGATGCTTCACACGGGTTCACTGCCGCGTTAGGCGAGGACTAGGCTCCGCTCTGGATGCTTCGCATGGGTTCACTGCCATGCTCTGCGAGGACCAGGATCCGCTCTGGACGTTTTCCACGGGGTCAAAGAGTGACGTTATCCGCGTTCCACGTGACCAGGAAGTTTGCACTAGATGCTTCACACGGGTTCACTGCCGCGTTAGGCGAGGACTAGGCTCCGCTCTGGATGCTTCGCACGGGTTCACTGCCATGCTCTGCGAGGACCAGGATCCGCTCTGGACGTTTTCCACGGGGTCAAAGAGTGACGTTATCCGCGTTCCACGTGACCAGGAAGTTTGCACTAGATGCTTCACATGGGTTCACTGCCGCGTTAGGCGAGGACTAGGCTCCGCTCTGGATGCTTCGCACGGGTTCACTGCCATGCTCTGCGAGGACCAGGATCCGCTCTGGACGTTTTCCACGGGGTCAAAGAGTGACGTTATCCGCGTTCCACGTGACCAGGAAGTTTGCACTAGATGCTTCACACGGGTTCACTGCCGCGTTAGGCGAGGACTAGGCTCCGCTCTGGATGCTTTGCACGGGTTCACTGCCATGCTCTGCGAGGACCAGGATCCGCTCTGGACGTTTTCCACGGGGTCAAAGAGTGACGTTATCCGCGTTCCACGTGACCAGGAAGTTTGCACTAGATGCTTCACACGGGTTCACTGCCGCGTTAGGCGAGGACTAGGCTCCGCTCTGGACGTTTTCCACGGGGTCAAAGAGTGACGTTATCCGCGTCCCACGTAACCAGGAAGTTTGCACTAGATGCTTCACACGGGTTCACTGCCGCGTTAGGCGAGGACTAGGCTCCGCTCTGGATGCTTCGCATGGGTTCACTGCCATGCTCTGCGAGGACCAGGATCCGCTCTGGACGTTTTCCACGGGGTCAAAGAGTGACGTTATCCGCGTTCCACGTGACCAGGAAGTTTGCACTAGATGCTTCACACGGGTTCACTGCCGCGTTAGGCGAGGACTAGGCTCCGCTCTGGATACTTCGCACGGGTTCATTGCCATGCTCTGCGAGGACCAGGATCCGCTCTGGATGCTTCGCATGGGTTCACTGCCATGCTCTGCGAGGACCAGGATCCGCTCTGGACGTTTTCCACGGGGTCAAAGAGTGACGTTATCCGCTTTCCACGTAACCAGGAAGTTTGCACTAGATGCTTCACACGGGTTCATTGCCGCGTTAGGCGAGGACTAGGCTCCGCTCTGGATGCTTCGCACGGGTTCACTACCATGCTCTGCGAGGACCAGGATCCGCTCTGGACGTTTTCCACGGGGTCAAAGAGTGACGTTACCCGCGTTCCACGTGACCAGGAAGTTTGTACTGATTGTATCCGCATTTCGCGGGATGGAGGCTTGACTGTTGGCGATATGTATACCACCGAGCCATGGAACTGGGAGCTGCCGCTGCTCTGCTTTGTTTGAAGTCGTGTCCGTTGTTACGAGACGAGTGTTTGGATGATCTCTAGGTCGCCTGTGGCCCGTCGAGACCTGGCTTCTTTTTCTGATGAAACCTGGGGGAGAAGTATGATCCCTTTTTGTTTACGCCCTTGGATTGTGTACAGGGTGTGATGGAATATCACCTGTAGGGCATAAATTTTATTTTTATTTTATTTCTTTTTCCGCGATGCTCTATCATTTCAGCTTTTATATCGCGAAAATCGCGATTGCCCAATCATTTCGGCTATTTTTCGCGGTGCCCAATCATTTCGGCTATTTATTTATTTTCTGCTCGCTGCTTTTTATTGCGAGTTGCCTCATCATTTCGGCTATTTTTCATGCCTTCATTTTTACTTGCTGCTTTTTATTGCAAGTTGCCCCATCATTTCGGCTATTTTGTAGGCATGTGTGGCTTGCTAGCTTTTCGTTACAAGCCTGGGTTTTAGGCACCGATTTTGGCGTCAGCACCGCTACAACTGGAACGTTGCCAGGAGCGAATCATCATTTGCTTTTGTCGACGACGAACAAAGTTGGCTCAGCAAACAGGGTTAAGGGTCCTGTCGACCAAGGCTTTTGACTTCATGAGCCGTAAGGGTCTCACAAAGGTATTTCTCCCTACGAGTCGTGAAGATCTCGCAGGTGCGTTTTCTCCTTAGGAATCGTGAGGACTCCTAAGTGTATGTTCCCCTGTAAGTCGTAAGGATCTTACAAAAGGATTTTCTCCTTATAAGTCGAGAGGACTTACAAGGGTTGTTTACCGTATGGACATATCCCCAGTCACAGGTGGGACTTGGTTAGGGAAATGTTTATTCGTGCCCGTGGATTGTATACAAGGGTCAGTACTGAACCACTTGTAGGGCAGTATTGGAGGTTGTGGAGAATTTTGCTTAAGAACAGGTTCAGGTTTCTGTAACTTAAGACTTTCAAATCTTATGAGCCGGGAGGGTCCCATAAGAGAATTCTCCTTACGAGTCGTGAGGATCTCGTAAGTGTATTTTCTCCTTAGGAATCGTGAGGATCCCTAAGTGTGCTGCTCCTTTGTGAGTCGTAAGGATCTCACGCAGGTGGTTTCTCCTTACAAGGTCGAGAGGACTCTGTAAGTGTCCTTTAACGAGGTTGCGCCCTTTCGGGTTTTCATAAACACTCGCCGGTAGTCCTGCTGTTTTTACTCACGGAGCCCTTTCGGGTTTTCATCCGTGCCCATTTTGCTTATGGACATACCGTTTTTTCTTATTCTTTTTCACTTTTTTTTACAAGGTCGCGCCCTTTTTGGGTTTTCACGAACACTTGCCGGCAGCCCTGCTGTTTTTACTCACGGAGCCCTTTCGGGTTTTCATCCGTGCCCATTTTGCTTATGGACATACCGTTTTTTTTTTTTTTTTATCCATCTCGTCAACCTAAGGACGTTGCGGTGGTAGTTTAGGGACGTTTCGGTCCGTCGTTAGTTTAAGGACGTTTCGGTCCGCCGTTAGTTTAAGGACGTTTCGGTCCGTTGTTAGTTTAAGGACGTTTCGGTCCGTAGATTAGTTTAAGGACGTTTCGGTCCGTAGATAGTTTAAGGACGTTTCGGTCCGTAGATTAGTTTAAGGACGTTTCGGTCCGTAGATAGTTTAAGGACGTTTCGGTCCGTCGTTATAGGAAGGCTGGCTGCTGCTTGTGAAGTCTGAGCCTGGGAAGATAGCGAGCGGACATAGTCGTCGTCATCTATCATTGACCTAGGCTGCAGCTTATTAAGCATGGTATTTCTTCAAGAAGCGGCCGTTTACTGGCCTGAAAGGCCTTTCACCGTGCATGTCCATGAGTAGATAGGCTCCACCCTGGTAGACCTTGTCTATGATGTACGGGCCTTCATAGTTTGGCTCAAATTTTCCCCGCTTGGCGCGATTGGGGATCATAGGTCTTTTGACCACTAGTACGAGTTCGCCTTGGCGGAATGTCCTCGGCCTGGTCAATCTTTCGTACGAGCGCGTCATCTTTGCTTTGTAGGCCTCTAGATGTTGTTGCGCTATGAGCCGGATTTCGTCGAGGGCATCAAGCTCCTCAAGCCGAAGGTGAGCATTTTCTTCGTTCGTTAGCTCGTGATGGACTGCTACTCGTAGAGAGGGTAACTCTATCTCAAGGGGGAGAACTGCTTCCGTCCCAAATACCAACGCGTACGGCGTTGTGTTCGTGGCCGTCTTGAATGTAGTTCGATAAGCCCAAAGGGCTTCTTGCAGCCTTTCGTGCCAGTCCCTATTATTCCTGGAGACGGTCTTTTTTATGATCTTCGTCAAGATCTTATTGAAAGCCTCGGCTAGACCGTTAGCTCGTGGGTTGTAAACTGAAGAATATCTCCAGTCTATATTGTGCTGCTGTGCGAAGCGGCTAATCTTATGGCTTCGGTAGGCCGGCCCATTATCGGAGATAATCCGTCGTGGAGTTCCGAACCGATAGATGACTTGCGTCTTGAAGAAATGGAGGATATTCTCCGTCTTCACTTCCTTCAGTGGTACTGCTTCTGCCCATTTGGAGAAGTAATCAGTTGTCGCTAGGATAAAGCGGTGTCCCCGGGATGATGCTGGCTCAATGGGGCCGACTATGTCAGTCCCCCACATTTCGAATGGCCAGCTGGCCACCGTTGGGTGTAGTGGATTCGGATGTTGGTGGATGAAGTCTCCATGGATCTGGCATGAGTGGCATTGCTTCGCATACTCGAGGCAGTCCTGGATCATCGTGGGCCAGTAGTAACCCATCCGTTTAATTTTTAACTTCATCTTTGGGCCCGCTTGATGAGAACCGCAAAGCCCGTCGTGAACTTCTTGAACGACTCTTTCTGCTTCGTCAGGTCCCAAGCATCTCAGCCATAGAAAATCAAACGATCTCTTGTACAGGGTATCGTTGACGAAAGCGAAGGATAGAGCTCGTTTCATAAGCTGATGTCTTGAGGACGCTTCTTCGGGCATTCGGTGGGACTTGAAGTAGTCTATGAAGACTTCCCTCCAGTCCTCAGCCTTCTCACGGTCTTTTATTTGTAGGGTCGCTTGCTCAATCGCTCCTTTTTCTTTATATAATTCCGGAGGTATTTCTGCCGGGGCGAGCACTCGACGGCTTTGTACTACGATTCTGACGTCATCGAGGTTCTCGTCGGCCAGTTCTTTAGCGAGTTTGGCCAACGCGTCTGCTTTGCTGTTCTCTGCGCGCGGTATGTTCTCTAGAATATAGAAGGGGATCTGGGCCAACAGTTGTTGCACCTTTTCGCCGTACTTCACCAATTCTGGTTTGCACGTTTGGTAGTCACCATTTACTTGGCTAACGACCAGCTGAGAATCTCCGTATATGAGGAGGTCTTCAATTCCCATGTTGATGGCGATTTCGAGGCCTGCTATCAGAGCTTCGTATTCGGCCTCATTGTTTGTCCTTGACTCTGTTAAGGAGAAGGCGAAGCGCATTATCCCTCCTTGTGGAGTTGCAAAGATAAGGCCTATCCCCGATTTGATGATCGGGTTACCCTGTTTCTGTTTCTTTATGGAGGACGCTCCATCGAAATAGAGTTCCCATCGTGTGCTTCCACCGCCAATTGCATCAAATGCATGCTCGTCCGGCAAATCACAGTTCAGAGGAGAGTCGGCCGGTATCGGGTGCTCGGCGAGGAAGTCGGCAATGGCCTGGCCCTTCACTGCCTTGAGGGGTTGATATGTTATCGAGAACTCCATCAAGAGCAGGGCCCATTTAGCGAGTCGTCCCGTCAATATAGCCTTTGACATCAGGTATTTAAGGGGGTCCACCTTCGAAATGAGACGGACTTCATGTGCCAACGCATAGTGCCTGAGCTTCGTTATTGCAAAGATTAATGCCAAGCAATGTTTTTCGATGGGCGAGTAATTGCTTTCTGCCCCCAGCAGCACTCGACTTAAGTAGTAAAGTGCTCTTTCTTTTCCCTGATCATTTTCCTGTGCCCATAATGCGCCCAAAGAACCTTCAAGGGCGGCCGTGTAAAAAATGAGAGGCTTTCCTTTCACTGGGGCAGCCAACACCGGAGGATTTTGCAAGTATTGTTTGATCTCGTCTAGTGCACCTTGACATTTGTGATTCCAAACGAACGGGGTTCCCTTTTTCATCAGGTGGCTGTAAGGACGGCATTTGCCCGAAAGATTAGCGATAAACCGCCGGATGTATGCGAGCTTCCCTTGGAGAGACCGCAACTGCTTGAGGGTTCTTGGCGGAGGCATTTCCATAATCGCTTTAATCTTTGACGGATCTATTTCAATACCTCGGTGTCGAACGATGAATCCCAGGAATTTACCCGAAGAGACTCCAAACGCGCACTTGAGGGGATTCATTTTCAGATTGTATTGCCGAAGGCGTTGAAATACGGTTTCGAGATGCTTTAAATGCTCTTCGTATGACATGCTCTTCACTACGAGGTCATCGATATAGCATTCGACGATGTCGTGTATGAGATCGTCGAAGATTTTTGTCATGGCCCTTTGATAGGTGGCGCCAGCGTTCTTTAGGCCAAAGGGCATAACCTTGTAGCAGAATATGCCCAAAGGAGTCCGGAAAGCGGTGTGCTTCTGGTCTTCGGGATGCATCTTTATCTGATTGTATCCTGATGAACCATCCATAAAGGAGAAGACCTCGTGAGTGGATGTGTTATCTATCATTAGCTCGGTTACCGGCACCGGGAAATCGTCCTTTGGGCATGCTTTATTGAGATCCCTGAAATCCACGCATATGCGCACCGTTCCATTCTTCTTCATTACCGGGACGATGTTGGCAATCCAGTCGGGATATTGGACTTCCTGGATAAATCCGGAATCGATCAACTTCTTGACTTCGGCGTTGATGCTCATCTCCAGCTCAAGTCGCATCCTCCTTGGCGCCTGCTTGACTGGCTTGATATCCGGGGATATTGCTAATCTATGCACCGCAATCTCCGGATCCAATCCTGGCATCTCGGAGTAGTTCCACGCGAAGCAGTCTTTATGCCGTAGGAGCACGTTCTTTAACGCGGCCACCTTTTCCTCGGATAACAGCTCGCTGACAAATGTCGGTCGCGGGTCGTCTGTCGATCCCAGCTCGATCTTCTTGAGGTTATCTGCGGTAGTATGTATACCGTCTTCCAGTTCTTTCGGAGCGGGCGGGAATTCCGAGATCAACTCATCATCGCTGTTCTCGAAGCACCGGGGAAGGTCATCTTCGTTCTCGGGTTCTTCTTTTAATATCGTAATCATATAACAGGTGCGAACCCGCTCCCAAGACTGAGGTGGATCCGGTTCTGCCCTTGTGGCTTTGGGCTCGTGCTTTTGCGGCGGCGTTACTTTCCAACCGTCGGATAAAGCGAATCTACCCCGTCGGTACTGGTCCTCGACCCAGTTCTTGAAGGTGAAGTAGTCTTCGGTAGGATGTCCTATGGCTCGGTGATAAGAGCAATAACTCAGATGAGAGACCTTGCTAGCTTGCTCAGGATGCCTAGAATCTGGAAGCGTGATCATCTGATGTTTTAGGGCGAGCTTGAGCAACCGTTCCGTCTTGTCTCGGGGGAAGGAGTATGCTCGACTCATCTTTTCCACGAGGGACGAATCCGAGCCGCGCAGTACCCGTAACCCCCTAATCCTGCGTCGTTGTTGTCGGCTTCTTTTCCCGTTTCTTAATTTATTTCCGTCCCCGCATCGGGCCTTTCGTATGACGGGTTGACAATGGTGAACATCTTTATCTTTTGCAGCCTGTGCAGTCTGTTGGAATAGACGTTGCGTCCTGGCTTTCTCATAGATGGCCACTTCGTGGTTGTGGTCTTCCCGAATTTTCTGATCCGCTTTCGCGGTAGCCTTGCCCATTCGTCCTTCAAACGACGGACTTGGCGTTTCGATCGCGGGGTCTAGTTTTGATGAGGGGTCGGCCTCTCCTGACAGGGCGTCCTCTTCTTCATCAAAGGTAAATATAGCGTAGCTCTGTGGGCTCGCCCTCGTTTTCCGGTTCTCGCGTACCCAAGCCCAAGTGTTTCCATTTTCCCATTGGGCAATTTGCGCTGAGTCCCGGGGACATCCCAAATCCTGTTATAGAACCGAGCCTGCCGCACCGTCTGTCTTAAGGGTACTCCTTGGCGCTTCAATAACTTCTTCAATCCATTTGTATAGTATCTAGGCAGACGGATGGGTTGGAGCCTGTCAAGTGTAACATCCGCGCCGTGCCAGATCTCTTTATCCACCTTCGACTCTGAGGATTGGTAGAATAGGATCACCTTCTCACCCCTTCGCCTGGGAGGGACGTAAAATGTTTGCAGGTCCTGCACGCTGTGAGCTTGAAGCGCGTCGAGATCCTTATAGTGTTCTCGCGGTACCATGATGATTTGCAAACTATGGTCATCGCCAGGGGGTGCTTGTATTGGCAGTCGATTGGAGAACACAGCATTAACTTCATCTTCTGAATCACTTCCGAAGACTAATATGGGGGCGGGTGTCCCCAGGTTGTTGCGTTGAGATGGCCCTGCATAAACCATCTCTTCCTCTTCTTCGGTATCGCTCCCGAAAACAGGGATGGTGGCGGCGGTTTTGTTCTCCGGGTTGCGACTCCTTTCTGTATCCTCGAAATCTGGCAAAAAGTACTTCGCATCTTCGTATTTGCGGACTTCGTTCACGGAAAATGGATTTAACTCACCTGTTACGGTATACTCGAAACCATCCTTGAAGTACTTCATACACTGATGTTGCGTAGAAGGGATGATGTTGTACTCGTGTAGCCAAGGACGACCGAGCAAGGCGTTGTAGCAGGTCTTGGCGTCAATGACATGGAACTTGATGTCTGTGACGAGAAGTCCGAAGCGTAACGTCAGTATTACAGATCCGAGAGTCCGTGACGATTGAGAGTCGAAACCGGAGATAGTAATTTTGTCACGAGCGAGGTGTTGCACACTCATGCAGATTTCCTTCAACACCCGAACATTAAGGAGGTTGACGGAGGATCCATTATCCACCAGGATCTTGCCTATCTTGATGTCATGGCAGTATCCAGAGACATATAGGGGGTGGTTGTGGTCGCACGTCCCGAGAAGGAGGTCTTCATCACCGAAAGTGACATCGGCCGTGTGCACTTCCTCCAGTTCATCCTTCATCCTTTCAGTGGCGAGAAAGGCTTGGAATTGTTCAGGCTCTTGCAATGCCTTAACTAGTGAGTCTCGTGCTTCCTTTGATAACAGAAGGGCATCAAGAATGCTAAGCTGAGAGGGTAGCTTCCTTAAGTGCGCGAGGATGTTATAGTCCACCTTACCCTTTTTGGGAGGGTCTTTGGTAGTTAGCTCTTTTGTGACCGGGTCATCTAAGGTGATATCTTCAATGACCTTTTCCTTTCCCTTATCTTTTCGGCCGACGGGCCCGAGATTCTTTTCTGGGAGTGTGCGATTGCGCAGCTGAATGTTCTCGCAGATCTCCGATTCTTCTTCTTTCCCCAAAACGGATTCTTTAAAGAGAGGGCCCAGAGTCATTTCTTCGTCAGAGTCGCTCCCAAAGGTGAGAACTTGTGACCCTCTGGCGTCAGCCATGCAACAGCTGCCGGTAGTCTTGTTGTGTCCTCCGACAGTACTTCTTCGCTCCCGACGGCTCTTGCGTTTCATGCGCTTAAAATGTTGCTGACGAATAACATATCCTTGCCACCATATTTTAAAGGCGTCGCACTCCTCCGTGGGGTGTGAGATCTTCCGGTGATATGTGCAGTAATCAGGGTGCCTCTCCGCCCCATTGTGCCTATTTCCTTCCGAAGGTGGTAGCTTCATTCCCATTGACATGGCTTTGGCAAACCTTTTTCTCGTCTTGAACATCTTCTTGTTTACTTCGGATGCCTTTCGCTCTGGTCGTTCAACTCTTTCGTTCAGCTGCCCGCATTTGGCTCCTTCAGATGTGGCCTTCTCGCGCTCCTGGTCCGCTTTACATTTTAGACGAATCTCGTCCAGAAAAGCGTCGATCATTTCATCTGTTGGCCATGCACGCTCTGGTACAGGCTCTGTCTCCAGCTTTTCAAGGCCAGGAGTTTTCTCATCATCGGTAAACGAATGGGAGATCACGTTGCAGCTCGCCACATATCCCTCGGATTCATCCGACGAGCTCTCTCCATCATCGTCCTCTTGAAAGATGTGGCGGAGGAACTCTTGCAGCGTGACAGGAGTTCGCGCCTTTTGATTGTATTATTCTAGCGCGTCGATTTGCTTCTGCAAGTTTGTTCGCTCGTCTCCAAGCTTCGCGGGCTTCTTGGCTTTCCTGTTCTTTTTCTTTGAAGATTTTGACGGTTGGGCATGAGTATTTGGGCCCTTATCACGAGTCTTTGCAATGGTGCGGGGCTTCAACATCCCTTTGATAATTTGAGGTTCAAGAGGGTCCTTCCATTCGATCGCAGGGCACGCATGGAGGTCTCTCAGCATTCTTTTGGTCTTCGTTGATAGCACGACCTCCCATGGAGCTTCTTCGATAAAGGAGCAGGTTGCCCCCGGTGTATCGGCCTTTTTAGGAGTATGTGGTTGTGGTGGGTTCACCTTCCACTTTTCGGACAGTACAAACTTCCCTTGGAGGTATTGATCTTCGATCCATCCTTTGAAGACGAAGCAATCTTCAATCGGATGACTTACCGTCTGATGGTAAGGGCAGTAGTTGGAGTCATTCACCTCGGTGGGTTGTGGCGGTCGCCTTGGATTTGGTAGGTTTATAAGCCTGTTGCGTATCGCCAGCTCGAATAACCGCTTCGTCTTGTCTCGCGGGAACGAGTAGGGACACTTCATTTTCTCATTATAGTACCGGCGTCTTTCCTCCAGTTGATCCGCCGATTTCGGGGCGTTAGGTTGCTGTTGGGCGTTCGCGACGAAGGTTGCCCTTCCTTTACCCTTGTCATTCCGCGGTTCCGACTTCGGGGGAGATGGTCTATGACCCATCTGGTCCATCTGAGCCAACTTGTCGATTAAAGCCTGGAATGTGGTTGGCTTAAAGAACATCATAAACTGGGAGATAGTTGCGTGGGGGTCTAGGGTTCCCACGAACATGCCCACCGCAGGTGCTTCCTCGATGCGTTGCTCACATCTCGACCACAAGTTCCGCTAGCGTATAGCGTACTGGACCCAGGTTTCGCCCGGTTTTACCCTGGCGTTAATAAGTGCGGTTATTGGAGTGCGTTCGCTGGCACTTGCAAATCGCTGAGTGAACAACAACTCCATTTCAGCGAACGTTTTAATGGAATCGTTCGGGAGTTCTGAATACCATTCGAACGCTGTTTCTGATAAGCTGCCCACGAACTGGCGAAGCAACAATTTATCGTCACCGCCGGTGTTACCGCAGAGGGCCCGGAACTGGGCAACATGTTGATAGGGATTGCCGGTCCCCTTATACACGTGGAATTTCGGTATCGTATAGCCTTGCGGGTATTTGATTTGATCGTACCAGCTCGGATACGGCCGCCCCGTTTTCACGACTTGACCAGCTGCCTCAGTCGCATGATGAACTCGGATTTGCTGGGCTATGTAGTCAGCTAAGTCAGCCTTAGAGATTGCCTCCTCCTTGGCCGTTGAAAGGGCTGGTGGTGGATTTGACGTTTCTCCTCGGTCGTCTTCAAGAATGATCGGGGGATCCTCGGCGGGTGAGTCCTGCTGGATCATCATTCCTATCACGTCTTGAAAGAGAAGGCCCATCCGTTGTATGTTGGATGCTTGTTCAGCAGCCTCTTTTTCCCTTCTCTCCAGTGTCCGGCGAAGGAATTCAGCGTCTGTTTCTTCCTCCCGGCGTGCGTCTGAGGACGTTTCTGGGTTTTCTTTTGGTCCGGTGAGCGCGGCCATAGCATTCATCATTTCTTGAAGCTTTTGTTGCTGCTCCTGGGCTTTCGTCACGGATCGGGTTAGGGGTCGGTGGCCCGTAGAAGTGCGGCTTTCCTCTTTCCCAAAGGCCATGTAAACAGTGTGCACTACCATGCCCCCAGACTTAGGGCGCCTGGGCTTAGTGCTTTCAGTCGTCGCTGCATGCTGTGAGGTCCTCTCTGGCCTCCTCCTTTTGTGAGTCAGTTGATCACCAGCTTTTTGGGGTTTAGCCTGGTGACCGGCTTCAGGTTGGATTTTCGGCTTCTTGTGCTGGCGGGAGAAGTTTGGATCGATGATCGAGTCTCGGGCCTGCCGCCAAGCCTTATAGATTTTGGAAGACAGCCGTTGAGGAGATCGGGGCTGTTCGGGTTTTGTTTCCATAACCTTTTTCAATGAGGGAGGAGACCTCTTTAGTACTGCTGTGGGGGAATTCCTTCGCACCTTATTTAGCATTTCAAAGCTGTTCCCAGTTGGAACAGCAGCATTGACCTCTGCCATCGGGGCCGCTGGAGTCAACCCGGAGGGAGAGTTGCCCCCAGCCTTCCTTACTCGGCGCCAATGGCGACGTCGAGCGCGTCGAGCGGGCGGCGTTGGGTCAGCAGTAAGAATGGTTCCTTCTTGCCCCCTGCGTGGATGGGGGGTTGTTGTTGGCGTTAGCCTATCGAAGACCGATGTCCTCTGGGAAGCGGGAGCAAAGGCCGGAGCCGTCAATCTTGTAAAGACTGACTTTTTGGCTGGAGAGGTCGCCTTGGCGATTTCGGGAACGGGAACGGCCACTTCCTTACAAGCAGCCTTCTCTGAGAATGTAGGCCCCGTGATGAGCTCGCAGGATTCCTGGCCCAATCTAGGGAAGACCGAGGCATCGACGTTGGGCGACTCGTTGAGAGGAGCCGCGGCAGGGGTAAGACGATCAAAGACCGACTTCCGAAGAGTTTCCTTTGTCAGCACTGGAGCGGTAAAGTTTGTCGGCGGGATCATAGTCCCAAAGAACAATCCCGTGGTGGCGCGAGTGACTTGTTCCACTGGCATTGTGAATAGCGAAGCAGCTTGGGGTCCATAGGCTATACCTCCTGGCGAGGCAGAGCGTCGGCTGCAATTGCCGTCTGAGCAGTTGGAGGGTTTCGCAGGGGTGGAAGCCATCGATCCTTTGCTTTCTGCAATAAGCGAGATGCCAATTCTCAGTACCTTGAAACCCCAGGGCAACTATTAGCGAACCGCGATTGGTTCGCGAATCACGACACACGAAGTGTGGAGTGGAAAGAGGAAAAGGTCCCACCGGGCGTGCCAGAATCTGTTCCCCTCCGAACGGTGGCCGGGACGTTGGGACGTCTGAGGCGTTAGGTTCGGGGCAGATGCTAATTGGTGCTATCCGTCCACCTCTCCGAAGATGCCAAGTTGATTTATGGCACCATATATCGAAGGTTTAAACGGATGCGACCGATGTAGCAGACTTCGTCAGATTCCCCCTCATTTGAGGGGTTTTTGATTGTGGGGACGCTCTTCCCTGCAGGCGCAAGCCCCTGCAGTTAATTACGCTACCGCATTGCGATAACAACTTTCTCCTTCTCCAGATGGTCACTTCGTGTCGTGGGTGCTTGTTTTATTGCCCGTGGATTGTTTACGGAGACTGAGTTATGTCGTCGCCCGTAGGGCGTGGACTAGTCCAAATCCGCATTATCTTAAATTTGGGTTTGGGGGGGGGTTTTGGTTTGAGGATACGTCAGCCCTACTCGAGGCTAAGATCAACTCAAACGTTTGTTAAGGATACGTTAGTCTAACTCTGTGACTAAGATCAACTTAACGGGATCGCTTAGATCCGACAAAAGAGTGTTTGGACTCTAATGTTCCAGTTTAGGGACATAGTGGTCCATCGTCTGTATGGCTGTCGGGACCCATCACCTCTCTGACGATGTTGAAGGATTACAACGACAGATGTCAGAGGAGTTCAGAGATGTACCCTTGAACCGGAGTTAATTTGGGGGATTCGTAGTCCAGTATGTTTGAGGGTTTAAGGACGCGTTAGCCATCTTTGAGGCTAAGATCAACTTAAACGGGACCGTTTAGGTCCGACAAAAGAGCATATGAAGGGCTCTATTGTTCTAGTTTAGGGACGTTGCGGTCTATGGGTAGTTTAAGGACATTGCGGTCCGTGGGTAGTTTAAGGACATTGCGGTCCGTTGTTAGTTTTAAGACATCTCGGTCAAGGTTAAGGACGTCGTAGTCCATGGGTTTAAGGACCCCACAGTCCGGTATGTGCTCTGGATGCTTCACACGGGTTCACTGCCGTGCTTAGCGAGGACCAGGCTCCGCTCTGGACGTTTTCCGTGGGGTCAAAGAGTGACGTTATCCACGTTCCGCGCGACCAGGAATTTGTATGAGTTTAAGGACCCCACAGTCCATATCATGGATGGTTGTCGGGACCCGTCACCTCTTTGAAGACATTGAGGGATTACAATGCCAAGTATCAAAGGAGTGAAGAGATGTACCCTAGAACCGGAGTGGCTTGAGCAGTCCGTGGCCCAATTTGAGGTCAGGACTGATTAATTATGTTATGAGCCCATTGGCCTAATTAGTCACGAATTGAGGACTTATGGCCAGCTTGGGCTAAGTCCCATCATGTCTGGAATATTGATTCCTTGTGAGTCCATCGAGGGAGAAGCTTTGCCTCTATCCCTTTAGCCAATTGGGCTATAGACTAGTGTTAAACACTTCAAAGCAATCAGTGTTGAACACTGGGAATGAGTTTGACAAGTTAGTGTTTAACACTAGAAGAATAATTGGTGTTAAACACCAGCAACAAGGCCTTGAAATGATCATAAGCACTAAAACGGCTCAGTGTTGAACACTGGCAATGGAGATCTCAAATTAGTGCCGAATATTAAAGCAATTAGTGTTGAACACTACGAACAAAATTCTTTAATTAATGTCGAACACTAAGGCCCGATAGCATTTCAATACTGGATTCGAGGGTTTTAATTTAGTGTTAAACACTACAGCAAGAACGGTCACGTGGCCCCACGTGAGAGTGCCTTCCCTTCAATGATTCTGCCGAGATTACTGCGTCTTTGATAACATCACGTGTCAGCACGTGACGGGCATTCAAATGCCTATGTGTTAAGGCTTCCGCTGAAAGTCACGTGGGTCACGTGGGGTGCTGCCTCAAAGGGGCTTTTGGGGGGGTCACGTGGTGACACGTGACCCTGCCTTAATGTTGTTTTTAGAGGATTTGTTACTCCTTTTTCAGGAATTAAATTCCAGAAACTTTTAATTTCAGAGGAATTAAATTCCTATTTCCTTTCGAGGGCCTATATTCTGGAATAGAGTTTAAATCTGAGTTTTCTGTGGGAATTAAATTCCTTGTTTATGCGAAGAACCGAATAGGGTTAAACCCTAACAAAAGCTTTTAAGGAATTAAACTCCCCTTTTCTGAAGATTATGATTAAAGGAATTAAATTCCCACCGTTTCGACAGAACTATGTTCTTAATTAGGGTTCAACCCTGTTTCTTTTTGTTTTGAAGGAATTAAATTCCCATGATACAGGGTCGAACCCTAACTTTATTTTGGAGGAATTAAATTCCTATAGTTCTATGAGAGTTAAATTCTCATGCTTGCATTCCTTCTCTATGTTTTGGATCTGCATGGCAGGATCTCGACCCATTGAGAATTAAATTCTCAACCTTAAGGGGAGATGTGCACTTTGCAGGTCCTCTATCAAAGAGAGAAGAAATATGTTCTTCTGTTTTTATATTATCAGAGTTAAACTCTGTTGAGAATTAAATTCTCCTTCTTTCAAACGCCTTTCCCTTTCTTACCTAGGTTTTTTTTTGCAGAAGATCTGAGTCTTTTCAAGTATCAAAGCTCTTCTCCTTTTCTCTTTTCTTCTCTGCGTATGTATATCTCTTTTTGTGTCCCTTGGCTCCTATTTATAGGAGAAGCAGCCGAATCAATCAGTCTTTTGTGAATCTTCATTGAGAGATTTGATTTGCGTCCATCATTCATTTTGGGCCTTTGGATTATTAGGTGAATTTTATTCACCATTGGATTTTAAATCCAGAGATTCTGCTTTGTTATTTTGGTTAGATTTAAAGGGGGAAATCTTTCCAAACCCGAGATTTTCCATAGATAGATGATATTTAATCATCTCTGGATCTTTAATTTGATTGGTCCCAAATAATTACTTTCCTTTGGAAAGATTCGAATTTCCTTCAGAATTTAATTCTGTCGTCAAAAATGGGCTTTGAAAGCCGGTCACGTGTGACCACGTGACCCATGGTCACGGGCAGACACGTGACCCTCTTTGGAATGAAGAATCCTTTTTCTTTCTGCGCTATCTTCCGGTTGCTGTTTTAGCCATCACGTGCTACTACGTGACCCCTGGTCACGTGTGAGCACGTGATCCCTGTCTGGCACTTCTTTCTCTGGTTCAATTGGAGAGCGAGTTTGCTGCTTTGAACGTCACGTGTCGACACGTGACCCTGGTCACGTGGGAGCACGTGACCTCTTCTGAAGCTCTTTTCCTTGACTTGATCAGCGAATCAAAATGCTTCTTTTTTTTCCTGTATTTTATAGGTCACGTGTCAACACGTGACTGCTGTCACGTGTAAGCACGTGGCCTCTTTTGAAGCTTTTCCCAGAAGCTTTCCTGATTTTAAATCAGGAAACACTTCCTCCAGCCAAAACTCGCACTTACTCATCTTCGCATACAACTTCTCCTGTCTCAGCGTCTGCAGTGCGATTTTCAAATGCTCAGCATATTCTTCAAGACTCTTTGAGTAAACCAGGATATCGTCAATGAATACTACAATAAACTGATCCAAGAATGGTGAAAAGATTCGGTTCATCAAGTCCATGAATAGTGCCGGCGCATTCGTTACTCCGAAGGGCATCACTAAGTATTCGTAATGTCCATACCGAGTTCGGAACGCCGTCTTGCAAATATCTTCTGCTTTCACTCGGACCTGATGATATCCGGATCGCAAATCCAGCTTCGAGAATACCCTCGCGCCACTAAGCTGCTCGAAAAGTTCGCCAATGCGAGGGATCGGGTACTTGTTCTTAATAGTCACCCGGTTTAATTCTCGATAGTCGATGCACATCCTTCTTGTGCCATCCTTCTTCTTTACTAGAAGAACTGGAGCTCCCCAAGGCGAGTTACTGCTTCGAATCCAACCCTTCTCAAGCAATTCAGCAACATGTTTCTTAACTTCTTCCAAGTCTACTGGTGCCATTGGATAATACGCTTTGGATACTGGCGCTGCACCAGGAATATGATCAATTGCGAATTCCACGTCTCGCTTCGGTGGCAAACCCGATATATCTTCAAACACGTCCATAAAATCACGAACAACCGCTGGCTCTTCACTTTTATCAACTTCCATTGCTGCAAGAATACTGTTTGTCGGCCTAGCCCTAAACTCGACTGGCCCGACAGAACTGCTTCCTCCAGTGAATCTAAACTCGGGATGTCCAGGAATCTGGAAAATTACTTTCCTTGCCCTACAATCAATGTGAGCGTAGAAAGTGCCAAGAAAATCCATTCCCAAGACGACTTCGTAGCTGCCCGTATCAATCACCTAGAAATCTGCAAAAAGCTCCCGTCCGCACACAACAACTGTACAATCTTTACATTCCCTACTAGCTATGATTTTCCCATTCCCAGTATGTATGTCCCAGAAACTAGACAGGGTCGTGTAGTCAAACGAGTGTGTAGTTAAAAACTTGGATGATATAAAACAATGGGATGCACCAGAATCAAATAACGCTAATGCGGGAAAACCATGAACGAGTAGAGTATCTGAAACAACTTCTCCTGAAGCCTTAGCTTCTTCAGCTGTCAAGGTAAAAGCTCAAGCCTGATTAGGTCCTTGAGTCAGCTGTTTCTGTCCTTGGAACGGTCTCTGCGGAGGCTTCTGAAAATCATCCCTCGTACGAAGCTTCGACGGACAAGCACTAACAGCGTGATCTGCCGCTCCACAAACCAAACAGAGTCCCAGCATCCTACGACACTCCCTTTGCAAATGTCCAGGTAAGTGGCAATAGCTACAGACCACACGCTTCTTCTGATCAACGACAGTAGGCTTCTTCATCGGTGTTACGCCTCGACGGTCCACTGGAATACCTCTGCGACCATGAGCTCGGTTTGGTACAAATGCTGGCTTCCTTACCGCAACTGCTGTTTGCTGCAAACTCCCCTTCATCCCAGATAAACTCTGCTGCTCTCGGGCTGCCGCAAGTACTTGTGAGAAAGTGGTCAAACCCAGGGAGAGAATCTGCCTCTGGATGTCCACGTCCAAGCTGCGCATGAACCTCCGTTCCCTGTCTGCATCGTTGGCAACTAAAAGTCCAGCGAATCTACTGAGTCTTGTCCATTCTGCTGCATGCACATCCACGGGTGCTCCATTCTGCTTTAGCCCGATGAATTTCTCTTCCATTTCCTCCCGTGCAGTCCGCGGGAAGAACTTCTCTAGGAAACTCTTTGAAAAATCCGCCCACTTGATCGGCTTGGGCAAGCGGTTCTCTTCCACAAGCCACCATTCTCGGGCGTAGTCCACTAACTGAATGCGTACCACGTCAACTCTTTTCTCATCTGGAATCTGTGCCGCAATAAGCAAATTCTCTGTGTCAACTAGCCACTGTTTCGCTGGCAACGGCTCCTCCAAACCAGTAAATGTAGACGGACCCTAACGTCTGAAATCTGCTACGGTCCCTACTCGGTCAACTGGTTTAGCTCCAACATTGTTCACAGACTGCTGAACGATCTGCAAACCTTCCTGAAACGATTCCGCTTGCTGCTGGATTAGCTCGGTCTGTCTCTTTTGATTCTCCAGCATTCCTCTTATCACTCCAAGCATGGCGGCTTCGTCCACACGCCTTTGGTACGTCTTCAAATTCTTATCTGCCATATTCCTGAAATCAAAACACCCAACATTAGCATGATGATAGATTCAAAATATAGATCAAGGCTAGAACTCCAAGTTACTTAAATAGAGTGCCGTATTGTAACTATGCCGCGGTATCATAGCCACAATTACATAACTCTACCCAAGTCGCCTAAGTCCTAGAGATAACAAGGAATCAGGTTTTGAGTCGATATGCAAAGGAAGTTTGCACATTGTAAAGGACATAATCAGGAAGAATTTGATTCAAGAACGGTAAACGGCAAGGTGGCAGGACATGTTTCCTAAACACGGGGATTCTGATTCGTGTATTGGGTACAATACCCAACTACGAAAGAATCAACCCGACTAACCTATGTCTCTGATACCAAAAGAACCATGTCATGCCCCGCTTCCCAGAGTACGCTAAAATGGGCACGTGACATAGCCAACCATGCTACCTGTGGGTAGGAAGTATCCATCCACAGTCACATTACGACTGTAGAGATATCAAGAACAAAATAAAACTATCTAACACATGTCCATAATCCAAGATAACAAGAGTCAATAATAAATAAATGCGGAAGCGAACGATCTAATACAAAATAAATGGAATGTATGTCCCATAATGCGGGCTCACATCAGGAATAAAATGCAGGAAAGAAAAGCTAACTACTACTGACACTCACAGCTCAGCCTGTCGGCTGAAGTACTCCTGCTCGGACTGCGACAGCGGTACGGGATCTGGGCCATGCAAAACCCAGACGTCAGCGCGTCAAGTCATCAAGTAATAACATAATAAACAGGCAATGCGAATATAAACATGAATAAAGCAAGGGTAACAAGAATATGAATCAGAGCAGTGCAGGGTAGTGTGCAGTGGGTAAACTGGACTGTTCTATCAAGTTTTCTGTTCTAAAGTCTTTGAAACCAAATTGATGAATCATCGATGTAACTCAATAGTATCCCGTGCATGCCCGGGACCACGGTCTATAGACTCTCGGGCTGAAACCGAGACGTGCCGCTAGGCACTAGCAGGAATGGAGTACAGACCAACGATGTCAGCAACATCGTCACGAGGCGGGCCTAGCCTCTAAAACTGATCAGAACAAGTAGTGAACTGTTGAGTTACAAGTCAGGTTTTACCTTTGATTTCCCCATACCCCCAAGCTATATGTGTAAGTCAAGTCAGGTATCCCGAAATCAAGAAACTAATGCCAACACAGGATCAGGTAAACAGGTTTGTCTGGATAGACAACAGGAACGGTCCATGAGGACTACATGTCAGGTTTATTGGCATTAGACACAATATCAGGTAACGGGTCAGGTCATGGTACATCATGTCAAGTCAAGCAGTATACGGTACCATGTCGGGTCACTCACTATATATGTAGCAAGTCAGGTCAAGAAGTAAGCGATATCATAGGTGTACTCACAATCAGTTATATAATCAAGCATGGTTATCAACAACATGATATAAGCAATGAATTAAGCAATAGGCAGATTCACTCAATTTGCAGTACAGTTATTAGTTGTGTCACAGAGATGATTTCAACATTATAAGAATGCAGTAAGACAATTATAGCCATTTAATCATGTTAACAAGTTAAGACTTCATGGATGCAATGATATCTACATATATATGTTTCAAGTTTGAAAGATAAAAATGTTATATAACAATATTGAATACGAAAAAGAGAAATGATCGTATCAAAGTTAAATTTATAGGTTTAGGGTGTCATTAATATGTATGTAAATATTGTTTAGCATGTAGCAAGGGGTACTTGCCTCGACGGGTCGCGAATCGGAAAAACGGAACGTAAAACGTCGGTGGGGAAAACTCGCGACGGGCGCACGGTTCACGGAATGAACCCAAACGTCGAACAGTGAAGCCACATGGGTCGGGGGACCGCGCGGGAACGTCGGGACACGTCGCCGGCACGGCCGGAATCCGGCGAGATACAAAAACAGTGAACGTCAAGAATTGCAACAAGAAAAGAAAAGAAAGCAAAGAAGAAGGAAAGGAGGATGGAGAAGGTGCTGCTCACGAGGATTTGTGTGAAGGGTGGTGACGGTCGACCACGTCGACGGAGCTCCGGCGGTGGCCTACGACGACAGTGAAAGAAGCCTGCAGATCAAGAAGGTATTAACAGACAAGGAAAAGAAGAAAGGAAAAGAGGAGGGGATGCTAGCTCACCGAGGGTTGTGCGCGAGGGCCAGGGGCACGGAGACGGATCGTCGGCAGCGACTTCCGGCGGCGCCGACGTGTGCAGGGGGTGTGCAGGTGGCCGCGGTTTGCTGGAGCAAGGTGCACGAAGAAGGGGATGTGGATGAGACGAGGGTGAGGAGGCGAGGATGCTGGTGATGGTGGTGTCGGCGTTGGGGTTGCGGCGACGAGGGAGACGGTGGCTAGGGTTTGCGCGATGGGTTTCAGCGTTTTAAAAGAGAAGGAGGAGGGAGATGTATAATATGAGAGAGAGAGAGAGAGAGGGGAGAGAGAGAGAGATATACGGGGGAGAGATAGAGTAAGGAGGTGGGGCCTACGGAAAATGAAGGTTTGTGATAGGCTGGGATAGTTGTTAAGGAAATTTTTATTAAGGATTTTATTGACAGTAAAATTTTTTGTATGGTTAAACAATTATATTCAATGGTTAAAAAATTTATTAGAAATTTAGGATTTTGGTGCAAAGTAAAACATTTCCAAAATGCGCTCGGGTCGGGTCCAAAAATTTGAAATTGAAATAAGGAAATTTTAGGCGGGATCCAAAATTTAAAATGAAGTATTTTGCAATCAAAAAGCATACGACCAAAACGGACACACGTACGTGCGCGTAGCCGTCCAAACTCGCCCGTTTCACTGAACGGGACGAGAACACGATGCACGGACGCTACAACGGGGTTAGGGGTGTCAAGCAGGCCAAGATGAATATTTTTAATTTTATTTTAGATGCCTTAAATTGTTATATGCAGAAATGAATTGTCGGGATAAAATTACAATAAGTAACAATCAAGCAAGATAAATGAAATAAGTGCCATACTATGTTCAGACGGTAACTGAAATTAGTAGCATTGGGCTCGGGTGTTACAGCTTGTAGCGGTCTACACCCCTATGCAATATATCTACGCCTTCTTGGAAACACATATCTAGGGAATGCATTCACCAAGCACTCCTCCAGTTTTCCGGGATAACCCTTGGCCAATGATGCTTACCATTGCCTCCGCTACACTGCATAGCAAGGGCGACTGTCGTGTGGAAGCGAGGGAGGCTTTTCGATCCCAGTCTGCTATGAAATTTTTTGAGTGTAGACACGTCGGACGAGACTTTCGCAATAACATAGATTTTAAGGAAGATGATGCATAGTTAAAAGGTGAGAAAAGAAAAGAGGGTTGGCACAAACAAAAGCTGCTTCACTTTAAGCCTATCAAAGCGGTCTGCCGCCTGGAATTCATGACTTCTCTTCGAAATAGAATGATTTTGTATAGGTGTAAGGAAAAAATAAGCCTCGAGCCTTATTTTCTGAACCGCCTTAGGCGTCAGTTAGGGTTAGAACAGCACATCCCTATTGAGTTTGCTCTCATCACAAGACCCCCTAGTCTGGAGCTCTTAGGTCAGTGTTGGTATGAGCTCAAGTATTACCCTAAGGGCGCTCGCATCCTTATCCCCATATTTGGTCACTATGGTGTCGTATCTCACGACTACCTGTGGCCGCTGAGAATGAATTACCAGGTTAATTTTTCTCATAATATGACCAGGTTGATTCGAATGGGTAAGGATATAAAGATTGTCCCCAGGTTCCTGTGGGTGCTCGTGAATTTGTATGGCGCCAGGCGGTGGGCATTTTGGAGCCCGTTTTGGGGAAAGCATGGTTTGATCAGGCCAGCCGTGTCTTTCCAACCTATGATAGGATATCTGCCCAAAACCAGGCTTATCAAGAGAAGGTGAGGTTTGAGGCCCAAGATTGCCAACGACTGATGTCGGTGCTGTAGAACATGTGTTATATACGGGGCTTGAAGACACCGCTCAACGGTGGGGTGAGGATGATGTTCCTGCTTCCTGGGTCGTGTTCGAACCCATTGAGACCCCGATTGCGGCTGAGCCGGCCGCGGTTCATGATGAGGCTAGTCTGTTAGTTATTTTATGGAAAATATGTTTGATTTATTTTCAATTGCATCTTAGTTTAATATGCATGCTTTTAAACTGCAAGAGACTGGAGTCATTTTTTTGGAGCTTATTACAAAGTGTCCCCTGAACGAGGGTCTCCTGCCCCTTCTGATGATACGCCGATTGGTAGGCGCTCGAAAGAAGCGGTGCCAAAGAGAAGATCGTCAGGAAGGTTGTCCTCTTCGCAACCTAAAGACTCTTCTCACCGCTCAAGCATGAAGAAATGGGGTGTTGGTCTTTTGGAATCCATTTTAAGCTCTGGTGATGAAGTGGCCAAAGAGGAGAGATCACCTCCATCGAAAAAGTTTCGCACAAAGGGGCTTGGGTCCTCGGGAACGCCTTTGCCACCGCTAGTTCTTTCTAATGTTCCTGGTCGTAAGTGCCTGTCCATTTATTAGGTTTTTATGACCCCTAAGCATATAATGATCTTGACTGATCTTCACATTTGGTATTTGCATATCAGAAAAGGTCAACAAAAGCCAGTACTAAAGCTTGGGTCACCGAAGTGGAGCACGCCAAATAAAGCAATGGTGAAGGCTGCGTTTATGACAACGAGCTTATCAATTCATCCCCTGTAAGATTCGAACGAGCTGGAGGGGATATAAGAACAAGTGGTATCTCTGGGGGTCCTACAACCAAAAAGGCTGATAAGGGCAAAGGTTTGGCCCCTGTAGAGTCTAAGAAGAAAAATGCTCATGCCTCTGCACCGAGGAAAAAGAATGCGATCAAGACGTCGACAACTTTATCAGAACGGCTGTCTCTTGGCTATCAGGGATCTCATCCTCCTTCACAGCACGTGGAGCCTGAGGCAAATCCGGAGTTTCAATCAGCTTTGCTTTTGTCCCGAGCTGAAATGAGGACAAAGAAGAGGTGTGATAAGCCTTCAGTGGCCCGTCAAGAACAGGAGGCCCGGGATGTTGTCGAAGTCATTGCACAGTCCAAGGTGACTCTTGCTAAGGAGACGGGGGCCCTGTGGGATCACTAAATTTGAGCGAGGAGGCTGAGCTAAGCTCCCAGGTTGATGGAGTTGGGGAAATCTCGGCCCAATCAGGTCCAAGTGGTGCTGGGACCAGTGCTGCTGGGTCGAGTTCTGGCGGTGTGGGTGTCAGCACACTTGTTGAAGAACCGAGTTCGAGTGGTGCTGGTGCTACCCTAAAAATGGACGAGTCAGGTCCGGATGTCTAGCCACGTGAACCTGTTGCTGAAGGGGAAGTCATAGATGGTTCTCTTTTAGCTATGGTTAAATAGGTGTGTGCTAAAGAGGTTCTTGAGACCGAGGTGACAACTAGGGATACTACTGCATCTATGCAGACAGACATTGATGTCGAGGCTATCTTGACTACCTCTCCTCTTCGATGGGGGGATCGGTGTGACATCATTAAAGCATTGTATCTTTTAGAATAAAACATCGTTTTTTACCGCCGAAAACCGGGAAGACAAACGTCTTATCTGAATTTGGGGGCAGATGCTAGTTGGATTTATCTGTCCACTTCTCCAAAGATGACAAACTGATTTATGGCATCGTGTATCGGAGGTTTGGACATATGCGGCCGTTGTTGAAGACTTCGTCAGATTCCCCCTCGTTTGCGAGGGGTTTTTTTATTGTGGGGACCCTCTTCCCTGTAGGCACAAGCCTGTCACGACCCAATTTGGGCACATGACCGGCACTTAGACTACGTAACGTCATCAGGCGTAACGCAATTCAAGTAAGCCGAAAACCCAGCAATCTAAACCATTACTAGTAGGAAAATATAGAACACATTTAAAAACTCGATGCAAAACTTTAAACTTAAGTTTGTTTTTCATAAAAATTTCGGCAGCACCTCTTTTGTAAAAACTAGCCCCGAAACGGGTACAAACATAAGATAAAAGTAAAGTATCCCCAAACGGGAGCAAATCTGGCCCAACGGCGGAAACAACCACCACAACAGATATACGACGCCGTAGCGAAGAAAAGATAAACCACATATATAAAAGGCCGGCTCACAAGAGCACGACAACCAGAGTCATAAGAATATACAATATCGTTCTTCATAACTCGTCTCTAAGTCAATACATGAAGGTGGCAGATGGAGAGTACTAGATACAAGAAATATACAATGTACATCATCGGATAACCGCAACCCACCTAAGCAAACGGCCTCACAGCCAACCGTAGCGGTATCCGCAAAAGTAGAGATAATAAGGCGCCCTGCCGCGTCCACTCTGATGATCAGACCTGAAAGACCCTGCAGCACAATGGAGGAATAGTTGCCAACTCGTGAATAGTAAATAATATCATACTGTAATCGCAAGTATGCACTAACAACAATAAACAATCACATCTAAGCCGGTAGCATAAGTATGGCAATATGAATATGCAACTATCATGATCAAGGTACACCACCAGGGTACTATATATACATGAATCAAATGCATATCAACTAAATACTGAGTGCGGGATAAAAAATATTCTCATACACAAATCATAAGCATGGAAAAACCCGGTGAAAATCAACAACACCCCAAATCCCAAAATCCTCAGATCGGCCCTCATATCGGCCCCCAGATCGGCCCTCATATCGGCCTTCAGATCGGCCCTCATATCTCATGAAACCTGAGTGTCAAACATCGACACCCGAAATATCATGAAAATTAGTGCCCAACATCGACACATAAATACTCATATCCATACGTTCTTCGAATCCTAAGTGCCCAATATCGACACTTGTGATCCATGTATCGGTTCTCTGATATCCATACATTCCTCGAAACCCAAGTGTCTAATCTCGACACTTGTGTTCCACGTATCGGTTTCCAATATCCATATATCTCTCGGAATATAAGTGCCTAACATCGACACTTGAAATCCCCAAATCGCATGAAAACATATGTCAAATGCGTAAATCCATGTAATATAACATATGCAATATAGAACAACAATATAAGCATATCACGAGAAAAATCCACTATTTAAATGCATCAAGTCATTAAATATATCACGCGGTTCCCAATTATCCGAATCCAATATACATATATAACAGCGTCCCATACCACCGGTATATATGTCATATAAAGCCGAACATATAACTATAGCAAGTTATATGTATGAGCATGTAGGTATAGCAAGGCATGTATGTAAGCATGTAGGTGTACAGGTATGCTATATGTCATATACGCCATTGCACAAGAATAAATGCCTCTATGTCGCTAACTAATAGCAAGGTATCTCATATGAATATTTGTGTTGTGCGTATCATGGCAATTACCGACAGTGTGTGTATAGCATACAATTGGTGCTCGTGCAACATGGACTGTCAATAATAGTGCAGTGTACAATAGATACAGGTTCAGGCACAACAAATAACTATATGCAATAAAGTTCATGCACCATCTCTATATGTTCATATAAACATGCGGCTAATCTCATATCATATATAGCCCTGACGCTTAACACCATACGGGCTATTTCTCCGTAGATGTTAAATCTACTCACCGACAATCACAAGCTAGGTCGATCCAATCACCTGCGGCGCTCGAAGTCCCCGCCTGCGATCCTATTAACACAAAACATAACAGGTGCAAATCTCAGAAATCGATCAATATCACGTTCACACTACGTTTGACCAACACACCAACTCCAATCCAACTCATAAGTGTCCGTCTAACGGCTAACGTGTGTGGAGACACACCCAAACCGGCCTACATGCAACAGCTACACTAGATCACGAACCGTGTCGGATAACGTAACATGCATACAAAAAACACTAGAATATAGCAAAGTGATCCCAGATTTTGATATACCAACAATTAGTGAAAGTTGCACATCCCATGAGACAACACACAACCCCAGAGACCCCTCGTCCAAGAATCAACCCCCAACCCCCTACTCTGGCCGCAAATTGCGGCCAGGACTAATAAATCTGCGGCCTCGTAGTTTGGGAATGGTCTCGTCTTTTTGTGGTGGGTTCAATGTCATAACACAAGGTCACTGTGATGGGAACTTTTCCAACAAAAATCTGGTTCTATAGGAGATCACAGAAAGTCCAAGTTGACACTAAAAATACGATTTTTACACGAAACTAAACCTTTAGTGTTCTAAACCATAATCTTGAGGCAACACAACAAGATAAAGACCTAATTATCAGTTAGAGATCATTACCTAGCCACTCTTGCTCAAAAATCCAATCTTTCCAAGCTCCAAGGCATCATAGTGGCTAAATCAAGGATTTTGAAGTGCAAAAAATAGAATTTTTGTGAAGTTTTGCAAGTATTTAGTGTTGGGGTAGTGAGGTTTCAGTTTGGGGTTAGGGAATGAGAAATAATGGAGAGTGAGAGAGAATGAGAGAGTGAGAGAGAAAAAATGAAGAGGGGTGAGTGTAGGGTGAATATCTAGCTTACATTCACTCTCCCCCTCATCTCATTAATGCCCACAATTAATGCTCATGACTCACATGCCACCTCTCTCTCATCCAAACTAGATATTTCTAACACCAAAATTCTAGGCTTAAGGTTAAGGCAAGGTTAGATCATGGTATGGATTGTTTAAGGTGTCATGGCCACTTAACAATTTAACACTAACTAACCCTCACAATTATGTGCACGTGTGTGTGCCAGCCATAACAAATAATAATAAAACATTAATTAATTGTTATAAAATGTGAGGAAATCGATTTGTTAAACTTTTCTCTAAAAACCCGCATTAACGCTTAAGTAACACTAACCGCATTTCTAAAGTGTTACAATCTCCCCTCCCCCTTAAAGAAAATTCATCCCCGAATTAAAATTTCATACAAGAGTACCTTCAAGGAGATGAAGGAATTTCTTCCGCATCTCGCTCTCGGCCTCCCAAGTGATCTCCTCACTAGTCGGGCTACGCAAAAGAACCTTCACAGATGGCAAGACCTTTGACCGAAGTTTCTTCACCTGCCGATCCAATATAACTACCGGCTGCTTGGTGAACGAAAAATCATGCTCAAGCTGAACGGTCTCATGCTGAATCATGTGAGAAGGGTCATGAAGGTATCTACGAAGCATCGACACAAGGATCACGGGGTGAACATCCAAAAAAATGGGCGGGAGCGCCAAATGATAAGCAACGGTACCAACTCGCTCAAGGATCTCGAAGGGACCTACAAATCGGGGACTAAGCTTCCCCTTTCTCCCAAATCTCATAACGCCCTTCATCGGAGAAATCCGTTGGAATACATGATCCCCTACTGCAAACTCAAGTCTGCGACGACGACGGTCGGCATATGACTTCTGTCTGCTCTGGGCTGCTCTCATCCTATCCTGAATCAGCTGAATCTTCTCCGTAGTCTCCTGAACTAGCTGGGGTCCCAAAACCCTACTCTCACTGAGTTCGGTCCAACAGACTGGCGATCGACACTTCCTACCATACAAAGCCTCGAAAGGTGCCATCTGAATAGTCTCCTGAAAGCTGTTGTTGTAGGAGAACTCAATCAACGGCAAGTGACGATCCCAACTGCCACCAAAATCAAGCACACACGCACGAAGCATATCCTCTAGAGTATGTATCGTCCGCTCTGACTGACCATCGGTCTGCTGATGGAAAGCGGTGCTAAAACTCAACTGGGTACCCAAAGCTCCCTGAAGCTTCTGCCAAAGACGGCTAGTAAACTGGGTGCCCCTGTTGGATACAATGCATGTGGGAACGCCGTGCAAACGCAAAATCTCATTTATATACAACTGAGCATACTGAGCATAGCCGAAAGTGGTCTTCACTGGAAGGAAGTGAGCCTCTTTCGTCAACCGGTCAACAATCATCCAAATGGAGTCATACCCCCGACTAGTCCTGGGTAGACCCATAACAAGGTCCATGGAAATCTGCTCCCATTTCCACTCAGGAACGGGTAAAGGCTGCAACTCTCCAGCCGGTCTCTGATGCTCAGCCTTGACTTGCTGACAAGTCAGGCACCTCGAAACGAAGTCCGAAACATCACGCTTCATCCCTTCCCACCAGTATAAGTCTCTCAAGTCACGGTACACCTTGGTGGAACCTGGATGAACGCTAAAGGCTGACTATTGTGCCTGCTCTAGGATCTCGCGTCTCAACCCACCAATATCTGGTACACACAAGCGAATCCCGCAACATAGCACACCCTGGTCATAAATCAAGAACTCTGAATCACCCTTCCGAACAAGCTTAAAAATCTCAACCAAACGGGCATCACTGGGCTGCGCCTCACGGATACGATCAAGTAGAAGTGGACGGGCACGGACATGAGCAAGTTGTCCCCTAATGGAAGTGAACTCAAACTGTACTCTACCATCGTACAAGGTCTGCCAATCTGCAGAAGATTGCCTCTGAACTGCGCTCAACTGGGACAAGCTTCCCTCGGGCCTACGACTCAAAGCGTCAGCTACCACATTCGCCTTGCCAGGGTGATAAAGGATCTCACAATCACAATCCTTCACAAGCTCCATCCATCGGCGCTGTCTCAGATTCAGATCCCGCTGCTGGAAGATGTACTTCAAGCTCTTGTGGTCCGTGAAAATCTGACACGACTCCCCATACAAGTAGTGTCTCCAAATCTTCAGCGCAAAGACCACCGCAGCCATCTCAAGATCGTGAGTGGGGTAATTCTGCTCGTGCTTCTTCAGCTGCCTAGAAGCATATGCAATCACTCTATCATCCTGCATCAGTACACAACCGAGCCCCACTCAAGACACATCACAGTAAACAACAAAACCACCCGATCCAGAATGCAAAGATAGAACTGGTGCCGTCGTCAACCGAGTCTTCAACTGCTGAAAACTCTGCTCGCACGCATCAGTCCAAAGGAAAGGAACCCCCTTCCGGGTTAGTCCGGTCAGAGGTGCAGCGATACTCGAAAAATCCTGTACGAAACGGCGGTAATAACCAACTAAGCCCAAAAAGCTGCGGACCTCAGTCACGGATACAGGTCTGGGCTAAAGCTGTACAGCCTCGATCTTCCTCGGGTCCACAAGAATACCATCTCTCGTCACCATATGACCCAGGAAGTCAACTCTATCAAGCCAAAATGTGCACTTTGAGAATTTAGCATACAGCTAGTGCTCTCTCAATGTCTGCAAAGCAATTCTCAAGTGCTGCTCATGCTCCTCTTGACTCAAAGAGTAGACCAGAATGTCATCAATAAACACAATAATGAACTGGTCGAAGAACGGCCAGAAAATCCTGTTCATCAAATCCATGAATGCTGCTGGGGCATTAGTTAGTCCAAACGACATCACCAGAAACTCGTAATGCCTATAGCATGTACAAAAAGCAGTCTTCGGAATGTCATCATTCCTAACCCGCAACTGATGATAACCCGAACGCAAATCAATCTTAGAAAAATGTTTCGCACCCTGGAGCTGATCAAACAAATCATCAATGCAAGGTAAAGGATACCTGTTCCGCACCGTAACTCGGTTCAATTGACGAAAATCGATACACAACCTCAAACTGTCGTCCTTCTTCTTGACGAACAGCACAGGAGCTCCCCACGGAGAAACACTCGGACCCACAAGTCCCTTATCAAGCAACTCTTGCAATTGATCTTTAAGCTCTCTAAGCTCCGCCGGAGCGCTCCGGAAAGGCGGTATAGAAATAGGCACCGTGCCAGGAATCAGATCAATGCAAAACTCAATATCGCGCTCTGGCGACAAACCAGGTAACTCATCGGGAAAAACGTCGGGAAACTATCGCACGATAGGAACCCGGTCCAACGACTCTACTACGGCTCCAGTATCATAAATGAAAGCCAAGAATCACCGACATCCCCTCCTCAAAAGCCGACTAGCGCAAAGGGCAGAAATCAAACTGTGAGGGGCGGCACTACGGTCCCCCTGCACAACCCGAACAGACTCGTCCAAAAAACTGAAACTGACAGTCTTCTCACGGCAGTCCACAGACGCATAACAAGCTGTTAACCAGTCCATGCCAAGGAAAACGTCGAAGTCCAACATATCTAGAAGGATCAAATCGACGGACGACTCTCTATCTCCAATCTGAACGGCACACGACTAAAACACATAACGCGTGATGAACGAATCTCCAACAGGAGTAATCACAACAAGGGGCTGATCTAGCAAACATGTCTCTCGGCCCAAACTCGGCACAAAGTGCATAGAAACATACGAATGCGTAGATCTCGGATTAAATAAAACATGAGCCTCAAAAGAACATACAGAAAGAGTACTGTTCCCCTCCGAATCACGGAGATGCGACCGCGCAGGTCCGTTGGCCTGAAATTCGGGGCAGATGCTAATTGGTGCTATCCGTCCACCTCTCCGAAGATACTAAGTTGATTTATGGCACCGTGTATCGAAGGTTTAAACGGATGCGGCCGATGTAGCAGACTTCGTCAGATTCCCCCTCGTCTGAAGGGTTTTTGATTGTGGGACGCTCTTCCCTGCAGGCGCAAGCCCCTGCAGTTAATTACGCTACCGCATCGCGGTAACAACTTTCTCCTTCTCCAGATGGTCACTTCGTGTCGTGGGTGTTTGTTTTGTGTTCGGTTGCCCGTGAATTGTATACGGAGACTAAGTTATGCTGTCGCCCATAGGACATGAATTAGTCCAAATCCATATCTTTCTTAGATTTGGGTCGTGTTTTAGGATATGTTAGCCTTATTTGAGGCTAAGATCAACTTAAACGTTTGTTAAGGACACGTTAGTCTAATTTTTAGACTAAGATCAACTTAACGGGATCGTTTAGATCCAACAAAAGAGCAATTAGGCTCTATTGTTTAGTTTAATGACATTGTGGTCGATAATTAGTTTAAGAACATTACGGTTCATTGTTAGTTTTAAGACATCGCGGTCGAGGTTAAGGACATCATAGTCCGTGAGTTTAAGGACCTCACAGTCCGGTGTTAGTTTTAAGACATCACGGTCGAGATTAAGGACATCATAGTCCATGGATTTAAGGACTCCACAGTCCGATATTAGTTTTAAGACATCACGGTCGAGGTTAAGGACATCATAGTCTGTGGATTTAAGGACTCCACAGTCCGACGTTAGTTTTAAGACATCACGGTCGAGGTTAAGGACATCATAGTCCATAGATTTAAGGACCTCACAGTCCGACGTTAGTTTTAAGACATCACGGTCGAGGTTAAGGACATCATAGTCCGGGGATTTAAGGACTCCACAGTCCGACGTTAGTTTTAAGACATCACGGTCGAGGTTAAGGACATCATAGTCCGTGGTTTTAAGGACTCCACAGTCCGTTGTTAGTTTTAAGACATCACAGTCGAGGTTAAGGACATCATAGTCCATGAGTTTAAGGACCCCACAGTCCGTAGTAATGTGTGGTTGTCGGGACCCGTTACCTCTCTGACGACGTTGAGGGATTATAACGACAAATATCAGAGGAGTAGCGAGATGTAGCCTCGAACCGGGTGTAAATTGATTGGAGGAGCAGATGAGCCCAGTTCAATTTAAATTGAGGACTTATGGCCAGAATTGGGCTAAGTCCAGTTAAAATTTTTAACATTTCATTGTTGTTCTGCCTGCTAGGCCTTTATTTGGGCTCTGCCCTTTTAATAATTCCAAGCATTGGGCTCTGACATTTTGTCTGGTATTGAATGCATAGCATTTATCAGAACAAAGTATGTTCTGACAGTGCGCCACGTGGCGCATCAGGCGCTTTGCGCCAATTAAAGAGCGTTGTACGCTAGCGCACATGAGAGTGACACGTGTCGCTTAGTGCTAGTTTGTTAGCATACTGCGCTTTTAATTTATGAGCACGCTGCGCTAGTTTATGGGTGCGCCAGTGAAGGACACGTAGTGCACTTGGTGCTGAGCGCCAGCCCAAGAGCGCAGTGCTCTGTTTCAGGAGCGCAAAGCGCAAACTGTGTCTGTGGTTGACACGTGGCATGTTTGGCGCTGAGCGCCGGTCCAAGGAGCGCAAAGGCGCAGTTCAAGAGTGCAAATCACTTTCCAGTAGCACAAAGCGCATCAGATCAAATTTAAGATCAAAGAACAAGTTTTTGTTCTTCAAAGGAGGCCTTGCCTCAAGATCCAAGAAACAAAGTTCTTGTTTTTATCAAAAGGCTCTGCCTTTGTAGATCAGAAGATCTGTGAAGTAAAAGTACTTCTTTTTTTTATATTAAGTCTTGATCTTTTCTTTTTATTCGAAGACCTCAGTCTTTTTATAGATCTAAGATCTTTTTAGAAGACATTTCTTCTTTTTACGAGATGTTTCATCTCTGTTTTTCAAGAAATCAATTCTTTACCTTTCTTTTCCTTTTGAATTCTTCTCAAAGTTTTTCGAGAGTTTTTTTTCTCTATCTCTCTTCTGTCTATCGAGACTTGAAGTCTAGGGGTCATTATATAGGGCCAATTGACTTGTTAAATCATTTAAAGAGGTCTTTCTCTGATTGATTTGGGGATGTTTCCCCACCATTGGATCTTTGATCCTAGGGTTTCTGTTTTACAGAAGGCAATCTTCTTGTTTTTAACAAGATTGGAAATTCTTTCCTTGCTGAATTTGTTCTGTTTTTGGTAATTCAATATTTACCATTAGATCATTGATCCAGCGGTGCTTAAAGCGCAATCTTGTTGTTTGGAAAGATTTTGAGAAATCTTTCCTTAACAGAATTTAATTCTAGTTAATTAATGATTTATCATTATTATTAGATCCTTTGATCCAACGGTGGGAATTTTAATTCCAGCGCTGGCGCACCTACGTTGGACACGTGGCGTGCACCGCAGAGCGCAGCGCAACTGCGCTAGCGCACTCGTGCTTGACACGTGGCGCGCAGCGCAGAGCGCAGGATCTGAAGCGTTGCTTCAGCAGAGCGCTGGATCCGAAAGGTTGCTTCAACATAGGTGTCTTTTCACCTTCCTTTTTAAGCCAAACTTATATTCCCGAGAATCTTTCATTTCTCAATCCTGGAAATAGTTCCATTGTGCACAAAATTTTCTGTGCTTCGTCTTTATAACTCGAAGCAAAGCTTCTTCCTTCTCTCATCCCCAAAGAACTTTCTCAACTATGGCTTGTAACCGCCGCCATGCTCGTAGACAGCTGTGGGAAGTGCCCATTCAGGACCTCGTTCCTCGCTTTGCTGCACGCTTGGTGGATCTTTCTCTCACGGATGAGCAGTATGACGCTGCGCTGCACGATCTTTTGACTCGTGTGGGGTCCCCTCTTCCCCCACACTCCATTTGGCTTCGGATGATCCTTGCGTCTGTGATCGCCGATCTTCCCCCTCACCCAGCGGAGATGACCCTGGCGATGCTCGATGCGGCTGAGGACAAGCTCGAGTGTTTCTATGAGGCGTGCCTGATTACTCAGGCTCTGAAAGACTGCTCGGTTCACTTGTTGTGCCAGATAAGAGCCCGGCAGGCTATCATGTCTGCTTTCGCGGATGAACATGGCGCCAATCGGTGGGGAGCCACTCCTCGTGAAAATCGACGTTTTGATGTGCTGGAGAAGGCGACGAGGGAGTTAGAGAATTTTGTTTATTGTTTTGTTCACCCCTATGCCACTGATCCCTTGTTTGGTGATCTTTTTTAAATGTAATAATAAAAAGATATTTTAATTTAGTATTTTATTATCCGTTAAGTGTTCGCTTGTTTTTAATTCTTTATTATTCCTCTGTAAGATGTTTATGCGCTGCATAATCATGAAGCGTTGCTTCGCTTTCCAATCTTGGAAACAGAGCTTTGCTCTAATTTGGGATGCGCAGCGCAATTGCGCTAGCGCTAGCGCATTCGTGTTTTGACACGTGGCACGCAGCGCGCTTTGCGCTAGCACACTCGCGCTCGACACGTGGCGCGCAACGCAGAGCGCAGCGCAACTGCGCTAGCGCGCCTGCGTCAGACACGTGGCGAGCAGCACTATGCGCAGCGCAACTGCGCCAGCGCGCCTGTGTCAGACACGTGGCACGCAGCGCAGAGCGCAGGATTTGAAGCATTGCTTCAATTTTTGACTCTTAGATTTCTAAACAGAGCTTTGCTCTGATTGGGAGAAGCAGAAGCGTCACTTCATTTCCAGTCTTGGAATTTGAACAGAGCTTTGCTCTAATTTGGGGACGCAGAAGCGTCACTTCATTTCCAGTCTTGGAATTTGAACAGAGCTTTGCTCTGATTGGGGGAAACAAATGCCCCCCACCGTTGCGCTTACGTGGCCCCAAACGTGAGTGCAGCGGTGGTAGCATCTCAGTCATTGGATCAACTTTTGGGGAGTTGAAACGGCTCTCAATGCCTATAAATAGGACTTTTGGTCCCTTTGATGATTTTCATCCTCTTTCTTGAGAATTTTCTCTTATTCAGAGCGCTGCTCTTCAGTTTTAAGAACTTTTCAAGAGTAAAACTCTTCCAAAACTTAGGTATAGTTTAAAACTTTAATAAACCAGGGTTTTACCCATTAAAAGAGCTTTGCTCTTTATAGATCTTTGATCTAAAGAAAACCCATTTAGGGTTTTATTTAGTAAAGCTTTGCTCCATAGGTCTAAAGAGATTTAAAGGGAACTAAAGAGAACCCTATTAATGGAGTTTTGCTCCTTTCAAATCATATAGAAGAACTCTTGAGAGTTTTTCATGGATCTTGAAGATTTAAGATGGAATTTTTATTTTTGATGAATTATATCATCTTCTTAGAGCAAAGCACTCAATGTTCTCGGGGGCCTTCTTTAACTTCCCTTCATAACTGATTTTTACAAGTGTCACTCCTGTCTGCAGAGCATTGCTCTCGAGGAGTTTAACTCCATGTGCCTATTTTGAATAAGAAATTGCTTATTCATTCTGTTTGCTGATCTTTGCTGATTTTCTTTTACAGGAGTAATGGTCGCTCACATGTATGATCTCGAAGAGATTATCTCTTACGGAGACATCCGCCGACTCGGTCGTTCTCAAAATCGAGAATTCACAAACGCCAAGTGTGCCGAAATTATGAGTCGCTTTGACGCATATAATGGTCAACTGCTTCCTCGGCGTTCCCCTCTTCTGAAGCTTATTGTGGGAGCGATCTGGGAAGCGCTCCCTCTATTCTGTACCGGCGTGCCACTTAGAGCATTGGATGCCGCTGAAGATGCACTCGGTGTATGTGATGAACCTAATCTCGAAGAGACGGCGAGACAATCTTGTCGATCTCCTGCACCAGGCTTTCCAACAGTCTGCCATACTTGCTGCCTACCGGAGGGTGGAGGACATCCGTGGGGATCCCGACGCTCATGATCGCGAAAGAAAGCACATTAGGATGGTTCGCCAGGCTTGGAAAATTCTGGACAAGGTCACTTTTGAGTTCCTCAATCCATGTCCTGGATTTGAGGTTTTGCCATTGTAATTACTTTAGTAATGTCTTTGTTCATTGCTTTCATAATTGTAAGAACCTTTTTACAATATGAATGGCAGATTTCTCATTTTAGCGTGTTTTGTTTCATGTTCTGAATCTTTTGCTAATGCATGGATGGGGTGTGCCTCGAACGCTTAATTAAATGCAGATCAGATGTTCTCCTTGTTGCCTTCTTCTCTTTACTGTATTGTTGCCATGTGATTTTAGATAGTATATAACTGTCAGTCTTGGATTCTTTGTAGAGTGGTGATGGCTTAGAAAACAGGGTTAAGATCTGTCACCTAAGACTTTTTCAACTTTATGAGCCGTGAGGGTCTCATAAAGAATTTTCTCCCTACCGGTCGAGAGGACCCCGTAGGTGTAATTTCTCCTTAAGAATCGTGAGAATTCCTAAGTGCGTTTTCTCTTGAAAGTCATAAGGATCTCACAAGAGAATTTACTTTCTTACGAGTCGTGAGGACCCGCAAGTAATGGGTAAAACTGTCCTCATCCGCATTTCACGAAGTTAAGGGTTGCCCTGGATGCTTCCCACGGGTTCACTGCCGTGTTTGGCGAGGACCAGGCTCCGCTCTGGACGTTTTCCAGGGTACCGTAGTTTAAAGACATTACGGTCGAGGTTAAGGACATCATAGTCCGTAAGTTTAAGGACCTCACGGTCCGATGTTGTTAGTTTTAAGACATCACGGTCAAGGTTAAGGACATCATAGTCCGTGAGTTTAAGGACCTCACAGTCCGATGCTGTTAGTTTTAAGACATCACGGTCAAGGTTAAGGACATCATAGTCCGTGAGTTTAAGGACCTCACAGTCCGATATTAGTTTTAAGACATCACGGTCGAGATTAAGGACGTCATAGTCCGTGAGTTTAAAGACCTCACAGTCAAATGCTGTTAGTTTTAAGACGTCGCGGTCAAGGTTAAGGACATCATAGTCCGTGAGTTTAAAGACCTCACAGTCCAATGTTGTTAGTTTTAAGACATCACGGTCAGTCCGTGAGTTTAAGGACTTCACAGTCCGATGTTGTTAGTTTTAAGACATCACGGTCAAGGTTAAGGACATCATAGTCCGTGAGTTTAAGGACCTCACAGTCCGATGTTGTTAGTTTTAAGACATCACGGTCAAGATTAAGGACATCATAGTCCATGGGTTTAAGGACCCCACAGTCCGTTGTTTGCTCTGGATGCTTTCCACGGGTTCACTGCCGTGCTCTGCGAGGACCAGGCTCCGCTCTAGACATTTTCCACGGGGTCAGAAGTGACGTTATCCACGTTCCACGTGACCAGGAATTTTGCTCTAGATGCTTCCCACGGGTTCACTGCCGTGTTCGGCGAGGACTAGGCTCTGCTCTGGATTCTTCACACGGGTTCACTGCCGTGCTCTGCGAGGACCAGGATCCGCTCTGGACGTTTTCCACGGGGTCAGAAGTGACGTTATCCGTATTCTACGTAAGCAGGAATTTTGCTCTGGATGCTTCCCACGGGTTCACTGCCGTGTACGGCGAGGACCATGCTCCGCTCTGGATGCTTCATACGGGTTCACTGCCGTGCTCTGCGAGGACCAGGATCCACTCTGGACGTTTTCCACGGGGTCAGAAGTGACGTTATCCGTGTTCCACGTAACCAGGAATTTTGCTCTAGATGCTTCCCACGGGTTCACTGCCGTGTTCGGCGAGGACTAGGCTCCGTTCTGGATGCTTCACACGGGTTCACTGCCGTGCTCTGCGAGGACCAGGATCCGCTCTGGACGTTTTCCACAGGGTCAGAAGTGACGTTATCTGCGTTCCACGTAACCAGGAATTTTGCTCTAGATGCTTCCCACGGGTTCACTGCCGTATTCGGCGAGGACTAGGCTCCGCTCTGGATGCTTCACACGGGTTCACTGCCGTGCTCTGCGAGAACCAGGATCCGCTGTGGACGTTTTCCACGGGGTCAGAAGTGACGTTATCTGCGTTCCATGTAACCAGGAATTTTGACTTTATCTGCATTTCGCGGAGTCGAGATTTGACTCTTGGTTATCTGTGCACCGTCGGGTCATGGAAATGGGGGTTGCCGCTGTTCCGCTTTGCTTGATGTTGCGTCTGTTGTAATGAGACGAATGTTGAGATGCTCTCCCGGCTGTCTATGAGCCGTCGAGATTTGGCTTCTTCTTCCGAGGAAACCTGGGGAGGAGGAGTGTGATTCCTTCTTTGTTTGCGCCTCTGGATTGTATACAGGGATTGATGTAATATCACCTGTAGGGCATAAATTTCATTTTTATTTTTATTTTATTTTTTTCCGCGATGCTCTATCATTTCAGCTTTTATATCGCGAAGGTAGCGATTGCCCCATCATTTCGGCTATTTTTCGCGGTGCCCAATCATTTCCGCTATTTGTTTTATTTTTACTCGCTGCTTTTTATTGCGAGTTGCCCAATCATTTCGGCTATTTCGCATGCATACATTTTTACTTGCTGATTTTGTCGCAAGTTGCCCCATCATTTTGGCTATTTCGTATGCATGTGTGGCTTGCTGGCTTTTCGCTGCAAGCTTAGAATCAGACACCGATTTTGGCATCAGCACCGCTACAACTGGGATATTGCCAAGAGCGAATCATCATTTGCCTCTGTCGATGTCGAACAAAGGTGGCTTAGTAAACAGGATTAGGGTCCTGTCGACTAAGGTTTTTGACTTTATGAGCCGTAAGGGTCTCATTAAGGTATTTCTCCTTTCGAGTCGTGAGGATCTCGTAGGTGTGTTTTCTCCTTAGGAGTCGTGAGGACTCCCAAGTGTATGATCTCTTGTAAGTCGTAAGGATCTTACTAGAGTGTTTTCTCCTTATAAGTCGAGAGGACATATAAGGGTTATTCACCGTGCGAACATATCCCTAGTCCCGGATGGGACTTTGTTAGGGAGGTGTTTATTCACGCCCGTGGATTGTATATAAGGGTCAGCGTTGCACCGCTTGTAGGGCAGTATCGGAGGTTATGGGGGTTTCTTAAGAGCAGGTTCAGGTCTCTGTAGCTTAAGACTTTCAAATCTTGTGAGCCGTGAGGGTCTCATAAGAGGATTCTCCTTACGAGTCGTGAGGATCTCGTAAGTGTAATTTCTTCTTAGGAATCGTGAGGATTCCTAAGTGTGTTGCTTCCTTGTGAGTTGTAAGGATTTCACGCGGGTGATTTCTCCTCACAAGGTCGAGAGGACCTTGCAAGTGTCTTTTAATGAGGTTGCGCCCTTTCGGGTTTTCACAAACACTCGCCGGTAGCCCTGCTGTTTTTACTCACGGTGCCCTTTCGGGTTTTCATCGGTGCCCTTTCGGGTTTTCATCAGTGCCCATTTTGCTTATGGACATACCGTTTTCTCTCTTCTTTTTTTATTCTAACGAGGTTGTGCCCTTTTGGGTTTTCACAAGATTCGCCGGTAGCCCTGCTGTTTTTACTCACGGAGCCCTTTCGGGTTTTCATCCGTGCCCATTTTGCTTATGGACATACCGTTTTTTTGTGTGTCAGCTTTGGGATGCTGCAATCCACCGTAGTTTATCGACATCTCGGTCAACAGCTAGTTTTAGACATAGTGGTCCGTTGCTAGTTTAAGGACGTTTCGGTCCGTTGTTAGTTTAAGGACGTTTCGGTCCGTTGTAAAGTAAGCCGGTTACTACTTATAAAGTTTAGGCTTAGGAAGATAGCGAGCGGACATAGTCGTCGTCATCTATCATTGACCTAGGCCGTGACTCGTCAAGCTTAGTACTTCTTCAGGAAGCGACCGTTTATTGGCCTGAAAGGTCTTTCACCATGCATGTCCATGAGTAGGTAGGCTCCACCCTGGTAGAACTTGTCTATGATATACGGGCCTTTATAGTTCGACTCGAATTTTCCCCGCTTGGCGCGATTGAGGATCATAGGTCTTTTGACCACTAGTACGAGTTCGCCTTGGCGGAATGTCTTCGGCCAAGTCAATCTTTCGTAAGAGCGTGTCATTTTTGTTTTATAAGCCTCCAGATTTTGTTGCGCTATGAGCCGGGTTTCATCAAGGGCTTCAAGCTCCTCAAGCCGAAGGTGAGCATTCTCTTTGTCCGTTAGCTCGTAATGGACTGCCACTCGTAGAGAGGGTAACTCTATCTCAAGGGGGAGTACCGCTTCTGTACCGAATATCAACACGTACGGCGTTGTGCTCGTGGCTGTCTTGAATGTAGTTCGATACGCCCAGAGAGCTTCATGCAGTCTCTCGTGCCAGTCTTTCTTATTTCGAGACACAGTCTTTTTCACAATCTTCGTCAAGGTCTTGTTGAAAGCCTCAGCTAGATCGTTAGCTCAAGGATTATAGACTAATGAATATCTCCAGTCTATGTTATGCTGTTGTGCGAAGCGGCTGATCTTGTGGCTTCTGTAGGCTGACCCGTTATCGGAGATGATCCGTCTCGGAGTGCCAAACCGATAAATGACGTGTGTCTTGAAGAAATGGAGGATATTCTCCGTCTTCACCTCCCTCAGCTGTACTGCTTCTGCCCATTTGGAGAAGTAATCAGTTGTCGCCAAAATGAATCGATGTCCTCTGGACGATACTGGTTCGATGGGGCCGATTATGTCAGTTCCCCACATTTCGAACTTGCAAATTTTGTCGCTAAGAAATCCGTTCACCTCACTTCCACCCACATTCTTTTTCTTCTCCTTTCTTACATCATGGGTACCCCACCTCCTAAAACTCTTGCCGAACTTTGGTATCCTGAACCAAACTTTGCTTCTTACGCGAATTGTTTTGGTCGAATTACGGACAACCCCTTCATGCCCAAAATTTCGTTGAAAGATCGAATAGAAGCGTCTAGGAGAAACAGTTCGACTCCACAATCCACTTTGTATCAACCATTTCAATCTTCGCCATCTTCTTATGTTGATCCCCTTTTTCGAGTCCTGTTGTAACTCCGAAACCCATGTCTATCGCTGAACACATTGAACAATCTCGTAACCGATCTTTCACTCCTTTCAACACTTCCAGTTCTTTGGATCAACAAGTCCATTCATCTTTTTATCCAAATGTTGATCCTACTCCTGTCCAACCATTCAATTCCTATCAGTCCTACCCAACTTTCGCACCTTCCCTAGACATTGTTTCTACACAGTCATTTGAGAGTTTCCAAAACTTTGAATCTTTTACTGAAACCCCTTCACAACCCATGTCTAGTTTGGAACAGTCGTTAGAAGCCTATATGGTAGCGACAAATCAAATGATGAGGAATGTGGATGCGTTCGTGGCCGCCCTTATGCAACCTAGTGACCCGGTAGCTAGTTTCCAACTAGCTCCAAAAATTCCAATGTATGATGTGGCGGTTGGACAGAGTGAGAATTTGAGTGGTGAAAGTGAGCTATACACCCTTCCAAATCAAACTTACCCATCACCAATTGAATCCCACAACTCCGGTTTTGAATATCTATCAAGTGTACCAAACGATTCACCAGTTGAAGATAAAATGTCTAATGAGTTGTGCGACTTTGTAGTGTTTAATTTACCTGATTGTGAAGGGTCCCTTCCGAGTGAAACCATCACCAATCCTTTTGATATCTACATCTCCACTCTAGAACCTGAATTGATAAATATCCATGCTTTTGATGAGGTGTCTGAGAATATTGATTTTCACTTGATTGAGGATATTGACGCCGGGAATATTTTGGATGATGAACCCGTAGATTTGACTGAAATTTTCTCTCCAATTAATCATCTCGAGTCATTAAATGTTTCTCCCGAACCTCATATGAGTCTTGATTTTGATGATAATTGCATGGATAAGATAACTTTTGAGGAGAATTATGAGGATAGTATTGAGAAGAGTATTGAGGATAGTATTAAGGATGAACCATTTTTGTTTGATATGTCGGATTTTCCAATTCATCCTCCTAAACCTTTAACTGTTATACTTCCTAAATCAAACCCCCTCCTTTCCATCGTTCCGACCACGCAAAAGATCACGCAGGAGGACTGTGAGCTTGAAAGATTTCTATTCGATCACAGCCGTTTGGACGCCACTAGTGCGTACCTCTTTGAATCTGACACGGTTCTCACAGCCAATAATGATTACGAGTGTTTCACTTTTTCGGACGATTTTGAAGACTCACCGCCCGAGTTTGAGTCCTTTGAATTTTCAAATGAGTTAGTTGAACCATCAGACTCAGTTTCTTACAGTCATTTCGAACCATTGATGGAATCCTTCGAGTTCGAGACAGTTTGCTTAGGTGAGAATAAGACTATCCCTAAATCACGCCCTTTCGTCCTTCCTATCGTTTCGACCGAGCAAGAATTCGTCACGTTTCCATTTTCAATGGATGGTTTACCAAGTTCAACGTATCCATGTTTTCTTGCGAATCTTGAGGGATTTGACCCAAATTCTCGACGGGTTGATAGATTAGCACAATCGCTTTTAACTCATCGGTCATCACAAATTGCGCTAATTTATTCACTCGATTTACACCCTCAAGTTCGTACTACACTTCTTTCTCTTTTCCGCCATTCTTCTCCTCCACCGAGACCATATTCCACCCTTCTTTCCATACGGCCTCGTGTGTTTCTCAACGCCTTTCTCTATACTCCATTCTCCCACCAACCCTACCATTATCACGATAGAATTTTTGAATGGTTGGTGCTAACCTTTGGCCTGTGTAAGGCCCTATATAGTTTGATTTTTCTCCTCCCTAACTCTAAATTTCACGCTTAAAACAGTGGAAACACTGTTTCACTTAAGTTTGGGGGGAGCTTTTTGTATATATATTTTGTTTTTTTTGTTTTGTTTTCTTTTAACAATAAAAAAATAAAAAAAAAATTATAAATAAATAAACAGGGAAGTGCCGACATTTTGGCCCTCTTGATAGAGCCTGACAGTGAGGACACTGTCAAGTTTAAGTTTGGGGGTATGCTCGGTAAGCCTTCTTCCTTCGCATTCATATGTATATTTTTGCATCTGCATACTTATTTTTAAAAACCCATAAAAATTAAAAATTATAAAAATTAAAGTATTCAATTTTGGCCATAATTGACTTGAGCTTGACAAATAGATTAACTAGTTAGGAACAACTAAATTCTAGACTTAGTAAATTAAAAACCCTAAAAATAACCTTTCTTAAAATTTAACGGTAGAAAGTATATGTCTTTGTAGTTTTTTTAGAAATAGGCAAATTCAAGTTGACTTCTTGGGCTAAGTTAAAACAAGGGAAAAGTATTGATATATTTATTAAAGTATAAGTTTGAAAAATAATTCCTAAGCTTAAGTTTAAATTCTGAAAATATATACCCTACAAATTGCACAAACACGCACCTTGAAACTTGGAATAGTAGAGGAGACCTTGAAATGCTCTTGTCTAAAGGCCTTAGTACGAAGAAAATAAAATAAAAATTCAAGTGTGAATAAAGAGATAATAAAAAAATGAACACTGGTTTTTGTGATTACTTAAGGCTGCAAAAATAGAAAAAAATATTTAGCAAGGGTGCTTCATCACCTAGTGCCTTAGACCAACTGGTTTGGGAGTCACTGCTAAAGCCTTAGGTGTTGCAAGACTAAGAATTACGCTTTAATGTGCAAACACGTCTTGTAATCGATTGTTGGTACCTCAAGATGTATTAACGGTCGCATGAAGGATGTACAAGCGAAATTCATCTAAAAATTCACCTATTAAGAAGTGCTTTGGACGACGGACAAGAGTATGATAGCTTGATTTGAATTTCCAAGTGTAGGGGTGATATATACACACACACGCAGGGGTATGTGATTGGGATTTAGATAAGAGAGAGGAATGAAGAATATGACTTATATCTTTAATAGAGATGATAAAAATTCCTAAGTTGAGATGGAACCCTAGAAGGAAAACTCAAAAGATGCCAAAAGCTAAGTAAATTCACAAGAATATATATAATCTTAAGTTAAATGATAAGGAAGCGTGAAAAATACGGGTGGATAATTTATGAGTCGAAGATAATAGAATTCCTTATTGGAAAACCTAATTGGAGAATAAAAGTCGATGAGCCGAATTGATAGGATTTTGTGGGTAGAATCCGCTGAAAACCCTCAGGAGACAACACTCCTCCTACTAGGGACACCTAGAGGTTTAACGGCTTGTTGCACGAGCTCAGTGCAATCGCGTTTCCCTGCGAAAGTGAGGCTAGATCTTTTTCGAGAATAAAACTAGGTTTGCTCGAGGACGAGCAAAAGATAAGTTTGGGGGTATTTGTTCATATCATAATTTTGCATTATTATATTCCCCATTCTACAAATAAACAGGTGCTTTTGACCCATGTCTGCTACATAGTTGCAGGTTACAGGTTCTCGGAACAAAAACAGTGAAAATGATAAAAAGACGATACAAAAGTGAGACTACGACCAACAAATGGAAGAATTTTGATCAAGCCTACAGTTGAAGAATAAACGAAGATCGGTAAACAAGTTCACAAAGTACAAAGGCAGCGCAAGATTCAAGACTTCGACATGAAGCAAACGGTAAAGTCCACGATATTGTTCACTGTGGAAATCTGGAAGAAAAATAGAAGACCATCTGAGAAACCAAGTAAAGGAAATAGAAGAAACAAAGCAGCAGAACATGCCCTGAAAATCTCAGCCTTTGATGCCTCTATACGGCCGCGGTTCCGCGGCCAAACCTGCCTTATGGCCGCGGTTCCGCGGCTATTAGAAGCGCGTGACGGTGGAAAACATGGCATGTGCATCGCCCTTGTTGGTGGAAAATTTCTATGGTCGCTGGCGGTGCGTTGACTAGTTCTTTTCTTAGGGAGTAAACTTGTAATTGCAGACGTGAATCAATTGTAACCCTAGGGTTTCTATGATCTATAAATAGAAATCCTAAACCACTTTTTGAGGTATGCCTCTTCTTGTGCCTCATTTCATCTATCTAAATTCAGATCTGTAAATTTCTGTAAAGAAGGAAGAGAGCATCAAATAAAATTAGGAGTAAGTTTTCCTTCTCTTTGCCCTAGTTAAATTTTATTTCCATGCCCTAGTATAATTTTCTATTCTTGCCCTAGTTTAGATTTAATTCTCTGCCCTAGTTAATTAATTTAGAAATGTTTTTCAATTCCCTAATGAGTGAGTAGTCTCCTCGCTTGTTAGGGTTAGCTTTGGGGAAGGCTTGAGAGATGAAGATCTCTCACTCCTTTCTTACCCATCACACGTTTTTACAGGACTCCATGCATACATGCACACACCGCTTCCTACGGCACCCTATCCCATGAGGTAGCGGTGATACCGTAGTATAAAGGACCGGTTGAGCGTGTTTTCCATGGAGATTAGGATAAGGATTAAGAAAGGAAGGACAAGAATCTAGAGGAAGAAACACCGTTCCTTCCCGATGGTACTAATACACTTCATTAATAATTACCATAACACCTAATAGATCTTAATATGGGCATAGAAAGCGGTGAGGAATATTGACTTTCCAAAACTAACCTAAACCTAACCCTAGCAAGATTTAGATCTAGATTAATTTAGTTTTTAGATTTAATCAAACCGACACCAATCGGAATTAACTCGTTAGAACGATTAGAAGATACACAAAATCCCTGTGGACCGACCCGTACTCACCGGCTAGCTACCAAGCGACGCCGTTCTTGATTGCGGTTACAAATATTTTTGATCTAAAAATCCCATACAAATCAATGCTTTCTAAGATGTAGGAAGGTATTTGGGTCAGCAGTTGTTGTACCCTCTCGCCGTACTTTACCAGTTCTGGTTTGCACGTTTGATAGTCGTCATTTACTTGGCTAACGACCAGTTGGGAGTCTCCGTATATGAGGAGGTTTTCAATTCCCATGTCGATGGCGATCTTGAGGCCTGCTATCAAAGCTTCATACTCAGCTTCATTGTTTGTCCTCGGCTCGTCAAGGAGAAGGCGAAGCGCATTATCCCTCCTTGTGGAGTTACGAAGATAAGGCCTATCCCGGCTTTGATTATAGGGGTACTTTGTTTGCGCTTTTTCATGGAGGATGCTCCATCAAAATAAAGTTCCCATCGGGTGCCACTACCGTCGATCGTGTCAAACGCATGCTCGTCTGGCAGTTCGTAATTCAAAGGAGAATCGGCAGGTATTGGATGTTCAGCAAGGAAGTCGGCGATGGCTTGGCCTTTCACTGCCTTAAGAGACTGATAAGTTATTGAGAACTCCATCAAGAGCAAGGCCCATTTAGCGAGCCGACTTGTCAATATGGCTCTTGACATCAAATATTTAAGAGGGTCCACTTTCGATATGAGACGGACCTCATGCGCCAACGCATAGTGCCTGAGTTTCTTTATTGCAAAGATCAACGCAAGGCAGTGTTTTTCGATGGGAGAGTAATTGCTTTCTGCCCCCAGGAGAACTCGACTCAAGTAATAAAGAGCTCTTTCTTTCCCTTGATTGTTCTCTTGTGCCCATAATGCGCCTAAGGAGCCTTCGAGGGCTGTTGTATAAAGAATAAGGGGCTTTCCTTTGACCGGAGCAGCCAGCACTGGCGGGTTCTGCAGATACTGCTTGATTTCGTCCAGTGCGCCTTGGCATTTGTGATCCCAGACAAAAGGGGTTCCCTTCTTCATCAGGTGACTGTAGGGGCGGCACTTGCCAGAAAGATTGGCTATAAATCGCCGGATATACGCGAGCTTTCCTTAGAGAGATCGCAATTGCTTGAGAGTCCTTGGCGGGGGCATCTCCATGATCGCCTTGATCTTCAACGGGTCTATCTCGATACCTCGGTGTCGGACGATGAATCCTAGGAATTTTCCTAAGGACACCCCGAATGGGCATTTGAGAGGGTTCATCTTCAAGTTGTATTGCCGAAGGCGTTGAAACACGATCTTCAGATGCTCGAGATGTTCCTCGTATGATTTGCTTTTCACCACGAGGTCGTCGATATAGCATTCGACGATTTCATATATAAGATCATCGAAGATCTTCGTCATGGCTCTCTGATAGGTGGCACTGGCGTTCTTTAGACCGAAGGGCATCACCTTGTAGCAGAATATACCCAAAGGGGTCCGGAAAGCAGTATGCTTCTGGTCTTCAGGATGCATCTTTATCTGATTGTATCCTGACGATCCGTCCATGAAGGAGAAGACTTCGTGAGTGGACATATTATCTATCATCATCTCGGTAACTGGCACAGGGAAGTCGTCTTTTGGGCAAGCTTTGTTGAGATCCCGAAAGTCTACGCATATGCGCACCGTCCCATTTTTCTTCATCACCGGGACGATGTTGGCGATCCAGTCAGGATACTGAACTTCTTGGATGAAGCCGGAGTCGATTAGCTTCTTGAACTCAGCATTGATGCTCATCTCAAGCTTGAGCCGCATTCTTCTTGGTGCTTGTTTGATTGGCTTGACGTCCGGGGATATGGCCAGATTGTGGACAGCAATCTCTGGATCTAGTCCTGGCATCTAGTCCTGGCATCTCGGAATAGTTCCATGCGAAGCAATCTTTATGCTGCATAAGCACGTCTTTTAGTGTAGCTACCCTTTCCTTAAACAGCAACTCACTGACGAATGTTGGTCGCAGGTCACTTGTCGTCCCCAAATCAATTTTCTTGAGGTTATCCGCAGTGTTATGTATTCCATCTTCCAGCTCTTTTGGCGCCGGTGGAAACTCTGAGATCACCTCGCCATCATTGTTTTCGAATCACCAGGGGAGGTCATCCACATTCTCGGGTTCTTCTTTTGATATCGTTATCATATGACAAGTACGATCTCGCTTCCATGACCGATGTTGATCTGGTTCCACTCTCACAGATTTGGGTTCATGCTTCTGTGGCGGTGTTATCCTCCAACTGTCGGATAGAGCGAACTTGCCAAGCTGATATTGATCTTCGACCCAGTTCTTGAAGGTGAAGCAGTCTTCGAGAGGGTGTCCTATTGATCGGTGATAAGAGCAATAGTCTGGATGAGAGACCTCGTTAGCTTGCTCAGGGTGTTTGGACTCCGGAAGTGTAAGCATTTGATGTCTTATGGCAAGATCAAGTATCTTCTTTGTCTTATCTTGAGGAAAAGAGTATGCTCGACTCATCTTCTTCATAAGGGACAAATCCGGACCGCTCGATTCCCGATCGCGTGACTTCTTGGTCGCGCTTTGTCGCTGTCGAACGCCTTTTCCGCTCTTTGACTTGTTTCGGCCTCTGCGTCGAGCCTTTTGTACAACAGGTTGACAGGGAGGGGCATTTTCATCTTTCGCAGCCTGTTGAAGAAGGCGTTGCGTCCTTGCTTTCTCATAGATGGCCATTTCACGATTATGGTCGTTTCGAACCTTCTGACCTGCTTCCCTTATAAGCTTGTCCATTTGTTCTTCGAACGACGGACTGGGCATTTTCACGTCGGGGGCTCTTTCTGGTTCGGGGTTAGCATTCTCCCATTGAGCATCTCCTTCTTCATCAAAGTCATGTACAACATAGCAGTCGTGGAGTGGCTCCTGTTTCTTGGACCGAACATATCCAAGCCCGATCGCTTCCATTCTCCCATTGGGCAACTTGCGCTGAGTTCCGGGAACGTTCCAGATCCTGTCATAGAACTTAGCTTTTCGAGCGGTCTGTTTGAAGGGTATCCCTTGGCGTCTCAAGAGTCTCCTTAGTCCGTCTGTGTAATACCTGGGCAAACGGATGGGCTGGAGCCTATCGAGTGTGGAATCCGTGCCGTGCCAGATTTCTTTCTCCACTTTAGTTTCTCCGGATCGGTAGAACATGATCGTCTTTTCACCTTCTCGCCAGGGAGGGACATAAAATGTTTGTAGCTCTTGCTCGCTATAAGCTTCAAGTGTGTCGAGATCTTTGTAGTGCTCCCGCGGAATCATGGTAATTTGCAAACTCTGATTATCACCAGTGAATGCTTGTATTTGTGGCCGACCGGAGAATACAGCATGGACCTCATCTTCCGAGTCGCTGCCAAAGATCAACATAGGAGTGGACGGTCCCGGCTTGTTGTACTGGGGTGGACCTGAATAAACTATCTCTTCCTTTTCTTCAGTATCACTCCCAAAGACCGGAATGGTGGTGATAGCTTTGTTCTCCGGTTTATGACATCTCTCCGTTTCCTCGAAATCTGGCAAGAAATATTTTGCATCTTCATACTTGCGGACTTCATTTACGGAGAACGGATTCAGCTCTCCTGTTACGGTATACTCGAGACCATCCTTAAAGTATTTCATACACTGGTGTTGTGTAGAAGGGATGATGCTGTACTCGTGTAACCAAGGCCGGCCGAGCAAAGCATTGTAGCATGTCTTGGCGTCAATGACATGAAACTTGATATCCGTGACAAGTAGCCCGAATCGTAATGTTAATATCACAGACCCGAGAGTCCACGACGATTGGGAGTCAAAACCAGAGATGGTGATTTTATCACGAGCGAGATGCTGGACGCTCATGCAGATTTCCTTCAATACTCTCACGTTGAGGAGATTGACGGAAGACCCATTATCAACCAGGATTTTGCCTATCTTTATATCGTATCAGTATCCTGAGACATAGAGGGGACGGTTATGCTCACACGTCCCAAGAAGGAGGTCTTCGTCGCCGAAGGTGATATCGGCTGTGTGCACTTCCTCTAGCTCGTCCTTCATCTTTTCTTCGGTGAGAAAAGCTTGGAATTTCTCTGGCTCTTGTAGCGCCTTGATCAGTGAATCTCTCGCTTCTTTGGATAGCAAAAGGGCGTCGAGAACGCTGAGCTGCGAAGGTAACTTCCTCAGGTGCGCCAGAACGTTGTAGTCCACCTTACTTTTCTTTGGCGGGTCCTTGGCAGTCAGCTCTTTCATGACTTGGTCATCCAGGGCGATATCTTCCGTGACCTTTTCCTTTCCCTTATCTTTTCTATTCGTGGGTCCGAGATTCTTTTCTGGAAGTGTGCGATTGCGCAGCTGAATGTTTTCGCAGGCCTTCGGTTCTTCCTCCTTTCCCAAGGTGGATTCTTTAAAGAGAGGGCCAAGAGCCATCTATTCGTCAGAGTCGCTTCCGAAAGTAAGAACTGTGATCCCCAGTGTTGACCATGCGACAGTTACCGGTATTTCTTTCATGCTCCTCAGTCGCACTTCTTTTCTCCCGACGAGTTTTGCGTTTCATCCGCTTAAAATGTTGCCGGTGAGCAACATATCCCTGCCACCATCTTTTAAAAGCGTCGCACTCTTCGGTAGGGTGCGAAATCTTTCGATGATCTAAGCAGTAGCTAGGATGTGTTGCTGTTTCACCAGGAGTGTTTCCTTCAGAGGGTGGTAGCTTCATTCCCATTGATATGGCTTTAGCAAACTTTTTCCTCGTCTTGAACTTGTTTTTATCTGCGACGGATGTTCCTTGATTCGGCGGGAGTGTCTTGACTCTTTCATCTAGTCGCCGGCGTTTGGCTCTTTCAAATATGGCCATCTCACGCTCCTGATTGGCTTTACTTTTCAGATGAATCTCATTCAGGAAGGCGTCGATCATTTCGTTTTACGGCCATAGAAGTTTTGGCTCGGGACCTGCTTCCAGTCCCTCTGTGCGGGGAGCTTCTTCATTGTCTAGCGATGAATGAGAGATCACATGGCAGCTTGCTACGTAATCCTCAGATTCGTCCGACGATTCTTCTCCATCATCTCCGTCTTCAAGAACGTGGCTGAGGAACTCTTGGAGCGTGATTGGAGTCCGCGCCTTCTGGTTATACTCTTCCAGCGCGTCAATCTATTTCTGTAAGTCCGTGCGCTTGTCGCCAGGCTTCATGGGCTTCTTGGATTTCTTCTTCTTTTTCGAAGATTTCGACGGCTGGGTTGTTTCCCCCAATCAGAGCAAAGCTCTGTTTGAATTTCAAAATTCAAAATTCGAAGCAACGCTTCAAATTCTTTGCACTGCGCGCAATGCGCCACGTGTCAAAAGCTGATACGCCAGCGCAGCGCCCAAGGCAGCGCGCCCAATCAGAGCAAGGCTCTATTTAAAACAAAATTAAAGGAAGCAATGCTTCAGTTGCGCAAGCGTTGCGCTGCGCGACACGTGTCAGCGCAGTTGCGCAAGCACTGCGCTGCGCGACACGTGTCAGCGCAAGCGCAGATGCGCTGCGCGACACGTGTCAGCGCAGTTGCGCTGCGTTCTGCGCTGCTTGACACATGTCACGTGCTGGGGCGTTTGCGCCAAACAGAATTAAATTCTAGTAAGATTCTTCTGTTCTTGTTAAAACAAGAAGATTGTCTTCCGTAAAACAGAAGCCCTTGGATCAAAGATCCAACGGTGGGGAAAATTCCCCAAATCACTCAGAGAAGGATCTCTTTAACAAACTTAACAAATCTATGGGTACTATATAAAGACCCCTAGACCCCAATTCAAAGAAAAAAACATTGTGAGAGATTAAGAACCTCAAAACAGAGAGAACTCTGAAGAAAGTTCAAGATAAAGGTAAAACCTTCACAAAATAGAAGAATTTTTTGTAATAGATCATTGATCTAAGAACAAGATCAATGATCTTCAAATAATAATAAGTGCTTTGCACTTTTTTATGAACCATTGGTTCTCTGAGAACAAGAAAAACAAGAAAAACTTGTTTTCTTTGATCTAAATTGGATCAAGAAATCAAACAGTGCCTTGCACTTTTTTATGAACCATTGGTTCTGGAATCTTAAAGATTCTCAAGATTATTGAAATAGTGCCTTGCACATGCAAAAACTGCACTGTTGCGCTTCTGGGTTGGCGCAAGCCACCAGAAAGCGCCACGTGTCAGCATCTGAGCCACTTGCGCTATGCGCTTTTGAGATAGAGCCTTGCTCTCTGAAATTAGCGCAACTCACCAGAGCGCGCCACGTGTCAACAGCGCAAGCACAGCGCACTGCGCTTGCGTGACACGTGTCATCACCACAAGCGCTTGCGCTCATTAATTGGTGCAAAGCGCCTGACAAATGCAATGCATTGTTCACTAAAGGGCCAGGCCCAAATCAAAAAGGCCTAGTAGGCCAAAATAAATTGCAATGCAATAAAAGGGCAGAGCCCAAGTAAAATTGATGCTCTGCATCTTTTATAAAAGGGCAGAGCCCAAACAAAATAAAATGCAATAAAAGGGTAGAGCCTAAACAAAATTGATGCTCTGCATCATTTATAAATGGGCAGAGCCCAAACAAAATAAAAAAGTAATGCAATGCATTACTTAAACATGGGCAAAGCCCTAGCACAGGCCTAATAGGCTAAAAACAAATAAAAGCGTTGAACATTTTTCAACTGGACTTAGCCCAATCATGGCCGTAAGTCCTCAAATTAAATTGACTGAGCACAGCTGCTCTCTTAAATCAATTTACATCCGGTTCGAGGGTACATCTCCGAACTCCTTTGACTCCTATCGTTGTAATCCTTCAACGACGTCAGAGAGGTGACGGGTCCCGACAACCACACATCAATACGGACTGTGGGGTCCTTAAACCCACGGACTTAAGCGTCCTTAAACTAAGACACGGACTGTGGGGTCCTTAAACCCGCGAACTTAAGCGTCTTTAAACTAAGACTCGGACTGTTGGGTCCTTAAACCCGCGGACTTATGTGTCCTTAAACTAAAATACGGACTGTGGGGTCCTTAAATCCACGGACTTAAGCGTCCTTAAACTACCAATGGACCACCATGTCCCTAAGCTGGAATATAGACCCCCATGTCCCTAAACTGGCAATGGACCGCAATGTCCTTAAACTACCTACGGACCACCACGTCCCTAAACTGGAAATGGATCTAGACGATCCCGTTAAGTTGATCTTGGTCTCAAATCAGACTAACGTATCCTTAACGAACGTTTAAGTTGATCTTAGCCTTAAATATGGCTAACGTATCCTTAAACCAAAACCCAAAACCCAAATCTAAGAAAATACGGATTTGGACTAATCCACGTCTTATGGGCGACGAAATAAATAGTCTCCGTATACAATCCACGGGCAACCACAAACAAAACAAACACACACGACACGAAGTGAACTTCTGGAGCAGGAGAAAGTGGCTACCGCGACGCGGTAGCGTAATTAACTGCAGGGGCTTGCGCCTACAGGGAAGAGCGTCCCCACAATAAAAAAACCCCTCATGCGAGGGGGAATCTGACGAAGTCTGCTACATCGGCTGCATCCGTCTAAACCTCCGATACACGGTGCCAGAAGCTCCTAAGAAGTCGGTCTTCGATCGACTTACAGTTACTGCGGCCCCTCTCAACGGGTCGCCCAACACCAGTGCCTCGGTCTTCTCCAAACTGGGCCAAAACTCCTGCGGGCTCACAATGAAGCTTGCAGTCCCAGAAAAGGTTATTCCAAAAAGAGTAGCCAAACCTGCTCCTGAAGTCGTCAAGGCGGCTTCTCCTGCTAAGAGATCGGTCTTTACAAGACTGACCATCCCAACTCCCACTCCTGCTCCTGCTGCTCAAAAGACATCAGTTTTCAATAGGCTGACGCCGGTAACAGCCCCACACCAGAACAGGGGGCAAGACAAGGCCATCTCCATCACTGAACCAATACCGACAGCTCGTCACGCCCGATGACGCCACTGGCGCCGGATAAGGAAGACTGAGGGTAACTCCCCCTCTGGGATAACTCCACCAGCTCCAACGGTGGAGGTTAATGCTGCTGTTCCAACTGGGAACAACTTTGAGCTGCTGAACAGGGTACGGAAAAACTCGCCAACTGCGGTGCTCAAAAGATCTCCTCCACCTGTAGAGACCGCCGTGGAAGCAGAAAAAACGGAGCAGCCTCCTTAATCGTTGTCCTCCAGGATTTACAAGACATGGCGACGAGTCCGAGAATCTGTGATTGATCCTAATTTCTCTCGCTAACACAAGAAGTCGAAAGGTCGGCAAGAAGAAAATTCCCCGATCAAGCAACAAAAAACGACGACCACTTGGGTGCCCAAAGCAACGGCCCCCTCAACTTCAACGGCCCATAAGAGAAGAAGGCCGGAGAAAGTCCTCACGCCGATGACGAATATCAAAGGGGGTGAACCCAAACGCCCTAAGTCAGGGGGCATTGTAGTTCATACCGTCTACATGGCGTCTGGTAAAGAGGACAGTCGCATATCTACGGGTCATCGACCGCTTACACGGTCAGTGACCAAAGCTCAGGAGCAACAGCAAAAGCTCTAGGAGATGATGAACGCGATGGCCGCACTTACTGGGCCAGAAGAAAACCCTGAAACGTCCTCGGATGAACGCCAGGAGCAAGAAACTGGCGCCGAATTCCTTCGTCGGATATTGGAGAAGAAGGATAAAGAGGCTGCTGAACAAGCAGCCAACATAAAGCGTATGGGCCTCCTGTTCCAAGACATGGTGGGGATGATGATCCAACAAGATCCTCCGGCCGAAGATCCCCCGATCGTCCTTGAAGACGATAGGGGAGAAACGTTTAATCCTCCACCAGCTCTATCAACAGCTAAGGAGGAGACAATCTCCAAAGCTGACTTGGACGAGTACATAGCCCAACAAATACGGGTTCATCATGCGACTGAAGCAGCCGGTCAGGTCGTAAAAACAGGACGACCATATCCGATTTGGTACGATCAAATCAAGTATCCGCCGGGCTATACCATACCCAAATTCCATGTCTACAAGGGGACGGGCAATCCCCACCAGCATGTTACCCAGTTCAGGGCACTCTGCGGCAACACCGGCGGTGATGACAAACTGTTGCTTCGCCAGTTCATTGGAAGCTTATCAAATACAGCGTTCGAGTGGTACTCTGAGCTCCCGAACGACTCTATCAAGACCTTCGCGGAGATGGAATTGTTGTTTACCCAGCATTTTGCAAGCGCCAGTGAACGCACCCCGATGACGGCACTGATTAACGCCAGGGTGAAGCCAGGCGAGACATGGGTCCAATATGCTATACGGTGGCGGAATTTATGGTCGAAATGCGAGCAATGCATTGAAGAAGCTCCTGCAGTGGGTATGTTTGTGGGAACCCTTGATCCGCAAGCAACCATCTCGCAATTTATGATGTTCTTCTAGCCGACTACCTTTCAAGCCCTGATCGACAAGTTAGCGCAAATGGATCAGATGGGCCATAGACCCCCTCTTCCAAAGCCGGACTCCCGAAATGAAAAGGGGAAGGGAAAAGCGATCGTTGTCGCTAATGCTCAACAACAGCCGAGTAACTAGAAGCCGGTTGTTCGTCAAAATAATATGCGTCCGCAGGTACCCCTGGAGAAGAGACTAGGATGTCCTTACTCGTTTCCCCGAGATAAAACAAGAAGATTATTCGAGTTGGCGTTGCGCAACCGACTCATAAATCTTCCGGAGCCAAAACGTCCGTCGCAACCAAATGATGTCAATGAGCCCAACTACTGCCCCTACCACCGGGTACTGGGTCATCCGATCGAAGATTGCTATGTTTTCAAAAAATTGGCTTGAAGACCAATACCAACAAGGCAAATTCGCGTTATCCGATAAATGGAAGGTGAATCCGCCGCAACCTCATGCCTCTAAGAGGATGAATATGCCGGGGGCAACGTGCTCTCTCGTCGAAGAAGCCCCATGGGAGGTTATGCTGTCAGCTAAGACAAAAAGGATGCTGAACGACCTTCAGACATGCCCAGTGATCAAATAGAAGAACCCGTTGGAACCGCAGGTCATTGAGCGGATGTTGAAGCCGCGTCCAACTCCAAAGACCAATGGTGGTGGCCCAAGCACTCGCAACCAGCCGTCAAAATCTTCGAAGAAGAAGAAGAAGAAATCCAAGAAGCCTGTGAAGCCTGGCGACAAGCGCACAGACTTGCAAAAACAAATTGACGCGCTGGAGGAATACAACCAGAAAGCACGGACTCCCATTACACTCCAAGAATTTCTCAACCACGTCTTTCAAGAGGAAGATGAGGGAGAAAGTTCGTCGGATGAGTCTGAGGAATATATGGCGAGCTGCCATATGATCTCCCATTCGTTGACGGACGACGAGGAGACTCCTTGCACTGAAAAGCTGGGGGCAGATCCTGAACCAAAAATTCTAGGGCCATCAAATGAAGTAATTGACGCACTCCTCAACGAAGCTCTGTTGAAAAGTAAAGCTGATCGGGAACGCGAGACGGCTATATTTGAAAGGGCCAAGTGCCAGCGACTTGACGAAAGAGCTAAGACACTTCCGCTGGAGCGAAATATATCCACTACGGACAAAAGCAAATTCAAGATGAGGAAAAGGTTTGCTAAGGCCATATCAATATGCATGAAGCTACCATCCTCCGAAAGAAACATTACTGGTGAAGTGGAAATGCACCCCTCCTACTGCTTGTATCATCAGAAGATTTCGTATCCCACTGAAGAGTGCAAAGCTTTCGATAGATGGTGGCAAGGATATGTTGCTCATCGACAACATTTTAAGCGGGAGAAGCGCAAAACTCATCGGGAACGGAAAAATACGACCGAAGGGCTTAACAGAACTACCGACGATTGTCGCATGGTTAACGCCGGGGGATCACAAGTGCTTATATTCGGGAGCGATTCCGACGAGGAGCTGGCTCTTAGCCCTCTCTTTAAAGAGTCCACCTCAGGAAAAGAAGAAGAGCAGAAGGTCTGTGAAAATATCCGACTACGTAATCGTACACTACCCGAAAAGAATCTTGGACCCTCAAATAAAAAAGATATAGGGAAAGAGAAGGTCCCTGAGGAGATCGCCCTGGATGACTAAGTTATGGAGGAGCTAACTGCCAAGGACTCGCCGAAGAGAAATAAGGTGGATTACAACGTCTTAGCGCATCTGAGGAAACTACCCTCGCAGCTCAGCATTCTTGACGCCCTTTTGCTATCAAAAGAGGCGAGAGATTCGTTAATCAAAGCACTACAGGAGCCGGAACAATTCCAAGCTTTCCTGGCTGAAGAAAAGATGAAGGATGAATTGGAAGAAGTGCACACGGCCGATGTCACTTTTGGTGATGAGGACCTTCTCTTTGGGACGTGCGAACACAATCGCCCCCTCTATGTCTCAGGATACTACCACGATATAAAGATAGGCAAAATCCTGATCGACAATGGATCCTCCGTTAATCTCCTCAACGTGCGGGTGTTAAAAGAAATCTGCATGAGCGTCCAGCACCTTGCTCGGGACAAAATCACCATCTCCGGGTTCGACTCCCAATCATCAAGAACTCTTGGGTCTGTGATACTGACGCTACGCTTTGGGCTACTCGTCACAGACATTAAGTTCCACATCATAGACGCCAAGACTTGCTACAATGCTCTGCTCGGCCGACCATGGTTACACGAGTACAACATCATCCCTTCTACGCAACATCAGTGTATGAAGTATTTTAAGGATGGTCTTGAGTATACCGTGACGGGAGAACTAAACCCGTTCTCTGTGAACGAAGTCCGCAAATATGAAGATGCCAAATACTTTTTACCGGATTTCGAAGACACGGAGAGGTGTCACAAGCCGGAGAATAAGGCTAACGCCACCATCCCTGTCTTCGGCAGTGATACTGAAGAGGAGGAGGAGATAGTTTATTCGGGTCCACCCTAACACAACAAGCCGGGACCATCTGCTCCTACGTTGATCTTTGGAACTGACTCAGAAGATGAGATCCATACTGTATTCTCTGCTCGACCTTCAATACAAACATCCGCCGACGAAGAGCAAAGTCTACAAGTCATCATGGTTCCACCTGAACACCGTAAAGAACTGGATGCACTTGATATCTACAGTGTAGAGGAGTTGCGGACGTTCTACGTCCCTCCCAGGCGAAGAGGTGAAAAGGCAATTCTATTTTACCGCTTTGGGAAAACCAAAGTGGAGAAAGAAATCTGGCACGGCGCGGATCCTACGCTTGACAGGCTTCAGCCCATTCGTCTTCCCAGATATTATACAAAAGGCTTGAAAAGGCTGTTGAAGCGTCAGGGGATATCCTTCAAATAGATCGCTCGGAAAGCCAAATTCTACGACAGGGTCTGGAACGTTCCCGGGACTCAACAAAAGCTGCCTAATAGGAGAATGGAAACAATTGGGCTTGGATACATTCGGTCCAAGAAACGAGGGCTACTCCATGGTTGCTACATCGTGCATGACTTCGAAAAAGAAGCGGATGCTCAATGGGAAGATGCTAATCCTGAACCAGTAAAAGTTCCAGATGCAAAAGTGCCCAGTCCGTCGTTCGAAAAGCAAATGGACAAGCTTATAAGGGAAATTGGTCAAAAAGTCCGAGACGACCATAACCGTGAAATGGCCATCTACGAGAAAGCCAAAACGCGACGCCTCCTCCAACAGGCTATGAAAGATGAAGATACCGCTCCTTGTCAATCTGTTATAAAGAAGGCTCGACGCAGAGGCAGAAACAAGTCGAAACGCGAAAAAGAGGCTCAACAGCAACAAAGCGGGACTAAGAGGTCACGCAAGCGGGAATCAAACGGTTCCGATCTATCCCTCATAAGAAAAATGGGTCGGGCTTACTCTTTTCCTCAGGACAAGACGAAGAAAATACTTGACCTCGCTCTAAAACATCAAATGCTTACACTGCCGGAGTCTAAACACCCCGAACAAGCAGGCGAAGTCTCAAACCCAGACTATTGCTTTTATCACTGAGTGATAGGGCATCCTCTCTAAGACTGCTTCACCTTCAAGAATTGGGTCGAAGATCAGTATCAGCTTGGCAAGTTCGCTCTGTCTGACAACTGGAGGGTAGCGCCGCCACAGAAGCACAAACCCAAGGCCACGAAAGAAGAACCAGTTCCACATTGGGATTGGAAACGATTGCGTACTTGTCGCGTGATAACGATATCAAAAGAAGAGCCCAAGAACATGGATGACCTTCCCTGGTGCTTTGAAAACAGCAACGATGAGGTAATCTCAGAATTCCCACCAGCGCCAAAAGAGCTGGAAGATGGAATCCATACCACTGCAGATAACCTCAAGAAAATTAAGTTGGGAACGGCGAACGACCCGCGGCCGACATTCATTAGTGAGCTGCTGTCCGAAGAGGTGGCTTCATTAAAAGACCTGCTTATGCAGTATAAAGATTTCTTCGCATGGAACTATTCCGAAATGCCGGGACTAGATCCAGAAATTGCTGTGCACAAATTGGCAATATCCCCGGACGTCAAGCCAGTCAAGCATGCACCAAGAAGAATGCGGCTCGAGCTTGAGATGAGCATCAACGCCGAGGTCAAGAAGCTGATCGACTCTGGCTTCATCCAGAAAGTTCAATATCCTGAATGGATCGCCAACATCGTCCCCGTGATGAAGAAAAATAGGACAGTGCGCATATGCGTGGACTTCCGGGATCTCAATAAAGCTTGCCCGAAGGACGATTTCCCAGTGCCAGTCACCGAGCTGATGATAGATAATACGTCCACTCACGAGGTTTTCTCCTTCATGGACGGCTCATCAGGATATAATCAGATCAAGATGCATCCCGAAGACCAGAAGCACACCGCCTTCAGGACTCCTTTGGGTATATTCTGCTACAAGGTGATGCCCTTCGGTCTGAAGAACGCCGGTGCCACTTATCAGAGAGCCATGACGAAGATCTTCGATGACCTTATACACGAAATCGTCGAATGCTATATTGACGATCTCGTGGTTAAAAGCAAATCATACGAGGAACATCTCGAGCATCTGAAGACCGTATTTCAACGTCTTCGACAATACAACTTGAAGATGAACCCTCTCAAGTGTGCATTCGGAGTTTCCTCGGGCAAATTCCTGGGATTCATCGTCCGACATCGAGGTATTGAGATAGATCCGTCAAAGATCAAAGCGATCATGGAAATGCCTCCGCCAAGGACTCTCAAACAGCTGCGGTCTCTCCAAGGGAAGCTCGCGTATATACGGCGATTTATAGCCAACCTTTCAGGCAATTGCCGTCCTTACAGCCATTTGCTGAAAAAGGGAACCCCGTTCGTTTGGGACCAAAAATGCCGAAGCGCGCTAGATGAGATCAAGCAATACCTGCAGAACCCGCCGGTGTTGGCTGCTCCGGTCAAGGGAAAGCCCCTCGTTCTTTATACAACCACCCTCGAAGGTTCCTTAGGCGCGTTATGGGCGCAAGAGAACGACCAAGGGAAAGAAAGAGCACTCTACTACTTAAGTCGAGTTCTACTGGGGGCAGAAAGCAACTATTCGCCCATTGAAAAACACTTCCTGGCGTTGATCTTTGCGATAACAAAGCTCAGACACTATGCGTTGGCACATGAAGTCCACCTCATTTCGAAGGTGGACCCCCTTAAATATTGGATGTCGAAGGCTATATTGACGGGGCGACTCGCTAAATGGGCCCTGCTCTTGATGGAGTTCTCGATAACGTATCAACCTCTCAAGGCATTGAAAGGCCAGGCCATCGCCGACTTCCTCGCTGAGCATCCAATACCTGCCGATTCTCCTCTGAATTGCGATCTGCCAGACGAACATGTGTTTGATGCGATCGACGGTGGTGATACCCGATGGGAGCTTTATTTCGATGGAGCATCTTCCATGAAGAAGCGCAAACAAAGTACCCATATAATCAAATCGGGGATAGGACTCATCTTCGTAACTCCACAAGGAGGGATAATGCGCTTTGCTTTCTCCCTAACAGAGCCGAGGACAAACGATGAAGCCAAATATGAAGCTTTGATAGCAGGCCTCGAGATCGCCATCGACATGGGAATTGAAAACCTTCTCATATACGGAGACTCCCAGCTAGTCGTTAGTCAAGTAAACGGTGACTACCAGACGTGCAAACCAGAGTTGTTGAAGTACGGCGAAAAGGTGCAACAGCTGTTGACCCAAATTCCCTCCTATACTTTGGAAAGTATACCGCGCGCGGAAAACAGCAAAGCGGACGCGTTGGCCAAGCTCGCTAAGGAACTGGCTGATGAGAACCTCGATGACGTAAGAATCGTGGTACAAAGCCGTCGGGTGCTTGCCCCAACAGAAATATCTCCGGAATCATCCGAAGAAAAGGGAGCGGCTGAGCAGACGACCCTGCAAATAAAAGATCGGGAAAATACCGAGGATTGGAGGGAAGTCTTTATAGATTACTTCAAATACCGTCGAACGCCCGAATATGCGTCCTCAAGACATCAGCTCATGAAACTAGCTCTGTCTTTTGCCTTCGTCAATGATACTCTATACAAGAGGTCGTTCGATTCTTTGTGGTTGAGATGTCTGGGACCTGGCGAAGCGAAAAGAGTTGTTAAGGAAGTTCACGACGGACTCTGCGGTTCTCACCAAGCAGGCCCAAAGATGAAGTTGAAGATCAAACGAATAGGTTATTACTGGCCCACGATGATTCAGGACTGCCTCGAATATGCGAAGCAATGTCACTCATGCCAAATTCATGGGGACTTCATCCATCAGCATCCAAATCCGCTACATCCAACGGTGGCTAGCTGGCCATTCGAAATGTGGGGAACTGACATAGTCGGCCCCATCGAACCAGCATCGTCTAGAGGATATCGTTTCATCCTTGCGACGACTGACTACTTCTCCAAATGGGCAGAGGCAGTACCGCTGAGAGAAGTGAAGACGGAGAATATCCTCCATTTCTTCAAGACGCACATCATATATCGGTTTGGAACTCCGCGACGGATCATCTCCGATAACGGGCCAGCTTACAGAAGCCACAAGATCAGTCGCTTCGCGCAACAACAAAATATAGACTGGAGATATTCCTCGGTTTATAATCCGCGAGCTAACAGTCTGGCCGAGGCCTTCAACAAGACCTTGACGAAGATCATGAAGAAAATGGTGTCCCGAAATAAGAAGGACTGGCATGAGAGGCTGCAAGAAGCTCTTTAGGCGTATCGAACTACGTTCAAGACAGCCACAAACACAACGCCATATGCGTTGGTATTCGGTACAGAAGCAGTACTCCCTCTCGAGATAGAGTTACCCTCTCTACGAGTGGCAGTCCACCACGAGCTGACGGACGAAGAAAATGCTCACCTTCGGCTTGAGGAGCTTGATGCCCTTGATGAAACCCGGCTCATAGCGCAACAAAATCTGGAAGCCTATAAAGCAAAGATGACTCGCTCATATGAAAGATTGACCCAGCCGAGGACATTCCGCCAAGGTGAACTCGTGCTAGTGGTCAAAAGGCCTATGATCCCCAATCACGCCAAGCGGGAAAAATTCGAGCCAAACTATGAAGGCCCGTACATCATAGACAAGGTCTACCAGGGTGGGGCCTATCTACTCATGGACATGCACGGTGAAAGGCCTTACAGGCCAATAAATGGTCGATTCCTAAAGAAATACTACGCTTAGCGAGTTACCGCCTAGGTCAATTGTAGATGACGACGACTATGTCCGCTCGCTATCTTCCTAAGCTCAAACTTTATAAGCAGTATCCAGCCTTCTCCTGGAAGGACCGAAACGTCCTTAAACTAATGAAGGACCGAAACGTCTTTAAACTACTACCGCAGCATCCTTAGGCTGACGAGATGAATAAAAAAAAATAATAATAAAAAAAATAATAAAAAATATATATAAAAACGGTATGTCCATAAGCAAAAAGGGCACGGATGAAAACCCGAAAGGGCTCCGTGAGTAAAAACAGCAGGGCTACCGGCGAGTGTTCGTGAAAACCCGAAAGGGCGCGACCTCGTAAAAAAAAGAGAGAAAATAAAAAGAATAAAAAAACGGTATGTCCATAAGCAAAATGGGCACGGATGAAAACCCGAAAGGGCTCCGTGAGTAAAAATAGCAGGACTACCGGCGAGTGTTTGTGAAAACCCGAAAGGGCGCAACCTCGTTAAAGGACGCTTACAGGGTCCTCTCGACCTTGTAAGGAGAAACCACCTGCGTGAGATCCTTACAACTCACAAGGAAGCAACACACTTAGGGATTCCCATGATTCCTAAGGAGAAAATACACTTGCGAGATCCTCACGACTCGTAAGGAGAACTCTCTTATGGGACCCTCACGGCTCATAAGATTTGAAAGTCTTAAGTTACAGAGACCTATACCTGTACTTAAGCAACCCCCACAACCTTCGATATTGCCCTACAAGTGGTTCAATTCTGACCCTTATATACAATCCACGGGCGCGAATAAATATTTCCCTAACCAAGTCCCATTCGTGACTGGGGATATGTATGTATGATGAACAACCCTTGTAGGTCCTCTCGATTTACAAGGAGAAAACCCTCTTGTAGGATCCTTACGACTTACAGAGGAACATACACTTAGGAATCCTCATGATTCCTAAGGAGAAAATACCTACGAGATCCTCACGACTTGTAGGGAGAAATACCTTTGTGAGACCCTTACGGATCATGAAGTCAAAAGCCTTAGTCGACAGGACCTTAACCCTGTTCGCTAAGCCATCTTTGTTCGACATCGACGGAGGCAAATGATGATTCGCTCCTGGCAATATCCCAGTGGTAGCGGTGCTGATGCCAAAATCGGTGTCTAATTTCAGATTTATGGTTAAAAGCCGGTAGGCCGCACATACATACGAAATAGCCGAAATGATGGGGCAACTTGCAATAAAAAGCAGCAAGTAAAAACGTATGCATACAAAACAGCCGAAATGATTGGGCAACTCGCAATAAAAAAGCAGCGAGTAAAAATAAAATAAATAGCCGAAATGATTGGGTACTGCGAAAAATAGCCGAAATGATTGGGCAATCGCGACCTTCGCGATATAAAAGCTGAAATGATAGAGCATCGAGGAAATAAAATAATAAAAATGAATGAAACTTTTGCCCTACAGTTGAGATCACATCGATCCCTGTATACAATCCAAGGGCACAAACAAAAGGGGGATTATATTTCCCCACGAGGCTGTGTTAAAGAGAAGTCAGATCTCAACGACCACATTTACAGCCTGGAGACCAACAGCGGCGTTCCTCCTCATTCCAGCAGGACACAGACGTGACATCACCAATCGGAGCCACGGCAAAGTCCCCAGTTCCAAGACTCTACGGTTCACAGATAACCTAGAGTCAGCAAATGACCTCCGTCGCGGAAATAAGTCAGCAAATGACATCCGTCACGGAAACAAGTCAACCAACGACCTCCGTCTCGGAAACAAGTCGGCAAATGACATCCCTCGCAGAAACAAGTCAACCAATGACCTCCGCCTCGGAAACAAGTCAACCAACGACCTCCGTCTCGGAAACAAGTCAGCAAATGACCTCCGTCGTGGAAACAAGTCAACCAACGACCTCCGTCTCGGAAACAAGTCATCTAATAACCTCCGTCTCGGAAACAAGTCAGCAAATGACCTCCGTCGCGGAAACAAGTCAGCCAATGACCTCCGTCTCGGAAACAAGTCAGCCAATGGCCTCCGTCGCGGAAACAAGTCAGCCAATGACCTCCATCTCGGAAACAAGTCAGCAAATGACCTCCGTCGCGGAAACAAGTCAACCAATGACCTCCGTCTCGGAAACAAGTCAGCCAATGACCTCCGTCGCGGAAACAAGTCAGCAAATGACCTCCGTCGCGGAAACAAGTCAACCAACGACCTCCGTTTTGGAAACAAGTCAGCAAATGACCTCCGTCTCGGAAACAAGTCAGCAAATGACCTCCGTCGCGGAAACAAGTCAACCAACGACCTCCGTCTCGGAAACAAGTCAACCAATGACCTCCTCGTCGGAACAACGCTCTGACCCGGAAACAAGACAGCCAACGACCTCCTCGTCGGAACAACGCTCCGACCCGGAAACAAGTCAGCCAACGACCTCCCCGTCGGAGCAATACTTCGACTCGGAAACAAGTCAACTCACCAACCACTTACGAGTCCTCTCGACTTGTAAGGGAGAAAATTCTCTTATAAGATCCTTACGATTTATAAGAGAAAACACACTTAGGAATCCTCACGATTCCTAAGGAGAAAATCCACCTACGAGATTCTCTCGATCCGTAGGGAGAAAAGTCTCTATGAGACCCTCACGGCTTATAGAGTTGAAAAGTCTTAGACAGCAAATCTGAACCTGCGGCCTGAGCCATCGCTATCTTTAGGCAAAAACTAAGACGCTTACTCTATTATCTGCCAATTATGTTTATCAAGACAGCATGCTGATAATAAGAGAAGGGAGAAAGTAAAAGAGCACATAAGACATTGCAAAGAAAAAATGTGTGTCTTTATTTATTAACTTCAATCAAATACAAGGTGGATCGTACAAAAGAATAAAGAATGGATACATATTATTTGAAAAAAATTACAATTGTATTGATACTAGGGGAACTACTGGGAAGGAAGCGTCTTGCATAGCTCTAGCAATTGTTCGCGCACCTCCTTCCATGCTTTCTCCTGATCGGCCACCACCGCCAGTTCTGCCTCTACTTGAGCCCGCTGCTGCAAGACAGATGCAAGCTGCTCCCTAATGGCCTGATGAGCAGCTTCACGGTCTGGGGTGTCACGCTCGGCGACATCAAGCTTTCGCTTCAAGTTTAGCCCATGAGAGATGCGTTCCAGGAGGCCCTCAAAGATAGCCTTCACTTGGGCAGCATTCGCCTCAACCTCAGCACGCAGACGAGCCGTCTCGCTCGAGCTCTCTCAGTATTCCCTCAGCCTTAAAGCCGCTTCTTGTTCCAATTGGTGGACGTAAGAAGCGCTTTACTCAATCCACGCTGCTCTTTGATTGCTTGCGGCTAAGGTCTCGGGAGCGGGATGCATCGACTCCAGCTGATGCAGGCGAGCCTCGATCTCCCTGCAATGGTTAACCCAAGACGCGATGATGCCCTCATCATGGAAATTTACGAGTATCACCAGCATCGGGTTAACCGCCGTAGCAAAATCCGCAGCAGACGTAGGATTCTCGATGTCGAGTTCCTCGATGTAGTCGCTCAACATACGCAGACTGTTCGCGGCGCCTTTCGAGGACGGACGTCTCAGGAAAGGACCTGCCGGCATTGTGATGCGAGGCTCGAAGGGCGCCGAGACCGGAACGACGGCTGAAAAAATAAGATACGATCAGATAACAGTTCAAGAAATATGAAAAAGTCATCGATGAGATAGTCTACTATACCAGCTGCAGCAGGTGGCAAGGCCAGAAGGGTCGGTGGCACGACCGAACTTTTGTCTCCTCCTTCGATTTGTAGCACTGCAATCAGGACAAGGGAAAATTAGAAATAATTCCATTACTAAAAAAAAGAAAGACATCAGTTGGAAATTATACTCACCAGCGCCACCAGAGAGAGAAGCGAGCTCAGATGGGAAAGAGAAGTGTGAGAGCAACACCTGATAAAGATGGTCAAAAAGCACTCCTGAAAAAGACACAACAGTACGACTTTAGCACATAAATTATGCGTCTGGAAAATAAGACTCATGAGTTGCAAACCCATACATTCCAACATCTTCGACGGTACGAGAGAGGGCTGAGAGGTGACTACCGCCAAGGCAGTAGTTGACGGCGCTCCCTCAAGCAATGGAGCATCGGCACTGGCCGCACCTGCGTTAAAAAACAAGGGTAAACCCGTCAGGAAAGATTGCAAGATAAAAAAAGGGGGACGGTAATCCGAAATTTACCTGATGAGCCTCCAGCCGAGACGGAGGCGTCTCCCTCCTCCATCGACATAAGTCCACCACCAGTGGCCTCATCCCCAGACTCTATAGGGGCCGTCGTCGTGCTCGCGAGGCCAGGAGACGGCGGAGGGCCATAGGTGGGGAGAGCTATGACCGGAACATTGCCAGACTCCTGAGAAAGAGCGGTCGGCTCGTCCTCAGGAATCATGTCCACCTCACCCGCTACTCCCTCGGGCTCAGCAGTCACGGTTGTCTCGTCCACCGTCGCCACGAGATCATCGGTCTCAAGCGCTCCATCCGCTGCTACCTCGGGCTCGGCATCAACCACTTGCTCAGGCATAGTGGACGTGACCATTTCGTCAGCCACTAGTTCGGGCCCAGCAATCCCGGTTGTGTCATCTGCCATCGGCTCGGCTTCGACCAATACCTCTCCCTCTAGCCCCTCAGGTTCGACGGTTTCCGCTTCCCCCTCGGTTGGACTTGGCCCTGCAGGACAGAATATATAAGAACCGATAACTTCATAATTCTTACAACAAAATTCTGAAAGGAATATTACCTGAGGTGGACTTATCATTAGCCTCCCTATTGGCGCGCACCGCCTGTCTATGAGCTGTAGACAAGGCGACCGGGGGCTCTTCTGATGGAGTATCGGCACGAGGGACGGTGCTTGGGCCCGCTCCAATGGCCAAGGCAGCCCTGCGTGCCTTCGCTTCGCGCCTCAACTGCTTCCTCTCCTCCCGGGCTGTCGCGATGGACCTCTTCGACGCTTCCTTCATCAAGGCGTCGTCGTCCTCGTTCAGAGATGCCTCCAGAGCCTTTAAGGCATCTCTCATCGGCTCTTCAAGACGGGCCTCTCGTGGTAGCCCCAAGGAGGCAGAAACATCGGTGGCTGGCCCATGAAGAGTCTCCGCGTCACCTAGCGGGATCGACATTATGGTTCCTGCGATAAAAAGGGAGAGGTTGGATCGACCATAACACAAGGAAAATGAAAACTTGATGAATTGAAACTTACTAAGGCCTAAGGACGCTCTAAGGCGTTCCTCCTCTTGGAAAGTCTTGAGGGAAGCAGCAATGGCTTCTTCAGTGGTGATGCCTGTTGGAAGAAAAGAAGGAAAAAACGTTAGTCAAGGGAAATAATAAAGATATAGTACAATAAAAAAAACGCGACTAGTGGTTACCTGATTGCGCAAGCTTAGCTAGCCACGCGTCGCGCCTCGCCAACCGCTCTGAAGCTTCGAGAGCGGCCTCCAAGTCCGTGTCATCCGGCGGCATGACTAACCCGCTGTTGGTCCCGTATTCACTCAGGCCCTCACCATAGGGAGCGTGGGGTTCCTGACCGAACGCGACGTCAGCAGCGAAGAACAACTTCTTTTTCTTCTTCTGCCCACCAACCCTAGGTGCACCTGGAATCGACTTGCACTTTGCAGGCACCTTGGGGCGGCGGGTCCCGATGTCCGCACCCACACCAGACTCTGGCGAGGCTACAACCACTGTCTCCACTGGAGCACAGGGCGCCGGTGGTGCATCCGCAATATCGGGAAGCGGCAATCCGCGTGGAGGACTCTGCGCACGCGGTGGTCCGGCTCTAGCATCTTTAAGAGGAGGAACTACCGGGGTCCTTGGTACTAAAGGAGCGTTGCGGTCGCTACCTGGAGGCACACCCTTACGGTTGACCAGCAATCGCTTTTCCTCCTTTATGACGGCTCCCATCGAATGACTGTACCATTCTGTATATACCTTGAGGAGTCGTGGGGCGCAAGCCGGCTCACTGATAAAAAAGTGGGAACCCGTATTAAGACACATGAAGTGATGCAGCGCGCTCTCCATCCCTTCTTCGGTACAGCAGGTTCCGATAGGAAAGCTTCCAGTGGTACCCCTTGATTGTAGCTCAGTTGTTGGGCGAAACGATGCGGGTTGTATCTTATGAAAATCGCCGCACCGTTCTGCCTGAACACCAGGAAGCCCGGTCTGATAGAATATAAGTGGAGGGTCTCCCGGGCAGTCAAAACTGAGGCTCCATCTTTGAAAGTGTCTTGCAATGGCCGCACTGCAGTGGTAGATGCCTTTCTAATAGTCAACACCTTGTCGATGAAAGACACCCAGTCTCCAACGGTGTGGGGGCGAAGGAGTAAACCCCTGGCATTCCATGGCGATGAAGTCACAATTGATGCGCCAATCAACTGTATGATGCGAGGGAAGCTGCACCTGTCATGGAACGAGGGCCTTCTGTGCATGCCGAAGACACCCGATGTGTGTAGCTCGAGCCATGATACGAAGTAGTGCATCGGGAAGATCACGTGCAGTACCCCAGGCTCATTAGCATCTGCCGCTCGACTGAGGCCGTGATACAAGTGTGCCAAGCCGGCGATCCCAACGGCCACTTTTACCCCGATAGTCATCCGGTGAGTTGGGTAAAAGACAGAGGGCCGCATATGGCGAGAATGCATCGGGAGCGTAAACCAACTCAGCCATAGCCTAAGAAATCCTAAGAAGAAGGCCTCTTCGTCCATCCCAGGGGCTGCAACTTCCGCAAAAGACACAGTCGGGGAGTTAGGAAGGAAAAAACCCTTCTGGTCTATTTCCTTCGTCGGCACGTTATCCAAACCTAGACCGAAAGGGTCATCAAGGTTGGCAAACTTGGCAGCTTCTGCCGAGAGGACGCTTGGGTGAAGGAACCAAGCGATGAAATCCTCAAAGCTAACTCCGCGACTCCCACGTTCGATGAAAAGGGCCTCATAGATGTTCAACACTTTGATCAAGCTTGGAAATTGGTGTTGAACAGCATTCTCCGGAGTGAGGCCCCTTACCGCCGGCTTAGCACCGAAGACATACTCCTCTTTCGGAAGCAACTCCTCATAGTGCTCCCCTATAACAGGTAAACCGGAGACCTCTGTGAATTCCTCCAGAGAAATTGACACTTCCCGGTCCATTGCAAGGAAAGTGTGAGTAGGAATGTTCCACTGCTCCAAGAAAGCCTTGAACAACCAGGTGGGAAGCGTAGGATACTGGAAGAGGGAGACGTAAACCGCAGTATACAACCCTAACCTTATCAACTGCGACTTCTTCGCCGACGGGATATAGCGAGCCCACGGCAGATAGCCGATCGGGTGGCGGGGGATCAGACCTATGTTATATGATTGCCCCCAAGGTCGCGCCTCGTCCAGACAGATACGGCGTCCCAGGATATCCAAAACCATAGGATGCTAAACCGGAATTGCATTTATGGCAGGATGAAGAAAGCCCTTCGAGTTCCAATCAACCATCTCCACGGCATACTGCCCGGGGGTGGGCTAGCATAATGGATCGCCTAATGGGCTCTGACGATACCGCGCACGTGAAGCTCCGTCGACCCATGATAATCTGATTATACCATGACCCCCAAAGGTAGAGATTCTTATATTTCGGGTCGTGGTCCCTGATCATAGCTAGAACTTCACGATCCAAGGGCGTTTCAGGAAATCCTTCCTCCGAACGAGCAAACGGGAATAAAGTATCGAAAGACATAGTCACTGCGAGGGAACAAAATTAGCCGTTAGTGTTGTAATTTCAACGCTTGGCGTTTGAATTTTTTTTTATTAATTAAATTAAAGATTAATTAAAATTAATTACACCACACAGCAGTGCAGTGGGTAGGAGACCAAAGGGGGACCCACAAAATCTGGATGACAATACGTCAGTTAATAAGACAACCCCATCATTGGATGGGATTGTCAGTTAATCCCCAAGAGAATATTCCCATTAATAATAAAAAATCCCTAGAGACAAGGAGAAAATCTCCTCTTTCAGAGCAAAACTCTGTCACAGAGTGACACTTGTCAAACTCTGGTCTCAGATAAATAAAATTCCTTAAAAGAGCCTAGCTCTGTAAGAATGATAAAAAAAAAATCCATCAAAGAAGAAATTAATTAATTCCTAAAAAAAAATTTAAAGTTCTGGGATTTTAAAGATCCATATAAAAAAAACTCTTAAGAGTTCATCATCAGAAGATCAAAAGATCTATATTCTGTTAATGAGCAAAGCTCTGTTCATGGGTTAAGAAACCCTGAAACAAATTCTTGAGAGCAAAACTCTGTTTATGAAACCCCAAAGGGGATTTCTTTAGATCAAAAGATCTATGAGAGCAAGGCTCTGTTGGTTAAGATTGATTTAATTTAATTTAAATTAATTTTACCTAAAGTTTTCTAACTTTGGAAATGAGAGCAAAGCTCTAGAATTCTGGAGACAAGAGCAAAGCTCTGAAGTTCTTAAGCAAGAGCAAACCTCTGAAAATCAAAATCTTGGAAAATGGTGAAGATTTTCTAAGGGTCAGGGGTCCTATTTATAAGGCGCTTGCGCCCCTTCAACTCCTGAGTTGATCCAACGGCCAGGATCTTGCCACCGCTGCACTCACGTGCGCGCTACGTGAGCGCAACGGTGGGGGGGGCATTTGTTTCCCCCAATCAGAGCAAAGCTCTGTTTGAATTTCAAAATTCAAAATTCGAAGCAACGCTTCAAATTCTTTGCGCTGCGCGCAACGCGTCACGTGTCAAAAGCTGATACGCCAGCGCAGCGCCCAACGCAGCGCGCCCAATCAGAGCAAGGCTCTATTTAAAACAAAATTAAAGGAAGCAACGCTTCAGTTGCGCAAGCGCTGCGCGACACGTGTCAGCGCAGTTGTGCAAGCACTGCACTGCACAACACGTGTCAGCGCAAGTGCAGATGCACTGCGCTGTGCGCTGCGCGACACGTGTCAGCGCAGCTGCTCTACGCTGTGCGCTGCGCGACACGTGTCAGCGCAGTTGTGCTGCGCTCTGCGCTGCTTGACACGTGTCACGCGCTGGGGCGTTTGCGCCAAACAGAATTAAATTCTAGTAAGATTCTTCTGTTCTTGTTAAAACAAGAAGATTGTCTTCCGTAAAATAGAAGCCCTTGGATCAAAGATCCAACGATGGGGAAAATTCCTCAAATCACTTAGAGAAGGATCTCTTTAACAAACTTAACAAATCTATGGGCACTATATAAAGACCCCTAGATCCCAATTCAAAGAAGAAAAAACATTGTGAGAGATTAAGAACTTCAAAACAGAGAGAACTCTGAAGAAAGTTCAAGATAAAGGTAAAAACCTTCACAAAATAGAAGAATTTCTTCTAATAGATCATTGATCTAAGAACAAGATCAATGATCTTCAAATAATAATAAGTGCTTTGCACTTTTTTATGAACCATTGGTTCTCTGAGAACAAGAAAAACTTGTTTTCTTTAATCTAAATTGGATCAAGAAATCAAACAGTGTCTTGCACTTTTTTATGAACCATTGGTTCTGGAATCTTAAAGATTCTCAAGATTATTGAAATAGTGCCTTGCACTTGCAAAAACTGTACTGTTGCGCTCCTGGGTTGGCGCAAGTCACCAGAAAGCGCCACGTGTCAGCATCTGAGCCACTTGCGCTATGCGCTTTTGAGATAGAGCCTTGCTCTCTGAAATTAGCGCAACTCACCAGAGCGCGCCACGTGTCAACAGCGCAAGCGCAGCGCACTGCGCTTGCGTGACACGTGTCATCACCACAAGCGCTTGCGCTCATTGATTGGCGCAAAGCGCCTGACAAATGCAATACATTGTTCACTAAAGGGCCAGGCCCAAATCAAAAAGGCCTAGTAGGCCAAAATAAATTGCAATGCAATAAAAGGGCAGAGCCCAAGTAAAATTGATGCTTTGCATCTTTTATAAAAGGGCAGAGCCCAAACAAAATAAAATGCAATAAAAGGGCAGAGCCCAAACAAAATTGATGCTCTGCATCATTTATAAATAGGCAGAGCCCAAACAAAATAAAAAAGTAATGCAATGCATTACTTAAACATGGGCAAAGCCCTAGCACAGGCCTAATAGGCTAAAAACAAATAAAAGCGTTGAACATTTTTCAACTGGACTTAGCCCAATCATGGTCGTAAGTCCTTAAATTAAATTGACTGAGCACAGCTGCTCTCTTAAATCAATTTACATCCGGCTCGAGGGTACATTTCCGAACTCCTTTGACTCCTATCGTTATAATCCTTCATCGACGTCAGAGAGGTGATGGGTCCCGACAACCACACATCAATACGGACTGTGGGGTCCTTAAACCCACGGACTTAAGCGTCTTTAAACTAAGACACGGACTGTGGGGTCCTTAAACCCGCGGACTTAAGCGTCCTTAAACTAAGACACGGACTGTGGGGTCCTTAAACCCGTGGACTTATGCGTCCTTAAACTAAAATACGGACTGTGGGGTCCTTAAATCCACGGATTTAAGCGTCCTTAAACTACCAATGGACCACCATGTCCCTAAACTGGAATATAGACCCCCATGTCCCTAAACTGGCAATGGACCGCAATGTCCTTAAACTACCTATGGACCACCACGTCCCTAAACTGGAAATGGATCTAGACGATCCCGTTAAGTTGATCTTGGTCTCAAATCAGACTAATGTATCCTTAACGAACGTTTAAGTTGATCTTAGCCTCAAATATGGCTAACGTATCCTTAAACAAAAACCCAAAACCCAAATCTAAGAAAATACGGATTTGGACTAATCCACGTCCTACGGGCGACGAAATAAATAGTCTCCGTATACAATCCACGGGCAACCACAAACAAAACAATCACACATGACACGAAGTGAACTTCTGGAGCAGGAGAAAGTGGCTACCGTGATGCGGTAGCGTAATTAACTGCAGGGGCTTGCGCCTGCAGGGAAGAGCATCCCCACAATCAAAAACCCCTCATGCGAGGGGGAATTGGACGAAGTCTGCTACATCGGCTACATCCGTCTAAACCTCCGATACACGGTGCCATAAATCAACTTGGTATCTTCGAAGAGGTGGACGGATAAAACCATATAGCATCTGCCCCGAATCTCAGGCAAGACGTCCTAACGTCGTGGCTGCCGTTCGGAGGGAAACATGGGTGTGAACACTTTAGCTATCACCACCAATCTTTGGAGTTGGGCGCGACTTCAGCATCCCTTCGATGATCTGGGGTTCCGGCGGATTCTTCCACCTGATCGCCGTGCATGTCTAGAGATCATTCAGCATCCTTTTGGTTTTAGCTGAAAGCACGACCTCCCATGGAGCTTCTTCAACAAAAGAGCACGTTGCCCCTGGTGTGTGCATCCTCTTAGGAGTGTGCGGTTGTGGTGGGCTCACTTTCCACTTCTCAGACAGCGCAAACTTGCCTTGTAGGTACTGATCTTCGATCCATCCCTTAAAGACGAAGCAATCCTCGATCGGATGGCTTACTGTTTGGTGGTAAGGGCAATAATCAGGATCATTCACTTCGCTGGGTTGCGGTGGTCGCCTTGGATTTGGCAAATTGATAAGCCTGTTGCGCACCGCCAGCTCGAACAGCCTCTTCGTTTTATCCTACGGGAATGAGTAAGGACGCTTCATTTTCTCATTGTAATAGCGCCGTCTCTCCACCAATTGATCCGCTAGTCTTGGAGCACTGGGCTGTTGTTGGGTGTTCGCAACGAAGGTCGCCTTCCCTTTACCCTTTTCGTTCCGCGGTTCCGGCTTCGGGGGAGATGGTCTATAACCCATCTGGTACATCTGGGCCAGCTTGTCGATTAAGGCCTGGAACGTGGTCGGTTTGAAGAACATCATGAACTGTGAAATAGTTGCATGAGGGTCTAGGGTGCCCACGAACATGCCCACCGCTGGTGCTTTTTCGATGCACTGTTCGCACTTTGACCACATATTCCGCCATCGGATTGCGTACTGAACCCACGTCTCGCCCGGCTTCACTCTTGCATTGATCAATGCCGTTATCGGGGTGCGTTCACTTGCGCTCGCGAATCGCTGGGTGAACAATAACTCCATTTCCACAAAAGTTTTGACGGAGTCGTTTCGAAGTTCGGAGTACCACTCAAACGCCGTCTCCGATAAACTGCCGACGAATTGGCGGAGCAAGAGCTTATCATCGCCACCAGTATTGCCACAGAGAGCCCTGAACTGAGCGACGTGCTGGTGGGGATTGCCCGTCCCCTTGTACACATGGAATTTGGGGATTGTGTATCCTGGCGGGTATTTTATCTGGTCATACCAGCCCGGATATGGTCGTCCAGTTTTGACGACTTGGCCGGCTGCCTCATTTGCCTGGTGAACTCTTATTTGCTGAGCAATATAGTCATCCAGGGCAGCCTTAGAGATTGCTTCCTCTTTGGCGGTTGACAGAGCCGGTAAAGTATTCGATGTCTCTCCTCTGTCATCTTTGAAGATAATCGGAGGATCTTCAGCTGGAGGGTCCTGCTGGATCATCATACCCACCATATCCTGGAACAGAAGAGCCATTTGCTTTATATTGGCCGCTTGTTCCGCAGCCTCTTTGTCCTTCTTCTCGAGCATTCTCCGAAGGAATTCAGCATCAGTCTCGTGTTCGTGACGTTGTTCCGATGACGCCTCCGGGCTTCCTTTTGGCCCGGTGAGTGCGTCCATGGCAGTCAGCATCTCCTGAAGCTTTTGCAGTTGCTGTTCCTGAGCACTTGTGATGGATCGGGTGAGTGGTCGGTGGCCCGTAGAAGCGCAACTATCCTCCTTCCCGGATGCCATGTAAATATTATGGACCGTTATGCCCCCAGACTTAGGGCGTTTGGGCTCAGTGCCTTTGACATTTGTCGCAGGCATGGGGATCTTCTTCGGTCTTCTCTTCTTATGAGCGGTCAAAGATGAGGGGGCCGTCGCAATGGGCACCCAGATAGCTTTTCGTGGCTTGGCAGGATGGCTTTCTTCTTGTTGAACCTTCGCCCTTTTTTTGTCGGCGAGGGTAATCTTGATCAACCATTGAGTTCCGGACCTGCCGTCAAACTTTGTAGATCTTGGAGGACAGCCGCTGAGGGGACTGTTCTGGCTTGGCTTCCGCGACATTCTCCACCGGAGGAGATCTTTTCAGTATGGCGGTAGGAGAATTCCTGCGCACCTTATTCAGCAGCTCGAAGCTGTTCCCGGTTGGAACAGCGGCATTGATTTCCACCGTTGGGGCTGGTGGAGTTAGCCCAGAGGGGGAGTTGCCCCGGCCTTCTTTACCCGGCGCCAGTGGCGACGTCGAGCGTGTCGGGCTGATGGAGTTGGTTCGGTGATGAGGATGGCCTTGTCTTGCCCCATGTTCAGGTGAGGGGCCGTTGCTGGTGTCAGCCTGTTAAAGACTGATGTCCTTTGAGTAGCGGGAGCAGGAGTAGGAGTTGGGATGGTCAGTCTTGTAAAAACCGACCCCTTGGCAGGAGAAGCTGCCTTGACGACTTCGGGAGCAGGGTTGGTTACTCTCTTCGGAATAACCTTCTCTGGGATTGCAGGCTTCATTGTGGGCCCACAGGAATTTTGGCCTAATCTGGAGAAGACCGAGGCGCCGGTGCTGGACGACCCATTGAGAGGGGCCGCAGTAGGTGTAAGCCGATCAAAGACCGACTTCATGGAAGCTTCTGGTATGAGCATAGAGGTGTTGAAGCTCATCGGCGGAAGCATGGTTTCGAAAAACAATCCCGTGGTGTCTTGAGTGACTTGTTCCACGGGCATCGTGAACAGGGAAGCAGCTTGGGGCCCGTAGGCTATGCCCCCAGTTGAGGCAGGACGTGGGTTGTAGTTGCATGTGGAACACTTTGAGCAGGTGAACGCCATTGATCCTTTGCTTTCTGCGCCAAGCAAAACGCCAAATCTTAGTACCTCGAAATCCAAGGGCAACCATTAGCAAACCGCGATTGGTTCGCAAACACGACACATGAAGTGTGGAGTGGAAAGAGGAAAAGGTCCCACCGGGCATGCCAGAATATGTTCCCCTCCGAATCACGGAGATGCGACCGTGCAGGTCCGTCTGGCCTGAAATTCAGGGCAGATGTTAATTGGTGCTATCCGTCCACCTCTCCGAAGATGCCAAGTTGATTTATGGCACCGTGTATCGAAGGTTTAAACGGATGCGTCCGATGTAGCAGACTTCGTCAGATTCCCCCTAGTCTGAGGGGTTTTTGATTGTGGGGACGCTCTTCCCTGCAGGCGCAATCCCCTGCAGTTAATTACGCTACCGCATCACGGTAACAACTTTCTCCTTCTCCAGATGGTCACTTCGTGTCGTGGGTGTTTGTTTTATGTTCGGTTGCCCGTGGATTGTATACGGAGACTAAGTTATGCTGTCGCCCGTAGGACGTGGATTAGTCCAAATCCGTATCTTTCTTAGATTTTGGTTTGGGGGGTTGTGTTTAAGGATACGTTAGCCTTATTTGAGGCTAAGATTAACTTAAACGTTTGTTAAGGACACGTTAGTCTAATTTTTAGACTAAGATCAACTTAACAGAATCGTTTAGATCCAACAAAAGAGCAATTAGGCTCTATTGTTTAGTTTAATGACATTGCGGTCGATAATTAGTTTAAGGACATTACGGTCCATTGTTAGTTTTAAGACATCGCGGTCGAGGTTAAGGACATCATAGTCCGTGAGTTTAAGGACCTCACAGTCCGACGTTAGTTTTAAGACATCACGGTCGAGGTTAAGGACATCATAGTCCATGGATTTAAGGTCCTCACAGTCCGACGTTAGTTTTAAGACATCACGGTCGAGGTTAAGGACATCATAATCCGGGGATTTAAGGACTCCACAGTCCGACGTTAGTTTTAAGACATCACGGTCGAGGTTAAGGACATCATAGTCCGTGGTTTAAGAACTCCACAGTCCGTTGTTAGTTTTAAGACATCACAGTCGAGGTTAAGGACATCATAGTCCATGAGTTTAAGGACCCCACAGTCCGTAGTAATGTGTGGTTGTCGGGTCCCGTTACCTCTCTGACGACGTTGAGGGATTATAACGACAAATATCAGAGGAGTAGCGAGATGTACTCTCGAACCGGGTGTAAATTGATTGGAAGAGCAGATGAGCCCAGTTCAATTTAAATTGAGGAATTATGGCCAGAATTGGGCTAAGTCCAGTTAAAATGTTTAACATTTCATTGTTGTTTTGCCTGCTGGGCCTTTATTTGGGCTTTGCCCTTTTAATAATGCCAAGCATTGGGCTCTGACATTTTGTCTAGTATTGAATGCATAGCATTTATCAGAACAAAGTATGTTCTGACAGCGCGCCACGTAGCGCATCAGGCGCTTTGCGCCAATTAAAGAGCATTGTACGCTAGCGCACATAAGAGTGACACGTGTCGCTTAGCGCTAGTTTGTTAGCGCACTGCGCTTTTAATTTATGAGAGCGCTGTGCTAGTTTATGGGTGCGCCAGTGAAGGACACGTAGCGCGCTTGGCGCTGAGCGCCAGCCCAAGAGCGCAGTGCGCTGTTTCAGGAGCGCAAAGCGCAAACTGTGTCTGTGGTTGACACGTGGCATGTTTTGGCGCTGAGCGCCGGTCCAAGGATCGCAAAGGCGCAGTTCAAGAATGCAAAGCACTTTCCAGTAGCGCAAAGCGCATCAGATCAAATTTAAGATCAAAGAACAAGTTTTGTTCTTCAAAGAAGGCCTTGCCTCAAGATCCAAGAAACAAAGTTCTTGTTTTTATCAAAAGGCTCTGCCTTTGTAGACAGAAGATCTGTGAAGTAAACGTACTTCTTTTTTTTTATATTAGGTCTTGATCTTTTCTTTTTATTCGAAGACCTCGGTCTTTTTATAGATCTAAGATCTTTTTAGAAGACATTTCTTCTTTTTACGAGATGTTTCATCTCTGTTTTTCAAGAAATCAATTCTTTACCTTTCTTTTCCTTTTGAATTCTTCTCAAAGTTTTTCGAGAGTTTTTTTCCTCTCTCTCTCTTCTGTCTATCGAGACTTGAAGTCTAGGGGTCTTTATATAAGGCCAATTGATTTGTTAAATCATTTAAAGAGATCTTTCTCTGATTAATTTGGGGATGTTTCCCCACCATTGGATCTTTGATCCTATGGCTTCTGTTTTACAGAAAGCAATCTTCTTGTTTTAAACAAGATTGGAAAATCTTTCCATGCAGAATTTGTTCTGTTTTTGGTAATTCATTATTTACCATTGGATCATTGATCCAGCGGTGCTTAAAGCGCAATCTTGTTGTTTGGAAAGATTTTGAGAAATCTTTCCATAACAGAATTTAATTCAAGCCAATTAATGATTTATCATTATTATTAGATCCTTTGATCCAACGGTGGGAATTTTAATTCCTGCACTGGCGCACCTACGTTGGACACGTGGCATGCACCGCAGAGCGCAGCGCAACTGCGCTAGCGCACCCGTGCTTGACACGTAGCGCGCAGCGCAGAGCGCAGGATCTGAAGCGTTGCTTCAGCAGAGCGCTGGATCCGAAGCGTTGCTTCAACAGAGGTGTCTGTTGGAGATAGTGCCCTCAGAGTCAATCATTGGATCACAGGCACGTGATTGCAATGATTGAGGGAGGACCTATCCCGGTACGACAGTCTTACTCGAGATGATAGTTTGCTATCTGGTTTACCTTTATCATCGTGTACTGCTTTAGGTGACCTGACAGGTCACTATTGCACGTTGATAGAGCCCCGAGGATTCTTGCTTGACCACCAGCAGTATGAGGGCGATCATATAAGTGAGAGCTGGAGTCTATAAGCACATCCTTAAAAGGTCCCTAGTCGTGGGAGTTTCGAGACAGGGCATCGATTCTCCAGAGTAGACTAGTGTATACAGTCGAGACCCCGACGAGGGGCGGTGGCCGGTCTCACAGGCCACTGGTGTCAGTTGGTTCACCTAAGATGTATACAGGTGCTCATTGGGTTATGAGTACACCGGACAGGACTCGCCGGGAACATGCTAGTTGGTCTTATACCTGACGTCAGATAGCAGTTCCCAGGTGACATGTGTACAGGTTAGTTCATCGACCTGGGGATCGTCTTTTGTCTCGTGTGAGTTCCCACTGTGCTTTGATTACTACCCTACCACGGCTCAAAGGAGTCGTGCAAACAGGTTTTAGTTGGGTACAGTCCCGAGCCACATGGAGGCAGTGAGCGGATCTTCGGGGGTTTCGTCTCTCCCGGTATTGGGGGTGAGGTCGCGCTGTGTCTAGGAGAGCCATTACACGAAGTCCTTGGCCAAGGCAGGAGATTTACTGGTAGGTTTTCCAGTAGTATCTCAGGGTGTTCTGGGCTACACTCCGACACGACTTGTACCGCTTTTGGGGGTCTGACTTTTACCCACCCCCTAGGCCCGACATGCGATGCTCATAGACGAACGGACCGGACTGTACGGATATTGTCACTGACAGGCTCAGTAGGGTGTCAGGATGAGTTCGCTCATCGACGTCCCTTTTGGTCAATAGCTGGTGGCCCGTTACGTATTGGCTTATACCTCTGACGTGCTAGTGGTTAAATCCACAGCCATAATATTGACGAGTCTTTAGAGCCCACCACACTTTCAGTTACTCAGCTTTCGGGCGAAACGCTGTAGAGGCCGTATGGAGATATGGCAGGGTCCGATCAGATACGTGCGGTATTGCACGGATCAGGATCGGACGGTTTGTACTAGTAGCCGTATAGGTATATGGCAGGGTTCGATCAGATACGTGCGGTATTGCACGGATCAGGATCGAACGGATATTACTAGCCGGCTTTGGTTTAAGCCGGTCCTAGTTTAGTACAGTGTAGATTTTGTCTCTTTGCATTTGTATCCGGACGGAATACAGATGCGGGTGTGTATGCACAGTATCGGGGTTTTCCTGTAATTTATTACGGGACCAGTTTTCTGGAGTTGCCAGTTTGCATTCCGTTCCTGCCGGTTTTCCTTTGTTCTTTCCCGGCCGGACTTTTCCGATGGAGGGGGTTATTTGCAATTGTGCAAATAACACTTTATGGAGGGTTTTATTGCATAAAGATTGATTATGATAGCTTTCATTTCTTTTGCTCCATGATGCATTTATGAGATTAGAAGTGAGGTATGGTTTGATAAAAGTGCAAGCATGGTTGATGTTTTCTTGTCTCTTGATGTGGTCACCTCTTGTTCTCTCCTACACTCACCTCCCTTAATGTTTCATATTGATTCCTCCTCCATTTCTAAGTGAGTTAGTTTTCATTAGAAAAGAGAGAAGAAGAAAAGAGAAGGAGAGAGCTTCATCTTTGAGAGAGTTTTTCATTCATGATCTCTTTTCATGCTAAGAAAAATGCAAGCACCATTTTTCTTATCTTGTTTCCTCCATCATCTACAAATGGCAACAAACCCCAAAGTAAGACATGCGCTCTACACTACACTTCCTACAGCAAATCTTGGACGCGTCGATTCGCCAGCTTCGCGCCCGAGTTGCCTCGGTATTGAGGTGGGAGCCCGTAAAAGCTACAGGCGATGTGGTGCCCTTTCCGACGAGGAGGAGACGGACGGAGATCCCGCGAGGAGATCGGAGTGGAGATGAAGACCGGAGGACTCGGATCAGTCGGTACATCTCTAACCCGTCTTGTAGTTAGCTAGACTAGTTTAATGGTTACGATCCGGTGTTTAGTGCGCGGTGGTGCCGGTTTGCTAAGTCCGCAAAAATCAAAGTTTATCACCGCTTCCGCGTTCCGGCGTCGGATTGACGGCCGGGGCGCCGCCGTGCACTTACAGTGGTATCAGAGCCTCGCCATTAACTTCGTCTAGCTTGGTTTAATGTGTTTTACGTTTCCGATCGAACAAAATCCCGAAACCGCTTTTTTTCAAGCACATCAGTTTCTGTCGAATTTTTTTTGAGTCCAAAAATTTTTCAGGTTGTCTCAGAATGATGTGCAGGGAAATATAAGTATACTGAAAAAATTTGGTAGTATGAACTGTTCATACCACCGCGGAAGAGCGGCCAAACCCTTGCTATGGCCGCTCTTCCGCCGCAATGTGAACAGTTCACCCGCCAAAAATTCTACAGTATGTTCCTGAGTAAGAAATGTGGTTTCTGGAATATTAAAATTGGGCCCAGGTTTTCTGTAAGTGCTACAGTTTTGATTGGGGGCCCACTTGTTAAGGTTTGATCGATCGGAAAATTTTAAACACATTTTTCACAGTATTTACATTATATCTGCGACCGTGAATGTCACTCGATCGGTAAATCCGATCTAACTGCTATAGCCCGGTTAGACGGATTTGCGAACGTGATTTTCACGTTGATGTTCTGTGTTTTTACTGTGATGTTGCGGATCGGTCGTGGGGGATAGCCTGGATGCAATGCTAGTACTGTGTTGTTGTATTATGTACATTTGATATTGCGGGGCGAGCGTCCGACATGTGGACTGCCGTCACTGCCTGTTTGTATTATTCTTTTGGGGCACGACCTGGTTGCGGTCGATGTACCCGGTGTATGTATATTTTACTTTCTGTACTAGGGTTACCCCGCGGAGGGGTGCACGGATAGCCGGGTTCTAGAGGGCAACGGGCCCGCATCTCAGGGCATTGAGACGGAGGGGCTTCAGTCTGGAATTGGCGGGCTATTCGCCGCACTCGTAGAGGGTACAGGTTGACCCAGGAGGGGTGCCCAAGTTACCGGATTCCGTGGAGTGCTGGGTGGTCCATTCACGGCGCTGGAGGGGGCTGCCTCGCTTCAGGTTTTGGCGGGTGACTTGCTGCGCCCGTAGGGGTCTAGGATTTCATTGCACAGGCTATCCACACGACCAGGGGAACGTCGGGTTTCAGTAGTGGCTCTGTGAAACCCGGGGATCCCAGATATCTGTATTGTTCTGTGATGCTGTACATTTCTGTGATGTTGCATTTTATTCACGCCTTGAGCGAAATACTATATATTGGTATATATATTAGTAGATGTTGTATATGTTTTTCATCCGCGCTAGTCCAGTCCCCGCTCTGCCGTTAGTTAGCTAACCTAACGGGTGATGACGGGACCCAGTGGCGAATGCGGATGGCATATACGTACGTCAGTATATTTTCGTTCTTTGAGGTGTGATCAATTGATGGGACTGCGTTGATTCGGATCAATGCAAGTTAAACAAACCTATTCTGATGTTGTTGGAACACTTTTCAAAAAGCTGTTATTGCAAGGACGTTCACTTTTGTTTTGCATCGTGGTATTCATTTGGAATATCCTGCTCCTCAGTCGACGAGGCAAGGGCCGAGATCCCTTCACCAGGAGTGACCCCTTGGACAGAAGTTTGCATCAGGGCATTAACTTCACTATAGCCGATTACTTTTGCTTTGCACCGTGGTATTCAGTTGGAATATCCTGCACCTCATTCTACGGGGAAAGAGCCGAGATCCCTTCACCGGGAGTGACCTCTTTAGTAAAGGTTTTCGTCACTATATTTTCTAAAAAGCTATCCGTTCCTTCAACGATATCAAGTTCATTACGTTAAAGGTTTTCGCCAGAAACCATTCGTAGCCCTCCGTCGTTTCATATGGATAGTCAATAGTATTCAAGCTGTGTATGTTGGCCAAAGTCAAGGCACAGTGTTTGGTAGCTGTTGGGTATTCATATGCAGCATAGATAGATGTGTTGGTTTGGGACAGTCGTACAGCCATTTTGGCCAAAGTCAAGGGTATGTACGGGTGGACTCAAATTAACCTGGAGAATGACGGGTTGAACTTGACATGTGACTTATGATATGTTGGCCAAAGTCAAGGTCATAAGAGCATGGGGTAGAAATCACATCGGGAGTTTCAAAAGAACTGAAACTTGCCAGATATGCGCATACCTTCTGGAGTGTTATACCGTGAGCGGATTCCGTCACGTTATCATGCGATGATAGTTGGATCCCGATTCCCACTGATGAGTTGGTTTACTCCTCGGGTGACCCCGACTAATTCTTCTTTCAGGTTTGGAGGAGAATTTGAGGTACAGTGGGAGGTTTCCAGATTAGATAAATTGGTAACCATTATGATCTTGGTTAGAGTGCACACTGAGTGTTTCTTTTCTCTCTCTCTGGCAGCGACCATTGACCCGACCCTAAGACTATGACTCAGTGACCAAGTTAACCGAACCTTCTTTACACCGGCTTTTGGATTGTCAGAGTTGCAGACCTCATTGCCACTCCTACTTTTACCCTTTTCTCCAGGACACCCCGTATTACTACGAACGTCCACTTCCATTGGACAAAACCATCGTATGGTTAGATACGAACTCGAAGGGATTCGAGGATGGTTTCCGGTTCTGGAGAAAACGGATAGGATTATTCAGTTGTCTTTTCCCTTTTACCTTCTCTCAAGTTGTGAGTACTTCTTGGTTTAGGAGATAGTACACCTATTACGCAAATTGGATAGTCTTCTTCCAAACCTTAGGCTGGTGCCGACCGGTAGGGAATGAAGAAAACCAATTAGCATAACGATGGTGTGCAGAAGGTATTAAGTTAAGACAAAGCAAGGGATTAGTAGGAGGGCAAAGTAAATTACGACTGATATTCACGACCAAACCAAGTATTTCTTCGCCAATCCTAAATCACCTTTGTATTTCTCCAGGACACTCCGTATCACTACGAAGATCCACAGTTTATTGGATACTCCATCGTATGGTTATATACGAACTCGAAAGGAACTAGTTCCAGTTCGGGGATGGATTCTGGTTCAGGAGAAATAGGAATAAAGTACATTCAGGTGTCTTTTATCTTCACCTTCTCTCGCGTTGCGAGTGCTCCTAGGATTAGGACAGTACACCCTTTATGCTTTTTGGATAGTCTTCTTCCAAACCATAGGCTGGTGCCGAACGGTAGGGAAGGAAGAAAACCATTTGGCTTAAAGGGGTGTACAGAAGGTAATGACTAAAGATATATAAAGGGATTTGGAGATCTGGCAAAGAATTATACGGTTATAGTTGTGAATCTGGATAATGGAAGAGGCATTACTAAGAATACCGGAATACCCCACCGAAACATTACAATGTTTCAGTTTCACTGTGTACTGTTAAAAGAAAACTGATTTCCCGATTAGATACTTACTCCAGGGTATGTATTTACCAGGTATGATTCTCACATCTGTATGGTTTTACAGATGATGAGTGGGAGTAAGTTATTGGAAATTGGGTGATCATCCTCATTATATCGTGATTCGTTGTATCGGTGATATTTGAGGAGATCACCTGGGCTATTTGCCGGTCGGCAAATATTTGGTTATGAATATCCGCTGTTGTGCACCAATTTCAAATTGATATATCTGTACGTCTATTTTCATAGAGTGAGATATACCTTTTGATATTATGTCGATGACATTTACCTATATCAGTGGATGGTTAGGTAAGGAGTATTAAACAGCGGTGTAATTCTTCTTAACTATAAGTACAGTTTTCAACCTACGACACACAGTGAAAGAGTTGTTAGACTCAGCGGACTTATACAGAGTATTGTATGTTGTCCAGTGTCCATTAGGACAGAGGGGTTGGTCCTCATACTATATTCTGTTTACTTTTAACTTCTCTAGTTCTTAGACATGTGCTTCGTGGAAACACAGGGTCTAAGTTTTGAGGAGTTATAGGTATTTGAATAGAGTAGAGAACCAGGTATTGCAAGTATCGGGATTCTTCATAGTGATCAAAGATGTAGATACTTGTGTATGGTATTCAGTTGATAGTAATGATTAAGAGAACTTGCTTCTCTTTCGGGTTACTCATAATTGGAAGCATTCCTAATTTGAGTAACGCTGATAGGCCTCTCTCCATTTAGTTGACATGCACTGGAGACAGTTGCATGATTTGAATCTGGTTCAATTAAATCAGTGCCTCTGGTTCTATATTGGATATAGAACAGTTCATATCTTAACGCTGTTAAGGTACGGGGAGTTGTCTGGCTTATGACTAAAACCAGACTCTGGATAACTCAAGGCACGTTTCTGTAATGGCTGTTTGTGGGTTGACCCAGGCTATGACGAGGGTTGATTTTCTACCATCTGGAAGATCAATAGTGATATTGTTCTTCACTCACCACAATTTTAAAAGAAATGCATTTTTCAGAAAACAGTAGTGGGAGTATGGTAGAACTGGAAGTGATTCCAGAACCGCAAACGATTACTGGAGATTTGATAAGGAACCTAAAGATTCAATCTGATTTGACATTCCATTGGCCACTCCGCAGATAAGGTGGGTAACTTCAGGCACCCGAGAGGTACTACGGTAGCCTCAGGGACGGTGACAGGGAAGTTCTTGTTTACCCACATTTGCCATTGTTGTTGTTCCAGGCTACGAGACCCGGCAGGAGGATGAGTATAGCGTCGTTCTGAACTAGTTTTAGAAGTGCACGTCTATATGACTCTGGCAGAGGGTTGTCGTAGTCAGTGGGAGCAGCGGAAGCATTGGTGGACATCAGGCTTATGTCTATTTATAGACTAAAGCAGATATAGCGGAGATAGATCATCTATTTCTGATGTGACAGTCATGGGTTTGACGTCATCAGAATAGGGGACGGATCTGTTGAGAAGGTAATAGGAAGTGATATTTCTATACTACGATCGGTTATACTTTGGTCTTCACACGGTGGTTTCTCCACAAGGGACTTGGACATTATATCAGACATACTGGTTACTAGATCTATGGTTTTAGATCTAGATTTGGATAGTTTCCCAATCTGGGTACTTAGACAACATTCTAAGAGTATTTAGAATGAACGACTCCTGGCATGGTAGTGTACCTGCAGGTAATGGAGTCATCCTCTCTAAAGGTGTCTTATAGACTAAAGTAGAGAGGGATGTGCATGATTGGCAGATCACTTGCTTAGGCAATTGAGTCAATCATGTGATGTCAAGTACCACACCAGATGTTATTCTTGCATGAGATGCAATAAGTTGATATTGATCCAATCCTGGAGAAACAGTCGGAAGCAGTTTTAGAACATAAGTGAATGTTCTAGGGATATGATAACGGCTGCCTCCTTTAGGAGACGGTTATCACTCCAGGCTTCCAAGGTGACATGGACGACAAGGAGGTTGTCAGAGTTACAGTTTTCCTTCTGACGAGGGGCAGTATTTTGGACAGGTGGTCCAAGGCAATACTGAGGGTGGCATGGCGCAGGATACTGATTAAGTTCAGTTGACGATACAGTCTAAGAAGTTTGGATTTGGAGTTCATTTATGAGCTCGGTCCCATCAGACATCCAGACACTCTAAGACAGGTATTGCTCATTTCGGGAGATGGTTTTCTCCGCGAACTTGAGATATAGAGAGACATAGAAAGAAACATCCAGGCGGATCCACTCACTGAGGCTATTCCTCGATCGCAAGAGTTTCGCAAACAGGCTTTGTGGGACTGACTAGTAGAGGAGTTGGGTGTTCGGTATCACACGGGCTGTGAGTATGCGACATCGCAATAATTAGCCTTGAGTGCAAGTGGGAGATTGTTGGAGATAGTGCCCTCAGAGTCAATTATTGGATCACAGGCACGTGATTGCAATGATTGAGGGAGGACCTATCCCTGTACGACAGTCTTACTCGAGATGATAGTTTGCTATCTGGTTTACCTTTATCATCGTGTACTGCTTTAGGTGACCTGACAGGTCACTATTGCACGTTGATAGAGCCCCGAGGATTCTTGCTTGACCACCAGCAGTATGAGGGCGATCATATAAGTGAGAGCTGGAGTCTATAAGCACATCCTTAAAAGGTCCCTAGTCGTGGGAGTTTCGAGACAGGGCATCGATTCTCCAGAGTAGACTAGTGTATACAGTCGAGACCCCGACGAGGGGCGGTGGCCGGTCTCACAGGCCACTGGTGTCAGTTGGTTCACCTAAGATGTATACAGGTGCTCATTGGGTTATGAGTACACCGGACAGGACTCGCCGGGAACATGCTAGTTGGTCTTATACCTGACGTCAGATAGCAGTTCCCAGGTGACATGTGTACAGGTTAGTTCATCGACCTGGGGATCGTCATTTGTCTCGTGTGAGTTCCCACTGTGCTTTGATTACTACCCTACCACGGCTCAAAGGAGTCGTGCAAACAGGTTTTAGTTGGGTACAGTCCCGAGCCACATGGAGGCAGTGAGCGGATCTTCGGGGGTTTCGTCTCTCCCGGTATTGGGGGTGAGGTCGCGCTGTGTCTAGGAGAGCCATTACACGAAGTCCTTGGCCAAGGCAAGAGATTTACTGGTAGGTTTTCCAGTAGTATCTCAGGGTGTTCTGGGCTACACTCCGACACGACTTGTACCGCTTTTGGGGGTCTGACTTTTACCCACCCCCTAAGCCCGACATGCGATGCTGATAGACAAACGGACCGGACTGTACGGATATTGTCACTGACAGGCTCAGTAGGGTGTCAGGATGAGTTCGCTCATCGACGTCCCTTTTGGTCAATAGCTGGTGGCCCGTTACGTATTGGCTTATACCTCTGACGTGCTAGTGGTTAAATCCACAGCCATAATATTGACGAGTCTTTAGAGCCCACCACACTTTCAGTTACTCAGCTTTCGGGCGAAACGCTGTAGAGGCCGTATGGAGATATGGCAGGGTCCGATCAGATACGTGCGGTATTGCACGGATCAGGATCGGACGGTTTGTACTAGTAGCCGTATAGGTATATGGCAGGGTTCGATCAGATACGTGCGGTATTGCACGGATCAGGATCGAACGGATATTACTAGCCGGCTTTGGTTTAAGCCGGTCCTAGTTTAGTACAGTGTAGATTTTGTCTCTTTGCATTTGTATCCGGACGGAATACAGATGCGGGTGTGTATGCACAATATCGGGGTTTTCCTGTAATTTATTACGGGACCAGTTTTCTGGAGTTGCCAGTTTGCATTCCGTTCCGGCCGGTTTTCCTTTGTTCTTTCCCGGCCGGACTTTTCCGATGGAGGGGGTTATTTGCAATTGTGCAAATAACACTTTGTGGAGGGTTTTATTGCATAAAGATTGATTATGATAGCTTTCATTTCTTTTGCTCCATGATGCATTTATGAGATTAGAAGTGAGGTATGGTTTGATAAAAGTGCAAGCATGGTTGATGTTTTCTTGTCTCTTGATGTGGTCACCTCTTGTTCTCTCCTACACCCACCTCCCTTAATGTTTCATATTGATTCCTCCTCCATTTCTAAGTGAGTTAGTTTTCATTAGAAAAGAGAGAAGAAGAAAAGAGAAGGAGAGAGCTTCATCTTTGAGAGTGTTTTTCATTCATGATCTCTTTTCATGCTAAGAAAAATGCAAGCACCATTTTTCTTATCTTGTTTCCTCCATCATCTACAAATGGCAACAAACCCCAAAGTAAGACATGCGCTCTACACTACACTTCCTACAGCAAATGTTGGACGCGTCGATTCGCCAGCTTCGCGCCCGAGTTGCCTCGGTATTGAGGTGGGAGCCCGTAAAAGCTACAGGCGATGTGGTGCCCTTTCCGACGAGGAGGAGACGGACGGAGATCCCACGAGGAGATCGGAGTAGAGATGAAGACCGGAGGACTCGGATCAGTCGGTACATCTCCAACCCGTCTTGTAGTTAGCTAGACTAGTTTAATGGTTACGATCCGGTGTTTAGTGCGCGGTGGTGCCGGTTTGCTAAGTCCGCAAAAATCAAAGTTTATCACCGCTTCCGCGTTCCGGCGTCGGATTGACGGCCGGGGCGCCGCCGTGCACTTACAGTGTCTTTTCACCTTCCTTTTTAAGCCAGACTTATATTCCCGAGAATCTTTCATTTCTCAATCTTGGAAATAGTTCCATTGTGCACAAAATTTTCTGTGCTTCGTCTTTATAACTCGAAAAGCAAAGCTTCTTCCTTCTCTCATCCCCAAAGAACTTTCTCAACTATGGCTTGTAACCGCCCCCATGCTCGTAGACAGCCGTGGGAAGTGCCCATTCAGGACCTCGTTCCTCACTTTGCTGCACGCTTGGTGGATCCTTCTCTCACGGATGAGCAGTGCGACGCTGCGTTGCACGATCTTTTGACTCGTGTGGGGTCCCCTCTTCCCCAACACTCCATTTGGCTTCGGATGATCCTTGCGTCTGTGCTCGCCGATCTTCCCCCTCACCCAGCGGAGATGACCCTGGCGATGCTCGATGCGGCTGAGGACAAGCTCGAGTGTTTCCATGAGGCGTACCTGATTACTCATGCTCTGAAAGACTGCTCGGTTCACTTGTTGAGCCAGATAAGAGCCCGGCGGGCTATCATGTCTACTTTCGCGGATGAACATGGCGCCAATCGGTGGGGAGCCACTCCTCGTGAAAATCAACATTTTGATGTGCTGGAGAAGGCGACGAGGGAGTTAGAGAATTTTGTTTATTGTTTTGTTAACCCCTGTGCCACTGATCCCTTGTTTGGTGATCTTTTTTAAATGTAATAATAATAATAATAATAATAATAATAATAATAAAAAGATGTTTTAATTTAGTATTTTATTATCTGTTAAGTGTTCTCTTGTTTTTAATTCTTTATTATTCCTCTGTAAGATGTTTATGCGCTGCATAATCATGAAGCGTTGCTTCGCTTTCCAATCTTGGAAACAGAGTTTTACTCTAATTTGGGGTGCGCAGCGCAATTGCGCTAGCGCTAGCGCATTCGTGTTTTGACACGTGGCACGCAACGCGTCTTGCGCTAGCGCACTCGCGCTCGACACGTGGCGCGCACCGCAGAGCACAGCGCAACTGCGCTAGCGTGCCTGCATCAGACATGTGGCGAGCAGCGCAACTGCGCCAACGCGTCTGTGTTAGACACGTGGCACGCAGCGCAGAGCATAGGATTTAAAGCGTTGCTTCAATTTTTGACTCTTAGATTTCTAAACAGAGCTTTGCTCTGATTGGGGGAAGCAGAAGCGTCGCTTCATTTCCAGTCATGGAATTTGAACAGAGCTTTGCTCTAATTTGGGGACGCAGAAGCGTCGCTTCATTTCCAGTCTTGGAATTTGAACAGAGCTTTGCTCTGATTGGGGGAAACAAGTACCTGAAACCACTGAATTGGACTCCTGTGCGTCCTGATGAGTCAAGGCAAACACCCGAGCCTGCCCTCTACCGGCCACTGGCTAACCTCCGCCTCTACTACCCCGCCCTCTAGGTACAAAACCACCGCGACCCTGACCTCTCTGCACATGATTCTGACACGGAGCCACTACAGGCATAAGGGGCAACGCCCTCTGAGGTGGATAAGGTAGTAAAGTAACCTGCGGTACAGCTGCCTCGCTCTCACGTGGCTTAGCACAATCTCGAACCCGATGACCCAAACTCCCGCATCGGTAACATCCAGAGGCAAACTGCTGCCTCTCCTGAGGATAAGAGATAAAAAGCTGACCTCGTCTCGAACCTCCACTACCCCCTGTTCCCTGATTAAAAATCAAGAATTATCTCAATGAGGTATCACGTGTTCACACGTGATCCATTTACAGAATTAAAAATCTTAAGCAATCAGAAGTAAAACAAGTGGCTGAGGAAAGACCCCAATGGGGGTCACGTGCTCACACGTGACCAAAGGTCACGTGCTGACACGTGACCAAAGGTCACGTGTTGACACGTGATGATCCTTCAGCCCAATTAAAGTACAGAATTAAATGCTGAATGAGAAGGGGTCACGTGCCAATACGTGATAGGCTTTGAAAGCCCTTATAATTTGATAGAATTAAATTCTAATTAAAGGGAAATCAGAAACCCTAAATGGGAAAGTATTTCTTTAAATCTTTCCAAACAAAAAAGGATTATGGGGGACCGTTGGATTAAAAATCCAAGGGTGATTAAAAATCACCAATTTATGGAAAGATTTTAGACAAGGAAACATTTCCCTAAATTTCACCAAAAATAACAAACAGAATATCTTTTAGATTGAAAATCCAATGGTGAATAAAATTCACTGGGTGGTCTAAAGGATCATAGTAGTTATGAAAACAAACAAAATCTTTCAATGAAAGATTTACTAAACAAATTGATTCTTTTCCTTCTCCTATAAATAGGAGCCAAGAGGAGAAGAAAAGGAGAATTTTTTTTGGGGAGATAGAATTTTGAGATCTTGAAATTTCTGAAGTTAAATGGCAGAGAGAAAAGAAAGGAGAATTTAATTCTCAAGAAAGAAAACCCTAGGTGAGAAAAGGAAAGGAATCAAAACTTCAAAAAGAGAATTTAATTCTCAATCTAAGAGTTTAACTCTTCTGCAAAAAGAACTTAGTTCTTCCTCTGGTTGAAGATCTGCAGAAGCAAATCTCCCCATAGGTTGAGAATTTAATTCTCATCGGGTTGAGATTCTGCCATGCAGATCCAAAGCTTAGAGGGGGAATTGAGTTTAGAGAATTTAATTCTCCCAAAAACAAAACTAGGGTTTAACCCTATATGAGAATTTAATTCTCCCAAAGTTATGAGAATTCTCAGAGATAAAACTAGGGTTTAACCCTATACGAGAATTTAATTCTCCCAAAGTTATAGGAATTTAATTCCTCCAAGATAAAACTAGGGTTCAACCCTATATGAGAATTTAATTATCCTAAATTTATAGGAATTTAATTCCTCCAAATAAAATTAGAGTTCAACCCTGCATAAGAATTCAATTATCCCAAAATCATAGGAATTAATTCCTTCAAGACAGAACTAGGGTTTAACCCTATATAAGAATTTAATTCTTTCACATACATAGGAATTTAATTCCTCTAAAACCATAATTAGGGTTTAACCCTACAGAGAACTTAATTCTTAAAAATAAAGAGACTTGAAAGATCTCCATGCATACAAAGAACTAAGGTCACGTGCCCCACGTGACCCTTAAACAGATCCTCTAAAAATGAGAAGAAAAAGCTTTGAGGCAGTGCCTCACGTGCTCCCACGTGACCCTCATTATATAGGGAACAAAAAGCAAAGGCAGATTCTAACTTGGGCGCTCTCACGTGTTACCACGTGACCCCTAATAAATGTTCTAATAAATCAGGGCATGAGTACACATCACGTGCCCACACGTGGTGGTCAGAAAGTTAAAAAGTGTTTAACACTTGTTTGCAGAACAAAGTAAAGGGATCTGGCCCCACCTTTGGATGTCTTCACGTGACCCATCCCTATTTAGTGTTTAATACTAATTTAAAGGTTTTATTTCCAGTGTTTAACACTATTGTCCTCTAGTGTTTAACACTAATTTGAGAGTTTTATTTTCAGTGTTTAACACTGCTGTCTTTTAGAGTTTAACACTAATTTAAGAGTTTTATTTCCAGTGTTTAACACTGTTGTTCTCTAGTATTTAACACTATTTCTAGCCAAATTGGCTAATTTTCCAGAGGCAAAAGCCTCCTCTTCAACTGAATCTCAGAATTGAGTAAAATTCAGAGCTATAATGTTTAATGCTCAGTCAAACATAAAAATGTTACCAAAGCCCTCAAATTCTCGCTTAAGCATTGCTGAATGATGAGGGGCTGAACCCAAACAAATATCTTATGGTCTAAAGGGCCAATATTTCAAACTTAATTGGACTTAGCCCAAGTTGGCCATAAGTCCTCAATTCAGACTTAATTGAGCCAATGTGCTCATAATCTAACTAATGGATCTCAGTTCTAAATTAGACTATAGATCACCCAATCAACTCTAGTTCGAGGGTACATCTCTTCACTCCTCTAATATTTATCGTTGTAATCCTTCAACGTCTTCAGAGAGGTGACGGGTCCCGACAACCACACATTTCACGGACTATGATGTCCTTAACCTCGACCGTGATGTCTTTAAACTAACAATAGACTGTGAGGTCCTTAAACCCATGGACTATGATGTCCTTAACCTCGACCGTGATGTCTTTAAACTAACATTGGACTGTGAGGTCCTTAAACTCATGGACTATGATGTCCTTAACCTCGACCGTGATGTCTTTAAACTAACAATGGACTGTGGAGTCCTTAAACTCACGGACTATGATGTCCTTAACCTCGACCGTGATGTCTTTAAACTAACATTGGACTGTGAGGTCCTTAAACTCATGGACTATGATGTCCTTAACCTCGACCGTGATGTCTTTAAACTAACAATGGACTGTGGGGTCCTTAAACCCATGGACTATGATGTCCTTAACCTCGACCGTGATGTCTTTAAACTAACAATGGACTGTGGGGTCCTTAAACCCATGGACTATGATGTCCTTAACCTCGACCGTGATGTCTTTAAACTAACATTGGACTGTGGGGTCCTTAATCTCATGGACTATGATGTCCTTAACCTCGACCGTGATGTCTTTAAACTAACATTGGACTGTGGGGTCCTTAAACTCATGGACTATGATGTCCTTAATCTCGACCGTGATGTCTTTAAACTAACAATCGACCGTGATGTCTTTAAACTAACAATGGACCGTAATGTCCTTAAACCAATCGACCGTAATTTCCCTAAACTAAACAATAGAGCCCAAATGCTCTTTTGTAGGATCTAAATGATCCCGTTAAGTTGATCTTAGTCTAAAATTAGACTAACGTATTCTTAACTAATGTTTAAGTTGATCTTAGTCTCAAATGAGACTAACGTATCCTTAAACCGAACCCCCAAACCTAAATCTAAGAAAATACGGATTTGGACTAATCCACGCCCTACGGGTGACAACATAAATTAGTCTCCGTTTACAATCCACGGGCAACCAAAAATAAAACAAACATACACGACACGAAGTGACCATCTGGAGAAGGAGAAAGTGGTTACTGCGATGCGGTAGCGTAATTAACTGCAGGGGCTTGCGCCTGCAGGGAAGAGCGTCCCCACAATCAAAAACCCCTCAAACGAGGAGGAATCTGACGAAGTCTGCTACATCGGCCGCATCCGTTTAAACCTTCAATACATGGTGCCATAAATCAACTTGGCATCTTCGGAGAGGTGGACGTATAGCACCAATTAGCATCTGCCCCGAAATTCAGGCAAGACGAACCTACGCGGCCGCTCTCTGTATTCGGAGGGTAACAGATTCTGGCACACCCGGTGGGACCTTTTCCTCTTTCCACCCCACACTTCGTATGTCGTGTTCGCGAACGAATCGCGGTTTGATATGGTTGCCTTTAGGTTCGAGGTACTATGATTTGGTGTCTTGCTCCGTGCAGAAAACGGAAGATTAATGGCTTCAACCTGCACTAACTGCAACTGCAACTCTTGCTCCGTCCCGTCCGGAAGAGTGACTTACGGGCCCCAAGCGGCCTCCATCTTCGCTATGCCGGTAGGACAGGTCACTCAGGCCACCACTGGATTGTTCTTTGGGACCATGCTCCCACCAACGAGCTTCAGCGCTCCTATACCAACACAAGAAGCTCAGAAGAAGTCGATCTTTGATCAGCTTACAACTACTGCGGCCCCTCTCAACGGGTCGTCCAGCTCCAACGCCTCAGTCTTTGACAGACTGAGCCAAAGCTCAGTTGGGCCCATGAAGAAGCCCGCGATACCAGAAAGGGTTATACCAAAAAGGATAGCCATACATGCTCCCGAAGCCGTCAAGGCGGCTTCTCCTGCTAAAGGGTCGGTCTTCACAAGACTGACTATTTCAGCTCCTGTTCCAGGCGAAATCATCAAGGTTGGTTCCCCTACTCGGAAGTCTGCCTTCGATAGGTTGGACATTACTTCTCGGCGAACGTCAGTCTTTAAAAGGCTGACACCGGCGACAACCCTCCGCCAAGACAGGGGGCATGACGAAGCCATCCCCATAGCTGAACCAACTCCATCCGCACGACATGCTCGCCGTCGTCACTGGCGCCGAGTAAGGAAGGCTGGGGGCAGCTCCCCTTCTGGATTAACTCCGCCAGCTCCCATGGTGGAAATCAATGCTGCCGTTCCAACTGGGAACAGCTTTGAACCGCTTAGGAAGGTTTGCAAGAACTCTCCGACTGCCGTGCTGAAGAGATCTCATCCACCTATGGAGATTACTACAGAAAAGAAGCCGAAGCAGCCCCCTCAGCGGCTGTCCTCCAAAATTTATAAAGTCTGGCGACAGGTCCAGGAATCGGTGATTGACCAGGACTACTCTCGCCGATCAAAGAAGCTTAAAGCTCGACTAGGAGAAAACCATCCTGTCAAGCCACCAAAGGTGATAGCCGTCTGGGTGCCCGCTGCAATGGCTCCCTCAACGTCAACCGCTCAAAAGAGAAGGAGGCCGGAGAAAGCCCCTGTGACCGCGGTGAACAGCAAAAGCGCTGAATCTAAACGCCCCAAGTCTGGGGGCATGGCAATACATACCGTTTATATGACTTCCGGAAAAGAGGAAAGCCGTGCTTCCACGGGTCATCGACCGCTTACCCGATCGATAACGAAGGCTCAGGAATAACAGCAGCAGAAACTTTAGGAGACGCTGACTGCAATGGCCGCATTCACTAGGCCAAAAGAAAATCCAGAGACCTCGGAGCAGCGTCGGGAACAAGAAACTGATACCGAGTTCCTCCGAAGAATGCTCGAGAGGAAAGAAAAAGAGGCTACGGAGCAGGCGGCCAATATAAAACGAATGGCTCTTTTATTCCAAGACATGGCTGGGATGATGTTACAGCCGGAACCTCCAGCTGAAGACCCCCCGATCATCGTTGAAGATGACAGAGGGGAGACAACGAACCCTCCTCAGGCTCTTTCAGCAGCCAAAGAGGAGACCATCTCCAAGGCCGCTCTAGATGATTACATTGCTCAACAAATACGAGCTCACCAGGCAAACGTAGCGGCTGGACAGGTCGTCAAAACTGGGCGACCATATCCAGGATGGTATGACCAAATAAGGTACTCGCCGGGATATACGATCCCTAAATTCCATGTATATAAAGGGACGGGAAATCCGCATCAACACGTCGCTCAATTCAGAGCCTTGTGCGGCAACATCGGAGGTGATGATAAACTTTTGCTCCGTCAGTTTGTTGGTAGCTTGTCGGAAACAGCGTTCGAGTGGTATTCGAAGCTTCCAAATGATTCTATCAAAACCTTTATAGAGATGGAGCTACTATTCACCCAGCGATTCGCGAGTGCTAGTGAACGCACCCCAATAATGGCATTGATCAATGCCAGGGTGAAGCCAGACGAGACGTGGGTTCAATACGCAATCCAATGGCAGAATCTGTGGTCGAAATGCGAACAGCGCATCGAAGAAGCACCAGCGGTGGGCATGTTCGTGGGCACCCTAGACCCTCATGCAATTATTTCACAGTTCATGATGTTCTTCAAACCGACAACGTTCTAGGCTTTAATCGACAAGCTGGCCCAGATGGACCAGATGGGTCATAGACCATCTCCTCCGAAGCCGGAGCAGCGGAACGAAAAGGGTAAAGGGAAGGCGGCCTTCGTTGCGAATACCCAACAATAGCCCAGTGCCCCAAAACTAACGGATCAACTGGAAGAGAGACGGCGCTATTATAATGAAAAAATGAAGTGTCCTTACTCATTCCCACGGGACAAAACGAAGAGATTGTTCGAACTGGCGATGCGCAACAGGCTCATCAATTTGCCAAATCCTAAGCGACCACTGCAACCCGGCGAGGCTAATAATCCCAATTACTGCCCTTACCACCAAACGGTAAGCCATCCAATCGAAGAGTGCTTCATCTTTAAGGGATGGATCGAGGATCGGTACCAACAGGGAAAGTTTGCGCTGTCTGAGAAGTGGAAAGTAAGCCCACCACAACCGCACACTCCTAAGAGGACGGACACACCGGGGGCATCGTGCTCTTTTATTGAAGAAGCTCCATGGGAGGTCGCTCTTTCAGCCAAAACTAAGAGAATGCTGAACGATCTCCAGACATGCCCGGCAATCAGGTGGAAGAGTCCGTTGGAACCTGAGATTGTCGAAGGGATGCTGAAGCCGCGCCCAATTCCAAAGATTGGTAGTGATAGCCAAAGCGTTCACACCCGGCCGTCGAAGTCTTCGAAGAAAAAGAAGAAGACCAAAAAGCCCGTGAAGCCTGGTGACAAGCGCACGGACCTGCAAAAGCAGATTGACGCGCTGGAGGAGTATAACCAGAAGGCACAGTCTCTAATCACACTCCAAGAATTTCTCAGTCACGTCCTTGAAGACGGAGATGATGGAGAAGACTCATCAGATGAATCTGAGGATTACGTAGCAAGTTGCCATGTGATCTCTCACTCATCGATAAACGATGAAGAAGCTCCTTACACAGAGAAACTGGGGGCAGGTCTTAAGCCGGAATTTCTAGGGCCATCAGACAAAATGATTGATGCATTCCTGAATGAAGCTCTTCTTAAAAGCAAAGCTGCTCGAGAGCACGAGATGGCCATATTTGAAAAGGCCAAACGCCGGCGACTGGACGAAAGAGTTGAAACACTCCCGTCAGATCAAAGTACATCCGTTGCAAATAAAAATAGGTTAAAGACGAGGAAGAAGTTCGCCAAAGCCATATCAATGGGAATGAAGCTGCCACCCTCCGAAGGAAACATTCTTGGTGAAGCAGAAATGCATCCTAGCTACTGCTTATATCATCAAAAGATTGCGCAACCTACCGAAGAGTGCAACGCTTTTAAAAGATGGTGGCAGGGATATGTTGCTCACCGGCAACATTTTAAGCGGATGAAACGCAAAACTCGTTGGGAGCGAAAAAGTACGATCGAGGAGCTTAGAAGAACTACTGGCAACTGTCGCATGGTTAACGCCGGGGAATCGCAAGTTCTCACCTTCGGGAGTGACTCCGACGAAGAAATGACTCTCGGCCCTCTCTTCAAAGAATCCACCTCGGGACAAGAGGAAGAACCAAAGGCTTGTGAAAATATTCAGCTGCGCAATCGTACGCTGCCCGAAAAGAATCTCGGACCCACGAATAGAAAAGATAAGGGAAAAGAAAAAGTCCCTGAGGATATCGCCCTAGATGACCAAATCGTCAAAGAGCTGACCGCCAAGAACCAGCCAAAGAAAAGTAAGGTGGACTACAATATTCTGGCACACTTAAGAAAGTTACCCTCGCAGCTCAGCATTCTTGACGCCCTTCTGCAATCAAAAGAAGCAAGAGATTCTTTGATCAAGGCGCTGTAGGAGCCCGAGCAATTCCAAGCTTTCCTCGCCGAAGAAAAGATGATGGACGAGCTGGAAGAAGTGCACACAGCCGATATCACCTTCGGCGATGAAGATCTCCTCCTCGGGACGTACGAGCACAACCGTCCCCTTTATGTCTCCGGATACTGTCACGATATCAAGATAGGCAAAATCCTGGTTGACAATGGGTCTTCCGTCAATCTCCTCAACGTGCGAGTGTTGAAAGAAATCTGCATGAGCGTTCAGCACCTCGCTCGTGATAAAATCACCATCTCCGGTTTCGACTCCCAGTCATCACGAACTCTCGGGTCTGTGATACTGATGCTGCGCTTCGGGCTACTTGTCACGGATATTAAATTTCATGTCATTGACGCTAAGACCTGCTATAATGCTTTGCTCGGCAGGCCTTGGTTACACGAGTACAACATTATCCCTTCTACACAGCACCAGTGTATGAAGTATTTCAAGGATGGTCTCGAGTACACTGTGACAGGGGAGTTGAACCCATTCTCCGTGAACGAAGTCCGAAAGTACGAGGATACAAAATACTTCTTACCAGATTTTGAAGACATGGAAAGATGTCACAAACCGAAGAACAAAGCTATCACCACTATTCCAGTCTTCGGGAGTGATACTGAGGAGGAAGAAGAGATAATTTATTCAAGGCCGCCTCAACGCAACAACCCGGGACCATCCGCCCCCATGTTGATCTTCGGTAGCGACTCGGAAGACGAGGTTAACGCTATATTTTCTGCTCGGCCATCAATACAAGGCTTCGCTGGCGATAATCAGAGTTTGCAAATCACTATGGTTCCACAAGAGCATTACAAAGAGCTCGATGCACTTCAAACTTATAGTGTGCAAGAACTGCAGACATTTTACGTCCCTCTCAGGCGAAAAGGTGAAGAGGCGATCCTATTCTACCGATCTGGGAAAACCAAAGTGGAAAAAAAAATCTAGCATGGCGCCGATTCTACGCTCGACATGCTCCAGCCCATCCGTCTGCCTAGATATTACACGGAAGGCTTGAAAAGGCTACTGAAGCATCAAGGGGTACCCTTCAGGCAGACTACTCGACAAGCTTGATTCTACAACAGGATTTAGGATGTCCCTGGAACTCAGCGCAAGTTGTCCAACGGGAGAATGGAAACGATCGGGCTTGGATATGTACAATCTAGAAAACGGGAGCGAGTCCATGGCAGCTACGTTATACATGACTCGATGAAGAAGGAGACATTCTGTTAAAAGAGGCCGATCCTGAACCAAAACAAGGTCCTGTCATCAAAATGCCAAGTCCGTCGTTTGAAGAACGAATGGACAAACTAGTAAGGGAAGCGGGTCAAAAGATCCGGGATGACCATAACCGTAAGATGGCCATTTACGAGAAAGCCAGGACGCAGTGCCTCCTTCAACAGGCCGCGGAGAATGACAATGCTCTTCCTTATCAACCCGTCATACAAAAGGCCCGATGCAGAGGCAAAAATAAATCAAAAAGCGGGAAAAGCGTTCGAGGGCGACAAAGCGGGACCAAGAAGTCACGCGATCGGGAATCGAGCAATCCGGATTCGTCCCTTATAAAGAAGATGGGTCGAGCATACTCTTTTCCTCAGAACAAAACGCAGAAGATACTTGATCTTGCCATAAAACATCAAATGATTACACTTCCGGAGTCCAAGCACCCCGAGCAAGCGAATGAGATCTCCCACCCAGACTATTGCTCCTATCACCGATCAATAGGACATCCTCTTGAAGATTGCTTCACATTTAAAGACTGGGTCGAAGACCAATATCAGCTCGGCAAGTTCGCTTTATCCAACAGCTGGAGGGTAAATCCGCAACAGAAGCATGAACCGAAAGCTACGCATATAGCGAGAGTAGAACCAGATCAACATCGGTCTTGGAAGCGAGCTCGTACCTGTCATATGATAACGCAATCAAAAAAAGAGCCCGAGAATATGGATGACCTCCCTTGGTGCCTCGAAAACGATGATGACGAGGTGATCTCAGAGTTTCCACCGGCGCCAAAAGAGCTGGAAGATGGAATACATACTACTGCAGATAACCTCAAGAAAATTGATTTGGGGACGGCGAGTGACCCACGACCGACATTCATCAGTGAGCTGTTGTCTGAAGAAAAGATGACAGCACTAAAAGACGTGCTTATGCAGCATAAAGATTGCTTCGCATGGAACTATTCCGAGATGCCAGGATTAGATCCAGAGATTGTTGTCCACAAATTGGCAATATCTCCGGATGCCAAGCCAATCAAACAAGCACCTAGAAGGATGCGGCTCGAGCTTGAGATGAGCATCAACGCCGAAGTCAAAAAGCTAATCGACTCTGGCTTCATCCAAGAGGTTCAGTATCCTGACTGGATCGCTAACATCGTCCCGGTGATGAAGAAAAATGGAACGGTGCGCATATGTGTGGACTTTCAGGATCTCAATAAAGCCTGCCCGAAAGATGACTTCCCAGTACCGGTCACCGATCTGATGATAGACAATACATCCACTCATGAAGTTTTCTCCTTCATGGACGGCTCGTCAAGATACAATCAGATAAAGATGCATCCCAAGGACCAGAAACATACCGCTTTCCGGACCCCTTTGGGCATATTCTGCTACAAGGTGATGCCTTTCGGTCTAAACAACGCCAGTGCCACCTATCAGAGGGCCATGACGAAGATCTTCGATGACCTCATACATGAGATCATCGAATGCTATATCGACAACCTCGTGGTGAAAAGCAAATCATACGAGGAATATTTAGAGCATCTGAGAATCGTGTTTCAATGCCTTCGGCAATACAACTTGAAGATGAACCCTCTCAAATGCGCGTTCGGAGTTTCCTCGGGCAAATTTCTAGGATTCATCGTCTGACACCGGGGCATCGAGATAGATCCGTCAAAGATCAAGGCGATCGTGGAAATGCCCCCGCCAAGGACTCTCAAGCAATTGCGGTCTCTCCAAGGGAAGCTCACGTATATCCGGCGATTTATAGCCAATCTCTCAGGCAAGTACCGTCCTTATAGCCACCTGATGAAGAAGGGAACCCCTTTCGTCTGGGATCACAAATGCCAAAGCGCGCTGGACGAAATCAAGCAGTACCTGCAGAATCCGCCAGTACTGGCAGCTCCGGTCAAAGGAAAACCTCTCATTCTTTATACAACAGCCCTCGAATGTTCTTTAGGCGCGCTATGGGCACAAGAGAACGACCAAAGGAAGGAGAAGGCCCTCTACTATTTGAGTCAAGTTTTACTGGGGGCAGAAAGCAATTATTCTCCTATCGAAAAGTACTGCCTGGCATTGATCTTCACGATAACGAAGCTCCGGCACTGTGCGTTGGCGTATGAAGTTCATCTCATATCGAAGGTGGATCCTCTCAAATATTTGATGTCAAAGGCCATATTAACAGGGCGGCTCGCTAAATGGGCCTTGCTCTTGATGGAGTTCTCGATAACTTATCGACCTCTTAAGGCAGTGAAAGGCCAGGCCATCACCGACTTTCTCCCTAAGCATCCGATACCTGCCGAATCTCCCTTGAACTGCGAATTGCCAGACGAACATGAATTTGACACGATCGAAGGGGATGATACCCGGTAGGAACTTTACTTCGATGGGGCATCCTCTATGAAGAAGCGCAAACAAAGCACCCCCGTAATCAAATCGGGGGCAGGTCTCATCTTCATAACTCCACAAGGAGGGATAATGCGCTTTGCCTTCTCCTTAACAGAGCCGAGGACAAACAACAAAGCCGAATATAAAGCTTTGATAGCAGGTCTTCAGATCGCTGTCGACATGGGAATCGAAAACCTCCTCGTATAGGGAGACTCCCAACTAGTCGTTAGTCAAATAAACGGCGACTACCAAACGTGCAAGCCAGAGTTGGTGAAGTACAGCAAGAGAGTACAGCAACTACTGACTCAAATACCTTCCTGCACCTTGGAAAGCATACCGCGTGCAGAAAATAGCAAGGTGGATGCATTAGCCAAGCTTGCTAAAGAATTGGCCGATGAGAACCTCGATGACGTAAGAATCGTGATACAAAGCCGTCGGGTTCTTGCACCAGCAGAAATATCTCCGGAATCGTCCGAGGAAAAGGGAGCGACCGAGCAAATGGCTCTACAAGTAAAAGACCAAGAAAAGGTTGAGGATTGGAGGGAAGTCTTTATAGACTACTTCAAATCCCGTCGAACACCTGAAGATGCGTCCTCAAAACATCAGCTCATGAAGCGAGCTCTATCTTTCGCATTCGTCAACGATACTCTGTACAAGAGGTCATTTGATTCTCTGTGGTTAAGATGCCTGGGACCTGAAGAAGTAAAAAGAGTCGTCCAAGAAACGCACGACGGACTCTGCGGTTCTCATCAAGCCGGCCCGAAGATGAAGCTGAAGATCAAACGGATGGGCTACTATTGGCCCACGATGATTCAAGACTGCCTTGAGTATGCGAAGCAATGCCACTCGCGCCAGATCCATGGGGACTTCATCCATCAGCATCCAAATCCTCTACATCCAACGGTGGCTAGCTGGCCGTTCGAAATGTGGGGAACTGACATAATCGGCCCCATCGAACCAGTATCGTCCAGAGGACATCGATTCATTTTGGCGACAACTGATTACTTCTCCAAATGGGCAGAAGCAATACCGCTGAGGGAAGTGAAGATGGAGAACATCCTCCATTTCTTCAAGAGACACGTCATTTATCGGTTTGGAACTCCACGACGGATCATCTCCGATAACGGGCCAGCCTACAGAAGCCACAAGATCAGCCGCTTCGCACAACAACACAACATAGACTGGAGATACTCCTCAGTCTATAATCCCCAAGCTAACGGTCTAGCTGAGGCTTTTAACAAGACCTTGACGAAGATTGTGAAAAATACGGTGTCCCGAAATAAGAAGGACCGGCACGAGAGACTGCAAGAAGCTCTTTGGGCGTATCGAACTATGTTCAAAACGGCCACGAACACAACGTCGTACGTGTTGGTATTCGGTACAGAAGCGGTACTCCCCTTCGAGATAGAGCTGCCCTCTTTACGAGTGGCAGTTCATTACGAGCTAACGGACGAAGAGAATCCTCACCTTCGGCTTGAGGAACTTGATGTCCTTGATGAAACCCGGCTCATAGCGCAACAAAATCTGGAGGCTTATAAAGTAAAGATGATGCGCTCATATGAAAGATTGACTAGGCCGAGGACATTCCGCCAAGGCGAACTCGTGCTAGCGGTCAAAAGACCTATGATCCCTAATCGCGCCAAATGAGGGAAATTCGAGCCGAACTATGAAGGCCCGTATATCATAGACAAGATCTACCAGGGTGGGGCCTATCTATTCATGGACATGCTTGGTGAAAGACCTTTCAGGCCAATAAACGGTCGCTTCCTGAAGAAATACTATGCCTGACAGGTCACGGCCTAGGTCAATGATAGATGACGACGCCTATGTCCGTTCGCTATTTTCCTAAGCCCAAACTCTATAAGTAGTAACTGGTTAACGGACCGAAATGTCCTTAAACTAACAACGGACCGAAACGTCCTTAAACTAACGGCCGACCGAAACGTCCTTAAACTAACAACGGACCACTATGTCCTAAAACTAGCTGTTGACTGAAATGTCGATAAACTACGGTGGATTGCGGCTTCCCAAAACTAGTAAAAAAAAGAAGAATAAAAAAAAGAGAAAAAAGAAAACGGTATGTCCATAAGCAAAATGGGCACGGATGAAAACCCTAAATGGCTCCGTGAGTAAAAACAGCAGGGCTACCGGCGAGTGTTTGTGAAAACCCGAAAGGGCGCAACCTTGTTAAAAGACACTTGCAAGGTCCTCTCGACCTTGTAAGGAGAAATCACCTGCGTGAGATCCTTACGACTCACAAGAGAGCAACACACTTAGGGATCCCCACGATTCCTAAGGAGAAATTACACTTGCGAGATCCTCACGACTCGTAAGGAGAACCCTCTTATGAGACCCTCACGGCTCATAAGATTCAAAAGTCTTACGCTACAGGGATCTGAACATGTTCTTAAGCAGCCCCCACAACCTCCAATACTGCCCTACAAGCGGCTCAATGCTGACCCTTGTATACAATCCACGGGCACGAATAAATATTTCCCTAACGAAGTCCCATCCGTGACTAGGGATATGTCTATACGGTGAACAACCCTTATAAGTCCTCTCGTCATAGAAGGAGAAAGTACTCTTGTAAGATCCTTACGACTTATAAGAAACTGTACACTTAGGAGTCCTCACGATTCCTAAGGAGAAAACGCACCTACGAAATCCTCACGACTCGCAGGGAGAAATACCTTTATGAGACCCTTACGGTTCATGAAGTCAAAAGCCTTAGTTGACAGGATCTTAACCCTTACTAAGCCACCTTTGTTCGACACCGGCAGAGGCAAATGATGATTCGCTCATGGAAATATCCCAGTTATAGCGATGCTGATGCCGAAACCAGTGTCTAATTCCAAACTTGCAGCAAAAAGCTAGCGAGCCACACATGCATAAAAAATAGCCGAAATGATGGAGCAACTTGCAAAAAAAAATCAGCAAGTAAAAATATATGTATGCAAAATAGCAGAAATGATTGGGCAACTCGCAATAAAAAGCAGCGAGTAAAAAATAAAACAAATAGCCGAAATGATTGGGCACCGCGAAAAGTAGCCGAAATGATTGGGCAATCGCGACCTTCGCGATATAAAAGCTGAAATGATAGAGCATCACGGAAAGAAATAAAATGAAATGAAATTTATGCCCTACAGGTGATATCACAGCAATCCCTGTATACAATCCAGGGGCGCAAACAAAAAAGGAATCATACTTTTCCTCCCCAGGTTTCATCAGAAGAAGAAGCCAAATCTCAACGGTTCACAGATAGCCTGGAGATCATCTCAACATTCGTCTCATTACAACAGACACAACATCAAGCAAAGCAGAACAGCGGCAACCCCCAGTTCCATGACTCGGCGGTGCACAGATGACCGAGAGTCAAACCCCGACTCCGTGAAATACGGATAAAGTCAAAAATTCTTGGTTAGGTGAAATGCGGCTTACGTCAATCCTGACCCCGTAGGAAACGTCCAGAGCGGATCCTGGTTCTCGCAGAACACGGCAGTGAACCCGTGGGAAGCATCCAGAGCAAAATTCCTGGTTATATGGAATGCGGCTTACGTCACTCCTAACCCCATGGAAAACGTCCAGAGCGGATCCTGGTCCTCGCAGAGCACGACAATGACCCCGTGTGAAGCATCCAGAGCGGAGCCTGGTCCTCGCAGAACACGGCAGTGAACCCGTGGGAAGCATCCAGAGCAAAATTCCTGGCTACGTGGAACGCGGCTTACGTCAATCCTGACCCCATGGGAAACGTCCAGAGCGGATCCTGGTCCTCGCAGAGCACGGCAATGACCCCGTGTGAAGCATCCAGAGCGGAGCCTGGTCCTCGCAGAACACGGCAGTGAACCCGTTGGAAGCATCCAGAGCAAAATTCTTGGTTACGTGGAACGCGGCTTATGACAATCCTGACCCCGTGGGAAATGTCCAGAGCGGATCCTGGTCCTCGCAGAGCACGGCAATGACCCCGTATGAAGCATCCAGAGCGGAGCCTGGTCCTCGCAGAACACGGCAGTGAACCCGTGGGAAGCATCCAGAGCAAAATTCCTGGCTACTTAGAACGCGGCTTATGTCAATCCTGACCCCGTGGGAAACGTCCAGAGCGGATCCTGGTCCTCGCAAAGCACGGCAATGACCCCCTATAAAGCATCCAGAGCGGAGCCTGGTCCTCGCAGAACACGGTAGTGAACCCGTGGGAAGCATCCAGAGCAAAATTCCTGGCTACGTGGAACGCGACTTACATCAATCCTGACCCCATGGGAAACGTCCAGAGCGGATCCTGGTCCTCGCAGAGCACGGCAATGACCCTGTGTGAAGCATCCAGAGCGGAGCCTGGTCCTCGCAGAACACGGCAGTGAACCTGTGGGAAGCATCCAGAGCAAAATTCCTGGTTACGTGGAAAGCGGCTTATGTCAATCTTGACCCCGTGGGAAACGTCCAGAGATAATCCTGGTCCTCGCAGAGCACGGCAATGACCCCATGTGAAGCATCCAGAGTGGAGCCTGGTCCTCGCAGAACACGGCAGTGAACCCGTGGGAAGCATCCAGAGCAAAATTCCTGGTTACGTGGAACGCGGCTTACGTCAATCCTGACCCCGTGGGAAACATCCAGAGCGGATCCTGGTCCTTACAGAGTACGGAAATGACCCGTATGAAGCATCCAGAGTGGAGCCCGGTCCTCGCAAAACACGGCAGTGAACCCGTGGGAAGCATCCAGAGCAAAATTCCTGGTTACGTGGAACGCGGCTTATGTCAATCCTGACCCCGTTGGAATCGTCCAAAGCGGATCTTGGTCCTCGCAGAGCACGGCAATGACCCTGTGTGAAGCATCCAGAGCGGAGCCTGGTCCTCGCAGAACACGGCAGTGAACCTGTGGGAAGCATCCAGAGCAAAATTCCTGGTTACGTGGAACGCGGATTATGTCAATCTTCACCGCGTGAGAAACTTCCAGAGCGGATCCTGGTCCTCGCAAAGCACGGCAATGACCCCGTGTGAAGCATCCAGAGCGGAGCCTGGTCCTCGCAGAACACGGCAGTGAACCCGCGGGAAGCATCCAGAGCAAAATTCCTGGTCACGTGGAACGCGGATAATGTCAATTCTAACCCCGTGGGAAACGTCCAGAGCGGAGCCTGGTCCTCGCAGAACACAGCAGTGAACCCGTGGGAAGCATCCAGAGCAACTCCTGATTCCGCGAAATGCGGATGATGATAACCTCACCCATCACTTACGGGTCCTCACGACTCGTAAGGGAGCAAACTCTCTTATGAGATCCTTACGACTTACAAGAGAAAACATACTTAGGAATCCTCACGATTCTTAAGGAGAAATTACACCTACGGGATCCTCTCGACCGGTAAGGAGAAAATTCTTTATGAGACCCTCAAGGCTCATAAAGTTGAAAAGTCTTGGGAGGCGGATCTTAACCCTGAATCCTAAGCCATCGTTGCCCTGCAAAGAAATCGAGATAACACCATCTACAGAATACATTTGATAAAAGGGACACCATCATGGAGGAAAAATATATCTTTTATTCATGAATCAAAATGAATACAAAGTACAATTCGTGAAAGGAAAAAAAATGTACTCTCATTCAGGGGCATGTACAAAGGAAGAAAAATATATATACATATACAATTCTTCAAGTCAGCGGGCGATTTAGCAGATTTTCCAGTTCATCCCTCTTTCGCTGGGCCTCGCCTTCATGATTCAGTATCGCTAAAAGACGGGCCTCCGCCTGAGCTTGTTGGGCCTGGTACGAGGCAAGCCGGCCTTCAAGCTCTTTCTCAGTAGCCTTATGGGCCTCAACAATTTCACGAGTGAACACGGCGGCTTTATCGATGGCTACTACCTCAGCGCTTTCGAAGCCAGCTCCCTCTATGAAAACTTGCGGCCGAGCCTCTTCTCGCATGACACCATATTCGCCGCACACCGCTCAATTAGGCCCCGTAAACTCGCTTTCGCAGCCACAACCTCCGAAGAAAGGCGTGTACATTCTAGCACATGCAAGCAAGCCTCCACCTGCCGACAAAAATCAACCCAGACTTGCACCACTGCTTCACTATGATAGGTGGCAAGAAAGGGAAGAGAGCCGTTAGCTTCAACAGCAAACGCTTTAGCCATGATTAGACTGCCGGCGCGATGTTCCTCGTTTAGGGATGACAGAGAGGCGAGGCTTAGTTTTGCCATACGTTCCGAGGCACGCAGAGCATAGGGGCCGGGTGGCATGGCGATGCGTGACTCCAGTGCGGTAAGAACTGGCAAAACTGTTCAGATTTATAAACAGTCAGCTGAATGTGTAAGCAAAAGAACAAATGGAACAACGTTGGGACTTTACTTACCCACAGTCATGCAAGAGGGATCTGAAGGCTCCGCAGGCCCTTCGAGAATCTCAACCTCATCGTCAGCCTCCATGACTGTAAAAGACATCAATGTCATCTTGTGAAATAATAAAAATGCTGTGAAAAGAGGGTAGACAACACTAACCTTGCCCAGAAGAGAGGACGATGCGCTGAGGAGGTATTGCTTACGGGGCGGCCATCTCCAACAAACGCTGAAAAGACTACCTGGGAGACAGATTAGCAATAGAGGCCGCCAATCCGTGCAATTCTGAAAAGACAAAAGGGTTCGGATAATGGAAAGATTACTAATTTAAAATATAGAAGGTTACCTTCGATGCTCCTCCCATTCTGAGCTGGAGGGATAGCAGCTTCAACGGCCTCCGCCGTGGCCTCGGACACATCATCGGGGACGCGGGCTGGTGTAGCGGCCTCTGAGGAAGGAGTAGCAGCTGCCGCTGCGGGCTCCAACGAAAGGACGGTAGCCTCGGCTACCTGCACCCTAGCCTCCGGGTCGCCCTCAGGAAGATCCGTTGGAATGGCGACTGCCGAAGGTGCCTCCCCCGAGGGAGCAAGTGCTTTGGGAGCAGGAACCATTGCAGGAGACTCTATCGCAAGAACAACAGTCGCATCAACCCCCTCCACACTGATCGGTGTTTCACTGGGGATATCAGCAGACTCTACGTTCAGAGCACGGCTTAGAGCCTCCACCGCCGCCGAAGTCCCTGCAAAGTTTGTACAAAGATAAGGATACATATATATGTGTATACAAGTAATATGAAATATTACAAAGAAATATAGGAACATACCAATGCGCAAGGGAGCTTCCAGTATGGCTTGTTCAAGTCGACGCTCCTTCATAAGGAGATGTGCTCGCCGAGGTCCGAGGGTGGACTCGTGGCCACCGGTCCACAGTGAAAGCGCGTCCTCGGCGTCGGCTGAAACAGCCTGTTTAAGGACGCTTTCGCCCCATTCTTCCAAAGGGCCGATGAATCGTAGCCGGATCCACGGAGGGTCTTCGTAAAAGATGACGGCGGGATAAGGCTTCTTCGGAATCCTTACGTTCTCCGATTCATCTTGCGAACGTCGCATAGCCTCAACTAATTGTGCGGCTTCCTCGGCAGATGAACTCGGGAAGAGTAGACCACCATCCGATTCTTGCATAGCCAGCGGTTCATCCTGAAGAATAGGCTAACACTCTATTAAAGAGTCGAGCAGATTAGTAGCCATCTTCCTCCGCCGCTTGGATCCAGAACCGACCCCCGAAGACGACCGTTTCCTCCCCCGTGGAGCTCTAGCACGGCGCTGACCCACTTCACCTTCAACGCCCTCGCCTCCAATGCCCTCGCTTGGCGGTGCTGCCGAGGAAGACATGGCCACTGTCGATGCCGCGGATGATGATACTGCTACCGGAGCCCTATTAACCCTCGACTGAGCCTGAGTACCCAATGGCATACCAGCTGTGGGAGTGAAGTCCACTTCCGCCGCCCCCGGAATAAGCACAACACTGGTGTCCCTCAAAGGGAAGCGAACCGGTGCACGCGGTCGCGGCGAAACTCCCATGGCCTGAGCCGGAATGGGGGCACTGTATCCAAGAAGCACCCTCTTCTCTTCAGGAATAATCGGACTGACCCGATGAAGGTACCAGCCCGTGAAGGATCCCACGCATCAGGGAATATGGTCAGCTTCGGGAATCATGAAGCGAGAACCAGTGTTCAGCCTCACGAAGTGATGAGCAGCGTCACAAACAGCTTCAGGTGATGGGACGAGCGCAACTGTAAATGCCTCGAAGGGGACGCCCTGATCATACCCAAGTTGCCGGGCAAATCGGTGTGGGTTGTACCGCATGAAAAGGGCCGCACTGTTCTGACGAAACACCAGGTAACCTGGTCTGATCGCATACAGGTGCATGGCTTCCCTGGGCCTCAGAGAGGGTACCTCCTCTTTTGACAAATCGCAGAGTTGTTGAATCGGACCTGAAGGAGCAGATAGAACCCGATCAACGAATACCAATCTGCCCGTACTAGCATAGGGAGCGATCAACACGCGAATGGCCCCAGACTGAGTCGGGTCAGGAGCAGAAGCACCCACCAGCCGCATGAGTCACGGAAAAGTGTAGGCGTCATAAAATGTGGGTCTCTGGTGTGCAGCAAAGGCCCCCAACACGTGCATCTCAATCCAAGACGTGAAGTAATGAAGAGAGAAATTTACCACGTCCACACCTAGAGTTGAGATATTAGCCGCGGCGCCTAATCCATGATAAAGGTGCGCTAGCGCGGGGAGGCCTACAGCTAGCCGTGTCCCCTCGGCGATATAATGAGCAGGGTAGATAATCGAGGCTCTCATAAAACGGCGATGGATGGGGATGACGAACCAGCTAAGCCAGACGCTGATGAAGCCTACAAAGAAAGTCTCCTCATCCATACCGGGAGCTGCAATCGACTCGAAAGATACCGCCGACATGATAGGAATATAGTACTGCGGCAGGTCCTCTTCCTTAGTCGGCCGCCTGTTCAAACCAAACCCAAAGGGGTCATTAATGTTCGCAAACTTCGGAGCCGTCTTCGATAGGACACCCTCGTGAAGGAAGCAAGCGATAAAACTCTTAAAAGTGACACCCTGCTCCTCTGAATCTGTGAACAGTTTGTCAAAAATGCCCAGGGTGTTGATCAAACTCGGGCGCTTGTGGCGGACGGCGTTCTCGGTAGACAGGCCGTCAAGCATTGCAGGCTCGTTTTCAAAGACGTACTCGTCCAGAGGCAGCAAATCCTCATAAAGTGTCCTCCTAATCGGCAGCCCCGAGATCTCGCGAAATTCCTCCAAGGAAATCGAAACATCGCGGTCCCCTAGGAGGAAAGTGTTGGTGGGGAGATTCCATTGGTTCAGGAAGGCCTTAACCCACCAGACATGAAGAGATTGGTAGTGGAAGAGGGATGCATATATCGCCTGATAAAGCCCAACCCTCTGCAATCGCGCGCGATGGGCAGACAAGATGTAACGAGCCCAAAGAAGATAGCCCGTGGGGTGTCGAGGGGTAAGCCCTATCTTGTAAATCTGCCCCCATGGCTGAGCTACGCCCTGGCAAATGCGGCGCCCTAAGATATCTATAGCCGGCACCGGATGGTTTGGAATACCAGTCGTTGAAGGCTCAAGCCGCCCCATAGGGGTCCAATTCGGTATCTCCACAGCGAAGACAGTACTAGGAGGATCCATCGGCAGGAATGGATAGGTGGGCTCCGTCGGTATCTCGCAAAGAAAACTTCGGCGACCGCGGATGATGTGACCGTACCAGGTCCCCCACAAAAGAAAGTTGGTGCAATTCGGGTCATGAGCCCTGATCATCGCCATCACTTCCTCGTCAGATGGCGACTGAGGAAAAGCGGCCTCCGAGCGAGTGAAAGGGAAGTACGGAACGGAAGTCATTGTGCCTGAAATAAAAAAAGGGGGAAACTGTTAAAGTGAAAGCCAACGGTGTATATATATATATATATATATATATATATAAATGTATATATATATATATATATAAATGTATATATATATATATAAAGACGGTGGAAGAAAGCGACAGGGGACTCATTTTATGGGACCATTAGTTACAAAACACATGGGTCCCACAAAATCAAGATGGCGGCTTGCTAATGATGAGGCAAAGCAATTGCTATGAGACAAAAGGAAGATTCTCAATAAATGAACAGTGGATTTCAAATGACCCTACACATCCCCCAAAAAGAAATCCATCTTGGGCTCTGTAATAAATCAAACAGAAGCTAGGGAATTAAATTCCCAGAAAGCACACTGCAAGCCTTTTCTTCTTGGTTGCAACGAGACAACTCAGGGCAAGAAAACCCCAAGAAGCTCTCTGGGAAGAGCTAAGTTCTTCACAGGAATTAAATTCCTTTTGAAAAAAGGGAATTAAATTCCCAGAAACATCTTTTCAGAGCCAAAACTCTTTGAGATGGAATTAAATTCCATGGAAAATACAAACACCACCATTGACCCCTGAAGACCAGAGAAACCCTAGCGAGATCTGTTGTTTAAGGATTGAATGGTTTTCTTTTTTCTTTTTTTTTAAACTTTAAAGAAAAAATGTGTGTTCTTGTTAAAGGGAAAAACCCTTGGTCTAGATTTAAAATCCAATAGAGATTTCTGCAAAAGGTTCTTCGATAGTTCAAAGCCATTACCTAAAGAAAAAGATTCTTCCTTGAACAGAGTTAAACTCTGAAGATTTTGGAACAGAGAACTAAGCTCTAAGAAAGAGAATTAAATTCTCAAAAGGAAAAATTAGCAAGGAAGAAGATGAAAGAGTGGAGGCGCTTCTGAAGAGACCCCTGCATTTATAGGATGTGATAGGAAATGTTTCATCTCCCCTATTCCCTAGACAGATCCAACGGTCACAAAGGTGACAGCGTTGCACTCACGTGCAGACACGTGAGAGCAACGCTGTGGGGGCATTTGTTCCCTGATTAAAAATCAGGAATTACCTCAATGAGGTATCACGTGTTCACACGTGACCAAAGGTCACGTGTTGACACGTGATCCATTTACAGAATTAAAAATCCTAAGCAATCAGAAGTAAAACAAGTGGCTGAGGAAAGACCCCAATGAGGGGTCACGTGCTCACACGTGACCAAAGGTCACGTGTTGACACGTGATGATCCTTCAGCCCAATTAAAGTACAGAATTAAATGCTGAATGAGAAGGGGTCATGTGCCAACACGTGATTGGCTTTGAAAGCCCTTATAACTTAATAGAATTATATTCTAATTAAAGGGAAATCAGAAACCCTAAATGGGAAAGTATTTCTTTAAATCTTTCCAAACAAAAAAGGATTATGGGGGACCGTTGGATTAAAAATCCAAGGGTGATTAAAAATTACCAATTTATGGAAAGATTTTAGACAAGGAAAGATTTCCCTAAATTTCACCAAAAATAACAAACAGAATATCTTTTGGATTGAAAATCCAATGGTGAATAAAATTCACTGAGTGATCTAAAGGATCATAGTAGTTATGAAAACAAACAAAATCTTTCAATGAAAGATTTACTAAACAAATTGATTCTTTTCCTTCTCCTATAAATAGGAGCCAAGAGGAGAAGAAAAGGAGAATTTTTTTTGGGGAGATAGAATTTTGAAATCTTGAAATTTCTGAAAGCAAATAGCAGAGAAAAGAAAGGAGAATTTAATTCTCAAGAAAGAAAACCCTAGGTGAGAAAAGGAAAAGGATCAAAACTTCAAAAAGAGAATTTAATTTTCAATCTAAGAGTTTAACTCTTCTGCAAAAAGAACTTAGTTCTTCCTCTGGTTGAAGATCTGCAAATGCAAATCTCCCCATAGGTTGAGAATTTAATTCTGATCGGGTTGAGATTCTGCCATGCAGATCCAAAACTTAGAGGGGGAATTGAGTTTAGAGAATTTAATTCTCCCAAAGATAAAACTAGGGTTTAACCCTATATGAGAATTTAATTCTCCCAAAATTATAGGAATTTAATTCCTCAGAGATAAAACTAGGGTTTAACCCTATACGAGAATTTAATTCTCCCAAAGTTATAGGAATTTAATTTCTCCAAGATAAAACTAGGGTTTAACCCTATATGAGAACTTAATTCTCCTAAATTTATAGGAATTTAATTCCTCCAAATAAAATTAGGGTTCAACCCTGCATGAGAATTCAATTATCCCAAAATCATAGGAATTTAATTCCTTCAAGACAGAACTAGGGTTTAACCCTATATAAGAATTTAATTCTTTCACATACATAGGAATTTAATTCCTCTAAAACCATAATTAGGGTTTAACCCTACAGAGAACTTAACTCTTAAAAATAAAGAGACTTGAAAGATCTCCATGCATACAAAGAACTAAGGTCACGTGACCCCTAAACAGATCCCCCAAAAATGAGAAGAAAAACCTTTGAGGCAATGCCTCACGTGCTCCCACGTGACCCTCATTATATAGGGAACAAAAAGCAAAAGCAGATTATAACTTAGGCGCTCTCACGTGTTACCACGTGACCCCTGATAAATGTTCTAATAAATCAGGGCATGAGTACACATCACGTGCCCACACGTGATGGCCAGAAAGTTAAAAAGTGTTTAACACTTGTTTGCAGAACAAAGTAAAGGGATCTGGCCTCACCTTTGGGTGTCCTCACGTGTCCTCACGTGACCCATCCCTATTTAGTGTTTAACACTAATTTAAAGGTTTTATTTCCAGTGTTTAACACTGTTGTCCTCTAGTGTTTAACACTAATCTGAGAGTTTTATTTCCAGTGTTTAACACTGCTGTCTTTTAGTGTTTAACACTAATTTAAGAGTATTATTTCCAGTGTTTAACACTATTTCTAGCCAAATTGGCTAATTTTCCAGAGGCAAAAGCCTCCCCTTTAACTGAATCTCAGAATTGAGTAAAATTCAGAGCTATAATGTTTAATGCTCAGTCAAAGATAAAAAAATGTTACCAAAGCCCTCAAACTCTCATTTAAGCATTGCTGAATGATGAGGAGCTGAACCCAGACAAATGTCTTATGGTCCAAAGGGCCAATATTTCAAACTTAATTGGACTTAGCCCAAGTTGGTCATAAGTCCTCAATTCAGACTTAATTGAGCCAATGTGCTCATAATCTAACTAATGGATCTCAGTTCCAAATTGGACTACAGATCACCCAATCAACTCTGGTTCGAGGGTACATCTCTTCACTCCTCTGATATTTGTCGTTGTAATCCTTCAACGTCTTCAGAGAGGTGACGGGTCCCGACAACCACACATTTCACGGACTATGATGTCCTTAACCTCGACCGTGATGTCTTTAAACTAACAATGGACTGTGGGGTCCTTAAACCCATGGACTATGATGTCCTTAACCTCGACCGTGATGTCTTTAAACTAACATTGGACTGTGAGGTCCTTAAACTCATAGACTATGATGTCCTTAACCTCAACCGTGATGTCTTTAAACTAACAATGGACTGTGGGGTCCTTAAACTCACGGACTATGATGTCCTTAACCTCGACCGTGATGTCTTTAAACTAACATTGGACTGTGAGGTCCTTAAACTCATGGACTATGATGTCCTTAACCTCGACCGTGATGTCTTTAAACTAACAATGGACTGTGGGGTCCTTAAACCCATGGACTATGATATCCTTAACCTCGACCGTGATGTCTTTAAACTAACAATGGACTGTGGGGTCCTTAAACCCATGGACTATGATGTCCTTAACCTCGACCGTGATGTCTTTAAACTAACATTAGACTGTGGGGTCCTTAAACTCATGGACTATGATGTCCTTAACCTCGACCGTGATGTCTTTAAACTAACAATCGACCGTGATGTCTTTAAACTAACAATAGACCGTAATGTCCTTAAACTAATCGACCGCAATGTCCCTAAACTAAACAATAGAGCCCAAATGCTCTTTTGTAGGATCTAAATGATCCCGTTAAGTTGATCTTAGTCTAAAATTAGACTAACGTATCCTTAACTAATGTTTAAGTTGATCTTAGTCTCAAATGAGACTAACGTATTCTTAAACGTAACCCCCAAACCCAAATCTAAGAAAATACGGATTTGGACTAATCCATGCCCTACGGGCAACAACATAAATTAGTCTCCGTATACAATCCACGGGCAACCAAAAATAAAACAAACATACACGACATGAAGTGACCATCTGGAGAAGGAGAAAGTGGTTACCGCGATGCGGTAGCATAATTAACTGCAGGGGCTTGCGTCTGCAGGGAAGAGCGTCCCCATAATCAAAACCCCTCAAACAAGGGAGAATCTGACGAAGTCTGCTACATCGTCCGCGTCCGTTTAAACCTTCGATACATGGTGCCATAAATCAACTTGGCATCTTCGGAGAGGTGGACGGATAGCACCAATTAGCATCTGCCCCGAAATTCAGGCAAGACGAACCTACGTGGTCGCGTCTCTGTATTCGGAGGGTAACACCACCAGTATCTGAACGGGAACTGTCACGACGTTTAAACGCCCGCCTCCCTGCTGAATCACCAGTACAAACCCTCTTCGGTTTCGGAGCAACCGACGTCTTAGAAAGACGCTCCTCAACCAACAGGGCTGCGTCTACCGCCGATGCATAGGTGTCGCAATGCTGAATGCTGATAGCGAGGATCAAATGGGTAAGAAGGCCTCGCACAAACCTCTTAACCCGCATCTCCTCCGTAGCTACCAAATACGGAGCATGCACAGACAGCTCGGTAAACAGCACATCATACTCGGCCACCGTCATACCCTGAGTCTGGCGTAACGACTCGAATCTGTGCGCTCGAGCATCCCTGACGCTCAGCAGAAGAAAACGCGTAAGAAACACTGTCATGAATTCAGCCCAGGTCATAGGGGGAAGACCTGCGGCTCTGCCCTTCTCTAAGGATTCACACCACTTCTGGGCCAGACCCTCCAGACGAAAACTCACGAACTGCACCCATCTCGCGTCGGAGCATCTAAGCGAATGACATATCCTGGCCATCCGGTCGATAAACGACTGCGGATTCTCGGCTGCATCGGTACCAGTGAAAACCGGAGGCCTCAACCTCATGAACTCCGATAACGATACGGTGATCACCTCCGTAGCTGCGGGTAACCGCCTGAACAGTAGGCACCAACACATTCCCCGTAGCGGGTGGAACAACCGCCTGCCCCTGCGCTCGAATGGCCTCAACTAAAGATCCCATCATCTGGCACAAATCCTGCATACCAGCCCCTAGCATAGCCATATGGTCTGTCGAAGGTGGAACAATCTGCTCCTGCACAACGGGCGTACCGCCCTGGTCAGTCCTCATCTCAGACGATTCAACTCTGACATCGGCCCTCGCGGCCGCTCTCTGCGCCCTCGTAGTCTTCGGTGGCATAAAGGCTGGAAATGGAAACAGGATTCGATAAGAACACAGAAATTGGATCAAAAATATATGTAAACACGGAAGGAATTTCAAGCAATAAATCATAAGGTCACTTAGGCGGAGTACCGTGTCGTAAGTATGCCGCGGAACATACACACGCTACGTTACTCTGCTTAAGCTATCTACTCCATCATACCAAGGTCATGCTACACTCCGAAGGGTAAAACCTAGCGCTCCGATACCAACTTTGTCACGACCCAATTTGGGCACATGACCGGCACTTAGACTACGTAACATCATCAGGCGTAACGCAATTCAAGTAAGCCGAAAACCCAGCAATCTAAACCATTACTAGTATGAAAATATAGAACACGTTTAAAAACTCGATGCAAAACTTTAAACTTAAGTTTGTTTTTCATAAAAATTTCGGCAGCACCTCCTTTGAAAAAGCTAGCTCCGAAACGGGTACAAACATAAGATAAAAGTAAAGCATCCCCAAACGGGAGCAAATCTCGCCCAACAGCGGAAACAACCACCACAACAGATATACGACGCCGTAGCGAAGAAAAGATAAACCACATATATAAAAGGCCGACTCACAAGAACACGACAACCAGAGTCATAACAATATACAACATCGATCCTCACAAATCGTCTCTACGTCAATACATGAAGGTGCTAGATGGAGAGTACTAGATACAAGAAATATACAATGTACATCATCGGATAACCGCAACCCACCTAAGCAAACGGCCTCACAGCCAACCGTAGCGGTATCCGCAAAAGTAGAGATAAAAGGCGCCCTGCCGTGACCACTCTGATCAGACCTGAAAGACCCTGTGGCATAACGGGGGGTGAGTTGCCAACTCGTGAATGGTAAATAGACTCATACTGTAATCACAAGTATGCACTAACAACAATAAACAATCATATGTAAGCTGGTAGCATAAGTATGGCAATATGAATATGCAACTATCATGATCAAGGTACACCACCAGGGTACTATATCTACATGAATCAAATGCATATCAACTAAATACTGAGTGCGGGATAAACATTATTCTCATACACAAATCATAAGCATGGAAAAACCCGGTGAAAATCAACAACACCCCAAATCCCAAAATCCTCAGATCGGCCCTCATATCTCATGCAACCTGAGTGTCAAATATCGACACCCGAAATATCATGAAAACTAGTGTCCAGCATCGACACATAAATACTCATATCCATACGTTCCTCGAATCCTAAGTGCCCAATATCGACACTTGTGATCCACGTATCGGTTCTCTGATATCCATACGTTCCTCGAAACCCAAGTGTCCAACCTCGACACTTATGTTCCACGTATCGGTTTTCAATATCCATATATCTCTCGGAATATAAGTGCCCAACATCGAGACTTGAAATCCCCAAATCGTATGAAAACATATCTTAAATGCGTAAATCCATGTAATATAACATATGCAACATAGAACAACAATATGAGCATATCACGGGAAAATCCGCTATTTAAATGCATCAAGTCATTAAATATATCACGCGGTTCCCAATTATCCAAATCCAATATACATATATAACAGCGTCTCATACCACCGATATATATATCATATAAAGCTGAACATATAACTATAGCAAGGTATATGTGTGAGCATGTAGGTATAGCAAGGCATATATGTAAGCATGTAGGTGTACAGGTATGCTATATGTCATATGCGCCATTGCACAAGAATAAATGCCTCTATGTCGCTAACCAATAGCAAGGTATCTCATATGAATATTTGTGTTGTGCGTATCATGGCAATTACCGACAGTGTGTGTGTAGCATACAATTGGTGCTTGTGCAACATGGACTGTCAATAATAGTGCAGTATACAATAGATACAGGTTCAGGCACAACAAATAACTATATGCAATAAAGTTCATGCACCATCTCTATATGTGCATATAAACATGCGGCTAATCTCATATCATATCTATCCCTGACGCTTAATGCTATACGGGTGATTTCCAGTAGATATTAAATCTACTTACCGACAATCACAAGCTAGGTCGATCCAATCACCTGCTTCCCTTTCATCGCAGCGCTCGAAGTCCCCGCCTGCGATCCTATTAACACAAAACATAACAGGTGCAAATCTCAGAAATCGATCAATATCACGTACACACTACGTTTGACCAACGCACCAACTCTAATCCAACTCATAAGTGTCCGTCTAATGGTTAACGTGTATGGCGACACACCCAAACCAGCCCACGTGTAACAGCTACACAAGATCACGAACGGTGTCGGATAACGTAATACGCGTACACAAAACACTAGAATATAGCAAACTGATCCCAGATTTTGATATACCAACAATTAGTGAAAGTTGCACATCCCACGAGACTACACATAACCCCAGAGACCCCTTGTCCAAGAATCAACCCCCAAGCCCCTACTCTGGCCGCAAATTACGGCCAGAACTAATAAATCTGCGGCCTCGTAGTTTCGGAATGGTCTCGTCTTTTTGTGGTGGGTTCAATGTCACAACACAAGGTCATTGTGATGGAAACTTTTCCAACAAAAACCTGGTTCTACAGCAGATCACAGAAAGTCCAAGTTGACACTAAAAATACGATTTTTACACGAAACTAAACCTTTAGTATTCTAAACCATAACCTTGAGGCAACACAATAAGATAAAGACCTAATTATTAGTTAGAGGTCATTACCTAGCCACTCTTGCTCAAAAATCCAATCTTTCTAAGCTCCAAGGCATCATAGTGGCTAAATCAAGGATTTTGAAGTGCAAAAAATGGAGTTTTTGTGAAGTTTTGCAAGGATTTAGTGTTGGGGTAGTGAGGTTTCAGTTTGGGGTTAGGTAATGAGAAATAATGGAGAGTGAGAGAGAATGAGAGAGTGAGAGAGAGAAAAATGAAGAGGGGTGAGTGTAGGGTGAATATCTAGTTTACACTCACTCTTCCCCCTCACCTCATTAATGCCCACAATTAATGCTCATAACTCACTTGCCACCTCTCTCTCATCCAAACTAGATATTTCTAACACCAAAATTTTAGGCTTAGGTTAAGGCAAGGTTAGATCATGGTATGGATTGCTTAAAGTGTCATGGCCACTTAACAATTTAACACTAACTAACCCTCACAATTACGTACACGTGTGTGTGCCAGCCATAACAAATAATAATAAAATATTAATTAATTGTTATAAAATGTGAGAAAACTGATTTGGTAAACTTTTCCCTAAAAACCCGCATTAACGCTTAAGTAACACTAACCGCATTTCTAAAGTGTTATAAAGCCCCTGCAGTTAATTACGTTACCACATCGCGGTAACCACTTTCTCCTGCTCCAGAAGGTTACTTCGTGTCGTGTGTGTTTGTTTTATTTTTGGTTGCACGTGGATTCTATACGGAAACTAATTTATGTTGTCACCCGTAGGGCGTGGATTAGTCCAAATCCGTACATTCTTAAATTTGGGTTGATTTAAGGATCGTTAATCTTGTTTGGGATTAAGATCAACTTAAATGTTTGTTTAGGATGTGTTAGTCTAATTTTAGGCTAAGATCTACTCAACATGATTTTTGGGATCATTCAGACCCAACAAAAGAGCATTTGGGTTCTATTGTATTAGTTTAAGGACGTTGCGGTCCATAGCTAGTTTAAGAACGTTGCGGTCCAGGGAGTTGTTGGTTATCGGGACCCGCCACCTCTCTGATGACGTTGAAGAATTACAACGATATATATCAGAGGTGTAGGGAGATGTACCCTGGAACCAATGAACATTCGTCAGAAGCTCGGTAGTCTTGTTTGGGACCAAGACCACTCTGGAAAATAAAGAGCCCATGTGCTCGGTTGATTAGGAGTTTAGCCAAACTTGGGCTCGGACCGGTCATTTCATTTTTGAATAAAGTGTTAAACACTTGCTTGGGCTTGGTCCCCTTTCTGTGCCAACGATGCTGAGCATCCTTATGGGTTCTGACGCCAACACTTTATCTCACTTTTCCTTTTTTTTGTTTTTACGGAGTGTTAAATACTCTTTATGGCGCCCATGTAAGGAGCACGTGAGGCGCTTGGTGCCAGGAGCCAGGCGTTGGACATTGGTTTATGAGTGCAGAGCACTTTATGCTGAATAGCGCCCACGTTAAGGGCACGTGGGGCGCTTGACACTGAGCGTCAACCACTGAGTGCTAAGCACTCTTTATTAAGCGGCGTCCACGTGAGGGGTACGTGAAGCGCTTGGCGCTGAGCGCCAACCACTGAGTGCTAAGCACTCTATATTGAGCAGCGCCCACATAAGGGGCACGTGAGGCGCTTGGCGCTGATTTTTCTTCGTGTATTATATTCTGAAGAGTTCAATTCTCTATTCTTCTCTGGATCTTCGATCCCCAAGAACAAATTCATCTCCATGAGAATTAAATTCTCATTTATGGGAGACTTGTCTCATGGATCTTAGATCCAGGGAAAGAACCATGTTCTTTTATGAGGGTTAAACCCTTAGATATGCAGATGAGATACTCTGATCTCTATTATTTTTATTTACCTTGAAGAAAGTTCTTCTTCTCTCATAAAACTTTCTTTTTTTTTTTTGCTTGCTTTTCTTTTTTGAACATGAAGTTTATGGGGGGGTCCGCTGTACAAGACTTGAAGTCTTTGGGACTTTATATAGTGAAGGCGAGTTTGTTGATTTATTTAAACAAATCTCTCATTGAGAGATCCTTAATTGATTTGGGGATTTTATCCACCGATTGATCTTTGATCCAAGGACTTCTGTTTTACAGAAAATATTTTTCTTATTTTTAACAAGATTGGGGAAATATTTTCCCATACAGAGCTTATTCTGTAGCTTGATGATTTTTAATCACCGTTGGATTTTTAATCCAACGGTGCTCTGTTTACAGAGAATGATCTTTCTCGTTTAGAAAGATTTGAGGAATATTTCCTCAACAGAATTTAATTCTGTATTTTGATGATTCATTATCTCCGTTGGATTTTTAATCCAATGGCAGAGAACTTTTAGTTCTGGCGCCGGTACCCTCATGCAAGGCACGTGAGGCGCTACCTCAGAGTTTTTAACTTTTGGCGCTGGTGCCCTCATGCAAGGCACGTGAGGCGCTGCCTCAGAGTTTTTAACTTTTGGCGCCGGCGCCCTTGTGCAAGGTACGTGAGGCGCTGCCTCAGAGTTTTTAACTCTTGGCATGCCCTCGTGCAAGGCACGTGAAGCACTGCCTCAGAGTTTTTAACTCTTTGTGCTGGCGCCCTCATGCAAGGCACATGAGGCGCTGCCTCTGAGTTTTTAACTCTTGGCGCTGGCACCCTCGTGCAAGGCACGTGAGGCACTGCCTTTTTCAAATTTTGAATAGAGCTTTGCTCTTTTATTGGGGGGAAACAAATTCCCCCCCACCGTTGCGCTCACGTGGCTTACACGTGAGTGCAGCGGTGGCAGCTTTTCCACTGTTGGATCTTCTTGGAATTTGAATCGTCTTTCTATGCCTATAAGTAGGGTCTTTGGCCCTTGAGATGACTGATGTTCATCTTATTTTGTTCTTCCTTCTTCTAAGAATTTAATTCTCCTTTCAGAGCTTAGATCTCTGCCCCAAGAAATCCTTTCTAGAGTTAGAACTCTGTCCAAAATTTTGGTAAGGATCATAATTGAACCCATTAATCAGATCTTTGCTCTTATTAGATCACAGATCTTTAAGATGTATTTTTACGGTTTCTTTAGCCCGTTACTTAGAACACTGTTCATCTTTAATGAATAACTCTTAACAGTTTGTTTTGCAGATCTTTAAAGATCAGATCTTGGGATTTTACTCTGTAAAAAGCTTTGCTTTTGAGAGTTTTGGTAGATTATACCATTGTTTTTACAGAGCATAGCTCTTTTTAAAAAAAATTTAGGGAATTTTATTCCTCTCTTAATTGAAATTGACAGATGTGAAATCTGTGTGTAGAGCACAGATCACGAGGGAGTTTAACTCCTTGGCCCAATGAGGTTTCTCATTAAATGAAAATTCTCTCAGGATTTCATCGTTAATGAGTGACTGCCCCACCAATGATGGGACGTCATCTTGATCTTATTTTAGAATCTGAGCATCTTGATTTTTAATTGCTAATCTTTTATTGAATTTTTTTCCAGATACTCTGGCTGTTTATCTGTATGATCTTGACGAGATTATCTTTGTAGGGTGTTTTTCGTCACCCCATTGAGATCGGAATACGCGCGCGCTTGTCAGGCACATTACAGATTCCCCCTGTCTAGGGTAGGCTGGGGTTTATTGATTGTGGGGATCCGAATCTCCGACAACCGCGGACTAAGCTGCCGCTAATTACCCCTCGCCTTTGGAGTGAGAGAACCTCCGATTGACGGGTCAAACAGGTCCTGCGAACTCAATGTGCAGTGTTGTACTTTGAAGGGGTTTTGGATATATCGGGGGCCCCGCAGAGTTTTTACGGGGGTCCCGCTATCCGGATAGCAGGCTGGGGGTGAAGGAGGCTAGCAGCCCCCTTGCGGGATGCGGAGCAGCGCCCCGTTAGAAATTTTTTCTAACGGGAGAGGTATTTTTATTGTGGAGTACATGTAAAATGAGGGGAAAAAGACGTCCAAAGGACGCGTGAGCGCCAGCGTTTGGGCGCTGGCGCCAGCGCTTGGGCGCTGGCGCCAGCGCTTGGGCGCTGGCGCCAGCGCTTTGGGAGCTAGCGCCTCATGTTCTCGGCACGTAGGCGCTCGAGCGCTAGAGCTCGGGCGCGAGCGCTTTGGGCGCTGGCACCTCACGTGCCCAGCATGTTTGGGCGCTAGCGCTATGGGCGCTCGGGCACTAACGCTTTGGGCGCTCGGGCCCTAACGCTTCGGGCGCTAGCGCTTCGGGCGCTAGCGCCTCATGTGCCCGGCACGTGGGCGCTCGGGCGCTAGCGCCTCAAGTGCCCGGCACGTGGGCGCTAGCGCTCTGGGCGCTAGAGCCTCACGTGCCCGGCACGTAGATGCTCGGGCACTAGCGCCTCACGTGCCCGGCACGTGGGCGCTCGGGCCCTAACGCTTTGTGCGCTTGGGCTCTAGCGCTTTTGGCGCTAGCGAAATGAGGGGGTTTTTACCCCAGAAATAGGAGTTAAACTCCAAAAAGAGGATTTTGAGTGGAGTTAAATTCCTGAAGATCTGGATTAGGAGTTAAACTCGTTTGAGGATTTGGGTCTTGGAGTTGAACTCCCTAAAAATCTTCAAAGGTTCTTCTCTCTTAAGCCTGGGATCTTCTCTTGAGCCTTGGATCTTTTCCAAAGTGGGATTTTTGAAGATGGGTCTCCTTCTTCCTCCTCTTTGTTGGCCGGTTCTTGAAGAACAAGTGGGGTGAGATATTAAAAACCTCCCCTTTTTGAGATCTAATGGAAGATCTGAGCTCCCCTTTATGGGTTTTGTGGTGAAAAAATATTTAGTTTTAGAAAAGAAAGAGTAAAACTCTTGATTTAATTCAAAAGAAAGAAAAAGGTTTAGAACCTTGAGGAAGGAGAATGAGGCACGGACCTTGATTTTTTAGAGAGAGAAAAAAAGATCCTTAAATATTTTCATTATCTTTGCCTTTATAGGCTATACACTTTACATATAGCCCCTTGGGCTTTACAAAATGGCATTTTGCCCATCCCATGGCTCATGTGCTATTTCTTTTTGCACATAAGCCATGGGCTTTACAAAAATTTGTCTTTATGCCCATTCATGCATAAAAAATTATATCAAAATTATTTATTACATGATTTTTTTTATTTCAGCATGAGGGAGGCCGGCCGCTTCATTTTCGGGCTCGACTCGGGCATGAGCCCACTTGATCTGGGCTTGGGCCCATCTGACTTGGGGTTGACCTTGACTTTGCCTTGGTCAACCGGGGTGCAATTTTCAACCCCAACAAAGTTCCCCCCATCAATAAATGCACACCACATATGTGGGTCATGTGTATGAAATTGATGGATCTTCTTTCGCGTGGAGGCGACCTGCTTTGGTTCCCACTTTTTGGGATGCACCGCCCTTTTTACGACATGTACGGTCAATGCTGCCCTTTTAGCGACTTGGACGGTCGGTGCTTGACGCGTCTCCGAGGCGGAGTGTCCGTAGTAGACTTTTCCCTGGCCTGGAGCGATTTAGTTCCCGATTTGTGGGAAGCCTGCACTGCCCTTTTTACGACATAGATGGTCGACGCTTGACGTGTCTCCGAGGCGGAGTGTCTATGGTAGACTTTTCCCTGGCCCGGAGCGATTTAATTCCCAATTTTTAGGAAGCCCGCACTGTCCTTTTTACGACATGGACGGTCGACGCCCTGACTAGGAGCGATTTGGTTCCCGATTTGTGAGAAGCCTGCACTGCCCTTTTTACGACATGGACGGTCGACGCCCTGACCCGGAGCGATTTGGTTCCCGATTTGTAGGAAGCCTGCACTGCACTTTTTACGACATGGACGGTCGACGCTTGACGCGTCTCTGAGGCGGAGTGTCCGTGGTAGACTTTTCCCTGGCCCGGAGCGATTTAGTTCCCAATTTGTGGGAAGCCCGCACTGCCCTTTTTACGACATGGACGGTCGATGCTTGACGCGTCTCCGAGATGGAGTGTCCGTGGTAGACTTTTCCCTGGCCCGAAGCGATTTGGTTCCCGATTTGTGGAAAGCCTGCACTGCCCTTTTTACGACATAGACGGTCGACGCCCTGACCCGGAGCGATTTGGTTCCCGATTTGTGGGAAGCCTGCACTGCACTTTTTACAACATGGACGGTCGACGCTTGACGCGTCTCCGAGGCGGAGTGTCCGTGGTCGACTTTTCCCTGGCCCGGAGCGATTTGGTTCCCAATTTGTGGGAAGCCCGCACTGCCCTTTTTATGACATGGACGGTCGATACTTGACGCGTTTCCAAGATGGAGTGTCCGTGGTAGACTTTTCCCTGGCCCAGAGCGATTTGATTCCCGATTTGTGGGAAGCCTGCACTGCCCTTTTTATGACATGGACGGTCGACGCCCTGACCCGGAGCGATTTGGTTCCCGAATTGTGGGAAGCCTGCACTACCCTTTTTACAACATGGACGGTCGACGGTTGATGCTTCTCCGAGGCAGAGTGTCCGTGGTAGACTTTTCCCTGGCCTGGAGCGATTTGGTTCCCGATTTGTGGGAAGCCTGCACTGCCTCTTTTACGACATGGGTGGTCGACGCTTGACGCGTCTCCGAGGCGGAGTGTCCATGGTAGACTTTTCCCTGGCCCGGAGCGATTTGGTTCCTAATTTGTGGGAAGCCCGCGCTGCCCTTTTTACGACATGGACGGTCGACGCCCTGACTCGGAACGATTTGGTTCCCGATTTGTGGGAAGCCTGCATTGCCCTTTTTACGACATGGACGGTCGACGCCCTGACCCGGAGCGATTTGGTTCCCGATTTGTGGGAAGCCTGTCGTGCCCTTTTTACGACATGGACGGTCGACGCTTGACGCGTCTCCGAGGCGGAGTGTCCGTGGTAGACTTTTCCCTGGCCCGGAGCGATTTGGTTCCCAATTTGTGGGAAGCCCGCACTACCCTTTTATGACATGGACGGTCGATGCTTGACGCGCCTCCGAGATGGAGTGTCCGTGGTAGACATTTCCCTGGCCCGGAGCAATTTGGTTCTCGATTTGTGGGAAGCATGCACTGCCCTTTTTACGACATGGACGGTCAACGCCCTGACCCGAAGCGATTTGGTTCCCGATTTTTAGGAAGCCTGCACTGCCCTTTTTACGACTTAGACGGTCGACGCTCAATTTGACTTGCTCTGCCTCTTGCAGTGTCAGGGGTGATTTTGACTTGCTCCGCTTCTTGCGGTGTCGAGATTGGATTCTGACTTGCTCTGCTTTCTGCGGTGTCGGGGTTGAAGTTGACTTGTTGATTGTGATTTGGGTTGACATCAGCATCGCTACACTGAAATATGGTACCAGGAGCGAATCATCATTTTCCATGAGAGGATTTGGGGATTTGGTTTTGGTTTGGCATCAGCACCGCTGTACTGGAATATGGTACCAGGAGAGAATCATCATTTGTGTTTGCTTATTAGAAAGCGATGGCTTAGGAGACAGGTTTTAGGTCCCTATTACCTAAAACTTTTCAATTTTGTGAGCCGTAAGGGTCTCACAAAGCATTTTCTCCCTACGGGTCGTAAGGATCCCGTAGGTGTATTTTCTCCTTAGGAGTCGTGGGGACTCCCAAGTGTGTTGCTCCTTTGTGAGTCGTGCGGATCTCACGCGGGAATTTTCTCTTCACAAAGTCGAGAGGACTTTGTGAGTGCATTTCATCTCTTTTTCACGAGTTTGCGGCCTTTCGGGTCTTCACAAACTCGCCGCAGTCCTGCTGTTTTTACTCACGGAGACCTTTCGGGTTTTCATCCGTGCCCATTTTGCTTGTGGACATAACCTTTTTTTTGAATCTTCACCGCCGGTGGGACTTTGAATGTGATCTCGCCGGTAGGACCTGGGAGAGATTGGGATCGTTTTACGCCCATGGATTGTATACGGTTTTGCAGGATGTATGATCCAGACCGTAGAGCCGGAAAAATTTCGGGACTTTGTCGGCGTCTGCATCGCTGCACTGGAATATGGTACCAGGAGCGACTCATCATTCGCCATTGGGGTATGAGATTTAGAATTTGGTTGGCATCTGCATCACTGCACTAGAATATGGTACCAAGAGCGACTCATCATTCGCCACTTGGGGTATGGGGTTTGGAATTTGGTTGGCGTCTACATCGCAGCACTGGAATATGGTACCAGGAGCAACTCATCATTCGCTATTGGGATTTGAGTTTGGAATTTGGTTGGCATCTGCATCGCTACACTGGAATATGGTATCAGGAGCGACTCATCATTCGCCATTGGGATTTGAATTTGCAATTTGGTTGGCGTCTGTATCGCTGCACTGGAATATGGTACCAGAAGTGACTCATCATTCGCCATTGGGAATTTGAGTTTTGGACGGCGTCTGCATCACTGCACTGGAATATGGTACTAGGAGCGACTCATCATTCGCCATTGGGAATTTGAGTTTTGGACGGCGTCTGCATCACTGCACTGGAATATGGTACCAGAAGCAACTCATCATTCACCATTGGGATTTGAGAAATTTGGAATTTTGGTTAGCGTCTGCATCGCTGCACTGGAATATGGTACCAGGAGTGACTCGTCATTCGCCGTTGCCTATTGGGAAGCAATGGCTTAGGAGACATGTTTAGATCCCTATCACCTAAAGCTTTTCAATTTTATAGGCCGTAAGGGTCCTATAAAAGTATTTTCTCCCTACGAGTCGTAAGGATCCCCTAGATGCATTTTCTCCTTAGGAGTCGTGAGGACCCCCAAGTGTGTTTTTCCTTTATGAGTCGTAAGGACCCCACGAAGGTTTGTTCTCCTCAAGCATCGTGAGGACACATGAATGGGTCTTCCCAATGGAGTATAATTCCAAGGGAGGAGACCAGCCGCGTAACAGGTGATTACGATGGGGCATGGGTATGATGAGAATTATTTGAGCCCGTGGATTGTATACGGTAGTCAATTTGGGGACTGGCCGTAGGGCTGGGAGAATTTTGGGAAATTGGACTTTGGTTGGCGTCTGCATCGCTGCACTGGAATATGGTACCAAGAGCGACTCATCATTCGCCTTTTTTTTTACCGCGATTGCTCTATCACTTCAACTTTTCTTATCGCGAAGGTCGCGATTGCCATATCAGTTCGGCTATTTATTCGCGGTTGCCCCATCATTTCGGCTTTATTTTCATTTTTATTTTTTCTCGCTGATTTTTATTGCGAGTTGCCCCATCATTTCGACTTTATATATATATATATATATACACACACACATTTTTACATCCCCAGTTTAACAACTTAGAGGTCGATTATTCCCAGTTTAATGATATGGTGGTCAGTTATTCCTAGTTTAATGACATGGTGGTCGACTGGTGTTCCCAGTTTAACGACGTGGTGGTCCTCTTTGCTTATCCCAGTTCCTTGAATTTTGATCTTGGCGGAGCTGTATTGATGACCGTAGCTCTGTGGCTTGCCGATACATCCGAGGACTGTGAGGTTTTTCCAAGCTTGTATTGGTCCTCTGCCCAATCTTTGAAAATACAGCAGTCTTCAATGGTATGACTCACCACCCTATGGTATGGGAAGTTTACGGGATTGCTGGTCATATTCATTTCATGTGGCCTCTTCGGAATAGGCAATTGCAGACCGTTGTTCAAGGCTTCCTCGAATATATTGCGGACCTCATCCCTCCTGAAGGAGTACACCTTCTTCTTTCTCTCTATTAGAGTAGGTGCCCTTACTGATGCTGGTCCTTGAGGCCGATCATTCTTTGGTTCGCCCTTTTCAGATAATGGCACATATCTGGGAGGGTTGGGTTCTCGAAAGGCTTCGGTCTCCATTTGTATGAAATCAGCGGTCGTAGCTTGACTGTTTGCTAACACGCTTTTAGACAGTTCTATCTCTCCCGTCTTTTATTGCCTTATGACCCAATTTTTGAAGACGAAGCAGTCCTCAATAGCGTGACCTATCACTCTGTGATAGGGGCAATATTTTAGGTCGTCGCTCATATTCGCTTCTTGCGGTCTCTTTGATTCTGACAGTTGTAGACCGTTTCTTAGGGCGTCCTTGAATATCTTGTGGACTTTGTCCCTTTTGAAGGAATAAACCTTATCCAGTTTCTCTTTCAGAGGTGATTCCCCTTCAGTGTATGTATCGAAGGGACTGGAGGCTGATCGCGGCCATTTTTCACGAAGGCGCTCCGCTCTTAGGTTGAAGGGGGTATCAGTTGGCTGCCTCCGGGTATCAATCCATGGCTCATGAACCAAAATTTGATTCTGCTGTAATTGCAATCGGACGACTTGGGTCGCGAGATCTGTCGCGACGTTTGCCAATTTGTCGACCTTAGACTGTACCTTGGCTAACTTCTCATCCCTGTCCTGAAGCTGCCTCTGAAGCCATCAGAATAATGCTTGTTCTGTAGTTCCAGTTATGACAACCGGGTCATCCTTATTGCCTGAGCTCAATTTCGCAGGAACCCCAGGCTCTTTTGGCTTATCGGCCTAAGCGAGCTTTTCGTCATTTAGACTGATTTGACGTTGGGTAGCGTCCACCGTATCATCACCCTGGCTATGAAGCATAGGAGGGTTCGTTTGGAAACGGATTTGTGCTTGGGCAGAGGTGCCCTCGCAACCATGACATTCGGCCTTTTCCCTTTTGAGACCGGTTTGTCTGTTACCGGAACTTGAGGAGCCGGGACGGCGTTAGCTGACACGAACATAATAGATCCAAATGGTAGCGGTGTCTCCTTCCATTATCGCCCGAGACTGGCCGGGAGGACCATCTTGGCATCCATCTTCATCGTATAGGAGATGGGAGCTGTGTCGAGAGCTGAGCTGATCCTTGGAGACATCTTTGCTGCGTCCAAAGATTGCAATTGGAGAACGTTAACCTGCACACAAAAAACATGATTTTAGTACAGGCAATTGATATGCATATTAATTGAGTTCGCATGAAAGCTTAACCCGAAATATGGGAGGAAAGATAGGTCCCACCGGGCGTGCCAGAATCTGTAGGGTGTTTTTCGTCACCCCATTGAGATGGGAATACGCGCGCGTTTGTCAGGCACATTACAGATTCTCCCTGCCTAGGGTAGGCTGGGGTTTATTGATTGTGGGGATCCGAATCACCGACATCCGCGGACTAAGCTGTCGTTAATTACCCCTTGCCTTTGGAGCGAGAGAACCTCCGATTGATGGGTCAAACAGGTCATGCGAACTCAATGTGCAGTCTTGTACTTTGAAGGGGTTTTGGATATATCGGGGGCCCCGCAGAGTTTTTACGGGGGTCCCGGTACCCGGATAGCGGGCTGGGGGTCAAGAAGGCTAGCAGCCCCCTTGCGGGGTGCGGGGCAGTGCCCTGTTAGAAATTTTTCTAACGGGGGAGATGTTTTTAGTGTGGAATACATGTAAAATGAAGGGGAAAAGGCGTCCAAACGACGCATGAGTGCCAGCGCTTGGGCACTTGGGTTAGCGCTAGGCGCTTGGGTGCTAGCGCTAGCGCTTTTGGCGCTAGCGTCTCATGTGCTCGGCACGTGAGCGCTCGAGTGCTAGCGCCCGTGCTCGGCACGTGAGCGCTTCGGGCGCTAGCACCACACATGCCCGGCACGTAGGCACTCGGGCGCTAGCGCTTCGGACGCTAGCCCCTCATGTGCCCAGCACGTGGGTGCTCGGACGTTAGCGCTCTGGGTGCTCGGGCACTAGCGCTTTGGGCACTAACGCCTCACGTGCCCGGCACGTGGGCACTCAGGCGCTAGCGCCTCATATGCCCGGCACGTGGGCTCTCGGGCCCTAGCGCTTTATGCGCTCGGGCGCTAGCGCTTTTGGTGCTAGCGAAAGGAGGGGTTTTTTACCCCAGAAATAGGAGTTAAACTCCAAAAAGAGGATTTTGAGTGGAGTTAAACTCCTGAAGGTCTGGATTAGGAATTAAACTCCTTTGAGGATTTGGGTCTTGGAGTTGAACTCCTTAAAAATCTTCAGAGATTCTTTTCTTGAGCCTGGGATCTTTTCTTGAGCCTTGGATCTTTTCCAAAGTGGGATTTTCGAAGATGGGTCTCCTTCTTCCTCCTCTTTATTGGCTGGTTCTTGAAGAACAAGTGGGGTGAGATATTAAAAACCTCCCCTTTTTGAGATCTAATGGAAGATCTGAGCTCCCCTTTATAGGTTTTGTGGTGAAAAACTATTTAGTTTTGGAAAAGAAAGAGTAAAACTCTTGATTTAATTCAAAAGAAAGAAAAAGGTTTAGAACCTTGAAGAAGGAGAAGGAGGCACAGACCTTGATTTTTTAGAGAGAGAGAAAAAAGATCCTTAGATATTTTCATTATCTTTACATTTATAGGCTATACACTTTACATATAGACCATTGGGCTTTACAAAATGGCATTTTGCCCATCCCATGGCTCATGTGCTATTTCTTTTTGCACATAAGCCATGGGCTTTACAAAAATTTGGCTTTATGCCCATTCATGCATAAAAAATTACATCAAAATTATTTATTATATGATTTTTTTTATTTCAGCATAGGGGAGGCCGGCCGCTTCATATTCGGGCTCGACTCGGTCATGAGCCCACTTGATCTGGGCTTGGGCCCACCTGACTTGGGGTTGACCTTGATTTTGCCTTGGTCAACCGGGGTGCAATTTTTGACCCCAACAATCTCCTATGAAGACATTCTCGTCCAAGGCCGCTATTAAGACCAGAAGTTTACGGATGCCCAATGTGCTGAGGTGATGCGTCGCTTTGATGAACATAACGGTCGACTACTCCCCCGTCGCTCCGCTCTTTTGAAAATTATCGTGGGGGCGATTTGGGAGGCACTTCCTGAATTTAACGAGGCCATGCCGCTTGAGGCGCTTGATGATGTCGAATACAAGGTGCACTCGGTATATCTGATGGACATGATCTCGAAGAGGCGGCGAGATGATCTTGTCGATATTTTGCATCAGTTCTTCCAACGGACGGCGGTAATCTCCGCCTACCAGAGGACGGACGATATGAGCGGGAATCCCGATGCTTGCATTCGTGAGAAAATGCATAAAAAAATGGTCAGAGAATCCAGAAACATTTTGCTCGGACTTGCTTCTGAATTCTTAAATCCATGCCCAGGATTCAGTGTCTTGCCCCTGTAAACATTTTGATGATATTTTGTTTTGTTGTTACCACTGATGTATTTTGTTTTATCAACCCTTGTGTCTCTGATCTCATATTTGGTGATCTCTTCCCCATAGAGTAGTATATTTACATCAATGTATTTCTCTTAATATTGATTGTTGAATGTTTCTTGTTGAATGCTTCCTTTTCATCGCATATTCATACATGTATCTCGCCTCTGTTCATGAGCTTTATACTTTACCCTTAGGGATTTTTGCTAAGTGCGAGTGCCATTGTAGTGTCGTACATAAATCAGCACGTTTTGGACACCATTTCCATTGATTCAGGCACGTCGTCGTGAATGAATGCTCAGTGAGGCGTGAAACAAAGACTCTCCTTACTGCCTTGCACAGTACATGATTGGTGCTCATGGGTTGCGCCTTTCTGTCTTGACTGGAGGTGAAATAATCTGCTCCAGCTCCTTTTGAGTCTTGCATATCTTCCAGGGGCGCCGCAAATAGCTGGCGAATGTTGAGCGAATTTATCAAAGATCTCGATGCTGAGGCCCTCAGTTTTGCCACGGATTTTGCCGTTGAAGTCAATCCAATGCTGGAGACACTTGTGAACTTCCATGATGAAGATTCATCGGCTCTTGGGTTAATTACTGCAGAAAGATCGAGGCTTGCCTGCACGAGATTGAGCTCAAGCGTCTCGCTCCTGAAGTATTAGCTTCGAACTCTCAGCGGGCTGCGTGGGTCGAGCGTAGTATTCCTTTCATTCGCCATTTTGAACAAGAGGCGACCCTGAGACGAAAGGAACATGATGTGGCTTCCAGCGAATCTATCCGAGTGCGCGCCCAGATTGAAGCAAATGCTGCACAACTAAAAGATGTTTTTTACAATCTCCAGAGATGTATTTCGGATGGGTTGACGCTGAGGCGGACGCTTGACTTTACCGAGCGGGTCATGCAGGACTGCGAAGCTGCCGTGCTAGAAGCCAATGAAAAGATTTTGTCCTGTTTGCGACAACGGGCTCAAGTTGAAGCGGAGTTGGCTGCGGCAGCTGATCACGAGAAAGGATTGAGAGGAGCGCGAGAGCGGCTTGCTGATTTGTTGAAGACGCCTCCTCCTCAATAACCGTCTTTGTTCCCCTCTTTTCTTTGTATTGATTGTAAACTTGCGATTTATGAATAACATGCATTCATTTTGATTCCTTTTGTGAAATGTATCTTGTATTCACTTGAATTCATGAATAAAAGACATATTTTATTTCATATTGGCGTGTCCCTTTGGCAAATGTGGCCCGTAAATAGTCTATCTCGATCTCCTTGCAGAACAGCGATGGCTTAGGAAACAGGTTCATATTGTTAGTGTATATGCCCTAGAGGCCATTACTGTATCATACTAGTTTGTATATTACTTAATGGAAGCTTGGGATATTCACCTTGTATAAACAATCTTGCTCAATATAGTAGTATGCTACTTGGTTTGTTTCTACTTCAATGTGTACTTGTGTTTATTTCAGTATATCACTTATACGCATTAGTGGAGCCCTTAGGATCTTTGCTTGATTACCAGCGTTGTGATGGCAGTCACACTAGTGGGGGCTGGGTAATCTATAGGCACATCCTTATACAGGTCCCTAGTCGTAGGACTATCGAGACAGGGCATCGATACTCCGGAGTAGACTAGCGTATGCGCTTCTCATCCCAGTGTGGGAGATGGTCTGTCCCACAGCCATCAGTACGTCGTACTGGAGATAGTATACGGGTGCTCGTTGGGTTACGAGTACACTGGACAGGACTCGTCGGGAACTGAAAGGTTGGTATTATACCTATCGTCAGTTATCAGTTCCCAGGTGACATGAGTACAGCTTAGTCCGCTGACTTGATACTGGCACTTCGTCTCGAGTGTGTTCCCACTGCACTTTGATCACTACCCTACCACGGCTCAAAGGAGTCGTGCAAACAGGTAGTGGTTGGGTGCAGTCCCGAAGCACTTGGAGGCAGTGCCGGTTAGACAGGATTCGTCTCTCCCGGTATTGGGGGTTGACATCGCGCTGTGTCTAGGAGAGCCATTACACGAGTAGTCCCTGGCCAGGGCAAGCGAGATATACTGGTAGGTTCCAGTGTTATCTCAGGGTGTTTTGGGCTTCACTCCGACACGACTTGTACCGCTATTGGGGGACTGACGTTTTACCGCCCCCTAGGCCCGACATGCGATGTATCAGACGAACAGACCGGACTGTGCGGAGAATGTCACATTCAGACTCAGTAGGAGTTCAGATGGGGTTTCACCTCGTCAGCCTTCTTATCGGCATCTACCTGGGGACCGTTACGCACAGCTAGTGCCGCTTGCGGTCTGTGGTTAAACCACTGCCAGCGTAGTGTCGAGTCTTTAGAGTCCCACACAGAGGGTATTCGCCTCTGGGCAAAACAGAGTAGAGGTCGCATGGTTTTGCGACAGGGTTCGTTCTCATCCGCGCACTTGTGCACGTTTGGAGTCCGGACGGATTATACTGCAGGCTCTGGTTTGAGCCAGATACTGGTATATGTTTTGGGGGTTGCTTTTATCTCTTGGTATTCTTGTTCCTCGGAACGAGAATACAGGTGTGTATGCACAGTTGCTTGAGGCGGAGGATGAGGTTTTTCATTAGGGTTTCGGAACGGGTGCGTATGCACAGTTGACAGTCGTATTGCCTTGTTGACCTTCGTCAAGGGTATATACGGGTGGGTTCAAATTAACCTGGACAATGACGGGCAGAACTTGACATGTGACTTATGATTTGTTGACCTTCGTCAAGATCATAAGAGCATGGGGAAAAAATCCACATCGGGAGTTTCATAAGTACTGAAACTTGCTAGATTTGCATACCATTTGGAGTGTGATGATTATGGTAGGATTCCTTCATTTTCGTCACACAATGATATTTGGATCCCGATCCTACTGTGAGTATATGCTACTCCTCGGGAAATTTCTCACTAAACGATCAATGCTATAAACCTAGTAGGTGCCTAGAAAGGTGTTAGCGGGGCTACGCCCCCAGGGAAAAGAGGTTCTTAAATTAAGGAACTTCGCGAAAGCGTTGGAAAACCTCCTTCGAAGTACCGACACTGGCCTGGCTGAACGGTTAAGCAAGTATTGTACGGTGGGATTGATCCCGGCTAATTCTTCCTTTGTGGTTTGAGGAGGGATTCGAGAGACAGTGGGAGCCATCCTGTTTAGACAAATTAAAAACCATTCTAAACTTGCAAGAGCATCGTGCTAAGTGTTTCTTCTCTCCCCCTGCAGCGACCAAATCGAAATGACTGGACTTAAGTTACTTCTAGATAAAAACATACTGACAGGGCCAAACTACAAAGATTGGCTCAGGAATGTCAAATTGGCAATCTCTTACGACAAGCTGGGGTATCTTCTTACCACCAAAGCTCCCCACCTCCAGCGTCGCGGATAAGGAAATCCGTAAGACTTGGGAGATGGACAGCGCGAAGGCCAGATGCCTCGTACTTGCCTCGATGGACAACGACCATCAGAGGAGGCACGAGAATATGGATTTGGAATCCATATTTCTTCATACAAAAGAACTGTATGGAGAGCAGTCTCGTATCGCAAGATACGAAGTGTCGAAGAAGTTATTTTCGACAAAGTTGGCCGTCGGATCATCGGTAGCGGACCACGTGCTTAAGATGATTGGCTACACTGAGGAGCTCGCGGAACTTGGGACCACGTTGGACAGTGAACTCTATACGGATATAATTCTCCAGTCCCTTCCATCCACTTACGCCCAGTTCATACTGAATTTCAACTTGCAAGAAAAGGAAGTTGAACTTTCAGAACTCCTCAACCTGCTGAGGAGCGCAGAGGGCACCCTACAGAAGGGTAGGGAAACACCCGCTTTGTTTGTAGGAGGATCTTCTTCCTCTAGGTCCAAGGCGAAAGCCAAGGGAAAGAGGAAGAAAGCCCCCGCCAAACCAAGAGGCGGTGTTAGTAAAGTGGGTGCGAAGGGAAAGGAAAAGGCAACAAAGATAGCGGGGAAGCTTGTTGGTAAAGAGGAATGCTTCTATTGTCACAAGAGTGGACACTGGAAGAAAGATTGCAGGGCTTGGAAAGCCAGGACACAGGAACTGAAGCAGGTTGCGGCTTCAGCTTCAGGTGTGTATGTTATTGAAAACTGTCTTTCTATAAACTCTACTTCCTGGGTATTGGATACCGGATCAGGATCTCATATCTGTAATTCTTTGCAGGCGTTGAGAAACCGTGGGTTTTTGAAGGAAGGTGACATGACCCTCAGAGTTGCGAACGGAGCTAGCATGGATGCTAAAGCCGTGGGGGACTATCACCTAGGAATGTCAGATGGACATGTTTTGGTTTTGCGTAATTGCTTTATTGTACCCAACGCAACTTGTAATATCATTTCTGTATCTTTGGTTTCTAAAGAAGGTTATGAATTTGCGTTTGTAAGTAATGTTGTAAACATTCACCTTAATCAAGTTCTGATTGGGTCAGGTACACTGAGCAATGGTATATACGTATTAAACCAACCACAGATTTTCAATGTCCAGAATACACACAAAAGAAAGTCTCCAGATATCAATCAGGCTTTCTTATGGCATTGTAGACTGGGTCACATCAATGAGACACGGTTGACTAAGTTACATAAAGAAGGATACTTGGATCCGTTCGAGTATCAGTCTTATGCCACTTGTGAATCTTGTCTCATGGGAAAGATGACAAAGACTCGTTCACTGGACACGGAGAAAGAGCGAGCGAGCTCTTGGGACTCATACACAGTGACGTGTGTGGTCCAATGTCTACACATGCGCGAAGCGGTTATTCATACTTCATTACTTTCACAGACGATTTCTCTAGGTATGGACATGTCTTCTTAATGAAGCACAAATCCGAGGCCTTTGAGAAATTTCGGGATTACAAGAATGAAGTTGAAAAACAAACCGGCAAAAGTATCAAGATTCTAAGATCGGATCGAGGTGGAGAATACTTAAGTGCCGAGTTCCTGAATTACATAAAAGAGAATGGGATTCTCTCTCAGTGTACTCCTCCATACACTCCGCAACATAACGGTGTATCGGAAAGGAGGAATCGAACCCTATTGGATATGGTTCGTTCCATGATGAGTAAGGCTGAGTTACCGCGATCTTTCTGGGGCTATGCACTAGAAGCAGCTGCATATCTCTTGAACAAAGCTCCTACCAAGACTGTGCCTACCACTCCATATCAGATGTGGAGTGGGAAGAAACCCTGTCTTAAGTACCTTAAGATATGGGGATGTCCAGCTTTTGTAAAAAAGCAGCATGCGGACAAGCTCGAGGCACGTTCAGTACAGTGTAACTTTGTGGGATACCCAAAGAACTCCAGGGGGTATCTGTTCTATTCCGCTGAGGAACAAAAAGTTTTTGTTTCTCAACATGCCCGCTTCTTGGAAACTGAGTTTTTGGAAACCCAGATAAGTGGGAACGCAATAGAACTGGAAGAGATTCCAGAACCACAAGCTATTACTGAAGACTTGGAAGAGCCAGTAAGTTCAAAAGAACAGGACATTCCTATGCCGCTCCGTAGGAGTAGTAGGCAGTCTCATCCGCCCGAGAGATACTACGGTTTTCTCATAGACGGGGATAGAGAGGATTGCATCATAGACTATGATGAGCCTACTAGCTTCCAGCAGGCCGTTCAGAGCGTTGACTCGGTAAAATGGCTGGATGCAATGCGGACCGAAATGGAGTCCATGTACACCAACAAAGTATGGACGTTGGACATTGCTCCAGACGGGGTAAAACCCGTAGGATGCAAGTGGATCTTCAAAAGAAAGATTGGTGTAGATGGACAGGTTGAGACCTATAAAGCTAGACTTGTAGCAAAGGGTTTCCGTCAAAGACCTGGCTTGGACTATGACGAAACCTTTTCTCCAGTGGCTATGCTGAAATCCATTCGGATCCTTCTTGCCATTGCTGCCTTCCACGATTATGAGATTTGGCAGATGGACGTAAAAACCGCTTTTCTAAATGGAAATTTAGAGGAGTGTGTCTATATGGATCAGCCAGAGGGTTTCATTCAGAGTGGGAGCAGCGGAAAGGTGTGCAAGTTGCTTAAGTCCATCTATGGACTAAAGCAGGCATCGCGGAGTTGGAACATCTGTTTTGATGAGACGGTCAAGGAATTTGACTTTATCAAAATCCAGATGAACCATGCATCTATAGTAGATTTGTAGCGAGAACTGTAGTATTCCTTGTTTTATACGTGGATGACATTCTCTTAATAGGAAATGACATTCCTATGGCTACAATCTGTCAAGGGTTTCTTGTCACACAGGTTCTCCATGAAAGACCTGGGTGATGCCTCTTACATCCTGGGGATCCGGATCCATCGTGATAGATCCAAGAGAATATTAGGACTTTCACAGTCCAGGTACATCGACACCGTACTGAAAAGATTCAGTATGGAAGATTCCAAGCGCGGTAACTTACCGGCTTGTCACGGGATCACCCTCTCTAAAGAGATGTCTCCCAAGACTGATTTGGAGAGGGATCGCATGTCTTATTACCCTACGCTTCTGCGGTAGGCTCTATAATGTATGCGATGTTGTGTACCAGACCGGATGTAGCTTATGCACTGAGTGTAGTAAGCCGGTATCAGTCAAACCCTGGGGAGAAACATTGGATAGCGGTAAAGAACATTCTCAAGTACCTGAGGAGGACTAAGGAGATGTTCTTGGTGTATGGCGGAAAAGACCTCCAGATTGAGGCCTTTGCTGACTCCAGCTTCCAGAGTGACAAGGATGATTCCAAGTCCATGTCGGGTTTTGTCTTTACCCTCAATGGAGGGGCGGTGTGTTGGAAGAGTTCCAAACAGGAAACCGTTTGCAGACTCGACTATGGAAGCGGAATACATCGCTGCATCTGATGCCGCAAAAGAAGCTGTCTGGATAAGGAAGTTCTTAAAAGAACTTCAGGTGGTTCCGTCCATTGTTGACCCAGTACCTCTGTATTGCGACAACAACGGGGCTATAGCTTTAGCAAAGGAACCCAGGTCCCATCAGAGATCCAGGCACATCTTGAGGCGGTATCACCTGATCAGGGAGATCGTGGATCGCAAGGAGATCGAGGTTCGGAGGGTTGCTTCAGAAGAGAACACTGCAGATCCATTCACCAAGGCCCTACCCCAGACTCAGTTCGAGCGGCTGATCGAGATGATAGGTCTTCGATACGCCAGTACATGGCCTTAGTGCAAGTGGGAGATTGTTAGTGTATATGCCCTAGAGGCCATTACTGTATCATACTAGTTTGTATATTACTTAATAGAAGCTTGGGATATTCACCTTGTATAAACAATCTTGCTCAATATAGTAGTATGCTACTTGGTTTTGTTTCTACTTCAATGTATACTTGTGTTTATTTCAGTATATCACTTATACGCATTAGTGGAGCCCTTAGGATCTTTGCTTGATTACCAGCGTTGTGATGGCAGTCACACTAGTGGGGGCTGGGTAATCTATAGGCACATCCTTATACAGGTCCCTAGTCGTAGGACTATCGAGATAGGGCATCGATACTCCGGAGTAGACTAGCGTATGCGCTTCTCATCCCAGTGTGGGAGATGGTCTGTCCCACAGCCATCAGTACGTCGTACTGGAGATAGTATACGGGTGCTCGTTGGGTTACGAGTACACTGGACAGGACTCGTCGGGAACTGAAAGGTTGGTATTATACCTATCGTCAGTTATCAGTTCCCAGGTGACATGAGTACAGCTTAGTCCGCTGACTTGATACTGGCACTTCGTCTCGAGTGTGTTCCCACTGCACTTTGATCACTACCCTACCACGGCTCAAAGGAGTCGTGCAAACAGGTAGTGGTTGGGTGCAGTCCCGAAGCACTTGGAGGCAGTGCCGGTTAGACAGGATTCGTCTCTCCCGGTATTGGGGGTTGACATCGCGCTGTGTCTAGGAGAGCCATTACACGAGTATTCCCTGGCCAGGGCAAGCGAGATATACTGGTAGGTTCCAGTGTTATCTCAGGGTGTTTTGGGCTTCACTCCGACACGACTTGTACCGCTATTGGGGGACTGACGTTTTACCGCCCCCTAGGCCCGACATGCGATGTATCAGACGAACAGACCGGACTGTGCGGAGAATGTCACATTCAGACTCAGTAGGAGTTCAGATGGGGTTTTCACCTCGTCAGCCTTCTTGTCGGCATCTACCTGGGGACCGTTACGCACAGCTAGTGCCGCTTGCGGTCTGTGGTTAAACCCACTGCCAGCGTAGTGTCGAGTCTTTAGAGTCCCACACAGAGGGTATTCGCCTCTGGGCAAAAACAGAGTAGAGGTCGCATGGTTTTTGCGACAGGGTTCGTTCTCATCCGCGCACTTGTGCACGTTTGGAGTCCGGACGGATTATACTGGCAGGCTCTGGTTTGAGCCAGATACTGGTATATGTTTTGGGGGTTGCTTTTATCTCTTGGTATTCTTGTTCCTCGGAACGAGAATACAGGTGTGTATGCACAGTTGCTTGAGGCGGAGGATGAGGTTTTTCATTAGGGTTTCGGAACGGGTGCGTATGCACAGTTGACAGTCTTCATTTTCCAAACCCTAATGGATTTATATATTATCTATTAATAATAGTAATTAAATAAGAATTATGTTATGGTTGATTTTGTTGACTTGTTGACCTTGGTTGACTTGTTGACCATTGACCACCATCATGCTTTGAAAGATCCTCCTTGATTCATGCTTACACTTCATTTAAAGAAGCATGATAGTGGTCATTCCAAAATTACCATCAACTATTCTTATTTCAATTATTATCATTTAGATAATTCTTTTCTTTTGCAATATGGTTGCAAGAAAGAAAAATATAGCTCATTCTATCATAACCTCTCTCTCTCCTCATTTCATCTTCTTCTTCCTCTAGCAAAGAGAAACCTTCTCATGTGTTGAGAATCCTTCTCTTTAAAAAGAAAAGCAAACCCTAGTCACTCTCTACTCACTCTAGGTTAAAGGTTTAGCAAGCCGGAAACCCTAGTTCACTCAAAGATCGAGGAAGAGCCCAAAGGTCGAACCTTCGAGGTGGATCCATCTTCGACGGAAGAAGGCGACGAAAAGAGAACCATCAACCTCTACAAGATTTCAAGAAGAAGGAGTTCAAGTTTAGGTATAACCATCTTCCATAGTAGCTAACTCTCTTTAGCAAGTATACTAGTTTTAGTTTAGACAACGATCCCGACCTTGTTTAGTCCATGTTGCCTCTTGCGATAAAAAATTCGTTTTTTATACCGTTTCCGCCTCCCCGTAAGCACCGGGGGGTCGCAATATGGACTTACAGTGGTATCAGAGCCTAATTAAACTTAAACTAGCTTGGTAGTGAAGTGTAACGAAGTTCGGAAACCGAAAAATCGCAAACCGGAAAAACAAAACCCTAAGTTTCTGTTGAAATTTTTTCTGCTCAAAATGAAAAACTTTATACTTGTAAATTCGGCTCAGGGTTTTGTTTGAACACACAAGAAATACGATGCCATAATTCATTAATTTCGCCGCCCATCCGCGGCCTCACAAGCTCATGAAGCCGCGGAACCGCCGCAGGTTGTTTTCATCTTTGCATCGTTTTTCGTGCAGTGTTCTTCTGTGTTGGTTTTGGGATTTTTTCAGATATATTATATGTACCCAGATTTTCCAGGACTGAAATTCACTTTTGGGGTCCTATAATTCCGTATTTTTCCGAACTTCACTGCACTTTGGCTATGTTGGTTATATCTGTGTTGCTTGCATGTATTGAACGTCGGCTAATCGCTATAAGTCGATTAGTCGGGGTTATACATGATCTGTGTTTGATATTGGAATGTGTATATGAATCTGTTGGACTGTCGCGGGTGAATAGCCGGGGTGGATGTGAGATGAGCTTTTGTTTTTCTTTCATTCATTGTAAATGTAAATTGATGTAATAATATTATTTGTTTGGCCGCACAACCGGGTCGGGGTTGTAGCCGTCATTGTATAATTCTTTTTACTGTTTCTGCTCCTAGGATAGACCCATGGAGGGGTGCACAAACTACCGGGTTCTTGGCGGGTAGTTTGCCGCACCCGTAGGGGTCTTGGGTGGGGTATTTGCTATTCACCGCGACCGTGTAATCCGCTTTTCGTTGCAGGCTCGAAAGGATTGCGGATTGCTAGTATATCCAATGTATTCATCTGTGATCTGTAATGTCTATCATTGCTTTCTATTTAGGCGTTGCTTATGTTTTACAGCCGCGCTAGCCCAGCCCCCGCTCTGTCGTTAGTTAAGTAACCTAACGAGTGATGACGGGACCCCGTGGCGAATGCGAATGGCATAAGCGTACGTCATATTTTGGTTGTTTTCTGCAATGGTAGGACTAAATGATGGGACGCATTAAAAGAACTAATGCAAGAATATCACGCATTAAAAGAACTAATGCAAGATAATAAACCAAGTTTAAGTCGATGGAACACTTTCGAAAAACCACTCGGTTCTTTTCAAAACTAACTTTTAAATGCGGAGCTTGAGCCACTCCTTCTAAAAGCTATCTCGTTCCATCGATTATATCAAGTTCACTACGTTCACGGTTTCGCCAAAACCATTCGTAGCCCTCCGTCGTTTCGTATGAATATTCAATAGTATTCAAGCTATGTTTGTTGACCTTCGTCAAGACATAGAGATTGGTAGCTGTTGGGTGTTCATATGTAGCATAGATAGATGCGTTGGTTTGGGACAGTCGTATTGCCTTGTTGACCTTCGTCAAGGGTATATACGGGTGGGTTCAAATTAACCTGGACAATGACGGGCAGAACTTGACATGTGACTTATGATTTGTTGACCTTCGTCAAGATCATAAGAGCATGGGGCAAAAACCCACATCGGGAGTTTCATAAGTACTGAAACTTGCTAGATTTGCATACCATTTGGAGTGTGATGATTATGGTAGGATTCCTTCATTTTCGTCACACAATGATATTTGGATCCCGATCCTACTGTGAGTATATGCTACTCCTCGGGAAATTTCTCACTAAACGATCAATGCTATAAACCTAGTAGGTGCCTAGAAAGGTGTTAGCGGGGCTACGCCCCCAGGGAAAAGAGGTTCTTAAATTAAGGAACTTCGCGAAAGCGTTGGAAAACCTCCCTCGAAGTACCGACACTGGCCTGGCTGAACGGTTAAGCAAGTATTGTACGGTGGGATTGATCCCGGCTAATTCTTCCTTTGTGGTTTGAGGAGGGATTCGAGAGACAGTGGGAGCCATCCTGTTTAGACAAATTAAAAACCATTCTAAACTTGCAAGAGCATCGTGCTAAGTGTTTCTTCTCTCCCCCTGCAGCGACCAAATCGAAATGACTGGACTTAAGTTACTTCTAGATAAAAACATACTGACAGGGCCAAACTACAAAGATTGGCTCAGGAATGTCAAATTGGCAATCTCTTACGACAAGCTGGGGTATCTTCTTACCACCAAAGCTCCCCACCTCCAGCGTCGCGGATAAGGAAATCCGTAAGACTTGGGAGATGGACAGCGCGAAGGCCAGATGCCTCGTACTTGCCTCGATGGACAACGACCATCAGAGGAGGCACGAGAATATGGATTTGGAATCCATATTTCTTCATACAAAAGAACTGTATGGAGAGCAGTCTCGTATCGCAAGATACGAAGTGTCGAAGAAGTTATTTTCGACAAAGTTGGCCGTCGGATCATCGGTAGCGGACCACGTGCTTAAGATGATTGGCTACACTGAGGAGCTCGCGGAACTTGGGACCACGTTGGACAGTGAACTCTATACGGATATAATTCTCCAGTCCCTTCCATCCACTTACGCCCAGTTCATACTGAATTTCAACTTGCAAGAAAAGGAAGTTGAACTTTCAGAACTCCTCAACCTGCTGAGGAGCGCAGAGGGCACCCTACAGAAGGGTAGGGAAACACCCGCTTTGTTTGTAGGAGGATCTTCTTCCTCTAGGTCCAAGGCGAAAGCCAAGGGAAAGAGGAAGAAAGCCCCCACCAAACCAAGAGGCGGTGTTAGTAAAGTGGGTGCGAAGGGAAAGGAAAAGGCAACAAAGATAGCGGGGAAGCTTGTTGGTAAAGAGGAATGCTTCTATTGTCACAAGAGTGGACACTGGAAGAAAGATTGCAGGGCTTGGAAAGCCAGGACACAGGAACTGAAGCAGGTTGCGGCTTCAGCTTCAGGTGTGTATGTTATTGAAAACTGTCTTTCTATAAACTCTACTTCCTGGGTATTGGATACCGGATCAGGATCTCATATCTGTAATTCTTTGCAGGCGTTGAGAAACCGTAGGTTTTTGAAGGAAGGTGACATGACCCTCAGAGTTGCGAACGGAGCTAGCATGGATGCTAAAGCCGTGGGGGACTATCACCTAGGAATGTCAGATGGACATGTTTTGGTTTTGCGTAATTGCTTTATTGTACCCAACGCAACTTGTAATATCATTTCTGTATCTTTGGTTTCTAAAGAAGGTTATGAATTTGCGTTTGTAAGTAATGTTGTAAACATTCACCTTAATCAAGTTCTGATTGGGTCAGGTACACTGAGCAATGGTATATACGTATTAAACCAACCACAGATTTTCAATGTCCAGAATACACACAAAAGAAAGTCTCCAGATATCAATCAGGCTTTCTTATGGCATTGTAGACTGGGTCACATCAATGAGACACGGTTGACTAAGTTACATAAAGAAGGATACTTGGATCCGTTCGAGTATCAGTCTTATGCCACTTGTGAATCTTGTCTCATGGGAAAGATGACAAAGACTCCGTTCACTGGACACGGAGAAAGAGCGAGCGAGCTCTTGGGACTCATACACAGTGACGTGTGTGGTCCAATGTCTACACATGCGCGAAGCGGTTATTCATACTTCATTACTTTCACAGACGATTTCTCTAGGTATGGACATGTCTTCTTAATGAAGCACAAATCCGAGGCCTTTGAGAAATTTCGGGATTACAAGAATGAAGTTGAAAAACAAACCGGCAAAAGTATCAAGATTCTAAGATCGGATCGAGGTGGAGAATACTTAAGTGCCGAGTTCCTGAATTACATAAAAGAGAATGGGATTCTCTCTCAGTGTACTCCTCCATACACTCCGCAACATAACGGTGTATCGGAAAGGAGGAATCGAACCCTATTGGATATGGTTCGTTCCATGATGAGTAAGGCTGAGTTACCGCGATCTTTCTGGGGCTATGCACTAGAAGCAGCTGCATATCTCTTGAACAAAGCTCCTACCAAGACTGTGCCTACCACTCCATATCAGATGTGGAGTGGGAAGAAACCCTGTCTTAAGTACCTTAAGATATGGGGATGTCCATCTTTTGTAAAAAAGCAGCATGCGGACAAGCTCGAGGCACGTTCAGTACAGTGTAACTTTGTGGGATACCCAAAGAACTCCAGGGGGTATCTGTTCTATTCCGCTGAGGAACAAAAAGTTTTTGTTTCTCAACATGCCCGCTTCTTGGAAACTGAGTTTTTGGAAACCCAGATAAGTGGGAACGCAATAGAACTGGAAGAGATTCCAGAACCACAAGCTATTACTGAAGACTTGGAAGAGCCAGTAAGTTCAAAAGAACAGGACATTCCTATGCCGCTCCGTAGGAGTAGTAGGCAGTCTCATCCGCCCGAGAGATACTACGGTTTTCTCATAGACGGGGATAGAGAGGATTGCATCATAGACTATGATGAGCCTACTAGCTTCCAGCAGGCCGTTCAGAGCGTTGACTCGGTAAAATGGCTGGATGCAATGCGGACCGAAATGGAGTCCATGTACACCAACAAAGTATGGACGTTGGACATTGCTCCAGACGGGGTAAAACCCGTAGGATGCAAGTGGATCTTCAAAAGAAAGATTGGTGTAGATGGACAGGTTGAGACCTATAAAGCTAGACTTGTAGCAAAGGGTTTCCGTCAAAGACCTGGCTTGGACTATGACGAAACCTTTTCTCCAGTGGCTATGCTGAAATCCATTCGGATCCTTCTTGCCATTGCTGCCTTCCACGATTATGAGATTTGGCAGATGGACGTAAAAACCGCTTTTCTAAATGGAAATTTAGAGGAGTGTGTCTATATGGATCAGCCAGAGGGTTTCATTCAGAGTGGGAGCAGCGGAAAGGTGTGCAAGTTGCTTAAGTCCATCTATGGACTAAAGCAGGCATCGCGGAGTTGGAACATCTGTTTTGATGAGACGGTCAAGGAATTTGACTTTATCAAAAATCCAGATGAACCATGCATCTATAGTAGATTTGTAGCGAGAACTGTAGTATTCCTTGTTTTATACGTGGATGACATTCTCTTAATAGGAAATGACATTCCTATGCTACAATCTGTCAAGGGTTTCTTGTCACACAGGTTCTCCATGAAAGACCTGGGTGATGCCTCTTACATCCTGGGGATCCGGATCCATCGTGATAGATCCAAGAGAATATTAGGACTTTCACAGTCCAGGTACATCGACACCGTACTGAAAAGATTCAGTATGGAAGATTCCAAGCGCGGTAACTTACCGGCTTGTCACGGGATCACCCTCTCTAAAGAGATGTCTCCCAAGACTGATTTGGAGAGGGATCGCATGTCTATTATACCCTACGCTTCTGCGGTAGGCTCTATAATGTATGCGATATTGTGTACCAGACCGGATGTAGCTTATGCACTGAGTGTAGTAAGCCGGTATCAGTCAAACCCTGGGGAGAAACATTGGATAGCGGTAAAGAACATTCTCAAGTACCTGAGGAGGACTAAGGAGATGTTCTTGGTGTATGGCGGAAAAGACCTCCAGATTGAGGCCTTTGCTGACTCCAGCTTCCAGAGTGACAAGGATGATTCCAAGTCCATGTCGGGTTTTGTCTTTACCCTCAATGGAGGGGCGGTGTGTTGGAAGAGTTCCAAACAGGAAACCGTTGCAGACTCGACTATGGAAGCGGAATACATCGCTGCATCTGATGCCGCAAAAGAAGCTGTCTGGATAAGGAAGTTCTTAAAAGAACTTCAGGTGGTTCCGTCCATTGTTGACCCAGTACCTCTGTATTGCGACAACAACGGGGCTATAGCTTTAGCAAAGGAACCCAGGTCCCATCAGAGATCCAGGCACATCTTGAGGCGGTATCACCTGATCAGGGAGATCGTGGATCGCAAGGAGATCGAGGTTCGGAGGGTTGCTTCAGAAGAGAACACTGCAGATCCATTCACCAAGGCCCTACCCCAGACTCAGTTCTAGCGGCTGATCGAGATGATAGGTCTTCGATACGCCAGTACATGGCCTTAGTGCAAGTGGGAGATTGTTAGTGTATATGCCCTAGAGGCCATTACTGTATCATACTAGTTTGTATATTACTTAATGGAAGCTTGGGATATTCACCTTGTATAAACAATCTTGCTCAATATAGTAGTATGCTACTTGGTTTGTTTCTACTTCAATGTGTACTTGTGTTTATTTCAGTATATCACTTATACGCATTAGTGGAGCCCTTAGGATCTTTGCTTGATTACCAGCGTTGTGATGGCAGTCACACTAGTGGGGGCTGGGTAATCTATAGGCACATCCTTATACAGGTCCCTAGTCGTAGGACTATCGAGATAGGGCATCGATACTCCGGAGTAGACTAGCGTATGCGCTTCTCATCCCAGTGTGGGAGATGGTCTGTCCCACAGCCATCAGTACGTCGTACTGGAGATAGTATACGGGTGCTCGTTGGGTTACAAGTACACTGGACAGGACTCGTCGGGAACTGAAAGGTTGGTATTATACCTATCGTCAGTTATCAGTTCCCAGGTGACATGAGTACAGCTTAGTCCGCTGACTTGATACTGGCACTTCGTCTCGAGTGTGTTCCCACTGCACTTTGATCACTACCCTACCACGGCTCAAAGGAGTCGTGCAAACAGGTAGTGGTTGGGTGCAGTCCCGAAGCACTTGGAGGCAGTGCCGGTTAGACAGGATTCGTCTCTTCCGGTATTGGGGGTTGACATCGCGATGTGTCTAGGAGAGCCATTACACGAGTATTCCCTGGCCAGGGCAAGCGAGATATACTGGTAGGTTCCAGTGTTATCTCAGGGTGTTTTGGGATTCACTCCGACACGACTTGTACCGCTATTGGGGGACTGACGTTTTACCGCCCCCTAAGCCCGACATGCGATGTATCAGACGAACAGACCGGACTGTGCGGAGAATGTCACATTCAGACTCAGTAGGAGTTCAGATGGGGTTTCACCTCGTCAGCCTTCTTGTCGGCATCTACCTGGGGACCGTTACGCACAGCTAGTGCCGCTTGCGGTCTGTGGTTAAACCCACTGCCAGCGTAGTGTCGAGTCTTTAGAGTCCCATACAGAGGGTATTCGCCTCTGGGCAAAACAGAGTAGAGGTCGCATGGTTTTGCGACAGGGTTCGTTCTCATCCGCGCACTTGTGCACGTTTGGAGTCCGGACGGATTATACTGGCAGGCTCTGGTTTGAGCCAGATACTGGTATATGTTTTGGGGGTTGCTTTTATCTCTTGGTATTCTTGTTCCTCGGAACGAGAATACAGGTGTGTATGCACAGTTGCTTGAGACGGAGGATGAGGTTTTTCATTAGGGTTTCGGAACGGGTGCGTATGCACAGTTGACAGTCTTCATTTTCCAAACCCTAATGGATTTATATATTATCTATTAATAATAGTAATTAAATGAGAATTATGTTATGGTTGATTTTTGTTGACTTGTTGACCTTGGTTGACTTGTTGACCATTGACCACCATCATGCTTTGAAAGATCCTCCTTGATTCATGCTTACACTTCATTTAAAGAAGCATGATAGTGGTCATTCCAAAATTACCATCAACTATTCTTATTTCAATTATTATCATTTAGATAATTCTTTTCTTTTGCAATATGGTTGCAAGAAAGAAAAATATAGCTCATTCTATCATAACCTCTCTCTCTCCTCATTTCATCTTCTTCTTCCTCTAGCAAAGAGAAACCTTCTCATGTGTTGAGAATCCTTCTCTTTAAAAAGAAAAGCAAACCCTAGTCACTCTCTACTCACTCTAGGTTAAAGGTTTAGCAAGCCGGAAACCCTAGTTCACTCAAAGATCGAGGAAGAGCCCAAAGATCGAACCTTCGAGGTGGATCCATCTTCGACGGAAGAAGGCGACGAAAAGAGAACCATCAACCTCTACAAGATTTCAAGAAGAAGGAGTTCAAGTTTAGGTATAACCATCTTCCATAGTAGCTAACTCTCTTTAGCAAGTATACTAGTTTTAGTTTAGACAACGATCCCGACCTTGTTTAGTCCATGTTGCCTCTTGCGATAAAAATTCGTTTTTTATACCGTTTCCGCCTCCCCGTAAGCACCGGGGGTCGCAATATGGACTTACACATATCTGCCGCCTAAGAATTTTCAAGTTTATCAGCCATGAGGGTCTCATAAAGACTTTTCTCCCTACGAATCGTGAGGATCCCGCAGGTGTGTTTTCTCCTTAGGAGTCGTGAGGACTTCTAAGTGCGTTTTCTCTTGAGAGTCATAAGGATCTCACAAGAGAATTTTCCCCCTTACAAGTCGAGAGGACTTGTAAGTGGTTATTTCCCTCCTCGTCGATATTCGACTTTGGAGAGTGTGGCCCGTGGATAGTATGCAATAGTCCATCTTGGACCGACTTGCAGAGCCCCAGTGCTTAGGAGATAGGTTGATATCCCCGTTGCCTAAGGCTTTTCCCTACGAGTCGAGAAGTTCTCACGGAAACATTATTTTCCCCACGAGTCGAGATGAATCGAGAAGTTTTCACAAGGATATCCTAACGCCACAATTAACTCCTGCTAATAGAAGTCTGTTAAGGTATGTAGTACTAGAGTTTTTTACCCATCGTACCATCGTGTTGGCTGATGTATTCCCCAATATGCAATCTTGTTGTTCGAGTAGCCCCGCGATTGTCGTGTCTCTGATCCCTTCGGGGGCTGGACAAGACGTCTTCAAGTAATCTTCCAGGTGATATTACCGTCGGAAGAGCAAGCGTTAGGGATATTCTATACCGCTTTTTACTTGAGGTTAGGCTCAGTTTGGGGAGCCCCGATGAGTCACGACCACTCTGCGCAGGTGTGGGATGATCTCCGATAGTCTTTCAGGTCTCATTTGAGTTGCCGTCAAGACCCTGAAGCGAGGGATTTTCCTTGGCTTCGTTTGTTGACATTATGTCTGCAATATTGCGACGAATGTCTGGGTTGTCTGTGAACCGTCGAGATTTGGAACTAGGGGACTTTGCCATGGCTCCATTTATTGATGTCGCGTCTGCATCCTGCTGGAGGGAAGAAGAACGTTGTTGTTGATCTCTAGGCTGTAGATGTTGCCGTCGTGACTTGGAACTAGGGACTCTGCCATGGCTCTGAGGTAGTCTCTAGGTTTTCCGTGAACCGTCGAATCTTGGAACTAGGGACTTTGCCATGGCTCCACCGTTTTGACCCTGGGGTCGGTTGTTGACGTTACATCTGCATCCTGCTAGAGTGAGAAGAAACGTCGTTGTTGATCTCTAGATTATAGATGTTGTCGTCGAGACCTGGCTCTCCTACTGATGGAGCCTAATGGGAAAATGTGGTTCCCTTTTTCGTTTGTGCCCATGGATTGTGTACAGGGGTCGATGTTGACTTACCTGCAAGGCAGAAGTTTCATTTTTTTGTTTCTTTCCGCGATGCTCTATCATTTCAGCTTTTTATATCGCGAAAGTCGCGATTGCCCAATCATTTCGGCTATTTTATCGCGGCGCCCAATCATTTCGGCTGTTTTTCTTTTTACTCGCTACTTTTTATTGCGAGTTGCCCAAACATTTCAGTTATTTTATATGCATATATTTTGCTCGCAGATTTTTATATTGCGAATTGCCCCATCATTTCGGCTATTTCATATGCGCTTTTTGCTCGCTGATTTTTATTGCGAGTATGGAACTCGAGATATGACACCAATTTTGGCATCAGCATCGCTGGGACTGGAATATTACCAGGAGGGAATCATCATTTGCCTTTGCTGAATTTAACAAAGGTGGCTTAGCAAACAGGGTTAGGATCCTGCCGACTAAGGCTTTTGACTTCATGAGCCGTAAGGGTCTCATAAAGGTATTTCTCCCTGCAAGTCGTGAAGATCTCGTGGGTGTATTTTCTCCTTCGGAGTTGTGAGGATTCCTAAGTGATATTTTCTCTTGAGAGTCGTAAGGATCTCACAAGAGTGTTTTCTCCTTGCAGGTCGAGAGGACCTACAAGTGTTGTTTACCGAATGGGGAAATTTCGCGCCATTGGTGGAACTGGGCGAGGGAACATTTGTTTGTGCCCGTAGATTATATACAAAGTGTTTCCCCCAATAATGAAAGAGCAAGGCTCTGTTTAAATTTTGAAAAGAGGCAGCGCCTCACGTTCCATGCACGAGGGCGCCAGTGCCGAGAGTTAAAAACTCTGAGGTAGCGCCTTGCACGAGGGTGCCAGCGCCGAGAGTTAAAAACTCTGAGGCAGCGCCTCACGTATCTTGCACGAGGGCGCCAGCACTGAGAGTTAAAAACTCTGAGGCAGCACCTCACGTGCCTTGCACGAGGGCGCCAACACCGAGAGTTAAAAACTCTAAGCCAGCGCCTCACGTGCCTTGCACGAGGGCGCCGACGTTAGAACTAAAAGTTCTCTGCCATTGGATTAAAAATCCAACGGAGATGATGAATCATCAAAATACAGAATTAAATTCTGTTGAGGAAATATTCCTCAAATCTTTCTAAACGAGAAAGATCATTATCTGTAAATAGAGCACCGTTGGATTAAAAATCCAATGGTGATTAAAAATCATCAAGCTACAGAATAAGCTCTGTATGGGAAAATATTTCCCCAATCTGGTTAAAAATAATAAAAATATTTTCTGTAAAACAGAAATCCTTTGATCAAAGATCCAACGGTGGATAAAATCCGCCGGATTCTCGCACCAGCAGAAATATATCCTGGGTCGTCCGAAGAAAAGGAAGCGACCAAATAAGTGGCCTTCCAAGTAGAGGACGAAGAAAAGGCTAAGGATTGGAGAGAGTCTTCATAGACTACTTCAAATCCTTTGTCACGTCACCACTTCCGTACGTTGCGGGCTTGCCACGTTACCACTTCCGTACACTGGGAAGCAGGGTGTGACAAAATGTGCAAGGGTTGAAAAAATACAACCTTTATCCCGTGTCCACCCAATTGTGGAAGACCCCTCCAAGCTCGTAGCCGTCGGGATCGCTCTTGAGAATCGACCACTCTTGCCGAAAACGATCCACCCGAGGAAAACCGGAGGAGGATCTAACCGATGATCCAAGCTCGCTAGGTTTGGATGGTCGATGATGTAGGAATACTTCACTAAATTTTTCTATCTTTTTATCTCAAGCTCATGAGAGCAAAAGAAGGAAGAAGAAGAAGGAGAAGATGGTGAGCATGAAGCAACCATGGAGCATGAAGCAACCGTGGATCATGAAGCTTCTGTGTGGAATGAAGAAAAACATCATCAAATGTAACATTTCAGAAATATAAAATATTATTTTTTGGAATTTAAAATTAAAATAATATATTTCGCGAAAACTACCCGATTTGCAAATTTGGGGTTTTCCAAAAATGGTATAAATATATACCAATATTTGTGAAATAATTAGAGATTGAAATGATTTATTCATTTAAAAATATATTTATCGGATTTGGGCATTTTAATAATTAATTATATGCAAGTCTAAAATTAAACTTGATTAGTGTACTACTAATCGCGATTAGGCCAAATCCGTGTTTCGACATATTTCCATGGTTAGTGCACCATCACATGTTGCATTTTTTTTACATGTTTGTTCATTTGCTTTTGGTTCTATTTTTGTGATAAAAGAAAAGAAAAGTGAAGACATGAGAGTGAATTATTGAGGAGAGAGAGGGGACCAAATGATGGCATGAGAGCATGCCATGAGAGAGAGTAGGGGTGAGATTAAGAGAGAGAGTGAGCCTAAGAGAGAGAGGGCTGCCTTCATTTCTTTTCTCCACTTGTTTCTTCATCCTCTTCATCTTCAAGCTTTCCCCACTTCTACACTCAAGTATCATCTCTAAAACCTTGCCAAAACCCTATACTCCCTTCACTAAAAATGATCACAACCTCTCTACAAACCCATTAGACCAATCAAAGTTGGATTTTGAAGATTTTGTGCAACTCAAGAATTTTCTTAAGTTTCCAAATGAGGTATTTCTTTAACCATTAGTGTAGTATTTGATTTCCTTTAGCTTCTATTTTAGTTTAGAATTGGTTTAGTGATCTTGGAAAATTCCAAGATATAGTTTAGGGGTTTCTTGAGTTGTGAGGGTGCAAGTGAGTGTAATTGGTGACTACAAACCCCTTTTGTGTTAAAACCTAGATCAAACCAGTGACTAAACCCAAAAACTTGAATTAAATGTTTCAATGTCGGTTTTGTGAACATCTTGAGCCTACAGGAAATCTGGAGTGGCCTAAGACCTTTACGAGAAAAACTTGCAGCTCCATTGACCTAGATTGAGCACTAGAAGACCACCCTAAGAAGACGAACCCAAACAGAGCCTCTAGGGCTGGCCAGATCAGAAATTAGGGTGATGTCGTCGGGTCATCTGTGGGAATTGGTGTTGGAATTGGTTCTGTAGCTCACATACCCCATATACTACCCCACTGCACTGCTTGTTTATCCCCATTTTACCTGACCAAAAATCTGGAGCTAGATTTCTGAGTGGTTGTTCTTGAGTTTTGTGGTTTTCAATAACTTGGTTTTGGTATTCGAACTGTGGATTCGATCGTTGGACGTTTGTACGTCAACGACAAGGGTTTTATGTTTGTTCTTGTACGCGTAGACCATAGGTTTTAACCTATGTGGGTTTCGTGTGTCGTTTTAGTTTAAGTATGCGATTCTTGTTTACAATGCTATGTGTTTATATGTAGGCATCTTCACGTGGGCTTCGGATAACAAGGAAGAGCATGACGACATCGACTTCGGTAAGTAAGGATCAAGGTGGGTAGATTTATATCTACGGGGGAAGTCGGGTGGATGGCGTATAGCACCCCCGCAAACATTGATATATGATTTATAATTTGGAAACAAGATATGCCATGACTTAAGGTTATAGTTAATGGTTTTAATGTGAAATGATATGATAGAAAGGACGTCTCGAATTGATATATAAGGATGTGAAACGTGAATGTGAATCACGATATGTGTGTGTGTGTACTTGCAAGAGAATCAGTATGAGATTACAGTGGCATGTTATGAGGTCGATAAATACGACACGAGATTAATAAGATGACTCGATGTGAGATATTGATGTGATGAAAAGAGTATACGATGAGATATGAAATGAGATGTATAAGGATATGACATGAGATCGATGAATATGATAAGATTGAGATGGATGTGTTATGAGATCGGTGAAATGAGATATTTATATATAATTATGAGAATAATGAATGATATACCGTACGAGATGTTAGATCCATACCTTCATTGTCATATAGGTAGATAGAATCCCTAATCGTTTAATGCCGCCGTACGATGGATTACCGTACGTGATGATTTTTACCTGATGATTGATCCACACCCTTGACTCGAGGATGCCGTACGATGGGTTATACCGTACGTGATGTTATGAGGCTGGATGTCGATTGATAGAGTCACCGACCCGGATATGTTAGATTAGATACGTATACCTTATAGCATGACGCTCACGATTTACTTTCTGCTACGTTCATGATATTCTCATTTCATTATATATATACCTGTGCTAGTACACCTACACCATTATTGATGATGCGTATATTACACTTACACAGATTTTCCGGCTCACACACTTTCATCATCGATAATTGCTATGTCACTTACACAGTAGAGTTGCTACATCATGCTATGATATATTGCTATGCTCACATCACTATGCTATGTTGCATGATATATTGCTATGCTCACATCATTATGCTATGTTGCATGATATACTTGATATGCTCACATTTCTGTTCTACTGCATACATCATGCTTTATGATTATACGCACTGAGATGTCGTTTTCATGAGATTCTAGATTTGAGAACCGTGGTTATATTTTAAAAGAAAGTATGTATTGTTTTAAAAAGCCGGTTTCTCTTGAGATGATATTTCGATACGTCCACCATGAGTTTTCTCGGTTCTGAGCTATGAGTATACTCGATTCGAGGAGCTGTAGGCACCATTTGCGGGTTCATGGTGGACCCGGTAAGGTACCCCGGGGCAAGAAATGTTTGCCGTGGAGTAGCCGATGAGCCTGGCAGAGGGAACACTACCTACCGGTGATAGTATTTGGGCTCGGAGGTTATCTGGAGGATACCGACCGGAGTCGTGAGATGATATGGGCCGATCCGGAATGACGGTTCCCGTGGGCCGATCCGGACTGACGGAGCCCGAGATATGAGGATTTACGTGTTGATGCTGGACACAGGTTTCATGATGTCTCGAGTGTCGATATTGGACACTCAGGTTCCATGATTTTGATGTGTCATTGATGGACACACGTTGGTTGATATCCTCATATTTACATGCATATGATTTTGATGTGTCATTGATTGGACACGTGGATAATATCCACATGCATGTAGGTATTGATTATTATTGGCATATATGCAGATACGGTCACCCTAGATATCATAGTATTACATTTATGATATAGTTGACCTAGGAGTCATTGTTTTATTCCATTTCTACCTCACGATTTGGCAACTCACCCCCGTTGTGCCACAGTTCTTGCAGGTTTGACTGCATGGATCAGTAGCGGTATCGCTAGCACACAGCTTGCATTCGGGTGATTTTCTATGGTAGGTGGGACACATTGGATCGTGCCCACTCTTGTATTATTATTCTTGTTGTATCTAGTCAACTCCATCAATCAGAAACTAGTATTTGTATAAGTAGTAAGACTTGTGGTTGCGAGACTTAAAGCGATGAGTTATATGTTCGCTTGGGGGATTTGATGTCTTGTTTTATTTAACTTATTCTTGTGTTGATCTTCACCGATGGGCGTCGTATACATATATTCCTGACTTGCGTGGTTGTGATTCCGCCGATTGGCGAAGAGCTAGCTCCCGCTTGGGAATGCCTTTATTGTTATCATGTATATGTGGTTTTGGATCAAAATTTACAAGGGAGGTGCTGCCCAAATTTTTAAAAAGAAGAAACATGTTTTTCAACTAGTATAATCCACTTGCATTTTCATGTTTCATTATCTATGAATTAAAGAAAACTTTTGATTTCATCATAGCTTTATTTCAAAACTTCACCTCTTTTATTTTCTTTAAAAGGTTTAGATTTCTGGGCTTCGGCTTACTTAATTTACGTTACGCCTTTAGATGTTGCGTGATTTAAGTGCCGGTCACGAACTAAAATTTTGGGTCGTGATAAAGTTGGTATCAGAGCGCTAGGTTTAACCTTGGTTTGATTCTATGTTTGACTATATGGAGTCTAGGGCGTAAATATTTCGAAACCTAGGCTTGACCTTACGGAACTTAGACTTGAACAGGGGGGTATTAGACCCGAACTTTCGTTACATAGGTTGACCCTGATTGATGGAGCAGGTAACTCAAGTAAAGTGATGTACCGTGCGTATGTTCCGCAGCATACTTATGATACGATACTCCGCTTAAGTGATCTTAGGATGTACATATCTTGACATCTGTGATTCTCTTCATTCCTATGATTATACATCCATTTGAGATCCTTGATTTTATTCATTCCAGTGATCATACTCTCATTGATTCCGTTCCTCCTTATGTCATGTATCCATTCTGGATCTGTTGATTCCTTTCATTCTTTTGATCTATCATTATTGATATATGCTTAAGGTTCCTGTCACCATGGTTTGAGCGCAGATTAAGCTGCTGCTAGTGATACGGTCAGGGAGACCTCGTCATGGACGAGGATTGACCATCGTGTTTTCTGGTGACATGGGAACATATCGATTTAGTGTTTGTGTTGTGACCTCTCGTTTGAGGTGAGTGTTCGGTTTTGCACCGGATGATCGGGCCATTGATACAGACAGCCAGATTGTGAGAGGACTGTTGATGTACAGCCTACCTCAGAGTTGTGATGTCATCTACCTTGCAGACAGATGACCCAGCTGTTGCTGAGATTGATGGGATGTCGCTTCCAGAGCTTATGAGCTGAGATCGCTGGAGCTTTCGGGAAGATATGCGACATAAGATAGCTATTCTATCTTAAGTTGAGTTGAGCGAATGAGATGATTCGTCTGATTTGATGCACCGACGCGGGCCCAGTTGAATTGAAGATTTCCAGTGTGGAGAGTCTTACTCAGATCTAGAGTAGATTGACCCAGAGAGGATGTTGTCCTTCGGATGCCCCGATATGAGATCAGTAGGTTGACCAGCTTCGGATTAAGGATCTCATCCAGATGCATTGTGAGTTGATCGAGAACCAACGAATATAGAGTATTCCTACGATGATTAGGACGGGTTCCCGAGGACGTGTTCGGCTAGATATCTTCTACAGAGTGATGAAAATACCGAGTTCATAATTTCGAGTCCGTGTGAGAGAATCCAGATTGACTGTAGCTGAGAACAATTGCAGTACGCAGATAGCATGACGTGACGTCGAAGTGGGCGATAATAAAGACGAATGGAACAAGAGGTTCATGCGAGATGTAACGAGTTGTTGTTACTCCCCATTGAGATTAGAGATCTGATATGTATACAGAGGCATTGGGGTACGGCCAGTTCCAGAGAAAATGCTGTGCTGAGAACGCAGATGTCCAAAAAACGAGAAAAGATTATGTAAGAGTACCAGCCTCCGTATAGTTCGGCATAAGCGAGATTGGAAGAGACCTGGAGCAGGTTCCTTCTAGGACACTGCTGCGATAATATTGGCACCCTGGATCAGTTGTGTCACGTGTATTCAGAGGGTCAGAGGCCGACGCCGGTGACGTGCTGCTTTACGAGTGGTCATACTAATTGGCCGATAGATGACCAGAGGAGTGCCAGAGCGGAATCGTTTTCGTTAGTACACCTGACCGGGCCGACGAGCCAATGGATTGCGAGATTGGTAATCCATAGAGTAAATGAGGACACAGAGACCGAAGACGCCAGACCGTGAAAAGGAGGCAAGTAGATGATCTTGCTCTGCCAGTTTTGGGTGCACCGGCATATTTTCGACATTGAAGGAGGTGTACCTCAGTGTCATTTTTTGCGATTTGTGTTTCGTGATCCGAGTATCACACGTATATCGCTTGGATTTGAGTTTCGATGATTGGGTTTCGTGATTTATGTGTTCGTGCACCATGGTTGCACCTAATAGATGTTTTCTTTTGTGCGCAGTTAGTGCACTTGATTTATGTTTATACACAGCTACATCGGTTTGCGATTTGTGCATATTTATTGCACTTGATATCGGTTTTGTGCCTTCGTAGCACGTGTTTATGGTTTCGTGGATTTCATACGGTTGATTTGATTTTGTGCATGTAGTATACACTTGATGTGGGTTTTGCACTCAGTATACCTCGCATGTGCTTGCAGTGCATTGATACGTGTTTTGTGCACGCAGTGCACCCGTTTATGATTTTATACATCTTGGTACACTCGGTGTTGTTTTTATACGCATTTGAGTTATTGATGAGTTTCCGTGCGCTTGTTGCACCCGATTCGTATTTTGTGCATTTGTTGCACTAGATTTATATTTTGTACATTGGTTGCATCCGATTTATGTCTTTGAGAATTTGTTTCACCAGATTTATGTTTTTGTGTGCGTTTGCACTTAACGTTCGTTTTCGTGCATTCTATTGCACTAGATGCTTTGTACGGACCTGACGCGCTTGGTTTGGATTTTTGCGCGTATTAGGCGCATGGTATTAGATTTTATTCGTGCATGTTGGATGCACTTGATTGAGATTTTATGCGTACATGTTGGATGCACTTGATTTAGATTTTATTCGTGCATGTCGGATGCACTCGATTGGGATTTCCATTCGTGCATGTTAGTTGCACTGGGTTGAGATTTTCGTGCACTATAGATGCACTTGATATTATGCCGTGCACATCCGTTGCACTGGACAGATACTTTCGTGCACACCCGTTGCACTTAATTTTGCTTTTTTGCATATCGTAGCATTTGTATTGGATTTGATTTCCGTGTGCACCAGACGTACGTGATTTTGGATATGCCTTTTGAGGCGGATTTTGCTCTTGAGCACTTTGTTTTCATGATGGGCACTATATTATGTAGTGGCCGAACATGACTGATCTGAGGACAGTACCTGAGTACTTTGCATGCATAAAAATTTTACCAAGATGTTTTCAAAAAAAAAGGAGCTATAGTCTCGCCATTTCCTACGTGTCCGCGAGCGACACGAACATTTACAAAGGAAAACCTTTTGGGATATTTCAAAACGGCGACGTATATTTGAGAAAAACATATATGAACGTATATTTATTACTTTAAAAATGAGTGTCCATCACTTGTACCGTGAGTTACGCATCACACGGCGATTCAGAAAAAAATTTGCATTTGTTTTATTCAGTTTTAAGAGATTTTTCCAAGAATGCGTACTATATACGTATGATAGTATTCGACTAGTGTATATTGGATTTCAGTAGTGTATTTCAAGATCTGTATCTCCATTGTAACTCCAATGATTGCGTGACGCTTGACGGAGTTCGATTTTGAGTTTCATACTCGTTTTCAGGCGCACCCGATGCGTTGTGGTATTTCTGTAGCTTCCGTGATTTCGGAGCCCAATGATTGGGCTAATTATTGAAATGTTTTAGTATTTAGGGATTTAAATTTAAAATTCGGGGACCGGATTTATTTAAGGGGGGAAGATTGTAACATTTCAGAAATATAAAATATTATTTTTAGGAATTTAATATTAAAATAATATATTTCGCAAACTACCCGATTTGAGAATTTGGGGTTTTCGTAAAATGGTATAAATATATACCAATATTTGTGAAATAATTGGAGATTAAAATGATTTATTCATTTAAAAATATATTTATCGGATTTGGACATTTTTATAATTAATTATATGCAAGTCTAAAATTAAACTTGATTAGTGCACTGCTAATCGCGATTAGGCCAAATCCGTGTTTCTACATATTTCCATGGTTAGTGCACCATGAAATATTGTATTTTTGTTACATGTTTGTTCATTTTCTTTTAGTTTTATTTTTGTAAGAAAAGAAAAGAAAAGTGAAGACATGAGAGTGAATTATTGAGGAGAGAGTGAGGGGGGACCAAATGATGGCATGAGAGCATGCCATGAGAGAGAGTGGGGGTGAGATTAAAAGTGAGAGTGAGCCTAAGAGAGAGAGGGCTATATTCATTTCTTTTCTCCACTTATTTCTTCATCCTCTTCATCTTCAAGCTTTCCCCATTTCTACCCTTGAGTATCATCTCCAAAATCTTGCTAAAACCATATACCCCCTTCACTAAAAATGATCACAACCTCTCTACAAACCCATTAGACCAATCAAAGTTGGATTTTGAAGACTTTGTGCAACTCAAGAATTTTCTTGAGTTGCCAAATGACATATTTCTTTCACCATTAGTGCAGTATTTGGTTTTCTTTAGCTTCTATTTTAGTTTAGAATTGGTTTAGTGATCTTGGAAAATTCCAAGATGTAGTTTAGGGGTTTCTTGAGTTGTGAGGGTGAAAGTGAGTGTAATTGGTGACCACAAACCCCTTTTGTGTTAAAACCTAGATCAAACCAGTGACTAAACCCAAAAACTTGAATTAGATGTTTCAATGTCGGTTTTGTGAACATCTTGAGCCTACAGGAAATCTGGAGTGACCTAAGACTTTTACAAGAAAAACTAGCAACTCCATTGACCTAGATTGAGCACTAGAAGACCACCCTGAGAAGACGAACCCAAACAGAGCCTCTAGGGCCGGCCAGATCGGAAATTAGGGTGATGTCGCCGGGTCATCTGTGGGAATTGGTGTTGGAATTGGTTCTTTAGCTCACATACCCCATATACTACCCCACTGCACTGCTTGTTTATCCCCATTTTACCTGACCAAAAATCTGGAGCTAGATTTCTGAGTGGCTGTTCTTGAGTTTCGTGGTTTTCAATAACTTGGTTTTGGTATTTGAACTGCGGATTCGATCGTTGGACGTTTGTACGTCAACGACAAGGGTTTTATGTTTGTTCTTGCATGCGTAGACCATGGGTTTTAACCTATGTGGGTTTCGTGTGCTGTTTTAGTTTACATATGCGATTCTTATTTACAATGCTATGTGTTTATATGTAGGCATCATCATGTGGGCTTCGTATAACGAGGAAGAGCATGATGACATCGACTTCGGCAAGTAAGGATCAAGGTGAGTAGATTTATATCTACGGCGAAGTCGGGTGGATGGCGTATAGCACCCCCGCAAACATTGATATGTGATTTATAATTTGGGGAAAAGATATGCCACGACTTAAGGTTATAGTTAATGGTTTTTAATGTGAAATGATATGATAGAAAGGACGTCTCGAATTGATATATAAGGATGTGAAACGTGAATGTGAATCACGATATATATATGTAGTTGCAAGAGAATCAGTATAAGATTACAGTGGCATGTTATGAGGTCGATAAATACGACACAAGATTAATAAGATGACTCGATGTGAGATATTGATGTGATGAAAAGAGTATACGATGAGATATGAAATGAGATGTATAAGGATATGACATGAGATCGATGAATATGATAAGATTGAGATGGATGTGTTATGAGATCGGTAAAATAAGATATTTATATATAATTATGAGAATAATGAATGATATACCGTACGAGACATTAGATCCGTACCCTCATTGTCATATAGGTTGATGGAATCCCTAATCGTTTAATGCCGCCGTACGATGGATTATGATGAGTTTTACCTGATGATTGATCCACACCCTTGACTCGAGGATGCTGTACGATGGGTTATACTGTACGTGATGTTATGAGGCTGGATGTCGATTGATAGATTCACCGACTCGGATATGTTAGATTAGATACGTATACCTTATAGCATGACGTTCACAATTTACTTTCTGCTACGTTCATGATATTTTCATTTCATTATATATATACATGTGCTAGTACACCTACACCATTATTGATGATGCGTATGTGACACTTACACAGATTTGCCGGCTCACACACTTTCATCATCGATAATTGCTATGTCACTTACACAGTAGAATTGCTACATCATGCTATGATATATTGCTATGCTCACATCACTATGCTATATTGCATGATATATTTCTATGCTCACATCATTATGCTATGTCACATGATATACTTGATATTCTCATATTTCTGTTCTACGTTTGCATGCATCATGCTTTATGATTATACGCATTGAGATGCCATTTTCATGAGATTCTGGATTTGAGAAACGTGGTTATATTTTAAAAGAAAGTATGTATTGTTTTAAAAACCCGGTTTCTCTTGAGATGATATATGTATATATAGATACAAATGTGAACACGTACAATAATGATAAATATGAAACAGTAAGCATGGAATAATGACGTGAGCATGAAGTAACCAATACAGGTAGCTAATAGAGCAGGTAGACAGTAAAGCAGTAAACAGTATGGCAGGTATATTGAATCAGTAAGCAATGCATGTCAATATCACTAACCCTATCAATCTCTAAGTCTCACTGTACAGATCGCTAAACCTATCGTCAGTCCAAGTGTGAGAGTCAACCACTCGTGAGTATCCCCCATCCAAGGGTATGACCCAAGGACAAGGGAACACGGGCCCGAGTCGCTCTCTAATAATCAGTAATATCCCCATATATCTCCATAATCGCTGTTTGTGCCGGCAATGGGACTCCCGAGATTCTGTTGAACTCACACTCAAACTACCCCACACCCCGTGGTCTACATCAAACACCAACCATAAACTCAAATACCAGTCGGTCCATAACAAGTCTACGCGAGAACTGGAGACAGGATCTCCACCAAGCATGTCTCAACTAATACCCAAGATAAATGGACAGTGTTTGGTGCCTTACCTATGACACCCATATAAGTGCTTCCATAATCGTCTCATACCAATTATATTTACACTTATACGTGTCCCATAGACGTCGACAATGCAATAAATCAATAGGGTCCGCTGATTGTGTACAAGTACATGTCACTTTTACTTATCCATTCATGCTTAACACTAACGTACTTGCCACAATCAAACACTAATATCTAACACTGGGTAATGTACATGATCACTAGGTTACCAATGCAATGACATCTATATGATGTGATGAGAATACAATAGTTGTGATATGAACAAAATATCATCAGTCAGTGTCCTACCACTTGCATAATTTATTATAAATCATACATGCAGAATTAAGCGAAACAATGTAAAGGGGGTAGGCATTATGTCTAATTATCTATCCATCAAAATTGGTTTCGCGCCAATCGGGTCTCAGGTTTGCTAGAAACGGCCATTTCAATTTAAGTGTTCGCTGCTGAAAATCTGCTTCAGAATTGGAAGTCCGTTTCGTAACACATTTTAATCCCAGTTGGGATCGTAGTTGGGTTTCTACCGCAATTGGCGGATCAGTAATATCCTATATCAACAGGAATTTATTATTAGGTTAAGGTTGATGTGTAAAATCTGTTACTGCAGAACTCAGCTAGACATGTCGACATTATAAAATGTGTTAAAAATATCAAACAGAACAGGAATCCAGTGAAACCAGTGGAGTAAGAAAGCTAACTTAATTTTCCACGTAACTATATAGGGTTCTGCACATTCTCGTATTTGAACAGGAATATACAGGGATTTAAAAACAGGGGTTAACTGGGATTTCCGTTCTGGACTGCAGTCTAGAATCGTAATCCTCTGCAATTTCCTTTATCGGAACTAGTTAAATTTTAGATATCAATTATATGGTTTTGTATATTATCCCGTTGGATTTGATACGAGCCATGGAACACCAAAATCCAATTCGTAAAAGATTTAATGTGAATTTAATGGTCCAGCATGTTCAGGAAATTCAGGTTTCGTACCGACTATCGGGAGCAGCCTTACATAGTTGAAACGACCGGGGTTTTCCACTAAATTTCTACAGTACCTCTATGAGTAGTAAAAGGGTTTAACGATCACTAGTTCCGCCATTTAAAGATGGTTTTTCACTTAAAATATTGCATCAAAATCTAGATTTAAGCATTCGATTCGCAGTCGAAACGTCTGTTTCTTTTAACTAAACTAGCACTATTGGATTCTACTATTTCCATATGATGTTATAGCTAGATTTTAGACTAGATTGTGACCCAAATCACTATAAATAGAATTAATACGGTTTACTATTTAAAACACTGCGGTAATTTTTGGTATGAACACAAACTTATATAATGATCTGTTCGTTACGGTAGCATGTAAGCAGGTGGCGAGCACTTGCCTCGATCGACGTGGAAAGGTGGCGACGACTCCAGCGCAGTGATGGACAGCAGAAGCAATGATACGATGACGTCCTTGGTTCTTCGATGATCGGGTTCGACTCGAACAGTGATCGGCTGCGGCTAAGGCTCGAGTGCAGCGGAGAGGGGCTTAAGCTTGACGTCTTAACTGCGGTGGGTACGGAGGCAGGTAGTGGTGCTGCAGGTGGTGGTCGGCTGTGCGGGGGCTTGTTGATGGAAGCGAAAGAAAGACGAGGATGCAGTGGGGCGTTGGTGAGGGTGGCGGCCGTCGGCTGTGGGTGCAGGGCTCGACTGCTCGAAGGAGGCGGCCAGAAGAGGATGCTAGTGGTGGTCAGCTCCGGTGTGGTGAGGGCTCCGACGACGTGGGAAGCTCGGCGATGACGAGTGCGGCGATGGGCTCGCGCGGTCACAGGGGAGAGGGTCAGGATGAGTGAGGAGGTCGAGGAAGTGGAGGACGAGGAAGAGGAGGACGAGGTGATGACGACGTGAGGTCGACGGAGGCGCCGGCCAGGTGGACTGCCGGCGTGGGCTGCCGGCGGGGTTTCCTGTGTTTGTAGGAGATGACGGTTCCTCGTCGGAGATGAAGGGGGAGAAGGGGTGTCGACGAGGTAGGTGAGGTGAGTGGAGTCGAGGGTGGAGCTGGAGCTCGGGGTGTTGGAGGCGTCGGCGGGGATGGGAGGTTGGTGAGCTTGGCTCTGTGTGTGAGAGAGAAAGGGAGCGGGAAGGACAGTATAGAAGAAGGAGAGAGAGAGGGGTGGTTACGAGGGGGGGAGAGATGGAGACGCGGTCGAAGGAGGGGTCGCGACGGTTGCGACGACATGGGGGCGTGGGGAACGAGCGCGACGTGGGGGAGGAAAGAAAAAGGAGCGGGAAGGAGAGGAGAGTGGGGAGGAAGAGAGTGAAGCGGGTCGGGTATTTGGGGAAGCTGGGCCGGGCTTGGGCTGGAAGGGAAAATAAAAGGGAAAATAAAAGGGAAATAGGGAGAGTGGGCTGGGCTGGGAAATAGGAAATGGGAAAATAAAAGGAAATAAGTAATAGGATTTGGGTTTAAGGTTTCAAGACAAATAAAATAATTATAAATATAATTAAATAAATTTTGCAAGTAACACTTTATAAAAATACGGATACTGGTGTACAAAAGAACCGGGTATTACAATTATTGTTAGCATATATGCAGATATGGTCACCCTAGATATCATAGTATTACCTTTATGATATAGTTGACCTAAGAGTCGTTGTTTTATTTGATTTCTACCTACTGATGTTCTCTACGCATGAGTTGGCAACTCACCCCCGTTGTGCCACAGTTCTTGCAGGTTTGACCGCATGGATCAGTAGCGGTATCGCTGGCACACAGCTTGCATTCAGGTGATTTGCTATGGTAGGTGGGACACATTAGATCGTGTCCACTCTTGTATTATTATTCTTATTGTATCTAGTCAACTCCATCAATCAGAAACTAGTATTTGTATAAGTAGTAAGACTTGTGGTTGCGAGACTTAGAGCGATGGGTTATATGTTCGCTTGGGGGATTTGATGTCTTGTTTTATTTACCTTATTCTTATGTTGATCTTCGCCGTTGGGCGTCGTATACATATATTCCTGACTTGCGTGGTTGTGATTCCGCTGATTGGCAAAGAGCTAGCTCCCGCTTGGGGATGACTTTATTGTTATCATGTATATGTGGTTTGGATCAAAATTTACAAGGGAGGTGCTGCCCAAATTTTTAAAAAGATGAAACATATTTTTCAACTAGTATAATCCACTTGCATTCATATGTTTCGTTATCTATGCATTAAAGAAAACTTTTGATCTCATCTTACCTTTATTTCAAAACTTCACCTCTTTTATTTTCTTTAAAAGGTTTAGATTTCTGGGCTTCGACTTACTTAATTTATGTTACGTATTTAGACGTTGTGTGATTTAAGTGCCGGTCACGAACTAAAATTTTGGGTCATGACATCAAAACACTAATAATGATAAAAGAGAATGACTACATATATTTCCTTTACAACCATGCATCAAAATAGTGCACACAATAAATGCAAACCATTCCTCATCACCATGCTCATGCCACCTCATTTCCAATTTGTTTTTCTAAAAATAAAAACAAATATGAGGTGTCCTTCTTCTAGAAGCATTCCCGTATAAATACGGAATACTTCACCTGGTATATGTATCGCTACATATACGCATATCTGTATAAAAATACGAATTGCACCAAAGAGATAAAATGAATGGTGAACAATAATACTAAAATATATGTATCAAAATACATATTTAAATTATTAAATCAACTCCTGATTTAATAATCCGGTTTAATCCTAAACCGGCTAGTATTATCAACCGCTAGATTAAAGTCCGTGTATCTCATACACGTATTTAATCGGACCCCTGCACGTACCAACGTTCGGCTCATACATCTGTCGCCTGAACCGAGAAAACCCTCTGTATGGGACTCTAAAGACTCGACAATACGCTGGCAATAGGTTTAATCACAAGCACGTCAACGGCACTAGCTGTACGTAACGGCTATCCAGGTACTTATCGAAAGGGGGATCGACAATCAAGTACGTCGTTACCCTACTGAGCCTGAATGTGACAATCTCCGTACAGTCCGGTCTCTTCGTCAAAGAGTATCGCATATCAAGTACGTCATTACCCTTGACCCGATATGCGATACTCTTTGACGAAGAGACCGGACTGTACGGAGATTGTCACATTCAGACTCAGTAGGGTAAGGTCATCTTGATTGTCGACACCCCTTTCAGCAAGTATCTGGGTAGCCGTTACGTACAGCTAATGTCGCTGACGTGCTTGTGGTTAAACCCACTGCCAGCGTATTGTCGAGTCTTTAGAGTCCTACACAAAGAGTTTTCCCGGTTTAGACAATAAATGTAGGAGCCGTACGTTGGTACATGCAGGGGTCCGATTAAATACGTGTACTGGATACACGGACTTTAATCGGACGGTTGATAGTACTAGCTGACTTAGGATTAAACCGGATTATTAAATCAGGTTTTGATTTAATAATTTATATATATATTTGATATATATATATATATATATATTAGTATTATTGTTCACTATTCATTTTCTCTCATTGGTGCTATTCGTATTTTTATATGGATACACGTATATATAGCGATACATATACCGGGTGAAGTATTCCGTATTTATACATGAATGCTTCTAAAAGAAGGACACCTCATATTTGTTTTTCTTTTTAGAAAAAAAAATGGGAAAATGAGGTGGGAAAGGAGGTTTAATGAAGCATGGTGCTTGTGCATGTAGAAAGGTATAGCTAGATCATTTATGGTGCATTTATTGATGCATGGTTGAAAAAGGTTAGCCATGTTTTTCTACAATTGCATTATTTTTCATTCCACACTTGAGTTCATGCTTCATGGCTCAAGACATGGCTATTTTTTCCTTACCTCTCTTCTCCTTCTTCTTCTTGTTCTTTCTTGAGTATGGTTATGAGAGAAAACTTTAGTGAAAAAATTTCTACATCACCCACCATCCATCCTTAGAAAGTTTGGATTGTCGGTCGGAGCCTCTTCCGGTTTCCCTCCGGTGAATCTTCTTCAGCGAGGGTGGTCGACTTTCAAGCGTGATCCCGACGGCTATGAGCTTGGAGGGGTCTTCCACAATTGGGTGGACACGCGTCGAAAGTTATAGTTTCATACCCTTTGCATATTTTAGTTTGCTATTTTAGGTGTATGGATCGTATCCTGGGTTATAGGTGTTTGGTGCTCGCGTAAAATTTTTATTTTTGCTTCCGCCTCCACCGTGGATTCCACGGTGCGGGCACCGAACCCCAACAAAGACAACTCAATTCTGAGTTGTATTCAGGGGATCCCGACAAAGGGGTGTTCCAAATCAAATCGATTTTAATTTGATGCGACTTAATTTTGAACTACACAAAAAGAGGAACCTCCCTTGGCAGGGGATTCCACCGATGATGAACAAGCATTTGGTTTGTTCTTGATCATATTTTAATCAAAGATTTGTTGTAACACCCTAGTATGTTTATATAATAAAACTTGGTATTTTAAGTCTTGCGTTATAATTCTTTTATTTTATCTATTGGGTCGTGAATGATTCGAATAGTAGTATCTGACCCGACCCACAAGTTTAGAACTCAATATGGTGTAAGATTGTATCTGAAATTTACCGGTAAAGTTTATCTATGTGAATCTAGTATAATGCCTACATTATATATTTAGATCTTTATATATATATTTATATATCACAAGTTATGAATAAATAATATTTAGCTGACTGACTTTGCATGTCATATCACCTCATATCTTATTTCGCTCTTATCTATTGTGGTCAAATCCTAAAATATCGGATAACTAAATATTTACTAAATTATGTGTATATTTAAATTCCTTTCTAAATATTATTAGGGGGTATATGTATTTAAGTTTAAATTATCGCTTTATGGCCTAAATTTTTACGTATGTATATTATTCTCAAAAATATATTTTTAGACGAGATTCCGGTAATATTTAGAGTAATTTGATATTATCTATAAACAAATACTATATATATATATATATATATATATATATATATATATAATATAATTCTCACCCCTCCCCCCCCCCCGTGTTTTTTTCTCTCTCTCCCCTCTCGTGTCTCTCCCCAACTCCCTCGTCATCCCCGAGCCTAGAATCCATGCCACCATCGTGTCACCACCATTCCACCACCGTATTATCACTATGCCACAATCGTGTCATCACCGTACCCAGACCATACCACTATGCACTATGTCCAAACCATCCATCATGTCCAGACCATGCCATCACTAGACCATGTCATCACCATATCCAGACCATGCTATCTCCATACCCAGACCGTGTTACGCTTTTTGCCCTGCTCCTGTGCCACGTCATGCCTGCTTAATGCCCAGCTCGTGGCACTTGCATGCCACCTTCACACCAGCCTTGTGTCACCGCAATGCCCAGCACCGTGTTGTGTCGTGTCGCACCAATCCACTGCACACTTTCATCATTATTGACGCTGTTGTTTCTTCCATCACCGATGTATACCGTATCCGTGACAAACGAGCTTTTCTCTGCTCATTACGACCAGGATCTGCCACCATCGCACCCTCCACAGTATCGATCGATACTAAATTGAACCCTAGCATTTCTTCTAGCATTTATTGACGTTGCAATCTCCAATGTTCCAGTCATCGTGCCGTCCTTCCCTCTGTCTTGATCATCGTCATATATGAGGCAAGTTTCTAAACTTGTTGCATGCTATTTTATGTATATCAATATTGATATAATTATTTATTGTATATGCATTTTATTATTTGGCAGGTATTATCGATATACGATATTATAGCATTAATTCGTATTTTATAACAAGTTTATCTGATTGCATACTAGTTCGTTATAGTTTCAATATAATTCCATTGTAATTCGTGATCCTTTAACTCTATGACTGTATGTTTAGTAGCAGACGTAAATATTACTACACACAGGTTTATATATATATATATATAGTAAATTAGTTAATTAATTGATTTTACATTTTTTTCAATAAAATACATTAGTTATTCCTACACCGTTTAAATGAATTGGTCATTGTTTTCCATCTAGTATTTATCATATTAAAACACTGCCTAACATGTTCTTGACACGTTACTAGACCTGTTACTTGGATTATTACCACTGCCGACCATCCTGAATTGTTGTGACTTGTTTTCTAGATAGACAAAATCTGTACCTGCTTGATCCTGTGTTGGTATTAGGTAGATATTGTTAATACCCGACTTGAACACAAAACATGGGGGAAAGGGAAAATCAAGAATGTAACCGAAACGTAACTCAAGAGGACATTTTTATTGTTTGCCGTGATTCCGGACGTGAAAGGAATAACCATTGTTTATGTGCCATGGTCCCGTAGGGGTATGAACATGATATATTGTGCCGTGGTCCCATGGGGAAATGAACGGGATATATACTGTTGAGTTACGATAAGAATTATATTAATTAGTTTCAAAAACTTATAGAATAGATAATCTAAAAGCACAGACTCTAGGATACACGTGACACATCTATATCTTACTGTGTTTATACCCGTGATTATGATTTACACTCATATCATCTTATATAGCATCCTGATCTGATTATACTATTATTATTGATATTATGACGCACTGACGTCTGGGTTTTGCATGACCCGGATACTTGACATAGCATATGAGTATTCGACAGGATTGCCGATCAGTGAGGACCACCTCATTGATATAGCTTTTATGCGGGTTAGTTATTGCTTGGATCTTTATTGCTTCCGCTATCTTTTCCAGTTATTGTTCTTATGGCTATTGAACATGTGATAGATTTAGTAGTTTACTATTCTTGATATCTGATTGACAGCCGTAATGTGACAATGGAAGGATTTTTCCTCGACATAGGTAGCATGGTTAGTTTTGTCACATACCGTATTTACCTATTTTGGGAAGTGGGGCATGGCATTTGATCACTGGGGTGTATTATTGTAAAAATACTTATATAATTATTTTTCCCACTTTAAAAGTTAAAATTTTAACTCTAATAGTAGGCTGCCATTAAGACACCTGATTTTTATTTGAGTGCGTGACCTTATTTCCTTCAGTTATTGAAATATTAAAATTCTTGGAATCACTAGGATTTTTATGAACTATCTGTGCATGGTGCACATTATTAATAGAAGGCTGATCCTTTTGGACTATTTTATTACAATCTGAATTTCTATACCCTAATTTGAAACAACTAGTGCAGTAAACAAAATTCTTTTTAAAAGAAAAGGTTTGCCAATCTCCCTCATGATCATTAGTCGAGGTTCCAATCCAAATTTTATTTGAAAGAATTTTAGATAGATCTAGTTCTATACAAACCCTTACTTGATCTGTTCATGTGACTCTTAAGGTGTTTATATCAACAGTTAACAATTTTCCTAATGGTTTCACAATTGATCACACCTTATTAGAATAATAAAAATTAGGAGGAAGTTCAGGAAGAATTACCCATGCCGGAACAATGGTACGTTCCCTCCCAATGCGAAATGTTGGGGACCACTTGAGAAATCGGAATAAAAACCTTTTAATAAAAACCTTTTAATATGAAGAATTTCTCGAAGCCAAACCTTTAAGTAGTCGTTCTCCTCATAAAAGCGCATTAAAAGATGTCTGCGATCAAGAACGCAGATCACGAAATCCATTGATATGCTACACTGTTGCTTGATGATTTCCTTGATCTCGTGGATAGAAGGCCTTCTATAAGAACACTTGGGTACGATGGAAAATCTAAAAGCATAGGCCGATCGGCTGATCTCCTCATGTGAAAAAAGAATAGCAGGGGACCCATCGGAAATCAAAGAACATCTTTTCCTGGGATTTGCATCGACGGCGGAAGAAGTTTTTCATTTAATACTGAAGCATATGATAGTCGTTTGATAGTTGGAAGAGTCTCATATGAAGAAGACTCCTCTTGCACTGCCATCGCCGGCAAGTAGATCGCCACAGATCAGGATCGGAGAAAGTCGTGACGGTTAGGGCTTTTTTATATGTCAATATCTTGAAAGAAAATCCAATCTAACTTAATGATTATAATATAATATATAAATTAGCCGAACATGAGCTACAAACGCACAAGTTCGGCTCCTTTAATAAATGCATTTGATTCTTTAGTTCAAGTTCTGTAACGACTCTGAAATCCCCGTACAAAAATTTCTTATTTATTGTACAAAAAAGAGTATTTCAGCCTGATGTGAAGTTATAAGTTATTTTTGTTCAATAAAAGTAAGAAGCAACTTGTAGCTCACTGGTAAAGCCTCTACACTGCTGTGACATAGCATGTGCGTTCGAATCCCATCATACCCTATTATTTTTTCAGATTTTTCTTTTTAATTTTTGGAAGCCCAAGAGTTGCACGTGCAATACACGGAGAAATGAAAAGTTTCAGGAAAATAAAACAAGCGCAATGAGGTGTACACACCCAAATACCCATGTGGCACGAATCTCGAGACGATTGCCTCAATCCCAACCGTCCATTTCTCCCATAGGGTCGGCGCTGACGGTTCGATTGAACCCAAATGGCTCCGTGCTTTGCACACGCACCCCTTCGACTCTCCTTAACTCTCCTGCACTGTTTGATTTCCCTGCAATCAAACAGAGACCCTTCATTTCACAAATTAACACCTTTTTAAAGCTTTTTAATCCAAAATTTTAATTCTCAAACCCGAATTCTCCACTATAAATACCACTCCATGTCTTAGCTCTTCACCATTCTGAAATTCTAACAAAACTTCTCTCAAAACTCTCTAAGTGCCAAGTGGAGTTAAACCCCTCAAGTGGAGTAGCGAGCCAAACTCGACGACCGGAGCATCTCCGACAAAACCACGACCCCCGAGAGCTTCTTCGATCTCTTCTTAATCATTAAAAATAGTAAGTCTCTTCATCCCTCTCTCTTTCCATCTCAAAACTTATTTTTTAAAACAAACCGACAAAAGAGGAGTTATCTCCGATATAGTTTTCTTTTTAACATTTGTAAGCCATGTGATAAGCAAACGAGATCAAACTAATATTCTACACTAATCCTAACCTTATTCACCTCATTAATTTTTAGCTTAACAAAATTTTCAGATGAAACAAATATATAACGAACGTTTTCATTAAAATACCATGAACTTTAGTGTAACATCCTTTCGATATCTAGTATACCCAAACCCTAGAACCTTCACAGGGTAATGACCTACCCCACACGCACACTATGGTTTCATAGCACGGTATTCTAAGCATATGGGTAATTCAAAGTAAAAGCTTTTTCATTAAAATACCACACCGTTTCAAAACGGGTTTCTTTAAATCGGTATTTCAAAATCCTTGTCAATTACGCCTCTATAACCCGAGTTAAGGAATCCGCTAATGGATGGTGCAGATTATCGCACATCCTTGGGACAGTAGAGCGAGATGCGAAACTTCTCACGGAGTATTCGGTCTCGAAAGGAATAAAAATACGGTTTTTAAGAAACGCGGCTTTTTCTAATAAAAACTAATTTTTAAAAATTATATAAAAATCATAAATCCGTATTTTTAATAAAAAAAAATTTAAGAAACTATATTTTTAAAAGAAAGATTAAAATTGTAAATAAAATACCACCAAGTTTCCAAAATAGTAGTTTTCATAAAAATACCACAAACTTTCAAAAATCTAGGTTTTATCACCAAAACACCATAACAATTAAAATATATGTTCATGAAAACCTTAAATGTTATAAATCACCCTCGAGATTATTTTTAAACTATATTAAAGTATTTTTCATAAAACCCCCTCGAGATATGCAAACAATACTAAGGACTTTAGATTAATATAGGTTTAAGAGGGATCAATTCTCTTGAGCCCCATAGAGCCAGAGAAAGTGAGTGCTTGCCTATTCAGATTAGACAACTTAACGAAGTTATTAAATGGCAATTATCTTGAAAAAAGACACAAATTCTGCCGTCCATGTGCAGCAGTTGCCGATTTCTCCCGAACATAAGATTTTTAACAATCCACATGGAAAGACATGAACTCGAATCCAAACTCAAATCTAAACTTGAACTCGAACTCGAACACAAACTCGAACTATAACCCAACTTGAATCTAAATCTAAATATAAACTTGAACCCTTGATCATGAATTAGAACACTTGAACTTGAATATTCCAAAACCTGAATACTAGAATGTGATGACTTAATATGAACTTAACATGAATACCATAACACAATGACTACTATTGAAACTGACTTGACTAGAACCATGAATACAATTTGACATGAATACATGAACACTTGACACGAATACTTGATATTAACATGAACTCAATCTTGCAACTTGATGTATTCATAGATTCGAGCAAGATTGTTAATTTTAACTGTAACCTGGAATACATGGGGTGTTGGAGTAGTTCATGTGTGAATCCAACGAAATCTCAGGAGTCCCCCTAGATGATGAATCCATGTCAACTAACACAAGCAAGCTATCATGAGGGCCCGTGTTTCCTTACTCCTGAATTATAACCTGTTGAGTTTGGAATACTTCAACACTAGGTTGAAATCCCGTTACTAACACTTGATTCGGGCCCGTAGTTTCTTATCTCTGGATTACAGCATGTTGGGTTCGAGAACACTCTTGAGATTTGTTGGCATTCACTCTTGAACTTACGTTACATTAGTTTACCCATGTAAAGACCTTTTAGGACACTTACATGCACTTCATATTCACTACACCTATACTACACGGTCATGCTATACTATGCTCATGTTATTTTGCTATGATATATATAGAACTGCATGTTAAATAGAACTGTCGTGCTTATATTAATTGACATGTTTAAACACCATATCTCCTAGTCCATTGCTTCATGATATACATTTTCTTTATCATTATACTTTTATACTTCATACCAATTTCTTGGGGACTTACCGAGCGAAAGTTCGCTGACGGGCATTCCACCCATCTTTGTTTCTTGGAACGTTCGTTAGATACTATGGAAACTGAGGAGGTGGACGCCACCGAGGAGGAGCACGATTAGATCGCGACTCAGGCCTAGACTAGTTACCCTCTTTCAGTTTATGTATGCCACCTGTTTAGGCATTTCTCTTCTTGTATTTTCTTTCAGTTGAACTAATGAATTGTAAATGTATCAAGTTGAATGCAAATAAAGTTATTGAAGTTTAAATCCCATGCTAATTTCTTGTCATTTTATATTTCTTATTTTATGCTTAGCGTATTTACTCCGGGAAGTGACCTTCTCAAAATAAATACGCCGCGGGCCTGTCACGTGCATGTTTTCGTCTTTTGGGAAGCGGCGTGACAGGTTTTGTTGGCAGCCCATGCAGGTCAGTTCTGCATGCAGTCGTAAGCAACATATCACAAGAAATATGAAATTCAACAACTTTACATTCCTTCCAATTCAATTTCCGTTGAATCTATCCTAATCTTTCTTCTCTATCTAACGTAATGGATTCTCCCTACAACACTAGCACTAACGTCCATGGAAGTACACCACCACCACCTACCCTTACCACTCCACCACATCCCCTACTGTAGCCACTCTACTCACAGAACAGACGATACTTCTGGAGGCTATCAAAAGCCCACTTAAGGGTCAGCAGACTCAAAGCATGATTTTGCAGGAGCAAACTGCTATTCTTTAACAAAGTTTCATCCGCTCTGAAGTAGAAGCACAGAGAGTGAAACAATTTTGAGCATTACACCCGAAGAACTTCTCAGGAAAAGAGAAACCGCTTGAAGCCGAGTAATAGGCTCAGAGCATAGAAGATGATCTAGCCACAGCCCAAGTTCCAGAAGTGGCTTGGGTCAGAGTAGCAAAACTCCAGCTTACTGACAATGCCAGAGTCTGGTGGAAGGCCGAGGAGAGCCGGCTTGAGCAGCCAATCGAGTGAAAGACTTTCCATGATCTCATTGATGCCAAGTATTTTCCGGAAACCGCACAATTTGAGATGGAACAGAAGTTCATTCACCTGCAACAAGGATCCATGTGGGATAAGTCGGTGGATGAGTATGATGCAGAATTCACCATGCTCGGCAGATTCGCCGCCCATCTAATTCCTACCGCAGAAATCAGAGCCAGGCGCTTCCAGCAAGAATTAGACCCTGAGATCCAGGTTGCCCTAGCAACGGGAGAATACCTAACACATAAAGCAGCTTTGAAGTCAGCCCGTCGCTATGAAGCTGTCATTAAGAAGAAGGGAAGGCCACAGTCGGTCGGCATGAAACGTCCCACCAACCAGATTACTAGAGGAGCCAAGAGGATAATTTTCCGAAACTGAACCAAACTTATGTACCTATTGTAAGAGGACCGGACACCAAGTCAAGAATTACCGTCTAAACAATGGTCCTTGTTTGATATGTGGATCACCCTCACACACTGTAGGAACTTGCCCACATAATCGAACTGGCCCAGCCCCCGCAGCTAGACCAGCTATTCAAGCTCCACCTACTCGCTTAGCCCTTCCTGCACCACCTACTTGCTTAGCCCTTCCTACACCACCTCCGTGCGGACCACCTTTACCTCGTCAGCCATCGATGTACCAACGTGCACATAGAAATGTGCAGAGACGTCAGGCTTTCACTTTGGCAGTTAGAGGCCGAAGCTATAGGTCAAGATAACACTGGTAAATCTTCTTCCATCTTTTTCAGCCTTTTCAAATTCTTGCATCCTTTTGTTCTTTCATCTACCTAAACATTTTCATACACTTTCGGTACGACATTAGTAGTTCCTTCACTACAGCTTTAACTAAATTTGTAACAACCCTAAACTTTCTGTATAATTTTTTTTCAAAAATACAGAAAGGGGTACTTTTGCCTGAGCACAAGTTATAAGTTTGTTTTGCTTTTTAATAGCAAGAAGGAGCTTGTAGCTCATTGGTAAGACTTTGCACTGCTGAACCAAAGCACCGGAGTTCAAATCTCATTAGCCACATTAATTTTTTAATTAGTTTTCTTTTAAATTTTTAGAAGTCCAAAAGCCTATACGTGCATAACTCGTAAAAATCAAAAGTCACATATAAAACAAACTAGCCCAGGGAGTAGACCGATAGGCAAGAGACACGTAGCCCTAAGAATCGGCCCGGCTCGGCCCGGATCGACCGACGACTCGCCCGACTCGGCCCGCCGCCGCCGGCCGATTCACCTCCAAACCCGAGTTGGCCTTCATGACTTCTGTGTCTTTTGACCTCCTTATAACCCCTGTATGGTTTAAATCTCCTAAACATTAACAGAGCCTTATAAAACCCATTAATCTATTTTTAATACAAATTTTTAATACAAATTTTAATACATCTTTTCATCTACCATAATCCTTAAATTCTCTTATAAATACCCACACTCTTTTCCACCTCCTCACTCCAAATCTCTGTCCAAAACTCTCAAGAAAAATTCTAAGAACTTTTGTGTACAAGTGGAGTTAGCGAAGGGCGAAGCTCCGACGAACTACCGATGACGACCCTAGGAGCTCCCGGCGATGAAACGACGCACCGGCACCTCCTACCACATCCTTTTTCTCTTATCTATGCTACAAACCAGTAAGTCCCATTCTTCTTTCTATCTTGATCTCTAAAAAGTTCTCTTTCTAAAACCCGACAGAAGCGGAGTTAATCCGACTTCCGATTCGGTTCTTCTTAAAAATTCCACATTTTCTTAAATACAAACATACCAAACCCTCATATCTTGACTATTAAACATTAACAAAACATCATGAATAAGTTTCATAGAAAAATATTTTATATTTTAATTTTTATCGTATTTTTCTGTAAAATACCATGTAGTTTAGTTTCGACATTAAAACATCATATTTCCTTGCTATACCTTTAGATAGATCATGAGGTAATGACCTAACTCTTCACAACACTCATATGCAATATAGCACGATGCCCTTCGGGAACATAGAATACGGGAATACGAATTTACAGTTAAATACCCTTAACTTATAAAAACCATTTTCTACAAGATTACGTATTTTTAAACAAATCTTTCCAAAGCACCGCTACAACCCATTTGGTGAACCCGTTCGGGATGGTGCGGATTATCGCACATCCTCGGGCTTAGTAGTGCAAGATGCAGACCTCCGCAAGGAGCATTCGGTCTCAAAAGATTTAAAATACAAATATCTTAAGAAAATGAGATTTCTAGAAAATAATAAATTAAAATTATTTTATATAAATATATATATGTGTATCATAAAAATATTTATTTTTGATATAATATAAATATTCCAACTTTTCAAGATCAAAAGAATCATTTTACATGAAAATACTATACAATTCCATACAAGTTCAACACTTTACAATTAAATACCATATATTATGAAATTATGTTTTAACCACTAAAAATGTCACATATATAAAATCTACATCTATGAAGACTCTAAAGACGATAATTAAATACTTGAGGGTGTATTTTAAAATTATACAAAATTATTTTACATAAAACCCCCTCAAGTTTTATAAATTACAATAAGGACCCTAGTAAATATAGGTTTAAGCGGGACCAGTCTCTTGAGCCTCAGGAAGCTGGAGATATGGGTGCTTGCCTATTTAAGGTAGACAACTTAACAAATGGTATTATCAACACGGTAATCGTCTTTAAAAAAGACACAAATACTGTCGTCCATGTGCAGCGGTTACCGATAACACCAAAACCTAATTCAGGATTCAATTTCTTTTCTAATTGTCTGAATCAGACCGAGTCTCGATATAATTAATCTGACTTGAATATGATTCAAGTACAAACTATAATTCAACATGAATCCATGAATTCATATATTCAATCTGTTCAATCTATACAATCTATATAACTTGACTGAACCGAACCATGGATATATTCCATTTACATGATTATCCAGTACATCCATTTCCATTTATACGATATCATGGTTTCGGCAAGTTCTCTATTTACAATACAAGTCTTCCATTTACATTTACAAAACAGTACAAACAACACATTACAATTTACTACAAACAATACAATCAAGACATCACGGGGTTTAAGGGGTAGATTGGTACGGAAGGAGTTAGAAGTGGCATGAGACTGCAAGCATAAGACACCTAATCTATATTCCATTACTGTTGTACCGTGACATAAACAGTTCCTTGTGTTCCTGATACCTTAGTCTTCGGGACAAATGAGACTCCTCTCGTATACACTGACCTCTTCTGTACCAAGCTACAAACAACCGCGTTAACAATATAATACAACTTTAAAAAGCTACTCTCTCTTGTTGGGGTCGAAAATTGCACCCCAGTTGACCAAGTCCAAGTCAAGGTCAACCCCAAATAAGCGGGCCCAAGCCCAATCAAGTGGGCCCATGCCCAAGTCGAGCCCCGCGGCCGGCCTCCTCCATGCCAAAATAAAAATCATGTAATAAATAATTTTAATGTAATTTTTTATGCATGAATGTAAGCAAAATGGGCATAAAGCCACACTTTTATAAAGCCCATGGCTTATGTGCAAAACAAATGAGCACATGAGGCATGGGATGGGCAAAATGCCATTTTGTAAAGCCCAAGAGACTATATGTAAATGTGTAAGCCTATATAAGGAAAAATGATGATGAATAAAGAATACACTCTTCATTCTCTCAAACTCTAGGGTTTGTGCCTCCACTCTCTCTTTTCAAGTTCTTCCTCTTCCTTTTCATTTTCCAAATAAATCAAGAGCTTAGCTCTCTTTTTTTTAAAAACTAAATAAAGTTTTACCATAAACCCGCCTCCCAAGACTCCATCAAGAGAAGAAAAATGGACTCTTTTTTTATCATCCAAGATCTAGATCTTGGAGTTTCAAAAGAACCCATTTTGGGTTTCTTCTCAAAAGAGAAAGGAGAAAATCTTTTGGAGTTTAACTCCACAAATAATATTATTTTGGAGTTTGACTCTATAATAAAAACTTTTTTTTGGAGTTTAACTCCGAATAAAATTGTCTTGGGGGTTTAACTCCAAATAAATATTTTTTTGGAGTTTAACTCCATCACAGAAAAAAAAAATCTTTTTGGAGCTCCTGCTTCCTCTCACGTGAAGGAGAGGGGAACTCCCACTAAGTGGGTGCTTTTCCTCCTTCTCACGTGAGGGGGAAGGCTCCCCATTTAGTGGAGTTTAACTCCACATCACATTAAATCTTTTTAGGAGTTAAACTCCATTTAAAATTCTTTTGGAGTTTAACTTCACATTTAAAATTCTTTCGGAGTTCAACTCCACAATAAAAATTCTTTCAGAGTTTAACTCCATTTAAAATTCTTTTCGAGTTTAACTCCACAAATAAAATTCTTTTGGAATTTAACTCCAAAATAAAAAAAATCTTTTTGGAGTTGAACTCCATTAAAAATTCTTTTGGAGTTTAACTCCACAAATAAAATTCTTTTGGAGTTTAACTCCACAAATAAAATTCTTTTGGAGTTTAACTCCACAATAAAAATCTTTTTGGAGTTGAACTCCATTTAAAACTCTTTTTGGGGAGTTTAACTCCACATTAAATCTTTTTGGAGTTGAACTCCATTTAAAATTCTTTTGTAGTTTAACTCCGCAATAAAAATCTTTTTGGAGTTAAACTCCATTTAAAATTCTTTTGGAGTTAAACTCCATTTAAAATTCTTTAGGAGCTTTGCTCCATTTAAAATTCTTTTTTTTGGAGTCGAACTTCATATAAAACTCTTTTTGGAGTTTAACTCCACAATAAAAATCTTTTTAGAGTTAAACTCCATTTAAAATCTTTTTGGAGTTGAACTTAATGTTTAAAATTCTTTTGGTGTTTAACTCCACAAAAGAATTTCTTTTGAAGTTGAACTCCAGGTAAAAGAAATCATTTTTTTAGCCCTTTTTTGCCCCCATCACATGCTAGCACGTGAGGGGGAGGGCTCCCATTTAATGGGAGCCCTTTTGGCCCCCTCACATGCTAGAATGTGAGGGAAGGCTCCCATTATGGGAGCCCAGATTCCCCCTCCCCCCCTTATTTTTTTATTTTAATTTTTCTTTTCTTCTTTCTTCCTTCTTTTCTTTATTTTAATCTTTTTTATTTAAAAATAAATAAATAAATAAAAATAAATTATAAATAATATTTTAAAATTATAAATAAAAAAAAATTCTCTAAATATTTATCTACTTATTTATTTTTGTTTTTTTATATAGAAAAATATATATATTCTTTTTTTAACAAATGGAATAAAACAAAAAAACACACACACACCAACGCATCGCATTGAGTTCGCATGTCCAGTTTGACCCGTCAATCGGAGGTTCTCTCGCTCCAAAACCGAGGGGTAATTAACGGTAGCTTAGTCCGCGGCTGCCGGAGATTCGGATCCCCACAATCAATAAACCCCAGCCTACTCTAGGCTGGGGGAATCTGTATTGCGCCTGACCAACGCGCGTGTATTCCCATCTCAATTGGGTGACGCAAAACACCCTATATCTCTCTCTCTCTCTCTGTCTATTCTACTTCTTCCTTATCTTTGGGACTTACCGAGCGATTGTTCGCTGCGATATTCATTCTCTTTCTTCTTTGGAATGTTGTCAGGTGGATCGGACCTTCAGAAGATCGAGCCCACCAGCACTGAAGACTTAGACCAGTTTACCAAAGACCTAGAGCTGTAGCCACTTGTACTTATTTCATTTCATTTTAGTACTTTCCATTTCTGTTATGTCACTGTTTAGGCATCACTTTTCATTCCATGTATTTACTTTTCCATGTACTGTAAAAGAATATTAATAAATAAAGTTGTGTTCAATTATACCTATTGTCTTTATCTCTTGTGTATATTTCTTTTATATTGCTTAGTTACGCTTAGCGTATTTAGTTCTGGGCAAATACGTAGCGGCCTCATCGCGTCCTATGCCCGTATACTGGGAAGCGGGGCGTGACAAGTTTTGTTGGTGGCCCATGCAGGTCAGAGCTGTATGGAACACTACCATGAAGTTATGTTCTGCGTGAACAACCTAAGCAATATAACACAAGAACCAGCAACTGAAAACATTCTTTACAATTCATGTTCCTTGAATCTTACAATTTCATATACTTTGAATCTGTCCTAACCTAAATTTTTCATTCAAGGTTATGGATTCCCCGAACAACATCAGCACCAACTTCAACAACACTCCACCTCCACTACCAATTATACATGCCGTAGCTGCTCCGATCAACGAGCAGATGGTTCTGCTTGAGGCAATCCGCAGCCTCCTAGAAGGTCAGCAGCAGCAGACTGCTCTTTTAATGAACCGTCCCGAGACAGACGCACTTGAGGTGAAGCAATTCATGGCTTTGCACCCCAAACAGTTTACAGGAAAAGAGAGCCCACTGGAAGCTGAGGAATGGGCTCAGAGTATCGAAGATGATCTGGCAGCAGCACAAGTGACAGAGATAGCTTGGGTCCGTGTTGCGAAACTGCAGCTCACGGACAATGCATGGGTCTGATGGAAGGTGGAAGAAAGTCGTCTTGATCAACCCATCGAATGGAAGACTTTCCGTGACATGTTCGACGCAAAGTACTTCCCTGAGACTGTCGGATTCGACATGGAACAGCAGTTCATCCATCTGCAACAAGGTTCAATGTGGACCAAGTCAGTAGATGAATATGACGCTGAGTTCACCATGCTCAGTCGGTAAGATATGTCTCAATAATTCGAATATATCACATACTACACAGCTAACACAATACTTTAACAGATTTACGGCACACTTGATACCGAAGGATGAGATCAGAGCCCGTCGATTTCAACAAGGTTTGGATTCGGAGATCCAGGCTGTACTAGCCACATGAGATTTTCCGACTCATGAATCGGCTCTGAAAGCTGCCCGCCATTATGAGGCAGTGGTAAAGACGAGGGGCAGACCTCAATCTGCCGGTTTGAAGCGCCCTGCCACTCAAATGGCAGGAGGAGCCTCTTCCAGGCCATCGTTCGAACCCAGGAGAACTGAAAAACCCAATAACCAGCCAAGACCAGATTTTTGTTTCCATTGCAAGAGAGATGGACATTTGATAAAGGACTGTAGGCACGCAAAAGGTTTGTGCCTAGTTTATGGCGCGTCCAATCACAGAATTGAAACCTGTCCTTATAGATACAACTCAGCTCACACACCCACCAACTACCCGTAGCGGCCAGCTATCCAGGCTCCTATAACTCGTCCTACACTCCCAGCACCACCTCCACGTGGATTTTCTGCACAGCCAAATCGCCAATTCCATCAGGCACTGAGGAACATGCCTCGAGAACAGAGGAATGTGCCTCCAGCTAGGAGGAATGTGCCACGGCGATAGGCTTACACCTTAGCAGTCGTAGAAGCCGAGACAGTTGACCAAGGTAACACTAGTATGTCTCTTTCACATTCTTAAAACTCTTGTATCACTTTGTTATTCATACACTATCAAGTACTTCTATCACCAAACTTTCCTTGAATCTGTTACACTTTCCTTTTTCAAATTTCGAGGATGAAATTTTTATAAGGAGGGTAGAATGTAACAACCCTAAACTTTCTGTACAATTTTTTTTCAAAAATACATAAAGGGGTTCTTTTGCCTGAGCACAAGTTATAAATTTGTTTTGCTTTTTAATAGCAAGAAGGAGCTTGTAGCTCATTGGTAAGACTTTGCACTGCTGAACCAAAGCACCAGAGTTCAAATCCCATTAGCCACATTAATTTTTTAATTAGTTTTCTTTTAAATTTTTAGAAGCCCAAGAGCCTACACGTGTATAACTCGTAAAAACCAAAAGTCACATATAAAACAAACTAGCTCAGGGAGTAGACCAACAGGCAAGAAACACGTAGCCCCAAGAATCGGCCCGACTTGGCCCGGATCGGCCGGCGACTCGCCCGACTCGGCCCGCCGCCGCCGACCGATTCACCTCCAAACCCGAGTTGGCCTTCATGACTTCTGTGTCTCTTGACCTCCTTATAACCCCTGTATGGTTTAAATCTCCTAAACATTAACAGAGCCTTTTAAACCCCATTAATCTATTTTTAATACAAATTTTTAATACAATTTTTAATACATCTTTTCATCTACTTTAACCGTAAAATTCTCCTATAAATACCCACACTCTTTTCCACCTCCTCACTCCAAATCTCTGTCCAAAACTCTCAAGTAAAATTCTAAGAACTTTTGTGTACAAGTTGAGTTAGCGAAGGGCGAAGCTCCGACGAACTTCCGACGACGACCCTAGGAGCTCCCGGTGACGAAACGACGTACCGGCACCTCCTACCACTCCCTTTTCCTCTTCTCTACGCTAAAAACCAGTAAGTCCCATTCTTCCTTTCCATCTTGATCTCTAAAAAGTTCTCTTTCTAAAACCCGACGGAAGCGGAGTTAATCCGACTTCCGATTTGGTTCTTCTTAAAAATTCCACATTTTCTTAAATACAAACATACCAAACCCTCATATCTTGACTATTAAATATTAACAAAACATCATGAACAAGTTTCATAGAAAAATATTTCATATTGTAATTTTTATCGTACTTTTTCTGTAAAATACCATGTAGTTTAGTTTCGACATTAAAATATCAGCTACACCTTTAGATAGATCATGAGGTAATGACCTACCTCTTCACAACACTCATATAAAACATAGCAAGATACTCTTCGGGAACATAGAATACGGGAATACGAATTTACAGTTAAATACCCTTAACTTATAAAAACCATTTTCTACAAGATTACGTATTTTTAAATAAATCTTTGCAAAGCGCCGCTACAACCCATTTGGGGAACCCGTTCGGGATGGTGTGGATTATCGCACATCCTCGGGCTTAGTAGTATGAGATGCAGACCTCCGCAAGGAGCATTCGGTCTCGAAAGATTTAAAATACAAATATCTTAAGAAAATGAGATTTCTAGAAAATAATAAATTAAAATTATTTTATATAAATATATATATGTGTATCATCAAAATATCTATTTTTGAAATAATATAAATATTCCAACTTTTCGAAATCAAAAGAATCACTTTATATGAAAATACCATGCAATTCCATACAAGTTCAACACTTTACAATTAAATAACATATATTATGAAATTAGGTTTTAACCACTAGAAATGTCACGTATATAAAATCTACATCTATGAAAACTCTAAAGACGATAATTAAATACTTAGGGTGTATTTGAAAATTATACAAAATTATTTTACATAAAACACCCTTAAGTTTTATAAATTACAATAAGGACCTTAGTTAATATAGGTTTAAGCGGGACCATTCTCTTGAGCCTCAGGGAGCTGAAGATATGGGTGCTTGCCTATTTAAGGTAGACAACTTAATAAACAGTGTTATCAACACGGTAATCGTCTTTGAAAAAGACGCAAATCCTGCCGTCCATGTGCAGCGGTTACCGATAACACCAAAACCTAATTCAAGATTCAATTTCTTTTCTAATTGTCTGACTCAGACTGAGTCTCGATATAATTAATCTAACTTGAATTTGATTCAAGTACAAACTACAATTCAACATGGATCCATATATTCAATCTGTTCAATCTATACAATCTATATAACTTGACTGAACCGAACCATGGATATATTCCATTTACATTGTTATCCAGTACATCCATTTCCATTTATACTATATCATGGTTTCGGCAAGTCCTCCATTTACAATACAAGTCTTCCATTTATATTTACAAAACAGTACAAATAACACATTACAATTTACTACAAACAATACAATCATGACATCACGGGGTTTAAAGGGTAGATGGGTACGGAAGGAGTTAGAAGTGGCACGAGACTGCAACCATAAGACACCTAACCTATATTCCATTGCTGTTGTACCGTGGCATAAACGGTTCCTTGTGTTCCTGATACCTTAGTCTCCGGGGCAAGTGAGACTCCTCTCATATACACTGGCCTCCTCTGTACGAAGCTACAAACAACATCGTTAACAATATAATACAACTTTAAAAAGCTACTCTATCTCTCTGTCTATTCTACTTCTCCCTTATCTTTGGGACTTACCGAGCGATTGTTCGCTGACGACATTCTTTCTCTTTCTTCTTTGGAATGTTGTCAGGTGGATCGGACCTTCAGGAGATCGAGCCCACCAGCATTGAAGACTTGGACCAGTTTACCAAAGACCCAGAGCTGTAACCACTTGTACTTATTTCATTTCATTATAGTACTTTCCATTTCTGTTATGCCACTGTTTAAGCATCGCTTTTCATTCTATATATTTACTTTTCCATGTACTGTAAAAGAATATTAATAAATAAAGTTGTTGTTCAATTATACATATTGTCTTTGTCTCTTGTGTATATTTATTTTATATTGCTTAGTTACGCTTAGCGTATTTACTTCTGAGTAAATACGTAGCGGTCTCGTCGCGTCCTCTGCCCGTATACTGGGAAGCGGCGCATGACAAAATTTTTCTTGAATCTGTTACAACATCCTTGTATAAATTTCGATGACGATTTTTTTATAAAGATGGTAGAATGTAATGACTCTGAAAACCCTGTACAAAATTTCTTGTTTATTGTACAGAAAAAGAGTATTTCAGCCTGATGTGAAGTTATAAGTTATTTTTTTCAATAAAAGCAAGAAGCAACTTGTAGCTCACTGGTAAAGCCTCTACACTGCTGTGACATAGCCTGTGCGTTGGAATCCCATGAGACCCTATTATTTTTTTCAGATTTTTCTTTTTAATTTTTGGAAGCCCAAGGGTTGCACGTGCAATACACGGAGAAATAAAAAGTTTCAGAAAAATCAAACAAGCGCAATGAGGTATACACACCCAAATACCCACGTGGCATGAATCTCGAGGCGATTGCCTCAATCCCGACCGTCCGTTTCCCCTATAGGGCCGGAGCCGACGGTTCGATTGAGCCCAAATGGCTCCGTACTTTGCACACACACCCCTTCGACTCCCCTTAACTTTCCTGCACTTTTTAATTTCCCTGCAATCAAACATAGACCCTTCATTTCACAAATTAACACATTTTTAATACTTTTTAATCCAACAATTAATTCCCAAATCCTAATTCTCCACTATAAATACCACACCATGCCTTTGCTCTTCACCATTCTGAAATTCTAGCAAAAATTCTCTCAAAACTTTCTAAGTGCCAAGTGGAGTTAAGCCCCTCAAGTTGAGTAGCGAGCCAAACTAGACGACCGGAGCGTCTCCGACGAAACCACGACCCCCAAGAGCTTCATCAATCTCTTCTTAATCATTAAAAACAGTAAGTCCCTTCATCCCTCTCTCTTTTTATCTCAAAACTTATTATTTAAAACAAACCTACAAAAGAGAAGTTATCTCCGATATAGTTTTCTTTTTAACATTTTTAAGCCATATGATAAGCAAACAAGATCAAACTAATATGCTACACTAATCCTAACCTTATTCATCTCATTAGTTTTTAGCTTAACAAAATTTTCATATGAAACAAACATATAACGAACGTTTTCATTAAAATATCAAGAACTTTAGTGTAACCACTTTTCGATATCTAGTATACCCAAACCCTAGAACCTTCACGGGGTAATGATCTACCCTACACGCACACTATGGTTTCATAGCATGGTATTTTAAGCATATGGGTAATTCAAAGTAAAACCTTTTTCATTAAAATACCACACCGTTTCAAAACGGGTTTCTTTAAATCGGTATTTCGAAATCCTTGGCAATTACGTCTCTATAACCCTAATTAGGGGATCCGCTAATGGATGATACATATTATCGCACATTCTTGGGACAGTAGAGCGAGATGCAGAACTCCTCACGGAGTATTCAGTCTCGAAAGGAATAAAAATACGGTTTTTAAGAAACGCGACTTTTTCTGATAAAAACTAATTTTTAAAAATTATATAAAAATCATAAATCCGTATTTTTAATTAAAAAAAATTTAAGAAACTATATTTTTAAAAGAAAGATTAAAATTATAAATAAAATACCACCAAGTTTCCAAAGTGGTAGTTTTCATAAAAATATCACAAACTTTCAAAAAGCTAGATTTTATCACCAAAATACCACAACAATTAAAATACATGTTCATGAAAAGCCTAAATATTATAAATCACCATTGAGATTATTTTTAAACTATATTAAAGTATTTTTCATAAAACCCCCTCGTGATATGCAAACAATACTAAGGACTTTAGATTAATATAGGTTTAAGCGGGATCAATTCTCTTGAGCCCTAGGAAGCCGGAGAAAGTGAGTACTTACCTATTCAGGTTAGACAATTTAACGGAATTATCAAATGGCAATTGTCTTGGAAAAAGACACAAATCCTGCCGTCCATATGCAGCAGTTGCCGATTTCTCCCGAACATAAGATTTTTAACAATCCACATGAAAAGACATGAACTCAAATCTAAACTCGAATCTAAACTTAAACTCGAACTCGAAAAAAAAACTCGAACTATAACCCAACTTTTATCTAAATCTGAACATAAACTTGAATCCTTGATCATGAATTAGAACACTTGAACTTGAATATTCCAAAACCTTAATACTAGAATGCCATGACTTGATATGAACTTAACATGAATACCAGAACACAATGACTGCTATTGAAACTGACTTGACTCGAACCATGAATACAATTCGACATGAATACATGAACACTTGACACGAATACTTGATATTGACATGAACTCAATCTTGCAACTTGATGTATTCACGGATTCGAGCAAGTCTAGTAATTTTAACTGTAACCTAGAATACACGGGGTGTTAGGGTAGTTCATGTGTGAATCCAACGAAATCTCAGAAGTCCCCCTAAACCATGAATCCATATCTACTAACACAAGCAAGCTATCATGAGGGCTCGTGTTTTCTTTGTAACACTTCAGAAAATATAAAATATTATTTTGCGAATTTAATATTAAAATAATATATTTCCCGAAATCTGCCCGATTTGCGAAATTGGGGTTTTCGAAAAAGGGTATAAATATATACCAATAATTGTGAAATAATTGGAAATTAAAATGATTTATGCGTCTAAAAATATATTTAAAGGATTTGGCATTTTTTAAAATCAAATATATGCAGTTTAAATAAAAACCCGATTAGTGCACTGCTAATCGCGATTAGGCCAAATCCGTATTTCTACAGTTTTCATAGCTAGTGCACCATGTCATGTTGCATTTTGGTTACATGTTGTTTTATTGTGTTGTTTTGGGATATTATATGGTTTGAGTTTTAAAAAGAAAAAAAAGAATAGAAAAGGGATAAAGAAATGGGGTATGGGCCTTTGTTAATCATTCATCCTCTTCATCATTTCCCCTCTCCCTTCCCTCATGGCTGCCTCCTCTTTCCCCCTCCTCTTCATCCTCACAAACACCATCAAAAACAACTCAAAATCTCATATTTCCTTCACAAAAAACATGCACAAGCTTCTCACAAACACTTTGGACCAAGAAAAATTGAATTTTGGAGACTTAGGGCAACTCAAGAATTTTCTTGAGTTGCCAAATGAGATAATCCCTTCACTATTAGTATTGTATTTCATTTCATTAGCTTCTACATTTAGTTTAGAATTGATATATTGAGGTTTAGTGGACTTTGAAATTTCCAAGTTAGGGTTTTGATGAAAACTTGAGTAGTGAAGTGTAATTGATGTTAGTAGAGGCCATACAACCCCTGTAGTGATGGTATACTAGACTAAACCTGAGAGTAAAACCCTAATTCACAAACTTAGAAACCCCGATATCGTAATTTTGTGGAAATTGTGGTGGAAATTGGAGATCTGCTAACACCCGGGTAACCTGAAAAGTATTTAGCAAAGCCTGAGAGATGTGCAGGCAAGCTAGAAGCAACCCTAGAAATCCGAGACCATATGCTCATGTTTAAGCCGCCATTTTTCTCATTTTGGCCGCAATTTATGGCCTTGGTACGTTGGAATCGTCCCGTGCTTGGTCCATGGCTTTATCATAGGCAAATTAGACCTACCCCATATGCAGAATTGGCTAATTTCACCTGAAACAAAATCTGAGACCATTTCCTTGAGTTGCTGTTTTGAAATGTGACTTTTAAATGATTTGAACTTGTAGTATTTCATTTTGTCTCGATCGATTGGCGTTTGTACGTCGATGTCGAGGGTTATTGGTTCTTCTTGCTTGTGTAGACCATAGGTTTAAACCTATGTGTGATACGTGCACTGTTTTGGTTTTGTGCGAAATTTCTGTTTACGATGCTATATGTAGGTACCCTCAAGTGGACTTCGGACGACGAGTAAGAGCAGGGTGACATCGACTTCGGCAAGCGAGGATCAAGGTGAGTAGATCTATATCTACTATGGAAGTCGGGTGGATAGCGTATATCACCCCCGCAAACTTTGATGGAAACCGATTTATATATAGAATATGGTTAAGGGAACCTTTAATAGAAAACTATGGATAGAGTTAAAAGATAGTTAGAGAAACCATATTATAAACTAAAGGATGGTTATAAGTGATATGATACGATTAATGCGTGATGACGAGATTTGAGGATGATGTTCGATGATATTGTTGTATTGGATACTATAAGACTAGATAGCCGCCGTAAATGTGTCATGCGAACCATACCTTTTTCCAAACTTAAGAATCGTATGCATCTTTTAAACAGATACCTTGAGAGACGTTACGGATTTTCAAATGATATCTTTCCCTTAAAAACACCGTAACCCCTACTTTCAAAACTACGATTCGCATCATTTAAAAACTGATCGTATGGTTCGTGTGTGAATGTATATATGGAAATGACTTAATGTGGGGTATAAATGCGATTAAAAGAATATACGATGTGATATGATGATTTGATGATATGTTGGTATACGGATGCGAGTCGATTGAGATGATCGATACCTTGTCGGTCCCCTGATATGAGATTGTTATGGATATGACCTGGGACATAGGTATATAGATATATTTATATATATTGAGAATCTTGATTGATATGTTGTACGAGATGTTAGGCCCGTACCCTCATTGTCGTAAAGGTTGATAGGATCCCTATTGTCTTAATGCCGTCGTACGATGATTTTCCGTATGTGATGAGTTTGACTTGATGATTGATCCATACCCTTGACTAGAGGATGCCGTACGATGGATTATACCATACGTGATGTTGTGGGGCTGGATGCCGATTGATAGATTCACCGACTCGATCATGTTAAATGCGTATACCTTATAGCTTTTAGCTGATGATTTACCTCATGTTGCATTCATGTTATTCTCATTGCATTGCTTATACCTGTGCTAGTACACTTACATCATTATCGATGATGCGTATGTTACACTTACACAGATTTTTCCGGCTCACACACTTCATCATCGATAATTGTCATGTCACTGCACAGTAGAGTTGCTGCATCATGATATGACTCCTTGCATAATAGACTTGCTATGTTCGCGTCATTTGGATATGTCGCATGATATACTGATATTGTCACATCACTGCTCCATGTTGCATGATATACGGATATACTTACAGTTCTGTTATATGTCACATACATCATGCTTTATGATTATACGCATTGAGATATACTGTTTTCATGAGATTTCTGGATTTGAGAATCGTGGGTATTTCAAAGAAAGGAAGTATTGTTTTAAAAACCCGGTTTCTCTTGATATGATATTTCAGTGTGTCCACCATGCGTTTTCTCGACGTGTGATATGTGAAATCTGATTCGAGGAGTGGACGATCCGTTTGTGGGTTCATGGTGGACCCGGTATGGTACCCCGGGGCAAGAAAGGGATGTTGTGCAGTAGACGATGAGCCTTGCAGAGGGACTACTACCTACCGATGATAGTATTTGGGCTCGGTGGATATCCAAAGGATACCAACCGGAGTCGAGAGATGATATGGGCCGATCCGGACTGACGGAGCCCGAGGGCCGATCCGGACTGACGGAGCCCGAGATATGAGGATTTACGTGTCGATGCTGGACACGGGTTTCATGATGTTTCGAGTGTCGATGCTGGGCACTCAGGTTCCATGATTTTGATGTGTCACGAGGGGCACACATTGATTTATATCCTCATACTTTCATGCATATGCTTTTATGATATTTACATGCATGATGTGTTGACACGTGGACGGGATCCACATGCATACATACATTGATGATATGGTTGGACAAGATCCACACGCATACATACATTGATGATGTGGTTGGACGAGATCCACACGCATACATACATTGATTATATTATTGGATGATATCCACATGCTGATAGGCATTTATTTTTAGTGTTGGCACATATACAGACCCGGTCACCCTAGATATCATAATATTATCTTTATGATATAGTTGACTTAGGAGTCGTTGTTTATTCGATTTCTGCTCTGTGATGTTTTCTACTCACGAGTTGGCAATTCACCCCCGTTGTGCCACAGTTTCTTGCAGGTTTTGCCGTACAGGTTCGTTGCGGCTTTGCTGGCACACTGCTCCTTTTTGGGTGATTGCTTTGGTAGGTGGGTCCACTTGTATCATGACCACCATTGTACTTTTATTATTTGTTCAGTTGTATCTAGTAAACTCCATCAACCAGACTTGTATATTTATTAGACCTAGAAGACCAGTTATATATTCTTTCGACCTTAGAGTCGTGTATTGTATTATTATGGGTTTTCTTGTTGATTTGAGTTTCCTTTTGAGTTTTGATCCTCGCCCTTCGGCGTTGTATATTATATTGCTTGCGTGGTTGTGACCGCCAATTGGCGAAGAGCCAGCTCTCGCTTGGGGATACCTTTATATATATTATGCATGTTGTACCTTTTTGGGGCTAGTATTTACAAAGGAAATTCTGCCGAAATTTTCAAAAAAGACTTGAGATTTTAAAAACACATACTTCGGCTTATGTTATTAAAACCATTTGCTTTAAAATAAGCTTTCTTCATTTCTTTCCTTAAAATGGTTTAGATTTCTGGGATTTTTGGCTTACTTGAATTAGATGGGGTCTTATAGACTTCATATGATTCAAGTGTCAGTCACGTGCCATTTCGGGTTGTGACAAAGTTGCCATCAGAGCGCTAGGTTTAACCTTGGTTCGGGTCTATGTTTCACTATGCGGAGTCTAGGGCGGGTATGTATTTCGGAACCTAGGCTTGACCTTACGGAACTTAGACTTGAACAGGGGGGTATTAGACCCGAACTTTCGTTTCATAGGTTGACCTGATTGATGGAGTAGGGAGCTTGAGTAAAGTGACGTACCGTACGTATGTTCCGCGGCATATTTACGATACGATACTCCACTTAAGAAACCTTAGGATGTACATATTTTGAGATCTGTGATTCTCTTCGTACCCATGATTATACATCCATTTGAGATCCTTGATTCTGTTCGTTTCCACGATCATACTTTCATTGATGCTGTTTCTTCTTATGATCATGTATCCATTCTGGATCCGTCGCTTCCTTTCATGCCTGTGATCTATTTTCTTCTAGACACGCTTGAGGTTCCTGTCACCATATTTGAGCGCAGATTGAGCTGCTGCTAGTGTTGCGTCTAGGGCGAGCTCGTCTGGTACGAGGGCTGACCATTGTGTTTTCTGGTGACATGAGAATGTCTCGATATAGTGTTGTGTAATGACCCCTTGTTGAGGCGAGTGTTTGGTTTTGCACCGGATGATCGGGCCATTGATAGAGATTGCCTGTTGTGAGAGGGCTGTTGATGTACAGCATACCTCAGAAATTGTGATGTCGTCTACCGTGCAGACAGATGATCCAGCTGTTGCTGAGATTGATGTGATGTCGCCTCCAGACTTTACGAGCTGAGATTGCTGGAGCTTTCAGGCAGAGCTGCAACTGATGATAGCTAGTCTACCCCGAATTGAGAGACGGAAGGTATTCACATGTTGGCTAGGCGAAGTTAAAAAGTTCGAACGGATGTCAGGAAACCCATTTTTCCAAGTTTAAAGTATTCGGAGGAACATGCAAGTGATTCTGTGGACCCTCTAGAAGAATGAAACCCTAACTCGACATGATGACCATGGAACCGCTTTTGAACCTTAGGGTTTGCGGCAGTTTAGCGGTGCCATCAGTGAAGCTTGGGTTTTCCCTTCTACGGCTGGTCCAAAGGTACTGTGGTATGTACCAGATATTTTTTTGACTGTGCTCAGGTGTTGAGCTTTCGGGAAATTTTGGGACCTCGATGACTCGATCGAAAAGTTTAACGCTGTCTGGATACCATGTGATAAGAGACCAGTAAGCTGACCAGTTTCGGATAGAGGACCTTACCCAGATGCGTGGTGAGTTGGTCGAGAAGGACGAGTAGAGAGTATTCCTCTGATGGTTGGGACGAGTTCCTGAGAACATTGCAGTATGCAGATAGCATGACGTGACGTCGAAGTGGACGATGATAAAGACGAGTGGAACCAGAGGTTCGAGCGAGATGCTGACGAGCTGTTGTTACTCCCCGTCGAGATTAGAGATCTGATGTGTATACAGAGGCGTTGGGATACGACCAGTTCCCGAGAAAATGCTGTGCTGAGAATGCAGATGTCCAGAAAACGAGAAAGATTATACAAGAGTACCGGCCTCCGTATAGTTCGGCATAGGTGAGATCGGAAGAGACCTTGAGCAGGTTCCTTCCAGGACACTGCTACAATGAGATTTGCACCCAGGATTGGTTGTGTCACATGTATTCATAGGGCCATAGGCCGACGCCAGTGACGTGCTGCTTTACGAGTGGTCGTGATAATTGGCCGAGAGATGACCAGAGAAGTGCCAAAGCGGAATCGTTCCCATTAGCACACCTGACCGGGCCGACGAGCCGATAGATTGCGAGATTGGTGAATCCACAGAGAAATGAAGACCCAGAGACAGAGGATGCCAGACCGTGAGTAGGAGGCAAGCAGATGTTCTTGCTCTGCCAGTTTTGGGCGCACCGATATTTTTCGACATTGTAGGAGATGTACCTCAATGTCATTTGTTGCGATTTGCGTTGTAATGCGAGTACCACGCTGATATCGCTTGGATTTGAGTTTTGATGATTGAGTTTCATGATATTTGTTTTCGTGCACCATAGCTGCACCTACTGGGTATTTACATTTTGTGCATAGTTATTGCACTTGAGATATGATTTATACGTCGTTGTGTTGGTTTATGATTTGTGCATAATTATTGCACTTGAGATCGGCTTTGGTGCCTTTGCTGCACATGTTTATGATTTCGTGGATTTCATACAGTTGAGTTGATTTTGTGCGTGTGGTACGTACTCGATTTGATTTTTGCACTCGGTATAGCTCATATACGCTTGCAGTGCCTTGATACATGTTTTGTGCACACAGTTGCACGCGTTTTTGGATTTTATACACCTTGGTACCCTCGGTGTTGCTTTTATACGCATTTGAGTTAATGATGAGTTTTGTGCATTTATTGTAACAGATTTGTGTTTTCGTGCGCGTTAGCACTTGATGTTCATTTTCGTGCATGCTATTGCACTAGATGTTTTATATGTGCATGCTACTGCACTTGATTTTGGATTTTTGTGCGCATCGGATGCACTTGATTTCAATTTTCATTCGTGCATATTGGATGCACTTGATTTAGATTTTTATTCGTGCATGTGGGATGCATTAGATTTCGATTTTCATTCATGCATGACGGATATACTTGATTTGGATTTTCACGCATGTTGGGTGCATGATATGAAATGTGATTTTGTGCACACCGGATGCACTCGATTGGGAATTTTATTCGGGCATGTTAGTTGCACCGGATTAAGATTTTCGTGCACTCTAGATGCACTTGATATTGTTGTCGTGCACACCCGTTGCACTGGACAGATGCTTTCGTGCACACCGTTGCACTTAGTTTTGGTTTTGTGCACATTCGTATCACCTGTATTTGGATTTGATTTCCGAGCGCACCAGACGCACGTGATTATTAGATACGCCTTTCGAGGCTGATTTTGCTCTTGAGTGCTTTGTTTTCATGATAGGTACTATATTATGTAGTAGCCGAACATGACTGATCTGAGGACAGTACCTGAGTACTTAGCATGCATTTAAAAGTTTAACCAGGGGTTTTCAAAAAGGAGCTATAGTCTCCCTATTTCCTACGTGTCCGTGAGCGACACGAACGTTTATAAAGGAAAACATTTTTGGGATATTTCAAAATGGACGGGACGTATATTTAAGCAAAACCTATAAGAATATATGTTTATTACTTTACAAATGAGTGTCCGTCACTTATGCCGTGAGCTATGCATCACACGGCAATTCAGAAAAGATTTTTGCATGTGTTTTATTCAGTTTAAAGGATTTTTCCAGGGATGGGTATTATATATGTATTATAGTATTTGACTAGTGTATATTGGATCTCAGTAGTGGATTTCGAGATCTGTATCTCCATTGTAACTCCAAAGATATGCGTACAAATCCGGTGATTTGCGTGACGCTTGACGGAGTTCGATTTTGAGTTGTACTCGTTTTCATGCGCACCTGACGCGCTGTGTTATTTCTGTATCTTCCGTGATTTCGGAGCCCCGTTGATTTAAGTTGATTATTGAAATTTAAATTCGGGGACCGAATTTATTTAAGAGGGGAAGATTGTAACATTTCAGAAAATATAAAATATTATTTTGGGAATTTAATATTAAAATAATATATTTCCCGAAAACTGCCCGATTTTCGAAATTGGGGTTTTCGAAAAAGGGTATAAATATATACCAATAATTGTGAAATAATTGGAAATTAAAATGATTTATTTGTCTAAAAATATATTTAAAGGATTTGGCATTTTTTAAAATCAAATATATGCGGTTTAAATGAAAACCCGATTAGTACACTGCTAATCGTGATTAGGCCAAATCCATGTTTTTACAGTTTTCCATGGCTAGTGCACCATGTCATGTTGCATTTTGGTTGCATGTTGTTTTATTGTGTTGTTTTGGGGTATTATAAGGTTTGAGTTTTAAAAAGAAAAAAAAAGAATAGAAAAGGGATAAAGAAATAGGGTATGGGCATGAGAGAGAGTGTGAGGGGTCTTCATTGACCATGGGCCTTTGATAATCATTCATCCTCTTCATCATTTCTCCTCTCCCTTCCCTCATGGCTGCCTCCTCTTTCCTCCCTCCTCTTCATCCTCACAAACACCATCAAAAACAACTCAAAATCTCATATTTCCTTCACAAAAAACATGCACAAGCTTCTCACAAACACTTTGGACCAAGAAAAATTGGATTTTGGAGACTTTGGGCAACTCAAGAATTTTCTTGAATTGCCAAATGAGATAATCCCTTCACCATTAGTATAGTATTTCATTCCATTAGCTTCTACGTTTAGTTTAGAATCGATATATTGAGGTTTAGTGGACTTTGAAATTTCCAAATTAGGGTTTTGATGAAAACTTGAGTAGTGAAGTGTAATTGATGTTAATAGAGGCCATGCAACCCCTGTAGTGATGGTATATTGGACTAAACCTGATAGTAAAACCCCAATTCACAAACTTAGAAACCCCGATATCGTAATTTTGTGGAAATTGTGATGGAAATTGGAGATCTGCTAACACCCGGGTGACCTGAAAATTATTTAGCGAAGCCTGAGAGATGTGCAGGCAACCTAGAAGCTACCCTGGAAACCCGAGACCATATGCTCATGTTTAGGCCGCCATTTTTCTCATTTTGGCCGCAATTTACGGCCTTGGTACGTTGGAATCGTCCCGTGCTTGGTCCATGGTTTTATCATAGGCAAATTAGGCCTACCCCATATGCAGAATTGGCTAATTTCACCTGAAACAAAATCTGGGACCATTTCCTTGAGTTGCTGTTTTGAAATGTGACTTTTAAATGACTTGAACTTGTGATATTTCGTTTTATCTCAATCGATTGGCGTTTGTACGTCGATATCGAGGGTTATTAGTTCTTCTTGCATGTGTAGACCATAGGTTTAAACCTATGTGTGATACGTGCACTGTTCTGGTTTTGTGCGAGATTTCTATTTACGATGCTATATGTGTATATATGTAGGTACCCTCAAGTGGACTTCGGACGACGAGTAAGAGCAAGGAGACATCGACTTCGGCAAGCGAGGATCAAGGTGAGTAGATCTATATCTACGGGGGAAGTAGGGTGGATGGCGTATAGCACCCCCGCAAATTTTGATGGAAACCGATTTATATATAGAATATGGTTAAGGGAACCTTTAATAGAAAATTATGGATAAAGTTAAAATATAGTTAGAGAAACCATATTATAAACTAAAGGATGGTTAGAAATGATATGATACGATTAATGCGTGATGACGAGATTTGAGGATGATGTTCGATGATATTGCTGTATTGGATACTATAAGACTAGATAGCAGACGTAAATGTGTCATGCGAACCATACTTTTTTCCAAACTTAAGAATTGTATGCATCTTTTAAACAGATATCTTGAGAGACGTTATGGATTTTCAAATGATATCTTTCTCTTAAAATCACCGTAGCCCATACTTTCAAAACTACTATTCGCATCATTTAAAAACTGATCGTATGGTTCGTGTGTGAATGTATATATGGAAATTACTTGATGTGGGGTATAAATGCGATTAAAAGAATATACGATGTGATATAATGATTTGATAATATGTTGGTGTTCCCCTTAGAATGACGGCGCGACGTAGAGACGCCTTGCCTGAGATTCGGGGCAGATGCTATTTGGTTTTATCCGTCTACCTCTCCGAAGATGCCAAGTTGATTTATGGCACCGTGTATCGGAGGTTTAGACGGATGCGGCCGATGTAGCAGACTTCGTCAGATTCCCCCTCGCTAGAGGGGTTTTTGATTGTGGGGACGCTCTTCCCTGCAGGCGCAAGCCCCTGCAGTTAATTATGCTACCGCATCGCGGTAACCACTTTCTCCTTCTCCAGAATTTCACTTCATGTCATGTGTGTTTGTTTTGTTTGTGGTTGCCCGTGGATTGTATACGGAGACTAATTTATGTCGTCGCCCGTAGGACGTGGATTAGTCCAAATCCGTATTTTCTTAGATTTGGGTTTGGGGTTTTTATTCGAGGATACGTTAGCCATATTTGAGGCTAAGATCAACTCAAACATTTGTTAAGGATACGTTAGTCTAATTTCCAGACTAAGATCAACTTAACGGGATCGTCTAGATCCATTTCCAGTTTAGGGACATGGTGGTCCATTGCATGTATGGTCGTCGGGACCCGTCACCTCTCTGACGTCGTTGAAGGATTACAACGATAGGAGTCAAAGGAGTTCGGAGATGTACCCTCGAACCGGATGTAAATTGATTTAGGAGAGCAGCCGTGCTCAGTCAATTTAATTTGAGGACTTACGGCCTTGATTGGGCTAAGTCCAGTTGGGAATATTCAATGTTTTTATTTATCTTTGGCCTATTAGGCCTGTGCTAGGGCTTTGCCCCTTTTAAATAATGCACTGCATTTTGTTTTGGCCTGCAGAGTATCTATTTTGTTTGGGCTCTGCCCTTTTATAAATGATACAGAGCATCTGCTTTGTTTGGGCTCTGCCATTTTAGTGCATCGCATTTTATTTGGCCTGTTAGGCCTTTTTAATTGGGCTCGGCCCTTCTTTTCAATAATGCAGTACGTTAATTGTCTGACATTGGCTTGTCAGACGCTTTGCACCAATTATTGAGCGCAAGCGCATGTGGAGGTGACACGTGTCACGCTCTGGTGAGCGCAAGCGCAACAGCGCAGTGCGCTGCGCTGTTGCGCTGCTGACATGTGGCACACTCTGGTGAGTTGCGCCAATTTCAGAGAGAAATGCTCTATCTTAAAAGTGCATAGCGCAAGTGATTCTGGTGCTGACACGTGGCGCTCTCTGGTGGCTTGCGCCAACCCAGGAGCGCAACAGTGCAGTTTTTGCAAGTGCAAGGCACTGTTTCAACAACTTGATCCAGTTTTGGATTCAAGAAAAGAATCTTTAAGATTCCAGAACCAATGGTTCATAAAAAAGTGCAAGGCACTGTTATTATTATTATATATATATATATATATATATTTTTTTTTTATTGAAGATCATTTATCTTGTTCTTAGATCAATGATCTATTCAGAAGAAATTCTTCTATTATAAAGGTTTTTACCTTTTTCTTGAGTTCTTTTCAAAATTCTTCAGAGTTCTCTCTGTTTTGAAGTTCTTGATCTCTCTCGATATTGATTATGTTTTGAATTGGGGTCTAGGGGTCTTTATATAATGCCCATAGATTTGTTAAGTTTGTTAAAGAGATCATTCTCTGAGTAATTTGGGGAATTTTTCCCACCGTTAAATCTTTGATCCAAGAGCTTCTGTTTTACAGAAGACAATCTTCTTGTTTTAACAAGAACAGAAGGATCTTACTAGAATTTTAATTCTGTTTGGCGCAAACGCTCCAGCGCTTGATACGTGTCACGCAGCGCACAGCGCAGCGCAACTGCGCTGACACGTGTCGCGGCGCACAGCGCAACTGCGTTTGCGCTGACACGTGTCGCGCAGCGCAGCGCTTGCGCAGCTGCGCTTGTGCAGCTGCGTTGACACGTGTCGCGCTTGTGCAGCTGCGCTGACAAGCGTTACTTCCTTTAATTTTTGTTTTAAATAGAGCCTTGCTCTGATTGGGCGCGCTGCCTTGGGCGTTGTGCTGACATATCAGCTTTTGACACGTGGCGCGTTGTGCGCAGTGCAAGGAATTTGAAGCGTTGCTTCAATTTTTGAATTTTTGAAATTCAAATAGAGCTTTGCTCTAATTGGGGGAAACAAATGCCCCCCCCACCGTTGCGCACACGTGAGTGCAGCGGTGGCAAGATCCTGGCCATTGGATCAATCGGTGAGGTGAAAGGGCGCAGGCGCCTATAAATAGGACCCTTGGTCCTTAGAAAAAAATTTACCATTTTTCAAGAACTTGATTTTCAGAGCCTTGCTCTTGCTTAAGAATTTTAGAGCCTTGCTCTTGTTTCTTCCCAAGAACTTCAGAGTTCAGAACTCAGAATCATTTTAGGTAAAATTAAATTAAATTAAATTTAGTTAAATTTAATTACTAAAGAAAGCCCCTTTGGGGTTTCATCAACAGAGCCTTGCTCTCAAAAATCTATAGATCTACAGAGATCTTGTTCATGGGTTTTAGCCCATGAACAGAGTTTTGCTCATGGATCGCATGTAGATCTGTTTGATCTGAAAATGAAGAACTCCTAAGAGTTTTCATGGACCTTTAGGATCCCAAAAAAAAAATTTAATCTTTAGGAGCTTAAAGAAAAATTTTCTTTTAATAGATTTTCTCATCATTATCACAGAGCTAGGCTCTTTTAAGGAATTTTATTCCCCTGAGACCAGAGTTTGACAAGTGTTACTCTGTGACAGAGCTTTGCTCTGAAAGAGGAGATTTTCTCCTTGTCTCCAGGGATTTTTATTATTAATGAGAATATTCTCTTGGGGATCAACTGACAGTCTCATCCAATGATGAGGTTGTCTTATTAACTGATGCACTGTCATCCAGATTTTGTGGGTCCCCCTTTGGTCCCCTACCCACTGCATTGCAGTGTGGTATAAATTTTAAAATGCCAGGCGTTGGAACTACGATACTGATGGTTGATTTTTGTCCCCTTTTTGTCCCCTTGCAGTGAACATGTCTATTAATTTGTCTTTCCCGTTTGTTCGCTCGAAGGGAGGATTTCCCCAGGCACCGGTGGACCGAGTAGTGCTCGCTCTCATCAAGGATCATGACCCCGAGCATAAAAGCCTTCACCTATGGGGTAGGTGGTATAATGAGATCATCCAGGGTCGCCGAAGTTTCGGTTCCGCCATGCCGTTTGAGCCCATATCTTCGCTCCCTTACACGGATGAACCGCCGGTGAAGTATGCCGTGGAGGTTAAAAATTGGAATTCGGATGACCTCCTCCAACCCGCGATTGGTGCTATTCCCGTGCAGCCGCCTCCGGCAATAGACATTTTAGGGAGGCGAATCTGTCAGGGTGAAGCACGCCATTGGGGACAGGCCTATAATATTGGATTGATCCCGCGACCGCCCGCCGGATATTTGCAATGGGCCCGGTATATCTTATCAGCGAAGAGGACTCATCTGATGAAGATTGGTTTGTATTCGGCCATCTATGTCTCGCTCTTTGAGTATCCCTCTCCTCCAACGTGGTAGGTTAAGGCTTTTATTGAACAATAGAATATCCCTACCCACACCTTCCTGATGACGGACAGGGAAGTCTCTATCTCCTTGGAGGAGTTTGCTGAAATCTCGGGTCTGCCGATGAGGGGGGAGCATTACGAGGAGTTGCTTCCTCCTGACGAATACGTCTTTGCCACCAAGCCGTTGGTGTTTAATCTGACGCCGGAGAACGCTATTCAACACCAGTTCCTGGGCCTGGTGAAAGTTCTGGAGATCTATGAAGAGCTCTATCTGGAATCGGGCACCCGAGGAGTCAGTTTCGCAGATTTTATTGCCCGCTTCATTCGACCGGAGTTTTTATCGGAACAGAGCGAGAAGTTCGCCAAGCCTGATGACCCTTTTGGTTTTGGCCTAGACCGTCGACCAACATCGGAGGGCGATCAAAAGGATTTTTATCTCCCCAGCGCCGCCGTCACGCCGTTGTCAGAGATCGTCGTCTCGGGCATGGATGAAGAGACCTTTTTTGTAGGGTTCCTGGGATTGTGGCTGTGCAGCTTTGCGCTCCCCATGCACCCGCGCCACATGCGGCCATCCATTTTCTACCCAGCGCATCGGATGGTGGCTGGCCTGCAATTAACAATAGGAATTGCCGGGTTGGCTCACCTCTATAATGGACTTAGCGTGGCAGCGGACGCTAATGAACCTGGGGTGCAGCCTGCTAATTTCCCGATGCACTACTTCACCTCTTGGATGGAAATGCACGTGCATGGGGTGTTCGGCGTCCACAAGATCCCTCCGTTTTTTGAAAAGTGCAGACTCCCGAGAGTCATGCGGCTGGTTGACGCCTTGATCGTGGTTGCGTCTCCGCGAGAGGCTAGGGGGCTACTCCTTCGTCCACACCTGGTCGGAGCGAAGGTTTCTTTTTTGGACAAAGTCATAACCATAGGCTCAGAAACCACTAAGTCGGTGGTGCCGTTGCGCGATGATTTTAAGGACGGGGCCTCCATATTGAAAGCCCGAGAGATCCTCCACCTCTACTCCATTCGGCCGGGCTACCTGGTGTTCAGGCAGAATGAGATGGCGCTTTTCATGAGGTACAACCCTCACCGGTTCGCTCAGCAATCGAGCTATCACCAGGGGGTTCCGATGGAAGCTTTCTTGGAAAAGCCCGTGGCCAGCCGAGAGGGGATAAGGAATGCAATACACCATTTCATGCGACTTAACACGGGTTGCTATTTCTTCATCAGCGAGCCGAGCTGCGACCCCAAGGTACTCAACGCGTACGTGGCTTGGTACGCGCATGCAATGGGTCCAGTTATTCTTATGGAGAAGCGCATGCTGGTTGACCGCAAGGGTGCACCTCCCGACGGCGACCGCAAGGCTCCCTTGAAGCCAAGGACCTCGGTCATTCCTCCGCTAAAAGATGCTGAAATCGTGCCACCGCGCGTGTTGAGCCCTCCGAGCGGACTGCCACTCCGTGGTACTGCGGATGCACCACCAGCGCCCCATGCTCCAGTGGAGACGGTAGATGTGGTTTCGCCAGAGTCCGGCGTGGGCGCGGATATCGAGACCCGCCGCCCTAGGGTGCCTGCAAAGCGCAAGTCAATCCGCTGGTGGGCAGAAGAGGAAGAAGAAGTCGCTCCTCTCTCTCGATGCTATCCTCGGTTTAGAGGAGCCTCAGGCCCCTCTTACCGAAGGTATAAGCGAATATGGCAGCAATAAGGGCTTCTCGGTAGACCCGGCAGACACCGATCTGGCGGCCGCCATTGCGGCTTCTGAGCGATCAGCCAAACTTGAAGCGTGGTTGGATAGACTCGCTCGAGCAGGTAATCATTAGCTGTACTCTTCATCATTTTATAGCATTTTTATCATTATCCTCGACAAATGCGTTCCCCCCTTTTTTAACAGGTGTCACTACCGAAGAAGCCATCGCTGCTTCTTTGAAAACCTTCCAGGAGGAGGAAAATAAGCGCGCTTTAACGGGCGTTGGTACATTACGCCTTATTGAGTTTTTATCCTCCTTTCTGATGGCCAATCTAACCTTCTTCCTTTGTTTCTTTACAGGGGCTGCGCCAGCTGATGCGGGGACTCTCCCCGGGCCTGAATCTGAAATCCCAGTCTCTTCGGAGCTGCCTCGAGAGCCTCGACTCGACAAGTCGAAGAGGGATGCCTTGAAGGATTTGGAGGCATCCCTGTTTATAGACGAGGATGTCTCAATGAGGGAAGCCTTGGAGAGCTCCGTCTTGACGGCTCGAGAGGAGAGAAAGCGGCTAAGGCGCGAGGTGAAGGCACGCAGGGCTGCTTTGGCCGTGGGAGCGGGCCCAAGCACCGTCCCTTGTGCTGATACCCCCTCAGAAGAGCCTCCGGTCGCCTTGTCCACTGCTCGCAGACAGGTGGCCCGTGCAGTTCGGAGTGCTAACGATAAATCCACTTCAGGTAATGTATCTTTCGAGATTTGTTTGTAAGAATTGTAAATTCGTCGGTTCTTATATGTCTTGTCCTGTAGGGCCAAGTCCAACCGAAGGGGAGGCGGAAACCGTCGAACCTGAGGGGCTAGAGGAAGAAGCACCGGCCGAACCCGAGCCGACGGTGGGCAACGTCGCCAGGGTGGCTGAGCCTGAGCTGGGGGATGAGGGAGCTGCACCAGAAAAGGTCGTTGATGCCGAGCCTGAGGTGGCGGCAAATGAGACGACCGCTATAACTGAGCCCGGGGCAGCGGCGGACGAGGCACCTGAGACCGGCGACCCTATGGTGACGGCGGATGAGACAATGGCGACCGCCGAGCCCGAAGAAGTAGCGGGTGAGACGGGCACGACTCTTGGGGAAAAGCCAGTCGCTCTTTCTCAAGAGTCCGGCAATCCTCCAATTATTGCTCTCCCTGTCTACGGTCTTCCGCCGTCTCCTGGTCGGGCGAGTACGACGACAACCCCTGTCGAGTCCGGTGATGAGGCTACGGGAGGTGGACTCGTATCGATGGAGGAGGGAGACGCCTCCGTTTCGGCCGGCGACTCATCAGGTAAATTTCGAGTTACAGTCCCCTTTTTTTATCTTGCAATCCTTTCTGATAAGTTTATCCTTGTTTATTAACGCAGGTGCGGCCAGTGCCGATGCTCCATTGCTCAAGGGAGCGCCGTCAACTACTGCCTTGGCGGTGGTCACCTCTCAGCCCTCCTTTGTACCATCAAAGATGTTGGAAGGTATGGATTTGCAACTTATTAGTTTTATCTCTCATCCGCATAATTTATGTACTAAAATCATACTGTTGTGTCTTTTCAAGAGTGCTTTTTGATCATCTCTATCAGGTGTTGCACCCACACTTCTCCTTCCCATCTGAACTCGCTTCTTCCTCTAGTGGCGCTGGTGAGTATAGTTTCCGACTGATATCTTTCTTTTTCAGTAATAGAATTATTTCTAACTTTCCCTCGTCCTGACTGCAGTGCTACAAATCGAAGGAGGGGATGTAAATCCCCGTTTTCTTCAATGAGAATCATTCTATATTTTCCTAGTTCCCCAAATATTAACCCTATTTTTCTTCTATTTATCTAGTGTAAAAATATGTTGATTAGGTTTTAATATTTAAAGTTTCTTCCAAAACAAAATAAACACAGAGAAAATACTGAAACCTAAAACCCTAAAAGTTAAAACCCAAGAGTTAAAACCAAAGCCAATTAATTAAAACCTAAACTACAACCATTACAAATTTTTTCCCCAGCCCTTACTGTTTTTTTCATCAGCCCACATTTTTAGAAAATCCCTAAACTAAAATACCCTAGCTGGCCTCTCATTACTTTCCCCAGCCCATTTGTTTTTTTTAAACAAATCCTTTTATTAATACAAAACGCCCCGGCCCACTCTCCTTCTCAGCCCACCTCTGTTTTTATTTTTTTTTTTAAAAGGATTTTTTTATCGAGCCCGGCCCGTCTTCCCCGGCCTGCCTCCTCAAACCAACCCGACCCGCTTCTTAATCCTTCTTCTCTCCTCGCGATAAAAATTCCCGCTCGTTTTCCTCCTTCCTCGCGACCCACGTTCCCGAGCTCCCCACGTCGCCCTCGCCGTCGCCCACGACCCCGGCCACGACTCCCTCTAACTCTCGCTCCCCAACTCCTCATCTCCCTCTCACTTTCCAACTCCTCAAAACTCTCCAGCCCCTCAAGTTTTTCCCCCACGAACCCTCGAGCAACCCACTGCAACCTCCACCTTTGACGACGACAACCCTCGGCAACCCTCGATCACTCCTCCTCCACCAACCTCCTCCCTCTACGACTCCACCTTCATTAACCCGAGCCCCTACCGAGCCCTCTGCATACAGAAACCCATCACCCGACCGAGCCCAAGTTACCCCTGCACGCCTCCTCGACGCCGGCGACCCCCACCACGCCGTCGACCACCATCTCCTCAGCATCATCACCCTCACTACAATTCCCAAGTCCCCACTGCTCTCTCTCTCTTTATCACCAAAAACCCATTTTCCCCTCACTGCGCACTCTCCGTGCACGCTGCCGGAGCGACGCCGTCGACCGTCGTCGACCCCAGTACACTCGCAGAGGATCAGCAAGCACTCCTCAACCTTCAGGGACTGTGCAACGACTCCGGACAACTCCGACGTAAAACCCGTGTTTCGATCGAAGCTCGCGTGAATCGGTTTCACGGCGTACATCGCGCGTTTGTGACACCATTGCTACATTGCGACCCCGAGACGTCTCCAGGCAAGTGTTTACTTGCTTCATGCTAAAATATTAGTGGTATAGACCTAAAATATCTAGTTTACGGATTTGCCGAATACCGATACATAATATGACCTATGTGCTCGATGCTAATCTCCCATGAAAATGATTGTCTATTTTGACGGAAACTGATATTTTCCATTGGCCCAAAGGATGACAAATATAGTGTAGGAACCTCGCTGGAAAATACGATTGTTAGAGACAAAAATTGATACCCCCAAATATGCCATTAAAACTAGAATTTCCTCGTACCAGAAAATGAATAAAATCACCATAAATTATATTCAAACTGGAATGATGCGTTCGAGGGCTTAAATCGAAGCCGACTCGACGATCTTTAACCCTAAAATTATAATGATTTCTGTTCAGTAATTATGATGATAATTGGATCGGAATGCGACTCTGGACTGCAGTCCAGAGCGTTTCTGATTATTGTGTGCTGTCCCAATATCTGTGCCACTGTGCTTCTTGAAGCCGTATGTTACGGAACCCTACAGTATATTAAAGATAACTCTGTTAGCTAAATAAAACAGGTGATTCCATTCCGTTTCATCGCCATTTGCTATTTTAAACTGTATTTAAAAGGGCAGAACATATATCTGTCCAGAACAGATTCAGAAATGACATATTGAGATTAAACTGTGTATAACTTTCAACGTACAGATGCGATTGAGGATCCGTCTGTTGCGTTGAATACTTTATAGAAAACCCTAGATTTAATTCAACATTAGCATTGCTAAATTCTGAACCCAATCGGGTGCAATTCGTGTCGCGAAACGGACGTTCAGTTCTGAAACTGAATTTCCAGCCGCGCGCACTTAAAATGAAACTGCTATATCTTGAAAACCGGAATCCCGATTGAACTGAAATGAATTTTGATGAATCACTGACTAAGTGTTCTATTTATCTTACTTGTATCATTTTGCTGAATTCTTAACATAGTAATTAATGTAATTTATTTTAGTTAATGATATGCGTGTTGATTCATAACATACAGAGCTCATTGGTAGTATACATACATATATCATACCCTTGCCATATACTCAGTGTTAGTACGTGTGGACATTGCATTATCGTGCGTGATAGATGTTGGTTTAGGAGTGACAAGTACATCAATGGAAAATGAATATTCGTGATAGTGATTGATACAGTGAACAGTGATAAAACCGTGCCATTGGTATACTTGTACACAACTAGATTAATATCATAATTAGTGAGAACCTGGGAAAAAAGGGAAAATCAAAGTGGAAAGATTATCGTATTTAGCGGGACCGTGTTTAGAGGATGATCATTCGAACAGAGATATTGATACATGTAGGATAGGATCTAGCGATCCGGCTGACAGGGTTATGTCCCGGGCATGTGGGCCGTTGTCTCGGGTATGTACGAGACTCCTGTTAAACATGATCCTCCTTCCACTATGTGATTTCAAACACGACCTAGAGACCGATAGGGACACATAACATATTCTGCATCATATAGTGACATAATGATTACTTGCATTGTTCTTACACCAGTATTACCTCATATACCTGTTTCACCTTATTATAATAATATTGTTATTGTGTCGCTCTGACGACCTGAGTATGCATGCTCAGATCCCGCGGGAGGACCAGCATAGGAGACGGATCTACCCTTCGAGTTCACGGAGATTTAGACTGGTGTACTTTCTATTTTTCTGCTTTCCATAAAAGTGGTAGTAAGTTTGACTTTGGTTAGTATTTGTTCTTGTTATCTGTAATTTGTGAACAATGGAATATTAATGTAATAAATTAGTGATGTGATTCCTTTACCATTGCGCTTTATTTACTGATTACCATGCAATGCTAGAAGCCGAAGTGTGACTACGGCGGGATGATTCCTTGACCGTAGGAGCATGGCTGGCCTAGTCATCCCTCGTTTTCCGTATTTTGGGAAGCGGGGCGTGACATGGTTTAGTTGGTATCAGAGACTGTGTTTAGTATCAAGGGATAGTATTAACTATGCTGTATTACGTTATTCTTGTTTCACTACTCTTGATTTCCATCCTTGAATCTGATCCTATCCTTTTGATTCTTCCAGTGATATGACGTCCCCGAACGACCCCTCCTCGGACTCCAGCTCTCAGGACCGCACGGAAAGGATACTCAGCGCACTGACCACTCTCGCGGAAGCTCAGGAGAGGAAGACCGACTTGCTCACTGAGGGACTCAGGGTGATTACCGCCACAGGAGGACCCTCCGCACTTATTACCGCCCCCGAGGGCGTTGTTCCACCAGCTTATCATACTAGGGCTGGTACAGTAGCAGACTTCCGACGGTTACACCCAGCTGCATTTACAGGGCTAGCTGAACCCCTTGAGGCTGAGCAATGGCTGGTGAACATGGAGAATTTATTGACTGCCGCTAGGGTTCCAGAGGAAGACAAAGTGGACGTGATAAAGATACAATTAGAGGACGAAGCCCGTACATGGTGGTCGGTGGAAGAGAGCAGACTCGACAGGCCGATCGAATGGAGCAAGTTTAAGGAGTGCTTCCTAGATCATTACTTTCCTTCCACAGCCAAGGCAGAAATGGAGGAGAGGTTTATTCTTTTGAAGCAGAATGGACGCCCAGTGGATGTTTATGCGGCAGAGTTCAACCGCTTGAGTCGTTTCGCTCCGTACATGGTCGCCTCAGAGGTTACCAGGGCCAGACGTTTCCTTCAGGGGTTAGATTTTGAGTTGCAGCAGTTGATTGCATCGTTGGATTTACAGACTTTCGTACAGGTGCTCAATGCAGCGAGAGTTCAGGAGCAATTGATTAACAAGTTCAGGAGACCCCCAGTCGTTCCAGCACGTACCCACACGCCATCTTGAGGAGCCATACCGGTTCACAGAGCAGGAACGACACAAATGAAGCGCCCGTTCGTACCACAGCATCGCCCCCAGAGACAGGGCGTAACTTGCGGCTATTGCGGTAGAGGAGGGTATACCCAGAAGGACTGTCGTCGTGCCAAGGGACAGTGTTTGATTTGCGGTTCCAGTCAGCACAAGATTGGCAGTTGCCCTGAGCGAGCAGAGGTACAGGGAAGTTCTGAACCGCCACAGCAGAGGCCGCAGGAGCAGAGACAACCCTTTACAGGTCGCGGTCAAGGACGGGCTTTCACCTTGACCGCCGAGCAGGCCGAGGCGTCAGGAGACGTGGTTACAGGTACTCTGCTCATACATTCCTTGCCAGCTAGAGTACTTTTTGATTCAGGAGCATCGCATTGTTTCTTGTCTGAGCATTTCACTGATACACACTCAATACCACATGAACCACTAACTAAGGGATGGGAAATTCATACGGGTAATGGCATCATAGTATCTAGTCGAGAATGTAGATTATGCCCGGCTGTAGTGTGTGGCAGGGAATTCTATGCGAATTTCCTCCTAATTGGGACAGGCAGTTACAACGCAATTCTTGGGATGGATTGGATGAGCACTTTCCATGCTGTTATCGATTGTCGTGCAAGGAATGTGATCTTCCGCATTCCCAATCACCCGGAGTTTATTTTCGAAGGCGGAAGCGAATCCTTGGAGCCAGCTAAATACAGAGCAAAGCCTAAGGAGCTGACAGCTATGGAGATTGATAGGAGCCCAGCCCCAGAAATTGTTCGGGACTTTCTGGACGTTTTTCCCGAGGATTTACCAGGTCTACCACCTCCTCGAATTTTGGAGTTCTCAATCGAATTAATTCCAGGTACAGCCCCAGTATCCAGGGCCCCATACGGAATGGTGGAATTGGCAGAATTGAAGAAGCAGGTTGAAGAACTATTGGAGAAAGGATTCATTCGGCCAAGCGCTTCACCGTAGGGTGCACCAGTTCTATTGGTAAAGAAGAAGGATGGATCGTTGCGAATGTGTATAGATTACCGGGAACTGAACAAGGTCACAATAAAGAACAAGTACCCAATACCGCGCATTGACGACCTATTTGATCAGCTAAGTGGAGCCAAGGTTTTCTCGAACTTGGACCTCCGTTCTGGGTATCATCAAATCAGGGTAGCAGCCGAGGATGTGTGCAAGACGGCTTTCAGGACCCGATACGGACATTACGAGTTCCTTGTGATGCCGTTCGGCGTTACCAACGCCCCAGCAATATTCATGGACTTGATGAACAGGGTGTTCGCAAAATACTTAGACACGTTTGTCGTTGTGTTTATCGACGACATACTTGTCTACTCGAAGACTCGGGAGGAGCACGCTGAACATTTGCGCACGGTCCTACAAATTCTTCGGGAGGAGAAGCTGTATGCGAAGCTAAGCAAGTGTGAATTCTGGCTCGACAAGGTACAGTTTTTGGGACATATTGTTTCAGGCGAAGGCATCTCGGTGGACCCGGCAAAGATAGAATCTGTCAGAGATTGGCCGACGCCGAAGTCAGTGGCTGAGATCAGGAGTTTTCTGGGATTGGCAGGTTATTATCGGAGATTCGTCCAAGATTTCTCCAGAATCGCGGAACCATTGACGAGGCTAACACGGAAGGACGTGCCGTTTACATGGACAGAGGAGTGCACTCAGGCATTCGACACACTAAAGCAGAAATTAACCACGGCGCCTATTCTTACTGTACCAGATGATTCCGGTGGTTTGGTGATACACAGTGATGCCTCAGGGAAGGGTTTAGGCTGTGTTTTGATGCAGCACGTGTTAGTTATATGTATGCCCTAGAGGCCATTACTATACATAGGATGTATATTGTAGTGGATGCTGGGACATATATAGGGAGGACTTTCTTGCTCGACATGATAGTATGCTATCTGGTTGATCTTTACCTTAACGTATACACTGATTGTCTCCCTGTTACATGTTGGTAAAGCCCTTAGGATCTGTACTTGACTACCTGGACTATGATGCGGATTATACTAGTGGGGACATGGTAGTCCATAAGTACATCCTTCAAAGTCCCTAGTCGTGGGTGTATCGAGACGGGGCATCGATATACCAGAGTAGACTAGCGTATACCTTCTCGACCCATACAGATGGGCGATGGATGATCCCATATCCATTGGTGTTTGACATCAGAGATGATATACGGGTGCTCAGTAGAGACTGGGTACACTGGACGGACTCGCCGAGAACTCCCAGATGGTATTATACCTCACGTCAGATGGCAGTTCTCTGGTGACACTGGTACAGAGTAGTCTGTTGACCCGAGATCGTCATAGAGTCTTATATGGTTCCCACTGTGCTTTGATTTCCATCTTACCACGTCCAAGAGGGCGTGCAAAACGGTGGTTTTTGGGTACAGTCCTGAGTCACATGGAGGCAATGAGCGATAGGAGGGGATTCGTCTCTCCCGGTATAGGGGGTTGATGTTGCGCTGTGTTCGATTGGCTATAACAGGAAATCCCTGGCCAGGGTTGCTGAGATTTACTGGTAAGTGTTTCCAGTAGTTTCTCGAATAGTTATAGAGCTCATATCGACCAACTTATCGAGCTATTGGGGTCTGACGTTTACCACCCCTAGGCGAGATATGCGACATATCAGACGATCAGACCGGACTGTACGGTAGTGTTACTGGTTGGATTCACTGGAGTGTGAGCGGGCTTGCTCGTCGATCTTCAGATCGCTCAATACCCGGGTGGCCGTTACGTTTAGCAGACCGCTTGCGGCTTGTGGGTGCTTGATATGATCATCACCTGCTGCCGGCGTATTGACGAGTCTTTAGAGTCCTACACAGAGGTTTCCTGGTTCAAGCGAAACGAAATAGGAGCGCATATGAGATATGTGCGGGACCGAGAATAATACGTGTATGTGATACCGTATTCTATTCTCGCGATGAATGTGTCGAATTGTTGTATGCGATATAACCTAGTTATCGAATCAAGGATTGATTCGATAAGCCGATACATTGTATACTAGTCGGTTATATGCGATATGACCGGATCGTTAAATCAAGTGTTGATTTAATGATTTAATGCATAATTATATATTTGATATATTACTTTGCATTAACTAGTATCAGTTCACTTTAAATGGATTTTCTCGCTCGGATGTGTACATTGTATATTCGATATATTTTTGTGCACTTCATTGTATCATGTTTGATGATGCATGATTGCTAGGGTTTGTGTAAAGAATTAAACCAAGGTTATTTAAATGGTTAGGGTTTTGATTTTCTTATTCATTTATTTATCTATTTATTTTGGATTAACAAAAAGAAAATAAAACAAAGTGGTGGCTTTAAATCTTGAAGCTTGTTGAAGCTTCATGAAGATTTGACCAAAGTGACCACTTTGTCTTCTTGCTTAACCCTAACCACTCATCTAACCTTGGTCAACTCTCTACAACAAACCATGGTTTGATTATGATAAGATTATTATTCTTTTTTATTTTTCTAATAACTTATCATAACTTTTTCATCTTCTTCTTCTTCTTCCTCACAAGAAGAAAGCTCTCTTCATCAATGGTGATTGATGTATTTGAGTGAGAAATCCAATTCTAAAGTGAACCCAACTCCTATTTCTTCATCCTCTACCTCTTGCCAAGTAGTAGAGTGTGTTTTCTTCACAAGTTTCTTGACTTGGTGAAGTCGGAGTTTGATTTAGCGATGCCTCGACGTAGATCATCTTCGGCATGGACATCGACGACCTAGCTTGCCCATTCTCCGACGAAGCCGATGCTAGAGCCCGGGAACTCATTTGGACAGCGAGGGGACTTCGTTGCGGAGCTATGGAGGTGGAGCACCGGATCTACAAAGGTTGTATATCCGTATTCTTATAGTTAAGTGTTAACTAGTTAGCTTTTTCGCCTAGTTTTCTAGCAAACGATCCGTAGCCGGGTCTCTCGGCACCTAGAATTTTTGAAAATGGCATGTTCGATGCCTTGTGAGACCTCACTAGAGTGCCTAGGAACCCTACAGTGGTATCAGAGCCTAGCTAGAGCCTTAGGCAAAGTCTAGATGGAATTTGAAGTCCGAACGAACCGAAACCAGAAAAATTTCCATGCTCTCTGTCCTTTTTTTCAAAAACTGGGATTTTTCCAAATTAAAAATATGCAGAAAACCCAGCAGGAAAATATAAGAATTACGGCGCAAAATTGGGGTCATGAACAGTGCAATCTAGCGCGGAACCGCGGCAGAAGCCTGCCTTAGGCGGCGGTTCCGCGGCAGATTGATGACGTCAGCCTTTAAAAGTTACACAGTAATTCATTGTTTTCTATGCTGAGTTCTCTGGGTATTTTTAAATTTTAATCAAGAGTTGAATTTTCTAGAGTTGTTTTGGGGATTCGGTGTTTTGATCGGAGTATTAAATTTTTTCTGTGTGGCTTTCCGGATAAATTTTAGAATATGTTAAAAAGTTCGACCGGATATAAATACCCAATTTTTCCCCTGTCGGGAAATTTCCAAGTGTTGGATTTTTCCGTAGTTTAACGACGTTCTAAGTAGTGCAAGTAACTCGATGGACCCTCTAGAAGACAACAAACCTTAACTCGATTATGTGACCGTCTTGAACTGCCCTTTGAACCTTCGGGTTTGGGGCAGTACGGCGTGCCACATGTGAGGCGTTGGCTTGACCCTTCTACGGCTGGACCGTTGGTACTGAGGCACCAACGGAATGTTGTTAGACTTATTTCATGTGTTGATCTGTATCGGGAAAACTTGGGTGTTCGATTGTTCGATCGGAAAGTTTGACATTTTCTATTTATCCGGAATGGGATACAATAATTGGAATTCACAAAAGTTATGTGATAACTGAATGAACGTTATAAACATAGCAGTTTAGTCTCACTTGATCGGTTGCCACGGAATTTTGATGTGATCAAAAGTCCGTCGCAATCACGTAGCGTACGCGGATACTCGCCGGGTAAACTTAATAGACAGCCTCACTCCATAGCCCCGACCAAGTGACTGTAGGAGAACCCCGTCGCCGAAAGCATCCGTTCAGGTGCTCGCGGCAGCGGTGTTCCGCCTTGGTGCACTTCGTCGACGGTATCGGGGGTGCGGCCGCCTACTAAAGTTTGCGACGAGTATTCGATCAGACTGTCGGGAATCTTGTTGAATTGCCCGACTCGATATTGAAAAGTGTTTTCGATAATGAGACTAAAATGCGGGGTTTATAATTGTTAGGCATGCAATGTCTAAGTAATTCATTTGGTCAGGCATGCGATGTCTGAGATGGTTGCGGATTCCAACTGTTGTAGTTTTACACTTTCTTTTCTGTGACCGTAAGTGTTATATGTGATATCGCCGGTTTCATTGCTATATGTCAACGACAATTGGGATGCGCATATTTACTTACGTTGATGACATGTGATGTTATGTGTTGCTGGATATGTTATATTGGATCGTCGTGTTTGAATAGCCGGGGGTTTTTATGTGAGATGAGTGTTTTTCATTTTCATTCATGTAAAAACTTGTATGTAATATTCTTTTTATTGGGGCACTTCCAGGTAGCGGAAGTAGTCACCGTTTGTATATTATTTACTTTTCCGCACTAGGATAGACCCAAGGAGGAGGGCACAAGTAACCGGGTTCTGGAGTCCAGTGGGAGACCAACTCGAGGAGTCGAGTCCGGGTCTCCTAACTCTAGAATTGGTAGGGTTGCTTGCCGCTCTCGTAAGGGTCTAGGGGTATGGGTTTGGCTATTCATCGCGACCGTGGAATCCGTGTTTTATACTGGCTCATATTGAAAACACGGACGTCCTAGTATATCCAATATTTCATATGATTCTTCTGCTGCGATATCTGTGATGTGATCATGTGATGTTCTGTGATAGATACAGTATATAGTATATATGATATATTATATAGACGTTACTTATGTTTTACACCCGCGCTAGCACTGCCCCGCTCTGTCGTTAGTTACCTAACCTAACGGTGCACGAGGGGACATCGAGGCGAATGCGGATGGCATAAGTGTACGTCGTATTTATCTGTAATGTTTAGGTATTTAAATGATGGGACTTCATTAATGTGATTAATGAAATAAAAGAAACCTAAGATGTTGTAGAATCGAATTTCAAAATAAAACAGGTAGCTACAGTTCTTGCTTTGCACAGCGGTATATGTGATATATCCTGCACCTTATTCGATAAGGAAAGGACCGAGATCCCTTCACCGGGAGTGACTCCTTTAGCAATATCTGGCAGATGCTACACACTCGGTTTGTCTTTTGATTGCTTTTAAGAGTTTTTGCTTTGCACAGAGATATATATGATATATCCCGCACCTCATTCGACGAGGAAAGGACCGACGATCCCTTCACCGGGAGTGACTCCTTTAGCAAAAACTAGAAAAGCCTCAAAAGCACTCCATTTTAAAATCATTTGATTCTACAACGATATCAAGTTCATTACGCAATAGGTTTTCAGAAAAACCTGTCGTAGCCCTCCGTCATTTCAGATACGTACTAGTTAGTATTCGTGCTGCGGTTGTTTGGCCTCCGTCAAGGCTTAGTGTACGGTAGCTAACTAGTGCTTATCTGCTAGCATATGATGCGATTGGATTAGGGCATTCGTACGGCGTTGTTTGGCCTCCGTCAAGGGTCGTGCGGGTGGGTTTAATTCAATCAGGAAATGACGGGTTGAACTTGACTAGCGGACTATGGGTTGTTTGGCCTCCGTCAAGGTCATAGGACGCTAGGGGTAAAATATTATCGGGAATTTCAAGTGTTGAAATTTGCAATGAGATTGCATACCTTCTATGAGATAGTTGGATCCCGATACCCGCTGCGAGTAAGTGTTACTCCTGGGAGAGTTTTATACATTACAATTAGCCGATCAAGTAGGTGTCTAGAAAGGTGTCAACGGGGTTACGCCTCTGGGAAAACGAGGTTTACATTAATTAGGTTCGTGCGAAAGCACGGGGGACCTCCCTCAAAGTACCGACACTGGCCTGGCTGAAAAATTGGCGAACTTGTAGTGTGTAATTAATCCCGGCTAGTCTTTCCTTTTAGGGTTTGAAGGAAGATTTGATAAAAAGCAGTAGGATCCATCCTGATTAGATAAAATAAAAACCAATCTATTCTTGCAAGAGCGCACGCTGAGTGTTTTCTTCTCTCTCTCTCCAGGTAGCGACCATATCACGCCTTAATCAAGATAATAATACGGAATATTGATCGAACCCGCTTGTTATACTGAGCTGGAGAACGTTGGTCCCGCTCCAACTTATAAATGTTATAAGACAGAGCAGGAAATTGGGGATTACCATAATTCCCGTGCCGCCCAAACGAAGAGAGTGCATGCTGATGCATCATCTTCGGGTGTGTTCATTACAAAGAACTGTTTCTCTGTATTCTCTACGTCCTGGGTATGTGATACCAGATCAGGATCCCAGATATGTAATCTGTTGCATAGGGCTACAGCTAGGTAGAGAACTGAGAACGGGTGATAAGTTTCATGAGGCAGAAAACGGGGAAAGAGTTGCAGCCAAGTCTGTTGGTCACTGTCACCATGTATTACAATACATTGATTCCGAACGAATGTTATTAGATACCGAACCTGATATACAAAATCATATCTGTCTCTTTATTAGTAAAGAAACGGTAAAATTTTGTATTGTTGGATAATGTTTTGAACATTTCCTATATCAAAAGTTGATCGGTTCAGGCACGTTGTCTAAAAGCATTGACGTTCTAAATCAAACTACAGTTCTAAGTATACAGAACACACACAAGAGGAAGAGTTCAGAAATGAACGAATCCTTCTTGAGGTATTGTAGACTAGGTCAGATCGCTGCGACCCGACTGGCTGAAGTTACATATAGATGCATATTTAAATCAGTTTGAATTTACATCTTGTGAAACTTGTCAGTCATGTCACAAAGATAAGATGACCATAGCTCCGTTTTTTTGGAAACAGAGAAAGAGTTAGTGAACTCTTGGGATTGATACATGTTGATGTATGTAAGGTCCCCTGTCTACACATGCCAGGACTGGTTCTTTATACTTCATTATATTCTCTGATAATCTCTCAAGATTCAGACCTATGTTCCTGTTGAAACACAAGTCCGAATCTTTTGAGATATTCACAGAATATAAGTTAGAAGTATAGAACCAATACGGGTATAAGTATTATGTCCTTTGATGAGATCAAGGAGGAGAATACTTGAGCACGGAATTCCAGGACTATTCTAAAATAGAATGAGATTCTCTCTCAGCATTACTCCTCCGCATACACCATAGCACGATGGTATATCGGGACAGAGCAGATACACCCTATATGATAAGGTGTGCTCTATGATGAGTACTACTGAGTTTCCTATTTCCTTTTGGGAGTTATGCACTTGAGAAGCTGCATACCTATTGAATAGGGTTCGAATCAAATCAGTTGCCTACCATTTCATATATGATATGGAAAGGGGGAGCCCATGTCTTAAGCTAGTTAAGATTTGGGGTTGTCCGGCCTATGTTTAAAAGCAAAATCCGGACAAGCTCGAGGCAAGATCTGTTATATACAACTGGAAAGGTTCCAGCTATACAAACAACAGCAGATGATTTAATAGAACCAAAGGATTCAGTAGATTCTAACAAACCTCAGCCTCTCCGCCGATCTAGTAGGGTTCCTCACCCACCTGAGAGATACTTCGGTTTCTCTATGACAGTGGGAGCGAGGATTGCATCATGAGATGATGACCCAACTAGCTTCGAGCTGGCCATCGAGAGTAAGACTCTGTAAGAATGGCTGGATGTTTAGTGATCTGAGATGGAATCCATATACACCAACAAAGTATGGACTTTGGTTGCTATATCTGAAGGGTTATATCCCCATCAGGAGCAAGTATATCTTGAGAAGATTACTTGGTGTACATGGAAGAGTTGAGACTTTCAAAGCTAGACTTGTTAAAGGTCTACATCATTGACCAGGCGTGGATAATGATGAAACTTTTTCCAGTATCTATGCTTAAGTCCATTCAGATCCTACTTACCACGGCTACATACCATGACTACGATATCTGGTGGTTGGGTGTCTTGACTGCTTTTCTAAATGATGATTTGGAAGAGAGCGTCTATAAGTACACAGCCAGAGGGCTTCGTAGACAGTGGGAGCAGCGGAAACATGTGCAAGATGCTTTATAGGATAAAGCAGGCATCGCGGAGTTGGAACATCTGTTTTGATGAATTAGTCAAACAGTTTGACATCATCAAAATGGTAGATGAACCTTATATATACAAAAGGGTAGTAGGGAGTATGGTGGTGATCCTCGTAGAGTACGTGGATGACATACTCTTGATAGGGAAGGAGTTTCCTATGCCACGCTCGGTCAATCTCCGCTTATCACAAGGATTCTCCATATAGGATTAAAGTGATACCTCCTAAATCCTGGTATTTGGATCTATGAGATAGATCTAATTGGATGTTGGCATACTCACTAATTGTAGTGAGATGGTATCAGTTGATCCTGGGGAGAATCACTGGAAGGGTTCCAGGATGATAATGACGACTGAATGTCAGTCACAGGCATTGTCTTTACCCCCAGTAAAGGGACGGTATGTTGGAAGAGTTCCAAACAAGATACCGTGACACACTAGACGATAAAGGCTGGATACATCGCTACTTAAGATGCTACCAAAGAGGCTGTTTGGGTGTATATTGGTTCATAAGATGAACTATGTTCCTCCCATTGTGTGACAATGGAGTTGTGGCTTATGCCAAGGAACGTCTGTCCCATCAGTGATCCAGACATATTCTAAGGCAGTATCACCTGATCATGGAGATGGTTGATCTCCAGGGTGATCGAGGTTTGGAGAGTAGACTCAGAGGACAACAAAGCGGATCCACTCACAAAGGCCTGTTCCCAGAGAGAGACTATTATGGGATGGTTGAGTATGAGATACTGCAACCACTGCTATCAGATGGCCCTAGTGCAAATGGGAGATTGTTAGTTATATGTATGCCCTAGAGGCCATTACTATACATAGGATGTATATTGTAGTGGATGCTGGGACATATATAGGGAGGACTTTCTTGCTCGACATGATAGTATGCTATCTGGTTGATCTTTACCTTAACGTGTACACTGATTGTCTCCCTGTTACATGTTGGTAAAGCCCTTAGGATCTGTACTTGACTACCTGGACTATGATGCGGATCATACTAGTGGGGACATGGTAGTCCATAAGTACATCCTTCAAAGTCTCTAGTCGTGGGTGTATCGAGACGGGGCATCGATATACCAGAGTAGACTAGCGTATACCTTCTCGACCCATACAGATGGGCGATGGATGATCCCATATCCATTGGTGTTTGACATCAGAGATGATATACGGGTGCTCAGTAGAGACTGGGTACACTGGACGGACTCGCCGAGAACTCCCAGATGGTATTATACCTCACGTCAGATGGCAGTTCTCTGGTGACACTGGTACAGAGTAGTCTGTTGACCCTAGATCGTCATAGAGTCTTGTGTGGTTCCCACTGTGCTTTGATTTCCATCTTACCACGTCCAAGAGGGCGTGCAAAACGGTGGTTTTTGGGTACAGTCCCGAGTCACATGGAGGCAATGAGCGATAGGAGGGGATTCGTCTCTCCCGGTATAGGGGGTTGATGTTGCGCTGTGTTCGATTGGCTATAACAGGAAATCCCTGGCCAGGGTTGCTGAGATTTACTGGTAAGTGTTTCCAGTAGTTTCTCGAATAGTTATAGACCTCATATCGACACGACTTATCGAGCTATTGGGGTCTGACGTTTACCACCCCTAGGCGAGATATGCGACATATCAGACGATCAGACCGGACTGTACGGTAGTGTTACTGCTTGGATTCACTGGAGTATGAGCGGGCTTGCTCGTCGATCTTCAGATCGCTCAATACCCGGGTGGCCGTTACATTTAGCAGACCGCTTGCGGCTTGTGGGTGCTTGATATGATCATCACCTGCTGCCGGCGTATTGACGAGTCTTTAGAGTCCTACACAGAGGTTTCCTGGTTCATGCGAAACGAAATAGGAGCGCATATGAGGTATGTGCGGGACCGAGAATAATACGTGTATGTGATACTGTATTCCATTCTCACGATGAATGTGTCGAATGGTTGTATGCGATATAACCTAGTTATCGAATCAAGGATTGATTCGATAAGCCGATACATTGTATACTAGTCGGTTATATGCGATATGACCGGATCGTTAAATCAAGTGTTGATTTAATGATTTAATGCATAATTATATATTTGATATATTACTTTGCATTAACTAGTATCGGTTCACTTTAAATGGATTTTCTCGCTCGGATGTACACATTGTATATTCGATATATTGTTGTGCACTTCATTGTATCATGTTTGATGATGCATGATTGCTAGGGTTTGTGTAAAGAATTAAACCAAGGTTATTTAAATGGTTAGGGTTTTGATTTTCTTATTCATTTATTTATCTATTTATTTTGGATTAACAAAAAGAAAAGAAAACAAAGTGGTGGCTTTAAATCTTGAAGCTTGTTGAAGCTTCATGAAGATTTGACCAAAGTGACCACTTTGTCTTCTTGCTTAACCCTAACCACTCATCTAACCTTGGTCAACTCTCTACAACAAACCATGGTTTAATTATGATAAGATTATTATTCTTTTCTATTTTTCTAATAACTTATCATAACTTTTTCATCTTCTTCTTCTTCTTCCTCACAAGAAGAAAGCTCTCTTCATCAATGGTGATTGATGTATTTGAGTGAGAAATCCAATTCTAAAGTGAACCCAACTCCTATTTCTTCATCCTCTACCTCTTGCCAAGTAGTAGAGTGTGTTTTCTTCACAAGTTTCTTGACTTGGTGAAGTCGGAGTTTGATTTAGCGATGCCTCGACGTAGATCATCTTCGGCATGGACATCGACGACCTAGCTTGCCCATTCTCCGATGAAGCCGACGCTAGAGCCCGGGAACTCATTTGGACAGCGACGGGACTTCGTTGCGGAGCTATGGAGGTGGAGCACCGGATCTACAAAGGTTGTATATCCGTATTCTCATAGTTAAGTGTTAACTAGTTAGCTTTTTCGCCTAGTTTTCTAGCAAACGATCCGTAGTCGGGTCTCTCGGCACCTAGAATTTTTGAAAATGGCATGTTCGATGCCTTGTGAGACCTCACTAGAGTGCCTAGGAACCCTACAGCACGGCCGAGTGGTTGCTTACGCCTCTCGACAACTGAGAAATCACGAGAAGAACTACCCCACACATGACTTGGAGTTAGCTGCGGTAGTCTTTGCATTGAAGATTTGGAGGCACTATCTATTGGGTGAGAAAGTGGAGGTATACACAGATCATAAAAGTTTGAAGTATGTTTTCACCCAGAAGGAATTAAATATGAGGCAGCGCCGATGGCTAGAGCTGATGGCAGATTACGACTTGGACCTTCAGTATCACCCGGGGAAGGTGAACGTGGTACCAGATGTGCTCAGTCGCAAGCCAGCGGTCATGATGTTGACCGATCAGAGGAGCATTATTGAGGACTTTCAGAGACTTGAACTTGAAGTCGTTACGCCGAACGTACTCAGTCAACTTTGGCAGCTACAGGTACAATCTTCCCTGGTGGATCGCATCAAGAGTGCACAAGCGGACGATCCCCGATTGCAAAAGTTCAGAGAGGAAGTGGAAGCTGGACTGAGAACGGATTTGATTATACATGAAGATACCTCACTGAGATTCAGTATCAGACTCTGCGTACCTAAGGGAGGTGTTCGAGAAGAAGTTTTGGCTGAAGCACACAGCTCAGCTTATTCTGTGCATCCGGGAAGTACAAAAATGTATCAGGACCTAAAGCAGCACTTTTGGTGGAACGGAATGAAGCGGGAAATTGCGAGGTTCGTATCCAGGTGCTTGGTATGTCAACAGGTGAAGGCGGAGCATCAGAGGACAGCAGGACTATTACAACCCCTGCCGATACCGGAATGGAAGTGGGAGCACATTACTATGGATTTCGTGACGGCTTTACCACGGAGCACTAGGGGCAATAACGCCATTTGGGTTATCGTCGATCGCCTTACAAAAGCTGCACACTTTCTACCTTTCCGAGTGGGACAGTCGACAGAATCATTGGCAGAAAGATATATGCAGGAGATTGTACGACTTCACGGTGTTCCAGTCAGCATTGTGTCAGACCGGGACACGAGATTCTTGTCGCACTTTTGGAAGAGCTTACAGGAGAGCTTGGGTACCCGCCTTAATTTCAGCACAGCTTATCACCCACAGACGGATGGACAATCCGAGCGTACGATTCAGACGCTCGAGGACATGTTGAGAGCATGTATGTTGGACTTTCAAGGTTCCTGGGAGGACCATCTGCATCTAGTCGAGTTCTCTTATAACAATAGTTATCAGGCTAGTATTCAGATGGCCCCTTTTGAAGCACTATACGGGCGGAAATGTCGATCACCAGTATGTTGGGATGATGTGAGAGAGCGAAGACTACTGGGCCCCGAACTCATTGTTCAGACAGTCGACAAAGTTCAAATGATCAGACAGCGTATCAAGGCGGCTCAGGATCGGCAGAAGAATTGGGCAGATGCCAGCAGAAGGGCACTTGAGTTCGAAGTCGGAGATCATGTGTTCTTGAAGATTTCCCCTACTCGTGGAGTTATCAGGTTCGGAGGTCGGGGAAAGCTTAGTCCCCGCTTTATCGGACCTTTTGAGGTGCTAGAGCGAGTAGGAGAGGTGGCCTATCGACTTGCTTTGCCTCCATCGCTAGCTGGTGTGCACAATACCTTCCACGTGTCACAGTTGCGGCGTTACGCTCGAGATGAGAGCCATGTTCTGGACCATTCGGAGTTAGTTTTGGGGACTGATCTGTCATACGAGGAGCAGCCTACTACCATTCTCGACCGCAGAGAGAAAGTGCTGAAGAATAAGGTCATTCCATTAGTCCGAGTGTCTTGGGCGGTCGTTCCCCAGGAGAATCCACCTGGGAGCGGGAGGAAGACATCCGTGATCGTTATCCACATCTTTTTGTTTAGTACAATGTATTCTTGTATCCTTGTTAAATTTCGAGGACGAAATTTTTGTTAAGGGGGGTATGATGTAAATCCCCGTTTTCTCCAATGAGAATCATTCTATATTTTCCTAGTTCCCCAAATATTAACCCTATTTTTCTTCTATTTATCTAGTGTGAAAATATGTTGATTAGTTTTAATATTTAAAGTTTCTTCCAAAACAAAATAAACACAGAGAAAATACTGAAACCTAAAACCCTAAAAGTTAAAACCCAAGAGTTAAAACCAAAGCCAATTAATTAAAACCTAAACTACAACCATTACAAATTTTTTCCCCAGCCCTTACTGTTTTTTTCATCAGCCCACATTTTTAGAAAATCCCTAAACTAAAATAACCTAGCCGGCCTCTCATTACTTTCCCTAGCCCATTTGTTTTTTTTAAACAAATCCTTTTATTAATACAAAACCCCCCGGCCCACTCTCCTTCTCAGCCCACCTCTGTTTTTATTTTTTTTTTAAAAGGATTTTTTTATCGAGCCCGGCCCGTCTTCCCCGGCCTGCCTCCTCAAACCAACCCGACCCGCTTCTTAATCCTTCTTCTCCCCTCGCGATAAAAATTCCCGCTCGTTTTCCTCCTTCCTCGCGACCCACGTTCCCGAGCTCCCCACGTCGCCCTCGCCGTCGCCCACGACCCCGGCCACGACTCCCTCTAACTCTCGCTCCCCAACTCCTCATCTCCCTCTCACTTTCCAACTCCTCAAAACTCTCCAGCCCCTCAAGTTTTTCCCCCACGAACCCTCGAGCAACCCACTGCAACCTCCACCTTTGACGACGACAACCCCTCGGCAACCCTCGATCACTCCTCCTCCACCAACCTCCTCCCTCTACGACTCCACCTTCATTAACCCGAGCCCCTACCGAGCCCTCTGCACACAGAAACCCATCACCCGACCGAGCCCAAGTTACCCCTGCACGCCTCCTCGACGCCGGCGACCCCCACCACGCCGTCGACCACCATCTCCTCAGCATCATCACCCTTACTACAATTCCCAAGTCCCCACTGCTCTCTCTCTCTTTATCACCAAAAACCCATTTTCCCCTCACTGCGCACTCTCCGTGCACGCTGCCGGAGCGACGCCGTCGACCGTCGTCGACCCCAGTACACTCGCAGAGGATCAGCAAGCACTCCTCAACCTCCAGGGACTGTGCAACGACTCCGGACAACTCCGACGTAAAACCCGTGTTTCGATCGAAGCTCGCGTGAATCGGTTTCAAGGCGTACATCGCGCGTTTGTGACGCCGTTACTACATTGCGACCCCGAGACGTCTCCAGGCAAGTGTTTACTTGCTTCATGCTAAAATATTAGTGGTATAGACCTAAAATATCTAGTTTACGGATTTGCCGAATACCGATACATAATATGACCTATGTGCTCGATGCTAATCTCCCATGAAAATGATTGTCTATTTTGACGGAAACTGATATTTTCCATTGGCCCAAAGGATGACAAATATAGTGTAGGAACCTCGCTGGAAAATACGATTGTTAGAGACAAAAATTGATACCCCCAAATATGCCATTAAAACTAGAATTTTCTCGTACCAGAAAATGAATAAAATCACCATAAATTATATTCAAACTGGAATGATGCGTTCGAGGGCTTAAATCGAATACGACTCGACGATCTTTAACCCTATGTAAAATTATAATGATTTCTGTTCAGTAATTATGATGATAATTGGATCGGAATGCGACTCTGGACTGCAGTCCAGAGCGTTTCTGATTATTGTGTGCTGTCCCAATATCTGTGCCACTGTGCTTCTTGAAGCCGTATGTTACGGAACCCTACAGTAGATTAAAGATAACTCTGTTAGATAAATAAAACAGGTGATTCCATTCCGTTTCATCGCCATTTTCTATTTTAAACTGTATTTAAAAGGGCAGAACGTATATCTGTCCAGAACAGATTCAGAAATGACATATTGAGATTAAACTGTGTATAACTTTCAACGTACAGATGCGATTGAGGATCCGTCTGTTGTGTTGAATACTTTATAGAAAAACCTAGATTTCATTCAACAGTAGCATCGCTAAATTCTGAACCCAATCGGGTGCAATTCATGTCGCGAAACGGACGTTCAGTTCTGAAACTGAATTTCCAGCTGCGCGCACTTAAAATGAAACTGCTATATCTTGAAAACCGGAATCCCGATTGAACTGAAATGAATTTTGATGAATCACTGACTAAGTGTTCTATTTATCTTACTTGTATCATTTTGCTGAATTCTTAACATAGTAATTAATGTAATTTATTTTAGTTAATGATATGCGTGTTGATTCATAACATACAGAGCTCATTGGTAGTATACATACATATATCATACCCTTGCCATATACTCAGTGTTAGTACGTGTGGACATTGCATTATCATGCGTGATAGATGTTGGTTTAGGAGTGACAAGTACATCAATGGAAAATGAATATTCGTGATAGTGATTGATACAGTGAACAGTGATAAAACCGTGCCATTGGTATACTTGTACACAACTAGATCAATATCATAATTAGTGAGAACCTGGGAAAAAAGGGGAAATCAAAGTGGAAAGAGTATCGTATTTAGCGGGACCGTGTTTAGAGGATGATCATTCGAACAGAGATATTGATACATGTAGGATAGGATCTAGCGATCCGGCTGACAGGGTTATGTCCCGGGCATGTGGGCCGTTGTCTCGGGTATGTACGAGACTCCTGTTAAACATGATCCTCCTTCCACTATGTGATTTCAAACACGACCTAGAGACCGATAGGGACACATAACATATTCTGCATCATATAGTGACATAGTGATTACTTACATTGTTCTTACACCAGTATTACCTCATATACCTGTTTCACCTTATTATAATAATATTGTTATTGTGTCGCTCTGACGACCTGAGTATGCATGCTCAGATCCTGCGGGAGGACCAGCACAGGAGACGGATCTACCCTTCGAGTTCACGGAGATTTAGACTGGTGTACTTTCTATTTTTCTGCTTTCCATAAAAGTGGTAGTAAGTTTGACTTTGGTTAGTATTTGTTCTTGTTATCTGTAATTTGTGAACAATGGAATATTAATGTAATAAATTAGTGATGTGATTCTTTTACCACTGCGCTTTATTTACTGATTACCATGCAATGCTAGAAGCCGAAGTGTGACTACGGCGGGATGATTCCTTGACCGTAGGGGCATGGCTGGCCTAGTCATCCCTCGTTTTCCGTATTTTGGGAAGCGGGGCGTGACAGGGGATGAAAGATCGGCCTTGCCACCTGTTGCAGCTGGTATAGTAAACTATCGCATTGATGACTTTTTTTTGTATTTCTTGAACTGTCATCTAATCATATTTTGTTTTTTCAGCTGTCGTTCCGATCTCGGTGCCTTTCGAGTCTCGTGTCACAATGCCGGCAGGCCCTTTCCTGAGACGTCCGTCCTCGAAAGGCGCCGCGAATAGTCTGCGCATGTTGAGCGACTACATTGAGGAACTCGACGTCGAGACTCCTACGTCTGCAGCGGATTTTGCTACGGCGGTTAACCCAATGCTGGTGATACTCGTAAACTTCCATAACGAGGGCATCGTCGTGTCTTGGGTTAATCACTGCAGGGAGATCGAGGCTCGCCTGCATCAACTGGAGTTCATGCGCCCTACTCCCGAGACCTTAGCCGCAAGCCATCAAAGAGCAGCGTGGATTGAGCAAAGTGCTTCTTACGTCCACCACTTGGAACAAGAAGCGGCTTTAAGGCTGAGGGAATGTCAAGAGTCTTCAAGCGAGACTGCTCGCCTACGTGTTGAAGTTGAGGCGAACGCTGCCCAGGTGAAGGCTATCTTCGAGGGTCTCCTGGAACGCATCTCAAATGGGTTGAACTTGAAGCAAAAACTCGACGCTGCCGAGCGTAATGCCCAAGGCCGCGAAGCAGCTCAGCAGGCCGTTGGGGAGCAGCTTGCATCCCTCTTGCAGCAACGGGCTCAAGTGGAGGCAGAACTGGCGGTGGTGGCCGATCAGGAAAAGGCATGGAAGGAAGTGTGCGAACAACTAATAGGGCTATTTAAGACGCTTCCTTCCCAGTAGCCGCCTTTGTATCAATATACTTGTAAAAATTTTCTTTTTCGAATAAAATGTATCCATTCTTTATTCTTTTGTACGATTCACCTTGTACTTGATTGAATTAATAAATAAAGATACACATTTTTTCTTTGCAATGTCTTGTATGCTCTTTTGCTTTCTCCCTTTCTCTCATCATCAGCATGCTGTCTCAACAAACACGGTTGACAGATAAAAGAGTAAGCATCTTAGTTTTTCCAAGAAACAGCGATGGCTTAGGCCGCAGGTTCAGATCTGCCGCCTAAGACTTTTCAACTGTATGAGTCGTGAGGGTCTCACAGAGATTTTTCTCCCTACGGATCGAGAGGATCTCGTAGGTGGATTTTCTCCTTAGGAATCGTGAGGATTCCTAAGTGCGTTTTCTCTTATAAGTCGTAAGGATCCTATAAGAGAATTTTCCCTCTTACGAGTCGAGAGGACCCGTAAGCGGTTGTTTCCCTCCTTGTCGAGATTCGAGTTTGGAGAGTGAGACCCATGGATAGTATGCAAGAGACCATTTTGGGCTGACTTGCAGGATCCCAGTGCTTAGGGAACAAGTTTTTTAATCCTTACTGCCTAAGGCTTTATCTTACGAGTCGAGCCGCATCGAGAAGTTCTCGCAAAGATATCAATTTCTTCACAAGTCGAGACGAATCGAGCATTTCTCGCAAGAATATCCTAACGTCACAGTTAACCTTTGCTCTTTACGACAGAAGTCCGTTAGGGTCTGCGGTACTTAGGGTTTTGGCCATCGTACCGTCGCATCAGCTGATATATTCCTCGATAGGCAATCGTGCTGTTCGAGTAGCCTTGCGACTGCCGTGTCTCTGATCCCTTCGGGGGCTGGACAAGACATCTTCAAGCAATCTTCCTTGGCAGTTTGACCGTCGGAAGAGAAAGCGTTAAGAATTTTGCCATGCCGCTTTTTACTTGAGGTTAGGCTCATTTTGGAGAGCCCCGATGAGTCATAACCACTCCGCGCTGGTGTGGGATGATCTCCGATAGTCTTTCAGGTTTTATGTGAGTTGCCATCAAGACCCTGAAGCCAGGAATTTGGCCTTTGCTTCGTTTACTGGCATCGCGTCTGCTGTATCAAGACGAATGTCGTGGTGGGAATTAGGGATTTTGCCGTGGCTCCGTTTGTTTGATTGTCGTGTCTGAACCCTGCTGGAGGAAGAACGCTGGGGTGACATCTCGTCTGCTGTATCGAGACGGACATCGTGGTTGTCTCTAGGTTACTGGTGAACCGTCGAGGTTTGGAACTAGGGATTTTGCCGTGGCTCCATTTGTTTGATGATATTGCGTCTGCTGTGTCGAGACGAACGTCGAAGTGGTGACCATCGCGCACTGGTGTGAAACGATCTCCAGTTGTCTTTCAGGCTTTATATGACTCGCCGTTAAGACCTTGAAGCTAGGAATTTGGCCTTCGCTTCGTTTGCTTTGTCACGTCCGAACCCTGCTGGAGGAAGAACGCTGGGGTGACATCTCGTCTGCTGTATCGTTACGGACGTCGCGATTGTCTCTAGGTTACTGGTGAACCGTCGAGGTTTGGAACTAGGGATTTTGCCGCGGCTCCATTTGTTTGATGATGTTGCGTCTGCTGTGTCGAGACGAACGTCGAAGTGGTGACCATCCCGCACTGGTCTGAAACGATCTCCAGTTGTCTTTCAGGCTTTATATGACTCGCCGTTAAGACCTTGAAGCTAGGAATTTGGCATTTGCTTCGTTTGCTTTGTCACGTCCGAACCCTGCTGGAGGAAGAACACTGGGGTGACATCTCGTCTGCTGTATCAAGACGGACGTCGCGGTTGTCTCTAGGTTACTGGTGAACCGTCGAGGTTTGGAACTAGGGATTTTGCCGTGGCTCCATTTGTTTGATGATGTTGCGTCTGCTGTGTTGAGACGAACGTCGAAGTGGTGACCATCCCGCACTGGTGTGAAACGATCTCCAGTTGTCTTTCAGGTTTTATGTAACACCCGAGCCCAATAATACTATTTCTGGTACTAGTTGAGTGTTATACATTGCTCATTTCAATTATCTTGATTGTTTGGCAATTTTGCTAAATTTTAACCGGCTAGGTCATTTTTGCATATAACAAATTTTAACACCTAAAATGAAATTAAAAATATCCATGTTAGCCTACTCGTCGCCACAAGTCGCGTGGTAGCGTCCGCGCGTCGAGATTTCATCCCGTTCGGCGAAACGGGCAAGTTTGGACGGCTACGCGCGCGTGCAAGTGTCCGACTTGGGGGCATGCATTTTAATCATAAAACACCTCTTTTCAAAATTTGGAACTCGCTTAAAATCCTATAATTTGAATTTGAAACATTTGGGCGCAACCCGGGCGCGATTTGGAAATGTTTCATTTAGCGCCGAAATGCCCATTTAATTAAATATCTTTAAAACTATAAAATATATTTTCGTTACTAAAATTAACGATTAAATCTTTTTTAAAAATCTTTTAAACCTCCCCGTACGCCTCCTCAACCAATCACGAGGGAAATAAATCCCTCGTGGGCCCCATCACCTATATCTCTCTCTCCGTCTTTATCTATATCTCTCTAATCTCACTCTCTCTCTATCTCTTAAAATCTCTCTCTCCCTCTCTCCTGCAACTCTCTCTCTCTCTATTTTATTTATTTGCAACAGTTCCTCGTCCTCACACAAAACTCAACACGAGAAACGCTCGCGAGAACCCTAACCCCAGAACCCTTCTCGCCGCCGTCGCCGCCGCAGTTCCCGCGACCTCGCCGTCATCACCCTCGCCTCCACAGCCTAACCGCACCCCCTACCTCCTCTCCTCCCTCCTTCAGCGCCTGCAACCCAACCCCGACGCCACCACCAGCAAGCAGTGCTCGCCGTCGCCGCCGCCTCCCCTCGCCGACGACGCCAGAGCCTTCATCCCTTCACCGTCGTCCCGACCTCCTCGTCTTCCTCCTTCCATCGCCGACCCACGACAGAACCCGAGCCAACCCTAACACCAACCCTAGTCGCCGGGAAACTCGCCGTCGACCCTCGCCGTCGTTGCCAGAGCCACCGCCGACCACCTCCTTCTCCCCCTGAACACCAGAGCAGGCCAGCACCCTCCTCTACTCACCGCACCACCCCTTTCTAGCGAACCCAGAAGTTTTCAGCCTTCGCTGCTCGCCGTCGCTGCCTCGCCGGCGTCCCATCGCCGTCGAACCCGTCGTGGTGGCCCCTGGTTCTTCCCTGTAAGCATCTCTTTACCTTTCCATTCGTGTTAACCCCCCCCCTCGCTGGTCTTTAGTGTACGTGTATCGTATTTTGCTAATTAGTCGCCGTTTTGACATTTTCGCCGGATTCCGGCCGTGCCGACGTCTGGACCCGACTCTCCAGCGAAGTACTCTGGTCCGTGTGGTCCCGCTGTTCGCTGTTTGGACTCGATCCGTGGCCCGTGCATCCGTCGCGTGTTTTCCGCCGACGTTGCGTTCGTGTTTTCCGGTTTGCGAAACCGTCGAGGCAAGATTTCTTGCTGCATGCTACGTTAAACTAATTAAGTGTTTGACTCATAAAACTTGCAATATTAACTAAGTATAGTTACTTATCTCATTGAACGAATTATGATATACATCATAATACTGCCATCTAAATCGTATTTTGCAACCATAACCATTAATAACAACTACCTGTTAATCATTCTGTTATTTAGAGGATAATAGTCTTACACTTATATCTTCATTACCTGCTGTCATTAATATTGCGCTACCCTGTTATTATTGCACCCCAAGGGTGCTCGAACCTGCTAGTATAATACAACTGCATCATATTCATGTACCATTGTGATTAAATGACTATTATTGCTGTTTACTTTAAATTCTTGCTGCTGTTACTTATTTGATTGTATACCTGTTGAGAGCACATACTCGATTACATTACATATTGACCCGACCTTGCTACGCACGACATATATATATATACCGACTCAACATGTTGTACCACGACCTGACTTGTTACCTGATCTCATGCCTAATGCCAACAAACCTGACTTGGGGTCCTCATGGACCATTCCTGTTGTCTATCCAGACAAACCTGGCCTGTTACCTGATCCTGTGTTGGCATTAGTCCTTGATTACTGAATACCTGACCTGACATACATAACTTGGGGGTATGGGGAAATCAAAGGTGAAACCGACTTGTAACTCAACAGTTCGATACCTGTTCTGATCAGTCTTACGGGCTTGGCCAGTCCGGGAGTGATGACGCTGACATCACTCGTCCATCCTGCTACCTATTTACTGCCTAGCGGCACGTCTCGGATTCAGCCCCGAGGGTCTTGACCGTGGTCCCGGGCATGCACGGGATACTATTGAGTTACATCGACGAGTCACCAATTGATTTCAAAGACTTTAGAGTAGAAACCTGATAGGACAGTTTAGTTACCACTGCATATTACCCGGCACTGTTATTTCATAGTACTGCTTTATTCATGTTCATCCCTGCATTGCTTATTACCATGTTTATATTATATTATTGGTTGACATGACGCGCTGACGTCTGGGTTTTGCATGGCCCAGATTCCTTACCGCCGTCGACGACCGAGCAGGAGTACTTCAGCCAGCAGGCTGATCTGTGAGTTCCTTAGTGATTAGTTCATTTATTTCATTTCATTTCCAGATGTGAGCCCGCATTATGGGACGTACTATTGATTTATTGTCTTGGATCATTTGCTTCCGCACTTATTGTTTATTGACTCTTGTTATTATGGATTTAGACATGTGTTAGATTAGTTTATTTATCTTGTTCTTGATATCTCTACAACCGTAATGTGACTGTGGATGGATACTTCCTACCCACAGGTAGCATGGTTGGCTATGTTACGTGCCCAATCTTGCGTACTCTGGGAAGCGGGGCGTGACATGGTTCTTTTGGTATCAGAGCATAGGTTAGTTGGGTTGATTCTTTTGTAGTTGGGTATTGTACCCGATACGCGAATCAGAATACCCGTGATTAGGAAACATGTCCTGCCACCTTGACCGTTTTACCATCCTTGAATCATTCTTCCGGATCATGTCGACATGCAAACTTACTTTGCATTGTCAACTCGAAAACCTAAATTCTTGTTATCTCTAGGACTTTGGCGACTTGGGTGGAGTTAAGTAATTGCGGCTATGATACCGCGGCATAGCTACAATGCGGTACTCTATTTAAGTATCTTGGAGTTCTAGCCTTGATTTATATATTGAATCTATCATCATGCTAATGTTGGTTGTTTTGATTTCAGGACTATGGCAAATAAGAATTTCAAGACGTATCAGAGGCGCGTGGATGAAGCCGCCATGTTAGGAGTGATACATGGGATGTTGGAGAATCAGAAGAGGCAAACTGAGCTGATCCAGCAGCAAGCAGATTCATTTCAGGAGGGTATGCAGGCCATTCAGCAGTCTGTAAACACCGCTGTAGCGAAGCCAGTTGACCCAGTAGGGACCGTGGCAGATTTCAGACGGTTGGGTCCTACTACTTTCACTGGTTTGGAGGAGCCGTTGCCAGCCGAGCAGTGGCTAGTGGACACGGAGAATTTACTGATTGCGGCACAGATCCCAGAAGACAAGAGAGTTGATGTAGTGCGCATTCAGCTGGTGGATTACGCCCGAGAGTGGTGGCTTGTGGAGGAGACCCGTTTGCCTAAGCCAATCAGTTGGGCGGATTTCTCTAAAAGTTTCTTGGAGAAGTTCTTCCCACGGACTGCACGGGAGGAAATGGAAGAGAAATTTATTGGGCTGAGACAAAAGGGAGCATCTGTGGACGTACATGCAGCGGAGTGGACGAGACTCAGCCGCTTCGCTGGACCCTTAGTCGCCAAGGAGGCAGACAGGGCGTGAAGGTTCTTGCGCAGTTTGGATGTGGACATTCAGAGGCAGATCGTCTCCTTGGGTTTGACCAGTTTCTCGCAGGTTCTTACGGCAGCCAGGGAGCAGCAGAGTTTGTCGGGAATGAAAGGGAACCTGCAGCAGACAGCAGTTGCAGCCAGGAAGCCCGCTTTTGTACCTAACCGAGATCATGGGCGCAGAGGTATTCCGGTGGACCGTCGAGGCGTAGCACCCATGAAGAAGCCTGTGATCGTTGATCGAAGGAAGAGCGTGACCTGTGACTACTGCCATTTACCTGGGCACGTGCATAAGGAGTGTAGAAGGAGACTGGGACTTTGTCTGGTTTGTGGAGCAGCCGATCACGCAGTTGGTGCCTGTCTATCGAAGCTTCGCACGAGAGATGATATACAGAAGCCTCCGCAGAGACCGTTCCAAGGGCAGAAACAGCTGACTCAAGGACATAATCAGGCTCGAGCTTTCACATTGACAGCTGAGGAAGCTAAGGCATCCGGAGAAGTGGTTTCAGGTATTTTACTCGTTCATGGTTTTCCCGCATTGGCATTATTTGATTCCGGAGCATCCCACTGTTTTATGTCATCCAAATTTATAATTACACACTCGATTACCGGCACGACCCTGTCTAGTTTTTGGGACATACACACTGGGAATGGGAAAATCATAGCTAGTAAGGAATGTAGAGTTTGTACAGTTGTTGTGTGCGGACGAGAGCTTTTTGTAGATTTCTTGGTGATAGATACAGGCAGCTATGAAGTTGTCTTGGGAATGGATTTCCTTGGCACTTTCCACGCCCACATTGACTGTAGGGCAAGGAAGGTAATTTTCCAGATTCCCGGACACCCTGAGTTTACCTTTACTGGGGGAAGCAGCTCTGTCGGGCCAGTCGAGTTTAGGGCAAGGCCGACAAACAGTGTTCTTGCGACAATGGAAGTGGATAGTAATGAAGAGCCGGCAGTTGTTCGCGACTTTATGGATGTATTCGAAGATATATCGGGCTTACCGCCGAAGCGAGATGTGGAGTTCGCGATTGACCTTATTCCTGGTGCAGCGCCAGTATCAAAATCTTATTATCCGATGGCGCCAGTGGAATTGGAAGAAGTTAAGAAACAAGTTGGTGAATTACTTGAGAAGGGATGGATTCGAAGCAGCAACTCGCCTTGGGGAGCTCCAGTTCTTTTAGTAAATAAGAAGGATGGCACGAGGAGGATGTGCATTGATTATCGAGAATTGAACCGGGTGACTATTAAGAACAAGTACCCGATCCCTCGCATTGGAGAACTTTTTGAGCAGCTTAGTGGCACGAGGGTATTCTCGAAACTGGATTTGCGATCAGGATATCATCAGGTCCGAGTGAAAGCAGAAGACATTTGCAAGACGGCGTTTCGAACTCGATATGGACATTTCGAGTATCTGGTGATGCCCTTCGGAGTGACGAATGCGCCGGAAATATTCATGGATTTGATGAACAGGATCTTTTCACCATTTTTGGACCAGTTTATTGTGGTATTCATTGACGATATTCTGGTATACTCGAAGAGTCCGGAGGAACATGCTGAGCATTTAAAGATCGCACTGCAGACGCTGAGACAGGAGAAGTTGTATGCGAAGATGAGTAAGTGCGAATTCTGGCTGGAAGAAGTGAAATTTCTGGGACATGTCGTGTCGGGCGATGGAATCGCTGTTGATCCCGAGAAGATTGCAGCAGTTCGAGATTGGCCAATTCCAAAGAATGTTGCGGAGATAAGAAGTTTTCTTGGACTCGCCGGATACTACAGGAGATTTGTGGAGAACTTCGCTCGTTTGGCTGAGCCGTTAACCAAGCTCACGCGCAAGGAGGTACCGTTTGTGTGGACGGATGGATGTGCATTGGCCTTCGAGACGTTGAAGCAGAAGTTGATAACCGCCCCTATCCTAACCGTACCAGATAATTCAGGAGGACTGGTGATTCACAGCGACGCATCTGGAAAAGGATTGGGATGTGTTTTGATGCAGAATGGGAAGGTCGTAGCTTACGCATCGAGACAACTGAAGACTCATGAGAAGAATTATCCGACTCATGACTTGGTGCTTGCGGCCGTGATCTTCGCCTTGAAGATTTGGAGACACTACCTTTTGGGCGAGAGAGTCGAAGTCTTTACAGATCACAAGAGTTTGAAGTATGTGTTCACCCAGAAGGAGTTGAACATGAGGCAACGCAGATGGTTGGAGCTGATGGCCGACTATGACCTTGATCTTAAGTACCATCCGGGAAAGGTTAACGTCGTGCCGGATGCGCTTATTCGGTTACCAGCGATTCAGGTATTGACTGCACAGAGGGAGATCATTGCGGATTTTCGGAGATTTGACTTGGAGGTTGTGCTACCACATGCTATGGGACAGTTGATGCAATTGCAAGTACAATCGTCCTTAGTTGAGAAGATTAAAGCGGCACAATCGCAGGATCCTAGACTGCAAAAGTTTCGAGAGCAGGTTGAAGCTGGACTGCGAACCGATTTACTCATCCATGAAGATGGTTCGTTAAGGTATGGTAGCCGTGTGTGTGTACCAAAAGGGGATGTGCGTGAAGAGCTTATGAAGGAGGCACACAGTTCAGCTTACTCTGTACATCCAGGAGGGACAAAGATGTACCGAGATATTCGACAGCACTTCTGGTGGGAAGGCATGAAACGGGAGATTGCTCGCTTCGTGGCTAAGTGCTTGGTGTGTCAGCAAGTCAAGGCTGAACACCAAAGGGTTGCTGGTTTGTTGCAACCACTTCCGATTCCTCAGTGGAAGTGGGAACATATAACCATGGATTTCGTGACGGCTTTACCGCGGAGTCCAAAGGGCAATAATGCAGTATGGGTGATTGTCGATCGGTTGACCAAGGCAGCTCACTTTATTCCTTTTCGGATTGGTCAATCGACGGAGACTTTGGCAGAGCGGTACATGCAGGAGATTGTAAGATTGCATGGAGTACCGGTGAGCATCGTGTCCGATCGGGACACTCGGTTTTTGACACACTTCTGGAGGAGTTTACAAGAAAGTTTGGGGACTCGATTGAAGTTTAGCACAGCTTATCATCCTCAAACTGATGGACAATCGGAGAGAATGATCCAGACCCTTGAAGATATGTTGAGGGCTTGCATGTTGGACTTCAAAGGTTCTTGGGAGGATCATCTACACCTGGTGGAGTTTTCGTACAACAATAGCTTCCAAGCGACTATTCAGATGGCTTCGTTTGAAGCGTTGTATGGTCATAAGTGCCGTTCACCGGTTTGTTGGGATGATGTTGGTGAACGAAGGTTACTAGGACCAGATTTGGTAGTACAGACAGTCGAGAAGGTGAATACAATCAGGAAGCATATGAAGGCAGCACAAGACAGATAGAAAAGTTGGGCCGACACGTCAAGAAGACCTCTAGAGTTCGCCGTGGGTGATTTGGTATTCCTGAAGATATCACCGACTAGAGGGGTGATTCGCTTTGGGAGTCGGGGAAAACTTAGTCCTCGATTCGTTGGACCCTTCGAGATATTGGAGCGTGTTGAAGAGGTAGCGCACCGTTTGGTGTTACCACAGTCATTGGCAGGAGTGCACGATGTGTTTCATGTATCTCAACGACGGAGGTATGTTCGCGATGAGACTCACGTCTTGGATCATTCGGAGTTGACTGTACGGGAGGACCTAACTTTTGAGGAGTGACCGGTTGAAATCAAGGATCGAAAAGAAAAGGTTCTTAAGAACAAGCTTATCCCTCTTGTGCTAGTTTCTTGGGGTAATCGATTGCATGGAGAATCCACTTGGGAGCGAGAAGACGAGATCCGGCAGAAGTTTCCTCACCTTTTTCTGTAGTTAGCTATCTTGTATTCTTGGAATTTCGAGGACGAAATTCTTTTTGTAGTTGGGTATGATGTAACACCCGAGCCCAATAATACTATTTCTGGTACTAGTTGAGTGTTATACATTGCTCATTTCAATTATCTTGATTGTTTGGTAATTTTGCTAAATTTTAACCGGCTAGGTCATTTTTGCATATAACAAATTTTAACACCTAAAATGAAATTAAAAATATCCATGTTAGCCTACTCGTCGCCACAAGTCGCGTGGTAGCGTCCGCGCGTCGAGATTTCATCCCGTTCGGCGAAACGGGCAAGTTTGGATGGCTACGCGCACGTGCAAGTGTCCGACTTGGGGGCATGCATTTTAATCATAAAACACCTCTTTTCAAAATTTGGAACTCGCTTAAAATCCTATAATTTGAATTTGAAACATTTGGGCGCAACCCGGGCGCGATTTGGAAATGTTTCATTTAGCGCCGAAATGCCCATTTAATTAAATATCTTTAAAACTATAAAATATATTTTCGTTACTAAAATTAACGATTAAATCTTTTTTTAAAATCTTTTAAACCTCCCCGTACGCCTCCTCAACCAATCACGAGGGAAATAAATCCCTCGTGGGCCCCATCACCTATCTCTCTCTCTCCGTCTCTCTCTATATCTCTCTAATCTCACACTCTCTCTATCTCCTAAAATCTCTCTCTCCCTCTCTCCTACAACTCTCTCTCTCTCTCTATTTTATTTATTTGCAACAGTTCCTCGTCCTCACACAAAACTCAACACGAGAAACGCTCGCAAGAACCCTAACCTCAGAACCCTTCTCGCCGCCGTCGCCGCCGCAGTTCCCGTGACCTCGCCGTCATCACCCTCTCCTCCACAGCCTAACCGCACCCCCTACCTCCTATCCTCCCTCCTTCAGCACCTGCAACCCAACCCCGACGCCACCACCAGCAAGCAGTGCTCGCCGTCGCCGCCGCCTCCCCTCGCCGACGACGCCAGAGCCTTCATCCCTTCACCCTCGTCCCGACCTCCTCGTCTTCCTCCTTCCATCGCCGACCCACGACAGAACCCGAGCCAACCCTAACACCAACCCTAGTCACCGGGAAACTCGCCGTCGACCCTCGCCGTCGTTGCCAGAGCCACCGCCGACCACCTCCTTCTCCCCCTGAACACCAGAGCAGGCCAGCACCCTCCTCTACTCACCGCACCACCCCTTTCCAGCGAACCCAGAAGTTTTCAGCCTTCGCTGCTCGCCGTCGCTGCCTCGCCGGCGTCCCATCGCCGTCGAACCCGTCGTGGTTGCCCCTGGTTCTTCCCTGTAAGCATCTCTTTACCTTTCCATTCGTGTTAACCCCCTCCCCCCCCCCCCCGCTGGTCTTTAGTGTACGTGTATCGTATTTTGCTAATTAGTCGCCGTTTTGACATTTTCGCCGGATTCCGGCCGTGCCGACGTCTGGACCCGACTCTCCAGCGAAGTACTCTGGTCCGTGTGGTCCCGATGTTCGCTGTTTGGACTCGATCCGTGGCCCGTGCATCCGTCGTGTGTTTTCCGCCGACGTTGCGTTCGTGTTTTCCGGTTTGCGAAACCGTCGAGGCAAGATTTCTTGCTACATGCTACGTTAAACTAATTAAGTGTTTGACTCATAAAACTTGCAATATTAACTAAGTATAGTTACTTGTCTCATTGAACGAATTATGATATACATCATAATTGTTAGTTATGTATATGCCCTAGAGGCCATTGTTGTACATATGATGTATATTATAATGGATGCTTGGTTATATATAGAGATGACTTTCTTGCTCGTCATGATAGTATGCTATTTGGTTTCACTTTATCTTAACGTGTTGACTTGTATTGGTTTACTGTTTTACTCTCACATGTTGATAAAGCCCTTAGGACTTGTACTCGACTACTGGGACTATGATGAGATCATACTAGTGGGGCCGCGGTAGTCGATGAGTACATCCTAGAACTGTTCCTAGTCGAGGGTATATCGAGACAGGGCATCGATACGCCGAGTAGACTAGCGTATACGCATCTTGACCCATATGATGGGCGGATGATCCCATATCCATCGGTGTTAGACATCAGAGATGGTGTACGGGTGCTCAGTGGAGACTGGGTACACTGGACGGACTCGCCGAGAACTCCCAGATGGTGATATACCACACGTCAGATGGCAGTTCTCCGGTGACACTGGTACAGGGTAGTCTGTAGACCCGAGATCGTCATAGAGTCTTGTGTGATTCCCACTGTGCTTTGATTTCCACCTTACCACATCCAAGAGGGCGTGCAAAACGGTGGCTTTTGGGTACAGTCCCGAATCACATGGAGGCAATGAGCGATAGGAGGGGATTCGTCTCTCCCGGTATAGGGAGTTGATGTTGTGATGTGTTCGATTGGCTGTAACTGGAAGTCTCTGGCCAGGGCTGATATAGAGATTTACTAGTAAGTGTTACTAGTAATTTCTCGACCCGTTATGAGCCACACATCGACACGACTTATCGGTTACTGGGGTCTGACGTATACCACCCCTAGACTTGATATGCGACATATCAGACGAACAGACTGGACTGTACGGGAGTGTTACTGGTTGGATTCACAGGAGAACATACAGGCTAGCTTGTTGATCTTCTGATCACTCAATACCTGGATGGCTGTTACGTTTAGCTGACCGCTTGCAGCCTGTGGGTGTTTGATATGATCATCACCTGCTACCGGCGTATTGACGATTCTTTAGAGTCCTACACAAAGGTTTCTTGGCTCAGGCGAAACGGAGTAGTGGCACATATGTGATATGCGCAGGAACGAGAATAATGCGATATGGGATACCGTATTATATTCTCGCGATATATGGATATGAACCGGGTCATCGGATCTAGTGTTGATTCGATGAATCGGTACATGATGTATTAGTCGGTAATATTCGATATAGCCGGATCATCGATTCAAGTGTTGATTCGATGATTTAATGTATAATAATATATATGATATATTGTATTACATTATCTAATATTGGCTCGCTTTATTATTTCATTTTCTCAATGGATGATACATTGATATATATGCGATATATATTAATTGTATTATTTTCTTTTGTTGCAAATATATAATATATATATGTGATATATATTATTGTGACATGATATGATTAATTGTTAAACATGTTTAAGGATGATTAATTGAGGTTAAGGTTTGATTAGGGTTGGATGCTTCAAGTTCCTTCTAGAAGCTTTCTTCTTTTGTCATTCTTAAGATATTTAGAATGACACATTCATTTAACCCAACCAAACCCTAACTCTAGTTAAATCTCTACTCATTCTTATCCATTCATCATTGACCATGGTTTACATATCAATCATATACTTTATTTTCTATTCATCACAAAAGGATTAATTCATATTATCATTTTCCATTATCTTCTTCTTCTTCTCTCTTGAAGAAGCTCTCTTGAAAATCCTTAAGTGATAATAAAATATGAGAAAATGATATAAAAAGAAAGCAAAAATACTACTCCCTCATCCTCATCCTCATCTCATCTAGCCCATGGGATTAGTGTGTTCATTTCTTTAAGAGTGAGAAAGCTTGAGTCGTAGCAACTTCAAGGTAGATCATCGGAGATTTGGAATACGACAAGCTAGAATGGATCGTTCGAGTCATGGATGAAAGGTTCCTAGGCACCCTAGTGGGTTCTCACAAGGCATCGAACATGCCAAATTAAAATTTTTAGTGCCGAGAAACCCTAGACTACAGATCTTTAACTAGATGTTTAGGCGAAACTGAAAGCTAGTTAAGTGTTAACTACTAGGATACGGATATACAACCTTTGTAGATCCGGATTTCCGCCTCCTAAGCTCCACGTGGTCATGTCCTCGCTGTCCATCATGAATCCTTGACTCGATCATCGGCTTCATCGGGAAAGCGAGCGGAATAGGTCGTCGGCTTTGTGTCAAAGACGATCTACGTCGAGGTTGCACAAACTCAAGCTCCGACTTCACAAACTTGTGAAACTTGTGAAGTAAACACCCAAAACAACTTGGCAAGAGGTAGAGGGTGAAGAAATAGGAGGTGGGTTCACTTTAGATTTGGATTTAACTCACTAGATCTCAACTTGCCATTGGAGTAGCAAGCTTGAAGAAGAAGAAGAAGATGAGCTCAAGAAAAGATTATGATAAGTGTTGTCATAAAAATAAATATAAATCAAATACTTATCATAACTTGAACTAGGGTTAAGTGTAGAGAATTAACCATGGTCACTTGGATGGGTTAGGGTTAAGCATGAAGATAAGGATGGTTGCTAAAGTCAAAGCTTCATGAAGCTTCAACAAATGACAAAGAAAGCCACCATTCTCATCTTAATCTATTTCAAATAAATAAATAAACAAATAAATAAATAAACAAATATGCAAAACCCTAATTATCAATTAACCATGGATTAATTCTATAAACTTAACTAATGATCAAGTATCATCAAACATGATACAAAAAGTGCACAAAAGTATATCACATATACAATGTGCAATCCAAGTGAGAAAAATCCGTTTAAAGTGAACCAATACTAGTTAATGCAAAGTAATATATCAAATATATAATTATACATTAAATCATTAAATCAACACTTGATTCAATGATCCGGTCATGTCGCACATAACCGACTAGTATTCAATGCATCGATTTATCGAATCAATGATTCGATAACTAGGTCATATCGAATATAACCATTCGAAACATATATCGCGAGAATGAAATGCGGTATCACATACACGCATTATTCTCGGTCCTGCACATATCTCATATGCGCTCCTATTTCGTTTCGCTTGAGCCAGGAAACCTCTGTGTAGGACTCTAAAGACTCGTCAATACGCCGGTAGCAGGTGATGATCATATCAAGCACCCACAAGCCGCAAGCGGTCTGCTAAACGTAACGGCCACCCGGGTATTGAGCGATCAGAAGATCGACGAGCTAGCCCGCTCACACTCCTGCGAATCCGACCAGTAACACTTACCATACAGTCAAGTCTCTTCGTCTGATACGTCGCATATCAAGTCTAAGGGTGGTATACGTCAGACCCCAATAACCCGATAAGTCGTGCTGATGTGAGGCTCGTAACGGGTCGAGAAACTACTGGTAACACTTACCAGCAAATCTCTGATCAGCCCTGGCCAGGGACTTCCCTGTTACGGCCAATCGAGCACTGCGCAACATCAACCCCCAATACCGGGAGAGACGAAACCCCTCCTATCGCTCATTGCCTCCATGTGACTCGGGACTGTACCCAAAGACCACCGTTTTGCACGCCCTCATGGACGTGGTAAGGTGGAGATCAAAGCACAGTGGGAATCACACAAGACTCTATGACGATCTCGGGTCTACAGACTAACCTGTACAAGTGTCACCTGAGAACTGCCATCTGACGTGAGGTATAATACCATCTGGGAGTTCTCGGCGAGTCCGTCCAGTGTACCCAGTCACCACTGAGCACCCGTACACCATCTCTGATGTCAAACACCAATGGATATGGGATCATCCATCGCCCATCACATGGGTCGAGAAGCGTATACGCTAGTCTACTCTGGTATAACGATGCCCCGTCTCGATACACCCACGACTAGGGACCTTGAAGGAGGTACTTATGGACTACCATGTCCCCACTAGTATGATCTGCATCATAGTCCAGGTAGTCAAGTACACATCCTAAGGGCTTTACCAACATGTAACTATAAGACAGTATAAAGAGACTAGTGTACATGTTAAGATAAATAGCAACCAGATAGCATACTATCATTTCGAGCAAGAAAGTCATCTCTATATATGTCCAAGCATCCAATATAATATACATAATCTGTACAATACTGGCCTCTAGGGCATACATACAACTAACAATCTCCCACTTGCACTAGGGCCAGCTGCTGTAGTATCTCATACCGAGCATCCCGAAGAGTCTCTCAAACTGTATCTGGGGAATGGCCTTCGTGAGTGGATCCGCCGTGTTGTTCTTCGTGTCAACTCTCCTGACCTCGATCTCCCGGCGATCAACTATCTCCCGGATCAGGTGATACCGCCTCAGAATATGCCTGGACCGCTGATGGGACCTGGGTTCCTTGGCCAAAGCCACCGCTCCATTGTTATCGCAATACAAAGGTATTGGACGCTCAATGGATGGAACCACACCAAGTTCAGTAATGAACTTCTTGATCCAAACAGCTTCTTTAGCAGCATCGTTGGCAGCGATGTATTCAGCCTCCATTGTCGAGTCTGCCACGGTTTCCTGCTTGGAACTCTTCCAGCTAACCGCCCCTCCGTAAAGGGTAAAGACAAAGCCCGACTGCGACTTAGAGTCGTCCTTATCACTCTGGAAGCTCGAATCGGTAAAGGACTCCACTTGGAGTTCTCCGTTACCATACACCAAGAACATATCTCTAGTCCTTCGCAAGTACTTGAGAATGCTCTTCACAGCTGTCCAGTGACTCTCTCCAGGATCAGCTTGATACCTGCTCACTACACTTAGTGAGTACGCTACATCGGGTCTGGTACATAGCATCGCATACATGATAGCGCCTACTGCCGAAGCATAGGGTATCCCTTGCATGCGAGCTCTCTCCAAATCAGTCTTGGGAGACATCTCTTTGGAGAGAGTGACTCCAGAGATTGTGGGCAAGTTCCCACGCTTGGACTCTTCCATACTAAACCTCTTTAGTATGGTGTCAATGTACCTGGATTGGGACAATCCCAAAATCCGTTTGGATCTATCTCTATAGATCCTAATTCCCAATATGCAGGAGGCATCACCAAGATCTTTCATCGAGAATCTTTGTGATAAGAAGAGCTTGACCGATTGCAGCATAGGAATGTCATTTCCTATCAAGAGTATGTCGTCCACGTACAATACGAGGAAGACAATCTTACTCTCTGCCACCTTCTTGTAGATACAAGGTTCATCTGGATTTTTGACGAAATCAAACTCTTTGATAATGACGTCAAAGCAGATGTTCCAACTCCGTGATGCTTGCTTTAATCCATAAATGGATTTAAGCAGCTTGCACACCTTCCCGCTGCTCCCACTGTCTACGAAGCCCTCTGGCTGAGTCATGTACACGCACTCTTCTAAATCACCATTTAGAAAGGCGGTCTTAACATCCATTTGCCAGATTTCGTAGTCATGAAAGGCAGCAATGGCAAGCATGATTCGGATGGATTTAAGCATAGCCACTGGAGAAAAGGTTTCGTCATAGTCCACACCTGGTCTTTGACGAAAACCCTTTGCTACAAGTCTAGCTTTGAAAGTCTCCACTTTCCCATCTACACCAAGTTTCTTCTTGAAGATCCACTTGCTCCCAATGGGTTTTACCCCTTCAGGAGCAACTTCCAAAGTCCATACTTTGTTGGTGTACATGGATTCCATCTCGGACCGCATAGCATCCAGCCATTTCACTGAGTCCCTACTCGTGATGGCCTGCTCGAAACTAGTTGGGTCATCATCCTCCATGATGCAATCCTCACTGCCACCATCAATGAGAAAACCGTAGTATCTCTCAGGTTGGCGAGGAACCCTACTAGATCGGCGGAGAGGCTGGGGTTCATCGGGAACTACGGAATCCTCTGGTTCAACCAAATCTTCTGTTGTAGTCTGTATTGCTGGAACCTCTTCCAGTTCTACCTCAATGCCACTTATCTGTTTCATAAGAAAACCTTTTTCTAAGAAAGTGGCATGTCGAGAAACAAACACCTTTTGTTCCTCGGGGTGGTAGAAGATATACCCTTGTGAATTTTTGGGATATCCTACAAACTTACATAAGACAGATCTTGCCTCGAGTTTGTCCGGATTTTGTCTTTTGACATAGGCTGGACAACCCCATATCTTAATATAATTAAGATGTGGTCTCTTCCCTTTCCATATCTCATATGGAGTGGTAGGCACTGATTTGGTAGGAACTCTATTCAATAGGTCCATGGCTGTCTCAAGCGCATGTCCCCAGAAGGAAATAGGTAACTCAGCTGTACTCATCATTGAGCGTACCATATCTAATAGGGTGCGGTTTCTCCGTTCAGATACACCGTTGTGCTGTGGTGTATAAGGAGGAGTCAGCTGAGAGAGAATCCCATTCTCTTTTAGGAAGTCCAGGAATTCATTGCTCAAGTATTCACCTCCTCGATCAGATCGAAGGATTTTAATACTTTTTCCGGTTTGGTTCTCAACTTCTTGTTTATATTCCCTAAATTTCTCAAAAGCTTCTGATTTGTGTTTCATCAGGAACACATACCCGAACCTAGAGAGATCGTCAGTGAATGTAATGAAGTATGAAGAACCATCCCTGGCATGTGTAGACATGGGACCGCATACATCACTATGTATCAGTCCTAAGAATTCGGTAACTCTTTCTCCGTGTCCCGTAAACGGAGTCTTGGTCATCTTGCCTTTGAGACATGACTGGCAAGTGTCATAGGATGAAAATTCAAACGGATTTAAATATCCATCTTTATGCAACTTAGCTAGTCGTGTCGCATTGATGTGACCCAGTCTACAATGCCACAAGAAGGATTCATTGAGTTCAGAACTCTTCCTCTTGTGTGTGTTTGTTATGCTCAGAACTGTTGATTGATTTAGAACATAAATGCCATTGCATAACGTGCCTGATCCAACCAACTTTTGGTTATGGAAAATGTTCATAACATTGTCTTGTAATACAAAATTATATCCTTCTTTACTTAGCAAAGAAACCGATATAATGTTGCATATCAGGTTCGGCATGTAATAGCATTCGTTCAGAACCAATGTATTACCAGTTGGTAATACAAGGTGATATTCCCCGACAGTCTTTGCTGCAACAATTGCACCATTTCCAACTCTAATGTCTTTATCACCTTCTCCAAGTTCTCTACCTTTCTTTAGCCCATGTAACTGATTACATATATGGGATCCCGACCCGGTATCCAATACCCAGGACGTAGAGCAAATGGAGAAACAGTTATCAGTAACGAACACACCCGAAGAAAATGCATCAACATGTACTTTCTTCATTCGGGTGGCATGGGAATCCTGGTATTCCCCTATATCCTGTTCAGTCCTATAACTCTTATAGGAAAGAACGGAACCAACGTTCCCCAGCACAGTATAACATGCGGGTTCGGTCAATACATCCATTTTATTATCTTTATTAAGGCATGAAATGGTCGCTACCTGGAGAGAGAGAGAAGAAAACACTTTAGCGTATGCTCGTGCAAGATCAGATTGGTTATTATCTTAACTAATCAGGATGGCTCCCACTGCTTTTTATCAAATCTTCCTCCAAACCCTAAAAGGAAAGACTAGCCGGGATTAATTACACACTACAAGTTCGCCAATCTTTCAGCCAGTCCAGTGTCGGTACTTTGAGGGAGGTCCCCCGTGCTTTCGCACGAACCTAATTACTGTAAACCTCGTTTTCCCAGAGGCGTAACCTCGTTAACACCTTTCTAGACACCTACTTGATCGGCTAATTGCACTGTGTAAAACTCTCCCAGGAGTAACTCTTACTCGCAGCGGGTATCGGGATCCAACTATCTCATAGAAGGTATGCAATCTCATTGCAAATTTCAACACTTGAAATTCCCGATAATCTTTTGCCCCTAGCTCGCTATGACCTTGACGCATGCCAAACAACCCATAGTCTGCTAGTCAAGTTCAACCCGTCATTTCCTGATTGAATTAAACCCACCCGCACGACCCTTGACGCATGCCAAACAACGCCGTACGAATACCCTAATCCAATCGCATCATATGCTGGCAGATAAGCACTAGTTAGCTACCGTACACTACGCCTTGACGCATGCCAAACAACCGCAGCACGAATACTAACTAATACTTATCTGAAATGACGGAGGGCTACGCAGGTTTTCATAAAACCATAAGCGTAATGAACTTGATATCGTTGTAGAATCAAATGAAGTTTTGAAATGGAGTGATTTTGAGGCTTTTCTAGTTTTGCTAAAGGAGTCACTCCCGGTGAAGGGATCTCGGTCCTTTCCTCGTCGAATGAGGTGCGGGATATATCATATATATCGCTGTGCAAAGCAAAAACCCAAAAGCAGTCAAAAGCAAACCGAATGTGTAGCATCTGCCAGTTATTGCTAAAGGAGTCACTCCCGGTGAAGGGATCTCGGTCCTTTCCTCGTCGAATGAGGTGCGGGATATATCATATATATCGCTGTGCAAAGCAAGAACTGTAGCTACCTGTTTTATTTAAAATCTGATTCTACAACATCTTAGGTTTCTTATCTTTCATTAATCACATTAATGAGGTCCCATCATTTAATACCTAAACATTACAGATAGATATGACGTACACTTATGCCATCCGCATTCGCCTCGATGTCCCCTCGTGCACCGTTAGGTTAGGTAACTAACGACAGAGCAGGGCAGGGCTAGCGCGGGTGTAAAACATAAGTAACGTCTATATAATATATCATATATACTATATACTATATCCATCACAGAATCACATCACAGATATCGCAGCAGAATAAACATATGAAATATTGGATATACTAGGACGTCCGTGTTTTCAATACGAGCCAGTATAAAACACGGATTCCACGGTCGTGATGAATAGCCAATCCCACACCCCTAGACCCCTACGAGAGCGGCAAGCAACCCTGCCAATTCTAGGGTTAGGAGACCCGGACTCGACACCTCGAGTTGGTCTCCCACTGGACCCCAGAACCCGGATACTTGTGCTCCCCTCCTTGGGTCTATCCTAATGCGGAAAAGTAAATAATATACAACGGGTGACAACTTCCGCTACCTAGAAGCGCCCCAAATAAAAGAATATTACATACAAGTTTTTACATGAATGAAAATGAAAAACACTCATCTCACATAAAAACCCCCGGCTATTCAAACACGACGATCCAATATAACATATCCAGCAACACATAACATCACATGTCATCAACGTAAGTAAGTATGCATACCCCAATTGTCGTTGACGTATAGCAACGAAACCGGCGATATGAACATACTACACTTACGGTCACAGAAAAGAAAGTGTAAAACTACAACAATTGGAATCCGCAACCTTTTTAGACATCACATGCCTAACGGTTATAAACCCCGCATTTTAGTCCCATTATCGAAAACTCTTTTCGATATCCAATGAAACTAAACCGCTAGATTTATAACATCCATCCAGTTATCTCATAACCTTTTTGTGAATTCCAATTATTGTATCCAGTTCCGGATAAATAGAATATGTTAAACTTTCCGATCGAACATTCGAACACCCAAGTTTTCCCGACACCGATCAACACATGAAATAGGTTCAAAGACATTCACTTCATACCTCAGTACCAACGGTCTAGCCGTAGAAGGGTCAAGCCAACGCCTCACATGTGGCACGCCGTACTGCCCCAAACCCGAAGGTTCAAAGGGCAGTTCAAGACGGTCACATAATCGAGTTAAGGTTTGTGTCTTCTAGAGGGACCATCGCGTTACTTGCACTACTCAGAATGTCTTTTAACCACAGAAAATCCAACACTTGGATATTCCGGCAGGGGAAAACCTGGGTATTCGTATCCGGTCGAACTCTTTAACATATTCTACAATTATCTGGAAAAACATTTAGACAAAGTTTGATATTCCGATCGAATTCATCGATTCCCAATATAACTCCAGAGCACTCAACTCTTAAATAAATTTAAAAATATCCAGAAAACTCACCAGAATTTATCAGGTATTACTGTGCAAAAAAATGGGATTACGTCACCATGTGGCCGCGGAAGGGCGGCAGAAAGCATGCTTCTGCCGCGCTTCCGCGGCACAATGAACAGTAAATGGAATCGTTTTACACAGTAATGCTTAGAATTCTATGTTGAATTTTTTAGACGTTTTTAATATCAAAAATTCCCAGATTTATGAAAATGTCCAGAGAGCTCTAAAGTATTTGGGTTTCGTGTTCGTTCGGACGTCAAACTGCGTCGGGACTTCGCCTAAAGCTCTAGCTAGGCTTTGATACCAGTGAAAGGTTCTTAGGCACCCTAGTGGGTTCTCACAAGGCATCGAACATGCCAAATTAAAATTTTTAGTGCCGAGAAACCCTAGACTACGGATCTTTAACTAGATGTTTAGGCGAAACTGAAAGCTAGTTAACTGTTAACTACTAGGATACGGATATACAACCTTTGTAGATCCGGATTTCCGCCTCCTAAGCTCCACGTGGTCATGTCCTCGCTGTCCATCATGAATCCTTGACTCGATCATCGGCTTCATCGGGAAAGCGAGCGGAATAGGTCGTCGGCTTTGTGTCAAAGACGATCTACGTCGAGGTTGCACAAACTCAAGCTCCGACTTCACAAACTTGTGAAACTTGTGAAGTAAACACCCAAAACAACTTGGCAAGAGGTAGAGGGTGAAGAAATAGGAGGTGGGTTCACTTTAGATTTGGATTTAACTCACTAGATCTCAACTTGCCATTGGAGTAGCAAGCTTGAAGAAGAAGAAGAAGATGAGCTCAAGAAAAGATTATGATAAGTGTTGTCATAAAAATAAATATAAATCAAATACTTATCATAACTTGAACTAGGGTTAAGTGTAGAGAATTAACCATGGTCACTTGGATGGGTTAGGGTTAAGCATGAAGATAAGGATGGTTGCTAAAGTCAAAGCTTCATGAAGCTTCAACAAATGACAAAGAAAGCCACCATTCTCATCTTAATCTATTTCAAATAAATAAATAAACAAATAAATAAATAAACAAATATGCAAAACCCTAATTATCAATTAACCATGGATTAATTCTATAAACTTAACTAATGATCAAGTATCATCAAACATGATACAAAAAGTGCACAAAAGTATATCACATATACAATGTGCAATCCAAGTGAGAAAAATCCGTTTAAAGTGAACCAATACTAGTTAATGCAAAGTAATATATCAAATATATAATTATACATTAAATCATTAAATCAACACTTGATTCAATGATCCGGTCATGTCGCACATAACCGACTAGTATTCAATGCATCGATTTATCGAATCAATGATTCGATAACTAGGTCATATCGAATATAACCATTCGAAACATATATCGCGAGAATGAAATGCGGTATCACATACACGCATTATTCTCGGTCCTGCACATATCTCATATGCGCTCCTATTTCGTTTCGCTTGAGCCAGGAAACCTCTGTGTAGGACTCTAAAGACTCGTCAATACGCCGGTAGCAGGTGATGATCATATCAAGCACCCACAAGCCGCAAGCGGTCTGCTAAACGTAACGGCCACCCGGGTATTGAGCGATCAGAAGATCGACGAGCTAGCCCGCTCACACTCCTGCGAATCCGACCAGTAACACTTACCATACAGTCAAGTCTCTTCGTCTGATACGTCGCATATCAAGTCTAAGGGTGGTATACGTCAGACCCCAATAACCCGATAAGTCGTGCTGATGTGAGGCTCGTAACGGGTCGAGAAACTACTGGTAACACTTACCAGCAAATCTCTGATCAGCCCTGGCCAGGGACTTCCCTGTTACGGCCAATCGAGCACTGCGCAACATCAACCCCCAATACCGGGAGAGACGAAACCCCTCCTATCGCTCATTGCCTCCATGTGACTCGGGACTGTACCCAAAGACCACCGTTTTGCACGCCCTCATGGACGTGGTAAGGTGGAGATCAAAGCACAGTGGGAATCACACAAGACTCTATGACGATCTCGGGTCTACAGACTAACCTGTACAAGTGTCACCTGAGAACTGCCATCTGACGTGAGGTATAATACCATCTGCGAGTTCTCGGCGAGTCCGTCCAGTGTACCCAGTCACCACTGAGCACCCGTACACCATCTCTGATGTCAAACACCAATGGATATGGGATCATCCATCGCCCATCACATGGGTCGAGAAGCGTATACGCTAGTCTACTCTGGTATAACGATGCCCCGTCTCGATACACCCACGACTAGGGACCTTGAAGGAGGTACTTATGGACTACCATGTCCCCACTAGTATGATCTGCATCATAGTCCAGGTAGTCAAGTACACATCCTAAGGGCTTTACCAACATGTAACTATAAGACAGTATAAAGAGACTAGTGTACATGTTAAGATAAATAGCAACCAGATAGCATACTATCATGTCGAGCAAGAAAGTCATCTCTATATATGTCCAAGCATCCAATATAATATACATAATCTGTACAATACTGGCCTCTAGGGCATACATACAACTAACAGTGGAGCCTCTCATGAGTCCGGGAGATCGTGGATCGCGGCAAAGGGACTTCTACTCGGAGCTTGTGAAGCGAAGGAGTGGACTACAAAGGTTGTAATCCCTCACACTTAGATAAAAGTTATCATCTTGCATGTTAAACCCTAATAATCTAGCAAAGATCCCAGATTTGGGTTGTTCGGCACGTCTAAAATTTAATCCGGGCATGTTTGATGCCTTTTGAACCTTCACAAGAGTGCCTAGGAACCCTACAGTGGTATCAGAGCCTAGCTAGAGCACTAGGCGATGTGTTTACGAAGTTAAAACTCCGATCGAACCCGAAACGACAAAATTGGACCCCTCTCTGGAAATTTTTTAAATTTTGGGTTTTTTCTGAATTAAAAATACGTAAAAAAATCAGCAGGGAATTCTAAGAATTACCATGAAAGACAGGCCCACAATTCCACCAACTCAGCGCGGAACCGCGGCAGGAACATGGTTCTCGCGGCGGTTCCGCGGCTGAATTGTAGGATTGTGACACGTGGCTTCATGGTATAATCCGTAGGTACTTGTTGATGCTTCTGGGTATTTTTAATCTGTTTCAGGTGTTGAAAATTCTGGGGTTTGTTTTGTAATAGTAGACTCGATCGGAAATTTTAAATTCGTATTTCTTTCCGGATATTTAGAAACTGTTAAACTATTTGAACGGATATCATTAACTTACTGTTTCCCGGTGCGGCAAACTTTCAAGTGTTGAAATTTATTCGGGTTTAAATCTTTCGGAAAAATTGTACAAGTTAAGCGGTGGACCCTCTAGAAGACAACAAACCTTAACTCGATTATGTGACCGTTTTGAACTGCTTTTTGAACCTTCGGGTTTGGGGCAGTACGGCGTGCCACATGTGAGGCGTTGGCTTGACCCTTCTACGGCTGGATCACCGGTACTGTGACATATTTCTGGGATTATTTGAACTCCGCTCAAGTGTTGAGCAGTTTAGGAAATTTTAAGTGTTTGATTATCTGTTCAGAAAGTTTAATACTGTCTATTTATCTGGAATGTGATACAATATGTGGAATTCATAGAGTTAGGCATGAAATGCGGAGTATGTGATATTTCGGATTTACGATGTCTAAAGTGATTGTGGATTCCAAATATTGTAGTTTTACACTTTCTTTTCTGTGACCGTAAGTGTAATATGTGATATCGCCGGTTTCGTTGCTATATGTCAACGACAATTGGGATGCGCATATTTACTTACGTTGATGATATGAGATATTATGTGTTGCTGTGATATGTTATATTGGATCGTCGCGTTCTGAATAGCCGGGGTTTTATGTGAGATGAGAGTTTTTATTTTCATTCATGTAAAATTCATTTGTAATGTAATATTCTTTTATTTGGGGCACTTCCAGGTTGCGGTTGCTGTCACCAGTGTATATTATTTACTTTTCCGCATTAGGTAGACCCAAGGAGGGGAGCACAAGTAACCGGGTTCTAGGGTCCAGTGGGAGGCCATCTCGAGGAGTCGAGACCGGGTCTCCTAACCCTAGAATTGGCAGTGTTACTTGCCGCTCTCGTAGGGGTCTTGGGATGTGGGTTTGGCTATTCGTCGCGACCGTGGAATCCGTGTTTTATACAGGCTCATATTGAAAACACGGACGTCCTAGTATATCCAATATTTCATATATGTTCTTCTGCTGCAATGTTCTGTGATGAGATCATATTACTGCCTGAGACGAATGCTTATACTATATATATATGCTGATATATAAATATTACTGCTTTCGTTTCTTCTGTGATGCTTAGGAAGCATAAGCTGATGGGATTTTTATTAATGAGATTAATAAAAGAAAAGAAACCTAAAAATGTTGTAGAATCAAAAACTTTATAAAAGGGGTAGCTACAGTTTTGCTTTGCACAGTGATATATACGATATATCCTGCACCTTATTCGATGAGGAAAGGACCGAGATCCCTTCACCGGGAGTGACTCCTTTAGTAAAACTGGCAGATGCTACAAAACTCGGTTTGTCTTTTGATTGCTTTTAGTGTTTTGCTTTGCACAGAGGTATATATGATATATCCTGCACCTTATTCAATGAGGAAAGGGCCGACGATCCCTTCACCGGGAGTGACCCCTTTAGCGAAACTAAGAAAAGCCTCAAAAACACTCCTTTTGAAAAACTTCACCCGATTCTACGACGATATCAAGTTCATTACGCTCAGGGTTTTCTGAAAAACCTGCGTAGCCCTCCGTCATTTCAGATAAAGACTATTTAGTATTCGTGCTGCATTTGTTGGCCTTTGTCAAGGCGTAGTGTGCGGTAGCTAACTGGTACTTATCTGTTTAAACATATGATGTGATTGGATTAGGGTATTCGTACGACCTTGTTGGCCTTTGTCAAGGGTCGTGCGGGTGGGTTTAATTTCAATCAAGAAATGACGGGTTGAACTTGACTAGCTTCCTATGGTTTGTTGGCCTTTGTCAAGGTCATAGGGGTTAGGGGCAAAAGCATTATCGGGAATTTCAAGTGTTGAAATTTGCAATGAGATTGCATACCTCCTATGAGATAGTTGGATCCCGATACCCACTGCGAGTAAGTGTTACTCCTGGGAGAGTTTTACACAGGACAATTAGCCGATCAAGTAGGTGTCTAGAAAAGTGTTAACGAGGTTACGCCTCTGGGAAAACGAGGTTTACATTAATTAGGTCCGTGCGAAAGCACGGGGAACCTCCCTCAAAGTACCGACACTGATCTGGCTGAAAGATTGACGAAATTGTAGGGTGTAATTAATCCCGGCTAATCTTACCTTTTAGGGTTTTAAGGTAGATTTGATAAAAACAGTGGGAGACATCCTGATTAGATAAGATAATAACCAATCTAATCTTGCAAGAGCATACGCTAAAGTATTTTCTTCTCTCTCTCTCCAGGTAGCGACCATGTCATGCCATAATCAAGATAATAATATGGATGTATTGACTGAACCCAATTATTGTACTGTGCTAGGGAATGTTGGATCCGTTCTTTCTTATAAGAGTTATAAGACTGAACAGGAAATAGAAGAATATCTGGATTCTCACGCCGCCCAAAAGAACATGCATGTTGATGCATCTTCTTCGGGTGTGTTAGTTATTGAGAACTGTTTCTCAGTTCACCCTACGTCCTGGGTATTAGATACCGGATCAGGATCCCACATATGTAAACAGTTACATAGGCTACGTAAAGGTAGAGAACTGGGAAAAGGTGATCATTCCATTCAAGTAGGGAACGGTGCAAGTATTGTAGCCAAAGCAGTTGGCGAATATCCCCTTGTATTGCCAAGTCGTAATACACTGATTCTAAATGAGTGCTATTATATACCGAACATAATGTGCAACATTATATCAGTTTCTTTATTGAGTAAAGAGGGATATAATTTTGTAGTACAGGATAATGTTATGAACATATTCCTAGATCAAAAGTTGATTGCATCAGGCTCGTTACATAATGGCATATTCATTCTAAATCAGAATACAGTCCTGAATATACAAAACACACACAAGAGGAAAAGTTCAGATATGAACGAATCCTACTTGTGGCATTGTAGACTTGGTCATATCAATGCGACACGACTGGCTAAGTTGCATAAAGATGGTTATTTGAATCCGTTCGAATTATCATCTTATGATACTTGCCATTCATGTCTCAAAGGAAAAATGACCAAAGCTCCGTTTAGTGGACACGGAGAAAGAGTTACCGAACTCTTAGGACTGGTACATAGTAATGTATGCGGTCCCATGTCTACGCATGCCAGGAACGGTTCTTCCTACTTCATTACATTCACTGACGATCTCTCAAGATTCGGATATGTGTTCCTGATGAAACACAAGTCTGAAGCTTTTGAGAAATTCAGAGAATATAAGCACGAAGTAGAGAATCAAACGGGCAAGAGTATTAAGATTCTTCGATCTGATCGAGGAGATGAATACTTAAGCAGTGAGTTCCTAGATTATCTAAAAGAGAATGGGATTCTCTCTCAGCTTACTCCTCCTTATACACCACAGCACAACGGTGTATCGGAACGAAGGAATCGCACCCTATTAGATATGGTGCGCTCTATGATGAGTACAGCTGAGTTACCTATTTCCTTCTGGAGGCATGCACTGGAGACAGCAGCATACCTATTGAATCAAGTTCCAACTAAATCTGTACCTACCACACCATATGAGATATGGAGTGGGAAGAGACCATGTCTTAAACGAGTTAAGATATGGGGTTGTCTGGCCTATGTCAAAAGGCAAAATCCAGACAAACTCGAGGCACAGTCAGTTCTATGCAACTTTGTGGGATATCCCAAACATTCACATGGATATCTTTTCTACCATCGCGAGGAACAAAAGGTGTTTGTTTCTCGACATGCCACCTTTTTAGAAAAGGAATTTCTTACAAAAGAAATTAGTGGCGAAGAGGTAGAACTGGAAGAAGTTCCAGCAACACAAACTGCAACTGAAGATTTAGTGGAACCAGAGGATTCAGTAGTACCCGACGAACCCCAGCCTCTCCGCCGATCTAGTAGGGTTTCTCGTCCACCTGAGAGATACTACGGTTTTCTCATTGATGGTGGAAGCGAGGATTGCATCATGGATGATGATGACCCGACTAGTTTCGAGCAGGCCATCACGAGTGGTGACTCTGTGAAATGGCTGGATGCAATGCGATCTGAGATGGAATCCATATACACCAATAAAGTATGGATTTTGGAAAATGCTCCTGAAGGGGTAAAACCCATTGGGAGCAAGTGGATTTTTAAAAGGAAATTTGGTGTAGATGGAAAAGTTGAGACTTTCAAAGCTAGACTTGTAGCAAAGGGTTTTCGTCAACGACCAGGTGTGGATTATGACGAAACCTTTTCTCCAGTGGCTATGCTTAAGTCCATCCGGATCTTACTTGCCATTGCTGCATACCATGACTACAAAATCTGGCAAATGGATGTTAAGACCGCCTTTCTAAACGGTGATTTAGAAGAGAGCGTGTACATGACTCAGCCAAAGGGCTTCGTAGATAGTGGGAGCAGCGAAAAGGTGTGTAAGCTGCTTAAATCCATTTATGGGTTAAAGCAAGCATCGCGGAGTTGGAACATCTATTTTGATGTTGTAGTCAAAGAGTTTGACTTCATCAAAAATATAGATGAACCTTGTATCTATAAGAAGGTAGCAGAGGGTAAGGTTGTCTTCCTCGTATTGTACGTGGATGACATACTCTTGATAGGAAATGATATTCCTATGCTGCAATCAGTCAAGCTCTTCTTATCACAAAGATTCTCAATGAAAGATCTAGGTGATGCCTCCTGCATATTGGGAATCATGATCTATAGAGATAGATCTAAATGGATACTGGGATTGTCCCAATCCAGGTACATTGACACCATACTAAAAAGGTTTAGTATGGAAGAATCCAAGCATGGAAACCAACCCACGATCTCTGGACTCACTCTCTCCAAAGAGATGTCTCCCAAGACTGATTTGGAGAGAGCTCGCATGCAAGAGATACCCTATGCTTCGGCAGTAGGCTCTATCATGTATGCGAGCTATGTACCAGACCCGATGTAGCATACTCACTAAGTGTAGTGAGTCGGTATCAAGCAGATCCTGGAGAGAGTCATTGGACAGCTGTGAAGAACATTCTCAAGTACTTGCGAAGGGCTAAGGAGATGTTCTTGGTGTATGGTAACGGAGAACTCCAGGTGGAGTCCTTTACCGATTCCAGCTTCCAAAGTGATAAGGACGACTCTAAGTCGCATTCGGGTTTTGTCTTTACCCTCAATGGAGGGGCGGTATGTTAGAAGAGTTCCAAACAGGATACCGTTGCAGACTCAACGATGGAGGCTGAATACATCGCTGCCAACGATGCTGCCAAAGAGGCTGTCTGGATCAAGAAGTTCACTAGTGAACTTGGTGTGGTTCCATCCATTGAGCATCCAATACCTCTGTATTGCGATAACAATGAAGCTGTGGCATTGGCCAAGGAACCCAGATCCCATCAAAAGTCCAGACATATTCTGAGGCGGTATCACCTGATCAGGGAGATAGTTGATCGCCGGGAGATCAAGGTCAGGAGAGTAGATACGAAGGACAACACTGCGGATCCATTCACGAAGGCTATTCCCCAGATACAGTTTGAGAGATTATTCGGGATGCTAGGTATGAGATACTACAGCAGCTGGCCTTAGTGCAAGTGGGAGATTGTTAGTTATGTATATGCCCTAGAGGCCATTGTTGTACATATGATGTATATTATAATGGATGCTTGGTTATATATAGAGATGACTTTCTTGCTCGTCATGATAGTATGCTATTTGGTTTCACTTTATCTTAACGTGTTGACTTGTATTGGTTTACTGTTTTACTCTCACATGTTGATAAAGCCCTTAGGACTTGTACTCGACTACTGGGACTATGATGAGATCATACTAGTGGGGCCGTGGTAGTCGATGAGTACATCCTAGAACTGTTCCTAGTCGAGGGTATATCGAGACAGGGCATCGATACGCCAGAGTAGACTAGCGTATACGCATCTTGACCCATATGATGGGCGATGGATGATCCCATATCCATCGGTGTTAGACATCAGAGATGGTGTACGGGTGCTCAGTGGAGACTGGGTACACTGGACAGACTCGCCGAGAACTCCCAGATGGTGATATACCACACGTCAGATGGCAGTTCTCCGGTGACACTGGTACAGGGCAGTCTGTAGACCCGAGATCGTCATAGAGTCTTGTGTGATTCCCACTGTGCTTTGATTTCCACCTTACCACGTCCAAGAGGGCGTGCAAAACGGTGGCTTTCGGGTACAGTCCCGAATCACATGGAGGAAATGAGCGATAGGAGGGGATTCGTCTCTCCCGGTATAGGGAGTTGATGTTGTGCTGTGTTCGATTGGCTATAACTGGAAGTCCCTGGCCAGGGCTGATATAGAGATTTACTGGTAAGTGTTACTAGTAGTTTCTCGACCCGTTATGAGCCACACATCGACACGACTTATCGGTTACTGGGGTCTGACGTATACCACCCCTAGACTTGATATGCGACATATCAGACGAACAGACCAGACTGTACGGGAGTGTTACTGGTTGGATTCACAGGAGAACGCACAGGCTAGCTTGTTGATCTTCTGATCGCTCAATACCTGGGTGGCTGTTACGTTTAGCTGACCGCTTGCAGCTTGTGGGTGTTTGATATGATCATCACCTGCTACCGGCGTATTGACGATTCTTTAGAGTCCTACACAGAGGTTTCTTGGCTCAGGCGAAACGGAGTAGTGGCACATATGTGATATGCGCAGGAACGAGAATAATGCGATATGGGATACCGTATTATATTCTCGCGATATATGGATATGAACCGGGTCATCGGATCAAGTGTTGATTCGATGAATCGGTACATGATATATTAGTCGGTAATATTCGATATAGCCGGATCATCGATTCAAGTGTTGATTCGATGATTTAATGTATAATAATATATATGATATATTGTATTACATTATCTAATATTGGCTCGCTTTATTATTTCATTTTCTCAATGGATGATACATTGATATATATGCGATATATGTTAATTGTATTATTTTCTTTTGTTACAAATATATAATATATATGTGATATATATTATTGTGACATGATATGATTAATTGTTAAACATGTTTAAGGATGATTAATTGAGGTTAAGGTTTGATTAGGGTTGGATGCTTCAAGTTCCTTCTAGAAGCTTTCTTCTTTTGTCATTCTTAAGATATTTAGAATGACACATTCATTTAACCCAACCAAACCCTAACTCTAGTTAACTCTCTACTCATTCTTATCCATTCATCCTTGACCATGGTTTACATATCAATCATATACTTTATTTTTTATTCATCACAAAAGGATTAATTCATATTATCATTTTCCATTATCTTCTTCTTCTTCTCTCTTGAAGAAGCTCTCTTGAAAATCCTTAAGTGATGATAAAATATGAGAAAATGATATAAAAAGAAAGCAAAAATACTACTCCCTCATCCTCATCTCATCTGGCCCATGGGATTAGTGTGTTCACTTCTTTAAGAGTGAGAAAGCTTGAGTCGTAGCAACTTCAAGGTAGATCATCGGAGATTTGGAATACGACAAGCTAGAATGGATCGTTCGAGTCGTGGAGCCTCTCATGAGTCCGGGAGATCGTGGATCGCGGCAAAGGGACTTCTACTCGGAGCTGGTGAAGCGAAGGAGCGGATTACAAAGGTTGTAATCCCTCACACTTAGATAAAAGTTATCATCTTGCATGTTAAACCCTAATAATCTAGCAAAGATCCCGGCTTTGGGTTATTCGGCACGTCTAAAATTTAATCCGGGCATGTTTGATGCCTTTTGAACCTTCACAAGAGTGCCTAGGAACCCTACAATAATACTGCCATCTAAATCGTATTTTGCAACCATAACCATTAATAACAACTACCTGTTAATCATTCTGTTATTTAGAGGATAATAGTCGTACACTTATATCTTCATTACCTGCTGTCATTAATATTGCGCTACCCTGTGATTATTGCACCCCAAGGGTGCTCGAACCTGCTAGTATAATACAACTGCATCATATTCATGTACCATTGTGATTAAATGACTATTATTGCTGTTTGCTTTAAATTCTTGCTGCTGTTACTTATTCGATTGTATACCTGTTGAGAGCACATACTCGATTACATTACATATTGACCCGACCTTGCTACGCATGACATATATATATATATACCGACTCAACATGTTGTACCACGACCTGACTTGTTACCTGATCTCATGCCTAATGCCAACAAACCTGACTTGGGGTCCTCATGGACCATTCCTGTTGTCTATCCAGACAAACCTGACCTGTTACCTGATCCTGTGTTGGCATTAGTCCTTGATTACTGAATACCTGACCTGACATACATAACTTAGGGGTATGGGGAAATCAAAGGTGAAACCGACTTGTAACTCAACAGTTCGATACCTGTTCTGATCAGTCTTACGGGCTTGGCCAGTCCGGGAGTGATGACGCTGACATCACTCGTCCATCCTGCTACCTATTTACTGCCTAGCGGCACGTCTCGGATTCAACCCCGAGGGTCTTGACCGTGGTCCCGGGCATGCACGGGATACTATTGAGTTACATCGACGAGTCACCAATTATTTCAAAGACTTTAGAGTAGAAACCTGATAGGACAGTTTAGTTACCACTGCATATTACCCGGCACTGTTATTTCATAGTACTGCTTTATTCATGTTCATCCCTGCATTGCTTATTACCATGTTTATAGTATATTATTGGTTGACATGACGCGCTGACGTCTGGGTTTTGCATGGCCCAGATTCCTTACCGCCGTCGACGACCGAGCAGGAGTACTTCAGCCAGCAGGCTGATCTGTGAGTTCCTTAGTGATTAGTTCATTTATTTCATTTCATTTCCAGATGTGAGCCCGCATTATGGGACGTACTATTGATTTATTGTCTTGGATCATTTGCTTCCGCACTTATTGTTTATTGACTCTTGTTATTATGGATTTGGACATGTGTTAGATTAGTTTATTTATCTTGTTCTTGATATCTCTACAACCGTAATGTGACTGTGGATGGATACTTCCTACCCACAGGTAGCATGGTTGGCTATGTTACGTGCCCAATCTTGCGTACTCTGGGAAGCGGGGCGTGACATTTTATATGACTCGCCGTTAAGACCTTGAAGCTAGGAATTTGGCCTTCTCTTCGTTTTCTTTGTCACGTCCGAACCCTGCTGGAAGAAGAACGCTAGGGTGACATCTCGTCTGCTGTATCGAGACGGACGTCGCGGTTGTCTCTAGGTTACTGGTGAACCGTCGATGTTTGGAACTAGGGATTTTGCCGTGGCTCCATTTGTTTGATGATGTCGCGTCTACTGTGTCGAGACGAACGTCGAGGTGGTGACCATTCCGCACTGGTGTGAGATGATCTCCGGTTGTCTTTCAGGCTTTATATGACTTGCCGTTAAGACCTTGAAGCTAGGAATTTGGCCTTCGCTTCGTTTGCTGGCATTGCGTCCTCTATATCGAGACGAATGTCGCGGTTGTCTCTAGGTTATTGGTGAACCGTAAAGGTTTGGAACTAGGGACTTTGCCGTGGCTCCGCTGTTTGATTGTCGCGTCTGAACCCTGCTGGAGGAAGAACGCTGGGGTGACATCTCGTCTGCTGTATCGAAACGGACGTCGTGTCTCTAGGTTACTGGTGAACCGTCGAGGTTTGGAACTAGGGATTTTGTCATGGCTCCATTTGTTTGATGATGTTGCGTCTGCTGTGTCGAGACGAACGTCGAAGTGGTGACCATCCCGCACTGGTGTGAAACGATCTCCAGTTGTCTTTCAGGCTTTATATGACTCGCCGTTAAGACCTTGAAGCTAGGAATTTGGCCTTCGCTTCGTTTGCTTTGTCACGTCCAAACCCTGCTGGAGGAAAAACGCTGGGGTGACATCTCGTCTGCTGTATCGAGACGGACGTCGCGGTTGTCTCTAGGTTACTGGTGAACCGTCGAGATTTGGAACTAGGGATTTTGCCGTGGCTCCATTTGTTTGATGATGTTGTGTCTACTGTGTCGAGACGAACGACGAAGTGGTGACCATCCCGCACTGGTGTGAAACGATCTCCAGTTGTCTTTCAGGCTTTATATGACCCACCGTTAAGACCTTGAAGCTAGGAATTTGGCCTTCGCTTCGTTTGCTTTGTCACGTCCGAACTCTGCTGGAGGAAGAACGCTGGGGTGACATCTCGTCTGCTGTATCGATACGGACGTCGCGGTTGTCTCTAGGTTACTGGTGAACCGTCGAGGTTTGGAACTAGGGATTTTGCCGTGGCTCCATTTGTTTGATGATGTTGTGTCTACTGTGTCGAGACGAACGACGAAGTGGTGACCATCCCGCACTGGTGTGAAACAATCTCCAGTTGTCTTTCAGGCTTTATATGACCCACCGTTAAGACCTTGAAGCTAGGAATTTGGCCTTCGCTTCGTTTGCTTTGTCACATCCGAACCCTGCTGGAGGAAGAACGCTGAGGTGACATCTCGTCTGCTGTATCGAGACGGATGCCGCGGTTTTCTCTAGGTTACTGGTGAACCGTCGAGGTTTGGAACTAGGGATTTTGCCATGGCTCTATTTGTTTGATGATGTTGCGTCTGCTGTGTCGAGACGAACGTCGAAGTGGTGACCATCCCGCACTGGTGTAAAACGATCTCCGGTTGTCTTTCAGGTTTTATATGACTCGCCGTTAAGACCTTGAAGCTAGGAATTTGGCCTTCGCTTCGTTTGCTTTATCACGTCCGAACCCTGCTGGAGGAAGAATGCTGGGGTGACATCTCGTCTGCTGTATCGAGACGGACGTCGCGGTTGTCTCTAGGTTACTGGTGAACCGTCGAGGTTTGGAACTAGGGATTTTGCCGTGGCTCCATTTGTTTGATGATGTCGCGTCTGCTGTGTCGAGACGAACGTCGAGGTGGTGACCATTCTGCACTGGTGTGAGATGATCTCCGGTTGTCTTTCAGGCTTTATATGACTTGCCGTTAAGACCTTGAAGCTAGGAATTTGGCCTTCACTTCGTTTGCTGGCATTGCGTCCTCTATATCGAGACGAATGTCGCGGTTGTCTCTAGGTTATTGGTGAACCGTAAAGGTTTGGAACTAGGGACTTTGCCGTGGCTCCGCTGTTTGATTGTCGCGTCTTAATCCTGTTGGAGGAAGAACGCTGAGGTGACATCTCGTCTGTTGTATCAAGACGAACGTCGAGGTGGTGACCACTCCGCACCGGTGCAAGATAATCTCTGATTGTCTTTCAGGCTTTATATGACTTGCCGTTAAGACCTTGAAGCTAGGAATTTGGCCTTTGCTTCCTTTTCTTTATCACGTCCGAGTCCTATTGGAGGAAGAACGCTGTTGTGACATCTCGTCTGTTGTATCGAGACGGGCGTCGAGGTGGTGACCACTCTGCGCTGGTGCGAGATGATCTCCAATTGTCTTTCAGGCTTTATATGACTTGCCGTTAAGACCTTGAAGCTAGGAATTTGGCCTTTGCTTCGTTTGCTTTGTCACGTCCGAGTCCTGTTGGAGGAAGGACACTGTTGTTGACATTGCGTCTGCTGTATCGAGACGAATGCTGAGGTGGAGCTGGGATTTTGTCGTTACTCCGCTTGTTTGACCATGGGGTCTTTTGTTGACGTTGCCTCTGCATCTTTTTGGACTGCGAAGGAACGCCTTTGTTGACATCTCGTCTGCTGTATCGAGACGAATGCTGAGGTGAAGCTGGGATTTTTCCATGGCTTCGTTTGATAGTGTAACATCTGTGTCCTGCTGGAATGAGGAGGCACACCGTTGTTGGTTTCTGGGCCGTAGATGTGGCCATTGAGATTTGGAACTAGGGACTTTGCCATGGCTCCGTTTCGTTGCGACTCTGAGGTCAGTTTGTTGACGTCACGTCTGCACTGGTTGGAGTGAGGAGAAACGCCGTTGGTGATCTCTAAGTTGTCGATATTGACGTCGAGACCTTGAAGCTAGGGATCTTCCTTTGCTTCGTTTGTTAACCTTGTGTCTGCAGTATTGCGACAAATGTCGAGATTGTCTCTAGGTTGTCTATGAACCGTCGAGATTTGGCTTCGCTTTCTGATGGAGCCCGTTGGGAAGGTATGTTCTCTCTTTGTTTGTGCCCCTGGATTGTATACAGGGATCGATGTGATCTCACCTGTAGGGCAGAAGTTTCATTCATTTTTTTTATTATTCTCTTTCCGCGATGCTCTATAATTTCAGCTTTTATATCGCGAAGGTCGCGATTGCCCAATCATTTCGGCTATTTTTCGCGGTGCCCAATCATTTCGGCTATTTATTTTATTTTTCACTCGCTGTTCTTTTATTGTGAGTTGCCCAATCATTTCGGCTCTTTATTTTATTTTTACTCGCTGTTTTTTATTGCGAGTCGCCCAATCATTTCGGCTGTTTTTGTATGCATACATTTTTACTTGCTAAGTTCGCTGCATGTTGCCCCATCATTTCGGCTATTTCGTATGCATGTGTGGTTCGTTGGCTTTCCGCTACAAGCTAGGAATTAGACACCGATTTAGGTATCAGCATCGCTACAACTGGGATATTGCCAGGAGCGAATCATCATTTGCCTCTGTCGATGTCGAACAAAGGTGGCTTAGCGAATAGGGTTAAAGTCCTGTCGACTAAGGCTTTTGACTTCATGAGCCGTAAGGGTCTCACAAAGGTATTTCTCTCTACAAGTCGTAAGGATCTTGTAGGTGTATTTTCTCCTTAGGAATCGTGAGGATTCCTAAGTGTATGTTCCTCTGTAAGTCGTAAAGATCCTACAAGAGGGTTTTCTCCTTGCAAGTCGAGAGGACTTACAAGGGTTGTTCACCATGTGAACATATCCCCGGTCACGGATGGAACTTGGTTAGGGAAATGTTTATTCGCGCCCGTGGATTCTATACAAGGGTCAGTAATGAGCCACTTGTAGGGCAATATCGAAGGTTGTGGAGTTTGCTTAAGCACAGGTTTAGGTCCATAAGAGAGTTCTCCTTACGAGTCGTGAGGATCTCGCAAGTGTATTTTCTCCTTCGGAATCGTGGGAATCCCTAAGTGTGTTGATCCCTTGTGAGTCGTAAGGATCTCACGCGGGTGGTTTCTCCTTACAAGGTCGAGAGAACCCTGTAAGTGTCCTTTAACGAGGTTGCGCCCTTTCGGGTTTTCATAAACACTCGCTGGTAGTCCTGCTGTTTTTACTCACGGAGCCCTTTCGGGTTTTCATCCGTGCCCTTTTTGCTTATGGACATACCCCCTTTTTTTATATATGTTTTTCTTTTCTTTTTTTTTTACGAGGTTGCGCCCTCCCGGGTTTTCACGAACACTCGCCGGTAGCCTTGCTGTTTTTACTCACGGAGCCCTTTCGGGTCTTCATCCGTGCCCTTTTTGCTTATGGACATACCGTTTATATATATATATATATTTTTTCTTTTTCTTTTATTCATCTTATCAGCCTGAAGACGCTGCGGTAGTAGTTTAAGGACGTTTCGGTCCGTCATTAGTTTAAGGACGTTGCGGTCCGTTGTCGCCATATTTGAGGCGAATCTCTAATTTACTGACTTTTCGGTCTTTGGGGCTTTCTCTATGAATGAGCATGATGCCCTGGGCTTATCCGTCTTTCTCAGAGCATGCGGTTGTGGCGGGCTCACCTTCCAGTTTTCGGATATGACGAACTTGCCCTGTTGGTATTGATCTTCAACCCAGTTCTTAAAGACGTAGCAATTCTCGATCAGGTGACCTACCGTTTGGTGGTAAGGGCAATAATCGAGATCGTTTACATCGTCTGGCCGCAACGGACGTTTTGGTCTCGGCAGATTGATGAGTCTGTCGCGCATTGCCAACTCAAACAGTCTCCTTGTTTTATTTTACAGAAACGAGTAAGGACGTTTCAACTTTTCCTGTAGGGGTTGTTGCTTGTTGTTTCGGCAAACAACCGGTTTAGGGCCACTCGATTGCTGTTGAGTATTGGCTACGAGGGCTGTTTTTTCCTTCCCTTTATCCTTTTTACTCGATTCCTTGTTTGCGGGGCCGAGATTTTTTTTGAGCAGCGTGCGATTACACGGCTGAACGTTATCGCAACTTTTCAATTCTTTCATCTTTGAAATGGATTCCTTGAGGAGAGGGTTGAGGGCAGCTTCTTCGTCAGAGTCGCTTCCGAAGGTGATAATTTGCGATCCCCTGGAGTCGGCTCTGTGATAGTCGGCGGCGGCTCTCTTGCGCTCATCTATCGCATTTTTCTGATGTCTACGAGCTCCACACTTTGTCCTGTTGAAGTGTTGCTTTTGAGCGACATACCCTTGCCACCAACACTTAAAAGAGTCGCAATCTTCAGTAGGATGTATGATCTTCTGATGATATAAGCAGAAATTAGGATGCATCTCTACTTCACCGAGAGTATTTTCTTCAGAGGGTGATAGCACCATTCCCGCTGACAGGGCTTTAGCGAACCTTTTCCTCGTCTTGAATTTGTTTTTATCCGCAGCGGATGACTTTCGATTTGACGGGAGTGCCTCGACTCTTTGGTCCAGTCGTCGGTATTTGGCTCCTTCCAGTATGGCCATCTCACGCTCTTGATTGGCTTTAACTTTCAGACGAATCTCATTCAGGAAGGCATCGATCAACTTGTCCGACGGCCGCGGAATTTCTGGTTCAGGGTCCGCCCTCGGTTTATCAGCGCAAGGAGCCTCTTTATCATCCGCCAATGAGTGAGAGATCACGTGACAAGTCGCTACGTAGTCTTCAGACTCGTCTGATGAGTCTTCTCCATCATTTTCGTCCTCGACAAAAGAACAAGCTACCCCTATCGTGTCCGTCTTCTTTGGAGTGTGCGGCTGTGGTGGGTTTACCTTCCAGTTTTCAGACAGCGCGAATTTGCCTTGTAGGTATTGATCCTCGATCCATCCCTTAAAGACGAAACAATCCTCGATCGGATGACTTACCGTTTGGTGGTAAGGGCAGTAATCGGGATTATTGAGATCGCCTGGCTGCAACGGACGTTTTGGATTCGGCAGATTGATGAGTCTGTTGCGTACTGCCAGTTCGAACAGTCTTCTCGTTTTATTCTGAAGAAATGAGTAAGGACATCTTAGTCTCTCCTCGAGGGACGGGCGTGGATGCGCGTTATTTTGGCAAACGGCCGGCTTAGAGTTGCTCGGCTGTTGTTGAGCATTGGCAACGACAGTCGCTTTCCCTTTTCCTTTCTCATTTCGAGAGTCTGGTTTTGGAGGAGACGGTCCGTGGCCCATCTGGTCCATTTGGGCTAATTTGTCGATCAATGCCAGGAAGGTGGTCGGCCTGAAGAACATCATGAATTGCGAGATGGTCGCTTGCGGATCAAGAGTGCCCACGAACATACCTACCGCAGGTGCCTCTTCTATGCGTTGTTCGCATTTCGACCATAGGTTCCGCTATCGTGTTGCGTATTGGACCCACATTTCACCTGGCCTTATCCTGGCATTTATCAGTGCTGTTATCGGGGTGCGTTCACTAGCACTCACGAATCTTTGTGTAAACAATAACTCCATCTCTGCAAATGTTTTGACAGAGTCGTTAGGTAGCTCCGAATACCATTCAAAGGTTGTTTCTGCTAAGCTGCCGACGAATTGGCGAAGCAACAGTTTGTCATCGCCTCCAGTGTTGCCGCATAAGGCCCTGAATTGAGCAACGTGCTGATGTGGATTCCCTGTCCCTTTATATACGTGAAACTTAGGGATCGTATATCCCGGCGGGTAACTGATTTGGTCATACCAGCCCGGATAAGGTCGTCCAGTTCTAACAGTTCGCCCAGCCGATTCACTCGCCTGATGAGCTCGTATTTGTTGAGCTATATAGTCATCCAGTGCGACCTTGGAAATGGTTTCTTCCTTGGCCGCTGAGAGAGACGGAGGAGGATTAGGTGTCTCCCTTCTGTCATCTCCGACAATGATCGGAGGGTCTTCAGCTGGAGGGTCCGGCTGTAACATCATCCCTACCATATCTTGGAAGAGCAGTGCCATTTGTTTTATGTTAACCGCTTGTTCTGCGGCTTCTTTGTCCTTCTTTTCGAGGACTCTGCGTAGGTAGTCAGCATCGGTTTCTTGCTCGTGGCACTGTTCTGATGATGCCTCCGAGCTTTCTTTTGGCCCGGTAAGTGCAGCCATTGTAGTCATCATTTCCTGAAGCTTCTGTTGCTGCTCCTGGGCTTTTGTCACGGATCGGGTGAGCGGTCAGTGACCCGTCGAAGCACGGCTTTCCTCCTTTCCGGAATCCATATAAACAGTGCGCACCACCATGCCCCCAGACTTGGGTCATTTGTGTTCAGCTCTTTTACAGTTCGCCATGTTCATAGGGGCTCTTTGCGGCCTCCCTTTCTTTTGAGCGATTGGAGTTGAGGGGGCCGTTGTAGTGTGCACCCAAGTAGCTGTTGCTTTTTGTGGCTTGACGGAGTAATCCTTCTCCTGCCGAACCTTCATCTTTTTCTGTCGTCGGAGGTAGTCTTGATCGATCACTGACTCTTGGACTTGACGCCAGACCTTGTAGATTTTAGAAGACAACCGTTGAGGGGGCTGCCCTAGCTTTTTCTCTGGAGCATTCTCCACAGGTAGAGGAGTTCATTTCAACACTGCAGTAGGAGAGTTCCTGCGCACCGTGTTCAGCAATTCAAAGTTGTTCCCGGTTGTAACAGCAGCATCGATCCTCACCGTTGGAGCTGGCGGAGTTATCCCAGAAGGGGAGTTGCCCCCAGCCTTCCTTACTCGGTGCCAGTGGCGACGTCGAGCGTGTCGTGCAGATGGAGTTGTTCTAACCGTAGGGGTGACCTCCTCATGCCCCCTGTATTGGTCAGAATCTGCCGGCATCAGCCTTTTAAAGACCGACGTCCGTTGAATGGGGACGGCCAACCTGTCAAAAGCAGACTTCCGAGCAGAGGAAGCAACCTTGATGATCTCGCCTGAAACTGGAATAGGGATAGATATCCGATTCGGGATAACTTCTTCTAGTATTGCTGGCTTTTTCATGGGCCCGTTGGAGCTCTGACCCAGCCTGTTAAAAATCGAAGCAGTGAAGTTGGGCGACCCGTTGAGAGGGACCGCGGCAATGGTAAGCTGATCAAAGACTGACTTCTTTGGGGCTTCTTGCAACGTCATTGGGGCATTGAAGCTCATCGGTGGGAGCATGGTCATGAAGAATAGTCCAGTGGTGGCTTAAGTTACCTGTTCCACTGGCATCTTGAAAAGAGAGGCCACTTGGGGCCCGTAAGTCACTCCTCCAGCAGGGACGGAGCGAGAGTTGCAGTTGCAGGTAGTGCATTTTGAAGCCATTGATCTTCAGTTTTCTGCACGGAGCAAGACACCAAATCTTAGTATCTCGAATCCACAGGCAACCACAGCAAACCGCGATTTGTTCGCGAACACGACACACGAAGTGTAGAGTGGAAAGAGAAAAAGGTCCCACCGGGCGTGCCAGAATCTGTTCCCCTTCGAATAACGGCGCGACGTAGAAACGCCTTACCTGAGATTCGGGGCAGATGCTATTTGGTTTTATCTGTCTACCTCTCCGAAGATGCCAAATTGATTTATGGCACCGTGTATCGGAGGTTTAGACGGATGCGGCCGATATAGCAGACTTCGTCAGATTCCCCCTCGCTAGAGGGGTTTTTGATTGTGGGGACGCTCTTCCTTGCAGGCGCAAGCCCCTGCAGTTAATTACGCTACCGCATCGCGGTAACCACTTTCTCCTTCTCCAGAATTTCACTTCGTGTCGTGTGTGTTTGTTTTGTTTATGGTTGCCCGTGGATTGTATACGAAGACTAATTTATGTCATCGCCCGTAGGACGTGGATTAGTCCAAATCCGTATTTTCTTAGATTTGGGTTTGGGGTTTTTGTTCGAGAATACGTTAGTCATATTTGAGGCTAAGATCAACTCAAACATTTGTTAAGGATACGTTAGTCTAATTTCCAGACTAAGATCAACTTAACGGGATCGTCTAGATCCATTTCCAGTTTAGGGACATGGTGGTCCATTGCATGTATGGTCGTCGGGACCTGTCACCTCTCTGACGTCGTTAAAGGATTACAATGATAGGAGTCAAAGGAGTTCGGAGATGTACCCTCGAACCGGATGTAAATTGATTTAGGAGAGCAGCCGTGCTCAGTCAATTTAATTTGAGGACTTACGGCCATGATTGGGCTAAGTCCAGTTGGGAATATTCAACGTTTTTATTTATCCTTGGCCTATTAGGCCTGTGCTAGGGCTTTGCCCATTTTAAATAATGCACTGCATTTTGTTTTGGCCTGCAGAGCATCTATTTTGTTTGGGCTCTGCCCTTTTATAAATGATGCAGAGCATCTGCTTTGTTTGGGCTCTGCCCTTTTAATGCATCGCATTTTATTTGGCATGTTATGCCTTTTTAATTGGGCTCGGCCCTTCTTTTCAATAATGCAGTGCATTAATTGTCTGACATTGGCTTGTCGGGCGCTTTGCGCCAATTATTGAGCGCAAGCGCATGTGGAGGTGACACGTGTCACGCTCTGGTGAGCGCAAGCGCAACAGCGCAGTGCGCTGCGCTGTTGCGCTGCTGACACGTGGTGCGCTCTGGTGAGTTGCGCCAATTTCAGAAAGCAATGCTCTATCTTAAAAGCGCATAGCGCAAGTGATTCTGGTGCTGACACATGGCGCTCTCTGGTGGCTTGCGCCAACCCAGGAGCGCAACAGTGCAGTTTTTGCAAGTGTAAGGCACTGTTTCAACAACTTGATCCAGTTTTGGATTCAAGAAAAGAATTTTTAAGATTCCAGAACCAATGGTTCATAAAAAAGTGCAAGGCACTGTTATTATTATATATATATTTTTTTTATTGAAGATCATTGATCTTGTTCTTAGATCAATGATCTATTCAGAAGAAATTCTTCTATTATAAAGGTTTTTACCTTTTTCTTGAGTTCTTTTCAAAATTCTTCAAAGTTCTCTCTGTTTTGAAGTTCTTGATCTCTCTCGATGTTGATTATGTTTTGAATTGGGGTTTAGGGGTCTTTATATAGTGCCCATAGATTTGTTAAGTTTGTTAAAGAGATCATTCTCTGAGTGATTTGGGGAATTTTCCCCACCGTTGGATCTTTGATCCAAGGTCTTCTGTTTTACAGAAGACAATCTTCTTGTTTTAACAAAAACAGAAGGATCTTACTAGAATTTTAATTCTGTTTGGCGCAAACGCCCCAGCGCTTGACACGTGTCACGCAGCGCACAGCGCAGCAAAACTGTGCTGACACGTGTCGCTCAGCACACAGCGCAGCGCAACTGCGCTGACACGTGTCGCGCAGCGCACAGCTTGCACAACTGCGCTGACACGTGTCGCACAGCGCAGCGCTTGCGCAACTGAAGCGTTGCTTCCTTTAATTTTTGTTTTAAATGGAGCCTTGCTCTGATTGGGCGCGCTGCCTTGGGCGTTGTGCTGACATATCAGCTTTTTACACGTGGCGCGTTGCGCGCAGCGCAAGGAATTTGAAGCGTTGCTTCAATTTTTGAATTTTTGAAATTCAAACAGAGCTTTGCTCTGATTGGGGGAAACAGTTGGTATACAGATGCGAGTCGATTGAGATGATCGATACCTTGTCGGTCCCCTGATATGAGATTGGTATGGATATGATCTGGGATATAGGTATATAGATATATTTATATATATTGAGAACCTTGATTGATATGATGTACAAGATATTAGGTATGTACCCTCATTGTCGTAAAGGTTGATATGATCCCTATTGGCTTAATGCCGCCGTACGATGATTTTCCGTATGTGATGAGTTTGACTTGATGATTGATCCATACCCATGGATTATACCGTACGTGATGTTGTGAGGCTGGATGCCGATTGATAGATTCACCGACTCGATCATGTTAGATGCGTATACCTTATAGCTTTTAGCTGATAATTTATCTTATACTGCATTCATGTTATTCTCATTACATTGCTTATACCTGTGCTACTACACTTACACCATTATCGATGATGCGTATGTTACACTTACACAGATTTTGCCGGCTCACACATTTCATTATCGATAATTGCCATGTCACTACACAGTAGAGTTGCTACATCATGATATGACTCCTTGCATGATAGACTTGCTATGTTCGCGTCATTTGGATATGTCGCATGATATACTAATATTGTCGCATCACTGCTCCATGTTGCATGATATACGGATATGCTTACAGTTCTGTTATATGTCGCATACATCATACTTTATGATTATACGCATTGAGATATGCTGTTTTCATGAGATTTCTGGATTTGAAAATCGTGGGTATTTCAAAGAAAGGAAGTAATGTTTTAAAAACCCGGTTTCTCTTGATATGATATTTCAGTGTGTCCACCATGCGTTTTCTCGGTGCTGAGACGTGTGATATGTGAAACCTGATTCGAGGAGTGGACGATCCATTTGCGGATTCATGGTGGACCCGGTATGGTACCCCGGGAAAAGAAAAGGATGTTGTGCAGTAGACGATGAGCCTGGCAGAAGGACTACTACCTACCGGTGATAGTATTTGGGCTCGGCGGATATCCGGAGGATACCGACCGGAGTCGAGAGATGATATGGGCCGATCCGGACTGACGGAGCCCGAGATATGAGGATTTACGTGCCGATGTTGGACATGGGTTTCATGATGTTTCGAGTGTCGATGCTGGGCACTCAGGTTCCATGATTTTGATGTGTCGCGAGGGGCACACGTTGATTTATATTCTCATACTTTCATGCATATGCTTTTATGATATTTACATGCATGATGTTGTTGTGTCATTGGTTGACACGTGGACGGGATCCACATGCATACATACATTGATGATATGGTCGGACGAGATCCACACGCATACATACATTGATTATATTGTTGGATGATATCCACATGCTGATAGGCATTTATTTTTAGTGTTGGCACATATACAGACCCGGTCACCCTAGATATCATAGTATTACCTTTATGATATAATTGACCTAGAAGTCGTTGTTTATTGGATTTCTGCTCTGTGATGTTTTCTACTCACGGTTTAGCAACGCATCCCCGTTGTGCCACAGTTTCTTGCAGGTTTTGCCGTACAGGTTTGTTGCAGCTTTGCTGGCATACTGCTCCTTTTCAGGTGTTTGCTTTGGTAGGTGGGTTCACTTGTATCGTGACCACCATTGTACTTTTATTATTTGTTCAGTTGTATCTAGTAAACTCCATCAACCAGACTTATATATTTATTAGACCTAGAAGACCAGTTGAATATTCTTTCGAGCTTAGAGTCGCGCATTGTATTATTATGAGTTTTCTTGTTGATTTAAGTTTCCTTTTGAGTTTTGATCCTCGCCCTTCGGCGTTGTATATTATATTGCTTGCGTAGTTGTGACCGCCAATTGGCGAAGAGCTAGCTCCCGTTTGGGGATGCCTTTATATATATTATTCATGTTGTACCCTTTTGGGGCTAGTATTTACAAAGGAAACTCTGCCGAAATTTTCAGAAAAGACTTGAGATTATAAAAATGCATATTTCGACTTATGTTATTAAAACCACTTGCTTTAAAATAAGTTTTCTTCATTTATTTCCTTTAAATGGTTTAGATTTCTGGGATTTTTGGCTTACTTAAATTAGATGGGGTCCTATAGACTTCATATGATTCAAATGCCAGTCACGTACCATTTCGGGTCATGACTTACTCCTGGATTATAGCCTGTTGAATTTGGAATATTTCAACACTAGGTTGAAATCCCGTTACTAACACTTGATTCGGGCCCGTGGTTCCTTACCCCTGAATTACAGCCTGTTGGGTTCGAGAACACTCTTGAGATTGGTTGGCATTCACCCTTGAACTTACATTACATTAGTTTACCCATGTAAAGATCTTTTAAGACACTTACATGCACTTCATGTTCACTACGCCTACACTACACGTCCATGCTGTACTATACTCATGTTATTTTGCCATGATGTATATAGAACTGCATGTTAAATAGAACTGCCATGCTTATATTAAATGACATGTATAAACACCATATCTTCTTGTCCATTAATTCATGATATATATTTTCTTTATCATTATACTTTTATACTTCATACCCATTTCTTGGGAACTTACCGAGCGAAAGTTCGCTGATGAGCATTCCACCCATCTTTGTTTCTTAGGATGTTCGTCAAATACTGTGGAGACTGAGGAGGTGGACGTCACCGAGGAGGAGCACGATCAGATCGCGACTCAGGCCTAGACTAGTTATCCTCTTTCAGTTTATGTATGCCAGGCATTTCTCTTCTTATATTTTTTTCAGTTGAACTCATGTATTGTAAATGTATCAAGTTAAATGTAAATAAAGTTGTTAAAGTTTAAATCCCATGCTAATTTCCTATCATTTTATATTGCTTATTTTACGCTTAGCGTATTTACTCCGGGAAGTGACCTACTCGAAATAAATACGTCGCGGGCTTGTCACGTGCATGTTTCCGTCTTTTCGGAAGCGGGACGTGACAAGTTCAGATCAAGTTGTTACACATCAGACTTAGACGAGCTCTTGATGACCCGAACTGGAGCTAGCTTTGTTCATTCAATTGCAACCCATCCTAAGATATGATTTAGAAGTCACAATGAGAATATTTTTTTGGAATATTCTCTTATGTTGCATGGAATTTAGAGAAAAAATTGTTAGCTAGGCTTTATCTAATTCTCTTGTTGTATTTGAATCAAGAAAAATTTTACTCAATATTTATCGTTCATTTATTTTATACAACTAGGTTTATATGATGGAAATATTCGGATAGCCTTCTTATTTAAAATCTTTCTATTTTTCTCACTACTTGAGTTTTACTAGCGAAATATTAAAAATTCATGATTTTTATATGCTATAACATGTAAAATATTAAAAATTCGGAGGAAAAGGGAAAAAATTAAAGTCAAGAAATTGCAATTTTCTTTTAGTATTGTAAAAATATAGAAAAACTAAAGAAAACATAAAATTTTGACATATATGAAATATTTGCTGGTGTCATAGGCTACGTAAAATATTGAAATTTTAAAGGAAAAAGAAAATTACGTGATTTTCGTGTGCTATAATGCATAATATTGGAAAATGGAAGAAAACAGAAAAAATTTAGATTTTTAAAAATTTTGTGATTTCTTATGCTATTGCATGTAAACAACTGAAAAAAAATATTGAGACTTTTAAAAATCTCATGATTTCCATGTGCCATAACAAAGAAAATCGCAAAATTTTTATAAATCTCATAATTTTCTGTTTTTCCTCTTCTTTCAATGTTATGCATGCTAAAATATTGCGGCTTTTGAAATACTGAAAACAGAAAATTCTTAAGATTTTTGAAAATTTTGTAAGTTTCATGTTCTATATAGCATACAAAATATTAAGAAACCGAAGAAAACAGCAAAGTTTGAGATTTTTGAAAATTGATTGCAAAACATTATAAATTTGAAAAAAATAAATAATTTTGGAATTTTTATGAGTTTCGCAATTGTCGTGTGTTATAGCATGCAAAATATTAAAAACGGAAAATTTTGAAATATTTAAAAATTTCTTGAATTTCTTGTGCATGTATAATATGAAAAAGGAAGAAAAAAAAGTAAATTTTAATAGTTTTGTGATTATATGAAAAAATTGAAAAACCAAGAAAATAAAAAATATTTTATTTGTGAAATTTTTGTGATTTTCTTATACTATACCAAGCAAAATATAGAAAACCAAAGAAAACGAAAATTTTGAGATTTTTTAAATTTCGCTATATTCGTGTGCTATATAATGTGCAAAACTTTAAAAAAAAACTTAGATTTTTGTACATTTCGTGATTCGCGTATGCTATAACAAGCAAAATATTAGAAACCCAAAGGATAAAAGAAAATTTTACGATTGTTAAAAATTTCATGACTTTCGTATGATATTGGAAATGAGAGAAATTCCAGCATCTCTGACCAACAGCATCGTGTCAACAAATATTGGGCATTAAGCCACTGAATCAAACAGGTAATGGTGATCGAATCGCTTGGGGAACCATCCAAGAATGGAACATTCTCTAAGAAAAATATTGAAAGTTGAATAAAATGCCGAATGTTTATCATTCATATATTATACATATGAAGTTCATGGTACGCGATGTTGCAACAAACAAATCACATAGTAATAAACTTGTAAATTAATATGTTTTAGGTTTTTGGATTTCATACATGCTTATTGTGTTGCGTGGGGCCCTTGCTAAAGCATGGAAGTGGTCAAATTGGAAAAGAGACAGAGAAAGACTTTTCAACAATTTAACAAAAGACTTGTCAATAAGAAAATTACTTTGGAAGTGCTATGATTTTGGTTGCCCAATTGTTTTTAGTCATTTGGATCAAGATAAACGGTCGGATTATCAAAAGAGTGCCACATTCTTGATTCATGATGTTCTGTATTAATTGTGTTGTTCATGGAAGAATCCAACAATATCGCAACAGTGGGCTTACAGGCCAGTGCCAAAAAAAACACAATATCGTAATAGTTTCATCGATGAGAAATCTATCCAAGAAGTGGACGGAATTTTGTTTTCCTGCGTGTTAAACCATTTCAATCAAAATGGACAGTTAGATTGTCAAAAAAGCATCACATTCTTGAGCTATGAAGTATTGCATAAATTGTTTGAGACACCGTTAATAGCGTAACTGCTTGATTGATGAGCAAACTTGCTAAAAATGGCACGGATTTTTGTTTTCCTTCGTTTGACTCTATTTCGATCATGATGAACGATGAGATCGTCATGAAGTGCCAATGACTGATGAAGAAACAATCTTGAAAGTGTACAAGTTTCTATTTCTCTGCGTTCAAGCCTTCTTCATGAGGCTAAGTGGTCGGATGATCAAAAGAGTGCCGAATAATTGAACTATGAAGTGATGGGTGAATTTCTTTGTTCTTTGAGGAAATTACAAATAAAGGCATAACCTTGCTTAGTTAGGGAATTATAAAAGGAAAAGTGGAGGGGAAAACCTTAAACAAATGAGATCAAATGAGAAGGGGTAAAAAGGGAAAAGGATATCTGTGGTGGGCCATGGGTAGTGAAAGGCTTGAGTCAAGGACGGGGTAAAAAATTGAATTTCCGTTGCCGGGACTTGAACCCGGGTCTCTCGGGTGAGAGCCGAGTATCCTAACCAACTAGACTACAACGGATCTTGCACCACGTCCAAGTCAACTTCTAAATAATTTTCATTTAATTTATTTTCATGTTTGTACCCATTAATAGTTGGATACAAATATAAAATAAATATCTAAAATATATACTCAATAAAATACATCGGATACGGATACGGATACGGATACGGATGCAAAGTAGATAAATATGTGACCATATTCGTATCCGGGAGCTATTGACGGCGGCATATATGAATATGAATCGGTATTGGATAAAAATTAAATTCTGACAGGACTTCCTCAGATTATTCATATCCGTTGGTTCGAAGTCTAAACCATGGTAGTGCCAAAAAATAATGCGATATGACTTTTTCTTCAAGATGTAGGGATGAAACAAGATACAATATAACCATTAAACTTAGCGTTTTGATAGATATTCATTTACATGACGTTTCAGCTTCATTATCTAGTGGTTAAATGACATTAAAAAAAATCAAAAAAAATTGGACACCACATAAAACCATAGACCCATCAAAATTCTGTACATATTCCTAGGAACTGCCAAAATTTCAAAACAGAAACGTAATGTTACAATAACAGCGTTTTCTCCTAACCCAGGTCTATGGCTTCAACAATAAAAAAATACAAGTGAAAAAAAATGATTAACAGCTTGAAGCAAGGAGGGAAACAAGTTGACAACAAATACGATATTTGACACATAATATGCGATGTTTACAGAATATTATGAATTATACAGAGTAACAGTAAATGGTTTGATTTTTGACAACGCAAAGAAATCAACCCTCAACTGGATCTTGTGGGGTTTCTTCAGCCTTCAGACTTGATTGTGATTACAGGGCAGTCTGCATGTTTCACACAGAACTCGCTCACGGACCCCACAAATACCCTGTTCAAGGAGGAAACTATCAAATGATTATTTGACGTGTAATAAACAGATAGAATGATACATCAAGATCAACAAATTAATATTACATTTGGCCAGAGTCACAATAGATAGCAGCTAAACCTTAGTTCTACTGGTTTTTGATTATCAGAACTCGAATTCAGTTTAATTAGGAAACTATCCCATCAGCTAGGATTTCACTGTAGGCTTGACTACGATGTTATATATTTAATGTACATCATTGCAGAGAATGTGGCATGTTTACAATACGATTTGGAGCGGTTGCATTTAGAATGTGAAGAAGCTCGCCTGTGCAAGGGACTTAGATTCCAGGCTATTTGGCGGGGGAATGGATGATTAATCAGATCAAGTCACTAAAGAGAACTATCCTTAATAACTCAATAAAAGAAAGGGGGGGAGGGTCCAAATTGTAAGTAATATTATACAAATGTGCATCAATAGTCAATTTACTTCTACCATATGCTATATAGTATGGATTAGCGTATATAAAAATTTGTCTTCTCATAAGAAAAAGGATCTACCAGGGTGGGCAGGGTGAGGAATGGGGGTGTCGGAATGCATTAGAGCTCAGAATATAATCCATGATTTAATCTCCGAAAAATATTTAGATTTGGAATGACATCAATGCTAAATTGTTACTTTATATGGAGTTTTCGTAACATTTGTTAAAGTTATTCCTTTCTCTCTTTTTTGGGTAATTGTTATTCCTTTTATTTTTCTTTGCCCTTCTTTTTTCAGGTGAGGCATAGATGCATCAAATCCTGTTTCATAAGTATAGAAACAACAAACTTGGTCAGTTATTGATCCTCAAATGTGTTTGAAATAGCAAGAGCTGGAGCTTTGGAAATATGGTTCAGAAGACTCGGCATGCGAAAAATCTTTAAAGAGTGATGTTTGATTGTCTCACTCGCATAAAGGGAAGACAATTAAACAACATAATGTAATTAAAGTTCTATATTTGAGAACCATCTTCTTCGATCAGCCAATAATTAAATATAAAAGTAAAAAAGGAATAGGAAGTGTAAATCTTTGGATAGTAAAGTACATTTCAAAACCATCTTCCTGAAGTCGCAGATAGATCATTTGGAGTGATGGAAATGCTATTTATTTGTCCGTATTTTTAGAAAATAAATAGGTTTTTCTTTATTGCAGCAGTTGCTTGAATAATTTTGGAGCTTTCTCCATTTTGATTCTAGAAAGCCACATTTCTGAAAATACAGGTGGTGGGGAATTATTAAGGATATCCCAATCATCTGGACTTTTCTTCATTTACCGCCATCAAAAAAGAAATTTTTCCTCCGCATATAAGTGACTATTTCCTAAAATTTAGGAAGACTGCCTAATAATAAAATTGAAGCACTTGTACAATTTATGTAGACAACTCCAACTTGTAGAAAGACAAAAAGGCAATAAGAAATCACATGATCGGTCCAAAACTCAAAAAAAAACGTTGACAAACAACTAAAGAAGACAGAAACAAACAAACAATCTCTAAACTGTTACGGACTACATCCAGGTCCTTGGATGCTTCTCCCAACGCTTACAATTTCCACTTTATTTACAATCGGTTTGGTTCCAAAGAGACAATTAATGGGTCAAAATAAGATCTGAGATTGTAATGGATTCTGAATTTGTAAAGCCCGTCACATTTTCAGAGCTCCCTCTACAAACTTCATTTTCCATTAGTAAAATTCCTTCTTTTCTCTTCAAATTCATCTTGCGCTCTAGGCTTCAAAGTCAGGCTTGAGGTAAATATAAGATTAAAGCAACCAAAAGGCACAAGCGCTGACATAAACACTGAAGAAGCGCAGAAGAGAAGCTTTTGAATGACCGCGTCCAATTTGAAAACCCCAGTTGTTATTTTGAGGCATCAAGAAGTACAAGGGTAAAAAAAAGAAACACTGTTAGAAATTAAACTTGTTTTCGGTTACAAAGAATTGAAGAGACATCGGTTACAAAAGGAAAGGATACCAATTCATGAATAGGTTTAATGAAAGGATATGTAACGGTTATTGTAATCAATTGGTATTATGAAGAGTCATAATGAAGGGGCATGTAAACTCCTATATAAGGAGATGTTTTGTAAAGTTTTTAAGAGAGCAAGGAAAATATAAGAATAGTTTATTGATACTTTCTCCATTCTCTATCCATTCTCTCCTCCAAACACATTCGGCTACATCGTAGACCGAACATAAAGTTGTGAAGATCCTAACAAAGTGGTATCAGAGCAAGGTTCGAAGAAAATGTCGAAGACAACACTCTCGTACAACGCCCCACGCCTCACCAAAGATAACTATGAAAATTGGAGCATCAAAATGAAGACTGTTTTGGGAGCAGTAGGCGCTGGGATGTGGTGGTCCGAGGCTATGATCGGCCTCAAGATGAAGCTGCACTGACGGCAGCTCAGAGAACGACCCACGAAAAATTATTCGAGAAAGATTGTACCGCAAGATACTTTATCGAGCAAGGTGTCGATGATTCGACTTTCGAGAAGATTTCGGCTGCCACTAATGCAAAGCAACAGTGGGAGATACTTGAGAAAACCTTCCAAGGAGTCGAGAAGGTTAAAAAGGTATGCTTACAATCACTAAGGAGGGAGTTTGAATTGTTAAAAATGGAGGAGAATGAATCGGTGACTGACTATAATGCCCGAGTGCTTACGGTGGTCAACCAAATGAAGAGGAACGGAGAAAAAATGGAGGATGTAAGGGTGATGGAGAAAATTCTTCGGTCACTACCACCGAAGTTTGACTTCATTGTGTGTTCAATTGAAAAGTCAAAGAATCTTGAAGAAATGATGATAGATGAGTTGATGGGTTCACTAAAAACCCACGAAGAACGGTTCGTGAAAAAGCAAGAACCGATTGAAAAATTACTACAAACACAAGTTAATTTGAAAGGTGATTCGGTTGAAAATGGTCAAAATGACCGAAATCGAGGAAATGCACGCGGCCGAGAAAGAGGCCGTGGCCGAGGTCAATTCGGTCGAGGACAAGGTGGTCGAGGAGGTCAAAACAATGACGATAGAAGCCAAAGCCAAAATTTCGGCCGAGGTCGAGGCCGAGGTCGATCGACTGGTGGAAGAGGGAGACCGAATGTTCAATGCTATAATTGCAAGAAATTCGGTCACTACGCAGCAGACTGTTGGGGAAAAACAGTCGAGGAAAAATCAAACTTTGTGGAGAAAGAAGATTACAATGACGATGTACTTCTGCTGGCTTTTAAAGGTGACGAAGAAAGTGCCGACACTTGGTATCTCGATACTGGTGCAAGTAATCATATGTGTGGCAAGCGAAACATGTTCGTAGACTTGGACGAATCGGTGAGTGGCTAAGTCACATTCGGTGATTGTTCGAAGATACCAGTAAAAGGCAAAGGTAAAATTTTAATTCGACTGAAAGATGGATCACAAAAATATATCGAAAATGTGTATTATGTGCCGAATATGAAAAACAACATCTTGAGTTTGGGACAACTCTTAGAAAAGAATTTCGATATTCATTTAAAGGATCGAACTCTTTTCTTAAGAGATAACCGAATGAAGTTGATAGCAAAAGTGCAGATGATGAAGAATCGGCTATTTCTATTGGATATCAAATATGGTGAAGCAAAGTGTCTAAAATCATCGGTGAAAGATTCGGCTCGGTTATGGCATATGAGGTATGGACATCTCAATTTCGGCGGACTAAACTTGTTGGCGAGGAAGAACATGGTCAAAGGTTTGCCGATTATGAATGAACCGAAAGAGTTATGTGAAGGGTGTTTACTTGGTGAACATCACCGAGCAAGTTTTCCAAAAGAAGCCGAGTTTAAAGCCAAGGAGCCATTACAACTTGTCCACACCGATGTATGTGGACCAATTACTCCAAATTCATTTGGTGGAAAAAGGTACATTCTAACATTTATTGATGATTTCACAAGGAAAACATGGGTATATTTTCTAAAAAATAAATCGGGAAGTTTTTGAAAATTTTAAAAGATTCAAAATGAATGTGGAAAAAGAAAGTGGGTTTTATTTGAAATCGGTCAGGTCAGACCGAGGTGGAGAATTCACTTCAAATGAGTTTGAAAATTTTTGCAAAGAAAATGGGATTCGGCATTTCTTAACGGCCTCCTATTCACCACAACAAAATGGAGTGGCCGAACGAAAAAATAGAACCATATTAGACATGGTGAGATGTATGTTGAGTAGTAAAAATATGCCGAAGGAATTTTGGGCAGAAGCGGTTGCATGTGCTGTGTACATTCTAAACCGATGCCCAACCCAGAGTCTACAAAATGTAACACCGCAGGAGATGTGGCATGGTTATAAGCCGAATGTAAGTCACTTTAAAATTTTCGGGAGCATAGCATATGCTCATGTCCCCGAACAAAAGAGAGTAAAACTTGATGACCGAAGTTCTCGGTTGATTTTTATCGGTTATGATCTAAGAACCAAAGGCTACAAGCTGTTTGATCCAGTCAATAAGAAGGTCATTGTTAGCCGAGATGTCGAATTTGATGAAGAAAGCTCATGGAGTTGGAGCGATGAAGCCGAAAGCAGCAGACCGAATGAAGTACTCGGTCAAGAAGAAAAGAAAAGAAATGAAGTCGAAGTTGATGTTCCATCGCCTGCAACAACACCTCGGTTCAATTCGCCTCAAGTCGGTTCTCCACAAACCGAAGCGTCGTCAAGTTCAACTCCACCAAGAAATCCAAGGACGAGGACTATGACCGAGTTATATGAGGTAACCGAAATGCAAAATAATCTAACATTATTTTGTTTGTTTGCCGAATGCGAGCCAATGAATTTTGAAGAAGCGGTCAAAGACCGAAGATGGAAAGAAGCAATGGACGAAGAAATCAGTGCTATTGAGAGAAATGGAACTTGGGAGATCACCGAACTTCCCAAAGGCAAGAAACCCATAGGAGTGAAATGGGTGTACAAGGAGAAAAAGAACGCTAAGGGAGAAATCGAGCGATACAAAGCAAGGTTAGTGGTCAAAGGCTACAAACAACAAGCTGGCATTGATTATGATGAAGTTTTCTCACCAGTAGCGCGACTCGAGACAATTCGACTGATCATTGCTATGGCGGCTCAATTCAGTTGGAAGATATATCAATTGGATGTTAAATCGGCATTCCTTAATGGATATCTTGAAGAAGAAGTCTACATCGAGCAACCACTCGGTTATGAGAAGAAAGGACATGAGTCGAAAGTACTGAAGCTAAAGAAGGCTTTATATGGCCTGAAGCAGGCACCGAGAGCATGGAATAGTCGAATCGACATATACTTCCAAGCACACGGTTTCATGAAGTGTCCTTATGAGCATGCATTATACATAAAGAAGTCCGAAAAAGGTGATATTTTTATAGTATGTTTATATGTGGATGATCTCATCTTCACAGGAAACAATCCACGTATGTTCGATGACTTCAAAAGCTCGATGGTTAAAGAATTTGAAATGACCGACATCGGTCAGATGCATATTACTTGGGAATAGAGGTAAAGCAAAGACCGAATGGGATTTTCTTATCCCAAGAAGGATATGCTCGGTCGATTTTGAGAAAGTTCAATATGGAGCAAAGCAATTCGGTCAATACCCCAGTAGACTGCGGAACAAAATTATCAAAGTTCGATGAAGGGAGCAATGTGGACTCGACGCATTTTAAAAGCTTGGTAGGCAGTCTTGGGTATCTTACATGCACAAGACCGGATATTCTATATGGAGTCGGCTTGATCAGCCGATACATGGAAGAACCGAAATTGACACATTTATCAGCAGCGAAAAGGATATTGAGATATATCAAAGGTACACCAAATTTCGGTTTGTTCTATTCGAAATCTAACAATTTTGAATTATATGCATATACCGATAGCGATTGGGGAAGAGATATAGATGACCGGAAAAGTACGACAGGGTACATTTTCTTCATCGGTGAATCAGCATTTACTTGGTGTTCAAGAAGCAACCGATAGTGACACTATCAACTTGTGAAGCCGAATACGTTGCTATATCGGCTGGAGTTTGCCATGCTATATGGCTAAGAAATCTGCTGAAAGATCTAAAGGTTGAACAGGAAGGACCTACGAAGATGTATGTGGACAACCAATCTGCTATAGCACTGGCGAAGAATCCAGTGTTTCATGAACGAAGCAAGCACATTGATACTCGGTATCACTCTATCAGAGAACATGTGAGGAAGAAAGAGGTCGAACTCGTTCATGTCAAATCATAAGATCAACTGGCCGACATTTTTACAAAGCCCCTAAAATTTGAAGTGTTCGCAAAATTGCGAGGAAAGATCGGCATGGTAAAACAAGTTTAAGGGAGCATGTTAGAAATTAAACTTGTTTTCGGTTACAAAGAATTGAAGAGACATCGGTTATAAAAGGAAGGGATACCAATTCATGAATAGGTGTAATGAAAGGATATGTAACGGTTATTGTAATCAATTGGTATTATGAAGAGTCATAATGAAGGGGCATGTAAACTCCTATATAAGGAGATGTTTTGTAAAGTTTTTAAGAGAGCAAGGAAAATATAAGAATAGTTTATTAATACTTTCTCCATTCTCTATCCATTCTCTCCTCCAAACACATTCGGCTACATCGTAGACCGAACATAAAGTTGTGAAGATCCTAACAAGGTTTGTTTAATCATGTGATTGAAGAGACTGCAAGCAAACATGCGGAGACTAGGAGGGGCAAAGTGAAGGCCTCGTGAGTGCTGCTGAAACTGTCATCTCTCTGCAAGTGCAAAGAGTAAACAAAGATTTTGACAACATAATTACTTTTTGCATAGAACAACTTTTGTGATGTCTTAAAAGTAGCTTTTGGTTACAGTCTTGTACAGCTGTTTGTTATTTTAACTACAAGATTTATTTGCATCTTTATTATGATAATTTGAGTTTAATAAAGGCAATAGATATGAATAGAAAATTGATTATCAAATGTATTTCAGTTTTAACAGCGTGTATCTTTATCAAGGGTATTTCAATTTTAACTGCAAATAAAGGAATACGAGAAGTGGTAAGCATAGGGACTATTATCTCCATCGGCAAGATGAAAAATATAAATTATCCTTTATAAATAACATAAGTTTTCCTAAAATTTAGTAACCCGACAAATTTTAAAATAAAGGCAAACATATAATTTATGCAAACGCTGCAGCTTAAAAGGGGAAAAGCCGTACATAAGTCCAAAAGAAATCACACCCAGTCCATAACATAAGAGAACATGGCAAACAACTAAGGGAGAGGGGGGGGGGGAAGATAACAAACGATCTCTGATCAAGACTCCAGGACTCAAAACTTTTCTCCAGACGCTGCTAAGTGATAGTGCTCGATATTGGCGACCCTCCGAGATCATGACGCGTGGCAGGTGACGTGTCCCAGAACTCAGAAGAATGGGCCTGCAGGGACCGATCAGGCCGCCCCGTGACCGACCAGCGAGCCTAAGCTGGCCCCCCTCGAGGCCCCCGCAAATTGGCCTCCTCGGCCTTCCAGCTCGCCCCCGAGCTACCACAGGACCAAGACTCCTCGGCCTCCTTGCTTGTCCCCGAGCTCCTGCCGAAGACGCCTTCCTCGGCCCTCCGACCTATTCCAAGGCCTAACCGCCGCTCCGCGAATCTCGCCACGCGCGGATTCTCCGCCAGCAACGTCCCACGTTCCACGCCATCACGATCCCTATTAATGGGCGATCCACTCTTTACGCGGGCATGACGTCGGGAGCGTAACTGCCGGCGAAATTCTCGCGCCTGCTGCTGCGTGCCGCCGCCGCTATATAAACCCCCATCGCAGAGGGGTCAAGTAAGCCTTTTTTTACACTTTTATGCCGTTACTCTGCTCGGATTTCCCCTCTAACTTGAGCGTCGGAAGGTCCTTGGTGATACCAAACCACCCCGGGACTTCTTTGCAGGTGCTCGACAACAACTCTCTCACCTCACCTCTTCCTCCAAAAACCCATTGAGACCCACACGCGACGAAGGATAATCAGCTAAGTTCACCGCAAGATCAAAGGAAGACAACATCTGATGGAGGCCCGAAAAGGAGCTCCATCAGTTGGCGCCGTCTATGGGAAAAATAACTCCACAAAATACGAAGTTGGCCTTCCGATCTCCGCCCACATGACAACCGATTCCCCTAATAATCCAAACGCCCGCTGTCGCCTCCTTCACAATGGAGACGCGGGCGAACCCTCGCCCAAGATCGTCGGTCTCCCCACTGACTGCCATCCCACATGCTTCGGCGACCGCCCGAGCAGAAGGGCTAGGGGCCGGGAGCCCATCACCTTTGGCGATGAGGATCTCCACGGCATATCTGTGCCCCACAGTGACCCGCTGGTGATCGTAGCACAAATTCACCGATACGAGGTCCACCGAATACTCATCGATTCGGGCAGCTCAGCGGACATCCTCTTCCACGACTGTTTTTTGCGTATGGGGCTGGCCCCAGCAGACTTAAGACCGACCTCCCACATCCTCTCGGGGTTCACCAACCACTCCGTCCCGGCACAAGGGATGGTCACCCTGCAGTTCACGATCGGGGAGCCCGGCCGCACGCGCACACTGCCTGTGGACTTCATTGTGGCCAGGGTCCTATCGGCCTACAACGTCCTCCTCAGCAGGCCGACGGTGAACTCCCTCCAGGCCCAGATCTCGACATACCACGTGGCGATAAAGTTCCCTCTCGATCAAGGTGGGGTGGGCCGGGCATACGGGAGCCAGCGGGTCGCGGAGGTAGGCCTGGCAGAGGCATCTTCCCCCGAGTAGCACACCGATGCATGCGGCGACATTAAGGGGTCCCTGGACACCCGGGACGAGCGGAAGAAAGTCCGTGGATCACCGGTCGAGCCTCTGACAGAGGTGCCCTTAGCGGAAGGAGACCCAGGAAAGACCGTCCAGGTCGGGTCACTCCTGACAGGAATTCAGCGGGATGACCTGGTCGAGTTCCTCCGAAGCAATTCCGAGGTCTTCGCCTGGGCGCCGGCAGACATGCCTGGGATCGGCCCCAAAATCATCTCCCACAAGCTCGGAGTTGATCCTACGGCCCGACCCGTCAGGCAGAAGAAAAGAAGCTTCGCCCCGGTCAAACAGAAGGCTATCGAAGAGGAGGTTGACCGGCTCCTCGCCGCCAACTTCATCAGGAACGTGCCCTACTCAGAGTGGCTGGCAAACGCGGTCCTAGTCAAGAAGTCGAGTGGAAAGTGGCGTATGTGCGTCGACTTCACCGATCTCAACAAGGCCTGCCCCAAGGACAACTTCCCGCTCCCCCGCATAGACCAGCTCGTCGACAGCTCGGCCGGCCATAAGCTTCTGAGCTTTATGGACGCTTTCTCCGGCTGTAACCAAATCCGCATGAATCTTGATGACGAAGATATGGCCGCGTTCACAACGGACCGGGGGTGTACTGCTACAGAGTGATGCCCTTCGGCCTCAAGAATGCCGGGGCCACATACCAGCGGCTGGTCAACCGCATGTTCAAGCCACAGATCGGCAGGAACATGGAAGTCTACGTTGACGACATGCTCGTCAAGTCCGTCTCGTCGGCCGACCACGTCAAGGACCTGGGCGAGGCGTTTGGGGTGCTCCGTAAATTCAACATGAAGCTGAACCCCGCCAAGTGTGCGTTCGGAGTCACCGGAGGGAAATTCCTCGGGTTCATGGTCACTCACCGCGGGATTGAGGCTAACCCAGTGAAGATCGACGCCATCCTGAGCATGGCCGCACCGAAGACCAACGTCGAGATCATGCGGCTCACAGGGCGGGTCGCCGCTCTGAGCCGTTTCATGTCCAGGTCGGGGGAAAAATGCCTCCCGTTTTTCAAAGCGCTGAGGAAAATTCCGAGGTTCGAGTGGTCGGGAGATTGCCAAGCCGCCTTCGATCAACTGAAGAGGCACCTCGCAACACCGCCACTGCTCACCCGGCCCGTGGAAGGGGACGAGCTGTCGCTGTACCTGGCAGTATCCGACCAGGCAGCAGGCTCGGTGCTCGTCTGGGAGGCCGAGGGGGCATAAAAGCCAGTGTACTATGTGAGCCATGTATTCAAGGACGCAGAACGAGATACCCCGCCATAGAGAAGATTGTCCTGACCCTCGCAGTAACCGCGCGGAAACTGCGGCACTACTTCCAAGCACACACAATCGTCGTCCTCACTGAGCGCCCATTGGGAGCTATCCTGGCATCACCGGAGTCCTCGGGCCGTCTAGAGAAATGGAGATGGGAGTTGTCTCAATTTAACATAAGGTACCGTCCGAGGCAAGCCATCAAGGTGCGGGCCCTGGCCGATTTCATCGTTGAATGCACCATCCCTAGCAGGAAGCCGGATTCCGCGCCGCCCCTCATAGCCTGGCATCCCGTCCGGGAAGGCTCTAGCTCAGCTCCGGAATGGGCATCTACGTCGACGGGTCTTCTACCGAGGAAGGTTGCGGTGCCGGTCTCATTATCCGGGGCCCAAACGAAGCCGAGGTGGAGTATTCCTTGAGGCTCGGTTTCAAAGTATCGAACAACGCGGCGGAGTATGAAGCCCTCCTAGCCGGACTGCGCATGGCCGTCGGGCTGGGGCTGAAAATCATCCGAGTCCGCAGCGACTCGGCCCTAGGTGTCGGCCAAGTGACAGGCCGCTTCAAGGCCCGAGAGCCCCTAATGGTGAAGTACCTAGACGAGGTGAGAAAGCTCCGGAAAAACTTCGACGAACTCCAGGTAGAACAAATACCCAGGCAAATGAACGCTCAAGCAGACGCCCTGAGCAAGCTGGCTTCATCGTACTCGGCCAACAATAGGCGGTCGGTACTCTTCGAAACCTTGACCCGACCCAGCGTGGAAGACGAGGCGGCGACACTCCAAGTATACATGACGCAGGAGAACGACCGGGATTGGAGGAAGCCCCTCGTGGAATTCCTAAAGGACGGCACGCTCCCGGAAGACAGAGCGGTCGCCCGCCGCCTCCGGGCCAGAGCCACCCACTTCGTCTGGAGCAACAGGAATCTCTACAAGAAGGCCTTCACCCAGCCCCTGCTCCGGTGCGTTGACCCCCACGAAGCCGACTATGTCCTGTAGGAAATCCATGAAGGGGTGGGCGGCGCACACCAGGGGGCTCGAACCTTGATCCAAAAGGACTACTCCAGGGGTACTACTGGCCCACCATGCATGAGGACGCCTTGAAAATGGTCAGGAGGTGCAAGAGCTGCCAACTCCACGGCAGTATTCCCCGTCTCCCGGCTACCAAGCTAACTACCCTGACATCCCCATGGTCATTCGCCCAGTGGGGATTGGATATGATTGGCCAGTTCCCCGCCGGAACTGGCGGGCATAAATACGTCCTCATTGCGGTGGACTACATCACCAAGTAGATCGAGGCCGTTCCCATCAGGAAACCGGCCGCCGCCACAACCATCAAGTTCCTCCAAAACAACCTGATTCACCGGTTTGGGATCCCGAGGTGCATCATCACCGACCACGGGACGAATTTCGAGAATGAGAAAGTAAAGGACTTCCGCAAAGAATACCATATCCTCATGAAGTTCGCCGCGGTCACGCATCCCCAATGTAACGGGCAGGCCGAGGTCGCTAACCGGGACGTCCTCCGGGGTCTCTGAACCCGCCTGGAAGGGTGTCACGCCCCGCTTCCCAAAATACGGAAAACGAGGTACGACTAGGCCAGCCATGCTCCTACGGTCAAGGAATCATCCTGCCGTAGTCACACTTCGGCTTCTAGCACTACATGGTAATCAGTAATTAAAGCACAGTATTAAAGGAATCACATCACTAATTTATTACATTAAAATCCCATTGTTCACAATTTTGCAGATAACAAGAACAATAACTAACCAAGTTCGATCTCACAATCTCTTTTATGGAAAGCAGTAAATGAAGAAGGAACACCAACTATATCTCCGTGAACTCGAAGGATAGATCCGTCTCCGGTGCCGGTCCTCGCGCGGAATCTGAGCATGCATACTCAGGTCGTCAGAGCGACACAAATAATAATATTATTATAAGAAGATGAAACAGGTAAATGAGGTATTACTGGTATGAGAATAATGCAAGTAAACACTATATCACAGTATGATGCAGAATATGTTAAGTGTCCCTATCGGTCTCTACGTCATGTTTGAAATCACATAGTGGAAGGAGGATCATGTTTAACAGGAGTCTCGTACATACCCGAGACCACGGCCCACACGCCCGGGACATAACCCTGTCAGCCGGATCGCCAGATCCTGTCCTACACGAATAAGTATCACAGTTCGAATGATCATCCTCTAAACACGGTCCCGCTAAATAAGATACTCTTTCCACTTTGATTTCCCCTTTTTCCCCAGGTTACACTATTTAAGATATTGATCTATTTGTGTACGAGTATACCAATGTCACGGTTTCATCACTGTCCACTATATCAATCACTGTCCACTGTACCAATCACTATCACGATTATTCACTTTCCATTGGTGTACTCGTCACTCCTAAATCAACACCTATCACGCACGATAATGCAATGTCCACACGCACTAACACTGTGTAAATGACAAGAGTATGATATATGTATTGTATGCTACCAATAAACACGGTATGTTATGAATTAGCATGCACGTCATGAATTTAAGTAAATTGCACAAATTAATATATTACAAATTCAGCAGAAATGACGTAGGTAAGATATATAGAACAATCAGTCAGTAATTCATCAAAATTTGTTTCAGTCCAATCGGGGTTTCGGTTTTCAAGATATAACTGTTTCAGTTTAAGTGTTCACGGCTGGAATTTCAATTTCAGAGCTGAACTCCTGTTTCGCAACACGAATTGCACCCAGTTGGGCTCAAAATTTAGCGATGACACAGTTAGATGGAATCTAGGGTTTTCGATAAAGTATTCAACGCAACAGACGGATCCTCAATCGCATCTGTACGTTGAAAGTTATATACAGTTTAATCTCAAATGTCATTCCAGAAAGTGTTCTGGACAGCTTTATGTTCTGCTCTTTTAAAATAAGTTTAAAATAACAAACTGCGATGAATCGGAATGAAACCACTTGTTTTCTTTCACTAACAGGTATATCTTATAACTACTGAAAGTTCCGTATCATGCGATTTCAGGAAACACGGGGACGCAGGACTTTAGACAGAACGCACTAATCAGAAACGCTCTGGACTGCAGTCCAGAGTCGTGTTCCAATCCACTTATCTTCATGGTTTCAGAACAGAAAACATTAAAATTCTACATAGGGTTAAAGTTCATCGAGTTGGCTTCGATTTAAGCCCTCGAACGCATCTTTCCAATATGTGTATGATTTATAGTGATTTTATGCATTTTCAGTTACGAGAGAATTCCAGTTTTAAACAACATGTTTGGGGGTATTGATTTTTGTTACAAACGATCGTGTTTTCCAGCGAACTTCACACACATTATACATCATTAAAAGGGCCAACAGAAGGTAAAGGTTGCCGTCAATTTAGACAAATATTTCTATTAGTAACTAACATCGAGCACTTAGGTTTTAACATGTATAGGAAATCGGTAAGTTGTAAACTACATTATCTAGGTGGGTAACCCTATTATTATAGCATGAAGCAAGTAAATACTTGCCTGGAGAATGCCTCGGGGTCGTACGGCAACAGCGTCGTCGCGAACGCGCGGTACACGCCACGTATCGAATTCCCGCGAGCCTCGATCTTGATGTGGATCTCGCGTCGGGTTGTCCGGAGTCCTTTGCGCAGCCACTAGACGTTGATGGATGTTTGACGATCCACTGCGAGTGTATTGGGGTTGCCGACAGTCGACGGCGTCGCTCCGGCGGCGTGTACAGTGCATACACAGTGAGGACAAGTTAGAAATTTGGGTTTTTTGGAGTTTTTGGAGAGATGGAGAGATGTGGGGGTCGGGTCTGGAGAGGTGAGGGTGATGTTGAGGGTGTGGATGTTGTGGGGAGGTCGGCGATGTGGTGGGGAGTTCGCCGGCGTCGAGGGTATAGGTGATGCCTCGAGCTCGGCCGAAATGGTAGTGTGCAGGGGATAATTGAGAGGGCTCGGTTAGAAGAATGGTGAAGTCGTGGAGGGGGGCGCTGGTGGAAGAGGAGTGGTTGAAGGTTGCCGAGGGATTGTCGTCGTGTGTCGAACGACGAGGTGGGATGATCGCCGGCGATGGAGGTGTCAATGGTTCGAGAAAAGTTTTGGGTGTTCGGGTATATGGGGCTCGGTGAATGTAAAGGAGAGAGAGGTGAGGATTTGGTGAGTAAGAGAGATGAGGGCGACGAGATTTACCACGTGGGGGCAACGGTCGGGCGAGGGCGTGGGCGACGGCGAGGGAGGCGTGTCGCGCGCGCGGTTAAGGGGTAGCCGTTAGAAATTTGAAGAGGGAAGAAGAACAGTGAAGGGGTCGGGGAGCGGGCTTGGATTAACGGGAGTGGGCCGACTAAAAGAATTCCTTTTCCTAAAAAATCTCGTGGGCTTCAGACCGAAGCGGGCCGGTTAAAAAAAAAATAAAAACAATTAATTCCCAAGGAGTGGGCTGGTGGGCAGCGGGCCGGGGCTGAATTTTTAAAGGGTTTATTATAAAAAAAAAACAAGAGTGGGCTGAGTGAGGGAATGGGCTAAATAAACTTAGGGTTTTAAATAATTGGTTAGAATTTTATTGATAAAATTATGGTTTCGATTTATTCTGGCTTTAATTTAAATCCTGGGTTTAGGCTTTTTAGGGTTAAGGAAAAATATAAACTTTGGGATTCAAGCAACCACCTTCAACAGAATAATTACGAGGCAAGGTTAAACTCAGGAATTTGGAAAATACCGGGAAAATTCTTGTAGATGGAGAACGGGGATTTACATCATACCCCCCCTTAACAAAAATTTCGTCCTCGAAATTTAACAAAGATACAAGAGTACAAAGTACTAAACAAAAAGATGTGGATAACGATCACGGATGTCTTCCTCCCGCTCCCAGGTGGATTCTCCTGGGGAACGACCGCCCCAAGACACTCGGACTAATGGAATGACCTTATTCTTCAGTACTTTCTCTCTGCGGTCGAGAATGGTAGTAGGCTGCTCCTCGTATGACAGATCGGTTCCCAAAACTAACTCTGAATGATCCAGAACATGGCTCTCATCTCGAACGTAACGCCGCAACTGTGACACGTGGAAGGTATTGTGCACACCAGCTAGCGATGGAGGCAAGGCCAATCGATAGGCCACCTCTCCTACTCGCTCTAGCACCTCAAAAGGTCCGATAAAGCGGGGACTAAGTTTTCCCCGACTTCCGAACCTGATAACTCCACGAGTAGGGGAAATCTTCAAGAACACATGATCTCCGACTTCGAACTCAAGTGCCCTTCTGCTGGTATCTGCCCAACTCTTTTGTCGATCCTGAGCCGTCTTAATACGCTGCCTGATCATTTGGACCTTGTCCACTGTCTGAACAATGAGTTCGGGGCCCAGTAATCTTCGTTCTCCCACATCATCCCAACATACTGGGGATCGACACTTCCGCCCATATAGCGCTTCAAAAGGAGCCATCTGAATACTAGCCTGATAACTATTGTTGTAAGAAAACTCGACTAGGTGCAGATGGTCCTCCCAGGAACCTTGAAAGTCCAACATACAGGCTCTCAACATATCTTCGAGTGTCTGAATTGTACGCTCGGATTGTCCATCCGTCTGTGGGTGATAAGCTGTGCTGAATTTGAGGCGGGTTCCCAAACTCTCCTGTAAGCTCTTCCAAAAGTGTGACAAGAATCTCGTGTCCCGGTCTGACACAATGCTGACTGGAACACCGTGAAGTCGCACAATCTCCTGCATATACCTTTCTGCCAGTGATTCTGTCGACTGTCCCACTCGGAAAGGTAGAAAGTGTGCCACCTTTGTGAGGCGATCGACGATAACCCAAATAGCATTATTGCCTCTAGGGCTCCGTGGTAAGGCCGTCACAAAATCCATAGTAATGTGCTCCCACTTCCATTCAGGTATCGGCAATGGTTGTAATAATCCTGCTGTTCTCTGATGTTCCGCCTTCACCTGCTGACATACCAAGCATCTGGATACGAACCTCGCAATCTCCCGCTTCATTCCGTTCCACCAAAAGTGCTGCTTTAGGTCCTGATACATTTTTGTACCTCCTGGATGCATAGAATAAGCTGAACTGTGTGCTTCAGCCAAAACTTCTTCTCGTACATCCCCTTTAGGTACGCAGAGTCTGTTACCGAATCTCAGAGAGCCATCTTCATGTATAATTAAATCCGTTCTCAATCCAGCTTCCACTTGCCCTCTGAACTTTTGTAATCGAGGATCATCCGCTTGTGCAATCTTGATGCGATCCACCAGGGAAGATTGCACCTGTAGTTGCCAAAATTGACTGAGTGCGTTCGGAGTAACGACCTCAAGTTCAAGTCTCTGGAAATCCTCAATAATACTCCTCTGATCGGTCAACATCATGACCGCTGGTTTGCGACTGAGTGCGTCTGGTACAACATTGACCTTCCCCGGGTGATACTGAAGGTCCAAGTCATAATCTGCCATTAGCTCTAGCCATCGGCGCTGCCTCATGTTCAGTTCCTTCTGAGTGAAAACATACTTCAAACTTTTGTGATCGGTGTATACCTCCACTTTTTCTCCTAATAGATAGTGCCTCCAAATCTTCAACGCAAAGACTACCGCAGCTAACTCCAAGTCATGTGTAGGGTAGTTCTTCTCGTGGTTTCTCAATTGTCGAGAGGCGTAAGCAACCACTCGGCCGTGCTGCATCAAAACACAGCCTAAACCCTTCCCTGAGGCATCACTGTGTATCACCAAACCACCGGAATTATCTGGTACTGTAAGTATAGGTGCTGTGGTTAACTTCTGCTTCAGAGTGTCGAATGCCTGAGTGCACTCTTCTGTCCATGTAAACGGCACGTCCTTCCGTGTCAGCCGTGTCAATGGTTCCGCGATCCTTGAGAAATCTTGAACGAATCTCCGATAATAACCTGCCAATCCCAGAAAGCTCCTGATCTCTGCTACTGATTTCGGCGTCGGCCAATCTCTGACAGATTCTATCTTTGCCGGGTCCACTGAGATGCCTTCGCCTGAAACAATATGTCCCAAAAACTGTACCTTGTCGAGCCAGAACTCACACTTGCTTAGCTTCGCATACAGCTTCTCTTCCCGAAGAATTTGTAGAACTGTGCGCAAGTGTTCAGCGTGCTCTTCCCGAGTCTTCGAGTAGACAAGTATGTCGTCAATAAACACAACGACAAACGTGTCCAAGTACTTTGCGAACACCCTGTTCATCAAGTCCATGAATATAGCTGGGGCGTTGGTAACGCCGAACGGCATCACAAGAAACTCGTAATGTCCGTATCGGGTCCTGAAAGCCGTCTTGCATACATCCTCGGCTGCTACTCTGATTTGATGATATCCAGAACGGAGATCCAACTTCGAGAAAACCTTGGCTCCACTTAGCTGATCGAATAGGTCATCGATACGCGGGATTGGGTACTTGTTCTTTATTGTGACCTTGTTCAGCTCCCGGTAATCTATGCACATTCGCAACGATCCATCCTTTTTCTTCACCAATAGAACTGGTGCACCCCACGGTGAAGCGCTTGGCCGAATAAATCCCTTCTCCAATAATTCTTCAACCTGTTTCTTCAATTCCGCCAACTCCACTGGTGCCATTCTGTATGGGGCCCTGGATACTGGGGCTGTACCTGGGATCAAATCGATCGAGAACTCCAAGATTCGAGGGGGTGGTAGACCTGGTAGATCTTCAGGAAATACGTCTAGAAAGTCCCGAACAATTTCTGGGGCTGGGCTCTTATCAATCTCCATAGCTGTCAGTTCCTTAGGCTTTGCTCTGTATTTAGCTGGTTCCAAAGATTCGCTTCCGCCCTCAAAAATAAACTCCGGGTGATTGGGAATGCGGAAGATCACCTTCCTTGCATGACAGTCGATAACTGCATGGAAAGTGCTCATCCAATCCATCCCGAGAATTGCGTCGTAACTGCCTGTCCCAATTAGGAGGAAATTCGCATAGAATTCCCTGCCACACACTACAACCGGGCATAATCTACATTCCCGACTAGATATAATAATGCCATTACCCGTATGAATTTCCCATCCCTTGGTTAGTGGTTCATATGGTATTGAGTGTGTATTGGTGAAATGCTCAGACAAGAAACAATGCGATGCTCCCGAATCAAATAGTACTCTAGCTGGCAATGAATGTACAAGTAGAGTACCTGTGACTACGTCTCCTGATGCCTCTGCCTGCTCGGCGGTCAAGGTGAAAGCCCGTCCCTGACCGCGACCTGTAAATGGCTGTCTCTGTTCCTGCGGCCTCTGCTGTGACGGTCCAGAACCTCTCTGTATTTCTGCTCGCTCAGGACAACTGTCAATCCTGTGCTGACTGGAACCGCAAATCAAACACTGTCCCTTAGCACGGCGACAGTCCTTCTGGGTATGCCCTCCTCTACCGCAATAGCCGCAAGTTACGCCCTTTCTCTGGGGGCGATGCTGTGGTACAAACGGGCGCTTCATCTGAGTTGTCCCTGCTCTGTGAACCGGTATGGCTCCTCGAGAAGGCACGTGGGTACGTGCTGGAACGACTGGGGGTCTCCTGAACTTGTTAATCAATTGCTCCTGAACTCTCGCTGCGTTGAGTACCTGTGCGAAAGTCTGTAGATCTAACGATGCGATCAGCTGCTGCAACTCAAAATCTAACCCCTGAAGGAAACGCCTAGCCCTGGTGACTTCTGATTTGACCATGTATGGAGCAAAGCGGCTCAGACGGTTGAACTCTGCCGCATAAACGTCCACTGGGCGTCCATTCTGCTTCAGAAGAATAAACTTTTCCTCCATTTCTGCCTTGGCTGTGGGAGGAAAATAGTGATCTAAGAAGCACTCCTTAAACTTGTCCCATTCAATCGGCTCTTCAAGTCTGCTTTCTTCTACCGACCACCATGTACGAGCCTCGTCTTCTAATTGTATCTTTATCACATTCACTCTGTCTTCCTCTGGAACCCTGGCGGCTGCCAATAAATTCTCCATGTTTACCAGCCATTGCTCAGCTTCAAGTGGTTCAGCTAGCCCTGTAAACGCAGCTGGGTGTAACCGTCGGAAGTCTGACACAGTACCAGCCCTAGCCTGATAAGCTGGTGGAGTAGCGCCCTCGGGGGCGGTAATAAGTGCGGAGGGTCCTCCTGCAGCGGTAATTGCTCTGAGTCCCTCAGTAAGCAAATCTGTCTTCCTCTCCTGAGCTTCCGCGAGAGTGGTCAGTGCACTGAGTATTCTTTCCGTGCGGTCCTGAGAGCTGGAGTCCGAGGAGGGGTCGTTCGGGGACGTCATATCACTGGAAGATTCAAAAGAATAGGTTCAGATTCAAGGATAGAAATCAAGAATAGTGAAACAAGAATAACGTAATACAGTTTAGTTAATGTCATCCCTTGATACTAAACACAGGCTCTGATACCAACTAAACCATGTCACGCCCCGCTTCCCAAAATACGGAAAACGAGGTACGACTAGGCCAGCCATGCTCCTACGGTCAAGGAATCATCCTGCCGTAGTCACACTTCGGCTTCTAGCACTACATGGTAATCAGTAATTAAAGCACAGTATTAAAGGAATCACATCACTAATTTATTACATTAAAATCCCATTGTTCACAATTTTGCAGATAACAAGAACAATAACTAACCAAGTTCGATCTCACAATCTCTTTTATGGAAAGCAGTAAATGAAGAAGGAACACCAACTATATCTCCGTGAACTCGAAGGATAGATCCGTCTCCGGTGCCGGTCCTCGCGCGGAATCTGAGCATGCATACTCAGGTCGTCAGAGCGACACAAATAATAATATTATTATAAGCAGATGAAACAGGTAAATGAGGTATTACTGGTATGAGAATAATGCAAGTAAACACTATATCACAGTATGATGCAGAATATGTTAAGTGTCCCTATCGGTCTCTACGTCATGTTTGAAATCACATAATGGAAGGAGGATCATGTTTAACAGGAGTCTCGTACATACCCGAGACCACGGCCCACACGCCCGGGACATAACCCTGTCAGCCGGATCGCCAGATCCTGTCCTACACGAATAAGTATCACAGTTCGAATGATCATCCTCTAAACACGGTCCCGCTAAATAAGATACTCTTTCCACTTTGATTTCCCCTTTTTCCCCAGGTTACACTATTTAAGATATTGATCTATTTGTGTACGAGTATACCAATGTCACGGTTTCATCACTGTCCACTATATCAATCACTGTCCACTGTACCAATCACTATCACGATTATTCACTTTCCATTGGTGTACTCGTCACTCCTAAATCAACACCTATCACGCACGATAATGCAATGTCCACACGCACTAACACTGTGTAAATGACAAGAGTATGATATATGTATTGTATGCTACCAATAAACACGGTATGTTATGAATTAGCATGCACGTCATGAATTTAAGTAAATTGCACAAATTAATATATTACAAATTCAGCAGAAATGACGTAGGTAAGATATATAGAACAATCAGTCAGTAATTCATCAAAATTTGTTTCAGTCCAATCGGGGTTTCGGTTTTCAAGATATAACTGTTTCAGTTTAAGTGTTCACGGCTGGAATTTCAATTTCAGAGCTGAACTCCTGTTTCGCAACACGAATTGCACCCAGTTGGGCTCAAAATTTAGCGATGACACAGTTAGATGGAATCTAGGGTTTTCGATAAAGTATTCAACGCAACAGACGGATCCTCAATCGCATCTGTACGTTGAAAGTTATATACAGTTTAATCTCAAATGTCATTCCAGAAAGTGTTCTGGACAGCTTTATGTTCTGCTCTTTTAAAATAAGTTTAAAATAACAAACTGCGATGAATCGGAATGAAACCACTTGTTTTCTTTCACTAACAGGTATATCTTATAACTACTGAAAGTTCCGTATCATGCGATTTCAGGAAACACGGGGACGCAGGACTTTAGACAGAACGCACTAATCAGAAACGCTCTGGACTGCAGTCCAGAGTCGTGTTCCAATCCACTTATCTTCATGGTTTCAGAACAGAAAACATTAAAATTCTACATAGGGTTAAAGTTCATCGAGTTGGCTTCGATTTAAGCCCTCGAACGCATCTTTCCAATATGTGTATGATTTATAGTGATTTTATGCATTTTCAGTTACGAGAGAATTCCAGTTTTAAACAACATGTTTGGGGGTATTGATTTTTGTTACAAACGATCGTGTTTTCCAGCGAACTTCACACACATTATACATCATTAAAAGGGCCAACAGAAGGTAAAGGTTGCCGTCAATTTAGACAAATATTTCTATTAGTAACTAACATCGAGCACTTAGGTTTTAACATGTATAGGAAATCGGTAAGTTGTAAACTACATTATCTAGGTGGGTAACCCTATTATTATAGCATGAAGCAAGTAAATACTTGCCTGGAGAATGCCTCGGGGTCGTACGGCAACAGCGTCGTCGCGAACGCGCGGTACACGCCACGTATCGAATTCCCGCGAGCCTCGATCTTGATGTGGATCTCGCGTCGGGTTGTCCGGAGTCCTTTGCGCAGCCACTAGACGTTGATGGATGTTTGACGATCCACTGCGAGTGTATTGGGGTTGCCGACAGTCGACGGCGTCGCTCCGGCGGCGTGTACAGTGCATACACAGTGAGGACAAGTTAGAAATTTGGGTTTTTTGGAGTTTTTGGAGAGATGGAGAGATGTGGGGGTCGGGTCTGGAGAGGTGAGGGTGATGTTGAGGGTGTGGATGTTGTGGGGAGGTCGGCGATGTGGTGGGGAGTTCGCCGGCGTCGAGGGTATAGGTGATGCCTCGAGCTCGGCCGAAATGGTAGTGTGCAGGGGATAATTGAGAGGGCTCGGTTAGAAGAATGGTGAAGTCGTGGAGGGGGGCGCTGGTGGAAGAGGAGTGGTTGAAGGTTGCCGAGGGATTGTCGTCGTGTGTCGAACGACGAGGTGGGATGATCGCCGGCGATGGAGGTGTCAATGGTTCGAGAAAAGTTTTGGGTGTTCGGGTATATGGGGCTCGGTGAATGTAAAGGAGAGAGAGGTGAGGATTTGGTGAGTAAGAGAGATGAGGGCGACGAGATTTACCACGTGGGGGCAACGGTCGGGCGAGGGCGTGGGCGACGGCGAGGGAGGCGTGTCGCGCGCGCGGTTAAGGGGTAGCCGTTAGAAATTTGAAGAGGGAAGAAGAACAGTGAAGGGGTCGGGGAGCGGGCTTGGATTAACGGGAGTGGGCCGACTAAAAGAATTCCTTTTCCTAAAAAATCTCGTGGGCTTCAGACCGAAGCGGGCCGGTTAAAAAAAAAATAAAAACAATTAATTCCCAAGGAGTGGGCTGGTGGGCAGCGGGCCGGGGCTGAATTTTTAAAGGGTTTATTATAAAAAAAAAACAAGAGTGGGCTGAGTGAGGGAATGGGCTAAATAAACTTAGGGTTTTAAATAATTGGTTAGAATTTTATTGATAAAATTATGGTTTCGATTTATTCTGGCTTTAATTTAAATCCTGGGTTTAGGCTTTTTAGGGTTAAGGAAAAATATAAACTTTGGGATTCAAGCAACCACCTTCAACAGAATAATTACGAGGCAAGGTTAAACTCAGGAATTTGGAAAATACCGGGAAAATTCTTGTAGATGGAGAACGGGGATTTACAAAGGGAGACAAGGCAGTTGGGTCGAGGAGTTACCCCGGGTCTTATGGGCCCTGCGCACGTCAAAAAAGACTCCCACCAGGGAGACCCCTTTCAGCCTCTACTACGGGATGGAAGTGATGGTCCCAGCGGAGATCGGGCTACCCAGCCGCCGGGTCGAGAACTTTGACGATGACGCAAACACCATGGCACTACGGACCAAACTCGACATACTGTTGGAGAAAAGGGATCGGGCCCAGATCAGAGCCGCCGCCTATCAACAGCAGACGGCCCGATACTACAACGCTCGGGTAAGATACCGCTCCTTCAAGACCGGGGACCTAGTCCTGCGGCGGAACGAATTCATCGACCAAGGCAGGCTTCACAAGTTCTCCCCGAAGTGGGAAGGCCCTTTCCTCGTCTCCGAAACGCTCCCCGGCGAAGCCTACCGCCTACAGGGCGTGGACGGGCGGAAGCTCCCTCGGCCTTACAACGCCGAGAAGCTTAAGCTATACCAATGAGGTCAAAGCTAGCGAAGCGTCGCATCCCAGCTACCACTCGAGATTTCCTTTTAACAAGATGGTGTAAACGTTGTCTAGAATTCCTACCCGTACGAATCAAGAAACCTCTAATCTTTTTCCCCGGTAGAGTTCCCCCTGTACAACGAAAAAGCCTTCTCGGAGGCAGTCGAGCCCGAGGTTCCCTCGCTCGGCTCTCCCCGGCGGGCAGGTTCCCTCGCTCGGCTCTCCCCGGCGGGCAGCTTCCCTGCTTCAACGCCGGGATCAAAAAGCCCTCTCAGAGGCGGTCGAGCCCGAGATTCCCTCGCTCAGCTATCCCCGGCGGGCAGCTTCCCTGCCTCAACGCCGGGGATCAAAAAGCCCTCTCAGAGGCGATCGAGCCCGAGGTTCCCTCGCTCGGCTATCCCCGGCGGGCAGCTTCCCTGCCTCAACGCCGGGGATCAAAAAGCCCTCTCAGAGGCAGTCGAGCCCGAGGTTCACTCGTTCGGCTATCTTTCAGGACAAAAGCCCTCGCTAAGAGGCACCGGGCAGTAACCCTGCCTGGCCAAAGGTCCTTGGTAGGCTTCTTACAGCCTTATAGCTCTTCCCGCGCCAAGGACCAAAGCCCTCCCAGAGGCAGTCGTGTCCTTTTGCTCGGCTATCCCCGGTTGGTAGCTTCCTACCATAACCGACAGGGATCAAAGTCCTCGCCAAGAGGCACTGGGCAGTAATCCTGCTTGGTTCCCGTCCTGAAGGATCAAAGCCCTCGCAAGAGCCCACCGAGCAGCTACCCTGCTCGGTCTACTCCGGCTGGTAGCCCCCTACCCTCGACGCCAGGGATCAAAAGCCCTCACAAGAGGCACCAGAGCGGCTACCCCGCTCAATCATCCCAGGCTGATAGTTGCCTACCCACGACGCCAGAGATCAAAGCCTTCACCAAGAGGCGATCGCGCATCCTCGATGCCCGGTCATTCTTAATGGCCCTCCACAGCCCTCCTCGCGCTAGGGCCCAAAGTCCCCCAAAAGGCGGTCGAGCCCTCGCTCGGTCAAGCCCGGCCGATAGCCCGGTGGCCATACATGAGGATCCAAAACACCCGGAAGGACAACAGGTTCATCCGAGTCTAAACGATCTCCTATCGACCTTGGGGGCCATACATGGGGATACCTCCGCGGCAGCGCTTGACACACTCGCCGGCTGGTGATTGGAGTCAACTCGACAGGAGATTGCCAGACAAATGGCCAACCTGATACGGAAACACGACAATACAAGCGAGGATATCCTACGAACGTCCTTCACACACAAAGGACAAAATGCAAACCGACGAATCAAGGATTTTTTCTTTTATTGCCAAAATCAAGGTCTTTACAAAGGGTATTCTGGGGCCCCCAACCCTACAAACTGCCCGGAAGCTTACTTCGGCCACTTCATCGTCGGCGCCACGGCCCAAAGCCCTACCACCGGAGATTTTGACACCAGGGCACACCCCGCTTCCTTCACCATCTCTCACCGGAGGCCTCGTCGCCGGAAGCGGAACCTGAGCACGGAGCTCACCGTCGTCGAACTCGGGAAGCTGTTCCTTCACGGCGTCCAGAGCCTTGTTCCACGTGACGGCAGAATACTCCCCGAGCTCGGCGTAAAACTGCTCTAATACCTTATACTTGGCCATGGCTTTCTTAGCCCGAGCCTCGGCAACTTGGGCCTTCAGCAGCGCCGCCTCGACGTCTCCCCTGCTGGCATCCCTCTCCTTTTCCAGTGCCGCAAAGCGTTCGGCCATGAACACCAGCTTCCTATCGGCAACCCGAAGAGACGCGTTCAGATGACGAAGAGCACCCTGAGTCAGAAGCTCCGCAGCCTCCGCCCGGCCCACTACGACGTCAGCCTTCTCCCTCTCCCGGCGCAGGCCGCGTTGCAAAATCTCGACCTCCGAAGGGAACGCCTCCACTGGCTTCGGGGCATGGAACACCCCCTCGGCCTCCATGCGAGTGGCAAGGACGCAGTGTTGAAGAACCTGATAGAAAGCCGATGAGAAACCAGGAAGCACCCGGACCAAGGGGAGGCATATCAAGACAAATACGTGTGGAGGGATTCGTACCTGGACCGCCCCTTGCGCCATGGCCTCCAATTGATCCCTCAAGGAGCCACACGGAAGCTTTCCCCCGGCTGACTCCTCCATCCCGACGAGCAGGCCGGCGGCGACAGAAGCCCAGTCGGAACCGTGAAGACGGAGCCCCCTTCCTGCACGGGAATCCCTTCAGGGACCTTCGACGGCGCGCGAGAAACCATCCTCTTCCTCTTGAGAAGGGGCCTGCCCTCGCCCGTCCCCCCGTCCCCAGCCTGGGACTCGGGCAACTGCTGACGACCCTGGCCGCCGCCAAAGAAACCACCAGATGCCGTCGACGAAATGGACGGCCCTGCCGCCGGCAGAGGATCCGGCAGAGGGCGCGAACTGGCCGGGGGCTCGGCTACGCCACTAGCTTCCTCCCAGCACGGGCCGCCCGAAGAGCGGGAGCGAACCATGTATCCCAAAGGAAGAAAATCGCCAAGCAGCAGCAACTCAAAGAAGAAGGGAAATGGAAGGTTGGGGGCCCTGAGACGGGCCCTACCCCCGTTTTATCACCACGTACGGCCGCATCCAACGGCGCCCATCGCCTCCCGCCGAAACGGCTCCTCGCGCCCAGCGGCTCCGATCGTCCTACGTGGCAGCCCAGCGCTGGACCGTGTCCTATCAGACGCCACAGACCTGCACACGTCGCATCGACTAATCGACGCTCGACACGTGGGCCGTCGCTTCGACTGCAGAGCGCATAAACCGGCGCACCTTCTTTAAATGCAAAGATCTCGCCCTGATTCTCGGGCGGAAAAGACAACCGACGGCCCGGGGACTCGTCCCGACGAAACCATAGAAGAGACCGCACCTCGGGAGGCCCGGCAGTCCACTCCTGACCCGACCACTATCTGGTCAGGATAAGAGTGGGGGGCTAATGATAGTGCTCGATATTGGCGACCCCCAAGATCATGACCTCCCCCCTCGGGCCCCCGCAACTGGCCTCCTCGGCCTCCCAGCTCGCCCCCGAGCTACCACAGGACCAAGACTCCTCGGCCTCCTTGCTTATCCCCGAGCTCCTGCCGAAGACGCCTTCCTCGGCCCTCCGACCTATTCCCAGGCTTAACCGCCGCTCCGCGAATCTCGCCACATGCGGATTCTCCGCCAGCAACGTCCTACGTTCCACGCCATCACGATCCCCATTAATGGGCGATCCGCTCTTTACGCGGGTGTGACGTCGGGAGCGCAACTGCCGGCGAGATTCTCGCGCCTGCTGCTGCGTGCCGCCGCTATATAAACCCCCATCGCAGAGGGGTCAAGTAAGCCGTTTTTTACACTTTTATGTCGTTACTCTGCTCGGATTTCTCCTCTAACTTGAGCGTCGGAGGGTCCTTGGTGGTACCAAACCACCCCGGGACTTCTTTGCAGGTGCTCAACAACAACTCCTTCATCTCACCTCTTCCTCCAAAAACCCATTGAGACCCACACGTAACGAAAGATAATCAGCTAAGTTCACCGCGAGATCAAAGGAAGACAACATCTGACGGAGGCCCGAAAAGGAGCTCCATCACTAAGGTTTTCTATCAAAGCCAGGTTTATCTACTACTAGCAAGGATCCCCGCGTAATGCGCGGATACAAAATCCAAAGTCAAAAAAATCATATTAATTTATAAGTTTATTAATATATAATTTGTAATTTGTAATATCTCGTATTTATGAACTTCATATGCAAGATATATGGAGTATAAATTTGCAAATACCTCAGCAATTTTCTGCGGCTCTTAAATATATTTTCTTGTTATACCACACGAAAATCGAATTTATTTTTAAATCACCAAATTTTCTTTTTCTACGGTTTTTCAATATTTTCCTTGTTATATAGCACACAAGAATAACGAAATATTGGAAAATCTCATAAAAATTTGTTTTCTTCGAATTTTCAAAATTTTGCACGCAGCACACGAATAAGACGAAATTTTAAATTCTTAAAACTTCTGTTTTCTTCGGTTTTCCAATATTTTGCTTGCTATAGCACAAGATCAAGGTGTCTATTGGGTCGGGCCGAGCACGAGTTGATAGGGTTTCGGATCGGACTTAGGCCCGGCCCGAACCCCCCAAATCCGAACCCGGCTTGGATCGAGCCAGCCCAGTTTTTAAAAAATGGATTTTTTAAATAAAAATTTAAAAATATTTTTAAAGAAATTTTTTTACTTTGATGAATTATTTTTTAGAAATTTTTTTAATCCGAACTTCGTGTAGGTCTCGGGACAGACTTAGATATTTTTTTAATTACAAAAAAATTGAGCGAGGATATAAGTTGGCAAATCTTACTCCTCATACAATTGCCAAAAAAATTAAAAATACAATTCATAAAAACTAATTATTGAGCTCCTATCGATCTTCATTTTTCATCGGTGTCGGAGTCATCAATACTCTTAACGTGCTGTTGTCTAGCTCCTGCATCGAACCAACCTTTTTGACACACTGCGATCTCCAATGCGTCATCCGACCGTCTTGCTCTCTTGGTGCTCAGAACCCTGTTACCTGCACTAAAAGTAGACTCCGAAATTACTGTAGACACCGAAGTTGTTGGTAAATCACGAGCCATGCCAGAAAGCAATGGATACACGTGTCCATGTGTTTTCCACCAATCCAAAATATCAATATTATCTATTTGATCCGCGGTGAGAAAATTATTGAAATCGGTTTGCAAATACATTGTAAGTTCATTATAAGTCGAAGAAGTAGAAACGTTTGTTCTTTGTTTTTTCTGTTGCAAAAACTGAAATATTCATTTTTGGAAGTTTGCTGTGAAGAGGAAGATAAAGAAGTTCTGTTTTGCCCGTACCGTGCATCATATATGGCATACAAATCATGTAAATAAGAATCTAATACATTTTTATAATTTCATATTTCAGTACCTAAGTTTTCATGGTATCCATCTAATAAAAAAATAAATTATCTTTTTTAAGTCTACGATAAAATACAAAAGCTAAACAAAACAATGCAGGAACATTTCACCAATATTTATTCAATTTCGTAACCATGTTGCGTAACATTCCAGCAAATGTACTTTTAGGGTCAATTACATGCTCATTAATAATTTTACTAATATAAAAATAATTGTTCTACTGCTAAACATGTAGTAAGATAATAAATACCAGATAAACATTTAGTTACAATGTAAAATATTTCTAAAAATATCAAAACATATTCACAAACAAACCAATCATAATTCTCTAAATTATTATTGGACATTTATTCCTCATAAAATAAAGTAATAAACTCCCGATATTTTAAAACACATTTCAGCGTCTCATAAGTGGAATTCCACCTAATTGGAATGCTGAATTTAAAAAATCTAAATTATAAATTTAACTGGATACAAGTTTGCTTAAAAATTTGTTTTCGGAATCAGAGCTTTCAATAAATATCATTGCATCTTTAAGTTTCGCTAAATGAGGATCAATTAGACTAAAAGCAGCATGCACAATTAAATTTAAAACATGGCATGTACATCTTTGATAAAACAATTCTTCATTCAAAACAACATTTAAATTATTTTTTAAAATTGCTATAGCAGAATTATTATTAGCAGCATTATCAAAACTAACTAAAAATATTTTATTTTGAATATTATATTCATGTACAGCAGTCAAAATACAATTACTTATATTATTTCCATTATATGGATGCTCCATTTTTGAAAAACCATTAATTCTTTATGCAAAAACCAATCGTTATTAATGAAATGTGCAGTAACACAAATACAACTCATGTCTCATTTTGTAGTCCAAAAATCAGAAGTTAATGCAATTTTACTTTTAAGATTTGCAAAATATTAATCAAATTGGCTTTGCTATCAAGAAAAAAATTTAAAACATCACTTCTAAATATTGTTCTGGGTACTTTTTGAAATGCTGGATTATATGCATTTTTTACCAATCTATCAAATTTTCATTTTCTGCAAAAATAAATGGTTATTCAGCATGTATAACATATATTGCAAGTTCTCTTCTATTGGTATCTTACAAACAAGAAAAACTAGTTAAAAAGTTAGATGTCGTACTTAAAGTCGTCTGCCGAAAATCTCCTTTTTCGTGTTTGATTAAATGTCCTTTTAGGTGGATAGCTCTATCTGAAGTGACATAAGTAAAACCTGCTTGGTAACGAGTACAAATTGCCTGTTTGCCTTTACCTGCAACTGTTTGTAATACAAAATATTTCCAAACATCAGAAGTTTTAGCTCATTTATCTTTAGGGGCAGAAGCTCTTGCTTCAGGAACGGTAAAAGAAGGAACTTCTTTAGGGACATGACTTTGTGACGTAGGCGGTATCTCATAATTAGAAGATTCCTAATTAGAAGAATAAGAATCAAAATTAGTTTGCAGCATATTAGTTAATCTATGTCCCTCTTGTGAATCCATATCAATTTGAAAAGAACGTTTTGTGAAGATGAAGCACTCCTGTTATCTTGTGAAGATGAACCTGACATTTTTAATTAAAAATCTTAGTAAGAGATATGATAAAAAATATACGAGAGAAATATATAATCAATACAAAAAACCCTGATTCCAAATAGCAGAATCAAATTAGTGGAACAGAAGTGAAAACTGAGACCCTAGAAATGAAGATTGCGTGATTCCAAATTTCACAGTAAACTTCTCAGAAATTAAAGAGAGATCGAGAGATTGAAAATTTTGTTTTTGTGAATTGTGAAAAGAATGAGAGGTGTAAAGAGATGTTTATAGAGTTTTGGATTAGGAGTATAGGAATGTATAATTTTGAGTTGGGGGTTTTAAATAGTTTTTACACACTTTAATTCAAATTCTATTAAAAAACCCATCCCCATTCAAAAAAAACCCACCGATGCATTGACCGGCCCGGCCCCACCTCAAATCCCCTAAGGCTAAACGGCCAAATTTGAATTTGAATTTGGTCGGGCTCGGGCCGGGCCGTCGGGCCATCAATGGCTGGCCCAGTTCAGCCAGGGTATTGCCCGGGCCGAGCCCGCCACGTAGCATTCGGGCCGGCCCGTTAGACATCTTGAGTAGCAGACAATCATGAAACTTTCAAAAATAAAATGTTTTTTTATTTTCTTCGGTTTTTAAATGTTGTTCATGATATAGCACACAAAAATCGCAAAATTTTCAAAAAAAAATCAAAATTATCGGTTTTCTTCCTTTTTTTCAATATCATGCATGTTATAGCACACTAAAATCATGAATTTTTTAAAAATATTATTTTTTTGTTTTCTTCAATTTTTTAATATTTTGCATGCCATATAACACATGAAAATCGTGAAATTTACAAAAATCCCAAAATTATTTATTTTCTTCCAATTTATAATATTTTGCATTATACCCCATTAAAATTACGTGATTTTTAAAAATCTCAAACTTTTTTCATTAAGGTTTCACTATTTTGCTTCCTATATAACACACGAAAATCGCTCAATTTTTAAAAATCTCAAATAAAATCAGTTTTCTTTGATTTTTCAATATTTTGCATATTATTCACAAGAAAATCATGCTCTTCGTTTTTTTAATATTTTGCTTAGTATGACGCATGAAAATCACGAAATCTTCAAAACCCCTAAAAAATTATTTCCTTCAAATTTTCAATATTTTGCATTCTATAGCACATGAAAATCGAGAATTTTCTAAAAATTCAAAAAAAAATGCTTTTTTATTTTCAATATTTTGCACGCTAAGCACACAAAAATTGCGAAATTTTCAAAAATATCCATATTTTCTGTTTTATTGGGTTTTCAATATTTTGCCCGCTATATAGAACACAAAAATCGCGAACTTTTCAAAACATCAAAATTCTATGTTCTCTTCCGTTTTTAATATTTGCTTCTTGTAACACATGGAAAATATTTTTAAAACTCTCAAAAAAATATTTTGTATGTTTATAATACACGAAAATCATGAAATTTTCAAAAATATCAAAATTTCCTGTTTTCTCCGGTTTTATATTGTTTTGCATGTTATATAGAGTATAAAAATTGTAATATTTAAAAATCCCAAACATTTATATTTTCTTTAGGTTTTAACATTTTGCTTGCTATAACAAACGAATAATGCAAATAATTTTCAAAATTACAAATTTTTTATTTTCTTCACCTTTTGAATATTTTGTGTGATATGGCACATGAAAGCCGCAAAAAAATCAAATAAATCTTATTTTCTTTTTGCGTTATTTTGCACGATATATAACACGAAAATCATGAAATTTCTAAAATCTAAAAAAAATCAGTTTCTTCAGTTTCTCAATATTTTACTTGCTCATACTTTTGAAGTACTCCCAGGTATCAAGGATACAAAAAGGTATGTGAAATAAAAGAATAATAAACGTTGATTGACACTAATAACCTAACAGAAGAAAAAAAATGTGGTTCGAGCGACTCAGATTTTAGGTGACTGGGAAACCCTAGCAACACATGAAAATCATGAGATTTTTAAAGTCCTATTTTTTAATGTTTTCTTCAAATATCTTACTGTGTAGCACACAAAAATCGTGAAAAATTCAAAAATCTCAAAATTTTATGTTTGCTTTATTTTTCAATATTTTACTTATTATAGCATACAAAAATCGCATCAAAATCTCAAGAATTGTCTGCCTTCTTTAATTTGTTAATCTTCAAAATTTACTTTTTTTTTCAAACATTCAATATATTGCTTGTTTTAGTACACAGAGACCGCGGAACTTTCTAAAGTCTCATTATTTTTTGTCTTCTTTCTTTTTATGTTTTACATGCTACAGCAAAAGAAAATCGCAAAATTTTCAAAAAATTTCATAATTTTTTTGTTTTCTTTCTTATTTCAATATTACGCACAAAAAAAATCATGAAATTTTCAAAAATCTTAAATTTTGCCTTCAAAAATTTAATATTGTACATGTTACAGGACATGCGAATTTTTCAAAAAAAAAAATCAAAATTCTCTTTTCTTCGGCTTTTTTTTTGCAATATCAAACAAAAATCACGAAATTTTCAGCTCTCAATTTTTTGATATTTTGCGTGCTATATAGCACAAAAACCGTGAAATTTTTCAATATTTTACCAATAAAATGAAAGAAAAATTCGAAAGATATAAAAAAAGGGACCGATCATAACTTTTCTACCATATAAGCCTAGCTATAAGATATGAAAGTGATAAATATTGAATAGATAGCCAATAAAAAAATTCCAAAGCCCCGGATATAGTAAGAGGATTAAATAAGGGTTCGATAACAATTTTACCACTAAAATCCAAGTTAGATAAGAGAACATTCCAAGGAATATTCCCTCATAACTTTATATATATTATATTAGATAGATGCGATCCATAAGACCTAGGCTTCAAGATAAAGCGACGAAGTCATGATAATCGGTCAATCGAATACCAGGATTTTAAATTATTTGCTACTATTTTATACTCACATTTCATCCCACGGTGCTTTGGAGAGCATAACAAATGAGCTGTAGACCCAACGTTCGTGTATGATTTAAATCTAGATGGGCCACAAATTGTTAAATAGGCTGCGGGTAGGGTCACAGATACATGTGGTTACAACATACCCGAACCCACATGCCCTACGATTCTTGCCCAAGAAAGAGATGTGGGACCCCAGGCAGTTACCACGTCCACACAGACAGGATTCCCTAAGGGCTTGTTTGGTTGCTGGATTAATTAGTATGGATTTGGATTGTGGAATCCTAGAATTCCATAATTTTGTGTTTGGTTGATGAATTTGGATTTCTAGGATTCCTTTGTTTTTTATGGGGGCTCACCACAAAACAAGGATTCTTAAATACTAAATTTTTTTAAGGATTTTCAAGGATTTAGCACTATTTATTGTACTTTTAGATTGGACCCGTATACTTTATTTATTTAACAATCCTTTCTCTATCCATCTCTCTCTAATTTCCTCAAATCCAAATCCCACTTTATTTTCACTAACCAAACAAAGATTACAAGAATCTACAAATCCAATATTATGAATCCAAAACCAACCAAACAATAAATTACCAAATCTAGAAATTTCATGCGTACTATTTTGGAATCCAAATTTCATAATCTTGCAACCAAACAGGCCCTAAAGGTAATTAAGGAATTTTAGTGTCACCATCTACGTTTAAAGAGCTGTGAGAGAATAGCTTTCTTTTTTGAGGTTTTTGATATTTTCTAATTGTTGAGTTCCTTTTGTAATTAGTTGAGGGATCTCTCCCAAAACCCTCATGAACCAATGGAAACCTTATTTTCTGGGATCTAAATAGCTTTAATATCTATCTTTCTGATTTTTCATTATAATTTAGAAGATGGCAGGTAAAGGAGGAAAGAAATGCTGGAGCTACGTCGAAGGTTTCAGCTGTGGCATATCCTATGACATTTTAGTGTGTGTGTGGGGGGGAGGGATAACCTTGAAGTTGCATCAAGCTTCGTAGAGAAGCTCCAACGAGCCATGTTCATAACTTATTTGCTCGTCGAGTTTCTACATGAGTTCCTAGGAACTTTGATCAAATTTCCATCTTCACTAAGGTTTCAAAATTTTGCTCAGGGTTTCAAACTTTCAGATCAATTCACACATTAAAAAATGATATTCAGATGCCTACATTTTCATCAGGTTTCATCTTGATTAAGGTTTCAAGATCCAGGAAATCGAAAGGAGCCACACAGAACGACAATAGAAACGAAACCTTAACCGTAGAAAAGAGATCAGGAGATAGAGAGAAGAGTACCGTCTTCGTCTGGGATCTGGACATGGACGAAAAGGAGCTTGAATCCGGCGACATTGCTCCGGCCGATCTTGGCGATGGTCCATTCGAAGGTTTGGAGATTTTGGGAGATTTATACGACGGTGGGCATCACGCGCGGCGTGGCTGGTATAAGAGTGTGGCACGTGTCAGAAATAGTGAGGACAATGAAAAGGATGGGACCCATTGGTAAAAGGTTTCAAGAGAATTTTCTATTCATCAAAAACTTAATTTAAAAATAAAAATAATATTTTGGGCATGTTTCTTGGGATGCTTCATGTTTTATTCATGCAATACGAATGCAAACCTCATCGCAAGCCAGTATTTAAAGAATTAGGATAGACAATTACCGGAAATTCACGTATATCCAGGAATGTGACGCCGATGCATCTGATTCCAAGATTCTTGACGACAAACGATGGCAACTATGATGGTACAGCCGTAAAAGAAAATGGTGATGGACGGTGACTAGCGGCGGCGATAGACGATGGAGGGTGCATGATGCTCGGTGAACGAACAGGATAGATCGATTGTGGCAACTGACGATGACGGGTGGCGGTGGCAGCCTGCAATGGCGATCAATGGAGTCGGGGGATGACTGTGCCCAGTGACGACGATAGGTATGAGCCTAATGTGGTGAGCGACGAAGAACTACATTGGACAGCGAAGAAGGGCGGCGGCGGCGGGTGATGGAGACAAGGATGAGAGACGGCGATTGAAATCGATGGAGGACAACCAACAATATAAACCACACCGACTGTTTGTAATGGAGTGTGCATCCAGCGGCGGCCATCGACTGATAGGCATTGTACATGCTGGGTTGGAAGGAAATATTTGGTAGGAATATTTGATCGGCATCTGCAGAAAGAGGGGCCTGTCACACTATGTTATTCGCATCTATATTAAAATCTTTTGCATATGCAGCATTTTTTTTACAGATCTGCATAGCGGTCGATGCCGGCGACATTTTTTTTTATAAAAAGAATGAAAATCTCTACTATCATAACTAGAATTTAATAGCGGTATTTTCTCAATCTTTTCAAGTAGAAGCAAAAAAATCTAGAAAAAATACTCAGCCTTTTTCTTATGACTGGGATGTCACCTCATCCATCGCCCCCTCTCTGTGTCTCTGAATGAGTACCCATTAGAAGCGAAAGAAAAAGGAAAAAAAACATGCAACTTAAAATTGGAGAAGCCATATACAACTTTTTCCAATGTTTTTCTTGCATTCTGTATTTCTGTATGGAATTTTCATATCTATTTTGGATAAGAGTTATTCAAATTACATTTCTGCATGACACACGTAATTTTTTTTATCATAACTTTGAAAAGAGATAATATCAATAAAGTTCATTGATCCAGAATCGACTATAAACAAATTTCAAAACATTAATATTTTTGTCAAACATCTTTTAATATCTTTCTAGCATTTTTTCTTCGAAGAAACAAATTCAGATTTGCTTAAATTAAATTTTATTATTTATTAAATCCCTTCTCACATTAATTCGATTTTCTCCACTTTTTGCGCGGGTCTCTTACGAAAAACCAAATAAAAAACCCAAACCAATTCAACACTCTCCTCCATCATCGCCATGGATCTCCCCGTCTCCGACATGGGCCCCGCAGCCGGCGCCGACGCCGGCGCCAGCTCCATCCCCTGCCCCCATTCCGACTCCGAGCTCGTCCACAGGCTCGCCCAGCTTCTCCTCCCCGGCCTCTCCGCCTCCGCCGTCGACTCCACCACCGCCGACCCCTTCCGCTCCCCCGCCACCGTCGCAGTTGACCTCCGCCAGCAGCTCATCTCCCACCTCTCCCTCCGCTCCCAAACCCTAATCCCCGAGTCCCTCGCCGCCCTCGATGACCCCAACGCCCCCAACCCTAACCCTAACCTCCCCGATCTCGACGACCCCATCGACCTCCTCTCCTTCCTTCTCGAGGAGTTCGCCGCCTCCAAGCGCAGCCTCATCGGCAAGGTCTCCGGCTGGATCCTGTCGGAGTCCCGCGAGGACAAGATCGACGACTTCGTGCAGGAGATGGAGATGAACGATTTCTGGAAGCTCGATCGGCGGGAGACCGTCGCCGATTCCCTCCTCAAGAACCTAGACTACAAGAACAAATACCATTGCGCCATGCGATTCGAGACGGAGATCGAGATGGAGAACCATATGAAAGATTGCAGCTTTAGGCCCGTGGGGTGCAGAAACGACGGGTGTAAGGTGAAGTACTGTAAGGCACACGAGGAGGCACACAGTGAGGCTTGTGCTTATAAGGTGTTGGAGTGCGAGCAGAAGTGTGGGGAGAGGATTGTGAGGAGGGAGATGGACCGGCATTGCATTACGGTGTGCAGGATGAAGATGGTGAATTGCCCGTTTTATCAGGTCGGGTGCGGATCGGCGTTCCCGCAGTGTTTGCTGAAGGGGCATTGCGGGGAGTTTTTGAGGGCGCATTTGGTGTGTGTGATGGGGGTGAAGAACGAGGAGGAGTTGGGGGAGGATGAATTGAAAGATCGTGCTGAGCGAATGGAGAAGGTACCTCTATTTCTCTTCCAAATGTTTAGATTTCTTACATAGCAGTGGGCTGTTAGCTGTTTTTAACCGGTAGCATTTTTGGTAACTATGTTAAAGTGCCGATGAGCTAATAAAGGAACACATGGTTAATCAAGTATGCATCCTTTTTCTGTACCTCATCCATCACTTATATAAGTTATAGCGACACCATTCTGTTCTGGCGTTTCCGGAATCGTTTTTATCATCATGATTCTGTTTTCTGCATAAAATGCCTTGAACTCCATACTGTCACTGAAAGAATAAACTAAATCTTGAACGAGCGTGCTAGAAATATGAGACTACATTCAGGGTTACCAAAGCATTATTGGGAAGATGCAGTCAACACGGTAGCTTATTAAATAAATCGAGAGCTTTCAGTTCCGTTGGGTTTCCAGATATCAGAAGAGGTATGAACTGGGAATGAGGTAAATCTTTCTCATTTGAAAGTTTTTAGCTGTGTTTCATATGTACAAATAGATTTTGATAAAAGAGACAAGTTTGATCCTAAAGCTAGAAAATGTTATTTCATTGGTTATGGTTCTGATTATTTTGGTTATCGGTTTTGAGATGATCAAAATAGAAAAATCATAAGACATAGAGATGTAACCTTTAATGAAAATGTATTGTATAAATAGAGGCTTGTAGCAGGATTTGATAGTACATGAAAACAACCAGAAGAACGTGAAAATGCTGTGTTAGAAGAGATCACATATAGTAATCTAGCTATGAGATCTCAAGAAAATCTTAAAAACACTACAACAAAACAGGAAGTAGAATATGAACAAACCACTTCTCAAGTGGTTGTAAGGAGATCAGAAAGGGTGTCTAGACCCACACAGCTGTATTCTCCTTCCTTACATTATTTTCCGTTGACTGATGCTAGTGAACCAGAATATTTTGATGAAGCGATGCAGGTGAAAGATTCTGTCAAGTGGGAGTTATCCATGACAGATGAGATGGATTCTCTAGAGAGAAAAAGAATGTGTACTAACTCAGTTGTCAGAAAGAAAGAAAACATTGCAGATCAAATGGGTTTATCGGATCAAAGAAGAGAATGATGGCAGTACTTGATACAAAGCAAGGTTAGTAGTGAAGGGTTTTCACCAGAAGAAAGGTATTGACTATACCGAATTTTTTTTCTCTTGTAGTCATATTAACTACAATCAGATTGGTGCTTAGTATTGTTGCTGTTGAGAATTTACTAGACATGAAAACGACTTTTCTTCATGGTGATTTAGATGACATATTCATGGTGCAACCAGAAGATTTTCAAGTTTCTGATAAAGAAAATCTTGTGTGTAGTTTAAAGAAGAGTTTGTATGGTTTGAAACAAGCTCATGCAGTAGTACAAGAAGTTTGATAACTTCATGAGTGACAATGGTTTCATAAGAAGTGAGATGAACCATTGTCGTTACTTTAAGAATTTTGATTACTCGTATATTATTTTGCTTTTGTATGTGGATGAAATGCTTGTTGCAGGATCTAGCATGAAAGAAATCAGCAAGCTAGAAATGCTTGTTGCAGGATCTAGAAATGCAATTGTCAAAAGAATTTGAGATGGAAGACTTAGGACCATCAAATTAAATATTTGTAATGAGAATCACCAGAGATAGAGCAAAAGGAACTTTGGAGTTATCCCAAAAGAAATACATAGAGAAGCTACTGAGCAGGTTCAATCTTCATGATGCAAAACCTAGAAGCACTACTTTGAGAAGTCAATTCAAACTTTCTAAGAAGCAGTTATCCAAGAAAGATGAGGAGTGAAAACACATGGAAAAAGTTCCATGTGCCTCAGCGGTTGGGAGTTTGATGTATGATATGGTTTGTACCAGACCTGACACAGCACACGTAGTGGGAGTAGTAAGCAGATACATGACGAATCCTGGAAGGATACATTGGAAAGCTGTGGAGTGGCTTCTACAATATCTCAAAGGCATTTCAGGTATGGCATTTCAGTTCAAGAAAAACAGTGCGACTTTGCAGGGATTTACCGATGCAGATTTAGATGGTGACTTGGATGGCCGGAAGAGTGCAACGTTATATGTTCACTTTAGATGGTACAGCTGTGAGTTGAATGTCTAAATTCTAGAAAAGTGTTGCTTTATCAACCACTGAAGTAGAGTATATAACTATATCTGAAATAGCAAAGGAGATGATTTGGCTGAAATAAAGCAAAACAACAATGCTCTTTTTAGTGATAGTCAAAGTGCTATTTATTTTGCAAACAATCCAATGTTTCATTCAAGAACAAAGTATGCCCAGTTGAGATATTATTTGATCCACGAGCTTATAGATAGTGGAACAGTGTCATTAGAAAAGATTCTTGGATCGAAGAACCCAACAGATATGTTTATCAAGGTTGTCATCATTGAGAAACTGATGCTGTGCAATGCCTCAATTTGCCTCCACGGTTAATGATGAGGAGGCGCTGTACTAGGAAGTATTTTTTATGAGAAGGAAATAAGATTACGGTAAAAATTCTTGACTTGATTTATCTAATAAATTGTTGAAGTTCAGGGCAACTAAAACAAAATTTCAAGGTTTCAAGAAATTGTCAAGATTTACTAATTATTAAGTCAAGATGGTAATTGTTGAAAAATGACTTAAAACTATTAAGCAGCTCAAGAATGAAGCTCAATCTGGTCCAGAAAAATGACATGCACTGACGCACGTATAATCAGCGTACGCGGACGGCAAGACGGCCACATGCAGAGAAATTAATGTGAAATGGACGTTTGTTGAAATTTTTTGAAGAGTCTATGAAGAAGATAAAGACATTAATGAGACAAAGACATCAAAAAAGATATTAACATGGATTGTATGTTTGTTGAAAGAGAAATTGCATAAAGGCTTGGCATGTGTTGAAATAACACATGCATTGATTCTGAGGAAGAGACTTTGCATATTAAACATAAGAGTTTTGATTTGTGATATCATTCAATCAAAAAACCCAATCAGAAATTTCAGATATATTTCTCCAGAGTGTCTGTGAGGAAACAGAAAGATTACTGCAAGTTTGCAGTAAGAGAAAAGAGTTTGTAATCTCATATTTTGTAAAGAAAAAAGAAGAAAAATTAGTGCAACAAAAGTGAACTAGACAAATTGCTGAACCACTATAAAAATTCCGCATCTCCATTTTATTTGTGTGATTCTTTTCTTTTATCTGTCGTTCTTATATATTCGGTGGAAATATTCCTAATAAAGACTAGATATCGGCTCGGGCACATAGCGTGAAAGGAATACAACAACAACAACAACTGAGCCTTTTATCCCAAGTATAAGGGGTAGGCTACATGAACCAACATGAGAATCACGCCGGGTCCAACACATGAATCCTCTGTCTCCACTCACTTCTATCGAACAATATACTTTCATTGAGTCCTTTGGCAACCATATCGTTTCGTATCACCTCCATCCATGTTTTCTTCGGTCTCCCTTTTGCCCTTTTGCCATTACCCATATCGAGAGTATCTATTCGTCGAACCGGTGCTTCCATAGGTCTGCGTCGCACATGACCAAACCATCTAAGCCGGTTTTCCCGCATCTTCTCCTCCACGGGTGCTACACCAACTTTTGCACGAATATCCTCATTTCGCACCTTGTCTTTTCTAGTGTTACCGCACATCCAACGAAGCATGCGCATCTCCGCTACGTGCATCTTCTGTGTGTGATGCTTCTTAGGAGCCCAGCATTCTGTACTATATAATAAGGCAGGCCGAATAGCGCTCCGATAAAACTTCCCTTTCAATTTTAACGGAAAGTTACGATCACACAAAATCCCTGTTGCACTCCTCCATTTCAACCAACCAGCTTGGATCCTTTGATTAACATCACTATCGATCTCTCCATTCCTTTGGATGATGGAACCTAGATATCTAAACTGGTCGCTCGGTGATATCTCTTGCCCTTCCAATGTTATACCAATATGGTTTTGATTTCTCTGGCTACTAAATTTGCAGTGCATATATGCTGTCTTGGACCTGCTCAATCTGAATCCCCGAGATTCCAATGTTTGTCTCCATAATTCCAATTTGGCATTAACCCCTGCTTTCGTCTCATTTACTAGAACAATATCATCAGCGAATAGCATACACCAAGGGACTTCATCTTGGATAGTTCTAGTAAGCTCATCCATCACGATGGTAAACAGGAAAGGACTTAATGCAGATCCTTGATGTAAACCAATAGTAATCGGAAAATCACTTGTTAAGCCACCGCAAGTTCTGACATTTGCCACTACTCCGTCGTACATATCCTTGATTATGTCAATATACTTGACGGGGACCCCCTTTTTCATCATTGTCCCCCATAATTCCTCTCTAGGTACCTTGTCGTACGCTTTTTCTAAATCAATAAATATCATATGCAAATCTCTTCTCCTCTCTCGAAAGCGCTCGACAAGTTGACGAAGCAGATGAATCGCCTCTGTCGTCGATCGTCCAGGCATGAACCCAAATTGGTTCTCTGTTATCTTAATATCCTTCCTTAGCCTGTGTTCAATCACCCTCTCCCAAAGTTTCATGGTGTGACACATTAGTTTTATTCCACGGTAGTTTGAGCAACTTTGAATGTCACCCTTATTCTTGTAGATAGGTACAAGGATACTTTTCCTCCATTCATTTGGCATCTTTTTTGTCTGCCAAATCTTATTAAACAGATCTGTCAGCCATTTAACGCCCATTTCGCCTAAGCATCTCCAAATCTCGATAGGAATCCCGTCAGGACCAACCGCTTTTCTTAAACCCATTCTGTTCATAGCGTGAAAGGAATGAAGTTGCTAATATCAAACGGATGATTGCCTGAAATAAAGACTGTAGATATCGACTTGTGTGAGGATTGTATCTATAGCAAGCAGAAAAGAGTTAGCTTCTCAAAAGTTGGAAGGCCGTCAAAGAAAAAGAAGTTGGAGCTGGTGTATACAGTTGTATGAGGGCCAACCCTGGTTCAGTCTCTTAAAGGCTCTCGCTACTATAGCACTTTCATTGACGATTCCACTAAAAAGGTATGGATTAAAATAAACTTATACCTTTCTAGTGGAATCGTCAATGAAAGTGGCATAGTAGCGAGAGCCTCCAAAGGACTGAACCAGGGCTGGCCCCCATACATCTGTATGCACCAGCTCTAATTTCTTTTTCTTTGGTGGCCTTCCAACTTTGGAGAAGCTAATTCTTTTCTGTTTGCCATCGCTACATGCCGTTATCTACGGTCTTTATTTCATATAGTCCATTTGATGCTAGCAACTTCATTCTTTTCTCGCTCATGTGTTCGAGCCTTTGGTGCCATAGTTCAGAATTACTACCACCTTTGGCCATTGCCACCGTGTCTTTGTATTATGCAGTCATATATAATGTTCCCAACTTAATACCTCTTGCTACAACGATAATACCTTTGGAGATCTTTCAAGCACCACCTCAAAAAATTGTTGTATATCCCATATGTGTAGCTGACTCATGAAGATCATATTTCTCTTCAGACCAGGAACTTATCCGACATCATGCAACTTCCAATGAGTTCCATTTGCAGTCTTTATGTGAACATCACTTTTCCCGATGATCTCTAAAGGTTCATCGACCAAATAAACCTTTCCAAACTTCCCTGTAGCGAAGTTGGGCAATAAATTTTTGCACGAAGTTGAATGAAACGAAGCACCAGAGTCCAGAATTCAGGACTCAATAGGACTGTCAATGCTACAGATAAAAGAATCATGGGTCTCTTCAGTAGCAACATTTGTAGAAGAAGTTCTTCCTGATCATTCTCCTGGTTTTTTTAAACTTCTTGTTCTTTGGTTTATTGCAATCATTGGAGAAGTGGCCCTGAATATCACAATTCCAGTAGTTGATATCTTTGCGAGGTTTTGATTACCCTTCCTTTTGGACTTAGATCTGCCATTGCTCGGTCTATGGCCTCGTTGAAAACTCCTTCCTCTGCTTTGAGTACTCAAAACAGATCCCGAAGATCCTCTCGATCCTCTCCTACGAACATCCTCGCTGAGAATCAAATCTCAGACTTCATCGAGTTTTAATTTCTTACTCCCTGGAGAACCGCTCACCGCGGTTAGAGTTGTGGTCCAACTTCTAAGTAAGGAGGACAATAGGATCAAAGTTTTGATCTCGTCATCGAAATTTATTTCCACAGAACACAATTGAGTTGTAATCATATTGAAATTATTAATGTGATTTGCAACAGACACACCATCTCTCATCTTGAGTTTAAATAGACACCCAAATGTACTTTGTTAGAGGCATATGGTTTTTCGTATATATTTGATAGCGCCTTCATCAAATTTGCTGTAGTCTTCTCGTTGATAATGTTGAATGCAACATTCTTCGCTAACGTCAGCCGAATCACACCCAGAACCTGACGATCTAATAGATCCCAATTTTCTTTCTTTGTATCTGTTGGTTTCGTACCCAATAAGGGTTTATGAAGCTTTTTCTGATACAAGTAATCTTTGATATGTATCTTTCAGAACCAAAAATCCTTTCCATCAAATTTATCGATTTTCACTTTTCCTTCATCCGACGCCGTCTTTCGTCTATAGTCGTAGCAAACTCAACTTCTCTTTCGGATATGAATCAACACCTTCAAAACTACAATCTAAGAAAATAGGAAAAAAGACATGAGCGTCGCTACCCACCGTTAACTTAGATCGTAGAATCGAAAGACCCTTTGGTTCTCTAAGCATGCTCTGATACCGGTTGTTAGGAATATTTCCACCGAATATATGAGAACGGCGACGGATAAATGAAAACAATCGCACAAGTAAAATGGAGACACAAGATTTTTATAGCGGTTCAGCAATTTGCCTGGTCCACTTTTGCCGCACTAATTTTTTTCTTCTTTTTTCTTTACAAAATACAAGATTACAAACTCTTTTCTATCACAGCAAACTTGTAGTAATCACTCTTTCTATTTCCTCACAGAAAACTTTCTGGAGAATGATGTCTGGAATCTCTGATTGAGTTTCTTGATTGAATGAAATCACGAATCAAAAACCCTCCTATATTTAAATAGGCAAAGTCCCTTTCTCAGATTTAATGCATGTGTCATTTTCAACACACATGCCAAGTGTTTATGCAATTTCTCTTTCAACAAAGATGCATCCCACGTTAATGTCTTCGTTGATATGTTTGTCTCATTAATTTCTTTGTTTCCTTAAGAGGCTCTTCAAAAAATTTCAACAAACGTCTCTTTCGCATTAATTTCTCTGCATACGGTCGTCTTACCGCCCGCATGCGCTGATTATACATACGTCAGCGCATGCTTCAGTTTTTTGCTCCGGGTTAGGCTTCATTCTTGGGCTGCTTGATAGTTTTAAGTCATTTTTCAACAATAACATTTAGCTACCTTATTTATTAGCACTCAATACCCTTAGAGTTCATATCATTTTTGGGAACCAGATCAATATTCTTTGATTTATGTGGATTGTGATTTTTGGAAATGTAGATGATATGATAAAACAACATTCATCTATCCTCAACCAACACTTGTAACACCCGGCTGCTTTATTAATTTGCGATCCAGACAGACTTAGTCAGTTGAGGGGTTATAAGGGTCATTCAGATCCAATTTGAGGTACCTCAGGGGTGTTGGAGTCTAATAATAAGTTAGTCAAGTTATAAGTGCAGAATTAGATATAGATGAAAGGTCAATGACGCCATATTATTTTGCGATCCTTTGATGTTTGATGCTTGTTCTACTTAGATTTATCATGCATCCAAAAGTGGTAGTTCAAATGCTCGCTTCTTATATAAATGTGAAATTGATGTGTCTTAGATTCTATGCTTCCCTTAGTCATTATCACTGATGTTTATTGCAGATTGGCCTATAAACTAATGGTTTTGATTTATGATTTATGAGAGCTGAGTATCATGAGAAGACACATTTGCCCTTTATAGCCTAGATTAGAAGACCATTCTTTTGGCGGAAGCATATTTTATTTGGTAATCTGAATAAAAAATACAATACGCAGCCATGGAAATTCATGGTTTACTTTTTTGCATTCCTTGATATGGCATGTTCTTTATGCATTGCAAGCTACTAAAAAGGTTTGTATTGCCTCTTATGAATTTCTTTAAGCTTCTAGCATAAACATGGTTTGCTTTGGGTTAATAGCGGGCCAGACGGAAATTCTCTTTTGCATCCCTTTATCATGAATCTGGGTGAATTTGGGCGATTACATGAGTCTTCATTTCCGTGTATTCAGGACATTTATGTTCAGGATGAACTGTTAGCTTGTATGGCATACACTAGATTAACAGGGTTAGTGTACAAGGAGTAGAGGGCATATCACCCCTGACCTCAAGCATTTTAGCATATTCTTGCAAGTGACACTAGGTTATTGACTAAAGTTGAAGGCAAGGTTTAAAATCTCGGGATCGATATTGGACAGTCGCTTTTGGGATTGAAATCGACAATCTCGGCCATATTGGTCATATCGGATCGAATTTGGGATTTTATATCATTTGAGAAAAGGATTTTTAAGAATTATGAAAATTATTTAAATAAACATTTAAAGTAAACATAAACAATTTATCAAATTCTTTTGTAATCAATAATGTCTATAGTTATATTAACGATGTCAAACTAACCATAATAACCCAATAACCTATAATAACCTCATTAAACCATTAATGACCCCATAAGCCATTAAAAAACTTAATACAAAAATCTCATTATGAAATGCTAAACACAACATTACTTGGTATCGCACCGTACCGGTCTCGGAATCCAGATCATTTTTGGGATCCGAATCAGTCATCTCGGATTGGGGTCAGATGAAATTTCAAACCATTGTTTATGCTATGAGTGTGGGCTGTGGAACATCATGAGGGATCCTTAGGGAATTCATAGATGCAACATTTCCAATGCGTCTTTTCCCTTGAATGCACAAGTTGAAAGCTGAGAAGCATCAATTTAGGTGGTAAGTTGAATCAGAAGCAGTTAATCTAGAGAACTGGGGTTTGAACAGCTTTATCTTTCTGAATCATTGTCAGTAAGCTACATGGTACTCTAATCTGTAGATGGTATTCTTCTTGTAGGCATTGAAACAGACTCGGAATACTCTTATAATTATATACAGATAGAAGTTCGGATAACATTACTTCTTATATCCAGCGTATTGTTGAATATCTTACGGAGGGAAAATGTAAGATTCCATTTCAGGTGGTTTAGTAATCCACTATTTTGCGACATTGGTTTTTAGGGCCATTTCTAGTCATGGTGCAATTTGACGATTTCAATTCCACTTAAAGGAAAATGTCTTGTTCAAGAAGCAATAGTCTGACCCTTTATTTGTGTGGATTGATATGTGTATGAGGTAGGTCCACTGCAACAGTAGTTAAAGGACCCATACTATGTGCAAAGTGAAAACATCAACGAAAGCTAAGTCATAGTTTACATTGAATATTTTTTTGTGTGCATTAGTAGCAATTCAGACTTCAGTATCACATATGCGGCCAAAGTGTAAAATTTATCCTAACCATCCCAAAACAGGAGTGCGTGGCTTGCAGCAGGAGGAAATTAATTCACTTTATTACATATAAAAGCTTGGCATAGTTCTAGAATAACTTATTGAAAATTATTCTTGAAGCCAAATTCATTAAGGTTCAATGTTGAAAGACATGTATTTGTTCTCTATTCGATTGGTCCGTGCATAAAGCATAGACAGAATATATGTTGCATACTAATATATTATGTGGAATTATGCAGAAATTAATTTTTAATATATACAATGTTCTAAATTTCGGACGTCGGTGTCGTGTCGGCCTGAAGATTTTGATGTCGGATAGCGGATATCATGAAATGTCGGGCGGTTTTATCAAATATCAAATTCTACATTTTTTGTAATAGAAACGTCATTTATGACTTATTTTTATTGAAAAATATTAACTTGTTCAGAATTTTAGTTTTATTAAATTTATATCTTCCTCAGTAGTTCAATGGTAGGACAGTTGCCTATTAAGTTGTAACGTCCTAATTCCCGGAATACGGAAATATGAGCCGAAACCGCCAGCGCTCTTAGATAAGGAGAAATCAGCTTGTCATAGTCACACCCAAGGCTCTACCTAAACATGTATGATAATATCCAAGATATAATACTAATATCATGCTGCAAAAATAACAAATAACACTGATGAATTCACGAGATAAAGATAGAGTCAATAAAATATCCAAATAACAAAAGGTTCCGAATAAACGAAATACTGGATCCAAAAATAGATACATTATTCCTAACGTCCCGCGACGGCGCACATTCTAATAGCAACTGAAATAAAATAGAAATAAACCTACAAATACTATTAATCTTCGGCAAACTCCTGATAGTCAATCTGATTCTGCCCTGTGTTGGGTTGCGGCAGCGTCCTGACCATTGAATCGTGGCCGGATGCGGAACAAAAATTTATGAAACTGGCGCTACCACAACCTCGAATACGGATCGACCATAAACCCTAAAATCTAGCAAGCTAAAAAGAAAGTTGAGATGTTATACCGAATGATCCGTGTCCTTCGGTCTTTAACAAGCTTCCCAAGCTTTTAGTGGCCACCATGATTTAGTTTGGTCGCCGGTCTCCCTCTATCGAAGACGATCCACCCGAGAGTCTATGAATCGAGCTCCTACTCCAAAACCGAAGTAATTAGGGTATCTAGTTTGCTAAACTTGATAGCCTAGGTGATGTAGAGTCTAATGGGGGATTAATTGTCTTTAAACACCCTAGCTTTCTCAACACATGGGAGGGTTAGGGTAGAGGAACAAGAAGATGCCATTGGAGAGAAGAGTGTGAAGCTTTTTGGCAACTCAAGAAAATGGGCTGCCTTGTGTATGTCTTGTGAGAGTGTGAGTGAGAAAAAGAATAAAAGCAACTAAAGAAATAATATCTCAACTCACAAAATATCTCACACCACTCACAACAAATATCAAGCATGAGTCATGTCTTGAACCATGCTTCAATCAATGCACATCACACTCATCTCTCCACCTCATTAACCTTTAAACTAAAAGGTTAAAACAAAATGAGGTTAGCAACTTCTAAAAAATAATCTTGTAATAAATTACAAGAATGCCCTTCATCAGTATATGCATACCCGTATCCGTATTCCGAAGAATCCAAATACAATGAGACAAAAATAATCCAACAATATAATACTAGGATCCGGTTTAAACCAAAGCCCACTAGCATTATCCGTCCGAATCATGATACATGCACAAGTGCACGTATATGATCGAATCCTGCCGTAAAACCATACGGTCTCTATTTCGTTTCGCCCGAAGCAGGAAAACCCGCTGTGTGGGACTTTAAAAACTCGTCAATACACTGGCAGTGGGTTTAACCACAAGCACGTCGGTGGCATTAGCTGTACGTAACGGCTATCCAGGTATTGAGCGAAAGGAAGGCCGACGAGCAAACTCATCCTAACCCCTACCGAGCATGTTTGGTGACAATATCCGTACAGTACGGTCTTTTCGTCTAAGATTATCGCATATTGAGTCTAGGGGGTGGATAAAGTCAGACCCCTAATAACGCGCCATTTAGTGTCGGTATGAAGCCCATCACAAACTGAGAAATTACTAATCCTGGATCAGTAATTCTCGACTATCTTGATCAAGGGTTTTTTGGTGATGGCCACTCATGCATAACGCGATATCAATCCCCAATACCGGGAGAGGTGAATCCCCGACGATCCGCTCACTGCCTCCATGTGGCTCAGGACTGTATCCAACTAAAACCTGTTTGCACGACTCCTTTGAGCCGTGGTAGGGTAGTAATCAAAACACAGTGGGAACTCATACGAGACAAATGACGATCTCAGGTCAACAGACTAATCTGTACACATGTTACATGAGAACTGCTATCTGATAATAGGTATAATACCAACTAGCATGTTCTCGGCTAGTCCGTCCAGTGTACTCATAACCCAACGAGCACCTGCATACTATCTTAGGTGAACAAATTAACACCAATGGCTTGTGAGACCGGCCACCGTCCCTTGTCGGGGTCTTGATCAGTACATACTAGTCTACTCTGGAATACCGATGTCCGGTTTCGATACTCCCACGACTATGGACATTTAAGGATGCGCTTATAGACCACCCAGCTCCCATGTATATGATCGTCATCATAATGCTGGTAGTTAAGCAGGAATCCTATGGGCTCTATCAACATGTAATAATAAACTGTAATGTCACTTAAAGCATGTACATGATGATAAAGATAAACCGGATAGCATACTATCATTTTGAATAAGGCTGTTCTACCTGTATAGGTCCTCCCTCAATTAGGGGTGGTAATTGAACGAGCCAGCTCGGGTTCGATTAAGGTTCGGCTCGGTATCAACTCGTTCAAATTCGGTTCATTTATTAACGAGCCGGACATGAGCTAGAAAGCCTGGCTCGTTTATTAAACGAGCCGGACTCGAGCTCAGCCAGGCTCGTTCGGTATTGACTCGTGTTCGGCTGGATTACACAGTTTGAAAAAAAAACAGTAATATGTAATATATAGCAGATTCTATACAACTCTCAGAACACTTAATTCAATTAAATGACAGTATATAAAGTGTACTGAGATAAATATAAAACCCAGCACTTAGACCCATTCAATGCCCTAGATGTTACTGTTTTTTAATTTTTCCATATCTCAAAACCCTGAGTTTTAAGCATTATTGTTAATTATGTGTTTTTCTTGGAAGATACTATTACTATGAGTAAATGAGCTGAAAACAAGCCGAGCTGAAAACGAGCTCAGTTGAGCTCGGCTCGTGAACTAGGCTCGTTTAGTTAATGAGCCACAAATGAACCGAACACGAGCTGGGCATGTTTAATCGAGCCGGACTCGAGCCGAGCATCTCTAGCTCGATTAACTAAACGAGCCGGACTTGGGCCGACAAAAAGAACTACGAGCCGAACTCGAGCCGAGCTTGGCTGGCTCGAGTTCGGCTCGTTTACACCCCTACCCTCAATCATCTAATCGCGTGCCTGCGATTACAATAATTGACTTGAGAGCACTATAGCCAACAATCTCCCACTTGCAGTTAAGGCTAATTATTGCGGTGTCGCATACTCACAGCTTGTGTGATACTGAACACCTAATTTCTTCACTAATCAGTTTCACAAAGCCTGTTTGTGAAACTGTTGTGTTCGAGAAATAGCCTCAGTGAGTGGATCCGCTCCTATGTTTCTTTCTATATCTCTCAATATCTCTATTTCGTGGAAAACACTATCTCCCGAAAATGAGCAATACACGTCTTAGAATGTGACAGGATATCTGATGGGACCTAGTTTACAAATGAACTCCAAATCCAACAAACTTCTTAAGACTGTATCATCCACTGAATTTAATCAGTATACTGCACCAAGCCTTCCTCAGTATCCACTTGGACCACCTGACCACCATACTGTCCCTCAAAAAAGAGAAAACTATAACTCAGACAGTCTCTCTGTCATCCAGGTTACCTTGGAAGTCTGAACTGATAACCGCCTCCCGAAGGGGCTGCCGTTACCAAATCCCGAAGAACATTCACTTATGTTAAAAAATGCTTCCTACTGTTTCTCCAGAATTGGATTAATATATATACTTATTGCAACTAGTGCAAAAACAATATCTGGTGTGGTACTTGACATCACATGATTGACTCAATTGCCTAAGCAAGTGATATGTCAGTCATGCAAATCCCTCTTCCCTTTAGTCTGTAAGACATCTGTTAGAGAGGGTGACTCCATCACTTGTAGGTATACCACCATGTCAGGAGTCAACCATTCTAAAACACTTTTAGAATAATGTCAAAGTATCCAGATTGGGACACTTCCCAAATCTAGATCTAAAACCATAGACCTAGTTACCAGAATCCTGATATTTTATCTAGATCCTATATGGAGAAACACTTTGTGACAACCACAGTATATAACCGATCGTAGTAAGGAATTTCACTTCCTATTAAGTGCATGTTATCCAAAAACCAGGAACCTTCTTACCAGATCCATCTCTTACTCCGATGAAGTCAAACTCTATGACTTTTACATCAAAATAGATGATCTAACTCCGCTATAGCTGCTTTAGTCTATAAATAGAAATAAGCTACTTGCCCACTATGCTTCCGTTGCTCCCACTGACTACAACAATTCTCTGGCAGAGTCATATAGACGTGCATTTCTAATGCTAGTTTAGAACGACACTATACTCATCCTCATGCCGGATCTCATAGTCTAGAACAACAGTAGTGGCAAGTTTTGGTAAACAAGAACCTTCCTGTCACCGTCCTTGAGGAAAGTACCTCTCAGGTGTCTGAGGTTACCCACCAAATTTGCGGAATGGCTAATGGAATGTCGAATCCAATTGAATTTTTAGGTCCTACTAAATTTTCAGTAATCGTTTGTGGTTCTGGAATCATTTCCAGTTCTACCATACCCCCATTAATGTTTTCTGAAAAGAATCCATTTTACTAAAACTGGTGGCGAGTCAAGAACAATATAACTATTGATTTTCCAGATGGTAGAAGGTTAACCCTCGTCAATGCCCGGGATAACCCACAAACTGCCATTACTGAAACGTGCCTTGAGTTTGTCCAAATTCTGGTTTTAATCATCAGTCGGACAACTTCATATACCTTAACATCGTCAAGATATGATCCATTTTATATCCACTATAGAACCATAGGCACTGATTTAATTGGAACCAGATTCAAAAACATGCAGCCGTCTCCAGTGCATATCAACCAAATGGAAGGAAGCCAATCGACATTACTCATCTAGGAGTGCATCCACATATGAGCAACCTGAAAGAGAAACAAGTTCTCAAAACCATTACTATCAACGGAATACCTAGCACAAGTATCTACATCTTCGATCATCTTGAAGAATTCTAATACTTTGCAATACATGGTTCTCTACTTTATTCTTATACCTATGACTTTTCAATACCTGAACCCTGTATTTCTACGAAATACTTGTCTAAAACTAGAGAAGTTACAAGTATACAGAATATAGTACGAGTACCAACCCCTTTGTCCTAATGGATACTGGACAATATACAATACTTTGTATAAGTTCCCTGAGTTTAATAACTCAAACTCTGTGCGTCGTAGGTTGAAAACTGTAATATGGTACAGAAGAATTACACCGTTGTTGAATGCTCCTTACCTAATCATCAACTGATATAGGTAAATGTCACAGACATAATTTCAAAAAGTCATATCTCACTTTATAAAATAAACGTACAGATATATCAGTTTGAAATTGGTGCATAACAAGAGATATTCAAAACCAAATATTTGCCGTCAGGTAAAACCCAGGTGATTTTCTCAAATATTACCAATTACAAAGAATTCCGATATATTGAGAATATATCACCTAATTCCTAATATTCTACTCTCACTCATCATCTGTAACACTATACAGATGTGAGAATCGAAACTGGTAAATACATACCATGAAGTCAGAATCTAAATGGGAAATCAGTTTTCAATTAACAACGCACAGTGAAACCGAAACATGAAAATGTTTCGGAGGGGTATCCGGGTATTCCTAGTAATGCCTCTTCCATTATCATGATTCATGACTATAACCGTATATTTCTTTGTCATCTCTCCAATCCCTTTATATGTCCTTATTAACTTCAGTACACCGCACTTAGGCTAGACGGTTTTCTTCCTTCCATACCTTTTGGCACCAGCCTAAGGTTTGGAAGAAGATTATCCAATAAGCGTAATAGGTGTACTCTCCTAATCCTAGGCGCTCACTCAACCTGAGAGAAGGTAAAGGGGAAAAGACAACCTGAATAATCCTATTCGATTTCTCCTGAACCGGAAACCATTCTCGAACTGAAACAAGTTCCTTCGAGTTCGTATTTAACTATATGATGGCGCATCTAATAAATGTGGATCTTCGTAGTGACACAGAATGTTCCGGAGAAATTCAAAGGTAAAGTAGGAGTGACGATGATATACGCGGCTTCGTCATGAATACTAGCAGTCGTAATTTCCTTTGCCCTCTTTTTAATCCTTTTATATGTCTTTTCTTATTACCTTCTGTACACCACACTTAGGCTAATTGGTTTTCTTCTTTCCCTACCCTTCGGCACCTGCCTATGGTTTGGAAGAAGTCTATCCAATAAGCGTAATAGGTGTACTCTCCTAAATATCAGGAGCCCTCGCAACCTGAGAGAAGTTAACGGGAAAAGACAAGTGAATAGTCCTATTCTATTTCTCCAGAGCCAGAAACCATTCTCGACCTGAAACAAGTTTCATCGAGTTCGTATCTAATTATACGATGGTCTATCCAATAAATATGGATCTTCGTAATAATACGGAGTGTTCGGGAGAAATGCAAAGATGAAATAGGAGTGGCGATGATATACGCGGTTTCGTCGTGAATGATAGCAGTCGCAATTTCCTTTGCCCTCTTTTTAATCCCTTTATATGTCTTTTCTTATTACCTTCTGTACACCATACTTAGGCTAATTAGTTTTCTTCTTTTCCTACCCTTCAGCACCTGCCTATGGTTTGGAAGAAGACTATCCAATAAGCGTAATAGGTGTACTCTCCTAAATACCAGAATCCCTCACAACTTGAGAGAAGTTAAAGAGAAAAGACATGTGAATAGTCCTATTCTATTTCTCCAGAACCAGAAACCATTCTCGACCTGAAACAAGTTTCATCGAGTTCGTATCTAATTATACGATGGTCATATCCAATAAATGTGGATCTTCGTAGTGATACGGAATGTTCTGGAGAAATACAAAGGGTAAAAGTAGGAGAGGCAAAGATATATACGACCCTGACAATCTAAAAGCCAATGTGTTTTAAGAAGGTTCGGTTAACTTGGTTAATGAATTTTAGTTTAGGTCGGATCAAGATAGCGGCCAAAGAGAGAGAAAAGAAACACTCAGCGTGCACTCAAGCCTAAATCAGAATGGTTATTTATTTATCTAATCAGGATGTCTCCCACAGTTTTCTCGAATTCTCCTCCAAACCCAAAAGGAGAATTAGTCGGGATCATCTAAAATCACCCGAGGAGTAACACCTACTCATCAGTGAGAATCGGGATCCAATTATCATCATATGATAACTTGATGGAATCCACTCAAGTCACCACACTCCAGAAGGTATGCGCATGCCTAGCAAGTTTCCTGTATGTTTGAAACTCCCGATGTGATTTTTACCCTTAGGACCCAAGTTACATTAACTGAGCCAACATATCAAAGGGTCCTAGTCAAGTTCAACCCGTTATTATCTTGATTGTATTAGACTCATCCGCACGAGTCCTTGACTGAGCCAAAATGACCGTACGACTGTCATAACCAATCACATATCCATGCAACAGAAAGCATTACAGAGCTACTGTACACTACGCCTCGGCTAAGCACGACATACGTAGCACGAATACTAAGCAATACTAATCTGAAATGATGGAGGGCTACGGCTGGTTTTTGGCGAAAAACCTTTAACATATTAAACTTGATCTCGTTGAAAGAATCCAAGTGGTTTTACAAATATATAGTGGCGAAAACTTTTGCTAAAGAGGTCACTCCCGGTGAGGGGATTTCGGCTCTTTTCTCGTCGAATGAGGTGCAGGATATTCTAAACTGAATACCACGATGCAAAGCAAAAGAATCGACTATAGTGAAGTTATTACGTTGACGCAAATTTCTGTTCAAGGGGTCACTCTCGAAGAAGGGATCTCGGCCATTGCATCGTCGAATGAGGTGCTGGATATTCATAATCGAATACCACTATGCAAAACAAAAGAAAACGTTTGTAATGTCTGTTTTCAAAAAACTTGGTTCCAATAATATCAAATAGGTTTGTTTTATCCTTGTATTGATCAAAATCAACGCAGTCCCATCAATCAAACATATCATACCAGATAATGGAACGAAAATATGATGTACGTATATGCCACCCGCATTCGCCACTGGGTCCAGTCATCACCCGTTAGGTTACTTAACTATCGGCAGAGCGGGGGCTAAACTAGCGCGGGTGCAAAACATATACAACATTTACTAGTATATATATAAATATATATAATAATCATCCCAGGCATGATATAAAACAACATCTCAGAATCTCAGCCAAGCAACACAGAGTGGTGGATAATCCTGGAGTCTCGGGTTTCATTTGAGCCGCAAATGAGACCCGACGTTCCCTGTCGTGTGGATAGCCTGTGCAATGAAAACCTAGACCCCTACGAGTGCGGCAAGTTACCTGCCAATCTCAGAAGTGAGGCAACCCCAATCAACAACGTGAATGGGCCACCCAGCACTCCACGGAATCCGGTAACTTGAGCACCCCTCCTTGGGTCAACCTGTACCCCCTACGAGTGCGGCGAATAGCCCGCCAATTCTAGAGTAAGGTCCCCTATGTCCCAAAACCATGAGATGCGGATATGTTGCCCTCTAGAACCCGGCTATTCGTGCACTCCACCGCGGGGTAATTCTAGTACAGAAAAGAAAATAAGTACAATGGTGATATCGACCTCAACCCAGTCGTGTCCCAAACAAATAATATACAAACGGGCAGTGACGGCAGTCCACAAGTCGGACACTCGTCCTGCAATATCAAATGTACAAATGAAACTAAACTGCACTACCGTTGCACCACTGGCTATCCACCACGACGATCCAACCACAACCACAGCACAACACAAAATATCAACGTGAATGTCATGTTCGCAAACCCGTCTAAAAGACATATAGCAATTAGACGAGTTGTACCGCTCTAATGACATTCACGGTCGCAGATAGTAATGCATGGACTGTAAACATTTAAACAGTGTTAAAATATCGACTTCGAAAACACCCCGAAATGCCCCCAAACAAAAGATAATGTTATATCCAAAACTGGGCAAAACAAACAATACCAAAAGCCATAATTTCCAGAGCATAAAACACCCCAAAATTTCCAAGTCCCAACTCCAAAATCAAACCGGCCAGGCTGGACTGTTTCAAGTTTTCACTGGACCAATTTTTGCATTTGGTGCTCGGATTTTGAAGGTGTTCTAGTTGTCACACAGATAGTTTTCTGCAATTGTTTAAATAATTTTTGAAGACTGATTTAAATTCGATAAAAACTGGAAAATGAAGGGTATCGTTTCAGAGTAGTTTCGGTTTCGATATTTTAATATTGTCTAAACAAGCTTGTAAAGGGTTAAAGGGTTGGCTCTGATACTACGTTGGATTACGGCAGCGCCCTGGCCATCGAATCGTGGCCGGATGCGGAATAAAGATTTATGAAACTGGCGCTACCACAACCCCGAATACGGATCGACCATAAACCCTAAAAACTAGCAAGCTAAAAAGAGAGTTGAGATGTTATACCGAATGATCCATGTCCTTCGGTCTTTAACAAGCTTTCCAAGCTCCTAGTGTCCATCATGATCTAGTTTGGTCGCCGGTCTTTCTCCATCGAAGATGATCCACCGGAGAGTTTATGAATCGAGCTCCTACTCCAAAACCGAAGTAACTAGGGTATCTAGTTTGCTAGACTTGATATCCTAGATGATGTAGAGTCTAATGGGGGATTAATTTGTCTCTAAACATCCTAGGTTTCTCAACATATGAGAGAGTTAGGGTGGAGAAAGAAGAAGAAGAAGCTATTGGAGAGAAGAGTGTGAAGCTTTTTGGCAACTCAAGAAAATGGGCTGCCTTGTGTATGTCTTGTGAGAGTGTGAGTGAGAAAAAGAATAAAAGCAACTAAAGAAATAATATCTCAACTCACAAAATATCTTACACCACTCACAACAAATATCAAGCATGAGTCATGCATTGAACCATGTTTCAATCAATACACATCACACTCATCTCTCTACCTCATTAACCTTTAAACTAAAAGGTTAAAACAAAATGAGGTTAGCAACTTCTAAAAAATAATCTTGTAATAAATTACAAGAATGCCCATCATCAGTATATACATACCCATATCCGTATTCCGAAGAATCCGAATACAATAAGACGAAAATAATCAAACAATATAATACTAGGATCCGGCTTAAACCAAAGCCCACAAGTATTATCCGTCCGAATCATAATACGTGCACAAGTGCACGTATATGATCGAACCCTGCCGTAAAACCATACGGTCTCTCCATCGTTTCGCCCGAAGTAGGGAAACTCTCTTGTCAATACGCTGGCAGTGGGTTTAACAACAAGCACGTCAGCGGCACTAGCTGTACGTAACGGCTATCCAGGTATTGAGCGAAAGGAAGGCTGACGAGCAAACTCATCCTGACCCCTACTGAGCCTGTCTGGTGACAATATCCGCACAGTACGGTCTCTTCGTCTAAGAGTATCGCATATCGAGTCTAGGGGGTAGATAAAGTCAGACCCCTAACAACGCAATATTTAGTGTTGGTATGAAGTCTATCACAAACTGAGAAACTACCGATCTTGGATCAGTAATTCTCGATTATCCTGATCAAGGGTTTTCTGAAGATGGCCATCCATGCACAACGCGACATCAACCCCCAATACCGGGAGAGACGAATCCCCGACGATCCGCTCACTGCCTCCATATGGCTTGGGACTGTACCCAACTAAAACCTGTTTGCATGATTTCTTGTAGCCGTGGTAGGGTAGTAATCAAAGCACAATGGGAACTCACACGAGACAAATGACGATATCAGGTCAACAAACTAATCTGTATACATGTCACCTGGGAACTGCTATCTGACAATAGGTATAATACCAACTAGCATGCTCCCGGCGAGTCCGTCCAGTGTATTCATAACCCAACGAGCACCTGCATACTATCTTAGGTGAACAAACACCAATGGCTTGTGAGACCGGCCACCGCCCCTCGTCGGGGTCTCGATCAGTATACATTAGTCTGCTCTGGAGTACCGATACCCGGTCTCGATACGCGCACGACTGGGAACATTTAAGGATGTGCTTATAGACCACCCAGTTTCCACGTATATGATCGCCATCATAATTCGGGTAGTCAAGCAGGAATCCTATGGGCTCTATCAACATGTAATAGTGAACTGTAATGTCACCTAAAGTATGTACATGATGATAAAGATAAACCAGATAGCATATTATCATTTTGAGTAAAACCGTTCTACCTGTATAGGTCCTCCCTCAATCATCTAATCGCGTGCCTGCGATTACAATAATTGACTTGAGGGCACTATAGCCAACACCCTGCATGTGAATCGGTCTCTAAAACTGAGATGACAAGTCCCAGGGATGTCAGAACATCCCAACAAGTACTTAATCGTAATAATGTGTGTATGTGTGTGATAGCATGAATATGTGAGTGTAGTGAAGCTCGTGTGCACAGGCAGATATAGATATGGCGATAATATGAAGTAAGCATGTAAACAGGTCAAGTCATATCTTAGTTAGTCACTAAAAGGGTAATCTATCTTATCGTGAGTTCGAGTGGGTACGTCAACCTTTGTAGGAGTATTCCTAACCAAAGAGTAGGGCCCCAGGGACTAGGAAACACATGCCCAAATATGGAATGAACAAGAGACCGTATATAGCCCGGTACGAGCTGTAAGAACAAGCGTCCAATATAACCCAATATGAGCTGTAGTAACAAGCGACCGAAATAGCCCGGTACGAGCTGCCGGTATGGGACTCCTAAGATCCCGTTGAACGAATGCACACTCAAACTATCTCAACACCCCGTGTATTTATAACATTGCAGTGAATTCGACCACTAAATAAAATGCTGACTGGACTGTAACTTGTAATATCATGTTAACGGTATGGAATAGAAACTTGTAAGTATGAATAAATGGGGTCATGACATGTAACTCACCATTCCAATAGTGATCTCGTTTTAATGTAAGGAAACAGTAATCATGAACATGCATGTCATGTCAAGTAAGTGATGTTAAATAAGTAGTCTCATGTAGCTTGTCAAGTACAGTCGATATAATATGATAATATCAATAATGGAAATAAGAATCTACATGAATTTGCAAGTACCTCTATTTAATATCCGGATTTATTATTGGAAAGAATAATAAAGTGAAATATGGTTTTAAAAGGTTAATATGATTAATGGGTGTTTTAGAAGTCCTAGGATTTCACAAGGTACAGAATAAATTATGTGATTAATATCATCTAAACAAATCTATGCTATATGAAATACAATAATATGTATCTGATTATATTTAAAATAAATACTAATAAAAACGAATATAATTATGTACTCTTAATTACTATCGGTGATTAATATACTTGTATGTATAATATGATTACTATGATAACATCATACCATTATTAATTAACATAAACAGAATATGAGACTTTTAATATTAATGTGCTATAATCTAATAATATATTGAGCAACTCGCCGATATTGTATCGACTAAAAGAAATGAGTAAGAGTACCTGCCTTGAGACGGTTAAATACGATGATACGAAACACAAACCAAACTCGATCGCTCGGCTAGAGAATCTCAATTCACGTTGCTCGTTGTTCTGGAGTTGGGTGCGGTTGGTGATAGGTGCTCGACAACTTTTAAAGAAAGAGAGAGATTTGAGAGATGCATATAAGTTTAGAATTATTTATATATATATGGTGAGAAAGAAAAGGGGAGAGAAATATTCTGATTGCGGAGATTTTGCGGAGATTCCGATTGGAGAGAGAGAGATTAAGGGTAAATAAAATATAGATGTATTATTTATATATTGGTTAGGGTAAAATTGGTAGAAAAGAGAATATTTGTTAAACTAGATAAAACAATATATCACAAAACCCCCACAAAACTATTTGTTAAATTTTTTAAAAGATCTCAATTATTTATCATAATCAAAACAATCTACCATATATTTATGGTTATAAAAATATTGTAGACAGGAATATATTGTGTGTATATTAATTAATATAAATATAATTTTGCATACTAATAAACATCTTAAACAAACTAGATAATAAATATATATATATATATATATATAATTAAAATAGGTGTAGGGTTTGTTATTATATAGGATAATAGGAAATATTTATATAAATATATATAGGGTTTTAAATAGATATGATGTATATAGATTAGTTTAAATGTGTATGATTAAAATAAGTATAGATTTGTTTGGGAAAATAAAATATATTTGGAAAGAGAGTATAAGAAAATATATATAAGTTTAGGAAAATAATTCTTATAATCCTAAATAGTTTAATTTGAAAGATTTAAAATATGATTTAAAAATTAAAAGATTATTAATAATATATCATGATAGACAAAATATTATACTAGAATATAAATAAGATATTAAAAACTTTAAAAGTTAAATATCATATACTTAACTAATTTAGATAATCAAAATATTTTTTTACATATATAGTATTTGAAAATATATAAGATGCAAATTAAAATAAGATATTAATAAATTATCAAACAATCTTAAATACTAAATATCTTTTGTAAAATTAACCGTACTAATATTATCTATTTAGTTACGAAACTAATGTTAGACAAATAAATATTATATATATATAAATTTAAGATATTAATCAAATAGTAAATAAACATAAATACTAATAATATTTATTTAACAAACTTGGAAAACCATAACTATTACAAATTTAAAGCAGCAATAATAATATGTTCTATCTTAAGTAGAAAGTATTAAACTCCAATTTAAAATAATAATAATATAACAAAACTCAATACATTCAAAAGAAAACTTACGATCGGATTAGGGTGTTGTTTCCTACCCGCTTTACAGGAAATTTCGTTCTCGAAATTAGAAAAACGAAAATACAAGATCGAGAATTAATCACTAAGATCGAGAATTAATCACTAGGATCAAGAAAGATATATGGGTATGAAAAATTAAGGATTAAGATAACAAACGAGGGTATGAAGAGTTACGGTCTTGGCTCAAGAAATCGGTGTGTGCAAGGAAATTAAATCAGTGGAAACAAATTAAGGGCAGAATTTTAAATTACTCAAACAGAATGACACATTGTAACCATGCCGCGGTATATGGGTACAATATCGTAATTCTATTTTAGTCGTCCAAATTTTACAATCAGAGTCAATGAACTATGCAACATGACACACTATGAGAATCTTAAACACGCGATTCTAACCTAAAAGGTCGGTAGAACCAAGACTAATTTCGACGTCAACCTGGCTCTGATACCAACATGTAACGCGTTAATTCCCGGAATACGGAAATATGGGCCGAAACCGCCAGTGCTCCTAGACAAGAGAGGAAATCGCCATGTCATAGTCACATCTAAAGCTCCAGCTAAACATGTATTATAATATTCTAGATATAATACTAACATCATACTGCATAAATAACAAATAATACTGATGAATCCACGGGATAAAAATAGAGTCAATAAAAGATCCAAATAACAAAGGATTCCGAATAAACGAAATACAAGATCCAAAAAGAGATACATTATTCTTAACGTCCCGCGATGGCGCACATTCTAATAGCAACTGAAATAAAATAGAAATAAGTCTACAAATACTAGTAATATTTGACAAACTTCTGATAATCACTTTGATCATGCCCTGTCTGTGAATCGGTCTCTAAATCTGAGATGACAAGTCCCAGAGATGTCAGATCATCCCAACAAGTACTCAATCGTAATAGTGTGTGCATGTGTGTGATAGCATGAATATGTGGGTGTAGTGAAGTTCGTGTGCACAAGTAGATATAGATATGACAGTAATATGAAGTAAGCATGTAAACAAGTCAAATCGGTCAAGTTATATCTTAGTTGGTCACTAAAAGGGTAATCTATTTTATTGTGAGTTCGAATGGGTACGTCAACCTCTGCAGGAGTACTCATAACCCAAGAGTAGGGCCCAGAGGCTAGGAAATACGGGCCCAAATGTGGAATGAACAAACGACCATATATAGCTCGGTATGAGCTGTAGGAACAAGCGACCGATATAATCCGGTACGAGCTGTCGGTATGGGACTTCCTGAGATCCTGTTGAACGAATGCACATTCAAACTACCCCAACACCCTGTGTATTTATAACTAACATGGTAGTGAACCCGACCACTAAATAAAATACTGACTGGATTGGAACTTGTAATATCATGTTAACAGTATAGAATAAAAACTTGTAAGCAGGAATAAATGGGTTCATAGTATGTAACTCGGTATTCTAATAGTGATCTTGTTTTAATGCAAGGAAATAGTGATGTGAACATGCATGTCATGTCAAGCAAGTGATGTTAAATAAATAGTCTCAAGTAGCCTGTCAAGTACAGTCGATATAATATAATAAAATCAATAATGTAAATAAGAATCTATATGAATTTGCAAGTATCTTCATTTAATATCTGGATTTATTATTGGAAAGAATAATACACTGAAATATGGTTTTAAAGGGTTAATATGATTAATGGGTGTTCAAGGAGTCCTGGGGTTTCACAAGATACATAATAAATTGTGTGATTAACATTAATCTAAAGAATACTATACTATATGAAATACAATGATATGTATCTGATTATATTTAAAATAAATACTAATAAAAACGAATATATTTATATACTCTTAATTACTATCGGTGACTAATATACTTGTATGTATACTATGATTACTATGATATTATCATACCTAATACCATTATTAATTAACATAAACAGAATATGAGACTTTGAATATTAATGTGCTATAATCTAATAATGTATTGAGCAATTCGTCGATGTTGCATCGACCAAAGAAAAGGAACAAGAGTACTTGCCTTGAGGCGGTTAAATACGACGACACGAAACGCAAACTAAACTTGATTGCCCGGCTAGAGAATCTTGATCTACGTCACTCACTGTTCTGGAGTTTTGGGTGCGGTTGATTATGGATGCTCGGCAACTTTTAAAGAAAAGAGATTTAAGAGACGAATATAGGTCTAAAATTATATACATATATATACATATATATATACATAAATAGTGAGAGAGAAAAGAGGGAGAGAAATATTCTGATTGGGGAGAGAGATTCCGATTGGGGAGAGAGATTAAGATTAGGTAAAATATAGGTGTATTATTTATATATTGGTTAGGTAAAATTGGTAGAAGAGAGAGAAAAAATTTGTTAAACTAGATAAAACAATAAATCACAACACCCGCACAAGAACTATTTGTTAAAGATCTTAAGGGATCTTCTCAATTATTTATCATAACCAAAACAATCTACTTACAAAAATATTGTAGACAGTATATATATATCGTATGTATATTAATTAATATAAATATAAATTTGTATACCGATAAACACCTTAAACAAACTAGTTAATCAATATATATATAGTTAAAATAGGTGTAGGGTTTGTTATTTTATAGGATAATAGGAAATGTTTATATAAATATATATAGGGTTTTAGATAATTATGATGTATATAGATTAGTTTAAATGTGTATGATTAAAATAAGTATAGATTTATTTGGGAAAATAAAATATATTTGGAAAGAGAGTATAAGAAAATATATATAAGTTTAGGAAAATAATTCTTATAACCCCCAATAGTTTAATTTGAAAGATTTAAAATATGATTTAAAAATTAAAAGATTATTAATAATATATCACGGTAGACAAAACATTATACTAGAATATAAATAAAATATTAAAAATTTTAAAAGTTAAATATCATATACTTAATTAATTTAGATAACCACAATATATTTGTTTATATATCTAGTATTTGAAAATATATTAGATGCAAATTAAAATAAGATATTAATAAATTATCAAACAATTTTAAATACTAAATATTTTTTGTTAAAATAACCATACTAATATTATCTATTTAGTTAAGAAACTAATGTTAGACAAATAAATATTATATGTATTTAATGTACAAAACCCAAAACCCGAAAGAAAATTACATAATCTTTCCTCCACATATCAATATATGTCGGATAAAACGCCGACATCATGACATGTCGTCCGACATCACGAAATGTAGGCCGGTATTTACATAATATCGGTAACCGATATAATTCTGCTATGTCGTTTTCTTCCCAAAACCGACATGTTGCCGACATTTCAGCGATTTCAGCCGACATTTAGAACGCTTTATACATGTAACATAGAAATATCATTAAAATTAAAGAAGAATAGGGAGGAAAATGAAAGAACTGGGCCTCTATTTAGTGGATATTGAGTTTGTATATCTGATGGACTATGTGTATTGCACATGTGCACAATTAAAGGTCACTTGTCTGAATATTTCGGATAGTCAAATTATGCGGCCATTCACCCTTTTATGACAATCTGATGCCGTTGCTGACCAGAAACTTTTAAGCGGCCAATTAATCAGCCTTTCAAAACCTTGTTTTACACAACACTGAAGGTTCTGTTGGGCATAGCCCATGCGGTAAGTATTTCCTTTCCAAAGCGAGAGCTCACCGGTTCGATTCCCGAAGGGGGTGTATCAAAAAAGGAAAAAGAAAAAGAAAAAAGAAAAGGGTTCCTATCGGTAGATCGGTAGAAGTTATGGTAGTTTTCAGATGAACCACTGGTAGTTCAATTGTATTACATCATTAAAGTGTAAAAGTTGTGATCATCTACTGGGAAACAGTTTATGCATAAAAGGTTATTATATTATAGTAAAAAAAGTGTTACGAAAAGAGAATGATTTTAAATTATAAGCAGAAATAGAATATAAGCTTTAAACAGTGTATCAAAAGTTGCATTTGTAGTCCACAATAGCATAATAATGTCATTTAGGAGCATCCATGCACTGTGATATTGATTAGTTGGCTGAATTATTTCCACTAGAATTATCTTTGGCATGGCTGATATCCGCTTGGTGAGTGCCTGTTGATCTCTTACATAAATTATAAAACTTTCTTGGGGGGGGGGATTTCTCTCTTACATTCAGTCACCATGATTCAGTATTTGAGTAGCTGATATCAGGGATTTAGTAATACAAGTGCTTTAGGATTTCGATCTGAGAACATCAGGGAATTAGGCATATGGTCCCTCTTATCAACAATTTGTGATGATGTTTTTGTTTGATGAGGCCAACAAGTATCTTCTGTTTATTTCATTTCCTTTGTACTAAACCTCACCTTACCATGGAATTAGAGCTTCATAGCAAGACACAAGCTGAAATACTTGGATTTCTCTGTTACAGTTGGGCAGGGGAAACTGGATATATTCCGGCAGTTGGCTTTATTTTGCCCTTGAGTTGAATGTAATTTCTTTAGTGCATGAACATATGTTAACTTTTTCCCTTTTTTAAAACCTTTTCCTTAGTCTAAAAGAATTTGGATGATGCCAACTAGCCTTTAAGGATACTGATAAGTCTCTCTCTAGTCAATCTTGACACTATCAAGACAGGGTTTATGTTAAGCAGAAGAGTATTTGTAAATTAGTACACCTTATATTTACCTATTTCGTGAATCTTCCTGCATAAAGATGACTTCTAAATGCTTGATTGAATCCGATTCCAGCGTCGTAAGAATATAAACTTGATCGTCTAAGGAACTAGCAGACAACATAGTTCTTTCTTTGCCCTCCTGCTGCTCTACTGCTTTGTTATGCGTGCACTTCTGTTCATCACTATCAAAATGCAATCACAGAATGGCATATTTACCAGGCAGTTTTTCCGACATTTAATTTTGTGTTAAGTGACACTACTGCTGCTGATATTTTATATTCTTTTTGTGCAGTCCCAGTTTCGGAACGAACTGGCAGAGGCTTTGGATGTGAGACATCTAACCTTGGCAATAAAAAATGTAGAACGCAAGATGAAGAAACAACAAGAACATGAGAAGGATAACACTCAGAGTAAGCAAGATGCGGACCAAGCTTAGAGCTGCAAACTGTGTTTACCTTCTATACTATTTTTTCAGACACAAATTTTCTCTGTGATTCGAAGAAAGTAATAGGAAATATGGTAATTTTTTTGTATTTATTTATTGCGGTTTGTGTAAGTTTTCATACACAATTCATTTATTCTTTTTTTTTCTTTCCATTTATTCTTTTTAAGATCAATGTTAAAAGGTGAGTGTGTAGCTGGAACTGGATATTGTGTTCCTTGAGTTTAATATGATTGGTTTGCTGACCTGGTATGGTTCATTGTTGTCAAATTTAATATTCTAAGCTGATATCCACATTTTATTACGTTAATGATTAGAATATTTGCACCAAGTTGGCTGCAATTTTTGCCGGCGATTATTCACTATTGTTGAATTATTACAGTGCAGAATTTCAGTTGCATGTTGGTAGACATGAAGAATACAAGTTCATCTTGCAAAAATTGCTTCTACACTTTCTTCTTAAACCAAACAAACATATTCTATTGTTAATCATGGACTCACTTAGGAAGCTCAGTCTTTGGCTGGTTATACAGTTGCTAAGATCTACTTAGACACAGTGGTTACGGTTTTCGAAACCTTGTTTTATAGGGTTTTGATACCAAACTTATAAAATGGAAACCATGACCCGTTTAGCAATCAAAATAGACCGTGGAGTTTCATAATTAAGGTCGTGAGGAGCCCAACTTAAACATTTTGAACTTCAAAATATCATACATATTCTTCTGATTTATAATTAAACACATTAATTAACAAAGAAACAAAAAAGTAAAAAATAAAAAAACATTTTAAAACAAAACTGGTCATATCTTGAGGAGCCCAACTTAAATCGGCCCAGCCTCCATATCAGCCCATGAAATATTAACCGTACGATCTCGATCCAACGTCCAAAGCCACATCTCTATATAATTCCACATCTCTATATAATTTCCCCCAGGATCCCCTCGTGGGGCTTCCTTCATATATCTAGGGTTAGGGTTTTGGTTTAGCTTCTCCTTCATTCTTTCATTTCTCTCTCTTCGACCGCCGCTCTCAATCGAAGCGAGCGCAATGGTGATCCTTCATCTTTCTTCTCTCTCTCTCTCTCTTGTGGATCTGAAATGTATTCCTTTTTCTTCGAGTTAAAAATTGGATCTTTGAATGGATTTGCAGGCATCGGAGAAGAAGCTATCGAACCCAATGAGGGAGATCAAGGTGCAGAAGCTCGTTCTCAACATCTCCGTTGGCGAGAGTGGAGATCGCCTCACGAGAGCCTCCAAGGTATCGCCCTTCATTTTACTCACTGGCTTCGATTTGATCTTTAATATGCTATTGTTATCGGTGGTTTCTTTGTTAGCGATTCATGTTGGTTATGATTTCTTAGGGTTTATATTTGCTCCTAGTTTAGGTTTATGTTTGAATCCCTGTTTGGATTTGGAGTTGGGAAAAACATGAGTTTTAGAAAACTCCAGAGGCAAACACCCATCAATGTTAGTTTTTGAAATGGAGGTAGAGGCTATGCAAATCCTAGCTGGCAAGGCCCTACCTCCATTTTAAAAACTTTAACTTTGATGGGTGTTCGGCATTGAGGATTTCTAGACGACAAAAATGTTGTTTTGGAGTTATCTAAACTCCAAAATGTGTGTTTTCTTCATAAAGTTTGGAGTTTGAATGGTTTGATTGGAGGTTTATTGAACTCCGTCCACCTCAATCTTAACTTCATTCCCAAACATGGCCTGATTGTTGCAATGCTTTTCATTTAGCGAGGTTTTTATAGGGAATCTGATGAGTACTAAAGTCTAGAACAATAGCTTGTACAAGTTTTGCTCATATCTTTTTATTTATTATGAGGCAGCTTGAAGCCCATTTTTGATGTGCTTCAGTGCACATTTGGTAGTTATGATAAATAGTTACCGTGTCTATATTTTTGTTTTATGTCGTTTGGTTACCTGGTATCACAAATTTATTGTGGACTACTACAAGGGGCAGTGGCGCTCCCTCTTACAGTTGCTTTGAATAAAATTTGGCATATATACATATTCGTTTAGGACTTTGTACATAGGAGTTGGTTGCTTCCTGACTCTCGAGTTCTACATACTCATTTTGAGTAAGGTTGAAGGGAAGCTTTGTAAGTTGAATGTAGAAAGTAAATAGGAAATTGATCGCTACTTTCTTGCTTTCTTTGTTTGGCTAAAATAAGTGAAATATAAAGTAATTTTTGTTTAAAAAAAACATGTTTGTCATGTCTGAAAGGAAGTGGGAAACGAGTTGAGTAAGAAATGATGTGGCAATAAAAAGAAGATATTATAATTATTTGATAAGAAAAAAAATAAATATGAGAAAAATATAACAAGCAATGGGTTGATGAGAGAGTGCAATTAGCTACTTCCATTCTATTTTCCTTCCACTTTCTAGGTTTAGTTAGATAGTGTAAATGGAAAAAGAATGGTGTGGATGGAAACTGAACCTACCACCTTTATTTTGAAGCCAAAAAATAAAGCCAAACAAATAAGGTAGAAAAGTAGCCATCACTTTACTACTTTATTTCCTACTTTCCATTTACCATATTATGGCTATGCAAAGTTGGTTTGAGATGTAAAAAAGGCATTGGATTATACCCAATTGAGTCTATGAAGCGTGAACCAAATGACTGAGGCATGCTTAGAGCCATTCCTCAAGGGGTTGGAATTTAAGGTTGCTTAGATACCACTCTAGAGAATTGTTCATAATCTGTATTTTTGACATTAGTTGCTACTTATCTGGAATACCGAAGTTTTGACGTCAACAATTTCTTCTAGAGTTTCATGTATGTAATTTGGATAAATTATGTTTTTTGCATATGATTTTTCACGACGGTTTGTTGATGGTTAATGTATGTTTTAAAGAGTTTTATTGGCCAAAAAATTATCATGAGGTAGACAAGTGTGCTTCACTGATACTTCATTCATACTAAAGGGGAAATGAGTTTGGAAGAAATCTCCATGTAATTGCTCTCATCCCAATTGTCAGGAGAGGTGAGAGGGAATTTTTTTTATTATATATAATCTGATTTTGGATGTCAAAAATTAGGTAAAGCTCCCATATCTATATTATAAATTGCATTTTTTGCAAAAATTGTGTCCGGAACATTTATATTGATGGATATATTTATGTAGAGGAGATGATAGATAATATTGGTTTGAGAGAGTTCAATTTGCAAATAGGAAAAACAAAAATTAATGTTAAGGTGGACAGATGTAGTAAGCTTGCTACGGTACAATTGTACACACCAAAGGGGGACATGAGAGGCTAGGAACATGTGTTTATATACTTGCACTTTTCCCATTTGTCATGAGAGGAAAGACTATAAAATCCCCTTTAAATCCCCCCGCCCTTCTTTCTTTGAACCAAGGCAACATGAGGGGGACCCACATTCTAAAGAAAGAGAGTGATTGGGAAATCCATGAGCAGCAAGAAAAGGGAAGACAAAAAGAAAAGGAGAAAAATGAGGATTGTTTTTTGGAAAAAAGCCCATAGCAAGTGTGGTTGAACATGAAATTCTAGTATTTTTTTTATTTTAGAATGTAATTAAGTACATAGGATTGAAAAATAAGTTCCCAAAAGTTTCATGTGAATTATTCATTTATGATGGATAAATTGGTATCTTACTTGATCTTACTTTGGGGAAGCTTATGTGATACTTTTACTTGAATGCCGACGACCTATGGGATCACAATTCCTTGAATGCATGTTTATGTAACTAAAAAATTCTATTGTTTCATCTTACTTTTAGCATGCAAGTTTTATTCATATATTTTATAGGATTGAATAAGTTCTTAGGAATTGCAAGCATATAGTTATTAGAAATTATAGTGGATTATTGATAGTAATATGCGCAAGCAAATTAGCTGCGTATGCGACTTAAAACAAGAGGGGGGAATATGGGTTTCATCCATGTGCAAGTGGGGCCCATCATGTTTTCTCCTTGTTTTAAGTTGCATGCTCAGCTAATGCGCCAAAGCACATATGCAAGCACATTTTAGTCAAAATTAATATCCATATTGATAATTGTAGTAATTTTCTACTCTATGATCTTGAAGAGAAAATTTGATGCCAATAGATATTTTTGGAAAAGTTTATGCGGTCATTTACTTGCATGTTGCTACCCTCCTTATCGGATCTCATTTACAAGTTGATTGTATTTTTATTTTTTATTTTTAGTAGTCTTATCTTATGAATACGGTAGCAATTGTACTGCACTTCCTCATCTTATAACAATTTTTTTGGCATTTCCTTTTGTAAACATAATCCATCTCGAACCTACGTTATAATACTGATTGCTATTCTGACTGAGCCATAAACTTTTTTCTTAGGTCCTGGAACAATTGAGCGGGCAACAACCTGTATTCTCTAAAGGTAGGCTAGTTGTATCACACTCCCTGTGCACATAATTTTTTGGGTATGTTAATACTGAAACATTCTATTCTCCCTTCAGCTAGGTACACTGTTCGATCTTTCGGTATTCGGCGCAATGAAAAGATTGCATGTTATGTCACGGTCAGAGGTGAGAAGGCAATGCAGCTCCTTGAGAGTGGCTTGAAGGTTAAGGAGTATGAGTTGCTGAGGAGGAATTTCAGCGAGACTGGTTGTTTTGGGTTTGGCATCCAAGAGCACATTGATCTTGGAATCAAGTAAGTTTTTTTTAAATTAATAAAGTTCTTTTCTATAATATTTAAATTATATTAGATGCAAAGATACATAATGTTACTGTATATAGAATGTGAATAAAATGTCTTTAGTTGCTTACTTCTTCTATTTCCTCCATTCTTTGCCAAAGTAAAATGCCAATTGGACGTGCTGTATAGATTATACCATTCTCTTATATTTTTGCTTTTCTTTATAAGTATATATTATAGAAGTGAGAGGGTTGTGACGGGGAATGCTTCTTCTGACACCTCTTGTATGAGAAGGGCTCCCTAAGAAATCCTTTGTTGAGCAAAGTAGCAAACATCTGAACTCTCTTTTCTGTATCCCTTCAGTGTTTCCCCTTGTATATATTTAATTTTCCACATCTTTCTAGGTGTTGGTAAAAAGAAGCCTAACTTATTTTTGTCCAGGACCTCTTAAAATATTCTTATGTTTCCAAAATCTTCTCTGTTTATATTTTCATATCCTGGAAGTATCATATTTCACTTTAAGGTAGGTTCAAACTTTCCATTTACACTATTATCAGCTTAGTTAAAATGAACCCTACCTTCTATTTGTTGCTGAATTTCCTTCTATTCAAGCAAAAAGTGTAACTAAATACTTGATTGTAGTAACCAACTGGGCTATAGCTTAGTTGGTATCAATTTCCTCTCCAATGTGAGAGGTCACAAGTTCGATCTTGAAGGGGGTTGATTTAAAAAACACTCAATTGTAGTAATTACAATATGAGTGCAATTTTCTTCACTGTTATTCTTCCTTTTCGAGCAATAGATTGGTCTCTGATAAGGTCCACAAAAGTTTTTCCTTCTCAAAGATCACATATAGTTTAGCCTTTTGCTTGTGACCTTTTTAAATTTTATTTTGGATAATATGATTTTAGTTGTGATGGCCGTGATGATTATGCTTTTTTCTGACACCTCTTGTATGAGGAGGGCTTTTCTGAAGCTCTTCCATGAGCAGAGTAGCAACTATCTGAGCCTGACCTATCACATGGAAAAATTCAAATTTCTGGCTCTTTTCATTTCGAGAATCTATTTTCTTACAACAAGAAGTCTTTATCCATAAGCTACGGCTTAAATGTCTCTTTCACAGATTGTCCCGAGCTAAGCGTAAAATAGTTGGATTTCTATGTAATGAACACTCATTTATTTCATTGTTACGTTCAGGTACGATCCATCAACTGGTATTTACGGCATGGACTTCTACATCGTGTTGGAGCGACCTGGGTACCGTGTGGGCCGCCGCCGCCGCTGCAAGGCTCGTGTGGGGATTCAGCATCGAGTCACAAAGGATGATGCGATGAAGTGGTTCCAAGTCAAGTATGAAGGGGTCATTCTCAACAAGGCGCAGAATATCACCGGCTAGTTAACTTAGCCTCCAAGAGTGGCTGGATAATAGAGATCTATTCTAGGGTACTTTGTTTTCTGTTTGTTTGTCGTCTTGTTATTATGCACCCCCCCTTTATAAAAATGGTTTTGTAGAATGTGGGATTTTCTATCATACAATTTTGCTTTCGCTAGACCTTGTGGAATTTTCCAAGTCTGATGAAGTTTTAGTATTTTGTGATATTTGCTTCATTGTCTTTATTATTGGTTAACATATATGCATGTCGTGTTTTATTAGGGTTAACCGCGAACAACCCTGCTGGTTAATTTTAAGAGCTATTTCAGTTTTGATCGTCACTTCATCGAGTTGCCCATAATTGAGGAGCTCCTGTATTTGTTGAGTGAAGATATTCAACCAGGCTATTATATCAAATATCATTTATGTTGCAAACTGTGTTTTTAGACGCTGATAACTGAACTCTTTAGCGCTTCAAATTTTCTGTTCATTTTGTTGAGGCTCTCCGTTCTTCAATATAAGAGCTGATTGCAGATTTTGCAGGAATGAAAAACTGCAGTAGGTTTTGTTGTTTTGATCAATGCAAGAGATTATCTTGTAGTAGAGATTGTGACTGTAGTATCAGCTGTAACTTGTTTGAGAGTTCTTCGCTTAATGTCCAGTAGAATGTTTTCAAACTTTTTCCAGTCGAAAAGGCACCCAGTTTTCAACATTGGATTCAACTTGCGTCAGCTGCTGAAGAATCCACTGCCAAATACTTTCAAAAATATCGTAAGCAATGGCTGCCAGTTTTCTTGTGAGCTTACTTTAATTTAAGGCTTATTTCATAGAAAGCCTCCTGGTTTGCATAAGTTTTTCAGAACTACCTTGTAGCTCAAACTCATCAGGAAGAATCCTGAATTTTCAATTTCTTGTACAAAAATCCCTTGCAGTTATTTATTATTAAAATGACTAAATCAACATATTATTTTACTAAAACTATGGTTTCTCTAGATGCATTAAAGTAAAACCATAGTCCTAATGACGTTTATTAGCGTATTTGTCCTAATTTCAAGAACATATTATTTGGAAAAGAAGTCTCAATTTGAAATTAAATCAAAATTTAGAGAGAAAAAGGGTTGTTGTAATAAGATTAAGATGGATAATTTAGGATAAAACTACAAGATTCGGTCAATGTGGGGTCATATGACCCGCTAATCGCCAAAAAACTTTACAAATCAAACCACATGGGGTTTCCATACAAAGAGTTGAAATTTCAGGAGGCTTCATGATGAGTTTGAACAATAAGATGGTTTAGGAATGTGGTTTAGGAAAATTCGAGTATAGCACAGTCTGGTTTATGTGAAATAAGGCTTAATTTAATTGAGATTTATAGATGGGAGACGAAATCATTCTAAATTTTCAGCACAAGAGTAGTTTGGCATCATAATAATGGCTTCACAAGAAAATCACAACACCACCAGCAAGCTGAAGATCCTCTTGTTCCCTTTCATGGCCCAGGGCCACCTCCTCCCCTTGGTCGACATGGCCGAGCTCTTGGTCTCCTGCGGGGCCTGCGCCACGATCCTGATCACGACCCTATCCAATGCCTCCCTCATCGAGCCGTAGATTAAGTTAAGTATCCCCTAACACAGCTTCGCGTAATCCCGTTCCCGTCTTGCCCCGGGCTCCCTTCAGGCGTCGAGAACCTCTTGTCCGTAACTGCGACATAAATTCTTCAATGCAGTGCCGTTGCTACGAGAGCCGTTCGACGTTGGCGCTCGAAGAGTTTGAGCCTGACTGTGTGGTGAGCGATATATATGTTCTTGATGTGGCGGCGGAGCATGGGATACCCAGGATCGTGTTCCATGGGATGCCCACCTTATCCAACCATCGATTGACCGTGTGAAAAACTATACTCACCACCCTATACAGCTTCACATTATTCCTTTCCCTTCCGGTAAGGGCTTACCCGAAGGGTGCAAGAACCTCTCCTCCATTCCGAATCCGGATATGATTACTACATTCTTCGAAGCGGTTGCTCTGCTTCGTGAGCCGATCAAGAGTGTTCTCAAACTCCTTCTGCCTGACTGTATCTTCCAGATGATATTGAGCCTTTTTTCGTCCCTGGACTCCCGCATAAAATCGAGATGCTCAAGTCACAAGTTCCGGCCTTTCAGAAACCAGGGTGTCCGAGAGCGGAGTTCTTTGTGTACATATTATATGTAATCAAAGTTAAGAATGTAGAATTGAAGATTAACCATGTGGTTTTGGAAATCAAAACTTCATGGTTATGACTTAAAACTCGAGAACTTAAGACAGTGGTGACATTTTCTCTCACCAAGACTCTTGAACGAAACATTAGCCCGTCATTTTCTGAAGAAACATAGCAGGAAATAATTCTAAAAGCCAGCACTCTTTCAACTATGTTTGAGTTCTTGCAAAAGCAAGACACAACCTCTTAGAATCTTATTTGGATATATTTGTGGCACACAGAAGTAACAATAGACTATTAGACTTTTTCACCATAAGAAATTATAAGCTAATTAATAGACTATTTTTTTTTTTCAATTTTCATTTCCATGAGATCTGCAATCAAATTGTTCAGATCATTGTAAGATGATCCATCTATGTCCACAGCTCTCTTTGCCGATTCGCCGAGCTCCTTCGCCCTCGTCCTCCTCGCTTCGGCTTCCTCTCCGTTGCCCATCAACTCTTTAATTGCTGTCTTGATCGCCGCCGCCTCCACGATCTTTCTTTCTGCAGGCTTTGCGCCATACTCATCCATTCCAACCGCAACTCCTATCTTCAGTATGTCTACTATGAGCCTCTCGTTATAAAACTCGTCAGCAAAAAGCGGGAATGTGACAAACGGCAAGCCCATGCTGACTCCCTCCAGGATCGAGTTCCACCCGCAGTGAGTCACGAATCCTCCGACCGACGGATGGTTCAGTATCAGTATCTGTGGGGCCCATCCTTCGATGACCAGACCGTTTCCTTTCACCCGCTCCTCGAATCCTTGGGGCATCCATTCCTTACCCTTTTTTCTCACCACCCAGATGAACGGACGGTTCGACGCCTCGATGCCTAAAGCCATCTCCTGAAGCTGTATCGTCGTGACGTCGGCCATACTCCCCAAACAGACATAAAGAACCGAACGGGGACTCTTGTTATCGAGCCACTTTAAGCGCAAATCGGTACCGATGGATGTCTTGTTCCCTCTTGTCGATTTCTCGGCCATGTCTACATTGCATAGAGATAGAGGACCGACGGCCCACGCTTTTCTTCCCATGGCGTCTCGGTAATAGTCTATGTAGTCCGTCTCCAAATCATAGAAGCTGTTTGTCACCGTGCCATAGGTTTTCGATTCCGCCTCTTTCATACGTTGAGCTAGCTCGGGAAAACTTGGCATGATCTTCTTGAAGTCAGGCATTACAGACCTACGCAGTTCGACGCGGTGTGGTAGGTCTGGGACGACAAAGGACCCTTCCGCTTCTGACAGGCCCTCGAGGATCTTGTTCCGCTGGATGCTATAAGGAACACATTGGGCAAAGAAGCTCGACCCCTGGAACATTACCCGCGGCATCCCTAGCTCGCTGGCCACGTCGGCGGTCCACGGGAAAAGAATATCGGTGATGATGCAGTCAGGGAGAAGGCGTTCGAGAGCGCCGACAAACGAGCCACGCAGGCCTTCCAAGTTCTCTATGATGTGAACGTGCAACTCCTCGGGCAGCAATGAGAGATTCTCGCACCCGTCAGGTAAAGCTTTGACCGGCGGGAAGGGGATTATATGAAGCTGGATAGGGTGCTGGTATCCAGCCGACGCGTTAGCTTGATCGATGGACGGCTGGATGAGACGGGCGTTGCCGGGGGTCGTAAGAACGGTGGCCTTCACCCCGCGAGAAGCAAACAGTTTGGCTAAGTCGACGCACGGAAGCATGTGGCCAGGGGCCATTAAAGGAAAGAAGAGAATGCCGAGAGAGTGCTCCATTAACGTAGAAATGAACTCACGATCGATGATGGCCAGATCGAGGAGGATCGAGTACTTAAATTAACTACCTATGATTCTCTAAATATATATAGAGATGTGTATATACGAGACGAGGCACGATTGAATGCTCAGTCTATGCGTAATAACTTACCACAATTGAATTACCATCTCAATCGACGTCTTATGTTCAATCTCGGAGTACATCCAATTCATATTCCCTACTGCATCATCACCACCTATGAAAACATAAGACATCGATTGAGATAGTAACCAATCCAAGAATGTTAAAGCCAAAATGGTATAATATAACTGTTAAGCTATGAAAACATATATAAGCGACGAAATATTGATGTATAGTATGTTATTGTCTATATTTGATCCGTATCCGAGCCGTTTACATCCCTACCTAGACGATGTTCAATAAAGTTTACCCTTTATTTTACTTGGATTTTGATTAAATAAGATTTAAAGGTTATGACTAATTCTCAAATAGAAAAAAAAATTCCAATATGAAGCCATGGTTCGAACTAATTTTATTCAAAGTTATCATAAGTGGGGCCCAATGTAGGAGATAAATGCCAACAACATCAAAATTTTCATTAGATCTAAGATGGCTCATGTGTGAAGGAAATCGTCGGTGGGATTACGTAGAAAGTTCACATTAATTGGGCCATACCCATGACCCAATCTTATAATATATAGTATATATTAATTAAAAAAGACCGGTCGTGTTTAATGAAAAAAAACATTAATGACAAAAAAAATTAAAAAAAGACTGTTTCACTAAATTCTTTAAAATAAAAAAAGACCCGTCACTGATTTGGTATTGTCGGTTTGATGAGATGACACTTCGTAGATGATTTGTTTAGGATTACTTCTCTGTCAACGTCCTGGAAAATAAAAATAAGGCTTAAATTCAAAAAACTACTAAAAACTTGAACCGGGCTGCAAGAAACTACATAAAGCCTCTGGTAGTTTCTTATAATCATTAGAGTTTATGATAGTTTTTTGCAACAATTGTCAAGTTCTTGGTGGTTTTTGGATTTAAGCCTTAGAAAAAAGAGGGCTTAACCAAATTGTTAGCAGTAGAGAAATGATATAAACTGAATTTTCTAATTAAGCACATAATTTGCTGCCTAATCTTTTTTGGAAAGTACCAACAATACACACACAACACACCTACGCATACATCACATACGAGCACGCATCGGCCACCAATCTCGGGAACCGACGAATTTGCCCCGAAAGCGTTAAATTGTAGCCACTTCCCCCGCTCGGAATCGAACACCCACACTCTCTCCAAAAAGGGAAGTGCTATACCGTCCGAGCTATTGCTCATAGGTGTACCCACAATATTTTATAAGTTGACTATGACCCAAAAATCACATTCAATTCTAATTACGCATGTTGATGGAGCTCCTTTTCGGGCCTCCGTCAGATGTTGTCTTCCGTTGATCTTGCTGTGGACTTAGTTGATTATCTTTCTTCGCGTGCAGGTCTCAATGGGTCATTCATGACATGTTAATGGGTTAATTGATAACTTATATTGTTTTGTTCTGTTTGTTTTGAGGATGATTTGCGATCTAAGGTGAGGAATTTGTTTTTAGAGATTTTAGGGTTTAAATAAATTAATCATTAAATATGATAGAATGTACATTCTAAGAATAGTTTGATATTGGTGATATAACTTTAACATAAAAATTTATTGAAAATGACTAGTAAAATAATATGATAAGTTGCTTGATTTTTTATTTTCAATGCGAGCCGGGTAAGACCAAATCCAATGAATCTGCAGGTCGGGTTTACTAACAGGTAAAAACTATGAAACCGCGGGACATGTCAACCCAATGATACTTTTAAACGAATGGGTAGGTACATATAACTTTTAAATGGGTTGTAAATCTTTGCACCATGACCGATGTTTTACAGGCCGATCCACGGGTCATTCTTGACACCTCTGAGCTCTAGTGCTCATCAACTCTGTCACGTACGCAAACCACATTTTAAAAATTCATAAATATCATATTGACTGGCTGCAAATTCCTATCACTATAAATTTGCAAGGCCTAATTAAAAAGTAAAAATTCTCAATAATATTCAATGAACTCCAAATGGGATAAAGTAAAAATTCTCAATAATATTCAATGAACTCCAAATGAGATAATATCGATACTGTTCTAAAATCCCAAATATTTGTATTCATTTAGACACATAAAACATTCAGTCTCATAATGATATGTGTATACAATAATTGTAAATACTGCAACAAAAGAAACTCATAATTTTCCTAGAATACCTAATTTAGCCACAAATCCACTGACCATAAAGTTGACATACATGCAAAACTAAATGTTGTAACCAAGAACATCGTGCACTTAATTTTCTCGACAGCTTCTTAGCTTAATGCTGTTTCCTGCATTTTGATTAATAGCCACATAAAAAACGGCGAGCTTTGCAGCACAACAAATATGTAAACCATATCATATAATTTACAGCATGTTAACCGATAAAACAGGATGATAATCATAAAAGAAATATAGTGTAAGGATTATTGCATAAAAACTCAAACGATGGTAAGGGTTAAGCATATTGAAAATTAAGAAATATCACATCTCTGAACTACCACTTAAAAAAGCTAATGATCAGAATCCACAATTTATGAACTACCACTTAACAAACACTAATGATCATATTACCATTTGCCCCCGAGGTCGGTTGGCTTAGTAATGCAGGAGTAGGAGCCACCGAGTTCGAATAGGACCGAGAACCCCAAGCCTAATAGAATTGAAGATTTGAAAAGATTCGGCAGAAGATTTATTATAATTTAAATTGAGATTTGATTGAAGATTTGGTTCAATTTTAATTGTTATTTATTCAGATCTTTTTAGTTTAGATTTAGTTTATTATCTTTACTCCATGTTAAGATTTCTACCTTTTAGGTTTAAGATCTTATATTTAAAGGGATGGAAGTTATTGTATTGAAGAAGTTTTAGAATTGATTATTGAATAAAATTTGCTTGTTAGCACCGAAAGTTGCGGCTTTGTGTTTAAAGGAGAGACTATCATACCTCGTCCTTGTAATTTTAGGATTTTGATCTTGTTAATTTTCTTGAGAGTTAGGGATTGTGCCGAGAATGTCGGAGACAAATTCAACAACTAACGACGACTATCAAAGCCGCCAACCTTTGAAGGCAAGATGATAATAGTTTGGGGTTCGAACATGAAACCCTTTTCGCCGTTTGGGGCCGAAGATGAAAAGAGTATTGGGCGTAAAGATCGCTCTCCTACCGACCTCTACAGAGGATGTAATATGAAGGTGGAAATACCGGAGTTTTCGGAGCCGACGATGAACTTTTTCTCACTTTGCGCTTTTGATAGCATCGATCGATACAGACCGCTTGAGAATCTTCAAAATAATATTGAGTAATTTGTTGTCCCTGGACTCCCGCATAAAATCGAGATGCTCAAATCGCAAGTTCCGGCTTTCAGAAACGAGGGTGTCCGAAAACGGAGTTCTTTAGAAAACTCACAGAATCAAAAGAAAATAGCTATGGTGTGGTATGAATAGCTTCTATGAGTTAGAACCCGAGTATGTGGAACACTATTGAAAAGTAGTCCAGAAGAAAAGCTGGGCATATGCAACGATGACGAAGAAAAGTTTGGAAGGGGGAACGAAGCATCTATAGACTAGCCACACTTGGTTGGAGTGGCTCGATAGCAAGTCTTGGCTCTGTAATCTCTGTCTGTTTTGGCAGTCTGGGCGAGTTCACCGGTGCTCAGCTTCATGAGATTACATTAGGGCTTGAGGCGTTGGACCATCTGTTCATTTGGGTCATAAGAAAAGGCGGAAATAATTGGATCCCTGAAGGATCTGAGTAGAGAGTTGAAGGGAGGGTCTGATCATAAAAGGCTGGGCCCCACAGATACCGATACTGAACCATCCTGCAGTTGGAGGATTTGTGACACGCTGTGGATGGGACTCTAGCTGAGAAGGGATCGACGCAGGTCTGCCATTGGTTGCCTGGCCACTGTTTGTAGAGCAATTCTATCACGAGAGATTGATAGTGGACGTACGGAAAATTGGTATTGCGGTTGGGGTGAAAGAATGCACGACGAAACCAGAGGATCATAGAGCGGTAAATCTAGCGATGGACGGTAGAGAGGAGGCACCAGAGAGGAAGAGAAGGGCTAAGGAGCTCGGAAAAACGACGGGAAAAGCAGTAGAAAATGGTGGATCATCTTATGTTGGTATAGGCAATTTGATGCATGAGTTAATGACTAGGAAGAAAACGGTTGAAGCAACAAACTGATATGTGCAGCAATGGTGTACACATTTTCTCTCTCCAAGACTTTCTAATGAAACATTAGCCCATCATTGAAACATAATAGGAAATAATTCTAAAAAACATAATAGGAAATAATTCTTCCAATATATTTCATGATTGAGTTCTTGCAAAACACACAAACCTCTTGGAATCTTAGCTGGGAATTTGTAGCACACAGAAGCAACAATAGACTATTAGACTATGAAACTTACAAGGCTATTATGAAAATCAATCACCTGTATTTGATTTTTTTTTATTCAATTTTCATTTCCATCAGATCTGCAATCAAATTGTTCAAATCATTGTAAGATGATCCATCTTTGTCCACAGCGCTCTTCGCCAATTCGCCGAGTTCCTTCGCCCTCCTCCTCCTGGCTTCTGCTTCCTCTCCGTCACCCATCAAGTCTTTAATTGCTGTCTCAATCTTCGACGCCGCCACGATTTTTCTTTCTGCAGGCTTACTGTACTCATCCATTCCAACCGCAACTCCAATCTTCAGTATGTCTACCATCAGCCTCTCGTTATAGAACTGGTCGGCAAAAAGCGGAAATGTGACAAATGGCAAACCCATGCTCACTCCCTCTAGAATCGAGTTCCAGCCGCAGTGAGTCATGAATCCTCCAATCGAAGGATGGTTCAGTATCAGTATCTGTGGGGCCCATCCTTTGATGACCAGACCGTTTTCTTTCACTCGCTCCTTGAAACCTCGAGGCATCCATTCTTCCCTCTCCGTTCTCACCACCCAAATGAATGGACGGTTCGAGGCCTCGAGGCCTAAAGCTATCTCTTGAAGCTGTGTCATCGCCAAGTCGGTCATACTTCCCAGACAGACATAAACGACGGAATGAGGACTCTTGTTATCGAGCCACTTTAAGCACGAATCGGAATCGGTGGATGCCTTGTTCCCTCTTGTCGATTTCTCGGCCATGTCTCTATTGCATAGAGATAAAGGACCGACGGTCCAAGATTTTCTTCCCATCACATCTCGGTAATAGTCTGTGTAGTCCTTTTCCAACCCATAGAAGCTGTTCATCGCCGTACCATAGGTTTTCGATTCAGCCTCTTTCATACGCTGAGCTAACCCAAGGAAACCAGGCATGATCTTCTTAAAATCAGGCATTACAGACCTACGCAATTCGACGCGGTGTGGTAGATCTGGAATGAGAAAGGACTCTTCCCTTTCTGACAGGCTCTCGAGGGTCTTATGCCGCTCGATGCTATCAGAAACGCAGTGCGTGAAGAAGCTTGACCCGTGGAACACTACTCGTGGTATACCTATCTCGGCCGCCACATCAGCAGTCCATGGGAAAAAAATATCGGTAATGATGCAGTCAGGGAGAAGATGTTCTAGAGCACTAACGAAGGGTTCACGCAGGCCTTCCAAATTCTCTATGAAGTGAACATGTGACTCCTCGGGCACCGACGCGAGATTCTCGCACCCATCAGGTAAAGCTTTGACCGACGGGAACGGGATTAAATAAAGTTGGATAGGGTGCTGGTATCCAGCCGACGCGTTAGCTTGATCAATGGATGGCTGGGTGAGACGGGCGTTGCCCGGGGTTGTAAGGAAAGTGGCCTTCACTCCGCGAGAAGCAAAGAGTTTGGCTAAGTCGACGGACGGGATCATGTGGCCTGGGGCCATGAAAGGAAATAAGAGAACATGGAGAGCGTGCTCATCTAAGGCCATTGTAGGGACTGACTCAGAATGATGGGGAGATCGAGGAGGATGAGGATGAGAATTTAACCCACCTATGATTCTCTAGATATGAATAGAGACGTATATATGAGACAAGGTTGCATGAAAGGCCGAAAATGCTCTATCTATATTTGAACCTGTCATCGCTGACGTTCCACTCTATTATGAGCTTCAACATTGTAACCGATATGGGGCCAGAAATTCTGTCTTTGGTGAACCTGTCACTAACCGATGTCCTTCTAATGATTACTTAATTAATGGGTGATTGATGATGCTCGATATCGGTGATCTCCCAGATCATGACACGTGGCAGATAATGTATCCCGGAGCATGTAAGAAAGGACCTATGGCGGCCGACCAGACCACACCTATACTCGTCTTACCGAGCAAACGCTGGCTCACCTACGAGCCCCCCTGCATAACCGGCCTCCTCGGCCTCACAGCTCGTCTCCGAGCTACCGCAAAACCAAGATAGCTCGGCTCTCCCGCGAGCTCTCCCGCCGAGGTCATCTTCTCCGGTCTCATCGACCGACCAACAGCACCGTTTGCAGACGTAACTGCCATCCTGCGAATCTCGCCATGCGCGAGATCTCCGCCGGCCACATCCCACGTTCCACGCCACCACGATCCTCCATTAACGAGCCTGTCTCGCCATTAATGAAAGGTCCCGCTCATCACGCGGGCGTGACGTCGGGAGCGCAACGGCCGGCGTGATTCTCGCGCGTGCTACATCTGCTGCTGCCACTACTTAAACCCCTCTTTCAGACGGTCAAGGTAAGCCATTTTTTGACTCCACTAAGCCGTTACTCTGCTCGGATCTCTAAACTAACTTGATCGTCGGAGGGTCCTCGGTGGTATAACCATCCGGGACTTCCTTGCAGGTAACTTGGCAACCACAACCTCAACCCATTGAGATCCACACGCTTCAGGAGCGACAGCCTCCAGATCCAATCTTAATCATCCATCGCAGCCATCAGCAGATCAACGGGAAGTAACATCTGAAGGAGATCCAACCCTCCATCAGCTGGCGCCCTTTGTGGGAACTCTTGATTCCACAAAAACAAAAGTTCGCCTTCCGATCTCATTCCAATGGCCAGCGATCATCACGGCGATCCAAGCACCAGCCACCGCCTCCCTCTCAACGGAGGCACAGACGAGCCTCCTCCGCTGAATGCCATCAACGCCCTCGCCAGCCGGACAGACCGACTCGCGTCTGTTGTGGAGGCGCTAATCCGCGTCCAAACGGCGGGACGAGATCACCAAGTCGTCGTTCCCCCGCCTCGGGGCCAGGACCCCTATGGGGGAAGAGAAGACTCCGTCCGCGTCGGCACTGCTGACCGCCGCCTCATCATTTCCGACAACCACGGCTTTCTCGGGCCGACGTACTCGAAAACCCGGTGGGCACCGCTAAGTTTGGCTCCAAGGTCTTACACCAGAGAGTTTCGCCCCGAGTCTCGTCGCGCCCCTGTCCCTTCCGAGGCGGTGGCGGTCAGCTCGCCTGATCGCAGGCATGACCGGCACCCCCTCCCTCAACGGGGTCGCGCACGCGAGACTCCCCATGGCAACTAGAAAACAACCCCACAAGGGAACGCAAGGAACCCCACCGAAAAGAGCCGAGGCTCGTCCAAAATCATGGTCACGACGGCGGGGGGTACGTCGAGTGTCTATGAGACCCAGCACCCCACGCCAGCCGCGGGGGTCGACGGCCGGCCAAGGAAGAAGGCCAGGGAGACCGAACCGATCACTTTTGACGACGGGGACTTTCACGGCATATCCCTTCCCCACAACGACCCCCTGGTGATTACGGCTCGGGTCCATCAATACGAGGCGCACAGGATCCTGGTCAACTCGAGAAGCTCGGCAGACATTCTCTTCTACGACTGTTATCTGCACATGGGGCTCACCGCAGCAGACCTAAGGCCGACCTCCCACGTCCTTTCAGGATTCACTAACCACTCTATCCCGGCGGAAGGAGTAATCACTCTACAGTTCAACGTCGGGGAGGCCGGCCATACGCGGATTGTGCCGGTGGAATTCATCGTATCAAGAATCCCATCGGCCTACAACATCCTCCTCGGCCGCCCCACGCTAAACTCCCTCCGGGTCCACATATCGACCTATCACCCGGCGATGAAGTTCCCTCTCGATCAGGGCGGGATAGGTCGGGTCTATGGAGACCGGCGAGTTGCAAAGGTTTGCTTCACCGCAACATCTTCACCGGAGGAGCCGGCCGACGATGTCGAAGGCAGGGGCGACATCAGGGGTTCCCTGGATACTCGAGACGAGCAAAAAGAGATCCGAGGGACCCCAGTGGAGCCGCTGACAACGGTCCCCCTTGTAGAAGGGGACGACAAAAGACTCGTTCAAATCGGGTCGCTTCTGACAGGTCCTCAGCGAGACGACCTGGTTCATTTCCTCAGAAACAATTCCGACGTGTTTGCCTGGGCGCCTACTGACATGCCGGGGATCGACCCCAAAATTATGTCCTACAAGCTCGGGGTAGATCCTACGATCCGATCCGTCAGGCAGAAGAAGCAAAGCTTTGCCCCGATCAAACAGAAGGCTATCGAGGACGAGGTAGATCGACTCCTCGCCGCCGACTTCATTCGGAATGTGCCCTATTCAGAATGGCTAGCGAACGTCGTTCTGGTCAAGAAGTCAAGCGGGAAGTGGCGCATGTGCGTCGACTTCACCGACCTCAACAAGACCTAAACCCAAAGACAACTATCCCCTACCTCGCATAGACCAACTCGTCGATAGCTCGACAGGCCATGATCTATTGAGCTTCATGGATGCCGTCTCCGGCTACAATCAGATCCGTATGAATCCGGCAGACGAAGACCTCACCGCATTCACAACGGACCGAGGGGTATAGTGCTACAAGGTGATGCCCTTCGGACTCAAGAACGCCGGGGCTACGTACCAACGGCTGATCAACCGCATGTTCAAGCCACAGATCGGCAGGAACATGGAAGTTTACGTCGACGATATGCTAGTCAAGTCAGTCTTGTCGACTGATCACGCCAAGGACCCGGGCGAGGCCTTCGAGGTACTCCGCAAGTTCAAGATGAAACTGAACCCCGCCAAGTGCGCATTCGGGGTCACCGGGGGAAAATTCCTCGGTTTCATGGTCACCCACCGTGGGATCGAGGCTAACCCGAAAAAAATCGACGCTATCCTCAACATGATCGCGCCCAAGACCAACGTCGAAATCATGCGACTGACAGGGCGGGTGGCCGCTCTGAGCCGTTTCATGTTGAGGTCTGGGGAAAAGTGCCTCCCATTCTTCAAAGCTCTGAGGAAAATCCCAAGGTTTGAGTGGTCCGAGGAGTGCCAGGCCGCCTTCGACCAACTGAAGAGACATCTCGCGATGCCACCGCTGCTGACTCTACCAGACGAAGGGGACGAGCTCTCTCTATATCTGGCGGTATCCGATCAAGCAGCGGGCTCAGTGCTCGTACGAGAGGTTGACGGAGCGCAGAGGCCGGTGTACTACGTGAGCCACGTCTTTAAGGACGCAGAGACGAGATACCCAACCATAGAGAAGATTGCCTTGGCACTCGTTATGGCCTCAAGGAAGCTACGGCACTACTTCCAGGCGCACACTATCCTCGTTCTCACCGAGCGTCCGCTGGGGGCTATCCTCGCCTCGCCCGAATCCTCGAGCCGCTTAGAGAAATGGAGGTGGGAGCTGTCCCAGTTCGACATAAAATACCGCCCAAGACAGGCCATCAAAGCACAAGCCCTGGCCGATTTCGTCGTCGAGTGCACCATCCCCAGCAAGGAACCGGAGTCCGCGCCTCCCATCACAGCCCAACGACCAATCGTGGGGAGACCCGGCTCGGTCCCTGAGTGGGTCATTTACGTCGAGGGATCCTCAACTGAGGAAGGCTGTGGCGCCGGCCTCATTATTCGGGGCCCGAACGAGGCGGAAATGGAATATTCTTTAAAGCTCGGATTCAATGCCTCAAACAACGCGGCAGAGTACGAGGCCCTGCTGGTTGGACTTCGCGTGGCATCCGGGCTGGGGTTAAGGACAGTTCGAATCCGCGGTGACTCGGCCCTGGTCGTTGGCCAAGTGACTGGCCACTTCGAGGCTCGGGAACCCCTAATGGTGAAATACCTGGCCGAGGTAAGAAAACTTCGGAAGAATTTCGACGAAGTCCAGATAGAACAAATACCCAAGCAGCTCAATGCCCAAGCCGACGCCCTGAGCAAGCTGGCCCCATCCTACTCGGCCAACAACAAGCGTTCTATCCTCTTCGAAACCTTGCCACGACCCAGCGTGGAAGACGGAGCGGCAGTACTCCATGTGTACACGGCGCAGGAAGGTGACAAAGACTGGAGGAAGCCCTTCGTGGAGTTCCTAAGGGATGGAGCGCTCCCAGAAGATCGGGGAGCTGCCCGCCGCCTCCGGGCCAAAGCCCGTCACTTCGTCTGGAGCAATGGGATCCTTTAAAAGAAATCCTTCACTCAGCCCCTGCTCCGGTGCGTCGACCCTCACGAAGCCGACTACGTTCTCCGTGAAACCCATGAAGGGGTCGGCGGCGCACACCAAGGGGCCCGAACCTTAATCCAGAAGGCATTGCTCCAGGGGTACTACTGGCCAACTATTCACGAGGACGCCCAGAAGCTCGTCCGGAGATGCAAAAGCTGCCAACTCCACGGAAGCATACCTCGCCTCCCGGCAGCCGAGCTGACCGCGCTGACCTCCCCGTGGCCGTTCGCCCAGTGGGGATTGGACATGATAGGCCAGTTCCCTACCGGCACGAGCTGGCACAAATATGTTCTCGTCGCGGTGGATTACTTCACAAAGTGGATCGAAGCCATCCCCATCAGAAAATCGGACGCTGCCACGACCATCAAGTTCCTGCAGAACAACTTGATACTCCGGTTTGGCATCCCGAGGTGTATCATCACCGACCACGGGACGAACTTCGAGAATGAGAAGGTGAAAGATTTTTGCAATGAATATCATATCCTCATGAAATTCGCCGCGGTCGCGCACCCCCAATGCAACGGGAAGGCCAAAGTCGCCAACCGGGATGTCCTCCAGGGTCTCCGGACCCGCCTGGAGGGGCGCCAAGACAGTTGGGTCGAGGAATTGCCCCGGGTCTTATGGGCCCTGCGCACGTCAAAGAAGACCCCCAGCGGGGAAACCCCTTTCAGCCTCTGCTACGGGACTGAGGCGATGGTCCCGACGGAGATTGGGCTACCCAGTCACCGGGTCAAACATTTCGATGACGAAGCAAACACTACGGTACTGCGGTCCAACCTGGACATCTTGCTGGAGAAACGGGACCAGGCTCAAATCAGGGTTGCCGCCTACCAGCAGCAAACTGTCCGATACTACAACACGCGAGCCAAGCGTCGTTCCTTCAAGACCATAGACCTGGTCCTACAGCGAAACGAGTTCGTCAATCAAGGCAGGCTGCATAAGTTCTCCCCGAAATGGGACGGTCCATTCCTCGTCTCCGAAGTACTTCCCGGTGGAGCCTATCGCTTACAGGACGCGGACGGCCGTAAGTTTCCACGGCCTTACAATACTGAGAAGCTTAAGCTGTACCAATGAAACGGATACCCACAAGCGTGTACCTCTCCTTTCTCCAAAGCAATGTAAATTTTTCTAAAAAGTTCTTTCTTCTTAAATAATAAGAGGGGAACGCTGGAGCATTGCAAAAAAAGGAATTTTATTAATTCAAAAAGGCACTCCGGGCCCCTCAGCCTTACAAAGCCCTCACCAAGAGGCAGCCCTGCAGCTACCCTTCTCGGCTATCCCCGGCTGGTAGCTTCCCTACCCCCAACGCCAGGGATCTAAGCCCTCGCCAAGAGGTACCGAGCGGCTACCTTGCTCGGCTATCCCCGTCTGGTAGCTTCCCTACCCCCAACGCCAGGGATCAAAGCCCTCACCAAGAGGCAGCCCTGCAGCTACCCTGCTCGGCTATCCCTGGCTGGTAGCTCCCCTACCACACAACGCCAGGGATCAAAGCCCTCAACAAGAGGCACCGAGCATCTACCATGCTTGGCAACATCCTTAGTTGGTCAATTGCATCCCCTCCAACAGCTAGGGATCAAAAGCCCACATGAAGAGGCAGCCCTGCAGCTACCCTGCTCGGCTATCCCTGGCTGGTAGCTTCCCTACCAATGCCAGGGATCAAAGCCCTCAACAAGAGGCAGCCCTGCAGCTACCCTGCTCGGCTATCCCAGGCTGGTAGCTCCCCTACCCCACAACGTCAGGGATCAAAGCCCTCACCAAGAGGCAGCCCTGCCGCTACCCTGCTTGGCTATCCCTGGCTGGTAGCTCCCCTACCCCACAACGCCAGGGATCAAAGCCCTCACCAAGAGGCAACCCTACAACTACCTTGCTCGGTTATCCCTGGCTGGTAGCTCCCCTACCCCACAACGTCAGGGATCAAAGCCCTCACCAAGAGGCAGCCCTGCGGCTACCCTGCTCGGCTATCCCTGGCTGGTAGCTTCCCTACCCCAGGACGCCAGGGATCAAAGCCCTCGCCAAGAGGCACCGAGCAGCAACCCTGCTCGGCCATCCTTAAGGACCCAAAAGCCCTCACAAGAGGCGACCGCTTAGCACGACCCGTGTTCGGTTATCCCTGGCAACACACCAGGGATCAAAGCCCTTGCTAAGAGGCACCGGGCGGCAACCCCGCTCGGGCATCCTTAGTAGGCCTCCTACGGCCCCTCCCGCGCTAAGGATGAAAAGCCCTCACAAGAGGCAACCGCTTAGCACGACCCGTGCTCGGTTATCCCTGGCAACACACCAGGGATCAAAGCCCTCGCCAAGAGGCACCGGACAGCAACCCCGCTCGGGCGTCCTTAAGGATCAAAGCCCTCACCAAGAGGCACCGAGCAGCTACCCTGCTTGACCATCCTTAGTAGGCCACTTACGGCCCCTTCCGCGCTAAGGATCAAAGACCTCACCCAGAGGCACCGAGCAGCTACCCTGCTCAGCCATCCTTAGTAGGCCACTTACGGCCCCTCCCGCACAAAGGATAAAAGCCCTCGCCAAGAGGCACCGAGCAGCTACCCCGCTCGGCCATCCTTAGCAGGCTCCGACAACTAAGGAACATAAACTCACAAGAGGCATCCGGTCTATCAACGTCTTAGCGATCTCTACTTCGACTTCGGGGCCATGGAGATACCGTCTTCCCACCGGTCCTCGCGCACTCGGCAAATGACCAAAGTCAGGTCGACGAGTAATCGCTAGACGGGGAACATGCCGACCATAAAGCAGTACTGTGCAGATACAAATGTCTACCAACAAAAGGAAGTGCAAGCACAAACACTACTGCAAAAACAAAACGTTTTATTCACAGAGCCAAAAGTCTTTACAAGGGTATTATGGGCTCCCCAGCCTTTTTAAATTACCCGGAGGCTTACAAAAGAGAGGAGGAAAAACCAAAAGAGATCGGGCAGCAAGCCCCGCCTAGACCTCACTCCCCTCATCGCTATCGGCCGGAGGCGGGACCACCGAGAGTGGGACCCGAGGATGGAGCTCATCGTCGGCGAACTCCGAAAGTTGCTCCTTGACGGCATCAAGAGCTTTGTTCCATGCAAGGGCAGAGGCCACTCCGAGGTCGACGTAAAACTGGTCCGACTCCTTATAATCCGTCACCGCCTTCTTAGCCTGGACTTCGGTGGCCTCCGCCGCCTGAAGCGCCACCTCGGCATCCCGCCTGCTGGCATCCTTCACCCTCCTCATGGATGCAAAGCGATCGGCCAGTTCCGTCAACTTCGCCTCAACGACTCGGTGGGACTCACTTAGGCGGCGATAGGTCTCCCGGCACTTCGAAACGGTGAGGTCCGCAACTTCCGACCGGGCTTTGAGGGAGAGAGACCTCTCCCTCTCCAGATGCAGCTCGAGTCGCAGACCCTCGACCTCTGAAGAAGACTCTTCTGCTGGCCCCGCAGCCCGAATAGCCCCCTCGGCTTCCATACGAGCGACAAGGGCGCAATGCTGAAGGACCTGGTGAAAAATGGCAGAGAAACCTAAGGACACCCGAACTAAGAAAAGGTCGCTCGAAACAACACATGAGGGAGTGCATACCTGAACGGCCTCCTATGCGATAGCAGCCATTCGAGACCTCAAGGTCCCCCGTAGCATCTAGGCCCCGGCCGACTCCTCCATACCAGCAAGAATACTGGCGGCAACGGAGAGCCCCGACGGGACCACAAACTGGGCGTCCCCCTCCTGCACGGGAGTCCCCTCCAGAATTTCCGCCGGCGGTGCGCGAGAGACCGTCCTCTTCTGCTTGAGAGGAACCCCATCTTCGCCCTCTCCTGCATCCCTCGTCTGAGAGTCGGTAACCCGTGTACGTCTTTGGCCGCCACCGGAACAATCACCAAGAGCTCGTGATGGGGCAGGTGGCCCCGCCGTCGGGAGCACATCCGACGCAGGGCTTGAGTCAGCCAGAGGCAAGGCCGAACCACTGTCCCCCCTCCGGGACTGAGCGCCGAAGGCACCAAGAGAATCGGATCGAACCATCCGTCTTGCCAAAAGGGAGAAAGGGCTCGACTCAGAAGGAGAAGAAGCAAAAGAAGAAGAAGCAAGACATCTAACCCGGTGGGAGGAAATCCTCGAGAAGGGAAAACGCAAGATCCAACCTAAAAGGAGAGTGCCGAGCAAATAAAACTCAGAATGAGGAAATTGGGAAGAGGGAGAGATCCCAAGTCAGGCCTCCCCTCGATTTATACAGCCGGCGTCCCCATCCAACGGTGACGGTCGGCTGCCGCCAGAACGATTCAGTGTGCTCAACGGCCACGATCGCTCCACCTGTCGCGAGCATGTTGGAAGCATCCCATCGGACGCTAAAAGCCCGCAGCACGTCACATCAGCCAACCGGCACCCGACACGTGGTCTATCGCTTCACCAAAGTGCACACGATCCGGCGCACCCTCTTTAAAGCAGAAGATCTTGCCCTGATTCACTGACATCATCCAGAAAATACAACGGATGGCCCGGGGACACGCCCAACGATATCTTCGAAAATGGGGCTCACCTCGGATGACCCGGCAGACCACTCTCGACCCGACCCGTCAGCTGGTCGGGACGAGAGTGGGGGGCTAATGATGATGCTCGATATCGATGATCTCCCAGATCATGACACGTGGCAGATGCCGTGTCCCAGAGCATGTAAGAAAAGACCTATGGTGGCCGACCAGACCACACCTATACTCGTCCTACCGAGCAAATGATGGCTCATCTATGAGCCCCCTACATAACCGGCCTCACGGCTCGTCTCCGAGCTACCGCAGAACCAAGATACCTCGGCTCTCCCGCTCGTCCGCATGCTCTCCCGCCGATGTCATCTTCCTCGATCTCAACGACCGACCGACAGCACCGCTTGCAGGTGTAACCGCCATCCCGCAAATCTCACCATGCGCGAGATCTCCGCCGGCCACATCCCACGTTCCACGCCACCACGATCCCCCATTAACAAGCATGTCTCGCTATTAATGGGAAGTCCCGCTCATCACGAGGGCGTGACGTCGGGAGCGTAACGACTGGCGTGATTCTCACGCCTGCTGCATCTACTGCCACCACTACTTAAACCCCTCTTTCAGACGATCAAGGTAAGCTAATTTTTGACTCCACTAAGCCGTTACTCTGCTTGGATCTCTAAACTAACTTGATCGTCGGAGGGTCCTCGGTGGTACAACCACCCCGGGACTTCCTTGTAGGTAACTTGGCAACCACAACCTCAACCCATTGAGATCCACACGCTTCAGGAGAGACAGCCTCCAGATCCAATCTTAGCCATCCATCGCAGCCATCAGCAGATCAACGGGAAGCAACATCTGAAGGAGATCCAACCCTCCATCAGTGATTAATGTTGATGTTATGCCATAATCCAACACAAGTTCAGCCATAATGTCACTATCCTATGTCCATTGTAGTTGCTATCTCATTAGCATAGGCCGTGTCGAACTCACTCAAGTGTCATAGTTGTTGATGTTCGGGGGCCGGGTTTAAAATATGTGAGGTTGATTAATAAACTGGCCTATAAAAGAAGTAGGAATTGGTCTCGATATCCGTGCTGTAGATATCTTATGTTGCTTGATATACCTAGCTTAGTCTCCACATCCATGGAAAAAGAATATCACTAACGACACAATCAGGGTGTAATCGTTTCATCATAATTTCCATCTCAGACTAGAAAAAATCTTGAATATCGACAGTGATGGACCTTTCATGATATCCAGTTGAGAGCATAAACATACCTTACAAACTAATATGTGTGTCCTTGTAGCTTCATCTAGCAGGACCGAATAGATATCAAATACAGCGGACATAAAATAACTCTGGCGATGATCTTATGAATACATAGAAAACTTTGGCATTTGCATCAATAACAGCAGTTGAGCCTGCAAACGCCGTGGTGATTATTTCTGTAATTCTTAGATTTATATTTGCCATATGCCTAAGAAAACTACTGACAAAATTCATGCGATAGCATCGGCACTCGAAATGAATTCAGCTTAGTGTAATAACTAATTATAGACTTATAGCACATGGTTATATGGCAAATCAAAACAGTGAGCGCAAAATATGGACTATAATCGCAGCCATAGACAAAATCTGGCAAGTTATCGGTTCAAGCTTTAAAACATCGCCTTAAATTTAACCGTGTTAAATTTTGAATAGAACAAGATAAGAGAAATTTGAAGTAATTTCTGGAGGGCACACTTTGCATTCATTTTTAAGACTAGTTGTACCCAAAATTTTCCATACAAAAAAGTTTCCAATGAAATGGCCCTATAAAGAAAAAGTTTTACGGCCGTCGACATTGACATGGCCTCACCCTCTCTTCTGGTGAAGGAAACTATGGACAAGAGAGGAGCTTGCTTTCCCCCAATATCTTTTAAACTCGGGAAAAACAATCAAGAAAAAGAGGAAAGGCGATAGATCTTCACCAAAACATCATGTATGATGAGACTAAATGGAACCTTTCGATGAGATGGTGATTCAAATCTCTCAAAATGGAATTTGTTCCAAATATATAGGTCATGGTTCCTTAATTCGGCAGGATGCTGTTGGGGTCAAAATTTGCACCGCGTTGCCAAACTCAAAAATCAAAATCAAGCCCGATCCAAAATTAAAATCAAAAATTAAGTGGAACCAAGCCCAAACCCGAACCCAAGTCAAGCCCAATCATGAAGAGAGGGCGGGCTAAAGAAAAGAAAAGAGAAAGAAAAACTAAATGTAATTTTTATTTTGAAATAAGCCAATTTTTATACAAGTCATGTGGCTAATGTAAGCCTATAAAAGGCCCCTCCATGATGATTTGATAACTGATCTTAATCTTGATTCCCCAAAAACAAAAATCTTAAGTTTTGAGCCACTCTTTATTGCACAAGTCTCTTTCTCCTTCTCTCTTTCTTTTTTTCAAAGTGCGCGATTCAGGAGGCCTCAAAAAAAGGAAAAAGAGCCCCTTTTGATCTTCAAAATTCAATTTTTTGTGTTTTTGGACTGTTGCTCCATTGGGTTTCGACCCTACTTGTACCGTGCTAAGTGCGCACCATGTTAGGTGTCTATTTGGCTAAGTGTGCACCATGTTGGGTGTACATTGAGCCAAGTGCACACCGGTACAGATGCGCACCTCGCTAAGTGCGCACATTACTGGACATTTTTGGCCCATTCAGGACCCTTCACTCTCTCGCACCTTATTAGGTGCACATCTCGGCGGGTGCGCATTTGTCACGTGCGCATCTTGCCGCGTGTTCACTTTACTAAGTGCGTTTACTAAGTACACACATGGCACATATACACTTATCATCTTTCCCGTTAGAAAAAATTTTCTAGCGGGGCGCTGCCCTGCACCCCGTAAGGGGGCTGCTAGCCCCCTTGACCCCCAGCCCTCTATCCAGATAGCGGAATCCCCGTAAACCCTGTGAGGCCCCCGATATACCCAAAACACCCTCAAGACACACACATACGCATACTGCATATTGAGTTCGCATGATCTGTTTGACATGTTAATCGGAAGTTCGTACGCTCCAAAAACGGGGTAATTAACATCAGCTTAGTTCGCGATTGCCGGAGATTTGGATCCCCACAATCAATAAACCCCTGTTTATCCCAGGCAGGAGGAATCTGTAATATGCCTGACAAGCGACGCACATCCCTATCTCAATAGGGCGACAAAAAACACTCTATAGATTCTGGCACACTCTGTGGGACCATGTCTTTCCTTCTATATTTCGGGTTAAATGTTCATGCGAACTCAATCAACATATATATCAATTACATGTACTGAAATCATGCTTCTTTGTGCAGCTTAACAGCTTTCAATCGCAATCTTGAAACTCAACAAAAATGTCTCCCAAGACAAACTTCGTTTCTGACGCAGCCCCGATCTCGTACATGGTCAAGATCAATGCTCGTGTGGTTCTCCCCGCAAGTCTCAGTCGGCAGTGGGAGGAACAGCTCCACCAATTTGGTTCCGTCATTATCTACCTTGCCGGAAGCGCTCATCTGGTGGAAATCCCGGGAAACCAGGTGGCCAAGCCGGTCTCAAGGAGCAAGAGACCAAATGTTGTGATCGCTAAGGCACCACAATCCAAACGTAAGACGGTGTCTGAATGACTCTCTGGTGCTCCAGCTGGCGGCAAGATTGCTGGAACAAAAGGCAACATCAAACGTCGCGGACAAGCTCAGGCGACGCCTCTGACAAATGCACGATCAAGCATATCTCTAAAGCTCTTCATCACTCTACCAACGGTGGCTTCCCGAAGAGCTGAAGCCTGCCAAGTGCTCAAAACAGAAAAGTTGAGACAGAAATAGCTCAAATATAGAGCCAACAAGAGGGCCAGGGCTCTAGCCAAGTTGAATTTTGTGAGGTTCCGAGAACAGGATTGCCCCGCAACCACAGCTTTGTTAGCCGTGAAAATCAGCAATCCGTTCGAGCCCTAAAGTGGATCCAGAAGAATGTGATGTCTACCAAGATTAAGAAGGCCACATTTCAAATTGTGCTATGAAGGGAGGTGTCCAAGCCCCAGCACAAAAGGCATGACACTCTCTCTTCAGAAGTCTACCAAGCACTTCATGCCGTGCGAAAGCAGAGGAGCAAAGCCAAAAAAGAAGCGTCAGCACTGTCCAATGACCCAGTCAGGCCAACTGTCTTCAGTCGATTGTCCTTTCGTGAAGCAGAAGGACCACGACAGCGGTTCGCGAAATCAGCTGCCAATGATGAAAAGACAGCCATATATGTTATCCACACGGTCTACATGGCGGACAAGCAACCTTCTACGAGCTAACCAAGATTGATTTGGGAACGCCAGATAATCCAAAGTCGACCTACATCAGGCCACTCTTGTCAGAGGGAATGAAAGTGCAGATAATCGTCCTGCTGCATGAGTTCATCGACTACTTCGCATGAACGTATAAAGAAATGCATGGCTTCTCCCCTGAAGTGGTCATGCATAAGTTGGCTATATCTCATGATGCCAAGACAATCAAACAAGCTTCTCGAAGAATGAGAAAGGAGCTGGAAGAAAAGGTCATCGAGGAAACTAAGAAACTCATCGATTCCGGCTTCATCAGAGAAGAGAAATATGTGGATTGCATCGCATGCAACGTCCCAGTAAAAAAGAATGGGTAGATCCGAGTCTGCGTCAATTTCAGAGACCATAACAAAGCATGCCCTAAAGATAATTTCCCACTTCTGGTCATGAAAATAATGGTCGGCGACACCTCAAATTACGAGCTGTTCACTTTCATGGATGGTTTGTCTGGGTACAATCAGATAAAAATGTCGCATGAGGATGAGGAGTATACAAAATTTCGAACCCCGATCGACATATACTGTTACAAAGTGATGTCGTTTGGACTGACAAGTGCCACATATCAAAGGGCAATGACCAAGATCTTCGACGACTTAATCCATAAAGTCGTCAAATGTTATGTTGATGATTTGATCATCAAGACTAAAAGCAGGGCCGATCACATCCAAGACCTCAGGACCGTTTTCACCAGACTGAAGGAATGCGATCTAAAAATGAATCCTCTTAAGTGCGCTTTTGGCATGTCATCGGGAAAATTCTTAGGTTTCATAGTCCGATATCGGGGAATCGAAGTTGACCCATCAAAGATAAAGGCCATCATGGAGATGCCTCCTTCAAAGAATCTGACGCAGCTAAAATCCTTTTAAGGCAGGCTTGCTTACATACGAAGGTTCATCTCGAACCTATCGAGAAGATGCAGGCCCTTCTCAAAGCTTATAAAGAAAAGAGCTCTTTTTGTATGGGATGCCGAATGTCAAGATACATTCAAAACATCAAACAGTACCTATTGTGTCCTCCAGTGCATGCTGCTCCCATTCCAAATAAACCATTGATTCTCTATTCTGCCGCCCTAGATGAATCACTCGGCGCGCTCCTTGCCCAGAATAATGAGGAGGGAAAAGAAAATGCTTTCTACTAGCTCAGTTGAACTTTAGTCGGGACGGAATTCCCTGATCGAAAAGCAATGCCTGACCTTGATATTCACTGTGAAGAAGCTGACGCACTATCTGCTCGCTCATCGGGATATGCTGATCTCCAAGGTCGACCCTCTTAAATGCTTAATGACCAAAGCTTAGCAGGCAAAATAGCAAGATAGGATGTCATGCTGCTAGAGTTCAACATAGTCTATATTCTACAGAAAGCAGTAAAAAGACAAGCCCTCGCCGACTTCCTCACTGCTCATCCCATACCTGAAGGGTCACCGCTTAATTGCGAGTTACCCGATGAACAGGTACTGCATCTCGAATATAACGAGCCATGTTGGGAGCTCTACTTCGATAGAGCCTCGTCAATAAGGACCTCCAGCAAATCAAGCATTCCGGAGATAAAAGCAGGGATAAGATTGGTATTCATCACGCCAACGATAGGAACCCTACGACGTTCTTTTGCTCTCACTGAGTGTTCAGTCAAAAATATTGCACTTTTGATATAACATTTTCCTTACTTTTCTTAAATATTTAAAGGTGTTTATTATAAATGTAGAACATACTTGGGTTTATCTGCAAAATACTATTTACCATATGTTTATATATTATAATTAACATTATGAAGGAAAATATATGCATATAATATTTATAAGATATTTTGATAATTTAAATATGCGTATCATATCAAATATTCTTAATCAAATTTCTTAAAAATTTATTACCATATAAAATGATTAAGAATATATCTCTAATATAACAAATATTACTAACATTATTCTTGGAGATATTGTGCAGACTTAAGCTCAGGTCGGAAGATCGGGATATCGAGATGTTAGAAACAAAAATCTGCCGATGAAGTTCAATAAAATCGAAGAATCAATACTGGCAGAGACTCAGGAAATATTTCCAAAATCCAGATATCTTGAAGATCTCCACGTGTCAACATGAGACCACAGCAGAAAACTCAAACCCTAACTCCTCTAAAGTGCGGTGGTTTAGTGGCCAAACCCTACATTTCGCGGCGGATCCGCGGCACTTTTGTGGCCGTTGGATCTGAGATTTTTTGTGGGTGATCTTGATTTCATATCTTAACCTATGAGATCTATGGTTTCTGATTTGAGGGCTATATAAAGGACCGAGGGCTAAAGTTAAAACCTATCACCTTTTACACGACGCAAATCACCGTCAAAGAACAAGAGATCCATGACAGGTTCACAATTCGACGTGATCAAGCGACATGAAATTAGACGGAGCATCTACTTCCTACAAAGTAGAGATCGAGAGCAACTTCTTTCTCTTGTAATCTAAACTCATAGGATTTATACTTGTGAAGTTGATTAATAAAGGTAGATCATTAGTTTAATTCTTCGCATTTATTTTCTGTATTTACATTATGATCTCTATCCCTTCTTCTTCTTCTTCTATCTCCATCATGCGCGAGTAATTCTCCGCTTGATAGGGTTCGTAGGAATATGGTAGATCAATGGATAAAAAAATCCTTTAACTCCTTTTACGTCTTATGAAGTTTATAAACTTTAGCAAAAGAATCGTTAATATCCTAATTGGGCGCGGTATCAATTTATTAATAGTCTTGATCGTGATTTGAGATTAGATTAACAATTGTTTTGTTAAGGGCTGGACATGAATAGAGATCAATGAAAGGACAAGGGTCAATAGTGTGAAAACACTAGTTTCTTTTTAGAACCCTAATCCTCATTCATCACTATCGATCTACTTTTAAATCTATCAAAAGATAAAAGGAGTCATCTTTAATTAATCATCCATGACTACTAAATCTTAACGAACCCTATAAGCCCTCTTCTTATATATTCTACATCCGTTTTTAACGTAGATCTGGAATCTATTCTATATTCTCTCACTTTTCAATCAATTCTTCTAAAGAAAGATTAAGAGTTCCACGCATCCCTGCGGACGACCCGTATTCACCACAGCTAGCTACACGCGACGCCGTGTTGATTGCGGTAACTACAAAAACATACACTTTTTCACATCAATCACCGAGCCTCGCATAAATAACGAGGATGAGTACGAAGCTCTGATAGCTGGTTTGGAGCTCGCCATAGAAATGGAAATCCTTCGGCTACGGGTCTACGGTGATTTCTAACTTGTCGTCAACCAACTATGCGGCGACTACAAGATGTATAAGCCCAAGTTAGCTCGATACAGAAGCCGGGTGGTGGAACTCATGAAACAGTTCACTCACATTGAACTAATAAGAGTTCCTAGAGCGTCGAACGGAAAAGCTGACATATTCGCTCGTCTGGCTAAAGAGCTGGCTGATCCCGATATGGATGAAACTCTGATCACAGTCAGAAACAGGCAAATTCTGCCTCTAGTCTCTTTATGAGAAGAGGAAAGCGAAGAACAAAAAGGCAATCCTGCCGAAAAAGTTCTGATCATTCAAGATGAGCCCGATTGGAGAGAGCCCTTCATAGAGTACCTCTGATGCGACAAGCTACCCGAAGAAAAATTTGCGAGGGTTCAGCTAAAGAAAAGAGCTCTCCGATATGTGTTTGTAAATGACACACTATACCGCAGATCGTACGATCGGTTTTGTCTCAGGTGTCTGTCCTTGGCCGAAACCCAAAAAGTCACGAAAGAAGTTCACTCAGGCGTCTGCAGAGCTCACTAATCTGGCCCCAAAATACGGCTTCAAATAAAACGGCTTTGGTATTACTGACCTACCATGATAAAGGATTGCGAAGAGCATGTGAAGAAATGTCATCTCTGCCAAATTCACGGTGACTTCATTCACAAGCATCCCAATCCGTTGCATCCTACGTTGGCGTCACGGCCCTTCAAAGTTTGGGGCACCAACATAGTCGGCCCGATTGATCCTCCGTCATCCAAAGGCCACCTGTTCAGATTGGCCACAACTAGCTACTTCTCCAGATGGACTGAAGCTGTCCCGCTAAAAGAAGATAAGACGGAAGATATTCTGACATTTTTTCGGCATAATATTCTATATCGCTTCGGTACATGTAGAAGAATCATTTCTGACAACGGGCCTTCTTTCAAGAGCTTCAAAGTTTCAAGATTCGTTACTCAGCACAAGATAGACTAGAGATATTCCTCCATCTATAATTCAAGAGCCAATGGGCTAGCCAAAATCTTCAATAAAACTTTATGCAAGCTCCTGAGGAAAAATGTTTCAGCCAACAAGAGAAACTGGAATCTCAAATTTCACGAGGCATTGTGGACATATCATACCACGCACCGCAGTCCAACTCAGTCCGATCCATACTCACTACTCCTCGGAGTGGGGTCGATCCTCTCCCTCTAAATCAAAGTTCTAAGCCTCAGGATAGCCATCCATCACGATTTGATGAAGGAAGAAAACATTCTCCTTCGGCTCGAAAAACTTGACGCCCTCGAAGAAAAGAGACTCGCAGTATAGCAAAATCTAGAGCTGTACCGAACCCAAATGTCATGAGCCTATGATAAGATGACCCATCTCCGTATTTTTAAGAAAGGTGGATTGGCATTGGTCTTCAAAAGACCGATCATCCCCAATCGACATGCCGAGGGAAAATTCGTGCCAAATTATGAAGGACCATACGTCATCGAGAAAGTGTTTGATGGAGGATCCTACTAGCTATGTTGCGGTCGAAAATTGCACCCCGGTTGACCAAGTCAAAGTCAAAGTCAACCCTAAGCCAGGTGGGTGATTAGTGTCAAAAATTGTATTTACCGCAATCAAGAAACGGCGTCGCTTCGCAGCTAGCCGGTGAGTGCGGGTCGATCCACAGAGACGGGTAAATTTCTTTAGTGTGTTTTAACGAGTTAATTAAAAGCGTTGTTTTGGTTGGTTTATGAAAATCTAGATCTATCACTAAACTTAATTAATTTAATTTAAATTCTTGCTGGGGTTAGGCTTCGGGGAAGTTTTGGAGATTGACGTTTTCCTCACCGCTTTCATTGCCATATTTTAGATCTGTTAGATGTTACGATAATTATCAATAAAGTGGATCCGAATCTTTTGGGAAGATGTTTCTTCCTCTAGATTCGCATCCTTCCTTTGTTGATAATTACCCTAACCCCCATGGAAAACACGCGCAACCGGCCCTTTATACTACGGTTCATCGTTACCTCGAGGGGGAGGATGCCGTAGGGAGCGGTTGTGCGTGCATGCATGGAGTGCTAACTATTAGGTGTGGATGGCATGAAAGGGGTGAGAGATATCATCTCTCAAACCTTTCCCTAAGGCTAACCCTAACAAGCGAGGAGACTACTCGCTCATTAGGGGATGATAAAACATTAAAGGAATAGAAAAAAAACACTTACTAATTTGACGGCTCCCTCCAAGCGATAAAGAACAGATCTGAATAATTCTTCCCAGAAATTCTGAACTTTTATTTATTGAAAAGAGGCATAGGGTTTTACAATTTTCAGATTACAATTTATAAGTAAACAGGAGAATTAGGGTTTCAGAGTCTCGCACATGCGCAATTACTGATTTGCCCCCTAAGAATCCCAACACCCGCACCGACGCGGCAACAGAAGAAAAATCCACCGACACGTGTATTAGACGGCCGCGGATCCGCGGCATTGGTAGGCTTGGGCCGCGGATCCGCGGCCCATTGGTGGTCTTGGGCTGCCAACTTTCTGTGGTTGGTTTTTCTTCTCTTGGGCTTCCTAGTTTCATTGTTCTTTTCTCTGTTGGGCTTCTTAGTGTTCTCCAGATCCTTAGTGAAAACTTGTTCGTATCTTTTGACCGTTCACTTGACATTTTTGGACCTTGTACTGTTCTTCGACTAGGCTTGACCAGGATCCGTCTACTTGTTTGTCAAAAGTCACTTTTCTGTATCAGCTTTCGTCTTTTTCACTGTATCTGCTCCAAGAGCCTGTATCCTGTAACATGCAACAAAAGTGCGTCAAGAGTACCTGTTTATTTATAAAATGGATAAGAATAGGGGAATGATAAATGCAATATTATGGTCTGAACAGTGGGCCTAAACCCAGATCAAGTGGGCTCATGCCTGAGTCGGACCCAAACATGAAGTGGCCGACCTCCCCCATGCCGAAATAAAAAATCATGTAATAAATAATTTTGATGAATTTTTTATGCATGAATGTAAGAAAAATGGCATAAAGCCAAATTTTTGTAAAGCTCATGGTTTATGTGGAAAAGAAATGAGCACATGAAGCATGGGATGGGCAAAATGCCATTTTGTAAAGCTCAAGGGGCTATATGTAAATATGTAAGCCTATATAAGACAACATGATGATGAATAAAGTATACACTTATCATTTCTCTAAAACTCTAGGGTTTGTGCCTCCTTCTTCTCCTTCCTCAAGGTTCTAACCCTTCTCCTTTCCTTTGAATTAAATCAAGAGTTTTACTCTTCCTTTTCAAAAACCAAATAGTTTTTCGCCACAAAACCCACAAAAGAGAGCTCAGATCTTCTATTAGATCTCAAAAAGGGGAGACTTTTAAGTCTCACCCCCTTTTCTCCAAGATCTAGCTGATCAAGAGGAGGAAGAAGGAGACCCGTCTCCAAAAATCCAACTTTGGACAAAATCTCAGTCAAGAGAAGATCCAAGATTCAAGAGAGAAGAACCTCTGAAGAATTTTAGAGAGTTCAACTCCAAGACCCAAATCCTCAAAGGAGTTTAACTTTTAATCCAGATCCTTAGGAGTTTGACTCCAAATCTAAATCTTTTAGAGTTCAACTCCACTCAAAATCCTCTTTAGGAGTTTAACTCTCATTTCTGGGGGTAAAAACCCTTTCCTTTCGCTAGCGCCCAAGCGCTAGCGCCCTAGCGCGAGCGCCCGAGCGCCCACGTGTCTGGCATGTGAGGAGCCAGCGCCCGGATGCCCACGTGCCGAGCACGTGAGGCGCCGGCCCCCAAAGCGCTAGCGCCCAAGCGCCCACATGCCGGGCACGTGAGGCGAAAATGCCCAAAGCGCTAGCGCTCGAGCGTCCATGTGCCGGGCACGTGAGGCGCTAGCGCCCAAGCGCTTAGCGCTAACTCAAGCGTCCAGGCGCTCGCGCTAGCACCAGCGTCTGCGTGCTAGGCGCGCGAGGCGCTGGCACCCACGTGTCCTTTGGACGCCATTTTCCCCCCATTTTACACACACTCTACACTAAAAGTACCTTCCCCGTTAGAAAAAAATTTCTAACGGAACGCTGCCCCGCATCCCGCAAGGGGGATGCTAGCCCTCTTGACCCCCAGCCCGCTATCCGGGTAGCGGAACCCCCTTGAAAACTCTGCAGGGCCCCCGATATATCCAAAACCCCTTCAAAACACAACACTGCACATTGAGTTCACATGACCTGTTTGACCCATCAATCGGAGATTCTCTCGCTCCAAAGGCGAGGGGTAATTAACGGCAGCTTAGTCTGTGGCTGCCGGAGATTCGGATCCCCACAATCAATAAACCCCAGCCTGCCCTAGACAGGGGGAATCTGTACTACGCCTGACCAGCGCGTGTGTATTCCCATATCAATGGGGTGACGAAAAACACCCTACAGATTCTGGCACGCCCGGTGGGACCAATCTCTCCTCCCATATTTCGGGTTAAACGTTCATGCGAACTCAATCAACATATATATTGATTGCATGTACTGAAATCATGCTTCTTTGTACAGGTTAACAAATTTCAAATTGCAATCTCCGGAAGCAACAAAATGTCTCTAAGGACGAACTCCGCTCTCAGTACGGCTCCCATCTCCTACACGATGAAAATGGACGCCAGGACGGTCCTTCCGGCCAGTTTCAGGCAACAGTGGGAGGAGCCGCCGCTACCATTTGGCTCTATTCTGTTCGTGCCAGCTAACACCGTCCCTCCTCAGCCCAAGCGCAAGTCCGTTTCCGGACAACTCTCCATTGCTCCAGCTGGGGGCAAGGCCATCAACGTCAATGAAGCAATGAGGCATCTCGAGCAAGCTCCAACGGTGCCCTCGACAACTGCTCAATCGAGTATCTTCTATAAGCTCCCTATCAATCGACTCACGGTGGCTTCCCAGAAAACGGATGCCCGCCAAGCCCTCAAAATCGAGAAGCTAAGGCAGAAAAGGCTCAGATATAGAGCCAACAAAGGGCTAGGGCTTATGCTAGGCTGAGCTTCATGAGGCTCCGAGAACAGGGTTACCCCGCCAAAGATAAAGAGACGGGCGGATATGTGGTCCACACCGTCTACATGGCCGAACATGAAGAAACGGGCCCTCCTATGCTTCACAGCCATGGTGATGATATGGTGGATGCTGCCCAACGTCGACTTGGTCTAAATGATGAAGAGCTCGCTCAGGCTGATAAGCCAAAGGAGCCTGGGGTTCCTGCGGAATTGAGCTCAGGCAATAAGGATAACCCGGTTGTCATAACCGAAACTACAGAACAAGTATTATTCCGATGGCTTCAGAGGCAGCTTCAGGACAGGGATGAGAAGTTAGCCAAGGTACAGTCTAAGGTCGACGAACTGGCAAATGTCGCGGCAGATCTCGCGACCCATGTCGCCCGATTGCAATTACAGCAGAATCAAATTTTGGTTCGTGAGCCAGGGATTGATATCCGGAGGCAGCCAACTGATACCCCCTTCAGCCTAAGAGCGGAGCGCCTTCGCGAAAAACTGCCACGATTAGCCTACAGTCCCTCCGATACATACGCCGAAGGGGAATCACCTTTGAAAGAGAAACTGGATATGGTCTATTCCTTCAAAAAGGACAAAGTCTACAAGATATTCAAGGACGCCCTAAGAAACGGTCTATAACTACCAGAATCAAAGAGACCGCAAGAAGCGAATATGACCGACGAACCAAAATATTGCCCCTATCACAGAGTGATAAGTCATGCCATTGAGGACTGCTTCATCTTTAAAGATTGGGTCGAAAGGCAATACAAGACGGGAGAGATAGAACTGTCTAAAGGCGTGTTAGCAAACAGTCAAGCTACGACCGCCGATTTCATACAAATGGAGACCGAAGCCTTTCGAGAACCTAATTCTCTCAGACATGTGCCATTATCTAAAACGGGCGAATCAAAGACTGATTGGCCTCAAGGACCAGCATCAGTAAGGGCACCTACTCTAATGGAGAGAAAGAAGAAGGTGTACTCCTTCAGGAGGGATGAGGTCCGCAATATATTCGAGGAAGCCTTGAACAACGGTCTGCAATTACCTATTCCGAAGAGGCCACATGAAATGAATATGACTGGCAATCCCGTATACTGCCCATTCCATAGGGTGGTGAGTCATACCATTGAAGACTGCTGTGTTTTCAAAGATTGGACAGAGGACCAATACAAGCTTAGAAAAACCTCACGGTCCTCAGATATATCGGCAAGCCACAGAGCTACGGTCATCAACACAGCTCCACCAAGATCAAAGTTCAAGGAGCTGGGATAAGCAAAAACGACCACCACGTCGTTAAACTGGGAACACCAGAGGACCACCACGTCATTAAACTGGGAACAATCGACCTCTAAGTCGTTAAACTGGGGATATAAAAATGTGTAAATAAAACATAAATAAATAAATAAATAAAAATTAAAAAGCCGAAATGATAGGGCAACCCGCAATAAAAATCAGCGAGTAAAAATAAAGATGAGAATAAAGCCAAAATGATGGGGCAACTGCGAATAAATAGCCGAAATGATAGGGCAATCGCGACCTTCGCGATAAGGAAAGCTGAAATGATAGAGCAATCGCGGTAAAAAAACAAAAACAAAAACAAAAAAACAAAAAAATAGCGAATGATGAGTCGCTCCTGGCACCATATTCCAGTGCAGCGATGCAGACGCCAACCAAATTCAAATTTTCAAATCCCTGGATGTCCCAACGGCGAATGATGAGTCGCTCCTGGTACCATATTCCAGTGCAGCGATGCAGACGCCAACCAAAATCCGATATTCCAAAATTCCCCCAGCCCTACGGCCAGTCTCCAAATTGATTACCGTATACAATCCACGGGCTCAAATAATTTTCATCATACCCATGCCCCACCGCAATCACCAGTCACGCGGCCGGTCTCCGCCCTTGGAATTATGCTCCATTGGGAAGACCCACTCATGTGTCCTCACGATACATGAGGAGAACAAACCTTCGTGGGATCCTTACGACTCACAAAGGAAAAAAACACTTAGGAGTCCTCACGACTCCTGAAGAGAAAATACACCTACGAGGTCCTTTCGACTCGTAGGGAGAAGATACTTTTATGGGACCCTTACAACTTATGAAATTGAAAAGTCTTAGGTGATAGGGACCTAAACCTGTCTCCTAAGCCATCGCTCCCCAACCGGGGAAGGCAAATGATGAATTGCTCCTGGCACATGTGCTTCAGTGATAGCAACGTTGATGCCTACCCTAACCCCAAAATTCCAAACTCCAACCCAATGGACCCCTAAGTCTTTAAACTGGGAACATATGACCTCTAAGTCGTTAAACTGGGAACAGATGACCCCTAAGTCGTTAAACTGGAAACAAAGGAGATCCCCTCACGGCGAATGATGAGTCGCTCCTGGTACCATATTCCAGTACAGCGATACAGGCGCCAACCAAACTCTGAATGTCCCAACGGAAAATGATGAGTCGCTCCTAGTACCATATTCCAGTGCAGCGATGCAGACGCCAACAAAGTCCCGAAATTCTTCCGGCCCTACGGTCTGGATCATACATCCTGCAAAACCGTATACAATCCACGGGCATAAAACGATCCTAATCTCTCCCAAGTCCTACCGGTGAGATCACATTCAAAGTCCCACCAACGATAAAGATTCAAAAAAAATGGTATGTCCACAAGCAAAATGGGCACAGATGAAAACCGAAAGGGCTCCGTAAATAAAAACAGCAGGACTGCCGGCGAGCTTGTGAAAATCCAAAAGGGCGCAAACTCATGAAAAAGAGATGAAATACACTCGCAAAGTCCTCTCGACTTTGTGAGGAGAAAATTCCCGCGTGAGATCCTTACGACTCACAAAGGAAAAACATACTTGGGGGTCCTCACGACTCCTAAGAAGAAGATGCACCTACGGGATCCTTACGACTCGTAGGGAGAAAATGCTTTTATGGGAACCTTACGACCCGTAAAATTGAAAAGCCTTAGTTGATAGGGATATAAACCTGTCCCCTAAGCCATCGCTCCCCAATAGGTAAAGGTAAATGATGAGTTGCTCCTGTCATTATTCCAGTGCAGCAATGCAGATGCCGACCCAAAAACCAATTCCTAAATCCTTCCGGGGCAAATGATGAGTTGCTCCTGGCATTATTCCAGTGCAGCAATGCAGATGCCGACCAAAAAAAAAACCAACCCCCTAATCCTCTCATGACAAATGATGATTTGCTTCTGGTACCATATTCCAGTGTAGCGATGCTGATGTCAACACAAATCAAACCAACCAATTCCAACATCGACCTCTGCGTCAAGCAGCAGACACTCCGTGCCAGGGAAACGTCTACCATGGACACTCCGTCTCGGAGACGCGTCAAGCGTCGACCGTCCATGTCGTAAAAAGAGCAGTGCAGGCTTCCCACAAATCGAGAACCAAATCGCTCCGGGCCAGGAAAAAGTCTACCACGGACACTCCGTTTCGGAGACGCGTCAAGCGTTGACCGTCCATGTCGTAAAAAGGGCAGTGCAGGCTTCCCACAAATCAGGAACCAAATTGCTCCGGGACAGTGAAAAGTCTACCATGAACACTCTGCCTCGAAGACGCGTCAAGCGTCGACCGTCTATATCGTAAAAAGGGCAGTGCAGGCTTCCCACAAATCGGGAACCAAATCACTTCGGGCCAAGGAAAAGTCTACCACGAACACTCCGTCTCGGAGACGCGTCAAGCGTCGACCGTCCATGTCGTAAAAAGGGAAGTGCAGGCTTCCTACAAATCGGGAACCAAATCGCTCCGGGCCAGGGAAACGTCTACCATGGACACTCCGCTTCGGAGACGCGTCAAGCGTCGACCGTCCATGTCGTAAAAAGGGCAGTGCAGGATTCCCACAAATCGGGAACCAAAACGCTCCGGGTCAGGAAAAAGTCTACCACGGACACTCCGCCTCGGAGACGCGTCAAGCGTCGACCGTCCATGTCGTAAAAAGGGCAGTGCAGGCTTCCCACAAATCGGGAACCAAATCGCTCCGGGCCAGGGAAAAATCTACCACGGACACTCCGTCTCGGAGACGCGTCAAACGTCGACCGTCCATATCATAAAAATAGCAGTGCAAGCTTCCCATAAATCGGGAACCAAATAGCTCTGGGCCAGGGAAAAGTCCACCACGGACACTCTATCTCGGAGACGCGTCAAGCGTCGACCGTCCATGTCATAAAAAGGGCAGTGCAGGCTTCCCACAAATCGGGAACCAATTTGCTCCGGGCCAAGGAAAAATCCACCACGGACACTCCGTCTCAGAGACGCGTCAAGCGTCGACCGTCCATGTCGTAAAAAGGGCAGTGCAGACTTCCCACAAAGCGGGAACCAAATCACTCCGGGCCAGGGAAACGTCTACCACGGACACTCCGTCTCGGAGACGCGTCAAGCGTCGACCGTCCATGTCGTAAAAAGGGCAGTGCAGGCTTCCCACAAATCGGGAACCAAATCGCTCCAGGCCAGGGAAAAATCTACCACAGACACTCCATCTCGGAGACGCGTCAAGCGTCGACCGTCCATGTCGTAAAAAGGGCAGTGCAGGATTCCCACAAATCGGGAACCAAAACGCTCCGGGACAGTGAAAAGTCTACCATGGACACTCTGCCTCGAAGACGCGTCAAGCGTCGACCGTCCATGTCGTAAAAAGGGCAGTACAGGCTTCCCACAAATCAGGAACCAAATCACTTCGGGCCAGGGAAAAGTCTACCATGGACACTCCGTCTCGGAGACGCGTCAAGCGTCGACCGTCCATATCGTAAAAAGGGCAGTGCAGGCTTCCTATAAATCGGGAACCAAATCGCTCCGGGCCAGGGAAAAGTCCGCCACGGACACTCTATCTCGGAAACGCGTCAAGCGTCGACCGTCCATGTCGTAAAAAGGGCAGTGCAGGCTTCCCACAAATCGGGAACCAATTTGCTCCGGGCCAGGGAAAAGTCCACCACGGACACTCCGTCTCAGAGACGCGTCAAGCGTCGACCATCCATGTCGTAAAAAGGGCAGTGCAGACTTCCCACAAAGCGGGAACCAAATCACTCCGGGCCAGGAAAACGTCTACCACGGACACTCCGTCTCGGAGACGCGTCAAGCGTCGACCGTCCATGTCGTAAAAAGGGCAGTGCAGGCTTCCCACAAATCGGGAACCAAATCGTTCCGGGCCAGGGAAAAGACTACCACGGACACTCCGTCTCAGAGACGCTTCAAGCGTCGACCGTCCATGTCGTAAAAAGGGCAGTGCAGGCTTCCCACAAATCAGGAACCAAAATGCTCCGGGCCAGGGAAAAGTCTACCACAGACACTCCGTCTCGGAGACGCGTCAAGCTTTGACCGTCCATGTCGTAAAAAGGGTAGTGCAGGCTTCCCACAAATCGGGAACCAAATCGCTCCGGGCCAGGGAAAAGTCTACCACAGACACTCCGTCTCGGAGACGCATCAAGCGTCGACCGTCCATGTCGTAAAAAGGGCAGTGCAGGCTTCCCACAAATCGGGAACCAAATCACTCTGGGCCAGGGAAACGTCTACCACGGACACTCCGCCTCGGAGATGCGTCAAGCGTCGACCGTCCATGTCGTAAAAAGGGCAATGCAGGCTTTCCACAAATCGAGAACCAAATCGCTCCGGGCCAGGGAAAAGTCTACCATGGACACTCCGCCTCGGAGACGCGTCAAGCGTCGACTGTCCATGTCGTAAAAAGGGCAGTGCAGGCTTCTTACAAATCGAGAACCAAATCGCTTCGGGCCAGGGAAAAGTCTACCACAGACACTCCGTCTCGGAGACGCGTCAAGCGTCGACCGTCCATATCGTAAAAGGGGCAGTGCAGACTTCCCACAAATCGGGAACCAAATCGCTCCGAGCCAGGGAAAAGTCCACCACGGACACTCCGTATCGGAGACGCGTCAAGCGTCGACCGTCCATGTCATAAAAAGGGCAGTGCAGGCTTCCCACAAATCGGGAACCAATTCGCTCCGGGCCAGGGAAAAGTCCACCACAGACACTCCGTCTCAGAGACGCGTTAAGCGTCAACCGTCCATGTCGTAAAAAGGGTAGTGCAGGCTTCCCACAAAGCGGGAACCAAATCACTTCGGGTCAGGGAAACGTCTAGCACGGACACTCCGTCTCGGAGACGCGTCAAGCGTCGACCGTCCATGTTGTAAAAAGGACAGTGCAAGCTTCCCACAAATTAGGAACCAAAACACTCCGGTCCAAGGAAACGTCTACCACGGACACTCCGCCTTGAAGACGCGTCAAGCGTCGATCGTCCATGTCGTAAAAAGGGCAGTGTAGGCTTCCCACAAATCGGGAACCAAATCCCTCTGGGCCAGGAAAACGTCTACCACGGACACTCCGCCTCGGAGACGCGTCAAGCGTCGACCGTCCATGTCGTAAAAAGGGCAGTGCAGGCTTCCCACAAATCGGGAACCAAATTGCTCCGGGCCAGGGAAACATCTACCACGGAAACTCCGCCTCGGAGACACGTCAAGCGTCAACCGTCCATGTTGTAAAAAGGGTAGCGCGGTCTTCCTACAAAGCGGGAACCAAATCACTCCATGCCAGGAAAACGTCTACCACGGACACTCCGTCTCGGAGACGCGTCAAGCGTCGACTGTCCATGTCGTAAAAAGGGCAGTGCAGGCTTCCCACAAATCGGGAACCAAATCGCTCCGAGCCAGGAAAAAGTCTACCACGGACACTCCGCCTCGGAGACGGGTCAAGCGTCGACCGTCCATGTCGTAAAAAGGGCAATGCAGGCTTCCCACAAATCGGGAACCAAATCGCTCTGGGCCAGGAAAACATCTACCACGGACACTCCGCCTCGGAGACGCGTCAAGCGTCGACCGTCCATGTCGTAAAAAGGGCAGTGCAGGCTTCCTACAAAGCGGGAACCAAATCACTCCGGGCCAGGGAATTGTCTACCACGGACACTCCGTCTCGGAGACGCGTCAAGCGTCGACCATTCATGTCGTAAAAAGGGCAGTGCAGGCTTCCCATAAATCGGGAACCAAATCGCTCCGGGCCAGAGAAAAGTCCACCACGGACACTCTATCTCGGAGACGCGTCAAGCGTCGACCGTCCATGTCGTAAAAAGGGCAGTGCAGGCTTCCCACAAATCGGGAACCAATTTGCTCCGGGCCAGGGAAAAGTCCACCACGGACACTCCGTCTCAGAGACGCGTCAAGCGTCGACCGTCCATGTCGTAAAAAGGGCAGTGCAGGCTTCCTACAAAGCGGGAATCAAATCACTCCGGGCCAGGGAAATGTCTACCACGGACACTCCATCTCGGAGACGCGTCAAGCGTCGACCATTCATGTCGTAAAAAGGGCAGTGCAGGCTTCCCACAAATCGGGATCCAAATCCCTCCGGGCCAGGGAAACGTCTACCATGGACACTTCGCCTCAGAGACGTGTCAAACGTCGACCGTCCATGTCGTAAAAAGGGTAGTGCAGGCTTCCCACAAATCGGGAACCAAATCGCTCCGGGCCAGGAAAACGTCTACCACGGACACTCCGCCTAGGAGACGCTGTAGGGTGTTTTTCGTCACCCATTGAGATGGGAATAGCGCGCGCTGGTCAGGCATACTACAGATTCCCCATGCCTAGGGCAGGAGGGTTTATTGATTGTGGGGATCCGAATCTCCGGCAGCCGCGGACTAAGCTGCCGTTAATTACCCCTCGCCTTTGGGGCGAGAGAACCTCCGATTAACGGGTTAAATTGTTCATGCGAACTCAATGTGTAGTGTTGTGTTTTGGAGGGGTTTTAGATATATCGGGGGCCTCGTAGAGTTTTTACGGGGGTCCCGCTACCCGAAGAGCGGGCTGGGGGTCAAGGGGGCTAGCAGCCCCCTTGCGGGGTGCGGGGTGCGGGGCAGCGCCCCGCTAGAAATTTTTTTCTAACAGGAGACAGTGTTGTAAAGTGTGTGTGTGTGTGTAAAGGGGAAAGGGCGTCCAAAGGATGCGTGGGAGAAAGCGCTCGGGTGCTAGCGCTTTAAGCGCTGGCACCTTGGACGCTAGCGCCTCACGTGCTAGGCACATGGGCGCTCGGGCGCTAGTGCTTTGTGCGCCAGGGTGCTAGCACTTTGGGCGCTAGCGCCTCACGTGCCAGGTACGTGGGCACTCGGGCGCTAGCGCTTTGAGCGCAAAGGCGCTAGCGTCTCACATGCCAGGCACGTGGGTGCTCGAACGCTAGCGCTTTGAGCGCAAGGGCGTCGGGAGCTAGCGCTTTGAGCGCAAGGATGCTAGCGCCTCACATGCCAGGCACGTGGGCGCTCGGACGCTAGCGCTTTGAGCGCTAGCGCCTCACGTGCCAGGCACGTGGGCGCTCGGGAGGCAAAAGGGACTTGGTCCCTGCAATGGAAGATGTTCTCTTAAAGCGCTAGCATCTCACGTGCCAGGCACGTGGGCGCTCGGGAGGCAAAAGGGACTTGGTCCCTGCAATGGGAGTTGTACTCCCAGAAGAGAACATTTATTATTTTGTGTGTGTGTGTGTGTGTGAGGAGTTAAACTCCTAGGATATTTTGAAGCTGATGAAGGGGGGGGGCTTCTTCCCCTGGAGCCCTGGATCTTCCCCAAAGTGGGGTCTTTGGAGATGGGTCTTCTTATTCCTCCTCTGTTGGCCGGATTTTGAAGAACAAGAGGTATGAGATTTTAAAAATCTCTTCTTTTTGAGATCTGATGGGAGATCTAATTTCCCCTTTGTCGGTTTGGTGGTGAAAAACTATTTATTTTTTAGAAAGGAAGAGTTAAACTCTTGATTTAATTCAAAAGAAAAAGAAGAAGGTTTAGAATCTTGAGAAAGGAGAAGGAGGCACAAAAACCCTAACCTTTTTGAGAATGCATTGTTTCTTCTTTATTCATCATCATGCTGCCTTTTATAGGCTTACATATTTACATATAGCCCCTTGGGCTTTACAAAATTGCATTTTGCTTATCCCATGGCTCATGTGCCATTTCTTTTTGCACATAAGCCATGGGCTTTACAAAAATTTGGCTTTATGCTCATTCATGCATAAAAAATTACATAAAAAATTATTTGTTATATGATTTCATTTTGGCATGGGGGGGCTGGCCGCTTGCTCAACTTAGGCATGGGCCCGCTTGACCTGGGCTTGGGCACACCTGGTTTGGGGTTGACTTTGACTTTGACTTGGTCAACCGGGGTACAATTTTCGACCCCAACAAAGTGCCCTCCATCAATAAATGTACACTGCACATTTGAGTTGTGTGCATGACATTGATGGATCTTGAAACTGAACTTCGAGGTGGAACATCATTCCGGGGCGGAGCATCCCTCGGGGAGCGTGATTCCCGGGGATCGGAGTATCATTCCGATTTGCGGAGCATAATTCCATAATCGGAGTATCATTCCAGGGATCGGAGCATCATTCCGAAGAGTCGGAGCATAATTCCGAGGATCGGAGCATCATTCCGAAGAGCGGAGCATGATTCCAAGGATCGGAGCATCATTCCGAAGAATTGTAGCATAATTCCGAGGATCGGAGAGCGGAGCATGATTCCGGGAATCGGAGCATCATTCCGAAGAGTCGGAGCATAATTCCGAGGATCGGAGCATCATTCCGAAGGGCGGAGCATGATTCCAGGGATCGGAGCATCATTCCGAAGAGTCGGAGCATAATTCCGAGGCTTGGAGCATAATTCCGGGATTGGAGCATGATTCTTAGGATCGGAGCATCATTCCGAAGATTCAGAGCATAATTCCGAGGATCGGAGCATCATTCCGAAAGGCGGAGCATGATTCCAGGGATCGGAGCATCATTCCGAAGAGTCAGAGCATAATTCCGAGGGTTGGAGCATAATTCCGGGATCGAAGCATCATTCCTGAAGAGCGGAGCTTGATTCCAGGGATCAGAGCATCATTCCGAAGAGTCGGAGCATAATTCCGAGGATCGGAGCATCATTCCGAAGAGTGGAGCATGATTCCAGGGATCGGGGCATCATTCCGAAGAGTCGGAGCATAATTCCGAGGATCGGAGCATCATTCTGAAGGGCGGAGCATGATTCCAGGGATCAGAGCATCATTCCGAAGAGTCGGAGCATAATTCCGAGGATCGGAGCATCATTCCGAAGGGCGAAGCATGATTCCAGGGATTAGAGCATCATTTCGAAGAGTCGGAGCATAATTCCGAGGATCGGAGCATCATTCCGAAGGGCAGAGCATGATTCCAGGGATCGGAGCATCATTCCGAAGAGTCGGAGCATAATTCCGAGGATCGGAGTATCATTCCGAAGAGCGACAGACATTCTGACCGAAATATAATTTCGATGCAGAGGTTGATTCCCAGGAGAAACATAATTCTGACAAGGAAGGCAGATACTCCGAGGCAAAGCTTGATTTCGACACGGGATACATTCTGAGAAGAAGCATGATTCCGACGCAGAGCTTGCTGGTTGACTTGATTCCGAGGCGGAGCATAATTCCGATGAGGAGGTCGTTGGTTGATTCAGAGCTGAAGCATAATTCCGACAGGGAAGGCAGATACTCCGAGGCGAAGCTTGATTTCGTCGCGGGGTATACTCTAAGACAAAGCATGATTTCGGCGCAGAGCTTGTTGGTCGACTTGATTCCAAGACGGAGCTTAATTCCGACGAGGAGGTCGCTGGTTGATTCCGAGCCGAAGCATAATTCCGACAGGGAAGGTAGATATCCCGAGGCGAAGCATGATTTCGACACGGGGTAAATTCTGGGACGTAGGATGATTCCGCCGCAAAGGTTGTTGGTTTGATTTGATTTGGGTTGACATCTGCATCGCTATACTGGAATATGGTACCAGGAGCGAATCATCATCTGTCATGAGAGGATTTGGGGATTTGGTTTCGTTTGGCATCTGCATTGCTGCACTGGAATAATGCCAGGAGCAACTCATCATTTGCCCCGAGAGGATTTGGGAATTGATGGCTTAGGAGGCAGGTTTAGATCCCTATCACCTTAGACTTTTCAATTTTATGGGCCGTAAGGGTCCATAAAAGTATTCTCTCCCTACGAGTCGAAAGGATCTCATAGGTGTATTTTCTTCTTAGGAGTCGTGGGAACTCCTAAGTGTGTTGCTCCTTTGTGAGTCATAAGGATCTCACGCGGGAATTTTCTCCTCACAAAGTCGAGAGGACTTTGCGAGTGTATTTCATCTCTTTTTTACGAGTTTGCGCCCTTTCGGGTTTTCACAAACTCGCCGGCAGTCCTGCTGTTTTTACTCACTGAGCCCTTTCGGGTTTTCATCCGTGCCCATTTTACTTATGGACATACCATTTTTTTATTTCATTTCATTTTATTTTATTTTATTTTATTTGGGTGGGACTTTGAATGTGGTCTCACCTGAAGAACCTGAGAGAGATTGGGATTGTTTTATGCCCGTGGATTGTATAGGTTTTGCAGGATGTATGATCCAGACCGTAGGGTCGGAAAATTTCCGGACTTTGTTGGCGTTTGCACCGCTGAACTGGAATATGGTCCCAAGAGTGACCCATCATTCGCCGTTGGGGTATGAGATTTGGAATTTGGTTGGCGTCTGCATCGCTGCACTGAAATATGGTACCAGGAGCGACTCATCATTCGCCGTTGGGGTATGGGAAGCGATGGCTTAGGAGATAAGTTTAGATCCCTATCGCCTAAGGCTTTTCAATTTTATGGGCCGTAAGGGTCCCATAAAAGCATTTTCTCCCTACGAGTCGTAAGGATTCCGTAGGTGCATTTTCTCCTTAGGAGTCGTGAGGACCCCCAAGTGTATTTTCCCTTTGTGAGTCGTAAGGATCTCACGCGGGGATATTCTCCTCACGTATCGTGAGGACACATGAGTGGGTCTTCCCAAATGGAGCATAATTCCAAGGGCGTAGACCGGCCGCTGGACAGGTGACTTCGGTGGGGCATGGGTATGATGAGAATTATTTGAGCTCCTGGATTGTATACGGTAGTCAATTTGGGGACTGGCCGCAGGGCTGGAAGAATTTTAGGAAACTGGATTTTGGTTGGCGTCTGCATCGCTGCACTGGAATATGGTACCAGGAGCGACTCATCATTCGCCGTTGTTTTGTTTTTTTGTTTTGTTTTTGTTTTTGTTTTTGTTGTTTTTTTTCTTTTTTTTACCGCGATTGCTCTATCATTTCAGCTTTTATTATCGCGAAGGTCGCGATTACCCTATCATTTCGGCTATTTACTCGCGGTTGCCCCATCATTTCGGCGTTATTTTTATTTTTACTCGCTGATTTTTATTGCGAGTTACCCCATCATTTCGGTTTTTTATATTTTATATATATATATATATATATATATATATTTTTTTTATTTACACATTTTTACATCACCAGTTTAACGACTTAGGGATCGATTGTTCCCAGTTTAATGACGTGGTGGTAGATTGTTTTCAGAGAAAGGCAGATGTCTGAGAGAATCAGTTTCACGAAGAACTTCGGTCTTCGTTTGTATGAAATTGGCGGTCGCAGCTGGACTATTTGTTAACACGCATTTAGATAGTTCCATCTCTCCTGCCTTGTATTGCTTTTCGACCCAATCTTTGAAGACGAAGTAATCCTTAATGGCATGACCTATCACTCTGTGATAGGGGCAGTATTTGGGGCCGTCGGTCATATTCGCTTCCTGTGGTCTTTTTGAGTCTGGCAGTCGTAGACCGTTCCTCAGGGAGTCTTTGAATATTTTACGGATTTTGTCCCTTCTGAAGGAATAGACTTTATCCAGCTTCTCTTTCAGTGGATATTCTCCTCCCTCTCTGAACACTGGCTTCCGAGGACGGTTGGCATTAGGCCCGCTCATCCCTTGCTTATTTCGATCAGCCGAGGTTTTGAAAGATTCAGAATCGTCAGAATTTTCGCCTTTGCGATTATCGTCCTTTCTGTTTCTCCAGGACCTATTGTTATTTTTGGAATCCGAGGAGGACTCCTGCTTTGAGCGCTCCAGCATCTGAACTTCCCTGGTCAGCTCTTGGAATGTTTTGAGACCCGCGGTGCATAGAAACGGGGTCATACAATTGTTGAGATTTCCGACAAGGAGACTGACAGATTGGTCCTGCTCTATCGGCGGTTCACATTTGACGGAGAGATTGCGCCATCGGGTTATAAAATCCGTGCTGCTTTTGTTGTTCTTTGGCTTGGTCCTTACGAGATCGGCAATGGTGATCTTATTGCTGATGCTCATGAACCTCTGCCGAAACAGAGACTCCATTTGGACAAAAGTTGTGACGGAGCCATCCGGTATGCTAGCGTACCGGTCGAAGGCAACATTGGCCAAGCTATTAACGAACTGGCGGAGGAGAAGCGCATCATTGCCCCCAGTATTCCCGCGTGAGGCTTTAAAATGGGCGACGTGCTGATTCGCATTTCCCGTCCCGTCAAATCTTCCGAATTCGGGATGACATAGCCGCTAGGAAATTCTATCAGATCATACTGAGTAGGATATGGTCACCCACTACTGCTGATATCTTTTTGCGCTTCGGTTTTAGCTACCAAGGTTTTGACTTTGTTGGTAACCAAATCCATGATTTGATCTAAAGTTAGTGGGCTACTGTCATCGGTAGCCAAGACATTTCCCGAGATAGGATGCGACTGAATTTCATGCGGTCCACCCATCTTTGGATTTGAGGGAATAGGCGTCGGCTGTCTCGGGACACCGTTTCTCAGTTCATGGGCAGAACCCTGCGCTTGATTGGGCGGCTGGGAGGCAAGTTGGGCCGTGAGCTGTAAAACGAAGTTTTTTAAGTTGTCAATTTTTGAGTAGAGCTTGGCCATCTCCTTGTCTTTGTTTCTGAGCTGCTTTCAGATCTCCTGGAAAAGTTGCTGCTCTGCGGTCTTAGGAGGGAAAGTTGGCTCATCTTCGCTCTCCGAGCCCGACTCCTCATGAACTGAGTGCTCTCTCTGCTTATCAGCCTCACTGGGAGGATCTTCATTACCTTCCAGAGAAGGCTGGTCTTGGAATGTGGCAGCCATATTCACTGTAAATCCCCGTTCTCCATCTATAAAATTTTCCTGTATTTTCCAAATCCCGTTTGTCTCCTAATTTTCCTCGAATTTTCGTTTGTAATTGGTTACTCGAGATTCAAGACTTAACTTAATCGAAACCCTAGAATTATTTTTTTCAATTAACACCTAAGCCCAAACTTAAATTTTATTCCCTCAGCCCACTCAAAATTTTCCTTAATAAATTCCCCAGCCCGTTAGCATTCATCAGCCCACATTTTTTTTTAAAAAAAATCCCTTAATCATTCCCCGGCCCACTCCTCACTCACTCAGCCCAGAATTTATAATAAGGAATTATATTTTTTTTCCTTAATTATCCCGGCCCACTCCCTGAGGCCCGTGACCAAATCCCCACTCACCCGACCCCTTTACTGTTCCTCTTCTTAAATCCCAACGGTAACCTCCCTGAATTCCCGCGCGATCCCATCTCTCCGCCGCAGTTCATGCCGTTTCCTCCGCTCGCGCCCACGCTGCGCTCGTGCGCCGTTACTCCTCGTCGCGATCCCATTTACCTCAAACCCTCGTCTCTCCAACTTCTCAAAACTCTCCCACTCGGTCGAAAAGTTCCCACGAACCCACCAACAACCCACTGCCACCTCCACCTCCGACGACAACTCCTCAGCGATCCCTCACGTCTCCTCCACCAGCCTCTTCCCTCCACGACTCCTCCTTCATTAACCCGAGCCCCCTGCACACCCACTCCCCTGCACACAGACCCACTTCAACCAAGCTCGGCCACCTTACGACCGACGCCGACGAGCCCCCCTCTGACCTGAACCACCCTTGCGACCCTCTACATCCTTAGCACCATCCTTATCACTCCAAACCCGTCCCCACCGCTCTCTCTCTCTTTCTCACCAAAAAAAAACCCACATTCTCCCCGTACTGCGCATTCACTGTGCACATCGCCGGAGCGACCATCGCCGACATCGTCGACCCCAGCAAGTCCCACGCCAACCACAGAGCACCACCTCCGCTTCCAGCAAGCACTTGACGGCTCCGGGGAACTCCGACGTCAAACCCGTGTCTCGAGCCAAGCTCGCGCGAACTTGTTTCGCGGCGTACAACGCGCGTTCGCGACATCGTTGCTGCCGTGCGACCCCGAGACATTTTCCAGGCAAGTGTTTACTTGCTTCATGCTAATATATTAGTGGTATAAACCTAAAATATCTAGTTTGCGGATTTGCCGATTACCGATACATAATGCGACCTATGTGTTCGATGCTAATCTCCCATGAAAATGATTGTTTATTTTGACGGAAACTGATATTTTCTGTTGGCCCGCAGGATGATAAATATAGTGTAGGAATCTCGCTGGAAAATACGATTGTTAGTGATAAAAATTGATACCCCCAAATATGCCGTTAAAACTAATATTTTCTCGTATCTGAAATGAATAAAATCACCGTAAATTACATACCTACTGGAATGATGCATTCGAGGGCTTAAATCGAAGCCGACTCGACGAACTTTAACCCTGTGTAAAATTTCAATGATTTCTGTTCTGTAACTGTGATGATAATCAGATCGGAATGCGACTCTGAACTGTAGTCCAGAGCGTTTCTGATTATTGTGTACTGTCCCAATACCTGCGTCACTGTGATTTCTGAAGTCGTATGTTGCGGAACCCTGCAGTAGATTAAAGATATTTCTGTTAGTTAAACAAAACTGGTGGTTCCATTCCGATTCATCGCCGTTTGCTATTTTAAACTGTATTTAAAAGGGGAGAACGTATAACTGTCCAGAACAGATTCAGAAATGACACACTGAGGTTAAACTGTGTATAACATTCAACATACAGATGCGATTGAGGATCCGTCTATTGCGTTGAATACTCCATTGAAAACCCTATATTTCATTTAACTGTAACATCGCTAAATTCTGAGCCCAACTGGGTGCAATTTGTGTCGCGAAACGGACGTTCAGTTCTGAAACTGAATTTCCAGCCGCGAGCATTTAAAATGAAATAGCTATATCTTGAAAACCGGAACCCCGATTGAACTGAAACAAATTTTGATGAATTGCTGACTGAGTGTTCTAATTATCTTACTTGTATCATTTTGCTGAATTCTTAACATATTAATTTATGCAAATTATTTTAGTTAATGACATGCATGTTGATTCATAATATACAGAGTTTATTGGTAGCATACAATACATATATCATACCCTTGCCATATACTCAGTGTTAGTGCGTGTGGACATTGCATTATCGTGCGTGATAGATATTGGTTTAGGAGTGACGAGTACACCAATGGAAAGTGAATATTCGTGACAGTGATTGATACAGTGAACAGTGATGAAACCGTGCCATTGGTATACTTGTACACAACTAGATCAATATCATAAATAGTGTAAACCTGAGGAAAAAGGGGAAATCAAAGTGGAAAGAGTATCGTATTTAGCGGGACCGTGTTTAGAGGATGATCATTCGAACTGTGATACTGATACGTGTAGGGTAGGATCTAGCGATCCGGCTGACAGGGTTATGTCCCGGACATGTGGGCCGTTGTCTCGGGTATGTACGAGACTCCTGTTAAATATGATTCTCCTTCCACTATGTGATTTCAAACATGACCTAGAGACCAATAGGGACACATAACATATTCTGCATCATATAGTGACATAGTGATTACTTGCATCGTTCCTACACCAGTATTACCTCATATACCCGTTTCATCTTATTATAATAATATTGTTATTGTGTCGCTCTGACGACCTGAGTATGCATGCTCAGATTCTGAGGGAGGACCAGCACAGGAGACGGATCTACCCTTTGAGTTCACGGAGATATAGTTTGGTGTACCTTCTTCATTTACTGCTTTCCATAAAAGTGATCGTGAAATTGAACTTGGTTAGTTATTGTTCTTATTATCTGTAATTTGTGAACAATGGAATTTTAATGTAATAAATTAGTGATGTGATTCCTTTAATACTGTGCTTTATTTACTGATTACCATGTAGTGCTAGAAGCCGAAGTGTGACTACGGCGGGATGATTCCTTGACCGTAGGAGCATGGCTGGCCTAGTCATCTCTCGTTTTCCGTATTTTGGGAAGCGGGACGTGACATGGTTTAGTTGGTATCAGAGCCCAGGTTTAGTATCAAGGGATAACATTAACTATGCTGTATTACGTTATTCTTGTTTCACTACTCTTGATTTACATCCTTGAATCTGATCCTATCCTTTTGAAATTTCCAGTGATATGACGTCCTCGAACGACCCCTCCTCGGACTCCAGCTCTCAGGACCGCACGGAAAGAATACTTAGTGCACTGACCACTCTCGCGGAAGCTCAGGAGAGAAAGACAGATTTACTCACTGAGGGACTTAGGGCGATTACCGCCGCAGGAGGACCCTCCGCACTTATTACCGCCCCCGAGGGCGCTACTCCACCAGCTTATCAGGCTAGGGTTGGTACCGTATCAGACTTCCGACGGTTACACCCAGCTGCATTCACAGGGCTAGCTGAACCCCTTGAGGCTGAACAATGGCTGGTGAACATGGAGAATTTATTGACAGCCGCCAGGGTTCCAGAGGAAGACAGAGTGGACGTGATAAAGATTCAATTAGAAGATGAAGCCCGTACATGGTGGTCGGTGGAAGAAAGCAGACTTGACGAGCCGATTGAATGGAGCAAGTTTAAGGAGTGCTTCTTAGATCATTATTTTCCTCCCACAGCCAAGGCAGAAATGGAGGAAAGGTTTATTCTTTTGAAGCAGAATGGACGCCCAGTGGACGTATATGTGGCAGAGTTCAACCGTCTGAGCCGCTTTGCTCCATACATGGTCATGTCAGGGGCCACCAGGGCCAGACGCTTCCTTCAGGGGTTAGATTTCGAGTTGCAGCAGTTGGTTGCATCGTTGGATTTGCAGACTTTCGCTCAGGTACTCAACGCGGCGAGAGTTCAGGAGCAATTGATTAACAAGTTCAGAAGACCCCCAGTCGTTCCAGCATGTACCCACGCGCCTTCTCGAGGAGCCATACCGGTTCACAGAGCAGGAACGACACAAATGAAGCGCCCGTTCGTACCACAGCATCGCCCCCAGAGACAGGGCGTAACTTGAGGCTATTGCGGTAGAGGAAGGCATACCCAGAAGGACTGTCGCCGTGCCAAGGGACAGTGCTTGATTTGCGGTTCCAGTCAGCACAGGATTAACAGTTGCCCTGAGCGAGCAGAGATACAGGGAGGTTCTGGACCGCCACAGCAGAGGCCACAGGAGCAGAGGCAACCCTTTACAGGTCACGGTCAGGGACGGGCTTTCACCTTGACCGCCGAGCAGGCAGAAGCGTCAGGAGACGTGGTTACAGGTACTGTACTCATACATTCCTTGCCAGCTAAAGTACTATTTGATTCGGGAGCATCGCATTGTTTCTTGTCTGAGCATTTCACAAATACACACTCAATACCACATGAACCACTAACCAAGGGATGGGAAATTCATACGGGTAATGGTATTATAATATCTAGTCGAGAATGTAGATTATGCCCGGTTGTAGTGTGTGGCAGGGAATTCTATGCGAATTTCCTTTTGATCGGGACAGGAAGTTACGACGCAATTCTCGGGGTGGATTGGATGAGCACTTTCCATGCAGTTATCGATTGTCGTGCAAGGAAGGTGATCTTCCGCATCCCCAATCACCCGGAGTTTATTTTCGAGGGCGGAAGCGAATCTTTGGAGCCAGCTAAGTACAGAGCAAAGCCTAAGGAGCTGACAGCTATGGAGATTGATAAGAGCTCAGTCCCAGAAATTGTTCGAGACTTTCTGGACGTATTTCCTGAAGATCTACCCGGTCTACCACCTCCTCGAATCTTGGAGTTCTCAATCGATTTGATTCCAGGTACAGCCCCAGTATCCAGAGCCCCATACAGAATGGCACCAGTTGAGTTGGCGGAATTGAAGAAGCAGGTTGAAGAACTTTTGGAGAAGGGATTTATTCGGCCGAGCGCTTCACCGTGGGGTGCACCAGTCCTACTAGTAAAGAAGAAGGATGGATCGCTGCGAATGTGTATAGATTATCGAGAGCTGAACAAGGTCACAATAAAGAACAAGTACCCAATACCGCGCATTGACGACCTATTCGATCAGCTAAGTGGAGCCAAGGTATTCTCGAAGTTGGACCTCCGTTCTGGATATCATCAAATCAGAGTAGCAGCCGAGGATGTATGCAAGACGGCTTTCAGGACCCGATACGAACACTACGGGTTTCTTATGATGCCGTTCGGTGTTACCAATGCCCCAGCAATATTCATGGACTTGATGAACAGAGTGTTCGCAAAGTACTTGGACACGTTTGTCGTTGTGTTTATCGACGACATACTTGTCTACTCGAAGACCCGGGAAGAGCACGCTGAACATTTGCACACGGTACTACAAATTCTTCGGGAAAAGAAGCTGTACGCGAAGCTAAGCAAGTGTGAATTCTGGCTTGACAAGGTTCAGTTTTTGGGACATATCGTTTCGGGCGAAGGCATCTCGGTGGACCCGGCAAAGATAGAATCTGTTAGAGATTGGCCGACGCCGAAATCAGTAGCAGAGATCAGGAGTTTTCTGGGATTGGCGGGTTATTATCGGAGATTCGTTCAAGATTTCTCAAGAATCGCGGAACCATTGACGAGGTTGACACGGAAGGACGTGCCGTTTACATGGACAGAAGAGTGCACTCAGGCATTCGACACACTAAAGCAAAAGTTAACCACAGCGCCTATTCTTACAGTACCAGATGATTCCGGTGGTTTGGTGATACACAGTGATGCCTCAGGGAAGGGTTTAGGCTGTGTTTTGATGCAGCACGGCCGAGTGGTTGCTTACGCCTCTCGACAACTGAGAAACCACGAGAAGAACTATCCTACGCATGACTTGGAGTTAGCTGCGGTAGTCTTTGCATTGAAGATTTGGAGGCACAATCTATTTGGTGAGAAAGTGGAGGTGTACACAGATCACAAAAGTTTGAAGTATGTTTTCACCCAGAAGGAACTAAACATGAGGCAGCGCCGATGGCTAGAGCTGATGGCAGATTATGACTTGGACCTTCAGTATCACCCGGGGAAGGTGAATGTTGTACCAGATACACTCAGTCGCAAGCCAGCGGTCATGATGTTGACCGATCAGAGGAGCATTGTTGAGGATTTTCAGAGACTTGAACTTGAAGTCGTTACACCGAACGCACTCAGTCAATTTTGGCAACTACAGGTGCAATCTTCTCTGGTGGATCGCATCAAGATTGCACAAGCGGATGATCCCCGATTGCAAAAGTTCAGAGAGCAAGTGGAAGCTGGACTGAGAACGGATTTGATCATACATGAAGATGGCTCTCTGAGATTCGGTAGCAGACTCTGCGTACCTAAAGGAGATGTTCGAGAAGAAGTTTTGGCTGAAGCACACAGTTCAGCTTATTCTGTGCATCCAGGAGGTACAAAATGTATCAGGACCTAAAGCAGCACTTTTGGTGGAACGGAATGAAGCGGGAAATTGCGAGGTTCGTATCCAGGTGCTTGGTATGTCAGCAGGTGAAGGCTGAACATCAGAGGACAGCAGGATTGTTACAACCATTGCCGATACCTGAATGGAAGTGGGAGCATATTACTATGGATTTCGTGACGGCCTTACCACGAAGCCCTAGGGGCAATAACGCCATTTGGGTTATCGTCGATCGCCTCACAAAAGCTGCACACTTCCTACCTTTCCGAGTGTGACAGTCGACAGAATCACTGGCAGAAAGATATATGCAGGAGATTGTGCGACTTCACGGTGTTCCAGTCAGCATTGTGTCAGACCGGGACACGAGATTCTTGTCGCACTTTTGGAAGAGCTTACAGGAGAGTTTGGGAACCCGCCTTAAATTCAGCACAGCTTATCACCCACAGACGGATGGACAATCCGAGCGTACGATTCAGACGCTCGAGGATATGTTGAGAGCTTGTATGTTGGACTTTCAGGGTTCCTGGGAGGACCATCTGCATCTAGTCGAGTTCTCTTATAACAATAGTTATCAGGCTAGTATTCAGATGGCGCCTTTTGAATCACTATACGGGCGGAAGTGTCGATCCCCAGTATGTTGGGATGATGTGGGAGAACGAAGACTACTGGGCCCCGAACTCATTGTTCAGACAGTCGACAAAGTCCAAATGATCAGACAGCGTATCAAGGCGGCTCAGGATCGACAGAAGAGTTGGGCAGATACCAGCAGAAGGGCACTTGAGTTCGAAGTCGGAGATCATGTGTTCTTAAAGATTTCCCCTACTCGTGGAGTTATCAGGTTCGGAGGTCGGGGAAAGCTTAGTCCCCGCTTTATCGGACCTTTTGAGGTGTTAGAGCGAGTAGGAGAGGTGGCCTATCGACTCGCCTTGCCTCCATCGCTAGCTGGTGTGCACAATACCTTCCACGTGTCACAGTTGCGGCGTTACGTTCGAGATGAGAGCCATGTCCTGGACCATTCGGAGCTAGTTTTGGGAACCGATCTGTCATACGAGGAGCAACCTACTACCATTCTCGACCGCAGAGAGAAAGTGCTGAAGAATAAGGTCATTCCGTTAGTCCGAGTGTCTTGGGGCGGCCGTTCCCCAGGAGAATCCACATGGGAGCGGGAAGAAGACATCCGTGATCGTTATCCACATCTCTTCGTTTAGTACATTGTATTCTTGTATCATTGTTAAATTTCGAGGACGATATTTTTGTTAAGGGGGGGTATGATGTAAATCCCCGTTCTCCATCTATAAAATTTTCCTGTATTTTCCAAATCCCGTTTGTCTCCTAATTTTCCTCGAATTTTCGTTTGTAACTGGTTACTCGAGATTCAAGACTTAACTTAATCGAAACCCTAGAATTATTTTTTTCAATTAACACCTAAGCCCAAACTTAAATTTTATTCCCTCAGCCCCCTCAAAATTTTCCTTAATAAATTCCCCAGCCCGTTAGCAATCATCAGCCCGCATTTTTTTTAAAAAAAAAATCCCTTAATCATTCCCCGGCCCACTCCTCACTCACTCAGCCCAGAATTTATAATAAGGAATTATATTTTTTTTCCTTAATTATCCCGGCCCACTCCCTGAGGCCCGTGACCAAATCCCCACTCACCCGACCCCTTTACTGTTCCTCTTCTTAAATCCCAACGGTAACCTCCCTGAATTCCCGCGCGATCCCATCTCTCCGCCGCAGTTCACGCCGTTTCCTCCGCTCGCGCCCACGCTGCGCTCATGCGCTGTTACTCCTCGTCGCGATCCCATTTACCTCAAACCCTCGTCTCTCCAACTTCTAAAAACTCTCCCACTCGGTCGAAAAGTTCCCACGAACCCACCAACAACCCACTGCCACCTCCACCTCCGACGACAACTCCTCAGCGATCCCTCACGTCTCCTCCACCAGCCTCCTCCCTCCACGACTCCTCCTTCATTAACCCGAGCCCCCTGCACACCCACTCCCCTGCACACAGACCCACTTCAACCAAGCTCGGCCACCTTACGACCGACGCCGACGAGCCCCCCATCTGACCTGAACCACCCTTGCGACCCTCTACATCCTTAGCACCATCCTTATCACTCCAAACCCGTCCCCACCGCTCTCTCTCTCTTTCTCACCAAAAAAAAACCCATATTCTTTCCGTACTGCGCATTCACTGTGCACATCGCCGGAGCGACCATCGCCGACATCGTCGACCCCAGCAAGTCCCAGGCCAACCACAGAGCACCACCTCCGCTTCCAGCAAGCACTTGACGGCTCCGGGGAACTCCGACGTCAAACCCGTGTCTCGAGCCAAGCTCGCGCGAACTTGTTTCGCGGCGTACAACGCGCGTTCGCGACATCGTTGCTGCCGTGCGACCCCGAGACATTTTCCAGGCAAGTGTTTACTTGTTTCATGCTAATATATTAGTGGTATAAACCTAAAATATCTAGTTTGCGGATTTGCCGATTACCGATACATAATGCGACCTATGTGTTCGATGCTAATCTCCCATGAAAATGATTGTTTATTTTGACGGAAACTGATATTTTCTGTTGGCCCGCAGGATAATAAATATAGTGTAGGAATCTCGCTGGAAAATACGATTGTTAGTGATAAAAATTGATACCCCCAAATATGCCGTTAAAACTAATATTTTCTCGTATCTGAAAATGAATAAAATCACCGTAAATTACATACCTACTGGAATGATGCGTTCGAGGGCTTAAATCGAAGCCAACTCGACGAACTTTAACCCTGTGTAAAATTTCAATGATTTCTGTTCTGTAACTGTGATGATAATCAGATCGGAATGCGACTCTGAACTGTAGTCCAGAGCGTTTCTGATTATTGTGTACTGTCCCAATACCTGCGTCACTGTGATTTCTGAAGTCGTATGTTGCGGAACCCTGCAGTAGATTAAAGATATTTCTGTTAGTTAAACAAAACTGGTGGTTCCATTCCGATTCATCGCCGTTTGCTATTTTAAACTGTATTTAAAAGGGGAGAACGTATAACTGTCCAGAACAGATTCAGAAATGACACACCGAGGTTAAACTGTGTATAACTTTCAACGTACAGATGCGATTGAGGATCCGTCTATTGAGTTGAATACTCCATTGAAAACCCTATATTTCATTTAACTGTAACATCGCTAAATTCTGAGCCCAACTGGGTGCAATTCGTGTCGCGAAACGGACGTTCAGTTCTGAAACTGAATTTCCAGCCGCGAGCATTTAAAATGAAATAGCTATATCTTGAAAACCGGAACCCCGATTGAACTGAAACAAATTTTGATGAATTTCTGACTGAGTGTTCTAATTATCTTACTTGTATCATTTTGCTGAATTCTTAACATATTAATTTATGCAAATTATTTTAGTTAATGACATGCATGTTGATTCATAACATACAGAGTTTATTGGTAGCATACAATACATATATCATACCCTTGCCATATACTTAGTGTTAGTGCGTGTGGACATTGCATTATCGTGCGTGATAGATATTGGTTTAGGAGTGACGAGTACACCAATGGAAAGTGAATATTCGTGACAGTGATTGATACAGTGAACAGTGATGAAACCGTGCCATTGGTATACTTGTACACAACTAGATCAATATCATAAATAGTGTAAACCTGGGAAAAAAGGAAAAATCAAAGTGGAAAGAGTATCGTATTTAGCGGGACCGTGTTTAGAGGATGATCATTCGAACTGTGATACTGATACGTGTAGGGTAGGATCTAGCGATCCGGCTGACAGGGTTATGTCCCGGGCATGTGGGCCGTTGTCTCGGGTATGTACGAGACTCCTGTTAAACATGATCCTCCTTCCACTATGTGATTTCAAACATGACCTAGAGACCAATAGGGACACATAACATATTCTGTATCATATAGTGACATAGTGATTACTTGCATCGTTCCTACACCAGTATTACCTCATATACCCGTTTCATCTTATTATAATAATATTGTTATTGTGTCGCTCTGACGACCTGAGTATGCATGCTCAGATTCCGCGGGAGGACCAGCACAGGAGACGGATCTACCCTTTGAGTTCACGAAGATATAGTTTGGTGTACCTTCTTCATTTACTGCTTTCCATAAAAGTGATCGTGAAATTGAACTTGGTTAGTTATTGTTCTTATTATCTGTAATTTGTTAACAATGGAATTTTAATGTAATAAATTAGTGATGTGATTCCTTTAATACTGTGCTTTATTTACTGATTACCATGTAGTGCTAGAAGCCGAAGTGTGACTACGGCGGGATGATTCCTTGACCGTAGGAGCATGGCTGGCCTAGTCATCCATCGTTTTCCGTATTTTGGGAAGCGGGGCGTGACATTCACACCAGATTAGATTTGGGATGTGGTTGCCCCGTCCTTGCTCTTCCTGCGCGTACCCACCATATAGACAGTGTGGACAACATATCCAGTCGTCTCTTTATCTTTGGCGAGGAGCTTAAAGAAGATACCCGATCGAGCAGTTGTCGAGGGCACCGCTGGAGCTTGCTCGAGACGCCTCGTTGCTTTGTTCATGTTGATGGCCTTGCCCCCAACTGGGGCCCAGGAAAGTCGTTCAAACACCGACTTGCGTTTGAGTTGGGGCGCCTTCGAGACCACTACATTTGGCCTCTTGCCTTTCGAAACTGGTTTGTCTGTCACCGGGGCTTGAGGAGCTAGGATGGCGTTAGCTGACACGAACAGAATAGAGCCAAATGGTAGCGGCGGCTCTTCCCATTGTCGCCCGAGACTGGCCGGAAGGACCTTCCTGGCGTCCATCTTCATCGTGTAGGAGATGGGAGTTGTGTCGAGGGCTGAGCTTGTCCTTGGAGACATTTTTGCTGTGATCAGAGATTGCAATTTGAAATTTGTTAACCTGCACAATGAAGCATGATTTCAGTACAGGCAGTCGATATGTATATTAATTAAGTTTGCATGAACGTATAACCCGAAATATGGGAGGAGAGAAAGGTCCCACCGGGCGTGCCAGAATCTGTAGTGTATTTTTCGTCACCCCATTGAGATGGGAATACGCTCACGCTGGTCAGGCGTACTACAGATTCCCCCTGCCTAGGGTAGGTGGAGGTTTATTGATTGTGGGGATCCGAATCTCCGGCAGCCGCGGACTAAACTGCCGTTAATTACCCCTCGCCTTTGGGGCGAGAGAACCTCTGATCAACGGGTTAAATTGGTCATGCGAACTCAATGTGCGGTGTTGTGTTTTGGAGGGGTTTTAGATATATCGGGGGGCCCGCAGAGTTTTTACGGAGGTCCCGCTACCCGGATAGCGGGCTAGGGGTCAAGGGGGTTAGCAGCCCCCTTGCGGGGTGCGGGGCAGCGCCCAATTAGAAATTTTTTTCTAACAGGGGACAGTGTTGTAGAGTATGTGTGTGTGTGTGTATGTGTACATACATACATACATACATACATACATACATATAGATATATATATATATATGGGAAAGGGCGTCCAAAGGATGCGTGGGAGAAAGCGCTCGGGTGCTAGCGCTTTGGACGCTTGCCAGGCACGTGAGCGCTTTGGCGCTAGCGCTTTAAACCAGGGCGCTAGCGTTTTGGGCGCTAGCGCCTCACGTGCCAGGCACGTGGGCGTTCGGGCGCTAGCGCTTTGGACGCTAGCGCTTTGAGCGGAAAGACGCTAGCGCCCAAAGCCCTAGCGTCTCACGTGTCAGGCACGTGGGCGCTCGGGAGGCAAAAGGGACTTGGTCCCTGCAATGAGTGTTGTACTCCCAGAAGAGAACACTTATTATTTTGTGTGTGTGTGTGTATGAGGAGTTAAACTCCTAGGATACTTTGAAGATGATGAGGGGGGCTTCTTCCCCTGGAGCCCTGGATCTTCCCCAAAGTGGGGTCTTTGGAGATGGGTCTCATTCTTCCTCCTCTGTTGGCCGGATCTTGAAGAACAAGAGGTATGAGATTTTAAAAATCACTTCTTTTTGAGATCTGATGGGAGATCTGTGTTCCCTGTTTCCCCCAATCAGAGCAAAGCTCTGTTTTGAATTTCAAAATTCAAAAATTGAAGCAACGCTTCAGATCCTGCGCGCTGTGCGCCACGTGTCAAAAAACAGACAAACCAGCGCCAGGAGCGCTGAGCTCTAGGCAACACACCCCCAATCAGAGCAAAGCTCTGTTTTCAAAATTTAAAAAGTTGAAGCAACGCTTTAGATCCAGCGCTCTGCGCTGCGCGCCACGTGTCAAACACAGGTGCGCTAGCGCAGTTGCGCTGCGCTCTGCGCTGCGGGCCACGTATCTAATAAAGATGCGCTAGCGCAGTTGCGATGCGCTCTGCGCTGCACGCCACGTGTCAAGCACAGGTGCGCTAGCGCAGTTGCGCTGCGCTCTGCGCTGCGTGCCACGTGTCGAACGTAGGTGCGCCAACGCTAGAATTAAAAAATTCCAACCGTTAGATCAAAGGATCTAATAATAATAATGCATCATTAATTAACCAGAATTAAATTCTGTTAAGGGAAGATTCCTCAAAATCTTTCCAAACAATAAGATTGTGCTTTAAGCACCACTGGATCAACGATCCAAGAGTAAATAATAAATTACCAAAAACAGAACAAATTCTGCATGGAAAGATTTCTCAATCTTATTAAAACAGGAAGATTATCTTCTGTAAAATAAAAGTCTTAGGATCAAAGATCCAACGGTGGGAAATATTCCCAAATCAATCAGAGAGAGATCTCTTAAAACTGATTTAACAAATCATTTGGCCCTATATAAAGGACCCTGGACTTTAAGCCTAAAAGAGAGAGAATACAGAAGAAGAGAGAGAAAAACCCTCTGCAAAAAATAGCAAGCTCTAGAAAAAAGAAGATCTTTCTTCATTTTCAAGGTAAAAAAAGGAACTATGTTCTTGAACAACAGAGATGAATCATCTCATAAAAAGAAGAACCCTCTTCTAAAAAGATCATAGATCTGAAAAAAGACCAAGGTCTTTGATAAAAAGAAAAGATCAAAAGACCTAATCATAAAATAATAAAAGAAGTATCGTTACTTCGTCTACAAATCTTTGATCTATAAAGGCAGAGCCTTTTTATCAAAACAAGAACTTTTGTTCTTAGATCTTGAGGCAAAGCCTCCTTAGAAGAACATAAAAGTTGTTATGTGATCTTAAAATTGATCAGATGCGTTTTGCGCTATTGAAAAGTGTCTTGTACTCATGAACTGCGCCCTTGCGCTCATTGGACTGGCGCACAGTGCCATAACTTGCCACGTGTCAACCATAGACACCACTTGCGCTTTGCGCTTTTAAAACAGAGCTCTGTGCTCATAGACTGGCGCTCAGCGCCAAGCGCGCCACATGTCGCTCGCTGACACGCTAGCGCAAAGCACTCATAAATGGAAAGCGCAAATGCGCTAATGAACCAGTGCTTAGCGCTGAGCGCGACACGTGTCACCTTCGTATGCGCTAGCGCAATGCGCTCTTAATTGGCGCAAAGCGCCTGACGCGCCACGTGGCGCACTATCAGAACGTGCTCTGCTCTGATAAAGACAAAAATATCAGAGCCCAATGCTTAGCATTATTCAAAGGGCCGAGCCCAACAAAGGCTTAATAACCAGAACAAAAATAAAATGTTAAAACATTTTAATTGGACTTAGCCCAATTCTGGCCATAAGTCCTCCACCTATATTGAACTGAGCACATCTACTCTTTCAAACAACTCACCTCGGTTCAAGGGTACATCTTTTCACTCCTTTGATATTTGTCGTTGTAATTCCTCAACGTCTTCAAAGAGGCGACGGGTCCCGACAACCATATATTTCATGGACTGTGGGGTCCTTAAACTCATGGACTATGATGTCCTTAACCTCGACCGTGACGTCTTAAAACTAACATCAGACTGTGGAGTCCTTAAATCCACGGACTATGATGTCCTTAATCTCGACCGTGACGTCTTAAAACTAACATCGGACTGTGGAGTCCTTAAATCCACGGACTATGATGTCCTTAATCTCGACCGTGACGTCTTAAAACTAACATCGGACTGACAGCTATATGCTATCTACAGACCGCACTTGCTAAAATCACATGGCAACAACAAAGCAAGGAGAAGAAAGCAACAGTATAACAAAAAATGTGTCTTTATTCATGAACTCAATTGAATACAAGATATATCATATAAAAAATTGGATACATATTATTCAAAGATTACAAGTGTCCAACCTATATAAAAACAGCTATTGGGAGGGAGGCGCCTTTAATAGAACGGCTAGCTGCTCGCGCACTTTTCTGACTCCTCCTCACGATCAGCCGCCGTGGCCAGCTCTGCTTCAACTTGGGCCTGTTGCTGCAAACAAGATGAGAGTTTCTGATCAACTTCCTGCTGGGCAGCCTCTGACTCTGCGCGACCTGCTCATTAAGATCAAGCTTCTTCCTCAACACCAGCCCATCTGAGATACATCGTTGAAGGTTTTCAAAAATGGCATTCAGCTGGGCAGCATTAGCTGCAACCTCAGCGTGCAGTTAGGCAGATTCAGCAGCAGTCGCCTCATGTTCTTTTCGCTTAAGGGTTACCTCTCGTTCGAAATGGCAAAAGAACGGAACACTTTGCTCAACCCATGCGGCCCATTGGGAGTTCAAAGCCTGGGTCTCAGGGGCAGGATGCATAAGTTCAAGCTGATGCAGACAAGCCTCAATCTTCCTACAGTGATTAACCCAAGACTCGACGACGCCTTCATTATGGAAATTTACAAGCGTCGCCAGCATCGGATTGACCTCGGCAGCGAAATCTGCGGCAGATGTAGGAGCTTCTGCGTCAAGCTCCTCGACGTATTCGCTCAGCATGCGCAGACTCGTCACAGCACCCTTTGAGGATGGACGTCTGGAGAAGGGGCCTGCCGGCCTCATAATGCGAGATTCGAAAGAGGCTGGAGTGGAAGCGACCGCTGCAAAACTGTAATACCCGGTTCTTTTATATACGTCTAAATCCGTATTTCTTTTTAAACTATAAATTTTGTTATTTTTAAATATTTAATTATTTTAAAGAAACTTCATTAAACCCTAAATCTTTACCTTTTTCCATAAATCCCCGGCCAATCCAATCCCTCAACCTAACACCACTTTTCCCTTTTTTTTATTAATAAATTCACTCAGCCCATTACTTTTATTAAAATTAAACCCAGCCCATTCCCTATTTAATAAACTTAATTTTCTTTATTATTCTTAAAATCCCCCAAGCCCGCTTCTTTATTTCCCATTTGAATTCTTTTCCCTGGCCCAGCCCGTGTCACCCAAATCCCAAGCCCACTCCCTTTGTTTTTCCCCATTTGATTTTTCCTCTAAATTCCTCGGTCCAAATCCCTGGTCCTGCTCACTCTTGGCCCGCTCCCGCGCCTCCAACCCGACCCGCTCACCGACCCGACCCGCTTCTACCCCTCATCTTCCCCAATGGCTACTTCCTATTTTCCGCTCGCTCGACCCACCTCTGTCGCCTCCGCCCACGCTTGCACGCGTTACCTCACGCCGCGCGCCCTCGTCTCTCCTTCTCTTTCCCTCACTCCCATCATTTTCTCTCATTCCTCACTCTCTCAAACCTCCTCCTCTCTCTCTCAACCCACCTCGAACTCTCCTGTACCCCACTCCCCCGATGACGACGTCGATGACTGTAGACACCTTCTTCTTCTTTCTCTTACACCTCCACTCTAACCTCGACCAAGAACCCATACCATCAACTGCCTCCTTCTTCTTCCTGCAAACCTTTGCACCCATCGCCGCCGGCACCTCTCAGAACCCACCATCAATACCCTCTACAACTCCGACCACTGACCACCACCGCGATACCACCACTGAGCCCTCCTCCGTCTCCTTCCCCTTCAATCTCACCCATCACCGGCCACCTCCTTCCCCGAGCACCCTCACCTGCACACCCCCTCACCAGAGCTTACCTCGCCATCATTCCCAAGCTCGAACCCCGATCTCCCTGCAACCCTCGCCGGCATGTCCACGTCCCCGGAGCTTCCTCCTTCGTCGACGAGCACCTTTCTTCCCCGCTCACACACCTCTCTCCCCTTCTTACGCACTCTCTGTCTCTCTCTCTCTGATCTCTCTCACTCTCTCTCTCTCTCTCTCTCTCTCTCCCTAACTCTCTCTCTCTCTCTCAAAATCCATCTCTCTTCCTCTACAGCCCCTCTCCGTCGCACACGCAAACAACCACTGCACCGAGCTGTCAAGCTAAACTCGAGCCGAGGCAAATCTTTGTCGTATTTGCGTCGTGATCGCGTTGTGCCATTGCAATAGACCGCGTCGCTGCCGTGCATCCCCGAGATGTTTCCAGGCAAGTTCCCTATTTGCTACATGCTACTTTATGATAATTACAAATTACAATCGTGTATATTCCATGTTTTACTTTTCTGTTTGATTATACGACGCAACTGTTCGATGCATGTTCTCTATGGAAATCATCATTTAATTTGGCGAAACTCCATAGTATAGTCTGGCCCGTATGGCTGTGAATATAGTATGTGAATTTCATTGGAAAATATGACCGTTAACGACTAAAACGACTACCCCCAAGTTTACCCGTAAAACTGGAAATTTCTTGTATCTGAAAACCGTTAAAATCACCATAAATTATATACCTACTGGAATGATACGTTCGAGGGCTCAAATCGAAGACGACTCGACGAAATTTAACCCCATGCAAGTTTCTAATTGTTTTTGTACTTAAACTGTGACAATATTTGGATTGGAGTGCGACTCTGGACTGCAGTCCAGAGCGACTCTGTTTACTGTGTGCTGTCCCGTAATGGGTACCACCTTGTTTTCTTAACTCGTAGGTTGCGGAACTCCACTGTTTATTAAAGATGAATCTGTTAGCTAGACAACACAAGTAGTTTCATCCTGTTTCGTCATCATTTGTTATTTAATCTGTAATTTAAAAGATGGGGACGTATGACAGTCCCAACAGAATCAGAATTGACATACTAGTATTGAACAGCGTATATCTCCTGACGTACAGATGCGATGGAGAATCTGTCTATTGCATTGAAAACCTTACTGAAAACCCTAGATTTCATTCAACTGTAACGTTGCTAAATTCTGATCCCAACTGGAATTAAAATGCATTGCGAAACGGACTTCCGATTCTGAAACCGGATTTCCAGCCGTGAACGCTTAAAATGAAATGGCTATAATTAGTGATCCTGGAACCCGATTGGCATGAAACCAAATTTGCTGGATAGACAACTGAACCTACTATTTATTCCCCGTTCATCGTTTCGCTAAACTGTACACGTATGATTTATGATAAATCGTGTAAGTGATAGAATACTGTTTTATGACATCTTAATCATACTTTACATAATGTTTCCTCATCATATCATACATTTGTCACTGCATCGATAACCTAGTGATTATATGCATTACCCAGTGTTAGGTATTAGTGATGATTGTGGCAAGTACGTTAGTGTTCGTGAATAAGTGAATAAGTGAAAGTGATACGTACTTGTACACAATCAGTGAACCTTATTATTCTATTGCATTGTCGACGTCTGTGGAACGCGTGTACGTGTGACTATAAGTGGTATGGGACACTTATGGAAGCTCTTGCATGGGTGTCACAGATAAGGCACCAGACGCTGCCATTTATCTTAGGTATTAATCGGGACGTGCTTGATGGAGGTCCTGCCTCCAGTTCTCGTGCAGACTTGTCACAGACCGATTGGTATTTTAGGTTATCATTAGCGTTTGATGTAGACCACGGGGTGTGGGATAGTTCGAGTGTGAGTTCAACAGAATCTCGGGAGTCCCTTGCCGGCTTATATATATGGAGATATATGGAGATTTATAGGGTACATGATTATTACCGTGAGTTACATGTTGGGCCCGTGGTCCCTTGCCCTTGGGTTCTACCCTTGGGTGGAGGATACTCGCGAGTGGTTGACTCTCACACTTGGACTGACGATAGGCTTAGTGACATGTACAGTGAGACTTAGAGACTGATAGGGGTGATAGCATCGACATACTTACTCACTATGTTTACATACTTGGCATATTATTTCACTGCTTTTACTGTTCCACTGCATTGATTACTGCGTGTTCATACCTATACCGTCATTGATTTACTGTCATATATATCTATTATCACTGTTTGAGTTGTCACCTGTATCTGTATATTATATTGCTATTGTGTCGCTCTGACGACCTGAGTATGCATGCTCAGTGTGAGGAGTAGATTTGGCCGGGACCTGGATCAGACGCACATCACGGACATCTTGATTAGCTATCCAGAGTTATACTCTTTTGTTTCCATCGGGTCAGTTCTTTATATTGTTTCGTTTCAGTTACTGCATTTCTCATTGCCTGCGCATTATTTACTGATTACCATGTAAAGCTAGAAGCCGGAGTGTGACTACGGCAGGAGGTATCCTTGACCGTAGGAGCATGGCTGGCCTTGTCAACCCCTCATATTCCGTATTTTGGGAAGCGGGGCGTGACATGAACAAATCACAATCAGATGACAGATCAAGAAATATAAGAAATTCATGAACAATGGGATTTACTATACCAGCTGCAGCAGGTGGCAAAGCGGACTAGTGGCGCAACTGATCTCTCATCTCCTCCTTCAATTTGTAGCACTGCAATCAAGGCAAAGAAGAATCAGAAATAATTTCATTGTCGGTAAAAGAAAGAGCATTAATTGAAAGTTGTATTCACCAGCGCCACTGGAGGAAGCAATCTCCGACGGGAAGGAGAAGTGGGGATGCAGCACCTGGTACAGGTGGTCAAAAAGGACTCCTGCAAAAACGCGATAATGCAACGTCAATACATGAATCATACGGTCGAGAGATAAGACTAATGGGTCACAAATCCATACCTTCCAGCATCTGCGACAGTACGAGAGAAGGTAGAGAGGTAGTCACCGTCAGGGCGGTAACTGGCGGCGCCGTCTCGAGTAGCTCGACATCAGCACTAGCCGCACCTGCATTAGAGATTAGATAAACCTTGTTAGGAAAGATTGCAGAATAAAGAGAAGGGCGGTAACCTAAAATCTACCTGAAGAGTAGCCAGCCGGAGCCGTGACGAGGGCATCACTTGATTCAACAACGGTGTCTCCCTCCTCCATCGGGATGACCTCACTTCCCGTCGCCTCGTCCCCTGACTCCACGAGAGCCGTCGTCACACTTGCGATGCCAGGAAACGATAAAGAACCGTAGGCAGGAAGAGCGATGATCGGAGCGGTGCCCGACTCTTGAGAAAGAGTGGCCCCGTCGGACCCAGCAATTGCACCCGTTTCGCTCGCCACCACCTCAGGCTCAGTGGTTGCAGCCGTCTCATCCACCGCTGCCTCAGGCTCGGCCGTGGTAGCCGTCTCACCTGCCGCCACCTCGGGCTCAGCAGTGGTAGCTATCTCGGGCATAGCAATTGTGACTGTCTTGTCAGCCACTATCTCGGGCCCAGCAATTATGGCCACATCGCCAACCGTCGCCCCGGGTTCAGCAGCTACCTCCTCCACCACCCCTTCAGGCTCAGCGGTCGCTGCCATTTCTTCAGGAAGACTCGGCCCTACAGGATAAGGTATATGAGAACTGATAATGTAAAACTTTGACAATAGAGCCTCAGGGCACATTACCTGTTGTTGATTTACCATTTGCTTCCCGAGCCGCACGTGCCGCCCGTCTGTGAGCAATAGATAAAGCAACCGGAGACTCCTCTAAAGGAGTAGCAGCAGGAGTAACGGCACTCGAACCAGCTCCCGCAGCTAAAGCAGCATTACGCTCCCTTGCCGCGCGCCTCAGGCGCTTCCTTTCCTCCCGAGCCGTCAAAATAGACCTTTTAGAAGCTTCCTTTAACAGGACGTCCTCGTCCACGTCCAGGGGTACCTCTGGAGCCGTCAAGGCTTCCGTCATCGGTTTTTTGAGCAATGCCTTCTTCGGCAGTACCGAAGAGGCCGGGACTTCGGTGGCTGGCCCGGGAAGAGTCTCCGTATCACCTTGCGGGACCGGCATTGTGGTCCTTGCGATGAGATAAAGAAAGGGTTACATTGTCCATAAAAAGGAGAATGAAGACTCAATGAGCCGAAACATACCAATGCCCAATAGAGCGCGATTCCTCTCCTCCTCCTCGAAAGTCCTGAGGGAAGCCGCCAGAGCCTCTTCAGTAGTAAAGCCTGTTACAAAAGGAAGAATGTCAGTCAAGACATGATAATAAAAATAAAGATATAACGCGATGACAAAAGTGCGACTAATATTTACTTGATTGCACGAGGGCGGCTATTTTCGCTTGGTGGCTCGCGAGTCGCGCAGAAGCAGCAATAGCGGCATCGAGATCAGTGTTTTCTGGCGCTATGAAGAGACCCTCATTAGTTTCATATTCACTTAGGCCTTCGGTAAGAGGAGCCTGAGGCTCTAGGCCGAGTACGGCATCAAGGAAGAGGACCAACTTCTTCTTCTTCTTCTTCTATGCGCGAGCTCCGGTCGCAGCCAGAACCAGCTTGCGCTTTGTGGGCACTTTGGGACGGCAAGTCCCGATATCCGAGCCCACGCCAGATTCGGGGAAGCTACGTTTACCGTCTCCATGGGAGCATGGGGCACCGAAGGCACATTCACCATCTCTACAGGAGCACGGGGCAATCCAAGCGTAGGGCTTAGCGCACGTGGAGGCTCGACTGCACCAACCTCTCTTAGCGGAGGGGGTACAGCAATCCGTCGCTTCAAAGGGACTTTACGATCACTGGCAGTAGGTGCACTTTTGCAATCAAGCAGCAATCGCCTTTCTTCCTTAATAACGGCACCCGTCGAATGCTGGTACCATGCCGTATATGTATTAAGGATCCGTGGGACACAACTCGGCTCGCTGATAAAAAAGTGAGAGCCCGTATTCAGACGCATGAAGTAATGCAGCGCGCTCCGCATCCCCTCTTCAGTGGCAGTGGGTTCCAGCAAGAAAGCCTCCAACGGCACTCCTTGATTATAGCTCAATTGTTGGGCAAAACGATGCGGGTTATATCTCATGAAAAGCGCCGCATCATTTTGCCTAAACACCAGGAAGCCCGATCTGATAGAATATAAATGGAGGGTCTCCCGAGCTGTCAGAACTGAGGCTCCATCTTTGAAAATATCCTGCAATGACCGCACTGTTGTGGTAGACTCCTTTCCGATGGTTAACACATTGTCGGTGAAGGTCATCCCGTCTCCAACTGTGCAGGGACGAAGGAGCAAACCTCTGGCGTCCCGTGGTGACGGATTTACAATTAAGGCACCGACCAATCGCATAATCCGAGGGAAGCTGCACCTGTCATAGAATGAAGGCCTTCTATGGATACCAAAAACGCCAAGTGCATGTAGCTCGAGCCATGACATAAAGTAATGCATCGAGAAATTCACATGCTGTACTCCAGGTTCAGTAGTATCCGCCGCTTGACTAAGGCCGTAATACAGATGGGCTAAGCCGACGACCCCGATAGCCACTTTCACCCCAATAGTCATCCGGTGAGCCGGGTAAAGACAGATGACCTCATACGGCAAAGGTGCATCGGGAGCGCGAACCAGCTCAACCATAGCCCAAGAAATCCCAAAAAGAATGCTTCCTCATCCATCCCAGGGACTGCAATCTCCGCAAAAGGAACAACCGGAGAGTTAGGAAGGAAGAAACTCTTCTGATTTACCTCCGCCGCTGGCAGGTTGTCCAAACCTAAGCCGAAAGGGTCATCAAGCATGGCGAATTTAACAGCATCCTTCGAGAAGACTTTTGGGTGAAGGAAGTTAGCGATGAAATCCTCGAAACTAACCCCGCGGCTCCCAGATTCGAGAAAAAGGCGCTCGTAGATATTCAACACTTTGATCAAACTGGGAAACTGGTGTTGAATAGCATTCGCCGGAGTAAGGCCCATTATCACTGGCTTGGCACCGAAAACATATTCGTCCATGGGAAGCAGCTCCTCATAATACTCCCCTATGACCGGTAAGCTAGAAACTTCTGCAAACTCCTCTAAAGAGATTTGACACTTCCCGGTCCAGTGAGAGGAAGGTGTGAGTAGGGATATTCCACTGCTCCAAAAAGACCTTAACCCACTAGATGGGAAGCGTAGGATATTGGAAGAGAGAAGCATAAACGGCGGTATATAACCCAAGCCTCATCAACTGCGACTTCTTCGCTGACAGAATGTAGCGGGCCCATTGCAGATAACCGGTCGGATGACGAGGAATCAGACCTATATTATATGGTTGCCCCATGGCCGCACTTCGCCTTGACAAATATGGTGTCCCAAGGTATCTAGAACTATGGGAGGCTGAATGGGAATCGAAGCTATAGCGGGCTGAAGAAGGCCTTCCGAGGTCCAATTGACCATCTCCACAGCGTAGTTCACCGGGGGTGAGTTGGCATAATGGATCGCTGTAACACCCGAGCCCAATACTACTTTTTCTGTTATTGGTTGAGCATTAAATATCACTCATTTTATTTATCTTGCTTGTTTGGGTCTTACTGTAAAATTTCATCTGGCTAAGTCATTTTTGCATATAACAAATTTTAGCACCTAAAATAAAATTTAAAATATCTATCTTGGCCTACTCGTCACCCCTAGCCGCGTGGTAGCGCCCGTGCATCGAGTTCTCATCCCGTTCGGTGAAACGGGCGAGTTTGGACGACTACGCGCGCGTGCAGATGTCCGACTTGGGGGTATGCTTTTTAATCATAAACACTTCATTTTAAAATTTGGAACCCGCTTAAAATCCTATTATTTGAATTTCAAATTTGTGGACCCAACCCGGCCGCGATTTGGAAATGTTTCATTTAGCGCCAAAATTCCAAATCAATAAAATATTCAAAACTATACTATAACCATATAAAATTTCGTTTCTATTATAATCCTACTGTTACTATATATTTCCTATTCATAATCTTTTCACTGCAATCTTTGAAATCTTTCTTTTGATTTCTGTTAAGCTTTCAGCCAATCGCGAGGCTTCGCTTACCCCCGTGGGCCCCTCCTCTCTCTTTCCCTCATATCTTTCTCTCTCTCCATCCCTCGTATCTCTCTCTCTCTCTAATTTCTCTTTCTCTCTCTCTCTCTAACTCCCTCTCTCTCTCCCCTATATATATTTATACGTCCTCCTCCCCTGAGAATTTTTCCCAGAACCCCATCGCGAACCCTAACCCAAGCCGGCTCGTCACCGTCGCCGCCGCAACTCCGACGCCGGCGCCACCGTTGCCCTCGCCTCCGCCTCCTCTTCCCGGCCTCGACTTTCCCTCCTTCTCCCCGTGCACACGTCGCTGCCGCAGCAACCCCGACCTTCTCCTCCACTTCCCGTCGTCACCACCCCCACCTACAATTCCCGCAACCCATCACCTTCGAGCACAGTTCCCGCAACCCATCACCTTCGAACACAGTTCCCGCAACCCATCACTTTCGGGCACGGTTCCAGCAACCCCTCACCGCCGGCCACTCCTCTAGCCTCAACCCCGATCTCCATCATCTTTTCTCCAGCCATTAACCGCCTCGTCGTCAACCCCTAGCACCGAGGTCGGCTACATCATCATCTCTTCCGATCCCGTCTCGCCCGCACCCATCTCCTTCGCCGGCGCCTCACCTTCGCGCCAAACACCAGCGCACACCCTCGACCCCTCGACACCTTGCTGCTGCCGCACCCTGGCCTCGAACTCCGGCCACCTGCATACATCCCCGAGACCATAAGCCCAAGCTTTCCTCTCTTAATCCATCACCAATCATCACCTTCCTTTTTCTTTGCTACTCTCAAAATCGAAACAACAAAAGCTATGATTCTACACCTAGAGAGATGAAAGTTCGAATCTTTTAGAGAGAGAATAAGTTTAGAGCAAGAAGAGATGTATGCTGATCTGGGCAACCCGGTGGATGTTCCCTACTTGCGTGGTTAACTTCTTGCTGTACCTGGACCGTTCCGTGTGCGCGTGTGGATGTTGCAACGATTGCCGACACTGGACGCTGCGTGCGCATCCTGTAACGTGATCCGATCGAGGCAAGTATCACTTGCTACATGCTATACTATACAATTATATATATTTTGACTCATTAAACCTGCAAAACTCAACTCGGTATGGATATTTCCTCATTTGGTCGCAATATGACATATATCATGATACAGTAAACCTAAAATTTCATTTTGCCACTTTAACCCTAATAACGAAGTTTATCCGTTAATCACATTTTACCGTTTAAAGGATGATAGCCTTTACACATGTAGTTCTATTACATTTTGATATTGATATAACGGTATTGCACCATCATGTGATCTATTGCACCGCAAGGGGTGCTCAAAACCTGTTAATATGATAAAACGGCTGTACTATATTAATGCACTATTGTGATTAAATGAACTGCTTATTGTTGTTTAATTTATTGCTTATTTTCCTGCTGATTAATCCCCTGTTCGAATATATACCTGTTGTGAGCACACCCACGATATTGTTACATCTTGACCTGACTTTGCTACACATGATATATACCGATGCACCTGACATGGTACCCTTTACTATCGACTTGACCTGATGTACCATGACCTGACCTGTTACCTGATCTCATGCCTAATGCCAACAAACCTGACATGGAGTCCTCATGGACCAAGCTTGTTGTCTATCCAGACAAACCTACTGTTACCTGAACTTGTGTTGGCATTAGTTCTTGACCACTGAATACCTGACCTGACACATATAACCTGGGGGTATGGGGAAATCAAAAGGGTAATCTAAAGTGTAACTTGAAAGGGTATTACTTGATCCGTGGTCCCGGGGGGTAACGGGACAGAGCCATTCGTGACTCTTACATTTCCTGATCCGTGGTCCCGGGGGGCAACGGGACAGAACCATTATTGGTTCCCATCTTCCTGATCCGTGGTCCCGGGGGGTAACGGGACATATCCTTTGAGTTACATGGAGGATTACTCGAATTGATTTCAAAGACTTTAGGATAGAAAACCCGATAAAACAGTTTAGTTACCCACTGCACACTACCCTGCACTGCTTGTTTCATACTATTGCTTCATTCATGTTTATTTCTGCATTGCCTATTACACTGTTCACATTATATTATTGGTTGACATGACGCGCTGACGTCTGGGTTTTGCATGGCCCAGATTCTTTACCACTGTCGCTGTCCGAGCAGGAGTACTTCAGCCAGCAGGCTGAGTTGTGCGTTCTGTAGTGGTTAGTTTTATTTCCCGTATTTTTATTTCCAGATGTGAGCCAGCATTATGGGACATACTTTTCTATTATTGTATTGGATCATTTGCTTCCGTATTTATTTATCATTGACTCTTGTTATTTTGGATTTGGACATGTGTTAGATAGTTTTATCTTGTTCTTGATATCTCTACAGCCGTAATGTGACTGTGGATGGATACTTCCTACCCACAGGTAGCATGGTTGGCTATGTCACGTGCCCAATCTTGCGTACTCTGGGAAGCGGGGCGTGACATGGTTCTTTTTATAACGGTATTGCACCATCATGTGATCTATTGCACCGCAAGGGGTGCTCAAAACCTGTTAATATGATAAAACGGCTGTACTATATTAATGCACTATTGTGATTAAATGAACTGCTTATTGTTGTTTAATTTATTGCTTATTTTCCTGCTGATTAATCCCATGTTTGAATATATACCTGTTGTGAGCACACCCACGATATTGTTACATCTTGACCTGACTTTGCTACACATGATATATACCGATGCACCTGACATGGTATCCTTTACTATCAACTTGACCTGATGTACCATGACCTGACCTGTTACCTGATCTCATGCCTAATGCCAACAAACCTGACATGGAGTCCTCATGGACCAAGCTTGTTGTCTATCCAGACAAACCTACTGTTACCTGAACTTGTGTTGGCATTAGTTCTTGACCACTGAATACCTGACCTGACACATATAACCTGGGGGTATGGGGAAATCAAAAGGGTAATCTAAAGTGTAACTTGAAAGGGTATTACTTGATCCGTGGTCCCGGGGGGTAACGGGACAGAGCCATTCGTGACTCTTACATTTCCTGATCCGTGGTCCCGGGGGGCAACGGGACAGAACCATTATTGGTTCCCATCTTCCTGATCCGTGGTCCCGGGGGGTAACGGGACATATCCTTTGAGTTACATGGAGGATTACTCGAATTGATTTCAAAGACTTTAGGATAGAAAACCCGATAAAACAGTTTAGTTACCCACTGCACACTACCCTGCACTGCTTGTTTCATACTATTGCTTCATTCATGTTTATTCCTGCATTGCCTATTACACTGTTCACATTATATTATTGGTTGACATGACGCGCTGACGTCTGGGTTTTGCATGGTCCAGATTCTTTACCACTGTCGCTGTCCGAGCAGGAGTACTTCAGCCAGCAGGCTGAGTTGTGCGTTCTGTAGTGGTTAGTTTTATTTCCCGTATTTTTATTTCCAGATGTGAGCCAGCATTATGGGACATACTTTTCTATTATTGTATTGGATCATTTGCTTCCGCATTTATTTATCATTGACCCTTGTTGTTTTGGATTTGGACATGTGTTAGATAGTTTTATCTTGTTCTTGATATCTCTACAGCCGTAATGTGACTGTGGATGGATACTTCCTACCCACAGGTAGCATGGTTGGCTATGTCACGTGCCCAATCTTGCGTACTCTAGGAAGCGGGGCGTGACATGGTTCTTTTGGTATCAGAGCCATAGGATAGTCGGGTTGATTCTTTTGTAGCTGGGTATTGTACCCAATACACGAATCAGAATACCCGTGTTTAGGAAACATGTCCTGCCACCTTGACCATTTTACCATTCTTGAATCACATTCTTCCTGATTATATCTTTTACGACGTGCAAACTTACTTTGCATGTCGACTCGAAAACCTGATTTCTTGTTATCCCTAGGACTTAGGCGACTTGGGTGGAGTTAAGTAATTGTGGCTATGATACCGCGGCATAGTTACAATGCGGTACTCTATTTAAGTATCTTGGAGTTCTAGCCTTGATCTATATTCAAAATCTATCATCATGCTAATGTCGGGTATTTTGAGTTTAGGATTATGGCAGGTGAGAATTTGAAGACGTACCAGAGGCGTGTGGACGAAACCGCCATGCTTGGAGTGATAAGAGGAATGCTGGAGAATCAAAGAGACAGACCGAGCTGATCCAGCAGCAACCAGACTCGTCCTAGGAAGGTTTGCAGATCGTTCAGCAGTCTGTAAACAACGTTGGAGCTAGACCAGTTGACCGAGTAGGGACCATAGCAGATTTCAGGCGGTTGGGTCCGTCTACATTTACTGGTTTAAAGGAGCCGTTGCCAGTGGAGCAGTGGCTAGTTGACACAGAGAACTTGCTTTTTGCGGCACAGATTCCAGAGGACAAAAGAGTTGATGTGGTGCGCATTCAGCTAGTGGACTACGCCCGAGAATGGTGGCTTGTTGAGGAGACCCGCTTGCCCAAGCTGATCGAGTAGGCAAATTCTTCTAAGAGTTTCTTGGAGGAGTTCTTCCCGCGGACTGCACGGGAAGAAATGGAAGAGAAGTTCATCGGACTAAGGCAGAATGGAGCACCAGTGGACGTGCATACAGCAGAATGGACGAGACTCAGTAGTTTCGCTGGACCTTTAGCTGCCAACGATGCAGACAGCAGTTGCGGTAAGGAAGCAGTTCTGTCGGGCCAGTCGAGTTTAGGGCTAGGCCGACAAACAATGTTCTTGCAGCTATGGAAGTTGATGGTTGTGAAGAACCGGTGGTGGTTCGCGATTTCATGGACGTATTTGAAGATATATCGGGCTTACCGCCGAAGCGAGACGTGGAGTTCGCGATCGACCTTATTCCTGGTGCAGCGCCAGTATCTAAAGCGTATTACCCAATGACACCAGTAGAATTGGAAGAAGTTAAGAAGCAAGTTGCTGAATTGCTTGAGAAGGGTTTGATTCGAAGCAGCAACTCGCCTTGGGGAGCTCCAGTTCTTCTAGTAAAGAAGAAGGATGGCACGAGAAGGATGTGCATCAATTAACGAGAATTAAACCGGGTGACTATTAAGAACAAGTACCCGATCCCTCGCATTGGAGAACTTTTGAGCAGCTTAGTGGCGCGAGGGTATTCTCGAAGCTGGATTTGCGGTTCGGATATTATCAGGTCCGAGTTAAATCAGAAGATATTTGCAAGACGGCGTTTCGAACTCGGTATGGACATTTCGAGTATCTAGTGATGCCCTTCGGAGTAACGAATGCGCCGGCAATATTCATGGATTTGATGAACCGAATCTTTTCACCATTCTTGGACCAGTTTATTGTGGTATTCATTGAAGATATTCCGGTCTACTCGAGGAGTATTGGAGAGCATGCGGCACACTTGAAGATCGCACTGCAGACATTGATGCAAGAAAGATTGTATGCAAAGATGAGCAAGTGCAAGTTTTGGCTTGAAGAAGTAAAGTTTTGGGGCATATCGTATCTGGAGATGGAATCGCCGGTTATCCAGGGAAGATTACAGCAGTTCAAGATTGGCCGATTCCGAAGAACATTGTAGAGATCAGAAGTTTTAGCAGTCACAGAATGGAAAGAGAAATGATGGCAGAGTTATTCAGGACATTTTTTCTGGACCCGGTTTTTTTTTCGAATTCGAATTCTCATCCGAGCCCTTGACTGGTGGGAATCGGGCCGGAGAGGCTATGACTTTGACTGCCGAAGTTGGGCTTAGGGGGATCCCTGCCCCCGCCCATGGGACGATTCTGCGCAAAGACCTCGGACTTGCAGGATACTATAGAAGGTTGGAGGAGAATTTTGCTCATTTGGCTGAGCCTTGACCAAGCTTACGTGCAAGGAGGTACCATTTGGGTGGACAAATAAGTGTGCGTCAGCTTTGAGACGTTGAAGCCGAGATTGATAACCGCTCTAATTTTGACCATACCAGACAGTTCCGGAGGATTGGTGATTCATAGCGACGCATCTGGGAAAGGTTTGGGATGTGTTTTGATGCAGCATGGGAAGGTCGTAGCTTACGCATCAAGACAACTGAAGACCCATGAGAAGAATTACCCGACTCATGACTTGGAGCTTGCGGCTGTGATCTTCGCCTTGAAGATTTGGAGACACTACCTTTTGGGTAAGAGAGTCAAAGTTTTTACAGATCACAAGAGTTTGAAGTATGTGTTCACTCAGAAGGAGTTGGACATGAGGCAACGTAGATGGTTGGAGCTGAGGGCCGACTACGACCTTGATCTTAAGTACCATCCGGGAAAAGTTAACGTCGTGCCGGATGCGCTTAGTCGGTTACCAGCGATTCAGGTATTGACTACGCAGAGGGAGATCATTGCGGATTTTCGAAGATTTGACTTGGAGGTTGTGCTACCACATTCTACGGGACAGTTGTTGCAGTTGCAAGTACAGTCGTCCTTAGTTGAGAAGATTAAAGCGGCACAATCGCAGGATCCTAGACCGCAAAAGTTTCGAGAGCAGGTTGAAGCCGGACTACGAACAGATTTACTGGTCCACCAAGATGGTTCGTTGAGGTATGGTAGCCGTGTGTATGTGCCAAAGGGAGATGTGCGTGAAGAGCTTATGAAGGAGGTACATAGTTCAGCTTACTCTGTACATCCAGGAGGTACAAAGATGTACCGTGACATTCGACAGCATTTCTGGTGGGAAGGCATGAAACGGGAGATTGCTCGCTTCGTGGCTAAGTGCTTGGTATGTCAGCAAGTCAAGGCTGAACACCAAAGGGGTGCTGGTTTATTGCAACCACTTCCGATTCCTCAGTGGAAGTGGGAACATATAGCCATGGATTTCGTGACGGCTTTACCGCGGAGTCCAAAGGGCAACAATGCAGTATGGGTGATTGTGGATCGGTTGACCAAGGCAGCTCACTTTATCCCTTTCCGGGTTGGTCAATCAGCGGAGACTTTGGCAGAACGGTATATGCAGGAGATTGTAAGATTGCATGGCGTACCGGTGAGCATCGTGTCCGATCGGGACACTCGGTTCTTATCACACTTCTGGAGAAGTTTACAGGAAAGTTTGGGGACTCGATTGAAGTTTAGCACAGCTTATCATCCTCAAACTGATGGTCAGTCGGAAGGAACGATCCAAACTCTTGAAGATATGTTGAGAGCATGCATGTTGGACTTCAGGGGTTCATGGGAGGATCATCTACACTTGGTGGAGTTTTCTTACAACAACAGTTTTCAGGCAACTATTCAGATGGCTCCGTTTGAAGCTTTGTATGGTCGTAAGTTCCGTTCACCCGTTTGTTGGGATGATGTTGGTGAACGAAGATTACTGGGACCAGATTTGGTGGTACAGACAGTTGAGAAGGTGAATACAATCAGGAAGCATATGAAGGCAACTCAAGACAGACAGAAAAGTTGGGCCGACACGTCAAGAAGACCTCTAGAGTTCGCCGTGGGTGATTTGGTATTCTTGAAGATATCACCGACTAGAGGAGTGATTCGTTTTGGGAGTCGAGGGAAGCTTAGTCCCCGATTCGTTGGACCCTTCGAGATATTGGAGCACGTTGGGGAGGTAGCGTACCGTTTGGCGTTACCGCAGTCCTTGGCAGGTATGCACGATGTGTTTCATGTATCTCAACTACGAAGGTATGTTCGAGATGAAACACACGTCTTGGATCATTCGGAGTTAACTGTACGGGAAGACCTAACTTTTGAGGAGCGGCCGGTTGAAATCATGGATCGTAGGGAAAAGGTTCTTAAGAACAAGGTTATCCCCATTATGCTAGTTTCCTGGGGTAATCGATCGCATGGAGAGTCCACGTGGGAGCGAGAAGACGAGATCCGATAGAAGTTTCCTCACCTTTTCCCGTAGTTTTCTATCTTGTATTCTTGGAATTTCGAGGACGAAATTCTTTTGTAGTTGGGTATAATGTAACACCCGAGCCCAATACTACTTTTTCTGTTATCGGTTGAGCATTAAATATCACTCATTTTATTTATCTTGCTTGTTTGGGTCTTACTGTAAAATTTCATCTGGCTAAGTCATTTTTGCATATAACAAATTTTAGCACCTAAAATAAAATTTAAAATATCTATCCTGGCCTACTCGTCACCCCTAGCCGCGTGGTAGCGTCCGTGCGTCGAGTTCTCATCCCGTTCGGTGAAACGGGCGAGTTTGGACGACTACGCGCGCGTGCAGGTGTCCGACTTGGGGGTATGCTTTTTAATCATAAAACACTTCATTTTAAAATTTGGAACCCGCTTAAAATCCTATTATTTGAATTTCAAATTTTTGGACCCAACCCGGCCGCGATTTGGAAATGTTTCATTTAGCGCCAAAATTCCAAATCAATAAAATATTCAAAACTATACTATAACCATATAAAATTTCGTTTCTATTATAATCCTACTGTTACTATATATTTCATATTCATAATCTTTTCACTGCAATCTTTGAAATCTTTCTTTTGATTTCTGTTAAGCTTTCAGCCAATCGCGAGGCTTCGCTTACCCCCGTGGGCCCCTCCTCTCTCTTTCCCTCATATCTTTCTCTCTCTCCATCCCTCGTATCTCTCTCTCTCTCTAATTTCTCTTTCTCTCTCTCTCTCTAACTCCCTCTCTCTCTCCCCTATATATATTTATACGTCCTCCTCTCCTGAGAATTTTTCCCAGAACCCCATCGCGAACCCTAACCCAAGCCGGCTCGTCACCGTCGCCGCCGCAACTCCGACGCCGGCGCCACCGTTGCCCTCGCCTCCGCCTCCTCTTCCCGGCCTCGACTTTCCCTCCTTCTCCCCGTGCACACGTCGCTGCCGCAGCAACCCCGACCTTCTCCTCCACTTCCCGTCGTCACCACCCCCACCTACAGTTCCCGCAACCCATCACCTTCGAGCACAGTTCCCGCAACCCATCACCTTCGAGCACGGTTCCAGCAACCCCTCACCGCCGGCCACTCCTCTAGCCTCAAACCCGATCTCCATCATCTTTTCTCCAGCCATCAACCGCCTCGTCGTCAACCCCTAGCACCGAGGTCGGCTACATCATCATCTCTTCCGATCCCGTCTCGCCCGCACCCATCTCCTTCGCCGGCGCCTCACCTTCGCGCCAAACACCAGCGCACACCCTCGACCCCTCGACACCTTGCTGCTGCCGCACCCTGGCCTCGAACTTCGGCCACCTGCATACATCCCCGAGACCATAAGCCCAAGCTTTCCTCTCTTAATCCATCACCAATCATCACCTTCCTTTTTCTTTGCTACTCTCAAAATCGAAACAACAAAAGCTATGATTCTACACCTAGAGAGATGAAAGTTCGAATCTTTTAGAGAGAGAATAAGTTTAGAGCAAGAAGAGATGTATGCTGATCTGGGCAACCCGGTGGATGTTCCCTACTTGCGTGGTTAACTTCTTGCTGTACCTGGACCGTTCCGTGTGCGCGTGTGGATGTTGCAACGATTGCCGACACTGAACGCTGCGTGCGCATCCTGTAACGTGATCCGATCGAGGCAAGTATCACTTGCTACATGCTATACTATACAATTATATATATTTTGACTCATTAAACCTGCAAAACTCAACTCGGTATGGATATTTCCTCATTTGGTCGCAATATGACATATATCATGATACAGTAAACCTAAAATTTCATTTTGCCACTTTAACCCTAATAACGAAGTTTATCCGTTAATCACATTTTACCGTTTAAAGGATGATAGCCTTTACACATGTAGTTCTATTACATTTTGATATTGATATAACGGTATTGCACCATCATGTGATCTATTGCACCGCAAGGGGTGCTCAAAACCTGTTAATATGATAAAACGGCTGTACTATATTAATGCACTATTGTGATTAAATGAACTGCTTATTGTTGTTTAATTTATTGCTTATTTTCCTGCTGATTAATCCCCTGTTCGAATATATACCTGTTGTGAGCACACCCACGATATTGTTACATCTTGACCTGACTTTGCTACACATGATATATACCGATGCACCTGACATGGTACCATTTACTATCGACTTGACCTGATTTACCATGACCTGACCTGTTACCTGATCTCATGCCTAATGCCAACAAACCTGACATGGAGTCCTCATGGACCAAGCTTGTTGTCTATCCAGACAAACCTACTGTTACCTGAACTTGTGTTGGCATTAGTTCTTGACCACTGAATACCTGACCTGACACATATAACCTGGGGGTATGGGGAAATCAAAAGGGTAATCTAAAGTGTAACTTGAAAGGGTATTACTTGATCCGTGGTCCCGGGGGGTAACGGGACAGAGCCATTCGTGACTCTTACATTTCCTGATCCGTGGTCCCGGGGGGCAACGGGACAGAACCATTATTGGTTCCCATCTTCCTGATCCGTGGTCCCGGGGGGTAACGGGACATATCCTTTGAGTTACATGGAGGATTACTCGAATTGATTTCAAAGACTTTAGGATAGAAAACCCGATAAAACAGTTTAGTTACCCACTGCACACTACCCTGCACTGCTTGTTTCATACTATTGCTTCATTCATGTTTATTTCTGCATTGCCTATTACACTGTTCACATTATATTATTGGTTGACATGACGCGCTGACGTCTGGGTTTTGCATGGCCCAGATTCTTTACCACTGTCGCTGTCCGAGCAGGAGTACTTCAGCCAGCAGGCTGAGTTGTGCGTTCTATAGTGGTTAGTTTTATTTCCCGTATTTTTATTTCCAGATGTGAGCCAGTATTATGGGACATACTTTTCTATTATTGTATTGGATCATTTGCTTCCGCATTTATTTATCATTGACTCTTGTTATTTTGGATTTGGACATGTGTTAGATAGTTTTATCTTGTTCTTGATATCTCTACAGCCGTAATGTGACTGTGGATGGATACTTCCTACCCATAGGTAGCATGGTTGGCTATGTCACGTGTCCAATCTTGCGTACTCTGGGAAGCGGGGCGTGACAATCGTCGTGATGGGCTCCGAAGGCACCGCGCATGAAAAGCTTTGTCGACTCCTGATAATCTGATTTACCATGATCCCCAAAGGTGAAGATTCTTATGTTCCGGATTATGGTCTCTGATCAAAACTAGGACCTCCCGGTTTACGGGTGCTTCAGGGAATCCTCCCTCTGAACGAACGAATAGGAACGAAGCATCGAAAGACATGTTGCCTGCGAAAAGGGGGACGGAAATCGACTGTCAGTGTTGTAATTTAATTTTTAATTTCTGACACTTGGTACTTTAAAATTTGTACCACACTGCAATGCAGTGGAAAGGGGACCAAAGGAGGACCCACAAAATCCAGATGACAATGCATCAATTACTAAAACAGCCTCATCATTAGATGAGACTGTCAATTAATGAGGAAATCCTCAAGGAATATTCTCATTGAATGAGAAATCTCTCGAGAAAAGGAGAAAATCTCCCTTTGAGAGTAAAGCTCTGTAACAGAGTGACACTTGTCAAACCCTGGTCATGAAGGAATAAAATTCCTTAAAGAGCCTAGCTCTGTAATTATGATGGAAAATCCATCAAAGATTATTAAAATTAATTCTTGAGAATTAAAATTCTGGGATCTTAAAGATCCATGAAGAAACTCTTAAGAGTTCTTCATCAAAAGATCAAAAGATCTACATATTATCAAAAGAGCAGAGCTCTGATTCATGGGATAAGAAAACCCCATGAAAAGATCTGTTTAGATCTATGGGTTCATGAGAGCAAGGCTCTATTAATGAAACCCTAAAAGGATTTTCTTTATATGAAAAATCTATAAAGAGTAAGGCTCTGTTAATGGGTAAGAACCCTAATTTATTAAAATTAAAATTTCTAAATTTTACCTAAGAGTTCTGACTCTTGAAAGTTCTTAACAAAAGAGCTAGGCTCTGAGCAAAAATTCTCAAGAAGAAGATGATAATCATCTAAAGGACCAAAGGTCCTATTTATAGGCACTGAACTGCCTCTTCAACTTCTGAGTTGATGCAAGGGCTCAGATGTTGCCACCGCTGCACTCACGTGTGCACCACATGAGCGCAACGGTGGGGGGGCATTTGTTTCCCGCAATCAGAGCAAAGCTCTGTTTGGAATTTCAAAATTCAAAAATTGAAACAACGCTTCAGATTCTGCGCGCTGCGCGCCACGTGTCAAAAAACAGACACACCAGTGCCAGGAGAACTGAGCTCTAGGCAACGCACCCCCAATCAGAGCAAAGCTCTGTTTTCAAAATTCAAAATTTAAAAAGTTGAAGCAACGCTTCAGATCCAGCGCTTTGCGCTGCGTGCCATGTGTCAAACACAGGTGCGCTAACGCAGTTGCGCTGCGCTGCGTGCCACGTATCTAACAAAGATGCGCTAGCGCAGTTGCGCTGCGCTCTGCGCTGCACACCACATGTCAAGCATAGGTGCGGTAGCGCAGTTGCGCTGCACTCTGCGCTGTGTGCCACGTGTCGAACGTAGGTGCGCCAACGCTGGAATTAAAAAATTCCCACCGTTAGATTAAAGGATCTAATAATAATGATGCATCATTAATTAACCAGAATTAAATTGATTCCTCAAAATCTTTCCAAACAACAAGATTGTGCTTTAAGCACCACTGGATCAATGATCCAAGGGTAAATAATAAATTACCAAAAACAGAACAAATTCTGCATGGAAATATTTCTCAATCTTATTAAAACAGGAAAATTATCTTCTGTAAAACAGAAGTCTTAGGATCAAAGATCCAACGGTGGGAAATATTCCCAAATAAATCAGAGAGAGATCTCTTAAAACTGATTTAACAAATCATTTGGCCCTATATAAAGGACCCTAAACTTCAAGCCTAAAAGAGAGAGAATACAGAAGAAGAGAGAGAAAAACCCTCTGCAAAAAAGAGCAAGCTCTTAGAAAAAAGAAGATCTTTCTTCATTTTCAAGGTAAAAAAAAGAACTATGTTCTTGAACAACAGAGATAAAATCATCTCGTAAAAAGAAGAACCCTCTTCTAAAAAGATCATAGATCTGAAAAAAGACCAAGGTCTTTGATAAAAAGAAAAGATCAAAAGATCTAATCATAAAATAATAAAAGAAGTATTGTTACTTCGTCCTCAGATCTTTGATCTATAAAGGCAGAGCCTTTTTATCAAAACAAGAACTTTTGTTCTTGGATCTTGAGGCAAAGCCTCCTTAGAAGAACATAAAAGTTGTTCTGTGATCTTAAAATTGATCAGATGCGCTTTGCGCTATTGAAAAGTGCCTTGCACTCATGAACTACGCCTTTGCACTCATTGGACTGGCGCACAGTGCCATAACTTGCCACGTGTCAACCATAGACACCACTTGCGCTTTTTGCTTTTAAAACAGAGCGCTGCGCTCATAGACTAGCACTCAGCACCTAGCGCGCCACGTGTCGCTCGCTGACGCGCTAGCGCAAAGCACTCATAAATGGAAAGCGCAAATGCGCTAATGAATCAGCGCTTAGCGCTGAACGCGACACGTGTCACCTTCGTGTGCGCTAGCGTAATGCGCTCTTTAATTGGCGCAAAGCGCCTGACGCGCCACGTGGCGCACTATCAGAACGTATTCTGTTCTGATAAAGACAAAAATGTCAGAGCCCAATGCTTAGCATTATTCAAAGGGCCGAGCCCAAACAAAGGCTTAATAGCCAGAACAAAAATAAAATGTTAAAACATTTTAATTGGACTTAACCCAATTCTGGCCATAAGTCATCAACCTATATTGAACTGAGCACATCTGCTCTTTCAAACAACTCACCTCGGTTCAAAGGTACATCTTTTCACTCCTTTGATATTTGTCGTTGTAATTCTTCAACGTCTTCAAAGAGGTGACGGGTCCCGACAACCATACATTTCATGGACTGTGGGGTCCTTAAACTCATGGACTATGATGTCCTTAATCTCGACCGCGACGTCTTAAAACTAACATCGGATAGTGGAGTCCTTAAATCCACGGACTATGATGTCCTTAACCTCGACCGTGACGTCTTAAAACTAATATCGGACTGTAGAGTCCTTAAATCCACGGACTATGATGTCCTTAACCTCGACTGTGATGTCTTAAAACTGACGTCGGACTGTGGAGTCCTTAAATCCACGGACTATAATATCCTTAACCTCGACCGTGATGTCTTAAAACTAACACCGGACTGTGAGGTCCTTAAACTCACGGACTATGATGTCCTTAACCTCGACCGCGATGTCTTAAAACTAACATTGGACCATAATGTCCTTAAACTAATTATCGACCGCAATATCATTAAACTAAATAATAGAGCCCAATTGCTCTCTTTTCGGATCCAAATGATCCCGTTAAGTTGATCTTAGTCTAAAATTAGACTAACGTATCCTTAACAAACGTTTAAGTTGATCTTAGCCTCAAATAAGGCTAACGTATCCTTAAACACAACCCCTCCAAACCTAAAATCTAAGAAGATACGGATTTGGACTAATCCACGTCCTACGGGCGACAACATAAATTAGTCTCCGTATACAATCCACGGGCAACCAAACATAAAACAAACACCCACGACACGAAGTGACCATATGGAGAAGGAGAAAGTTGCTGCCGCGATGCGGTAGCGTAATTAACTGTAGGGGCTTGTGCCTGCAGGGAAGAGCGTCCCCACAATAAAAAGCCTCTCAAACGAGGGGGAATCTGACGAAGTCTGCTACATCGGCCGTATCTGTTTAAACCTTCGATACATGGTGCCATAAATAAACTTGGCATCTTCAGAGAGGTGGACGGATAGCACCAATTAGCATCTGCCCCGAATTTCAGGCAAGACGGACCTGCGCGGTCGCGTCTCCGTGATTCTGAGGGGAACATTCCCCTTTGTGGGTTTGGTGGTGAAAAACTATTTATTTTTGAGAAAAGAAGAGAAACTCTTGATTTAATTTAAAAGAAAAAGAAGAAGGTTTAGACCTTTGAGAAAGGAGAAGAAGGCATAAAAACCCTAACCTTTTTGAGAATGAATTGTTTCTTCTTTATTCATCATCATGTTGCCTTTTATAGGCTTACATATTTACATATAGCCCCTTGGGCTTTACAAAATTGCATTTTGTCCATCCCATGGCTCATGTGTCATTTCTTTTTGCATATAAGCCATGGGCTTTACAAAAATTTGGCTTTATGCTCATTCATGCATAAAAAATTACATAAAAAATTATTTATTACATGATTTCATTTTGGCATGGGGGGCTGGCCGCTTGCTCAACTTAGGCATGGGCCCGCTTGACCTGGGCCTGGGCCCACCTGGCTTGGGGTTGACTTTGACTTTGATTTGGTCAACCGGGGTACAATTTTCGACCCCAACAGACGCGTCAAGCGTCGACCGTCCATGTCGTAAAAAGGGCAGCGCAGGCTTCCTACAAAGCGGGAACCAAATCACTCCGTGTCGGGAAAACGTCTACTACGAAAACTCAGTCTCGGAGACACGTCAAGCGTCGACCGTCCATGTCGTAAAAAGGGCAGCGCGTCCCAAAAAGTGGGAACCAAAGCAAGTCGCCTCCACATGAAAGAAGATCCATCAATTTCATGCACACGACCCACATATATAGTGTGCATTTATTGATGGGGGCACTTTGTTAGGGTCGAAAATTGCACCCCGGTTGACCAAGTCAAAGTCAAAGTCAACCCCAAGCCAGGTGGGCCCAAACCTAGATCAAGTGAGCTTATGCCCGAGTCGAACCCGAACATGAAGTGGCCGGTCTCCCCCATGCCGAAATAAAAAATCATGTAATAAATAATTTTGATGTAATTTTTTATGCATGAATGTAAGAAAAATGGCATAAAGCCAAATCTTTGTAAAGCCCATGGCTTATGTGCAAAAGAAATGAGCACATGAGGCATGGGATGGGCAAAATGCCATTTTGTAAAGCCCAAGGGGCAATATGTAAATGTGTAAGCCTATATAAGGCAACATGATGATGAATAAAGTATACACTTGTCATTTTTCTAAAACTTTAGGGTCTGTGCCTCCTTCTTCTCCTTCCTGAAGGTTCTAAACCTTTTCCTTTCCTTTGAATTAAATCAAGAGTTTAATCTTCCTTTTCAAAAACTAAATAGTTTTTCACCACAAAACCCACAAAGGGGGGCTCAAATCTTCCAATAGATCTCAAAAAGGGGAGACTTTTAAGTCCCACCCCCTTTTCTCCAAGATCCAGCCGATCAACAGGAGGAAGAAGGAGACCCGTCCCCAAAAATCGAGATATCAGCGAGATATCAGTGACTTCCTCTTCATCCATCTTACACAGAATCGAAGATGATACGAGCTGAGGTCGACTGGGGCTAGATCTTTCTATGGGTCTATAGATTTTTCCCTTTTCTGGTGTTTTTTTTGTAAAATAGGCTTTGAGTATAGAGGAGGAGATGATGATGATGACGATCGAAGAGGACGACGTGATTGCATCGCGATTCAATCTCGATCGTCGGATCTCGGAGTCAGCGCAAGGCCGCCGTCGTCGAAACCTCGTGGCGGTGCCCGCATCCTTTCATTCCTTCTCCGGGCCGTGGTGATGGCTGTCGCCCTTTCTCTCTTCTTCCTCTTCGCCAGCGTCGCCGCCATCCTCCTCGTCCACCTCTTCGTCACCGACCGCGCTCTCGGCCGAAGACGTCGATGCCACCTCCAACACTCTCTAAACCATAACCCTTGCCCTTACAACCTCTTCGGCCGAGAAGAGAAAGATCGTGTTTGGAGGGGTTTAAGGATGGGGATCGATGCAGGAGGCTGTTGTTGTGTGGGCATGAGTTTCATAGGGATTGCGTGGATCGGTGGCTAATGATGATGATGGAATACAGTGGCGGTGATGATGGTTGCGACGACGAAGGGAGGAGGTCACGGAGGGGGGGGGGAGGAGGAGGATGAGATGATGATAAGGATGAAGATGAAGATGAAGATGATGCCTGATTTTTTTTATTTCTTCTCTGTTTTTTTTTTATTTTTTGAAATTGAATGTAAATCAAAGGGTGTAACGGTCCATTCATGCACAATTTTTAACACCATGTGATAGTTATGTCAAAAAAAGTTCGTAGTAGTAATATTTAATTATTAAAGTCTATGGTATCAAGCGCACAAAACGTGATAGTTCATGGGTACATTTTTGCAATTTACCCGAAACTAAAATTACAAATATTTATTAGATACAGACAAAGCACGACCATGACAAGTTAAAAAGATTTTAGATAGGATCTTTTGTATATACCCTTACAATTCTTTGTAGTTATATGAAGTATAATCTCTTCAATCTTTGTATTTGTATATATCCGCTTAAATTCATAAGAGTTCTTACAAAACAAATTTAAAAAAAAAAGAGAAAAGGGAGCCTGCGGTTCAAGCCCCTGCATATCCCCAACGATTGGGAGGCTGGGGACTGTGCCCCCACGTACCAGTGGGACCCAGGCCCCCTGTTTTACTCCCACCCGCCGGAGGATTTGCATGCCCTAACCGTATGCCTCCTTAGCTCTTAAAAAACACATTTTCACCGGTACTTAACATATTCAAAACATAACAATTTAGAGTTACGGTGATATATATGTCAGGGTGGCAAACGGGCCGGGCTGCGCCAGGCTAGCTTCGTTGGTCAACGGACTCAACCCCGGTTGACTGGGCTTCGAACCGGGCCTCGGCCCGGCCTGTGTGCCCCAAACCCAAGCCCAAGCCGGTCGGGTCGGGCTGGCCCAAACACAATTTAAATATTATATTTTTTAAAAAACTTGGAATTTTTTTTGGGGGGGGGGAGGGGTTGGATTTCTTTTACTAATAAACATGTAGTTGCAGTATAAAATAAATGTTCATTAATAATCTTACTAACATAAAACAATTGTTCTACTGATAATGTCGGGATCCGGTTCTTACTCACGGAACAAAGTGTCACGCCAAGTGTTATGCCAAGGGGGCGGGCCTACCTCTTGAATCCATAGGGGCCACCTCTTGAATCCGTGGGACCCTTTGTAGAATAATGGGGAATAATACATTCCGAAAGTGGGCAGATCCGGAACTATAAATGAAATGATACCACTCTTCAATACCGAGGCGCTTTTTAAGTGAACCGGCATTATAGGAGATTGAGAACTCCATAGTTAAGCGTGCTCGAGCCAGGGAAGTTCTGGGATGGGTGACCTCCTGGGAAGTGGTCCCTGGTCAGGTCCGGTTCGTCCCGAAGGACAAAACCGTACGGTTTTGGTCAAAGCGGACAATACTCTCTGTATTGGGGGTGGGGCGTGACAGAATGGTATCAAAGTTGGTCCCTCAATAGTAGATTTGTGGTTCGAGAACGAACCATTGTTCAAAAATGGGGAGAATGTCGAGCTCCGGTTCTTGCTCATGGAACAAAGCGCCACGTCAAGTATTATGCCAAAGAGGCGGGGGCCACCTCTTGAATCCGTGGGGGCCACTGTAGAACAATGGGGAATAATACATTCCGAATAAGGGCAGATCCGGAACTATAAATGAAATGATACCACTCTTCAATACAGAGAGGCGCCTTTTAATTGAACCGGTACTATAGGAGATTGAGAACTCCGTAGTTAAGTGTGCTTGAGCCAGAGAAGTTCTGAGATGGGTGACCTCCTGGGAAGTGGCCCCTGATCAGGTCCTGTTCGCCCCGAAGGACAAAGCCATGCGGTTTCGACCAGATCGGACAATACTCTCTGTATTGGGGGTGGGGCGTGACAGAATGGTATCAAAACTGGTCCCTCAATAATTGGTCTGTGGTTCGAGGACGAACCATTGTTCAAAGGTAGAGAGAATGTCTGGATCCGGTTCTTGCTCACGAAACAAAGTGCCACGCCAAGTGTCATGCCAAGGGGGCGAGAGCCACTTCTTGAATCCGTAGGACCCACTGTAGAACAATGGGGGAATAATACATTCCGAAAAAGGGCAGATCCGGATCTATAAATGAAATGATACCACTCTTCAATACAGATGCGCCTTTTAAGTGAACCGGTATTATAGGAGATTGAGAACTTCGTAGTTAAGCGTGCTCCAGCCACGGAAGTTCGAGGACGAACCATTGTTCAAAGGTGGGGAGAATGTCGGGATCCGGTTCTTGCTCACGGAACAAAGTGCCACGCCAAGTGTCATGCCAAGGGGGCAGGGGCCACCTCTTGAATCCGTGGGACCCACTGTAGAACAATGGGGAATAATACATTCCGAAAGAGGGCAGATCCGGAACTATAAACGAAATGATACCTCTTTTCAATACAGAGGCGCCTTTTAAGTGAACCGGCATTATAGGAGATTGAGAACTTCGTAGTTAAGCATACTCTAGCCACGGAAGTTCGAGAACGAACCATTGTTCAAAGGTGGAGAGAATGTCGAGTTTCGGTTCTTACTCACGGAACAAAGTGCCACGCCAAGTCTCATGCCAAGGGGGCGGGGGCCACCTCTTGAATCCGTAGGGGCCACTGTAGAACAATGGGGAATAATACATTCCGAATGAGGGCAGATCCGGAATTACAAATGAAATGATACCACTCTTCAATACAGATGCGTCTTTTAAGTGAACCGGCACTATAGGAGATTGAGAACTCCGTAGTTAAGCGTGCTCGAGCCAGGGAAGTTCTGAGATGGGTGATCTCCTGGGAAGCGGACCCTGATCAGGCCCGGTTCGCCCCGAAGGACAAAACCGTGCGGCTTCAGCCAGAGCGGACAATACTCTCTGTATTGGGGTGGGCGTGACAGAATGGTATCAAAGCTGGTCCCTCAAAAATAGGTCTGTGGTTCGAGGACGAACCATTGTTCAAAGGTGGGGAGAATGTCGGGATCCGGTTCTTGCTCACGGAACAAAGTGCCACGCCAAGTGTCATGCCAAGGGGGCGGGGGACATCTCTTGAATCCATGGGATCCACTGTAAAACAATGGGGAATAATACATTCCGAAAGAGGGCAGATCCGGAACTATAAATGAAATGATACCACTTATCAATACAGAGGCGCCTTTTAAGTGAACCGGCATTATAGGAGATTGAGAACTCCGTAGTTAAGCGTGCTCCAACCATGGAAGTTCTGGGATGGGTGACCTCCTGGGAAGCGGCCTCTTGAATCCGTGGGACCCACTGTAGAACAATGGGGAATAATACATTCCGAAAGAGGGCAGATCCGGAACTATAAATGAAATGATACCACTCTTCAATACAGAGGCGTCTTTTAAGTGAACCGGCATTATAGGAGATTGAGAACTCCGTAGTTAAGCGTGCTCCAGCCACGGAAGTTTTGGGATGGGTGACCTCCTGGGAAGTGGCCCCTTGTCAGGTCCGGCTCGTCCCGAAGGACAAAATCGTGCGGTTTCGGCTAGAGCGGACAATACTGTCTGTATTGGGGGTTGGGATATGACAGGTAAACATATAGTTGGGTAGTAAACACCTAGATAAAGTTTTAGTTGCAGTATAAAATATTTCTAAAAATTTCATAACATATCCACAAACAAACCAATCAAACTTCTCCAAATCATTACCATGCATTTGAAATTTCAGAAATCTCCCCGCTCTCCATCACATCACATATTTATCTCTATAAATTCAAGTGAATTTTTTCTTTCTAATAAACTTTCCTCATTTTCTCCCAAACCCTACACTTACATTAAACACCTAGATAAAGTTTTAGTTAAAGTATAAAATATTTCTAAAAATTTCATAACATATCCACAAACAAACCAATCAAACTTCTCCAAATCATTACCAGGCATTTGAAATTTCAGAAATCTCCCCGCTCTCCATCACATCACATATTTATCTCTATAAATTCAAGTGAATTTCTTCTTTCAAATAAACTTTTCTCATTTTCTCCCAAACCCTACACTTACATTAACCATGTCAACAAGGAGTACCTCCATTGTCGAGAGAGGGTCACCTTCATCAAAGAAACTTGATGTCAAGAAAGAGCTCCTTTCTCCTGTACGACTGACACTGAATCCCTCACGGATTCTGCCGTTTACTCTGCCCCATTCTCTTTCGAGTCCATCTACTAAGGACCCATCGGAGGATCCATCAGAAGAACCCTTTAAAGAGCATCCCTTTCTTACACCTTCGGCAGAGAAAATCCCTGCAGAAAATCCCCCTCATACCAATTCCCTCGATCAAGGACCACCACCAAATGGGAATAATGTCACTTGATATCACTTTGATCCACCTGACACGGAACCGGCACGGATGATCCTTTTGATGTTCATCCTGCTCCTGATCAACATTTCATGTTTATCTCACGGTATAAAGTGAACGACGTTCATATCCAGATATTCGACCAGGTCAAGGGGATTTTAGTTAAGGAACGGGAAACAAAGATAACGGAATACTGGAAGTATTTTCCAAGGCTCTAGAAATCCGTTCTTTCTATCAGTTTGTCGTAGGATGACTTTAGTATTTTATATTTATATGTTCTTTGTTTGTATGTTGTTATATTATGTTTGTATTTTTATATTTCTATGTTTCTATCGGTATCATATTATGCTTGTACCATGAATGAATGTTAAGTTATTTCCTATATTGTGACTTCCTCCCTTAATTTTTTTGAACCCACCATCCAAGAAATTCCCATCCTTTTATGAGAACTCCCATTCAAAATCCTCCCTCCCGGCCAAACACCCCTACTCAAAATCCAAAGTTCAACCCTCCCCTCCCTCCCCCACAATTCCAAATTTTTTGAATTATGTTGACCGGGCTTAGGCTCATGACCGGGCCGGGCCGGGTCCGGCCCCCTGGACCGTTTGCCATCTTGATATGTTTAATTTACTTTGTCTATCCAATAACAATTGAAAAGAAACACTCGGTTCCCATATAATATAGATTTGTCTTTTTTTATTAATTATATATGACAAATATTTTCTGTTAAAATTTCATCCGCTTGTTTTAGTTTACACTAAATCATCATCTTCACATATGTTTATTAATGTCATATTCCTTTAGCTAAAATATTTCAAGACACAGTATCTCCACCACGCCGCATATCGCTTTCTTTTTAAACAAGTTTATCATTCATCATCAATGCAAAAAACATTTTCAAACATACATTTGTGTCAGTTACAACTCTCCAAAATTCAACAATCAACAACAAACAACAACAAAAAAATTTAAATTAAAAAAAAAATCCGTACATATTTAAGCTCCCATGCAAAAATGCTTGTACTCTAATTATTAAAACATAGAGACGCATCGCGAAAATTCTCTGCATCCCCAACAACGAAATCCAACCCGTCCATCACAAAATGAACGGTTGAAAAAAATCTCGATAAAGGTAATAAAAACCGCATCCTTCAACAGAAGCTTCCTCTAATCACAGCCCCCGCTGAGATCCCTCTCTCTCTTTCTCTCTCTTTCATCGCCGGCGAAGCCCTCGCCGCCTCCATCGCCGGCGAAGCCCTCGCCGCCTCCATCGCCGCCTCGACGCTCGCTCCTCCGCTTCCCTACGGCCGCCACGTATCCTATTCCGGAGATCCTCCGCCGGGGCTCTGGAGCCTAACGAACCCCGAAGGTATGTGAGCGATCCAAGCACTAGGGTTCTGGTGGTAGCTGTTCCTATCTTGATTGTTAATTTTGATTGATTTTTTTCAATTAGGAAAGTTTGTGGCGATTTTGAGCTGTTCATCGTGTTGTTTGAGTGAAGTGGAGAGGGATTTAGGAGGCAGATGATGATTTTGGAGTTGGAGAGTAGCAAAGTTGAGCTGATCGTTGATAGGATTTGCAAAATTTGATCATGCTTTTTGAAAAAAGATAGGATTTTTATTGTTACTGTTTTATCAGCTGCAGAAAGTCTAATTTTCTGGTATAGTTCTTTGATGAGTTAATGCAAATGGTTTAGAAAACAGGTGCGGTTTCCCCCAGAAAATTATGCAGCGTCGCAAGTATTTTTTTGTTTAAACCTCATCAACAGGATCCTACTAGAATTCAGTTTGTAGTGTGCAACTAAACTCATGATCATTTTTAAAAGGCCCTGTTTGGATTAAACTGATGTATAGGCTATGCAAATTCCAGTTTGCAATGCTGAATTAAAGTAGTTATACCATCTCAACAATGTTGTTTGGGTTTATATTCGAGTTATTGTACTGGAAATCATACTTCTCTTGTTGTCACCATGGCTTCTTATATACTCCTCGTACCAATTATTGCACTCAAATTTCAATCCCAATCCCAAACTCAAATTTTAACCTCAAATTACATTCTTCAATGAGAGATTTCACCGTGGAATTATACAACTCAAGAGATTTGCCGAAGGCCCAAGACTCAAATGAGGGGATAACGACTAACAATTAGGAAAAGGAAATAATTGTGTAAAAGGGATCCGACAATTAGGCCTAGAAACTGATGAAAGGAAAGGCTGCTAAAAGAAGTGATGTTTGGGGTTTTTCCCCCCTCAAAGAGTGAACTTTGAAGGGATTTGCACTCTGCAAATTTGTTTGGTGAACCATGACTAAGTGACGAGTCCCTCTGAAAAGAACAAAGAGCCATGGGGAATTAAAAGTTGTAATTGGAAAATCTAGAGTTAGAATCAAAGTAGGAGTTTGGATGGCAGAGGGTGACACAACAGGATATACGGGATACCTCATGCACAAGCGCTTTCCTAGTTTTTCAGTGTATTGTCACTCACAATATTTCTGCATCTGCATGGTATATTTACAAACTAAGTTAACTTTTATATCTATAAATTAACATGATAATTTTGAAGTCAATAAAAATCAGGAAAATATATTTGCAAGATAGGCTTAATACTGGTAGGCTTGTTGTAGCTGGATTCCCTCTAATTGAACTGTTCCATTACTTCCATATATTGGGGATCGTCTTATTACTTCATGTTTAATCTTTTGTTGATCTATAATGGTAAATCAGTTTTACACACACACACACATGTTAATAATGTGACGTTTTCCTTTTTTCTAAATTGTATCATTGTTTTTATTCATTATAGGGTGAGCCATTCACGGTTATCTTGTTAATGGCTCAAGATGGTTCAAGTGCCGATTCACCACGACGAAGACAAGGCCTTCTAAGAGATCAAGTCCAGTTGGTAAAGAGAAAGGACCGCAATCGATATGAAATTCTTCCAATTCAAGAACCTCTGTCATTTGAAAAGGGCTTCTTTATTGTGATCCGTGCTTGCCAGTTGTTGGCCCAAAAGAATGAAGGAATTACTTTTGTTGGCGTTGCTGGTCCCTCAGGGGCGGGGAAAACTGTATTTACTGAGAAGGTCCTCAATTTCATGCCGAGCATTGCTGTCATATCAATGGACAACTATAATGATGCAAGTCGTATCATTGATGGCAATTTTGATGGTACATTTCTACTGTAATCTCTTGATGGACAATCTTAACTATGCCAATGACATTTCATATTTGAACTAGTTTATCAGTAACCCTGATGCCTTTCTAATCAATATTTGATACAAACACAATATTTTGTATAGCTAGAATTGCTTATGATGACCGTTTGGTTGAGAAATAAAAGGTAAATACTCGAGTCACAGCATGCTGGCATACAACTTATCTAAATTGAAAATTTGAAACTTCCAAAATCGAATGCTCAATTTCTAAGGTTTGTCAACATCCCTTAATTTTTCTCTCTCCCAAGTATCAACAACAATGCCTTTACGTATAACTTGTGAGGCTGCTTAAGTAAGAAAGGTAAAGAAATCATGAAAGCATTATCAGCATCCAAGGTGAATTGATTAGTATTAGAGTTGGATTCTTGCATAGTTGCATTGCCCATTTAAGGAGATTTTTGTTATCAGGACGCACTCCCCTACCCCACTCCTTGTCTTTTCTATAAGGGCTCTTCATCATGGATAATCATAATTGTGGAGAGAAATGTAGGAGTTTATAAGAAACATAGAGAATTGACATGCTTGTAGTGGATATCTTACTTCAAAGTCTGAAGTACTCATTGACTATGAAGAGCTGAAATTTATGCTAAACTTTCTGGTACACTGTAATATTAATGCTCATATATCATGGTTCTGGAGGGGGCAGAGATCTCATATACTTTTCAATGCAAAAGGATGAAGAACTGAGGAATCAAGATTGTTACTTTTGAAGCAGGCTAATGATATAGTTTCAGCAAGTTTATACATCATATGCGTTCAGAGTTTAATAATGCAGTGCGTACCTCATTGAAGGAACAACCATGAATAACTTATGTGCATGGCCTGTAATCCCTTCTTCGACTTTTCTATCTGAATACTACAACAACCACACTCATGCGTAAACTATACTCTACCTGGATAACTTTTATGGAAATGAAGCCATATTAACAACAAAAATGAAAAAAAAGTGCTTTGATGAAGATATGCATTTTCAACTTGTACATACTCTATCTCATTCAAGCACATTAATTATTAGTGAGAAATGGAGTACTTATTGGGTGTTTTAACTCTGGAGAAGACGACACGAAGTTATTTCCTATGCTTTTAATTCTTGGAAAATGAATAGAACATCGCAGAAGGTGCTTATGTCCCGTGTTTAAAATAACTATCGAGTCTTCAGCATGGAAAAGAAAGGAAAGCGCTATACTGGAGAATGCTTTCTCTTGTGTACTTCTCACATCTCACTCAATCTTGCTACCTTCTCTTATTTTTCTCCTCTCCACATATGATTTTAAAGATAGGTGAATAATTTTGCACCATCCTCTCTTGTATCTTAACCCTTCTTTTTCTCTCCATCTCATTTTTCTTGTTATCTTTGCTCAGGGTTCCTCTTTGGTGCCTGTGACATCTCCTATCTGCTTCTTGGTCATGTTTCTATTGTATTAACATTAAGCTTTGTGCCAAGCTTTCTCAACTTACAATTATGCCTATAGGTGATGTAGTTTGATGAGAAACCTTACGTTGGTCATGAAGCAAATAGGAAGCTTGTAAATAATAGTGTAAGGTTGCAGGTAGGTAAATCTACTTTGTAGACTATAGTTTTAGGTTGTGGAAAGTAGGTACCTCCAAAATTATCAAGCAAAGGACCAGAATAATTGGAAATATGATGGACTTGTTCAAGGGAGTTACATGTCAACTATGAGGCAAAAATGAGGCAAAAGGGACTGCATTCAAACATCCCTATGATGGTATCGATGATGATGATTAATAAAATATCATCAACCTTTATGCCAAACCTTCCCAATTCAGCATCATATTCATAGCTGACCCCATTTTATCGAAAAGCTTATAGCTTATGTAATGATGATTATCATGAGAAATGATTGGTTTTTTAGCTATGGTTCTTGAGCAGGTCTTGTTTTAACCATTCATGTTATATCGGCATATTTAATTGGAATACACATGTTAGTAAGCAGTAGTTTACACACGTGACTACATAGTCTACAACAACAACAACAACAACAACAACAACTACATGCCTTTTATTCCAAAATCTAGAGGTCGACTATATGAATCCGTTACTTCCATTCGGTTCTGATAAGGACCGTCTCTTCGGTTAAATTAACAATTAACATACCATTCTTAATTGCAACTATCCATGTTCGTCTAGATCTACATAGTCTGTGGATTTAAAATAAGTGTACTCTTCGAATAATTATGAGATTAATACTTATCTCACTTGTATGTAAACTTCTGTTTGAGCAGGCAGAAGCTGATTGGAGAGTGTTTTTCGTCATCCTATTGAGATAGGAATGCGCGCCGCTTGTCAGGCATATTACAGATTCTCCTTACCTGGGGTAGGCTGAGGTTTAATGATTGTGAGGATCCGAATCTCCGGCAGCCGCGGACTAAACTGCCGTTAATTACCCCCGCTTTTGGAGCGAGAGAACCTCCGATTAACAAGTCAAACAGATCATGTGAACTCAATATTCAATATGAGCGTGTTGTGTTTGGGATCAAGTTTGAGGGTGCTTTGGGCATATCGGGGGCCTCGCAGAGTTTTTACGGGGGTCCCGCTACCCGGATAGCGGATTGGGGGTCAAGAGGGCTAGCAGCCCTTTGCGAGGTGCGGGGCAACGCCTCATTAGAATTTTTTTCTACCGAGAGAGGTGATGAGTGCATATATGTCAAGTGCGCATGTGGTAAGGTGCGCACCTACCAAAATACGCACCTAACCTGGGGCGCACCTAGCCAGGGACGCATCTGACAATCTTGCGAGACGCGCGCCTGGCAAGGGGCGCGCCTGCCGAGACGCGCACCTAGCAAGGTGCACATTTGACAAGGTGCGAGGGAGTGGAAGGGGCCAAAGGGTTCCGAATGGGCCAAAAGGTCCAGTAACGTGTGTACTTGGAGAAGTACGCATCTAGCGAGGTACACATCTGGGCCGGTGCGCACTTGGCTCGATGTGCACCTAACGGGGTGCACACCTAGCTAAATGGGCACCTAGCACGGTGTAAGTAGGGTCGAAACCCAATGAAACAACAATCCAAAAACATCAAGACTTTAACTTTTGAATATCAAAAGGGGCTCTTTTTTCCTTTTTCAAAGCCTCATGTCGTGCGCACTTAAAAAATTTCAAAGCCGCCTGACGTGTACACTTAAATAAAGAGAGAGAGACTTGCGCACAAAGAGCAGATCAAAACTCAAGATTTTGTTCTTGGGAATTCAAAATTAAGATCCAGATTAGTTATCAAATCATCATGGAGGGCCTTTTATAGGCTTACATTTTTTACATTTTAGCCCCATGGCTTGTACAAAATTGGCTTTTGCCTATTTAAAACAAAAATTACATTTAATCTCTTCCTTTTCTTCTCTTATTGGCCGGTCCCTCTTCATGCTTGGGTTTGGGCTTGGGCTCGGGCCCACCTGGTTTTTTTACTTTAATTTTGGTTTTGACTTTGAACCTGAATTTGATTTCTGATTTTGGCAATTGGGTGTAATTTATGACCCCAACAAAGTGCCCCAATCAATAAATGCACACCCCGCATATGGGTTGTGTATGAAATTGATGGATTTTTACGTTATATGGAGATTGATTTTGGTTTGATTTCCTTTTGACGACGTGAATGTCAATGCTGCCTTTTTAGCGACGTGGGCGGTCGGTGCTGCCATTTTTACGACGTGGACGGTCGGTGCTTGATTCGACTTTCTCCGCTTCCTGTGGCTTTAGGGTCGAAGTTGACTTGCTTCATATCTTGCAGTGTCGGGTTTGGAGATGACTTGCTCCGCTTTCGGCGGTGTCGGGGTTGGAATTGACTTGCTCCGCTTTCGACGGTGTCGGGGTTGAAGTTGACTTCCTCCGCGTGCGGTGTCGGGGTTGGAATTGATTTACCCCGCTTTCGGCGGTGTCGGGATTGAAGTTGACTTACTCCGCTTTCGGCGGTGTCGGGATTGGAGTTGACTTGCTCCGCTTCTTACTGTATCGGGGTTGGAATTGATTTACTGTGCTTTCGGCGGTGCCGGGGTTGGAGTTGACTTGCTTCGCTTTCGGCGGTGTCGGAATTGGAGTTGACTTTCTCCGCTTTCTGCGGTGTCGGGATTGGAGTTGACTTGCTCCGCTTTCGGCGGTGTCGGGGTTGGAGTTGCTTCCAAGATGGAGCTTGATTCTGCCGAGGAGGTCGTAGGTTGACTTGCTTCAAAGGTGGAGCTTGATTCCGTCATGAAGGTCTTGGTTGACTTGCTTCCAAAGTGGAGCTTGATTCCGCCGAAGAAGTCTTAGTGTTGAATTGGTCGATCTAATTGATTTTGGAGTTCTTGTCCGTTTCGCTGGACTTTTTGAGCTTGGAACCACTGCCGGTGGGACTTTAATTTGATTTATTTGATTTCTGTCTTGTTCGGCTGGACTTTTGAATTTTGAAGGGAACTTAGAATTTGTTTGGCATCAGTATCACTACACTGGAATAGTGCCAGGAGCGACTCATCATTTGCTATGCTAGAATTTAAGGATTTTGGTTTTGGTTTGGCATCAGCATCGCTACACTAGAATATGGTACCAGGAGCGAATTATCATTTGCCATGCCCGTTGAGGAACGATGGCTTAAAAGAGATGTTTAGGCCCGTCACCTAAGGCTTTTTAATTTTATGAGCCGTAAGGATCTTATAAAAGTATTTTCTCCGTACGAGTTGAGAGAATCTTGTATGTGCATTTTCTTCTTAGGAGTCATGAGGACCCCAAGTGTGTTGCTCCTTTGTGAGTCGTAAGGATCTCACGCGGGAATATTCTCCTTACAAGGTCGACATGATTTTGCGAGTGTGGGATTTGGAATTTGGGATTTGGATTTTTGTTTGGCATCAGTATTGCTACACTGGGGTGTGGTACCAGGGGCGAATCATCATTTGCCGTGAGAGGATTTCCTTCGTTTCCAGTTTAACGACATAGGGGTCATCTGTTCCCATTTTAACGACTTAGAGGCCTCCTAGTTTAATGACTTAAGGGCCTCTGTTCTCAGTTTAACGACTGAGGGGTCTCTTAGATTTGAAAGCTTGGAATCTTAGGATTGGGCCGACATCAGCGTTGCTAACACTGAAGCACAGGTGCCAGGAGCAATCATCATTTGCCTTGGGAAAACTTGGGATTTGGGTTTTGGGTTGGTTTCGGCACCGCTAACACTGAAGCGTAATGCCATGAGCGACTCATCATTTGTTGTTGCTCGTTGGGGGAGCGATTGCTTAGAAGACATATTTATGCCCATGTCACCTAAGACTTTTCAATTTTATGAGGTGTTAGAGTCTCGTAAAAGTATTTTCTCCCTACGAGTCGAGAGGATCTCGCAGGTGTATATTCTCTTTAGGAATCGTGAGGATTCATAAGTATGTTGCTCCTTTCTGAGTCGTAAGTCGTAAGGATCTCACGCGGGAATATTCTCCTCACAAGGTCGAGAGGACTTTGCGAGTGTATTTTCGTCTTTTTTCACGAGTTTTTGCCCTTTCGGGTTTTCACAAACTTGCCAGCAGTCCTGCTGATTTTACTCGCGAAACCCTTTCGGGTTTTCATCCGTGCCCGTTTTGCTTGTGGACATACCGGTTTTGGAAGTGGGGCTTCATCACCGGTGAGACATTTCCTCGTTGGTGGAGCTTCATCACCGGCAAGACTTCAGATGTAGCCTCGTTGGTGGGATTTAGGAGTGATAAGGGGCGTTTATGCATGTGGATTTTATACAGTTTTATAGGATGTATGATCCAGACCATAGGGTCGGTGTGCTCAATTCGTCTGTGACTTGGAGCATTTACGTGTAGTATTTCTTGAGATATCGGCCATTGATGGGTGGCATGGGCCTTTCTCTCTCGGCACTTATTAGTTGATAGGATCCTCCGTCAAATACTTTCTCGATGACGTATGGTCCTTCCTAATTTGGCTCGAATTTTTCCTTGACATGTCGATTGGGGATGATCGGTCTTTTGAGAACCAACATCAATTCTCCTTTCTTGAAAGCACGGAGACGGGTCATCTTGTCATAGACCCGTGATATTTGGGCTTGTACAACTCCAGATTTTGCCGTACTGCGAACATCTTTTTTTCGAGGGCGTCAAGTTTCTCGAGCCGAAAGAGAGTGTTTTCTTTCTCTGTCAAACTATGCCGGACAACCATCCTTAGGTTTGGAATTTCGACTTTGAGGGGGAGGATTACATCCATTCCGAGGAGTAAGTATTGAGTGGACTGAGTTGGAGTGCGGTGCGTGGTACGATATGCCCACAATGTCTCGTGGAGTTTGAGATTCCGGTCTCTCTTGTTGGTTGAAGCATTTTTTCTTAGGAGTTTGCATAGAGTTTTATTAAAGGCTTCAGCTAGCCCATTGGCTCTTGAATTGTAGATGAAGGAATATTTCCAATCTTATGCTGAGTAGCAAACCTCGAGACCTTGAAGCTCTTGAAAGAATGTTCGTTGTCGGAAATGATTTTTCTTGATGTACCGGAGCGGTATAGGATATTATGCCGGAAGAATGTTAGAATATCTTCCATCTTGACTTCTTTTAGCGGGACAGTTTCAACCCATCTGGAAAAGTAGTCAGTTGCGGCCAATATGAACCGGTGGCCTTTGGATGACGGAGGATCAATTGGGCTAACTATGTCGGTGCCCCAAACTTCAAAGGGCCATGACACCACCGTAGGATGCAGCGGGTTAAGATGCTTGTGGATGTAGTCACCGTGAATTTGGTAGGGATGACACTTCTTCGCATGCTTTTCGTAATCTCTTATTATGGTAGGTCAGTAATATCCAAACCATTTGATTTAAAGCCATATTTTGGGGCCAGGTTGGTGAGCTCCGCAGAAACCTGAGTGAACTTCTTTCATGACTTTTTGGGTTCCGGCCGAGGACAGACACCTGAGCCAAAGCTGGTTGTACAATCTGCAGTATAGCGTGTTATTTACAAACACATATCGGAGAGTTCTCTTCTTCAACTGAACCCTCGTAGATTTTTCTTCGGGCAACTTTCCGTATCGGAGGTACTCTATAAATGGTTCTTTCCAATCGGGCTAGTCTTGAATGATCAGAACTTTTTCGGCAGGATTGCTCTTTTGTTCTGTGCTTTTCTCTTCTCGTAAAGAGACTTAGGGCAGAATTTGTCGGCTTCCGACTGTGATCAGAATGTCATTCATGTCGAGATCAGCCAGCTCTTTAGTTAGATGAGCGAGTATGTCAGCTTTCCTGTTCAACGCCTTAGGAACTCTTTTTAGTTCAATGTAGGTAAACTGTTTTATGAGCTCCACCACCCGACTTCTGTACTGAGCTAACTCGGGTTTATATATTTTGTAGTCACAGTTTATTTGGTTGACAACAAGTTGGGAATCACCGTAGACCCGTACCCGAAAGATTTCCATTTCTATGGGTAGTTCTAGGCCAACTATCAGAGCTTCATACCCAGTCTCGTTGTTTGTGCGAGTCTCGGTAAGAGCGAAAGAACGTCTCAGGGTTCTTTCCGAGGGCGTGATGAACACCAACCCTATTCCTGCTTGTATCCACAGGACGCTTGATTTGCCAGAGGACCTTATTGATGAGGCTCCATCGAGGTAAAGCTCCCAATATGGCTCGTTATCTTCGAGGTGCAACACTTGTTTGTCGGGTAACTCGCCATTTAGCGACGACCTTTCAGGTATGGGATGAGCAGTGAGGAAGTCGGCGAGGGCTTGTCTTTTTACTTTTACTGCTTTTTGTGGAATATAGACTATGTCGAACTCAAGCAACATGACAGTCCATCTTGCCATTCTGCCGGTTAGACTTGCTTTGGTCATTAAGTATTTAAACGGGTCGACCTTGGAGATTAGCATAACCTAATGAACGAGCAGGTGATGTCTCAGCTTCTTCACAGCGAATATCAGGCCCAGGCACTGTTTTTCGATGGGGGAATAGTTATGTTCCGTCCCGACTAACGTTCAACTAAAGTAGTAGAGGGTATTTTCTTTTCCCTTCTCATTATTCTGGACAAGGGGCGCACCGAGTGACTCATCTAGTGCGACAATATAGAGGATCAATGGTTTATCTGGAATGGGGGCAGCGAGCACTAGAGGGTGCAATATGTACTATTTGATATTTTCGAATGCATCTTGACATTCAGCATTCCAGACAAAAAGAGCCCCTTTCTTTATGAGCTTTGAGAAGGGCCTGCATCTTCCAGATAAGTTCGAGATGAACCTTCGTATATAAGCGAGATTGTCTTGAAAGGATCTCAGCTACGTCAGATTCTTTGGAGGAGGCATCCCTACGATTTCCTTTATCTTCGATGGGTCGATCTCGATCTCTCGGTGCCGAACTATAAAGCCCAAGAATTTCCCTGATGATATGCGAAAGGCGCATCTTAGAGGATTTATTTTCAGATTATACTCTCACTCTGGTGAAGACAGTTCGAAGATTTTGGATGTGATTGGCTTTGTCTCTAATCTTGACGACCAAGTCATCGACATAGCATTCGACTACTTTATGGATTAAGTCATCAAAAATCTTTGTCATCGCCTTTTGATATGTGACACCGGCATTCTTCAGTCCGAACGGCATCACCTTATTGCAGTATATCCCGATCGGGGTTCGAAACGTTGTTTGCTTCTCATCCTCGGATGACATTTTTATCCGATTGTATCCAGATGAGCTATCCATGAAGGTGAACATCTCGTAATTTGAAATATCGTCGATCATCATTTCCATGACCGGGAGCGGAAAATCGTCTTTAGGACATGCTTTGTTGAGATCCCTGAAATCAACGCAAACTCGGATCTTCCCATTCTTCTTTTTCACCGGGACGATGCACACGATCCAGTCCGCATATTTCTCTTCTTTGATGAAGCCGGCATTGATGAGTTTCTTGGTTTTCTCGATGACCTTTTCTTCTAGCTCTCTTTTCATTCTTCGAGGAGCTTGTTTGACTGGCTTGGTATCAGGAGATAAAGCCAGCTTATGTACTGCCATTTCAGTGGAGAGGCCAGGCATTTTTTTGTACGTCCACGCGAAATAGTCGACGAACTCATGTAGCAAGGCAATTATCTGTTCTTTCATTTCTTTTGATAAGAGTGAGCTGATGTAGATCGGCCTTGGATTATCGGGTGTTCCCAAATCAATCTCGGTTGGCTCATCGAAGGTTACTTGTCCGCTATCTTCGAGCTCTCGAGGAGTTTCTTCTGGCTCGGCTAGCTCGTCGTCATCATTTGACTTTTCGCTGGTTTCGCCAACTTGGATCATGTAGCATGCTTTGACATCAGGTTGAATGAAACCTATGCCCCGTCTATCTGGAATTCGTCCATCGATGAGTGCTCGGACCTGAGGCAGATGCCACACTCATAAAACTTCGCTTCAAAGTACGTTTGATATAACCGACACCCGCACTTTTTAAAGCATTCCCGCATCTCGTGCGCATAATATCTGGGATTGAGGGCGACTCTTATGCCTTTCATAGAGAAGGCACGTGATAGACAAATCGTCCGGATGCACGACAGAATTTGACCCATAAAACAGGATGCCCTTCTGTCCACTTTTCCTTCCGGAAACGTAGAAAGTTTTCAGCTGGTCCACGGTGGGAACTGACAACGCACTGAGCTCTTTGCACATCTGCTTCGGCACCCTTGTGATAGTTAGGGACCCTTTGGTACCTTCGAAGGTTTCTCTTAGTTTCGCTTTTTGCATGAGGGCCCAATCTGCATAGTTGTTGCAAGGCGGGTCCTCTTCCTCCGACTCTTCGGTGTCGCTGCTCAAATGAGGGTGAATTTTGCTGCCGGATGGGTCTTCGATATCAGACTCGTCTGTATCGCTACCAAGATGATGGCGGTTTTTAGGGAAGGATGGACTTCGAGCGTCAGACTCATCAGTATCACTGCCGAAACGCAGACGTACTTGGGGTTTTTTGCTTTTGAAAGTGACAGCCAGCTCAGATTTGCTTTTGAGTTTCAGGGCCGTTCTGTCCTCAGTCAGTTGTGGCTCAACATTTTAGGGGTTCACAAAATACCGAGAACCTTCATATCGGACTTCATGCACACCGAACGATTAGATGTTTCTATCAATGCGTCTTCTTCACCATTTTTAATATATTTCAGATATTGATGGAGAGTTGACGGAACGATGCCGTAGTTATGAAGCCATGGCCGCTCTAAGAGAATTTTATAAGACGTGTCGGCATCGATCACATATATCTTGGTTTCGGTTTGTAGGTCCCCGAACCTGATCGGTAAAGCCATGGATCCCGGAACTTGCTGGCAATTTTGATTGAATCCTTAAATGACAATTCTTTCCCTTGACAGGTGTTGAACGTCCATTGACAAACTCTTCAGAGTTCGCAAGTTCATAATGTTCACTGAGGACCCCGGATCAATCAATATGCGATTAATCCGATCTCCGTCACTGTACCCGGTCATGAAAAGCGACAGGTTATGCTCAGCTGTTCCCAGTAGCAGGTCTTCATCTTTGAATGTGACCGCGGCTGTATATAGGGTGTACTGGGCTTCTTTCATATTAATTTCCGTGAAGCATGTTTGGTACCTCTCGGGGTTTTGTAGAGCATGAATTAGAACATCTTTAAGCTCCTTGGATAGGACCAGGGTATCGTAGATGCTCAGGAGAGACGGAAGCTTCCGGACATGAGCTAAGACATTATAGTCCACTGGGGAAGGACTTGAGTTTTCATTAGCCGACTCTCCGCCATCTTCTTCATTAGCGACTTGTTTTTCCTTCCCTTTTAGGGCGTTGCCTTGATTTTGTTGTAGAGCGCTGCCCGCTTCTGGGCTGGATTTGGTTGGCCTTTATGGCGAGCTCTTCGTCCTTCTCAGGAAAACAGAGCTCTTCCTCAAAGTCGTTGCCAGGTGGTTAGCGTAGCAGGTCTCAATAGAGACCTCACCATTAGAGTCTTCTTTTAGTTTTCCCAGAATTTCTGATAATTCTATGGGGAAGAACTCCTTCAATTGAATTAGAGTCATTTCCTTTTACTTGTAGTCTTCAAAGGAATCAATATCCTTTTGAATGGTCGATTTCCTCGCAAACTCCTTTTCGCGTTGAGCTGTATTTTTCCCTTTCTTCTTTTTAAGCTCATTGGACTTTTTGCCTGATCGAGCTGAATTGGTAGCTGGAACGGTAAACTCCTTCTGCCCCTCCCATTCAGTTCTGAGCTCTTTCTGAAACAGATTTAACATCTTCTTCGTCTTCTTAGATATATGCATGCTCCATGAAAGCTACGACGAGTCGGACTCATTTTTCAGGGTAGCAGATTCAGCTGTTTGCTCCCAGAAAGCTTCATTTTCTGTCTGTATAAAGTTGGTGGTCACAACTTGATTATTCACCAACGCGCTTTTAGACAGTTCGATCTTTCCGGTCTTATATTGCTTTTCGACCCAGTCTTTGAAAATATAGTAATTCTCGATCGCATGGCTCACTACTCGGTGGTATGGGCAATACAAAGGGTTGTCGGTCATCATTGCTTCATGAGTCCTCTTTGACTCGGGCAATTATAGACCGTTATTCAGAGCATCTTTGAATATCTTGCGGACTTTGTCTCTTCTGAAAGAGTAGACCTTGTTCTTTTTCTCTTCTTGGGAAGTCCCTTCTCTTCCCAGCACTGGCTTTCGAGACCGGTTTGTTTTGGATTCGCCTGACTTTTGCTTGTCTTCATTGTCAGACGCATTGAAGATATTGGTATTATTGGAATTCCCGTTTCTATGGTTATCGTCTCTCTTGCTCTTTCAAGACTTGTCATCTGAGAGTCTGGTGTAGACTCTTACTTTGAGCGTTCCAACATTTGGACTTTCTTGGTCAGCTCCTGAAACGTTTTGATGCCCGCAGTACATAGGAATAGGACCATTCAATTACTGAGGTTTTCGATGAGGAGACCGACGGATTGGTCCTGCTCCAACGGCAGCTCACACTTGACAGTGAGATTGCGCCATCGGGCGATAAATTCCGTATTGCTTTCGTTCTTTCCCGGCTTGGTTCTCACAAAATTAGCGATGGAGATTTTGTCACCGACACTCATGAGTCTTTGCCGAAACAGAGATTTCATTTGGGCGAAAGTAATGACAGAACCGTCCGGTATGCACGCACCAGTCGAAAGCGACACCAGTTAGGCTGTTGACAAACCGACGGAGAAGAAGCGCATCATTGACCCCTGTGTTTCCGCACGACGCTTTAAAGTGAGCAACATGTTGATTCGCATTTCCCGTCACGTCAAATCTTTCGAACTTAGGAATGATGTAGCCATTGGGGAACTCAATCAGATCGTACTGTGCGGGGTATGGCCGCTCACTACTGCCAATGTCTTTCTGAGCCTCAGTTTCGGCCATCAATATTTTAACCTTACGGGTGATCAAATCCATTATCTGATCTTGTATTAGCGGAATGGTGCCATATGAGGCCAAAGCATCCCAGAAGTGGAATGTGACCGGCTTTCACGTGGCTTGCCTATATTCGGGCCTAAAGGAATATGCATTGATTGCTTTGGGTCATTATCACCTTGCTCATGAGTGGAAACTTGCGCTTGATTGGAGAGCATCCGGTCAATTTGAGCCATGAGCTGCATCACGACATTCGTCAAGTCGTCGATTTTGGAGTAAAGCTTGACCATCTTTTTATCTTTGCTCCCGAGCTGTTTTCGGAGCTTTTGAAGCAGCACTTGCTCTGCGGTCCTGGGATAGAAAATCGGCTATTTCTCGCTTTCCGAGCTTGACTCCACATAGATTGAGGGGTCTTTCTACATACTGGCCTCATCGAGAGTGTTTTCATCATTCTGCGGAGGAGGCTAATCTTGGAAAGTGGCAGCCATATTCAAGCCAGACCGGGCTTGGGATGTGGTGGCCTCATCTTTGCTTTTATTGCGCAGGTTGTCGCTGGGATGCGTGCCCGTCATGCAGATCGTGTGGATAACATATATGGCCGTCTTTTCATCACTGGTAGCTGATTTCGCGGACCGCTGTCGTGGTCCTTCTGCTTCGGTAAAGGACAATCGATTGAAAACAGTTGGCCTGACCGGGTTCTTGAGTGGCGCCGGCGCTTCTTTTCTTGTTTTGCCCGCTGATTTCGCGCGGTACAGAGCGCCTGATAGACTCTTGAAGAGACGGTGTCATGCTTTCTATATCGGGGCTTGGACACGTCTCTTTGCAGCACCGTTAGGATCGCTGTCTTCTTGATTCTGGCAGTTGTGGCATTTTTCTGAACCTACTTCAAGAGTTCGAAAGAATTGTCGACTTTCACGACCAACTCAACTATTATCGCAGGGTAACCTTGTTCTTGGAACCTTACGAAATTCAACTTGGCCGGCGTCCTAATCTCTTGTTGGCTCCATATTTGAGCCGTTTCTATCTTAACTTTTCCGCTCTGAGCGCTTGGTGGGCTTCTGCTCTTCGAGAAGCCGTCGTAGGCCGAGTGATGGAGAGCCTCGAAGATACGCCTGATCGTGCACTTGTCCGAGACATCACCTGAGTTTGCCCGCAACGTTTGATAATTTCCTTTGTTTCGGCAGTCTTGCCCCCAGCTAGTGCACCGGAAAGTCGTTCGAACACTGAATTACGTTTTGGTTGTGGTGCCTTGGTGATCACAACGTTCGGCGTCCTGCCTCTTGAGGTCGGTTTGTCCACTCGGCTTGCCGGGGTCTTCGCTAGATGAGCACTTACGGCTGAGTAGATGATGACGGAATCGAATTGATGGGGTGGCTCCTCTCATTGCCGGCTGAGACTTACGGGAAGAATTACGTGAGCGTTGATCTTGACCATGTACGGGATTGGAGTTGCGTTAGAAACGAAGTTCGTCTTGGGAGACATGGTTGCTGAGTTTGCAAATTGTGATTGAAAACTGTTAATATGCTCAAAGAAGCATGATTTAAGTACAAGCAATTGATATATATGTTGATTGAGTTCGCATGAACGTTTAACCCGAAATATGGGAGGAAAGACTGATCCCACCGGATGTGCCAGAATCTATAGAGTGTTTTTCGTCATCCTATTGAGATAAGAATGCACATCGCTTGTCAGGTATATTACAGATTCCCCTTGCCTGAGATAAACCGGGGTTTAATGATTGTGGGGAGCCGAATCTCCGTCAGCCGCGAACTAAACTGTCGTTAATTACCCCTCATTTTTAGAGCGAGAGAACTTCTGATTAACAAGTCAAATAAATTATACGAACTCAATATGCAATATACGCGTGTTGTGTTTGGGAACAAGTTTGAGGATGTTTCGGGCATATCGGGGGTCTCGTAGAGTTTTTAAGGGGGTCCCGCTATCCGGATAGCGGATCAGGGGTCAAAGAGGCTAGCAGCCCCCTTACGGGGTGCGGGCAGCATCCCGTTAGAAATTTTTTTCTACCGGAAAAGATAATGAGTATATATATGTCAAGTGCGCGCGTGGTAAGAGACGCACCTGACAAGTGCTCACTTGTCGAGACGCGCATCTAGCCGCCTCTGACAAGCGCGCCCCTGTCGAGACGCGCATCTAATCAGGGCGCGCCTGACAAGCGCGCGTCTGCTGCGACGCGCGCCTACCGAGGTACGAGGGAGTGAAGGGGGCCAAAGGGTCCCAAATGGGCCAAAAAGTCCAGTAAGGTGCACACTTAGAAAAGTGTGCATCTGGGCCGGTGCGCACTTGGCTCGATGTGCATCCAACAGGGTGTGCACCTAGCCAAATGGGCACTTAGCACGGTGCAAGTAGGGCAGAAACCCGATGAAACAACAGTCCAAAAATACCAAAACTTTGACTTTTGAAGATCAAAGGGGCTCTTTTTCCCTTTTTCAAAGCCTCCTGGCATGCACACTTACAAAAAAGAGGAAGAGAGAGATTTGCGCACTAAGAGCAGCTCAAAACTCAAGATTTTGTTCTTGGGAATTCAAGATTAAGATCCAGATTAGTTATCAAATTATCATGGGGGACTCTTTATAGGCTTACATCTTTTACATTTTAGCCCCATGGTTTGTACAAAATTGGCTTTTGGCTATTTAAAACAAAAATTACATTTAATCTCTTCCTGTTCTTCTTCTCTTTTTGGCCGGTCCCTCTTCATGCTTGGGCTTGGCCCACTTGGCTCAGGCTTGGGCCCACTTGGCTTTTTGACTTTAATTTTGGTTTTGAATTTGAACTTGAATTTGATTTTTGATTTTGGCAATTGGGTGTAATTTTCGACCCGAACACTGATATTCTCAATTTAATTGCCTGTCGAAGTATAATGCTATGTATATTGAATATTTAAAATATAATGTTCTAACTTATTATAGTATAGATGTTATACCATTAATTCTCTCTATCAATGATCAGAAACAAGTAGAAAATGGAGGCAAATTATTGTGATATCTAATCTGTAGCATTTTCATAGATCCACGCCTAACAGATTATGACACATTGCTCGAAAACATTCATGGCTTGAAGGAAGGGAAATCTGTCCAGGTTCCAATATATGATTTCAAGTTGAGCTGCCGCACAGGATATAGGTAAATTATCTTGTAACATATCGATAGCATACTATTTTTTATCTTATGTGCATTTTATTGGTTGTTACTGTAAGTTCCATTGCAGTCTGTAACCGAGTCGCAGCTTTTCATGACAGTCTCGGTATCTTCTTCTTTACTTTGATGTTAACAGGACCGTCGAGGTTCCTAGCTCTCGAATTGTCATTATTGAAGGCATTTATGCAGTGAGTGAAAAATTGCGTCCTGTACTAGACCTGCGAGTTTCTGTAACTGGTGGGGTACATTTTGATCTTGTGAAGAGGGTTTTAAGGGACATTCAACGTGCTGACCAAGAACCAGAAGAAATCATCCATCAAATCTCTGAAACGGTGATTTGCTGCTGATTTTTTTGTTCTGTTTGTGGTATCGTCCATTAACTTATGCTACCTTTTATTTCACAAGATACCTGTCAATGAAGCTTGTGGTGCTTGTACCTTGTTACTGAGAATCACACTCGCACGATTTTCTTGTTCATTTTAAATGTTTAATTTTGTTTCTTCATTTCTTGTAATTAATAACCGCATCAGTAACTTGATAATAAATCATTATACAGGTGTATCCTATGTACAAGGCATTTATTGAACCAGATCTGCAAACTGCACACATTAAAATAATCAACAAATTCAATCCGTTCTCTGGCTTCCAGAATCCTACATACATTCTAAAGGTTAATTTTCCACTCTAATTATTTTCAAGGAATGATGGAATTAGCAAGATGTCACTTTTACTGATGAAGTTATCGTCTCTTTCTAGCACTAAGTGCTTTCTATTATTGTAGTCACCAAGGGTCTTGTCAGCGCAACAAATCAAGGCAGTATTTTCGAATGAACACAAAGAGCATATGGAGGAGACATATGATATATATCTACTTCCACCCGGTGAAGATCCAGAAGCATGCCAGTCCTATCTAAGGATGCGAAACAGGGATGGGAAATATAATCTTATGTTTGAGGTTGGTTATTTATTGGTTGAAATTATATCATTGGGCATTATAATTTTCTATTGAGATACAAATATAGAGATTGGGATATTGACTTTTGTTTGTCCTTTTATGATTGTTAAGAAGCGAGAGCTTACTGTTCATCTTCTTTTTCCCCAGTCATTACTGATTTTGGCTAGGTGGTAGATTATCTGGACATAGAAAGGAAACTATCCTGGATATTTTGAGTTGACCCGATGCCTGCATTCTGAGACATATCATATGCCATTCTGATATTGATTGTACCCGGCTGTTGGAAACTTATTATAATGTCTGCTAGGAATCAGCCTATGTAGCCTCATCACCTTTCTACATATAAACTTATAAAATGAACTATAAGGAAATACTTTAAACAGTTTAGATGGTTATTTTCCATCCAGTTATCCACTTGTCAGTTCTCTTCAAGGACATGATGCAGCGATTAGTAGGGACATGCTTCTCAACTTGCGAAACAAAAACTTCAAGCTAAGATTCTTGGCAAAGGGAATTGGATGGCAAGTGGTAGCTATTTTTCGTAGATACTTAAAAGCCACAATGACCCCTTAAGATAACTGAGCTCAAACTTTAGCAACACTCCCATAATCCCATTCCATTTGAGAGATCTTTAGTTGGGACATGTCCATGTGCCAAGGGGAATTTTCAACCAAAAAAAAAAAGTACGGGGCACGATATTCGAGGCCATTACACAAATGGCTGATTTTCACGACACATGAAGATGTTTGGCAGTTCATGGAGGCAAATTGTGGTCTATGTTTACAGCATGAGGTCTAGGATGTTTCTCCTTTGATAGAGAGCCTTTTCATCCACTGTAGGCTTTCTTGAGGTGCATCCCTTCCCTCCTCTTTGTAGTACTCTCTTTTAAATGGCCTATGGGCCAATGTCAAATATTGCTCCCTAAACCGAGACCAAGGTAACCCAATTGACCATACACATATATGCAATATTTCCTCTACAGCACACCTCAATGATCATCGTTATCTAAGACTGCTCCCAATAAAATGTGGCCTGCCATAAAGCAAAGCCCATGAAAGATTAGACAAGTATTTATGATCGACTGTTGACTTTGACATCAATCCTATCTTAATTAGTAGATTTTGGTAAGCACCACACCCAAATGCATACGGTACTGTGTGATGTGCGAACAAGTATTTTACGATAGGGAATTCTTTTCAACTCTAAGGCAGATTATTAGATCAAAAGCAAAACAGATAATGCATTCTCTTAAACATAATTCAATCTAAATGGTTGCAACAAGTAGAAATCTAATAAATCTGTATAATGCTTATGAAGAATTCTTTTCCCAAATTATGGTGTCTGCTGCCGTTGAATCATGTAACTCATAGATATTGTTTGTTGGCTCATGATTATAACATAATGCTTAGTTTGGGACCATGACCTCCGAAGCAAAGGTTCTCTGAATGGAATTTCCATCATTATAGTTTATTAACAACAAGATAAAAAATGATTATAAACAAAAATGTTGCATGCTGTACTTTATTATGTTTAGTATACAATCCTTTGGCGCCTATTGTTGAATTGCATGTAAGAATCAAACAACATGATCTTTAATCGTGCTTAACATTTTATTTCTAGGAATGGGTAACAGACCCTCCCTTCATTATATCTCCGCGAATTACTTTTGAAGTTAGCGTACGGCTTCTTGGTGGGCTGATGGCCTTGGGCTATAGCATTGCCGCTATTCTAAAACGAAGCAGCCATGTGTTTTCTGATGAAAGGGTGACAGTAAAAATTGATTGGTTGGAACAGCTGAATAGACATTATATTCAGGTAAAAAATCATCGAAGCCTCTCGCATATTTCAGCCTATAATTGGCATAGCCCTTTTGGATTATTGTTCTTGAGCAAAGGTCATGTCTATACACTTTTCAATTGCTAGCACCACCTAGGATGGCACTGTTTTATATTAATTTTTTCTTTCCATTTTTATGTTTTTATAAGATATTGTCCCTAACTTGAATTTCTTCTTTATGTAGGTGCAAGGAAGAGATCGACTCTTTATCAGGTATATTGCAGAACAACTGGGCTTGGAAGGGTCTTATATTCCTCGAACTTATATTGAGCAGATTCAGCTAGAAAAGCTTGTGAATGACGTTATGGTATGATATATATATTATCTAAGACATCTTCTGCTATAACTGGCCCCTTGGATTTATAAATTTTTCTGCAAACATGCTTGATGTTCAGGCTTTGCCAGACGATTTGAAGACAAAACTGAGCATTGATGATGAGCTTGCATCAAGCCCAAAGGAAGCACTTTCCCGAGCCTCTGCTGATAGGGTTGCCATGAGAAATAAAAATCTGAAGAGGTATTCACATCTAATCATTATTTTTTATAGCAAATACATATGTGCGAGTACAAATTTTTAAGAGAAACATAGAAGAAAATTACATATTATCACTTTGTAGAGACGCCCCAAGTTATTCTTTTTATAGTTGCCAACTCTGGAATTTAGGGTCTTAATTCGGCTGCTAATATTTATAGTTGGTTTTAATTTTTATTTGAATATGGAACCTAGCCTAAAGTATGACTATCATCCCACTTGGCTCAATCCCATTTGTGGGTACAACTAATTTGTGGTTATGCTTTGTTATAACCTCCAAATTATGAAGAAGTTACCATAACCTCTCAAGTGATGGAGATAGTTCATAACCTCTGGGTTATGGAGAAAGTGATAATTACAAAGTGGTATAGAGTTTCCCAGCCTTGACTCTCTATATACTCTCTTTTAATGGGAAAGAGAGATGGAAGAAAAGCACAGAAAAATTATGCAGCTCAAAATGAGAGCTCTTGGGCCCCTTCTTTGAGTGCTATTTCCGTATGTGTTACCATCGACCAAAGACAAAGTAAAGTATACTATTCGGAAAGGAAATCTACGTGGAAATATTCACGGGAAAGAGGAAATCCACATCTTGGAGATCGCTGTTCGGATTCTTGTCAAATTAGGAACATGGCATCTAGTGAGTTTTATTTAAAATATACAACATTTATTTGTCCTGGACAATGGGTTGATGATCTTTTCCTACCCAGGACTCTGAGATATATATTGTTATGAGACATTCATAAGCTTCATTACGGAGTTTATGCCATATCCAATGATTATTTTTATTAATTATCAATTACCAGCCCAAATTAGGGGTTATATTGTCATGCCAACCTTTCCATTAATTTGTAACTTGAATGATTTAGTTTAAACATGGTATTCGAAGTCGACAGTCAAGCAAAATTTAGCATAATGGAAGGTGACTTGAAAATGGGAAATTCGTATTTTCAGTAAAGCGCTCGAGATCAAGGAAGCTGATTTCAGATCAGAGGTTGCTTTGAACCTGGGTAATGGCCAGGGCAATTAACACAACTGCTGACTTATGTTAGACTGCATCCTTGTGAGTGAGCAATAATAATCTGCTTAGGCTATCCAAACAGTTCTGGAATAGTACAAGTTTGATGAATCTATCAGGGTTAGTGCCTTAGGATATATGCTTGCCCACTTACTAGCTTGGTGGTTCCTGTCATAGTAAAAGCATGCCAGAAGGAAAACAATAATCTTGAAACTTGAAACTTCGATTTTGAATATGAAATGTCTAGTGAAATTGTTATTGAATCCAAAACTAGTTGCAGGGTTGCTGACTTACTGATCTTGATGGAGAGTGGTTCAAGTACTTATGTTAAAGAGTCTCTCACAGGCTAGTGGAATAGAACATCATACTGGAGGTAAACTGATGGCTGGAGTTGGGTACGGGAAATTACAGTTCTATCAAAGTTGAAATTTTGGCTATGATATGTAGCTGTCCAAATATGATCTTGTTAGTTGGAACTTTCAAACAAGCTAGTTAGTTGGATTCAACAGTTTTCTTCCACGATTCATAATGGAATTATTAAGGAGTGTTGCCAATATGCATTCTTTCAATGTTTCTTTATACAACTTAGTTTAACTAGTTTGCAGGCGCATTCCCTTCTCAAGGTTTGGATTCCAAGTTCACTAGTTCTAAGTTTCTGTTAAGAGTACTTTTTTTCTTTGCCAAAGTTCTGTTAGTACTTAATTAAAGTATTTGTTTGAAGATGAAACATGTCAATTTGTTACAAAAATGTGATAAGCAGCCCCATCAATGGAAAAAGGTTTTACATAGAAAATGAACTGAGTGAAATTTATTTGTGAATACAATTTACCATTTCCACTTCAAGAATAGTGAAAGGAGATGATGCATTTACTTTTTAAGAGGGGAGGGGCGGAGAATATCAACCATACATAAACAAAATTGACATTATTATCATATGATGCATAACATTGCGCTGAACATGTACTATACTGGAAGCCTAAGTTTTATATAGACCATTTTATGCTCAGGAAAGTGATAATTATTAGATATATGCTTATTTGTGATATAGTCACATAATTATTACCTATTTCCTAGACAGTCACATGCTCTTCTTTCTCTGTTACTAATATATCTATCTATAATTCTCGCAGATGGAATTTGATTATATTTCCTTTTCAATCAAATGTGCTCACCTGCACTAAGAGGCTAATGTTTATTTCTTGCAGTGGTTTGTCGCAATCCTATTCAACACAACGAGACAAGCATCTGGCTAAGCTAACTAGATTAACAGTTGGCACCCAAAGATTTGAAGGAAGAAACCCCGACTCACCTAACATCGACAAGGTTACTTTTTATCCAAAAAATAATATGATAGTTTTAAAGTTTTTTTTTAAAGCATTATGTCTACTATTGTAATACTCACTCCACTATGAAGAGTTGGCTATTCAAATCTGAATTTTAGAGAGTTGCCGCATGGTGCTCTTAAAAGATAAAGATGCCATGTGACACCTTATAAAAGAGGAAATCAAAAGAGATGGTACATAAATTTCATTTAAGCTTATATTAAATATGTGATTATTGCTAAATTTCACATATATTACCATGAACTGTGGGCATTTCTTCTATAAACACATAAACTATATAGCTTCCGAGTAAATATTATAGACCTCGTTATTTGCAACAAAATATCGCGACTTTTTTCAAAAAATTTCAAGTTAATACCATATTTCGTCTTTCTATTGCAATTGTACGTTTTGGTATTATTGTAAAATTTATGTGGAACTAACGGTGTTTAGTACTAAATTGACAATCGTAAAAAGTTGGCATTTATTTGCATCTGGCTTAATACTTGGTATTTATTTGTGACATATAAAGCTTTTGGTATTTGTCTCAAAAGCACTGCTACCATGGTATCTTAGTGAAATTTACCATATAAGTATAAACGATTCTCCCTTCATGTTATAATGCCTTGTATTATGCACGCGTGAAAGATCCTGGCGATGCTGCATTGCTATGTACTCAAGATTTTCCCCTGGGCTATATGTAGGGAGTGATTAATCAACTCTCAGAACAGATATCAACATTGAGTGATAGAATGGATGAGTTCACTTCTCGAATCGAGGAACTAAATTCCAAGTTCAGCAAGCAGAAGTCTTCGTTGAGCCAGCAAAACCTCCATCATCAAGACGAGGTCTGTAATGGCTCGGCACCAACTTCTTTATTTGTGTCCGGCTTGGGCAATGGAACACTGATACCCAATTCATCATCTTCTACCCAACTGAGTAAAGATTCACAATTACTGGATGAGGTATTCATAGATTTAGTCTTTGCATCCTTATTTCATAAAAGATTATTATCTACCAGTAGCCTACAGCATACTCTCAAGTTCTCAAAATAATTTTTTCCTCGGAGTCTAGAAATAGCAAGCGAGTGCTTTTATAGCATAGTAAATTTTCTTTTGGTGACCAAAGAGGTATGGGGTGCAAATCTTGCTTTGCATCGTGCTAAGACTCACTATTTAAAAAAGAAGTAAAAATGGACCGCATAAGGTAGACACAGCTCCTATAGAGAGAAACTTTTTAGATGATTAGGGCATGTGCAACTGAGACCGGTAAGTGTGCTTGTTAGGACTTGCAAGTAACAAAATTATAGTTAATGAAAACAATGAGGGCATGAGATAGGCATAAGCGAACATAGATACAGGCAGTTAGAAGAGATGTATTCATTTGATCATGGATACGACTATTTAAAAAAAATGAAAGTAAAGGATTCATGTGGCCAACCCCAAAAGTTTGAAGTAAAGTTGAGGCAAAATTGCAGGCAAGTATCCCTTACTTTTTGGCCATATAGCAGGAATACCCTTTTTCAGAACCCCTTATTCCCAAAATACCCCTCAGAAAAAATATTTGTTACACATCATTAACGAAAAATTGCATAGCTTAGAGGTATTTTGGGAGTAAAACTTTAATATAATGGAAATAACAATAACCTTAAACTTGGAGGGGTGAAGCACAGGTTTTGAAAAGAGAGTGCATTTCCTGTTTTACGGCGAAAATTGAGGGGGTTTCCCCCAATTTAACCTAAAATTGATGTAATCATTTCCCAAGTTATTTTTTGTTAATACACCCATGAAAGTTCTAGCATTATGATACTATGCCTGTATTTTCCGACAACAGGTCATGGCCATTACAAGAAGTCAGGGACAAATGATGCACCAGTTAGATAATCTCTCGAACTTGGTTCACGAGAATTTGGCTCAGACGAGCCACCACAAAAGAGGCGATTCACATCGAATGGATTTGGTTGGGGGCCCAATTATTCTTACGCTAACAGTCGCCGGCATCGGATTTTTGCTGCTGAAGAGTTTGTCTCGTAATTGAATCAACACACAGTTAAAAACCAGCTACGTCTCACGCCTTATTGACATGAATGGTTACGGTTATTTGCATGGTTCTTTCAGTTTTTATTAGAAGGACCATCATGGAAGTTGTAAATTTAATTACAAATGTTTAATAAACTTGTATATCTGTAGTTCTAAGGAATAAATGGTAAAGTGTATGTGCTTTATTACCCCTTCATGGGTAAGTGAAAATTGATCTGCAATAATAAATGGAAAATACTTGCAATTCATTTGTGTTGATCGTCTCTGGATTAATGTTGTAAACTGGAACAAATGTTGCAAAATTAATGTTTCGCCATAAAAATAAGTTGCTTCAAATTTTTTTATCGGTGCTCAACATTTTCAGTTTGATGATTTATTCTAAATCCGTGCTTACAAAATGGTAATTTTTTTTTGGTAGTAAATATGCTCCACATTAGTTTGATGATTTATTTCTAACCCACATAAAAATAAGAACAAAACCATCACATAAAGTTTAGCATAAATGACAATGTAACTTTTATACAAGCAGTATATCAAGACTTGAAAACATCATCCTTTAACAATAATGTACACTCTAGGCTCCCCTAAAATCAAAATTCAAGATATCTTTTCTTTATATCAAATCCTGATCAAAAATTCCTGTAATTCTGACTCCCGCCGCCACCTGTACTCCTCTCGCTCCTAAACATCGCCTTCGTATCCGACTCATAGGTGTTCGGATCTGAAGGGGGCTGCCACGAGTTCGGTTGCGGCGGCAGAGGAGGCCTGTGCTCTCTATTTCTGTATTCGCCGCTGTATCCTCCCGCACTCCTGCGGTCATACTCGCCAGACTCATACTCGTAGTTGTCCGTATCGTTCCCGAACGCCATGCTACGGAACCTTTGCATGTCAGCGGACTGCTGGCCAGAGGGGAAGGCTTGGCTTTGCCCGTATTTCACGCCGTTGGTCAGATCCGGCATGTCATCTTGGCAATCCAGGGCCCTTACCACCTGAGTTAAAAACATGGGGATAAAATTAAGAAATTGGATTTAATGTTATGCTAATTATTTGGTGTAGATTGTTAGAACTGGAGAGTTTGGGTTGCTAAATTTTTTTGGATTTCTTCAAGAATTATTTAGTTTCAGGCTAAATTACACTGAACTATTTTAACTAACATTGTGTTTCACCAAACTGCTTTTTTTTAATTACAGTAAACTTCCTTAGACCTTGGTTTTCAGAAAGTTTTTCCCCACTCACTAAAACACCTTGAATGTAGCACTTTAAAAGAGCTTACTACAGTTTTAAAAACGAAACGAAAACTTTAAGATAATTTAGTGAAAAGCAACGATTGTTAAGGGTATTTTGGTGTAGTTTATCCGTTATTTATAGGCTAAATTGCAGGAAAACATTGCTTTTAGCCGTATATCATTATGCCACCCTAACTTTGAAAAGCAGCAGTTTTGTCCCAGTGTACCAGATATGCAGGTTATTTTAATTTCATGGTTGAATTTCCTTTTTTGCACGACGCTATTATAAAGAACTCTCGTAAAAGATTAAAAAGCTGCAATTTTCCTTAAGAATAGGTACTTCTAATGTATATTTTTATTGCCCGTGCCAGAAAATCAATCCTTAATTTAGATGTTACTCATGAACATACTGCTGAATTTGAGATTTATCGCTCTCAAAACAGATTGCTTCACCTGCACCATGCGAGGTCGTTTAGGAGCAGAATGGCGAACACATGCAGCTGCTGCTTCAATCATGTTAAACATCTCGGCCTTGTTATAATTGCCCTCAAGCCTTGGGTCTACCAAGTCATCGCAGTTTCCTGTTTCAAGAGCCCGCACAAGCAGTGGCCGAGCCTATGAAGAATTCAAGCATGCAAAATTTCATTAACAAATTCAAAACAAGGGCCGAGAGAAGAAAGGTTGAAAAGAAATGAGGTGATATTGCATAATACACAAACTTCACTTGATATCCATTTCATGCTCAAGTAAATGCCTCTTATATTTAATGAAGCTATGAGCTAATTGTGGTTTCTTAATAACATGCAGAGAATAATGGAGGAAAGGTGACATAGGAGAAAATTTCCTCCTATGGCATTGAAAAAATACACCCTTCGTGATTTTTTTCGACGATCGGCACCCATCATTACCATCTTTATCATGTAAGATGTGGATAAACCAAATTTCACGTGATTTCATCACTTTTTCACCGTTGATTTAATGGGTGCAAAATTAACGGTTTACCGACAATAAAACTTTTTTCAATCTCAAGATATAAACCTTGATTTCATGCGTAAAATAAGACTGCTTGAGGTTAAAGAAGTTTTGAACAGAATGAGTTTAAGAAAAGCGGTTGGTCCTGACGGGATTCCTATCGACATTTGGAGATGCTTAGGAGAAATAGGCGTTAAATGGAACCAGTTTAGGTTCATGCCTGGACGATCGACGACAGAGGCTATTCATTTGCTTCGTCAACTTGTCGAGCGTTTTCGAGAGAGGAGAAAAGATTTGCATATGATATTTATTGATTTAGAAAAAGCGTACGACAAGCTACCTAGAGAGGTATTATGGGGGGCAATGATGAAGAAGGGGATCCCCGTCAAGTATATTGACATAATCAAGGATAGGTACGATGGAGTAATGACAAATGTCAGAACCTACGGCGGCTTAACGAGTGATTTTCCGATTACAATTGGTTTACATCAAGGATCTGCATTAAGTCCATTCCTGTTTACCATCGTGATGGATGAACTTACTAGAACTATCCAAGATGAGCTACCTTGGTGTATGCTATTCGCTGATGATATTGTTCTAGTAAATGAGACGAAAGCAGGGGTTAATGCCAAATTGGAATTATGAAGGCAAACATTGGAATCTCGGGGATTCAGATTAAGCAGGTCCAAGACAGCATATATGCATTGCAAATTTAGTAACCAGAGAAGTCAAAACCATATTGGTATAACATTGGAAGGGCAAGAGATATCACTGAGCGACCAGTTTAGATATCTAGGTTCCATCATCCAAAGGAATGGGGAGATCGATAGTGATGTTAATCAAAGGATCCAACCTGGTTGGTTGAAATGGAGGAGTGCAGCAGGGATTTTGTGTGATCGTAACTTTCAGTTAAAATTGAAAAGGAAGTTTTATCGGAGCGCTATTCGGCCTGCCTTATTATATGGTACAGAATGCTGAGCTCCTAAGAAGCATCATACACAGAAGATGCACGTAGCGGAGATGCGCATGCTTCGTTGGATGTACGGTAACACTAGAAAAGATAAGATACGAAATGAGAAGATAAGATACGAAATGAGGATATTCGTGCAAAAGTTGGTGTAGCACCTATGGAGGAGAAGATGCGGGAAAACCGGCTAAGATGGTTTGGTCATTGTAGGGTGTTTTTCGTCACCCCATTGAGATGGGAATACGCGCGCGCTTGTCAGGCGTACTACAGATTCCCCCGGCCTAGGGTAGGCCGGGGTTTAATGATTGTGGGGATCCGAATCTCCGGCAGCCGCGGACTAAACTGCCGTTAATTACCCCTCGCCTTTGGGGCGGGGGAACCTCCGATTAACGGGTTAAACTGGTCATGCGAACTCAATGTGCAGTGTACGTGTGTTTTGTTTTGAAAGGGGGGTTTTGGATATATCGGGAGCCACGCAGAGTTTTTACGGGGGTCCCGCTACCCGGCTGGGGGTCAAGGGGGCTAGCAGTCCCCTTGCGGGGTTCGGGGCAGCGCCCCGGCCCGAAAATTTTTTGGAGGGGGAGAATGTTGCGGAGTATGTGTATGTGTACATTTGTATACAAATGTATATATATATACATATACATATAAATAAAGGGGAAAAGGCATCCAAAGGATGCGTGGGGCAGCGCCTTGGACGCTGTGCGCGTAGATGCTGTGCGCTCAGGCGCAAGCGCACCACGTGTCGGCACGTGGGCGCTTTGCGCATAAGCGCTACGCGCAGGTGCGCAAGCGCGCGCGCCACGTGTCGGCACGCGGGCGCTTTGCGCGCTTGCGCAAGCGCGCGCGCCACGTGTCGGCACGCGGGCGCTTTGCGCTCTTGCGCTGCGCGCTGGAGAGGACAAGAGGCTTTTAGCCTGAAAAAAGATTTCTCATAGAGAAATCAGAGAGGAGTCGGGCTCCTGAATTGTTCTGGGTTTAATGGAAGTGGTTCTTCTTCTTCCTCCTGTTGCTTGCTGGATCTTGAAGATCAAGAGATGTGAAATCTCAAAATCTCTCCTTTTTAAGATCTGATGACAGATCCAAGTTCCCCTTTGTAGGTTTTGTGGTGAAAAACTAATTTGTTTTATGAAAAAAAGAGTAAAACTCTTGATTTAATTCAAGAGAAAGAAGAATGTTTTGGAACCTTGAAGAGGAAGAAAAGATCTTAGATCTGAAACTTTTTTGGAGAGAGAAAAAGTTGTTTTTCTATTCATCATCATTTTGCCTTATATAGGCTTACATATTTACATATAGCCCCTTGGGCTTTACAAAAATGGCATTTTAGCCATCCCATGGCTCATGTGCCATTTCTTTTTTTGCACATAAGCCATGGGCTTACAAAATATTGGCTTTATGCCCACTTTGCATACATTCATGCATAAACAATTACATAAAAATTATTTATTACATGATTTTGTTGTTGGCATGGGGAGGCTGGCTGCGGACTCGACTTGAGCATGGGCCCGCTTGACCTGGGCTTGGGCCCACCTAGCTTGGGGGTTGACCTTGACTTTGACTCGGTCAACAGGGGTGTAGATTTTTACCCCAACAAATTGCCCCCCATCAATAAATGCACACAGCATATGTGGATCGTGTGCATGAAATTGATGGATCTTCTTTCACGTGGAGGCGACTTGCTTTGGTTCCCGCTTTTTAGGATGCACTGCCCTTTTTACGACGTGGACGGTCGACGCTTAATGCGTCTTCGAGACGGAGTGTCCATGGTAGACGTTTCCCTGGCCCGGAGCGATCTGGTTCCTGCTTTGTAGGAAGCATGCACTGCCCTTTTTGCGACATAGACGGTCGACGCTCTGTTACGAAGCGATTTGGGTTCCCAATTTGCGGGAGCCTGCACTGCCCTTTTTGCGACATAGACGGTCAACGCTCTGTTATGAAGCGATTTGGTAGACGTGCCCCCGGCACGGAGTGTCGCTGATCGACTTTTCCCAGGCGCGGAGTGTCGGGTTGACTTTTCCTCGGCACGGAGTGTCGCTGATCGACTTTTCCCCGGTGTGGAGTATCGCGGGTTGACTTTTCCTTGGCACGGAGTGTCGCTGATCGACTTTTCCCCGGTGCGGAGTGTCGCGGGTTGACTTTTCCTCGGCACGGAGTGTCGCTGATCGACTTTTCCCCGGTGCGGAGTGTCGCGGGTTGACTTTTCCCCGGCACGGAGTGTCGCTGATCGACTTTTCCCCGGCGCAGAGTGTCAGTGGTTGACTTTTCCCCGGCACGGAGTGTCGCTGATGGACTTTTCCCCGGCGCAGAGTGTCAGTGGTTGACTTTTCCCCGGCACGGAGTGTCGCTGATGGACTTTTCCCCGGCGCGGAGTGTCGCAGGTTGACTTTTCCCCGGCACGGAGTGTCGCTGATCGACTTTTCCCCGGCGCGGAGTGTCGGGTTGACTTTTCCTCGGCACGGAGTGTCGCTGATCGACTTTTCCCCGATGTGGAGTGTCGCGGGTTGACTTTTCCTCGGCACGGAGTGTCGCTGATCGACTTTTCCCCGGTGCAGAGTGTCGGTGGTTTGATTCCGAGGCGGAGCATAATTCCGGCAGGGAAGGCGGAGCATAATTCCGGCTGGTTGACTTTTCCCCGGCACGGAGTGTCGCTGATCGACTTTTCCCCGGCGCGAAGTGTCGGGTTGACTTTTCCCCGGCACGGAGTGTCGCTGATGGACTTTTCCCCGGCGCAGAGTGTCAGTGGTTGACTTTTCCCCGGCACGGAGTGTCGCTGATCGACTTTTCCCCGGCGCGGAGTGTCGCGGGTTGACTTTTCCCCGGCACGGAGTGTCGCTGATCGACTTTTCCCCGGCGCGGAGTGTCGCGGGTTGACTTTTCCCCGGCACGGAGTGTCGCTGATGGACTTTTCCCCGGCGCAGAGTGTCGGTAGTTGACTTTTCCCCGGCACGGAGTGTCGCTGATGGACTTTTCCCCGGCGCAGAGTGTCAGTGGTTGACTTTTCCCTGGCACGGAGTGTCGCTGATCGACTTTTTCCCGGCGCGGAGTGTCGCTGGTTGACTTTTCCCCGGCACGGAGTGTCGCTGATGGACTTTTCCCCGGCGCGGAGTGTCGGGTTGACTTGATTCCGAGGCGGAGCATAATTCCGGCAGGGAAGGTAGATATCCTGAGGCGAAGCATGATTTCGACACGGGGTAAATTCTGGGACGGAGCATGATTCCGCCATAGAGGTTGATTTGATTTGATTTGGGTTTGTTTGGCATCAATATCGCTACACTGGAATATGGTACCAGGAGCGAATCATCATTTGCACCGAGAGGATTTGGGAATTGGTGGCTTAGAAAACAGGTTTAGATCCCTATCACCTGAGGCCTTTCAATTTTATGGGCCATGAGGGTCCCATAAAAGCATTTTCTCCCTACGGGTCGTAAGGATCCCGCAGGTGTATTTTCTCCTTAGGAGTCGTGTGGACTCCTAAGTGTGTTGCTTCTTTGTGAGTCGTAGGGATCTCACGCGGGAATTTTCTCCTCACAAAGTCGAGAGGACTTTGCGAGCGCATTTCATTTCTTTTTCTTTTTTTTTACGAGTTTGCGCCCTTTCGGGTTTTCACAAACTCGCCGGCAGGCCTGCTGTTTTTACTCACGGAGCCCTTTCGGGTTTTCATCCGTGCCCGTTTTGCTTGTGGACATACCGTTCTTCTTTTTTCCTTCTTCTTTCTTTTTTTCTTTTTTCTTTTTTCTTTTTTTTTTTGAATCTTCCCTGCCGGTGAGACCGGTAAGACTTGGGAGAGATTGGGATCGTTTTACGCCCGTGAATTGTATACGGTTTTGCAGGATGTATGATCCAGACCGTAGGGCCAAAAACATTTCGGGACTTTGTTGGCGTCTGCATCGCTGCACTGGAATATGGTACCAGGAGCGACTCATCATTCGCCGCTGGGGTATGGGATTTGGAATTTGGCTAGCGTCTACATCACTGCACTGGAATAATGCCAGGAGCAACTCATCATGTGCTCCGGGAGGATTTGGATTTGGTTTTTTGTTTGGCATCTGCATTGCTGCACTGGAATAATGCCAGGAGCAACTCATCATGTGCCCCGGGAGGATTTGGGAATTGGTTTTCTGTCGGTATCTGCATTGCTGCACTGGAATAATGCCAGGAGCAACTCATCATGTGCCCCGGGAGGATTTGGGAATTGGTTTTCTGTCGGTATCTGCATTGCTGCACTGGAATAATGCCAGGAGCAACTCATCATGTGCCCCGGGAGGATTTGGGAATTGGTTTTCTGTCGGTATCTGCATTGGTGCACTGGAATAATGCACTGGAATTTGGATTGGGTTTGTTTGGCATCAGTATCGCTACACTGGAATATGGTACCAGGAGCGAATCATCATTTGCACCGAAAGGATTTGGGAATTGGTGGCTTAGAAGACAGGTTTAGATCCCTATCACCCAAGGCTTTTCAATTTCATGGGCCATGAGGGTCCCATAAAAGCATTTTCTCCCTACGAGTCGTAAGGATCCCGCAGGTGTATTTTCTCCTTAGGAGTCGTGGGGACTCCTAAATGTGTTGCTCTTTTGTGAGTCGTAGGGATCTCACGCGGGAATTTTCTCCTCACAAAGTCGAGAGGACTTTGCGAGTGCATTTCATTTCTTTTTTTCTTTTACGAGTTTGCGCCCTTTCGGGTTTTCACAAACTCGCCGGCAGTCCTGCTGTTTTTACTCACGGATCCCTTTCGGGTTTTCATCCGTGCCCATTTTGCTTGTGGACATACCTTCTTTTTTTTTTCTTCTACTCTTTTTTTTTTTGAATCTTCCCTGCCGGTGGACTTTGAATGTGGGCTCGCCGGTAGGACTTGGGAGAGATTGGGATCGTTTTACGCCCATGGATTGTATACGGTTTTGCAGGATGTATGATCCAGACAGTAGGGCCAGAAACATTTCAAAACTTTGTTGGCGTCTGCATCGCTGCACTGGAATATGGTACCAAGAGCGACTCATCATTCGCCGTTGGGGTATGGGATTTGGAATTTGGTTGGCGTCTGCATCGCTGTACTGGAATATGGTACCAGGAGCGACTCATCATTCGCCGTTGGTATGAGAATTGGAATTTGGTTGGCGTCTGCATCGCTGCACTGGAATGTAGTACCAGCAGTGACTCATCATTCGCCACTTGGGGATTAGGGAGCGATGGCTTAGGAGACAGGTTTAGATCCCTATCACCTAAGGCTTTTCAATTTTATGGGCCGTGAGGGTCCCATAAAAGCATTTTCTCCCTGCGAGTCGTAAGGATCTCGCAGGTGTATGTTCTCCTTAGGAGTCGTGAGGGCTCCTAAGTGTGCTTTTCCTTTGTGAGTCGTAAGGATCCCACAAAGGTTTGTTCTCCTCATGTATCGTGAGGACACATGAGTGGATTTCCATCGTTCCCAGTTTAATGACTTAGAGGTCGACTGTTTCCAGTTTAACGACTTAGAGGTCATATGTTTCCAGTTTAAAGACGTAGAGGTCATCTGTCTCCAGTTTAACGACTTAGAGGTCATCTGTTTCCAGTTTAACGACGTAGCGGTCATCTGTTCCAGTTTAACAACTTAGCGGTCATCTGTTTCCAGTTTAAAGACTTAGGGGTCTGCTGTTTCCAGTTTAACGACTTAGAGGTCATCTGTTTCCAGTTTAACGACATAGTGGTCATCTGTTTCCAGTTTAAAGACTTAGGGGTCTATTGATGGCGAGCTTGGAATTTTGGGGTAAGGGCCGGCATCAGCGTTGCTAACACTGAAGCAGAGGTGCTCGGAGCAATTCATCATTTGCCTACTCTTGTTGGCAGAGCGATGGCTTAGGAGACGGGTTTAGGTCCCTATCGCCTAAGGCTTTTCAATTTTATGGGCCATGAGGGTCCCATAAAAGCATTTTCTTCCTGCGAGTCGTGAGGATCCCGCAGGTGTATTTTCTCCTTAGGAGTCGTGAGGACTCCTAAGTGTGTTTTTCCTTTGTGAGTCGTAAGGATCCCACAAAGGTTTGTTCTCCTCATGTATCGTGAAGACACATGAGTGGGTCTTCTCAATGGAGCATAATTCTGAGGGCGGAGACCAACCGCTGGACTGGTGATTGCAGTGGGATATGGGTATGATGAGAATTATTTGAGCCCGTGGATTGTATACGGTAGTCGAGTTGGGGACTAAACGTAGGGCTGGAAGAATTTTGGGAAATTGGATTTTGGTCGGCGTCTGCATCGCTGCACTGGAATATGGTACCAGGAGCGACTCATCATTCGCCGTTTTTTGTTTTTTGGTTTTTGTTTTTGTTTTACCGCGATTGCTCTATCATTTCAGCTTTTCTTATCGCGAAGGTCGCGATTGCCCTATCATTTTGGCTTTTATTCGCGGTTGCCCCATCATTTCGGCTTTTATTTTTTTCTTTTATTTACACATTTTTTTGTTTATTTATATATATATATATATGTATATTTTTACATTCCCAGTTTAACGACTTAGAGGTCGATTGTTCCCAGTTTAATGACGTGGTGGTCAGCTGTTCCCAGTTTAACGACGTGGTGGTCCTTTTTGCTTATCCCAGCTCCTTGAACTTTGATCTTGGCGGAGCTGTGTTGATGACCTAGCTCTGTGGCTTGCCGATACATCCGAGGATTGTGAGGTTTTTCCAAGCTTATATTGGTCCTCTGCCCAATCTTTGAAAATATAGCAGTCTTCGATGGTATGACCCACCACTCTATGATATGGGCAGTATATGGGATTGCCGGTCATGTTCATTTCCTGTGGCCTCTTTGGAACAGGCAGTTGCAGACCGCTGTTCAGGGCGTCCATGAATATTTTGCGGACTTCATCCCTCCTGAAGGAGTATACCTTCTTCTTTCCCTCCATTGGAGTAGGTGCCTTTACTGATGCTGGTCCTCGAGGCACATGTCTGGGAGGATTAGGTTCCCGAAAGGCTTCGGTCTCCATTTGCATGAAATCGGCGATCGTAGCTTGACTGTTCGCTAACACGCCTTTAGACAGTTCTATCTCTCCCGTCTTGTATTGCCTTTCGACCCAATCTTTGAAGACAAAGCAGTCCTCAATGGCATGACCTATCACCCTGTGATAGGGGCAATATTTTGGGTCGTCGGTCATATTCTCTTCTTGCGGTCTCTTTGATTCTGGCAGTTGTAGACCGTTTCTTAGGGCATCCCTGAATATCTTGTGGACATTGTCCCTCTTGAAGGAATAGACCTTTTCCAGCTTCTCTTTCAGAGGCGATTCCCCCCCGGCGTATGTATCGGAGGGATTGGAGGCTGATTGCGGCCGTTTTTCGCGAAGGCGCTCCGCTTTTAGGTTGAAAGGGATATCAGTTGGCTGCCCCCGGGTATCAATCCCTGGCTCATGAGCCAAAATTTGATTCTGCTGTAATTGCAATCGGGCGACTTGGGTCGCGAGATCTGCCACGACGTTTGCCAGCTCGTCGACTTTGGAATAGACCTCGGCCATCTTCTCATCCCTGTCTTGAAATTGCCTTTGAAGCCATTGGAATAATGCTTGTTCTGTAGTTCCGGCTATGACAACCGGGTAATCTTTATTGCCTGAGCTCAATTCCGTAGGAACCACGGGCTTCTCTGGCTTATCAGCATGAGCGGGCTCTTCATCATTTAGATCGAGCCGATGCTGGGTAGCGTCAACCATATCATCACCATGGCTGTGAAGAAGAGGAGGGTTCGTTTCTTCTTGTCCGGCCATGTAGACAGTGTGGACTACGTACCCAGCCATCTCTTTATCTTTGGCGGCTGATTTCGCGGAACGGTCCGGGCTTTGGAAATTCATAAATTCTAACATGGCCGGAGCCCTAGCCCTTTTGTTGGCTCTGTGTCCGAGCCGCTTCTTCCTCAGTTTCTCTGCCTTGAGCGCTTGGCAGGCTTCTGCTCTCCGGGAAGCCGCCATAGGCTGAGTGATGGGGAGCTTAGAGAAGATACCCGATCGAGCAGTTGTCAAGGGCACCGTCGGAGCTTGCTCAAGAGGCCTTGTTGCTTTGTCGGTGTTGATGGCCTTGCCCCCAGTTGGGGCCAAGAAAAGTCGTTCAGATACCGACTTGCGTTTGGGTTGGGGCGCCCTCGAGATCACCACATTTGGTCTCTTGCCTTTCGAGACCGGCTTGTCTGCCACCGGGACTTGAGGAGCTGGGATGGCGCCAACTGGCATGAACATAATAGAGCCGAATGGTAGCAGCGGCTCCTCCCATTGTCGCCCGAGACTGGCCGGAAGGACCGTCCTAGAGTCTATCCTCATCGTGTAGGAGACGGGAGCTGAGTTCATCATCGAAGACATCGTCGATTGCTTGAAAACCTGCATGAAAGATCATTATTTTAGTGTAAATACAGATATGTACATTGATTGAGTTCGCATGAATGCTTAACCCGAAAAATGGGAGGAGAGATTGGTCCCACCGGGCGTGCCAGATTCTGTAGGGTGTTTTTCGTCACCCCATTGAGATGAGAATACGCGCGCGCTTGTCAGGCGTACTACAGATTCCCCCGGCCTAGGGTAGGCCGGGGTTTAATGATTGTGGGGATCCGAATCTCCGGCAGCCGCGGACTAAACTGCCGTTAATTACCCCTCGCCTTTGGGGCGGGGGAACCTCCGATTAACGGGTTAAACTGGTCATGCGAACTCAATGTGCAGTGTACGTGTGTTTTGTTTTGAAAGGGGGGTTTTGGATATATCGGGAGCCACGCAGAGTTTTTACGGGGGTCCCGCTACCCGGCTGGGGGTCAAGGGGGCTAGCAGTCCCCTTGCGGGGTTCGGGGCAGCGCCCCGGCCCGAAAATTTTTTGGAGGGGGAGAATGTTGCGGAGTATGTGTATGTGTACATTTGTATACAAATGTATATATATATACATATACATATAAATAAAGGGGAAAAGGCATCCAAAGGATGCGTGGGGCAGCGCCTTGGACGCTGTGCGCGTAGATGCTGTGCGCTCAGGCGCAAGCGCACCACGTGTCGGCACGTGGGCGCTTTGCGCATGAGCGCTACGCGCAGGTGCGCAAGCGCGCGCGCCACGTGTCGGCACGCGGGCGCTTTGCGCGCTTGCGCAAGCGCGCAGGTGCCCAAGCGCGCGCGCCACGTGTCGGCACGCGGGCGCTTTGCGCGCTTGCGCAAGCGCGCGCGCCACGTATCGGCACGCGGACGCTTTGCGCTCTTGCGCTGCGCGCTGGAGAGGACAAGAGGCTTTTAGCCTGAAAAAAGATTTCTCATAGAGAAATCAGAGAGGAGTCGGGCTCCTGAATTGTTCTGGGTTTAATGGAAGTGGTTCTTCTTCTTCCTCCTGTTGCTTGCTGGATCTTGAAGATCAAGAGATGTGAAATCTCAAAATCTCTCCTTTTTAAGATCTGATGACAGATCCAAGTTCCCCTTTGTAGGTTTTGTGGTGAAAAACTAATTTGTTTTATGAAAAAAAGAGTAAAACTCTTGATTTAATTCAAGAGAAAGAAGAATGTTTTGGAACCTTGAAGAGGAAGAAAAGATCTTAGATCTGAAACTTTTTTGGAGAGAGAAAAAGTTGTTTTTCTATTCATCATCATTTTGCCTTATATAGGCTTACATATTTACATATAGCCCCTTGGGCTTTACAAAAATGGCATTTTAGCCATCCCATGGCTCATGTGCCATTTCTTTTTTTGCACATAAGCCATGGGCTTACAAAATATTGGCTTTATGCCCACTTTGCATACATTCATGCATAAACAATTACATAAAAATTATTTATTACATGATTTTGTTGTTGGCATGGGGAGGCTGGCTGCGGGCTCGACTTGGGCATGGGCCCGCTTGACCTGGGCTTGAGCCCACCTAGCTTGGGGGTTGACCTTGACTTTGACTCGGTCAACAGGGGTGTAGATTTTTACCCCAACAGTCATGTGCGACGCAGACCTATGAAAGCACCGGTTCGATGAATAGATACTCTAGATATGGGCAATGGCAAAAAGGCAAAAGGAAGACCGAAAAAAACATGGATGGAGGTGATACGAAACGATATGGTTGCTAAAGGACTCGACGAAAGTATATTGTTCGATAGGAGTATGTGGAGGCGAAGGATTCATGTGCTGGACCCGGCGTGATTCTCATGTTGGTTCATGTAGCCTACCCCATATGCTTGGGATAAAAGGCTCAGTTGTTGTTTACCGACAATAAAACTTTTTACATTGCTAATTCAACGGTTAAAAAATAGTGGAATCACATTAAATTTAGTATATCCACATCTTACATGATAAAGATGATAATGATGGATGCCGATCGTCGAAAAGAATTATGGAAGATACAGATTTTTGGCACCGTCTACGAAAAAGTCTCCTAGGCCTATTTTCTCCATTACTCTCTGCAGATGCAACAAAATATAATCAACCATTATAAGAGATTTGTTTCTTTCTCCTCTTATATTTACAAGGAGTGGTAGGAAATTGTTATATGAAGAAGAATGGAGTGCCTTTTCCTCTTGTATCTTCCATGATGCTAAAGAAGTCACCTCAACAAGTAGAGTTTAAATTATGGTAATTTCGACATCTCTGATAAAATATAACCAGCCCTGGTAACATTGGTGAACATAGTTGAAGATTCACTCGCATAACGAAAGTTCAAACCTGTCTCTCAGGAAGTCACATGAATCTATGTAAGCATGAAATTTCAAAAAAAATAAATAAATAAATCGAGTTTTTGTATGTGAACTTGAAATGGGAATAGTCAAGGTTATTGTCAAATAACCACTTCAGCAAACCTTGAGGTCATGCACAAAAGACTCTAGGGGAAAGAAATAATAAAATTGGACTAAATAAACATATTATAAATTGCCGTGAATCGGTTTTGAATGCAAAACCTCTTGAACCTCTACCAGTTGCAACCTTTAACACTGACAGTTGCAACCTTGATCGACCTAAAAATGGAGGACCGGTTGTGCTAGTTTACTAATAGGTTTGGAAGAATTCATCTTATAGCTTCTGTAGTAAAGCCAGCTAGCATTTCTTTTTTCTTTTCTGTTCTTTTTTTACGATTTTCTATAATTTTAGCGTAAGTATACACCAATTTGTTAATATGATTAGTATCATACAGACACGAAAAATGAACATATAATGATTTAGTAATCAACAAGAAGAGGGAATGGTTAATATGTTTCATGTGCATGCGTGCGTGTGGGGGTACCTACACGGTTTTATGTATGCATATATGTATGTATGTATGTATAACATCCACTACCAAAACTATGAGGATTAAGATAAATACGAAATAAAATTAAAATGGAAGAGACGGACAAATACCCATTCAACTAAACTCCCATCCCCATAAGGCCGTGTCGAATCTACAGGTTTGCGTCCTGTTATAATCTCAAGAAGCACAACTCCAAACGAAAATACATCAGATTTGTCGGTTAGTTTCCCACTCGATGCGTATTCTGGTGCCAGATATCTGAAAGCCAATCAGTGCATACATATCAGTCTAAATTTATGAATTTACTTATTATTCGCACATTGAAAACCAAAAGAAAAATGAAATAAACACTGAAGTAATCATTCATCCTAAATTAAACCTACCCAAAGGTGCCCATAACACGAGTAGATACGTGAGTGTGCGTATCGTTTGAAAGTTTGGCAAGCCCGAAATCCGCGACCTGTGATTTATATAAAAAGCCATTCAATTGATCATCAGCACTAATAAATAAATAAACTTCATGTAAGTTTTTAAGCTAAATGTATGCATGCCTGTGGTTCAAAAGAATCTTCCAAAAGAATGTTAGCTGATTTTATGTCCCTATGTATAATCTTAGGATGGCCTGAAGATATGAGAAAAAGCCGAAGCTAGATCAGATGAAACTAGATATTACAATGTAGTAAACTTACCTTACTCCCAAAACCTAAATTTTAAGAAATACTACTTACAATCTTCATGTAAATACGCAAATCCCTTAGCCGAACCAATAGCGATTTTCATTCTTTTGTCCCATTCCATACCAGGCAAGCCTTTCGCTGATTCAATACCGATATTTAAACAAAAATCAACTTAACATCAAACTGTTTATTTTTGAATCAAACATTCTCTATTGACACAAACTTACCATGTAAATGATGCTCAAGAGTATTATTTGAAAGAAATTCGTAAACAAGCAACCGATGATACTCAGCAATGCAATAGCCCACAAGAGTCACCAAATGCCGATGGTGAACTCTACTAATGGTCTCGACTTCGGCTTGAAACTCTCTCTCTCCTTGTCCACTCCCAGCCTTGAGTTGCTTCACCGCAATTTTTCTTCCGTCCGGAAGAGTGCCTTTGTAAACACATCCGAAACCACCCTCACCGATCATATTTTCCTGACAAAATCCTTCGGTTGCTGCCGTTAACTCTTCATAGGAGAAGAACGACGTTGATCCGGTATGTGCCATATCCATTGGCCCCAAATGATACCCATATCTATTACTTCCACCACCCATCATTCCCGAAGCACCATGCTGTTGTTGTGACGCGTGAAAATCTGAACGAGTCGAACCTCCTAGTGTGTTTGTCTGTTTGTAGTAACCACCATCTGCAATGAGTATAGCCTCCTTTATTTTTTCCAGAATACTACCATCTCTATTTTCATAAGTTGCACTTTGCGAGCTACTTCAACAGAGAATGTGTCCTTTTTTTTATTCTCTAAATACCATGGCTTCTAGTATTTGGGAATAAAAGGTTGCAGAGATGTAAAAGAAAAAAATTATGGTTGTTAAAATATGCAACATGGTGCAACTTTTGTGAAGAGAGGGCATGAAACTTTATATCGACCATTTTTACCTGATCGTATGGAAATGCTAGTGGGAGGCCGGTAGTCCAAGGCATCCATTCGTCCTCGTCTCCTCTTCCTCATCATCACAATACAACTCATGGCAAATAGCACGACCACCACTCCTACAACGACCACACCGACAATAGCTCCGCCACCCTGACTATTGTTCGAGCTCGGTGTATTATTAGACTGCCTCGAAGCAGAGGTTGATCCTCTTCCGTTAGGCAAAGAACCCCTTTGGATCGGGGACGAATCTGAAATTGCTGGGGTGAAGGAGGGATCGGAATCAGACGGACTATTGCCGCCCGTAGATGAAGGTGGTGTTACAAGAGACGGGGTTGAAGGAGAATTATTGTCGTCAGACGGAGTTGAAGGAGAGTTATCGTCATCAGATGGAGTTGAAGGGGAATTATCGTCGTCGGATGGAGATGAGCTGGATGGAGGCGGGTGTGAATTTTTTGGTGGAGAAGGGGGTGGGGATGAATTCTGTGCTGGTGATGGTGGAGAGTTGGAGTTTGACGGAGAGGAGGAGGAGGAGGAGGAGGAGGAGGAGGAAGAAGAAGAAGAAGAAGAAGAAGGGGGAGGAGGAGATGGAGAGTCGTCATTATCGGACGGTGGAGGAGGTGAAGAGTTAGGTGGGGGAGGGGATGCCTTTGGGATTGGAGACGATGAACTTGATGAGGATGACGATGATGACGATGATGAGGAGGATGAGGATGATGGAGAAGGGGGAGAAGAATTGGAACTCGGCGAAGGGGGGGAAGATCCCGAAGAAGGGGAATCGTCGGAGTCGTCCGAACTTGAGGATGGAGGAGAATCTCCGCTAGAAGAAGAGGAAGAGGAATCCGACATTTCGACTTTATTTTTCCTTGTGTGGCTCTCTTCTTCCCTTTCCTTTACTCAATCAAGAGACAAATGGTTGGTTTCTTCTTTTCTATGACATTTAGCACCGGATGTACAGAAAGCGATAAAAACCATCTAGAGTCAAATAAACGGGGAAGAAAAAGAACAAAAACAAGATACAGCCTTCCAGGCGGAACCCGAAATTTCAATTGCCATTCTCATCTTTATCTCAATATGTAGCTAAATTTGTTCTGCCAATGGAAAGAAACAAGAAAACACTATATTTGAGTCAAGAAATTAAGAATCAAATCTCGAAGTATTGATGTAATGGCAGAAAAATAACATACCATCGACCCACCGAAAGTCCCATACATCGAAGATGGTCCTAATGGTGGTGCCAAACACCAACAATCAGCTGCCTTCAACTTCTCCGTTCTCTTCTCATCCCTTTTTTTTAATCTCTTTCCTCTTTTCTTTTATTATGAAAAAGATTGCAAGATTTGATCTTTACCTCAGATTGAATTCCTTAGATGAAAAAAAGGAAATTTAAAATCAAGGCAGTGCACAATAATCAAAGAAACAAAAGAAATCGTGATGTTCGATACAAATTGTCAAGGAATAAGCTTTTTAAAAGAAACCCTAGGTCAAAATTTTCATCTTTAAACTATTAACCCAATCAAAATGTCATTTTGAAGGAGGAAATTACTTAAACTTGCTGAATTCAACACTAAATTAAACCCAAAATGGAGCATTGAATCGTATTGAGAAATCAAATGTTATTTCGGAAATAAGAAATCAAATTAGAAGAAAGAAGAGAGGAAATTCAAAGGGGTACCTCTTGTTTGTGTCATTCATTTGCTCCTCATTTTCTATAAAAAAAATATTTTAAGGAGGAAGAGTTTCATTTGATGGTGAGCATAAATTTTGCCAGAAGAAATTTCTAAGAATAGGAAACTTTCTCTCGGCCGTGGATAATGAATAAACCCCCGGATTTGGCGCCAAATTCAATTATTAGATATTTAAGGGAATTCATGAAGCCCGCTCGCTGAGCTAAGCTTAGATAAAGGGAACTGGATGGGCCCCACCCAACTTAAACCTCAAAGGCCCAACTTAAAACCCAAAAAAAATGGCAAACTTTCCAATTGCTGTCCTCAATTCTTCGTTCAGAAACTAGGGTTCCTCATTTCTGTCCAATCAGAATCCAGGGTTTGCAATTATCGTTCTTGGCACAAGGTAAGATCCACGATTTCACTTTTTCCATCACAATTTAGGGTTTAGATTTGAAACTAGGGTTTTGCAAATTAGGGTTTGAAGCTTGCAATTTTTCCATGATAGCTTTCAGTTGCTTATGCTCATCTTGAAAGTTGTAATTTAGTTGTTTTTTTTGCCTGGATTTAATAGGCGAGGTTCATGATAAAGGTGCAAACTTTTATCTTCCAACTGAATCTAATGATTGGACACCATGAATACCTTTGGGATGCTTTCCATTGAATTCCCATGCTTGCTTGTTGCTAACGACATCACGAACCAAACATCATGTTGCTATATTTGACATATAAATTGAGTTCGATCCAACCTTGTTGTCTGATTGATGTTTCCCAAGTTTTGTTGTTTGTTGTAGAAAAGAATTGTTGTTAAGCTGATCATAAAGATGAGATTGTTAATATCCTTTATAAATCTTATAGTTATAATTATGTTATTTGTCAGTACCTTTGTTTTTTTACATCTTTAAGCTCTTTGATATGCTCTAAATGTCTTCTAATTAAACTTTCCTTGTTTTCATAGATATTTATGTCTAATTTGTACTTGGTTTCAATAAAGTTTATGAGACGGGCGCATCGACCCAGATCTTTCGGTCAAAAAAGAAGAAGATATTTATGTTTATATAAGGGCCTTAAGGTGACTCAACCTAAGGAGTCGGTCTAAAATTTAATGCTGGACTATCAAAACGAATGATCCACAAAGTCCATCATTGTCTGCATGTTTTTTAAAATGGATGTGTACTAAAAACATGTTAACTCGACCTCTTATACACCATCTATAAATTGGTGATAAATGTTCTCGTATCAATAAACTGTTCATTTTATCATCACTTAATGCATACTTTAAAAATATTAAAACTGTTTGGATTTTTTACACAACCATTTTTAAAGCATGTAGATCTTGATGGATGGTGTGGATCCCTCCGTTTTGATTGTGCATCTAGGATTTTATGCCAACTTCATAAGTTTCAATCCAAGGAGTCGCCTTATGGCCACTTGTGCGCGCGCGCGTATATGTGTTCCCGAGGCGACCCCTTCGGTTGCAACCGAAGGAGTCAACCTAAAAGCTCATGGTGGGTCATCCAAATCCATGGTCTACATAGTTCTATGCTTTGATTTCTACTATAATATTCAACACTTGTATAAAAAAAATTAGCAACTAACTGAAGGAAAAAGGGTTAATTGCGCAAAACCTCCCTGTAGCTTATTCTGTACAACACCTATACCCCCTCAAGTGATTTATAGCTCAAACACCATCTCTATTGAAAATATTAGATCCGACAAATATTAAAGAAAGAGAAAAACAACACCAGAGTAAACTTTTTTTTGATGCAAGAACCTACGTCCGCCTCAAGAACAGAGTTCTAATTTCTATATCAGAATAGGGTTTACAAGGAAACTCTCTCTCTCTCTCTCTCTCTCTCTCTCTCTCTCTCTCTATATATATATATATATATATATATATATATATATATATATATATATATCAGAATAATGGAGGAAAGATGCCATAGGAGGGAATTTCCTCCTATGGCATTGCAAAAATACAACCTCTATCGTTTTTTTCCGACGATCGGCACTTATCATCTTCATCGTTATCATCTAAGATATGGATATACCAAATTTCATTTGATTCCACAACTTTTTCACCGTTGAATTAGTGGGTTCAAAATTAATGGTTTACCGACAATATAACCTTTTATATTGCTAAATCAACGGTGAAAAAGTTGTAGAATCACATGAAATTTGGTGTACCCACATCTTTGATGATATCGATGAAGATGATGGAGTCCGATGGTCGGAAAACACGATGGAGTTTGTATTTTTTCGACGTCATGGGAGGAAATTCTTGCCAATTCTTTAGAATTTGCGATGCCCAAAAATTGTGGTGGGGTCTATAGTCCTTCTTGAGCGCGCAATACCAGTTTGTCGATTAAAACCTTCAATATATACTTAAATTCTACTCTAAACAACACCAACATTAACAAGGTCTAGGCTTTAAAGTAAATTCTGCTCGAAAACAACACCAACAAGTTCTAGACATTAAAGTTGTTAATCGTTGGAGTTGTTTAGAGTTTAATTTGAGTGTTCTAAGAGGTTTGGCTGCTGAACAGAGGCGGTGTTTGCGCTAATAAATCATCTGAGGGGGTATAAGTGCTCTACAGGTAACTAAAGTGATTTTTGTGCAATTAACCCAAAAAAAATTCCTTTTCAGCTATTAGTGTTATAAGTTGTACCATTAACTCATTAAAACCTCTCTTGCAGTTGTTAATTCTTTCTTTATACTTTCTTCTCAGGGGTTTCAAGACACGTAAGAGGAGAAAATTTTCATGGAGTTCACGAGTGAGAAAACTAAGAGCTCTATTCTCTCTTTTGATGTCATCTTTGATATTCTAATGTCGCTTCTTGTGAACACTATCTGCAAGTTTCGTTCTGTCTCCAAATCGTGGCTGGCTGTGATCTCCGATCCCATCTTCTGCAAATGCCTTCACAAGCAATCTGAACAGAACCCTCTCCTCCTATCCTACATGGTTTACCCCTTCAAAGACCTTCACTTATTTTCCTTCAACAAAACAGGAACCGTGTAGCTAACAAGACTTTGAGCCTTTGTCTAGACTCGTGTGTGTGTGTGTGTGTGTATGTGTGTGTGTGTGTGTAATGTCTTGGCTTGCGTTGAACTGCTTTGCATGTACAAAAATAAGGGGATTGGGATCCATATATGCAACCCAACCACTGGCGAGACGGTTCCCTTGCCAAAAGAGAGGAAGCCTTTATTCAAACGACCAAGCACTGATGCAATAGCTTTTGGATATGTGGCTACAACTAAGGAATACAAAGTGTTGCGTGTCTTCCCTTACAGGCGTTACGTCTTCCCTTACAGGTTTTATGTCTTCCCTCATGAGCATGTCGATGGAGACTACGGATATGATGAGTACAGAAGTTGGGGGTTGGTCCTCAGGCTAAAAAAGACAGGATGTGGAATACTGACTATAGGAGAGAGATGGAGAGAGGTAAGGGAAACTCCATTTGTTCTAGACCTTGAAGGAGTTTTTTCGATGGAGCTGTTTATTTCCAAACCTGATTCAAATTCGACTATAAATTCGGCAGTGGTTCACACATAGCTAGATTCGATCTTGAGAGAGAGGAGTGGTCCATGATTCCGTTACCATGCAAGTATATTACAGAGACTATAGATCCTTTAGGATGCGCAAGATTGGAGGAAAACTATGCATAGTAGACACCGAGGAGCCCGCTGAGAAGCTAGTCAATATATGGACGCATTCCAATAGTGTGTGGGTGAAAGAGTACAGTATCGATATCTCGATGTATGTGAAGTATGTTCATGTTTTGACGATTATGGACGATTGTAGAGTTTTGGTGATGTGGAAGGGGAAGAGGCTGTTGATTTATGATCCGAATAGCCAAAGTTTTGAATACTTTTTCGAGGTTGATGAGAAACTATCTTCTCAAGAAATTAAGTAACTAGACCATTCAACTCCTAACCTCTGCTGCTTCTATGTTCATAGTTTCGTATCATTGGGGAGTAATCAAGCAGCTAACAAATAGTATTTGGACAGACATTAATTTTTTTGTTTTGCGGGGGATCGAGATGTTTTCAAGGGTTGTATATTAAATTTTTGCTTTCCTGCAAGTTCCTTTTAGCTTCAGTCTTATATTTGTAAAGTAAATCGATTTGACTTAATATTTTCTTTTTGCCGGTATTATACTTTTATTTCGATATAAATTGTATTTTAATTTTCTTTTCCCTACAGAAATGGAAGAAAGTAGAAGGAGAATTAGAAATTTTTTGTTCATATTATGTCAACCCTGTTATAATTAATTTCTTTTGTTTGCCGTCCTTGGAAAACGAAAGATGCAAGCAAATGCAACGATAGAAAAAAAACCCACCTCCATTGCTACATAATCCTCATCATTGATATCATATCCTTCAAATTCAGATTTAACCCGCCAATCTCTATGCACAAAAATTTATTATGAGATGTAAAATTTAGAGGAATGCTGATGCCTTTTACAAAGTTATTAAGAAGAGTGTGACTTTTCTAAAACTTACTCAAGAGCTCGATTAGAAGCATTAAACATAATAGTAATATTATTATTATTATAATAAAAGATGTATCTTAAATTATATTTTTTCTTCTTCTTCAAAGAGAAAGAAAGTTGGTTCATTAACCATCCATATAAGAAATACATCAAACGGAAATAGTAGCTTAACTTCGAACTTTTTTTATATAGCGCCTCAGTGTTTTTCCTTTTTCTTTTTCCCTTTTCCTTCATATTGTAACATCATGCAAGCGAGATCTTATTACCTTTCATTTATTCTAACCTTGGTTCATTTATTTATTCAAATCATCATTCTTATATCTTTGAAAATCTCTTGTATTTTTTATTTGTAAATTATATACCGAAAAATTATATGCATTCGTACTTATCTCTATTATTATAATGCAAATATAAAGTGCGATTGGGCACTCCAATTTTCAATTTGAAGTAAAAAATATGAAAAAGGAATAAATACCTTAATTCTTAGTGGGTAGGTTTAGCATTTTTCTGATTCTTAAGCAGCATCTCATCAATATTTTTTTTACTTTAGAAATTCAAAAAACAACCGACAAATCCTGAATTTATAGACTAAAAATGAGGAAGTATAAATATTACCGGAGTTTTAAGAGAACAATTCAAATAATAAAATTTTTGGAATGGGAAACCGTTTTGATCTCTATAATATGCACATGATTTCTGAATATGTTCACGTGCAGAAAACCAAAAAAAAAAAACCAGTATCGCTTACTTTACTCAACCTGGGTGTTAAATGCTAAATTGATTTTGACTGTTTAAAAAACTTGAAGTCCAAAAGCTCGACAAAGATTGGCTCTATACAAGCATGTTTGATAATTAAACAGGCTACATAAATTGAAGCCCATAACAAACACGAAAATAGTGTATTCAAGCTTATTAATCCGTGTTCAGACTTGCAGGATTTTAAGCATGATCTAAACTCTTTCATTAATGTAATACCCCGGTTGGACTTGGGGATGTATACCACCTTACTCCGTGAGAAGTGAGGTTATCTGGTATCAAGGTGGGGATGTAACCGATACGGATACATACGGGGACCCACTATAGAACAATAGGGAGTATCGAATTACATTCCGAAAGTGGACACGATCAGAACTATAAATGGAATGATATCACTCCTATAATACGGAGGCACCTTTTGGGTGAACCGGAACTCCGGAGTTTGAAGAACTCCTTAGTTAGGCGCACTTGAGCTAAGGAAATTCTGTGATGGATGATCTTCTGGGAACACCCTTCTCGAGTCCGGTTCATTCTAAGGAACAAAACCGTGCGGCTTCGGTCAGAGCCGGACGATACCGTCTGTGTTTGAGGATGGGTCGTGACAAATATAATATCAGAGCCAGTGCCTCAGTCCCAGGTTGAGTTGGGGATGTATGCCACTTATCCCGTGAGAAAGTGAGGTGTTATGGGGAGTATTGAATTACATTTCGAAAGAAGACACGATCGGAGCTATAAATGGAATGATATCACTCATATAACATGAAAGCGTCTTTTGGGTGAACCGGAACTCCATAGTTAAGCAGTTTCGACAAAAACTGATAATACCGTCTGTGTTAGCCGGTCCCTCGATCCCAGGTTGAGTTGGGGATATATACCACCTATCCCGTGAGAAGTGAGGTGTTATGGGGAGTATCGAATTACATTCCGAAAGAGAACACGATCAGAACTTTAAATGGAATGAGACCACTCCTGTAACTCGGAAGCACCTTTTGGGTGAACCGGAATTCCGTAGTTAAGCGGATAATACCGTCTGTGTCTGGGGTGGGTATTGACGGTCAAGCAATAACAATAATATTTCCCACTTCACAATCTTTTTCCAATATAGTGTTGTAATTATTTGCAGCTGTTTTTCTAATTTTAAATATGCCAGGAAAAATTTGAGAATTGAATAAACCAGCCTAGTTAAAAATTGCTAAGCTCGTTTATATAATTGATGAATGAACGCCATAAAGCTGGGCTCATTTAACAACGGAGGTGAGGTATTATTGGGAGTATCGAATTACATTTCGAAAGAGTGCATGATCAGAATTATAGATGGAATGATATCATACCTATAACACGGAGGCGTGTTTTGGATGAACCGGAACTCCGTAATTAAGCGGTTTCGACCAAAACGGATAATACCGTCTGTGTTTGGGGTTGGGTCTTGACAATCAAGCAATGACAATAATATTTCCCATTTCACAGTCTTTTTCCAATGCAGTGATGTAATCATCTGTAACTATTTTCCTAATTTTAAATATACCAGGAAAAAATTGAGAATCGGAAAAACTAGCCTAGTTATAAATTACTAAGCTCGCTTGTATAATTGATGAATGAACGACATAAAGCTGGGCTCATTTAACAACCACATCTACAAGTGAATGTAATATTCCAGGCCCAACTGGGGATGTACACCATCTATCCCGTGAGATCCCGTGAGAAGTGAGTTGTTATCCGGTATCAGAGTCGGAGATGTAACCGATACGGATACACACACGGGATCCACTGTAGAACAATGGGGAGTTTCGAATTACATTCCGAAAAAGGACACGATCAGAACTATAAATGGAATGATATCACTCTTGTAACATGAAGGCGTCTTTTGGATGAACCGAAACTCCGGAGTTTGAAGAACTCCGTAGTTAAGCGGTTTCGACCAAAACGAACACTACCATCTGAGTTTGGGACGGGTCTTGACAATCAAGCAATAACAATAATATTTCCTGCTTCACAATCTTTTTCCAATATAGTGTTGTAATTATTTGCAACTGTCTTTCTAATTTTAAATATACCAGGAAAAAACTGAGACTTGGATAAACCAGCCTAGTTATAAATTGCTAAGCTCGATTATATAATTGATGAATGAACGAACTAAAGCTGGGCTCATTTAACAACAGTATCTACAAGTGAATGTAATATCCCAGGTTGAGTTGGAGATGTATACCATCCACCCGTGAGAAGTGAGGTGTTATCCGGTATCGAGGTGGGGATGTAACCGATACAGATACACATGGGACCCACTGCAGAACAATGGGAAGTATCGAATTCTATTCCGAAAGAGGGCACGATTAGAACCATAAATGGAATGATACCACTTATATAACACGAAGGCGCCTTTTGGGTGAACCGGAACTCCGCAGTTAAACGGTTTCGACCAAAACGGACAATATCGTCTGTGTTCGGGATGGGTCCTAACAATCAAGCAATAACAATAATATTTCCCACTTCACAATCTTTTTCCAATATAGTGTTGTAATTATTTGTAACTATTTTTCTGGTTTTAAATATATCCGGAAAAAATTGAGACTTGAATAAACCAGACTAGTTATAAATTGCTAAGCTCGTTTATATAATTGATGAATGAACGACCTAAACCTGCACTTATTTAACAACCGTATCTACACTTGTAGATGCAATCTCTATTTTAGATACCAATAAACAATAGCTCAGTTGGTATGAGCATCTAAAGAGTGTGCGGAGGTTTGAACCTAGCAACCCAGCAGAGGAATTTGCCGCAATTAACGCTTTTGGGGCAATACCTAAAATTGTTTAAATCAACGAAGTAATCTGTAGTTCAATTTTTTTTATTATCGGTACATACCTCTCTCTCTCTCTCTCTCTTCAAACCCCTTGATCGCTGGAACTCTATATAGGGCCTATTTGGTTGTAGGGTTATGAAAGATTTGGATTGTGGAATCAAAAAATTTAAGAGGATTTCATAATTTTGCATTTGGTTGTGAGATTTGGATTTACAGGATTCCTTTGTTTTTTATGGGGGCCCACCACAAAACAAGGATCATTGGATTCTTAAAATTTTGGAGAATTTACAAGGATTTCACACCGATTATTGTATGTTTAGATGAGACCATGTTACTGTCTTTATTTAATAATTCTCTCTCCATCTCTCTCTCTAAAATCCTCAAATCCAAATTGCACTTTTTTTTCACCAACCAAACAAAAATCAGAAGACTCTACAAATCCAATACAAATTCAATACTCACCAAACACTAAATTACGGAATCTTAACTATTTTGTAATCCAAATTTCATAATCTTACAACCAAACAGCCCCATAATCTCTCTCTCGATTTGCTTCTGCTCTTTTTTTGATTGATTTTCTTAGCTTTCTCTCGCTCTCGTCTGTTGATGGCGAATATGGACACTGACATCAACATGGTCCCCGCCGGCGAGGGCTCGAGCGGCGGCGCCGGCCCGTCGTCGTCGACGAAGAAGCCGAAGCGGTTCGAGATCAAGAAGTGGAACGCCGTCGCCCTTTGGGCTTGGGGTATCCCGATCTCTTCAAACCCTAGATCGATTCCTTTTTCTAGAAATTAGGGTCAGGGTTTTGGATTTGGGGAAGTTTTTGTGTTTTGATCTGATTTTGCTGCAGATATCGTTGTCGACAACTGCGCGATCTGCAGGAACCACATCATGGATCTCTGTAAGTTTCATCGTTGTTGCTTATTTAGGGTTAGGGTTTTGGTTTTGAGTTGACGATGTTTTTTTTAATTTTTTTTCCCGGAAATTGCTAGGCATTGAGTGCCAGGCGAACCAGGCCAGCGCGACGAGCGAGGAGTGCACTGTGGCTTGGGGTATGCTTTGAATCTAAAAATTGCTATTTTTTTATGGTTTTTCGATCGCTTGATCGCTTTCTTGGCCAGTTGATTTTGTTAGTGATATGCTCTATTGAGTAGAACATAGATGCTGGATTGAGTAGAACATAGAAAATTTGATTGTTAATTATGGATGGTTTGTGCTGTTGTTAGTTAAATTACGAGGAATTTGTGAATAGTGATAAATCATTGTGATTGTGATTATCAACGATATGTTAGCAATGTTGGCCAGCAGTCGATGCTCTTATTGTAGTTTTGCATCAGAATCACATTAGTTATTTGTAATATCCTGTGGGTACTTCTTGTCGTTATAATGTAGGGTATGCTTTTTGGAGAAACCTTTTGGAAAATTCTAACTTTTTCGTTTCCCCTCTTTGATTCTGTAAATTATTAGCTAGTTTAGTTTACACAGTAAATATTTGGTTTTGTCTATTCATATTAATTTAGGGCAGTGTTCCGGAAATTCTAAATTGATCGAATTTGAATCAAGTACTTTGCCAAAAATTTATATCATTTTGTGTCTCCCATGCAAAAGAAGAAGAAGAATCTATGTATGGCATAATTTACATGAAACAGCGCTTAGAATTGATAAAAGCATAAGTGCTCATTGTGTTGGCTTGAGATTTATGATGGCAGATCTTTTCCCCGGTTATTTTTGGCTGTGCATGATAGATCATTGATCTGGGCAACTCTCTCTATTATACTTTTAATTTCGGCCCTATAACTAGGGACAATTCGCATCTTCTATTAAATTTGATTTTCAGCCCTTTTGGAATGACAGTAGGAAAAACGAAGAGTAGACAGTGGAAGATGCAAGTTTTTGATTCTTTAGGCCGTAAATATCGTCCTATTTAGAAGCCTTATAGCACTTTTTAGAGGATGGATTCTCGTTTAAATCACCTTTTATGACCAAACTTCAGTGGTATGAGTGTATTGGCCTTATGAAGTATCACAAGTTCGGCATCGCTTCTTTTCCAGTTGGAATTTGTATCATGGCAGATGTAGCGCATTCATTCCCTTGTATAGTTTCCATGATTAAGGCTTAGGATCCTGGTGTTCTACCTTGCTTTCCAAGAATACGAAAGAAATCAAATGGAACTTGAACATAGGGTACTTTAAACTTTAAAGTGCAAACTAAGATAGTTAGGCTGTATATGTTTCAATGTTTGTATGTACCAGAGAAAAACATTAAACTTGTGTTATTTGCTTATATTTAATTATAGGCTGATTATGCTATAAAATAAAGTAATTTAAACATACAGAAAACTAGAAAGCTTCCAGTCTAGTAGAAGTTGAAGAACACTAACTAGTCCTTTCGGACTATGACGGTGACAAGCTCAAGGTTTGAGAACTCAGTTTCGGTTTCAGTTTCGGTCTCTAATTTTTTTTTGGTTTCGATAGGTTTCGTTAGTTTCGGTCCCGGTTTCGGGTTCGGTTTTATATGTAAATTTACATTTATATGTACATATATCTACGTTACTTTGCAAATTTATTACTAACTAAAGCAACTTCCAATGCAATTTAGTTTTTTCCCCATCTAAAAGCATAGCATGCCCTACATTTTCTATTTAACCAGACCTAATTAAGCCCAAAGGCCCAAACCCAAACCTAACCCCTTTGACCCATATAAAACCAAACCCAACCCAAAGGCTCAAACCCAAACCTTACTCCTTTGGCCCAAACCCAACCCATAAAATACCCTAGTTGCCAACCCATAAAAAACCCTAGTTGGCCTAGCACTTCCTCTCTCTCTCGATCTCCCCAGAAAAATCCCTAGCAGCTCCTCTCTCTCTCTCTCTCGATCGATCGATCTCGATCTCCCTTTCTCTCTCAATAGCAGGTTGCTGCCCCGTTCTCTCCCGTTCTTGATCTCGAGCTCCTCTCCACCACGCCGCCATCCCTTTCCCTCTCGATCTCAAGCTCCACTCCACTCCACTCCACTGTAGGTACGCTTTCTTATTCACTTATATTTTCTATTCTTAGGTTTCATCACAATAGTAAGTGCTTTTTTACATGATTCCAGCAACCATCTTCTTCGTCTATTTTCCTTTTCCCCCCTAAATTTTCATGATGTTCAACCGTATCGGACGAGCAAAGCTCGCAGCGGCAGAAACTTCATTGTATCGGCCGATAAGAACTACATATCGGCCGATGCGAGAAATATATACCAATATCGGATCGGTCCTTACCGAAACCGATCCGATACGGCCAATACGTGATCGTATCGGCCGATACCTCGAACCTTGGACAAGCTCCTCTCTTTTCCTGGGGCATGAATTTACATACAGAAAACTAGAAAGTTTCCAGACTAGTAGAACTTGAAGAACGCTAACTAGTCCTTTAGGACAATGACAATGACGAGCTCCTCTCTTTTCCTGGGGCATGAATTTGGTATCATTGGTAAGAGGGTGATGCTCATCGCAGACCGTCATAACGCTTTGCAAATTTCATGTAGTCTTATTTTTCTTATCAAGCTCCATAATAGCGAAGTGCTTAGATGATATTCAAGTATGATAACAAAAGCTCAGTATTTGTTCCATTGATTTCCATATCATACCCCTACATGGGTTTGCATGACTTAGACATTATCCAAATGCAAGGTTCCTGGACACCATGTAATTGAACAAATATTTTCGTTTTTTCTTGATAAAAAGGTTGTAGATTTTGATTGATTGTCTTTCTCCGAAGTAAATTATCTCATCTAATTTCACTTCTGCTGAAATATTAAGCCTATTCGAAGTCATAATTTTTTAAATTGCCTTTTCGATATTATTTATATTTCTAATCCTTCTCCACTCACTTTTCGGTTTTTGCCTATGCATTGTTTTAACTCATGGTTTCATTGCAAACTGACTTCACCTATGTAAAATGTCTAAAGAAGGCCAGTGCAACTGTGCAAGCCTCAGCTAAACATATGATTGCATACAGGCGAATCATATAAGACGATATAATTTTTATGTTATGCCTGTTGTGATTGTTAAATATTTTAACTTTCAACTAGCCCTTGAGGTTACTTATGAAACTATGCTAATGCCAACATGGTTGAAGATGAATATATATAGTAGACATTAATATGCTCCATCTTGCATGCATAGTATACAAGTTCACAAGGTTTCCACTTTCCCTAGCGAAAACATTCCATTCTTATAGGACTTACTTAAATCATATATGTTGACTATCCTTTGTGTATCGGGAATTATTGATTATTCAAGAAACTTGCGTTAGCGGATTCATATATGGTTGCAGTAGAAGTATCTCTCCCCATTATGTACCCTTACTTGAGCAGTCCCTTACCATGATTATAATTTATGGGATTTAATACTCTCTTTAGAATGCAAAACTATTAGCAGCCACCTTAAATGGCATGGGATGCCCTTTCTAGGTTGCAAAAAAGGTCTACATCCCTTTTTCTCATTATGTGTTCCAATGTGCTATTGCAGGAATGTTATTTTAACCTTTGTGTAGTTCAGAACAACTAATGTAAACCTGATATTTCTGAAGGTCTATGTTGTGTTTGAATAGGAGGCCTATATGTTCCGTGTGCTTATCTTTGTGTATCTTGATTTCATTTGGCTAATATGGTTGTTTATGCAAGTTACTTACACTGTACCATGGTGTTGGAATGTTCATTTTTTCTGGTTTATTAAGTGCAACAAGGTCCAATAATAAGATGCTATATTGACATGTTCTAAGTAATTTACAGAAGATATATAGAAAAAAAATTAATTAAAAAATTCATGATTTAGCAGGATGTGAAATCATTTGTGTGTATGTAAATTTGATGAGACTGGCTGTGGGGTAGAAGTTTAAATTGGCTATTGCGTTAGTCTTTTGGTAGCATATTGCTTTAGAAAGGTGGTAGAAAGAATAATTTTTATTCAGAACTTTGATTACTGGACATACCCTACATTTTGTGAAAGAGCAAAAATACAACTGATGACATCAGGAGAAAGCAAACCTGCCACCGTGTATGAGTTCTTGCTAGAACATGTGAGGCCTTTTGGAATTGAAAGGAGGCGGACTTGGAGATGATTATTAAAAAGAGATAAGAATCAGACATGATTGCTGCATTGGTTTGTTTGAAGCTTTAGGGCGCTCAAACCTTTTGTTAAAACATGGGCATAGCAAGCTGCCTGCTGCGTAACCCGGAAAATTCTATAGAAGTTACAACTCTAATAGGATCCGATTTTCTAGCCAACTGGTTAGCTATAAAAGTTATAGATAGATGTCAACACCTAATCTTATATATTAAAACTAATTGTAAAGAAATAGTCTAGATAACAGAATGATCATTTATATGAGAATACTATATAGTTAGTATAAAGATGCGATATATTACGAATAGCCACAACCTTTTGCCTTTATAAACTCGTATAAATATGTTAGGAGCTGACTGGTTAACATATATATAACACCGTCTCATATGTTATGCTATTAAAATTAAATCTTTGTTGTGCATTATGTTATAGACATGTAGAACTGTATTTTCTTTCTGGACTTGGAGGAGCATTGTGATGTCACAAGTGTCTTGCAGTTCTACTCTTTGAAGTATTCCCAGCAGAACTTCTGTTGTGTGATGGATAAATAATTCATGTTAGTGACGGCTTGTAATCTGGTAAAATTCATGTCAACCCGGACTTGATTTTTGTTGTAACAGGAGTGTGCAACCATGCGTTCCACTTCCACTGCATTAGCAGGTGGCTCAAGACACGTCAAGTGTGTCCGCTAGGTTAGAACACATCAATTTATCGATTGATTTTAATGCCTGTCCACGCTACCATATTTTATGATCTAATCGAATTTTCTCCCCTAAATATATGCAGATAACAGCGAGTGGGAGTTCCAGAAATACGGCCACTAAGTCTTGGGTCTCCCATGCGGTTCAACCATTTCAATTTCCTATTATTTTTGCATCTATATATATTTTGCTTTAGATACACTAGAACTTTTCTTAAGCCACCCTTTATTTGCATATTCTTATTTTGAATCTAGTTTATGGCTTATGAAATACAGGTTTTTATGAATGATTTTATCATCATATATCATTGATCGCTTCTTTTGCATCATGTTGATTTTGTTAGTTTGTTTTTGATCATCTGCTAAAATGCATATTATAGTGATTGTATTGCAAGTAATTCCCTATATGAGAGTTCAGTAGCCAAGGACTCGTTTGATCAGCTTGCTTTGAGAACAAGATGTTGATAATGTTAAATGGTTTTTGATGAGAGATTTCTGGATTGTGTGGAAGACGAACTGATGACATTATCTATTGATTGGCACAGCTTTTTATTGAACCGCATTTTACTTGAATATTTCTTTTTTGAATTTTGCTTATATGGTGCGCAGTCTTAATGCTTGTAAATCTTAGGATGATGAGTTCATCATTATATTATTATTGATTGATTTGATTATTTCACTTGAATGTTTCATTTTCAACCTGAACTCAAATCCAAAATTAAAAGTTTTAATATGAAAAGAATGCCAACCTCGATGAATCTCCTGAGCAACATGAGATTCACATTGCTTAGTTATTATTAGAGCTTTTTCAATATTTATTTTGTATTCTTATGTGATGCCTCCCTCCACATGACAGTTCCTCCTCCACTCTTTAAGTTATATTTTGGCCAATGTCAATCTCTGTTTGATATACTTAATATTATACTGAAGACCGGTAAGGGCTCTACATGGTTATTAACTTTATATGTAAAATATATGAAAGATTAAGTTGTAAATGTTTAGGTATTTTTTCTTAATATTTTCCCTCTATAGTATAAGAAAGATGTGTATTTTTCTTATCTCTTTGGTTTTTCAATATTTAGCTTGGTGCATAAGTATCTTGAAATGTACTAAAATCCATTTATTTTTGTTTTGTTCAAATTTTCTACATTTTGTACGTCATATTCAGTCATATTCACACACTCAGTCATATTCACACACACACTCAGTCATATTCACACACGCACATGATTATCACAAAATTTTCTCAAGACTAATGTTTTCCTCGCATTTCTAATATTTCACTTGTTATCCATAAAAGATCATGAATTTTCTAAAATAATTTTTTTTGTTTTTGGCCGGTTTAACAATATTTTTTAAATAGCAAAATTTAAAAAATTCTTAATATTTTCTGTTCTCTTACGTTTTCTATATTTTACATTAATAACATAAAAAAGTGACAAAAATTTTAGAAGTCAATGGTTTTTGTGTTTTTCTTCATCTTCTTCTCAATATTATGCATGCAATATACGCGGCCGCAGCGTAATTTTCAAAAATCCAAATTTTTTCTTTTATTCGGTTTTAAATTTTTTTGCATGCTATATATAGCACATGAATTTTTTTTAAAAAAGCTAAAATTAATTGCTTTTTCAAATTTATAATATTTTGTAGGCCGTCGCATGAAAATTGCTTTATTTTAAAAATCTTATACTTTTTTTTTATTTTCTTTGGTTTTTCAATTTTGCTTGATAGCACATGAAAATTGCGAAATTTTTAAAAATATTAAAACCTTACAGTATTTTTTTTTCAATTTTCTAATATTTTGCATGCAGCACACAATAATTGTGTAATTTTCAAAATCTAGATTTTTTCAATATTTTGTTTGCTTCAAATTTTCAATATTTCTGCATAGCATATAAAAATCGTGACATTTTCAAAATTCATAAATCAAAAATTTTATGTTTCCTTCAAATTTTCAATATTTCTAAGTAGCATACGAGAATTTCGCTATTTCGATTCTGCTAGTCCTTGGGAACAGCGTAGCGACGGATAATTCAGAATCAACATAGGTCCAGTCCTGGGGACAAATCAATAGGAAATGCTATGCTATTTGCTACGAAAATCGTGTTTTGTTTTAAAAATTCAAAATTTTGGACGCCGCTACATGAAAATTGCATAATTTTAAGAATCTCAAACTTTTTTATTTTCTTTTGTTTTTACCGATATTTTGTTTGGTATAGCATACCAAAAATGTTGAATTTTTTTAAAATCTTAAAAATTTTCAGCATTTTTAATTTTTTAATATTTTGCATGCTAGCCTGGAAAGTCGTATAATTTTCAAAAATCATAAATTTTTCTGTGCTTTTCCGTTTTTCAATATTTTCTTTACTATCCCATATGAAAATCGCGATATCGTAAAAAATCCGAAGTTATATGTTTCCTTCGAATTTCCAATATATTGCATAGGACACGAAAAATTGCGATTTAAAAAAAAAATAAACAATTTGCACGTTGCCGCACTAAAATTGCGTTATTTTAAGAATCTTAATCCTTTTTATGTTTTATTTTCTTCGGTTTTTCAATACTTTTCGCGTCATAGAATACGAAAATCGTGAAATTTTCAAAATATCCATTTTTCTTCGATTTTGTAATATTTAGTATGCACACATAAAAATCATGTAATTTTCAATTCTCATATTTTTCTACGCTTTTTGGACATGAAAATCGGTGATGCCATATAAAATTCTAAATTTTCCTTTTTCTTTAATTTTTAATATTTTTGCTTGCTACAGCACATCAAAACTAATGCATTTTCAAATGTCTCGATTTTTCTATTCATCTTGGACATGAAAATCGTGATATCTTTAAAAGTTCCAAATTTTCTGTTTCATTCAAAAGTTTAATATGCGACATCGGGATTTTTTTTAAAATTCAAAAGTTGGCACACTTCAGCAACACGCGAATCTCAATTTTTTTGTACTTAAATTTTTCAATATTTTACTTCCTAAACTCGCAAAAACTCGTGAAATTCTGAAATAACTGACAAATTTTAGTTTTTGAATATTTTGCTTACTATAGCGTGAACATCGCGATATCATCAAATATCCCAATTTTCCCTTTCCTTCAAATTTTCAATATTTTGCATTGCAAAGGAAATTTGTAATTGTTTAAAAAATTTACACGCTCCCAAATGAAAATTGCATTAATTTAAGAATCCCAAACATTTTTCTATTTTATGGTTTTTCAATATTTTGCTTGCTAGCACATAAAAGTCATGAAATTTTCAAAAATCTTGAAAACTTTCTGTTTTGTTGATTTTTCAATATTTTGCACGCTATAACACATAACAACAGTGCCATTTTCAAAAATCTCAAAATTTTCTATGTTTTTTTCATTATTTTGTTTGCTATTACATAAAATTAATAATATCTTCAAAAATCCCCAAATTTTTTTTCTTATAAATTTTCAATATTTTGCATAACGCACGAAAATCGTTATTTTTTATATAAAAATTCAATAATTTTCTCGCTGCCACACGAAAATTGCTTAGAAAGTTAAACTTTTTAATTTTTCATTGATTTATCAAATATTTTGCTTGCTTGTTATATGACACTAAAATTCACAAAATTTAAATAAAAAAAACTGCAATTTTTTTCTCCGATTTTTCAATATTTTGCATGGTATAAGAAACGAAAATCACGATTTTTTAAAAAATTAGAAAATTTGTACGCTACCATACGAAAATTGCACTATTTTAAGAATTTCAGACATTTTAATTTTCTCTTAAAATTTTTTCTTAGTATTATAGCACATGGAAATTAGTGAAATTTTAAAAAATCTTATAAATTTTCAGTTCTTTTGGATTTTTGAATATTTTACATGGAATAAGAAAATCATGCGGTTTTTAAAAATCTAAAAATTTTCTGTGCTTTTCTATATTTCAATATTTTGCTTGAAACAGACGAAAACTCGTGGAATTTTTAAAAATATTACAAATTTTCAGTTTTATTCGATTTTTCAATATTTTGCATGCTGCACACGAAAATCGTATAATTTCAAAGATCTCAAATTTTTCTGTGCTTTTCCGTTTTTCAATATTATGATTGCTATAGCACATGAACATTGCGATGTCATCAAAAATATCAATTTTTCTGTTTGTTTCAAATTTTTAATATGTTGAATATTTTTAATATGTTGAATAGCACACGAAAATCGTTATTTTTTTAAATTAAAAAAAATTTGCATACTATAAAACAGGAAAATTGTGTTATTTTAAGAATCTTAAAAAAAAATTATTTTCTTCGGTTTTTCAATATTTTACTTGCTAGCAAATGTAGGTCATCAAATTTTAATAAATCTTAAAAACTTCTAGTTTTTTTAGATTTCTCAGAATTTTGCATGCTAACACCAACTTTTTTATTTTCTTCATGTCATTTTCAAAAATTGCAAATTTATCTATTTGTTTTTTTTTCAATATTTTGCTTCTTATCACATAAAAATCCCGACATCTTCAAAAGTTCTAAATTTTCAATATTTTGCTTGCCATAGGACACCAAATTGGGAAATTTGCAAAAAATTTACAAATTTTTAGTTTTTCTTTTGAATTTTCAATATTTTGCATTCTGTAGGATACAGAAAACAGCGTATGTTTTAAAAATCTAATTTTTTTTTATGCATTTCCTTTTTCTATATTTTGCTCGCTATAACACATGAAAATCATGAAATCTTTAATAATCCCAAATTTTCCGTTATCTTTTAATTTTCAATATTTTGCATAGCACGCGAAAATCGAGATTTTATTAAAAATTAGAAAATTAGCAGGCTATCACATGAAAATTGTGTATTTTGACAATTTTAAGAATTTCAAACTTTTTAATTTTCTCTTCAATATTTCGCTATGTATAGCAAACCGAAAATTAGGAAATTTTTAAAAATCTTACAAATTCAGTTTTTTCGGGTTTTTAGTATTTTGCATTCTACAACGTACGAAAATCGTGTAAATTTTCAAACTTTTTTGTGCTTTTCCGTTTTCCAATATTTAGCTTGCTATATCACACTAAAACTCGCAAAATTTTCAACAATCTTACAAATTTTCAAAGTTCTTTGATTTTTCAATTTTTTGCTTGCTAGCATATGAAAATCATGTAATTTCAATAATCTCAGATTTTTCAATGCTTTTCCGTTTTTCAAAATCTTGGTTGCTATACAGCACATGAACTTCACATTATCATCAAAAATGCCAATTTTCCATTTTCTGCAAATTTTCAATATTTTGCAATCACACGAAAATCGTAATTTTTATAAAAATTTTAAAGAAATTGCACGCTATCAAACGACAATTGCATTATTTTAACAATCTCAAATATTTTTTTATTTTTTTCCCGAGTTTTCAATATTTTGCTAGCAAGCATATGAAAGTCAAGAAATTCTCAAAAATCTTAAAAACTTTCAGTTTTCTTCGATTTTTCAATATTTTTCATGTTATATATAGCAAACGAAAATATATCGTTTTAAAATGTCTCAAATTTTTGTATGACTTTTGGTTTTTTCAATATTTTACTTGTTATCATATAAAAATTCTGAAATCTTTAGAATATCAAATTTTCAATATTTTGCATAGCATCTGGAAATCGTGATTTTCTTAAATTAATATTTTCATGGAACTACACGATTTTTTTTAAAAAGAAATTATTTTTCTTCGCATTTTAATTTTTTGCTTGCTATTGGACACCTAGAACCGCGAAATTTTCAAAACTGTTACAAATTTTAAATTTTTTTTAATATTTTGCATGCTTACGAAAATCGTGTAATTTTCAAATTACTCAAAAAATTCCAGTGTTTTTCTGTTTTCCAATATTTTGCTTGCTATAACTCATGAAAATCGCGATATCCTCACTAATCACAAGTCTTCTGTTTTTTTTTTCAAATTTTCCATATTTTTGAATATCACATGAAAATGGTCGCTTTTTTAAACATTAGAAATTTTCTATGCTACCGCATGAAAATAGCAATATTTTAAGAAATTCAAACTTTTTAATTTTCACTTCAATGTTTTGCTCAGTTATAGCACACCAAAAATCGCGGAAATTTTCACAATCTTGCAAATTTTCTTTTTTTGCATGCTGTAGCGTATGAGAACCAAGTAATTTTCAAAAATCACTATTTTTTTCTGTGCTTTTCCATTTTTCAATATTTTGCTTGTTATATCACCCTAAAACTCACGAAAATTTCAAAAATCTTACAACAACTCAAATTTCTTTAATTTTTTTCTCGCCACACACAAAAATTGTGTGATTTTAAAAAATCTCAAATTTTTCTGCGCTTTTCCGTTTTTCATTTTTTTGCGTGTTATATCACCCTAAAACTCTCGAAATTTTCAAAAATCTTACAAATCTCTAAATTTCATTATTTTTCAATATTTTGCTTGTTACACAAAAAAATCATGTAATTTTCAAAAATCTCAAATTTTTCTGCGCTTTTTCGTTTTTCAATATTTTCCTATCAGAAGAAAATCGTGATCTTTTGAAAAAATTAAAAAGATTTGCACGGCACCAAACGAAAATTGCGTTAATTTAATAATCTCAAACATTTTATATTTTTTTCGGGTTTTCAATATTTTGCTTGCTAGCACAGGAAGGTCAAGAAATTTTCAAAAATCTTAAAAACTTTCAGATTTTTCTTTTCAATATTATTCATGATATAGCAAACAAAAATAGGGTCATTTTCAATAATCTCAAATTTTTCTATGCCTTTTGGTTTTTCTAATAATTTGCATGCTATAACATAAAACTCATGAAATCTTTAAAAATAATAAATTTTCTGTTTCCTTCAAATTTTAAAATTTTACGTAGCGCTCGAAGATCGTGATTTTTTTTTTAAAATTTGAATGTTTGTACGTTACAACAAGAAAATTCAATTTTTTTTTTATTTTCTTCGGATATTAATATTTTGCTCGGTATAATACACCAAGAACCGTGAATTTTCCAAAAATATTTTTTTCAAATTTTTTATATTTCGTATGCGAAAATCGTGTAATTTTCAAATATCTGAAAAAAAATTCAGTGCTTTTCCGTTTTTCAATTTTTTGCTTGTTATATCTCATGAAAATCGCGATATCTTCAATAATTCATAGTCTTATGGTCGTTTCAAATTTTCAATATTTTTGTACAGCACTCGAGAAGAATCGTGATATTTTAAAAAATTAGAAAATTGACACAACCCCCACACTAAAATTGCAATATTTTAAGAATTTCAGACTTTTTTTTAATTTTCTTTTCATTATTTTGCTCGGTATAGCACCCTAAAAATCGGGAAATTTCTAAAAATATTACAAAGTTTCGATTTTTTTCAATTTTTCAGTATTTTGCATGCTTGTACAAAAGTCATGTAATTTTCAATTTTCTGTCCTTTTCCGTTTTTCAATATTTTGCTTACTATATTATACTAAAACCCGCTAAATTTTCTAATTTCTTCGACTTTTCAATATTTTGCATGTTACAACACATGGAAATCAGGTAACTTACAAAAATCTCAAATTTTTCTATGCCTTTATGTCACGCCCCGCTTCCCAAAATACGGAATACGATGGGTGACCAGGCTAGCCATGCTCTTACGGTCAGGGAATAATCCCGCCGTAGTCACACTTCGGTTTCTAGCATTACATGGTAGTCAGTAAACAGTACTTGAGTAACGGAAAATCATAGTTCACAACTTTATTATATTGCAAATAAAAGAGTTCGAGATACATTTATTTTGCAGAATAAAATAAACTAACCAAAAAAACAAGTGCTGAAAGCAAGGGAAATAGCGCTGGTGATGCAGTCTAGACTTCCGCGATCTCGAATGGCAGGTCCTGCTCGTGGGCTGAATCCACTTCGTCCTCTGAGCATGCACACTCAGGTTGTCAGGGCGGCACATATAGCAATAATTATATAAAGGCGTGGAATGCTATTAAACGCGAGAAGTACAACAGAATGCGGAACGTGAGTATAATAAATATCAACTGAATATGAATAGTGCAATATGGGTATCATGTCAGTAAATCAGACAATGCGTATGTCACTACTTATTGGTCACTAAGTCAATGAAATCAAATGGTGGAACGGATACTCGTGTTTAACAAGGGTCTCGTGCATGTCCAAGACTACGGTCTGCTGTGCCCGGGACATAACCTTATCAGCTGTGCCGCTAGGCCCACGACCTAATGTATATATATGTATATCACAAATAGCGAATGATCATCCTCTAAATCACTGTACCTCGCTAAATACGAGTTCAATTTCATCTTGATTTCTCCATTTCCCCAGGTTATAGTATGCATTCAGGTATTAGATAGGTTGTGAAAAAATACGTATCGCTGTCACATTCAATCACTTTTCCACTTATCAATATCACTGTCGTATTTGTCACAACACAATCACTAACACTAATATATATCGACAATGCAAAGCAGTCGCTAGGTCTCAATGTGAACGATCACTATGCAACAAGTATAAATCAAGCACGAAAATATGCAGAAATGTACTGAACATGTATTCACTATTTTATGACGACCAATGCCATACAACTTGCAAAATTTACGATAAATCACACGTATAGAATCGAGCAAAATAATATAAAGTACGTACGAAGCACACTTGATTACATAAACAGTAAAATTTATTTCATGTCAATCGGAATTCAGGTTAGGGAATTATCATCATTTTAAGGTAGCGACCGATTGCTGGAATTCCAGTTTCAGAACTGGAATCCCAACTTTACGCGCGTTTTATCAGTGATTGTGTTCAGATTCAGGTGTTGTCCCAGTTGAATGAAATATATTTCTATCTGTTAAGTTTCCAACGCATCAAACGTATTATAATTATCATTTCTTTATTAAAAGTTATGTTCTGTTTAATGTGACGGTGTAGGAAACATTACTGCAGAAACTGCAGAATACAGCGACACTCAAAAATACAAATTTAATATCAAACGACAGTAAAACAGCACGGGAACAGATTAAGGTGTTATCTAACTAGATTATCTACGTGACCACATGGGGCTCCGTGCAGTTTCACTTTAAAACAGGGACGTACAGGTGTTCAAATTCAGGTATTCCAACGAAATACTGTCTCGGACTGCAGTCCTGTGCCGCATTCACAGCCAATTATCGTTACAGAAATATATAAACGTCGAGAATAAAACTACATGGGTTTTTAGGTTATCGAGTCGTCTTCGATATGAGCCTTAGAACGTTACGGTCCAACTTATATTGAATTTACAATGATTTTATTGAGGTAATCCGCACGGTAAAATTCAGTTTTAGTGTCGTCTTTAGGGACGACCTTTAGGTCTAACCTAGATATTTTCTTTTTCTTCCTCAAATTCCTACACGACCTCCACTAACAGAAAAATGGGTTTGACGATCATAAATTTTGGCAATTTAAGATAGGGTTTTCATTCATGTATCGTGTCCAACACATAAGATATGTACGGGTACCAATTGGAACATCGGTTTGCAGTAATCGATCCAACTAGATGTTATTCGGTTAGACTACAAATGGTGTTGACACGGGATGATAAAGCATAGTCAGGCTCCCTTCAATATAATCGAACTATGAGGGTTCGTTACAGAACTAATTGAATTATAATTTATATATATATATATACACACACACACACACACACACACACTCCATATTATGTAACATCATTTTTCCCGATTAAATAATATATTAATTAGCATGAGTAAGCTAGTGATTAACGTTCACTTGCCTCAGACAATCGCGACGACGATAATCCCGGCAACGACGACGGCGAGGGGCAGCAACGATGACGGCGAAAGCAGGCGCATGGGCATGGCACGGCACAAGCAGCGGCGATGACAGCGAGCTTGGGCAGTTCTGGGGCTTGGAGTTGGTGAATCGGGGAGCTTCGACTCGTGTGCAGGGGCCTGGGCTCGGGGCTGGTGCTCGGAGATGGTGAGCAGGGGAGGAGCTCAGAGACGGTTGGCGAGGTGGAGCGGGAGGTGGTTGTTGTCGGTGGCGTCGCGACTTTGGAGGGAATGGGGCTTGGTGACGGGGAGTAGCGGCTGCGGTGCCGAAACGGGAGGGGGGAGGGTCTTGTCGGAAGTTTTGGGTTGAGAGGGGAGAAAGGAGGAGACGGAGTTCGCCGGGGAGATCGTCGGTGATTGGTCGGAGCTTAGAGATGGGTTGCTCGGTGGTGGAGCAGAGCGGGGGAGAGAGAGAGAGAGAATGAAGCAGAGAGGGAGACGAGGGAGGGAGAGCGGGTTGGGGAAAAGAAAGGAGAGGGGCTCGGTGTTGTGATGAGGGTGAGGCGAGGATGTAGGGGAGCGGGTCTCGCGGCGTGGATGCGAAAGGGAGAGACGTTGGAGGAGTGCGGGTCATGGGGAGGTGGGTGCGGCCGTCGCGGCGTGGGTGCGAGTGAGGGGAGCCATTGGAGATAGTGGCCATTGGGGGAGCAAGCGGGGCGCGGGGGAGTTAGCGAGCGCGAGTCTCATGGGCTTGGGTGCGAGGATGAAGGGTTACCCTAGCGCCCCGGCCAACTCCCGTGGCCAAATGCGGAACAAAAATTTTCTTGCGAACAAAACTTGGCGCTAGACTAAACCCTAAAACCGGATCTTTCCATAAAACTAACTAGCTACACTAGGAGAGCAATCTACTATGATGAGGAATTCTTACCAAACGAACCAAGTCCTTCGTTCTTCATCCTTAGCTCCTACTAGCCACCTTGAACTTGCTTGATCTTCTTTCCTTGCTCCGTCGGTCCTCCGGGATCGAGCTTGTTCTCCGGCCTTCCTTGGTCCTTAATGATCCCCCCGGGGAATATGATCCATGGCTCTAGCTCCTAACTATATAACAAAAGGAGCAACTAGAGAACTTGGTTTGCTAAACCAAGTAATCTAGGGTGTAGTTTAGAATTCTAAGTGTCAAGCTATCTCTTTCTTGTCTCTTCACTTGATTCTCAACTCATGAGAAGGTAGTGAAGAGGAAGAAGATGAAAGTGGAGGAGGCTAGAGAGCAAGAGAGGAATGAGAGCTCAAGAAATTATGAAGCATTCTTGGAGAGAGAAAATCAATACCAATGTTTCGTATATGAATTTTTAGAATAAAAAATCCACAACCATGCTTCAATAGTAACTACAAATGAATTATAAATTCATTTGTTCACTATTGAAGCATGGTCAACTCCATTCCTTCCATTCCTCTCACTTTACACATCATTTCCATTTATGAAATAAATGGAAAATACTAAATGAGGTGGCCACCTTCTAGAAGGAAACTGTAATAAATACGGATTTCCAACTACTGTACATATATACCGGCAATCAGATAAAAATCCGAACGCCCAAAGAGATAGAATAACACGAAGAACGTAATACTAGAATATACATATCGAAATACATATATGTAAATTATTAAATCAATACCTGATTAATAATCCGGCTCAAACCTTAGCCGGCTAGTATTACCAACTGTCCGATCGAAAGTCCGAGTACAAAGTACATCAATCGATCGAACCCTGCACGTATCCAATACGGCAACTACACCATTTCGCCTGAATCAGGGAAACCCTCTGTGTGGGACTCTAAAGACTCGACAGTACTCTGGCAGTGGGTTTAACCACAAGCACGTCAGCGGTACTAGCTGTACGTAACGGCTGCCCATGTACCTGTCGAAAAGGAAGGCCGACGAGCAAACTCATTCGGATCTCCTACTGAGCCTATCCGTGACAATATCCGTACAGTCCGGTCTCTTCGTCAAAGAGTATCGCATACCGGGTCTAGGGGATGGTGAACGTCAGACCCTAACAATCTGATAAGTCGTGCCGATGTGGCCCAGGACCAATCCGGGAAACTACCGATCAGCCTATCAGTAGATCCCAACTGCCTTGGTCAAGGTCTTATAGTCCTGACCAATCGAATCACAGTGCGATATCGACTCCCTATACCGGGAGAGACGAATCCCCGACAATCGCTCACTGCCTCCATGTGGCTCGGGACTGAACCCAACCAAAACCTGTTTGCACGACTCAGTAGAGCCGTGGTAGGGTAGTGATCAAAGTTCCGTAGGAACTCACACGAGACAAATGCCAATCTCGGGTCCAAGGACTAACCTGTACATATGTCACCTGAGAAATTCCATCTGACGATAGGTATAGTACCATATGGAAGTTCTCGGCGAGTCCGTCCAGTGTACTCACCCCAGTGAGCACCTGTATACGATCTTGGGTACATCAGACTAATGGCTGCGGGACCAACCATCCCCCGACGGGAGTAGAAACGTATACACTAGTCTACTCTGGAGTATCAATGCCCACTCTTGATACTCACGCGACTAGGGACCATTTAGGGATGTGCTTATAGACTACCCTGCTCTCATAAGTATGATCGCCATCACAACGCAGGTAGTCAAGTAAGATCCTAGGGGCTTTATCTATATGTAACCGCAATATGTAATAACGAGTATAACACATGCCATGTTTAGATAAAGACAAACCACAATAGTATAATACCGTATCGAGTCTTTATCAATATGTGAAAACCAGATATAATAACAATACAAATAAATACACATCTCGATAAAAACAAGTCAAATAATATACTATAAAACTGAGCAAGATTGTTCTGCACATACATATCCCTAATATCCATATATATACATATACAATACTGGCCTCTAGGGCATATACATCCAACAATCTCCCACTTGCACTAAAAGCCAGTGATTGGCGTACCGAATACCCAACGTCTGCTTTAAGGCCAGCTTTTGGCGTACCGCATACCCAACATCCCAAAAAGTCGCTCGAACTGTGCTTGAGGGAGGGCCTTTGTAAATGGATCCCCCGTGTTGTCCTTCGTATCCACTTTCCGGACCTCGATCTCCTGGCAATCTATGATTTCCCTGATCAGGTGATACCACCTTAAGATGTGCCTGGATTTCTGATGGGACCGTGGTTCCTTCGCTAAAGCTATAGCCCCATTGTTGTCACAATACACTGGTATTGGATCAACAATGGACGGAACCACTTGAAGTTCGGCTATGAACTTCTTTATCCAGACTGCCACTTTTGCGGCATCGCTTGCAGCAATGTATTCAGCCTCCATCGTCGAGTCTGCGACGGTATCCTGTTTGGAACTCTTCCAACATACCGCCCCTCCGTTGAGGGTAAACACAAAACCCGAGACAGACTTACTGTCATCCTTGTCACTCTGGAAGCTTGAGTCGGTAAAGGACTCGACCCTGAGGTCTCCATTACCGTAAATCAGGAATATCTCCTTAGTCCTTCTCAGGTACTTGAGAATGTTCTTTACTGCTGTCCAGTGGTCCTCACCTGGGTCTGACTGATACCGGCTCACCACGCTTAGCGCGTAAGCTATATCTGGTCTTGTACATAGCATCGCATACATTATAGATCCTACCGCCGAAGCGTAGGGTATAGTGCTCATGCGAACCCTCTCCTCGTCAGTCTTGGGAGACATCACCTTGGAGAGGGTGATTCCGTGCAATGCGGGTATGTTACCGCGCTTGGAATCTTCCATACTAAATCTCTTTAGTACGGTCTCTATGTACCTGGACTGCGAAAGTCCCAGTAATCTCTTGGATCTATCTCTGTAGATCTTGATCCCCAGAATGTACGAGGCATCACCTAGGTCTTTCATAGAGAAGCTTTGTGATAAGAATAGCTTGACCGATTGTAGCATGGGAATGTCATTTCATATCAAAAGAATGTCGTCCACGTACAAGACTAGGAATACGACAGTTCGTCCTACAATCTTCTTATAAATACATGGCTCATCTTCGTTCTTGATGAAGTCAAAGTCCTTGACTGTCTCATCAAAACAGATGTTCCAGCTCCGCGACGCTTGCTTCAATTCATAAATGGATTTGAGCAGCTTGCACACCTTCCCGCTGCTCCCACTGTCTACAAAACCTTCTGGCTGATCCATGTAAACTCACTCATCTAAACTTCCGTTTAGAAAAGCCGTTTTTACGTCCATCTACCAGATCTCATAGTTATGGAAGGCAGCAATGGCAAGCAGGATCCTAATGGATTTGAGCATAGCCACTGGAGAAAAGGTTTCATCATAGTCCACTCCTGGTCTTTGATGAAAACCTTTTGCAACGAGTCTAGTCTTATAGGTCTGGTTGGGATAGGGATCTCTCCTTCTTCATTTCTCAAGGCTGTAAGGAATCAAGAAAAGTGTTTCCACCTGCCCATCTACACCAAGTTTTTTCTTGTAGATCCGTTTGCATCCAACAGGTTTTACCCCAGGTGGAGCAACTTCCATGGTCCACACTTTTTTGGTGTACATGGACTCCATTTCAGATTGCATAGCATCCGGCCACTTATCAGAGTCCCTACTGATAATGTCCTGTCTGAAACTAGTAGGATCATCTTCTTCCAAGATGCAATCCTCTCGATCCCCATCTATGAGAAAACCGTAGTATCTCTCGGGCGGATGAGAAATCCTACTAGATCTGCGGAGTGGCTAAGGTTCGTCCGGGGTTATTGAATCCTGAGGTTCCACCAAATCTTCAGTTACAGTTTGTCCCCCTGGAATTTCTTCCAGTTCTACCATGCTCCCACTAATTTCTTTTGCAAGAAACTCTGTTTCCAAGAAAACAGCATGTTGAGCAACAAACACCTTCTGTTCTTCAGTGTGGTAGAACTGATATCCATAGCTGTTCTGAGGATATCCCACAAACTTACACAAAACTGACCGTGCCTCCAGTTTATCCGGATTGTGCTTTTTAACATAAGCCGGACAACCCCATATCTTAAATCTTTTAAGATACGACCTTTTTCCATTCCACATCTCGAATGGTGTCTTAGGCACAGATTTGGATGGAACATCATTCAACAGATATGCCGCTGTTAAAAGCGCATGTCCCCAAAATGAAAGAGGCAACTCGGCATTACTCATCATGGAGCGAACCATATCCAATAGGGTATGATTCCTCCGCTCCGATACACCGTTGTGCTGTGGTGTATAAGGGGGAGTAAGCTGAGAGAGAATTCCATTCTCTTTTAAGTATTCTAGGAATTCCGTGCTTAAGTACTCCCCTCCTCTGTCAGATCGGAGGATCTTAATACTTTTGCCAATCTGGTTCTCTACTTCGTTCCTGAATTCTTTGAATTTCTCAAAAGGTTCAGATTTGTGTTTCATAAGATACACATATCCGAATCTAGAGAGATCGTCAGTGAATGTGATGAAGTACGAGAATCCACCCCTTGCATGTATAGACATTGGACCACATATATCACTGTGTATGAGTCCCAAGAGCTCTTTTGCTCTTTCTCCATGTCCGGTGAACGGAGATTTGGTCATCTTTCCTTTGAGACAAGACTGACAAGTTTCATAAGATGAAAATTCGAACGTATTCAAGAGTCCATCTTTATGTAACTTACTCAGTCTTTTCTCTCCGATATGACCAAGTATACAATGCCACAAGTAGGATTCGTTCGTATCTGAACTCTTCCTCTTGCATGTGTTTTGTACATTGAGAACTGTATTCTGATTTAGAACATAGATACCATTACACAGTGTACCTTCTGCAACCAATACCTTATCAAGGTAAATGTTCATGATATTTCTATCAAGAACAAAGTTATATCCATTTTTATCAAGTAAAGAAACTGATATGATGTTGCAAACCATGGAAGGTACATAGTAGCAATTGTTCAGAATTATAGTATTGCCATTTGGCAACACTAGGTGATACTCACCGACGGCCGCAACATTAACTTGTGCTCCGTTCCCTACTCTGAGGGACATATCACCGGGTCCAACTATCCTACTTTTTCTCAGTCCCTGCAATAAATTACAGATATGAGATTCTGATCCGGTATCTAGTACCCAGGAGGTAGGACTGACCAAAAAGCAGTTCTCAACTACAAGAACACCTGAAGAAGACGCAACAGCGTGTTTCTTCTTCGATGGGGTTATCAAGGAATTCAAATTTTCCTCTTTCCCTTGCTCATACTTATGACTGTTGTCATAAGTTAGAGCCGAACCGATGTTCCCCAGCCCCGAATAAGAATTCGGATCGGTCAAGCGATACATTTTATTATCTTGATTAGGGCGTGAAATGGTTGCTACCTGGAGAGAGAGAGGGAAAACACTCAGCGTTCGCTCTTGCAAGATTAGATTGGTTTATTTTATCTAACCAGGATGGCTCCCACTGTTTCCTCAAATTCTTCTTCAAACCCTAAAAGAAGAACTAGTCAGGATTAATCGTACGTCACAATACTTGCTTAACCTTTCAGCCAGGCTGATGTTGGTACTTCGAGGGAGGTTTTCCAACGCTTTCGCGAAGTTCCTTAATTATATAAGCTCTTTTCCCTGGAGGCGTAGCCCCGCTAACACCGTTCTAGACACCTACTTGATTTATAGCATTGATTGTTAAGTGTGATAATCTCCCGAGAGTAATCCTACTCATCAGTAGGATCAGGATCCAACTATCATTGTGTGATGCATTAGATGGAATCCACTCTAGTCACCACACTCCAGAAGGTATGCTAAATCTGCAAGTTTTCTATATGTTTGAAACTCCCGATGTGGTTTTTACCCCTAACGATTTATGACCTTGACTAGGTCAACAAACCATAAACCGCTAGTCAAGTTCTACTCGTCATTTTCTTGATTGCATTAAACCCACCCGTACGAGCCCTTGACTAGGGCAATAGGGCCGCACGACTGTCCTAACCAATCGCATTTACAATGCACAGAAAAATACTACTTAGCTACCGTACATTACGCCTTGACTAGGTCAACAAACGCAGCATGAATACTAAATATTACTATTTTGAAATGACGGAGGGCTACGGCTGGGTTTTTGGCGAAAAACCCGTTAACGTAATGAACTTGATATCGTTGAAGGAACCTGGGTAGTTTTGTAAATATATAGTGGCGAAAACTTTTGCTAAAGAGGTCACTCCCTGTGAAGAGATCTCGACTCTTTCCTCGTCGAATGAGGTGCAGGATATTCCAAACTGAATACCTCGATGCAAAGCAAAAATAGTCGACTATATTAAAGTTATTACCCTGACGCAAACTTTTACTCAAGCGGTTACTCCTGGTGAAGGGATCTCGGCCCTTGCCTCATCGAATGAGGTGCAGGATATTCCAAACTGAATACCACTATGCAAAGCAAAAGAGAACGTCTGTAATGTCAGTTTTTAAAGCTTGGTTCCAACATCATCTTTTAGGTTTATTATCTTGCATTAATTAAAATTAATGCGGTCCCATCAATTTGTAACCTATCACACCAGAAAAGAACGAAAATAAAATGTACGTATATGCCATCCGCATTCGCCACGGGGCCCCGTCATCACCCTTTAGGTTACTTAACTAACGAAAGAGCGGGAGCTGGACTAGCGCGGGTGCAAAACATATACAACATCTACTAGTATATATATAAGTATATATAACATTCGTCCCAGGCATGATAATAAACAACATCACAGATAACATTACAGAATGGTGGATAATCTTGGAGCCCCGAGTTTCATTTGAGCCGCAAATAAAACCCGATGTTCCCTGTCGTGTAGATAGCCTGTGCAATGAAAACCTGTACCCCCTACGAGTGCGGCGAATGGCCCGCCAGTTCTAGAACGAAGCCCCCTCCGCCTCAGCGTCATGAGATGCGGGCTTGTTGCTTTCTAGAACCCGGCTATCCGTGCACTCCGCCGTGGGGGTAATCCTAGTACAGAATATAAAAAATATATATATATACAACCGGTGACATCGACCTCAGCCCGGTCGTGCCCCAAAATAATATACAAACGGCAAAGACGGCAGTCCACATGTCGGACGTTCGCCCCGCAATAACAAATGTACAAATGAATTATAAACTGTATTCTAATATTGCACCACATGCTATCCACCACGACAATCCAACCACAATCACAGCACAAGCACACAACATCAACGCGAATGTCACGTTCGCAAAACCCGTCTAAAAGAGCATATAGCAATCAGACGAGTTTTACCGATCGAGTGACATTCCCAGTCGCAGATAAAATTGAATGTACTAATAATAAAACACATATCTTAAAATTACGATCGACTAAACTTTCCAAGTGGGCCCTAAGTATTATACCAACACTGTAACAAATCTGGGCCCAAAATATAATTATTCCAGAAACCACAATTTCCAATATAAGAGGCCCAGAAGAAATTTGGTACACGTGGGCCCCAAAGTGGCCGCGGAACCGCCGCCAATAGGGGGTTTACGCGGCGGTTCCGCGGTGCTTTGGAAGGGTCACGTGACCAAATTTTTTCAGGGTTCTTAAAAAAGCCTGCACGATTTTCTGAGACCATAAAATTGATTTTTCGAGCACTTTTAAAAATCGACAAAAACTGCATGAAATGAAACGCGGTTTTCGGAATTTTCGGTCGATCGTTATTCTAAACACGTTTGAACTAGCTAGTGTAAGTTTTATGGGTGACTCTAATACCATGAAGGGTTACCCTAGCGCCCCGGCCAACTCCCGTGGCCAAATGCGGAACAAAAATTTTCTTGCGAACAAAACTTGGCGTTAGACTAAACCCTAAAACCGGATTTTTCCATAAAACTAACTAGCTACACTAGGAGAGCTATCTACTATGAAGAGGAATTCTTACCAAATGAACCAAGTCTTTCGGTCTTCGTTCTTCATCCTTAGCTCCTACTAGCCACCTTGAACTTGCTTGATCTTCTTTCCTTGCTCCGTCGGTCCTCCGGGATCGAGCTTGTTCTCCGGCCTTCCTTGGTCCTTGATGATCCACCCGGGGAATATGATCCATGGCTCTAGCTCCTAACTATATAACAAAAGGAGCAACTAGAGAACTTGGTTTGCTAAACCAAGTAATCTAGGGTGTAGTTTAGAATTCTAAGTGTCAAGCTATCTCTTTCTTGCCTCTTCACTTGATTCTCAACTCATGAGAAGGTAGTGAAGAGGAAGAAGATGAAGGTGGAGGATGCTAGAGAGCAAGAGAGGAATGAGAGCTCAAGAAATTATGAAGCATTCTTGGAGAGAGAAAATCAATACCAATGTTTTGTATATGAATTTTTAGAATAAAAAATCCACAACCATGCTTCAATAGTAACTACAAATGAATTATAAATTCATTTGTTCACTATTGAAGCATGGTCAACTCCATTCCTCCCATTCCTCTCACTTTACACCTCATTTCCATTTATGAAATAAATGGAAAATACTAAATGAGGTGGCCACCTTCTAGAAGGAAACTGTAATAAATACGGATTTCCAACTACTGTACATATATACCGGCAATCAGATAAAAATCCGAACGCCCAAAGAGATAGAATAACATGAAGAACGTAATACTAGAATATACATATCGAAATACATAAATGTAAATTATTAGATCAATACCTGATTTAATAATCCGGCTCAAACCCTAACCGGCTAGTATTACCAACTGTCCGATCGAAAGTCCGAGTACAAAGTACATCAATCTATCGAACCCTGCACGTATCCAATACGACAACTACACCATTTCGCCTGAATCAGGGAAACCCTCTATGTGGGACTCTAAAGACTCGACAGTACTCTGGCAGTGGGTTTAACCACAAGCACGTCAGCGGCATTAGCTGTACGTAACGGCTGCCCAGGTACCTGTCGAAAAGGAAGGCCGACGAGCAAACTCATTCGGATCTCCTACCGAGCCTATCCGTGACAATATCCGTATAGTCCAGTCTCTTCGTCAAAGAGTATCGCATACCGGGTCTAGGGGATGGTGAACGTCAGACCCTAACAACCTGATAAGTCGTGCCGATGTGGCTCAGGACCAATCCGGGAAACTACTGATCAGCCTATCAGTAGATCCCAACTGGCTTGGCCAAGGTCTTATGGTCCTGACCAATCGAATTACAGTGCGATATCGACTCCCTATACCGGGAGATACGAATCCCCGATAATCGCTCACTACCTCCATATGGCTCGGGACTGAACCCAACCAAAATCTGTTTGCACGACTCAGTAGAGCCGTGGTAGGGTAGTGATCAAACTTCAGTGGGAACTCACACGAGACAAATGCCGATCTCGGGTCCAAGGACTAACCTGTACACATGTCACCTGAGAACTTCCATTTGACGATAGGGATAGTACCACATGGAAGTTCTCGGCGGGTCTGTCCAGTGTACTCACCCCAGTGAGCACCTGTATACGATCTTGGGTACATCAGACCAATGGCTGCGGGACCAACCATCCCACGACGGGAGTAGAAACGTATACACTAGTTTACTCTGGAGTATCAATGCCCAGTCTCGATACTTACGCGACTAGGGACCATTTAAGGATGCGCTTATAGACTACCCTGCTCCCACAAGTATGATCGTCATCACAACGCAGGTAGTCAAGCAAGATTCTAGGGGCTTTATCTACATGTAACCGCAATATGTAATAACGAGTATGAAAATGGCATTATTTTATTAATTTCAAATAATTTTTAATTTTTCGAATTTTCAATGTTTTGCTTGCCTTGTAGGTCAAGAAATTTTCAAAAATCATAAAAAGTTTCAATTTTCTTCGATTTTTCCATATTTTTCATGCTACAGCAAATGAAAATAATGCCATTTTCAAAATTCTCAATTTTTCTCTCTGCCTTTTGCTTTTTTTAATATTCTGCATGCTATCACATAAATATCACAAAATATTCAAAAATATCAAATTTTATGTTCTCTTCCAAATTTCAAAATTTTGCATAGCTCTCGAAAATTGTGATTTTTTAAAAATTAGAATATTTGCACACTATCACACGAAAATTCAAAAAACTTTTTTATTTTTTTCGGATTTTAATATTTTGCCTTCTATAGGACACCAAGAACCACGAAATTTTAAAAAATCTTACAAATTTTCATTTTTTCGATTTCTCAAAATTTAGCATGCTAGCATACGAAGATTGTGTATTTTAAAAAATCTAAAGAAATCTTATAATTTTCAAATATGTTTAAAAAAATTCTTTGTTTTTCCGTTTTTTATTATTTTCCTTGTTATAGCTCCAGAAAATTGCGATACTTTCAATAATCTCAAGTCTTCTAATTCTTTTAAATTTTCAATATTTTTGTATAGCAAACGAAAAATCGCGATTTTTTTAAAAATTAGAAAATTTATACGCTGGCACACGAAAATTGTAATATTTTAAGAATTTCAAAGTTTTATTTATTTTCTCTTCAATATTTTGCTTGTCATATCACATTAAAATTCACGAAATTTTCAGAAATTTTACAAATTTTTTAAATTTCTTCGATTTTTTTATTATTTTGAATGCTATAGAATACGAAAATCGTGTAGTTTTCAAAAATCTCAATTTTTTCTGTGCTTTTCCGTTTTTTAATATTGTGCCTGTAATATCACACTAAAACCCATCAAACTTTTAAAAACCTTACAAAATTTCAATATTTTGCTTGCTGCACATGAAAATCGTCAGAATTCTCAAATATTTCTGTGATTTTCCGTTTTTCAATATTTGCTTGCTATATAGCATATGAACATTGCGATATCATCAAAAATACCAATTTTCTGTTTCATTCAATTTTTCAATATTTTGCAATCACAAGAAAATCATGATATTTTTAAGAATTAAAAATATTGCATGGTACCAAACGAATTTTGTGTTATTTTAATAATCTCAAACATTTTTTTATTTTTTCCAGCTTGCTAGCACATGAAGGTCAAATTCTTTTACAATAATCTAAACAACTTTAGTTTTTTTTTTCCAATAATTTTCATGCTATAGCAAACGAAAGCCATTTTCAAAAATCTCGAAATTTTATATGGCTTTTGTTTCTTTATTAGTTTGCTTGCTATCACCTAAAAATCACGAAATCTTCAAGAATATCAAATTTCCTGTTTCGTTCAAATTTTCAATATTTTGTGTAGCGCTCGAAAGTCGTGTTTAAAACAAATCGAATATTTGCACGCAATCACACGAAAATTCAAAAAACCTTTTTATTTTTCTTCGGATTTTAATATTTTTCTTGCTATGGAACACCAAGAACCGCGAAATTTCCAAAAAAACTTGCAAATTCTTATTTTTTCAATATTTTGCATGTTATAGCATATCAAAATCATAATTTTCAAAATCTCAAAAAATCGTGTAATTTTCAAATATCTCAAATTTTTCTGTGCTTTTCCGTTTTTCAATATTTTTCTTGCTATAGCCCATGAAAATCGCGACATGTTCAAAAATCCCAAATTTTTTGTTTCTTTCAAATTTTCAATGTTTTTGTATTGCACACGAAAATCACAATTTTTTCAAAATTAGAAAATTTGTACGCTACCACTCGAATATCGCAATATTTTAAGAATTTCAAACTTTTTTATTTTCTCTTTAATATTTTGCTCGTCATGGGACACCAAAAATCGCGAAATTTTTAAAAACGTTAGAAATTTTTTCAGTTTTTTCGATTTTTCGGTATTTTGCATTCTATAACATACCAAAATTATGTAAGTTTAAAAAATCTCAAATTTTTCTGTTTTTCAATATTTTACTTGCTAGCATATCAACATCCTGATATCATAAAAAATCCCAATTTCCTGTTTCCTCCGAATTTTCAATAATTGGCAAAGCACATGAGAATCATGTTTTTTTTTAATTTAAAAATTTGCATGCGGCCAAACAAAAATTGCTTAGTTTATGAATTAAAACCATTTCATTTTCTTCAGTTTTTCAATAATTTTACTTGATAACATGAATGCCGTGAAATTTTATAAAATCTTAAAATCCTTCCGTTTACTTCGATTTTTTAATATTTTGCATGCTTATATAGCACATGAAAACCGTGTTGTTGAAAAGAAAAAAGCTACCAAAAAAACAAGCATTCCATTAAAAGATATTGCCAAATACATTGTCCGAGATATAAGGATGAACAAAACAGTATTCAAGGCTCTGAAGCTTCCTTTTAGTCTTCTCCGCCATGTCATAGTGGCGCCCCTCGCGAGGTGTCTCTGCCCACCTATCAACGCCACACCCACCAGTAAAAGTAACCATGGTAGCCCTTCAAGCCTGCATGCCACTCAGGACAGAGCGGTCCCTCAGAGACTCCGTAATGAAGCGAGCCTCGTAAATAGAATTGAGCTTATCCTCGGCGACGTCAAGTATCGCCAGGGTCATCTCTGTAGGATGGGTAGGAATGGCATCGAGAATGGCGAGAAGGATCATTCGGAGCCAAGAGTAGTCAAGCGGAAGGGCAGACCCCACACGGCCCTCGATCTTGGCCAATATAGCCTCACACTGAGCACCAAGCGGGCAGCAGAAGGAGGGACGATATCCCTAATAGGGACCTCCCACGGTGAGAACCGGTGTTACGAGCCATTCTATTCTTGCAGGAAATGAAGAAGAAGAATGGACGCTCCCCAATTTATGGAGAAGACACTGAAAACTCGTACGTAAAACGGTGCATAACGTTTCAAGAAAGAGAACGCTTCCACAAGTATCAAAAAAGGCCGGAAAAGGAGGGGCGAGCACACCCCCTCAAGTCAAAGTGGACGGTGGATATCCTTGAATAGGATATCCGCCCCCAAAATTCCAAGGTCCTTAGACAGGAAAATAAAGCAAGATAAAATAACATGGAGATCAATTCCAAAGACAAGAAAAAGATAAAAGAAAGAATCTTATTAATAGCTAAGACCAGATACATTTTATGGGAGACATGCATACAAAAAGATATTCTCGGTCTTTTCTAACTGTGCAAGAAAATGCTCTAAACGAAACGCCTCTGGACATCTAGCAGCACCAGGCACTGGGCAGAACGTTCGCTTCCGGAAGATATGGCTCAACACCCGGAGGCAACGATCCCTCAGCCATCCCTCAATCAAACCCGCTTCATGAACATACCGGATCTTCTCTTCAGCATCATAAAGTATCCGACGGGTCATCACGGTAGGGTATCGTGGAACAGCATGGAGGATAGCAAAGAAAATCAGAACCAGCAAATTTGAAGGCAGTGGGATGACATTCCCAACGTGACACTTTAGCTGGGCTAAAACTCCCTTACACTGGGCTTCGCTAAAATCATGGTAAAAGAGACGGACGGTGTTGAGAGGAACAATATCCCTGATGGGTAGGGGTGTAAACGAGCCGAACTTGAGCCAGCCAAGCTCGGCTCGAGTTCGGCTCGTGGTTCTTTTTGTCGGCCCAAGTCCGGCTCGTTTAGTTAATCGAGCTAGAGATGTTCAGCTCAAGTCCAGTTCGATTAAACATGCCCAGCTCGTGTTCGGTTCATTTGTGGCCCATTAACTAAACGAGCCGAGTTCACGAGCCGAACTCAACCGAGCTCGTTTAGAGCTCGGCTCGTTTTCAGCTCATTTACTCATATTAATAGTATCTTCCAAAAAAAAAACATAATTAACAATAATGCTTAAAACTCGGGGTTTTGAGATATGGAAAAATTAAAAAACATTAACATCTAGGGTATTGAATGGATCTAAGTGCTGGGTTTTATATTTATCTCAGTACACTTTATATACTGTCATTTAATTGAATTAAGTGTTCTGAGAGTTGTATAAAATCTGCTATATATTACATATTACTGTTTTTTTTCAAACTGTGTAACCCAGCCGAACCCGAGTCAATACCGAACGAGCCTGGCTGAGCTCGAGTCCGGCTCATTTAATAAACGAGCCAGGCTTTCTGGCTCATGTCCGGCTCATTAATAAATGAACCGAATTTGAACGAGCTGATACCGAGCCGAACCTTAATCGAACCCGAGTTGGCTCGTTCAATTACCACCCCTACTGATGGGGATCATTCCCGGTTGAGGACTCGATATCCGACATGACTCCTTATGAAAATGAGGAGGAAGAAGGGTACTTCCCCAATTTAAAAGGAAGAAAAACAACCAAAGAGGACTAAAAACGAGACGTGCCATGCAATAAAAGAGATTCCTTAGGACGTTGACCAAGAAAATCTTGGCTTCCTCACCGGCAGGCGTCCCAAGCGGGCGTTCCAAAGCTAGATACCCGCTTCGAAGGGGGTGCCCGCCCAAGCCAAGAAAATGCAGTTGCTTTTGGGGTGCCCGCCTAAAGTAAGGCGGTGGGCAACTTCCTAATGGGACCCACTGCCGTGCAAGCACAGAAGGAGGGACGCCGCTCACAAGATGAAGTACCCCCTCTCCATGCCTTTGAATGTACTTTTACAAGAACAAAAGAGTAATCCATCGTGACGACTACCCGATAAAACCAAGCCCCATGGCAAATGAATAAGAAGTTCCAACTTTCAATCACAAAAATCTAACAGAGGATCCAAATCTCAATAGATAGAAAGAATCCAAGGATCTTTCTACTTACGATTTCCCACAAAATTTTCAAAAATAAGGTTAGAACTTCAAAAAGAAGAACAAGCTTCTTCCTTTACGGCCTTTAACATCTCTTGGCCCCTAATGGACCACTAAAGAAGACTCGACTATGTTTTTCTAAAAAAGTGTGTTCTTCGTGGTCGGGACCTGGGAGAAATTCCGTGTTCCTTTCTATAGAAATGGGGTAACTTAATTCTTCATGGATGGAAAATAAACCGAAAAGCTTACTTTCCGAAACAAGTCTTAAACGATAAGTTTCAAACAAAACAATGAAGTGGGTCTATGCTGCCGAAATACCGAAAATAGATTTGTGACTCTGAAAGGACTAAATCTTGAGAATGAGGGAAACCCAATTCTCCGCATATGGAACGAAAATAACTTAACAAAACAAAATAAAAATCACTGGCAGATCCCTAAAATAGGATACCCGACCCCTCCTATAAGAGACCGATGGATACCCACGGACAGGGTATCCAACCTCTCTGAACGCCCCGCGGATACCCTATAAAAAGGGGATCCACCCTCTTCTTTGACTAAACGCATACTGCTGGGTTTATGACACCCTCTATTCGTACAATGTGAAGCTTTTGAATGAGATTTGTAACTGTATTGGAGAACAATGTAAACGATGAAAGTTCTTCAATAAAATTGAGTTTTCTTGAGTATTTATTTTCCTTCCCTTTGCTCAATGATTATGCGATGTGATTCAAACTGGTTCACTGGGTATCCTGGTTCGGGCTTGGCCCGAGACCAATAGGGAGTAAATAACAGTAAATACTTGCGTTTATCGGGAGCGTCGAACCTTTAATTTCTTGGTTGAAAATCGCAAATTCTTCAAAAAGAAGGTCACTACCCTCACTACTTCGCTTTTGTTCCACACCCCCGCCAGCTCTGAACGATCGCATGTTGCGGGCTTAAAAAAGGCGTGAAGGCGTGCTTTTGTTGTTTCTTTCAAATTTTCAATATTTTGCATCACGCTCGAAAATCATGTTTTTTAAAATTTGAATAATTGCACATCCCACACGAAGATTGCTTTATTTTAAGAATATTAAACCTTTTTATTTTTCTTCGGTTTTTCAATATTTTGCATGTTATAGGACATCAAAAATTGTGAGTTTTTCAAAAATCTATATTTTTCAATTTTCAATAATTTGCATGTTATATGAAAATCGTATAATTTTCAAAAATCTTGAATTTTTCTGTTCTTTTTCATTTTTCAATATTTTGCCTGCTATAGCTCATAAAAATCGTGATATGTTCAATAATCTGAAATTTTCTGTTTCTTTCAAAGGTTCAATATTTTGAATAGCACAAAAAAAGATTATTTTAAAAATTAGAAAATTTGCACAAGAATATGAAAATTGCATTATTTTATGAATTTCAAACTTTTTTTCTCTTCAATATTTTTGCTTGGTATACACCACACCAAAAATCGTGAAGTTTTAAAAAATCTTATAAATTTTCAATTTTTTCTAATTTTTTAATATTTTGCATGCTATATCGGATAGGAAAACTATGTAATTTTCAAAAATCTTAAAAATTTCGGTTTTCTTCGATTTTTCAAAATATTTTGTATTTTATATCACACGAAAATCGTGAAATTTTCAAAAATCTTAAATTTTTTTGTGCTATTTTGCTTGCTATAAGCACATGAATATCGCGATATCATCAAAAATCCCAATTTTCCATTTCCTCCAAATTATCAATATTTAGACTACATGATTTTTTAAAAATTAAAAAAATCTGTAACCTCCGAAATGAAAATTGCTTTATTTTTTGAATCTCAAACTTTTTTTATTTTCTTCTGTTTTTAATGCTATCACATGATGGTTATGAAATTTTTAAAAATCGTAAAACTCAGTTTTCTTCGATTTTTTAATATTTTGCATACTATATAGCACATAAAAATTGTCTCATTTTAAAAATCTCAAAATTTTCTGTCTTTTGGTTTTTTCAATATTTTTGCTTGCTATCACATAAAAATCATGATATGTTCAAAAATCCCAATTTTTTTGTTTGCTTCAAATTTTCAATATTTTGCATAGCGCTCGAAAATCGTGATTTTTTTTAAAATTCAAATATTTGCACGCTACGACACGAAAATTGCTTTATTTTAAGAATTTCAATATTTTTATTTTCTTGCTATAAACACTAAAAATGGCGAAAGTTTCAAAAATCTTACAAATTTTCAGTTCTCTCCTATTTTTCAATATTTCGCATGATATAACGTAAAAAAATCTTGTAATTTTCCAAAATCTCAATTTTTTCCGTGCTTTTCCGATTTTCAATATTTTGCTTGCTACAGCACATGAAATCGCAATAGCTTCAATAATCCCAAGTTTTCTGTTTCTTTCAAATTTTCAATATTTTGCCTAGCACGTGAAAATTGCTATTTTTTAAAAATTTGCAAAATTTGCACGCGGACACACGAAAGTTGCATAATTTTAAGAGTTTCAAACTTTTTTTTTTTATTTCTTTTGTTTATTAAAAAAAAATCAAATTATAATGCGCTTTTCAATTATTTAATAGGCTTTAACCATAGGAAACTCCCCTCACGGTTAGCTGAAAACCTTCGTAATGTTTGAAAACCTCCATTTTACTTCCTGAGTTATAAGTAATGCTTTACCTACCGGTTTGAAATGCTATCCAGTTCTACCTAAGAGACAAAGTGCTGTAAAACATAATATCTAGATATTAGTGCCATACACATGGGTCCACCGTGTTTATTTCTTGATAGATTTTGTTAGAAATTACAAGGCTTTAGATAAAACATTTTCCCTCCCGAGTCAATCGGCAGTAAACTTTTTCATCCAAAATCGGCCAAGCTCGTTGCCATACCGTGATTTGGACCAAAACACGTTGGAAAAAACCCAAAAAAAAGAAGGGAAAAACAGAAAGAAAAATAAAAAATCTTTCATCTCTCTCCCATTCTCTAACCCATCTCCGACAACCCCCGCTTATGGGCGTTGATAAGAATTTTGATGGATTTTGGATTTTGGACTAATATTAAGGTTTGAGTTTGGGTTATAAATTAGATTATCGATAAGAACTTGAATCTATAAATTATAGGTTGGATTTGGATTTAGGTTTTTTCCTATGCAAAATAATCCATCTCTCTGATTGATGCGGGCATCAAGATCATGGAGAGGGTCGGTTGGCATCGCCGGAAAGGGTGATCGCCGCAGTTATGAGGTGGTCACTGATGATGATGCTGAGAGAGAAGGGGATGTTTGGATTTGGAATCGGGTTTCCCCCCTCAAAATAATCTCATCCCATTTTGGATTTTTGATTGGTATTATTAGCATTAAGATCATGGAAGAGAGTTGGTCGGGGTCGCTGAAGAGGGTGGCCACGGAGTTATGAGGTGGTCGTCAGTGATGATGGGTCGTCGGCGATGGCGAGAAGAGAAAGTTCTTCGCCCCTTCTTCCTTTTGACCGCATTTTCGTCCAAAATTGATTACGTGCACAACGTGTGACTGTTTTTAAATGGAAAAATTAACAAATTGCTGGAGTGTTCCAAAAATTACGATATCTTCAAAATTCCTTAAAATATTTATTTCCTTTGAATTTTCAATATTTTCGTAGTACATGAAAATTGTGATTTTTTTTACATATTAAATTTTTTTGAATTTTAAAATTTCGCATGCTATCACGAAAATTGAGAAATTCACAAAAATCTCTAATTTTTTGTTTCCTTTTTTTTTTATATTTTGCTTGCTATATAAAGCATGAAAATTTTAATATTTTCAAATATCGTAAAGTTTTTGTTTTCTTCAATTTTTCAACATTTGCTTGCTATGACGAACGAAAATCGTAAAATTTTCAGAAATCTCAAAAAATTACCTTTTTCTTTAAATAATTTTGTTTTAAAGAATAGAATATTTTTCTTTAAAACAATTATGTGCACCATCATAGAATCAACGGTTTTTTCTGGAATTTGTAATTGGGATAAAATTTGAGAGGGCTACATACCCTCCTAGTCTTCTGCTTATGATGGTAGAGTTTTTTTTTAATTTTTAATAGAAGAGATTAACATGACTCTATTTTTTAAGCATGCACTGCAACAAAACCTATTTAGAAGTGGTTGTTTTTAACTTTAAAGTCAGTTATAAGGTTTATGTGCAAGACAACACATGTTAGTAGAAGCATATTTCTATGATAAATCACTTTATAGCAAATTTATAAATGTTGAAATACAAATGGTATAAAAATGAGAAAACAGGGCCTCCAAAGACCCCACGGGCCCAAAATTACAGTGGACTCTCATATGGGCTAGTGGGACTCGGGGACTTAACTGCAAAGTAGCCAGCGGATGCTACTAACCTCTATGAGAGGCCACTGCAGTTCGAGCCTGCAGGTCTATAATCCAAAACTGCAGTGGCCTCTCATAGGGGTCAGTGGAGCCTGGAGACCTAACTGTAAAATAGCTAGCGGGCTTTATTGGCCAATGTGAGAGACCACTGCGGTTTGGGCCTGCAGAATCCGTTTCCTCTTTAAAAACAATAGATATTCTTAAATTTTTACATATAGACCTTTTTCTTTTATAAGAGAATGTAAAAGTTGAAACTCAAATTAACAAATCTACCAGCTTGAGTTTCCTTTATAATTTTGGGAAGGAAAACTACATGTTCTTGTAGAGAAATTTCTTAGCAAGCTCTCATAGAGAAGATTTTTTCGAAGAGAAGAGATGCTTATTGCTTGAGAAATGATATAATATATTGCAAGTTGAGTACCCCTCAATTTTCTAAACAATACTAACAGCTTGTTAAAAATTATTCCAACCGATCCCAAGGCATTCTTGGAGAAGATATCAAGGTTTATTAAATATTATGCAGTCATGATCTCTTGGGGAAATCATTCTAAGATAATATGGAATCTCATAAAATATCTCAGAAATTTAAAACATTTTCGTGGATAATTCATCAAATCCAATAGGACCAGCAACTTTTTAATATGGATGCCTAATGAAATTGATTGATAGCATGCTTTTGTTAAAAGATGCATATCCTATCTCTGCTCTCTAAAGAAAGAAAACTCAGTTTCAGGATAACATTTAATGAATTTATTTTTATTTACATCAAGGACAACTTGTTGATTAAGCAATCCAATATAATCATCTTGCACATGATATGAATCAAATGTGATGCTCTCAAAATGCATGAAGTTGTCATTTTAGAGAGAATAGTCATTATCACCATTTTTTCCGGATTCGGTTTTCATAAAAGTCTAGGATTTGTTCGATTTGCAACGATACAAAAGTATGATATTTATTACATGCAAGAAATGTAGAATGAAAATCCAAACACATGACTTTCACTTGTTTTTTCTTTTCCTTTTTTCAAACATTGTTGCAAAAATTCCAACCAATACTGTAATGCTATCAAGGGATAAATATCTCTCATTTTTAGGAAAGCTAGCGAGGCTGTAGGTTATTTAATATATTTTGGTTGCGGTAAAGATTACGATCCTTTATTAACGAAAGGCTAAAATGCAGGAAACTCCTCGAAAAAGCACAAAAATTAAAAAACCTAACTTGAAAAACATATAATTTACCTCAACAATTCAACATCGCTATTTTTCTTGATCTACATTCCCAAAAATTCCGTAACTCTTTCTTCCCTTTTTCCCTTAACATGTGGGTGAGACCCCTTTTCCCATATCTGTACTTGAGTCACATTTTTAGAGAACATGACGTTGAGCACGTGCTCAATGTCAGTTGTCTCTTAATAAAAACTTACAATTGTCAGCTAAAAGAAGAAAGGAAAAAAAAAAGAATTATTAGGTCATGCATTAGGTCATCCACTTGCTTCATGTAGCAGATAAGAGACCTGAAAGACCTTGAGATTTCAGCTTGTCAATGAGAAAATGAACTGCAGAAACCTGCCAAATCAATAGAATATACACATGCCCTTGCAATTATTTCATTCATTTTGCAGCAGACTTGCCATTTGGTCAATATTGCCCTGTTTGAATATTGAAGTAAAATCAATAATGGAATCTTCACACATGGTCCCAACTAGAAGACCTAATTTGAAGATATACAATTATTCATGCTTGTTAGAGTATGAGTTTTTCTTGTTCTGAACTTGGATTTTTGATACAGAGAGTTCAAGATGATATCAAAAGTGTTTCGACATACGAAAATCAACATGCAAGACGTTTTCATACAGAAAATTAAGCATATCACATGTGTTATGGTTTTAGAAAATTGATAAAGAAATACCATTACGCATAAGTCCAGATCTTATCATGTTGGTTAGAATCATATATTTTTCTTCATATTTGTTGAGAATGCTGTTAATATAGTCCTACATCGGAAAAATTATGGAATGCATAAGGGAATAAGATATAAGATGAGATAAACCTTCATAAGGCTTGAGAATATTAAAATCTTACTATATTAAAATCCCATGTGCATCCATGTGTAGGCCCATGCATTGTGGGCCTAAACCGATTTTCACAATATTCTCCTTAAATTTTGCAGTTCTCATTTGGCACACAATATATAAAGTAGTCATTTTTCATTAGGCGGCGTCAAAAAAGTACATCCTTCATGGTTTCTTCGACGATCGGCACTCATCATCATCATCATTATCATGTAAGACGTGGATACATCAAATTTCATGCGATTCCATCACTTTTTCACCGCAATGTAAAAAGTTCTATTGTCGTTAAACCGTTAATTTTGTACCCACTAAATCAACAGTGAAAAAGTGATGGAATCATATGAAATTTGGTGTATCCAGATCTTACATGATAACGATGATGATGATGTTGGATGTCGATCATCAAAAAAAATCATGGAGGATGTATTTTTTCGACTCATGCGGTACGGTTCCCTCCATTATCCTCTAATTAATATTACATTTATGGATACTAGAATTCAGTCCTATCATTTTTGTTTCTGGAAAGTTATTTTTTTTAATAAGAAACATGATGGATGTCGTGATCTCCTTCAGATGTTATCCTCCGTCGATCTGATTGCGAACAGTATTGAGCGGTTGAGATTTATTTTGGGGATTGTTGAGCATGTGGATCTCAATGGATTGTTGGAAGTTGTTGAGGCCGAGCTACCTGCAAGGAAAATCCCGATGTGGGAAACCACCGTAGGACCCTCCGACGATCAAGTTAGTACCGGAGAATTAGAGCAGCGAAGCCTAGTGGGCTTTACGCGGATGACACGCCATCTGCCACGTGTCGTGATCTGAGAAATTCCCACTTATGAGCATCATCATTAGCCCTCACTCTTGTTCCGACCTATTTATGGGTCGGGTCGAGAGTGGTCTGCTTGGTTTTCTTCTGCTCAGTTTGGTGCTGAGAATCATAGTGTGGATTGTCCAAGGACGACATAGCGTAGGGCAGTTGCGTCGTTTTGATTTTTGAGTCCACGTGGCATCTCACCGCGCGTCTAAGTTTTCGCGCGTATCCCCGATGACGTCAGCGGATCGGTGAAATGATTTCACTTTAAAGAGGGGCGCTGTTTCACTCGATCGTCAGTTGGGCTACAGGCCATGTGTCCGACGTCGGTTGGCGGACGCGACAGGCTGTCACTGACTCCTGCAACGAAGAGACGTCCCCAATTGTCGACTGCCGCGTGGAGCCTCGACGGCCGCTAGGCGCGACGCTTCGTTTTGGCGGGAATCGATCTAGGCCGTAGGATACTCTCTTTGGGTGTATAAATAGGAGGGGACCATCCTAGGGCCAACACTTTGCCTTAGTTCTCTTTCGTTGTTTGAAGATTGCCCGGCGCACCACCGCTTAGATTGGATCTTTTGTTAAGTTTTCCTCGGCGAGTCCCTTTCTTTCAATCAGGTTAGATGTCTTCCTCCGAGGAGTCTGTAGATATAGTAGGGGTAGAGTCGGACGATGAGGCTCCGATTGCTGGGGCTGAGTCCAGTGGGTCTTCTTCCTCTTCGGCTTCAGATAGCCGAGAGGGTTCTTCTTCTTCTGCGTCTACTGCGTCGGGCTCGCTGTTCTCCTCCGAACACAGAGACGCGACCGCGTAGGTCCGTCTTGCCTGAATTTGGGGACAGATGCTATTTGGTTTTATCCGTCCACCTCTCCGAAGATGCCAAGTTGATTTATGGCACCGTGTATCGGAGGTTTAGACGGATGCGGCCGTTGTAGCAGATTTCGTCAGATTCCCCCTCATTGTGAGGGTTTTTTTATTGTGGGGACGCTCTTCCCTGCAGACGCAAGCCCCTGCAGTTAATTACGCTACCGTATCGCGGTAACCACTTTCTCATTCTCCAGATGGTCACTTCGTGTCGTGTATGTTTGTTTTGTTTTTTGGTTGCCCGTGGATTGTATACGGAGACTAATTTATGTTGTCGCCCGTAGGGCGTGGATTAGTCCAAATCCGTATTTTCTTAGATTTGGGTTTGGGGGTTGGGTTTAAAGATACGTTAGTCTCATTTGAGACTAAGATCAACTTAAACGTTTGTTAAGGATACGTTAGTCTAATTTTAGACTAAGATCAACTTAACGGGATCGTTTAGATCCAACAAAAGAGCATTTGGGCTCTATTGTTTAGTTTAGGGACTTTGCGGTCCATAATTAGTTTAAGAACATTACGGTCCAAGATTAAGGATATCATAGTCCATGGGTTTAAGGACCCCACAGTCCGAGGTTAAGGACATCATAGTCCATGGGTTTAAGGACCCCACAGTCCGTAGTTTAAAGACATCATAGTCTATAAAGTTTAAGGACATCATAGTACATGAGTTTAAGAACCCCACAGTCCGTAAAGTTTAAGGACATCATAGTCCATGATTTTAGGGACCCCACAGTCCATAGAATGTCTGGTTGTCGGGACCCGTCAGCTCTCTGAAGACGTTGAAGGATTACAACGACAAATATCAAAGGAGTGAAGAGATGTACCCTTGAACCAATATTGGTCGGGGGATCTGTAATTGGATTGATTTAAAGATCGTTAATCTCGTTTGAGATTAAGATCAACTTAATATTTGTTAAGGATACTTTAGTCTAATTTTAGACTAAGATCTACTTAACAGGATCATTTAGATCTAACAAAAGAGCATTTGGGCTATATTTTTTAGTTTAGTGACATTGCGGTCCATGTTCAGATGCAAACATGGGTTTGGAAATGCACCAGATAGTTATTGGCCATTGGGACCCACCACCTTTCTGAAGACGTTGAAGAATTACAACGACATGTATCAGAGGTGTGAAGAGATGTACCCTTGAACCAAAGTTGATTGAAAGGGTTCTGGGAATTATTTTGAATGTCAAGAGTATGGTTGGAGTTCAGTTTCGGGAGATCTTGCCTTTGGAAGACTTAGCTAGTTTAGGCTAAGATTGGCTTGAATATAGTGTCAAACACTAGAGTACACTCGGCTATCGCGTGCTCCCACGTGATGTGCTTAAAATAGTGTTAAACACTAAGGATGAAACGCCTAAAATAGTGTTAAACACTACAAAAATAAGCGCTCACGTGGGGTCACGTGAGGCGCTTGAGTGTTGGGCCCAAACTCCCTTTATTTTGTTCTCAGAATATTCAAATAAGTGTTAAACACTTGGCCTTTATGACCATCACGTGCGGGCACGTGATGGGTACCCATGATTTGGATATTAAAGTATTTGTTAGGGGGTCACATGGGGACACGTGAGGGCGCCCCAAAGTCTGTTCTGACTTGGCTATGTTCTCTTTATTTTGAGGGATTTATCCAAGGGTCACGTGGGAGCACGTGACTCCATCTCATTCATCCTTTTTTTATCATTGAAGGGGAGGGTCACGTGTTGCCACGTGATCAGGTTGGGTACTTGATCTTTTTACGTGCATGAAAAGTCCCTTGTTTAAGAATTAAATTCTTTTATAGGGTTAAACCCTAATTTTATTTAGAGGAATTAAATTCCGATATATTTGGAAGAATTAAATTCTTTTATAGGGTTAAACCTTAATTTTATTTAGAGGAATTGAATTCTTATGTACCTTGTGGGAGAATATAATTCTCTGAACTTGGGTCTTCTCTTAAGTTTTAGATCTGCATGGCAGAATCTCCCCGATGAGAATTAAATTCTCAACTTATGGGGAGATCTGCTTCTGCAGACCTTCAACCAAAGGAAGAACTAAGTTCTTATTCAGAAGAGTTGAACTCTTAATTTGAGAATTAAATTCACTTTTTCTTTTGTGGGAGCTTATAGGATGATCTCTCACCTAGGATTTCTTTCTTTTCTCTGAAGAAATCTTCTTTCTCTCTGGAGAATTAAATTCTCTTCTTTTCTCTCTCTTATTCTTATATCTCTCTCTTCTTCTTTTTCCTCTTCTCTTCTTGGCTCCTATTTATAGGAGAAAGAAAAGAATCAGTTTGTTTAGTCAATTTTTCATTGAAAGATTTTGATTGATTTTGTAACCAATATGATCTTTTAGATCATTCGGTGAATTTTATTCACCATTGGATTTTAATCCAAAAGATATTTTATCTGTTATTCCTGGCAAATTTCAGGGAAATCTTTCCTCTTATAGAATCTTTCTATAAATTGGTGATTTTTAATCACCATTGGATTTTTTAATCCAACGGTGCTCCACTTTACAGAGCACAATCTTTTTTGTTTGGAAAGATCTTGGGAAATATTAGGGTTTTTGATTTCCCTTAATTAGAATTTAATTCTATTAGTTCAGAAGGTTTAAGAGCCTATCACGTGTTGGCACGCGACCCCACTGATTGACCATTTAATTAGATTTTAATTCTATCAGTTCAGAGATCTTAGGAACCCATCACGTGTTGGCACGTGACCCCCGGATCAAGCATTTAACCTGAATTTAATTCTGTTGTTTTAAAGAACTCAGGAATTATCACGTGTGGGCACGTGACCCTTGGTCACGTGTGGGCACGTGATACCCCATTGGGGTTTTTCCCTGTTGTTTTATTATACCTTTAATTCTTTTTAGTGGGTTTAAAGGCCCATCACGTGTGGGTACGTGACCCCATTTGATTAGGATTCAATTCTTATCATTTCAGAGCCCTCAGGAAGCCATCACGTGTCAGCACGTGACCCCCGATCACGTGTGTGCACGTGATGCCCCATTGGGGTTTTTCCTTGTATTTTATGAGGGAACAAATGTTCCACAGCGTTGTTCTCACGTGTTTGCACGTGAGTGCAATGCTGTAACTTTTGTGGCCGTTGGATCTGCCTAGGGAAGAGAGAAGATGAACCGTTTCCCATCACATCCTATAAATGTAGGGGTCTCTTCAGCGGTGCCTCCACTCATTCATCTTCTTTCTTCCTTGTTCTTGCCTTGAGAATTTAATTCTCTTTCTCAGAGCTCAGTTCTCTGTTATGTATGTGCAGTGTCGCTTTATCTTCCAATCAAGGCTTGTGCTCACGTGTTGCGCATGCGGGGCTCTGCTTGATGGGGACGTTTCATTTCCCTGATCTGATTTCAATGCGTCATTGCTTTTCATTTCCAACGCTCTCCCCTTTTTTCCGGGTTTTGAGAATAGTTCCACCATGCACAACATTTTTTGTGTATAGCATTAAATGCTCCCCTTTATAACCTGAAACCATGCCTGTCTTCCTTTCCTCACAGAGAAACCCTTTTATACCTTAAGGTGATCATCTTTGAGGAACCGATCAATTGCTATGGCTTGCAATCGTCCCCACGCTCGTCGGCAACCATGGGAGGTGCCCATTGAGGAGATAATCCCTCGCTTCGCTGCGCGGCTGGCAGATCCCCTCCTCACCGACGCTCAATGTGACGCGGTGATATATGAGCTTCTGACTCGTCGGGGCTCTCCTCTTCCCATGGGCTCCATTTGGCTCCGGATGATCTTTCTGTCTGTGCTTGCCGATATACCCCTCATCCGGCGGAGATGACTTCGGCGATCCTTGACGCGGCGGAGGACAACCTCGAGTGCTTTCACGAGGCTTGTCTAATCACTCAAGCTCTGAAGGATCATTCAGTTCATATACTGAGTCAGATAAGGGCCCGACGGGCCATCATGTCCGCTTTCGCTGATGAGCACGGCGCCAACCGATGGGGAGCGACTCCTTGCGAAAACCGTCGTTTTGACGTGCTGGAGAAGACGGAGAGGGAGCTGGAAAATTTTTTGTTTTGCTTTGTTAACCCTTGTATTTCCGATCCCTTGTTTGGTGATCTCTTTCCTTTAGAGTAATATCACTGTATTTTCTCTTATCATTAATCATTGTATGTTCTCTGTTGGCTTTTTTTGCTTGATGTGTATTCATACGTGCATCCCACCTGTGTACACGAGCTACATACTTGACCGCTGGGAATTTTCTTTAAGTACGAACACGAAAACTTTCCTTGTTGCCAGAAAGAGAAAATAGCTTGTGCGTGTTTTGGATCGAGGATTGGCGTCGAGTGGAGGTCTGTTTACATGATCTCAAGTGCACACGCCTTCTCTCAGAGGTCGTGGCTGCAAAGACGAGCTTGCGGGGGCTGATTGAACGGTGCGCCGCAAATCTACAATCATGTGAAAAGAGGCTCAATCGAAAGTTTTCGGAAAGGGAGCTGGCTTCCAATGCGCTGGGGGAACTTCAAGCTGAACTTATGGCCAAGACCACTCGTGCGTATGAACTTTGGCGAGTGTTTCAAGAAGCTATCATGAAGGTAGTAGCCATTTTTACTCGCGAAATGGTCGAAGCTCATAAAGTTACCGAAAAGGAGCTTGAAAGTTGGCTTGTCTCGTACCAGGCCAAACAGTCTCAAGCGGAGGCCCGTCTCGTAGCGATAATAAATTAAAAAGCCGAGGCCCAGCGGAAAAAGGATGAACTGACAAATCTGTTACATCGTCCGCCGGCTTGAAAAATTGTATATGTCTTCTTTTTTATTCTTCTCTTGTACATACTCCCGAATAAGAAGAGGCTCAATACGATCAAATATATAAAACCTCAAATGATAAAGCCTGAAGTATGATAATGTGGCAAGGGTAAATATCTATATATAAGTGTAATACCAAATGCTCGTGTCAGTGCCTCAGGTAGCAACATATCATAAATATGAGGTATGAATGCAATATAATGAAGACAGAATACATCATGAATGAGAAAACTGTTTTATTAATTTAGTGAGATTTCTGTATATTAAAATCGAGATATCATCAATGAAATCAATATAAAATCGGTGTCAGGAATCGACACAAAACATATATCTCAATATCTCAGGCTCCGGCAATCCGGACTGGCCCATATCCTCAAATCTCAATATCTAGGGCTCCGGCTATCCGGACTGGCCCATATCATCAAATCTCAAAACCTCAGGCTCCGGCAATCCGGACTGGCCTATACTCCGATCAGTGTTCTCCTGATATCCGTCGAGTCACAATAAAACCACCGGTCGGTAGTGCTCCCCTGCTAGGCTCAACGCCATCATCTGCGACCATCTTGTCCCGGGATACCGCACCGGGTCGACGGTTCCTCCTCCTCCTCGAATCAAGTGTATGATATCACTCAGGAGCCGAGAAAACTCATGGTGGACATATCTCAAATCATAACATGAGAAAACCGCAAATTTATCTTTAGAAATGATAATCAGTTTATAAAATTCTTGCGGTTTCTCCAAATCCATAAATCTCATGGAAATCCGAAATCTCAAAATAAAGAATCAATAACAGTGAATACTGGGCTCCGGCAATCCGGACTGGCCCCTTAAATTATGGCAATGAATATATAATTATACATGAAAAATCACAGTAATAAATGTAACATCTAACTAGCACAATAATGATATATCAAAACTATCAGCTAACAAGCGATAACAATGAACTAATATTCTCTAAAGTGTACGTGACATGGCAATTTCCGATGATGATGTGTGTGAGCCGGCAAGTAAGTGTTCGTAGACATACCCATCATCGGTAATGGTGCTGGTGTCCTGAAAGCATGGTTTCATAATAATAATAAAGGTACATTTAAACATGCAATGCAATATGAACAGCATGAGTATACAGGATAAATAATAAATGTAACAATAAGGAATCTACATTATGCATATGAGTCATACAATTGTCATTTGAAATAACACGAATCGTGGTGTTTAGAAAATAGGGCTACAGTGTTTTTAAGAAAAGATACGTCCTTTGAAATATTCGTAGAATCCCTTGGCCTGTCTTTAAAATACTCACGATTCATTAGTTTGAAATAGGTATGACTCGAGTCTAGTCTAACATCTATAAATAAACTACAAGAATAAACTAACAGACTAATTGAAAGGGTAAGGAAAACCAACTAAGTCTGAGTCGATATATATATATATATATATATATATATATAGTAGTCGGTGATCCCGCCTCAATAGTATCACATACGATGCACTATATATAATATGACATTCTCGAGTCAAGAGTGCGGATCTATCATCAATATATAGCTCGTACGGTAAATCCATCGTACGGCATCCCAAATCTGGGTGCTGGTCAAATATCACATTATCTCATTATTCATCTGGTATCCTTATCATCATATCCTGAATTAGGGGTACTGATATAAAATCTAGTACAATCTGATACCATCAGCATATAAATATGCGTGTGTACGAAAACACATCTCCTAAAGATCCGCTATAATATCATGTTGTATCTCATAATACGAATCAAATCACATCACCGATCTCATGGCATCATGCCCAATAACATCGACTCATCTCTAAATATCATGTACTATCCTCATCATCTATGTATATGTATACATACATACATACATATATATATATATACATATTCACAAACACACACACACACACACACACACACATGCACAAGAAGTAAAATGAATGCGAGTGTGTGTGCGTGCGTGTATGCAAACTATACTCCAGGGTTTCGCGACTAAAAACTATCTAACGACAATATCATCCAAATACACTAAAATTTAACCCATGATCTCCCTAAGCCTTTCTAGCTAAAAAGTAATGTTTCACATAAAACACACACACACACACACACACACACACACACACACATAATGTATCATAGGTTACACTACGAACTGCGGGGGTGCTATACGCCATCCACCCGACTTCCCCCGTAGATATATATCTACTCGCTTTAATCCTTACTTGCCGAAATCGATGTCACCATCCTCTTCTTTATCGTCCGAAGTCCACGTGAGGGGGTACCTACATATATATCACATGACATCGTAAATAGAAATCGCGCACGAAAACCAAATCGGCACGCGTATCACACATAGGTTAAAACCTATGATCTATGCATGCACGAATAACCAAACAACTCTCAACGATCGACGTATAAACGTGAATCGACCGAGATAAAACACAAATACCAAATTCCAATTCATTAAAAGCCGCAAAACGAAATAAGAAACTTTGAAAACTTGCTCTAGATTTTACCCTAGGTGAAATTAGCCAATTTTGCATACATGGAGGGTCTATTTTACAGATACTGGAGCTACAGAACAAGCACGAAGCCAATATACCCTAACCTGGCCGCAAATTGCGGCAAGAACTAATTAATCTGCGGCCAGGCAATTGAATTGGGGTCTCGGGTCTTGGGGTTATCATCTAGGTGGCCTGCACGACTCACTGTGATCGCTAAATAATTTTCAGGTCACCGGGGTTATAGCAGATGTCAAAATACCATCACCAAATTTTACAAAATACGATATCGGGATTTCTAAGTTCATGTTGCGGGGTTTAATTCTCTGGTTTAAGTCTCTAATCACACACTAAAGGTGTTGTATGATCTCTACTAACCTTAATTACACTTTTAGATTTAAATCAAACAATAACCTTTTCTAGAAATTTTCAAAGTTCACTAATCTACACTAAATCGGTTCTAAACATGTATGGATGCTTAAGTAATTGAAATACTACACTAATGGTGGAGAAATTACCTCATTTGGCAATTCAAGAAAATTCTTGAGTTTCCCAAGTCTTCAAAGTCCAATTTTTCTTGGTCCAAAGTGCTTTTAGTGAGCTTGTGCACATTTTTAATGAAAGGGAGATGAAGTTTTGATGTGGTTTTGGGATTGTTTGTGAGGATGAAGAGGAGGTGGAGGGAGTGGGCTGCCATGGTGAGGAGAGGGAGAAGAATGATGAAGAGAATGAAGTGAGGAGAATGAGCCATTACCAAGGTTGACCCCTCACCCCCCCTCTCTCTCTCTCTTGCCTATCCCTCCTTGTCCCCAATTCTTTATTCCATTTTCTATTCTTTTCTTTTCTTTCTCTATTCTTTTCTCAATAAATACAAAGCCATGCATGATAAAAAGAAAAGACCATGTAGGAAAATGTAACAAAAGCTAAAAAATATGATATAGTGCATGTCACATGCACAAAACACAATCAATGCAAGATTAGCGAAATTAATCGAGTTTAGCATTAAACTTGTATATAATTACTTATAAAAATTCATGAATGCTCCATTCTTGTAATATCTTTCAAAATCAATAATTAATATAATTTTCCAAATATTTCCCAATTTATCGGTATATAATTATACCGTACTATTAAAATATTCATGATATTTATTATTTAAATATATTATTTCCCAAAAATAATATTTTATTTTTCTGAAATATTACATGAGTCTCCTTCTTCCTCCTCTCTATTGGCTGGATCTTGGAGAAAAGACAGTGAGATTTTAAAAATCTCCCCTTTTGGAGATTTGATGGAAGATCCGCCTTCCCCTTCAAGGGTTTTGTGGTGAAAAACTATTCCTTTTTGGAAAAGGAAGAATGGAACTCTTGATTTAATTCAAAACAAAAAGAAGGTTTAGAATCTTGAGCAAAGAGAAGGAGGCACAGAAAACCTAAATTTTGGGGAGAATGAATTCTTCTTTTATTTCATCATCATGTTGCTTTTTATAGGTTTACAAATTTACATATAACCCCTTGGGCTTTACAAAATGGCATTTTGCCCATCCCATACTTCATGTGCTCATTTCTTTTGCACATGAGTTATGGGCTTTACAAAAATTTGGCTTTATGCCTATTTATCTTACATTTATGTATGAAAATTACATCAAAATTATTTATTACATAATTTTCATTTTGGCATGGGAGAGGCTGGCCGCGTGGCTCGACTTGGGCATGGTCCCACTGCAGGGGTTCTCTAGGTCGCCGCTGGGTTTCGGGAGCTATCGACCATGCCATTTTCAAAAAAAAATTGGCGCACTAAAGAACCCTAAGTTAGAATCTTAACTAGAGAATTAGACGAAAGTAGAATGTAAACATCTTTACATCTAAGTGAACAACGAATACAACCTTTGTAGACCGGTCCTTCACTTCATAAGCTCTGTGTAGTAGTCCCTTCGCTCCAAGTAGTGAACTCCTAGACTCTAGAAAGGCTCCACAAGATGAAAGGAACAAGCTTGCTTGAAGTCTTCGAAGCCGAAGTTGATCTACGTCGAGGAGACACCAACTCAAACTATCTCTTCACTAATATGGAATTAGTGAAGCAAACACCTTAAACTAAATGGCTAATCTAGTAAAGGATGATGAAGTAGGAATTTTGCTCACTTTAAAAATATTTTTCTCACTCATTTTCTTCACCTCCCAAAAAGCTAGAGAGCTTGAGAAAGGAGATGAAGAAAAACAACCATGGAAAATGTTAAGTGTTGAATGGAAACCATGAGTGAGTTAATATCATATACTAACTCATGTAGAGACTAAACCATGGTTAATCATAATGGTTGGGTTAATAAATATCTTAAGTAAAACAAAATTGGTGGACTTAGTCAATGATTCTACAAGTTTCCACTAAGCATCAACCATGACTAATTTCCACCCATTTTGAATTACTTTAAATAAATAAAATCCTTGATTATGTTAAGCATGGTGTGAGTCACATACACCCATGTCACATGTATCATCTAGCATGACACACAAAAATGTACATTAATATATATCACATATATACTAAATGCACAAGTGAGAAAAAGAATTTTTAAGTGAGCTAATATTAGTTAATATAAGATAATATATCAAATATATAATTATACATTAAATTATTAAATCAACACTTGATTTAATAATCTGGCTATATCACATACAACCGACTAATATCAAATGTATCAACTTATCGAATCAACACTTGATTCGACAGCCCGGCTATATCACATATAACCGACCGATATCACATATCGCGAGAATAGAATACGGTATCACATAAACGTATTAATATCGGCCCCGCACATATCACATATGTGCTCCTATTTCGTTTCGCCTGAGCCAGGAAACCTCTGTGTAGGACTCTAAAGACTCATCAATACGCTGGCAGTAGGTGGTGATCATATCAAGCCGCAAGCGGTCTGCTAAACGTAATGACCATCCGGATATTGAGCGGTCAGAAGATCAACAAGCAAGCCTGCTCATGATCCTACGAATCCAATCAGCAACACTACCGTACAAACCGGTCTCTTCGTCAGATATGTCGCATATCACAGCCTGGGGGTGGTAAACGTCAGACCCCAATAGCCTGAGAAGTAATGCCGATATGAGGCTCATAACGGTTCGAGAAACTACTGATAACACTTACCAGTAAATTTCAGCAACTCTGGCCAGGGATTACCTGTTATGGCCAATCGAGCATAGCGCAACATCAACCCCCAATACCGGGAGAGACGAAATCCTCTCCTATCGCACATTGCCTCCATGTGACTCGGGACTGTACCCAAAAACCACCGTTTTGTACGATCTCTTGAATGTGGTAAGGTGGAAATCAAAGCACAGCGGGAATCACACAAGACTCTATGACGATCTCGGGTCGACAAACTAACATGTACCAGTGTCACCAGAGAACTGCTATCTGACGATAGGTATAATACCATCTAGGAGTTCTCGGCGAGTCCGTTCAATGAACCCAGTCTCCACCGAGCACCTGTATACCTTCTCTGATGTCAAACACCAATGGATATGGGATCATCCATCGCCCATCATATGGGTCGAGAAGCGTATACGCTAGTCTACTCTGGAATATCGATGCCCCGTCTCGATACTCCCACGACTAGGAACAATTGAAGGATGTACTTACCGACTACCCTTGCCCCACTAGTATGATCTGCATCATAATCCTGGTAGTCAAGTACTCATCCTAAGGGCTTTATCAATATGTAATAGAGAGACAATATGTGTACATGTTAAGATAAAGAGCAACTAGATAGCATACTATCATGTCGAGCAAGAAAGTCCCCCCTATATATGTCCAAGCATCCACTATAATATACATCACGTGTATAATAATGACCTCTAGGGTATACATATAACTAACAATATCACACTTGCACTAAGGGCATTTGTTGTAGTATCTCATACTCAACGCCCCATAAAAGTCTCTCTAGGGAAAAGCCTCTGTGAGTGGATCCGCCGTATTATCTTTTGCGTCAACTCTCCTTACCTTGATCCCTTGGAGATGAACCATCTCCCTGATTAGGTGATACTGTCCTCAGAATATGTCTGGATTGCTGATGGGACCGGCGTTCCTAGACCAAAGCCACAACTCCATTATTGTCACAATAACAGTTATTGGACGCTCAATGGTAGGAAGCATGTTCATCTCATGAACAAGAATTATTCAGACATCCACTTTGGTAGCATCGTTGGTAGCGATGTATTCAGCCTTTATCGTCTAGTTGCCACGGTATCTAGCTTGGAACTCTTCCAACATACCGTCCCTACACTGAGAGTAAAGACAAAGCGCGAGACTGACTTTCAGTCGACCTTATCACTCTGGGAGCTGGAATTGGTAAAGTACTCCCACTGGAGTTCACCGTTACCAAACCAAGAACATTTCTTTAGTGCTTCTCAAGTACTTAAGAATGTGCTACACAGCTATCCGGTGATTTTCCCAAGATCCAATTGATTCCTAATCACTACACCTAGTGAGTCATCTACATCTGGTCTGGTACATAACATCTCATACATGATAGAGCCTACTGCCGAAGCATAGGGTATCCCTTGCACGTGAGCTCTCTCCAAATCAGTCTTGGAAGACATCCTTTTGGAGAGAGTGATTCCTAAGTAAGTGGACGAACCACTACGCTTAGAATCCTCCATACTAAACCCCTTTAGTATGGTGTTATGTACCTGGATTTGAGACACTCCCAACATCCACATAGATCCATCACCATAGATCATAATCCAAAAGATGTAGTAGGTATCATCCAGATCTTACATGGAGAACCCTCGTGATAAGAGAAGCTTGACCGAGTGTAGCATAGGAAACCATCAAGAGTATGTCATCTACGTACAATACATGGAAGACAACCTTACTCTCTACAACCTTCTTGTATATACAAGGTTCATATACCTTTTGATGAAGTCAAACTCTTTGACTGCCATATCAAAATAGATGTTCCAACTCCGCGATGCGTGCTTTAAATCTGATGGACTTAAGCATAGCCACTGGAAAAAAGGTTTCATTATAAACCACACCTGGTTATTGACGATAGCCTTTTACTACAAGTCTAGCTTGAAAAGTCTCAACTTTTCCATCCACACCCAGAATCTTCTCAAGATCCATTTACTCCCAATGGGTTTTACCCCTTCAGGTGCAACATTCAAAGTCATACTTTGTTGGTGTACATAGATTCCATCTTTGATTGCATAGCATCCAGCCATTTCACAAAGTCCCCACTCGTGATGGCCTGCCTGAACCTAGTTGGGTCATCATCTACAATGATGCAATCCTTGCTCCCACCGTTACTGAGAAAACCGTAGTATCTCTCAAGGGGGTGAGGAACCCTACTAGATTCGCGGAGAGGCTGAGGCTCGTTGGAGACTATTGAATCCTGTGGTTTCACCAAATCATCAGCTGTTAGTTTGTCCAGCTGGAACTCCTTCCAGTTCTACCTTATGACCACTAATTTCTTCACAAGAAATTACTTTTCTAAAAAGGTGGCATGCTGAGAAATAAAACACCTTTTGCTCCTCAGTGTGGTAGTAGATATTCCCTCGCAAATATTTGGGATATTCAACAAACTTAAAGAACTGACCTTGCCTCGAGTTTGTCCGGATTTTGCCTTTCAACTTAGGCCGGGCAACCCTATATCTTAACTTGTTTAAGAGATGGTCTCTTCCCATTCCATATCTCATATGGAGTGGTAGGCATTGATTTGGATGAGACCCCATTCAATAGGTATGCAGTTTCTCAAGTGCATAACCCTAAAAAAAAAATAGACAACTCAGCAGTACTCATCATAGAGCGCACCATATCTAATAGGGTGCGATACCTCCGCCCCGACACACCGTTGTGCTGTGGTGTATACGAAGGAGTAAGTTGAGAGAGAATCCCATTCTCCTTTTAGAAACTCCAGGAACTCCATGCCCAAGTATTCGCCTCCCCGATCTCATCGAAGGACTTTAATACTTCTACCCGTCTGGTTCTCAACTTCAAGCTTATATTCCTTAAATTTCTTAAAGTTTCAGACTCGTGTTTCAACATGAACACATGTCTGAATCTTGAGAGATTGTCGATGAATGTAATGAAGTACAAAAAACCAACCCTGGAATTTGTAGACATAGGACCATATAAATCACCATGTATCAGTCCCAAGAGTTCAGTAACTCTATTTCTGTTTCCAGTAAACGGAGTATTGGTCATTTTAACTTTGTGACAAGACTGGCAAGTATCATAAGATGAAAATTCGAACAGATTCTAATATTCATCCTTATGTAACTTAGCTGGTCGTGTCACATAGATATGACCTAGTCTACAAAGCCACAAGAATGATTCGTTCATTTCTGAACTACTCCTCTTGTGTGTGTTCTACATACTTTGAAATGTGGTTTGATTTAGAACGTATATGCCATTACATAACATGCCTGATCCAATCAACTCTTTGATTAAGGAAAATGTTCACAACATTATCCTGCAATACAAAATTATATCCTTCTTTAACTTAATAAAGAAAACTGATATAATGTTGTATATCAGGTTCGGTATGTAATTAACATTTGTTCAGAATCAATGTATTAATACAGGGTGATCTTTGCCAACTGATTTGGCTGCATTAATTGCACCATTCTCTAACACTTAGAGACATATCACCCTATCTCAGTTCTCTACCTTTCTGTATCCCATGTAACAGATTTTATACGTGGGATCCTGATCTGGTATCTCATACCTAGGACGTAGATGATACTGAGAAACAGTTCTTGGTAACGAACACACCCGAATAATATGCATCAACATACTTATTCCTCGATTTTGTCGCGTGGAAATTCGGATATTCCCCTATTTCCTGCTCTGACTTATAACAATTATAAGTGGGAGCGGAAGTATAATAAGCAGGTTCGGTCAATGCATCCATATTATTATCTTGATTAAGGCGTGACATAGTCGCTACCAGGAGAGAGGGAGAGAAGAAAACACTCTGCGTATGCTCTTGTAAGATCAGATTGGTTATTATTTTATCTAATCAGGATGGCTCTCACTGTTTTTATCAAATCTTCCTTTAAACCCTAAAAGGTAAGACTAGCCGGGATTAATTACACCCTACAAGTTCGCCAATCTTTCGGCCAGGCCAGTGTCGGTACTTTGAGGGAGGTTCCCCGTGCTTTCGCACGGACCTAATTAAAATAAACCTCGTTTTCCTAGGGGCGTAACCCCGTTAACACCTTTCTAGACACCTACTTGATCGGCTAATTGTAATGTGAAAAACTCTCCCAGGAGTAACTCTTATTCGCAGTGGGTATCGGGATCTAACTATCTCATAGAAGGTATGCAATCTCATTGCAAATTTCAACACTTGAAATTCCCGATAATATTTTGCCCCTAGCAACTTATAACCTTGGTTATGGTCAACAAATCATAAGCGTTAGCCAAGTTCAACCCGTACATTTCATGATTGAATTAAACCCATCCGTACGACCCTTAACATAGTCAACAAAGTCGCACGATTACCCTAATCCAATTACATCACATGCTTAAGCAGATAAGCACTAATCAGCTAGCGCACACTACGCCTTAACATAGTCAACAAACGTAGCACGAATACTAAGTAGTACTTATCTGAAATAACGGAGGGCTAAGACAGGTTTTTAAGAAAACCTTTTGCGTAATGAACTTGATCTCGTTGTAGAATCGAGTGATTTTGAAAATGAGTGTTTTTGAGGCTTACTAGTTTTGCTAAAGAGGTCACTACCAGTGAAGGAATCTCGGCTCTTTCCTCATCGAATGAGGTGCAGGATATTTCACAAAAACCACTATGCAAAACAAGAACTAGAAAAGCAATCAAAAGACAAAACCGAGTGGGTTGTAGAATCTGTCAGTTTCGCTAAAGAGGTCACTCCCGGTGAAGGGATTTTGCTCATTCCTTATCGAATAAGGTGCTGGATATTCTACAAGAAATACCGCTATGCAAAGCAAGAACTAGAGCTACCAGTTTTTAAAACAAGATTCTGCAACATTTTTAGATTTCTTTTATTTCATTAATCTCATTGATGAAATCCCATCATTTATGCTTTCTAAGCATCACAGAAGAAACGAAAGCAGCAATATTTATTATATATCATATATATAATATAAGTATTCGTCTCAGAATATCAAGTGATCACATCACAGAATATCAGCAGCAGAAGAACACATATGAAATATTGGATATAGTAGAAATTCTGTGTTTTAATTAAGCCAGTAAAAAAAACACGGATTCCACGGTCGCGATGAATAGCCAAACCCACATACCTAGACCCCTACGAGAGCGGCAAGCAACCCTACCAATTCTAGAGTTAGGAGACTCGGTCTTGACTCCTCAAGATGGTTTCCCACTGGACTCTAGAACCCGGTTACTTATGCTCTCCGTCTTGGGTCTATCCTAATGCGGAAAAGTAAATAATATACATCAATGGTGACATCATCCTCAACCCGGAAGTGCCCTAATAAAAGAATATTACATACAAGGTTTTACATGAATGAAAATGAAAAACTCTCATCTCACATAAAATACCCCGGCTATTCAAAACACGACGATCCAATATAATATATCACAACAACACATAACATCACATGTCATCAACGTAAGTAAATATACGTATCCCAATTGTCGTTGACATATATCAATGAAACCGGCGATACACCATATATTACACTTACGGTCGCAGAAAAAAAAGTGAAAAACTACAACAATTGGAATCCACGACCACCTTAGACATCATAAACCCAATGTATCACATACTTTGGATTTCATGCCTAGCCAAATGAATTCCTTAGACATCACATGCCTAACAATTATAAACCCCGCATTTTAGTCTTGATATTGAAAACAATTTTCAATAACCAGTCGGGTATGTTCCCCTCCGAACGGCGGCCTGCGACGTTGGGACGTCACGTAACCTGGGGTTCGGGGCAGATGCTATTTGGTTTTTATCCGTCCACCTCTCCGAAGATGCCAAGTTGATTTATGGCACCGTGTATCGAAGGTTTAGACGGATGCGGCCGATGTAGCAGACTTTGTCAGATTCCCCCTCAGGGTGAGGGGTTTTTGATTGTGGGGACGCTCTTCCCTGCAGGCGCAAGCCCCTGCAGTTAATTACGCTATCGCGTTGCGATAACAACTTTCTCCTTCTCCAGAATTTCACTTCGTGTCGTGTATGTTTATTTTATTTGTGGTTGTCCGTGGATTGTATACGGAGACTTAGTGATGTCGTCGCCCGTAGGACGTGGATTAGTCCAAATCCGTGTTTGCTTAGATTTGAGTTTGGTGTTTTTAGTTTAAGGATGCATTGGTCGCGTTGCGACTAAGATCAACTTAAACGTTCATCAAGGATACGCTAGTCCTGTTTTGGACTAAGATCGACCTGACGTAGTGATTGATTTAATTATCCGGCCGTCGGGACTCGTCACCTCTCTGACGTCATTGAGGGATTACAACGACATACGTCTGAGGAGTTCCGAGATGTACCCTTGAACCAAAGTTGGTTTGGGATTTCATTGTTTATTTAGATGTCTAAGGACACGTTAACCGTATTTGGGGTTAAGATCAACTTAGGCGGGACCGTTTAGATCCGACAAAAGAGCATTTGAAGGCTCTATTGCTCCAGTTTAAGGACGTGGTGGTCCATGTTCCAGTTTAGGGACGTGGTGGTCCATTATTAGTTTAAGGACGTTTCGGTCCAATTTTAGTTTAGGGACGTTTCGGTCCGTCACCAGTTTAGGGACGTAGTGGTCCGTCATTAGTTTAAGGACGTCTCGGTCCAATATTAGTTTAGGGACGTTTCGGTCCGATTTTAGTTTAGGGACGTTTCGGTCCGTCGCCAGTTTAGGGACGTAGTGGTCCGTCATTAGTTTAGGGACGTTTCGGTCCGATATTAGTTTAGGGACGTTTCGGTCCGATTTTAGTTTAGGGACGTTTCGGTCCGATATTAGTTTAGGGACGTTTCGGTCCGATATTAGATGAGTGGTCGTTGGGACTCGTTACCTCTCTGACGTCGCTGAGGAATTACAACGACATATGTCAGAGGAGTTCGGAGATGTACCCTCGAACCGGTCATGACTTGGTTTATGAGGGGCATTTAATTTAAGGACTTACAGCCAGGATTGGGTTAAGTCCAATTTTTATTTTAGGCTTTGCCAGATTAGAAGAATCAATCTAAACAGGGCTTTGCCCCTTTCATTATTTTACAAGTCTGATTTGGGCCAGGCCCTTCTAATTAATGAGTTACAAGAACTCAGGAATTCTCCAAACAGGGCCTTGCCCTTTTTATTTATTATTTTTTTTTTCTGCAATTGGGCTAGGCCCTTTTAAATAATGAGTTTCAGAAACTCAAGAAGTTTTTACAAACAGGGCTTTGCCCTTTTATTGTTCTGTAATTTAGTTTGGGCCAGGCCCATTTGAATAACGAGTTTGCAGAAACTCAGGAATTTTTCCAAACAGGGCCTTGCCCTTTTATTATTTCAATTTAGTTTGGGCCGGGCCCAAAACAAGGGGTTGCAGAAACCCTAGAAATCTTCAGATTGAAGAACACAAGTGCATGGCACTTTGATTTGAATTTGGATCAAAGGAAAACAAGTTCTTGTTTTTTCCTGATCATACAGAACCGAGGGTTCATATTAAGTGCAAGGCACTATTTATTATTTTTTTATTTATATTTTTTTTAGAACCAGGGGTTCCTATCAAGTGCAAGGCACTATTTATTTTCTCATTTTCTGTTCTTCAGAAATTTTACCTTCTTTTTTTTTTGGTTCTTGATTAATCTTCAAGAGCTCTCTTTTTTCAGAAGCTTTTTCCCTCTCTCGATGATGATTCCTCCTTTTAAAATGAGGTCTAGGGTCCTTTTTATAGTGCCCATAAATTAGTTAAAGTTTGTTAAAGAGATTATTCTCTAAGTGATTTGGGGAATTTTCCCCACCGTCGGATCTTTAATCCAAAGGTCTCTGTTTTACAGAAGAAATCTTATTGTTTTAACAAAAACAGAAAAGATTTTCTCAAATCTTTATTCTGTTTTTGCAATAAAGAATTTTATTTTATTTTTTAATTTTTTTTAAATTTTTTTATTATTATTTTTTTTTATTTTTTGCTTGCGCAACTGCGCGTTGACACGTGTCGCGCAGTTGCGCACTGCGCAGCTGCGTGACACGTGTCGCGCAGTTGCGCACTTGCGCAGTTGCGCAGCTGCGCGCCACGTGTCGCGAAACTGCGCAGTTGCGCACTGCGCAGCTGCGCGCCACGTGTCGCGCAACTGCGCACTTGCGCAGTTGCGCAGCTGCGTGCCACGTGTCGCGAAACTGCGCACTTGCGCACTGCGTGACACGTGTCGCGCAACTGCGCAAAACTTTTTTTTTTTTTTTTTTTTTTTTTTTTTAAGAGCTTTGCTCTGAAGCTTTTGTGGAGCATATTTTAACTTTAATTTTCTTTTTAATTTTCAAGACAGAGCTTTACTCTGATTGGAGAAAAACAGAAGTATTGCTTCTTTTCCCGTCTTGGAATTTAAACAGAGCCTTGCTCTGATTGAGGTAAACAAATGCCCCCCCACCGTTGCGCTTACGTGGCCTCTTAACGTGAGCGCAGCGGTGGCAGACTCCGAACCGTCGCGCCATCTCTTGGAAGCTGAAATGGCACTTGATGCCTATAAATAGGACTTTTGGTCCCTTAGATGATTCTCATCTCTAAAATTTTACTTTCAGAGCTCAGAGCTATGCTATCTTATTTAAACACTTTTAAAAGTTCAAACTTTTAGAGAATTTTAGGTAAAAATATTAATTTTAATTAAATTAAATCAATTTTAAGAGCATTGCTCTCAATAGATCCCAGATCTAAAGAGGACCCATTTAGGGTTTCACTTAGTAGAGCTTTGCTCTAAGGGGGTCTATAGAAGACTGAGGAGAGCCCTATTAGAGTTCCATTAATAGAGCTTTGCTCTATAAAAGATTTTTCTTATATCTTCTTAATTAATGGAGTTTTGCTCCTCCCAACTTATATGGCACTTGAGAATATTATTATTATTATATGATTTTTTTTTTTCCAGAGCGGAGCTCTCAATATTTTCAGGGAATTTTCCTCAAATTCTCCTCATAACTGATTTTGACTGGTGTCGCTCCTGTCTGCAGAGCATTGCTCTCGAGGCGTTTAACTTTTAACTTTCTGTATTTTCTTGTTTGTTAATATCCCTGTATTGTTTTCTTCAGGTATTATGGCGGTGCGTCTATACAGCTTGCACGAGTTCATCACTTATGAGGATATCCGTGTACAGGGCCGTCAACAGAACCAGGAGTTTACGGACGCTCAATGTGCAGAGGTCATGGGTCGCCTGAATGCCAGCGGTGGCTGGCTGCTACCTCGTCGTTCGGCCCTTTTGAAAGTCGTGCTGGGGTCAATATGGAGAGCACTCCCAGGTCTTCACGAGGCCTTACCGTTCAATGCGCTAGATAATGCCGAAGACAAGGTGCATTCAGTGTACCTGACGGGGCTGATTTCGAAGAAACGGCGAAACAATCTCGTTGACATCCTACATCAAATCTTTCAGCAGACGACAATCGTTGCTGCTTATTGAAGGCCGGAAGGGCTTGCCGATGATATTGACACCGAGGAGCGCGAGAGGCTGCGCATAAGAATAATTAGAAAGGCCAAAAGAAGTTTGGACGGCCTTACTTTTGAATTCCTCAATCCCTGCCCCGGATCTGAAGTTATTCCATTGTAATAATGTTTTCCTTTTACCGCTTTTCAAAATTGTAAGAATTTTTGCCAATATGAATGGAAACTTTTTACTTCAGCTTCTCTTATCTCCCGTCCTGAGTTTTCTGTCCATGCATAAATGAATGCGTCACGCATGCCAGATCAAATGTAGACTGGATATTCTCTCTGTCATCTTCTTTCTTTTAAAGTCAGCAGGCTGTCTTAATAACCATGGTTGATGGATGTCTAAAACGAGTATTCTGACTTCCTTCGGAAATAGCGATGGCTTAGGCCGCAGGTTCAGGTCTAATGCCTAAGACTTTTCAATTCTATAAGCCGTGAGGGTCTCATAGAGGCTTTTCTCCCTACGGATCGAAAGGATCTCATAGGTGGATTTTCTCCTTAGGAATCGTGAGGATTCCTAAGTGTGGTTTTCTCTTATAAGTCGTAAGGATCTTATAAGAGAATTCTCCCTCTTACGAATCGAGAGGATTCGTAAGTGGTTGTTTCCCTCCTCGTCGAAATTCGACTTCGGAGAGTGAGACCCGTGAATAGTATGCAAGAGACCAGTTTGGATTGACTTGCAGGGCCCCATTGCTCAAAAAGCAAGCTTTTCAATCCTTGCTGTCTAAGACTTTATCTCACGAGTCGAGCCGCCTCGACAATTTTTCACAAGTCGAGACGAATCCAATGTTTCTCGCAAGAACATCTTAACGTCGCATTTAACCTCTGCTCTTTACGACAGAAGCCCGTTAAGGTCGGTGGTACTTAGAGTTTTGGCCATCGTACCGTCGCATAAGCTGATATAGTCCTCGATAGGCAATCGTGCTGTTCGAGTAGCCCTGCGACTGCCGTGTCTCTGATCCCTTCGGGGGCTGGACAAGACGTCTTCAAGCAATCCTCCTTGGCAGTTTGACCGTCAGAAGAGCAAGCGCTAGGAATTTGCCATGCCGCTTTTTACTTGAGGTTAGGCTCATTTTGGAGAGCCCCGATGAGTCATAACCACTCCGCGCTGGTGTGGGGATGATCTCCGATAGTCTTTCGGGCTTTATATGAGTTGCCGTTAAGACCCTGAAGCTAGGAATTTGGCCTTTGCTTCATTTGCTGGCATTGCGTCTGCTGTATCGAGACGAATGTTGCGGTGGGAACTAGGGATTTTGCCGTGGCTCCATTTGTTTGATGACGTTACGTCTGCTGTGTCGAGACGAACGTTGGGGTGACATCTCGTCTACTGTATCGAGACGGACGTCGAAGTGGTGACCACTCCACACTGGTGCGAGATGATCTCCGATTGTCTTTCCGGTTTTATATGACTTGCCGTTAAGACCCTGAAGCTAGGAATTTAGCCTTCGCTTCGTTTGCTGGCATTGCGTCCTCTGTATCGAGACGAATGTCGTGGTTGTCTCTAGGTTACTGGTGAACCGTCGAGGTTTGGAACTAGGGATTTTGCCGTGGCTCCATTTGTTTAATGACGTTGCGTCTGCTGTGTCGAGACGAACATTGGGGTGACATCTCGTCTATTGTATCGAGACGGACGTCGAAGTAGTGACCACTCTGTGCTGGTGCAAGATGATCTCCGGTTGTCTTTCCGGTTTTATATGAGTTACCGTCAAGACGTCGAAGCTAGGAATGTGGCCTTCGCTTCGTTTGCTTTGGTGTGTCCAAATCCTGTTGGAGGACGAACGCTGGGGTTAACATTTCGTCTGCTGTATCGAGACGAACGTCAAGGTGGTGACCACTCTGTGCTGATGTGAGATGATCTCCGATTGTCCTTCCGGTTTTATGTGAGTTACCGTAAAGACATTGAAGCTAGGAATGTGGCCTTCGCTTCATTTGCCTTGTCATGTCTGAATCCCTGCTGGAGGAAGAACGCTGGGGTCGACATCTCGTCTGCTGTATCGAGACGGATGTCAAGGTGGTGACCACTCTGTGCTGGTGCGAGATGATCTCCGATTGTCTTTCCGATTTTATGTGAGTTACCGTAAAGACGTTGAAGCTAGGAATTTGGCCTTCGCTTCGTTTGCTTACACTACGTCTGGTGTATTGAGATGAATGCTGAGGTGGAGCTAGGATTTTGCCATCACTCCACTTTGTTTCGACCATGGGGTCTTTTGTTAACTTTGCATGTACACCCCGCTGGGCTGTGAAGGAACGCCGTTGTTGACATTGCGTCTTTTGTAACGAGACGAATGCTAAGGTGGAGTTGGGATTTTGCCGTTACTCCGCTTGATGGTGTAACATCTGTGTCCTGTTGGAATGAGGAGGCACACCGTTTTTGGTCTCCAGGCTGTAGACGTGGCCATTGAGACCCTGAAGCTCGGGATCTTCCTTTTGCTTTGTCTGTTGACATTATGTCTGGGATATTGCGACAGATGTTGAGGTTGTCTTTGGGTTGTCTATGAACCGTCGAGATTTGGCTTCGCTTTCTGGCGGAGCTTGTTGGGAAGGTATGGTTCCCTCTTTGTTTGTGCCCCTGGATTGTATACAGGGATCGATGTGATCTCACCTGTAGGGCAAAAGTTTCATTCATTTTCATATTATTATTTTATTTCCGCGATGCTCTATCATTTCAGCTTTTATATCGCGAAGGTCGCGATTGCCCAATCATTTCGGCTATTTTTCGCGGTGCCCAATCATTTCGGCTGTTTATTTTATTTTTACTCGCTACTTTTTATTGCGAGTTGCCCAATCATTTCGGCTATTTTTCTTTTTACTCGTGCATACATTTTTACTTGCTGATTTTGTTTGCAAGTTGCCCCATCATTTCGGCTATTTCGTATGCATTTTTTTTTAGTAGGGGATTTGGGATCTGATACCAATCTTGGCATTAGCATCGCTGTGACTGGAATATTGTCAGGAGCGAATCATCATTTGCCGTGAAAGGACTTGGAATTTGATACCGGTTTAGGCATCAGAATCGCTGCAACCGGGATATTGCCAGGAGCGAATCATCATCTGCCATTATCGATGTTGAACAAAGGTGGCTTAGTAAACAGGGTTAAGGGTCCTGTCGGCTAATGCTTTTGACTTCATGAGCCGTAAGGGTCTCACAAAGGTATTTCTCCCTACAAGTCGTGAGGATCTTGTAGGTGTGTTTTCTCCTTGGGAATCGTGAGGATTCCTAAGTGTATGTTCTCTTATAAGTCGTAAGGATCTTACAAGAGTGTTATCTCCTTATGAGTCGAGAGGACTCACAAGGGTTGTTCACCGTGTGGACATATCCCTAGTCACGGATGGGACTTGGTTAGGGAAATGTTTATTCGCGCCCGTGGATTGTATACAAGGGTCAATATTGAACCACTTGTAGGGCAATATCGGAACTTGTGGGGATTGCTTAAGCACAGGTTTAGGTCTCTGTAACTTAAGACTTTCAAATATTATGAGCCGTAAGGGTCCCACAAGAGAGTTCTCCTTACGAGTCGTGAGGATCTCGCAAGTGTATTTTCTCCTTAGGAATCGTGGGGATCCCTAAGTGTGTTGTTCCTTTATGAGTCGTAAGGATCTCACGCAGGTGGTTTCTCCTTACAGGGTCGAGAGGACCCTATAAGTGTTTCTCAACGAGGTTGCGCCCTTTCGGGTTTTCACAAACACTCGCCGGTAGTCCTGCTGTTTTTACTCACGGAGCCCCTTCGGGTTTTCATCCGTGCCCATTTTGCTTGTGGACATACCGTTTTTTTTATTCTCTTTTTTTTTTCTTTTTTTTTTCTTTTCTTTTCTTTTTTTTTCTTTTTTTTTTTTGCAAACGAGGTCGCGTCCTTTCGGGTTTTCACGAACACTCGCCGGTAGCCCTGCTGTTTTTACTCACGGAGCCCCTTCGGGTTTTCATCCGTGCCCATTTTGCTTGTGGACATACCGTTATTATTATTTTTTATTTTTATTTTATTTTTTTTAACGTCAGCCTGAAGATGCTGCGGGTTGGGAGTAGTTTAACGACGTTTTGGTCATTTGCAAGTTTTAGGACATTGCGGTCCGTCATTAGTTTAAGGACATCTCGGTCCGTTGTTAGTTTAAGGACGTTTCGGTCCGTTATCCAGTTTTAGGACGTAGTGGTCCGCTAGGCTTTCTCTATGAATGAGTATGATGCCCCCGGCATGTCCATATTTTTTGGAGCATGCGGTTGTGGCGGGTTCACCTTCCAAATTTCGGACAACGTGAACTTGCCCTGTTGGTATTGGTCTTCAACCCAGTTCTTGAAGACGTAGCAATCCTCGATCAGATGACCTACCGTTTGGTGGTAAGGGCAATAATTAGGATTATTAATATCGCCTGGCCACAACGAACGTTTTGGACTCGGCAGATTGATGAGTCTGTTGAACACTGCCAGCTCGAACAGTCCCTTTGTTTTATCTTGCGGAAACGAGTAAGGACGCTTCAACTTTTCTTGGAGGGATTGCTGCTTGTTGCTTTGGCGAGCAACCGGTCTAGGGTCACCTGATTGTTGGTGAGCGCTGGCGACGAGGGCCTTTTTTCCTTTTCTTTTATCCTTTTTGTTCGCTCCGTTGTTTGCAGGGCCGGGATTCTTTCCGAGTAGCATGCGACTGCATGGCTGAATGTTCTCGCAGCTTCTTAATTCCTTTATTTTTGAAATAGATTCCCCGAGGGAAGAGTTGGGGGTAGCTTCTTCGTCAGAGTCGCTTCCAAAGGTGATAATTTGTGATCCCTTGAAGTCGGCTATATGACGGTCGGCGGTGGCTCTTTTGCGCTCATCTATCGCATTTTTCCGATGTCCACAAGCTTCACACTTTGTCCTGTCGAAGTGTAGCTTTTGAGCGACATACCCTTGCCACCAACAGTTAAAGGATTCGCAGTCTTCGGTAGGATGTATGATCTTCTGATGATATAAACAGAAGTTAGGGTGCATCTCTACCTCAGAGAAAGGATTTTCTTCGGAGGGCGGTAGCTTCATTCCTACTGATAGAGCTTTGGCGAACCGTTTCCTCGTCTTGAATTTGTTTTTACCCGCAGTGTATGGCTTTTGATTTGACGGGAATACCTTGGTTTTTTCCAGTATGGCCATTTCATGCTCTTGATTGGCTTTTGCTTTCAGACGAATTTCATTTAGGAAGGCATCGATCAACTTGTCTGACGGCCGCGGAATTTCTGTTTCAGGATCCGCCGTTGATTTCTCAGCGCAAGGATCCTCCTCATCATCCGTCAGTGAATGAGAAATCACATGACAAGACGCTACATAGTCTTCGGATTCATCCGATAAGTTTTCTCCATCGTTTTCATCCTCGACGAAAGAACAAGTTGCCCCCGGCGTGTCCGTCTTCTTTGGAGAGTGCGGCTGTGGGGGGTTTACCTTCCAGCTTTCAGACAGCGCAAACTTGCCTTGCAGGTATTGATCCTCGATCCATCCCTTAAAGACGAAACAATCCTCAATCGGATGACTTACCGTTTGGTGGTAAGGGCAATAATTGGGATTATTAAGGTCGCCTGGCTGCAACGGACGTTTTGGATTCGGCAGATTAATGAGTCTGTTGCGCACTGCCAGCTCGAACAGTCTTCTCGTTTTATTCTGAGGAAACGAGTAATGACGTCCTAGCCTCTCTTCGAGGGATGGGCGTGGACGCACGTTGTTTTGGCGAGCGACCGGCTTTGAGTTGCTCGACTGTTGCTGAGCGTTGGCGACGATGATCGCTTTTCCTTTCTCATTTCGGGGATCGGGTCTTGGAGGAGACGGTCTATGGCCCATCTGGTCCATTTGGGCTAATTTGTCGATCAAGGCCTGGAAGGTGGTCGGCCTGAAGAACATCATGAATTGCGAGATGGTCGCCTGCGGATCGAGAGTGCCTACAAACATGCCTACCGCAGGTGCCTCTTCTATGCGTTGTTCGCATTTCGACCATAGGTTCCGCCATCGTGTTGCGTATTGGACCCACGTTTCGCTCGGCCTTATCCTGGCATTTATCAGTGCTGTAATCGGGGTGCGTTCACTAGCACTTGCGAATCTTTGTGTAAACAGCAGCTCCATCTCTGCAAATGTTTTGACAGAGTCGTTAGGTAGCTCCGAATACCATTCAAAGGCTATTTCTGCTAAGCTGCCGACAAATTGACGTAGCAACAATTTGTCATCGCCCCCAGTATTGCCGCATAAGGCCCTGAATTGAGCGACATGCTGATGCGGATTCCCTGTCCCTTTATATACGTGGAATTTAGGGATCGTATATCCTGGCGGGTAATTGATTTGGTCATACCAGCTCGGATACGGTCGTCCGGTTCTAACAATTTGCCCAGCCGCTTCATTCGCCTGATGAACCCGAATCTGCCGAGCTATATATTCATCTAGGTCGTCTTTGGAGATTGCCTCCTCCTTGGCTGTTGATAGAGCCGGCGGAGGATTTGACGTTTCTCCCTTGTCGTCTTCAAGGACGATCGGAGGATCTTCAGCAGGAGGGTCCGGCTGTAACATCATCCCTACCATATCTTTGAAGAGGAGCGCCATCTGCTTTATGTTAGCCGCCTGCTCTGCAGCTTCTTTGTCCCTCTTTTCGAGGACTCTGCGTAAAAAGTCAGCGTCGGTTTCTTGTTCTTGACGCTCATCCGAAGACATTTCAGAGCTTTCTTTTGGCTCAGTGAGTGCAGCCATTGTAGTCATCATTTCCTGAAGCTTTTGTTGTTGCTCCTGGGCTTTCGTCACGGATCGGGTGAGCGGTCGGTGGCCCGTAGAAGTGCGGCTTTCCTCCTTTCCAGAAGCCATATAAACAGTATGCACCACCATGCCCCCAGACTTGGGGCGTTTGTGTTCGGTGTCTTTGCGATTTGCCGAAGACACAGGGGCTTTTTGCGGCCTCCTTTTTTGAGTGATTGGAGTTAAGGGAGCCGTTGTAGTGGGCACCCGAGTAGCTTTTGCTTCTTGTGGTTTGACAAAGTAATCCTTCCCCTGCCGAACCTTCATATTTTTCTGTCGTCGGAGGCAGTCTCGATCGATCACCGACTCTTGGACCTGTCGCCAGACTTTGTAAATTTTAGAGGACAGCCGTTGAGGGGGCTGCTCTAGCTTCTTCTCTGGAGTATTCTCCACAGGTGAAGGAGTTCGTTTCAACATCGCAGTAGGAGAGTTTCTGCGCACCTTGTTGAGCAGTTCAAAGCTGTTCTTGGTTGGAACATCAGCATCGATCCTCACCATCGGAGTTGGAGGAGTAAGTCCAGAGGGGGAGTTGCCCCCAGCCTTCCTCACTCGACGCCAGTAGCGACGTCGGGCATGTCGTGCTGATGGAGTTGTTTCAGCTATAGGGGTGACCTCCTCATGCCCCCTGTGTTGGTCAGAACATACTGGTACCAGCTTTTTAAAGATCGACGTCCGTTGAACGGGGACGACCAACTTGTCAGAAGCGGACTTCTGAACATGGGAAGCAGCCTTGGTGATTTTGCCAGGAACGGGAGTTGGAATGGCTATCCGCTTCGGGATGACGCCTTCTGGTATGGCATGCTTTTTCATTAGCCTGTTAGAGCTCTGGCCTAGTCCGTTAAAAACTGAAGCAGTGGAGTTGGACGACCCGTTGAGAGGGGTCGCGGCAGTAGTAAGTCGATCGAAGACCGACTTTTTTGGAGCTTCTTGCGGGGTCGCGGCAGTAGTAAGTCGATCGAAGACCGACTTTTTTGGAGCTTCTTGCAATGTCATTGGGGCGTTGAAGCTCATTGGTGGGAGCATGGTCCCAAAAAATAGTCCGGTGGTGGCTTGAGCCATCTGCTCCACCGGCATTTTGAAAAGGGAGGCCACTTGGGGCCCATAAGTCACTCCTCCAGCAACGGCGGAGCGAGAGTTATCGCTGCGGACGATGCAGTTCGAAGCCATTGATCTTCTGTTTTCTGCACGGAGCAAGACACCAAATCTTAGTACCTTGAATCCACAGGCAATCACAGCAAACCGCAATTTGTTCGTGAACACGACACACGAAGTGTGGAGTGGAAAGAGGAAGAGGTCCCACCGGGCGTGCCAGAATCTGTTCCCCTCCGAACGGCGGCCTGCGACGTTGGGACGTCACGTAACCTGGGGTTCGGGGCAGATGCTATTTGGTTTTTATCCGTCCACCTCTCCGAAGATGCCAAGTTGATTTATGGCACCGTGTATCGAAGGTTTAGACGGATGCGGCCGATGTAGCAGACTTTGTCAGATTCCCCCTCAGGGTGAGGGGTTTTTGATTGTGGGGACGCTCTTCCCTGCAGGCGCAAGCCCCTGCAGTTAATTACGCTATCGCGTTGCGATAACAACTTTCTCCTTCTCCAGAATTTCACTTCGTGTCGTGTATGTTTATTTTATTTGTGGTTGCCCGTGGATTGTATACGGAGACTTAGTGATGTCGTCGCCCGTAGGACGTGGATTAGTCCAAATCCGTGTTTGCTTAGATTTGAGTTTGGTGTTTTTAGTTTAAGGATGCATTGGTCGCGTTGCGACTAAGATCAACTTAAACGTTCATCAAGGATACGCTAGTCCTGTTTTGGACTAAGATCAACCTGACGTAGTGATTGATTTAATTATCCGGCCGTCGGGACTCGTCACCTCTCTGACGTCATTGAGGGATTACAACGACATACGTCTGAGGAGTTCCGAGATGTACCCTTGAACCAAAGTTGGTTTGGGATTTCATTGTTTATTTAGATGTCTAAGGACACGTTAACCGTATTTGGGGTTAAGATCAACTTAGGCGGGACCGTTTAGATCCGACAAAAGAGCATTTGAAGGCTCTATTGCTCCAGTTTAAGGACGTGGTGGTCCATGTTCCAGTTTAGGGACGTGGTGGTCCATTATTAGTTTAAGGACGTTTCGGTCCAATTTTAGTTTAGGGACGTTTCGGTCCGTCACCAGTTTAGGGACGTAGTGGTCCGTCATTAGTTTAAGGACGTCTCGGTCCAATATTAGTTTAGGGACGTTTCGGTCCGATTTTAGTTTAGGGACGTTTCGGTCCGTCGCCAGTTTAGGGACGTAGTGGTCCGTCATTAGTTTAGGGACGTTTCGGTCCGATATTAGTTTAGGGACGTTTCGGTCCGATTTTAGTTTAGGGACGTTTCGGTCCGATATTAGTTTAGGGACGTTTCGGTCCGATATTAGATGAGTGGTCGTTGGGACTCGTTACCTCTCTGACGTCGCTGAGGAATTACAACGACATATGTCAGAGGAGTTCGGAGATGTACCCTCGAACCGGTCATGACTTGGTTTATGAGGGGCATTTAATTTAAGGACTTACAGCCAGGATTGGGTTAAGTCCAATTTTTATTTTAGGCTTTGCCAGATTAGAAGAATCAATCTAAACAGGGCTTTGCCCCTTTCATTATTTTACAAGTCTGATTTGGGCCAGGCCCTTCTAATTAATGAGTTACAAGAACTCAGGAATTCTCCAAACAGGGCCTTGCCCTTTTTATTTATTATTTTTTTTTTCTGCAATTGGGCTAGGCCCTTTTAAATAATGAGTTTCAGAAACTCAAGAAGTTTTTACAAACAGGGCTTTGCCCTTTTATTGTTCTGTAATTTAGTTTGGGCCAGGCCCATTTGAATAACGAGTTTGCAGAAACTCAGGAATTTTTCCAAACAGGGCCTTGCCCTTTTATTATTTCAATTTAGTTTGGGCCGGGCCCAAAACAAGGGGTTGCAGAAACCCTAGAAATCTTCAGATTGAAGAACACAAGTGCATGGCACTTTGATTTGAATTTGGATCAAAGGAAAACAAGTTCTTGTTTTTTCCTGATCATACAGAACCGAGGGTTCATATTAAGTGCAAGGCACTATTTATTATTTTTTTATTTATATTTTTTTTAGAACCAGGGGTTCCTATCAAGTGCAAGGCACTATTTATTTTCTCATTTTCTGTTCTTCAGAAATTTTACCTTCTTTTTTTTTTGGTTCTTGATTAATCTTCAAGAGCTCTCTTTTTTCAGAAGCTTTTTCCCTCTCTCGATGATGATTCCTCCTTTTAAAATGAGGTCTAGGGTCCTTTTTATAGTGCCCATAAATTAGTTAAAGTTTGTTAAAGAGATTATTCTCTAAGTGATTTGGGGAATTTTCCCCACCGTCGGATCTTTAATCCAAAGGTCTCTGTTTTACAGAAGAAATCTTATTGTTTTAACAAAAACAGAAAAGATTTTCTCAAATCTTTATTCTGTTTTTGCAATAAAGAATTTTATTTTATTTTTTAATTTTTTTTAAATTTTTTTATTATTATTTTTTTTTATTTTTTGCTTGCGCAACTGCGCGTTGACACGTGTCGCGCAGTTGCGCACTGCGCAGCTGCGTGACACGTGTCGCGCAGTTGCGCACTTGCGCAGTTGCGCAGCTGCGCGCCACGTGTCGCGAAACTGCGCAGTTGCGCACTGCGCAGCTGCGCGCCACGTGTCGCGCAACTGCGCACTTGCGCAGCTGCGTGCCACGTGTCGCGAAACTGCGCACTTGCGCACTGCGTGACACGTGTCGCGCAACTGCGCACTTGCGCAGTTGCGCACTTTTTTTTTTTTTTTTTTTTTTTATTATTATTTTAAGAGCTTTGCTCTGAAGCTTTTGTGGAGCATATTTTAACTTTAATTTTCTTTTTAATTTTCAAGACAGAGCTTTACTCTGATTGGAGAAAAACAGAAGTATTGCTTCTTTTCCCGTCTTGGAATTTAAACAGAGCCTTGCTCTGATTGAGGTAAACAGGGTAATTCAACAAGATTTCCGACAACCTGATCGAATGCTCATCGGAAACTTTAGTAGACGGCCGCACCCCCGATGCCTTCGACGAAGTGCACTTAGGCGGAACACCGCGACCGCGAGCACCCGAACGGATGCTTTTGGCGACGGGGTTCTCCTACAGTCACTTGGTTGGAGCTATGGGGCGTGGCTATCCAGTAAGGTTACCCGGTGAGTATCCGCGTACTCTACGTGATTGCGATGAACTTTTGATCCACATCAAAATCTCGTGGCAACCGATCAAATGAGACTGAATTGCTAGATTTATAAAACTAAAATTAGTTTTCATAAAACTAAATATTGTGGATTCCAAATAATGTATCACAATCACAGATAACTAGACGATGTTAAACTTTTCGATCGAATCAACAAACACCCAAAATTTCCCAAAGAGCTCAACACTTGAGCGGAGTTTAAAAAGTATCCAGAATATGCCACAGCACCTATGGACCAACCGTGGAAGGATCAACCCTTGCCTCACCTATGGCACCGTGGAACTACCAAAAACCTTAGGGTTTGGTGGCGGTCCCGACGGTCACATAATCGAGTTAGGGTTTCGTTCTTCTAGAAGGTCCATAGAATCACCTGCATGATTTTCTGAAGATCTTAAATTTGGAAAAATCCAACTCTTGGAAAATTTCCAGCGAGGGAGAAAATGGGTTATTGATATCCATTCGAACTTTTTAACGTAGTCTAAATAACCCGGAACGATATTAGAATTACGACTACGAAACACTCTGAATTGCCTTTACAGAAATATAACATCACATGCAATATCAGAAAAAACAAGCAACACCTGAAACACCAAAACCCAGAGACCGAAACACCATAAAAATTTGAAGCCAAAAGCCCACTAAAAAACCGGTGAGCTCGGATTTTTCAGACATGTCGTCGGCCAAATTTCGGCGAGGAGGGTTCAAATTTCTATGGTGTTCATGTTACATCTCATATAATATTCTGCAGTTGCTTAAAAAAAATTTAGACACCTTAAAAATTTCGACAGAAACTTGGTTTTTATTTCGAGTGTTTCGGAGTTGTTTCGGTTTCGTAATTCTACAAATATCATCTAATTCTCTAGCATGGCTCTGATACCACTGCAGGGGTTTCCTAGAGTCGCCGTTGGGTTTCGGGAGGCATCGACCATGCCATTTTCAAAAAAAAAATTGGCGCACTAAAGAACCCTAATCTAGAATCTTAACTAGAGAATTAGATGAAACTAGAATGTAAACATCTTTACATCTAAGTGAACAAGAAATACAACCTTTGTAGACCGGTCCTTCACTTCATAAGCTCCGTATAGTAGTCCCTTCCCTCCAAGTAGTGAACTCTCGGACTCTACAAAGGCTCCACAAGATGAAAGGAACAAGCTTGCTTGAAGTTTTCGAGCCCGAAGATGATCTACGTCGAGGAGACACCAACTCAAGCTATCTCTTCACTAATATGGAATTAGTGAAACAAACACCCTAAACTAAATGACTAATCTAGTAAAGAATGATGAAGTAGGAATTTTGCTCACTTTAGAAATATTTTTCTCACTCATTTTCTTTACCTCCCAAAAAGCTAGAGAGCTTGAGGAAGGAGATGAAGAAAAGCAACCATGGAAAAGGTCAAGTGTTGAATGGCAACCATGGATGAGTTAATATCATATACTAACTCATGTAGAGACTAAACCATGGCTAATCATAATGGTTGGGTTAATAAATATCTTAAGTACAACAAAATTGGTGGACTTAGTCAATGATTCTACAAGCTTCCACTAAGCATCAACCATGACTGATTTCCACCCATTTTGAATTACTTTAAATAAATAAAACCCTTGATTATGTTAAGCATGGTGTGAGCCACATACACCCATGCCACATGTATCATCTAGCATGACACGCAAAAATGTACATTAATATATATCACATATAAACTAAATGCACAAGTGAGAAAAATAATTCTTAAGTGAGCCAATATTAGTTAATGTAAGATAATATATCAAATATATAATTATACATTAAATTATTAAATCAACACTTGATTTAATAATCCGGCTATATCACATACAACCGACTAATATCAAATATATCAACTTATCGAATCAACACTTGATTCGACAGACCGGCTATATCATATATAACCGACCGATATCACATATCGCGAGAATAGAATACGGTATCACATACACGTATTACTCTCGGTTCCGCACATATCACATATGTGCTCCTACTTCATTTCGCCTGAGCCAGGAAACCTCTGTGTAGGACTCTAAAGACTCGTCAATACGCCGGCAGTAGGTGATCATATCAGTCGTCTACAAGCCGCAAGCGGTCTGCTAAACGTAACGGCCACCCGGGTATTGAGCGATCAGAAGATCAACAAGCAAGCTTACTCATACTCCCGTGAATCCAATCAGTAACACTACCGTACAGTCCGGTCTCTTTGTCAGATATGTCGCATATCACAGCCTGGAGGTGGTAAACGTCAGACCCCAATAGCCTGATAAGTCATACCAATGTGAGGCTCATAATGGTTCGAGAAACTACTGATAACACTTACCAGTAAATCTCAGCAACCCTGGCCAGGAATTTCCTGTTATGGCCAATCGAGCATAGCGCAATATCAACCCCCAATACTGGGAGAGACGAAATCCCCTCCTATCGCTTATTGCTTCCATGTGACTCGGGACTGTACCCAAAAACCACCGTTTTGCACGATCTCTTGAACGTGGTAAAGTGGAAATCAAAGCACAGCGGGAACCACACAAGACTCTATGACAATCTCGGGTCGACAGACTAACCTCTACCAGTGTCACCAGAGAATTTCTATCTGACGATAGGTATAATACCATCTAGGAGTTCTCGGTGAGTCCGTTCAGTGTACCCAGTCTCCACAGAGCACCCGTATACCTTCTCTGATGTCAAACACCAATGGATATGGGATAATCCATCGCCCATCATATGGGTCGAGAAGCGTATATGCTAGTCTACTCTGGAATATTGATGCCCCGTCTCGATACTTCCACGACTAGGAACAATCGAAGGATGTACTTACCGACTACCCTTGCCCCACTAGTATGATCTGCATCATAATCCTGGTAGTCAAGTACTCATCCTAAAAGGTTTATCAACATGTAATAGAGAGACAAAAAGTGTACATGTTAAGATAAAGAGCAACCAGATAGCATACTATCATATCGAGTAAGAAAGTCCTCCCTATATATGTCCAAGCATCCACTATAATATACATCACATGTATAATAATGGTCTCTAGGGCATACATATAACTAACACCCACTTGGCCTGGGCTTGGGCCCACCTGACTTGGGGTTGATTTTGACTTTGACTTGGTCAACCAGGGTGTAATTTTTGACCCCAATAAAGTGCCCCCATCAATAAATGCGCACCGCATATGTGGGTCGTGTGCATGAAATTGATGGATCTTCATTCATGTGGAGACGACTTGATTTGGTTCCTGCTTTTTGGGAAGCTGGCACTGCCCTTTTTACGACATGGACGGTCGATGCTTGACGTGTCTCCGAGATGGAGTGTCGGTGGTTGACGTGTCCCCGAGGCGGAGTGTCTGTTTGACATGTCCCCGGTACGGAGTGTCGCCGGTCGACATTTCCCCGGCATGGAGTGTCTGGTTGACTTGATTCCAAGGCGGAGCATAATTCCGACTTGGAGGTCATTGCTGCCCTTTTTGCGACTTGGACGGTCGGTGCTTCCCTTTTTGCGACGTGGACGGTCGGTGCTGCCCTTTGTTGGGGTAAAAAATTTACACCCCGGTTGACTAAGTCAAAAATCCAAGTCAACCCCAAACCAAGTGGGCCCGAGCCCAGACCCAGTGGGCCCATGCCCAGGTCGAGCCCGAAAATAAAGCGGTCGGCCTTCCCCCACGCCAAGATAAAACTTTTGTAATAAACAATTTTGTTGTTTTTCTTTTATTTTATGGATAAATGTAAGAAAAATAGGCATGAAGCCACGGCAGCTTAGTCCGCGGCTGCCGGAGATTCGGATCCCCACAATCATTAAACCCCCGCCTACCCTAGGCAGGGGGAATCTGTAGTACGCCTGACAAGCGTGCGCGTATTCCCATCTCAATGGGGTGACGAAAAACACCCTACACCCTTTAGCGACTTGGACGGTCGGTGCTGCCCTTTTAGCGACTTGGATGGTCGGTGCTGCCCTTTTAGCGACGTGGACGGTCGATGCTGCCCTTTTAGCGATGTGGACGGTCGGTGCTTTGATTTGACTTGCTCCGCTTTCTGCGGTGTAGGGATTTGACTTGTTTCCGAGGTGGATCTTGATTCCGCCAGGGACGTTGTTGGTTTTTTTGCTGACTTGATATGATTTTGGTTGACATAAGCATCACTACATTGGAATATGGTATCATGAGCGAATCATCATCTGCCATGAGAGGATTTGGGGATTTTGGTTTTTATTTGGCATCAGCATCGCAACACTGGAATATGGTACCAGGAGCGAATCATCATTTGCCGTGAAGGGATTTCCATCATTCCCAGTTTAACGACTTAGGGGTCTATTGGATCGGAAGTTTAGAATTTTGGGGTTGGGTCGGCATCAGCGTTGCTAACACTGGAGCACAGGTGCCAGGAGAAATTCATCATTTGCCTTTGCCCGTTGGGGAGCGATGGCTCAGGAGACAGGTTTAGATCCCCATCACCTAAGGCTTTTCAATTTTATGAGCTGTAGGGGTCTCATAAAAGCATCTTCTCTCTACCAGTCGAAAGGATCTTGCAGGTGTATGTTCTCCTTAGGAGTCGTGAGGACTCCCAAGTGTGTTTTTCCTTTATGAGTCGTAAGGATCCCACGAAGGTGTTTTCTTACGAGTCGAGAGGATCTCATAAGTTTGTTCTCCTCATGTATCGTGAGGACACATGAGTGAGTTTTCCCAAATGGAGCATAATTCCAAGGGCGGAGACCGGCCGCGTAATTGGTGATTGAGGTGGGGCATAAGTGTGATGTTATTTGAGCCTGTGGATTATATACGGTAGTCAACTTGGGAACCAACCGTAGGGCTGTAGAATTTTAGGATTTTGTTGGCGTCTGCATCGCTGTACTAGAATATGGTATCAGGAGCGACTCATCATTCACCATCTGGGAATTTGGATTTTGGTTTGCATCGCTGCACTGGAATATGGTACCAGGAGCGACTCATCATTCGCCATCTGGGAATTTGGATTTTGGTTGGTGTCTGCATCGTTACACTGGAATATGGTACCAGAAGCGACTCATCATTCGCCGTTTTTTTTACCGTGATTGCTCTATCATTTCAGCTTTTCTCATCGCGAAGGTCGCGATTTCCCTATCATTTCGGCTATTTATACGCGGTTTCCCTATAATTTCGGCTTTTCTTTTTTCTTTTATTTACACACATTTTTTTTTACATTCCCAGTTTAACGACTTAGGGGCCGTATGCTCCCAGTTTAATGACGTGGTGGTCAGTTGTTCCCAGTTTAACGATGTGGTGGTCATCTGTTGGAGCCTGGGCTCGACTCTGCAGGAACCACGGGCTCATTTGGCCTAATTGCAGAAGCGGGCTCTTCGTCATCTAGACCAAACCGGTGTTGGATGGCAACAACCACATCATTGTCTCATGGCTATAGGGTGTAGGAGGACTTGTTCCTCTGGGCTCCATCATGTAGACCGTATGGGTTGTGTATCCGTCTATTGCTTCTTCGTTGGCAATATTGCTTGTTTGGCTCTTAGCTTGTTGCCTTGGTCCGCTCTCTTCAGAGAAAGGCATAGATGTCTGAGAGAATTAGATTCCCGAAGGGCTTCGGTCTCTGTTTGTATGAAATAGGCGGTTGCAGCTTGACTGTTTGCTCACACGCCTTTAGACAGTTTTATTTCTCCTGCCTTATATTGTTTTCGACCCAATCTTTGAAGACGAAGTAGTCCTCAATAGCATGACTTATCAGTCTGTGATAGGGGCAATATTTGGGATCGTCGGTCATATTCGCTTCTTGCCGTCTTTTTGATTCTGGAAATTGTAGACCGTTCCTAAGGACGTCTTTGAATATTTTATGGACTTTGTCCCTTCTGAAGGAATAGGCCTTATCCAGCCTCTCTTTCAGTAGAGATTCTCCCCCCTCTCCGAACACTGGCTTCCGAGGCCGGTTGGCATTAGGCCCGCTCATCCCTCGCTTATTTCGGTTAGCCGAAGTGTTAAAAGATTCAGCATTGTCGGAACTTCCGCCTTTGCGATTATCGTCATTTCAGTTTCTCCAGGACCTATTGATATTTTGGGAATCAGAGGAGGACTCCTGTTTTAAGCGCTCCAATATCTTAACTTTCCTGGTCAGCTCTTGAAATGTTTTGAGACCCGCTGTGCATAGAAACGGGGCCATCCAATTGTTGAGATTTACGACGAGGAGGCTGACAGATTGGTCCTGCTCTATCGACGGTTCACATTTGACGGAGAGATTGGGCCATCGGGTTATAAAATCCGTGCTGCTTTCGTTGTTCTTTGGCTTGGCCTTTACGAGGTCGGCAATGGTGATCTTATCGCTGACACTCATGAACCTTTGTCGGAACAGAGATTCCATTTGGAAGAAACTAGTAACGGAGCCATCCGGTATGCTCGCATACCGGTCAAAAGCGACATCGTTTAAGCTATTATCAAACCGGCGAGGGAGAAGCGCATCATTGCCCCCAGTATTCCCGCATGAGGCTTTAAAATGGGTAATGTGCTGATTCGCATTTCCCGTCCCATCAAATCTTCTGAATTTGGGGATGACATAGGCGCTAGGAAATTCTACTAGATCATACTGGGCAGGATATGGTCTCCCGTTACTGCTAATATCTTTTTGCGCTTCGGTTTCGGCTACCAATGTTTTGACTTTGTTGGAAACCAAATTCATGATTTAATCTTGAGTTAGCGGGCTGCTGTCATCAGTAGCCAAGACATTTCCCGAGATAGGATGCGACTGACTTTCATGCGGTCTGCCCATCTTTGGATTTGAGGGAATAGGCGTCGGCTGTCTCGGGACAACGTTTCCCGGTTCATGAGCAGAAACCTACACTTGATTGGACGGCTGAGAGGCAACTTGGGCCGTGAGCTGCATCACGACATTCGTCAAGTTGTCAATTTTGGAGTAAAGTTTGGCTATCTCCTTGTCTTTTCTTCTGAGCTGTTTTCGGAGCTCTTGGAGAAGTTGCTGCTCTACGTTCTTGGGACGGAAGATTGGCTCCTCTTCGCTTTCTGAGCCCAACTCCTCATGAACCGAGAGATCTCTCTGCTTAGCAGCCTCACTGGAAGGGTTTCCATTACCTTCCAGAGAAAGCTCGTCTTGGGAAGTGGAAGCCACATTCGCCCCAGACTGCATTTGAGATGTGGTGGCCCCATCCTTGCTCTTGTTGAGCGTGCCTACCATGTAGACAGTGTGGACCACATATCCAGCTGTCTCTTTATCTTTGGCGGGGTAACCCTGTTCTTGGAACCTCATGAAGTTCAGCCTAGCAGGAGCCCTAGCCCTAGCCCTTTTGTTGGCACTATATCTGAGCCTTTTCTGTCTTAGCTTATCGATTTTGAAGTCTTGGCAGGCATCCGTTATCCAGGAAGCCATTGTGAGTGATTGAAGGGGAACTTAGAGAAGATACCCGATTGAGCAGTTGTCAGGGGCACCGCAGGAGCTTGCCCGAGATACATTGTTGCTTTGTTGGTGTTGATGGCCTTGCCCCCAGCCAGGGCCAAGGAAAGTCGTTCAAAAGCCGACTTGCATTTGGGTAGTGGTGCCCTCGAGATCACTACATTTGGCCTCCTGCCTTTTGAGGTCGGTCTGTCTGTTACCGGAGCTTGAGAAGCAGGAACGGCGTTAGCTGGTACGAACAAAATAGAGCCAAATGGTAGCAGCGGCTCCTCCCACTGTCGCCCGAGACTGGCCGGGAGGACCGTTCTGGTGTCCATCTTCATCGTATAAGAGATGGGAGTTGTGCTGAGGGTTGAGATTGTCCTTGGAGACATTATGTTGCGTCCGAGGATTGCAATCGGAAATTGTTAACCTGCAAAAAGAAGCATGATTTCAGTACAAGCAATCAATGTATATGTTGATTGAATTCGCATGAACGTTTAACTCGAAATATGGAAGGTGAGATTGGTCCCACCGGGCGTGCCAGAATCTGTAGGGTGTTTTTCGTCACCCCATTGAAATGGGAATACGCGTCGCTTGTCAGGCGAACTACAGAATCTATAGCTGCCCCCTTGCGGGGTGCGGGGTAGCACCCCGTTAGAAATTTTTTCTAACGGGGGAAGTGTGTGTGTATGTGTGTGTATATATATATATATATATATATATAAGGAAAAAATAGCATCCAAAAGACGCGTGAGCGCCAGCGCCTCACGTGCCTAGCATGTGGACGCTGGGTGCCCCATGTGCTTGGCATGCGGGCGCTGGGTGTCAGCAGGAAAAGGGGCTTACCCCCTGCACTTGGAGTTGTACTCCCTATTGACTTTTGGAGTTGAACTCCTGACGAAGAGGACAAATGGGCTTAACCCCTGCACTGTGAGTTGTACTCCCAAAAAGAAAAATTTATTATTATATATATATATCTTTTTTTTGAGGAGTTAAACTCCTAAGATATTTTTGGAGCTGATGAAAGGGACCCCTTTCTTCTTCCTTGAGCCCTGGATCTTCCCCAAAGTGGGGTTTTTGGAGGTGGGTCTCCTTCTTCCTCCTCTCTATTGGCTGGATCTTGGAGAAAAGAAGGTGAGATTTTAAAAATCTCTCCTTTTGGAGGTTTGATGGAAGATCCGCGTTCCCTTTCAAGGGTTTTGTGGTGAAAAACTATTCATTTTTGGAAAAGGAAGAGTGGAACTCTTGATTTAATTCAAAAAAGGGGAGAAGGTTTAGAACCTTGAGCAAAGAGAAGGAGGCACAGAAAACCTAATTTTTGGGGAGAATGAATTCTTCTTTCATTTCATCATCATGTTGCCTTTTATAGGCTTACAAATTTACATATAGCTCATTGGGCTTTACAAAATGGCATTTTGCCCATCTCATGCCTCATGTGCTCATTTCTTTTGCACATGAGCCATGGGCTTTACAAAAATTTGGCTTTATACCCATTTTTCCTACATTGATGTATGAAAATTATATCAAAATTATTTATTACATAATTTTCATTTTGGCATGGGGGAGGCTGGCCGCGGGGATCGACTTGGGCATGGGCCCACTTGGCCTGGGCTTGGGCCCACCTGTCTTAGGGTTGACTTTGACTTTGACTTGGTCAACCCGGGTGTAATTTTTGACCCCAACAGGCCCATTCTTCTCTCCATCTCCCTATCTTTTCTTTTCCCCATGGCCTGGCCCACGACCTCAGCCCCAGCCCGATCCCCATCTCTTTCTTCTTCTTTCCTTCTTTCCCGACCCGACCCGACCCGACACTATCCTACCCGACCCAAACACCCCACTCTCCTTCTCCTTCTTTTCCTTCTCCTTCTCTTCCCGCCTTTCTCGCACAGCGCTCCCCACGACCCGCGCCCCTCCATGACCTCGTCCTCATCCCAACGTCCTCCCTTCTTTTGCGCTTCCCCAAGATCCCCGCAACCGCCCCGCGATTCACTCGCCTCCCTCTCTTCTCACAACCGACCCCTCTCTCTTCACTCCTCTCTATCTCTTCACTCGCGAAGCCCCACCTCTCGAGCTCCTCACCTCCGCCGACGAGCTCAAGCCCACCAAGATCCCCCATTGGCCTCACTTCACCGACCGCCTACTGCCACCGCCCACCTCCACCTCACCGTCGCTGACCATCGACCATGACGCCACCAGCAGCCCCAACTCAACCCCAACCTCCACCACCGAGCTCCTTTACCATCTTCCACCCACCCTCGTCCTTGTCATCGTTGCCTCCACCGTCGAGGCTACCCTCAGTACCCCGATGAGACCCACTTCAAGACGAACACCAAACACCCAACCGCGTCGACGCCTCCTCCTCCGTCCAAGCCAAGCTCCCTAGTCGCCATCATCTCCAAGAGCACCACCTCCTCTTCCCCTCTCACCTCCTTCCTCTTCCGACCGCGAGGAACTCCACCGCCGACCTCCAACAACGCCGCCGATCTCCTCCTTGTCACCAACACCCTGCCACCATCATCAACAACCTTGCTGCAGCACCACTCGAGCCTCTCGCTTTCACCCCCTCCAAGACCCATCGCCTTCACCCTGCCACCAAGACCACCACCCACCATCATTGTCATCTCCTCTCACCATCTCCGAGAAACCCAACACCATCGTCAACTGCAACAGCCGAGTGCAACCCAACGCCGACCTTAATTGCCGCCGTCTTCTTCTACCTCCTCTTCCATCAAACCAAGCACCTTAGATGTCGACTCCAAGAAACCCATCGCCTCATCGCCGCCGAGTTCCTTGGCTGCACCTGAACCGAGCACAACACAGATCCCAAGTCGAAACCAAGCCGAGATCGATCTTCGTCATCATCATCACAGCCGTCTCCTTCGTCGCAGCCTTTATTTTCAAGCCGAGCTCCTATCCTGTTGATCTCTTGACGGAGCAGCAACCATCGTCGCCGAGATTGTCGTCTTCATCGTCTTCTTCCAGCTCAAGCCATAGTTGAGCCGAACTTTAGTTGGCTGGACAACAAAGGGTTGATTTTGATACGAAAATCCGCCGCCGTGAAGTGCGTAAACTGTTGCTATTTCTGTTGCGGTTTCTGCTGCTGTGTTGATGTTGCCATGTCGTTGCCGCCTTGCCGTGTCGTCGTCGTTACGGTCGTCGTCAAGCGAGTGAAAATTCTTCACTTGTTACTCATGCTAATTTACTAGTTAGATTAAATAACCAAGTTAAAGATTTAATCGCACGCGTGCGTATGTGTGTGTACCGTAAATTATAATGGAATTTTTAGCTAACAGTTGCGTTGATTGTATGGAATTGAACCCAACTCGGGTCTATCAACCGTAATGATATCATTTAGAATTTACATGAATTAGTTGTTGTTACAATCAGTAGGTAGAACTGACAACGATCGATACTCATATTTATAACCAAAGTTCGAAGCGATACATAAATGAAAACTCTGGTGAAAGTTCCCATGTTTTGTGATCGTCGAATCCCTTACTGATTATTGAATGTTGTGTAAGATTTCGAGTTAAGAATATCGTGTTTATAATCATGTAATATTGCCCCAAAAGGCGACGTCGGATCTGGAAGTCGCCGCACATGCCACGTTCTAAAATCCATATTAAACTGAATACGACTTGTAACCTAATGTTCTATGGATCGTATTGAAGCCAATAGATAAACCTACAGCACCCCAGAGTTTAAATAAGTTATAACAACGAATACTGAGGCGATTCATGGCTCTAGACTGCAGTCCAGAACCTGAGTTTTTACCTTTACCCGTTTTAGAATGCATACTTCTTACTGTTTAAGTGCGCAATTGTGCGGAACCATGCATAGAAGTGTAGATAATCTAATTATCTTTCTAACGGTGCTGGTCTCGTTGCATTCCAGTGTCGTTTGATATTTATAACACTTTTTAAACCGTAGATGTGTACTGCGGTTTCTTGCAGAAATAGAATGTATACCTTAACCTTAGACGGTGCATATCTCCCTGCATACAGTGGATATTATTGATCCGTCTGATGCGTTGGAAACATAACAGATAAATCTAAATATTATCTAACTGTAGCGTCACCTAATTATGATTCCAACATGGAGTAAAACGTGTTACTAAACGGACTTTCAGTTCTGAAACTGGATTTCCAGTAGTGAACACTTAAAATGGAATGACCATAGCTCACAAACCTGAAACCCGATTGACTCGAAACCAATTTTGATGTAGAGATAATTAAATATACTGCTTACTCCTTTTATATTGTTTTGCTCAATTATGCACGTGTGATTTATAGTGAATTTTGCAAGTTATATGACATTGGCTGCCATATTTTTCTCGTATCATATTTTATTGCATTCTTATCATATCATGTAACTGTTATACCCGCATTGAATAGGGGCCCTATACATTGATATCTTAGTGACCGTATTACATTACCAAGTGATAAATATTAGTGATTGGATTGTGGCAAGTACGTTAGTGTAAAAGCGTGATTGAATAAGTGAAGTGACACGTACTTGTACACAATCAGCGGAACCAATTAGTGATTGCATTGTCGACGCCTATGGGACATATATAAGTGTAACTATAACTGGTATGGGACGGTTATGGAAGCACTTATATTAGTTTCATAGTTAAGACATCAAGCACTGTCCAGTTATCTTGGATACCAGTCAAGACATGCTTGATGGAGACCATGTCTCCAGTTCTCGCGTAGACTTGTTATGGAGTGACTAGTATTTGGATTCATGGTCGGTGGTTGATGTAGACCGCGGGGTGTAGGGTAGTTTGAGTGTGAGTTCGATCAACAGAATCTCAGGAGTCATACTGCCGGCATATGTAGTGATTTCAGGAGTCGTATGGATGGTGTTTCTGATTATTAGTGAGCATGATTCGGGCCCGTGTTCCCTTGCCCCTGGGGCCTACCCTTGGGTTGGGGATACTCCTGCGGTGGTTGACGCTCACACTTTGACTGAAGATAGGTTTAGTGACTTGGACAGTGAGACTTAGAGGCTGACTGCTTAGTGACATGGGCATTGCATTGGTTACTGATCTGATGCACTTACTTTATCGTTACATGTACCGGTTGTTTCATGCTCGCATTATTATTCTATACTTACTGCTTTATGTTTATTATCGTTGCACATTATATATATATATATATATATATATTGCTATTGTGTTGCTCTGACGACCTAAGTATGCATGCTCAGAGTGAGAAGTGGATTTAGCTCAGATCAGGACGTGCCTTATCTCGAGGATATTGCGGACATCTAGATCAGCGACGCCAGCGCTATCTTTCCCTTGATTCTATCTGGTTAGTTTTATATCTGTTTTGATAGAATTAGTGACTGCATTTCTCATTACCTGTGCTATGATTATTGATTACCATGTAATGCTAGAATCCGAAGTGTGACTACGACGGGATATTTTCTTGACCGTAGGAGCATGGCTGGCCTTGTCATCAATTGTATTCCGTATTTTGGAAAGTGGGGCGTGACAGGAAGTTACCCGCTGTGGAGGGGCAGAGCAGGAATCTGCTCGGCAGCCTAGTGAGGAGAGCTTTAGATCCACTTCTTTGTAGAGCAGGAATCTACCCCTTATGGATGAGCCGAGTAGGAAGCTACCCGGCCGCCTCGCGGTGAGGGCTTTGGATCCACAGCATTTGTTGAGCAGGAAGCTACCCACTGCGGATGCGCCGAGCAGGAATCTGCTCGGCGGCCTTGTGAGGAGGCCTTTGGATCCACAGCGTTGTTAGGCAGGAAACTACCAGCTGTGGATGGACCATGTAGGAATCTACTCAGTGGCCTCACGATGAAGGCCTTGGATCCACAGCGCTGTTGGGCAGAAAGTTACCCGCAGTGGATGGGCCAAGCAGGATTCTACTCAGTGGCCTCGCAATGAGAGTTTTGGATCCACAGCGTTGTTAGGCAGGAAGTTACCCGCTGTGTATGGACCGAGCAGGAATCTTTTAATGACTTTGTTTTTAATGTACAGAATTTGTGTAAAATTAAAGTACTAAATGGAGTATTTGCAACCCTGAGTATGCTATAAGTATTTAATTTGTTTAAGAACAGCAAGAAAGCCAGGTGTAGCTTACTGGTAAAGCCTTGCACTGCTGTGACGTAGCCCGTGTGTTCAAATCCCCCCAGCCACATATTATTTTTAATGATTTTTCTTTTAAAATTTTTGGAAGCCCAAAAGTTTACATGTGCAATACACGTAAAAATGAAAAGTCACTAAAATCAAACATGTGGAATATGATATATGAATATCCAAGAACACATGGCACCAATCCGAGCACCCAACCCCCACCAATGGCCGGTGAGAACAAGGTTTTGGCCAGCGCCGCCAGGCCAGACCGTATGTAATGCACCCAAATTTCCCCCCAACACACCTTGGCCTCCCCCAACTACTCCTCTTCTGTTTGTTTTTCCTGCAATTAACCAGAGGATTAAAAATCACCATTAAACATGTTTTAATGCATTTTAATTCTCATTTTTAATTTCCTAAACCCTAATTCTATCCTATAAATACCACCCCATATCTAGCCCTCTCTATTTTGAAATCATTTGTCAAAACTCTCAAATTTTTCCAAGTCAAATAAGTTGTACAAGTGGAGTTAACTAAGGTCAAGTTCCGGCGAGGATTCGGGAAGATTCCGGCGATCCCATGACTCCACGAAGCTCTCAAAACCTTTCTCCAGCTCTTCTGTCTACACTGATCCAGTAAGTCCCCTCTCCTTCTCTCTCTTCCTATTCTAAAAAGTTCTATTTTCAAAACTCGTCGGAAGTGGACTTAATCCGACATTCGATTCTAAATTTGTTAAAAAACCCAACTTTTCTTAATAATAAATTAACCATTTCTTTATATTTTGTTTAGCAACCATAAAACAATATTGAGAACAAGTTTCAATTTAAAATACCATGCTATGCAACTTGTATTACACTTTTACAGTTAAATACCACAAAGATTACCTACGACATTCTTTTATCATAATTGCTCATATTACCTTTAGAAAAATCTCACGAGATAATGGTCTACCTCTCACAACACACATCTTGACATAGCACGATTGCTTGAAAACAATATTTTTGGGACAAATATGAATTTACATTTAAATACCATAAACTATTAAAAACCGTATTCTTTAAATTGTTTTAAATTAAATTCCTTACGATTACGTCTCTATAACCCACTTTTGGAGAACCCAATCGGGATGGTGTGGGTTATCGTACATGCTCGGAACTAGTAGAGCGAGATGTTGACCTCCTCACGGAACATCCGATTTCGATGGAATTTTTAATACAATTTTTAAGAATAATGTGATTTTCTATTTAATAAATAAATTCTATTTTTAATAATTATATATATAAATATTATCAAAACATCTATTTTATATTTATAATAATTTCCATGTTTTCTAGACACAAGAATCACAAATTTCATGAATATACCATTAACAATTCATACAAGTCAATTTACACTACAATACCATATACTATTTAATTTAGGTTTATAATCATTAGAATACTTCACTTTTAAAAATTACATCCATGAAAACCCTAAACACGATAAATAAATACTTGAGGTTTATTTTGAAAGTTTATCAAAACTATTTTTTATAAAACACTCTCAAAGTTTATTAATTTACAATAAGAACCCTAGTAAATATAGGTTTAAGCGGATCCAATTCTCTTGAGCCTTAGGGAGCCGGAGAAAGTGGGTGCTTGCCTATTTAAGATAGGAAATTAAACCGAGGTTATCAATACGGTAATTGTCTTGGAAAAAGACACAAATCCTGTCGTCCATGTGCAGCAGTTACCGATAACTCCAAAACCTAATTCAGGAATCAAATTCTGTTTAAGTGTTTGACCCAGACAGAGTCTCAGTCTAATCTGAATATAATTCCAATTTGCATACAATCCAAATATAACCCCAATACAACATGAATCCATATATACTGGAACTTGAAACATGAATACCAGAATACTATACAATATCAACATGACTTGAACTGACCGAACCATAGATATACATTGACTTGATTACATGACTATCCGTTTAAATCCTTATCCGTTTACATGAACAATTGATATCATGGTTTCGGCAAGTTTTTCAGTTATAAATAATACAATAAATATTATGGGGTTTTAAAGGGGTAGATTGGTACGGAATGTGTTAAAAGGGGCATGATGATAGTCACTTTAATACACTTAACCTGAATATCCGTTGCCGTTGTCCCGTGGCTTGACGGGTCCTTGTGCTTCGTATACCATAGTCCACGGAATAGTTGGACTCCACTCGTATACACTGGCATATTCTGTACCAAGCTACAACCAACTGTGTTAACATAAGAATCATATATTATACCGGTATGTTCTCTTATCTATCTATTCTATTTCTATCTCTCTTTGGGACTTACCGAGCGATTGTTAGCTGACGACATTCATTTTCTATTCTTTCTTTGGAATGTTGTTAGGAGGACCCGACTCTTTGGAGATCGAGCCCAGCTCAGAAGACTTGGAGCAGTTCATCGAGGACCCGGAGCTCTAGTCACTTGTATATACTTTTACTTTCAGTTCATGCCATTGATTAGGCATTGCTTTCCACATTATATTTACTTTTCAGTTGTATTGTAAAGAATGTTTAATAAATAAAAAAAATTGATGTTTTTTACATCTCGTGTCTTCTTGTGTACATTTATATTATATTGCTTATTTACGCTTAACGTGTTTACTTCTGAGTAAATACGTCGCGGGCCTCGTCATGTCTCCTTATCCGTACACCGGAAAGCGGGATGTGACAAATCTATTCGGTGGCCTCGCGATGAGGGCTTTGGATCCACAGCGTCGTTGGGCAGGAAGCTGCCCGCAGCGGATGGGCCGAGCATGAATCTGCTCGGTGGCCTCGTGAGGAGGACATTATTATCTCTCTAGTATCTCCTTGGGGCGTCGTTCAACCTTCCGTGACCCATATAGAAGGGAATGGTGACCGTCACGGAAGATACGTGGCAGCACCATATCGGGAAAGTGTGCTACTCCTTGATTTGCATCGCCGTGCGAGTAAATCTCGGCCATTGGAAGATTTTTGTTAAGGCTATATATACCGATGGCATATTGGTTTCTTCCTAGTCTTGCATTCCCTGAAGATGACCGGCCGCGTGTATACCATCAGGGAGATCATTTCTCGTGACGATGTATACTTTTATAATCTTGATCGTTCCGAGGAGACGTACGAGATGGTGATAGGCCGCCTAGAGGGGCACTGTGAGCGCCTGCTTCCCCGGTGATCTCCTCTTCTTCATGTGCTAATTTATGCGATATGGAAGACTTTCTCGGGTCTGTACAACATCCTATCTCCGCAGTTGATGGACGAGACGTTCGACAAAATACACACTATCCACAGGCTTGGTCTGATCTAAAAAAGTAGGCGGGATCGCTCGGTGGACCTCTTTGTTGAGAGTTTCCAGCAAAGGTTGGTCATCGCATCTTGCTCGGCTGACGGGGTCCCCGGGGAGTCTGTGACTTTTAGGGTCTGCGAGTACCGTCGGAGGGAGCGGGTCAAGGCTGCTTGGGCTTGACTGGAGGATCATTCTTTAGTGTCTCACCGACAATATTTTCTTAATTCTCGCCCTTCTTTGTTGTAATTGTTGTAAGGCTGGGGAGCCCATAATACCTCTTAATGAATAAATTTCTCCTTTGTTGAGGTGCGTTGTCTCTTTTTATCTCCTCGGTACATTTTATACTTTTTCTTAAAAAACCTTGGAGTCTCGGAACCGAGAAAAGAAACAAAGGGCTGGAGCCCCATGACGGTGTAAAAGGTTTCTTCTGTAAGAGAACCTAGCTCAGGAGACTAAATTAAATGCCAATAGGAATTATATTGTTTCAAAAGAAGATACATGTTTATTTAAATAACTTAAGTTTTTCAGCGTTATACGGCCGAAGAAAATTACGGCCCCCGGCGTCTTGCAGGCGGTATGCTCCACCGGGCAATGCTTCCGTTACGAGGAATGGTCCGTCCCACTTCGGGAAGAACTTATGTAGTCTTCCTTGGTCTACGAACTAGTTTCTTCGTAAGACCAGATCTCCCGTCTTGAAGGCCCGATGTTTAATTCAGGCATTGTAGTAGCGAGCGGTTTGCTGCTGATAGATGGCCGCTCTGATTTGCGCTCGATCCCGCCTTTCCAATAGGACATCCAAGTTACTTCGGAGCGCCGAGGTGTTAGCTTCATCGTCGAAGTGTTCGACCCTATAGCTGGGCAGTCCAATCTCCGTAGGGATCATCGCCTCGGTACCGTAGCAGAGGCTGAATAGGGTTTCTCCCGTGGGTGTTTCTTAGACGTCCGCAACGCCCATAGCACCCGTGGAAGTTCCTCGACCCATCCACCTTGCCTTCCTTTCAAACGGGCTCTGAGATTGCGGATAACGTCTCGGTTCGCTACCTCGGCCTGTCCGTTGCATTGAGGATGTGCGACCGCGGCAAACTTCATCAATATGTGGTAGTCGATGCAAAACTCTTTGAGTTTATCGTTTTCGAAGTTGGTCCTATGGTCGGTAAATATGCACCTCGGGATCCAAATCGAGAAATTATGTTGTTCTGCAGGAACTTTATCGTAGAGGTGGCGTCCGGTTTCCTGATGGGTACGGCCTTTATCCATTTCGTGAAGTAGTCCACAGCGACAAGGATGTATCTGTGCCCGCTCGTGTCGATGTGGAGTTAGCCCACCATATCCATCCCCCATTGTGCAAACGGCCAAGGGGAACTGAGTGGAGTTAGTTCGGTGGTGGGGAGACGATGTATGCTGCCGAAGAGTTGGCAGTTCTTGTATCTTCTGACCAGCTTCTCGGCATTCTGGTGTATTCTCAGCCAATAGTACCCTTGCAGTAGTGCTTTTTGGACCAGGGTTCGGGCCCCTTGATGTGCTCCCCCGACCCCTTCATGTATTTCTCATAGAATGTAGTCAGCCTCGTGGGGGCCGATGCACCGGAGCAGAGGTTGATTGTATGATTTCTTGTACAGGTTTCCGTTGCTCCAGACGAAATGGCGTGCTTTAGCCCGAAGCAGGCGAGCTTCTCCTCGGTCTTCGGGAAGTACACCGTCCTTTAGGAACTCCACGATGGGCTTTCTCCAATCCCGGCCTTCTTCATGAGTTGTGTAGATCTAGAGTGTTACCTCTCCGGCTTCCACACTGGGCCGTGGCAAGACTTCGAAGAGAATATTTATTTTATGGTTGGCCGAATAGGAAGAAGCGAGCTTGCTCAAGGCGTCGGCTTGGGTGTTCAAGTTTCTGGGAATCTGCTCCACCTGGACTTCATCGAAATTTTTTCAAAGCCTTTTTACTTCGGCAAGGTATTTTATCATAAGTGGCTCCCGGGCTTCGAAATGCTCGGTTACTTAGCGGATGACCAATGCGGAGTCGCTGTGAATTCTGATGGTCTTCAGCCCTACCCCAGAGGCGATTTGCAGTCCTGCCAACAAAGCATCGTATTCCGCGGCGTTGTTCGACGCTCTGAACCCGAGATTTAAGGAGTATTCCATTTCCGCTTCGTCCGGGCCACGGATTATCAGGCCAGCCCCGCTCCCCTCCTCGGTAGAGGATCCGTCCACATAGAGCACCCGGTCCGGGATGGGGTCGGGTACCTCTTCGACCGAAGGACGTGGTTCGGGACCCTGCGCTGCCATTCCTTCTTTAGCGGGAATAGTGCACTCGACAACGAAATCTGCTAAGATCTGCGCTTTGATGGCTTGTCTGGGGCAGTATTTGATATCGAATTGAACAATTCCCACCTCCATTTCTCCAGACGGCCTGACGACTCGGAGGAGGCGAGAATAGACTCTAAAGGTCGCTTGGTGAGGACGAGAATTGTGTGCGCTTGGAAGTAGTATTGAAGTTTTCTGGAGGCGACGACAAGTGCCAGGACTATTTTCTCTATGGTCAGGTATCTTGTTTCTGCATCCTTGAAAACATGGCTCGCGTAGTAGACCGGCCTCTGTATGCCTTCGCATTCTCTGACAAGCATCGATCCTGCAGCTTGGTCGGAGACGGCTAGATATAATAATAGCTCTTTGCCCTCGACCGGTCGGGTGAGTAGCGGGGGAGTCGCTAGGTGCGGTTTGAGTTGTTCGAAAGCGTTCCGGCATTCCTTAGACCATTCGAACATAGGAATTTTCCTTTGGGCCTTGAAGAACGGGAGGCACTTCTTTTCGGATCTGGACATAAAACGACTTAGGGCAGTCACCCTCCCCGTGAGGCGCATGATGTCGACATTGCTCTTGGGTGTTGCCATGTTGAGGATGGCGCTGATCTTTTCTGGGTTTGCTTCGATTCCTCGATGGGTAACCATGAACACGAGGAATTTCCCACTGGTGACTCCGAACGCACACTTAGCTGGGTTCAGCTTCATTTTGTACTTGCGCAAGACGTCGAATGTCTCGCTGAGGTCTTTAGTGTTCCCGGCTGAGGAGACGAATTTTACGAGCATGTCGTCGACGTAGACTTCCATGTTTCTCCCAATTTGTGGTTTGAACAGTTTATTGACTAGGCGTTGATACGTGGCCCCAGCGTTCTTGAGTCTGAAGGGCATCATTTTGTAGCAGTATAACCCCCGTCCATGGTGAAAGCGGTAAGTTCTTCGTCGGCCGGGGTCATCCGGACCAGAGAAAGCGTCCATGAAGCTCAGTAATTCGTGGCTGGCCAAACTATCCACTAGCTGGTCTATTCGAGGAAGTGGATAGTTGTCTTTGGGGCATGCCTTTTTCAAGTCCGTGAAATCGACACATGCGTCATTTCCCACTCGCCTTCATGACCATGACCACCTTCGCCAGCCAATCTGAGTATTCTAGGTTCCTGATGAAGTTGGCTGCGAGCAATCGATCTACCTCGTCTTCTATCGCCTTTTGTTTAACCGTCGCAAAGCTTCTCTTCTTTTGTTGGTTGGGTTGGGCTTTCGGGTCGACCCCGAGCTTGTGAAAGATCACATCAGGGTCAATCCCGGGCATGTCCGCTGGTGTCCAAGCGAATACGTCCGAGTTTCCTCGGAGGAAACAGATCAAGTCTTCACGGTGGTCCCCTGTCAAGAGGGAGCCAATCTGGACTGTCCGGCCATCGACTACTTCTACGAGGGGGACTTCCGTCAATGCTTCCACCAGGACGCCTCGAATTTCCTTTTGGTCATCGCGTGTATCTAAGGATCCCTGGAAATCATGCTCGTCCTCAAAATCGTCGCCCTGCTCTTCAGCATGGGACGTCGAGGTGAGGCAAATCTTTGCGGTTTGCTGGTTCTCGTAGGCCCGGCCTATCCCCCTTGATCCAAAGGGAATTTGATCGCAAGGTGATAAGTCAAAATTTGAGCCCGGAGGGCGTTCAAGGTAGGGCGTCCCGGGAGAATGTTATAAGATGAAGGAACCTTAGCGACAAGGAAGATCACCGGTATAGTTCGCGTATTGACCGCTTCCAAAATATTGAGGAGGAAGGTGACCGACCCCTCGGCCGAGACGGAGTGGTTTGTGAACCCAGAGAGGACATGGGAGCTCGGCCGAAGGTCGGATGGTCCTAGACCCATACGCTGGAAACAGTCGTGGAACATGATACCCGCCGAGCTTCCTGAATCGACCAAAATTCTCTGGACCTCATAACGGTGGACTCGGGCCGTTATCACGAGAAGGTCATTGTGAGGAAGCGATATGCCGTGGAGGTCTTCATAGGTGAAGATGATCGGTTCGTCCTTCCTGCACCTTTTACGGGGTGGATCGCTTACACCTTCGACTGGGAGTAGGCGGCGGTTCTCCCCGTTTTTCCAAGCTTGATCCGAGGTAACGACCATGATTTGCCCAATCGTTAATTCCCCGGGAGGGGTTTGGTCCTTCTGCTCCCGCTCCGCCTGCCGCTTGTCCCGTAAGTATTTCGATAGGTGGCCGGAGCGGATCAACTCCTCGATGTAGTCACTGAGTTGTTTGCAGTTCTCAGTCGGGTGACCCTGCGACCTGTGGAAGGCGCAGTACGGGCCGCGGAGACGCTTGCCTGCTCTTTGGGTAACTGGCGGGAGCTTAAAGAATCTCTCGCCCTTAGCTTCCTCCAGCAGCTCGGTCTGAGAAATGTTTAGAGGAGTGTACTCCTGGAACCTCAGGGAGTAAGGTTTCGGACGGTCGACTTTCTTTTTCTCCTCCCTGTCCCTTTTCTTTCGGTCCGTTTGGTCGGTTCGGGGCAGATTTGAGTTCACCTCCGACTCGAGTTGGATCTCTCGCTCGATCCGGGCTTTCACTTCGGCCATTGTCTTAGGTTGCTCTAATGCAAAAGAGTGGATCCACTCTTTGTGCCTAAAACCTGGCCTTAGCGCGGTAATAACTGTTTTATCGCGGTGCTCGGGAACTTCCAGGAGGGCATTGTAGAAACGAGTGACATACCCTTTGAAGGATTCCTTGTCTCCACTCTTGACAGTGAACAGGTAGTCGACCGTCCTTTTCTGTCGTCGGTTTCCAACGAAATGACCGAAGAATTGGGTAAACAGCTTGTCGAAGGTCGAGATGGAGCACGGCGCGAGCTCTCGGAACCAATCCCGGCCAGCCCGGATTAGGGTAGTAGGGAAAGCTCGGCTTTGAGCTGCGTCCGAGTTATCTTGGAAGCTCTTGCCCGCCATAAATGCGTCTAAGTAGTCCTTCGGGTCGGACTTCCCGTCGAAGAGGGTCACTATGGACGGCTTGTTCATGGACGAGACGTGCTCAGCCAGTAGCTCTTCTGTAAAGGGCTTTGTGAGCGAATCGGCGAAATACCTGGCCCTTTCGCCGGACATGTGGCCGTCTCATCATATGCCATCGATTTTCTTTTCGAGGGCTTCAAGCCGGTGTTGGTATCCCGAGAATTTTGCACAGTCGGAGTGGTGGCTACCCCCGCTCCGGGTCTGCGCGATGGTGCGGCTTCAATTCCGCTCTATCAAATTTCTTAAATTCTCGGGCGAGGTCTTTCTTGAGTGGTCCCGACGTTCGCCGTTTGCATGGCCTCGGCGGGATTGGGGGCGTCGGTCGTGCCTGGAAGCAGGCGAACTGGCCGACATCTCCTCAGGGGGTATGTGCGCACGGCGGGTGTTGGGGCGACAGCCTAATCTTCCTCGAGATCGGGGTGTGGAGCTGTCCGGCGCCCAGCGGGTCATGGAATCATTCGCCGCATGCTGGTCATGGTAGCTGGAGTCGGCACGCCGGCGCTCGGTGACGCTGAGATGGGCGTGAGTGAGATCGAGGGCCTGAGCATGGCCATCCGTCCTTCTGCGGACATCGTTATCCCGGGGAGGGGGAACTGCAGTCTGGTGGGTAGGGTCCGCCGCTTGAATGCGGACGAGTGCATCCGCCATCGATGTGAGCCTGTCGATTCGAGAGGATAAGGCGTTGATGACGTTAGGAGGGGGACGAGCCGCTCCTGCCTCCGTTGTGGGTGTGGCGGCTCATACTTGGATCGTTGCGGTCGTTGCTCGCCATCGGGTCAAGAGCGGAAGATCAACTTTATGGATGGAGAAGATTCTGAAAGGTTTTCCATAGACTGCGCTAGCTGATGGAGGTCGTGATCTCCCTCAGATGTTGTCCTCCGTCGATCTGGTAGCTAGCGGTTTTGAGCGGTTGAGATTTATTTTGGGGTTGTTGAGCGTGTGGATCTCAGTAGGTTGTTGGAAGTTGCTGAGGCCAAGCTACCTACAAGGGAAGACCCGGGGTGGGAAACCATCGTAGGGCCCTCCGACGATCAAGTTATTACCACGGAATTAGAGCAGTGTGGCGGCTTATTGGAATCCGTTCGAGTTACCTGAGTCGTCTGAAAGAAGGGATTTATATAGTGGTCGCGTGGAGTGAGCCAGCACGATATTCTCGCCGTCAGTTACACCCTCTCATTACGCCCGCGTTGATGGCGGGATCCGCTTATTAATGGGGGGACGCGCCGGCATGGAACATGGAACGTGGGGCGGCGGATATCTCACTTTGGCGAGATACGCGGAGCCGTTGCGGGGGCGCATGGTCTCCGCACTCTCGGGTGATCGGGGAAGCCGAGGAAGCTCGGCCTGTCCGATGGCTCGAAGACGAGCCGGGAGGCCGAGGAAGCTCAGGCCTTGCATCAGCTCGGAGATGAGCAGGGAGGCTGTGGAAGCTCAGCTCTGCAATAGCTCGGAGATGAGCAAAAAGGGAATGAAGGTTCGGATGCTAGATTGCTCCTGGGCAAGAAGTGGGGGTGTAAGCTCGGAGACCATCCGACGAAAATCACCAATGCTCCACACTGATTCTACCTCTGCAGCCCTCAGGAGCCTAGTGGGCTTTACACGGATGACAAGTCATCTGCCACGTGTCGTGATCGGAGTAATTTCCACTTATGAGCATCATCAAAACACAACTAATAATTAAAATTTGTAAATACCCCTTATGTGATTTATAATATTTTCCAAATAAACAATTGGGAGGTAGAGAGGCCAAAAGAAACCTGAATAGCAAGAAACGTGACCGCAGTATTTTACTATTTCCCCCATAAATGTGTGCAGCAAGCAACAGAAGACCCATACTATTGGGTTTGGGTTGGACCCATCTTTGACTAGAACCTGATTACAACAAACTACTGGGTTGTGTTTACGGGTAATCTGAGCTGACTCCAGATCCGTATCAATTTCTTTTTTATGGGATACAGATAGTTATTTATCCAAATATGTATCCACTTCCGTCAATAGCCACCGAATACAGATATAGTAATACCTAAAAACGATGCTACTAGATATAGATAGATCGAAATAATCAATCAGATGACAATTTGACCATCCGAAGCCAATCCCCATGAAATCAACCTCTAAGCCATGCTAACTTAGCGAAAATCCAAAATGTCATATTGAAATCATCTACAATATGTATTCATGCACGCGGACTTATGAAAATCATTGATAAAATGCAGCTATGCATACCCAGATCAGATTACTTCAGCAGATACGATCATAAAAAATACTTCATCAAACGTATGGGAAGATGTCAGATGCCTGAGTTTAATCAAAATTTATCCCCCTCCTAATTTAGACCTTCACCTGTAACCAAAAAGGGTCAAAGTCAACCCTTTCATTATATTTTTGAAAAAAGTTAACTCAAATATAGGGTCGGGCCCTGAGAAACTCAGCCCAAAAACAAACCAACCCGCTGCCGCTCTTTTGTCCTCTTCTATAACACGGAAACTTCGCAGGCCCTCGCACGTGGGGCCCATCCCACGCGGGCCCTACCGCGACCAAACACGTGAGCCATCTCGATGCGTCCTCCCTCGCGCAACTCCGCATCCTCTCCCTCTATAAATTCGCCGCCCCCTATAATCTCCCCCAAAATAATTCAACCGCAAAAATAAACATAACGAAAATCGAAAAATTCGCGAAAAAATCATCGGAAGAAAAAAATGAACGATCAGAGGCCGAGGCCGTACCTGACGCTGTCGCCGAGCTTCGGCGACGACGAGAAGGCGATCCCTTCCGCCGATCTCCCCTCTTCCTCCTCCACCGCCGCCGCCGGCGACGGATCCGACGATGAGTTCGAGTTCTCGATCAACGCTGGAGCTTCGAACGCCGACCCCGCCGACGAGATCTTCGCCAACGGCTGGATCCTGCCGGTGTACCCCGTGTTCGACCGTGGGCTGCTCTTATCGGATCCGGGCCCGACCATCGACCTCAGATCCGGATCCACCTCCTCCTCCGACGACTCCCTTGAGATCGACGCCGCCACCGGCGAAAGCTACTGCCGCTGGACGCCGCGGTCGGCGCCGCAGTCGCCGAAGAAATCGCCATCGCTATCGGGTTCCCGATCCGAGACGAAGCGGTGGAGGATGCGGGATCTGATCCTGGGGCGCAGGAGGAGCGTCAGCGATGGGGATAAAAAGTTCGGCTTCTTGAAAGCGGATTCGGGTTCGAGTTTGAAAGAGAAAGCGGGTTCGGGTAAACGCAATGAGATGGATATGGGGGCGGCCCACAAGATGTTCTATGGGAACGGGAAGGAGAAGAGAGAGGAGAGGCGGTCCTTCTTGCCCTACAGGCCTGAGCTGGTGGGCCTATTCGCTAACAGCAGATCGCATCATCAACGGCCCTTTCATTATTGAGGGGTTTTGGGGGGCAAAAAGCAAACTTTTTTTTTTAAATAAAAAAATTGGGAGGGGCTTTGGTAAAAGCTTGGGTAATGTGTAATGTTGAGAAAATTTAATGTAAATTACAAATTATAATAATAGTTTTGAGTTCTCCCCCTACAAAATGATGTTTGTATGTGTCTGAATCGAATCGTTGAGCATATGTGACAGTTGTAGTTGTGGTCGCAGCAGTGTGGCTACCGCCAACGGTAGCCCCATTCAAATCTGAACCTTTGTACGTATGGATTGTTGTAACACTCGACATTGTGTTTTCTATGGTATATGGATCCAGATTCCCATGGGCGAGTGAGGGGATAAGCCTAGGGATCCAAAGATTTGTGTTGTTGTGATCTATAATGTAAAACGGTAAGGAAATAATATCGGCATCCTTCAATCTCGATTCGCTGTTCTTGATTTTTTTGCGTGCCAGATCAAATGTCCATATTAGTGTTAAACAGGAGGGCTCATGTTCTCCAGGTTTCATGAAGGAAACACAAGGCATGGATTCATTAGCTTAAGGGGAAAAAAACATAGTGTGGGATCCTTACCGGCACCTGCTATCGACTAATAATGGTATTTCATCCGGCAAATGTATGTCCTCTCTATAATATAGGAGCTAAACTAGTAGCAGTTATTGTTGTCGGCTTGATTTCTGTCTAAATGCAATTTCTTTTCCGAGTGTAACAACAAACAAAGTTTATTCCAAACTTTTAAGGTTGGCAGTATGAATCATTTCTTTTTCCGATTGCGTCAACACTGTCTCCTTAAGTAAAAGAGAGAGAATTTCTCATGGACTGTCTCAAATGTTAAAAAGTTGTGTCCTGCTACAAAATTTCCACCATCAGGAAAGACATTATTTTAACGACAAATTTGATAACTTAAGAAATTCAATTATCCAAGCAAGTAGCATCTAAATTATCCAGAATTGATCAAGTCCCAATCACATAAATGAGAGAGAGAGAGAGAGAGAGAGAGAGAGAGAGAATCCCTACCGAATCTCAAATTTGATTACTTTAATCAGATACGAGATAGGTAGAATCCCTACCAAATCTCAAATTTGATTACTTTAATCAGATACGGATTGCTTTACAAATCTCTTTGCCCATGTCTACACAGACCCCATCTAAGAATACAAGATAGAAAAATATGTAAAGCAAAAGTAACGGGGAAAAAGGTAATAATAATTAGGGGTGTTCACCGGGTCGGATTAGACCCGTTACCCGTCTAAACTTGTCCGCTTTTGACCGGTAAATTGGCCGTGTAAAATCCGTCCGAAATTGGTGGGTACAAAACCCGTTGAATAGAACGAGTTTTAAATTTTTTATAGCCCATCCGGACCCTGCCCCGGTCCCGTCCACAACCCTTATCAGCCTGCAACCGATCCGAATCCGCTCGCTTCATTAACATTTGAACCGTTGATAGGTTTAATTTTAGCTAAGACTATACCTAAAGCTAAATAAGTTATTTAAATTTTATTCTCACATCTCGTATCTAAAATTTAATTGAACCACATCTTTTTTAATCTCCCATCTCTTCTCATTTCTTTCTATCTTCTTAAATTACCAATCTTGATAGTTCTCGGTCATACGATTTAGTAGAGAAAGCTACGATTTCAATTTCTAAAATCAAAAGAACTTCACAATTAAAAGGTGGGAGAAGATTAGGGTTTTATGGTTCATTACTTTATTTCATATAAATTATACGTTAAATTTAGTATATTAAACTCGTTATTATTCGAAACCGCGTTTAACCCGCTTGAATTAATTAAAACCGAACTCGGGCCCGAAACCCGTCCAACCTAGTTGGGTTCGAGTTTGTCAATCCATCGCAACGGACGGATTTAAAGTGGCTAGAAAACTTATCCGACATAGCAGGTTCAGGTACATTTATGATCAAAAATCCGTCCAACCCGACCCGTAAACAACCCTAATAATAATGCAATAAATAAAATTTTGGACATTGGCAATACATCTCTATTTTTTATTCAGCTGACTATAATCATGCTCTTGATAAATGTGTGAGCAATGCTTTTTACATGGATTAGGATTCCCCCGCTGATCTCACACCTGCTATCCCCAGCAATTAAGATTGACGGTCCAGAATTTTTTGATTAAAAAATCAACGGTCACGATCGGTTGTCAAAACAGTGTAAAACATGAGGGTTTGGTATTGGTGTTTTTCACGTGCTTTACACGTGTGATAGACGGTCATGATGCTCCCAGAGCACCAGAATAGCAGGAACCAGAATATCAGAGGTTCCAAATTCCAAAAGGTCTGCTTCTTTTAAGACATGCAGAATATCTTTCTTCGATATGGCATGGTACACGGTTTGTTCAATAGAACATATCTTTATAAGGTATGAAAATCGAGATAGATGTCTATTTTCCTTAGAAAAATAATATGCAATGAGTCATAGAAAGTATAATGGCCTCATTAGTAAATTCTTTTATTCAGAAAGAAAAGACTTGTCATAATTGTGATCGATCAGTTTATACATCCTTCGAATCTTAATACTCTACCAAAGAGTCTAGAAAATGAAAGATCATGCATTTATTCAAGCTCATGAAAATGATTTATGCTCAACTCTAAAAGGAGACAAAGCCAAAATCAGATACTGCAAATATATAATGTGAAAAGAACTGTTTCACAAAGGAAGTGCATGATTGAAGCCAGCTAATTAAAGCACATAAACGGTCTCTTTTGTTCACACATGTACATCTCCTATTTCTCATGAACAAAAAGCTATAAAGGTACAGCAACTAAAGTAGGTTTTTTTAACTAAATGGACACTCAAAACTTGGCTAATTACTTAAAAAAAAACTCAATATTTGATAAATACTATTTCCTCCTCAAAACTTTAAGCAACTTCTAAAAGGTCTCCCGACTTACTAAAAAGACGTCTTTCTTTCATTCCATTAGACATCTAACGGAGGGATGTCGGAACTAGAGTTTTAAGGACTCCAAACCACTTTCCTACATCTTGAATCCCTAAATTTGGCTCCAAATTAAAATTAGGTTTTTCATTGACTTAGGCCGAAATTAGGGATTTTAGATGTAGGAGAGTGGTTTGGAGTCTTTAAAACTCCTGTCCCGATATCCCTTCATTAGATGTCTAACGGAATGAAAGAAAAACAATATTTTTAGCAAGTCGGTGGATCTTTTAAAGTTTAAGAGTAAATAGTAATTATCAAGTATTATTTTTTTTAGTAACTAGTCAGGTTTTAAGGGACCATTTAGTTAAAAAAAACCAATAAAGGAAGTAGTTAGGACATTGGTAGGCTGAAAGAGGGTAGATGAGTAGGTCAAGGTCGCACAGTTATTCATGAAGTGTGTACATGTGTTTCTTTCTTTATTTTATTATCTTTATTTAGTCCCTTATTCATTTTTTGAGGAAAAACAATAGTAACACATGTACAAACTTCATGAATGATTGTGTACATGTGTTTCTCATTTGAATCATTTTGTAGACAAATAATACTCTTCATATGATTTGGCCTCCAAAATAAGTACTTGAATGAGTTAATAATCTTGTAATTTGTAAACAGCATTGATTCAAAATAAGAGAAAGATCTAATGATTTTGATATAAATAAAAGTTCAAAGAAGTAATGATTAATATTGAATTATCGCAAAAAATTAGCATGTCTATTATTTTTCAAAACAAATATGTCCTTATGTTTATGATTACTTTAAAAAGAGATTTTTGAATTATAAATATTGAAACATTTTGTAGTTAAAGATGTCAAAAAAGTAGCATAAAAAATTGGTTGCTTGTATATTAAATTAGGTATCTAGGCACACTAAGATAGTTTTGAGTGTGTATTTAGATGAATGGGATGTATACAGTAGGTACACTCTCCCTTCATGATAGGGTACATCTATCTAATTGATTAATATAAAATTGGGTTATATGAATAGAATCCTTTGCTTAGGCCTACATCTTTTACTAAAACACTATTTTTGGCAAGTTTTTCGCGAAATGCCCTTGCTTATTTTAAATCTAACAATGTTTCTTGATTTTAGTTGAGCAAGAGCAAATTTGAAAAAAATTCTGATTAATGATGATTATTTTGAACTAGAAGAAGATAGTCATGCATATTCTTTTATCATGTATTGCTTATATTTTAAATTGTAAGAAATTTATATACCATGAAATGAGTATATTGGATTACCTTTAATCCCACGTCGTATGAGTGGGGTCAAAATAATAAAAGAAGGATTCACTTGCTTTAATGACAATTACAATCTCTTTTAATGTGTTTCAAAGATTTAAGATAAAATTAACCTCTGAGCCATTTATCTTTTTATATTTCCCTTCATACCATCTAGCAAATAAAATAAAGCAATAATTTAATACTATTTTCTACTCATGAAGTTTACCATCTGAGATCTACCTCAAAAAAAGACAACATGATACAATTTTGATACTCGTCAATATGTAACAGTAGGTCTACGTATTCCTATGGTTTGTATCTTCCGAACAACTTAATATAATCGCGAATGATATATTCAGAAACAGGTTCAAAGCGTCGCCCTAGTACATATTCTGCAGCGATGCTTATGCGATATTGTCCCCGTTTATGTAAAATAATTTAATGAAAATACAAGTTAATTAAATGTTGAATCAATGGCAGATAGAAAAATCAAATAAACATTGCCTTGTGACTACACTTATGTGGGATGGCTTTCTACAGGCACATAATAAACTAAACCTCCTAAATATCTACACAAATGAATTGTTTTAAGCTTTTATGAAAGATCTAAGATTTCATGTCATAAAGAAAATTATATTTTAAACTGCATTTTCAAAAGAAGAAACACTAACAAAGAAATTGAAGTCTTTTTTAGGTCAAGGGAAATGGAAAGTGCAGTCAGAATACAAAATGAATTACTTCTCTAATCCTAGGTTTTGGAGGGTGCACTACTATCAGTGGGCATCACACTCACTTGTTATCACGTTCATCATGGATTAAATCCATGTGTTTCTCATTATGCATACAAATTAGATGCGACAAATATTTCTCTCTTATATCGCCTGCACCGGTCTTACAAATGCATTTTATACAATTTCGATATTTATGACATTTTTAATATCCCGAATATTGTTAAGTGGAAAGACTGATAATTTCAAAACAATTTAAAGGTGTAACTGAAATAAAAACAACCAAAAGACTTATTACCAGTCGGCGCAAACACCTCCTCTACCCGTATTTATATACACACACATAATATATGAGAGAATATTCATTAGAATATTTCCTTATCCACTTTAATGAAAAAATTATTATATAACCCCTATTTAGTTCTATTAATTACATTTGATCTTGGAAATTTCTTTATTGGCTCTTTATTTAATATTAATTACTTTTTTATCCAATACAATTAGCCTTATATGGTTCAATAATTTTGATCGGTTCCCTTTTTTAAAATCTCTTTCTATTTTTCTCCCACTACTTGGTTTTAATTACTAGCAAAATATTGAAAAGTTCCAAGATTTTTGTGTATTATATAGCTTACAAAATATTGTTACTTTTTTAAGTTAAAAATTTCACAATTTCCATTTGGTATTGCAAAAAATATATATAACAAAACCAAAGAAGACATAAATTTTGACTTTTTTTTATAGTACGCTATTCTCATGTGCGATAGTATGTAAAATATTAAAATTCTGATGTAAAATGAAACTTTAGGATTTTTAAAAATTTCACGATTTTCATACGTTGCAGCATGTATAATATTGAAAAAGCGAAAGAATACAATTTTTTTTAATATTTTGAAAATTTGATGCAAGCAAAAAGTATTGAGACTTCAAATATACACGAATCTCATATGCTATAAAAAAAACAAATAATATTGAAAATCGGTTTTTCAATAATGTAAAATATTGGAAAACAGAAATTTTGATATTTTTGAAATGTGTGATATTTGTGTGCAGCGAAACACTAAAAACCCGAATAAAGCAGAAAACATCGAGAGTTTTGAAAATTTCACGATTTTGTGTACCATGCATGCAAAATATTGAAAAATTAAAGAAAAACCAATTTTTAAATTTTTTTAAAATATTCACAAATTTCACATGTTAGCTAGCCTACAAAATATTGAAAGTCCATAGAAAACAGAAAAATTTGGGATTTTTGAAAATACCATTATTTTCTTTTTGTGTTATAAAAAGCAAAATATTTGTGCTATAAAAAGCAAAATATTGAATAACTGAAAAGCACAGAAAAATTTTAGATTTTTAAAATCTCACGATTTTCGTCTCGCATGCAAAATATTGAAAATCAAATAAAACTAAATTTTTTAAGATTTTTAAAAATTTCATGATTCTTGTATTTTATATAATAATTTATATAGTAAGCAAAATATCGAAAAATTTAAAGATAACAAATAATTGAAACTTTTATAAATTTTGTAATTGTCATATGTTTATAGCAAGTTAAAAAGAATCAGAAAAACTTGATATTTTTAAAAATTTCTTGATTTTCATATGCTATGACATACATAATATTTAAAAAAGAAAGATAACATAAGATTTAAAGGTTTTTTAAAAATTTATATCATAAAAAATATTGAGAAACCGAAGAAAACAAAAGGTATAATAATTTTTAAAATTTTATGACTATTTTATGGTATAACAAGCAAAATATTGAAAAATTGAAGAAAATAAAATTTTTGATATTTTTAAAATTTCACTATATTCATATGTACCAGCGTACAAAATGCTGAAAACTTGAAAAAAACAAGAATCTTTTAGAATTTTGTACATTTCATAATTCTCTTGTGTTATAACAATCAAATTATTAAAAAACCGATGAAAAAAGAAAATTTTGAGACTTGTAAAAATTTCACGATTTTCGTATGCTATAAAAAAATATTGACAAAACTGGAGGAAAAAAAATTACAAGTCAATACTTCATATATTTTACGTATGAAATCATAAATAGGAGATGCAACTTATAAATCATATAATAATAAAATTTTAAATTAATACGATCTTTTTTGCTTTTGACTTGATACGTGCATGGATGCCCTCGCAAGTAAATCAATCAAATTCCCTAAACTCATCAAATTCTACCGTCAACACCACCAAAGCAAGTTAAATTACAATCATTTCTTTATGACATGTATCACATGTGAAGAAAATATATATAAAATTGCATTAACGATCTTCCAAAACACTAGAGGGCGTCTGCGCCAATAATTCCTAATGAGCATTAGCCCTTATCGGTTCCACCCATAGTGATATGTGTCGGGTTTTTCCTTTACTTTCCCCATCCATTTCACAAAGCACAAATCAATTATTACTTTCTTCACAGATCAAGTCGAGTTAACCTGTTGAATTGGTTACTGTTATGATCCAACTATGCAGAATCAAACATACATTTGATTAAAATAATCAAAACAGGTATTGAAGAAAAATTTAAACAATAGGGGGTTGTGAAGTAGCTGGGCACAGCTGTTCCCTTTTTTGGGTTACATCAGAAAAAGGACACTTTAGGACGAAGGAATCAACTCAAAATCCTCACATTCCAACTAAATTGACATTTGTTTGATGAAAAGCTATGAAGGTCTTATTAATAAACCATCCCTTGCATATATTAATCATCATAATCAACATCTATAATAACTTTATAATCAAAACAAGTTGTGAGTCAAAATTCATTGTTTATTTGTTGTGCAAGTGTATATCTACATGTCCAATTTAGATAGTCTTTCAGTACCCTTCAGTATTGCTGTTACATGTTAGGCTTGCTACTTGCACCTGTAAAATATCAATTATTCCACTAGATTTAAATGTTTAAACAACTTGAAAGTATGTAATATGTTCGTCCGAGGTGTCACGTCATGAATTGCCTGATGTGTTTGACCCGTGAATCCAGTCAAAAGTTTACTACCTGTTTAAAATTACTCTACTTGACCGTCCCGTATAAAAATATCATCAGGACGACCCCACCCACACACACGTGGATTTTAGACGGCCCGTATGGAAGATGGAGTTGCGGATGAAGAACCTATAGTGGAGCTTCCAAAGAAGTATCCATCATTGATCAATGATCAAAACGCGACAAAAAAAGCGGTGCAGCCAAAAGGTCTAGACGCATAGGTGGCCGACCAGTCCGCATTGACATCAATTTAGATATATTTTGAGTTAATTTTGTTATTTTCTTGAACTTATTTGTTAAACATTGATTCTAATTTCATTGTTAACTACTTTGGTTTCTTTTTTACTTGTAGAAGCAGCCTAAATAAGTATTCTCAAAAGTGCTAACAATTAAATGCAAGTTAGCAATGAAGTCAATTCCGCCAATTTTTCAAAGATAATTTTTTTTAAAAATTAAATAATTAATAAATTGTGTAATCTAAATCTCTCCAATTTTAAGTTTAAAAAAGTAAAAAAAGAAAGGCAAAAAAACCTATTGTCGTCAAAGGTTCGAAACTCGAAGGAGTGGTCGAGACTCGAAACTTGAAGGCGGTGTTAGTGTGGTTGAAACTTGAAGTCGAAAATGAGTTCGAAGGTGAAAACAAAATTGTAGTTATGAAATGGAGATCAAAGTGAAGATCTTGGTTCGAGTTCAATTTGGAGAACTTCGAAACCGGTAACAATCGCTAGCCCTAATGGCCCTCAAAATCCGCGTCAGCTCTCAAAATTGGCGGAGAAAGGCCCTCATGGTGACTCTCGGCATTTAATGGTGCTAAAATAACTCCAATTTATTATATATTACACTTCAATTACCAAATAAATAGAGTATATCCACAAAAATACAAACGTAAGCATAATTCCCTACTAAGCAGTCTAATGCAGTGCGGTGTAGCTCTTCTACGCGTCTAAATGGCCGCATAGGCGTCTAGACGGCCGCCTTTTAAAACACTGGCATTGATTTTATATGAAGTTTTAAATTAGGATTTTTTGATTATTACAAACCTTTGTTTCTACCTTTAGTCTTGACTACGTGTTTATTTACATGTTTTTTCATTTATGTAGTTACGATAATTTAATAAAATTGGTCTTTAATTACTTTTCAACTATAAACTAAGTTACACGACACCCGCTAATGGATAAACGGGTTATTCGCACATCCGCCCGCCATACACAGGTTGGATGATGAGCACAAAATTCAACAACCGTTTAACTTTGAGATAATTTCACCTGACCCGTCTTACCCACCACACACAATGACCCATCCGGTAACGTTCATGCCAAATCCATCCATTGAATTATATCATTGGATTAGCCAGACCATAGGTTTACATGTTTTAATTAGATCATTATAATTTAACTTTTTCTTTGCAAGATTAAGAAAAGATCAATGCTTAAAACGCGTTTAAGCTAAACCCTTGATAGTCCTAAGAGAAATTAGGAATATTTTCCAGTTGGATCATTTACAAGACAAATATATTTTCTTATCTTGACATAAATTTTGGGTATCTGACCCATCTTGTTAAAAATTGTATACATTTTCGCATACATATCCGTTATAAAAAATATTATAATGCAGTCAAACTGCAACTATATTCCTTTTACTAATCGTAGATAATGTAAGAAGTTACCAAGAGTCTGCAAAAATGATTGTTTATATGAGAATTGTCCAATAGTGATAATAAGATATATAATATTAGACACTAGCAATCTACCATGCATAGGTCTAAATTTGAAGAACAGAATTTGGTTCAAATCTAAAAGCCAAGAGACAAGAACAGACTTAATATAAAGCATTTCTATATAAAACAACGGCAACAACAACAATAAAGCATACTAATTTATACTACATGGGGTTGAAAATAGGTCCACACTGATTCAACAAGACTGCAGTTTTATTATTAGTCCTGCAATTCTTTCGTTGAATTCTTTTGACCAAGACAAACATGCATTTAGTTGCACTGTTGTTTTTTTCTGAGTTTTGCCTCGCATGCATGAATAAGTAATAACACAAGAGAAAGGACTATTATGTTGAATTTAAATATGGATTTTTTTAACTTGGTATGTTTCCATGAAACTGCAAACTATTGTAGTCGATTCAAAATCTGGTGGGTGTCATGAAGATGCGACAAAATTTCTTATGCCTTCTTGCATGGAAAGGAAATATACCCAAGGTATTGGCATAAAGAGCCATGCAGAACCAAGGCACAGTTGTTTCATTCCAACAGCTATGTTCCTCGATGCTTTCTCTGCAGAAGGTTTAACAGAATAAATGTCAGTGATAGAACCACACAAACGGTGTATCATAAGGGCAAAAAATGGTTTAAAATAGTGTAGTTCTCTGAGGAGGATCATTTTTTTGTCGAAAGAAATAAATTATCTATACTTCAAGCAGGTCCCCAGCACCGATATTGAAATCTCCACGAATCGCATTTCATATTTCTTCCTACAGATCCTTATGTTTTGAAACAAATGTTTTTATACCGTATGTCAAATTCTTTTTCATCCCCTTATGTTTGTGGCTATAGAATTCAATAAAAGAAATGGAGATAAAATTCATCTTTTTTAAAAAGAACATAGTGAACAAAGCTCTTGTGCACCATGTCAAGGACAAGTTTATTGTCATTGTTTGGGGGGGGGGGGGGGGGAAGCTGCCAACATATATGAACATAATGTCAGAAACTCAAATAACAACTTTTCTAAGTTCATAATTGTTGAAGTCTTTTGTTACCTCGTCATGTCATGTATTTCGAGTTACCCATCAGCTCCAACCCGAACTAAAACTAAAATTTACAATCTTGATCACGAAAATATCTATGACCATGAATTGTTGTCAACTATATGGGATGACCCAATCATGTTCCTAAACAACACTTTCCTAAGCAACAAGGAACAAAAAAGGGGGTTTGGGGCCCACTCTTGGGACCCACTGTCTCCACCCCTCTTTTGTAGAGATGATGATTGAGCACTACCCAAACTTAACAAGTATAAACAGAGAATTTACAGTGTAAATAAATAAGCTAAAGTAATCATTTCAAAAGTAAGAAACAAATAAACCATTAAAAGTAAAAAGATTAAAGGTGAAATTCTCAAAGAAAAGAATGAATAAAGGATATATTAGTTTGCCTTGTAAAACTCAGAATACCTTGTGTTTCTTAAATCCCTTTCCTCTACTTGAATTAATGTTGGTGACGTTATCTGTATCATTATTCTCCATCCGGGGAAGCATTCTCACCACATCATCAAAGCCATCCGTCAAGCCAGACAATCTGTTACAAAAGAAAATCGAACAAACATTACATAAGTTCAAGGAATAAGCACCAACGTTCGAGGTTTCGGCCGAAACCACGGATACGTGGTGGTTTCGTATCGGTTTCGGTGGGAGACCAATACGAAACTCGAAACCGATACGAAACTAACCATACAATATCGTTTCGGATGAAACCTTTAAAAACTTATTTTTTTTAAATACCATTTTTTCTGTCATTGTGATCATTGTAGGCCTTCGTTGTTCGAAAACAGCAAAAAAATGAGCCCAAACCTTATATTAATACTTATCTAAGTACACTTTTCAATATATTTTACATCATGGGTGAATTTTTAAACACTAGGATCATTGTCTTGTAATATAGAATTGAAGTATTTAATATATCTCCACTTATGTATGTTGTATTACCGTCGAAACCAAAACCCGAACCGAGTTCAGCGAAACTAGCCGAAACCAAGCGAAACTAATAAAATTATGAGCGACCAAAACAAAAACTGAGTTCTTGAACCTTGATAAGCACCATAAGAATAAATCAGAGCACATTAAAGGGGCTGTTTGGTTTGCCTGCAACATTTGCTGCATGCTACAACATGGATGCATTTTGTTGCAAGCAAATATCTGCAGATTCATCCTTTTCTCATGTTCACCTTTTGATTCTTGGCATAGGTTTTCCAGATCAAGCCATATGTTCCATTCGCTAGGGAAAAAACATGTGGAAAATGAAACATTTGTTGTAGATATACACAACTGGGTCTCGTCTTGAAATTTTCTAGTAAGTTCATTCATAAAGTAAACTGAACATAACTTAATGCCATATGTCGATCATTGCTGTAAGCCTGCAACGATAAAAAATGGATGTATGCCCTCTAACTATTCTCATGTATATCCTTTAGCACACAAATATTACAGAGAAAAACAGTAATATTCCATTGGTGTGCATATACATACATGTATGCATTAGAAAAATTCGAAAGTAAAATAAAATTGATAGGAGAAAATTAACTTGGCACAGTTGTGACTTGTAATGATCAAAGTATTGATATTGAAGTGGAAAGGTCAAAATGATCTAAGCAGTGTTGAAATATTATCAAATTACGTGGCGCATAGCATATGCGAAAATGGTTAATATTTTATACAATATGTTGTTTATACATAGCTGATATTTATAATATAAGGTCAAAAAATGAGAGTGGATGGATGGAAAAGATTATGCAGCCAGCTAATGTAATATGCAGCTGGATAGTGTATTATGCCCGCATAAGCCACATAGATTCATCCATGTCAGGCAGTCTGGGTTGGGTTAATTTTTATTTTTTTTAAGTGGGTAGGGTCAGCGGCTTTTGATACACCCATATCCAAACCCAGATAACTTATTCATCTATTTTGTTAGTTTGTGGAAAGTGGTATTACAGCTGCAAATCTTAGACATTAATTTAGTGTTTAACTATGGATCTTCAGTGAAATAACATGGACTTGTCAATAGAACTGAGGTGCACTTTTTATCTTAGCTTTCTTTCTTTTTTTGGCATCATGTTGCAATAAATGATAAGTTCAGTTATCATATGATATGATTGTCTCTGTTGCATATTTGTACACTTGTAACTCAATAATTCATTATTTTTCATTATATTGCCATTAAGGACGTTCCAAATATTTTGTACATGTTTTTATTAACTTTTGATATATTCTTGATTTACATACGATTTCCTGAATTTTGCCATCTAAAAATGCAAAACGCATAAGTGGATGCATATATGCCGAATATTCCGCTTATGCAAATGTGGTATCATATGCAGCCCTCAAGCGCATGGGGCCGCATACCGTATTCCATAGCATTGGATCCAATGCCTTGTCATGTTGTTAATCGTCCACAAAGTGTAATGGCATGTCTTCGAAGTATCAAATAGACAAGTGCACACACATGAAAAACTAAAATATGATCTGTGTGCTGATTTGTTATATCTGCTTCCCATGTTAGAGGCACATAAGTGGTGGTGCTTCATAGTTTTCTTAAAAGTTCTAAGGTGTGAAGCTGCATATGTCAGGAATTGAGGTTAAAAGTAACAAACAGTAATCACTAGAAGAAGGTTTTAAGACAATATGTGCGTCCAAACAGAACATTTAGGTTGTCCGGCAAGTCCTAAGCCTAGATTTTGGAACAAGCTCAATATAGTTGAACATCAATGACCATAGCAAACCATAGAAAACATCTAGCTCAATCTTCTATATATCCTCCTCGACTTAAAGGTGTGATGATCCAACCCATTATATTAGAAAAGCATCAGATGAGGAACAAGCTCATAGGATGTTTGGGTTAGATCTCTTGCTTTTCAAATATCTCACGACCTGCTCACCTGTGGCGATTTTATTTTTTTAATCAAGATATAGCTCATGACTAAGTCACGAACTCATGATGACCGCATATTAATCATGTCAATTTGAATGCTGAGCATTATTACAAGTCTATACTAGGTACTTCTCTTTCTAACTTCACAATGATCCTGTAAAATTATGTCACAATCTAGCAACTGGTATTCTAATGTCGTGTCAAAAAAATGCATCAAGTCAGACTGCAATTATAATTGTTCGTTCAAGGTCTATGCGTCATATTTTGTGTTGTTTTGTAGTCAGAGTCGTACATCAATATCTAAACCACTTGTTATTCCGAAATGCTTTCAAAACTAAAACACTTTGAAAGTAATGCTTCCATATTCAATAAGAAATCTTAAAATATTTATTAATGGCAATGGTTAACCAACATACCCATTCCTTGACTTCATCAAGTGCTTCTCTAGCTTTTTGTCTCGCTTTGTAACTGGAGCTCGAGTAAAAAGCTCTTCTTCCTGTCTGGCCTGCTCTTCTCGCTTTGACAGATATCTTGAAAGCTCTCTGCTTTCAGATCCAACAGTTTCTTGCAACTACGAATAAACAGTAATCAATTACTTATTGATAACACCAATAAATCGAGCAAACTATTAATGTTACCACAATAAGAAACAAACCTCTTCTGGTCTGTCTTCGTAATCATCCACAAGTTCTTTCCAATAAGAACTTTGTTTAGATTTTCGCAATAGTTCTTTCTCCCTTCTCTTGGCCTGCTTTTCTTGTTTGGACATCTTATCCATATCCTCATCCATAGTCGTTGGTGCAAACCTAGGGGCCCGGTACACACCACCATCCTAAGATGCAATACAGTAATAAAATGTCAGGGTGCAGCTTGCAAGACAGTATTTCTTTCAGGATAAATGATTTTTTGTTCATATTTCATGAAAATTTAAGAATTTTGCGGTTTTAATTTAAATTCCCATTAAGGGGAAAATGCGTGGTCTGCAACTCCACAGATTCCAATTTTAAACATCTCCACGGAAATAAAATGGCAAGGATAACAAATCTTATACTTAGACAAAAATATATTCTAAAATTCAGAAGGTAAAAATCAATTCCACAAAAAACGAAATAATAGCGTATAAGAAATCCTAAATCGCAAGCTTCCAATATATTAACTTGTCTTGGAAGCCATAAAGAAAGATATATGGAATTGGGCTGGGGAGGGGGAGGTATATAATTGGTTCAAAGAAGCTACACTATTGGCTTTGACCCTAAAAGTATGCAAACAATAAGTATATTAAAGCAAGCATAAGAAATAGAAGTTGTAACCACCTGGTCGGCCTCACTAATTTTGCTAACGAGCATGTCAGGATTCGGGCGATATTTTAACGGATCCTCTCCATCTTGGGGTCCTGCCTTATTCTCCTTCACAGTGGCACCCACAGTCCTGTCTTTTACAGCATCACCAGCAGCCTTTGTAAGCTTCTGAACTTGATATTCTAGCTTCTTATCTATTGGGCGAATCTGACAAGGAAATTTGGCAAATAAAAAGAAGGCTTAAGAAGTAATACAAAGATGAGGAAGAAGTACATATGAATTAAGTATGGGACAAAAGAACTAACCTTTTCTAGAAATAGTCTAATTTCTACGAGACTTCGGACCACTGGATGGTCCTCGATCGATAACCCTTTTGCCTTGCGAAGTAAATAGTAGACAATAGACTGACAATAACTCAGTAGAAGCAAATGCTTTGTTTCTAGATAACTCATCCCATCTGCAGTTAAGAGCTGGTTCTCTTTCACCTAATAAGCAACAGATATCATGAGTTTTTCATACATAATTGCGTGACAGGTGGTTATTCGACAACATTTGAAGACGTGGAGAATAACAAGAGGACAGCCTTTTTCATTGAGGGTAGGGCATGCGCTTTGTTGCAAGTATCATTGGGTAAATTTATAGGTATATGGAAAAGCTGTTATCAAAAGTATACATCTCAGATACAAAATAAAAAAGACCTGAGCTTCCTATAGTGCAAATGTCTTAGACTTTCATCACGCACACGCGCGCGCACTCGCACACACATTCCAATCAAACATGTTCCAGACAGCAATTAGTGGCAATGTGGCAGTCAATAACAGATATAGCTAGAAAGGTAACATGGAGTTTTCATCTACCCTTGAACAAAAAAAGAGGAAGAAACGATTTTAAGATGCAAATTAACCCATTTTGCTGTTGATCATACTGTTATCAACTCATAACACTACCAACCAGTATTACATATAGCAATGTTGTATGAAGTTATGAGTAGCATACTTGTAAGTACTAAGAGACTCAAGTGTAATCATATTATTTTATTGCAGATTTTGCTTCATAGTTTAGCATGCATGTGATCAGCATGTGATCAGATACTCTGAATTAATTCTTTAAAATTGGTTTCATTTAGGATAGTAAATTAGTAATAGTATTAGACTCTAGAAGTAATATCTCTAAAGCATCCATATGTTAAATGGCCGATTTTAAACATCTATATTTGTCAATACATGGGCATGAATGTGGTTCTGGTGAAATTCTTTATTTTCGTTAACATTCCCAATATATGATCCGCAAAGGATATGTACACCAATATGTGTCCATAAAACAGAAATGATAAACTCAGAACCTAATAAAAGTGCAATAACATAGCAAAGACCCACCAACAGTAAGGTGGAGCTGCTATAAAAGAAAAAGTGCAGAGAGGATTAAAGGAAACAATTTTTGAACTATTCCAAACAGTTGCTTCACATTATCATTGGCCAGTAAACATGCATTTGTTTATCATAATTAAAAAGAAGAGGTTCAACTGCATATAACACCCTCCTCGTATACCTCATCCTCATTTAAAACTTAACACCACTCGATCGGTTTATTAGCTGGCTTAACCGGTAGGGTTAATTGCTATCAGATCAAGCTCCCTCTTTTAAATCAGTTTGACACAGTTTATCACCCACAAACTGTTTTCCGCGCACATGACACTCCTAAGTTAGTCAACGATCAGATAAGCTTCCGTTTTTTAGTCACCGATCAGGTCAAACTTCCTCTCATTTACAAGTCATGTTGAGGGGTGTTATGTGCTAATAAAACATATAATGGGCATATATGTCTTATCCAAGGTTTACATGAGTTGTGTTGCATGTAATTGAAACTTAGGAATGCTCATGAAAGCAAATTCACCTTATAACAATGCACAATAAAATACGAAGCAAATTCACCTTATAACAATGCACAATAAAATACGAAGCAAATTCACCTTATAACAATGCACAATAAAATACAGCAAAGTGATTGCCTATACAACACCCTAGATGTGACTTTCATGTGTATGAAAGAAGAAATTATAGTAGAGTTTGTACCTCATCCCCCCCCCCACTATACCTATTATACCAAGTTCCTAATTAATACTAAGGAAAAGAATAGGCTATAAATAACTCATTTCCTTCAAAATCTAGGGTTTCCATCCAAGATCAATTAACAAGGTCGGATTTTTACAGGATGCGATTGTTAGCAGAAGATCTCCGTGATGAAAAGTTTCCACCTTTAAGCATTTAAACTCACAATTTCCATGAAAATAAGAGAAATAAAGAAGTTACCCTTAGGGTTAGGGCTTGGACTTTGCCCCTTACAGCATCCAATCCGCTCTTCATCTCTCTCAGCAGAGCAACCAATTGAGGGTTTTCCCTGAATTCATCGAATTTGGGGATTTGATCAATAAAATATCAACAAACTCGCAAAGAACAGCATGCAATTCAATCGAAAGGGTTGCGATTCTCACCTCATTAGGTCTGGGGCTGGAGTTGAATTGGGATCCATTGGAGCTCGTCAAAAACCCTACTGGCGATTTTAGGGTTTATGAGGATCGAGAAGAGAAGAAAGAGGGAGATGCAAATGGGTCAGTTCATTGAACGAATGGGCCTGGCCCAATAAGCCATTCTCTCTCAAATAGAAAATTAGGGTAAATAAAAGGATGCCTCCTTTTCCTTTGCGCAAACAATTGACGAAACCCCCCTTTAGTTTGAAAAACCTGCGCAATAACCCCATGTGTTTAATGGTTAATTTAGTTTAACTACTTCCAAAATATCGATGGAGTTAAATCTTCTTTTTGCCATTGTTTCATAACCGACTGTAGTTACTATTTTGACCAAAAGGTATCTTGGTAATAAAAAATTGTTCATAGCGAAAATGCTGACGGCGGTTAAAATAGAGGTCTCAAACTGAATGGACAAAGAATTAATTACACCACACTTCCGATATATCCTTACATTTCGAAGGAACCTCTCTCTCTCACACACACAAAAGAATACTCCTAACCACGCTTCTCCACTCCACTCTGTAAAATTTTCTTAGAAATTATAATATGCTTGTTTAGTTTGCTAAATTAAAAAATGCAACATATTTTTGGTTGAAGATATCTCTACTCTAATCCACCGTTTTGTTGTTTTATAAATTTCCATCGTAAGATTTTTAAATTCAAAACAAATTTTGTAATTGGTTAATGAAAAATTACGTGCTTCTCAAAAATTACAATAGAAGCAATTATAGGGATGATGCGTAGCATTCCTCTTAATTTGTGATAGTTGTTTTAATCTTTACTATTTTAATTAGGAGAGGAGGACTTGTGACACTTTCAAATTTAAATTAAGAAAAATGACAAAAGATATTAAAAAATCTTAAGATCTTTGGGTTTAGATCATCATCCTATCTCTACTATTTTAATGAGAGAAAAGAAAATTTCCATGTCACTTTAGTTGATCCATCTTTCCTCTCTAGCCATTTCCTTCAATTTAACTATTTTTACGTGCATTGCAAGCTTAAAATCTAATTAAACTGGTTGCAACAATTGATGACATAGACTGTAGTATTTATTAAATGGTTGCTTTATGGAAGACCTTGCATGTTGGCAACTGACCCTATTTGACATTGACAATGTTAAGGATAAAGACAAGGGTTGCCTAAGAACTTAATTAGTGGAATATATATATTAAGGATAATATGGCACCTAGAATTGCACCAGGCTATATGAGTTATTAGTGGAGCACCTGTGAAGAAAATTAAATCCTTAATGAGTAATTTGATTCTTAACTAGACAAAGAAACATGTAATTAATTAGCATGGATAATGTCTTAATTAGAAAGATAACTTGTTTGCTATTTGTCTTTAACTATAGGAATACTTGCACCCAACTACCAAATCAAACTCAATATTAAAAGTAGACCCCCACCTCCCAAACCCCACCCTCACTCATGCATTTCACGTTTATATTTTTGAATGGTATCGAGCCGCCACCATGCCCTGTGCATGAGTGAGACATTTCAATATTTTTCTTATGTTTTCCCTCTTATTAGCGCAACCGGCCAAAAAAAGGGATGGCCCATTCGCTTTTTTCTTATTTAAAAATAGAAGTTGTTTCGATTAACACTGGTTTATCTCGCATAGCACTTGAAACGCCTGGACTTTTTTTTTATTAGGGCATAGCATTTGAGACTACTCAGTGGTTGAAAGATTATTTATCATATATTAACTGATTTATTGGCTTGTAAATATTTATGAATCAGCTAATCTTCAAATCAAATTTCTTTTTTTAGTCATACCGTCTTGGCTCCAAAGGCGTTATTTCCAGAGTAGTTGTATATGTCCTTACACATTCAATACAATTCTTGTAATATTTATTAAATATTAATATGATTTTATAGTTGTGCTAATAGTAATTGGTTGACTGGGTTATATGTATTTATAATTATTATAATATCGCTAGAAATCATATTGTTAGATCATGCGCTGTGATGTGTCACTTGCATAGAGACATGGTTTAATCTAGTGATTTCTTAAAAGAGTACTTAGCCTATAATTAGTATGGGATGGCCAGCTTTATAATAAGCTATCATGCATGACACTGATATATTAGATATGGCGATGAGTTTCGGTCATCAAGAATGGAGATTCTCCATGTGTGTGTCATGAGCACGTATTGTGATACATGTAGTACATGACCACATTTAAATTCTCTAAGATATGTCACCTATGAGATAAAGAATTTAAACAGTTACATAATTCATTTGACTTAATAATATTGTTGTCTTCAATTTGTCATTTACTAAGCTTTGATATGATGATACATTTTGTCGTCGGACGGGAATAATAAACCTGAAATATTGTGCTGCTTAAATACATCTAGAAGGACGATGGATATCTAGATAGAATCCAACATTCTCTTATTGATGAGAATAAATTTACTGTCCATTCACTTGAAGACGTAAAAATCCCGTTGACGGGTGTTTTGAGAAATATTTTTCAAAATCATATTATTATAGTAATATTTATTTTCAAAATGAATTTGTATTCAGGGAGAATGAAACCTTAGGCTTGAGTAATTAGGTGAACATGTTCTGCTCATTTAATGGTTTAAGAATAGGTAACTTAATGTCAAAAAGGACTGCATGTAAATTAATATTTATTGTCATCTCACGTTATGGTAGAGGTTTTATGAACAGTTGGCAAGATAGATGTTTGACTGTAAAATTAAAACTATTAATTAATTACAAATTAATTTAGTTGATGGTTCACTCTTGGCATGAGACCCAATTGATCTTATTTATAAGCCTATCGGTGGAAGACTTAGACATGACCAAATTAAAGAGGAGTATTATTATTAATATAATTGTTACATTATTAATATGTGGGGTTTTAGTCCCACATCGAATATTTGGGCTTGAGATATTGTACCGCAACCCTATATAAAAGAGTCTATAGTCTGTCACAAACTTAAGAATTTGTAATTATGAAAATTTCCTCTTGATATTTGGATGCTTATCAATCCATAGGCGTGTCTATCTTCCACAAGGCTTGGTAGACTTCAATTGGAGGTCTTTGCTTTTGTGGAGGCTATTTTAAAAATTCTTCATCAATATGATCGAATTAAAGAAAAGATACGTATTTAATTTTAAATAAAAATCTGCTATTTAGAAAATTCATGTATTTCCGCCATAAGCATGCATACGTTTTCTTCAGTCATATGCTGATAAACAAATTGGCAAGCTGTAGTTCCTATATGAGCTACTCATTAAGTGTGTTATATGCAGAAAAAAGATAAAGTGGGAGTGAAAAGCTCTCCTTAGGCATGGGCGATGTTGATTCATGTTAAGTCTTCATGTCCAATTTATTTTGATCCAATTCAAATAGGGTCGGAGCTCATTTTGAGATGGATTATTCTGGCTCATGATGTTTGCCTCATGTCTCTATATTCGTATTTAATAACTAGTCGATTTACCAACGGAGCCGAGCTCGCAAACAAACTCAAGTCAAGCTTAATTGGTTCAGGCTCGGCTCAAGTGCGTTCAAGATTGGCTGGCTCATCTGCATGAACAAATTTAAGAATACCGAAACGATCCATTGTTTTTACGAAATAAATATGGGTTCCTATTTCTAGTTGGCATCGTCATGACCATTGATGGAGCTATAAATAAAAGAATTGACAAAAGAGATTGTAGTAAAACAAATGGTCAACCGGTTTAATATTTCCAACTGTTCCGATTCTTTAGTGTTTGGCTCTTATTTTGACTCTTAGAGTAATTGTGTTGGTGGATATTATCACGAAGCCGCTGATAGACTATTCTGGCCATTTAGTGTTTTGCCCTTATTCTAACTCTCAGAGACTACAAAACAATTTGTGCGAGCAAAAATTGGATGTTATTGATAAGATAGCTGGAAATGCTGGATCTATCCACAAGTGGTTCTTGTTTTGTGAGCAAAGAGCAAAAGGAAAAAATCTTATAATATTATGCTAGACTTTGACCCCACGCGTGATGCGTGGAATCAAAGACAATTCAATATATTCATAAATGAATTCTTACGGTACACAAAAGTTGTTAAAATTTGAGATGTAAACAATACAGGATAAAATAAAGTATATAACTGATGGAGGTCCTTTTCGGGTCTCCATCAGATGTTGTCTTCCGTCGACCTCCCGGTGGATCTTGAAGGTGATCTCCTGTTGCGTGTGGGTCTCAATGGTTTTTGAGGAGATTGGTGATTTGAGGAGTTTAGCGCCGAGTACCTGCAAGGAAGTCCCGGGGTGGTTTGGTACCACCGAGGACCCTCCGACGATCAAGTTAGCACGAGAACCGAGCAGAGTAACGGCTGAGTGGAGTAAAAATGGCTTACTTGACCCTTCTATGATGGGGGTTTATATAGTGGCCGCAGCACACAGCAGCAGGCGCGAGAATCTCGCCGGCAGTTATGCCCCCGACATCACGCCCGCGTAAAGAGCGGATCGCCCGTTAATGGGGATCGTGATGGCGTGGAACGTGGGATGTTGCTTGCGGAGAATCTGCATATGGTGAGATTTGCGGAGCGGCGGTTACGCATGTGAGTGGTGGAGTTGGTCGGTCAGAGGACCGAGGAAGATGGCCTCGGCTGGGGAGCTCGGGGACGAGCGAGAGGGCTGAGGAGTCTTGGTCCTGTGGCAGCTCGGGGCGAGCTGAGAGGCCGAGGAGGCCAATTTTCGGGGGGCTCTGAGGAGAGCCAGCTTATGCTTGCAGGTCGGGTACAGAGGTGGCCTGGTCGGCCCCTGTGGGCCCTTTCGTCTGAGTTCTGGGACACGTCATCTGCCATGTATCCTGATCTTGGAGATCGCCAATATTGAGCATCATCATTAGCCCCCGCACTCTTGTCCCGACCAGCCAGTGGGTCGGGTTAGGAGTGAACTTCCGGGCCGCCTGGGATGAGCTCCCTCCTAAGGTTTTGTCGGGACGCGTCCCCGGGCTGTCAGCTGTCTTTCCTGCCAGCGAATCAGGGCGAAATCTCTGCATTTAAGGAAAGTACGCCGGTTCATGCATCCTGCCACTGAAGCGACGGTCCACGTGTCAAGCGTCGGTTGGCCGACGCGACGTGTGCAGACATGCGTCTGACGTGATGCGGGCCAGTGTGGGAGCGACAAGTGGAGCGATCGGAGCCGTTGGACGTGTAGGGGCGCTTTGGCGGGAGATGAAGGGCGCCGTAGGATGAGGTCGTTTGCGGTGATAAGTAGGGGTGGGGCCCACTCTAGGGCCCTTACTCTTTCAAATCTCCTTTCTTCTAAGTCTTGGCTGCTCGGCGCTCTTCTTCTTTTGGATACATGGTTCGTTCCCACTCTTTGGGTTTCTCGTCCTAGAGGGAGGCCAGCGGCGCGGCCGCGCCCCTGGCTGGCTCATGCCCTGCGCCGAATGTTCCGCCGGCGATAGGGCCGTTCACTTCGTTGACGGCTTCTGGTGATTGTTCCGGCGGCGGCCAGAGACGTCCACGGTCGTCCGAGCCCCAGACGAGAGACCGGGGGAGGGCGAGGACGGGGTCCCCTTTAAGAGAAAAAGGACAATCTCTCGTGCGCCACCGTCGATGGTTCCTGAGGGGATTCCCGAGCCGGGGGTGATGCCGTCTTCATAGCTCTATCTGGGCTGTCCGTCGCTGTCGGCCTGCTCGCCGGGATGGAAGAGTCGGCCGGGGGAAGGCTTCCGCATGGCACCCTGAGGGTCCAAATGGAAGCCATAGCCTAAGGGGCGGTCCAGGTACGAACTCCTCTACGCGTTGTTTTTGACCTTCCTTTCTTTGGCTAGAGCGCCTCCAAGTTTCTCATCTGCTTCCCGTCAGGTCCTTCAACACCACGCCCTCGCTACTCGTATGGAGGCCGAGGGGGCGGTCCATGCACCGAGGCCAGTAGAAGCGTTTCCTTCGGAGGTCGAGGTCCTGCTGCGTGACCTGCGTCTGGAGAGGGTGAGGGCCGACATCCTGGCAGCCCGTGCGGAGGCTGCGGAGCTCGCCAACTTAGCGAATCGGGGTGCCTATCGTCGCCTGAGTGCATCACACCGAGTTGCCGAAAGGAAACTGGCGGATCTGGCCGATCGTTTCGCGGCCATGGAGAAGGAGAGGAACGCTAACAGGGGGATGCCGAGGCGGTGCTTCTGGCGGCCAAGACTGCCGAGGTTCGGGCTAGGAAAGCTGTAGCCGATTATAAGGTGTCAGAGCAGTTTTACGCCGAGCTTGGCGAGTATTCCGCCGTCGCATGGAATAAGGCTCTGGATGCCGTGAAGGAGCAGCTTCCCGAGTTCGCCGATGGCGAGCTCCGTGCTCGGGTCCCACTCCCGGTGGCAAGGCCTCCGGCAGACAACGACGAGGGAAACGAGGCACACCCCTGGTGGCAAAACCTCCGGTGGTGAAGCCTCCGGCAGGCCGTGATGACGGTGATGAGGGAAGCGAGGCGCAGGGGGGTTTGCGACTTAGGCCTTTTTGATATTTCCTCGTCCCTCTTTTGTAACCCTCCGGGCAGTTTGTAAGGCTGGGGAGCCCAAAATACCCTTTGTAAAGACTTTTCCTTTGGTAATAAAACTTTTTTCTTTGGTTTCATCGGTTTGCACTTTATCTTCTGTTTGTGAAGAATGCTCGTAACATATCTCCGCTTTCACTGTTGGACTTCCATGTCAGGTCGGCTATCTGTCTAGCGATCATTCGTCGAGTTGATTTCGATCGGTTGTGGTAGGAAGCTACTAGCCGGGGATAGCCGAGCAGGGTAGCTGCTGAGCTGCCTCTAAGGAGGACTTGGATCCTTAGCGTTGGAGGGGCCGTAGGAGGTCTGCTAAGGATATCCGGGCAGTGAAGTTGCGCGGCTGCCTCTTAGCGAGGGCTTTGATCCCTGGCATTGCGAGTTGGGAAGCTACCGGCCAGGGATAACCGAGCATGGAAGCCGCTCGGCTGCCTCTATGAAGGACTTTGATCCTTAGCGTTGGAGGGGCTGTAGGAATCCCACTAAGGATGACCGAGCGGTGAAGCTGCGCGGCTGCCTCTTGGCGAGGGATTTGATCTCTGGCGACTTGGGTAGGCAACTACCAGCCTGGGATGACCGAGCGGGGTAGCCGCTCGGATGCCTCTTGCGAGGGCTTTGATCCTTGGCGTCATGGGTAGGGAGTTACCAGCTGGAGATGACGGAGCATGGTAGCTGCTCGGTTGCTTCTTGCGAGGGCTTTGATCTCTGGCATCGTGGGTAGGCAACTACCAGCCTGGGATGACCGAGCGAGGTAGCCGCTCGAATGCCTCTTGCGAGGGCTTTGATCCCTGGCGTCATGGGTAGGGAGCTACCAGCCGGAGATGACCGAGCAGGGTAGCCGCTCGGCTGCCTCTTGCGAGGGCTTTGATCCTTCAGGACGGGGACCGAGCAGTGTTACTGCCTAGTGCCTCTTCCGAGGACTTTGATCCCTCTCGGTTGTGGTAGGAAGCTACCAGCTGGGGATAGCCGAGCAAGGGCTCGACTGCTTCTGGGAGGACTTTGGTCCTTAGCGCGGGAGGGGCTGTAAGAAGCCTACCAAGGACCCTTAGCCGGGCAGGGTTACTGCCCGGTACCTCTTGGCGAGGGCTTTTGTCCTGAAGGATAGCCGAGCGAGGGACCCTCGTGCTCGACTACCTTTGGGAGGGCTTTTGATCCCTGTCGGTCGTGGTAGGAAGCTACCAGCCGGGGATAGCCGAGCAGGGTAGTTGCTGAGCTACCTCTAAGGAGGACTTGGATCCTTAGCGTTGGAGTAGCTGTATGAGGCCTGCTAAGGATATCCGGACAGTGAAGTTGCGCGGTTGCCTCTTAGCGAGGGCTTCGACCCCTGGCGTTGTGAGTAGGGGAGCTACTGACCAGGGATAGCCGTTCGGCCGCCTCTGTGGAGGACTTTGATCCTTAGCGTTGGAGGGGCCGTAGGAGGCCTGCTAAGGATAACCGGGCAGTGAAGCTGCGCGGTCGCCTCTTGGTGAGGACTTTGGATCGCAAAGACAGAACTCTATTCGCAATGTTCCGACGTTTCTTTATTCGAATGGACATGATTTTTAGAAAACATTTACATTTTTTTTGCGAAAGGAGGGGTACTGATAGAGGTCCTTTTTGGGTCTCCGTTAGATGTTGTCTTCCGTCGATCTCCCGGTGGATCTTGAAGGTGATCTCCTGTTGCGTGTGGGTCTCAATGGGTTTTGAGGATGGGTTTTGAGGAGATTGGTGATTTGAGGAGTGTAGCGCCGAGTACCTGTAAAGAAGTCCCGGAGTGGTTTGGTACCACCGAGGACCTTCCGATGATCAAGTTAGCACGAGATCTGAGCAGAGTAACGGCTAGGTGGAGTAAAAATGGCTTACTTGACCCCTCTGTGATGGGGGTTTATATAGTGGCGGCAGCACGCAGCAGCAGGTGCGAGAATCTCGCCGGCAGTTACGCTCCCGACGTCACGCCCGCGTAAAGAGCGGATCGCCCATTAATGGGGATCGCGATGGCGCGGAACGTGGGATGTTGCTGGTGGAGAATTAGCGTCTGGCGAGATTTGCGGAGCGGCGGTTACACCTGTGAGTGGTGGAGCTGGTCGGTCGGAGGACCGAGGAAGATGGCCTCGGCTGGGGAGCTCGAGGACGAGCGAGAGGGCCGATGAGTCTTGGTCTTGTGGCAGTTTAGGGCGAGTTGAGAGACCGAGAAGGCCAAATTTCAAGGTTCTCTGAGGTGAGCCAGCTTGTGCTTGTAGGTCAGATATGGGGGTGGCCTGGTCGACCCCCGTGGGCCCTTTCTTCTGAATTCTGGGACACGTCATCTGCCACGTGTCCTGATCTTGGAGATCGCCAATATTGAGCATCATCATTAGCCCCCCATTTTTGTCCCGACCAGCTAGCGGGTCGGGTCGGGAGTGGATTGCCGGGCCGCCCGGAGTGAGCTCCCTTTGTCGGGACGCGTCCCCGGGTTGTCAGCTATCTTTTCTGCCAGCGAATTAGGGCGAGATCTCTGCATTTAAGAAAGGTGCGTCGGTTCGTGCATCCTGCCACTGAAGCGACGGTCCACGTGTCAAGCGTCGGTTGGCCGACGCGACGTGTGCAGACCTGCGACGCCTGATAGGGTGCGGTCCAGTATGGGAACGACAAGTGAAGCAATCGGAGCCATTGGACGCGAAAAGGCGTTTTTGGCGGGAGATGAAGGGCGCCGTTGGATGAGGTCGCTCGCAATGATAAGTAGAGGTGGGGCCCATTCCAGGGCCCCTACCATTTCATATTTCCTTTCTTCTAAGTCTTAGCTGCTCGGCGCTCTTCTCCTTTCTTCTGCTTTCGTTTCCCGAGGATCCATCTTCTTCAGGTTAGATGTCTTCTTTCAGGGAATCTGTAGATGTCGTAGAAGTAGGTTCTAGGGACCCTTTAGTTGAGCCTGAGTCTTCTTGGGGAGTAGGGATCGGACCCTCTTCTCGAGATTGTGCGGCGAGGGCAGCCCCTAGGGAGGAGGCAGTAGATGCCGCCCCCGGCGCCTCGTGTTGGGTGAGGCATGAGGACGAGCTCGCCAATGCTCGGGCTCACTTCCACATCCCCTCACGTTATACATTTCGTCTGGCCAAGGAGGGAGAGAGGGCAGACCAAGTACGGGGTAGGGAGATCGTCCTGTACTTGGAAGCTTTTTGGGGTGGAATACGCCTGCCCTTCTCCCCCGAGGTCGTCGCAGCGTTGAACTTCTTCGGGTTAGCCCCTGGCCAGTTAGTGCCGAACTCATGGAGGATTCTCCTCGGGTTTCTGATCCGCCTGAAGTTACAGGCGGTTCCTTTCAGCCTCTCCCTCCTTGATTCTTCCCTCGTTTTCAAAAATCATCCTGGGGGTCGAACGGGTGACCCGAGGTGGGTCTACCTCTCCTTTAGAAAGCGACAGGGGGGCGCCGTCGGGATAGGGGTTGTGGCTCTGCCTTCTTCCATTCATGACTGGAAGAAGAAGTTCTTCTTCGTTTTCCCTCCCGAGGGCAAGGACTGGCCCGTGCCTACCAAGTGGTCGAGAGAAAAATGCTTGCCGGGGAACCAGTCCAATGACTCCGCCGCGGTGAGAGTGGCGTCGTGGGAGCACATCCCCCGATTCGATGTGCTGCTGTCTGAGAGGGTCCTAAGTTGGGCCGGGCTCAGCCCCGTTGAGTTCGTTGGTAAGTTTAGGCTTTCTTTTTGGCTTGTATATTGCTTGTGTCGCTGACTTCTTTGCATTTGATTTTGTGCAGGACCCATGGATATGGACGAGCTCCGAGCCTTCATGCGCCAGCCTAGGAGGGTCACGAAGGCTGGGGGTGCCAGCTCTTTTCGTCCGAAGTCTGCCCCGGCTCCCTTTCCTCCGATGGCCGCGTCCCGTGAGCGTTCGGGGGCGGATCCCACCCCGGGACCTAGCAGGGCGTCGGGCCGGAAGTGGGCTCGGATTATGGAGGACCCGGTCTCGGAGGAGGAGATCAGTTCTCCATCGGAGCCACTCGAGAGGGGTTCCCGGAGGTCTTCCCAGGGCCCTCCCTCACCGATCATGGTGGAGGAGGGGGGCCTCCAGTTCGCGGTGCCCTCGGGGCTATCCGTCGTGGATAGCCTGCTGCATGAAATAGAGAAATCGGCAGGAGGTAGGGTCCCCGGGGGGACCTTCAGGGCCCAGATGGCGTCTATCGCTCAGGAGTTCGTGCAGATAAGTGTTTGGTTTTTTTTGTGAGATTCCGTGCCTCCTTCGTCCTTCTGATCTCTTTCCTATTTTTTTCAGGTTCTCTAGCACGTTACCCTTGCCTTGCGCATGGAGGCCGAGGTGATAGCCCCGGCGATGAAGGCTGCGGGCCAGCTTGCCTTGCTGGAAGAGAGCTCCAAGCGGGAGCTGGAGGTGGTGATGGCAAGGGTTGCCTCCCTTGAGGGCGAGGTGGAGGCCGGGAAACGGGAGGTTGCCCGGTACCGCGAGACCGCCGTGGCTGCCGAGGCCAAGCTTGAGGATGCTCAGGTGCTCGCCGGCAACCTAAAGAGGACGGTGAAGACCCTCCAGAAGGAGCTGGGGGCGGCGGCTGAGGCAGAGAAGTCGGCCGACCTGAGAGCGGAGAAGTCGGCCGACCTCTCGGCGGCGAAGGCGGTGGAGGGCTACAAGAAGTCGAAGGACTTCTATGATGACCTGGCCGTGGCCATAACTCGCATCTGGCATGAGGCCCTCGACGCCGTTAAGGCCCGGGTGCCGGAGTTCGCCGACGAAGAGCTCCGGGCCGAATACCCCCTCGCGGACACCGATGGGCAGGGGGAAGAGGTTCCTGACGAGGAGATGGCCGAGGACCCTGCTCGTCTCGTCGTGGATGTCGAGGGCCCCGAGGTCGCGCCTGGCCCCGAGGCCTAAAGCCCTCATCTTCCTCCTCCTTTTATTTTGTCACTTCTGGAATTTTTGTAAGCCTCCGGGCAGTTTGTAAGGCTGGGGAGCCCAAAATACCCTTTGTAAAGATTTTGCCTTTGGTAATGGTAATAAAACTTTTTTCTTTGGTTTCATCGGTTTGCGCTTTATCTTCTGTTTGTGAAGAATGCTCGTAAAATGTCTCTGCTTGCACTGCTGAGCTTCCATGTCAGGTCGGCTATCTATCTAGCGATCGTTGTCGAGTTGATTTCGATCACTTTCCAAGTGTGCCAAGCGCTGATGAGAAGGAGGCATCTCCATGGCCCCGAAGTCGAGGGGGGATCGCTTAGACTTTAATAGACCCGATGCCCCTTGTTGGGGCTTCGGATCCTCTGCATGTGGTGGGCAGAGGGATGTCCGCCGTATTTGTGCCAAGCATGAATGGGCTCAGAGGATGAATGAGCGTGAATGAGCATGAATGGGAAGCTGCTCGGTTGCCCCTTGGCGAGGGCCTTTGACTTATGGCGTTGCGAGCAACGACCACTAGCTGGGGATGGTCGAGCGAGGGTCGGGCTCGACTGCCTTTGGGAGGACTTTTGATCTTCGGCATTGGAGGGGCTGTAGGAAGCCCACTAAGGATGACCGGGCAGTGAAACTGCGCGGTTGCCTCTTGGCGAGGGCTTTGATCTCGGGCGTCGTGGGTAGGCAACTACCAGCCTGGGATGACTGAGCGGGGTAGCCGCTTGGACGCCTCTTATGAGGGCTTCGATCCCTGGTGTCATGGGTAGGGAGCTACCAGCCAGAGATAGCCGGGCAGGGTAGCTGCCGAGCTGTCTCTAAGGAGGACTTTGATCCTTAGCGTTAGAGGGGCCGTAGGAGGCCTGCTAAGGATATCCGGGCAGTGAAGCTGCGTGGCTGCCTCTTGGCGAGGGCTTTGATCCCTGGCATTGCGAGTAGAGAAGCTACCGGCCAGGGATAGCCGAGCATGGAAGCCGCTCGGCTGCCTCAACGGAAGACTTTGATCCTTAGCGTTGGAGGGGCTGTAGGAAGCCTACTAAGGATGACCGGGCAGTGAAGCTGCGCAGCTGCCTCTTAGCGAGAGCTTTGATCTCTGGCGTCGTGGGTAGGCAACTACCAGCCTGGGATGACCGAGCGGGGTAGCCGCTCGAATGACTCTTGCGAGGGCTTTGATCCCTGGCGTCATGGGTAGGGAGCTACCAGCCGGAGATGACCAAGCAGGGTAGCTACTCGATTGCCTCTTGCGAGGGCTTTGATCTCTGGCGTCGTGGGTAGGTAACTACCAGCCTGGGATGACCGAGCGGGATAGCCGCTCGGATGCCTCGTGCGAGGGCTTTGATCCCTGGCGTCATGGGTAGCGAGCTACCAGCCGGAGATGACCGAGCAGGGTAGCTGCTCGGCTGCCTCTTGCGAGGGCTTTGATCCTTCAGGACGGGGACCGAGCAGGATTACTGCCCAGTGCCTCTTGGCGAGGACTTTGATCCCTGTCGGTTGTAGTAGGAAGCTACCAGTCGGGGATAGCCGAGCAAGGGCTTGACTGCCTCTGGGAGGACTTTGGTCTTTAGCGCGGGAGGGGCTGTAAGAAGCCTACCAAGGACCCTTAGCCGGGTAGGGTTACTGCTCGGTGCCTCTTGGCGAGGGCTTTTGTCCTGAAGGATAGCCAAGCGAGGGACTCTCGGGCTCGACTACCTCTGGGAGGGCTTTGATCCCTGTCGGTTGTGGTAGGAAGCTACCAGCCGGGGATAGCCGAGCAGGGTAGCTGCTGAGCTGCCTCTAAGGAGGACTTGGATCCTTAGCGTTGGAGGGGCCGTATGAGGCCTGCTAAGGATAACCGGGCAATGAAGCTGCGTGGTTGCCTCTTGGCGAGGGTTTTGATCCCTGGCGTTGCGAGTAAGGATGCTACTGGCCAGGGATATCCGAGCAGGGAAGCCGCTCGGCCGCCTCTACGGAGGACTTTGATCCTTAGCGTTGGAGGGGCCTTAGGAGGCCTGCTAAGGATAACCGGGCAGTGAAGCTGCGCGGTTGCCTCTTGGCGAGGGCTTTGATCCCTGGTGTTGCGAGTGGGGAAGCTGCCGGCTAGGGATAACCGAGCAGGGTAGCTGCTCGGCTGATTCTTCATGAGGTTTCGTCCGACCATCAAGTTGTAGGTATGGGGAACAGGAGCGGTCACGGCGAACGTGCGCGTAGCATGCGCATTGAATGTGGGGGGAGGCGAAGCGCCGGGGTCGCGTCGTTCCGATTCCGCCAGAGAAAGCTCGATGATCGCCGCATGGCAGTGACTTTTTGGGCTAGAGCGGGCGACCGTTGAGTTCCGTTGGGACGCAGTGGGCTATATAAGGCTGAAGGAGCACTGGTCCTTCCTTTCTTCGCAAACAGATCGTTGAGAATGCAAGACTTCCCCTTTACCATCCCCAAAATCATCCACTTCGAAGACGCATACCTCTATGACCAGAACTGCACCGAGGACACGGTGCAGTTGGTCTATGGGAGTATCGAAGACCACTTCGGCTGGCTGCTCCCCCAACGCTCCTCCCTGCTGCAGCTGCTGATGTACTCCATCTGGAGGGCGTCGCCGGGGCTCTACAACCCCTTGTCCGAGCAGCTCTATGACGAGGCCGTGGGCAAGCTGCGGTCTCTGAGGCGCTTCGGCCTGATCTCCGCGAATCGGCTGGCTCGCTCAGTGGCGCTCGTCCTTGAGTGTTACGAACTGAGGCTCGGGGTCAACGCGCGCGGGGAAATCGAGGACTGAGGTTGGATCTCGCGAGGCCTCGGCTGGCGGAGATCTTTACCGAGTACCATGAGCAGTGCACTCTCCACCTCCTTCCCCCGCTGCTGTAATTTTCTTTTTCTTTTATATGTATAGCTGAGGAACCCATAATACCTTTTGAATAAATGAGATCTTTTCTTCTTTTTCGCAATGTTCCATTGATCTTTATTAAATTAACAACAGACCCTAGGAATAGTTTACATTGCCTTAAAAGAAAAGTACATGCTAATAGATGCCTTATTAGTGTGGCCCGAGCCCCCCCGGAGGCTTGTTAGCCTCTGTGCTCGGCACCGGGTACGGGGCTCCCTGAGCGCCAGACCGGTCATCTGCCGAAACGAGCATGATCTGGCTGATGGTCAGCTCGGCGGGAGGGGGACACTGCTCCTGCTCGCGGTCGGCCTGCCGTTTGTCCCTCAGGTAGGCGGCGAGGTGCCCTGATCGGATGAGCTCCTCGATGTAGTCCCTGAGTTGCTTACAATCCTCCGTGGCGTGGCCCAACGTCCGGTGGAAGGAGCAGTAAAGGCCCCGGGTTCGCTTCGAGGCCTGACGCAGGATTGGAGGGAACTTGAAGAACCTCTCGCCCTGGGCCTCCTCTAGTAACACTGCAAGGGAGACGTTGAGCGGGGTGTACTCCTGGAACTTCGGGTGATAGGGCTGCTGACGCTCCGGCCTCTCTTCCCGAGCCCTCTTCTTCTGGTCGTACCATTCTGCTCAGAGGAGGTTCGCGTTCACCTCGGACTCCAGTTGAACCTCACGCTCGGTCCACGCCTTGACCTCGGCCATGGTCTTAGGCTGTACCAATGCAAAGGAGCGCAACCACTCCTTATGCCTAAGACCAGATCTGAGCGCCGTGATGATGGTCTCGTCCCGGTGCTCGGGGACTTCGAGGAGGGCGTTGTAGAAGCGGGTGATGTAAGCCTTGAACGTCTCTTTATCCCCGCTCTTAATTGTGAAGAGGTAGTCGACCATGCGCTTCTGCCGACGGTTCCCAACGAAGTGGCCGAGAAACTGAGTAGCCAGCTTGTCAAAGGTCGAGATTGAGCGAGGCTCAAGTCCTCGGAACCAGTCCCGACCAGAGCGGATGAGAGTGGCCGGGAAGGCCCTGCACTGGGCGGCGTTGGAATGGTCTTGGAAGCTCATCCCCGCGGTGAAAGCATCCAAATAGTCTTTCGGGTCGGTTTTCCCGTCGACAGGAAGACCTTCGGAGGCTTGTTGCGCGAGGAGACATGGACAGCGAGCAGTCCCTCGGTAAACGGCTTGGTGAGCGAGTCGGTGGCATACTTAGCCCCGTCGCCCGAGAGGTGACCTTCCCGGCGCATGCCCTCGATCTTCTTTTCGAGGGCGCCGAGTCTGTCATGGTATACGGAGGATTCGGCGCCTTGTGATCCCTAGCCTCTGCTGTGGGGGACCTGCGTCTGGGCGCGGCCCCGGTTCCTCTCGATGAGATTCCTCAAATCCCCGGGCGAGGTGGCCCTCGAGCCGTCGTGGCGAGTCCCTTCTGTGCGACCCCGTCGAGGGAGGGGGTGTCGATCATGCCTGTGGACAGGCGAGGTGACTGACATCTCCTCAGAGGGGTAAGGGTCGCGAGGAGGCTCGAGGCGAGGTGCTCTGGCGGCGGATCTTGGTGTGGAGCCGTGGGGAGCCCAGCTCACTTCATGGAGTATCGGCCCATGAGATCTGTGGCCAGGGGTCGTGGCCTGCCGGTGGTCAGCCGTGCCGAGGAGGGCAGAGCCTTCTGTAGGCAGAGGAGCGGCGATCTGGGGCCCTGGCCCGGCCGCTTGAACGCGAACGAGCGCCTCCACGAGGGACTGTAGCCGATCTATTCGGCTGGCGAGGGCGTTGATGATGGTCGCCGAGGGAGGCTTATCTGCGCCTCCGGTGAAAGGAAGGCGGCGGCTATTACCTGGATCTTCAGGGTGGTCACTTGCCATGTGGATGGAGATCGGAAGGCCAACTTTATTTTTTGTGGAGTTTACGTTCCCACAGACGGCGCCAACTGATGGAGGTCCTTTTCAGGTCTCCGTCAGGTGTTGTTTTCCGTCGATCTCCCGGTAGATCTTGAAGGTGATCTCCTGTTGCGTGTGGGTCTCAATGGGGTTTGAGGAGATTGGTGATTTGAGGAGTGTAGCGCCGAGTACCTGAAAGGAAGTCCCGGAGTGGTTTGGTACCACCGAGGACCCTCCGACGATCAAGTTAGCACGAGATCCGAGCAGAGTAACGGCTAAGTGGAGTAAAAATGGCTTACTTGACCCCTCTATGATGGGGGTTTATATAGTGGCGGCAGCACGCAGTAGCAGACGCGAGAAACTCGCCGGCAGTTACGCTCCCGACGTCACGCCCGTGTAAAGAGTGGATCGCCCATTAATGGGGATCGTGATGGCGTGGAACATGGGATGTTGCTGGCGGAGAATCAGCACCTGGGAAGATTTGCGGAGCGGCGGTTACGCCTGTGAGTGGTAGAGCTGGTCGGTCGGAGGACCGAGGAAGCTGGCCTCGTCTGGGGAGCTCGGGGACGAGCGAGAGGGCCGAGGAGTTTTGGTCCTGTGGCAGCTTGGGATGAGCTGAGAGGCCGAGGAAGCCAAATTTCAGGGGGCTCTGAGGTGAGCCAGCTTGTGCTTGTAGGTCGGGTATGGGGGTGTCCTGGTCGGCCCCCGTGGGCCTTTTCTTTTGAGTTCTGGGACACGTCATCTGCCACGTGTCCTGATCTTGGAGATCGCCAATATTGAGCATCATCAGGTACACACTTGTTGGCCTTGGCCTCATTGGTATAGCTTGAGCTTCTCGACGTTGTAAGGCCGCGGGTGCTTGCGTCCGTCCACGTCTTGTAGGCGATAGGCTCCGCCGGGGAGCGCCTCAGAGACGAGGAAGGGACCATCCCACTTCGGGGAGAACTTGTGAAGCCTGCCTTGAACAATGAACTCGTTTCGCCGTAGGACCAGATCCCCGGTCTGGAAGGAGCGGTGCTTGACCCGAGCGTTGTAGTATCGGGTCGTTTATTGTTGATAAGCGGCAGCCCTGATCTGAGCCCAGTCTCTCTTCTCCAACAAGATGTCCAGGTTGGTCTGTAGCGCCGAGGTGTTTGCATCATCGTCGAAGTGCTCGACCCGATGACTGGGAAGCCCGATCTCCGCTGGGACCATTGCTTCGGTCCCGTAACAGAGGCTGAAGGGGGTTTCCCCGATGGGGGTCTTCTTTGACGTGCACAGGGCCCATAAGACCTGGGGCAGCTCTTCGACCCAACAGCCTTGTCGCCCTTCTAGGCGGGTCCGGAGACCTTGGAGGACGTCTCAGTTAGCGACTTCGGCCTGCCCGTTGCATTGGGGATGCGCGACCGCGGCGAACTTCATGAGGATATGGTATTCTTTGCAGAAGTTCTTCACTTTCTCGTTCTCGAAGTTCGTCCTATGGTCGGTGATGATACATTTCGAGATGCCGAACTGGAGTATCAGATTGTTTTGCAGGAACTTGATGGTCATGGCGGCGTCCAGTTTCCTGATGGAGACGGCCTCGATCCACTTGGTGAAGTAGTCTACCGCGACGAGGACGTATTTGTGCCCGCCTGTACCAGTAGGGAACTGGCCGATCATGTCCAATCCCCAATGGGAGAACGGCCATGGGGATGTTAAGGTGGTCAACTCGGTAGCGGGGAGGCGAGGGATGCTGCCGTGGAGCTGGCAGCTCTTGCATATTCTGACTAGCTTCTGGGCGTCCTCATGAACAGTGAGCCAGTAGTACCCCTGGAGCAATGCCTTTTGGATCAAGGTTCGAGCCCCTTGGTGCGCACCGCCAACCCCCTCATGGATTTCTCGGAGGACGTAGTCGGCTTCGTGGGGGTCGATGCACCGGAGCAAGGGCTGAGTGAGGGATTTCTTGTAGAGCTTCCCATTGCTCCAGATGAAGTGGCGGGCTTTGGCCCGGAGACGGCGGGTGGCTCCCCGATCTTCTGGGAGCGTACCGTCCTTCAGGAATTCCATGAGGGGCTTCCTCCAATCTCGGTCGCCTTCCTGCACTGCATATATGTGGAGTGTTGTTGCTCCGTCTTCCACGCTGGGCTGAGGCAAGCTTTCAAAGAGGATAGACCGCTTATTGTTGGCCGAGTATGACGAAGCCATCTTGCTCAGGGCGTCGGCTTGGGCATTCAGCTGCCTGGGTATTTGCTCTACTTGGACTTCGTCAAAGTTCCTCCAGAGTTTCCTCACCTCGTCCAGATACTTCATCATCAGAGGCTCCCGAGCTTCAAAGAGGCCGGTCACTTGACCGACGACAAGGGCCAAGTCGCTACGGATTCGAATTGTTTTCAGTCCCAGCCCGGCGGCCATGCGCAATCCAGCCAGGAGGGCCTCGTACCCTACCGCGTTATTCGAGGCTCTGAAACCGAGCTTCAGAAAGTACTCTATTTTCGCCTCGTTCGGGCCCCGGATAATGAGGCCGGCACCACAGCCTTCCTCGGTTGAAGACCCGTCAACGTAGATGACCCACTCAGGAACCGAGCCAAGCCTTTCCGCGATGGGACACTGAGTTGCGAGGGGCGGCGTAGACTCCAGCTCCTTGCTAGGGATGGTGCATTCAACGATGAAATCGGCCAGGGCCTGCGCTTTGATGGCCTGCCTCGGGCGATATTTTATGTCAAACTGAGATAGTTCCCACCTCCACTTTTCTAAGCGGCCCGAGGACTCTGGAGATGCAAGGATAGCCCCCAATGGGCACTCGGTGAGGACGATGATGGTGTGTGCTTGGAAGTAGTGTCGCAGCTTCCTTGAGGCCACCACGAGGGCTAAGAAAATCTTCCCTATGGCCGGGTATCTTTTTTCTGCGTCCTTAAATAATGGCTCACATAGTACACCATCTTCTGCGCTCCACCGACCTCTCGGACGAGCACCGAGCCTGCTGCTTGGTCGGATACCGCCAGATACAGCGACATCTCGTCTCCTTCAACTGGTCGGGTGAGTAGTGGTGGCGTCGCGAGGTGTTTCTTCAATTGGTCGAAAGCGGCCTGGCACTCCTCCGACCACTCGAACCTGAGGATCTTCCTCAGAGCTTTAAAGAACGGGAGGTATTTCTCCCCCGACCTGGACATGAAGCGGCTCAGAGCCGCGACTCGTCCCGTGAGCTGCATAATCTCGACGTTGGTCTTGGGCGCGGCCATGTTGAGGATGGCGTCGATCTTCTCTGGGTTAGCTTCGATTCCACGGTGAGTGACCATGAAACCGAGGAACTTTCCCCCGGTGACTCCGAATGTGCATTTGGCGGGGTTCAGCTTCATCTTGAACTTGTGGAGCACTTCAAAGGCCTCGCCCAAATCCCTGGCATGGTCAGCCGACGAGACAGATTTGACGAGCATATCGTCAACGTAGACCTCCATATTCCTGCCGATCTATGGCTTGAACATGCGATTGACCAACCGTTGGTATGTGGCTCCGGCGTTCTTGAGGCCGAAGGGCATTGTTTACTGCCGGAAACCGGGAAGACGAACATCTTGCCTGAATCTGGGGACAGATGCTAATTGGTGCTGTCCGTCCACCTCTCCGAAGATGCCAAGTTGATTTATGGCACCATGTATCGAAGGTTTAAACGGATGCGGCCGATGTAGCAGACTTCGTCAGATTCCCCCTCGTTTGAGAGGGTTTTGATTGTGGGGATGCTCTTCCCTGCAGGCGCAAGCCCCTGCAGTTAATTACGCTACCGCATCGCGGTAACAACTTTCTCCTTCTCCAGATGGTCACTTTATGTCGTGGTGTGTTTGTTTTGTTTGTGGTTGCCCGTGGATTGTATACGGAGACTAATTTATGGTGTCGCCAGTAGGACGTGGATTAGTCCAAATCCGTATCTTCTTAGATTTGGGTTTGAGGGTTTGAGGGTTTAAGGATACGTTAGTCTCATTTGAGACTAAGATCAACTTAAACGTTTGTTAAGGATACGTTAGTCTAATTTCTAGACTAAGATCTACTTAACGGGATCATTTAGATCCAACAAGAGAGCATTTGGACTCTATTGTTTAGTTTGGGGATATTGCGGTCAGTTAGTTTAAGGACATTACGGTCCAGGTTAAGGACATCGTAGTCCATGAGTTTAAGAACCCCACAGTCCGGTTTAGAGCATCGTAGTCTATAAGGTTTAAGGACATCGTAGTCCATGAGTTTAAGGACCCCACAGTCCGGTTTAGAGACATCGCAGTCTATAAGGTTTAAGGCCATCGTAGTCCATGGGTTTAAGGACCCCACAGTTCGTAGAAATGTGTGGTTGTCGGAACCCATCACCTCTCTGAAAACGTTGAAGGATTACAACGACAGATATCAGAGGAGTAAAGAGATGTGTTTCCTGATTTAAAATCAGGAAAAAACCTACGGAGGAGGCATCACGTGCTAACACATGACCAGCGGTCACGTGTTGACACGTGACATGTAAAAACAGCGGCACAAGGCACATTCATTCCCTGAGTAAATCAAGAAAAAAGCTCCAGAAAAAGCATCACGTCTTCACACGTGACCAGTAGTCACGTGTTGACACGTGATGGCTAAGCAGCGGCAAAGAACAGAGCGCAGAGGTAAGCCCATTCCAGGGGTCACGTGCTTACATGTGACCTGAGGTCACGTGCTCACACGTGACCAACGGTCACGTGCTCACACGTGACCAACGGTCACGTGGCCACACGTGACCGGTTTTAAAAGCCTTATTTCTATGACAGAATTAAAATCCGAGAGAAGATCTTTCAAATCTTTCCAAAGTGGAAAAGAATTATTTGGAACCGTTGGATTAAAAATCCAAAGGTGATTAAATATCCAAAGGTGATTAAATATCACCAATTTATGGAAAGATCTTGGATTTGGAAAGATTTCCCCCTTAAATCTAACCGCAATAACGAAGAGATATCTTTGGATTTAAAATCTAATGGTGAATAAAATTCATCTAATAATCCAAAGGCTCAAATGAATGATAAAGATAAATCAAATCTCTCAATAGACAAATCAAATCTTTCAATGAAAGATTTACTAAAACTGATTGATTCTTTTCCTTCTCCTATAAATAGGAGCCCAGAGAACAAAAAACAGAGACAGACATACAGAGAGAGAGAGAGAGCCTTGGGATCTTGAAAATTCAGAAGGAAGAACTTAATCCTCTGCAAAGAAAAACCCTAGGTGAGAAAGGGGAGGCTTAAAAAGAGAATTTAATTCTCAAAAGAGTTTAACTCTTATATAAAAGTAAGAACTTAGTTCTTTCTCTAGTTGAGGATCTGCAAAGTGCACATCTCCCCATGAATTGAGAATTTAATTCTCATTGGGTTGAGATCCTGCTATGCAGATCTAAAACATAGAGGAGGAATTGAGTTTTGAGAATTTAATTCTCACAGAATTATGGGAATTTAATTCCTTTGGGATAAAGTTAGGGTTTAACCCTACATCATAGGAATTTAATTCCTTCAAAATGAACAGAACTAGGGTTTACCCTAATTGAGAACTTAATTATCTCAAACTTACAGGAATATAATTCCCTTAAGAAAAGAAATTAGGGTTATCCCCTACCTAAGAATTTAATTCTTAATCCTACAGAGAATTTAATTCTCAAAATAAAATGAAGAGACTTAAAAGATCTCCATGCATGCAGAGAACCAGAGTCACGTGTTACCACGTGACCCCTGTAAAAATCCACAGAAAAGAGTTTTGAGGCAACGCCTCATGTGCCCCACGTGACTTCTAAGAAAGAGGCAAAAGAAACAGCTCTAGGGCGCTCTCACGTGCTACCACGTGACCCCTTGGTTGAAGCTCTAACAAATAAACACCCAAATTCCCATCACGTGACAGCACGTGATGCTCCAAAGTATTCAATACTTTTGATAGAACGAAATAAAGAGAAGCAGGACGCTCTCACGTGCTACCACGTGACCCCTCTTGTCTTAGTGTTTAACACTAAATTGAAACCTCTGCATCCAGTGTTTAATACTGATTTGTCTTAGTGATAAACACTAAGTTGGAATCTCTATTCCTAGTGTTTAACACTGATTCGCTTTAGTGTTTAACACTAATTTGAAATCCCCTTCGCCAGTGTCTAACACTGATTATTTTTAGTGTTAAACACTAACTTGCTAATCTTAATCCCATTGTTCAACACTGTTGGTCTTTAGTGTTTAACACTAGCTTCAGCCCAATTGACTAAGTTTCTGGAGGCAAAGCCTCTCCTTTAATGGACCAACAAAGCGCCAATATTCTAAACATGATTGGACTTAGCCCAAAATGGCCATAAATCCTCAATTCAAATTTAACTGGGCTAAATGGCTCATAACATAATTAATTGGTCTTGACTCCAAATTGGAGCAAATATCGTTTAATCTACCTTGGTTTAAGGGTACATCTCTTCACTCCTTTGATACTTGGCGTTGTAATTCCTCAACGTCTTCCAAGAGGTGACGGGTCCCGATGACTACACATTGATACGGACTGTGGGGTACTTAAACTCATGGACTATGAGGTCCTTAACCTTGACCGGGATGTCTTAAAACTAACAACGGACTATGACGTCCTTAACCTTGACCGTGATGTCTTAAAACTAACGTCGGATTGTGGAGTCCTCAAATCCACGGACTATGAGGTCCTTAACCTTGACCGCAACGTCTTAAAACTAACATTGGACCGCAATGTCTTTAAACTACCTATTGACCGCAATGTCACTAAACTAAACAACATGGCTCCCCTAATTGCTCTCTTGTTGGATCTAAACGATCCCGTTAAGTTGATTTTAGTCTAAAATTAGATTAACGTATCCTTAACAAACGTTTAAGTTGATCTTAGTCTCAAATGAGGCTAACGTATCCTTAAACCCAACCCCTAAACCCAAATCTAAGAAAGATACGGATTTGGACTAGTCCACGCCCTACGGGCGACAATATAACTTAGTCTCCGTATACAATCCACGGGCAACCAAACATAAAATAAACACACGCGACACGAAGTGATCATCTGGAGAAGGAGAAAGTTGTTACCGCAATGCGGTAACGTAATTAACTGTAGGGGCTTGCGCCTGCAGGGAAGAGCGTCCCCACAATCAAAAACCTCTCAAGCGAGGGGGAATCTGACGAAGTCTGCTACATCGGACGCATCCGTTTAAACCTTTGATGCATGGTGCCATAAATCAACTTGGCATCTTCGGAGAGGTGGACGGATAGCACCAATTAGCATCTGTCCCGAATTTCAGGCAAGACGTCCGCGTCGCGCCGTCATTCGAAGGGGAACAGATTCTGGCATGCCCGGTGGGACCTTTTCCTCTTTCCACTCCACACTTCGTGTGTCGTCTTCGCGAACGAATCGCGGTTTGTTAATGGTTGCCCTAGTGTTTCAAGTTACTAAGATTTGGTCTTTTGCCTGGCGCAGAAATCAAGCATCAATGGCCTCCAACTACTCGAGCTGCTCGAAGTGCCAATGCAACCGATGCTCCACCTCACCTGGAGGTGTAGCATATGGGCCTCAAGCGGCCTCCATCCTCACTATGCCTGTGGAGAAAGTGACTCAGGCCACCACCGGCCTGTTTTTCGGAACCATGATCCCTCCTGCAAGCTTCACCCTGCCAATGCCCGTACCGGAAGCTTCAAAGAAGTCGACTTTCAATCGGCTCACTGCTACAACGGCCCCTTTCAACGGGTCGTCCAATATCAAATCAACAGCCTCTGTCTTTGCCTGGCTGAGTCAGAACCCTGATGGGCCCGCTAAGAAGCCCATGGACCCGGAAATGGCCGTCCCGAGGAAGACAGCCATCCCTGCTCCAGAAGTCGTCAAGGCGGCTTCTCCTGTCAAAGAGTCAGTCTTTTCAAGGCTGACTATTCCCGCTCCTGCCCCTGCTCGAGGATCTGTCTTTGACAGATTGAATATTGCCACTCAGAGGACGACCTCCGTCTTTAAGAGGCTAGCACCAGCAGTGCCTCATTCGGACAGGGGGCAAGATGAAGCTGTCCCTATCGCTAAGCCAGTCCCAACGGCTCGTCATGCTCGACATCGCCACTGGCGCCGAGTAAGAAATGCTGGGGGCAACTCCCCCTCGGGGCTAACTCCACCCGTTCCAATGTTGGAAGTTGATGCCGCTGTTCCAACTGGGAACAGCTTTGAATCACTTAGGAGGGTACGTAAGAACTCTCCAACTGCTACGCTAAAAAGATCTCCTCCACCTGCGGAGAGGGTTCCGGAAACGAAGCTGGAGCAGCCCCCTCAACGGCTGTCCTCCAGGATTTATAAGGTCTGGCGGAGAATTCAGGACTCGGTAATCGACCAAAATCACTTTCGCTAACAGAAAAGGGCAAAAGCGCAAGAAGAAAAGAACCGTCCGAACAAACAGCAAAGGACGACCACCACCAGGGTGCCTGCTGCAACGGCCCCCTCAACTTCAACGGCCCATAAGAGAAGGAGGCTAGAGAAAATTCCCACGCCCACGGCAAATGCCAAGGACAGCGAGCCTAAATGCCCTAGGTCTGGGGGCATGGTGGTTCATACCGTGTACATGGCGTTTGGTAAAGAGGACAACCGTGCATCTACAGGTCATCGGCCGCTTACACGGTCAGTGACCAAAGCTCAGGAGCAACAGCAAATGCTCCAGGAGATGATGAACGTAATGGCCGCACTCACTGGGCCAAAAGAAAGCCCCGAAGCATCCTCGGATGAACGCCAGGAGCAAGAAACTGATGCTGAATTCCTTCGTCGGGTATTGGAGAAGAAGGATAAAGAGGCTGCTGAACAAGCAGCCAACATAAAGCGTATGGCCCTCCTGTTCCAAGACATGGTGGGGATGATGATCCAACAAGATCCTCCAGCTGAAGATCCCCCAATCGTCCTTGAAGACGACAGGGGAGAAACGTCAAATCCTCCACCGGCTCTGTCAACAGCCAAGGAGGAGACAATCTCTAAGGTTGACTTGGATGAGTATATAGCCCAACAAATACGGGTCTATCAGGCAACTGAGGCAGCTGGTCAGGTCGTAAAAACGGGGCGACCATATCCGAGCTGGTACGATCAGATAAAGTACCCGCCGGGCTATACAATACCCAAATTCCACGTCTATAAGGGGACGGGCAATCCCCACCAGCATGTTGCCCAGTTCAGGACGCTCTGCGGCAACACCGGCGGTGATGATAAATTGTTGCTTCGCCAGTTCGTTGGTAGTTTATCGGAGACAGCATTCGAGTGGTACTCCGAGCTCCCAAACGACTCTATTAAGACATTTGCGGAGATGGAGCTGCTGTTTACCCAGTGTTTCGCAAGCGCCAGCGAACGCACTCCGATAACGGCGTTGATTAATGCCAGGGTGAAACCAGACGAGACGTGGGTCCAATACGCTATACGCTGGTGAAACTTGTGGTCGAAATGCGAACAACGCATCGAGGAAGTGCCCGCGGTGGGCATGTTTGTGGGTACCCTAGATCCCCATGCAACTATCTCCCAGTTCATGATGTTCTTTAAGACGACCACGTTCCAGGCTTTGATCGACAAGTTGGCCCAGATGGACCAGATGGGTCACAGACCGTCTCCCCCGAAGCCAGAACCTCGGAATGACAAGGGTAAAGGGAAGGCAACCTTCGTCACGAACGCTCAACAGCAACCCAGTGCCCCAAAGATGGCGGATCAACTGGAAGAAAGAAGGCGGTATTATAACGAGAAAATGAAGCGCCCCTACTCGTTTCCGCGGGACAAGACGAAACGGTTATTCGAGCTGGTGGTACGCAACAGGCTTATCAACTTGCCAAACCCAAGGCGACCGCCGCAACCCAATGAGGTGAATAACCCCAACTACTGCCCTTACCACCAAACGGTAAGCCATCCGATTGAAGATTGCTTCGTCTTCAAAGGATGGATTGAAGATCAATACTTACAGGGCAAGTTTGCGCTGTCCGAAAAATGGAAGGTGAACCCGCCACAGCCGCATACTCCTCAGAAGGCGGATACACTGGGGGCAATCTGTTCTTTTATTGAAGAAGCGCCATGGGAGGTCGTGCTATCAGTTAAAACCAAAAGGATGCTGAGTAATCTTCACACATGCCCGGCGGTCGAATGGAAGAACCCGCTCGAACCTCAAATCATCGAAGGGATGTTGAAGCCGCGTCCAACTACAAAGATCGGTGGTGATGGCCCAAGTACTCACACCCAACCGTCAAAATCTTCGAAGAAAAAGAAGAAGAAGTCCAAGAAGCCCGTGAAGCCTGGAGAAAAGCGCACGGATTTGCAGAAACAGATTGACGAGCTGGAGGAGTACAATCAAAAGGCGCGGACTCCCATCACATTCCAAGAGTTCCTCAACCACGTCTTTCAGGAGGAAGATAATGGAGAAAGCTCGTCGGATGAATCCGAGGGGTATGTGGCGAGTTGTCATGTGATTTCCCACTCGTTTACGGACGATGAGAAAACTCCTGGCACTGAGAAACTGGGAGCACAGCCTGAGCCAGAACTTGTATGGCCGACAGATGAAATGATCGACGCCTTTCTAGACGAGATTCGTTAGAAAAGTAAAGCCGATCGGGAGCGTGAGATGGCCGCATCAGAAGGAGCCAAACGCAGGCGACCAAACGAAAGAGTCGAGGCATTCCCGCCTGGTCACAAAACACCCGACGCAGATAAAAACATATTCAAGACAAGGAAAAGGTTTGCCAAAGCCTTGTCAATAGGAATGAAACTACCATCCTCGGAAGAAAACACGCTCAATGGGGCAGAGAGACACCCTAATTACTGCTTGTATCATCGGAGGGTTTCACACCCTATTGAGGAATGCGACGACTTTAAGACATGGTGGCAGGGATATGTTGCTCATCGGCAACATTTTAAGCGCATGAAACGCAGAACTCGTCGGGAACAAAGAAGTACAATCGACAGACACGAAGGAACTACCGGCAACTGTTACACGGTCAACGTCGGAGGATCGCAGGTTCTCACCTTTGGGAGCGACTCTGATGAGGAAATGGCTCTGGGCCCTCTCTTTAAAGAATCCGTTTTAGGTAAAGAGGAAGAACCAGAGGCCTGCGAAAACTTTCAGCTGCGCAATCGCACGCTCCCGGAAAAGAATATCGGACCCGCAACTAGGAAAGATAAGGGAAAGGAAAAGGTCGCTGAGGATATCGCTTTAGATGACCAAGTCATGAAAGAGCTGACTGCCAAGGATCCGCCCAAGAGGAGTAGGGTGGACTACAACATCCTAGCACACTTGAGGAAGTTACCTTCGCAGCTCAGCATTCTCGACGCCCTCCTGTTATCAAAGGAAGCAAGAGATTCATTAATCAAGGCGCTACAAGAGCCCGAACAATTCCAAGCCTTCCTCATCGAAGAAAGGATGAAGGATGAACTGGAAGAAGTACACACGGCCGATATCACTTTCGGTGACGAAGACCTGCTCCTTGGGACATGCGACCACAACCGTCCCTTATACGTCTCCGGATATTGTCACGATATCAAGATAGGCAAAATCCTGGTTGATAATGGATCCTCTGTCAATCTTCTTAATGTTCGGGTGTTGAAGGAAATCTGCATGAGCGTTTAGCACCTCGCTCGTGATAAAATTACCATCTCTGGTTTTGACTCCCAGTCATCACGAACTCTTGGATCTATGATATTGACGCTACGCTTTGGGCTACTCGTCACGGACATTAAGTTTCACGTCATAGACGCTAAGACGTGCTACAATGCTCTGCTCGGCCGACCTTGGTTACATGAGTACAACATCATCCCTTCTACACAATATCAGTGTATGAAGTATTTTAAGGATGGTCTCGAGTATACCGTAACGGGTGAGCTGAACCCGTTCTCCCTGAATGAAGTCCGCAAGTACGAGGATGCAAAGTACTTTTTGCCAGATTTCGAGGACACGGAAATGTGCCGCAAACCAGAGAACAAAGCCGCCGCCACCATTCCTGTTTTCGGGAGTGATACCGAAGATGAAGAAGAGATAGTTTACACTGGGCCGTCTCGACGCAACAACTCGGGACCGTCCTCCCCCATGTTGATCTTCAGAAGCGACTCGGAAGATGAGGTGAATGTTGTGTTCTCCAGTCGACCGTCAATACGAGAATTCCCTGATGGTGATCAGAGTTTGCAAATTACCATGATTCCACAAGAGCACTACAAAGATCTTGACGCGCTTGAAGCTCACAGCGTGCAGGAGATGCAAACATTTTACGTCCCTCCCAGGCGAAAAGACGAAAAGGCGATCCTATTCTATCGATCCTCGAAAACAAGAGTGGAGAAAGAGATCTGGCATGGCGCGGATTCTACACTTGACAAGTTTCAACCCATTCATTTGCCCAGATATTACACAAACGGATTGAAAAGGCTATTGAAGCGCCAAGGGGTACCCTTAAAACAGACTATTCGACAAGCTCGATTCTATAACAGGATTTGGGATGTCCCTGGGACCCAGCGCAAACTGCCCAACGGGAGAATGGAAACACTTGGGCTTGGATACGTCAGATCCGGGAAACGGGAACGAGTCCACAGTAGCTATGCCATATATAACTTCGATAAAGAAGAGGACGCCCTATCAGAAAGCGCCGACCCCGTGTTGAAATGAGATCTCGCAATCAAAATGCCGAGTCTATCATTTGAGGAAAGAATGGACAAGCTTATCAGGAAAGCGGGTCAAAAAGCTCGGGACGACCACAATCGCGAAATGGCCATCTACGAGAAGGCCAGGACGCAACGTCTTCTTCAACAGGCTGCAAAAGACGAAGATGCTCCTCTCTGTCAACTTGCCGTGCAAAAGGCCCGACGCAGAGGCAGAAATAAGTCAAGGAGCGGAAAAGGCATCCGACAAAGACAAAGTGGGATTGGAAAGTCACGTAGTCGAGGATTGGGCGGTCTGAATTTGTCCCTCATAAAGAAGATGAGTCGATCATACTCCTTTCCTCGAGACAAAACGAAGAAGATACTTGATCTCTCTTTAAAGCATCGAATGATCACATTGTCGGAGTCTAAGCATCCTGAGCAAGCTAACGAGGTCTCTCATCCGGGCTACTGCTCTTATCACCGAGCCATAGGACACCCTATCGAAGACTGCTTTACCTTCAAGAACTGGGTCGAAGACCAATATCAGCTCGGCAAGTTCACTCTATCCAGCAGCTGGAGGGTGACGCTGCCACAAAAACACGAACTCAAAGCCACAAGAGCAGAACCAGGCCCACATCGGTCTTCGAAGCGAACTCGTACTCGTCACATGATAACAATATCGAAAGAAGAGCCCGAGAACATGAATGACCTTCCCTGGTGCTTTGAAAACGTCAATGACGACGAGGTCATCTCGGAATTCCCACCAGCACCGAAAGAGCTAGAAGATGGCATACATACTACCGCAGATAACCTCAAGAAAATTGAGTTGGGGACGGCGAACGACCCGAGACCGACATTTGTCAGCGAGCTGCTATCTGAAGAAAGGGTGGCTGCGTTAAAAGATGTGCTTGTACAACATAGAGATTGCTTCGCATGGAACTATTCCGAAATGCCGGGACTAAATCCAGAGGTTGCTGTGCACAAATTGGCGATATCCTCAGACGTCAAGCCGGTCAAACAGGCGCCGAGAAGAATGCGGCTCGAGCTTGAGATGAGCATCAACGCCGAGGTCAAGAAGTTAATCGACTCTGGCTTTATCCAGGAGGTTCAATATCCTGAATGGATCGCCAACATCGTCCCAGTGATAAAGAAAAATGGGACAGTGCGCATCTGCGTCGATTTTCGAGATCTCAATAAAGCCTGCCCGAAGGACGATTTCCCAGTGCCGGTCACCGAACTGATGATAGACAACACGTCCACTCACGAGGTTTTCTCTTTCATGGACGGCTCATCAGGGTATAATCAGATAAAGATGCACCCCGAAGACCAAAAGCACACCGCTTTCCGGACCTCTCTGGGAATATTCTGCTACAAGGTGATGCCCTTCGTTCTAAAGAACGCTGGTGCCACCTACCAAAGGGCCATGACAAAGATCTTCGATGACCTTATACATAAGATCGTCGAATGCTATATCGACGACCTCGTGGTTAAAAGCAAATCATACGAAGAACATTTAGAGCATTTGAAGATTGTATTTCGACGCCTTCGGCAGTACAACTTGAAGATGAACCCCCTCAAATGCGCGTTCGGGGTGTCCTCAGGCAAATTCTTAGAATTCATTGTCCGGCACCGAGGCATTGAGATAGACCCATCAAAGATCAAGGCGATCATGGAAATGCCTCCGCCAAGGACTCTCAAACAATTGCGGTCTCTCCAAGGAAAGCTCGCGTACATCCGGCGATTCATAGCCAATCTTTCAGGCAAGTGCCGCCCTTACAGTCACCTTATGAAGAAGGGAACCCCGTTCGTCTGGGACCACAAATGCCAAGACGCACTAAACGAGATCAAGCAATACCTGCAGAACCCGCCAGTGTTAGCTGCTCTAGTCAAGGGAAAACCTCTTATTCTTTATACAACTGCCCTCGAAGGTTCCTTAGGTGCATTATGGGCACAAGAGAACGACCAAGGGAAAAAAAGAGCTCTCTATTACTTGAGTCGAGTTCTCCTGGGGGTAGAAAGCAATTACTCCCCCATCGAAAAACACTGTCTGGCGTTGATCTTCGCGATAACAAAACTCAGACACTATGCATTGGCGCATGAAGTCCGTCTTATATCAAAGGTGGACCCCCTCAAATATCTGATGTCAAAGGCCATATTGACAGGGAGACTCGCTAAATGGGTCCTCCTCTTGATGGAGTTCTCGATAACCTATCAACCTCTCAAGGCAGTAAAAGGCCAGGCCATCTCCGACTTCCTCGCTGAACATCCGATACCTGTTGATGCTCCTCTGAATTGCGATCTGCCAGACGAACATGCGTTTGACGCGATCGACGGAAGTGATACCAGATGGGAGCTTTATTTCGATGGAGCATCTTCCGTGAAGAAGCGCAAACAAAGCACCCCTACAATCAAATCGGGGGTAGGCCTCATCTTCGTAACCCCACAAGGAGGAATAATTCGCTTTGCTTTCTCCTTGACAGAACCGAGGACGAACAATGAAGCCGAGTATGAAGCTTTGATAGCAGGCCTCGAGATCGCCATCGACATGGGAATTAAAAACCTCCTCATATACGGAGACTCCCAACTAGTCGTCAGTCAAGTAAATGGCGACTACCAAACGTGCAAACCAGAGTTGGTGAAGTACGGCGAAAAGGTGCAACAACTGTTGACCCAAACTTCCTCCTACACTTTGGAAAATATACCGCGAGCGGAAAACAGCAAAGCAGACGCATTAGCCAAGCTCGCTAAAGAACTAGCTGACGAGAATCTCGATGACGTCAGGATTGTGGTACAAAGCCGTCGGGTGCTTGCCCCAGCAGAAATACCTCCGGAAACATCCGAAGAAAAGGGAGCAACTGAGCAGACGACCCTGCAAGTAAAAGACCGGGAAAAGGCCGAAGATTGGAGAGAAGTCTTTATAGACTACTTCAAGTGCCGTCGAACGCCCGAAGATGCATCCTCAAGACATCAGCTCATGAAACGGGCTCTATCCTTCGCCTTCGTCAATGATACTCTGTACAAGAGGTCGTTTGATTCTCTGTAGTTGAGATGTCTGGGACCTGACGAGGCGGAAAGAGTCATTCAGGAAGTTCATGTCGGACTTTGCGGTTCTTACCAAGCGGGCCCGAAGATGAAGTTGAAGATTAAACGGATGGGCTACTATTGGCCCACGATGATTCAGGACTGCCTCGAATATGCGAAGCAATGCCATTCGTGCTAGATTCATGGGGACTTCATCCATCAGCATCCAAATCCACTACATCCGACGGTGGCTAGCTGGCCATTCGAGATGTGGGGAGCTGACATAGTCGGCCCTATCGAACCAGCATCGTCCAGGGGACATCGCTTCATCCTAGCGACGACTGACTACTTCTCCAAATGGGCAGAAGCAGTACCATTGAGGAAAGTGAAGACGGAGAATATCCTCCATTTCTTCAAGACGCACGTCATATGTCGGTTTGGAACCCCGCGACGGATCATCTCCGATAATGGGCCAGCCTACAGGAGCCACAAGATTAGTCGCTTCGCGCAGCAACACAACATAGACTGGAGATATTCCTTAGTTTATAATCCGCGAGCTAACGGTTATTCAGACCATAATATTGCATTATTATATTCCCCATTCTTATTCTTTTTATAAATAAACAGGTGCTTTTGACGCATGTCTGCTACATGTTACAGGTTACAGGTTCTTGGACAGAAAACAGTGAAAACGATGTAAAGACGATGAAAAAGTGGACTTTGACCAACAAACAGAAGACTCTTGATCAAGCCTACAACGAAGAACAGTTCACAATCAACAAGGCAATGCAAGGTCCAAAATTACAAAGAGAACGGTTAAAAATCCATTGCAAATTGTTCACTGAAGATCTGGAACCAATGGAGAAGCCCAATTAATAAAATAAACCCAAGAACCAGAAGCCCAAAGAACCATGAAGCAGCCCAGGAAAATTCATGAGGTGATCTCACCAATGGGCCGCGGAACCGCGGCCCAAGCCTGCCATTGCCGTGGTTCCGCGGCCGTCTAGTGCCCGTGCTGCGTAAAAATTTTACAGTAATTTGGGTTCTGTGCTGAAAAGATTTTCTAGGGCTATTTTTGTAATTGTAGACATGCGGATCAAAATGTAACCTAGGGTTTCTATTTCCTATAAATAGAACTCTAAAGCTTGTAATTTCTTATGCCTCCTTTTAAATAATAAATTCAGATCTCTTTATGGAGAGCATCGGTGTTTCTTTTCAACTCATGAATTCAGATCTGACAAACCTGCGTTGATGATTGGAGAGATGCATCTGTAAGTAGATTTAATTCCTTGCCCTAGTTTAGATTTCAATTCTTTGTCCTAGGTAGATTTAATTTCTTGCCGTAGATAAATTGTTTAGAGTTAGCTTTGGTGAAGGATTTTGAGAGATGAGATCTCTCATCCCTTTCTTACCCATTATATATTTTCAATAGGACTCTATGCATACACGCACACACCGGGCCCTACGGCATCCTACCCCTCGAGGTAACGATAACACCGTAGTGTAAAGGCCCGGTTGCTCGCGTTTTCCATGGAGGTTAGGGTAAGGATCTCTAAAGGAAGGACAAGAACCTAGAGAAATGAACACCTTCCCGAATGGATCTAATCCCCTTTATTGATAATTACCATAACTCCTCATAGATCTTCATTCGGGTATAGAAAGCGTTGAGATTTACTTGCATTTCTAAACCATCCCTAAACCTAACCCTAACAAGACTAGATCTAGATAATCGTAGATAGATAGATTTAGATTTTAGATTTAATAATCAATCCGAACACCCTTCGGAATTAACTCGTTAGCGCGATTAGGAGATTCACAAAATCCCTATGGACCGACCCGTACTCATCGGCTAGCTTCATGCAACGCCGTTCTTGATTGCGGTAATAGATAGTTTTTGAAATACAAATCAAATGGCGCCGTTGCCGGGGATGGCGTGTTAATTTCCTTTTTGCAATTTCGGGTTAATCTTATTAAAAAATCATAAAAATCTGAAAAATCAAAAAAAATATATATAAAAATATATATAATCTGTTATTTTTGGAAGGGATACTTTGTTGTTTGAATTTTTGCAGGATATACAAATTCGGATCTGGAAATTTCCAGAAAGTGAAACGGAAAACGGGATATCGGAACAGAAGATATTTTAAACAACAGAACACTGGATTTTTTTTGGAGCAGTGAACCGCCCAAAGCGCCGCCTTTCCGCGGCCAAAACCAACCTTAGGCCGCGGAAACGCGGCCGTCTTGTCGAATCAGAGCATCAAAAATTTTCTGGGGACTCGTGCTGACTAGACTGCCGCGAAAACGCGGCAATAAAGCGTTTATACCACGGACACGCGGCCTTTTGGTGTCCTCTGTTCGTGAAATTTGCTCTGTAAGCTTCCTCTGTTTCTCCTCTGTAATTTTTGAAATATCTTTTCTAGAAATGTCTGCAGGATTTTGTGCACTTTAAAAATATATTCCCTTCCAAATAACGATTTTGTGCAGGATTTTTGGGCCCCGCTTAAAATAAAAACTGATTGCAAGTAATATTTTGCTGTTGCATATCTTTTATCAAAATCTTTTTGCAACAATTTCCAAATAAAAAGAAAAAAAAAGAAAAAGGAAAATTTTTAGAAAACTTGCAAATTTTTTTTGCCGCAAATAAATCCTTGCACCACCACCAACAAACTTTCTTTCTTTTCCCCTTCTTCTAACATGGGTACCCTACATAATAAATCATTAGCCGAACTTTGGTATCCCGAACCTAATTTTGCGTCGTATGTCAATTTGTTCGGTCAATTTAAAGACGATCCTTCCTTGCCTAAAAAATCTTTGAAAGATCAAATAGAGGAGTCTAGGAGAAACAGTTCGACTTTTCAACCCACCTTGTGTCAACCAAGTCAACATTTACCATCTACATATGTTGACACCACTTTTTCGAGTCCTTCTGTCACTCCTAAGCCGATGTCCATTACTGAGCATATTGCTCAATCTAGCAGACGATCTTTCACCCCTCTCCACTCATCTAGTTCTAGGGATCCACACGACTATTCACTTTTTTATCCATATGTTGACCCTACCCCTGTCCAATCATCCACTTCCTACCAGTCCTATCCGACTTTCCCACCCTCACTAGACATTGATTCTATACAGCCATTAGGGAGTCTTGCATATCCACACGATTTCGAATCTTTTACCGAAACCCCCTTACCACCTAAGTCTAGTTTGGAAGAGTCGTTGGAAGCTTATATTGCTGCAACAAATAAAATGACTAGGAATGTGGAAGCGTCCGTGGCCGCCCTTATGCAACCTACTGAACCGGTAGCTAGTTTCCCGCTAGCTCCAAATTTTTCAATGTATAAGGAGGCGGTTGGACAGAGTGAGAATGAGAGAGGATTTCCAAATCAAACCTACCCATACCCAATTGAATCCAACAACTCCAATTTTCAAACATATGTCCAAAATGATGAGTTGTGCGACTTTGTAGTGTTTGATTTGCCAAATTGTGAGGAACCCCTTTCGAGTGAAACCACACTTAATCCTTTTGATCTTTACACCTCCACTCTAGAACCTAAATCGATAGATATCCATGCTTTTGATGAGGTGTCTAAGAAAATTGATTTTCACTTGATTGAGGATATAGATGCCGGGAATATTTCGGATGATGAACCTGTCGATTTAATTGAGATTTTATGTTCAAATCATCATTCCGAGTTATTAAATGTTTCTCCCAAATCTCATATGCATCTTGACTTTGATGATAATGGCATGGATGAGTTGAATCTTGAGGAGAATTATAAGGATAGTATTGAGAAGAGTTTTGAGGATCATATTGAGGTTGAACCATTTCTGTTTGATGTGTCTGATTTTCCAATTCATCCTCCTGAACCTTTGACTGTTATATCACCCTCCCTCTGTTCCATCGTTCCGACCACGCTTGAAGACTGTGAGCTTGAAAAATTTTCTTTTGAATCTGACACACTTCTCACAGATGTTAACACTTACGAGTGTTTCACTTTTTCGGACGATGTTGATGATTCACCGCCCGAGTTTGAGTCCTTTACATTTTCAGATGAGTTAGTTGAACCATCAGACTCGGGTGCTTACAGTAGTTTCGAACCATTAATGGAATCTTTCAAGTTCGAGACAGTTTACTACGGTGAGAATGATATTATCCCTACTTCACTTCCTTTCGTCCTTCCCATTGTTCCGACCGTACAAGAGACCGTTACGCTTTCATCTTCAATACCAAGTTCGGCGTACCCATGTTTTCTTGCGAATCTTGAGGGATTTGATCCCATTTCTCGACGGGTTGATAGGTTAGCGCAATCACTTTTAACACATCGGTCATCACAAATTGCGCTAATTTATTCACTCGATTTACACCCTCAAGATCGCGCGACCCTTCTTTCTCCTTTCCGCCATTCTTCCCCTCCACCGAGACCGTATTCTACCTTTCTTTCCACACGGTCTCGTGTGTTTCTCATTTCTTTCATCTACACACCATTATTTCACCAACTTGGACATTACCACGATAAGATTTTTGAATGGTTGGTGCTAACCTTTAGCTTGTGTAAGGCCAAGCTTAAGTTTGGGGGGAACCTTTGTATAGATGTATATATATTTTTTGTTTTCTTTTTCTATAAATTAAAAAATAAACAAAAAAAATTTCAAAACATTAAATAAAAAAAATTATAAATAAATAAACAGGGGAGTACCGACATTTTTGACCCTCTTGGTTTAGCATGACAGTGAGGACACTGTCAAGTTCAAGTTTGGGGGTATGCTCGGTACGTCTTCTTCCTTCGTATTCATTTGTACATATTTTTGCATTTGCAAATTTATTTGAAAACCCAAAAAAATTGAAAAATTTCGAAAATTATAAAAATTATTGTATTCAATTTTGGCTAATTGACTAGAGTTTGACAGATAGGTTAACTGGCTAGGAACAACTAGATCTTAGACTTAGTAAATTAAAAACCCTAAATATAACCTTCCTTAAATTTTAGCGGTAGAAAGTATATGTCTTTATAGTTTATTTAGAAATAGGCAAATTTTGAGTTCAGTTCTTGGGCTAAGTTGAAACAAAGGAAGAGTATTGATGTTCTTATTAGAGTATAAGTTTGAAAAATAGTTCCTAGCTTAAGTCTAGATTCTAAAAACGTATACCCTACAATTTGCACAATCACGCACCTTGAAACTTGGAATAGTAGAAGAGGCCTTGAAATGCTCTTGTCTAAAGTCCTTAGTACAATGGAAAAAAAGAGTGAATAAAGAAAAAAAAATGAACACTGGTTTTTGTGATTACTTAAGGCTGCAAAAATAGAAAAATATTTAGCGAGGGTGCTTCATCACCTAGTGCCTTAGACCAACTGGTTTGGGAGTCACTGCTAAAGCCTTGGGTGTTGCAAGACTAGGAATTATGCTTTAATGTGCAAACACATCTTGTAATCGGTCGTTGGTACCTCAAGAAGTATTAACGGTCGCATGAAGGATGTGTAAGCAAAATTCAATTAAAAATTCACCAATTAAGAAGTGCTTTGGACAACGGACGAGAGTATGATTGCTTGATTTGAATTTCCAAGTGTAAGGGTAACTTATACACACACGTGGGGATATGTGATTGGAGTTTAGATGAGAGAAAGGAGTGAAGAATAGAACTTGTATCTTTAGTAGAGTTGATAGAAATTCCTAAGTGGAGATGGAACCCTAGAAGGAAAACTTAAGAAATGCCGAAAGCTAAGTAAGTCTGCATAACATATATAATCTTAAGTTAAATGATGAGGAAGTGTGAAGAATAAGGGTGGATAATTTACGAGTCGACGATAATAGAATTCCTTGTTAGAAAACCTAATTGGAGAACAAAAGTCGAAAAGCCGAATTGATAGGATTTTGTGGGTAGTATTCGCTGAAAACCCTCAGGAGACAACACTCCTCCTACTAGGGACACCTAGAGGTTTAACGGCTTGTTGCACGAGCTCAGTGCAATCGCATCTCCCTACGAAAGTGCGGTTAGGATTTTAGTGAATAAAAATAAGTTTGCTCGAGGACGAGCAAAAGATAAGTTTGGGGGTATTTATTCAGACCATAATATTGCATTATTATATTCCCCATTCTTATTCTTTTTATAAATAAACATGTGCTTTTGACGCATGTCTGCTACATGTTACAGGTTACAGGTTCTTGGACAGAAAACAGTGAAAACGATGTAAAGACGATGAAAAAGTGGACTTTGACCAACAAACAGAAGACTCTTGATCAAGCCTGCAACGAAGAACAGTTCACAATCAATAAGGCAATGCAAGGTCTAAAATTACAAAGCAAACGGTTAAAAATCCATTGCAAATTGTTCACTGAAAATCTGGAACCAATGGAGAAGCCCAATTAATAAAATAAACCCAAGAACCAGAAGCCCAAAGAACCATGAAGCAGCCCAGGAAAATTCATGAGGTGATCTCACCAATAGGCCGCGGAACCGCGGCCCAAGCCTGCCATTGCCGCGGTTCCGCGGCCGTCTAGTGCCCGTGCTGCGTAAAAATTTTACAGTAATTTGGGTTCTGTGCTGAAAAGATTTTCTAGGGCTATTTTTGTAATTGTAGACATGCGGATCAAAATGTAACCTAGGGTTTTTATTTCCTATAAATAGAACTTTAAAGCTTGTAATTTCTTATGCATCCTTTTAAATAATAAATTCAGATCTTTTTATGGAGAGCATCGGTGTTTCTTTTCAACTCATGAATTCAGATCTGACAAACCTGCGTTGATGATTGGAGAGATGCATCTATAAGTAGATTTAATTCCTTACTCTAGTTTAGATTTCAATTCTTTGCCCTGGGTAGATTTAATTTCTTGCCGTAGATAAATTGTTTAGAGTTAGCTTTGAGGAAGGATTTTGAAAGATGAGATCTCTCATCCCTTTCTTACCCATTATATATTTTCAATAGGACTAAATGCATACACGCACACACCGCGCCCTACGGCATCCTACCCCTCGAGGTGACGATGACACCGTAGTGTAAAGGCCCGGTTGCTCGCGTTTTCCATGGAGGTTAGGGTAAGGATCTCTAAAGGAAGGACAAGAACCTAGAGGAATGAACACCTTCCCGGATGGATCTAATCCCCTTTATTGATAATTACCATAACTCCTCATAGATCTTCATTCGGGTATAGAAAGCGTTGAGATTTATTTGCATTTCCAAACCATCCCTAAACCTAACCCTAGCAAGACTAGATCTAGATAATCGTAGATAGATAGATTTAGATTTTAGATTTAATAATCAATCCGAACACCATTCGGAATTAACTCGTTAGCGCGATTAGGAGATTCACAAAATCCCTGTGGACCGACCCGTACTCACCGGCTAGCTTCATGCGACGCCATTCTTGATTGCGGTAATAGATAGTTTTTGAAATACAAATCAACGGTCTAGCTGAGGCTTTCAACAAAACCTTGACAAAGATCGTGAAGAAGACGGTGTCCCGAAACAAAAAGGACTGGCACGAGAGGCTGCAAGAAGCTCTCTGGGCATATCGAACTACGTTCAAGACGGCCACGAACACTACGCCATACGCGTTAGTGTTCAGTACAGAAGCAGTACTCCCCCTCGAGATAGAGTTACCCTCTCTACGAGTGGCAGTCCACTACGAGCTGACGGACGAAGAAAATGCTCACCTTTGGCTTGAGGAGCTTGATGCCCTTGACGAAACACCGCTCATAGCGCAACAAAATCTGGAGGCTTATAAAGCAAAGATGACGCGCTCATATGAAAGATTAACCCGGCCGAGGACATTCCGCCAAGGCGAACTCGTGCTAGTGGTCAAAAGGCCTATGATTCCCAATCACGCCAAGCGGGAAAAATTCGAACCAAACTATGAAGGCCCGTACATCATAGACAAGGTCTACCAGGGTGGAGCCTATCTGCTCATGGATATGCACGGTGAAAGGCCTTTCAGGCCAATAAATGGTTGCTTCTTGAAGAAATACTACGCCTAATGAGTTACAGCCTAGGTTAATGATAGATGACGACGACTATGTCCGCTCACTATCCTCCTAAACCCAAACTCTATAAGTAGTAGCCGGCCTTCTTCGCCACGGACCGAAACGTCCTTAAACTAATGGCGGACCGAAACGTCCTTAAACTAATGGCGAACCGAGATGTCCTTAAACTAATGACGAACCACTACGTCCTAAGATTAGCTGTTGACCGAGAGGTTAATAAACTACGGTGGATTGAAACATCACAAAACCGATATAAAAAAAATATATAATAAACGGTATGTCCATAAGCAAAATGGGCACGGATGAAAACCCGAAAGGGCTCCGTGAGTAAAAACAGCAGGGCTACCGGCGAGTGTTTGTGAAAACCCGAAAGGGCGCAACCTCGTTAAAATACACTTACAGGGTCCTGTCGACCGTGTGGGGAGAAACCAACCGCGTGGGATCCTTACGACTCACAAGGGAGCAATACACTTAGGAATTCTCACGATTCCTAAGGAGAAATTACACTTGCGAGATCCTCACGACTCGTAAGGAGAACTCTCTTATGGGACCCTCACGGCTCATAAGATTTGAAAGTCTTAAGTTACAGAGACCTAAACCTGTGCTTAAGCAATTCCCCCACAAACTTCGATATTGCCCTACAAGTGGCTCAATACTGACCCTTGTATACAATCCACGGGCGCGAATAAACATTTCCCTAACCGAGTCCCATCTGTGACTAGGGATATGTTCATATGGTGAACAACCCTTGTAAGTCCTCTTGATTTATAAGGAGAAAACCCTATTGTAAGATCCTTACGACTTACAGGGGAACACGCACTTAGGAACCCTCACGATTCCTAAGGAGAAAACACACCTACAAGATCCTCACGACTTGTAGGGAGAAATACCTTTGTGAGACCCTTACGGCTCATGAAGTCAAAAGCCTTAGTCGACAGAACCCTTAATCCTGTTTACTAAGCCACCTTTGTTCAACATAGACAGAGGCAAATGACGATTCGCTCCTGGCAATATCCCAGTTGTAGCGGTGCTGATGCCGAAATCGGTGTCTAAATCCAAGTTTGCAGCAAAAAGCCAGCAAGCCACACAAGCATACGAAATAGCCGAAATGATGGGGCAACTTGCAATAAAAAGCAGCAAGTAAAAATGTATGCATGAAAAATAGCCGAAATGATGGGGCAGCTCGCAATAAAAAGCAGCGAGTAAAAATAAAATAAATAGCCGAAATGATTGGGCACCGCGAAAATAGCCGAAATGGTGGGGCAATCGCGACCTTCGCGATATAAAAGCTGAAATGATAGAGCATCGCGGAAAAAGAAATAAAATAAAAATGAAATTCTTGCCCTACAGATGATGTTACATCAATCCATGTATACAATTCAAGGGCACAAACAAAGAAGGGATCATACTTCTCCCCCAGGTTTCATCATAAGAAGAAGCCAAATCTCGACGGGCCACAAAGATCGTCTCAACATTCGTCTCATTGCGGCAGACACAACATCAAATAAAGCGGAACAGCGGCAACTCCCAGTTCCATGACTCGACGGTATATAGATGACCGAGAGTCAAATCCTAACTCCGTGAAATGCGGATATAATCAGCAAAATTCCTGGTCACGTGGAACGCGGATAATGCCACTCTTTGACCCCGTGGAAAACGTCCAGAGCAGATCCTGGTCCTCGCAGAGCACGGCAGTGAACTCGCGTGAAGCATCCAGAGTGGAGCCTGGTCCTCGCAGAACACGGCAGTGAACCCGTGGGAAGCATCTAGTGCAAAATTCCTGATTATGTGGAATGCGGATAATGTCACTCTTTGACCCCGTAGAAAACGTCCAGAGCGGAGCCTAGTCCTCGCCGAACGCGGCAGTGAACCCATGTGAAGTATCCAGTGCAAAATTCCTGGTCACGTGGACCGCGGATAATGTCACTCTTTGACCCCGTGGAAAACGTCCAGAGCGGATCCTGGTCTTTACAAAGCACGACAGTGAACCCGTGTGAAGCATCCAGAGCGGAGCCTAGTCCTCGCCGAACGCGGCAGTGAACCCGTGTGAAGCATCTAGTGCAAAATTTCTGGTCATGTGGAACGCGGATAATGTCACTCTTTGCCCCCGTGGAAAACGTCCAGAGCGGATCCTGGTCCTCGTAGAGCACGGCAGTGAACCCGTGTGAAGCATCCAGAGCGGAGCCTAGTCCTCGCCGAACGCGGCAGTGAACCTGTGTGAAGCATCTAGTGCAAAATTCCTGGTCACGTGGAACGCGAATAATGTCACTCTTTGACCCCGTGGAAAATGTCTAGAGTGGATCCTGGTCCTCGCAGAGCACGGCAATGAACCCGTGTGAAGCATCCAGAGCGGAGCCTAGTCCTCGTCGAACACGACAGTGAACCCGTGTGAAGCATCTAGTGCAAAATTCCTGGTCACGTGGAACGCGGATAATGTCACTCTTTGACCCCGCAGAAAACGTCCAGAGCGGATCCTGGTCCTCGCAGAGCACGGCAGTGAACCCGTGTGAAGCATCCAGAGCGGAGCCTGGTCCTCGCCAAGTACGGCAGTGAACCCGTGTGAAGCATCCAGAGCAAACATCGGACTGTGAAGTTCTTAAATCCATGGACTATGATGTCCTTAACCTCGACCATAATGTCTTAAAACTAACGATCAACCATGATTGAAGATTGATTTTACCTTGGTTTAAGGGTACATCTCTTCACTCCTTTGATATTTATCGTTGTAATTCCTCAACGTCTTCAAAGAGGTGACAGGTCCCGACAACCAAACATCGGACTGTGGAGTCCTTAAATCCACGGACTATGAGGTCCTTAACCTTGACCGTGATGTCTTAAAACTAACACCAGACTGTGGAGTCCTTAAATCCACGGACTATGAGGTCCTTAACCTTGACCGTGATGTCTTAAAATTAACACCGGACTGTGGAGTCCTCAAATCCACGGACTATAAGGTCCTTAACATTGACCGTGATGTCTTAAAACTAACATCGGACTATGGAGTCCTTAAATCCACGGGCTATAAGGTCCTTAACCTTGACCGTGATGTCTTAAAACTAACATCGGACTGTGGAGTCTTTAAACCCATGGACTATGAGGTCCTTAACCTTGACTGCGATGTCTTTAAACTACGATACCTTGAAAAACATCCCAATGCAATCCCTGACCCCGTGAGACACGGATAAGGGCGACCGTACCCAGCACTTGCGGGTCCTCACGACCTGTAAGGAAGAAAACTCTCTTGTGAGATCCTTACGACTCTCAAGGGAAAACCCGCTTAAGAATCCTCACGATTCTTAAGAAGAACTTACACCTACGGGATCCTCTCGACCTGTAGGGAGAAAAACTCTTTATGAGACCCTCACGGCTCGTAAAGCTCAAAAGTCTTGGGAAGCAGACCTTAACCCTGAATCCTAAGCCATCGCTGCCCTGCAAAGAGACCAAAATAAATTGTCCGCAGAACACATTCGATAAAAAGGAGATACACCATTGAGGAGAAAAATATGTCATTAATCATAGACCAAAATGGATACAAAATACAATTCATGAAAGAACAAAAAGAAAATACTTTCATTCAGGAGTATGTACGAAAAAAAAAGGAAAAGATACAAGTTTTTCAAGCCGGCGGGCAATTTAATAATTTTGCTAGCTCATCCTGTTTCTGCTGGGCCACGGTTTCATAATTCAGGATCGCCAGAAGACGGACCTCGGCCTGAGCCTGCTGAGCCTGATGCGAGGCGAGCCGGCCTTCGAACTCTTTCTCAGTGACCTTGTGAACCTCAACCCTGTCGCGGGTGAAAACGACAGTCTTATCAAGAGCTACCACCTCTCTGATAGACTCTTGAAGCACTCGCCAGAGTTCATACGCTTTATTGGATGTGGCGGTAAGATCGGCTTGAAACTCGTTCAACGCCTTAGAGGCCAGCTCCCTCTCTGAGAATTTGCGACCGAGCCTCTTCTCGCATGATACCATGTTTGCCGCGCACCGCTTTATCAGCCTCCGCAAGTCCGCCCTCGCAACCGCAGTCTTTGAAATAGGACATGAACGCTCAAGGCCGTGTGAACGAGCCTCCACTCGACGGCAATAGTTGATCTAAAGAGCGCGCACATCACGTGGCACGGGAAGCAACAAGAAAGATTTCCAATGTATATCCTGTCAAGCATGCATTCGCAACTATATGAAAGTTCGAAAAGAAATAATACTCGAAGCTCTGATGTGCATGCGACATGGTGATAGTGTTCATGATTAGAGAAAGTTCTCATAAGAAGAACACAAAGTTCATTTATGCAAGCAAAAACATACATGCGAGTACCCAGCGTACATGAAAGTTCAACATAAAGCATGCGAAAAACTAATTTGAACATACGACGCTAATGGGAAAAGGTCGCCAAACAAAGGATCGGTAGCGCAGGGGTTAGCAAAACAGAGAACAAGGTTCTCTATCTCTCTCCCTGCTCTCTCCAACACATCAAAGCGACGGTTTTCGCGAGGAGTCGCTCCCCATCGATTGGCGCCATGTTCGTCTGCAAAAGCAGACACAACAACCCGCCTGGCTCTTATTTCGCTCAAAAGGTGAACTGAGCGATCTTTCAAAGCCTGAGTAATCAAACAGGCCTCGTGAAAACCCTCAAGCTTCTCTTCAGCTGCGTCAAGCATCGCCAGGGTCATCTCCGCCGGGTGAGGAGGGACGTCGGCAAGCATGGCAGCAAGAATCATCCGGAGCCAGAGGAAGCCCATTGGGAGGGGGGATCCCATACGGATCGAGAGCTCATATGTCGCTGAGTCACATTCGTCGTCAGTAAGGAGAGGGTCCACCAATCGTGCAGCAAAGCGAGGAATCATCTTCTCGATAGGCACCTCCCATGGCTGTCGACGAGCATGAGGGCGGTTGCAGTCCATGACACTCAGTTGTCTCTCAAGGCAAATCACACCAAAGTGAGAATAGATTTCTTTGTGAAGAGAAAATAGGCTATGGCCTCAAGACTATAAAGAGGAGCATTAAATGATACGTGCGGAGAGCATGGCATGATGAACTATTTCCAAGGCCCAAAAAAGGGAAGGCGTTGGAAATCAGGAAAGGCAACTATTTCCAAGGCTCCTTTTCTGCATCTAATGCCATGCACAGAAACATAGCATCGAAAATTGAATAGCCCCATCAAAGGGACCCCACGTGTGGAGCACGTGAGCATCAGCCTTGATGTGTACCAGAAAGTGAAATAATGCCTTGCACACTAAACACATCAACAACAACAATAAAAAATATACATATGACAAAATCGAAAAGAAAAAAAGGGACATGCAAACACAGAAGGATATGATAAGATTTATCATTCATGCTTTAAAAGGTTCATACAAAATAAAAAAGCAATCGTTTACAACGGTAAGACCTCGGACGCAGGACATGGATTGAGAAACTCAAACTTGGCTTTGTCCAAAATCCTCCAAGCATTTCGAACCATCCGAGTATGTTTTTTCTCGCGGTCGCATGCGTCAGGGTCCTCACGAATATCCTCCACCCTCCGATAGGCAGCAAGTATGGCTGACTGCTGAAAAGCCTGGTGCAAGAGATCAATGAGGTCGTCTCGCCTCCTCTTCGAAATTAGGCTCATCAGGTACACCGAATGTACCTTATCCTCGGCGGCCTCCAATGCCCCGAGCGGCACGCCGGTGCAAAAAAGAGGGAGCGCTTCCCAGATCGCCAGCACGATGAGTCTCAGAAGAGAAGAGCGACGAGGGAGTAGCCGATGGTTGTACTCGTCGAAGCGGCTCATGATCTCAGCACACTGAGCATTGGTGAACTCCTGGTTCTGACTGCGGCCCAGTGCACGAATATTCCCGTAGGAAATGATTTCGTCAAGATCATACATATGGGCATCCATAATACCTGAAATAAAGGTCATGAGAATTGTTACAAGCTTCTTCTTCATTGATTATAGAAAGACAAACCCAGGGCAAGAAAACCCATGAAGTTCTCTAGGAAGAACTTAGCTCCTCAGAGGAATTAAATTCCTTTTTGAAAAAGGGAATTAAATTCCCTGAAATTTTTGTTCCAAGAGCCGGAGCTCCTCGGGATGGAATTAAATTCCATGGACATCATCATCTCCCTAAAAGATCAGATGAACCCTAAAGAGATCTACAGCTTGAAAATTAGATGGTCTCTGTTCTTGTTGATGAACTTGAAAAAATGGGTTCATGTTAAAAAGGGCAAAACCCTTAATGTGGATTTAAAATCCAGAAAGTTTTTTATGAAGGTTCTTCGATCGTCCAACATCATTACCTGAAAGGAAGAGTTTTTCTTGAACGGAGTTAAACTCTGAAAATTTTTTGGAACAGAGAACTAAGCTCTAGAAAGGAGAATTAAATTCTCAGAAAAGAAAAGTTCTCAAAGGAGGAAGATGGGCAAAATGGAGGCTCTTCTGAAAGGACATGGGCATTTTTAGGATGTGATGGAAACGCTTCATCTCCCCGATTCCCTAGATGGATCCAACGGTCGCAAAAGTGACAGCGTTGCACTCACGTGCTGACACGTGAGAACAACGCTGTGGGGGCATTTGTTTCCTGATTTAGAATCAGGAAAAAACCTACGGAGGAGGCATCACGTGCTAACACGTGACCAGCGGTCACGTGTTGACACGAGACATGTAAAAACAGCGGCACGAGGCACATTCATTCCCTGAGTAAATCAAGAAAAAAGCTCCAAAAAAAGTATCACGTGTTCACACGTGACCAGTAGTCACGTGATGGCTAAGCAGCGGCAAAGAACAGAGCGCAGAGGTAAGCCCATTCCAGGGGTCACGTGCTCACACGTGACCAACGGTCACGTGGCCACACGTGACCGGCTTTAAAAGCCTTATTTTTATGACAGAATTAAAATCCGAGGGAAGATCTTTCAAATCTTTCCAAAGTGGAAAAGAATTATTTGGAACCGTTGGATTAAAAATCCAAAGGTGATTAAATATCACCAATTTATGGAAAGATCTTGGACTTGGAAAGATTTCCCCCTTAAATCTAACCGCAATAACGAAGAGATATCTTTGGATTTAAAATCCAATGGTGAATAAAATTCACCTAATAATCCAAAGGCTCAGATGAATGATAAAGATAAACCGAATCTCTCAATGGACAAATCAAATCTTTCAATGAAAGATTTACTAAAACTGATTGATTCTTTTCCTTCTCCTATAAACAGGAGCCCAGAGAACAAAAAACAGAGACAGACATACAGAGAGAGAGAGATAGAGCCTTGGGATCTTGAAAATTCAGAAGGAAGAACTTAATCCTCTGCAAAGAAAAACCCTAGGTGAGAAAGGGGAGGCTTAAAAAGAGAATTTAATTCTCAAAAGAGTTTAACTCTTATATAAAAGTAAGAACTTAGTTCTTTCTTTAGTTGAGGATCTGCAAAGTGCACATCTCCCTATGAATTGAGAATTTAATTCTCATTGGGTTGAGATCCTGCCATGCAGATCTAAAACATAGAGGAGGAATTGAGTTTTGAGAATTTAATTCTCACAGAATTATGGGAATTTAATTCCTTTGGGATAAAGTTAGGGTTTAACCCTACATCATAGGAATTTAATTCCTTCAAAATGAACAGAACTAGGGTTTAACCCTAATTGAGAACTTAATTATCTCAAACTCACAGGAATATAATTCCCTTAAGAAAAGAAATTAGGGTTTTACCCTACCTAAGAATTTAATTTTTAATCCTACAGAGAATTTAATTCTCAAAATAAAATGAAGAGACTTAAAAGATCTCCATGCATGCAGAGAACCATAGTCACATGTTACCACGCGACCCCTGTAAAAATCCACAGAAAAGAGTTTTGAGGCAACGCCTCATGTGCCCCACGTGACTTCTAAGAAAGAGGCAAAAGAAACAGTTCTAGGGCGCTCTCACGTGCTACCACGTGACCCCTTGGCTGAAGCTCTAACAAATAAACATCCAAATTCCCATCACGTGACAGCACGCGATGCTCTAAAGTATTCAATACTTTTGACAGAACGAAATAAAGAGAAGCAGGGCGCTCTCACGTGCTACCACGTGACCCCTCTTGTCTTAGTGTTTAACACTAAATTGAAACCTCTGCATCCAGTGTTTAACACTGATTTGTCTTAGTGATAAACACTAAGTTGGAATCTCTATTCCTAGTGTTTAACACTGATTCGCTTTAGTGTTTAACACTAATTTGAAAGCCCCTTCGCCAGTGTCTAACACTGATTATTTTTAGTGTTAAACACTAATTTGCTAATCTTAATCCCAGTGTTCAACACTGTTGGTCTTTAGTGTTTAACACTAGCTTCAGCCCAATTGGCTAAGTTTCTGGAGGCAAAGCCTCTCTTTTAATGGACCAACAGAGGGCCAATATTCTAAACATGATTGGACTTAGCCCAAAATGGCCATAAGTCCTCAATTCAAATTTAACTGGGCTAAATGGCTCATAACATAATTAATTAGTCTTGACTCCAAATTGGAGCAAATATCGTTTAATCTATCTTGGTTTAAGGGTACATCTCTTCACTCCTTTGATACTTGGCGTTGTAATTCCTCAACGTCTTCAAAGAGGTGACGGGTGCCGATGACTACACATTGATACGGACTGTGGGGTCCTTAAACTCATGGACTATGAGGTCCTTAACTTTGACCGGGATGTCTTAAAACTAACAACGGACTATGACGTCCTTAACCTTGACCGTGATGTCTTAAAACTAACGTCGGATTGTGGAGTCCTCAAATCCACGGACTATGAGGTCCTTAACCTTGACCGCAACGTCTTAAAACTAACATTGGACCGCAATGTCCTTAAACTACCTATTGACCGCAATGTCACTAAACTAAACAACAGGGCTCCCCTAATTGCTCTCTTGTTGAATCTAAACGATCCCGTTAAGTTGATTTTAGTCTAAAATTAGACTAACGTATCCTTAACAAACGTTTAAGTTGATCTTAGTCTCAAATGAGGCTAACGTATCCTTAAACCCAACCCCTAAACCCAAATCTAAGAAAGATATGGATTTGGACTAGTCCACGCCCTACGGGCGACAACATAACTTAGTCTCCGTATACAATCCACGGGCAACCAAACATAAAATAAACATACACGACACGAAGTGATCATCTGGAGAAGGAGAAAGTTGTTATCGCAATGCGGTAGCATAATTAATTGCAGGGGCTTGCGCCTGCAGGGAAGAGCGTCCCCACAATCAAAAACCCCTCAGGCGAGAGGGAATCTGACGAAATCTGCTACATCGGACGTATCCGTTTAAACCTTCGATGCATGGTGCCATAAATCAACTTGGCATTTTCGGAGAGGTGGACGGATAGCACCAATTAGCATCTGCCCCGAATTTCAGGCAAGACGTCCGCGTCGCGCCGTCATTCGGAGGGGAACAAGATGTACCCTCGAACCGGATGTAGATTGATTGGAAAATCTATAGCCCGGTTTGGGATTAAGATTTGTTGAATATTCATGAGCAGATGGGCTCAGTTCAATATAAGTTGTGGACTTACGACCAATGTTGGGCTAAGTCCAATTAAAATGTTTAACATTTTGTCGCTCTGGCTGTTGAGCCTTTATTTGGGCTTGGCCCTTTTAATAATGCTAAGTATTGGGTTCTGACATGTTTTGTCTTGTATTGAATGCATAGCATTCATCAGAACAATGTGTGTTCTGACAGTGTGCCATGTGGCACGCCAGGCGCTTTGCGCCAATCAAAGAGCGCATAGTGCTTCTGTCGGGTAGCGCGCGTGAAGATAACACATGTCGCGCTTAGCGCTAGTTTATTAGCGCTAAGCGCTAGTTTATTAGCGCATTGCGCTTTTAATTTATGAGCGCTTTGCGCTGATTTAATGGCGCACCAGTGAGTGACACGTGGCGTGCTTGGCGCTGAGCGCCGGTCCATGGGCGCAGTGCGCTGTCTCATAAGCGCAAAGCGCAAGCTGTGTCTATGGTTGACACGTGGCATGCTTTGGTGCTGAGCGCCGGTCCAATGAGTGCAAAAGCGCAGTTCATGAGTGCAAGGCACTTTTCAGTAGCGCAAAGCGCATTTGATCAAATTTATGATCAGAGAACAAGTTTATGTTCTCCTTTTAGAGGAGGCCTTGCCTCATGGTCCAAGAACAAAAGTTCTTATTTATAAAAAGACACTGCCTCTATAGATCAATGATCTGTAAATGAAGTAAATACTTCTTTTGTTTTTATGATGGGATCTTTTGATCTCTTTTTATCAAAGACCCTGGTCTTTTTATAGATCTATGATCTTTTTTAGAAGATAGTTCTTTTTATGAGATGATTTCATTTCTGTGTTCAAGAATCATGTTCTTTACCTTGAAGAAATAATCTTCTTTTGCTAAAAGCTTGTTTTTCTTTCTTTGAGTTTTCTCAAAGTTTGTAAGGGGGTTTCTCTATATCAAACTTGAAGTCTTAGGGCCTTTATATAGGGCAAATTGATTTGATAAATCAGTTAAAGAGATCTTTCTCTGATTGATTTGGGGACGTTTCCCCACCATTGGATCTTTGATCCTAGGGCTTCTGTTTTACAGAAGGCAATCTTCTTGTTTTTAACAAGATTGAGAAAATCTTTCCATAACAGAATTTATTGTCTTTGGTAATTTTTGTTTACCGTTGGATCATTGATCCAATGGTGCTCTGATTTACAGAGTAAAATCTTGTCATTTGGAAAGATTTTGAGGAATCTTTCCTTAACAGAATTTAATTCTGATTAATTAATGATTTATCATTATTATTAGATCTTTGATCTGACGGTTAGGGAGCTTTTAGGTTCCAGCGCTGGCGCACCCGTGTTTTGCACATGGTGCGCTGCTTAAAAGGCAGCGCACATTGCGCTAACGCACACGTGTATGACACGTGGTGCGCTGCTTAGAGCGCATCGCACCTAGCGCTAGCGCACACATGCTTTGCACGTGGTGCGCTGTTTAGGGCGCAGCGCACTTGGCGCTGCATCTGAAGCGTTGCTTCACAATGTTTTAACTCTTGGCTTTGAGGCATTTGTTACATTCTTTGCATGTGGAGTTTTTCCCTTCATTTTTTATTTTATAATTATTTTTTATTTAATTATTTATTTATATATATATATATATATATTTTTATAAGGGAGCAGCTTGTGAGCCAAAATTTTGGCGGGAACAGGCTTAACTTTTAGCAATATATCCCCTGGTCCGTTGTGAATGCGGTGAGATCTTCGTCTTCCGGATTCATACGGATTTGATTGTAGCCGGAGAAAGCATCCATGAAGCTCAACAACTCATGGTCGGCCGAGCAATCGACGAGCTGATCTATCCGAGGGAGAGGGTAGTTGTCCTTGGGGCAGGCCTTATTGAGGTCGGTGAACTCGACGCACATGCGCCACTTTCCACTTGACTTCTTGACCAGAACTACGTTCGTCAGCCACTCCGAGTAGGGTACATTCCGGATGAAGTTGGCGGCGAGGAGTCGATCAACCTCATCTTCGATAGCCTTCTGTTTGACCGGGGCGAAGCTTCGCTTTTTCTGTCTGACGGGTCGGGCCGCAGGATCAACCCCGAGCTTGTGGGAGATGATTTTGGGGTCGATCCCAGGCATGTCAGCGGGCGCCCAGACGAAGACGTCGGAGTTATTTCTGAGGAAACTGACCAGGTCGCCTCGCTGAGCCCCTGTCAGGAGTGATCCGACCTGGACGGTTTTTTTATCGTCCCCTTCTGTCAGGGGCACCTCGGTCAGTGGTTCGACCGGAGTCCCCCGGACCTCCTTCCGCTTGTCTCGGGTGTCCAGAGAACCCTTGATGTCGTTATTTACTTCAGCGTCGTCGGCCTGCTGTTCGGACGAAGATGTTTCGGTAAGGCATACCCTCGCGACCCGCTGGTTTCCGTAGACCCGACCTATCCCGCCCTGATCGAGAGGGAACTTCATCGCCAGGTGGTGGGTCGATATCTGGGCCTGGAGGGAGTTCAGCGTCGGACGGCCGAGGAGGACGTTGTAGGCCGATGGGACCTTTGCTACGATGAGGTCCACATGCAACGTACGGGTGCGGCCGGGCTCCCCGACGGTGAACTGCAGGGTAACTGTAATGACCCCAAAATCTTTATACATTTGTATTATCCCTCTTCAATAATATACCGTATTTATTTGTACTTGGTATTTTCCTTTTTCTATTAAATTTATTATTATTTTATTCCTCAATCTATTATGTATTTTTTTCTAGGTACAATTTCTTTTTCTTATATTTAAGTTTTTAACTTCTCATTCTTATTTTTCCTTTCATAAATATTTAACCCAAATCCATTATTCTTATTCTCTACAGCCCATCTAAAAAGCCCATTTTCTTTTTAAGCAACATCATATATTTAATTCTAATTAAATATGTGCATGAACAACCTTATAGCTCATTGGATAAGTCCTTGCATTGTTATTCCATAAGTCACATGTTCAAATCCCCATTCTTGCAATTATTTTTTTATCATTTTTTTATTCTTCTCATAACCTACAAATGAGACCTTTCATTTCCAAAATGAATGGTGACCTTTCATTTCTCTTTTAATTCTTATGTTAAATGCATATATTATTATACATAATTCACCATTACACCATCTTAATTGTCCTCCTCCATCTTTTCCTTCCTCATATTTTTCTATCTCTCATTTCTCCCTCTTCACCTAAAGTCCAAGAAGAAGAACATGAAGAACTCTTCAAGAAGGTCTCGCTAGTAACGCGAGGCTGTCGGCGGATAGACAAGTCCGGTGACAATACCGGCTTGTGCATGTAAGTCCCTTCACTTTTTCCTTCCTCCATCTCTTTCTTTTCTCTTTATATTTCTCTTGTTTTATATTGCCATGAAAAACTTCCCTTGACATATCATAGTTCCTAAATAATTAATTAAATGGATACATATATAAATAATGAACACATAAACATACACACATATATAGTTTGTAAAGTCTTTTTTTATTACTCTCAATTCACATGTTAACATTTCATAGTGACCAATTAGGAGTGCATATTTGTTGTTTTATTTTAAATCACTTTATTTAAAGTTTGAAAAATAAAATGAAGTTACGAATAAATACCATGGTTTTCTCATTTCTCACATATGACATATCAATACCTTTAGTTTTAAAATAATTTTTATAAATTAATTTTTTAATTCTGAAAATTTCATGAAATTTACATATGATAGAATATATTATTTTGTACACGCTGTAAAAATTTTAGATCGATCCGCATAACGGTTTAGGAATTACATCGTATTTATTCACTGATCGTAAAACAGAAAACTTCAGTTATCGGTCAACTTCTAGGACACATAACTTGGTATACCGGTATCCAAATTGAGCAAAATCAGGTGTTTTTGATATCTACATCGAATGATCTAGATTTTTTTAGTTTTATAGTTTTACTGAAAACCCATCTAAGATAAAGAAAACTGCGTTACAATATTAAGTGACGGATCTGGACAGAATCTGTTCCGATTCGTACACTGTTTTTAAATTGGACATAACTCGAACACCCGATGTCCGTTTGTGATAAAATTTAGATGTGTAGATGCACCATTGATAGAACTATAATTTTCTGTATAATATATTACTTAGGAATGCATGAAACAACCTGATATAGGCTTTGCAATAGAATATATAGTTGCTGTCCAGAAATCTGAATTTCTGTTTTAAACGCTGATATTAAAATGATCATAACTAGAGCTTCAAAAATCCAAATCATGTGAATCTTGGTGTTTTCGATAAGTTCATCGAAATACCTATAATTTTATAATACTTTTCATAACCTGAAAACCGATGTAAATTAACTCAAACTGCATTTTAAAAATATGTGACGGTGCCGAATAGATTCTGATATGTTTTGCGCGACGATACGAAAACATATATATCTCTCAAACCGGTAGTCGTATTTAGGTGAAACTGGAACTCACGCATGCAAAACACTTAGAGCCATATTTTTGTTTATGTTCTCGCATTCGTTTGACTTGATTAATTAGTCGTACATAATATTTCTTTACAGCATTGTTTTTGGTAGTTACTCGTATAATATACTTGACTCATTTCATGCTATTTGAACATGTATACATATTTATCTTGATCATTAAATTGTTGTATATACATAAAGACGATAATTAAATACTTGAGTTGTATTTTGAAAACTATACAAAAGTATTTTTACATAAAACCCCCTCAAGTTTTATAAATTACCCTAAGGAACTTAGCAATTATAAGACTTCGTTTCACATTTCTGATTGTCTGACTCGGGTTTGAGTCTGATCAATCTGACTTGAATATGATTCAAGTCAATCCATAATCTACAAGTTTCCAATTCAATATGAACACATGAATCTATGAATACAATTACCAGTTTATACAACTTGACTGAACCGAACCATGGATATATATTCCTTTTACATGTTTCCCAGTATTCCATTTACATGACTCTACAGTTATAACCGTTTCCTGATATCATGGTTTCGGTCAGTCAGTTAATCAATCTTACAATCAATACAATTTTACAAGATAACAATACAAACAAGACATCGCGGGGTTTAAAGGGGTAGATTGGTACGGAAGGTGTTAAAGGTGGCACGAGGTGGTCAGATTAAGACACCTAACATGAATACTGTTGCTGTTGTACCGTGGCATAACGGTTCCTTGTACTCTCCATTTGCCCTGATCTCTAGCATATAGAGATCCCCCTCGTATACACTGGCATCCTTCTGTACCAAGCTACAAACAACGGCGTTAAACAATATTCCATAATATTCAACAACATAATACTTTAGAAAATACTGCTACTCTGCCATTCTCATTCTTCTTTTCTTTGGGACTTACCGAGCGACCTGTTCGCTGACGACATTCTATTTCTTTCTTCTTTGAATGTCGTCAGGTGCGTTGGACCCGGCAGAAGTAGAGCCAACAGAAGAAGACTTGGAGCAATTTGCCGAAGACCCAACAATAAAATTTCATTGTACACTTTTCTTTTCAGTATTCTCCTTTTCCTGTTATGCCACTGTTTAGGCATCTTTATTTCAGTTGTATTTTCCTTTCCATGTATTGTACAAAGAATGTTATTAATAAAAGTTGCTGTTCTTTTATACTCTTGTCTCTTGTGTATTTATATTGCTTAGTTACGCTTAGCGTATGTACTTCTGAGTATATACGTAGTGGGCCTCGTCGCGTCTTCTTCGCCGTAAACTGGGAAGCGGGGCGTGACAGTAACCACCCCTTCCGCCAGGATGGAGTGGTTGGTGAACCCGGAATGGATGTGGGAGGTCGGTTTCAAGTCTGCTGGGGTGAGCCCCATGCGCAGAAAGCAGTCGTGGAAGAGGATGTCTGCCGAGCTGCCCGAGTCGACAAGTATCCGGTGGACCTCGTACCGATGGATTCAGGCCGTGATCACCTGTAACACCCGAGTTCAGTTATACCAATTCCAGTTTCAGTATTTTACTTATCCATGGTATTTCTTGATTTAGCGTGTTTGGGTGCAATGTTATTTTACTTATTACTGGGCATTCGACCCGACCCGCTTGCTTGAACCTGTTTGACTCTTATTTATAGATTGCCTTGACTTGTTGCGTGGACTGATGCACGGCATAATTTAGTATATACTGGCATTTTATCTAATATCGCATCTGTTGCATATAACAATTTAAACATGTAAAATAAATTAAAATTGCAATTCATGGCCTGACTGATACCCCTAACCCTGTGGTGGCGTCCTTGCATCGTGTTCTCGTCCCGTTCAGTGAAACGGACGCGTTTGGACGGCTAAGCGCACGTACGTGCGTCCGTACTTGGGGGTATGCCTTTTCAGTACAAAATCCTTCATTTTTATTTTTTGGAGCTTGCCAATAATTTTCATGTTTCAAATTCAAATTTTAGACCCGACCCGGACGCAATTCTGAAATGTTTTACATCGCGCTAAATCTTTTTCCAAAATCTTTTAAATCAGCTAAAGGAAGATCTTCAGCCTATCAAATTTTAAACCAGGGATTATAGTTATTTAAAACCCACGAGAAATATTTTTTAGTAAATCTTTTAAAACCTTTCCCTAACCAAAACTTTTCCCACAGCCAATCACAATTCACTTTTAACCCCCGGGCCCACGAATTCCTTTCTCTCTCTTTCGCTTTTCTCTTTCTCTCTCTCCTATTCTTTTCTCTCCCTTTCCCTCTCTTTTTCTTTCACTGCTAGCAAACAATCTTCTCTCTCCTCTCTCTCTTTCTCTCTCCTCTCGCATCGCTCTATCTCTCTTCTCGCGGTGAGTTTGGGTCTCGTCACCGCCTCCTCGGCTACCGTCACCTCCCTCTCTCGTTCTCGTCTTCTTCTTCTTCTCCTTTGTAAACCCAGCGCCGCGAGTGTAACCCTAGCCTCGCCGCCGTCGCTCGCCCCTCGCCGTCACCATATCAATCTCCCCTCGACCTCGTTTCCACCGCAGGTGCCTCGTCTTCACCATCGCCAACTCCTCCTTCCTCGGCTAACACCAGAGGACCCTCCCTCCGTTCATCCCCCATCTCTTCGACCTCGCCTTCCTTCTCCTCTTCCTCTTTGCCCCAAAACCCTTGCCCCTGCAACTTTTCACCCTCGTCGCCTTCACCCTTCAACCAAGAACCCACCGAGACCCTCACCAGTGGCAGCTTCCGACCACCAGCATTCTCCCCCGAGACCTTGACACAAGATCACCGTCGCATTCTCCTTCTCTTCGTGCTCATTCTCCTCAATTCAACACCACCGTTGCCACCTCCTTCCACCCATCTCGTAGCACTCTCATCGTTGCCTCCATCATCTCGTCATCTTCTCCCCAAGTTAACCGCAACCCTCGACTTCAACTCCTTTGTGAACCCGACATCAACCAACTACTCCGGCAACCAAATCATTACCCATCACCCCGACTGCACCATCTTCCTTCACCCTCGTCACCAACACCCGTCTAGCCGCGGCAGCCCATCGCTGGAAAACCCTAAGCAGGGCCTCTGAGTCCTCAGTGTATCATCGTATATTTTGTTCATTTTTTTTGATATATCAGTTTGGCCTTGGAAGTTCATCAACACTTGCACCACCATGGAAAAAAAATTCTATTAATCCAGAATCGCAGTGTTTAATCCCGAAAGATATCTTAATCGAAATTTTGTGTAAACTGCCTCTCAAAGTCGTGGTCTCCTCTCATCAGCCACCACGTCCTTCCCAGGATACCCATCTCCATTGCTCGGCTTCTCCTGTTTTTCTTAGATGGCTTTTACCGTTACCGCCCGCTTCTTGCTCCTTCAGCAAATAAAGATAATGCAAGTACTAGATTTGATCCAGATCTCCATTCCGTCAGTGTTCGTGGGTGCGCGCAAGTGTTCGATGGAGTGCCCCAATAGAGATTTTCCGTGGTTTATCGCATTCTTGCTGCGTGACGTATATCTGTGGATCCCCGAGACAAGTGAAACTTGCTACATGCTATTAAAATTAATACATATGCTATTTGAATTATTATATCCCCATTTGAGTGCACAGTAAACCTGTAGTTTACATTTAATACCATGAGTTCCATTTGAAGTCCCGTTATATCATTTTAGATTCATAACTCGAACATATCAGGTTGTATCTAGTTCTATTATACATAGTACCCATGTTCATATTTAAATCTTTTAACATTTATGTGCGTAGCCCATAGTACCCCTTTATACCTTATACCTGTCGGACAACTGTACGCGTATTTATAACCTGATTTAAAGTCCATCGCATCTTAGATTATTAGAACATTTTAACCTGATTCTAATATCCGTATTGTTATACTGTAGTAAGTAATGTGCAACTATCCCTTAACACAAAATGATAACCGTGCATCGATATCATGTAATATGTACTTATCTGCTTATCATCTTACCTGATCTAGTTTATTGCTCTGATAGTACTCATGCTTGTTTAGTTATAACCATGTATGTTAGTTTGATTATGAGTACCCACATGACATCTTGTGCATTCTGACATGACTTGTTGCACTTCCTACTTGATACGACATGGTACCACACATTCTTGACCTGACATGACACTTTTATACACTACTTGACTTGACCTGATGTACCATGGCTTGACCTGTTACCTGATCTTGTGTCTAATGCCAACAAACCTGACATGTAGTCCTCACGGACCGTTCCTGTTGTCTATCCAGACAAACCTGTTCTTACCTGATCCTGTGTTGGCATTAGTTCTTGATTACTGAATACCTGACTTGGCATACACATATAACTTGGAGGTATGGGGAAATCAATGATGAAACCTGACTTGTAACTCGACAGTGTACTACCTTTACTAATCAGTTTTAGAGGCTAGGCCAGCCTTGGGATGGTGCTGCTGACATCATTCATCTGTACATATTTCCTGTTTTAGTGCCTAGTGGTATGTCTCGGATTCAGCCCGAGAATCTTGACCGTGGTCCCGGGTATGCACGGGATACTATTGAGTTATATCGATGATTCATCAAATTGATTTCAAAGACTTTAGAATAGATAACCCACAGACCAGGTTAGTTTACTCCTTGCACACCACCCTGCACGACCTGATTCCTATTACTGTTACACCTGCTTTTCATTCATGATTATAATTGCATTACCTGTTACTCTGTTTATATTTTATTGCTTGATGTTATGACGCGCTGACGTCTGGGCTTTGCATGGCCCAGATCCTTCTACCTTTGTTGCAGACTGTTCAGGAATATTGCCGCTGTTAGACCGAGCGGTGAAGTTCCTGTCAGTATGTAGTTTCACTTCCAGGTGTTTCATTTATTGTATCTTTTGGCTTCCGCATATTGTTATTTCTTGACTCTTTTATTCTGGCTCATGGACATGTATTAGATAGTTTAGTTTACTTTCCTGTTCTTGATATCTCTACAGCCGTAATATGACTGTGGAGGGATTTTTCCTATCCACAGGCAGCATGGTTGGCTATGTCACATGCCTATTTGAGCGTATTCTGGGAAGCGGGGCGTGACATCACCAGAGGGTCGCTGCGGGGCATGGATATGCCATGGAAGTCCCCGTCGCCAAAGGTGATAGGCTCGTGGCCCCTGGCCTTTTTGCTCGGGCGGCAGTCGGCGTCCGTCGCCTGCGTGGGGTGCCGAGCCTCGCGCGAGCTCGACTGGTACCCTGTCGTCATGACCGTAGTTCTTGATGGGCCCCGGTTCCTTCCGGCGAGGTCCCTTGGGCCCCGCGGTAAGGTGGTCCTCGAGCTGCCTTGGCGGGCTTCGTGGGCGCGACCCCGTCGAGGGAGGATGCCGGTCATGCCTGAAAGCGGGCGAGCTGACCGTCACTGCCTCTGTAGGGGCAGGGGGGCAGCAAGGCTTGAGGCGAGGCTCTCCGACGTGGGGCTTCGAGGTTGAATGGGACGAATCGAGGGGCCTGCGACCGCCGGAGTCTGCGTGGCGGTGGCCGGCGGAGGAGTCGACGACATTCGGTGGGGTTTCGCCCGCGCCTCCGTTAAGGGGAAGGGGGTAGCGGGTGCTTGGATCTTCAGGGCGATCGCTTGCCATGTGGATGGAGATCGGAAGGTCAACTTTGTTTTTGTGGAGTTTAAGTTCCCACAAACGGTGCCGGTTGATGGAGGTCCTTTTCGGGTCTCCGTCAGATGTTGTCTTCCGTCGATCTCCCGGTGAATCTTGAAGGTGATCTCCTGTTGCGTATGGGTCTCAATGGGTTTTGAGGAGATTGGTGATTTGAGGAGTTTAGCGCTGAGTACCTGCAAGGAAGTCCTGGGGTGGTTTGGTACTACCGAGGACCCTCCGACGATCAAGTTAGCATGAGATCCGAGCATAGTAACGGCTAAGTGGAGTAAAAAATGGCTTACTTGACCCCTCTGTGATGGGGGTTTATATAATGGCCGCAGCACGCGGCAGCAGGCGCGAGAATCTCGCCGGCAGTTACGCCCCCGACGTCAGGTCCGCGTAAAGAGCGGATCGCCCGTTAATGGGGATCGTGATGGCGTGAAACGTAGGATGTTGCTGGCGGAGAATCTATGCATGGCGAGATTTGCGGAGCGACGGTTACGCCTGTGAGTGGTGGAGTTGGTCGGTCGGAGGATCGAGGAAGATGGCCTCGGCTGGGGAGCTCGGGGACGAGCGAGAGGGCCGAGGAGTCTTGGTCCTGTGGCAGCTCGGGGCGAGCTGAAAGGCCGAGGAGGCCAATTTTCGGGGGGGGGGCTCTGAGGAGAGCCAGCTTTTGCTTGCAGGTCGGGTACAGGGGTGGCCTGGTCCGGCCCTGTGGGCCCTTTCTTCTGAGTTCTGGGACACGTTATCTGCCATGTGTCCTGATCTTGGAGATCGCCAATATTGACCATCATCAATAACCATTTTATGCTAGCTCAAAATAATCATCATTAATCGGATTCTTTATAAATTGTGATATTCTTCATAAACAATATAGTTCTTACAAAACTAAATAGAGTTAGCGTTTATTTTTAGTTTTGTATGAATCTAATTAAAATTATTCTCAATAATTGAATGTAATTTATTAAAAAAGATAATTATATAATTTATATTATGCATGATAAACAATCTAATTATTGAAAATAATTTTAATAATATTCTAAATAATCCATCACTTTATTTGATTATCGAGATAGTATTTGATTTATTTTTCTATAAGAAATATCATATGATAACTTAGATCCCAGTTTAATATTTCAAGAATGTATAAGGCCAAATCTCATTTAAATACCTAAACCTTTGATAGTTTTTTTAATATAAATACCATATAATTTGTGACTTGTGGGTAGATACCAAGAATAACCATCATATCTGAAGAAATACTATGTTTTGGTGTTTTCAATTTATAATTTACAAATACGAACCGTCACGCCCTGCTTCCCAAAAGACGTGAGAGCAGGCACGTAACGAGACCTGCGATGTATTTATTTCGAGAAAGTCCTTTCTCGAAACAAATACGCTAAGCGTATATAAGCAATATAAAAATAGGAAGAATGACATGACTATGAAAATCCAACTTTATATATTTACATTCCCAAGTTTACAAAGTTTACATTGATACAAGATAACTTAAAAGAAAAGTGCAATGAAAGTGCCTAAATAGTGGCATACTGGAATGAAAAGAAATAACTGCTGAAGTATTAGTAGTCGGCCTGGGCTTCAAATTGCAAGTAGTCATCCGAAATCGGTTTCATCTCTTTAGTCTCTAGATTATCTGACAAACATTCTAAGAAAAAAAGAAGATGGGTGGAATGCCCGGCAGCGAACTTTCGCTCGGTAAGTCCCTAAAAAGGATGGTGATGTATATGAATGAAATGTAAGGTGTAATGTGATATAGCATAGATATAATGAAGTATAAACAAGTATAACATGACAATGTTAAAGGAAACCATGTAAGCATGGAAATGTAACATGAGCATAGCAATCAAGTATAGTATGACCTTGTAATGAAGGTATCGTGATCATGAAGTGTAATGTCAATGCGTCCTACAGAGATCTCTACAAAGGTAATCTAAGTTAACGTGAGTTTAAGTGTGAATACCAACGTATCTCAGAAGTGTTCTCGAACCCAACAGATTGTAATCCAGAGGTAAGGAACCATGGGCCCTCATTCATCAATTCGTGATTTCGTGATGTAAGTAAGGAACTCATGAGATTCTGTCGGCTTCATACTTAAACTACCCCAACACCCCACGTATTCTAGATTAAGTTAAAGTTATCAGTTTTACTCGAATTCATGAATACATCAAATTACAAAATTGAGTTCATGTCAAGATCAAGTATTCGTGTCAAGTGTTCATGTATTCATATCAAGTTGTATTCATGGTTCGACTCAAGTCGGTTCAAGAGTGGATATTAGGTTCAGGTATTCATATTGGATTGGTGTATACATGTCAAGTTGCAAGTATATGGTTCAGGTTCAAAACAATTTCGAGTTTAGGTCAAGTTCAGGTGTAGGTTTAAGTCAAGTTCGTGTTTAAGCTTAAGTTTAAGTTCGAGTTCGAGTTTTCTGTGTTCAGGTTCTAGGTGTATCTTAGTAATAGATTTAACTTGTGAAATTCTTGAGTTTGGAAAATATCAACAACCGCTGCACATGAACGGAAAGATTTATGCCTTTTTCAAAGACGATTGTCATTTGATAATTTCCACCCTAAAATTACGATTTATATTTAGGGAGAGTCAAGTGGTCAATCATTGTTTCCGGCAACTTCGAGGCAACTGACAAGAGAAGATATCACTCAAATTATTTTGCAACATAAATACGCAACCTAGACTAGCCTTTTGATTTTTAGAGTGTTTATATAAAAATGTCATTTAAAAATTCTCGAGGATTTTTAATTCGTCCTAAAGCCTCGAATATGTTTTTAATAAAAATAAGTTGTTTAGAATGTCAAGATTTTTGTATAAAAATGTATTTTATATTTGGTGATATTTTTGTGATAAGACTTAATTTTAAAAGTTTATGGTATTTTTATAAAAAATACCACTTTTGGAAACTTGATAGTGTTTTTGAGTAACTTTAATCTTTTATTTAAAAATATAGTTTTCACAATTTGCTTTCCTTGAAAAAATACGGATTTATAATTTATATAATTTTCTAACGATTTAATTTGTTTTAAAAGTCATATTTCTTTAAAATCTTATTTTATTCCTTTCGAAATTGAATTCTCCGTGAGGAGTTCTGCATCTCACTCTACTTCGTCAGGACGTGCGATAATCTGCACTATCCATAAACGGGTCCCCTAAAGAGGGTCGTAGAGGCGTAATTGTTGAGGAAAAATATCATATTTTATACTTGATGGTATTTTAGTGTAAATTCAGATATTTTATGAGAACATATGATCGTGCGATGATCCCATAGTGTACGTGAGTGGGATAGGTCATTATCCCGTGCGCTAACTATTTTAATATGTCCTAAGAAAAGATACCGAGCAAGCATAAAGTTTATAGCACTCACGTACACTATGGAATATCTGAATTGAAAGTTTTGCTATATGCAACTAAAATTCTATAAAATATCAAGCAGTATCATGGAGAGAATAGTCATGGTTACTCATATTATTGCATGAACTTTTTATCTATTTATCGGCATGGATTTGCAAAGTATTACTTTGAAATTTTATGAATTATATAAATATCCTTATCTATTAAATTCTTAAAGGTTGTTGAAAGAATTGAACAAGAGTTCAAAGGGGTTGATTCAAAAGAGAAGGAAGAGAGAGGAGTGTTTCATGAGGTGAAGAGGGATGATAGGAACTTACCTGTTTCGCCCAATCAGAGCAAAGCTCTGTTTGAATTCAAAATTCAAATTTTTGAAGCAAAGCTTCAAGTCCCGCGCGCAGCGCCCAAGAAAGCGCACCCAATCAGAGCAAAGCTCTGTTTAAAGGAAGCAAAGCTTCAGCTGCGCTGCGCCCTGCGCTGCAGACACGTGTCAGCGCAGATGCGCTAGCGCAGTTGCGCTGCGCTCTGCGCTGCGCGACACGTGTCAGCGCACTTGCGCTGCGCTCTGCGCTGCGCGACACGTGTCATGCGCTGGGGCATCTGCGCCAAACTGAATTAAGATTTTTATGAAATCTTTTCTGTTCTTTCCAGAACTATAAGACTTTCTTCGGCCTTTGGATCAAAGATCCGACGGTGGGAAAACTCCCAAAAATCATTCAGGAAAGATCCCGTTAACAAATTCAACAGATTTGTGGTCGCTATAAATAGGACCCTAAGCCTCAAAAAGAGGGAGAGGAAGAATTTTCTCGAAAAATCAAGAAGTCTAAACAGAGAAAACTCCGAGAAGAAAAAAGGTAAAGAACCTTTATAAGGTAGAAAAAAGGCCTTCTAATAGATCATTGATCTAAAAATAAGATCAATGATCTTTATATAAAAAAAAACAGTGCTTTGCACTTCTTGTGAACCTTCGGTTCTGTAAAAACAATAAAAATAATAAAAGAATAAAAGAATAGTGCTTTGCACTTTTAAGAACCTCTGGTTCTTCGAATAAAGAAAAATTTATTTTTCTTTGATCTAATTTAGACGAAGAAATTAAACAGTGCTTTGCACTTCCCTTCTTGAATCTAAAAGATTCTTAGTGCTTTGCACTTCAAAGTTGCGCCGTTGCGCCCTTAACAGAGCGCCACGTGTCAGCTATAAGACCACTTGCGCTAAGCGCTCTCAAGATAGAGCTTTGCTCTCTGGAATTAGTGCAACTCGCTGAGAGCGCGCCACGTGTCAGCAGCGCAACAGCGCAGCGCAAAAACGCAACGCGCTGCGCTAGTGCGCTTGCACTCATCAAGAGCACGACACGTGTCATCACCATATGGACTTGCGCTCATTGCTTAGCGCAGAGCGCAGATGCATTAAAAAGGGCCAAGCCCAATTAAAAGAAGGCCTAACAGGCTTAATAAAGCGCAAATGCATTATTTTAAGGGGCTGAGCCCAAATCAAAACAGATGCTTTGCATCATTTATAAATGGGTTGAGTCCAAACAGAATCTCCAGAATGCTATGCATTTTTCAAGGGGCAGAGCCCAAATCAAAACGGATGCATGGCATCATTCATAAATGAGCAGAGCTCAGAATAAATTGATGCCCTGCAGAGCCCAAATGCAATGCAGTACTTAACAAAGATGTTGAACTGGACTTAGCCCAATCGCGGCCATAAGTCCTTAAATTAAATTGACTGAATAAAATGGCTTTCCTAAATCAATTTACATCCGGTTCGAGGGTACATCTCCGAACTCCTTTGACATCCGTCGTTGTAATTCCTCAACGACGTCAAAGAGGTGACGGGTCCCAACGACCACACATCGATATGGACTGCGGGGTCTTTAAACTCGTGGACCGAAATGTCCATAAACTAACATCGGACCGAAATGTCCATAAACTAACATCGGACCGAAACGTCCCTAAACTAATATTGGACCGAAATGTCCCTAAACTAAAAATCGGACCGAAACGTCCTTAAACTAATATTGGACCACCACGTCTCTAAACTGGAATATGGACCACTACGTCCTTAAACTGGCGACGGACCGAAACGTCCCTAAACTAATAATGGACCATCACGTCTCTAAAACTGGCAATGGACCGCCACGTCCCTAAACTGACACAATAGGGCCCAAACGCTCTTTTGTCGGATCTAAACGGTCCCGTCTAAGTTGATCTTAGCCCCAAATATGGTTAATGTGTCCTTAGATATTCAAATAAGTAATAAAATCCCAAATCAACTCTGGTTCAAGGGTACATCTCCGAACTCCTTTGACATCCGTCGTTGTAATCCCTCAACGACGTCAGAGAGGTGACGAGTCCCGACGGCCGGATAATTAAATCAATCACTACGTCAAGTCGATCTTAGCCCAAAACAGGACTAATGTATCCTTGACGAACGTTTAAGTTGATCTTAGTCGCAACGCGACTAATGCATCCTTAAACTAAAAACACCAAACCCAAATCTAAGTAAATACGGATTTGGACTAATCCACGCCCTACGGGCGACGGCATTACTCAGTCTCCGTATACAATCCACGGGCAGCCACAAACAAAACAAACACACACGACACGAAGTGAAATTCTGGAGAAGGAGAAAGTTGTTACCGCAAAGCGGTAGCGTAATTAACTGCAGGGGCTTGCGCCTGCAGGGAAGAGCGTCCCCACAATCAAAAACCCCTCAAGCGAGGGGGAATCTGACAAAGTCTGCTACATCGGCCGCATCCGTCTAAACCTTCGATACACGGTGCCATAAATCAACTTGGCATCTTCGAAGAGGTGGACGGATAAAAACCAAATAGCATCTGCCCCGAACCTCAGGCACGTGACGTCCCAACGTCGCAGGCCGCCGTTCGGAGGGGAACAGATTCTGGCACGCCCGGTGGGACCTTTTCCTCTTTCCACTCCACACTTCGTGTGTCGTCTTCGCGAACCAATCGCGGTTTGTTAAATGGTTGTCTTCGGATTTCAAGTTGCTAAGATTTGGTCTTTTATCTGGCGCAGAATTCAAGCATCCATGGATTCCCACTGCACCAAATGCGCGAAGCACCACTGCAACGGACGCTCCACCTCACCGAGAGGTGTAACATATGGGCCCCAAGCGGCCTCTTTCCTTACTCTGCCGGTAGAGCAGGTGACCCAGGCCACCACCGGCTTATTTTTCGGGACCATGGTCCCACCTGCAAGCTTCTCTATGCCGATATCCGCACCGGAAGCGAACAAGAAGTCGGTATTCGACCGACTTACCGCTACTACGACCCCTGTCAACGGGTCGCCCGCTACTAAGCTGACAGCCTCTGTTTTCACCAGGCTAGGTCAGGATCATAAAGTGGCTGTCCCAAAGAGGGCAACGGCCACAGCTTCGGAAGTCGTTGAAGCGGCTTCTCCTATCAGAAAGTCAGTCTTCACAAGATTGACGGTTCCTACTCCTCCTTCAGCTGATCAAAAAGCATCAGTCTTTGATAGACTGACACCGGCAGTTGCCCCACTCCCAAACAAGGGGCAACAAGAAACTGTCCCGATACCTAAGCCAGTCCCAATGACTCGTCGTGCGCGACGTTGCCATTGGCAGCGAATAAGGAAAGCAGGAGGCAACTCCCCTTCAGGGCTAACCCCGCCTGCCCCAGTGGCGGAGATCAACACTGCTGTTCCAACTGGGAACAGCTTTGAATTGCTAAGGAAGGTAAGAAAGAACTCCCCAGTTGCTACATTGAAAAGGTCTCCTCCACCCATGGAAAAAGCTCCGGAGACGAAACAGGAACAGCCCCCTCAACGGCTGTCATCAAAAGTTTATAAAGTATGGCGCAGGGTTCAAAACTCTGTGATCGATCCGGACCACTTGCGTCACCAGAAGAAGGCGAAGGTGGAGAGTAATAAAAACTGCCCCATTAAACAGCAGGGGGCAACAAATGCTAGAATGCCCGCTTCAACGGCTCCTTCAACCTCAAAGGTCTACAAAAGAAGGAGGCCAGAGAAAGCTCCCGCAACAGCAGCAAGAGTTAACAATGGTGAACCTAAACGCCCCAAGTCAGGGGGCATAGCAGTTCATACGATCTATATGGCTTCAGGAAAAGAAGAAAGTCGTACTTCTACGGGTCACCGACCGCTTACCCGGTTAGTGACCAGGTCTCAGGAGCAGCAACAAAAGCTCCAGGAGATAATGACTACAATGGCTGCACTCACGGGGCCAAAAGAGAATCCTGAGACGTCCTTAGATGAACGCCAAGAGGAGGAGACCGACGCTGAGTTCCTCCGCCGAATACTGGAAAAGAGAGACAAAGAGGCTGCGGAACAGGCGGCCAACATAAAGAAAATGGCCCTCCTGTTCCAGGATGTGGTGGGTATGATGATTCAACCAGATCCACCTGCTGGAGATCCCCCAATCATTCTTGAAGATGATAGGGGAGAGACATCGAATCCTCTACCGGCTCTGTCCGCAGCTAAAGAGGATACCATATCAAAAGCTGATTTGGATGAATATATTGCTCAACAAATACGAGTGCATCAGGCGGTTGAAGCAGCCGGTCAGATCGTGAAAACGGGGCGCCCATATCCGGGATGGTACGACCAAATCAAGTACCCGCCAGGTTACACGATTCCTAAATTTCATGTCTACAAGGGGACCGGCAACCCCCATCAACATGTTGCCCAGTTCAGGGCGCTGTGTGGTAACACTGGAGGCGACGACAAACTCTTGCTGCGCCAATTCGTTGGAAGCTTATCAGACACGGCTTTCGAGTGGTATTCTGAGCTCCCCAACGACTCTATTAAAACCTTTGCGGAGATGGAGCTGCTCTTCACCCAACGTTTTGCAAGCGCCAGCGAGCGTACTCCGATGACGGCACTGATTAATGCCAGGGTAAAACCCGGCGAGACGTGGGTTCAATACGCTATACGGTGGCGTAATCTATGGTCTAAGTGTGAACAACGCATAGAAGAGGCGCCAGCAGTGGGAATGTTTGTTGGAACGCTTGATCCACAGGCAACCATCTCGCAGTTCATGATGTTCTTCAAGCCGACTTCCTTTCAGGCTTTGATCGACAAATTAGCGCAGATGGACCAGATGGGCCATAAACCCCCTCTCCCGAAGCCGGACCCCCGAAACGATAAAGGAAAGGGAAAAGCGATCATCGTCGCCAATGCCCAACAACAGCCGAGCGACTCGAAGCCGGCTGCTCGTCCAAACAATACACGCCCATACATACCCCTTGAGGACAGGATGGGACGTGCTTACTCCTTCCCCCGTGATAAAACAAGAAGGCTATTTGAGTTGGCATTGCGCAATAGGCTCATAAATCTGCCAGACCCAAAACGTCCGTCACAACCGAGTGACGTCAACGAGCCCAATTACTGCCCTTATCATCGAGTGCTAGGCCATCCAATTGAGGATTGCTACGTTTTCAAGAATTGGCTTGAGAACCAGTACCGTCAGGGCAAATTTGCGCTATCCGACAAATGGAAGATGAATCCTCCGCAGCCCCACACCTCTAAGGGGACGAATACGCCGGGGGCAACATGCTCCGTTATTGAAGAAACTCCCTGGGAGGTTGTATTATCAGCCAAAACGAGGAGAATGCTAAATGATCTTCAGACCTGTCCAGCGGTCAAGTGGAAGAACCCCTTGGAACCGCAGGTTATTGAGGGGATGTTGAAGCCACGTCCAACTCCGAAGACCAATGAGGGTAGTTCAAACATTCATAGCCAGCCGTCAAAATCTTCGAAAAAGAAGAAGAAGAAATCTAAAAAGCCCGTGAAACCTGGTGACAAGCGCACGGACTTACAAAAGCAAATCGACGCGCTGGATGAATATAACCAAAAGGCGCGAACTCCCATTACGCTCCAAGATTTCCTTGATCACGTCTTCCAAAAAGAAGACGAAGGAGAAAGTTCATCGGATGAATCTGACGAATATGTGGCAAGCTGTCATATGATCTCCCATTCGACCACGAACGATGAAGGAACTTCTGGCACTGAAACGCTGGGGGCAAATGCCGAATCAGGAACCCTAGGGTTACCGGTTGAAATGATCAGCGCATTTCTTAATGAAGCTCGGTTGAAAAGCAAGGCTGATCGAGAACGCGAGACGGCTATATTCGAAAGGGCCAAGCGTCAGCGACTTGAGGAAAGAGCTGAGGTGATCCCGCTGGAGCAAAATGCCTCCACCGCTGACAAAAGCCAATTCAAGATAAAAAAGAAATTTGCTAAGGCCGTATCGATGGGCATGAAGCTACCACCCTCTGAAGGAAAAATTACTGGCACGGTAGAAATGCATCCCTCTTATTGCTTATACCATCAGAAGGTCTCACATTCCACCCAAGATTGCAAAGCTTTCAATGGATGGTGGCAAGGATACGTCGCTAATCGACAACGATTTAAACGAGAAAAACGTAAAGTTCGCCGAGAGCAAAGAAATACGACTAAAGAACTTGAAAGAGCTGCCGGCAATTGTCACATGGTTAACACTACCGGGTCACAAGTGCCTACATTTGGGAGCGACTCCGATGAAGAGCTAGAGCTTGGCCCCCTCTTCGAAGAATCCACTTCGGGAAAAGAAAAAGAACCGAAGGCCTGCGAGAATATACAGCTGCGCAATCGAACATTACCCGAAAAGAACCTCGGACCCTTGAATAAGAAAAACAAAGGGAAAGAGAAGGTCTCTGAAGACATCGCTTTGGATGACCAAGTTGCGGAGGAGTTAACCGCCAAGAATCCCCCAAAAAGGAATAAAGTAGATTACAATGTCTTGGCGCACCTGAGAAAGCTACCCTCACAACTCAGCATTCTCGATGCCCTATTGCTATCGAAAGAAGCGAGGGATTCCTTGATTAAGGCCCTACAAGATCCGGACCAGTTCCAGGCCTTCTTAGCCGAACAAAAGATGAAGGATGAATTGGAAGAGGTGCACACAGCCGACGTTGCTTTTGGTGATGAGGACCTTCTTCTCGGGACGTGTGAACACAATCGCCCTCTTTATGTCTCAGGATACTGCCATGATATAAAGATAGGTAAAATCTTGGTTGATAACGGATCGTCCGTCAATTTACTCAACGTACGAGTGTTAAAGGGGATTTGCATGAGTGTCCAACACCTCGCCCGAGACAAGATCACTATCTCCGGTTTCGACTCTCAATCCTCAAAGACTCTCGGATCTGTGATATTGACGTTACGCTTCGGGTTGCTCGTCACAGACATCAAATTCCATGTTATAGAGGCCAAGACGTGCTACAATGCTCTGCTCGGCCGACCATGGCTACACGAGTACAATATCATCCCTTCTACACAGCATCAGTGCATGAAGTATTCCAGGGATGGCCTCGAGTACACTGTGGCCGGAGAGTTGAATCCGTTTTCCGTGAACGAAGTTCGCAAGTATGAAGATGCCAAATACTTCTTGCCGAGCTTCGAAGACACGGAAAGGTGTCACAAACCGGAGAACAAAACTAATGCCACCATCCCTGTCTTCGGCAGTGACACCGAGGAAGAGGATATAATTTATTCAGGTCCATCCCAATCTACCAGGCCAGGACCATCCGTTCCTTCGTTGATCTTCGGTAGTGATTCAGAGGATGAAGTTCATGCTGTATTCCCTGCTCGGCCTTCGATACGGATCTCCGCGGATGAAGAGCGAAGTCTGCAGGTAACCATGGTGCCACTTGAACATTACAAAGAACTGGATGCACTCGACGCCAACAGCATAGAGGAATTGCATACATTCTATATCCCTCCCGGACGAAAAGGCGAGAAGGCAATCCTATTCTACCGTTCTGAAGAAAACAAGGTGGAAAAAGAAATTTGGCATGGCGCAGATCCCACGCTCGACAGGCTTCAGCCTATCCGTCTTCCCAGATATTATACCGAAGGTTTGAAGAAACTACTGAAGCGCCAGGGGATGTCCTTCACACAGACCGTTAGAAAAGCCAAATTCTATGACAAGGTCTGGAACGTTCCCGGGACTCAATGCAAACTGCCTAACGGGAGAACGGAAACAAAAGGGCTTGGGTACATCCGGCCAAAGAAACGGGAGCTAGTAAACAGCTGTTATGCCATGTATGACTTCGATGAAGAGGCGGACGCTCAATGGGAGGATGCTATTCCTGAGCCAACAAAAGTTCCTGATGCAAAACCGCCCAATCCATCGTCCGAAGACCAGATGAGCAAACTTATAAGGGATGCGAGTCAAAAAGCCCGAGATGATCATGATCGTGAAATGGCAATCTATGAGAAAGCTAAGACACAGCGCCTCCTCCAACGGGCAGTAAAGAACGAAGGTGCCGCTCCTTGTCAACCTGCTACAAAAAAGGTTCGACGCGAGAACAAAAACAAGTCGAAAGGCAAGAGAGGCGCTCGACAACTACAAATCAGAGCTAAGAAGCCGCGCATCCGAGAATCGAGCGTTATTGACTTAGCCCTCGGGAAGAAAATGGGTCGAGCATACTCTTTTCCTCGGAACAAAACAAGGAAAATATTCGATCTCGCTCTAAAACATCAAATGCTTACGTTGCCAGAGTCTAAACACCCTGAACAAGCAGGCGAAGTCTCCAACCCGAAGTATTGCTTTTACCATCGAGTAGTAGGGCATCCGCTTGAAGATTGCTTCACCTTTAAGAATTGGGTTGAGGACCAATACCAGCTTGGCAAATTCGCGTTGTCTGACAGTTGGAGGGTAGCGCCGCCGCAAAAGCACGAACCCGAAAACACAAGGATAAAACCAACTCCGCATTGGGATAGGCAGAAAATTCGCACCTGCCATGTGATAACAATATTAAAAGAAGGGTCCGAGGACATGAACAACCTCCCTTGGTGCTTTGAAAGCGGCAGCGATGAGGTAATCTCAGAATTTCCCCCAGCTCCGAAAGAACTGGAGGATGGAATCCATACCACTGCAGATAATCTCAAGAAAATTGAGTTGGGGACGGAAAATGACCCGCGACCGACATTCATCAGCGAACTGCTATCTGAAGAAAGGGTGGCTGCGTTAAAGGATGTGCTTCTGCAGCACAAAGATTGCTTCGCGTGGAACTATTCCGAAATGCCGGGACTAGATCCAGAAATTGCAGTACACAAGTTGGCGATATCCCCGGACATTAAGCCAGTCAAACAAGCGCCGAGAAGAATGCGACTCGAGCTTGAGATGAGCATCAACGCCGAAGTCAAAAAGCTGATAGATTCAGGCTTCATCCAAGAAGTCCAATACCCTGAATAGATCGCCAACATTGTCCCGGTGATGAAGAAAAATGGGACAGTGCGCATATGCGTAGACTTCCGGGATCTCAATAAAGCCTGCCCAAAAGATGATTTTCCAGTGCCAGTCACCGAACTGATGATAGACAACACATCCACTCATGAGGTTTTCTCCTTCATGGATGGCTCATCGGGGTATAATCAAATAAAAATGCACCCGGAAGATCAGAAGCACACAGCCTTCAGGACTCCTCTTGGTATATTCTGTTATAAAGTGATGCCCTTCGGTTTGAAGAACGCCGGTGCTACTTATCAGAGGGCCATGACGAAGATCTTCGACGACCTTATACACGAAATCGTCGAATGCTACATTGACGATCTCGTGGTCAAGAGCAAATCATACAAGGAACATCTCGAGCATCTGAAGACTGTATTTCAACGCCTTCGGCAATACAACTTGAAGATGAACCCGCTCAAATGTGCATTTGGAGTTTCCTCAGGCAAATTCTTGGGATTCATTGTTCAACACCGAGGTATTGAAATAGATCCATCAAAGATCAAAGCGATCATGGAAATGCCTCCACCGAGGACTCTCAAACAATTGCAGTCTCTCCAAGGGAAACTCGCGTATATACGGCGATTCATAGCCAACCTTTCAGGAAAGTGCCGTCCTTACAGCCACCTGATGAAGAAGGGAACCCCATTCGTTTGGGACCAAAAATGCCAGGGTGCGCTGGATGAGATCAAGCAATACCTGCAGAACCCGCCGGTGTTGGCTGCTCCGGTTAAGGGAAAGCCTCTTATCCTTTATACAACCGCCCTCGAAGGTTCCTTAGGCGCATTATGGGCACAAGAGAACGATCAGGGGAAAGAAAGAGCGCTCTACTACTTAAGTCGAGTCCTGCTGGGGGCAGAAAGCAACTACTCTCCCATTGAAAAACACTGCCTGGCGTTGATCTTCGCAATAACAAAGCTTAGGCACTACGCGTTGGCGCACGAGGTCCGTCTGATTTCAAAAGTGGACCCTCTTAAATATCTAATGTCAAAAGCCATATTGACAGGACGACTCGCTAAATGGGCCCTGCTCTTGATGGAATTCTCGATAATGTATCAACCTCTCAAGGCAGTGAAAGGCCAGGCCATCGCCGACTTCCTCGCTGAGCATCCGATACCCACCGATTCTCCTCTGAATTGCGATCTTCCAGACGAACATGCGTTCGATGCGATCGACGGTGATGATATCCGATGGGAGCTTTATTTCGATGGAGCATCTTCCATGAAGAAACGTAAACAAAGTACCCCTATAATTAAATCGGGGGTAGGACTCATCTTTGTAACTCCACAAGGAGGAATAATGCGCTTCGCCTTCTCCTTAACAGAGCCGAGGACGAATAATGAAGCTGAATATGAAGCTTTGATAGCAGGCCTCGAGATCGCCATTGATATGGGAATTGAAAGCCTCCTCATATATGGGGACTCCCAACTAGTCGTCAGTCAAGTGAACGGCGATTACCAGACATGCAAACCGGAATTGGTAAAATACGGTGAAAAAGTGCAACAACTGCTAACCCAAATTCCTTCCTATACTTTGGGGAGCATACCGCGTGCGGAAAACAGCAAAGCAGACGCACTAGCCAAACTTGCTAAAGAACTGGCTGATGAGAACCTCGACAACGTTAGAATCGTGGTACAAAGCCGTCAAGTGCTTGCCCCAGCAGAAGTATCTCCGGAATCGTCTGAAGAAAAAGGAGCGAAAGAGGAGACAACCCTGCAAATAAAAGACTGGGAAAATACCGAGGACTGGAGAGAAGTCTTCATAGATTACTTCAAGTTCCGCCGAATGCCTGAAGAAGCGTCCTTAAGACATCAGCTCGTGAAACGAGCTCTGTCTTTCGCCTTCGTCAATGATACTCTATACAAGAGGTCATTCGATTCTCTGTGGCTGAGATGCCTAGGACCTGACGAAGCGAGAAGGGTCGTCCAAGAAGTTCACGACGGACTCTGTGGTTCCCACCAAGCAGGCCCTAAGATGAAGTTGAAGATAAAACGGATGGGCTACTATTGGCCCACGATGATTCAGGACTGCATCGAATATGCGAAGCAATGCCACTCATGCCAAATTCATGGGGACTTCATCCATCAGCATCCCAATCCACTGCATCCAACAGTGGCTAGTTGGCCATTCGAAATGTGGGGAACTGACATAGTCGGCCCCATCGAACCAGCATCGTCAAAGGGACATCGTTTCATCTTGGCGACGACTGATTACTTCTCCAAATGGGCAGAGGCGGTACCGTTGAGGGAAGTGAAGACAGAGAACATTCTCCATTTCTTCAAAACGCATGTCAAATACCGGTTTGGAACCCCAAGAAGGATCATCTCTGATAATGGGCCAGCCTACCGAAGTCATAGAATTAGCCGCTTCGCACAACAGCACAATATAGACTGGAGATATTCCTCAGTTTATAACCCGCGAGCTAACGGTCTAGCTGAAGCCTTCAACAAGACCTTGACGAAGATCATAAAGAAAACAGTGTCACGAAATAAGAAAGATTGGCACGAAAGATTGCAAGAGGCTCTTTGGGCGTATCGGACTACGTTTAAAACGGCCACAAACACAACGCCATACGCGTTGGTATTTGGGACGGAAGCAGTACTACCTCTCGAGATAGAATTACCCTCTCTACGAGTGGCAGTCCACTACGAGCTGACAGACGAGGAAAATGCTCACCTTCGGTTCGAAGAGCTTGACGCCCTTGATGAAATCCGGCTTCTAGCACAACAAAATCTGGAAGCCTATAAAGCAAAGATGACGCGCTCATATGAAAGATTGAGCCGCCCGAGAACGTTCCACCAAGGCGAACTCGTGCTAGTAGTCAAAAGGCCCATGATCCCCAATCGCGCCAAGCGGGGAAAGTTTGAGCCAAACTATGAAGGACCGTACATCATTGATAAAGTCTACCAAGGCGGGGCTTATCTACTCATGGACATGCACGGTGAAAGGCCTTTCAGGCCAATAAACGGACGCTTCCTCAAGAAATACTACGCTTAATGAGCCACAGCCTAGGTCAATGGTAGATGACGACGACTATGTCCGCTCGCTATCTTCCTAAGCTCAGGCTTTGTAAGTAGTAGCCAACCCTCTCAACGGTGGACCGAAATGTCCTTAAACTAATATCAGACCGAAACGTCTTTAAACTACTACCGCTGCATCTTCAGACTAACGAGATAGATAAAAAAAAAAAAAAACAAAAAAAAACGGTATGTCCATAAGCAAGATGGGCACGGATGAAAACCCGAAAGGGCTCCGCGAGTAAAAACAGCAGGGCGACCGGCGAGTGTTCGTGAAAACCCGAAAGGGCGCGACCTCGTAAAAAAAAAAAAGAGAGAAAAAAAAAAGAAAAAAAAAAGAAAAAAAAAACGGTATGTCCATAAGCAAGATGGGCACGGATGAAAACCCGAAAGGGCTCCGTGAGTAAAAACAGCAGGACTACCGGCGAATGTTTGTGAAAACCCGAAAGGGCGCAACTTCGTTAAAGAATCCTTACAGAGTCCTCTCGACCCTATAAGAAGAAACCACCCGCGTGAGATCCTTACGACTCACAAGGGAACGACACACTTAGGAATCCCCACGATTCCTAAGGAGAAAATACGCTTGCGAGATCCTCACGACTCGTAAGGAGAACTCTCTTATGGGACCCCCACGGCTCATAGGATTTGAAAGTCTTAAGTCACAGAGACCTAAACCTGTGCTTAAGCAAACCCCCACAAACTTCCAATGTAGCCCTACAAGTGATTCAATATTGACCCTTGTATACAATCTACGGGCGCGAATAAACATTTCCCTAACCAAGTCCCGTCCATGGCTGGGGATATGTTCACAAGACCCTTGTAGGTCCTCTCGATTTACAAGGAGAAAACCCTCCTGTAGGATCCTTACGACTTACAGAGGAACATGCACTTAGGAATCCTCACGATTCCTAAGGAGAAAACACGCCTACAAGATCCTCACGACTTGTGGGGAGAAATACCTTTGTGAGACCCTTACGGTTCATGAAGTTAAGAGCCCTAGTCGACAGCGCCTTAACCCAGTTCGCTAAGCCACCTTTGTTCGACATTGACAGAGGCAGATGATGATTCCCTCCTGGTAATATCCCAGTTGCAGCGGTGCTGATGCCGAAGTCGGTGTCCAATTTCAGGTTTACGGCGAAAAGCCGATAGGCCGCACATGCATACGAAACAGCCGAAATGATGGGGCAACTTGCAATAAGCAAGTAAAGAAAATGTATGCATGGAAAATAGCCGAAATGATTGGGCAGCTCGCAATAAAAAGCAGCGAGTAAAAATAAAATAAATAGCCGAAATGATTGGGCACCGCGAAAAATAGACGAAATGATTGGGCAGTCGCGACCTTCGCGATATAAAAGCTGAAATGATAGAGCATCGCGGAAATAAAATAAAACAAAAATAAGAAATGATGAAACTTCGGCTCTACAGTTAAGATCACATCGATCCCTGTATACAATCCAAGGGCGCAAACAAAGAAGAAACCATACTTCCCCAGCTGATTCCGTCGAACGACGAAGCCAAATCTCAACGGTTCATTTCAACCGAAGAAGCCAGAAAACTTCTCAACTCACGGATACAAACACTCCTTGACGAGAGCCTCCTGATCCGCGTCGACCCGCAGAGCCTCCAGCGCCCCCGTGGGAACCCTCGACTCGTTTCAAACCCCAAGGACACAAATAATCCTTGGCGCTTGGGAAACAAATAATCCCTCGCAAACTCCTCGACTCACGGATACAAACACTCCTTGACGAGAGCCTCCTAATCCGCGTCGACCCGCAGAGCCACCAGCGCCCCCGTGGGAACCCTCGACTCGTTTCAAACCCCAAGGACACAAATAATCCTTGGCGCTTGGGAAACAAATAATCCCTCGCAAACTCCTCGACTCACGGATACAAACACTCCTTGACGAGAGCCTCCTGATCCGCGTCGACCCGCAGAGCCACCAGCGCCCCCGTGGGAACCCTCGACTCGTTTCAAACCCCAAGGACACAAATAATCCTTGGCGCTTGGGAAACAAATAATCCCTCGCAAACTCCTCGACTCACGGATACAAACACTCCTTGACGAGAGCCTCCTGATCCGCGTCGACCCGCAGAGCCACCAGCGCCCCCGTGGGAACCCTCGACTCATTTCAAACCCCAAGGACACAAATAATCCTTGGCGCTTGGGAAACAAATAATCCCTCGCAAACTCCTCGACTCACGGATACAAACACTCCTTGACGAGAGCCTCCTGATCCGCGTCGACCCGCAGAGCCACCAGCGCCCCCATGGGAATCCTCGACTCGTTTCAAACCCCAAGGACACAAATAATCCTTGGCGCTTGGGAAACAAATAATCCCTCGCAAACTCCTCGACTCACGGATACAAACACTCCTTGACGAGAGCTTCCTGATCCGCGTCGACCCGCAGAGCCACCAGCGCCCCCATGGGAATCCTCGACTCGTTTCAAACCCCAAGGACACAAATAATCCTTGGCGCTTGGGAAACAAATAATCCCTCGCAAACTCTTCGACTCACGGATACAAACACTCCTTGACGAGAGCTTCCTGATCCGCGTCGACCCGCAGAGCCTCCAGTGCCCCCGTGGGAACCCTCGACTCGTTTTCAAACCCCAAGGACACAAATAATCCTTGGCGCCTGGGCAACAAATAATCCCTCGCAAAACTTCTCAACTCACGGATACAAACACTCCGTGACCAGAGCTTCTATGACTCACATCTTGGGCAGTAAGTATTCAAAACTTGCTTCCTGAACAATGGGACCCTGCAAGTCAATCCTAAATGGTCTCTTGCATACTATTCACGGGTCTCACTCTCTGAAGTCGATTTTCGACAAAGAGGGAAACAACCGCTTACGAGCCTTTTCGACTCGTAAGAGGGGCAATGGGACCCTGCAAGTCAATCCTAAATGGTCTCTTGCATACTATTCACGGGTCTCACTCTCTGAAGTCGATTTTCGATAAAGAGGGAAACAACCGCTTACGAGCTTTCTCGACTCATAAGAGGGCAATGGGACCCTGCAAGTCAATCCTAAATGGTCTCTTGCATACTATTCACGGGTCTCACTCTCTGAAGTCGATTCTCGACAAAGAGGAAAACAACCACTTGCGAATCCCCTCGACTCGTAAGAGGGAAAATTCTCTTATAGGATCCTTCCGACTTATAAGAGCAAACCACACTTAGAAATCCTCATGATTCCTAAGGAGAAAACCCACCTGCGAGATCCTCTCGATCCGTAGGGAGAAAAGCCTCTATGAGACCCTCACGGCTCATGGAGTTGAAAAGTCCTAGGCGGCAGATCTGAACCTGCAGTCTAGACCATCATTATTTCTGGGAGAAATAAATTTACTCGCCAATGAGGCGCATTAAGGATGTCATGCTAAAAAGAAAGAAAAAGCGAAGAAGTGACACAAGACATTACAAAAAGGTGTATCCTTTATTCATAAACTTGATCAAATACAGGATACATTATGTCAAAGGATAAAAAAAAAACATATACATATACATTCTTTTATCTATAAGTACGAATGATATAAAAATGGATAGCTACTGAGGAGGAAGTGTCTTTAGTAAGTTCACAAGCTGCTCTCGCACTTCCTTCAGCACTTCCTCTCGAGTGACAGCCGCGGCCACTTCCGCCTCCACCTGAGCCCGCTGTTGTAAAGAAGATGAAAGTTGCTCCTCTACCGCCTTCTGGACTGCTTCCTGGCTGGCTGAAGCTCGCTCGACAACGTGAAGGTTATGCCTCAATGATAATCCTTCGGAGAGACATTGCAGGAGGTCCTCAAAGATAACCTTCAGCCGTACAGCGTTGGCCTCCACCCGAGCATGCAGTTGAGCAGACCTACTTGAAACATCATCACGCTCTTTGCGCCTTGAAATAACCTCTTGTTCGAGATGGCGGAAGTAAGAAGCGCTCTGCTCGATCCACGCAGTCCTTTGAGTATTGGCAGCCACAGTCTCAGGAGTGGGACGCAACGATTCCAATTGGAATAGGCAACCCTCGATCTCCTTACAATGGTTAACCCAAGATGCAATGGTGCTCTCGTTATGGAAGTTCACGAGTACTGCTAGCATCGGGTTAACCACCAGAGCGAAGTCCGCAGCAGGTGTAGGAGCTTCAACATCGAGTTCCTCGACATAATCACTTAACATGCGCAGACTATTTGCAGCGCCCTTTGAAGACAGACTCCTCAGATAAGGACCCGCCGGCATTGTGACGCGAGGTTCGAAGGATGCCGAAGCCAGAGCGGCAGCTGAAAGAGACGGGATGCGATCAGATAACAGTACAGAAAATAGAGAGAGGAAAAGTTACCAATATGATGGTCTTTGTACCAGTTAAGACAGGTGGCAAGGTCGGAAGAGCTGGTGGCACAGCTAAGCTTTTATCCCCTTCTTCAATCTGTAGCACTGCAGTTGAGATGAGAAAAAGAGTTTAGAGACAATTCCATCAATAAAAAAAAGGGGGGGGAAAAGAGAAAGAGGAAAAATACTGACAGAAATTATACTTACCGACGCCACCAGGGGAAGAAGCAAGCTCAGATGGGAAGGAGAAATATGGGAGCAACATCTGATGAACATGATCAAAAAGCGCTCCTGAGAACACAACAGGATGACTTTAGTACGCGAATTAAATATCTAGAAAACAAGATTAATAAAGTGTAAGCATACACCTTCCAACATCTTCGAGGGTATGAGAGAAGGTTGAGAGGTGACCACCGCCAAAGCGGTCATCGAAGGCGTTCCCTCGAGCGGTGGGGCATCGGCACTAGCTGCACCTGCATCACGAAAAGGCGGACTTGTCAGAAATGGTTGTAAAGTAAAGAAAAGCAGCCATTTAGGGTTTACCTGAGGAGCTCCCGGCTGAAATGGAGGCGACTCCCTCCTCTATCGACATGAGACCACCACCTGTAGCCTCATCGCCCGACTCGATGGGGACCGTTGTCGTGCTCGCGAGACCTGGAGACGGTGGAGGGCCATAGAGGGGGAGGGCAATAACTGGAGTATTGCCAGATTCCAGAGAAGGAGCGTTTGGTTCGTCCTCGGGAATCATGGCCGCCTCGCCCACTACTTTCTCAGGTTCAATAATGGCGGTCGTATCGTCCGCCATCGCCAGGGGATCGCCGACCTTGAGCGCTTCACTCGCCACCACCCTGGGCTCAGCTATAATGATCATATCATCTGCCCCCGCTTCAGGTTCGGCATCAATGACCTTCTCAGTGGTAGGCCCCTCAACCTCCACTCCAGGCTCCGTGGCCTCAACAATGTTACCTACTGTCGGCTCGAGTTCGGCAGGCGTCGCCTCCTCCGTTCTCCTCGGGTCAACGGCTTCCGCCTCTCCCTCGATCAGACTTGGCCCTGTAAAGATAAGAGATATAAGGACCAATGACATTAAAATCCTTATAACAAAAACTCTGAGAGAAATATTACCTGAAACGGATTTGCCGTTTGCACTCCGAATTGCTCGCGCCACCTCTCTACGGGCGGTAGATAGGGTGATAGGGGCCTCTTCGGAGGGAGTATCAGCTCGAGGGGCGGTGCTGGGTCCCGCTCCCATGGCCAAGACAGCCCTGCGCGCCTTCGCCTCACACCTCAACCGCTTTCTCTCCTCCCGAGCGGTCATGAGGGACCTCTGTGACGCCTCCCTCAAGGCATCATCATCTTCAATCAGGGAAGCCTCCAGAGCCTTTAAGGCATCTCTCATCGGCTTTTCAAGACGAGCCCCCTACGGTGTCCCAGAGGGAACAGGAACATCGGCCGCTGGTAGAACATCTGCGTCGCTAGGAGGGAGCGGCATTGAGGTCCCTGCAATTAAAATGGAAAGGTTAGATCGACCATAACGCAAGAAAAATGAAAAATTCGATGAAGTCGAAACTTACTAAGGCCGACAGATGCCCTGGCACGTTCCTCCTCCTGAAAGGTCTTCAGAGAAGCGGCAATGGCTTCTTCATCAGTGACGCCTGTTAAAAGAAAAGAAAGAAAAGCGTTAATCAAAAATAATGAAATAAGGAAGGAAATACGTTACAGTAAAGAAAGAGTAACTAGTAGTTACCTGATTGCACAAGCTTAGCCAGCCACGCATCACGCCTCACCAGCCATGCTGAAGCTCTGAGAGCAGCTTCCAAGTCTGTATCGTCCGGCGGCGGCATCACTAATCCCGCGTTAGTCCCATATTCGAGCAAACCCTCGGAATAAGGAGCATGGGGTTCCTGGCCGAACGCAACGTCCGCGGCGAAGAGTGATTTCTTTTTCTTTTTCCCTCCAGCCCTAGGCTCACGGGGAAGCGACTTACGCTTGGCAGCCGCTTTGGGACGACGGGTCCCGATGTCCGCACCCGCGCCAGACTCTGGCGAGGGTACAACCACTGTTTCCGCCTGAGCGCGGGGTGCAGGAGATGCCTCCGCGATATCGGGGAGCGGTAATTCATGTGGAGGACTTTGCGCGCGTGATGGTCTGTTCCCAGCATCTTTTAAGGGAGCGACTATTGGAGTCCTTGGCACCAGAGGAGCGCTGCGATCGCTACCTGGAGGTGCACCCTTACGGTCGATCAGCAACCGCCTTTCCTCCTTTATGACCGCTCCCGTCGAATGACTATACCATTCGGTGTATACCCTAAGGAGACGGGGAGCACAAGCCGGCTCACTGATAAAGAAGTAAGAGCCCGTGTTTAAACGCATGAAGTGATGCAGCGCCCTCTCTATCCCTTCTTCGTTAGCGGCAGGTTCCGATAAAAAGGCCTCCAGCGGTACCCCTTGGTTATAACTCAGCTGTTGGGCGAAACGATGCGGGTTGTATCTCATGAAGATCGCTCCCCCGTCTTGCCTAAACACCAAAAAGCCCGGTCTGATAGAGTATAAGTGAAGGGTCTCCCGGGCCGTTAAAATCGAAGCGCCGTCCTTGAAAGTGTCTTGCAATGGCCGCACTGCAGTAGCGGATGTTTTTCCAATGGTCAGCACCTTGTCAATAAAAGACACACCGGCTCCAACGGTGTGGGAACGAAGGAGTAAACTCCTGGCATCTCGCGGCGATGGATTTACGATTGATGCGCCGATCAACTGTAGAAGGCGGGGAAAAATACACCTTTCGTAGAATGAGGGCCTTTTGTGCATGCCGAAAACACCTGCTGTATGTAATTCAAGCAACGACATGAAGTAGTGCATTGCGAAAACCACATGCAACGCCCCAGGCTCATTGGCATCTGCCGCTCGGCTAAGGCCATGATATAAATGTGCCAAGCCGGCGATCCCGACGGCCACCTTTACCCCGATAACCATCCGGTGAGCCGGGTAAAAAACAGAGGGCCGCATGCGGTGAGAATGCATTGGAAGTGCAAACCAACTCAACCAAAGCCCAAGAAATCCCAAAAAGAAGGCCTCCTCGTCCATCTCGGGGGCTGCAACTTCCGCAAAAGACATGGTTGAAGAGCTGGGAAGAAAAAAGTCCTTCTGATCTATGTCTCTCGCTGGCAGGTTATCCAAACCTAAGCCGAAAGGATCCTCAAGGTAAGCAAACTTGGCAGTCTTCGCCGAAAGGACGTTTGGATGAAGGAACCGAGCAATAAAATCCTCAAAATTAACTCCACGGCTCCCATGCTCAACGAAAAGATTCTCATAGATGTTCAACACCTTAATCAGACTTGGAAACTGATGTTGAACAGCGTTCTCCGGCGTGAGCTCCTTTACCCTCGGCTTAGCCCCATAGATGTACTCGTCCGGCGGGAGCAATTCCTCATAATGTTCCCCCATAGCCGGTAGGCCAGACACCTCCGTAAATTCTTCCAGCGAAATGGACACTTCCCGATCCATGGCGAGGAAAGTATGAGTAGGAATGTTCCACTGCTCCAGGAAGGCCTTAAACCACCAAGTAGGAAGCGTAGGATACTGGAAAAGAGAAACATAGACTGCGGTGTACAGTCCTAGTCTTATCAACTGTGACTTCCTCGTCGACAGAATATACCGGGCCCATGGCAGATAGCCAACCGGGTGGCGGGGGATCAGACCAATGTTATATGATTGCCCCCAGGGTCTCGCCTCGCCCTGACAAATACGGCGTCCTAGGATGTCCAAAACCATCGGACGCTTGACCGGGATGGCATCTATGGCCGGATGAAGAAAACCCTTCGATGTCCAATCCGCCATCTCCGCGGCATACCGCACCGGAGGTGGGCTGGCGTAATGAATCGCCGTTATGGGCTCCGACGGCACCGCACATGTAAAGCTGCGCCGACCCATAATAATCTGATTGTACCATGACCCCCAAAGGTGGAGGCTCTTATACTCCGGGTCGTATGCTTTGATCATGGCCAGGACCTCGCGATCCAAAGGCGCCTCTGGGAATCCTTCCTCTGAGCGGACAAACGGAAAGGAAGTGTCTTCAGACATAATCGCTGCAAAAAGAGCAATGTAGCTGTCAGTGTTGTAATCCTAACGCTTGACGTCGGAAAAAGGAAATGCATTAATTAAACTAAAATCAAAATTAATTAAATACACCGCACCACAGTGCAGTGAATAGGAGACCAAAGAGGGACCCATGAAATCTAAATGACAATACGTCAGTTAAGGGGACAAACTCATCATTGGATGAGATTGTCAGTTAGCCCTTGGGGGGAACATTCCCATAATAAAAAAAAGGGGAAAGAATCACTAGAGACAAGGAGAAAATCTCCTCTTTTAGAGCAAAGCTCTATCACAGAATGACACTTGTCAAGTTCTGGTCTCAAAAGAATAAAATTCCTTAAAAAGGATCCTTGCTCTATAATACCCCCACCAAAGGGAAAGTTTTGAAAAAAGAAAATTTAAAATTAAAATTTCTGGAATCCTGACAAAGGATCCATAAAAGCTTACAGAGAAAATTCTTCATTTTTTTTTTTAAGTCTAAAAGATCTACATTTAATTCAGGAGCAAAGCTCTGTTCATGGGTTAGAACCCATGAACAAGATCTCTGTAGATCTATGAATTCGTGAGAGCAAAGCTCTGTGGATGAAACCCCGAAGGGAACTTCTTTGGATCAAAAGATCTATGAGAGCAAAGCTCTGTGGGTTAAGATTGACTTAAATTAATTTAACTTGGTTTTAAATTAAACATTACCTAAAAGTTTTCTAAAAAACTTTGGGAAGCAAGAGCAAAGCTCTGAAGTCCTGAGCAAGAGCAAAGCTCTGGAAAATCAAAACCTAATGGTGAGATTTTCTAAGGGTCAAACGCCCTATTTATAAGGCGCCTACGCCTCTTGAGTTTCCCCCTTGATCCAACGGTCAGGGGGGTTGCCACCGCTGCACTCACGTGTGCGCCACGTGAGCGCAACGGTGGGGGGGCATTTGTTTCGCCCAATCAGAGCAAAGCTCTGTTTGAATTCAAAATTCAAATTTTTGAAGCAAAGCTTCAAGTCCCGCGCGCAGCGCCCAAGAAAGCGCACCCAATCAGAGCAAAGCTCTGTTTAAAGGAAGCAAAGCTTCAGCTGCGCTGCGCCCTGCGCTGCAGACACGTGTCAGTGCAGATGCGCTAGCGCAGTTGCGCTGCGCTCTGCGCTGCGCGACACGTGTCAGCGCAGATGCGCTAGCGCACTTGCGCTGTGCTCTACGCTGCGCGACACGTGTCATGCGCTGGGGCATCTGCGCCAAACTGAATTAAGATTTTTATGAAATCTTTTCTGTTCTTTCCAGAACTATAAGACTTTCTTCGGCCTTTGGATCAAAGATCCGACGGTGGGAAAACTCCCAAAAATCATTCAGGAAAGATCCCGTTAACAAATTCAACAGATTTGTGGTCGCTATAAATAGGACCCTAAGCCTCAAAAAGAGGGAGAGGAAGAATTTTCTCGAAAAATCAAGAAGTCTAAACAGAGAAAACTCCGAGAAGAAAAAAGGTAAAGAACCTTTATAAGGTAGAAAAAAGGCCTTCTAATAGATCATTGATCTAAAAATAAGATCAATGATCTTTATATAAAAAAAAACAGTGCTTTGCACTTCTTGTGAACCTTCGGTTCTGTAAAAACAATAAAAATAATAAAAGAATAAAAGAATAGTGCTTTGCACTTTTAAGAACCTCTGGTTCTTCGAATAAAGAAAAATTTATTTTTCTTTGATCTAATTTAGACGAAGAAATTAAACAGTGCTTTGCACTTCCCTTCTTGAATCTAAAAGATTCTTAGTGCTTTGCACTTCAAAGTTGCGCCGTTGCGCCCTTAACAGAGCGCCACGTGTCAGCTATAAGACCACTTGCGCTAAGCGCTCTCAAGATAGAGCTTTGCTCTATGGAATTAGTGCAACTCGCTGAGAGCGCGCCACGTGTCAGCAGCGCAACAGCGCAGCGCAAAAACGCAACGCGCTGCGCTAGTGCGCTTGCACTCATCAAGAGCACGACACGTGTCATCACCATATGGACTTGCGCTCATTGCTTAGCGCAGAGCGCAGATGCATTAAAAAGGGCCAAGCCCAATTAAAAGAAGGCCTAACAGGCTTAATAAAGCGCAAATGCATTATTTTAAGGGGCTGAGCCCAAATCAAAACAGATGCTTTGCATCATTTATAAATGGGTTGAGTCCAAACAGAATCTCCAGAATGCTATGCATTTTTCAAGGGGCAGAGCCCAAATCAAAACGGATGCATGGCATCATTCATAAATGAGCAGAGCTCAGAATAAATTGATGCCCTGCAGAGCCCAAATGCAATGCAGTACTTAACAAAGATGTTGAACTGGACTTAGCCCAATCGCGGCCATAAGTCCTTAAATTAAATTGACTGAATAAAATGGCTTTCCTAAATCAATTTACATCCGGTTCGAGGGTACATCTCCGAACTCCTTTGACATCCGTCGTTGTAATTCCTCAACGACGTCAAAGAGGTGACGGGTCCCAACGACCACACATCGATATGGACTGCGGGGTCTTTAAACTCGTGGACCGAAATGTCCATAAACTAACATCGGACCGAAATGTCCATAAACTAACATCGGACCGAAATGTCCATAAACTAACATCGGACCGAAACGTCCCTAAACTAATATCGGACCGAAACGTCCCTAAACTAAAAATCGGACCGAAACGTCCTTAAACTAATATTGGACCACCACGTCTCTAAACTGGAATATGGACCACTACGTCCTTAAACTGGCGACGGACCGAAACGTCCCTAAACTAATAATGGACCATCACGTCTCTAAAACTGGCAATGGACCGCCACGTCCCTAAACTGACACAATAGGGCCCAAACGCTCTTTTGTCGGATCTAAACGGTCCCGTCTAAGTTGATCTTAGCCCCAAATATGGTTAATGTGTCCTTAGATATTCAAATAAGTAATAAAATCCCAAATCAACTCTGGTTCAAGGGTACATCTCCGAACTCCTTTGACATCCGTCGTTGTAATCCCTCAACGACGTCAGAGAGGTGACGAGTCCCGACGGCCGGATAATTAAATCAATCACTACGTCAAGTCGATCTTAGCCCAAAACAGGACTAATGTATCCTTGACGAACGTTTAAGTTGATCTTAGTCGCAACGCGACTAATGCATCCTTAAACTAAAAACACCAAACCCAAATCTAAGTAAATACGGATTTGGACTAATCCACGCCCTACGGGCGACGGCATTACTCAGTCTCCGTATACAATCCACGGGCAGCCACAAACAAAACAAACACACACGACACGAAATGAAATTCTGGAGAAGGAGAAAGTTGTTACCGCAAAGCGGTAGCGTAATTAACTGCAGGGGCTTGCGCCTGCAGGGAAGAGCGTCCCCACAATCAAAAACCCCTCAAGCGAGGGGGAATCTGACAAAGTCTGCTACATCGGCCGCATCCGTCTAAACCTTCGATACACGGTGCCATAAATCAACTTGGCATCTTCGAAGAGGTGGACGGATAAAAACCAAATAGCATCTGCCCCGAACCTCAGGCACGTGACGTCCCAACGTCGCAGGCCGCCGTTCGGAGGGGAACATTACCCATACCACTCGTACTCATATGAGCGAGAAAAAGAAGAGAAATAGACTCGGTTTGAAGAACCGAGACCATGATTACGACTAAGAGAGTGGTCTTGATCTACCGACTTCTCTTACGCGAGCTGTGTAGCATCGGAGAGAAGCTTGGAAGGATTCTTGAGTGTTTCGATTTTGAGAGCTTGTCTTCACCTTGGACTTGAGAAAGATGAATTTGAGTACTTGAGAGTTAGAATTTCTTTAAGGGAGTGTATTTAAGAGTTGTATGCCTTGAGGAAGGAGGCTAGGACTGAGTAGGTATTTACAGGTGAAAAAAGAAGGGTGTGGTTAATTAAAAAGATTAATAGTGGAATTAAAAGAATTAAAAAGGATTAAAGGGGTGAAATGAAGAGTCTGAAAATTTCTGTATTGAATTAGGAGTGTTAGTGTATTGAGCAGGGTTGAGCAGAGTCCAAAGATCATACGTGCTAAGAACAAAGGTGAATGGGACATGTGGGCCCGCCGAACTCGGCCTAGGCTCGGCCTGGGTGTGTGCCGGGGTCTCGGGAAACGTGCCAAGTGCTCTATTGGGTTTAAAGGTCATAGTTATAAACGTCTTTTCAGTTAAAACTTTTCGTATCTCCATATAATGCCCGTGCAAACTCTTGGACTTCCAAAACGTCGTAAAAATAAATAATAAAAATATTGTTTTTGTTGGAATTCAAATATGTGGGCTATATGGCAATAATGTAAAGGCTTAACCGGTGAGCTACAGGCTGCTTCTTATACTTATTTTTTAAGAATTACCTATAACTCAATTCAAAATCAGAAAATAATATCTTTTATTAATTAAAATAAAAGGGACGGTACATAGAATTTAGGGTCGTTACACGAACGTTTTATGTTATGTAATGTGATTATAAACGCAATATAAATAATTAATTATGTCATTGATTTAGCTAAAAAATTATTTTTCAATAAATTCAGTACCGTTAAATTTTAAAATAATGATAGTTATTTGTGTCATGAAATTTTAGCATAAACTTTAAAGAAATTATAATTTCTATAAATAAATGAAAAATAACTATTGTTATTTGAAACATTATTATTTCACCATATTTGAAAAAAGATATAAGATATTTTTTTGACTATTTCGATACAAATATTATTATTTCACTTTTTGATTTTTTTTTTGTAAATTCCTATCCAATATTATGAACTATAAAACCAAAGAAGAATTAAAGGAAAAACTCCATTGTACTTATAATATAAAGATGAGGCCCATAAATTGTACCTAAGGGGAGAAATGCCATGTTAGACAATGGGTAAGTTTTTCCGAAAGATTTTGCAAATCCTTTACATGAACAACATGTGAATTATTAAGAATTTTTTTTCCAAATAAATTCTTTCGAAGCAAAAATCCTTCATGCCATTCCTTAGAATTTTGCAAATCCTTTAAGGGAACGAACTCGGGAAATATGTGTCATAAAGAATTTGGTTTTCTAAAAGTACGCTTGCTCATCCAAAATCAAGGAATATTATTACATTCAAATTTATACGGGCATTTTAGAAAACAATTACCAAAAATAGTGTTTAAGCAAAAGATGTCATACTATGGAAAAGATTCCTTTCTCATGACCCAACTTTATATTAGTTAAATGAAGATTGGATTTAATGTTTTGAATTAAAAAAAATTTTAAAAAAATTTCTACTGAACAAGCTAGTACATTATTCATTATTCAAAACCTTAATAGGTGCAAAGTAATTATTTTATTTGGAGTGTACCTTTTATATGAGAAATTACTGGTGTATTTCATCCCGACAGGAGAGAGAAAGAGATGGAGGTTTTCGTATATCTTTGGACTGCTTTGTGGAGCCCTTGTATTTATATCTTTCTCTTTCATGATCGGACATATACGGCCTGCACACCCTAGAATTTTCCCTTTTCCATATAAATAACTTCCATCCGTCTCTTTCCTTTGTCAAATCTTGAATCTTAGATATTATTATTGACCAAGGGTATTTTACTTTATGAAAGAGACATGGCTCGTATATTTCATTGCATGCATGTATCACCCATGGTCATGGCAAGAAAATATATAGTAGAAATAAATATTAAATCCAATAGAAACAAAGATTCATCCTGCGTTTGAAAATATTAGCCAAAGTACTACTTAAACTATTTTTTGAAAACTCCCATTGTCCAACTATATTTTCTTAATCCATGAAATAAGAATTTTGTTTTAAAAAAAAAAAGTTTCGCTATCTGTCTATTCGACAAACCAGTACTATTCAATTTATAGTTGCAATAACAATTTTGCCTTAATGCTAAATGAAACAAGTTATCTAGAATGAGAATTAAATTGCATCCTTTTTTCTTTGGATACAAACCACTTCAAACATGAATCCCTTCACTGATATTTCATTCCGGAGAGAAAATCTTCTATTTTTTTTGGGAAATTTCATCCAAATCATTCTGTATTGCAGCATATATTTGAGATTTTTTTATGCACAAAAACCCACCGACTTTTCTCTATTACACACGACCCCCTCCGACCCCCTGCAGTTTAAATTTAAACTTTTTAAGTTAAAATTTTACTTTTTTCTCCAGAAAATGCCATTTCATCCCCCTTCGAGAGTCCACTGTATTGTATTTTGGTCATTTCATAAAGAAACTAACGATATGGGAGTCTCAAGAAGGGTTGCATTTAACGGAAGAAAGCTTAGAAAGTTTCTGGACACGAAAAAATGTTAAAAGATGGTTTTGGAAACATAAGACTGCTTTTGGTTTTGGGGAAATTTCCCATCATATTTTTTGGTAAGAGTAAAATTGAAGATGTGCTGTAGATTTGCATTCATGTATTTTATATTCATATTCATACCAATTGGTGGGCCTACCAATTCCACGAGTATGTCTCGCTGCATCGCATTGCCTCTTTTTAGGCTATGTTCTTCCTTTATCAACAAAATCTCACTATTTCCATCCCTAAAGATAATAAAATTACACAGGGTCTAAAATACAAAATAACAAATAAATTAACATGCATATATGAAGCCGGCACTGAGAGCATCATCAGCTGAGAGTGCTTCATTTTGTTGCAGGGATTCCTCCCTCGTCTCATCTCTACCCCAACAAATTTATAAACCCCCGCTCCAAATTTATTAAATTTTGCACCCAGCCCTCACCTTCTTCTTCTTTACACTCTCTCTCTTGCTCTGAGATGGCGTTGAAGTTGTCGATTTCAGGAGAATTTGGGGGCGTTTCCTTCTTGGATTCCAGCAGAGGAGCCTTTCATCAATTCAAAGGTAACAGCTTTTTATTGGGGGTTTTAGGGGGTTTTGTGCTAAATTCAGCCGTGTGGTCTTGTTTAATTTGGGAATATGATGGGAGAATTTGATATTTAGCGATGTTTTATTGGTGCCCATTTGATTATTTTGTGGAAAGTTGGTTGTTTTTGGATTAAGTGCATGTTTATTTTTGGGTATAGATTTTTCTTGGGGACTTATGTAAAATTCAAAGATTTACTAATTTTTTTTCTCCTTTCTTATTTGGGGCCATGGTTTTCTTTTTGGGGATTATTCAGTGTTTTGTAGCTGGATGAATTATTATTGCAGTTACTATTCACTAGAATTTATGCATGTGCGCTGCACGTGTTAGATTAAAAAATTTAAGAAGAGGGTGGAGAGAAATGTGGAGGGTTTTAGAGTTTATTTTTAAAAAAATTTGGAGAGGTCCTCTAACCAACCCTCATTTGCATTATATATATATATTGTGATAGATGACATGGAAGGTTCTTGATAAACAATTAATTGTTTTTTTTTAGAAGAGAGAGATGATATGGATGACATTGGAGATATATATATATATATATATATATATATATATATATATATGTCATATATATATATGATATATATTGTGATAGATGATATTGGAGAGATGCCGTGGAGTGCTTGAGAGGTGAGAGAGATGATGTGGAGTGCTTGAGAGGTGAGTATTTTCTCATTTTTTCTTTTTTTCAAGAAAAAAGAAGAGGGGTGGACCTCTAACCAAGATTATTTGCATTATATATAAAGACTAGATTTTGTGCACGTGCGTTGCACGTGTTGATTAAAAATTGATTTTTTGGAAAAAGAGAGAGATGTGGAGGTTTCTTTGATGTCATAGTCATAGAATGTCATAAAGTTTTACGTTGGCTGTTACAAGCCTATCACAACTCCCAGCCTTTCTCATTCGGACTTGGGACCGTCAACGGTGAGTTTGTGGAGGTTTCTTTGATGATAATTAAAAGATTAATTTTTTTCAGAGAAGAGAGAGATGTGGATGTTTCTAGATTATGTGGAGGTCTTTTTGATGATATGGAGGCTTGAGAATGTAGGGGTTTTCTTCTTTTTTCTAGAAAAAAAGGAGGGGGTGGACCTCTATGCAAAGGGTATTTGCATTATGTATATATATATATATATATATATATATATATATATATATATATATATATATATTGGGAGAGATGATATGAAAGGTTCTAGATAAACAATTAATTGTTTTTTAATTGTTTTTTAAGAGAGAGATGATGTAGAGGACTTGAGAGGTGAGAGAGATGATGTGAAGGCTTGAGAGGTGGAGATTTTTCTCCTTTTTTCTTTTTTTTAGAAAAAAGGAGAAGGGTGGACCTCTAACCAAGGGTAGTTGCATTATATATAAAGATATTTGCATTATATATAGAGACTAGATTTTGTGCACGTGCGTTGCACGTGTTGATTAAAAAATTGATTTTTTTGGAAAAAGAGAGATGTGGAGGTTTCTTTGATGATAATTAAAAAATTAATTTTTTCCAAAGAAGAGAGAGATGTGGATGTTTCTAGATTATGTGGAGGTCTTTTTGATGATATTGAGGCATGAGAATATAGGATTTTTCTCCTTTTTCTAGAAAAAGGAGGGGGTGGACCTCTATGCAAAGGGTATTTGCATTATATATATATATATATATATATATATATATATATATATATCGGGAAAGATGATATGAAAGGTTCTAGATAAACAATTAATTGTTTTTTTAATTGTTTTTTAAGAGAGAGAGATGTGGAGGACTTGAGAGGTGAGAGAGATGATATGGAGGGCTTGAGAGGTGGGGATTTTTCTCATTTTTTCTTTTTTAAGAATAAGGGTGGACCTCTAACCAAGGGTAGTTGCATTATATATAGAGATATATATTGGGAGAGATGATATGGAAGGTTCTAGATAAACAATTAATTATTTTTTAAATTGTTTTTTAAGAGAGAGAGAGAGAAATATGATGTGGAGGACTTGAGAGGTGGACCTCTAAGTAAGGATATTTGCATTATATATAAAGACTAGAATTTATCCACGTGCGTTGCACGTGTTTAAAAAATTTGAGAAAGGAAGAGAGAAATGTGGAGGGTTCTAGAGTCTTATTTATTTGTTTATTTTATAAAAAAGGGAAGGATGATACAGAGGGCTTGAGAGGTGAGGGAGATGATGTGGAGGGCATGAGAGGTGAGGATTTTTCTCCTTTTTTCTTTTTTTCGAGAAAAAGGAGAAGGCTAAATCTCTAACCAAGAGTATCTGCATTATTTATAGAGATTTGAGAAGGGAAGAGAGAAATGTGGAGGGTTCTAAAGTCTTATTTATTTATTTATTTAAAAAAAAGGGGAAGGATGATGTAGAGGTCTTGAGAGGTGATGGAGATGACGTGGGGGCCTGAGAGGTGATGATTTTTCTCCTTTTTTCTTTTTTTCGAGAAAAAAGGAGAAGAGTGAATCTTTAACCAAGAGTATTTGCATTATATATAGAGATGATTATGTTTTTGCCATAGCCTTTTTTTTTTGTGGGCTCTTATCTTAGCTTCAATTATTGCAATTAGCGAACTCCAGGACTGTGGTACTTGTATTAACTTGAGGGATGCAAATTATATGTTTTTTTTTGAGATAATAGGTGGGATAAATTAGCCACCCCTCATAAATGGGAGACCCTCTTGGGCTACTCCAAGCCCCACCAATGCGAACTATGTGTTGCTATATTGTTTCTATGCTACTGTATTTTGTTATAAGATAGAATTTTATTAAGAGAAAATGGAGTATGCATTACCATTTTATGAATAATGTGTTGCCATGTGGCCCATCACACGGCAGGAAATTCATACAGTGACACTTTTGATAATGAGAAGGTAGAGGGATTATTTGTAAAAAAATTAATGATTTTTTTGCTTAATGATTTTTTTTTTTTGGGTTGTTAACAGACTGACATGCTCAATTCCGATATGATAAGCTCGATGCGTATTGATATCAACCAAAATTTCAGACATAATGAGGATTTACATATTTCATACGGTTCATTAATAAGAGGCTTTTGGTTGTAACAATTCAATCTATTGTTTTGTTAGAAAATTTATAGCTGACGTTGCACTGCTTTATAAAATTTATTATACCCATATTTGTATTTGTTTAATTGTTGCAAACATATGCACATACAAATACTGATTGGATATTTAACTCAATATCCATATTTGATGAACATATATTTGGAATCATTCAACCTTCAATTGTAGCCCCCTTAACCTTAAACTAAGGAATAGGTATAAACGTATGCTATCTGTGGAGCATGACTTTATATAATGTAGTGTTCTTGATTTAACTTATCTAATACTATAAGATATATTCTGTTATTGTATATTTTGATATGTATTTGATACATATTCAGATATTTTGGATACTAATAATTATATTTTATTCAGACATAAGGATTATTTATATCAATTTATGTTCCTACCTTTTGATCTATAGAAATGGTTGGATTCTCTCGATATATGAGTGTGTGTGTGTGTACATACATACATATACACATACAAATACACGACACACACATACATATAGACATACAAACACACACACACACACACACACACACACATATGGATACATACATTTTCTTTGGAGTGAAATGTATGCATACATATAAATACATGCATGCATGCATGCATGCATACATAGACACATATATGTGCATATATAGACACAAATGCATGCGTGCGCGTGCGCACACGCACACAGTCCGATTTGTGATGGAGAAAAGAGCATTCTTCTACATTAGCATAACACCCCCCCCCCCCCCCCCGCCCAAGCACTAGGATTGATCACTATCCAATAATATCAAGTTCTCTTGTTTCCTTGAGACCTTGTCATGAGACTTGTAAAGGTAGCTATGTAGAGTTACTGAAGAGAACTTAGACAATTAGAGGATTTCGAATTCTAAAAATCTCAACCTCTTTTTTTTGTGTTTTCAGTGGGATTTCCTTTGAAAAGGAAGGAGAAAGGAGCAAGTTATTCGAGAAAGGCATGTTGCTCGATGCAGCAGGGACCTCCACCAGCGTGGCCAGGCCGAGCTGTGGCTGAAGAAGGACGCAGGTCTTGGGATGGCCCAAAGCCGATCTCTATTGTCGGATCAACTGGTTCAATTGGAACTCAGGTATAACAAATACCCCAACAAAAGTAAGGGAAAAAAGGTTCTCCTTTTTCCCTAGTTTGCTTATCAATTGGGGGGAAAAATGAAAATCTTCGGACCATTTAGGAACATGGGTAATTGTTTCTGTGAATTTTGTCAAGTTTACTCGATATACTGTTTTAGCCCACATCAGAACTATTTTAACTCTCTAGGCTTTTGGGTAAAGTAGTTTCTTGTATCACAATACCAGGTTTCAAAAGGTTTTGAGTGCTAAGGTCATAAATTGCAATGTGGAAATTGTGTGATTATCAAAATTTAATATGCGTTTTCAACCCAGTCATATTTGTGGTGCAGTCCTTGTCGTGTGGCTCAAATTTTGTTCACCAGCATTAAAATATATAGATTTAATTTTATCATTTCACTTATTTTAGGTTTATATGGTTAGTGCGCCATCTAAATACTATAATAACTATATAGCATGGGAAAAACTACTTATAAAAGGATTTCCCTTGAATCTAGAGAGGAAAACTATCATATATACAATACTTCTTCAATTCAATGTCGGCAATTACCCACACATGCCCACAGTCTCCTTGATATATAGTTATATATTGGCAGCCTAATCTCAACAGGTTAAGCCTTCTGAATTACATAGGTACCTTCTAACGTTTAATGGGAGTTCACTTCATATCTCAGAGCTTTTACTGACCCATTGTGGCTCCGTATCTTTTCAGACACTGGACATAGTGGCCGAGAATCCAGATAAGTTCAGAGTCGTCGCACTTGCAGCAGGGTCTAATGTAACTCTCTTGGCTGATCAGGTAATTTGGTGATAAAGAAAATACTTTTGTTATATAAAATGGAAAAGCTTGATTTTAGGATGTTCTAATTTTGCTTTGATCAGGTAAAAAGGTTCAATCCTCAGTTGGTCGCGGTTAGAAACGAGTCGTTGGTTGATGAACTGAAAGAAGCTCTTAGTGATTGCGAGCACAAGCCTGAAATTATGCCTGGGGAGCAAGGTGTTATCGAGGTTGGTCTTCATTTTTGCAATGCTTGTAAATTTTTGAATTTTATAATTTTGCCTTTCTTATTAGTCATTAACGTGTTAATTCAAAATCCTTAGGTTGCTCGCCACCCCGATGCCGTCTCAGTTGTTACTGGAATTGTAGGTTGTGCAGGTTTGAAGGTATGAGAGAAGAATTTTTGTACTTATCTTTTGATTGTTATTTCTTTGAGTGATGCTTTTGTAGACTAATTTATAAATCTTTCTTTTCGTTGTCACTTACTCTGGAACACTTAAAGATATCGATATCTGTTCCTTGAACACATTAAAAATGAATTTGTAGAATAATACAACATATTTAAAAGAGTTATTGCCATTATATTTAAATATGAACCGATTAATAGGGTATCAGCAACCAGCCATCATTTGTTTTTGTGGAAATGGATTGAGATACAGTGACCCATAAATTTATTTCAATAATTATATGTTCCATGACCATCTTCTGCTACTTTTCCAATCAAATGGGGCCAAGTAGGTAGCGTGGCTCTGAAAAAATTGCCGAAATTTTATGACAGGCTGAAATGCCATTAAAAAATTCCTAGGGAAACCACAGCAACCGGTAGTTGTCCTTCAAATTCGCCGAGTGGCTTTTTCTCTTTTTTCTGGGTGGCTACAGAGAATTATCTTCAGCCCAAAGGCACAAATAGCGCCAAAAACTTTAGATTTAAAAAAAAACTGTGAAAATTGTGTTTAACATTACCTTTTATTTTTTGTATCTTCAGCCTACTGTTGCAGCAATAGAGGCTGGAAAAGACATAGCCCTTGCAAACAAAGAGACTCTTATCGCAGGAGGACCCTTTGTCCTTCCACTTGCACAAAAACACAAAGTGAAAATACTTCCTGCCGATTCCGAACATTCTGCAATATTTCAGGTATTGAATTAAAATTTCTGGTTATCATCTAAATATATTTTTGCGACATTGTTATCACTTCCTTAACGTTTCTCCTCTCCTTTTAGAAATGTTTTCTGATTATAATTTCAATTGATTTATGTAGTGTATTCAAGGTTTGCCAGAGGGTGCACTTCGTCGCATCATTTTGACTGCATCTGGAGGTGCTTTCAGGTTGGCATTTATACCCAATTGGTTTAAAGGACCCTGAACTTGTCTTTTCTTATAACTGTTTGTTCTTTTTTGAGTGCAAAAGCTTATTTTCATATGATATTTATTGATCCTTTCAAATATTAAAAAAAAAACAACTGACATAAGTAATGAGTATAGCAGCCCCTGAACTACTGTTAGGTGCCGTAGCTCATGATTAAAGAGCATTTTTGTTCAAGCCTTCAAATGAAAGTGAGAGAAAAAGGCCTTTTTGTTTGTTTTGAAACAAGTTGCCTTTTCGAAAGGCATCATACTGCCATGCAAGAATGGTGTAATTATGTATTCCATCTTTTTCTAGTTTATTCCCTGATTTGAGTTACTCCATTTAGACCAGAGATGATATGTACATAAATATATTTCATGTTGTTTTAGTCCAACTCCAAATAAATGACCTTATTTTGATAGAATATTTCATATGCAATAGAGGATGAATGGTCAACAATTTAATAAAGGAAGTGAAGTGACCCTTACAAGTGTTCAACGAAGAAAAAGGATTGAATAGAGGCAATCCCAAAAGTTGTGATGAGGCGCTTGAATGTTGGATTAGCATTAGCTATTGCAATGCAAAACTACTGTCGTTATTTTTTTTCCGCTATAGGGATTGGCCTGTTGAAAAACTGAACGAAGTGAAAGTCGCCGATGCACTGAAACACCCTAACTGGAGCATGGGAAAGAAGATTACTGTGGATTCTGCTACCCTTTTCAATAAGGTACCACGATTCTTTCCCCCCCGTCTTTCATGAATATCATATGAATGATAATGGGGAGTGATCCATTGCAAACCGGTCCGCGTTTAAAAAAAAAAGGGAACTCTCGGTTCATGACATATTTGATCCGTTTAAGTTGATCACCCTACCCTCAAATATACGTGTATGAAGAATCAAATGATTTAAAGATCTCTAACATATGCATCGATGGGAGCAAAAATGAACGTCTTTCGATAATGCAACATAAACTTCATCCGATGCATATGTTAAGGTTTTTAAATCCTTTGATTTTCCATACACGTATATTTGAGGGTTGGGTGATCAACTTGAACGGATCGGATCGTTCAAATATGTCGTAGACCAAGAGTTCCCGTTTTTCAAAATGCGGACCGGTTTGCAATGGATCACTCTCCGAATGATAATATCTCAGGATTTGTATGTTTGAGCTACTAAATTTACATTTTCCCCCTTTCCTGAACAGGGTCTTGAAGTTATCGAAGCTCATTATTTATTCGGGGCTGAATATGATGATGTTGAGATCGTTATTCATCCTCAGTCCATTATACACTCTATGATTGAGACACAGGTTAGAAAAATACCGAAATGCGAATATTCATTGTATTCTAGTTCACCTCCAGCTACCATGATTATCCAAAGAAATTATTTATTCATTTTATTTTTCAATTTTATTCCCCTCCAGGATTCATCAGTTTTGGCCCAGTTGGGGTGGCCTGATATGCGCCTGCCAATTCTCTACACGATGTCTTGGCCCGAAAGGATTTATTGCTCTGAGGTCACATGGCCTCGACTCGATCTTTGCAAGTAGGGACCTCTTTTCTGTAATGAGTTTTCTGTTTTCGTACTATTATATGAGTTATATTATTATCATACTATCCATGCACTTATTACATGTTTCATATAGTACTAGAAAGGGCTCCTGCGCATGCGCAGGTGATTGTTATATTCAGAAATATGCATACTATTTTTTGGAGTTTTATTTGACAAAGTATGTCAAAAATAAGCGTGTCAAATTCGTTAAATCTTTAGTCATGTTTACGACTTAATAGCGAACTTTAATAGGCCATGCTATTTATTTGAAAAATGGTAAATTTTCATGGTATTTATTTGTAACAAACAAAGTTCATGGTATTCATCTAAGAAAAATCCAAGATATTTATCTTGAAAACAATGAACTTTCATAGGATTGATTTGTGGGGAATAAAGTTAATGGTATTTATCTGAGAAACGGTGAGGCTGCATGGTATTTATTTGTAAGCAACAAAGTACATGGTATTTAACTGAAAACAGTGAAAGCTAGTGGTATTTATTTGTGAACAACAAAGTCTATGGTATTTATGTGAGAAAATGTTGAAAGTCCAGGGTATTTATTATTAACAAATCAATTCTATGGTATTTATCTGGAAAACAATGAAAGTTCATGGTATTTATATGTAAACAACAATGTCCATGGTACTTAACAGGAAAACTTTGGAAGTCAATTGTATGTATTTGTAAACGACAAAGTCAAGTGTATTTATGTGAAAAAATTGAAAGTCCATGGTAATTATTTGTAACAAACAAAGTCTATGATATTTATTTGAAAAATATTGAAAGTCCATGATATTTATCTATAACAAACAAAGTCCATTGCTGGACTTTCTTTGAAAATATTATACCCAAAAACGTTGAATGTTTATGGTATTTATTTGAAAATATTATGGGTTTTGTTGTGAAAGGACATAGTTGGAATTAAGGCAAAAGACGCGGAACTTTTGGAAATCCTGTACCCCTCCATTAGCTTTAGTGTATAGTAGAGATAGAGATATTTCTTTGTTAGTCACAAGATCCACAATACCAGGATCTATTTTGCTTTCTATTAGACAAATAATCATAGGTCAATGTAAAATTGTTCCACCATTTTTACCATACCAACATTATGTAATGTTCCGAAGAGAATTCAACAATGAATTAAGATAAAAATCAATTCGCAAGGGAAGACTTGCTAATCAAAGTTCTTTGTGTTAATAATACTATTTTCAATGCACATGGATTCGATTTAAATATTAAGGAGACACCAAAATACTATGTAGGTAGAGGCGTAGAGCAACCGAAGGTTGTGGATCTTATTGTTACTGAACACGATGAACCGCGCTTAAAAAAATGGAAGCATACATATTCCAATCTGGTTTGTGCTTTCGCTACTAAACATTATTGTCTATTTGATATATGCAGGCTGGGTTCCTTGACATTTAAAGCCCCTGATAACGTGAAATATCCGTCGATGGACCTCGCCTATGCTGCGGGCAGAGCTGGAGGCACAATGACGGGGGTGCTTAGTGCTGCTAATGAGAAAGCAGTGGAGTTGTTCATTGATGAAAAGTACGAACTTTTATCTTATATACTTTTCTGCTGTTTTTTCTTGTGTTATCGTGCTTATTTGCCCTACTTATTTTATTATCTCTTCATTTTCTCCCAGAAGTGTATGAGATTGCAAGTAGTATGTTTATTTGAGAAAAAATTTGCTTGAAAAATTATAGTTGATCAAAGATTAATCAATTCCATATATCTTAGTGCACGTGCCAAAAACTAGTTACTTACAAAAATTCAATTCACGCAATGAATTGTTAAAATATGGCCTCAATTTTGAAGAAATTTCTCCATTTTCGATCTAACAGATTGTTGAGTAATATTTTCTTTATAAAATTTTCAGAATCAGCTATCTAGACATCTTCAAGGTCGTGGAGCTTACGTGCGATGCTCACCGAAACGAATTGCTGACCCACCCTTCCCTCGAAGAAATCATACACTATGACTTGTGGGCCCGAGAATTCGCTGCGAGGTTACAACCGGCATCAGGGTTAACTCCTGCCCCTGTATAAAAACTTTGGTTGAATCGTTGTTTACCGGTGTAAAACGAAATTATTACTGAAGAATTTGGTTGGCACCGTCATGTTGCATTCTGCCCAAAATTTGTATTAATGAATGCTTCAGGCTGTATAGAATTCTGCTTAATAAAAGTGTTATGATGATTTTGTTATTTTGTGCATGATTTTGTTTTCCGAGAGAAAAACTGCAGGAGAATTTTTTTTAATAAAAATGCTTGTGTTAATTTGTTTGGATTATACCATATTTATATCATCGTTTCGATCTCAAAAAGGCAAATACATAAAATATCATATCGAGTGATTTCTAGATCTCAAAAACGCACACATCAAATATTATGTGGTTTCTATATTGGTTGCTTATGAATTTAGTAGTAATTATGAATTAAGTAATAACATAGCGGCGAAGTGATAGATCTCTCTCTACGGGCATGGGAAATAGCCAGCGTGCTATAAGACTGTAAGATAAACCCTAGATCGAGTTCAGGACTTGTTTCGGTTCAAACGACGTCTACGAGATTTTGGATTTCTTTCGGTTCAGATGACACACAAATAAAAAATGCAAAATTTAAATGCGTCTGCCGGGAGTCGAACCCGGGTCTATTGCTTGGAAGGCAATTATCCTAACCGTTGGACTACAAACGCTCCTTGTTGTTGTTATTAAAATTATATTACTTGAGTTAATTCTTTATTTTTTAATCATAATTTGTCCTGAAACCAAATAAGTGAATCTAGTGGAACCTAAATTCAAGCTTGGTAAACAAGCAAGACATTTACTTGACCAACATGATGATGCTTAGAATTGAATTTGAGATGATTAATATATATAAGTAACATATATAATCATCATATCTCATATCCTAGTTTATGATATCATTTACATTTTTGAAAATTGTATTAGAATGCAAAAACATCTTATCTAAGTCTGACTGTAAATATTAATTATCCTGCATGTGATATATTAAAGATAGAAATATATTTTAAAAAATTGGCTCTTCATTTACCAAACATGTCAACGGGATACAACATGATATTCACGATTAAGTCCCCCAACATTTTGGTGTCTACAACAGGAACCTTTTTCTTTTTGTTAGATTGTGTCATGGGCTTTGGAACGCCTGTAATTGAATAAGGGTATAATACCGTGTTCGACACGTGCCAGACACCGACACTCGTCCCACACGCTCTCACATAATACATAATACCGTGTTCGACACGTGTCATGTTCATCTTGCACATTCCAAAATAATCACATTGCATGCATCAACACAAAACTTTATTAAATTTGAAAAAAAAAGCCTAAATTTCTATTTGCTACACGAACTAATTGAATTTCAGAGAATAACTCAACTGCAAAGGTAAATTGTGCATTTATTCAGTAAATGTATGATAGCAGGCATATACTAATCCAAACAAAAACAGTGCTAAGATTAAAACAAGAAACTAATATTTTTACACTACATTTACCAAGTCCAAAACATCATAAAAAATAAAATCAAAGATAAAAATTATCAAAAACATTTTTAACTTTGCATCATGCTATCAGCATCACATTCTTCCTTTTGATCATCCAAAGATAAATTGAACCTCAGCTCTGGATTCTTCACCGAATCCCTCAAAAACTTATCACACTCATTGTTTATCTCCCCACTTTTGCATCACCCTGTTCCACATTCAAGTCCATGTTTCTTCCCTTGATAAGTACTCTTCCTTATCAGAACCATCTCGTCCGAGATATTCATCAACCCCTTAAACTTTTCCTTATGGACACTTCTCCAATCGTAGCGTGGTCTCCTCCACGCAGAGAATTTCCCAGATGAGCAGTAACCGTAAACGCAGCATCATTCTTACCCAAGCCCTCAGCTCTAACGACCCGCAAACGAGCCGAACAATACTCGGGATTGTTACCAACGGCATCGGCTTCGGTTTCTGCATCATGCATGACATCAAGCACAATATACCCGGAAAGTTTCCTATAGGAAAGCTTTGCCTTGAACGGCACTCTCCAATAGTCGTTATCGTCCAAAACGTCCGTTCTTAGACTAAATGGGTCGAGTAATGTGATTCTGTTTGTGACCTCCTTGCAAATGACGAGCAGCCCCATATTTAAATGCTGCGAAGCCGAAACACCAGGGTGCAGATATATCAAGTCGGATCGCCAAATAGGAGCAATCTGAACAGAAAAGGTAATTTGCTGGTTCTCCTTCGTCGTCTCGGTTTGGGTTCGGACAGGTATAAACCTTGAAACAAACTCTACAAGCTGTTCAGCATGGACCCAATCCGCAAACATGAAATCAAACCCTGAACCGCATTCTGGACACGCACGGCCTTGTTAGCGGCATGATGCCTCAAGAAAAGTCGCTCGAGATTGTAGAAAATGCTGTAATGCATGGCGTTATTGCATGGAAATACTGTCGCAGCGATATCAGATGCTACTGTGATGCAGGACTATCAGATTGATTTTTCATCGCTTGAAGTGTTTTTTAAGATTGTTTTGCAACTTTAAGGGCTAGTCTGGCAATATAGTTTCCGAAACCTCGATTTTGTTTAAGGGTTTGTTATTTGTTAATTGGTTGCGTGTAGTTGGAGCCTCAGTAGATTGCAACTACACCGAAATATAAAAACAAATGTTTGGTTTTACATAATTGTTATTCCAACATGTACAAACAAATATAACTAACAATGATATAGTTGTAATTGCGCTCAAACTTTTTTACAATTAGGACTACAAAAAATAATATAAGAGGTATAATAACTACATCCGAACAAACCCATGTTTTGCAAAAGATATAGCTTGTTTTCCCAATTACAAACAACCAAACAACTCCAAGTTAAATCAAAACCGGTTCCCTAACATCAGGGCTTGCAAAATTTATGCTTGTTTGGTAACATATATACTTTTTATTACAACTGTTTGAGCAGTTTAGAATTTTAGTAATTATTTTTTTTAATAAAAAAACTAGCCATTATGAATAGAATAAATTTAACATGTAACAAAAAACACCTCTAAAGCCATTGCCAAATGATTGCAATTTTATTCTGCAAGATGCATTAGAGTTTCTTAGAGAAACCCTAGACTTTTCTTTAAAAACAAAATTGTTATTGTTGAGAATTTCTCTGGGTAATCGTTTTTCGAGTTTTCGGCTACCTGTTTCTCGTTTCCGGTGCAGCAACTGCAACGACGATGTATGACATTGAACTGAACAACAACAGGCTTCTCGGAGATGACGCCATCCGCAGTCTCCCCCCGGAAGCGGAACAAGACCTTGATGGTGCGATCGTTGGTGGTGAGAAGGAATTGATAGTGGACGAGCTTGAGATGACGGCCAGGGATGAGCTTATAGGCACGGCGGAGGCAGAGGGTGAGGAGCGAGGGGGGAGTCAGGGCCAGCGGGGGCCCACGTGCGGGGAGGGTACATGTAGGAGCAGCAGCCCAGGCAGTCCATCAGGACGTAACGGCGAGGGATGAAGCTCGTGATGTCCGTACTTAGGCGATGGCGGCACCGCCTGCATGTGATTTTTGCCATATCTCTCACATTACCTAAGATTTTAAATATACACTAATCAATTCTTGCATGCCAATTTGCAAAAGAAACAACCAAACAAAGAAGCAAGCAAGCTAAATGGGTTCATAAATTACCTTAAAGCTTTAAACTTGATGTGAACTTGTTGCACATTCTTCTCTCGACTCGCCATTAAGCTGTCCACAATCATCTTTCGCCGGGTCGGGTGCTGATCCATTTCTCGCCGTATCGGAAAGAGTTCAGCAGCCTAAAACCCCAATAGGCATTTTTACAAACAGTAGGTGGGCAACTACTTAAAAAACCGAAACAAAATGAGCAAAGTTTGCACCTTTCTTCGAAAGCATCAGCAGAATCCAAGCAAGATTGGAGATTTTAAGTGGGTTCCCAAGCAATGGCGCTCTCGGGCCAAATGCGCTCAAAAATTGCCAAAAATTAAGAAAAAGCTGCATCTTTTTCAATAGAAATTATTGAAGGCGCCCTCTTCTCGATCTCGTAGAATCCCCTCCCTCTTCAAGCTTTGGTGCAATTTTTTGAAAAGACTTTGCTTTCTTTTGGACTGTTATTTTGCATGTGTGATGCAAGTGTGTACATTCTGAACAGATCTGTAAATTTTTATTTTGGATATTACATGAAAATTTCTAAAAATATTCAGAGCTTTCTAAATTTAAATTAAATGAAAACGGCCAGTGTTAATATTAGAATTGAGAAATTTATAAATTATACAGTACAACAAAGATATAAGGGTCTGTGTATAAATTTGCTATCAAGATGAACCGTGGTGATAATTATTTTAAAAAAAATCGATAAATCCTGGCCCCCTGTTCCTATAAAAATAAAATGAAAACGGTGGGGATTTGTGAACCCCATTCCCCTTCGGGACCAGAGCCTAAATCTGGGGCCTTAGACCACAAGGCCAAACTGTGATATATTATCTGCCATAATTATTATTCATATGACGGAGGGAAATAAAATTACTCTCTCCGTCCCTTTTTACTTGACGTTTTAGAGATATGCACACCGACTAAGAAAAACATTATTGCTTTCTTAATATCAATAATAAATTTAATGCCACATCACCACTAAAAAAAATCATATCGTTTCCGTCCTCAACTATTTTGGAAAGCATTAATGATATAGAGTCACCACCAGTAATTTTCTAGGCAATTTTTGGAACTGTACATTTTTTGATATCTTTATCATTAATGATTTCCTCGTTATTCCAAAATGTCAAGCAAAATAGGATGATTCTCTCTTTCCAAAACATCAAGTAAAAAGGGACGGAAGGAATACGATTTACAACTAGAAAACTCACCCCAAACAAACAACAACAATCATATATACTAGAAAACTCACCCCAAACAAACAACAACAATCATATATATATATATATATATATATATATATATATATATATATATATATATATATGACATTGAATACATTTATATATATAAGAGAACCAAAAACATATGGAAGCTGATAAATGAGGATAATATATATATATATATATATATATATATATATATATATATATATATATATGACATTGAATACATTTATATAAATAAGAGAACTAAAAACATATGGAAGCTGATAAATGAGGATAATGGGGTAAAGTTGTCAATTAAGAGAATTTTCTTCTACGGCGTCGAAAAAGTACACCCTTCATGATTTTTTTCGACGATCGGCATCCATCATCATTATCTTTATCATGTAAGACGTGAATACACCAAATTTGATGTGATTCCATCACTTTTTCACCGTTGATTTAGTGGGTGCAAAATTAACGGTTTACCGACAATAGAATTTTTTACACTGCTAATTCAACAGGGAAAAATGGTGGAATCATATGAAATTTGTTGTATCCACATCTTACATGATAAAGATGATGATGATGATGGGTGTCGATCGTTGAAAAAAATCGATATAGATATTTGATGTCATCTAACGAAAAAGACTCATAGGGCCTCTAATCTTCTGATAAATAGCCATTGATGTCATGCTCCTCACTTTAAAAGTTTATATGCAGCTTTACGACAGACACCGAAAATTGGATTTCTGAAATGAATTTTTTTTCATGAGTAACACACTTCACGTAAGAGTTCACTACCAACCGATATTGGAAACAAATCTATTCTGAAACCCTCATTTGCTTCAAAGAATGATCAAATCTATAGTGTGACCTCTTTTGGAATCAAACCGGCGACCTTTCATTTTGGAGAGGAAAGATATACCTACACTTCACCGTAAGGTTTTTCATGAGTAACACACTTTTTTTTTGGTGTGGCGGGCTGACCCGTAAGCCCAAACCTATGCATACAACACACCCAACACACCCACGCATACATTACACACAGGCACACAACATACACGCTCCCAAGGGACTCATGAATTTTCCCCAAAAGCGTTAATTTGTGGCCACGTCCTTTCCTGGGATTTCCGGGGTTTGAATCTCGGTTCCTAGGATTTGAACCCCGCACTCTGCCCATGAGGGAAAATGCATGTACCAAATGAGCTATAGCCCATTGGTCACTTAAGCACACTTATATTCAAGTTGTAACACACTTATATAAAGAATTATTTATTTGGTGGTTTTCTTTTCATAGTTTGTTGAGAAAGCAGATACTAATCTGTAAAAAAGACATTTGCCATGTGATTTTTGCCATATCTCTCACATTACCTAAGATTTTAAATATAGACTAATCAATTCTTGCATGCCAATTTGCAAAAGAAACAACCAAACAAAGAAGCAAGCAAGCTAAATGGGTTCATAAATTACCTTAAAGCTTTAAACTTGATGTGAACTTGTTGCACATTCTTCTCTCGACTCGCCGTTAAGCTGTCCACAATCATCTTTCGCCGGGTCGGGTGCTGATCCATTTCTCGCCGTATCGAAAAGAGTTCAGCAGCCTAAAACCCGAATAGGCATTTTTGCAAACAGTAGGTGGGCAACTACTAAAAAAACCGAAACAAAATGAGCAAAGCTTGCACCTTTCTTCGAAAGCATCAGCAGAATCCAAGCAAGATTGGAGATTTTCAGTGGGTTCCCAAGTAATGGCGCTCTCGGGCCAAATGCGCTCAAAAATTGCCAAAAATTAAGAAAAAGCTGCTTCTTTTTCAATAGAAATTATTGAAGCCGCCCTTCTCGATCTCGGAGAAGCCCCTCCCTCTTCAAGCTTTGTTGCAATTTTTTGAAAAGACTTTGGTTTCTTTTGGACTAGTTTTTTGTATGTGCAATGCAAATGTATTATATGAACAACTTAGATGTGTGTAAATTTTTATCTTGGAGATAACATGAAAATTTCTAAAAATATCTTGAGCTTTCTAAATTTAAATTAAATGAATACGACTAGTGGTAATATTAGAATTGAGAAATTTATAAATTATACAGAACAACAAAGATATAAGGGCTTGTGTATAAATTTATAGAGCATATATCTTTTTATAGACTTTAATGAGAGCTTTTCATTTTCTTCTGTGTCCTTTGTGGTGATGAGAAGATGAACATCTCCAATTCTCAACTTTGGCTATTGAAAATTTGTCATTTTTTCTATTTTCTATTTTGTTGATTAATGATACCATCTAAGAACGTCTAGTTATGACAGTAAAGATTAGCAAAAATAGAAAAGCTTTATGCAGTTTATATGAAGAAAAGTGGACATCAGCTAATATAAAAGAAATCGATGATGCTTACAAGTGGTATCTCCTCAGATTACTACACGTGGTGGATGACGTGTCCCGAAAGCTACGGGGGTGGAATAAATGAGTTGCTTCAGGGACATTCCTCGGGATCCCCTTCTCGAGGAACGTATCCGACCTTTCGGGAGACCTCCCTGAATACATTCCACCCGCACCTAGGAAACTACCAACAGCTCGTCTCCGAGCTTCCTCGGCCACCTGGCTCGTCTCCGAGCTCCTGACATGCCGAGCTTCCTCAGCCACCCGGCTCGTCTCTGAGTTCCTGACATGCCGAGCTTCCTCGGTTTCCCCCCGATCAATCAAGAGCGCGGATCCCATGCGCTCCGCAATGGCTCCGCGTATATCGCCAGGATGAGATATCCGCCTCCCCACGATCTGCGTCCCACGCTAGTGCATCTCCCCCATTAATGGGTGTATCCCCCATTAATAGGCACATCCCGCCATTCAAGAAGAGGATAACGCTGGGGCGTAACTGACGGCGAAGATCTCGCGCCTGCTCGCTCCACGCGACCCCTATATAAACCCCTCTCTCAGACGACTCAGGTAACTCGAACTCTATTACGCCGCTACTCTGCACTTATATCTCAGCACTAACTTGATCGTTGGAGGGTCCTACGGTGGTCACCCATCCCGGGACTTCTTTGCAGATAGCTCGGCGTCAAATACCAACCCATTGAGATCCACATTTAATAACTTCCAAAACAAATCTCAGCCATTAAAGACTGCCATCACAGGATCGACGGGGGACAACATCTGAAGGAGATCTCAACCTCTATCAGTTGGCGCCGTATGTGGGAAATATCCCTTTTAGTTTGACTCTCCTTGTCTCTTTCCTTTGCTATAAGAATCATCCCGGCACTAGTAAGGATGAACCGAGCTGGGTGTATTTCTCGTATAAGAAGCGTAAGGGTAGGGCGGCCGGGTCAAGGGTAGTAGTCGTCCCTTCTTCCATCCATGAATGGAAGGAGAAGTTTGTATTCGTCGGGTCACCTGAGGGCGTCGATTGGCCTGTGCCTACACAGTGGCACAGGGCTGACTGTCCGAGGGCAAAGCAGTCGACTTCCCCCGAAGCGAAAGTGGTGTCCCAGTGGGAGCTGATCCCACGGGCGGATGTCCTGCTATCCGAGCAGACACTGAGCTGGGCTGGGCTCAGTCCTGCGCGTTTCTTGGGTAAGTTAGGGCTTTCGACGATCTGTTTAGACTTTACCAAATTCCTTTTGATGTTTTAGTGTCGCTAACCCCCTTTGTTTGTGTGTCCTTTTTTTTTGCAAAGCTCATGGACCAAACAAAAATCCTAGCTGCCCTGGCCACCAAGACTCAGGGAAAGAAGGCCCGGGGCGCAAGCTCGTCCCGACCCGATTCGAGCTCGGCCCCGAGGCCAACTCCACCGTTCAAGCCTTTCGCCGCTCCCCGAGTTCCAGAAGAACGCCGCAGGGGGAGCCATAAGCACTCGTGGGACCCGGCGCCTCGGGAGCGAGAGAAGCAGGGGGAGGAAGAGGAGGCTGGGCCCGCCGAAGTCCCCCTCAAAAGGCAGAAGCGAACGGTTTCCCGGCCACCTCCTTCCGGGACCCCAGTGCAGAAGGGCGACTTCTGTATTGAGGTGCCATCGGGGCTCTCCGTCGCCGATAGCTTACTTTCCAACATAGAGCAGACGACCGGGCTTAAAATACCCCGGGGGACCATGAAGGCCCAGGTGGCCGCCATAGTACAAGAGGCAGTTTAGGTTGGTTCCTGACTTTTCTCAAAATATTTCTTAAGTCTTATTTCCTCAGTTTGAACTTTCTAACCCGTTTGCTGCTTTACACAGGTCCTCCACCACTGCGCACTCCTCGTCGCCATGGAATCTGAGGAGGTAGTCCCAGCCATGAAAAAGCGGGTGAGTCCTCCAAGTTGGAGGAGGAGCTCTGCCTCTAACTGCGGCAAGCGGAGGAGAAGGCGGCTCTCCTCAACACTCGTCTGGTCGTCTAGGGGTTGACGAACTCCAGGCAGAAGGAGTCGCATCGGCTTCTGAATGAGTCCAACCGGCTATTTAGGCCAAGTTGGAGGAGGTGAACGGCTTCTACCACACGGTAAAGAAGTCGAGGGACGCCCTCAAGAGGGATGTCCGGGTGACCTTGGACGTGGTGAAGCTCACCGAGTGCCGGGCGGCGAAGGCCGTGGAGGCGTATAAGGAGTCAGATCAATTCTACGCCGATCTTGCCGAATCCTCGGCCGTCGTGCGGCACAGCGCCTTCGACACCGTCAAAGAGTCTGCGCCGAGATTCGATATCAGCGAGCTCCATGCTAAGTATTCCCTGGCCGAGGAGGTGCCGCAGGGGAAAGTCGCTGAGGCGGCCATTGGGGCGAGGCTGCCGGTAGAAGCCCCAACCCCGAGGTTGCAGTTTTGGTCCCCGAGTTTGGTATTGAGCAGGACGAGATCATTCCCGAGCGGGCGGACTGAGCTTTCCTTCCTTGGGGATTTTTTCCTTTTTCAAAACTTTTGTAGGCCTCCGGGCATTTTTGTAAGGCTGAGAAGCCCAGAATACCTTGTATTTACTTTTGATTGTAAATAAAGTATACATTTTCTTTGCCCAAATGTCTGCTCGCCATGCAAGTACCTTTAGCTCGTATACTTTTGTTTGAATCTTTATTCTGCAAGTATTTTTAGCTCGTAGGTCTTTTCATCTTGTAAGTGTTAGGCCGGTGTCCACCCTTCCGCACTTGCTGATCGTTCATCGAGTAGTGACGAACGATAGCGCCAAGTGTAGGAAGGTCGGTGTCCTCCTCGACTCTGGGGCGAGGCAGTAATCGCGCATCGAGTATGAGTCGATTGATGGTCAAGTTTAGGAAGGTCGTTATCTTCCTTTCTACCCAGCTGCCTCATGGTGAGGGCTTTGATCCATAGCGTTGTTGGGCAGGAAGCTACATGCCGCGGATGGACCAAGCAGAAAACCACTCGGCGGCCTTGCGAGGAGGGCTTTGATCCACAGCGTTGATGGGCATGAAGCTACCCGCTGCAGATGGACCGAGCAGGAAGCTACTCGGTGGCCTCGTGAGGATGGCTTTTGATTCACAGCGTTGACGGGCAGGAAGCTACCCACTGCGGATGGACTGAGCAGGAAGCTGCTCGGTGGCCTCACGTGGAGGGCTTTAGATCCTTAACGTTGTTGGGTAGGAAGCTACCCGCTAGGGATGGACCGAGCACTGCTCGGTGACCTCAGGAGGAAGGCTTTAGATCCTTAGCGTTGTTTGGTAGGAAGCTACCCATTAGGGTTGGACCAGATAGGTTGTTGCCCTGTGGCCTCGTGAGGAGGGCTTTTGATCCATAGCGTTGTTGGGCAGGAAGCTACCTGCTGTGGATAGACCGAGCAGGAAGCTACTCGGTGGCCTCGTGAGGAGGGCTTTTGATCCACAATGTTGACTGGCAGGAAGCTACCCACTTCGGATGGACCGAGCAGGAAGCCACATGGTGGCCTTGCGAGGAGGGCTTTAGTTGATTCTCTAGTGTCTTCTTGGGGCGTTATTCAATCTTCCTTGACCCGTGAAGGGCGGGATGGTGACCGTCGCGGGTGACACGTGGTGGTGCCATATCGGAAAAGTGCCATATTCTGCGATTTGCGTCGTTGCGCGAGTAAATCTCGGCTGTTGGAAGATTTTTTGGTGAGGCTATAAATAGCGAAGGCATGTTGATTTCTTTCTATTCTCGCATTCCCTGAAGATGGCCGGCCGCGTGTATACCATCAGGGAGATCGTTTCCCATGATGACGTATACCTTTACAAGCTTGATCGTTCCGAGAAAACGTATGAGGCGGTGATAAGCCGCTTGGAGGGCCACTGTGGGCGCTTACTACCCTGGAGATCTACTCTTCTTCAGGTGTTGATCTATGCGATATGGGGGACTTCACCGGGTCTATACAATACACTATCTCCGCGGTTGATGGACGAGGCGTTCGACAAAATGAACACGGTCCATGGTCTCGGTCTGATCTCAAAGAGTAGGCGGGACCGCTCGGTGGACCTACTTCTTAAGAGTTTCCAACAAAGGTTGGTCATCGCTTCATGCTAGCGGAAGGGGATCCCGGGGAATCCGTGGCTTCTAGGGTCCGTGAGTACCGTCGGTAGGAGCGGGTCGAAGCTGCTAGGGATCGTTAGAGGAGCTTTCCTCGGTGTACCACCGACAGTGTCTCCTTAATCCCCGCCCCCCTCTGTTGTAATTTTTTTGTAAGGCTGGGAAGCCCACAATACCTCTTAACAAATAAAGTTATCCTTCACCGAAGTATGCTGTCTCTTTTTATCTCTTCAGTACATTTTATACTTTTTCTTAGAACAAACCTTAGAGTCTCGGAACCGAGAAAAGAGACAAAGGGCTGGAGTCTTATGGTGGGCCTAGCCCGAAAGATTTTAGTTAAATACAGAAAGGAATTACAGTATTTCAAAAATAGGATACATATTTTACTTATACAATTTGAGCTTTTCTGCGTTATAAGGCCGGGGAAAATTATGCCCCCTGGCATCTTGCAGGCGGTACGCTCCACCGCGCAATTTTTCCGTTACGAGGAATGGTCCATCCCATTTTGGTGAGAATTTGTGTAGTCTCCCTTGGTCTATGAACTCGTTTCTTCATAAGACCAGGTCTCCCCTCTTGAAGGCCCGGTGTTTAACTCGGGCGTTGTAGTAGAGTGTGGTTTGCTGCTGGTAGGCGGCCGCTCTGATTCCCGCTCGATCCCGTTTTTCCAACAAGATGTCCAAGTTGCTTCGGAGCGCCGAGGTGTTGGCTTCATCGTCAAAATGTTCTACCCTGTAATTGGGCAGTCCGATCTCCGCGGGGACCATTGTTTCGGTACCGCAGCAGAGGCTGAATGGGGTTTCTCCCATGGGTGTCTTCTTTGATGTTCGTAATGCCCACAACACCTGTGGCAGTTCCTCGACCCAGCCTCCTTGCCTTCTTTCCAAACGGACTCTGAGACCGCAGATGATGCATCGGTTCGCTACCTCGGCCTGCCCGTTGCATTGAGGATGGGCAACCACGACAAACTTCATCAGTATGTGGTAGTCGCTGAAAAACTCTTTGACTTTATCGTTTTCGAAGTTAGTCCCATGGTCGGTAACTATACACCTCGGGATTCCGAATCGAGAAATTATGTTGTTCTGCAGGAACTTTATCGTAGAGACGGCGTCCGGTTTTCTGATGGGTACGGCCTCTATCTATTTTATGAAGTAGTCCACGGCGACAAGGATGTATCGGTGTCCGCCCATGCCGGTGGGGAGTTGACCGGCCATATCCATCCCCCATTGCGCAAACGGCCAAGAGGAAGTAAGTGGCGTTAGTTCGGTTGCGGGAAGACGAGATATACTGCTGAAGAGTTGGCAGTTCTTGCACCTTCTGACCAGTTTCTCGGCGTCCTGGTGTAACTTCGGCCAGTAGTACCCTTGGAGCAACGTCTTCTGGACCAAGGTGCGCGCTCCTTGGTGCGCTCCCCCGACCCCTTCATGAATTTCTCGCAGAACATAGTCAGCCTCGTGGGGGCTGATTCATCGGAACAGAGGCTGAGTGTACGACTTCTTGTACAGGTTTCCATTGCTCCAGACGAAGTGGCATGCTTTGGCCAGTAGCCGACGAGCTTCTCCTAGGTCTTCGGGGAGTACACCGTATTTCAGGAACTCCACGAGGGGTTTCCTCCAATCTTGGCCTCCTTCTTGGGTTGCGTAGATCTGGAGCGTTACCTTTCCTTCCTCCACGCTGGGTCATAGCAAGACTTCGAAGATGATGTTTCTTTTACGGATGGCCAAGTAGGAAGAAGCGAGCTTTCTCAAAGCGTCTACCCGGGTGTTCAAGTTCCTGGGGATCTGTTCCAGTTGGACTTCGTCAAAATTTCTCCGAAGCTTTTTACCTCGGCTAGGTATTTTATCATGAGCGGTTCCCGGGCTTCAAAACGCCCGGTTACCTGGCCGACAACCAATGTAGAGTCGCTGCGAATTTTGATGGTCTTCAGTCCTATCCCGGAGGTGATTCGCAGTCCTGCCAGCAAAGCCTCGTACTCCGCGGCGTTGTTTGATTCTCTGAACCCGAGCTTTAAGGAGTATTCCATTTCATCTTTGTCCGGGCCACAGATGATCAGGCCAGTCCCGCTCCCTTCCTCGGTAGAGGATCCGTCCACGTAGAGCACCCAATCCGGGATGGGGTCGGGCACCTCTTCGACCGAGGGTCGTAGTTCAGGTCCCCGGGCCAGCGCTTCTTCTTTAGTGGGGATGGTGCATTCGACAACAAAATCCACCAAGACTTACGCTTTGATGGCTTGTCAGGGGCGGTATTTGATATCGAATTGGGATAGTTCCCACCCCCACTTCTCCAGTCGTCTTGATGACTCGGGAGAGGCGAGGATCGACCCTAAAGGTCGCTCGGTGAGGACGAGGATTGTGTGCATTTGAAAATAGTGCCGAACTTCCTGGAGGCGATGACAAGTGCCAGGACTATTTTGTCTATGGCTGGGTATCTGGTTTCTGCATCCTTGAAGACATGGCTCACGTAATAGACCGACCTCTGTACGCCCTCGCTTTCTTTGACAAGCACTGAGCCTGCAACTTGGTCGGAGATGGCTAGATATAGCAATAGCTCATCTCCCTCGACTGGTTGGGTGAGTAGTGGTAGGGTCGCTAGATGCGCCTTGAGTTGTTTGAAAGCGTTCTGGCACTCCTCAGACCATTCGAACTTGGGGATTTTCCTTAGGGCCCTGAAAACCAGGAGGCACTTCTCCCCGGATCTGGATATAAAGCGACTCAGGGTAGTGACCTTTCCCGTGAGTCGCATGATGTCAACATTGTTCTTGGGCGTTGCCATGTTGAGGATGGCGCTGATCTTTTTAGGGTTTGGTTCGATTCCTCGGCGGGTTACCTTGAACCCGAAGAACTTCCTACTGGTGACTTCGAACACGCACTTGTAAGGATTCAGTTTCATTTTGTACTTGCGCAAGACGTTAAATGTTTCACCAAGGTCTGTAGGGTGTTTTTCGTCACACCATTGGGATGGGAATACGCGTCGCTTATCAGGCATACTACAGATTCCCCCTGCCCAGGATAAACGGGGGTTTATTGATTGTGGGTAACCGAATCTCCGGCAGCCGCGGATTAAGCTGCCGTTAATTATCCCTCGCCTTTGGAGCGAGGGAACCTCTGATTGACGGGTCAAGATGGTCATGCGAACTCAGTGTGCAATATGCGTTTTGAAGGGGTTTTGGATATATGGGGGGGCCCTCAGAGTTTTTACGAGGGTCCCGCTACCCGGATAGCGGGCTGGGAGTCAAAGGGGCTAGCAGCCCCCTTACGGGGTGCGGGGCATCGCCCCGTTAGAAATTTTTCCTAACGGGGACAGTGTTGTCGAGAGAGTGTGTGTGTGTATATATATATACACATATATACATATAGGTATAAAGGGGAAAAAACATCCAAAGGACGCGTGGGGGCCAGCGCCCCACGTGCGCAGCACACAGGCGCTGGACGCTGGGCGCCGGCGCCTCACGTGCGTGGCACGCGGGCGCCGGGCGCTAGCAGGAGAATAGGGCTTAGCCCCTGCACAGGGAGTTGTACTCCCGATTGACTTTTGGAGTTGAACTCCTTGAAAGAAAGACTTTTTTTATATGAAGTTAAACTCCCAGAAACTTTGATTTGTGGAGTTAAACTCCAAGAAATCCTTATAAATGCTCAAAAGGGGACCCCTTTCTTCTCCCCTGAGCCTTGGATCTTTCCCAAAATGGGGTTTTTGGAGACGAGTCTCCTTCTTCCTCCTCTCTGTTGGCCGGATCTTGGAAAAAAGGGGATGCGATTTAAAAATCTCCCCTTTTTGAGATCTGATGGAAGATCCGGGTTCCCTTTTATGGGTTTTGTGGTGAAAACTATTTATTTTTGGAAGAGGAAGAGTTAAACTCTTGATTTTATTCAAAAAAAGGGGAGAAGGTTTAGAACCTTGAGGAAGGAGCAGGAGGTAAAAAAAACCCTAGAGTTTTAGAGAAATGAAAAAGTTGTTATAGATATTTTCATCATGTTTGCCTTTATAGGCTACAAACTTTACATATAGCCCCTTGGGCTTTACAAAATGGCATTTTGCCCAGCTCATGCCTCATGTGCTCATTTCTTTTGCACATGAGCCATGGGTTTTACAAAAATTTGGCTTTATGCCCATTTTTCTTACATTTATTCATAAAATAAAAATAAAAGAAATACACTAAAATTATTTATTACAAAATTTTTATTTTGGCATGGGGGAGCCGGCGGCTTCATATTCGGGCTCGACCCGGGCATTGGCCCACTTGACCTGGGCTTAGGCCCACTTGGCTTGGGGTTGACTTTGATTTTGACTTGGTCAACCGGGGTGTAAATTTTGACCCCAACAAATTGCCCCCATCAATAAATGCACACCACATATGTGGGTTGTGTGCATGAAATTGATGGATCTTCTTTCGCGTGGAGGTTGATTTAATTTGGTTCCCGTTTTGACGATGTGGATGTCGTTTCTGCCATTTTAGCGACGTGGACGGTAGTTTCTGCCCTTTTTGCGATTTGGACGGTCGGTGTTGCCCTTTTTGCGACTTGGACGGTCGGTTCTGCCCTTTTTGCGACTTGGACGGTCGGTTCTGCCCTTTTTGTGACTTGGACGGTCGGTGCTGCCCTTTTTGCGACTTGGACGGTCGGTGCTGCCTTTTTTGTGACTTGGACGGTCGGTACTTCCCTTTTAGCAACTTGGACAGTCGGTGCTGCCCTTTTTGCGACTTGGACGGTCGGTTCTGCCCTTTTTGCGTCATGGACGGTCGGTGCTGCCCTTTTTGCGACTTGGACGGTCAGTTCTGCCCTTTTTGCGACTTGGACGGTCGGTTCTGCCCTTTTTGCGACTTGGACGGTCGGTGCTGCCCTTTTTGCGACGTGGACGGTCGGAGCTTGATTTGACTTGCTCCGCTTCTTGCGGTGTCAGGGATTGGATTTGACTTGCTCTGCTTTCTACGGTGTTAGGGTTGAATTTGACTTGCTCCGCTTCTTACGGTGTCGGAATTTGATTTGACTTGCTCCGCTTTCTGCGGTGTCGAGGTTGATGTTGACTTGCTTCCGAGGTGGAGCTTGATTCCGCCAGGAAAGTTGTTGGTTGTCTTGCTGATTGTGATTTGGGTTGACATCAGCATCGCTACAATAGAATATGGTACCGGGAACTAATCATCATCTGCCATGACAGGATTTGGGGATTTTGGTTTTGGTTTGTCATTAACACCGCTGCACTGGAATATGGTACCAGGAGCGAATCATCATCTTCCATGAAAGGATTTGGAGATTTTGGTTTTGGTTTGGCATCAGCACCGCTGCACTGGAATATAGTACCAGGAGCGAATCATCATTTGCTGTGAGGGGATTTCCTTCGTTCCTAGTTTAACGACTTAGGCGTCATCTGTTCCCAGTTTAATGACTTAGAGGTCATCTGTTCCCAGTTTAGAGACTTAGGGGTCTATTGGATTGGAGTTGGGAATTTTGGGGTTAGGGTAGGCATCGGCGTTACTAACACTGAAGCACATGTGCCAGGAGCAATTCATCATTTACCTTTTCCTGTTGGGGAGCGATGGCTTAGGAGACAGGTTTAGGTCTCTATCACCTAAGGCTTTTCAATTTTATGAGTCGTAAGGGTCCCATAAAAATATTTTCTCCATACGAGTCGAAAGTATCTCGTAGGTTTCTTTCTCCTTAGGAGTCGTGGGGACTCCCAAGTGTGTTTTTCCTTTGTAAGTCGTAAGGATCCCACGAAGGTGTTTTCTTACGAGTCGTGAGGATCCCGTAAGTTTGTTCTCCTCATGTATCGTGAGGACACATGAGTGGGTCTTCCCAAATGGAGCATAATTTCAACGGCGGAGACCAGCCACGTAACTGGTGGTTGCGGTGGGGCATGGGTATGATGAGAATTATTTGAGCCCGTGGATTGTATACGGTAGTCAACTTGGGGACCAACCGTAGGGCTGGGAGAATTTTGGGAGATTGGATTTTAGTTGGCGTCTGCATCGCTGCACTGAAATATGATATCAGGAGCGACTCATCATTCGTCGTTTGGGGACTTGGAATTTGGATCTTGTTTGGCATCAGCATTGCTGCACTGGAATAATGCCAGGAGCAACTCAACATTTGACTTGGGATTTAGTTTTTGGGTCGGCATCAGCACCGCTAACACTGAAGCGAAATGCCAGGAGCGACTCAACATTTGCCGTTGCCCGTTAGGGAGCGATGGCTTAGGAGACAGGCTTAGGTCCTTATCACCTAAGACTTTTCAATTTTATTAGCCGTAAGGGTCCCATAAAAGCATTTTCTCCCTACGAGTCAAAAGGATTTCGTAGGTGTATTTCTCCATAAGAATCGTGGGGATCCCTAAATGTGTTGCTCCTTTGTGAGTCGTAAGGATCTCACGCGGGGATTTTCTCCTCACAAGGTCGAGAGGACTTTGCGAGTGTATTTCATCTCTTTTCATGAGTTTGCGCCCTTTCGAGTTTTCACAAACTCGCCGGCAGTCTTGCTTTTTTACTCACGGAGCCCTTTCGGGTTTTTATCCGTGCCCGTTCTGCTTGTGGACATACCTTTTTTTTTTTTCCGTTGGTGGGACTTTAAAAGTAGTATCACCGGCAGGGCTTGGGAGAGATAGAGGTCGTTTACGCCCGTGGATTGTATACGGTTTTACATGATGCATGATCGAAACCATAGGGCCGATGTGCTTAATTCGTCTGCAACTTGGAGCATTCACACGTAATATTTCTTGAGATATCGGCCATTGATAGGTGGCATGGGCCTTTCTCCCTCGGCATTTATCAGCTGGTAGGATCCTCCATCAAATAATTTCTCGATAACGTATGGTCCTTCCCAGTTTGGCTCGAATTTTCCCTTGGCATGTCGATTGGGGATGATCGGTCTTTTGAGGACCAACACCAATTCACCCTTCTTGAAAGCGCGGAGATGGGTTATCTTGTCATAGGCCCGTGACATTTGGGCTCGGTATAGCTCCAGATTTTGCTTCACCGCGAGCCTCTTTTCTTCGAGGGCGTCGAGCTCTTCAAGCCGAAAGAGCACATTTTCCTCCTCCGTCAACTCGTGCTGAACGACCATTCTTAAGTTTGGAACTTCGATTTCGAGGGGGAGGACCTCCTCCACTCCGAAGAGCAATGAGTATGGAGTGGACTGAGTTAGAGTACGGTGCGTGGTAAGATATGCCCACACCGCCTCGTGAAGTTTGAGATTCCAGTCTTTCTTGTTGGCTGAAACATTTTCCTCAGGAGCTTGCATAGAGTCTTATTGAAGGGTTCAGCTAGCCTATTGGCTCTTGGATTATAGATGGAGGAATATCTCCAGTCTATCTTGTGCCGAGCAGCGAACCTTGAGAGTTTGAAGCTCTTGAAAGAAGGCTCGTTGTCAGAAATGATTCTTCTTGGTGTACCGAAGCGGTTTAGAATATTGTGCTAGAAGAACGTCGGAATATTTTCTGTCTTGACTTCTTTTAGCGGGACAGCTTCACCCCATCTGGAGAAATAGTCAATTGCGACCAATATGAACCAGTGACCTCTGGATGACGGAGGATCAATTGGGACAACTATGTCGGTTCCCCAGACTTTGAAGGGCTACGACGCCATCGTAGGATGCAACGGATTGGGATGCTTGTGAATGAAATCACCGTGAATTTGGCAGATATGACATTTCTTTGCATGCTCTCCGCAATCCCGTATCATGGTGGGCCAGTAATACCCAAGCCATTTAATTTGAAGTCGCATCTTGGGGCCGGACTGGTGAGCACCGCAAATGCCCAAGTGAACTTCTTTCATGACTTTTTGGGCTTCGGCCAATGACAGACACCTAAGCCAGAGTTGGTCATATGATCTGCCGTATAGCGTATCATTTACGAACACGTATCGGAGAGCTCTCTTCTTCAGCTGAATCTTCACAGATTTTCCTTCGGGCAGCTTGTCGTATCGGAGGTACTCTATGAAGGGTTCTTTCCAATCGGGCTTGTCTTGGATGATCGAAACTTCTTCGGCAGGATTTTTCTCTTGTTCTACGCCTTCTTCTTCACGCAAAGAGGCTGGAGGCAGAATTTACCGGCTTCTGACTGTGATTAGAATTTCGTCCATGTCAGGATCAGCTAGCTCTTTAGCTAGGCGAGCGAGTATGTCAGATTTTCCGTTCAACGCTCTGGAGACTCTCATCGGTTCAATGTGAGTGAACCGTTTCATGAGTTCCACCACTCGGCTTCTGTACCGAGCTAACTTGGGTTTGTATATCTTATAGTCGCCACTTACTTGGTTGACAACTGTAGGACTACGGTAGCGCCCCGGCCGTCTATCCGAGGCCAAAATGCGGAAACGAAAATTTTTCTTGACTTTAAACCGGCACTACCGCATCCTAAAACCTGGATCGAACCATTAACCTAAACCTAGCAAACAAGAGAAAAGGTAGAGGGCTATACCGAGCGATCCGTGTCCTTCGGTCTTCGGCCTCCACTCCGATCACCTTGCGGAATCTCTGGTCTTCATCTCCTCGTCGGGACGGGCACCACATCGCCGGGTTCTTTTACGGACTCCTACCTTTGGACCGAGGCAACTCGAGCACGAAGTTGGCGAGTCGACGTGCCCAAGGATGCTGTAGGCAAAGTGTAGAATCGATTGTCTCTCTTGGGGTTGAAGTTGCCATGATGGATTGAGGTGGAGAATGAAAAGGAGCAATGAAAAATGGAGCAAGTCTTTTGCATGAATGGAAACATGAGATACCAAAATTCTCCCACACACAAAAATGAAATTTTCCTCACCCCCTCAAGAATGTGGCCGGCCCTTTTAGAAAAGAGAGAGAGAGAGAGCAAGAAGGGAGGTTAGTGTAGTAAAAGCAAAAGGGGTGATCATAAGAAAAAGCAAATCTCACTTCAAAACATCACCCTCACAATCTCATCAAATCTCATCTCAATTAATGCTAAAGAAATGATGAAAGAAAAAGCAAAGATGCTTTGAATTATCATAATCCTCCATTTGCAAGAAACCCCTTCCACAATGCTAATTTGCATACTTTCAAATTAGCCCCTCCATCAGAAAAATCCGGCCATGAAAGAACAAAGGAAAACTGGCCGAAACAGAATGCAAACTGGCAACTTCAAAAAACTGATCCCGTAATAAATTACAGGAAAACCCCGCGACTGTATATACATACTCGCATTTGTATTCAGACTGAATACAAATACTAAGAGACAAAATCTACACTGTACAATACTAGGATCCGGCTTAAACCAAAGCCCGCTAGTATTATCCGTCCGATCATGATCCGTGCAATACCGCACGTATATGATCGAACCTTGCCATATCTCCATCCGGCCTCTACAGCGTTTCGCCCGAAACTTGAGAAACTGTCTGTGGGGGACTCTAAAGACTCGTCAATACATTGGCTGTGGATTTAACCACTAGCACGTCAGAGGTATTAGCCATACGTGACAGGCTACCAGCTATTGACCAAATGGGACGTCTGTGAGCGAACTCATCCTGACACCCTACTGAGTCTGTCAGTGACAATATCCGTACAGTCCGGTCCGTTCGTCTATGAGTATCGCATGGCGGGCCTAGGGGGTTGGTAAAAGTCAGACCTCCAAAAGCGGCACAAGTCGTGTCGGAGTGTAGCCCAGAACACCCTGAGATACTACTGGAATACCTACTAGTAAATCTCCTGTCTCGGCCGAGGGCTTTGTGTAATGGCTCTCCTAGACACAGCGCGATCTCACCCCCAATACCGGGAGAGACGAACCCCTGCCGATCCGCTCACTGCCTCCATATGGCTCGGGACTGTACCCAACTAAAACCTGTTTGCATGACTCCTTTGAGCCGTGGTAGGGTAGTAATCAAAGCACAGTGGGAACTCACACGAGACAAATGACGATCTCAGGTCGATGAACTAACCTGTACACATGTCACCAGGGAACTGCTATCTGACGCTAGGTATAATACCAACTAGCATGTTCCCGGCGAGTCCTGTCCGGTGTACTCATAACCCAATGGGCACCTGTATACATCTTAGGTGAACCAACTAACACCAGTGGCTTGTGAGACCGGCCACCGCCCCTCGTCGGGGTCTTGACTGTATACACTAGTCTACTCTGGAGTATCGATGCCCTGTCTCAAAACTTCCACGACTAGGGACCATTTAAGGATGCGCTTATAGACCCCAGCTCCCACGTATATGATCGCCATCATACTGCTGGCCGTCAAGCAAAAATCCTAATGGCTCTATCAACGTGCAATAGTGACCTGTAAGGTCACCTGAAACAGTACACGATGATAAAGATAAACCAGATAGCATACTATCATCTTGAGTAAGACTGTCCTACCGGTATAGGTCCTCTCTCAATCATTACAATCACGTGCCTGCGATCCAATAATTGACTCTGAGGGCACTATCTCCAACAATCTCCCACTTGCACTCAAGGCTAATTATTGCGATGTCGCATACTCACATCCCGTGTGATACCGAACACCCAACTCCTCTACTAATCAGTCTCACAAAACCCGTTTGTGAAACTATTGCTTTCGAGGAATAGCCTCAGTGAGTGGATCTGCCCTGATGTTTCTTTCTATGTCTCTCTTTATCTCAAGTTCGCGGAGAAAGCCATCTCCCGAAATGAGCAATACCTGTCTTAGAATATGTCTGGATATCTGATGGGACCTAGTTCATAAATGAACTCCAAATCCAAACTTCTTAGACTGTATCGTCAACTGAAAACAATCAGTATGCAGCGCCATGCCTCCTTCAGTATCCGCCTGGACCACCTGTCCAAAATACTGCCCCTCGTCAGAGGGAAAACTATAACTTTGACAGCCACTCTGTCATCCAGGTCACCTTGGAAGCCTGGAATGATAACCGTCTCCCGAATGAGGCTGCCGTTATCATACCCCTAGAACATCAACTTATGTTCCAAAACTGCTTCCGAATGTTTCTCCAGGATTGGATCAATATCAACTTATTGCATCCCGTGCAAAACAACATCTGGTGTGGTACTTGACATCTCATGATTGACTCAATTGCCTAAGCAAGTGATCTGTTAATCATGTATATCCTTATCCCCTTTAGTCTATATGACAGCTTTAGAGAGGGGTGACTCCATCACCTGCAGGTACACTACCGTGCCAGGAGTCGTCCATTCTAAATACTCATAGAATGCTGTCTAAGTACCCTGATTGGGAAACTACCCAAATCTAGATCTAAAATCATAGATCCAGTAACCATAATGTCTGATATAAAATCCATATCCTATATGGAGAAACCACTGTGTGACAACCAAACTATAACCGATTGTAGTATAGGAATTTCACTTCCTACTCTGTGTATGTCATCCTAATACCAGGACATCACACCCTACTACCTTCTTAACAGATCCATCCCCTATTCTTATGAAGTCAAACCTATGACTGTCACATCAGAAATAGATGATCTTTCTCCGCTATATCTGCTTTAGTCTATAAATAGACATAAGCCACTTGTCCACTATACTTCCGCTGCTCCCACTGACTACGACAACCCTCTGGCAGAGTCATATACACGTGCACTTCTAAAGCCAGTTCAAAATGACGCTATACTCATCCTCCTGCCGGGTCTCACAGTCTGGAACAACAGCAATGGCAAGTCTGGGTAAACAAGAACCTCCCTGTCACCGTCCTTGAGGCTACCGAAGTACCTCTCGGGTGCTTGAGGTTACTCACCATATCTGCGGAGTGGCCAATGGAATGTCAAACCAGATTGAATCTATAGGTTCTTATCAAATTTTCAGTAATCGTTTGCGGTTCTGGAATCACTTCCAGTTCTACCATACTCCCACTACTGTTTTCTAAAAAAAAATCCATTTTTATTAAAACTGTGGCGAGTCAAGAACAATATCACTATTGATCTTCTAGATGGTAGAAAAGTTAACCCTCGTCATAGCCCGGGTCAACCCACAAACAGCCATTACAGAAACGTGCCTTAAGTTATCCAGAGTCTGGTTTTAAGCATAAGCTGGACAACTCCCCATACCTTAACAATGTCAAGATATGAACTGTTCTATATCCAATACAGAAACAGAGGCACTGATTTAATTGAACCAGATTCAAATCATGCAACTGTCTCCAGTGCATGTGAACTAAATGAAAAAGGCCGATCAGTATTACTCAACTTAGGAGTACTTCCAATTATGAGTAACCTGAAAGAGAAGCAAGTTCTCTTAATCATTACTATCAACTGAATACCATTCACAAGTATCTACATCTTCGATCACCTTGAAGAATCCCGATACTTGCAACATCTGGTTCTCTACTTTATTCATATACCTATAACTTCTCAAAATTCGGACCTTGCGTTTCTACGAAGCACATGTCTAAGAACTAGAGAAGTCAAAAGTAAACAGAATATAGTACGGGTACCAACCCCTCTGTCCTAATGGACACTGGACAACATACAATACTCTGTATAAGTCCCCTGAGTCTAATAACTCATTCCCTGTGTGTCGTAGGTTGAAAACTGTACTTATGGTTAAGAAGAATTACACCGCTGTTTAATGCTCCTTACCTAACCATCCACTGATATAGGTAAATGTCATAGACATAATTTCAAAAAGGTATATCTCACTCTATAAAAATAGACGTCCAGATATATCAATTTGAAATTGGTGCATAACAACGGATATTTAAAACCAAATATTCGCTGTCTGGTAAACAACCCAGGTGATTTCCTCTAATATCACCAATTATAACGAATCCCGATAAGGATGATCACCTAATTCCCAATAACTTACTCCCACCCATCATCTGTAAAACCATACAGATGTGAGAATCATACCTGGTAAATACATACCCTGGAGCAAGTGTCTAATTGGGAAATCAGTTTTCTTTTAACAGTACACAGTGAAACTGAAACATGAATATATTTCGAGGGGTATCCGGGTATTCCTAGTAATGCCTCTTCCATTATCAGGTTCACAACTGTAACCGTATATTTTTTTTCCATCTCTCCAAATCCCTTCATATGTCTTAGTCGTTACCTTCTGTACACCCCCTTTAGGCTTAAATGGTTTTCTTCCTTCCCTATCGTTCGGCACCAGCCTATACTTTGGAAGAAGACTATCCAATAAGCATAATGGGTGTACTGTCCTAATCGTAGGAGCACTCGCAATGCGAGAGAAGGTAAAGATAAAAGACAACCAAATAAACCTTATTCTTATTTCTCCTGAACCAGAATCCATCCCCGAACTGGAACAAGTTCCTTTCGAGTTCGTATATAACCATACGATGGAATATCCAATAAACTGTGGATCTTCATAGTGATACGGAATGTCCTGGAGAAATACAAAGGTGAAGTGGGATTGGTAATGAAATACTTGGTTTGGTCGTGAATAGCAATCGCAGTTTACTTTGCCCTCCTTCTGATCCCTTTACTTGTCTTAACTTAATACCTTCTGTACACCGTTTAGCTAATTGGTTTTCTTCATTCCCTACCGGTCGGCACCTGCCTATGGTTTGGAAGAAGACTATCCAATTTGCGTAATAGGTGTACTGTCCTAATCCAAGGAGCACTCGCAACCTGAGAGAAGGTAAAAGGAAAAGACAACTGAATAGTCCTATTCGTTTTCTTCAGAACCAGAAACCATCCTCGAATCTGGAATAAGTTCCTTCGAGTTCGTATATAACCATACGATGGTTTTATCCAATGGAAGTGGACGTTCGTAGTAATACGGGGTGTCCTGGAGAAAAGGGTAAAAGTAGGAGTGGCAATGAGGTATGCGACTCTGACAATCCAAAAGCCAGTGTTTTAAGAAGGTTCGGTTAACTTGGTCACTGAGTCATAGTCAAGGGTCGGGTCATGGTCGCTGCCAAAGAGAGAGAGAAAAGAAACACTCAGCGTGCACTCTAACCTAAATCAGAATGGTTATCAATTTATCTAATCAGGAAACCTCCCACTGTTACCTCAAATTCTTCTCCAAACCTGAAAGAAGAATTAGTCGGGATCACCCGAGGAGTAAACCAACTCATCAGTGGGAATCGGGATCCAACTATCATCGCATGATAACGTGACGGAATCCACTCACGTTATCACACTCCAGAAGGTATGCACATATCTGGCAAGTTTCAGTTTCTTTAGAAACTCCCGATGTGATTTTTACCCCAAGCGGCTTATGACCTTGACTAGGTCAACAAACCATAAACCGCCAGTCAAGTTCAACCCGTTATTATTCTGGATCGCATTAAACCCACCCATACGTGCCCTTCACTAGGTCAACAAGGCTGCACGACTGTCCTAACCAATCCCACTTATGCAACAAATAAGTACCACTTAGCTACCGAACACTACGTCTTGACTAGGTCAACAAACGCGGCACGAATACTAAATAATACCTGTAGGAAATGACGGAGGGCTACGGCTGGTTTCTGGTGAAAAACCTTTAACGTAATGAACTTGATATCGTTGAAATAACTGCATAGTTTTTTATAAAAATATAGTGACGAAAACCTTTGCTAAAGAGGTCACTCCCGGTGAAGGGATCTCGGCTCTTTTCCTGTAGAATGAGATGCAGGATATTCCAACTGAATACCATGATGCAAAGCAAAAAGTAATCGGCTATAGTGAAGTTATTACCCTAACGCAAACTTTTGTCCAAGGGGTTACTCCCGGTGAAGGGATTTCGGCCCTTGCCTCGTCGACTGAGGTGCTGGATATTCATAACCGAATACCACTGTGCAAAAAAAAAGAGAACGTCCTTACAATAACAGCTTTTTGAAAAATGTTCCAACAACATCAGAATAGGTTTGTTTAGCTTGCGTTGATCCGAATCAACGCAGTCCCATCAATTGATCACACCACAAAAGAACGAAAATACGATGTACGTATATGCCATCCGCATTCGCCACTGGGTCCCGTCATCACCCGTTAGGTTACTTAACTAACGACAGAGCGGGGACTGGACTAGCGCGGATGCAAAACATATACAACATCTACTAGTATATATATCAATATATAATAATCACTCAAGGCGTGATAAAATGCAACATCACAGAAATGTAATAAGCATCACAGAACAATACAGATATCTGGGATCCCCGGGTTTCATAGAGCCGCTACTGAAACCTGACGTTCCCCTGGTCATGTGGATAGCCTGTTCAATGAAATCCTAGACCCCTACGGGCGCGGCAAGTTACCCGCCAAAACCTGAAGCGAGGCAGCCCCCTTCAGCAACGTGAATGGACCACCCAGCAATTCACGGAATCCGGTAACTTGAGCACCCCTCCTTGGGTCAACCTGTACCCTTTACGAGTGTGGCGAACAGCCCGCCAATTCTAGAGTGAAGCCCCCTCCGTCTCAAAGCCATGAGATGCGGGCTCGCTGCCCTCTAGAACCCGGCTACCCGTGCACCCCTCCGCGGGGTAATCCTAATACAGAAAGTAAAATATATACAACGGGTACATCGACCTCAGCCCGGTCGTGCCCCAAAAGAATAATATACAAACAGGCAGTGACGGCAGTCCACATGTCGGACGCTCGCCCCGTAATGTCAAATGTACATAATAACCAAACTGTACTACCATTGTATCCAGGCTATCCACCACGACAAATCCGCAACATCACAGCACAACACATAACATCAACGTGAATGTCACGTTCGCAAATCCGTCTAAAAGGGCTATAGCAGTTAGACAGGATTTACCGATCAAGTGACATTCACGGTCGCAGATATAATATAAATACTGTGAACTAACATGTTTAAAATTTTCGATCGACCAAAATTCCCGAAGTGGGCCCCAAACACAACTGTAGCACTCAAAGAAAATCTGGGCCCAAACAGAATATTCCAAAAACCCCATTTCCGTGTCAGAGAGCCACTGTACAAATTTGGTCCAATGAAGAGCTAGAACGGCGGCGGAACCGCGGCCAAAATGGGGTTTAGGCTGCGGTTCCGTGGCGTTCCTAAGGAATCAGTCCACCAAATTTCTGCAGTGCCCCTACAAAACCCTGCCTGATTTTCTGCAGTACACCAAATAATTTTTTGACCACAGAAAAATTTCGACAGAAACTGTAATTTGAAATCGTGGTTTTTAGAAAATTTGTTCGATCGAACTTGTAAACACGTTAGAGCAAGCTAGACTAGGTTAATAGCCTGGCTCTGATACCATGTAGGACTACGGTAACGCCCCGGCCGTCTATCCGAGGCCAAAATGTGGAAACGAAAATTTTTCTTGACTTTAAACCGGCACTACCGCATCCTAAAACCCGGATCGAACTATTAACCTAAACCCAGCAAACAAGAGAAAATGTAGAGGGCTATACTGAGCGATCCGTGTCCTTCGGTCTTTAGCCTCCACTCCGATCTTCTTACGGAATCTTCGGTCTTCATCTCCTCGTCGGGACGGGCACTACATCGCCGGGTTCTTTTACGGGCTCCCACCTCTGGACCGAGGCAACTCGAGCATGAAGTTAGCGAGTCGACGTGCCCAAGGATGCTGTAGGAAAAGTGTAGAATCGATTGTCTCTCTTGGGGTTGAAGTTGCTATGATGGATTGAGGAGGAGAATGAAAAGGAGCAATGAAAAATGGAGTAAGTCTTTTGCATGAATGGAAACATGAGATACCAAAATTCTCCCACACACAAAAATGAAATTTTCCTCACCCCCTCAAGAATGTGGCCGGCCCCCTTAGAAAAAGAGAGAGAGAGAGAGCAAGAAGGGAGGTTAGCGTAGTAAAAGCAAAAAGGGTGATCATAAGCAAAAGCAAACCTCACTTCAAAACATCACCCTCACAATCTCATCAAATCCCATCTCAATTAATGCTAAAGAAATGATGAAAGAAAAAGCAAAGATGCTTTGAATTATCATAATCCTCCATTTGCAAGAAACCCCTTCCACAATGCTAATTTGCATACTTTCAAATTAGCCCCTCCATCAGAAAAATCCGGCCATAAAGAACAAAGGAAAACTGGCCGAAACAGAATGCAAACTGGCAACTTCAAAAAACTGATCCCGTAATAAATTACAGGAAAACCCCGCGACTGTATATACATACTCGCATTTGTATTCAGACTGAATACAAATGCTAAGAGACAAAATCTACACTGTACAATACTAGGATCCGGCTTAAACCAAAGCCCGCTAGTATTATCCGTCCGATCATGATCCGTGCAATACCGCACGTATATGATCGAACCCTGCCATATCTCCATACGGCCTCTACAGCGTTTCGCCCGAAACTTGAGAAACTGTCTGTGGGGGACTCTAAAGACTCGTCAATATTTTGACTGTGGATTTAACCACTAGCACGTCAGAGGTATTAGCCATACGTGACGGGCTACCAGCTATTGACCAAAAGGGACGTCTGTGAGCGAACTCATCCTGACACCCTACTGAGCCTGTCAGTGACAATATCCGTACAGTCCGGTCCGTTCGTCTATGAGTATCGCATGACGGGCCTAGGGGGTTGGTAAAAGTCAGACCCCCAAAAGCGGTACAAGTCGTGTCGGAGTGTAGCCCAGAACACCCTGAGATACTACTGGAATACCTACCAGTAAATCTCCTGCCTCGGCCGAGGGCTTTGTGTAATGGCTTTCCTAGACACAGCGCGATCTCACCCCCAATACCGGGAGAGACGAACCCCTGCCGATCCGCTCACTGCCTCCATGTGGCTCGGGACTGTACCCAACTAAAACCTGTTTGCATGACTCCTTTGAGCCGTGGTAGGGTAGTAATCAAAGTACAGTGGGAACTCACACGAGACAAATGACGATCTCAGGTCGATGAACTAACCTGTACACATGTCACCAGGGAACTGCTATCTGACGCTAGGTATAATACCAACTAGCATGTTCCCGGCGAGTCCTGTCCGGTGTACTCATAACCCAATGGGCACCTGTATACATCTTAGGTGGACCAACTAACACCAGCGGCTTGTGAGACCGGCCACCGCCCCTCGTCGGGGTCTCGACTGTATACACTAGTCTACTCTGGAGTATCGATGCCCTGTCTCGAAACTCCTACGATTAGGGACCATTTAAGGATGCGCTTATAGACCCCAGCTCCCACGTATATGATCGCCATCATACTGCTGGCCGTCAAGCAAGAATCCTAAGGGCTCTATCAACGTGCAATAGTGACCTGTAAGGTCACCTGAAACAGTACACGATGATAAAGATAAACCAGATAGCATACAATCATCTTGAGTAAGACTGTTCTACCGGTATAGGTCCTCTCTCAATCATTGCAATCACGTGCATGTGATCCTATAATTGACTCTGAGGGCACTATCTCCAACAACAACAAGCTGGGAATCACCGTAGACTCGTAGCCGAAGGATTTCCATTTCTATAGCGAGCTCCAGACCAGTTATCAGAGCCTCGTACTTAGCCTCATTGTTTGTGCGAGGCTCAATGAGAGCAAAAGAACGCCGTAGGGTTCCCATCGATGGCGTGATGAACACTAATCCTATCCTTGCTTTTATCTCTGGGATACTTGATTTACTGGAGGTCCTTATTGATGAGGCTCCATCGAAGTGGAGCTCCAAACATGGCTCGCTATTCTCGAGGTGCAATATTTGTTCATCGCGTAATTCACAATTTAGCGGCGACCCTTCTGGTATAGGATGAGCAGCGAGGAAATCGGCGATGGCTTGCCATTTTATTGCTTTCTGAGGAGTATAAACTATGTCAAACTCAAGCAGCATGACAACCCATCTTGCCATTCTGCCGGCGAGGCTTACTTTGGTCATTAAGTGTTGAGCGCGTCGACCTTGGAGATCAGCATAACCCGATGAGCAAGCAGATAGTGCCTCAGCTTCTTCACAGCGAATATCAGAGCTATGCATTGCTTTTCGATCGGGGAATAGTTGTGTTCCGCCCCGACTAAAGTTCGACTGAGGTAGTAGAGGGCATTCTCCTTTCCCTCCTCGTTGTTCTGGGCAAGGAGTGCACCGAGTGACTCATCTAGCGCGGCAGTATAGAGAATCAACAGTTTATTTAGAATAGGGGCAGCAAGCACTGGAGGGTGCAACAGGTACTGTTTGATGCTTTCGAACGCTTCTTGACATTCGGCATCCCAGACAAAAGGAGCTCCTTTCTTCATAAGCTTTGAGAAGGGCCTACATCTTCTCGATAAATTTGAGATAAACCTTCGTATATAAGCAAGCTTGCCTTGAAAAGATCTTAGCTGTGCCAGACTCTTTGGAGGGGGCATCTCCATGATGGCCTTTATCTTGGATGGGTCAACTTCGATCCCCCGATGTCGGATTATAAAGCCCAGGAATTTTCCCGATGACACGCCAAAAGCGCACTTCAGAGGATTCATCTTCAGATCATTTTTCCTCAGTCTAGTGAAAACGGTCCTGAGATCTTGGATGTGATCGGCTTAGGTTTTAGTCTTGATGACCAAATCATCAACATAACATTCGACGACTTTATGGATTAGGTCATCAAAGATATTAGTCATTGCCCTTTGGTATGTAGCACCTGTGTTCTTCAGTCCGAATGGCATCACCATGTAGCAGTATATTCCGATCGAGGTTCGAAATGCTGTGTGTTTCTCATCTTCAGGTGACATCTTGATCTGATTATATCCAGACGAGCTATCCATGAAGGTGAACAGCTCGTAATTTGAGGTGTTGTAGACCATCATTTCTATGACCGGTAGAGGGAAGTCGTCTTTAGGGCATGCCTTGTTGAGGTCCCTGAAATCGACACAAACTCGGATCTGCCCATTTTTCTTCTTCACTGGGACTATGCATGCGATCCAGTCCGCATATTTCTCTTCTCTGATGAAGCCAGCATCGATAAGTTTCTTAGTTTCCTTGATGACCTTTTCTTCTAGCTCCCTTCTCATTCTTCAAGGAGCTTGTTTGACCGGCTTGACATCTGGAGAAATAGCCAGCTTATGCACGGCTACCTCAGGGGAAGGCCATGCATTTCTTTGTACGTCCATGCGAAGCAGTCAGCGAATTCATGCAGCCGGGCTACTATCTACTCTTTCATTTTCTCTGACAAGAGTGAGCTAATATAGGTCGGCCTTGGATTATCGGGCGTTCCCAAATCAATCTCGGTTAGCTCATCAAAGGTTGCTTGTCTGCCATCTTCGAGCTCTTGAGGAGCTTCTTCTGGCTCGGCTATCTCGTCATCATCATTTGATCTTTCGCCGGCTTCACCAACATGGATCATGTAGCATGCTTTGTAATCAGGTTGAATGAAACCTATGCCCCGTCTATCTGGAATTCGTCCATCGATGAGTGCTCGGACCTGAGGCGAATGCCATAGCCCTTCGTAAAACTTCGCTTCGGAGTCCTTTTAATATAGCCGACACCCGCACTTTTTGAAGTATTCCCGCATCTCGGAGGCATAGTATCTAGGATTGAGGACGGCTCTTATGCCTCTCTTATAGGGAAGGCACGTGACAGACAGATCGTCCGGGTGTACAACGGGATTTGACCCATAAAACAGGATGCCCTTCTGTCCACTTTTCCTTCCGGGAACGTAGAAAGATTTCAGCTGGTCCACGGTGGAGACTGACAGTGCATCGAGCTCTTTGCACATATGCTTCAGCACCCTTGTGATGGCTAGGGACCCTTCTGTAACTTCGAAGGTCTCTCATAGCTTCGCTGTTTGCAAGATAGCCCGATTTGCACAACTGTTGCAAGACGGATCCTCTTCTTCTGATTCTTCAGTGTCACTGCCTAAACGAGGGCGGATTTTGCCGTCGGATGGGTTTTCAGTATTAGATTCATCCGAATTGCTACCGAAATGAGGACGAGTTTTACGGAAGGACGGACTTCCAGCGTCGGACTCATCAGTGCCACTGCCGAAACGCGGACGCACATGTGAGTTTCTGCTTTTGAAAGTGACAGCCGGCTCAGACTTGCTTTTGAGTTTCGGGGCTGTTCTGTCTTTGGTCAGCTGTGGCTCAACACCTTGGAGGTTCACGAAGTACCGAGAATCTTCATATCGGACTTCATGCACACCGAACGACTGAATGTCTCCGTCAATGCGTCTTTCTTCGCCATTTTTAGTATACTTCATGCATTGATGGAGAGTTGACGGAACGATGCCATAATCATGGAGCCACGGCCGTCCCAAGAGAATTTTATAAGATGTGTCAGCGTCGATCACGTATATCTTAGCTTCAGTTTGCAGATCCCCAAATTTTATTGGCAAAGCTATAGACCCCAGAACTTGCTGGCAGTTTTGATTGAAGCCTTGAATGACAATCCTTTCCCTTGACAGGTGTCGGACGTCCATTGACAAACTCTTCAGAGTCTGCAAGTTCATGATGTTCACTGAGGATCCCGGATCAATCAATATGCAATTAATCCGATCTCCATCGCTGTACCCGGTCACGTAAAGTGGCCGGTTATGCTCAGCCGTTCCCAGTAGCAGGTCTTCGTCCTTAAACGTGACTGCGGCGGCATGCAGAGCGTACTGGGCTTCTTTCATATTAATTTCCGCAAAGCGAGCCTGATACCGCTCAAGGTTTTGTAGAGCGTGAATGAGAACATCTCTAAGCTCTTTAGATAGGGCCAAGGCATCGTAGATGCTCAGGAGAGATGGAAGCTTCCGGAGATGAGCCAAGACATTGTAGTCCACTAGGGAAGGACTCGAATCTTCATGAGCAAGTTCTCTGCCATCTTCTTCATTAGCGACTTGTTTTTCCTTCCCTTTTGGGGCGTTTCCCTGATTTGGCGGTAGAGCCCTGCCGCTTCTGAGCTGGATTTGGTTGGTCTTTATGGTGAGCTCCTCGTCCTTTTCGGAAAAACAGAGCTTCTCCTCAGAGTCACTGCCCAGATGGATGGCGTAGCAGGTCACTATAGGGATCTCTTCATTGGAGTCTTCTTCTAACTCCTCCAGAATCTCAGCCGCTTCTACAGGGAATTTTTTTTTCTATTGAATTAGAGTTCTTTCCTTTTATTCATAGTCTTCGAGGGAATCTATATATTTTTGAATGGTTGATCTCCCTACAGACTCTTTTTCGCACCGAGCTGCACTTTTCTTCTTCTTGAGCTTTTTGGATTTTGAGCCTGATGGAGCCGCATTGGCAGCTGGAATGGTAGGCTTCTTCTGCTCTTCCCATTCTGTCCTGGGCTCTTTTTGAAGTAGCTTTAGCATCTTCTTTGTATTATTAGATATGTGCTTACTCAAGGAGGCTATAGTGAGTCGGTTTCATTTCTCAGGGCAGCGGGTTCGGCTGTCTGCTCCCATAAGGATTTAGCTTCTGTCTGTATAAAGTTGGTGGTTGCAACTTGATTGTTCACCAACACACTTTTGGACAGCTCGATCTCTCCAGCCTTGTACTGCTTCTCGACCCAGTCTTTGAAGATATAACAATCCTCGATCGCATGGCTCACTACTCGGTGGTACGGGCAATACAGGGGATTGCCGATCATTTTTGCTTCTTAAGATCTTTTCGACTCCGGCAATTGTAGACCGTTGTTCAAGGCATCTTTAAATATCTTGCGGACCTTGTCCCTTCTGAAAGTGTAAACCTTGTTCTTTTTCTCCTTTAGGGAAGGCCCTTCTCCTCCCAGCAATTGTTTTCGAGACCGGTTGTTTTTGGAATCGCCTGCCCTTCGCTTGTCTTCATTGTCGGACGCATTAAAGACATTGGTACTGCTGGAATTCCTGCTTCTATGGTTGTCGTCCCGCTTTCTTTTCCAAGTCTTGTCTCTTTGAGAGTCCGAGGTAGACTCTTGCTTCGAGCGTTCCAGCATTTGGACTTTCTTGGTTAGCTCTTGAAACGTCTTGAGGCTTGCTGTACACAAGAATGGGACCATCCAATTGCTGAGGTTCCCAATGAGAAGGCTGACGGACTGGTCCTGCTCCAGCGGCGGTTCGCACTTGAATGTGAGATTATGCCATCGGGCGATAAAGTCGGTGTTGCTTTCATTCTTCCCCGGCTTGATCCTCACAAGGTCAGCAATGGAGATTTTATCACTGACACTCATAAACCTTTGCCGAAACAGAGACTCCATTTGGGCAAAGGTAATGACGGACCCATCTGGTATACTTGCGTACCGGTCAAAAGCGACACCGGTCAGGATGTTGACAAACTAACGAAGAAGGAGCGCATCATTGCCCCCTATATTTCCGCACGATACTTTAAAGTGGGCGACGTGCTGATTTGCATTTCCCGTCCCGTCAAATCTTCCGAACTTAGGAATGACATAGCCGCTCGGGGACTCAATCAGATCGTACTGTGCGGGATATGACCGCCCACTACTGCCAATTTCTTTATGAGCTTCAGCTTCGGCCACCAATGTTTTAACCTCGCTGGTGACCAAATCCATTATCCGATCTTGTGTTAGCGGGATAGTGTTATCTGGGGCCAAGACGTCCCCAGAAGAGGAATGCGGCTGGCTTTTGTGCGGCTCGACCAATCTTGGACCCAAAGGGACAGGCATCGGCCGCTTCGGATTGTCATCATCCGACTCATGAGTAGCGACTTGTGCTTGATTGGGAGGCGCTCAAGCAATTTGAGTCGTAAGCTGCATTACAACATTCGTTAGGTCGTCAATTTTTGAATAGAGCTTGGCCATCTCTTTATCTTTGCTCCTGAGCTGTTTTCGAAGCTCTTGAAGCAGCTCTTATTCCGTGGTCCTGGGGCGGAAAGTCGGCCCTTCCTCGCTGTCTGAGCTTAAGTCTACATGGACTGAGGGGTCTTTCTGCCTATCATCCTCATCAAGAGGGTTTTCATCATCCAGCGGAGGCGGCTGTTCTTGGGAAGCGGCAACCACATTCAAGCCAGATTGGGCTTGGGATGTGGTGGCCCCATCCTTGCTTTTGCTGCGAAGGTTGTCGCTGGGGCACCCACCCGCCATATAGACCGTATGGATAACATATCCAGCCGTCTTTTTATTATCGGCGGCTGATTTCACGGATCGCTGTCTTGACCCTCCTGTTTCGGAAACGGGCAGTCGACGGAAGGCGGCTGGCCTGGCCGGATTCTTGAATGGTGCTGACGCTTCCTTTTTGGTTTTGCCCCGCTGTTTTTGCGCGGCGCAGAGCGCCTGTTAGACTCTTGAAGAGACAGTGTCATACTTTTTCTGTTGGGGCCGGGACACGTCTCTTTGTAGCAACGTTCGGACCGCTGTCTTCTTGATTCTGGCGGTCATGACATTTTTCTGAACCCACTTCAGAGGTTCGAAGGAATTGCTGATTTTTATGGCCGACTCAGCCGTCGTCGCAGGATGACTCTGCTCTTGGAATCTCACAAGATTCCACTTGGCCGGAGTCCTGGCCCTCTTGTTGGCTCGATACCTGAGCCGCTTCTGTCTCAGCCTTTCTGTTTTGAGTACATGGCTGGTTACGGCTCTTCGGGAAGCCGCCGTAGACCGGGCGACGGAGGGCTTTGGAGATACGCCTGATTGTGCATTTGTTGGAGTCATCGCCTGAGCTCGTCCGCAACGTTTGATGTTGCCCTCTGTACCGGAAGTCTTGCCCCCAGCTGGAGCACCAGAGAGTCGTTCAGACATCGTCTTAAGTTTCGGTTATGGTGCCTTAGCGATCACAACATTCGATCTCTTACCCCTTGAGACCGGCTTGGCCACCTGTTTTGCCGGAATTTCTGCCAGATGAGCGCTTCCGACAGGGTAGATGATGACGGAACCAAACTGGCGGGGCAGTTTCTCCCACTGTCGACTGAGGGTTGCGGGGAGAACCACACGAGCATTGATCTTGACCACGTACGGAATCGGGGTCGCATCAGATGCTGGATCCATCTTAGGAGACATTGTCGTTGAAAGTTGATTGCTGCACGGAAAAACATTATTTCAGTACAAACATCGGCATATATGTTAAATGAGTTCGCATGAACACTTGACCCGAGATATGAGAAGAGAGAAAGGTCCCACCGGGCGTGCCAGAATCTGTAGGGTGTTTTTCGACACCCCATTGGGATGGGAATACGCATCGCTTGTCAGGCGTACAACAGATTCCCCCTGCCCAGGGTAGGCGGGGGTTTATTGATTGTGGGTATCCGAATCTCCGGCAGCCGCGGACTAAGCTGCCGTTAATTACCCCTTGCCTTTGGAGCGAGGGAACCTCCGATTGACGGGTCAAGCTGGTCATGCAAATTCAATGTGCAGTATGCGTTTTGAAGGGGTTTTGGATATATCGGGGTGCCCCGCAGAGTTTTTACGGGGGTCCGCTACCCGGATAGCGAGCTGGGGGTCAAGGGGGCTAGCAGCCCCCTTACGGGATGCGGGACAGCGCCCCGTTAGAAATTTTCCTAACGGGGACAATGTTGTGGAGTGTACACACACACACACACACATACACACACACACACACACACACACACACATATAGGTAAAAAGGGGAAATCTCATCCTCCAAAAATCGGGAGTGTATATATATATACACACACATCACAGGATCGATAGAGGACAACATCTGAAGGAGATCTCATCCTCCATCAGAAAGTCTCTCTCCTAAATTATTCAAAAAGTCTGCTCTTCCTGATTTTCTTGATGATTGGAAATTCATACGATGTTAATACATTTTGACCGTTATTTGGATTGTGGAAAATGTTTTATTATCGATAAAACGTCAAAATTGTGACCATATAATGGAAGTACAATAGATGTTCAATTCATATGATTTTCCGGTATGTATACTCGTCAAAACATGCTATCAAGATGAACAGTGGTGATAATTAATTTTAAAAAAATCGATATATCCTAGCCGCATGTTCCTATAAAAAAATAAAATAAAAAATAAAATGAAAACTGTGGAATTTAAACCTAGTCCCCTTTGGGACCAAAAGCCCAAATCTGGCGCCTTACACCACAAGGCCAAACTATGATATATTATCTACCATAATTATTATTCATATGAGGGAAACAAAATTACTCCCACCGTCTGTTTTTACTTCGTTTTAGAGAAATGCACACCGATAAAGAAAAATATTATCACTTTCTTAATATCAGCAATTAATCTAATGCCACGTCACCACTAACAAAATCATACCATTTTAGCCCTCAACTATTTTGAAAAGCATTAATGATATAGAATCACCACTAGTAATTTTCTAGGCTATTTTTGGTACTGTATATTTTTTGATATCTTTATCATTAATGATTACCTCGTTTTCCAAAACGTTAAGTAAAATGGGACGTTTTTCTCTCTTCAAAACGTCAAGTAAAAAGGGACGGAGGGAATGAGATTTACAACTAGAAAACTCACCCCTAATGATGATGCTCGATATCGGTGATCTCCCAGATCGTGACACGTGGCAGATGACGTGTCTCGAAACTTGCAGGAAAGGACCTACAGTGGCCGACCAGACCATTCCTATGCCCGTCCTACAAACAACCGCTGGCTCGTCTCCGAGCCCCCTGCACAAGTGGCCTCTTCGGCCCTCTCAGCTCGCCTCCAAGCTATAGCAGAACCAAGATACCTCGGCCTCCCGCTCGTCCCAGAGCTTCCCGCTGAGCTTATCTTCCTCGGTCCCATCGACCGACCAACGGCACCGACCGCATGTGCATCCGCCTCACCTCCGCAAATCTCGCCATGCGCGAGATACTCGTCGGCCATGTCCCGCGTTCCACGCCATCATGATCCCCCATTAATGAGCCTGCCTCACCATTAATGTGGGATCCCGTCTATCACGCAGGCGTGACGTCGGGAGCGTAACGGCCAGCGTGATTCTCGCGTCTGCCTGCCTGTTGCCACCACTATATAAACCCTTCCTTCAGACCGTTCAAGTAAGTCATTCTGTCCCCACTAGACCGTTACTCTGTTCAAATATCTGGTCTAACTTGATCGTCGGAGGGTCCTCGGTGGTACAACCACCCCGGGACTTCCTTGCAGGTAGCTCGGCCTAAACAACCTCAAACCCATTGAGATCCACACGCTTCAGGAGGCAACCTCCACTTCAATCTCAGCCGTCTGTCGTTGCCAACAGCAGATCTACGGAAGGTAACATCTTGACGTGATCCGACATCCGTCAGCTGGTGCCGTCTGTGAGAAACTTCTTGATTCTACTCAACAAAGTTCATCTTCCGATCTCGACTCAATGGCGAGCAATCACCTCAACGATCCAAGCGCTAGCCGCCGCCTCTCCCACAACGGAGGCGCGAGCGAATCTCCTCCCCCTAACACCATCAACGCCCTAGCCGTCCGGATAGATCGACTCGCGTCCGTCGTGGATGAGCTCGTCCGAGTCCAAACGGCAGGGCAAGCTCCCCAGGTCACCGCTCCCCCACCTCGGGACCGGGACCACCCCTATAGAGGGAGAGAACACTGTACTCGGGTCGGCACTGCCGACCACCGCCTCGCTGCCTCCCACGGCCGCAGATCTCCCGGGCCAACACATTCTATGACCCGCCGGGCGCCCCATAGTTCAACACCGAGGTTCGTCGCCAGAGCGCCTCGCCCCGAGCCCCTTCGCGCCCCTATTGTTAGTGTATATGCCCTAGGGGCCATTATTGTATCATACTAGCATGTATATTACTTAATGGAAGCTTGGGATATTCACAGATGTATTGACAGTCTTGCTAAATATGGTAGTATGCTACTTGGTTTGTGTCTACTTTAATATGTGCATATGTTTCTTATAACGTATCACTTATACATATTAGTAGAGCCCATAGGTTCTTTGCTTGATTACCAGCGTTGTGATGGTAGTCATACTAGTGGGGGCTGGGTAGTCTATAAGCAACATCCTATACTTATCCCTAGTCATAAGATTATCGAGACAGGGCATCGATATTCCAGAGTAGACTAGTGTGTACGCTTCTCATCCCAGTTGGGGAGATGGTCTGTCCCACAGCCATCAGTACGTCGTACTGGAGATAGTATACAGGTGCTCGTTAGGTTACGGGTACACCGGACATAACTCGCAGGGGAACTGTTGGTTGGTATTATACCCATCGTCAGTTAACAGTTCGCAGGTGACATGAGTACAGCATAGTCCGCAGACTTGACACTGCTATTTCGCCTCGAGTGTGTCCCACTGTTCTTAGATTGCTACCCTACCACGGCTCAAAGGAGTCGTGCAAACAGGTAGCAGTTGGGTGCAGTCCCGAGCACTTGGAGGCAGTAGCGGTTAGACAGGATTCGTCTCTCTCGGTATTAGGAGTTGATATCGCGCTGTGTCAGAGATCCATTACGCAAAGTCCCTGGCCAGGGCAAGCGAGATTTACTGGTAGGTTCCAGTAGTTTCTCAGGGTGTAGTGGGCTACGCTCCGACACGACTTATACCGCTATTAGGGGACTGACGCTTGCCGCCCCCTAGGCTAGATATGCGATAGTCTTAGACGAACAGACCGGACTGTACGGAGATTGTCACTTAGGCTCAGTAGGAGTTCGGATGGGTTTCCTCATCGGCCTTCTTATCGACATCTACCTGGGGACCGTTACGTACAGCTAGTGCCGCTTGCGGTCTGTGGTTAAACCCACTGCCAGTGTAGTGTCGAGTCTTTAGAGTCCCACACAGAGGGTTTCCCTGCTCCAGGCGAAACGATATAGAGGTCGTATGGTTTTACGACAAGGGTTCGGACGCATACATGTTTAAACGCACGTGCGACGTTCGGACAGTTTTTACTAGTCGGCTTTGGTTTAAGCCAGATTCTAGTATCGGGTTATTGGATTTATACAGTCTAAAGTTTTTCCGTGTTTTCACGGATTGTAGGGGTATTCTCGTAATTTGTTGGGAAGCTTCTAGAAGCATGGTGGCTTGGGGGGTAAGGTGGCATTAGCATTAAATGATATTGTGACTCATTTTGTGTAATTCATCATGTCATTAATGCATTATTAAATGCTTAATGACTCACATAGTGAATCACTCATAATGCATATATGTAGCATGATGAATAATCTTATTTTATTCATTTATTCTTTTATTCATTATGCTTCATATATCAAGTGAGAAACAATATCATATTTCATTCTTATCATCACCTTCTCTCTCCTCAAGTTCTCTCATTCTTGAAACCCTAACCCTAACCTCTCATGTGATGAGATCAAGGGTTAGCTAGACTAATACATCCATAACCTCACTCTATATCCCCTAGGTAGCTTAGATTAGCATTTTGAGCAACCTAGTTATCTCAAGTTAGACATCAAGCTTGGCATAGGAGCTCTCGGGTGGATCGTCTTTGACTCGAGAAGGCCATTGAGGTGCCGATGTTCCAAGGAATCTACGAGGAGTGGAGGACAGCGATGAAGACCCGAAGGACATGTAACGTGAGGTATAACTTCGAATCCGAGTAGTTAAACCTCTCGTAGTTTGCTAGTAACGGTTTAGACACGATTCATGCGCTCAAGTCCGTGTTACGAAGCTTTGATAATCGTTTTTCATATATTCCGCCTCCCCGCAAGTTCGTGGGGTGCGTGACATGGACTTACACTGGTATCAGAGCCAACTAAACCATTACTAGCTTGTTAGCAACTGATTAGAACTTCGATCGTCAGAAAACGCGAAAACGAAACACCGGATACCCTAAGTTTCTGTTGATTTTAAAAGTGTCGAAAAAAATATTTGATATGCCTTAAAATTCACAGCAGGGAAATATAAGAATACTGGGAAAATACGAGATCCTAACTCGGCAAGACGGCCGCGGATCCGCGGCAAGATGGTGCTTTTGGCCGCGGATCCGCGGCGGAGTCAACTCCGAGTTGACTCGGATTTTCACAGAAATTCATATTTTTTGGTTTTTTGTTTTTCTGTATATCCTGTTTCTGCCCAGGTTACTTCAGTGCTGGTTTGCTTTTGGGGTAGACACGGAATATGGTAATCGATCGATGTTCTAAGATATTTGCTAATTGGGTTTTCATCTGTAATGTTTAATGTGTTCGTAAACCTTCCCTGACTGCTAGTATGTCGGTTGGCAGGGGGTTGCACATTTCTGTAATGTTTACTGTTTGTGTATATGGACTTGATTGGAATGTTGTGATGATTAGCCGGGGTTTGAGATGGGTTTAATATTCATTCATTCGATGTAAATGTAATATGATGTAATATTCTTTTGCGGGGCGCATCCAGGTTGCGGTTGTAGCCACCGTTGTATTATTTCTTTTTACTGTTTTTGCTCCTAGGTTAGACCCAAGACGGGGTACACAAACTACCGGGTACGTTGAAGTGTTTAGTGGCCTACTCTCGTTGTTGAGGGAGACCGCTTCACTTCGAGTACTTGGCGGGTAGTTTGCCGTACCCGTAGGGGTCTAGGGTTGGGGTAATGGCTATTCATCACAACTGTGTAATCCGTCTTTTATTGCAGGCTCAAAGCAAATGCGGATTGCTAATATATCCAATAAAGTTCATCAGTGATCTGGAATGCTTATTATTGCGTCTGACGAATGTACAATATCTATATATGATAGCTATTAGACGTCACTTATGTTTTACACCCGCACTAACCCAGCCCCCGCTCTGTCGTTAGTTAAGTAACCTAACGGGTGATGACGGGACCCCGTGGCGAATGCAGATGGCATAAGAGGACGTGGTATTTTCGTTGTTTTCTGCAATGATAGGATAAATGATGGGACGCATTATAATAATGCAAAGAAAATAAACCAAAGTTTAATCGTTGGAACAAATTTAAAAGAAACCACTCGGTTATTTTAAAAGATCAGAATTTTTTAATTGCGGAGCTTTAACCACTCCTTTTAAAAAGGTATCAGGTTCCTTCGATTATATCAAGTTCACTACGTTCACGGTTTTGCCAAAACCATTCGTAGCCCTTCGTCATTTCATTTGGGTATTCAATAGTATTCAAGCTATGTATATTTGGCCCTTAGTCAAAACATGGTGTTTGGTAGCTGCTGGGGTATTCATTTGTTGCATGGATAGATGCGTTGGTTTGGGACAGTCGTATTACTTTTCTTGGCCCTTAGTCAAGAGTATATACGGGTGAGTTCAAATTAACCTGGATAATGACGGGTAGAAATTGACATGTGACTTATGACATATTTGGCCCTTAGTTAAAGTCATAAGAGCATGGGGCAAAAATCCATATCGGGAGTTTCTAAAGAAACTGAAATTTGCTAGTGTTGCATACCATTTTGGAGTTTGATGAATGTTGGTAGGATTCCTTCAACATTATCATACGATGATATTTTGGATCCCGATCCTACTGTGAGTATATACTACTTATCAGGAGATTCGTCACTTAATGATCAATGCTATAAACCAAGTAGGTGCCGAGAAAAGTGTCAGCGGGGCCACGCCCCCAGAGAAAAGAGGTTATTTAATTAAGGAACTTCGCGAAAGCGTTGGAAAACCTCCCTCGAAGTATCGACACTGGCCTGGCTGAACGGTTAAGCAAGTATTGTACGGTGAGAATAGTCCTGGCTAATTCTTCTTTTATGGTTTGATGAAGGATTCGAGAAACAGTGAGAGCCATCCTGTTTAGATAAATTAAAAACCACTCTAAACTTGCAAGAGTATCATGCTAAAAGTGTTTTCTTCTCTCTTTCTTAATTGCAGCGACCTTGTGACCACGACTAGGTTACATCTAGATAACAAATTGACTGAATCTGACTTATATGACTGGCAAAGGTCTGTCCAGATGTCCATAGCCTATGACAAGCTGGACCACCCTATTACTACTCAAGATCCCGCCGCCCCAGGTCCAGTTTCCACCGTCGCGGATATGGATATCCGTCAGAAAAGGGAAAAGGATAAAACGAAAGCCAAGTGCCTCGTGTTAGCTTCAGTTGACGGTGTATACCAGAAGCAGCACGAGAAGATGGACTCAGTTTCCATCTTTCTCCATAACAAAGATTTATATGGAGAGCAATCTCATATCTCAAAATATGAGACCTCGACCGAATTAATTCAAGCGAGGTTGGCCGTCGGGTCATCTGTAGGGGATAACGTCCTTACAATGATAAGCTATATTGATGAGCTCCAGGACCTGGAAACCACGTTGAGAAACAGGTCAGATACTGACTTGATTCTACAGTCTCTACCTTCTACCCTGAAGGAAACCAGGGTAGTAGAAGGAAAGGGAATGGCAAAAGTTTTGGGACAGGATATAGTAAAAGTGGGACGTTCCTATTGTTATGGGATTGGGCATAGGCAGAAAGATTGCAGGGCTTTGGAAGCCAGTAGCCAGGATACGAAGCATGTTGTGGCTTCGGCCTCAAGTGTGTTTGTAATTGAGAACTGTATGTCAATTAACTCTACTTCCTGGGTACTAGATACCGGAGCATGATCTCATCTCTGTAATTCATTACATGCTTTGAGAAACAGTAGAGTTATAAAGGTAGGTGATTGGTCTCTCAGAGTTGCAAACGGAATGAGCGTGGACGCTGAATCCGTGGGAGAATATCGCCTATGTTTGACAAGTGGGCATATATTGATTTTACGTAATTGTTTATATGTATCTTGTATGACTTGTAATATCATATCAGTGTCTTCACTTTCGAGAGAGGGATATGATTTTGCATTCGTAAGCGATGTAGTTAACATCCACCTAAATCAAGTTCTGATTGGGTCCGATATATTAGATAACGGTATATACGTATTAAGTCAAGCTCAGGTTTTCAATGTCCAGAACACACTTAAAAGAAAGTCTCCAGAAATAAATCAGGCTTTCTTATGGCATTGTAGACTAGGTCACATCAATGAGAGAAGGTTAACTAAGTTATATAGAGAAGGATATTTGAATCCGTTCGAATATCAATCTTATGCTACTTGTGAATCTTGTCTCAAAGGAAAGATGACAAAGACTACGTTCATTGGACACGGAGTGAGAGCAAGCGAGCTCTTGGGACTCGTACACAGTGACGTGTGCGGTCCAATGTCTACACATGCGCGAGGTGGTTATTCCTACTTCATTACTTTTACGGATGATTTCTCTAGGTATGAATATGTCTTCTTAATGAAACATAAATCCGAGGCCTTTGAGAAATTCCAAGAATACAAGAATGAAGTGGAAAAACAAACAGGCAAGAGTATAAAGACACTGAGATCTGATCGAGGTGGTGAATACTTAAGTGCCGAGTTCCTGGGTTACTTAAAAGAGAATGGAATTCTCTCTCAACTTACTCCTCCATACACACCACAACATAACGGTGTATCGGAAAAGAGGAATCGAACCCTATTGGATATGGTTCGTTCCATGATGAGTAACGCTGAGTTACCGCGATCATTCTGGGGATATGCACTAGAATCGGCTGCATATCTTTTGAACCAGGTTCCCACCAAGACTGTGCCTACCACATCATATCAGATGTGGAGTGAGAAGAAACCCTATCTTCAGTATCTAAAGATTTGGGAATGTCCGGCTTATGTTAAAAAGCAGCATGCGGACAAACTCGAGGCGCGATCAGTACTATGTAAGTTTGTGAGATATCCAAAGAACTCCAAGGGGTATCTATTCTATTACGTAGAGGAATAAAAGGTTTTTGTTTCTCGTAATACCCATTTTGTAGAATATCAGTTTTTAGAAAAGGAAACAAGTGGGAGCGAAATAGAACTGGAAGAAATTCCAGAACCACAAACTATTACTGAAAGTTTGGTAGAACCAGAGGTTTCAGAAGAAAGGGACATCCCGACGCCACTCCGCAGGAGTAGTAGGCAGTCTCATCCGCCCGAGAGATACTACGGTTTTCTCATAGACGGGGATAGAGAGGATTGCACTATTGACTATGATGAGCCTACTAGCTTCCAGCAAGCCATTCAGAGCGGTGACTCAGTAAAATGGCTGGAAGCAATGCGGACCGAAATGGAGTCCATATACACCAACAAAGTATGGACTTTGGACATTGCTCCAGATGGGGTAAAACCCGTAGGATGCAAATGGATCTTCAAAAAGAAGATTGGTGTAGATAGACAGGTTGAAACCTATAAGGCTAGACTTGTTGCAAAGGGTTTCCGTCAAAGACCTGGTTTGGACTATGACGAAACCTTTTCTCCAGTGGCTATGCTCAAATCCATTAGGGTCCTTCTTGCTATTGCTACCTTCCACGATTATGAGATCTGGCAGATGGACGTAAAGACGGCCTTTCTAAATGGTAATTTGGAAGAAAGCGTATATATGGATCAGCCAGAGGCATTCATTCAGAGTGGGAGCAGCGGTAAAGTATGCAAGTTGCTTAAGTCCATTTATGGACTAAAGCAGGCATCGCGGAGTGGAACATATGTTTTGATGATGCTGTCAAAGAATTCGACTTTATCAAAAATCCAGATGAACCATGCATATACAGTAAGATTGTAGGGAGAGCTGTAGTATTCCTCGTCTTGTACGTGGATGACATTCTCCTAATAGGAAATGATATTCCTATGTTACAGTCAGTCAAAAGATTCTTATCACAGAAATTCTCCATGAAAGACCTGGGTGATGCCACCTACATTCTGGGGATCCGGATCTATCGTGATAGATCAAAAAAGATGTTGGGACTTTCGCAGTCCAGGTACATAGACACCATAGTGAAAAGATTCAGTATGGATGATTCTAAGCGCGGTAACTTACCGGCTTGTCACGGAATCACCCTCTCCAAAGAGATGTCTCCCAAAACTGATTTGGAAAGGGATCGCATGTCGATTATACCCTACGCTTCTGCGGTAGGCTCTATAATGTATGCGATGTTATGTACCAGACCAGATGTAGCATACGCATTGAGCGTTGTAAGCCGGTATCAGGCAAACCCAGGGGAGAAGCACTGGATAGCCGTAAAGAATATTCTTAAGTACCTGAGGAGGACTAAGGAGATGTTCTTGATGTATGGCGGAAAAAACCTCCAGATGGAGGCCTTTGCCGACTCCGGCTTCCAGAGTGACAAGGATGACTCCAAATCCATGTCGGGTTATGTCTTTACCCTCAATGGAGGGGCGGTCTGTTGGAAGAGTTCCAAGCAGGAGACCGTTGCCGATTCAACAATGGAAGCGGAGTACATAGCTGCTTGCGATGCCGCAAAAGAAGCTGTCTGGATGAAGAAGTTCCTCACAGAACTTCAGGTGGTTCCTACCAGTGTTGATCCAATACCTCTGTATTGTGACAACAACAACACTATAGCTTTAGCGAAGGAACCCAGGTCCTATCAGAAGTCCAGACACATCTTAAGGCGGTATCACCTGATCAGGGAGATCGTCGATCGCCGGGAGATCGAGGTGAAAAGAGTAGAGACGGAGAATAACATTGCTGATCCATTCACAAAGGCCATTCCTCAGACGTAGTTCGAGAGGCTATTCGAGATGATAGGTCTACGATGTGCCAGCTCATGGCCCTAGTGCAAGTGGGAGATTGTTAGAGTATATACCTTAGGGGCCATTATTGTATCATACTAGTATGTATATTACTTAATGGAAGTTTGGGATATTCACAGATGTATTGACAGTCTTGCTAAATATGGTAGTATGCTACTTGGTTTGTGTCTACTTTAATATGTGCATATGTTTCTTGTAACGTATCACTTATACATATTAGTAGAGCCCATACGTTCTTTTCTTGATTACCAGCGTTGTGATGGTAGTCATACTAGTGGGGGCTGGGTAGTCTATAAGCAACATCTTATACTTATCCCTAGTCGTAAGATTATCGAGACAGGGCATCGATATTCCAGAGTAGACTAGTGTGTACGCTTCTCATCCCAGTTGGGAAGATGGTCTGTCCCATAGCCATCAGTACGTCGTACTGGAGATAGTATACAGGTGCTCGTTAGGTTACGGGTAAACCGGACAGGACTTGCAGGGGAACTGTTGGTTGGTATTATACCCATCATCAGTTAACAGTTCCCAGGTGACATGAGTACAGCATAGTCCGCAGACTTGACACTGCTACTTCGCCTCGAGTGTGTCCCACTGTTCTTAGATTGCTACCCTACCACGGCTCAAAGGAGTCGTGCAAACAGGTAGCAGTTGGGTGCAGTCCCGAGCACTTAGAGGCAGTAGCGGTTAGACAGGATTCGTCTCTCCCGGTATTGGGAGTTGATATCGCGCTATGTCAGAGAGCCATTACGCAAAGTCCCTGGCCAGGGCAAGCGAGATTTACTGGTAGGTTCCAGTAGTTTCTCAGGGTGTAATGGGCTACGCTCCGACACGACTTATACCGCTATTAGGGGACTGACGCTTGCCGCCCCCTAGGCTAGATATGCGATAGTCTTAGACGAACAGTCCGGACTGTACGGAGATTGTCACGTCAGGCTCAGTAGGAGGTTGGATGGGTTTCCTCATCGGCCTTCTTATCGACATCTACCTGGGGACCGTTACGTACAGCTAGTGCCGCTTGCGGTCTGTGGTTAAACCCACTGCCAGCGTAGTGTCGAGTCTTTAGAGTCCTATACAGAGGGTTTCCCTGCTCCAGGCGAAACGATATTGAGGTCGTATGGTTTTACGACAAGGGTTCGGACGAATACATGTTTAAACGCACGTGCGACGTTCGGACAGTTTTTACTAGCCGGCTTTGGTTTAAGCCAGATTCTAGTATCGGGTTATTGGATTTATACAGTCTAAAGTTTTTCCGTGTTTTCACGGATTGTAGGGGCTTTCTCATAATTTGTCGGGAAGCTTCTAGAAGCATGGTGACTTGGGGGGTAAGGTGGCATTAACATTAAATGATATTGTGACTCATTTTGTGTAATTCATCATGTCATTAATGCATTATTAAATGTTTAATGACTCACATAGTGAATCACTCATAATGCATTTATGTAGCATGATGAATAATCTCATTTTATTCATTTATTCTTTTATTCATTATGCTTCATATATCAAGTGAGAAACAATATCATATTTCATTCTTATCATCACCTTCTCTCTCCTCAAGCTCTCTCATTCTTGAAATCCTAACCCTAACCTCCTATGTGTTGAGATCAAGGGTTAGCTAGACTAATACATCCATAACCTCACTCTATATCCCCTAGGTAGCTTAGATTAGCACTTTGAGTAACCTAGTTATCTTAAGTTAGAGATTAAGCTTGGCGTAGGAGCTCTCGGGTGGATCGTCTTTGACTCGAGGAGGCCATTGAGGTGCCGATGTTCCAAGGAGCCTACGAGGAGTGGAGGACAGCGATGAAGACCCGAAGGACATGTAACGTGAGGTATAACTTCGAATCCGAGTAGTTAAACCTCTCGTAGTTTGCTAGTAACGGTTTAGACACGATTCATGCGCTCAAGTCTGTGTTACGAAGCTTTGATAATCGTTTTTCATATATTCTGCCTCCCCACAAGTTCATGGGGTGCGTAACATGGACTTACACCTATCCCTCTCGAGGCGATGTCGGTCAGCTCGCCTGCTCCCAGGCATGACCGACACCCCCTCCCTCGACGGGGTCGCGCGGACGGGACCGTCACGGAAGCTCGAAGACTACCTCGCCAGGGGACCTGAGGAACCTCATCGAAAGGAACCGGGGCCGCGGCCAGGCACAAGTCTCCAACAACAGAGGCCAAAGATCAGAATGTGCCGAATCGTCGGGATACCACGGCCGACTCGACGCTCTCGAAAAGAAGATCGAGGGTATGCATCGAGAAGGTCATCATCCGAGCGACGGGGCTAAGTACGCTGTCGACTCACTCACAAAACCCTTCAACGAGGAGTTGCTCGCTGTCCATGTCTCCTCCCGGAAAAATCCTCCAAAGGTCTCTCTCTTCGACGGTAAGTCTGACCCGAAGGACCATTTAGACGCATTCACTGCGGGAATGAGCTTCCAGGACAACTCTGACGCTGCCCAATGCCGAGCTTTCCCGGCCACTCTCATCCGCTCCGGACGAGACTGGTTCTGAGGACTCATGCCAAGCTCGATCTCAACCTTCGTCGAGCTGGCCACCCAATTCTTCGGCCACTTCGTCGGGAACAGATGGAAGAAATAGACAGTCGACTATCTCTTCACAATCAAGAGCAGGGACAAAGAGACATTCAAAAGGTACGTCACCCGCTTCTACAACGCTTTTCTCAAGGTCCCAGAGCACCGGGACAAGACGGTCATTACAGCACTCAGGTCTGGTCTTAGGCACAAGGAATGGTTACGCTCCTTTGCATTAGCGCAACCTAAGACCATGGCCGAGGTAAAAGCCTAGATCGAGCGTGAGATCCAGCTCGAGTCCGAGGTAAACGCAAATCCCCCCGGGGCAGAGCAAACCGACCAAAAGAAAAGGGCGAGGGAAGAGAGAAAGAGACTTGAACGGCCAAATCCCTACTCCCCGAAGTTTCAGGAGTACACCCTGCTCAACGTCTCCCAGACGGTACTGCTAGAGGAGGCTAAGGGCGAGGGGTTCTTCAAGCTTCCCCCGGTCTCGCGCATGGCGGCAAAGCGCACCCGGGGCCCCTACTGCGGTTTCCACCGGTTACAAGGCCACTCCACTGAGAGCTGTAAGCAGCTTTGAGACTACATCGAGGAGCTTATCCGTTCGGGACACCTGGCAGCGTACTTGCGGGACAAGCAGCAAGCTGACCGCGAGCAGGAGCAGCGTCCCCCTCCCGGAGAGTTGACAATCGGCCAGATTATGGTCATGTCGGCGGAGGGTACGTCGAGTACCTACGAGGCTCGGCACCACACGCCAATCATGGAAGCCAACAGCCATCCGAGGATGAAGGCCAGGGAGACCGAGCCGATCGTTTTTAACGGCCTTACACTACCAAAAAGCTCAAACCGTACCAATAAAAATAACATCTACCAGCGTGTACTTCTTTTACTAAGGCAATGTAAACTTTTCTCAAGATCTTTCTGTTTATATAATAAGAAGGGGTCAATAAAATATTGCAAAAAGAAGAGTTTTGTTTATTTAAAAAGGTACTATAGGCTCCTCAGCCGTACATCGGAAAAGAAAATTACAGTAACGGGGGAAGGGGGTGCAGAGAACATTGCTCGTGGTACTCCGAAGATATTTCCACCAGCTGAGCCCTCACGGCCTCAGACCCCTGCCTTTGATGCCGCCCGCGAATGTCGGCATTGTACCTCAATTGGTAGCACTCAAGGATGAGCGCCACCGAGCGATCCCGCCGACCCGCGGAGATCAGGCCGAAGCGCCGCAAAGATCTTAGCTTACCAACCGCCTCGTCCTTCAGCTGTTCGGACAAGGGGTTGTAGAGCCCCGGCGACGCCCTCCAGATAGAGTACATCAACAGCTGAAGCAGGGGGGAACGCCGGGGAAGCGGTCGGCCGAAATGATCCTCAATGCCGCCTATCACTAACTACACCGTATCCTCGGTGTACTGCTGATCGTAGAGGTACACGTCCTCGAAGTTTACTACGTCGGGGATGGTAAAAGGGAAGTCTTCCATTCTTACGTTTTGGATGTGAAGGAAGGACTGATCAATGCTCCCTCCATTTTATAGCCTACAATGCCCCAGGAGTTCAACAGCCGCTTGTTTCACACACAACTGTACTGCCACGCGGCATACATCGAGCCTTTCTCGGCGAAGTCGAAACGATGCGGCTCCGGCGCTTCGCCCCCCCCACGCGTTCATGACACGTGTCGCCCGTGGCTGTCCCTCTTCCCGATACTCACACCGGGAAGGTCGGACAGAACCTCACGAATCAACCAGGCATCAATCCTGCTCGGCCAGTCCTTAGCAGGTGTAACAACCTAGTTCATTAATACCAATTCCAGTTCTCGTATTTTCTTAATTGTGGTATTTTTTCCTGATCTATCGTGTTTTGGATGCGAATGGTATTTTACATTTTATATTGCATTCGACCCGACCCGCTTGCTTGAACCTGTTTGATTCATATTTATGAATTATCCTGACTTGTTACGTAGACTGTGTATTTTCATGTTTAGTGCATACTGGTATTTTATCTGACATTGCATTTGTTATCATATAACATTTTAAGTCACGTAAAATAATTTAAAATTACATAACTTGGCCTGCATGATACCCCTAACCCCGTGGTAGCATCCGCGCATCTTGTTCTCGTCCCGTTCAGTGAAACGGACGTGTTTGGATGGCTACGCACACGTACGTGCATCCGTTCTTGGGGGTATGCATTTTCGTTACCTGAGCATTCATTTTGAATTTTGAGAGTCACATATATTTTTCATATCTTAAATCTGAATTTTTAGACCCGGCCTGGGCGTGTTTTAGAATATTTTGTATCCCGCCTAAATTCAAACTTATTTAATATTTATTTTTAAATTTTACATTTAAATCTCGTTAACTGATAATATTTACCTAACAAACTAAAACCTTTTTTTAATTTAAAATCTTAAATCCTAAATCAACCCAGATCTCTCCTTCTCTCTTTCTCTTCTCTCTGGGCCTCACTCATCTCTCTCTCTCTCTGTCTCCCCCCTCGTAATCTTTCTCACTCTTCTCTCTTTCTCTCTCTCCCGCTACATGACAACTTTCTTTCTCCTCACTATTCCTCTTTCTCTCCTCTCGCTCTCTCTATCTCTCTCCTCTCGATTCTTTCTCTCTCCCCTTTCGCGGATTCTGTAGCTGTAGGCGATACGGTCACCTCCCTTCACAAAATCCCCATATATTTTCTCTCTCCTCAACTTCCTCCTCCTATATTAACCCGAGCTCCTTCTTTAAGAACCCATCATCGATTCTCAAAACCTAACCCTAAAATCCCCAGAGCTCCTCCTCCTCCTTGCCAACTTCATCCTCTCCCTCGCCAACTCCTCCTCACCTCCTTCATTCTCCCGAGATCCCTATACACACCCCTGCACACACCAAGAAACCAAAACCCACACCACCTCTTCGCCGTTCCTTCATCGCCGACGACCCTAGCCTCACACCACCATCATCACCATCTCCTTTCTCTCCCTATCTCCTCTGTTCTTCCTCCTACAACCTAGCAACACCCCAGACAACAAAACCCAAACCCTAACCGAAACCCTAACACCAAACCCTAGCTTCGCCGGAGCTCGTTCACGGCCGTCGACACCCTCACGACTCCTCTCTGCAACCTCAGTGAGCTTTCCCTTCTTCTCATTCTTCTTCTTCCTCTTTCCTTTCTTCTCTTTCTTTCTTTCCTTTCTTTCTTTTCTTTAATTCTGATTTCTGTAGATCTCTGGAGCCGGACGTGACGCCGACGATCCAGACGACGTACCTGACTTGCGTGATCACCCTTGTGCGTTTCTTAGACCCGTTGCGTGTGCCGTACGTGCGTCGTGACATTTTGCCGACGTCGGACGTACCGTACACATCCGTTTCTTGATCCGTTGAGGCAAGTTAATCTTGCTACATGCTATATAACTCATTTTATACCTATTTAAATAAATATCATACCTGTATTTTAAATCTAGTATCCCATGTTTCATATTATAGCTTTTCGATGTTCCGTTTGCATCCATTCATATCATTTCAGATCTAGGTAATGAAAACTTATCTTGTTACATACTAGATTACAATATACTGCATCCATATCAATATTTATATCACATATTGCTTAGTTGTACATCCCACATTACCATTTTATAGTTTTACTGATTTCGGATACCCGTTTGCATCCATCTCATTTAAAATATATATAACTGCATTCATAGATCATATTAATACATAACACTGTGTTATTAACATCCTATGTTTAATAAAGAGCATCCTAATTAGTATTGGAACTATAAATATAACCCTAATCGATAATTGTGCATCCATATCTTTGAATTTATATTTATTTACATACCATATCATATTATTCCATTTTATAGTTATATTAGTATCCCATACTTGTTTTTGTGTACCCATACTTATTACAGTTTGATTATGAGCACCCACTTGATACTTGTGCACCACCTGACATGACTTGATACACTACTACTTGACACGACTTGATACGTGTGCACTACTTGACATGATTTGATCCATGTACACTACCTGACATGACCTGATGTACCACAGCTTGACATGTTACCTGATCTTGTTACTAATGCCAACAAGCTTGACATGTTGTCCCTACGGACATATCCTGTTGTCTATACAGACAAACCTGTACCTGCTTGATCCTGTGTTGGCATTAGCTCCAGATTTACCAATACCTGACTTGAACATATAACCTTGGGGTTATGGGGAAATCAAAAGTGTAAACTAAAGTGTAGCTTACAAGGGCATTACTTGATCCGTGGTCCCGGAGGATAACGGGACAGAATCATTCGTGATTCTTACTTGATCCGTGGTCCCAGGGGATAACGGGACAGAGTCATTCATGACTCCCACTACCTGATCCGTGGTCCCGGGGGATAACGGGACATATCTTTTGAGTTACATGGAGGATTACTCTAATTGATTTCAATAATTTTAGAGTAGATAACCCAATGTCACAGTTTAGACTACTCACTGCACTTCACCTACATATATTCTGTCCATTGATCTATATTCATGTGACTGTTACTGTTTACACTTCATGCCTGCATATTTCATCGCATCCTGCTTGCTTAGAGTTATTGTTATTATAACGCACTGACGTCTGGGTTTTGCATGGCCCAGATCCCTTATCCTTATCGTAGGCTGTCCAGGAGTACTTTGATCAACAGGCCGAGCAGTGAGGACCTGTTATTAGTTTAGTTTAGTTTCCTTTCAGTATTTCATTCCTGATGTGAGCCCACATTATGGGACGTACATTCCAGTTTATTATTGTATTGGATCTTTTCGCTTCCGCATTATTTTATTCTTGACTCGTTATTCTGGCTCATGGACATGTATTAGATAGTTGTTTATTATTGTTCTTGATATCTCTACAGTCGTAATGTGACTGTGGAGGGATATTTCCTATCCACAGGTAGCATGGTTGGCTCTGTCACGTGCCTATTTTAGCGTACTCTGGGAAGCGGGGCGTGACAGGATTTGTTTGGTATCAGAGCCATAGGATCTAGGTTAATCGGGTTTGATTCTTTTATAGTTGGGTATTGGACCCAATACACGAATTAGAATACTCGTGATTAGGAGCATGTACTGCCACTTTACCATCTTACCATTTTTTGAATCTTAACTTCCTCCTGATTCTACCTTGACGATATGCAAACCTCTTTGCATCTCGACTTGAAACTTTGGTTTTCTATTGTTTATCTCTGGAATTTAAGCGACTTGGGTAGAGTTATATGATTGTAGCTATATACCGCGGCATGATTACAATGCGGTACTCTATTTAAGTAACTTGAAGTTCTAGTCTTGATCGCTATCCTTGATCTATAGTTTGAATCTTGTTATCATACTAACCCTTTCGGTGTTTTGGTTTCATGAACATGGCAGACAAAAATCTGAAAACGTACCAGAGGCGTGTTGATGAAGCCGCTTTGCTTGGAGTAATCTGTGGGATGCTGGAGAACTAGAAACGGCAGACTGAGCTGAACCAGCAGCAAGTCGAAGCTTTTCAGGAAGGTTTGCTGACCGTCCAGCAGTCCGTAAATAATGTTGTGGCCAGACCAGTTGATCGTGTGGGTACCGTGGCGGATTTCAGGAGACTTGGTCCGTCCATCTTTACTGGTCTGGAAGAGCCGTTGCCAGCGGAGCAGTGGCTGGTTGATACGGAGAATTTGCTCGTTGCGGCACAGATCCCAAAGGACAAGAGAGTAGATGTGGTACGCATCCAATTAGTGGACTATGCCCATGAATGGTGGCTTGTGGAAGAGACCCGCTTGCCCAAGCCGATCAGTTGGGCAGATTTTTCGAAGAGTTTCTTGGGGAAGTTCTTCCCGCAGACTGCACCGGAGGAAATAGAAGAAAAGTTTATCGGTTTGAAGCAGAACGGCGGATCCGTGGATGCGCATGCGGCTGAGTGGACACGACTCAGTCAATTCGCTGGACATTTGGTGGCCAAAGAAGTTGATAGGGCACGAAGGTTTATGCGCAGTTTGGATGTGGACATCCAGAGGCAAATTATATCTCTGGGTTTGACCACTTTCTCACAAGTGCTTACAGCGGCCCGAGAGCAGCAGAGCCTATCTATGAAGACTGGGGGTACGCAGCAACAAGCAGTTACAGTACGGAAGCCGGCATTTGCACCGAACCGAGCGCATGTACGCAGAGGTATTCCGGTGAACCGACATGGCGTAACACCTATGAAGAAGCCCGTCATGCATGAGCAGAAGGGAAGAATGTTTTGTGAGTTCTATCATCTACCAGGGCACCTACAGAAGGATTGTCGAAGGAAGCTTGGACTCTGTTTGGTTTGTGGATCGGCGGATCATACTATCAATGCTTGTCCGTCGAAGCTTCGATTGAAAGATGATATTCAGAGACCACCGCAGAAGCAGTTTCAGGGGCAGAAGCAGTTGACTCAGGGACCCAATCAAGCTCGAGCATTTATCCTGACGGCTGAGGAATCTAAGGCTTCAGAAGAAGTTGTTTCAGGTATCCTACTTGTTCATGGTTTTCCCGCATTAGCGTTATTCGATTCTGGAGCATCCCATTGTTTTATGTAATCCAAGTTTATTGCTACACACTCGATTGCTTGCACGACCCTGTCTAGTTGTTGGGACATACACACTGGGAATGGGAAGATCATAGCTAGTAGAGAATGTAAGAATTGTTCAGTTGTTGTTTGTGGACGGGAGTTATTTGCAGATTTCTTGGTGATTGATACCGGAAGTTATGAAGTCGTCTTGGGAATGGATTTTCTCGGCACTTTCCACGCTCATATTGATTGTAGGGCAAAGAAAGTGATTTTCCAGATTCCCGGACATCCGAAGTTTATCTTTACTGGAGGAAGCAGTTCTGTCGGGCCAGTCGAATTTAGGGCTAGGCCGACAAATAATGTTCTTTCGTTTATGGAAGTTGATAAGGAAGAAGCGCCAGCGGTAGTTCGAGATTTCATGGACGTGTTCGAAGACATCTCGGGTTTACCACCAAAACGAGATGTGGAGTTCGCAATCGATCTTATTCCTGGTGCAGCACCAATCTCTAAGGCGTACTATCCAATGGCACCAGTGGAGTTGGAAGAAGTCAAGAATCAGGTTGCTGAATTACTTGAGAAGGGTTGGATACGCAGTAGTAACTCACCTTGGGGAGCTCCAGTTCTTCTAGTCAAGAAGAAAGATGGCACAAGGAGGATGTGCATCGATTATCGAGAATTAAACCGGGTGACTTTAAGAACAAGTACCCGATCTCTCGCATTGGCGAATTATTCGAGCAGCTTAGTAGCACGAGGGTATTCTCGAAGCTGGATTTGCGATCCGGATATCATCAGGTCCGAGTTAAATCAGAAGATATTTGCAAGACGGCGTTCCGGACTCGGTATGGACATTACGAGTATTTAGTGATGCCCTTCGGAGTAACTAATGCACCGGCGATATTTATGGACTTGATGAACCGAATCTTTTCACCATTCTTGGACCAGTTTATAGTGGTGTTCATTGATGATATTCTGGTCTACTCAAAGAGCATAGAAGAGCATGCAGAACATTTGAAGATCGCACTGTAGACATTGAGGCAAGAAAGATTGTATGCAAAGATGAGCAAATGCGAGTTTTGGCTTGAAGAAGTAAAGTTTTTGGGGCATGTCGTGTCCAGAGATGGAATCGTCGTTGATCCCGAAAAGATTGCAGCAGTTCGAGATTGGCCGATTCCGAAGAACGTTGCAGAGATCAGGAGTTTTCTTGGACTTGCCGGGTATTACAGAAGGTTCGTAGAGAATTTTGCTCGTTTGGCTGAGCCTCTGACCAAGCTTACGCGCAAGGAAGTACCATTTGTGTGGACGGATAAGTGTGTGTCAGCTTTTGAGGCGTTGAAGCAGAGATTGATAACCGCTCCTATTTTGACCGTACCAGATAGTTCCGGAGGATTGATGATTCACAGCGACGCATCTGGGAAAGGATTGGGATGTGTTTTGATGCAGCATGGGAAGGTTATAGCTTACGCATCAAGACAGTTGAAGACCCATGAGAAGAATTACCCAACTTATGATTTAGAGCTAGCAGCTATGATTTTCGTTTTGAAGATTTGGAGACACTACTTATTGGGCGAAAGGGTCGAAGTATTCACCGATCACAAAAGCCTGAAGTATGTGTTCATACAGAAGGAGCTTAATATGAGGCAGCGTAGATGGTTGGAGCTGATGGCTGACTACGATCTTGATCTTAAGTACCATCCGGGGAAAGTTAATGTTGTACCGGATGCGCTTAGTCGGTTGCCAGCAATTCGGATGTTGACTGCATAGAAGGAACTTATTGAAGACTTTCAGAGATTCGATTTGGAGATCATGCTAACGCATTCTTTAGGACAGTTGATGCAGCTGCAAATACAGTTGTCGTTGATCGAAAATATTAAAGCAGCGCAGTTACAGGACCCTAGATTGCAAAAGTTTCGAGAACAGATTGAAGCTGGACTTCGAACGGACTTGTTGATTCATGAAGATGGTTCGTTGTGTTATGGTAGCCATTTGTGTATGCCAAAAGGAGATATTCACGAAAAAGTTATGAAGGAGGCGCACAGTTCCGCATATTTCGTACATCCAGGAGGCACGAAGATGTACCAAGATCTACGACAGCATTTCTGGTGGGAAGGCATGAAACGGGAGATTGCCCGCTTTGTAGCAAAGTGCTTGGTGTGTCAGCAAGTGAAGGCTGATTATCAAAGGGTTGCCGGTTTATTGCAACCACTTCCGATTCCTCAATGGAAGTGGGAACATATAACCATAGATTTCGTGACGGCTTTACCGCGGAGTCCAAAGTGCAACAATACGGTTTGGGTGATTGTTGATCGATTGACCAAGGCAGCTCATTTCATACCATTTCGAGTTGGTCAATCAACGGAAGCTTTGGCAGAACGGTACATGCAGGAGATTGTAAGATTGCATGGAGTACCGGTGAGAATTGTGTCCGACCGAGACACCCGTTTCTTATCATACTTCTGGAGGAGCTTACAGGAAAGTTTGGGGACTCGATTGAAGTTTAGCACAGCTTATCATCCTCAGACAGATAGCCAGTCAGAGAGAACGATCCAAACTCTAGAAGACATGTTGAGAGCTTCCATGTTAGACTTCAAGGGTTCATGGGAGGATCATCTACACTTGGTGGAGTTTTCTTACAATAACAGTTTTCAGGCAATTATTCAGATGGCTCCATTCGAAGTATTGTATGGTCGCAAGTGTCGTTCACCTGTTTGTTGGGACGATATTGGAGAACGAAGATTGTTGGGACCGGATTTGATCGTGCAGACAGTAGAGAAGGTTAATACTATCCGGAATCATATGAGGGTAGCACAAGATCGGCAGAAGAGTTGGGTCGATACATCGAGAAGACCTCTAGAGTTCACGGTTGGTGATCTTGTGTTCTTGAAGATATCACCGACTAGAAGAGTGATTCGTTTTGGGAGTCGAGAAAATCTTAGTCCTCGATTCGTTGGGCCTTTCGAGATTTTGGAGCGCGTTGGAGAAGTAGCGTATCGATTGGCTTTACCGAAATCTTTGGCGAATATTCATGACGTGTTTCATGTATCTCAACTCCGTAAATGTGTTCGAGATGAAACACATGTGCTGGATCATTCAGAGCTGACTGTACTAGAAGATTTAACCTTTGAGGAACGACCAGTGTCGATTGTGGATCGAAGGGAAAATGTTCTTAAGAACAAGGTTATCCCTTTCGTACTTGTTTCTTGGGGAAATAGCTTGCATGGAGAATCAACTTGGGAACGAGAAGATGAAATCCGACAGAAGTTTCCACATCTATTCTTGTAGTTTCTTGTTTGTTTATCCTTTCTTGTTCTTGGAATTTCGAGGACGAAATTCTTTTGTAGTTGGGTATAATATAACAACCTAGTTCATTTATACCAATTCCAGTTCTCGTATTTTCTTAATTGTGGTATTTTTTTTCCTGATCTATCGTGTTTTGGGTGCGAATGGTATTTTAAATTTTACATTGCATTCGACCGGACCCGCTTGCTTGAATCTGTTTGATTCATATTTATGAATTACCCTGACTTGTTACATAGACTGTGAATTTTCATGTTTAGTGCATACTGGCATTTTATCTGACATTGCATCTGTTATCATATAACATTTTAAGTCACGTAAAATAATTTAAAATTACATAACTTGGCCTGCATGATACCCCTAACCTCGTGGTAGCATCCGCGCATCTTGTTCTCGTCCCGTTCAGTGAAACAGACGTGTTTGGATGGCTACGCGCACGTACGTGCATCCGTTCTTGGGGGTATGCATTTTCGTTACCTGAGCATTCATTTTGAATTTTGAGAGCCGCATATATTTTTTATATCTTAAATCTGAATATTTAGACCCGACCCGGGCGTGTTTTAGAATATTTTGTATCCCGCCTAAATTCAAACTTATTTAATATTTATTTTAAATTTTACATTTAAATCTCGTTAACTGATAATATTTACCTAACAAACTAAAACCTTTTTTAATTTAAAATCTTAAATCCTAAATCAACCCAGATCTCTCCCTCTCTCTTTCTCTTCTCTCTGGGCCCCACTCATCTCTCTCTCTCTCTCGCTGTCTCCCCCTCGTAATCTTTCTCTCTCTTCTCTCTTTCTCTCTCCCCCGCTACATGACAACTTTCTTTCTCCTCACTATTCCTCTCTCTCTCCCCTCTCCTCTCGCTCTCTCTATCTCTCTCCTCTCGATTCTCTCTCTCTCCTCTCGCGGATTCTGTAGCTGTAGGCGATACGGTCACCTCCCCGTGAGCGCGGTCACCTCCCTTCACAAAATCCCTATATATTTTCTCTCTCCTCAACTTCCTCCTCCTATATTAACCCGAGCTCCTTCCTCAAGAGCCCATCATCGATTCTCAAAACCTAACCCTAAAATCCCCAGAGCTCCTCCTCCTCCTTGCCAACTTCATCCTCTCCCTCGCCAACTCCTCCTCACCTCCATCATTCTCCCGAGATCCCTGCACACACCCCTGCACACACCAAGAAACCAAAACCCACACCACCTCATCACCGTTCCTTCATCGCCGATGACCCTAGCCTCACACCACCATCATCACCATCTCCTTTCTCTCCCTATCTCCTCTGTTCTTCCTCCTACAACCCAGCAACACCCCAGACAACAAAACCCAAACCCTAACCGAAACCCTAACACCAAACCCTAGCTTCGCCGGAGCTCGTTCACGGCCGTCTACACCCTCACGACTCCTCTCTGCAATCTCAGTGAGCTTTCTCTTCTTCTCATTCTTCTTCTTCCTCTTTCATTTCTTCTCTTTCTTTCTTTCTTTCTTTTCTTTTCTTTTCTTTAATTCTGATTTTTGTAGATCGCCGGAGCCGGACGTGACGCCGACGATCCAGACGATCCAGACGACGTACCTGACTTGCGTGATCACCCTTGTGTGTTTCTTGGACCCGTTGCGTGTGCTGTACGTGCGTCGTGATATTTTGCCGACATCGGACGTACCGTAGACATCCGTTTCTTGATCCGTCGAGGAAAGTTAATCTTTCTACATGCTATATAACTCATTTTATACCTATTTAAATAAATATCATACTTGTATTTTAAATCTAGTATCCCATGTTTCATATTATAGCTTTTCGATGTTCCGTTTGCATCCATTCATATCATTTCAGATCTAGGTAATGAAAACTTATCTTGTTACATATTAGATTACAATATACTGTATCCATATCAATATTTATATCACATATTGCTTAGTTGTACATCCCACATTACCATTTTATAGTTTTACTGATTTCGGATACCCGTTTGCATCCATCTCATTTAAAATATATATAACTGTATCCATAGATCATATTAATACATAACACTGTGTTATTAACATCCTATAATTAATAAAGAGCATCCTAATTAGTATTGGAACTATAAATGTAACCCTAATCGATAATTGTGCATCCATATCTTTGAATTTATATCTATTTGCATACCATATCACATTATTCCATTTTATTGTTATATTAGTACCCCATACTTGTTTTTGTGTACCCATACTTATTACAGTTTGATTATGAGCACCCACTTGATACTTGTGCACCACCTGACATGACTTGATACACTACTACTTGACACGACTTGATACGCGTGCACTACTTGACATGATTTGATCCATGTACACTACCTGACATGACCTGATGTACCACAGCTTGACATGTTACCTGATCTTGTTACTAATGCCGACAATCTTGACCTGTTGTCCCTACGGACATATCCTGTTGTCTATACAGACAAACCTGTACCTGCTTGATCCTGTGTTGGTATTAGCTCCAGATTTACCAATACCTGACTTGAACACATAACCTTGGGGGTATGGGGAAATCAAAAGTGTAAACTAAAGTGTAGCTTACAAGGGTATTACTTGATCCGTGGTCCCGGGAGATAACGGGACAGAATCATTCGTGATTCTTACTTGATCCGTGGTCCCGGGGGATAACGGGACAGAGTCATTCATGACTCCCACTACCTGATCCGTAGTCCCAGGGGATAACGGGACATATCCTTTGAGTTACATGGAGGATTACTCTAATTGATTTCAATAATTTTAGAGTGGATAACCCTATGTCACAGTTTAAACTACTCACTGCACTTCACCTACATATATTCTGTCCATTGATCTATATTCATGTGACTGTTACTGTTTACAGTTCATGCCTGCATATTTCATCGCATCCTGCTTGCTTAGAGTTATTGTTATTATGACGCACTGACGTCTGGGTTTTGCATGGCCCGGATCCCTTATCCTTATCGCAGGCTGTCCAGGAGTACTTTGATCAACAGGCCGAGCAGTGAGGACCTGTTATTAGTTTAGTTTAGTTTCCTTTCAGTATTTCATTCCTGATGTGAGCCCGCATTATGGGACGTTCATTCCAGTTTATTATTGTATTGGATCTTTTCGCTTCCGCATTATTTTATTCTTGACTCGTTATTCTGGCTCATGGACATGTATTACATAGTTGTTTATTATTGTTCTTGATATCTCTACAGCCGTAATGTGACTGTGGAGGGATATTTCCTATCCACGGGTAGCATGGTTGGCTTTGTCATGTGCCTATCTTAGTGTACTCTGGGAAGTGGGGCGTGACAGCAGGCCTCTTACGGCCCCTCCAACACTAATGATCGAAGCCCTCACCAAGAGGCAGCCGAGCGGCTACCATGCTTAGCTATCCCTGGCCGGTAGTTCCTTACCCTATGACGCTAGGGATCAAAGCCCTCGCCAAGAGGCAACTGGGCTCGCCCTTGCTCGGTTATCCCTGGCTGGTAGTTCCCTACCCCATAATGCCAGAGATCAAAGCCCTCGCCGAGAGGCAACTGAGCAGCTTCCTTGCTCGGCCCATCCTTAGCAGGCCTCTTACGGCTCCTCCCGCGCTAAGGATCAAAGCCCTCACCAAGAGGCAACCGGGCTCGCCCTTGCTCGGTTATCCCTGGCTGGTAGTTCCCTACCCCTCAACGCCAGGGATCAAAGCCCTCGCCAAGAGGCAACTGAGCAGCTTGCCTGCTCGGCCCATCCTTAGCAGGCTTCTTACGGCTCCTCCCGCGCTAAGGATCAAAGTCCTCGCCAAGAGGCAACCGATATCGCCCTTGCTCGGTTATCCCTGGCTGGTAGTTCCTTACCCCACAGAGCCAGGGATCAAAGCCCTCTCCTAGAGGCACTGGGCTGCAACCCTGCTCGGCCAGTCCTTAGATGGCCTCTAACGACCCTTCCCACGCTACGGATCTAAGCCCTCGCCAAGACGCAACTGGGCTCGCCCTTTCACGGTTATCCCTGGCTGGTAGTTCCCTACCCCACAGCGCCAGGGATCAAAGCCCTCGCCAAGAGGCACTGAGCAACTTCCCTGCTCGGCCCATCCTTAGCAGGCCTCTTACGGCCCCTCCCGTGCTAAAGATCAAAGCCCTCGCCAAGAGGCAACTAGGCTCGCCTTTGCCCGGTTATCCCTGGCCGGTAGTTCCCTACCCCGCTATGCCATGGATCAAAGTCCTCACCAAGAGGCAACCGGGCTCGCCGTTGCTCGGTTATCCCTGGCTGGTTGTTCTCTACCCTACAGCGCCAGGGATCTAAGCCCTCGCCATGAGGCACCGGGCAGTAACCCTGCTCAGCCCGTCCTTAAGGATCAAAGCTCTCGCAAAGAGGCACCAAGCAGCAACCCTGCTCGGTCCGTCCTTAACAGGCCTCTTACGGCCCCTCCCGCTCTAAGGATCAAAGCCCTCGCCAAGAGGCAACCGGGCTCGCCCTTGCTCGGTTATCCCTGGCTGGTAGTTCCCTACCCCACAGCGCCAGGAATTTAAGCCCTCGACATGAGGCACCGGGCAGCAACCCTGCTCGGCCCGTCCTTAAGGATCAAAGTCCTCGCAAAGAGGTACCAAGTAGCAACCCTGCTCGGCCCGTCCTTAGCGGGCCTCTTACGGCCCCTCCCGCGCTAAGAATCAAAGCCCTCGCCAAGAGGCAACCGAGCTCGCCCTTGCTCGGTTATCCCTGGCTAGTAGTTCCCTACCCCACAGCGCCAGGGATCAAAGCCCTCGCCAAGAGGCACCGGGCAGCAACCCTGCTCGGCCCGTCCTTAAGGATCAAAGCCCTCGGTAAGAGGCACCAAGCAGCAATCCTGCTCGACCCATCCTTAACAGGCCTCTTACGGCCCCTCCCGCGCAAAGGATCAAAGACCTCGCCAAGAGGCAACCGGGCTCGCCCTTGCTCGGTTATCTCTGGCTGGTAGTTCCCTACCCTACAGTGCTAGGGATCAAAGCCCTCGCCAAGAGGCACCGGGCAGCAACCCTGCTCGGCCCGTCCTTAAGGATCAAAACCCTCGCCAAGAGGCACTAGGAAACAACCCTTCTCGGTCCATCTTTAGCATGCCTCTCTGTGCCTCCCACGCTAAGGAACAAAGCCCTCACCAAGAGGCATCCGGTCTATCTACGTCTGAGCGATCTCCACCTTGACTTCGGGGCCATGGGGATACCGTCTTCCCACCGGTCTTTGCACATTTGGCAAATGATCAGATTTAACTCGACGTGTGATCGCTAGACGAAAGACGGGCCTAACACGAAGGCAGTACTGTACAAATACAAGTGTTTACCGACAAAGGAAAATACGCACACAAATACTACTGCAAAAAGAATTTATTCACAAAGTCAAAAGTCTTTACAAGGGTATTGTGGGCTGCCCAGCCTTACCAAATTGCCCGAAGGCTTACAAAAAGAGAGAGAAGGAGGAAAAGCCAAAAAGTTCAGGCCACAAGCCCCGCCTAGACCTCACCTCCCTCATCACCATCTGCCGGAGGCATGACCACCGAAAGTGGGACCCGAGCACGGAGCTCACAGTTGACAAAATCCGGAAACTGCTCCTTGACGGCATCAAGAGCTTTGTGCCATACAATAGTAGAGGCCTCGCCGAGATCGACGTAAAACTGGTCCGACCTCTTTTATTCGGCCACCGCCAGCTCGAACCTCGGCAACCTCCGCCGCCTGAAGCGTAGCCTCGGCATCCCGCCTGCTGGCATCCCTCGTTCTCTTCACTACTGCATAAAGATCGACCAGCTCCACCAACTTAGCCTCAATGGCTCGGTGGGACTCACTTAGACGGTGATATGACCCCCGGCACTTTGAAACGGTGAGCTCCGCGCCGGCCAATTGGGCTTCAAGGACGGCCATCCTCTCCCTCTCCAGACGCAAATCGAGCCACAGATCCTCGGCCTCTGAGGAGGATTCCCCTGCCCCACTCATAGCAGGGGCAATCTCCTCGGCCTCCATGCGAGCAACGAGGGCGCAGTGCTGAAGAATCTGATGAAAAATAGCAGAAAGACTTAGAAACGCTCGAACTACGCAAAAGGTACTCAAAGTAGCACATAGGGGAGTACGTACCTGCACCGCCTCCTGGGCTATAGCCGCTACTTGGGCCCTCAAGGTCCCACGTGGAATCTTGCCTCCGGCCGATTCTTCCATATCAGCGAGCAGGCTGGCAGCAACGGAAAGCCCGGACGGGACCACAAATCAGGCGTCCCCCTCCTGCACAGGAATCCCCTCGAGAATCTCAGTCAGTGGCGCGCGAGAGACCGTCTTCTTCCTCTTAAGAGGAACCATGTCTTCTTCCTCTTCCGCTTCCCTCGTCCAGGGTTCGGGAACCTGCGGACGCCTCTGGCCGCCGCCGCGGCAATCATCGGGGGCTCGGGTCGAAGCAGATGGCCTCACCGCCGGCGACTCCTCTGGCATGAAGCTCGGGTCAGCCCGAGGCATGGCCACGACCCCGGCTCTCTTCTGGGACAGGGCACCGAGGGCAGCAAGAATCCTGGATCGGTCCATTTGTTCTGCCAAGGAGGGAAACATGCTCGACTCAGAAGAAGAAGAAACAGAAGAAGAAGAGAAAGAATCTATAGGGGGCTCCCTAGACTCTACCCGAACTATTTCTACGGAATCTTCACAAAAAATATCTAACCTGATAAAGTGGATGAGTCATCGGAAGAGAAAACGCAGAGATCCGACCTAAGAAGGAGAGTGCCGAGCTAACGAGACTCAAGATGAGAAGATTATGAAGAGGGATAGGTCATGAAGGGGCCCCGCCTCAATTTATAGCTGCCGGCGTACACATCCAACGGCGACAGTCATCTCCCGCCAAAACGACCCATCGCATTCGACGGCCACCATCGCTCCACCTGTCGCATACGCATTGGTCGCACCCCATTGGACGCAGGAAACCCGCGTCCGTCACGTCAACCAACAAGCGCCAGACATGTGGGCTGTCACCTCGGCAAACGTACGCATGATTCGGCGCATCCCCTTTAATGGAAGATCTGACCCCTGATTCGCTGACGTCATCATGAGAATACGACAGATTGCCCGGGAACACGCCCCGACGATATCTTCGAAAAGGAGCTCACCTCGGGTGACCCGGCAGACCACTCTCGACCAGACCCGTGAGCGGGTCGGGATGAGAGTGGGGGGCTAATGATGATGCTCGATATCGGTGATCTCCCAGATCGTGACACGTGGCAGATGACGTGTCCCGAAGCTTGCAAGAAAGGACCTACAGTGGCCGACCAGACCACTCCTATGGCCGTCCTACAAACAACCGCTGGCTCGTCTCCGAGCCCCCTGCACAAGTGGCCTCTTCGGCCCTCTCAGCTCGCCTCCGGGCTATAGCAGAACCAAGATACCTCAGCCTCCCGCTCGTCCCCGAGCTTCCCGCTCGTCCCCGAGCGTCCCGCCGAGCTTATCTTCCTCGGTCCCATCGACCGACCAACGGCACCGACCGCAGGCGCATCCGCCTCACCTCCGCGAATCTCGCCATGAGCGAGATACCCGCCGGCCACGTCCCGCGTTCCACGCCATTACGACCCCCCATTAACGAGCCTGCCTCGCCATGAATGCGGGATCCCGCCTATCATGCGGGCGTGACGTCGAGAGCATAACGGTCGGCGTGATTCTCGCGCCTGCCTGCCTGTTGTCACCACTATATAAACCCCTCTTTCAGACGGTTCAAGTAAGTCATTCTTTCCCCACCAGGCCGTTACTCTGCTCAAATATCCGGTCTAACTTGATTGCCGGAGGGTCCTCGGTGGTACAACCACCCCGGGACTTTCTTACAGGTAGCTCGGCCTCAACAACCTCAAACCCATTGAGATCCACACGCTTCAGGAGGCAACCTCCACTTCAATCTCAGCCGTCCGTCGTCGCCAACAGCAGATCTACGGAAGGTAACATCTTGACGTGATTAGACATCCGTCACCTAACAAACAACAACAATATCAAAATATATATATATATATATATATATATATATATATATATATATATATATGAGAACTAAAAACATATGGAAGCTGATAAGTGAGGATAATGGAGTCAAGTTGCAATTGGAGAGAATTTTTTTCTATGGCGTCGAAAAAATACATCTTTCATGAATTCTTTTCGACGATTGGCACCCATCATCATCATCTTTATTATGTAAGATGTGGATACACCAAATTTCATGTGATTCCATTACTTTTACACCGTTGATTTAATGGGTGCAAAATTAACAGTTTACCGACAATAGAATTTTTTACATTGCTAATTCAACGGGGAAAAGATGGTGGAATCACATGAAATTTGTTGTATCCACATCTTACATGATAAAAATAATGATGGATGCCGACCGTCGAAAAAAATCATGGATATGGATATTTGATGTCATCTAATGAAAAAAACTTCTAGAGCCTCTTTTCTTCATTATTCTCCTGATAAATAGCCATTGATATCATGCTCAGAAATTTAAAAGTTTGTATGCAGCATTACGAGCAGCGAAAATTGGATTTATGAAATGAAAGATTTTTCATGAGCAACACACTTGAGGTAAGAGTTCACAGCCTACCGATATTGGAAACAAATCTATTCTGAAACCCTCATTTGCTTCAAAGAATGATCAATTCTATAGGGTGACCCTTTTGGAATCAAACTGGTGATCTCTTACTTTGGAGAGGAAAGATATACCAACTGAGCTAAGTCCAGTCGGTGAGTGTTTTGTTGGTTATATTCAATTAAGGGATCTGGTAAATTTTTTTTGCTTTATTGGGATTGTGCTGATTATTTTATTCCGATAGGTGTTCAAACCATAACCTCTACTGTTATAACCAGAAACTAGAGGTGAAAGTCGGACATGGTTTGATCCGAGCCTGAGTCTATCCAACCGAATATTTTCGGGTTTTTCTAGCATGCTCTATCCGCCCAAACCCGAACGGATGTGTTTAAAATTAGCAAATATTTCGGATTGGGTATGAGTGCAGCACAAAATCCGCCCGTCCGAATCATAAATTCAACCCGGATCAAACCCACTTCCTAGGTTCAATCCGACACGAACCTAATTGTACACCAGAGACAAAATATTGACTATTTTAATTTATTATATTGTATTTAATTTATGATTTATAAAATAAAATTTAACAACATTTTTTCAATGCTTAGATTTTACATATGTATTTGGTAAAACTTGCCACAAGTTCTTTTTTGATTCTTTCAATAGTTTATGACATGTGAAGCCCTAAAACCCCCGACATGCCCGTGTAAATCTGAAAACCCGTCCGATACCCGAAGTTTCATATTTAGTTATAATGGAATGTGAATCCGTGACGGATTTTGGGTTTAAATTTCAAATTTCGGTCCGGATACAAAAATTATCAAAATCATGCCCGCTTTCACTATTAGAAACCCAAGTGAGGTCACGTGGCATTTTTTTTTCCTTCAGAAAAAAGATCAGATTTCTGAAATTTATTCTAAACCTCAGTTCACATCACCCTATGGAATGAAAAATTATACATAAAACATCCATAAATTTATATGTTTTCTTTTTCTTTATCTTCATGGGCGCATCGCATGTGCATAAATTCTTGTTCACCAAATTTGAGCCAAAGCCAATAGAGAATCCCTCATTGATATGCAAGGAACCAACTAGCCCCAAATGTGCAACAAAATCTATGATATTTACCCAATTAAAATTAAAATAGCCTATAACCTACTCTAGTTGCTGAAAACATAATATTGAGCCTGCTACTAAGTACAAGTGAAATGTTATCCAAAGTACAAAATTCTTGATGCAAAATTTCATACATAAGATCACTGTGCTGACATTATACAACACAGAAGTATTTCTGGCCCTTGCGGGTGTAACACATATCGAGTATCAAATATCTCATGCACATAGTTCTTGACAGAAAAGCTAGAGGCAAATATAGGAAGAAGCCCTTCCAAGAAAAATTTGTCAAAATTTTAGGACAGCAACCGGACAAACCAAATATTAATTAGTGTCGTATTTATTGCCTGAAAAACGAAGAAAAACAAGTGAGAGGCTTGCTACAATCCATCATAAAATCGCCATCCGCTCCGAGTTATCCCGAAAGGGAAAAAGTTCAGGTTAAAAATAACGATGATACATCTGCACATATAGAAAGCTGAGAAAAAAAATTGTTCGCAGTAATTGTTCTTTACAGAACTCTCGAGACCGCATCAATTCCATTGCTTACCACTTCCAACTTACGCTTAAGACAGTTGATATAGACAATGCCGGCTGATACTGCTCAGATAGTAGTCACGATCAATACTACCTCCATTGTTTTCGCAAAACTTCAGGTAATATATTTGGAGTTAACAAGGATTCAACCAAGATGATTGAGAAAATTTAGGAACAACCATGAGATTTAAAGCATCAAGTCGGTATGGCTACTTAGGCATGCAGGGGTCAAAAATTACACCCCACGGCCTAAATCAAAAAGTCAAAGTCAACGTCCAAAAAGTGGGACCGAGCCTAAACTCGAATCCAAGTTAAGTGGGCTCAAGCCTGAACCCAAATCCAAGCAGGGGGTCTAAACCCAGACCGGTCCAAGCTCAAGTATGGGAGCCGCCCACATCTCAAGAAGAGAATTAAAATGCAATAAATAGATATAAAATGTAATAAATAAATTTATGTGTAATAAATATGAATAATGTAAAATAATGAGCAAGATGCCAAATTATGTAAAACTTATGGCTCATGTGCAAAAAAATGAGCACATGCGCATGGAAAAGGCAAAAGAGCAATTTTGTAAAGTCCAAAGGGTAAAGTGAAAAAAATGTACCTATTGATTGATCATGCAAAAGAAGTGTTTTGTAAATAACCGCAATTAAGACGGTTTTGCTAGTAGCTATCTGCGATGAATACGGGTCGTCCACAGGAAAACGTGAACTCTTTTCTTGTTTTAGACGAGTTGATGAAAGAGATGGGTGATTGTTATCGTTCTATTTTGATATGGATATAAAATTTATAATAAAAAGGCTTGTAGGTTTCATAAGACTTAGTAGTTAATGGATGAATATTTAATAATGACTCTTTTTATCTTTTAATAATTTAAAACTAGAGCGATAGTTCTGAATGTGGATTATGGTTTTTGGAGAGAATTAGGGTTTCCCACTACCGACCCTTGTCCGTCCATTGATCTCTATTCATGTCAAGCCCTTAACAAAACAAGTATTTAACCGATCTCAAATTGCTGTCGTAACTATCAATAAATTGATAGCGCGCCCGATTAGGAGTTTAACATTTATTTTGCTAAAATTTATAAACTTTAAAATGTTAAAAAAAAGTTAAGAGATTTTTCATCTATTATTTTATCCTATCCTACAAACCCTAACAAGTAAGGAATTACTCGCTCATGATTAATTTAGAAGAGAGGTTGAAAATGAACGAAAACATAATGAAGATGCAGAAAAATTTTGCGTAAAAAGCAATGCGTAAAAGTAAGTGCAGAAGTTAAATGCGAAATATAAATGCAAAAAGAATTAAAATAAAAACTACATTTATTATTTAACCATTGCATCTATAATTCTCCTTAGAAAGTAGATTAAAAGAACCCTAGTTTACTCTAAATCTCTCTCTTATTGGAGGTAAATGAATAGATGATGATCACTCGGATACTTGGATCTCTTGATCTCTTCGATGATCATTTTTGAATGTACATCTCTCGGTCCTTTATATAGTCCTTGAAACCACAAACCCTAAATTTCATATGTGAGTCGATACAGTTAAGATCATATCCACAAAATCTCTCATCCAATGGCTATCAAAGAGCTGCGGAACCACCACATCTAGCCATGTTTGGCCGCGGTTTAGCTGCATCATAGTGAAACTGTGTTCTGAAATTTCTTCTGGTTTTTTGCATTGACATGTGGAGATCCTTGTTTACCACCGAAAACAGAGACGAACTGGGATAAATTGTCTTACCTGAGTTTGGGGGCAGATACTATTTGGATTTATCCGTCCAGCTCTCCGAAGATACCAAGCTGATTTATGGCACCATATATTGGAGGTTTGGACGGATGCGGCCGTTGTAGCGGACTTCGTCAGATTCCTCCTCGTTTTATGACGGTTTTTGATTGTGGGGACGCTCTTCCCTGCAGGCGCAAGCCCCTGCAGTTAATTACGTTACCGCATTATGATAACCATTTTCTCCTGCTCCAGAAGTTCACTTTATGTCGTGTGTGTTTTTGTTTGTTTAGGTTGCCCGTGGATTATATAGGGAGACTAGTTTGTGTCGTCGCCCGTAGGGCGCGGAATAGTCCAAATCCGTATATTTGAGATTTGAGTTTAAGTCAAGAACTTTGCTTGACAGAACCCACGTTTGTAGTTTGGTTTGCCAATGGGAATAAACTTAGGACGCAGATCTAACATATGTGAGGTCCATCGGTTGAGGGGATATTCGGGTTAGATTTAAGGATCATTAGCCATATTTGAGACTAAGATCAATTTATGGGCAGTGAGCATATAAGCTCAACCGATCATTAGATCATATATGAATAGCCCATGTATAGTATACGGTAGTCATTATGGAGACAGTCCGCAGGGTAAAATATATTAGTTTAAGGACGTCGCGGTCCAACATTCCCTATTTGGGACGAATATTAGTTTAAGGACATTTCGGTCCATTATTCAACTTGCGCGCACGTGTATTTGTTACGTGGCAGAGTGAACGATGGTGACATGGAATGCGCTCAATTTGGGGTGTGATCCGATTTGAGGTGTGCACGTCAGTTTGGAAGTGCATCAATGTGGGGTGTATAATTCCCTGTCTTGATGAAATTTTACATCAAGTTGTGACGAGGAGTTGTTGTTAGTTGTCGGGACCCGCCACCTCTCTGAAAACGTTGAGAAATTGCAACGGCGTATATCAGAGATGTGGAAAGATGTATTCTTGAACCAAATCCCGTATTTGAGGAAAAATGAGGTTGTAGACTTAAGAATCGTTAGTCATATTTGAGACTAAGATTATCTTAGAAGATATGAGATGAATATCATTTTGGATATTATCAATGAGAGATCATTAGTCATGTTTGAGACTAAGATCAGTTTGGATATCATGAATATAAGGTTAGCCAATTTAGGCTAAGATTGGGTTTCTGTAACACTCAGCAGTGCTAAGCACTCAGCTGCATTTAGCGCTCACGTGTATATCATGTGAGGCGCTCCAATAGTGCTAAGCACTAATTTTTGTGGCTCTCACGTGTGTTTCACGTGAGGTGCTCAAATAGTGCTAAACACTAATTTTTTTCAGCGCTCACGTGTGTTTCACATGAGGCGCTATATAACTTGGCCTTGAGCGCTCACTTATTTTTCACATGAGGCGATGAGTTCTTTTGGAGATTTAATCTCTATTGATATTTTTAGAGAACTTAAATCTCTGTTAATGGCATTTTGACCATTAACGATCACCAAGATCATTATTTTGAGAATCTAGGATCATGTTCTTTAAGAACTAAGTTCCTGGAGTATTATGAACTCCATGTTTTCCATGTTCATATTTTCAGAGAGATTAAACCTCTTTTAATGGTGTTTTGACCATTAAGGATCACCAAGACCACTATTTTGAGAATCTGGGATCAGGTTCTTTTAAAAACTAAGTTCTTGATTTAAAAGAACTAAGTTCCCGGAGTATTATAAACTCCATCTTCTTCATGTTCTTGTATCCATGTTCTCTCCTGAATCTTTGATTCTCAAGAACAAGATCTTCCCGATGAGAATTAAATTCTCAATTTATGGAAGACTTGTCTTGTGGATCTCAGATCCAGAGAAAGAACTAAGTTCTTTGAAAAGGGTTAAACCCTTGATATGGTATGTCAGGTAAAGAAGATAGTTTGATCTCTTCTTTTTTCTTTACCTATAGCTTTTAGGATGGGGATCTTCTTCTTTGAGAGAATTAAATTCTCTGTTATTTTGAGAGCCTTCTGTATTTTTACAGAAGCTTATGGGGCGTCTCCTTTTTTCCTCCTCTTCCTCTTTGATTAATTTTTTTGCTCCTATTTATAGAAGAAGAGAAAAATTAATTTGTTGAGAAAATCTCTCATTGAGAGATCATTATTGATTTCATGATCAATCAAAATGATCTTTTAGATCAATCGGTGAGTTTTATTCACCGTTGGATTTTTAATCAAAAGGCTCTCTGTTTAACAGAGAAGATTTCTTGTTTGTTTAACAAGATTAGAAAATATTTTCTTAAAATAGAATTTTATTCTATCATATAAATATCTTGTAAGTTTAACAAGATTGGAAATATATTTTCCTAACATAAAATTTAATTATGTTATATAAATATCTTGTTAGTTTAACAAGATTAGGAAAATATTTTCCTAAGATAGAATTTTATTCTATCAGATGATTTAATTGGTGATATTTTATCACAATTGGATTTTAAATCCAAAATTCTCTGTTAGGAAAAAATCTTTCCATATTAGAAAGATCAAGGAAAATATTTCCTAAATAGAATCATCACCGTTGGATCTTTGATCCAACGGCTCTCCGTTTAACAGAGAATATTTGATCAGGGAGATATTTTTCCCTAATAGAATTTAATTCTATCATTTTGATGATTTATTATCACCATTGAATTTTTGATCCAACGGCTCTGTTTAACAGAGAATATCCCAGATTTTAGGGAAATATTTCCCATGTAGAATTCAATTCTACCATCTTTAATTTGGGCGCTGACGCTCACGTGCTATGCACGAGAGCGCCGCCTCAGAATTTAATTTTTTTATAAGCAGTCACTCTCGTGCTTTGCACGCCGGCACTCACGTGTGTTCCACGTGAGACGCCACTACAGAATTTAATCTTAACAGAGGCTGGCGCTAGCGATTAAATAGGAAACACGTGAGGCGCTTAAGGATTCAATCCTATATGAGGCGATAGTTACATGCTTTGCATGTGGGTACACGTGTTAAACACGTGGAGCTTTCCCTTTATTTTTATAAGGGAACAACAAGCTCTGAGCCAAAAAATTTTGGCGGGAACAAATACCCCCACCACTTTACCTATATAGGTTTGTACGTGGGTTAAGTAGTGCAAAATAATGCATTGCCATAGAATTGATGGCTTAAGAGACAAGTTTAGGATCCATGTCACCTAAGACTTTTTCATCTTCATGGGCCGTAAGGGTCTCAAGAAGGTTTTTCTCTCTATGAGTCGTGAGGATCTCATAGGTGTATATTCTCCCTAGAAATCGTAAGGATTCCTAAATATCTTTCACCTTCGTGAGTCGTAAGGATCTCACGCAAGTATTTTCTCCTTACAAGTCGAGGGGGCCCGTAAATGGCTTCTTCTCTTTATTGGCGAATGTGGCCTATGGATAGTATACAAGAGTCAGTTTGGACCTCCTTGTAGGGCAGCTCTTGCTTAGGAAATGGGTTTAGATCTGTTGCCTAAGACTTTTCAACTTTATGAGCCATTAGGGTCTTATAAAGACTTTTCTTCCTACGGGTCATGAGGATCTCATAGGTATTTTTTCTCCTTAGAAGTCGTGAGGACTCCTAAGTGTGTTTTCTCTTGAAAGTCGTAAGGATCTCATAAGAGAATTTTCCCCTTACGAGTCGAGAGGACTCGTAAATGGTTTCTCCTCCTCATCGGTATGCGAGTTTGGAGAATGTGGCCCATGGACAGTATACAAGAGTCAGTTTGGACCTACTTGTAGGGCCACAATGCTTAGAAAATACGTTGATATTCCTGTCGTCTAAGGCTTTTCACCTTCATGAGCCGTGAGGGTTTCATAAAGAAAATTTTCCCTACGAGTCAAGAGAATCTCGCATGTGTATCCTAACGTGAAATATAGATAACCCTTATTCTTTATGACATGGGTCCATTAGGTTTGTAGTACTAGGGTTTTTGTCCGTGGTACCGTCGCATTGACTGATGTATTCCTCGATATGCAGTCTTTAAGCTGCTTTTTGAGTAGCCCCACGACTGTCGTGTCTCTGATCCCTTCTGAGGCTGGACAAGACGTCTTCAACTAATCTTCTTAGGTCATATTACCGTTGGAAGAGCAAGCGTTAGGAATTTGCCATGACACTTTTTACTTAAGGTTAGGCTCAATTTGGAGCCCCGATGAGTCATAACCACTTCGCTCTGGTGTGGGATGATCTCCGATAGTGTTTTAGGCTTTATATGAGTTGCCGTCGAGACCCGAAGCTGGGAATATGTTGTCGCTTTATTTTTGTTTTGACGATATCGTGCCGTTTCTTTGCTGAAGTAGGGTAGACATCTGTAGGAACTCTATACTGTATGTATTGCAATTGAAGTCCGGAGTTAGGAATATACCATTGCTCCAATTTTATTTGACAGTCTCGTCCCCATCCTGCTGAAATGAGGGGGAACATCGAGATAGTCTCTGGGTTGTATATGAACCGTCAAGACTTGGAGCTAGGATTTTGCCATGACTCCATTTTTGCTTTGACCCTTGGGTCTTTTATTGATGTTGCATCTGCATCCTGCTGGTATGAGAAGCATGTCGAGCTGGAGTTTACGATTTTGCCGTCACTCTTTTCTGATATGGCTCCTTGGAGCCTTTGTTGACGTTGCATCTGCATCGAGAAGGAACGTCGAGCTGGAGCTGGGATTTTGCCATTACTCCTTTTTTGTTTGACCTTTGGGTCTTTGATGACGTTGTGTCTACGTCCTGCTGGCATGGGAAGCACGTCAGCTGGAGTTAGGATATTGTCGTCGCTCCTTTTTAATTTGGCTCCTTGGAGCCTTTATCGACATCGCATCTGCATCCTGTTGGTATGAGGAGCACGTCGAGCTGGTGTTAGGATTTTGCTGTCGCTCCTTTTTGATTTAGCTCCTTGGAGCCTTTGCTGACGTCGCATCTGCATCGAGAAAGAACATCGAGCTGGAGCTGGGATTTTACCATTACTCCATTTTTGTATGACCCTTGGGTCTTTGATGACATTGCATCTACATCTGCTGGCATGAGAAGCACGTCGAGCTGGAGTTAGGATTTTGTCGTCACTCCTTTTTGATTTGGCTCCTTGGAACCTTTGTTGACGTCGCATCTGCTTCCTGCTGGCATAAGAAGCACGTCGACCTGGAGTTAGGATTTTGCCGTCACTCCTTTTTGATTTGGCTCCTTGGAGCCTTTGTTGACGTCGTATCTGCATCAAGAAGGAACGTCGAGCTGGAGCTGGGATTTTTCCATTACTCCTTTTTTATTTGACCCTTGGGTCTTTGATGATATTGCGTCTACATCCTGCTGGCATGAGAAGCACGTCGGGCTGGAGTTAGGATTTTGCCGTCACTCCCTTTTGATTTGGCTCCTTGGAGCTTTGCTGACGTCATGTCCGCACCCTGTTGGAATGAGGAGAGCGTCGAGCTGATGTTTAGGCTGTAGATGTTGCTATCAAGATCTAGCTCTCCATTTGACGAAGTCTGGTGGGAAAATATGGTTCCCTTTTCTTTTATTTGTGCCCATGGATCATATACAAGAGTCAATATAGACATACTTGTAGAGCAGAGGAAATTTTATTTTATTTTATAGCCACGATGCTATATCTTTTCAGCTTTTCATATCGTGAAAGTCACGATTGCCTAATCATTTCGGCTTTTTATCCGCGGTGCCTAATCATTTCGGCTATTTTTTTTATATTTTTACTCGCTGCTTTTTATTGCGAGTTGCCCAAACATTTCGACTGTTTTTATATGCATATTTTTTGCTCGCTGATTTTTATTGCGGGTTGCCCCATCATTTCGGCTATTTCATAAGCATTTTTTGCTACTCGCTGCTGTTTTTATTGCGAGTTTGGAATCTGATACCAACATTGGCATCAACTTCGCTACGACTGGGATATTTCCAAGAGCGAATTATCATTTGCCGTGAAAGGACTTGGAGTTTGACACCTGTTTAGGCATCAGTATCGCTGCAACTGGGATATTGCCAAGAGCGAATTATCATTTGCCTTGAGAGGACTTGAAGTTTAATACCTTTTTAGGCATCAGCATCGCTACAACTGGAATATTGTCAGAAGCGACTCATCATTTGCCTTTTTTGATCTGAACAAAGGTGGCTTAGCAAATAAGGTTAGGATCCTGTCGACTAAGGCTTTTGACTTTATGAGCCGTAAGGATCTCATAAAGGTATTTCTCCCTACGAACCGTGAGGATCTCGTAGGTGTATTTTCTCCTTAGAAATCGTGGGGATTCGTAAGCGTATTGCTCTTTTGTGGGTGTTCCCCTCCGAAAGACGGCGCGACATGACGTCTCGCCTGAGATTCGGGGCAGATGCTAATTGGTGCTATCCGTCCACCTCTCCGAAGATGCCAAGTTGATTTATGGCACCAGGTATCGAAGGTTTAGACGGATGCGTCCGATGTAGCAGACTTCGTCAGATTCCCCCTCGTTTGAGGGGTTTTTGATTGTGGAGACGATGGAGTCAACCCGGAGGGGGAGTTGCCCCCAGCCTTCCTTACTCGGCGCCAATGGCGACGTCGAGCGTGTCGAGCGGACGGCGTAGGGTCAGCGGTAAGAATGGTTTTGTCTTGCCCCCTGTGTAGGTGGGGGGTCGCTGTTGGTGTTAGCCTGTCAAAGACCGACGTCCTTTGGGCAGCAGGAGCGGGAGCTGGAGCCGTCAATCTTGTAAAGACCGACCTTTTGGCCGGAGAAGCCGCCTTGACGATTTCGGGAGAAGGAGCAGCCACTTTCTTAGAAGCAGCCTTCTCTGAGATTGTAGGCCCCATGATGGGTTTGCAGGATTTCTGGCCCAATCTAGAGAAGACCGAGGCGTTGACGTTGGGCGACTCGTTGAGAGGAGCCGCGACAGGGGTAAGACGATCAAAGACCGACTTCTTGAGAGCTTCCGTTGTCAGCACTGGAGCGGTGAAGTTTGTCGCGGGAGCATGGTCCCGAAGAACAATCCTGTGGTGGCGCGAGTGACCTGTTCCACGGGCATTGTGAATAGCGAAGCAGCTTGGGGTCCGTAGGCTATACCTCCTGGCGAGGCAGAGCGTTGGTTGCAATTGCAGTCTGAGCAGTTGGAGAATTTCACGGAAGTAGAAGCCATCGATCCTTTGCTTTCTGCAATAAGCAAGACGCTAATTCTTAGTGTCTTAAAACCCAAGGGCAACCATTAGCGAACCGCGATTGGTTCGCGAGTCACGACACACGAAGTGTGAAGTGGAAAGAGGAAAAGGTCCTACCGGGCGTGCCAGAATCTGTTCCCCTCCGAAAGACGGCGCGACATGACGTCTCGCCTGAGATTCGGGGCAGATGCTAATTGGTGCTATCCGTCCACCTCTCCGAAGATGCCAAGTTGATTTATGGCACCAGGTATCGAAGGTTTAGACGGATGCGTCCGATGTAGCAGACTTCGTCAGATTCCCTCTCGTTTGAGGGGTTTTTGATTGTGGGGACGCTCTTCCCTGCAGGCGCAAGCCCCTGCAGTTAATTACGCTACCGCATTGCGGTAACAACTTTCTCCTTCTCCAGATGGTCACTTCGTGTCGTGGGTGTTTGTTTTGTATTTTGTTGCCCGTGGATTGTTTACGGAGACTGAGTTATGTCGTCGCCCGTAGGGCGTGGACTAGTCCAAATCCGTATTATCTTAGATTTGGGTTTGGGGGTTTGGTTTGAGGATACGTCAGCCGTACTCGAGGCTGAGATCGACTCAAACGTTTGTTAAGGATACGTTAGTCTAACTTTGTGACTAAGATCAACTTAACGGGATCGTTTAGATCCGGCAAAGGAGCGTTTGGGCTCTATTGTTCCAGTTTAGGGACATAGTGGTCCATCGTATGTATGGCCGTCGGGACCCATCACCTCTCTGACGACGTTGAAGGATTACAACGACAGGTGTCAGAGGAGTTCAGAGATGTACCCTCGAGCCAGAGTCAATTGGGGGGATTCATAGTCCAATCTGTTTGAAGGTTTAAGGATACGTTAGCCATCTTTGAGGCTAAGATCAACTTAAATGGGACCGTTTAGATCCGACAAAAGAGCATACGGGGCTCTATTGTTCTAGTTTAAAGACATTGCAGTCCATGGGTAGTTTAAGGACGTTGCGGTCCATGGGTAGTTTAAGGACATTGCGGTCCATTGTTAGTTTTAAGACATCTCGGTCAAGGTTAAGGACGTCGTAGTCCATGGGTTTAAGGACCCCACAGTCCATTGTTAGTTTTAAGACATCTCGGTCAAGGTTAAGGACGTCGTAGTCCATGGGTTTAAGGACCCCACAGTCCGGTATGTGCTCTGGATGCTTCACACGGGTTCACTGCCGTGCTCTGCGAGGACCAGGCTCCGCTCTGGACGTTTTCCACGGGGTCAAAGAGTGACATTATCCGCGTTCCACGTAACCAGGAATTTTGCACTAGACACGGGTTTAAGGACCCCACAGTCCATATCAATGTGTGGTCGTCGGGACCCGTCACCTCTTTGAAGACATTGAGGGATTACAATGCCAAGTATCAAAGGAGTGAAGAGATGTACCCTAGAACCGGAATGACTTAAATAGTCCTTGGCCCAATTTGGGATCAAGACCGATTAATTATGTTATGAGCCCATTGGCCCAGTTAATCACAAATTGAGGACTTATGACCATCTTGGGCTAAGTCCAATCAGGAGAGGCTTTGCCTCTATCCATTTAGGCCAATTGGGCCAAAGCCTAGTGTTAAACACTACAGAGCAGTCAGTGTTGAACACTGGGAATGAGGTTGACAAGTTAGTGTTTAACACTAAGAGATAATTGGTGTTAAACACCAGCAACAAGGCTTTTCAAATTAGTGTTAAACACTAAAACATATCAGTGTTGAACACTGCAAATAAAGCTTTTTAATTAGTGTTGAACACTAAGGCCCAACAGTGTTTTAACACTGGGTTCGAGAGTTTTAATTTAGTGTTAAACACTAAGGCAAGAGGGGTCACGTGGCAGCACGTGAGAGCGCCCTCCCTTCATTTATTCTGCTGAGATTATCGCATCTTTCAGAACATCACGTGCCATCACGTGATGGGCATTCAAATGCCTATGTATTAGAGCTTCTGCCGAGGGTCACGTGGGTCACGCGGGGTGCTGCCTCAAAGGGGCTTTCTGTAGATCTCTTGGGGGGGTCACGTGGTGGCACGTGACCCTGCCTTCATGTATTTTGTTTAGAGGCTCTGTTAATCTTTTTTTTAGGAATTAAATTCCTTGAGCTTTAAATTTCAGAGGAATTAAATTCCTACTTCCTTTTGAAGACTTATATTCTGGAGTAGAGTTGAACTCTGAATCTTCCGTAGGAATTAAATCCCTCGTATATGTGAAGAACTGAATAGGGTTAAACCCTAATAACAGCTTTTAAGGAATTGAATTCCCATTTCCTGTTAAATGATGATTAAGGGAATTAAATTCCCGTTGTTTCAACAGAACTAAGTTCTTAATTAGGGTTAAACCCTGTTTCTCTCTGTTCTGAAGGAATTAAATTCCCATGATACAGGGTCAAGCCCTAATTTTATTTTAAAGGAATTAAATTCCTATAGTTCTGTGAGAATTAAATTCTCGTGCTTGCATTCTCTCTCTATGTTTTGGATCTGCATGGCAGGATCTCAACCCATTGAGAATTAAATTCTCAACCTCAAGGGGAGATATGCACTTTGCAGATCCTCTATCAAAGAGAGAAGAAATATGTTCTTCTGTTTTATGTATCAGAGTTAAACTCTGTTGAGAATTAAATTCTCTTTTTCTTTCAAGGAGCTTTTCCCTTTCTTACCTAGGGTTTTTTGCAGAAGATCCAAGTTTCTCCAAGTATCGAAGCTTTCTTCCTTTTCTTTTTCTCTCCCTGTCTCTGTATATTTTCTCTGTGTCTCTTGGCTCCTATTTATAGGAGAAGCAGCCGAATCAATCAGTTTTTGACGAATCTTCATGAGAGATTTGATTTGCATCCATCATTCGTTTTGGACCTTTGGATTATTAGGTGAATTTTATTCACCATTGGATTTCAAATCCAGGGATTTTTCCTTTGTTGTTTCGGTTAGATTTAAAGGGGAAATCTTTCCAAACCCGAGATTTTCCCATAGATAGATGATATTTCACCACCTCTGAATCTTTAATTCGATTGGTTCCAGATAGCCGCTTTCCTTTGGAAAGATTTGAATTTCTTTCAGAATTTAATTCTGTTAACACAATGGGCTTTGAAAGCCGGTCACGTGTGACCACGTGACCCCTGGTCACGTGTGGGCACGTGACCCCTTGGAACGATCCTTCCTCTTTCTTTTGCGCTCTGTCTTCTGATTGCTGCTTAACCGTCACGTGTCACCACGTGACCCCTGGTCACGTGTGAGCACGTGACCCTTGTCTGGAGCCTCTTTCCTTGGTTCAACTGGAGAACGAGTCTGCCGCTTTGAACGTCACGTGCCAACACGTGACCCTGGTCACGTGGGAGCACGTGACCTTTTCTGAAGCCTTTTCCTTGACTTGATCAGGGAACCGGTTTGCCTTTGACACTTGCATTTAAATGTCACGTGTCGCCACGTGACCCTGGTCACGTGGGAGCACGTGACTCTTTCTGAAGCCCCTTTTCTTCAACGTAGTCAGGAAACTGAACTTGCCCTGATGATGTGCTTAGGTGTCACGTGCCAACACGTGACCGCTAGTCACGTGTAAGCACGTGACCCTCTTCTGAAGCTTTTCCCAGAATCTTTCCTGATTTTAAATCAGGAAACAAATGCCCCCACAGCGTTGTTCTCACGTGTCTGCACGTGAGTGCAACGCTGTCACCCCTTGTGACCGTTGGATTCCTCTAGGGATCTGGCGAGATGAAACGTTTCCATTGCCTTCTATAAATACCTCCGTCTCTTCATAGGAGCCTTCGCTTTGCTCATCTTCTTCTTCTGAGAACTTCTTCTTTGAGAATTTAATTCTCGCTTTCAGAGCTTAGTTCTCTGTCCTGAAACAATCTTCAGAGTTTAACTCTGTTCGAAAAGAATCCTTTTTCCTCAGGTAATGTTCTTGGACAAACGATGGACCTTCATATTCCTCTGGATTTTAAATCCAAAACAAGGGTTTTTACCCTTTTTTCTTCATATTTTCCATAAGAACATGAAACCGCTTAACCTTTCAACTGTAGATCTCTTAGGGTTTAGATGATCTTTGGGGAGATGATGATGGCGGTTCAAATCCATGGAATTTAATTCCATCCAAAAATGTTTCTGGGAATTTAATTCCCTTTTCTTAATAAGGAATTTAATTCCAATGAAGGACTTGATTTCTTCACACGGAGGCTTCCTGAGGTCTCTTGGCCCTAGGTTGTTCTTCTGCAATTAATGCAATGGTGGTTTTGTAATGAATCTCACGACCTTTATTTCAGGTATCATGGATGCCCATCTGTATGGTCTTGACGAGATCATTTCCTATGGGAATATTCGTGCACTGGGCCGCAGTCAGAACCAGGAGTTCACCGATGCTCAATGTGCCGAGATTATGAGCCGCTTTGATGAGTACAACCATTGGCTACTCCCCCGTCGTTCTTCTCTTCTGAGGCTGATCGTGCTGGCGATCAGGGAGGCTCTCCCTCTATTCTGTGCTGGTGTGCCGCTTGGGGCATTGGACGCCGCCGAGGATAAAGTACACTCGGTGTATCTGATGCACTTGATCTCAAAGAGAAGGCGGGATAATCTCATTGATCTCCTGCATCAGATGTTCCAGCAGTCAGCCATACTTGCCGCCTACCGGAGGGTAGAGGACATCCGCGGGGACCCCGATGCTTGTGATCGTGAGAGGAAGCATACTCGGGAGGTTCGAAATGCTTGGAAGATCTTGAATAAAGTTAATTTTGAGTTTCTTAACCCATGCCCCGCATCTGAAGTTCTACCGTTGTAAATGTGTCCTCTGTATTTTGTATGAACCTCTTGAAGTATGAGTGACAATTGTTATTATGTCTTTCTATGTTTGCATGTCTTTTCTCTGGGATTTTATCATTTTGCTACTGTTGTTGTTGGTGCTTTCAATATGCAGGGTGCTACTCCATTTTTTTAGTGTACATCAGGTTTAGGCCTCACGTGGTCTGCACGTGGGGTCCCTTGATGTGGCTGTTCACAAAATCTTCTCATGCCCTATTTTCAGCGCACAATATTAGACGCAGAAAAAAAGGGTCTTGGAAATAGTTCCATCTCCTTGATTTTCGATGCCTTTCCTTTTTTGGGCCTTGGAAATAGTTTCACCATGCAAGATTTTCCGCGCACAGCACTTAATGCATTTCCTTATATATGAGGCTATAGCTTCCCTTTTCCTCCCACAAAGAGATTTATATTATTATTATTTTTTTTATCTTGGAGTAACTTGTCTTGAGAGACAAACGAGCGCCATGGCCTGCAATCGCCCTCATGCTCGTCGACAGCCATGGGAAGTTCCTATTGAGGAAATGGTCCCCCGCTTTGCTGCTCGGTTGGTGGATCCCCTCCTTACCGACAACGAATGCGACTCAGCCATGCATGAACTCTCGATCCGTAGGGGGTCCCCCCTCCCGATGGGTTCTCTCTGGCTCCGGATGATTCTCAAGGCCGTGCTTGCCGACATCCCTCCTCACCCGGCGGAGATGACTCTGGCGATGCTCGACGCGGCAGAAGAAAAGCTCGAGGGTTTTCATGAAGCGTGCCTGATTACTCAGGCTTTGAAGGATTGCTCAATTTATCTGCTGAGCCAGATCAAGGCCTGGCGAGCTATTATGTCTGCTTTCGCGGACGAACACGGCGCCAATCGATGGGGAGCGACTCCTCGTGAGAACCGTCGCTTTGACGTGCTGGAGAAAGCAGAGAGAGAGATGGAGAATTTTGTCCTCTGTTTCATTAACCCTTGTGCCGTTGATCCCATGTTTGGTGACCTTTTCCGTTAGCGTAGAATACTTTTAAATTAGTCCCTCTTTTTTTTTACGCTTTATGCCGAGATTCCATGTAGGCTTGGTGCTAGTATGTATGTTTCCGCTTGCATAAATAAACTTTGTATTCTTCTCATGAGAACTTTCTTTAACTGCAAATGCTACCATCACTTTCCTGCGCATCAGACCTTTTCGGGTATTATGAACGTTCATGCGATTGCAAATGCTATTATTATTATTATTCCCTTTTTGAATACTCATATGATTGCGAACGCATGCTTGAAATATGTCGGAAACTTTTCTTGTTGCCTTTCACATCAGGCGATGTGAGCGCGTTTTAGATCGATTATTCCCGTCAACTGGAAGCCCATTTATATGGTCTTGTCAATGTCTTGTTTCCAAGGCCGTGGTTACGAAAGCGAGCTTACGTGGCCTGATAGAGCGATACGTAGCGACTATAAGGTTGTGGCTTTCGATAAAGCTGCCACGTTCACTCGTGAGAGGGTCGAGGCTCATAAGGCCATTGAGAAAGAGCTTGAAGCCCGGCTTGCTTCATATCAGTCCCAACAAGCTCAGGCGGAGGCTCGTCTTTTGGAGATCTTGCGTCATGAAGCCGTGATCCAACAAAAGCAGGATGAGCTGACCAAGTTGCTGAATCGCCCGCCGGCCTGAGACATTTGTATCTTTTTCTTCCTTTTTGTACGTACTCATGGATAAGAGTATTTTCTTTTTGTTTCTTTCATGAATTGTACTTTGTACCCATTTTGGTTTATGAATAAAAGATACATTTTTCCTTCTCAATGGTGTGTCCCCCTTTTTATTGAAGGTATTCTGCGGATATTCTATCTCGATCTTCTTGCAGGACAGCAATGGCTTAGGATTCAGGGTTAAGATCTGCTTCCTAAGACTTTTGCATTTTACGAGCCACGAGGGTCTCATAAAGAGTTTTTCTCCCTACAGGTCGAGAGGATCCCATAGGTGTAAGTTCTTCTTAGAGATCGTGAGGATCCTTAAGCGGGTTTTTCCCTTGAGAGTCGTAAGGATCTCACAAGAGAGTTTTTCTTCCTTACAGGTCGTGAGGGCCTGCAAGTGCCGGATGTGATCATCCTTATCCGTGTTTCACGGAGTCAGGGGTCTATTAAGGTATCGTAGTTTAAAGACGTCACGGTCAAGGTTAAGGACCTCATAGTCCGTGGATTTAAGGACTCCACAGTCCGCTGTTAGTTTTAAGACATCACGGTCAAGGTTAAGGACCTCATAGTCCGTGGGTTTAGGGACTCCACAGTCCGGTGTTTGGTTGCAGGGACCCATCACCTCTTTGAAGACGTTGAGGAATTACAACGCCGGGCATCAAAGGAGTGAAGAGATGTACCCTTAGGCCAAGGCAGAATCCGTAGGGAATCGGGGTGGTTGATCGTTAGTTTTAAGACATCACGGTCGAGGTTAAGGACGTCATAGTCCGTGGATTTTAAGGACTCCACAGTCCGGTATTTGCTCTGGATGCTTCACACGGGTTCACTGCCGTGCTTGGCGAGGACCAGGCTCCGCTCTGGACGTTTTTCACGGGGTCAAAGAGTGACATTATCCGCGTTCCACGTAACCAGGAATTTTGCACTAGATGCTTCACACGGGTTCACTGCCGTGCTCGGCGAGGACTAGGCTCCGCTCTGGATGCTTCGCACGGGTTCACTGCCATGCTCTGCGAGGACCAGAATCCGCTCTGGACGTTTTCCACGGGGTCAAAGAGTGACGTTATCCGCGTTCCACGTAACCAGGAATTTTGCACTAGATGCTTCACACGGGTTCACTGCCGTGCTCAGCGAGGACTAGGCTCCGCTCTGGACGTTTTCCACGGGGTCAAAGAGTGACATTATCCGCGTTCCACGTGACCAGGAATTTTGCACTAGATGCTTCACACGGGTTTACTGCCGTGCTCGGCGAGGACTAGGCTCCGCTCTGGATGCTTCGCACGGGTTCACTGCCATGCTCTGCGAGGACAAGGATCCGCTCTGGACGTTTTCCACGGGGTCAAAGAGTGACATTATCCGCGTTCCACGTGACCAGGAATTTTGCACTAGAGGCTTCACACGGGTTCACTGCCGTGTTAGGCGAGGACTAGGCTCCGCTCTGGATGCTTCGCACGGGTTCACTGCCATGCTCTGCGAGGACCAGGATCCGCTCTGGACGTTTTCCACGGGGTCAAAGAGTGACATTATCCGCGTTCCACGTGACCAGGAATTTTGCACTAGAGGCTTCACACGGGTTCACTGCCGCGTTAGGTGAGGACTAGGCTCCGCTCTGGATGCTTCGCACGGGTTCACTGCCATGCTCTGCGAGGACCAGGATCCGCTCTGGACGTTTTCCACGTGGTCAAAGAGTGACATTATCCGCGTTCCACGTGACCAGGAATTTTGCACTAGATGCTTCACACGGGTTCACTGCCGCGTTAGGCGAGGACTAGGCTCCGCTCTGGATGCTTCGCACGGGTTCATTGCCATGCTCTGCGAGGACCAGGATCCGCTCTGGACGTTTTCCACGGGGTCAAAGAGTGACATTATCCGCGTTCCACGTGACCAGGAATTTTGCACTAGATGCTTCACACGGGTTCACTGCCGCGTTAGGCGAGGACTAGGCTCCGCTCTGGATGCTTCGCACGGGTTCACTGCCATGCTCTGCGAGGACCAGGATCCGCTCTGGACGTTTTCCACGGGGTCAAAGAGTGACATTATCCGCGTTCCACGTGACCAGGAATTTTGCTGAATATATCCGCATTTCACGGGATGAAGGTTTGACTGTTGGCGATATGTACACCACCGAGCCATGGAGCTGGGAGTTGCCGCTGTTCCACTTAGCTTGAAGTTGTGTCCGTTGTTACGAGACGAGTGTTGGGATGATCTCTAGGTCGCTTGTGGCCCGTCGAGATTTAGCTTCGTTCTTTGGTGAAACCTGGGGGAGGGAGGTACGTTCCCTTTTTGTTTATGCCATTGGATTGTATACAGGGTGTGATGGAACATCGCCTGTAAGGCATACATTTTATTTTTATTTTATTTCTTTTTTCGCGATGCTCTATCGTTTCAGCTTTTATATCGCGAAGGTCGCGATTGCCCCATCATTTCGGCTATTTTTCGCGGTGCCCAATCATTTCGGCTATTTATTTATTTTCTACTCGCTGCTTTTTATTGCGAGTTGCCCCATCATTTCGGCTATTTTTTATGCCTTCATTCTTACTTGCTGCTTTTTATTGCAGGTTGCCCCATCATTTCGGCTATTTTGTAGACATGTGTGGCTTGCTAGCTTTTTCGCCGCAAGCTCGGATTTTGGACACCGATTTCGGCATCAGCATCGCTGCAACTGGGATGTTGCCAGGAGCGAATCATCATTTGCCATGAAAGAACTTGGGATTTGATACCGGTTTAGGCATCAGCATCGCTGCAACTGGAATATTGCCAGGAGCGAATCATCATTTGCCTCTGTCGATGTTTGAACAAAGGTGGCTTAGCAAACAGGGTTAAGGTCCTGTCGACTAAGGCTTTTGACTTCATGAGCCGTAAGGGTCTCACAAAGGTATTTCTCCCTACAAGTCGTGAGGATCTTGCAGGTGTATTTTCTCCTTAGGGATCGTGAGGATTCCTAAGTGTATGTTCCTCTGTAAGTCGTAAGGATCCTACAAGAGGGTTTTCTCCTTATGGGTCGAGAGGACCTACAAGGCTTGGACTTTGCTGGGGAAATGTTTATTTGCGCCCGTGGATTGTATACAAGGGTCAGTATTGAGCCTCTTATAGGGCAGTATCGAAGGTTGTGGAGGATTTGCTTAAGAACAGGTTCAGGCTTCTGTAACTTAAGACTTTCAAATCTCATGAGCCGTGAGGGTCCCATAAGAGAATTCTCCTTACGGGTCGTGAGGATCTCGTAAGTGTATTTTCTCCTTAGGAATCGTGAGGATCCCTAAGTGTGCTGCTCCTTTGTGAGTCGTAAGGATCTCACGCAGGTGGTTTCTCCTTACAAGGTCGAGAGGACCTTACAAGTGTCTTTTAACGAGGTTGCGCCCTTTCGGGTTTTCACAAACACTCGCCGGTAGTCCTGCTGTTTTTACTCACGGAGCCCTTTCGGGTTTTCATCCGTGCCCATTTTGCTTATGGACATACCGTTTTTTTTTATTCTTTTTCACTTTTTTTTTTACAAGGTCGCGCCCTTTCGGGTTTTCACGAACACTTGCCGGCAGCCCTGCTGTTTTTACTTACGGAGCCCTTTCGGGTTTTCATCCGTGCCCACTTTGCTTATGGACATACCGTTTTTTTTTATCATTTTTTATCTTCTTCTTCTTTTTTTTATCCATCTCGGCAACCTAAGGATGTTGCGGTAGTAGTTTAGGGACGTTTCGGTCCGTCGTTAGTTTAAGGATGTTTCGGTCCGTCGATAGTTTAAGGACGTTTCGGTCCGCCGTTAGTTTAAGGACGTTTCGGTCCGTCGATAGTTTAAGGACGTTTCGGTCCGCCGTTAGTTTAAGGACGTTTCGGTCCGTCGATATGGGAAGGCTGGCTGCTGCTTGTAAAGTCTCAGCCTAGGAAGATAGTGAGCGGACATAGTCGTCGTCATCTATCATTGACCCAGGCTGTGGCTTATTAAGCATAGTATTTCTTTAAGAAGCGGCCGTTTATTGGCCTGAAAGGCCTTTCACCGTGCATGTCCATGAGTAGGTAGGCTCCACCCTGGTAGACCTTGTCTATGATGTACGGGCCTTCATAGTTTGGCTCAAATTTTCCTCGCTTGGCACGATTGGGGATCATAGGTCTTTTGACCACTAGTACGAGTTCGCCTTGGCGGAATGTCCTCGGCCTGGTCAATCTTTCGTACGAGCGTGTCATCTTTGCTTTGTAGGCCTCTAGATGTTGTTGCGCTATGAGCCGGGTTTCATCGAGGGCATCAAGCTCCTCAAGCCGAAGGTGAGCATTTTCTTCGTTCGTCAGCTCGTGGTGGACTGCTACTCGTAGAGAGGGTAACTCTATCTCGAGGGGGAGCATTGCTTCCGTCCCAAATACCAACGCGTACGGCTTTGTGTTCGTGGCCGTCTTGAATGTAGTTCGGTAAGCCCAAAGGGCTTCTTGCAGCCTTTCGTGCCAGTCTCTCCTATTCCTGGAAACGGTCTTTTTTATGATCTTCGTCAAGGTCTTATTGAAGGCCTCGGCCAGACCGTTAGCTCGTGGATTGTAAACCGAAGAATATCTCCAGTCTATATTGTGCTGCTGTGCGAAGCGGCTAATCTTATGGCTTCGGTAGGCCGGCTCATTATCGGAGATAATCCGCCGTGGGGTTCCAAACCGATAGATGACGTGCGTTTTGAAGAAATGGAGGATATTCTCCGTCTTCACTTCCTTCAGTGGTACTGCTTCTACCCATTTGGAGAAGTAATCAGTCGTCGCCAGGATAAAACGGTGTCCCCGGGATGATGCTGGCTCGATGGGGCCGACTATGTCAGTCCCCCACATTTCGAATGGCCAACTAGCCAGCGTTGGGTGCAGTGGATTCGGATGTTGGTGGATGAAGTCTCCATGAATCTGGCATGAGTGGCAATGCTTCGTATACTCGAGGCAGTCCTGGATCATCGTGGGCCAGTAGTAACCCATCCGTTTGATTTTTAACTTCATCTTTGGGCATGCTTGGTGAGAACCGCAAAGTCCGTCATGAACTTCTTGAATGACTCTTTCTGCTTCGTCAGGTCCTAAGCATCTCAGCCATAGAGAATCAAACGATCTCTTGTATAGAATATCGTTGACGAAAGCGAAGGATAAAGCTCGTTTCATGAGCTGATGTCTTGAGGATGCCTCTTTGGGCATTCGGTGGGACTTAAAGTAGTCTATGAAGACTTCCCTCCAGTCTTCGGCTTTCTCATGGTCTTTTATTTGTAGGGTCGTCTGCTCAGTCGCTCCCTTCTCTTCGCATGATTCTGGAGATATTTCTGCCGGGGCGAGCACTCGACGGCTTTGTACCACGATTCTGACGTCATCAAGGTTCTCGTCAGCCAGTTCTTTAGCAAGTTTAGCCAACGCGTCTGCTTTGCTGTTTTCCGCGCGCGGTATGTTCTCCAAGGCATAGGAGGGAATTTGGGTCAATAGTTGTTGCACCCTTTCGCCGTACTTCACCAACTCCGGCTTGCACGTTTGGTAGTCACCATTTACTTGACTAACGACCAGCTGAGAATCCCCGTATATAAGGAGGTCTTCAATTCCCATGTCGATGGTGATCTCGAGGCCTGCTATCCGAGCTTCGTATTCAGCTTCATTGTTTGTCCTCGGCTCTGTTAAGGAGAAGGCGAAGCGCATTATCCCTCCTTGTGGAGTTGCGAAGATGAGGCCTATCCCTGATTTGATCATTGGGATGCCTTGTTTCTGTTTCTTTATGGAGGACGCTCCATAGAAATAGAGTTCCCATCGGGCGCTTCCGCCGCTAATCGCATCAAATACATGCTCGTCCGGCAAATCACAGTTCAGAGGAGAATCGGCCGGTATCGGGTGCTCGGCGAGGAAGTCGGCAATGGCCTGGCCTTTCACTGCCTTGAGAGGTTGATACGTTATCGAGAACTCCATCAAGAGCAGGGCCCACTTAGCGAGTCGTCCCGTCAATATGGCTTTCGACATCAAGTACTTAAGGGGATCCACCTTTGAAATGAGACGGACTTCATGCGCCAGCGCATAGTGCCTGAGCTTTGTTATCGCGAAGATTAACGCCAAGCAATGTTTTTCAATGGGAGAGTAGTTGCTTTCTGCCCCCAGTAGAACTCGACTTAAGTAGTAGAGTGCTCTCTCTTTCCCCTGATCGTTCTCTTGTGCCCATAATGCGCCTAAGGAACCTTCGAGGGCGGTTGTATAAAGAATGAGGGGTTTTCCCTTGACCGGCGCAGCCAACACCGGAGGGTTCTGCAGGTACTGCTTGATCTCGTCTAGTGCACCTTGACATTTGTGATCCCAAGCGAATGGAGTTCCCTTTTTCATCAGGTGGCTGTAAGGACGGCATTTGCCCGAAAGATTAGCGATAAACCGCCGGATGTATGCGAGCTTCCCTTGGAGAGACCGCAACTGCTTGAGGGTTCTTGGTGGAGGCATTTCCATGATCGCCTTAATCTTTGACGGATCTATTTCAATACCTCGGTGTCGAACGATGAATCCCAGAAATTTGCCCGAGGAGACTCCAAACGCGCATTTGAGGGGATTCATTTTCAAATTATATTGCCGAAGGCGTCGAAATACAGTCTCCAAATGCTTTAAATGCTCTTCGTATGACATGCTCTTTACTACGAGGTCATCGATATAGCACTCGACGATGTCATGTATGAGGTCGTCGAAGATCTTTGTCATGGCCCTTTGATAGATAGCGCCAGCGTTCTTTAGACCGAAGGGCATAACCCTGTAGCAAAATATACCCAAAGGGGTGCGGAAAGCGGTATGCTTCTGGTCTTCGGGATGTATCTTTATCTGATTGTATCCTGACGAACCATCCATAAAGGAGAAAACCTCGTGAGTGGACGTGTTATCTATCATTAGCTCGGTTACCGGCACCGGGAAATCATCCTTTGGACAGGCTTTATTGAGATCCCTGAAATCCACGCATATGCGTACCGTCCCATTCTTCTTCATTACCGGGACGATATTGGCGATCCAGTCGGGATATTGGACTTCTTGGATAAATCCAGAATCGATCAACTTCTTGACTTCGGCGTTGATGCTCATCTCAAGCTCGAGTCGCATCCTCCTTGGCGCCTGCTTGACTGGCTTGATATCTGGGGATATTGCTAATCTATGCACAGCAATCTCCGGATCTAATCCTGGCATCTCGGAGTAGTTCCACGCGAAGCAATCTTTATGCCGTAGAAGCACGTCCTTTAACGCAGCCACCATCTCTTCGGATAACAGCTCGCTGACAAATGTCGGTCGCGGGTCGTCTGCCGATCCCAACTCAATCTTCTTGAGGTTATCTGCAGTAGTATGTATACCATCTTCCAGTTCTTTCGGAGTGGGCGGAAATTCCGAGATCACCTCATCATCGATGTTCTCAAAGCACCGGGGAAGGTCATCTACGTTCTCGGGCTCTTCTCCTAATATCGTAATCGTATAACAAGTGCGAACCCGCTCCCTGGACTGAGGTGGACCCGGTTCTGCTCTTGCGGCCTTGGGCTCATGCTTTTGCGGCGGCGTTACCTTCCAGCCGTCGGATAAAGCGAATCTACCCCGTCGGTACTGGTCCTCGACCCAGTTCTTGAAGGTGAAGCAGTCTTCGGTAGGATGTCCTATGGCTTGGTGATAAGAGCAATAACTCGGATGAGAGGCCTTGCTAGCTTGCTCAGGATGTCTAGACTCTGGAAGCGTGATCATTTGATGTTTTATAGCGAGGTTGAGTAACCTCTCCGTCTTGTCTCGGGGGAAGGAGTACGCTCGACTCATCTTCTTCATGAGGGACAAACCCGAGCCGCTTCTTGATTTATTTCCGTCTCTGCGTCGGGCCTTTCGTACAGCGGATTGACGAGGATAAGCGTCTTTGTCTTTTGCAGCACGTTGAAATAGACGTTGCGTCCTGGCCTTCTCGTAGATGGCCATTTCGCGGTTGTGATCTTCTTGAGCTTTCTGACCCACTTTCCTGATAGGCTTGCCCATTCGTTCTTCAAACGACGGATTCGGCGTTTCAATCGTGGGGTCTAGTTTTGGTGGGGGGTTGGCGTCTCCTGACAGGGCGTCCTCCTCTTCATCAAAGGTATATATAGCGTAGCTTCTGTGAGCCCTTTCCCGTTTTCCGGCTCTTGCGTATCCAAGCCCGAGTGTTTCCATCTTCCCGTTGGGCAATTTGCGTTGAGTCCCGGGGACATCCCAAATCCTGTTGTAGAACCGCGCCTGCCGAACGGTCTGTTTTAAAGGTACTCCTTGGCGCTTCAACAGCTTCTTTAATCCATTTGTATAGTATCTGGGCAGACGGATGGGTTGGAGCCTGTCAAGTGTAGCATCCGCGCCATGCCAGATCTCTTTCTCTATTTTCGACTCTGAGGATCGGTAGAATAGGATCACCTTCTCACCCCTTCGCCTGGGAGGGACGTAAAATGTTTGCAAGTCCTGCACATTGTGAGCCTGAAGCGTGTCGAGATCCTTGTAGTGTTCTCGCGGTACCATGGTGATTTGCAAATTATGGTCATCGCCAGGGGGTGCTTGTATTGACAGCCGATTAGAGAACACAGCATTAATTTCATCTTCTGAATCACTTCCGAAGACCAACACGGGGGCGGGCGTCCCCAGGTTGTTGCGTTGAGATGGCCCTGCGTAAACTATCTCTTCCTCTTCTTCGGTGTCGCTTCCGAAAACGGGGATGGTGGCGACGGTTTTGTTCTCCGAGTTGCGACACCTTTCTGTATCCTCGAAATCTGGCAAAAAGTATTTCGCATCTTCGTATTTGCGGACTTCGTTCACGGAAAATGGGTTTAACTCACCTGTTACGGTATACTCGAAACCATCCTTAAAGTACTTCATACACTGATGTTGTGTAGAAGGGATGATGTTGTATTTGTGTAACCAAGGACGACCGAGCAAGGCGTTGTAGCAGGTCTTGGCGTCAATGACATGGAATTTGATGTCTGTGACGAGAAGTCCAAAGCGTAATATTAGTATCACAGATCCGAGAGTCCGTGACGATTGTGAATCGAAACCGGAGATAGTAATCTTGTCATGAGCGAGGTGTTGCACGCTCATGCAGATTTCCTTCAACACCCGAACATTAAGGAGATTGACGGAGGATCCATTATCCACCAGAATCTTTCCTATCTTGATATCATGGCAGTATCCGGAGACATATAGGGGACGGTTGTGGTCGCACGTCCCGAGAAGGAGATCTTCATCACCGAAAGTGATGTCGGCTGTATGCACTTCCTCCAGTTCATCCTTCATCTTTTCAGTGGCGAGGAAGGCTTGGAATTGCTCAGGTTCTTGTAACGCCTTAATTAGTGAGTCTCGCGCTTCTTTTGATAACAGGAGGGCATCGAGAATGCTAAGCTGAGAAGGTAGCTTCCTTAGGTGCGCGAGGATGTTATAGTCCACTTTACTCTTCCTAGGAGGGTCTTTGACAGCCAGCTCTTTCATGACTTGGTCATCTAAAGTGATATCTTCAGTGACCTTTTCCTTTCCCTTATCCTTTCTATTCCCGGGCCCGAGATTCTTTTCTGGGAGTGTGCGATTGCGCAGCTGAATGTTCTCGCGGATCTCCGATTCCTCCTCTTTCCCCAACACGGATTCTTTGAAGAGAGGGCCCAGAGCGATTTCTTCATCAGAGTCGCTCCCAAAGGTGAGAACTTGTGACTCCCTGACGTTTACCATATAACAGTTGCCAGTAGCTCTGTCGTGCCCATCGATAGTACTTCTTCGCTCCCGACGGCTCTTGCATTTCATGCGCTTAACATGTTGCCGACGAGCAACATATCCTTGCCACCATATCTTAAAGGCGTCGCACTCCTCCGTGGGGTGTGATATTTTCCGGTGATATGCGCAATAATTAGGGTGCCTCTCCACCCCATCGTGTGCGTTTCCTTCCGAGGGCGGTAGCTTCATTCCCATTGACATGGCTTTGGCAAACCTTTTCCTCGTCTTGAATATCTTCTTGTCTACTTCGGATGCCTTTCGCTCTGGTAGGGGTAGTTCAACTCTTTCGTTCAGTTGCCCACATTTGGCTCCTTCCGACGTAGTCATCTCACGCTCCTGGTCCGCTTTACATTTTAGACGAATCTCGTCTAGAAAAGCGTCAATCATTTCGTCTGTTGGCCATGCACGCTCTGGTACAGGCTCTGCCTCCAACTTTTTAGTGCCAGGAGTTTTCCCATCATCGGTAAGCGAGTGGGAGATTACGTTACAACTCGCCACATATCCTTCGGATTCATCTGACGAGCTCTCTCCATCATCTTCCTCTTGAAAGATGTGGTTGAGGAACTCTTGCAGTGTGACAGGAGTTCGCGCCTTTTGATTGTGCTCTTCCAACGCGTCGATTTGCTTCTGCAAGTTCGTGTGCTCGTTTCCAAGCTTCACGGGCTTCTTGGATTTCTTCTTCTTTTTCTTCGAAGATTTTGACGATTGGGTGTGAGTATTTGGGCTCTTATCGCGAGTCTTTGTAGTTGGGCGGCGTCTTAGCATCCCTTCGATAATTTGAGGTTCAAGAGGGTCCTTCCATTCGATCGCAGGGCACGCATGAAGGTCTCTCAGCATTCTTTTGGTTTTAGTTGATAGCACGACCTCCCATGGAGCTTCTTCAATAAAGGAGCAGGTTGCCCCCGGTGTATCTGCTTTCTTAGGAGTATGCGGTTGTGGTGGGTTCACCTTCCACTTTTCGGACAGTACAAACTTCCCCTGGAGGTACTGGTCTTCAATCCATCCTTTGAAGACGAAGCAATCTTCAATCGGATGGCCTACCGTTTGATGGTAAGGGCAATAGTTAGGGTTATTCGCCTCGGTGGGTTGCGGCGGTCGCCTTGGATTTAGTAGGCTTATAAGTCTGTTGCGTATTGCCAGCTCGAATAGCCGTTTCGTCTTGTCCCGTGGGAACGAGTAGGGACGCTTCATCTTCTCATTATAATACCGACGCCTTTCCTCTAGTTGATCTGCCGGTTTCGGGGCGTTAGGTTGCTGTTGGGCATTCGCAACAAAGGTTGCTCTTCCTTTACCCTTGTCATTCCGAGGTTCCGACTTCGGGGGAGGTGGTCTATGACCCATCTGGTCCATCTGAGCCAACTTGTCGATCAAAGCCTGGAATGTGGTTGGCTTAAAGAACATCATAAACTGGGAGATAGTTGCGTGGGGGTCTAGGGTTCCCACGAACATCCCCACCGCGGGTGCCTCCTCAATGCGTTGTTCACATCTCGACCACAAATTCCGCCAGCGTATAGCATACTGGACCCAAGTTTCGCCTGGTTTTACCCTGGCGTTAATCAATGCAGTTATTGGAGTGCGTTCGCTGGCACTTGCGAATCGCTGAGTGAATAACAACTCCATTTCAGCGAATGTTTTGATAGAATCGTTTGGGAGTTCCGAATACCATTCGAACGCTGTTTCTAATAAGCTGCCCACGAACTGGCGGAGCAACAATTTATCATCACCGCCGGTGTTACCGCAGAGGGCCCGGAACTGGGCGATATGTTGATGGGGATTGCCGGTCCCCTTATACACGTGGAATTTTGGTATCGTATAGCCTTGCGGGTATTTGATTTGGTCGTACCAGCTCGGATACGGCCGCCCCGTTTTCACGACTTGACCAGCTGCCTCAGTCGCGTGATGAACCCGGATTTGCTGGGCTATGTAGTCAGCCAAGTCAGCCTTAGAGATTGCCTCCTCCTTGGCCGTTGAGAGGGCTGGTGGTGGATTTGACGTTTCTCCTCGGTCGTCTTCAAGAACGATTGGGGGATCCTCGGCGGGTAAGTCCTGCTGGATCATCATTCCTATCATATCTTGGAAGAGAAGGCCCATCCGTTGTATGTTGGCCGCTTGTTCAGCAGCCTCTTTGTCCTTTTTCTCCAGTATCCGGCGAAGGAATTCAGCGTCGGTTTCTTCCTCCTGGCGCGCATCTGAGGACATTTCTGGGTTTTCTTTTGGTCCGGTGAGTGCGGCCATAGCATTCATCATTTCTTGAAGCTTTTGTTGCTGCTCCTGGGCTTTCGTCACGGATCGGGTTAGCGGTCGGTGGCCCGTAGAAGTGCGGCTTTCCTCTTTTCCAGAGGCCATGTAAACAGTGTGCACCACCATGCCCCTAGACTTAGGGCGTCTGGGCTCAGTGCTTTTAGCCGTCGTTGCATGCTGTGGGGTCTTCTCTGGCCTCCTCCTTTTATGAGCCAGTTGATCAACAGCCCTTTGGGGTTTAGCCTGGTGACCAGCTTCCGGTTGGATTTTCAATTTCTTGTGGTGGCGGGAGAAGTTTGGATCGATGATCGAGTCTCGGGCCTGCCGCCAAACTTTATAGATTTTGGAAGATAGCCGTTGAGGAGATCGGGGCTGTTCGGGTTTTATTTCCACAACCTTTTTTAATGGGGGAGGAGACCTCTTCAGCACTGCAGTAGCAGAATTCCTTCGCACCTTGTTTAGCATTTCGAAGCTGTTCCCAGTCGGAACAGCAGCATTAACTTCTGCCACCGGGGCCGATGGAGTCAACCCGGAGGGGGAGTTGCCCCCAGCCTTCCTTACTCGGCGCCAATGGCGACGTCGAGCGTGTCGAGCGGACGGCGTAGGGTCAGCGGTAAGAATGGTTTCGTCTTGCCCCCTGTGTAGGTGGGGGGTCGCTGTTGGTGTTAGCCTGTCAAAGACCGACGTCCTTTGGGCAGCAGGAGCGGGAGCTGGAGCCGTCAATCTTGTAAAGACCGACCTTTTGGCCGGAGAAGCCGCCTTGACGATTTCGGGAGCAGGAGCAGCCACTTTCTTAGAAGCAGCCTTCTCTGAGATTGTAGGCCCCATGATAGGTTTGCAGGATTTCTGGCCCAATCTAGAGAAGACCGAGGCGTTGACGTTGGGCGACTCGTTGAGAGGAGCCGCGACAGGGGTAAGACGATCAAAGACCGACTTCTTGAGAGCTTCCGTTGTCAGCACTGGAGCGGTGAAATTTGTCGGCGGGAGCATGGTCCCGAAGAACAATCCTGTGGTGGCGCGAGTGACCTGTTCCACGGGCATTGTGAATAGCGAAGCAGCTTGGGGTCCGTAGGCTATACCTCCTGGCGAGGCAGAGCGTTGGTTGCAATTGCAGTCTGAGCAGTTGGAGAATTTCACGGAAGTAGAAGCCATCGATCCTTTGCTTTCTGCAATAAGCAAGACGCTAATTCTTAGTGTCTTAAAACCCAAGGGCAACCATTAGCGAACCGCGATTGGTTCGCGAGTCACGACACACGAAGTGTGAAGTGGAAAGAGGAAAAGGTCCTACCGGGCGTGCCAGAATCTGTTCCCCTCCGAAAGACGGCGCGACATGACGTCTCGCCTGAGATTCGGGGCAGATGCTAATTGGTGCTATCCGTCCACCTCTCCGAAGATGCCAAGTTGATTTATGGCACCAGGTATCGAAGGTTTAGACGGATGCGTCCGATGTAGCAGACTTCGTCAGATTCCCCCTCGTTTGAGGGGTTTTTGATTGTGGGGACGCTCTTCCCTGCAGGCGCAAGCCCCTGCAGTTAATTACGCTACCGCATTGCGGTAACAACTTTCTCCTTCTCCAGATGGTCACTTCGTGTCGTGGGTGTTTGTTTTGTATTTTGTTGCCCGTGGATTGTTTACGGAGACTGAGTTATGTCGTCGCCCGTAGGGCGTGGACTAGTCCAAATCCGTATTATCTTAGATTTGGGTTTGGAGGTTTGGTTTGAGGATACGTCAGCCGTACTCGAGGCTGAGATCGACTCAAACGTTTGTTAAGGATACGTTAGTCTAACTTTGTGACTAAGATCAACTTAACGGGATCGTTTAGATCCGGCAAAAGAGCGTTTGGGCTCTATTGTTCCAGTTTAGGGACATAGTGGTCCATCGTATGTATGGCCGTCGGGACCCATCACCTCTCTGACGACGTTGAAGGATTACAACGACAGGTGTCAGAGGAGTTCAGAGATGTACCCTCGAGCCAGAGTCAATTGGGGGGGATTCATAGTCCAATCTGTTTGAAGGTTTAAGGATACGTTAGCCATCTTTGAGGCTAAGATCAACTTAAACGGGACCGTTTAGATCCGACAAAAGAGCATACGGGGCTCTATTGTTCTAGTTTAAAGACATTGCAGTCCATGGGTAGTTTAAGGACGTTGCGGTCTATGGGTAGTTTAAGGACATTGCGGTCCATTGTTAGTTTTAAGACATCTCGGTCAAGGTTAAGGACGTCATAGTCCATGGGTTTAAGGACCCCACAGTCCATTGTTAGTTTTAAGACATCTCGGTCAAGGTTAAGGACGTCGTAGTCCATGGGTTTAAGGACCCCACAGTCCGGTATGTGCTCTGGATGCTTCACACGGGTTCACTGCCGTGCTCTGCGAGGACCAGGCTCCGCTCTGGACGTTTTCCACGGGGTCAAAGAGTGACATTATCCGCGTTCCACGTAACCAGGAATTTTGCACTAGACACGGGTTTAAGGACCCCACAGTCCATATCAATGTGTGGTCGTCGGGACCCGTCACCTCTTTGAATACATTGAGGGATTACAATGCCAAGTATCAAAGGAGTGAAGAGATGTACCCTAGAACCGGAATGACTTAAATAGTCCTTGGCCCAATTTGGGATCAAGACCGATTAATTATGTTATGAGCCCATTGGCCCAGTTAATCACAAATTGAGGACTTATGGCCATCTTGGGCTAAGTCCAATCAGGAGAGGCTTTGCCTCTATCCATTTAGGCCAATTGGGCCAAAGCCTAGTGTTAAACACTACAGAGCAGTCAGTGTTGAACACTGGGAATGAGGTTGACAAGTTAGTGTTTAACACTAAGAGATAATTGGTGTTAAACACCAGCAACAAGGCTTTTCAAATTAGTGTTAAACACTAAAACAGATCAGTGTTGAACACTGCAAATAAAGCTTTTTAATTAGTGTTGAACACTAAGGCCCAACAGTGTTTTAACACTGGGTTCGAGAGTTTTAATTTAGTGTTAAACACTAAGGCAAGAGGGGTCACGTGGCAGCACGTGAGAGAGCCCTCCCTTCATTTATTCTGCTGAGATTATCGCATCTTTCAGAACATCACGTGCCATCACGTGATGGGCATTCAAATGCCTATGTATTAGAGCTTCTGCCGAGGGTCACGTGGGTCACGCGGGGTGCTGCCTCAAAGGGGCTTTCTGTAGATCTCTTGGGGGGGTCACGTGGTGGCACGTGACCCTGCCTTCATGTATTTTGTTTAGAGGCTCTGTTAATCTTTTTTTTAGGAATTAAATTCCTTGAGCTTTAAATTTCAGAGGAATTAAATTCCTACTTCCTTTTGAAGACTTATATTCTGGAGTAGAGTTGAACTCTGGATCTTCCGTAGGAATTAAATCCCTCGTATATGTGAAGAACTGAATAGGGTTAAACCCTAATAACAGCTTTTAAGGAATTGAATTCCCATTTCCTGTTAAATGATGATTAAGGGAATTAAATTCCCGTTGTTTCAACAGAACTAAGTTCTTAATTAGGGTTAAACCCTGTTTCTCTCTGTTCTGAAGGAATTAAATTCCCATGATACATGGTCAAGCCCTAATTTTATTTTAAAGGAATTAAATTCCTATAGTTCTGTGAGAATTAAATTCTCGTGCTTGCATTCCCTTTCTATGTTTTGGATCTGCATGGCAGGATCTCAACCCATTGAGAATTAAATTCTCAACCTCAAGGGGAGATGTGCACTTTGCAGATCCTCTATCAAAGAGAGAAGAAATATGTTCTTCTGTTTTATGTATCAGAGTTAAACTCTGTTGAGAATTAAATTCTCTTTTTCTTTCAAGGAGCTTTTCCCTTTCTTACCTAGGGTTTTTTGCAGAAGATCCAAGTTTCTCCAAGTATCGAAGCTTTCTTCCTTTTCTTTTTCTCTCCCTGTCTCTGTATATTTTCTCTGTGTCTCTTGGCTCCTATTTATAGGAGAAGCAGCCGAATCAATCAGTTTTTGACGAATCTTCATGAGAGATTTGATTTGCATCCATCATTCGTTTTGGACCTTTGGATTATTAGGTGAATTTTATTCACCATTGGATTTCAAATCCAGGGATTTTTCCTTTGTTGTTTCGGTTAGATTTAAAGGGGAAATCTTTCCAAACCCGAGATTTTCCCATAGATAGATGATATTTCACCACCTCTGAATCTTTAATTCGATTGGTTCCAGATAGCCGCTTTCCTTTGGAAAGATTTGAATTTCTTTCAGAATTTAATTCTGTTAACACAATGGGCTTTGAAAGCCGGTCACGTGTGACCACGTGACCCCTGGTCACGTGTGGGCACGTGACCCCCTTGGAACGATCCTTCCTCTTTCTTTTGCGCTCTGTCTTCTGATTGCTGCTTAACCGTCACGTGTCACCACGTGACCCCTGGTCACGTGTGAGCACGTGACCCTTGTCTGGAGCCTCTTTCCTTGGTTCAACTGGAGAACGAGTCTGCTGCTTTGAACGTCACGTGCCAACATGTGACCCTGGTCACGTGGGAGCACGTGACCTTTTCTGAAGCCTTTTCCTTGACTTGATCAGGGAACCGGTTTGCCTTTGACACTTGCATTTAAATGTCACGTGTCGCCACGTGACCCTGGTCACGTGGGAGCACGTGACTCTTTCTGAAGCCCCTTTTCTTCAACGTAGTCAGGAAACTGAACTTGCCCTGATGATGTGTTTAGGTGTCACGTGCCAACACATGACCGCTAGTCACGTGTAAGCACGTGACCCTCTTCTGAAGCTTTTCCCAGAAGCTTTCCTGATTTTAAATCAGGAAACAGTGGATCGTACGGATCTCACGCAGGTTTTTTTCCTCCTCACAAGGTCAAGAGGATCTTGCAAGTGCACATGAATTATTTTATTTTACGAGTTTGCGCCCTTTTCGGGTTTTCACAAACTCGCCAGCAGTCCTGCTGTTTTTACTCACGGCGCCCTTGCGGGTTTTCATCCATACCCATTTTGCTTTTGGACATACCGTTTTTCATTTTTTTTATTTTCTTTTTTATTATTATTATTCTTAAACGAGATCGCGCCCTTTCGGGTTTCACAAACTCGTCGGCAATCCTACTGTTTTTACTCACGTCGCCCTTTCGGGTTTTCATCCGTGCCCATTTCGCTTGTGGACATACCGTTTTTTTCCCGAACGATGGAACTCTCGAAAATAGTTTCGCTGCAGATGACCCATCTGTTTGCCGGTGGGATTTGGGGGTGGTTTCATCGCTGGAGTGGCTGTGTAACCGGTAGGACTTGAGTTGCAACTCTCGCCGTTGAGACTTCGATTGCAATATAGATCTCAAGGGAGAATATCGCCGTATTTGGGGCGATGCGCCATGTTTGAGGCGATGCACTAGTTTAGAGACGTTTCTGTCCATTATCGCCATGTTGAGGCAAATTTCTAGTTTAAGGACTTTTCGGTCCAACATTCCCATCTTAGGGAAGAACGTTAGTTTAAGAACATTTCGGTCCATTATCACCATATTTGAGACCGATTGTTAGTTTAGGGACTTCTCGGTTCACTATCGCCGTGTTTGGGGCAACACACCGTGTTTGAGGCGACGCGCTAGTTTAGGGACGTTTCGGTCCATTATCGCCATGTTTGAGGCGGCGTACTAGTTTAGAGACGTTTCGGTCCATTATCGCCATGTTTGAGGCGACGCGTCATGTTTGAGGCGACGCACTAGTTTAGGGACGTTTTGGTCCATTATCGCCATATTTGAGGCGAATTTCTAGTTTAAGGATTTTTTGGTTCAACATTCCTATCTTGGGGACGAACGTTAGTTTAAACACATTTTGGTCCATTATCGCCATGTTTGAGACGGATTGTTAGTTTAGGGACTTCTCGGTCCACTATCGCCATATTTAGGGAGACGCGCCATGTTTGAGACGACGCACTAGTTTAGAGACGTTTCGGTCCATTATCGCCGTGTTTGAGGCGACGCGCTAGTTTAGGAACGTTTCAGTCCATTATCGCCGTGTTTGAGGAGACGCGTCGTGTTTGAGACGACGCACTAGTTTAGAGATGTTTCGGTCCAACATCGCCATGTTTGGGGCGACGCACTAGTTTAGAGACTTCTCGATCCATTATCGCCGTGTTTGAGGAGACGCGTTGTGTTTGAGACGACGCACTAGTTTAGAGATGTTTTGGTCCAACATCGTCGTGTTTGGGGCGACGCACTAGTTTAGAGACTTCTCGGCCTATTATCGCCGTTTGGTCGGGGAGTTACATAACTCATTCCTTCCAATGCTAGCTTGCCGAGGCGCTGCTGCATATCTTTTGTATGCATGGACACTTCACGTCTTAGGCTGTCTTCACCCTCTTAGACTGCTTATTTTACCATCGCAGCAATCGGGTTGTTTTGCGGGAAATACCGGCTATTTTAAACGGCGCCTGCCCCCTGCTCATCAATGTCGCTTTCCGATACTGATGGAGCATCTTCTTCATATATGAAGGAACGAGATATCGCGTCATTCCTTATGCCGAGTCTTCCTCTTCCTTGGAAGAATGGACTTGACTTGGGGGGGTTCCCTTATTGTCTGATTCGAAGTGGGACATGGATTTCACGTCTCTCCCATGGCTTTTTGGTTCAAGTGGGAGATTCCACTTGATTACAGGACCTGCTTGTAGGTCCCTTGATATCTTTTCTATTCTTTGAGAAGAAAAGACCATCCCACATAGAGATTTTTCCGCCAGTAAGAAATATGCCCCCTGTGTATATCTTGGGGGGTTGCGATCACCCACGCTGTCACTATTTTGGCGATAGGTTGCTTCAGAGCCGCTCATTTTTTGTTGAGCGTTGGCGACAAACGTCACCTTGCCTCCGCTTTTCATTCATCTTCATCGGATGATGAAGGGTCTTGACCCATCTGATCCAATCGAGTCATTTTATCCATGAGCTCTTGGAAGGTCGTCATCTTGAAGAGGGCCATAAATGGGAACACCTTTGATTTGGGTTAAGAGTGGCTATGAACATTCCCAAGGCTGTAGCTTCGTCAATGCATTGCTCGCATTTTGATCAGAGATTTCACCATCGGGTAACATATTGAACCCGGGTCTCGTTCGGTCCAACCCTTTCGTTGATTAATGCCGCCACGGTAGTGTATTCATTCTCACTAGCGAATCTCTGACAGAAGAGCATACTCATCTCGTCAAAAGTCTTCACGGAATCATTTGGGAGTTCTGCATACCATTCGAAGGTGATACCCGCTAGACTGCTGACGAACTGTCAGAGGAGCAGTATATCGTTTCCTCCAGTATTTCCGCATATGGATTTAAATCACGCAATATACTGGCGAGGATTCTAAGTTCCTTTGTACATGTGGAACATTAAAAGTGTGTAGTCTGGCGGGTACTGTATTTGATCGTACCAGGCCGGATATGGTCGACCAGTCTTGATTGACCTGTTTGCAGCTTCACTGACATAATGAGCTTTGATTTGCTGAGCGATATATTCGTCCATTTTTTCTTTTGGAATCATTTCCTCTTTGGCCGTTGATGAGACTTACAGAGGATTTGAAATGTCACCCTTGTATTTAAGGGCGACTACCGGCGATTCATCTGCCAGTGGTTCCGAGGGAACCATCATTCTAGCCATATTCTGGAACAGAAGGGCCATCTGGGCCATTTTAGCGGACATCCCTGCCTCTTCTTCATCTCTCTTTTTGAGGGCGCGCCTTAGGAAATCAATATCCGACTCCTTCCCTACTCTTTCATCGGGAGCGTCCTCGGGATTTTCCTTAGGCGATGGATTAGCGAGTGCTGTCTCCTGAGCAAGCATCTCCTGTAGTTTTTCACGTCGCGATTGAGCTTTTGTCAGAGACTGATTATGCGGTCTGTGACTAGTAGAAGCACGAACTTCGTCTTAGGAGTTCACCATGTGGACTATATGAACTACCATGCCCCCCGGCTTGGGGTGTTTGGAGTTTTGGCCTTTAGAGTTTGCCTCAAGCGCTTGAGCCTTATTAGGCCTCTCTTTTATATGATAAGCCGCTTTGTCTTCGGGAGGAACTGTTGTAGCAGGACCCGCCTTGTGATGAGTCCCCTTGTATTTGAAAGGGGATTTGTCAGAATTTGGCTGACGTTTAGGGGAAGAGCCACAGACGACGACTGAGTCCTTCACCTACTTCCACACCTTATATATAGATGAGGAAAGTTTTTTTGGGGAGCGAACTGCTTTCTGCTCGCATCGGATCTCCACAGGATGTGGAGATTTCTTCAATATTGCGGTGGGAGAATTTTGTCTGACCCTTCGCAACAGTTCGAACCTGTTCCCGGTTGGAACAACAATATTCACCGCTGGGGTTGAAACAGGACCATTCGGAGAACTGCCCCCAGCTTGTTTTGTATGACGCCAATATCGACGTCGACCGTTTCTTACGGCCGGAATTTGATTAGCCTTAGAATTTTGCTGAGCATGCCCCTTGTTTTCTTTGAGAGCTTGAGTATTCTGTCCCCTGCGTCAACCATGGCCTTTGGGAGGTACCAGTTGTTTGGAGATCGATTCCATCGGCAAAACAGAAACTTAAGAAGCCAGCCTGTGGAAGACAGACTTCTTCTAGGATTCCTCCTTCGGTGTTGAGGTACCGAGGGTGGGAGGTGGGAGCATATACCCAAAGAAAAACCCATTGATTTCTTGAAAAACCGGATTGCAAAGATTTGAGGCTGCAAATGACCCATACTTGACTCCACCAGATATGACAGAGCCTAAGTTGCGATGAGTGGAAGCAAACGCCATTCTACAAAGAGACGAAACGCCGAATTTAGTATCTCATCATCCAAGGGCAACTACAAACATATATACCATGATTATATGATCGTGGAAAACACGACACATGAAGTGTGGAGTGCAAAGAGGAAAAGGTCCCACCGGGCATGCCAGAATTTGTTTACCGCCGAAAACAGAGATGAACTGGGATAGATTGTCTTGCCTGAGTTTGGGGGCAGATACTATTTGGATTTATCCGTCCACCTCTTCGAAAATACCAAGTTGATTTATGACACCATATATCGGAGGTTTGGACGGATGCGGCCATTGTAGCGGACTTCGTCATATTCCCCCTCGTTTTATGAGGGGTTTTTGATTGTGGGGACGCTCTTCCCTGCAGGCGCAAGCCCCTGGAGTTAATTACGTTACCGCATTGCGCTAACCACTTTCTCCTGCTCCGAAAGTTCACTTCGTGTCATATGTGTTTTTGTTTGTTTAGGTTTCCCGTGGATTGTATACGAAAACTAGTTTGTGTCGTCGCCCGTAGGGCGCAGAATAGTCTAAATCCGTATATTTGAGATTTGGGTTTACGTCAAGAATTTTGCTTGATGGGGCCCATGTTGGTTGCTTGGTTTGCCAACGGGAATGAACTTAGAACGCAGATCTCACATTTATGAGGTCCATCGGTTCAGGGGATATTCAGGTTTGATCTAAGGATCATTAGCCATATTTGAGACTAAGATCAATTTATGAGCAATGAGCATATGGGCTCAACTAATCATTAGATCATATATGAATAGCCCATGGATAGTATACGGTAGTCATTATGGAGACAGTCCGCAGGGCAAAATATATTAGTTTAAGGACGCCGCGGTCCAACATTCCCTGTTTGGGATGAATGTTAGTTTAAGGACATTTCGGTCCAATGTTCCCTGTTTGGGATGAAGATTAGTTTAAGGACATTTCGGTCCATTATTCAACTTGCGCGCATGTGTATTTGTTACGTGGCGGAGTGAACGATGGTGACATGGAATGCGCTCAATTTGGGGTGCGATCCGATTTGAAGTGTGCACATCAGTTTAGAAGTGCATCAATGTGGAGTGTATAATTCCTGTCTTGATGAAATTTTACATCAAGTTGGGATGAGAAGTTGTTGTTGGTTGTAAGGATCCGTCACCTCTCTGAAAACGTTGAAAAATTACAACGACGTATATCAGAGGTGTGGAAAGATGTAGCCTTGAACCAAATCCCGTATTTGAGAGAAAAAGAGGTTGTAGACCTAAGAATCGTTAGTCATATTTGAGACTAAGATTATCTTAGAAGATATGGAATGAATATCATTTTGGATGTCATCAATGAGAGATCATTAGTCATGTTTGAGACTAAGTTCAGTTTGGATATCAGTTTGGATATCATGAATATAAGTTTAGCCAATTTGGGCGAACATTGGGTTTCTGTAACACTCAGCAGTGCTAAGCACTCAGCTGCATATAGCGTTCATGTATATATCACGTGAGGTGCTACAATAATGCTAAGCACTAACTTTTGTAGCGCTCACGTGTGTTTCACGTGAGGCGCCCCAATAGTGCTAAACACTAACTTTTCCCGGCGCTCACGTGTGTTTCACATGAAGCGCTATATAACTTGGCCTTGAGCACTCACGCGCTTTTCATATGAGGCGCTGAGTTATTTTGGATATTTAATCTCTGTTGATATTTTTAGAGAACTTAAATCTCTGTTAATGGCATTTTGACCATTAACGATCACCAAGATCATTATTTTGAGGATCTGGGATCATTTTCTTTAAGAACTAAGTTCTTGATTTGAAGGAACTAAGTTCCTGGAGTATTATGAACTCCATGTTTTTCATGTTCATATTTTCAGAGAGGTTAAATCTCTTTTAATGGTGTTTTGACCATTAAGGATCACCAAGACCACTATTTTGAGGATCTGGGATCATGTTCTTTTAAGAACTAAGTTCTTGATTTGAAAGAACTAAGTTTCCGGAGTATTATGAACTCCATCTTTTTTATGTTCTTATATCCATATTCTCCCCTGAATATTTGATTCTCAAGAACAAAATCTTCCTGATGAGAATTAAATTCTCAACTTATGGAAGACTTGTCTTGTGGAGCTCAGATCCAGAGAAAAAACCAAGTTCTTTGAGAAGAGTTAAACCCTTAGATATGATATGTCAGATAAAAGAGATAGTTTGATCTTTTCTTTTTTCTTTACCTAGAGCTTTTAGGAGGGAGATCTTCTTTTTTGGGAGAATTAAATTATCTGTTGTTTTGAGAGCCTTCTGTATTTTTACAGAACCTTATGGGGGTCTCATTTTTTCCTCCTCTTCATCTTTGATTAATCTCTTTGCTCCTATTTATAGGAGAAGAGAAAAATCAATTTGTTGAGAAAATCTCTCATTGAGAGATCATGATTGATTTCATGATCAATCAAAATAATCTTTTAAATCAATCGGTGAATTTTATTCACCATTAGATTTTTAATCCAAAGGTTCTCTGTTTAACAGAGAAAATTTCTTATTTGATAGAATTTTATTCTATCATATGAATATCTTATTAGTTTAACAAGATTCGGAATATATTTTCCTAAGATAGAATTTTATTCTATCATATGAATATCTTGTTAGTTTAACAAGATTAGGAATATATTTTCCTAACATAGAATTTAATTCTGTTATATGAATATCTTGTTAGTTTAACAAGATTAGGAAAATATTTTCCTAAGATAGAATTTTACTCTATCAGATGATTTAATTGATGATATTTTATCGCCATTGGATTTTAAATCCAAGATTCTCTGTTAGGGAAATATCTTTCCATATTAGCAAGATCAAGAAAATTATTGTCTAAATAGAATCATCACCGCTAGGTTTTTGATCCAATGGCTCTCCGTTTAACAGAGAATATTTGATCAGGGAGATATTTTATCCCTAATAGAATTTAATTCTATCATTTTGATGATTTATTATCACCATTGGATTTTTGTTCCAACAGCTCTATTTAACAGAGAATATCCCAGATTTAGGGAAATATTCTCCATGTAGAATTTAATTCTACCCTCTTTAATTTGGGCGCTGACGCTCACGTACTATGCACGAGGGCGCCGCATAAGAATTTAATTCTTTTATAAGTATTCACTCTTGTGCTTTGCACACCGGCGCTCACGTGTGTTCCACGTGAGGCACCACTATAGAATTTAATCTTAATATAAGGCTGGCGCTGACGCTCATGTGGGAAACACATGAGGAGCTCAGGCATTTATTCCTATCTGAGGCAATAGTTACATGCTTTGCATGTGGGTACACGTGGAGCTTTCCCTTTATTTTTATAAGCGAACAACAAGCTCTGAGCCAAATTTTTTAGCAGGAACAATCTTTTTGATATATAAATTATGAAAATATTTTTCTGGGTCTCTGTCGTTGCTAGATTTCTTAATTTGCTTCTAAAATTTGGCAGATTCGGTTCCGATATCCCGATTTGACTTGGATCTTTTACTTAGATTCCAGACCTAAGCTAATACATGCACAATATCTCAAATCAAAGTGTGAGTAGCATCTTATATTTTTGAGATATTATTCAAACTATTTACATGATATTAAATCTTAAGAATATTGATTAGGAATATTTGATATGATATGCATATTTTAATTACTAATATTTCATTTAAATATTATATGCATACATTTTCCCTAATTATATTAATTATAAACGTAGAAATATATGATAATAATTTTTTTACAAATAAACCCACATATGTTCCTTATTTACAATAAATGCCTTTTAGCACTTAACAATAGTAGGGAAAATGTTCATTCAAAAGTGCAATATTTTGATTGATCGTGTGAAAGAAGTGTTTTGTAAATAACCGCAATCAAGACGGTGTCGCTAATAACCAGTCGCGATGAGTACGGGTCGTCCGCAGTGAAACGTGAACTCTTTTCTTGCTTTAGACTAGTTGATGAAAGGGATGGGTGATTGTTATCGTTCTATTTTGATACGGATATAAAATTTATAATAAAAAAGCTTGTACGGTTCATAGGACTTATTAGTTAATGGATGCATATTTTAAAATGACTTTTTTTATCTTTTAATAGTTTAAAAGTAGAGCGATAGTAATATATGAGGATTAGGGTTCTTGGAGGGAATTAAGATTTCTCACTACCGACCCTTGTCCGTCCATTGATCTCTATTCATTTCAAGCCTTTAACAAAACAAGTGTTTAACTGATCTCAAATCGCGGTTGTGACTATCAATAAATTGATAGCGCGCCCAATTAGGATGTTAACATTTATTTTGTTAAAATTTATAAACTTTAAAATGTTGAAAAAGAGTTAAGAGATTTTTCATCCATTATCCTACAAACCCTAATAAGTAAGGAATTACTCGCTCATGATTAATTTAGAAAAGTGGTTGAAGATGAATGAAAACATAATAAAGATGCAGAAAAGTAATGCGTAAAAAGTAATGCGTAAAAAGTAATGTGTAAAAGTAAGTGCAGAAATTAAATGCGGAAATTAAATGCAAAAAGAATTAAAATAAAAACTACCTTTATTAATCAACTATTACATTTACAATTCTCCTTAGAAAGTAGATTACAAGAATCCTAATCTGCTCTAGATATCTCTCTTGTTGGAGATAGATGAATAGATGATGATCACTCAGATACTGATCTCTTGATCTCTTCGATGATCATTTTTGAATGTATAGCTTTTGGTCCTTTATATAGTCCTTGAAACCAGAAACCCTAGATTTCATATTTGAGTCGATGTAGTTAAGATCATATTCACAAAATCTCTCATCCAATGGCTATCAAAGAGCCACGGAACCGCCTCATCTAGCCATATTTGGCCACGGTTCAGCCACATCATAGTGGAACAGGGTTTTGAGATTTCTTCTGGCTTTTTGTGTTGACATGTGGAGATCCTTTTGATGTATAGATTCTGAAAATATTGTTCTGAATCTTTGTCGTTGCTTGATTCCTTGATTTACTTTTAAAATTTGGCAGATTCGGTTCCGATATCCCGATTTGATTTGGATCTCTTACTTGGATTCCTGGCCTGAGCTAATACCTGCACAATATCTCAAATCAAAGTGTGAGTAGCATCTTATATTTTTGATATATTATTCCAACCATTTACATGATATTAAATCTTAAGAATATTGATTAGGAATATTTGATATGATATGCATATTTTAATTACTAACATTTCATTTCAATATTATATGCATACATTTTTCTTAATTATATTAATTATAAATGTAGAAACATATGATAATAATCTTTTTACAAATAAACCCACATATATTCCTTATTTACTATAAATACCTTTTAGCACTTAATAATAGTAAGGAAAATGTTCATTCAAAAGTGCAATATTTTAGACTAATCAAATACCCCAAACTTATTTTTGATCGTCCCGAGCAAATTAGTTATTAAATAGAAAAAGAAAAACCTAATTAGCACACTTTCGTAGGTAACACGATTGCACTTAGCACGTGCAACAAACCTTTAAATTTCTAGGTGTCTCTAGTAGGAGGAGTGTTGTCTCCTGAGGGTTTTCAGCGGATCACACCCATAAAATCCCATAATAAAAGAAATAAGATGAAAAGTTACATACAAAAATAAGGAACTTATGAAAGAAAGAATCTTTAAAATAAGAGTTTCAAACTATACCAGCTTTTTAGTTGTCATGAGCCCTATCTTAATAGTCATGAAAAGATATCAGAAATTACATTATCGCTCAATAAAACATCGTCTTTAGTTTTCTTCCCTACTTTTCTTCCAAATATCGATCATATACCCCTACGTGTGTGTAAAAGACACCCCTATACTTAGAGAATTCAATTCAAGCTATCATACTCTTATCCATTTTTCTTAGTACTTTTTAGTCGGCGAATGTTTTTAGATGGAATTGCTCACACATTCTTCATGCGACTGTTAATATTTCTTAAGATACTAACCAACCGATTACCAAATGTGCTCACTCATTAAGGCGTACTTAGCAATATCTTAGTTTTGCAACACCTAAAGCTTAGCAGTAACTCTTAAACCAGTTGGTCTAAGGCATTAGGTGATAAGGCACTCTTGCTATCTTTTTTTTAATGCCGCCTTAAGTAATTACAAAACCAGTGTTCATTTTTCTTCACCATTTATTTTTTATGTATCATTTATATTTTTGTTGATTTATATTTTTATTTCATACTAAAACTTTTAGACGAGAGCATTTCAAGTTATTCTCTACTATCTCAAGTTTCAAGATGTGTGCAAGTGCGTATAGTAGGGTATCAACGTTCAAATGTTTGGCCTCAAGAATAGAGACTATTTTTCAGACTTATTTCTGTAACAACCCAAAACTTTCTATACAAAATTTTTCCGAAATACAGAAAGGAATACCTGAGCCTGAGCACAAGTTATAAATTTGATTTTCTTTGGAACAGTAAGAAAGCACTTGTAGCTCATTGGTAAAGCCTTACACTGCTGTGACGTAGCCCCTGTGTTCGAATCCCCCCAGCCACATATATTTTTAATTGATTTTCTTTTATTCTTTTAGAAGCCCAACAATTTACACGTGCACTATACGTAAGATGAAAAGTCACAGATTAAACAAACACATGCACTGAGTTATACCAATCGACGATGACACGTGGTAGAAATCCCAAGCCTCACCACCGGTTCATGGCAGGTGAGATCTTTGCCTAGACCGGCACCGTCGAGCCCCCCGTAGGGGATGATCCCCAATCTTTAACCCCACACCCCTTGGCCTCCCCCCTTAACCCCTATACTGTTTGTTTTTATTAAAAATAAACAGAGAATTTAAAAATGGGCATTAACCCATATTTTAATTCACATTTTAATTCTATTCTTCATTACCCTAAACCCTAATTTTCCGTATAAATACCACACTAAATTTCACTCCTCCTCTCTCAGAATTTTATTACAAAAACTCTCAAAAATTTCCAAGTCCCAAGTTGTGCAAGTGGAGTTAGCAAAGGGCGAAGTTCCGACGACATTTCGAGGAGATTCCGGCGACGAAACGACGCCCCGACGGTTCCATAGTCTTACCCTACCTCCCCTCTGTCTTAATAGCTAGTAAGTCCCTACTCCTCTTCTCCATTTCTATTCACTTGTCTTTTCGAAAACTCGTCCGAAGCGGAGTTAATCTGACTTCCGATTCGTTTTTCTTAAAAAACTCCATTTTTCTTAAACCATAAAATACCATATTCTCATATAATATTTAACAAATATAAATAAATATATTAGAACAAGTTTCATCTCAAAATAATTCATGTTGCAATTTTTATTTCACTTTTACAGTAAATACCATCATGTTAAATACAACTTGTAAATATTCAATTTAACCGTGTTACCTTTAGAAAACTCACGAGGTAATAACCTATCTCATCACAACACACATTTTTGACATAGCACGATGAATTTTGGGATTCTAGATTATGGGAAAATACGCTTTTACGAATAAATACCTTAAACAATTAAAAACCGTTTTCTTTAAAAGAGTGTTAATTAATTCCTTGCAAATACGCATCTACAACCCATTTTGGGGAACCCCGATCGGGATGGTGCGGGTTATCGCACGTCCTCGGGCCTAGTAGAGCGAGATGTAGACCTCCGCAAGGAGCATTCGATCTCGATGGAATTTTTAATGCAATTTTTAAGAAAATGAGATTTCTACAAAATAAATAAAATTTATTTTTATTATATATATATATATATGAATATTATAAAAAGATCTATTTTAAATATATTATACAAATATTCCATGTTTTCTAAATCAAAGAAATCACCATTACATGAAACTACCATTTCAATACAGTACAAATTCCAATATTCCATTAAAATACCATATACAATGAAAACTAGGTTTTACTCATTAAAAAATTTCACTTTCATAAAATATACATTTATGAAAACCCTAAAGACGATAATTAAATACTTGAGATGTATTTTAAAATTATATCAAAACTATTCTTACATAAAACCCCCGCAAGTTATATTAAATTACAATAAGGACCCTAGTAAATATAGGTTTAAGCAGGACCAATTCTCTTGAGCCTCGGGGAGACGGAGAAAGTGGGTGCTTGCCTATCTAAGATAGATAATATAATAATGGTGTTATCATACAGTAATTGTCTTGGAAAAAGACACAAATCCTGCCGTCCATGTGCAGCAGTTACCGATAACTCCAAAACAATCAGGACTTCAATTCTATTTAAAAGTCTGATTCAGTTCGAGTCATGGTCAAATCTGATTATAATCTGACTTGAATTCAATTCAAGTATAACTCCATACTGTAAGTCCACGTTGCCCACCCCGGTGCTTGCGGGGAGGCGGAAACGGTATAAAAATCGGATTTTTATTGAACTAGGCAACATGGACTATCAAAAGGAGGATCTTTGCTAAACAAAAACTAACTACAAAGCTAACTAGTTTTAGCTACATGGAAAAGAGCTTATACCTAGGGCTTTATGTCCTTCTCTCCTAGCTCCTTGGAGTGAAAGAAAGTAATCTCCTTGTCACCTTCTCTAGTCGAAGAAGAATCCATCCGAGAGCCTCAACCTTTGGCTTCAACTTCAAGCTAAAAGTAACTAAGATGCTTGGAGTGCTAATCCTAGAACCTTAGAAAAGAGTAGAGAGTATTTTAGAGTGATTTATCTCAAGCTCAAGTATTTCTCAACTCATGAGAGGGGAGAGCTAGAGAGAGAGGAAGAGCAGGAGAGAGAACTAATATGATAGAATGAAATGAAAAATGAGCCATTCTCACATATATGTGTGAATTATGAAATTAGATAATTAGCTAAGATAATTGTCATGGTTAATCAAGACTTGACCATTATCATTTCACATTAAATGCAAATTCCAAGGATCAAAGAGCATCTTTCATATGGAATGATGATGGTCAACATGTCAACCTAGGTCAACAAGTCAAGTATGGTCAAATGATCAACAACCCTAACCATGCACAATTATATTTAACTAATATCAATTAATCATAATTCTCACATAAGCATTAGGGTTAAGAAAATGACAATGGTCATTAACCCTAATCAAAGCCCTCTCCCTCTGTCTCAGTCAACTGTGCATACGCACCCGTATCCGTGATCCGAGGAACACGAATACAATGAGATAAAACCAATCCCAAATCATATACTAGGATCCGGCTTAAACCAAAGCCCGCTAGTATAAGTTATCCGGACAGCAAACGTGCACAAGTGCACGGATGTGAACGAACCCTGTCGCAAAACCATGCGACATCTACTCATTTTGCCTAAAGGCGAATAACTCTCTGTGTGAGACTCTAAACACTCGACACTACGCTGGCAGTGGGTTTAACCACAGACCGCAAGTGGCACTAGCTGTACGTAACGGTCCCCAGGTAGGTGCCGATAAGAAGACTGACGAGGTGAACCCATCTGAACTCCTACTGAGCCTGAATGTGACAGTCTCCGTACAGTCCGGTCTGTTCGTCTGATACATCGCATGGCAGGCCTAGGGGGGCGGTAAACGTCAGTCCCCTAATAGCGGTACAAGTCGTGTCGGAGTGTAGCCCAGAACATCCTGAGATAACACTGGAAACCTACCAGTATATCTCGCTTGCCCTGGCCAGGGACTACTTGTGTAATGGCTCTCCTGGCCACAGCGCGATGTCAACCCCTAATACCGGGAGAAACGAATCCTGTCTAACCGTCACTGCCTCCAAGTGCTTCGGGACTGCACCCAACTACTACCTGTTTGCACGACTCCTTTGAGCCGTGGTAGGGTAGTAATCAAAGTACAGTGGGAACACACTCGAGGCGAAGTGACAGTGTCAAGTCAGCGGACTAAGCTGTACTCATGTCACCTGGGAACTGATAACTGACGATAGGTATAATACCAACCAACAGTTCCCGACGAGTCATGTCCGGTGTACTCGTAACCTAACGAGCACCCGCATACTATCTCAAGTACGACGTACTGACGGCTGTAGGACAGACCGTCTCCCGTGCTGGGATGAGAAGCGCATACGCTAGTCTACCCCAGAGTATCGATGCCCTGTCTCGATAATCCCACGACCAGGGACGTGTAAATAAGGATGTGCTTATAGATTACCCAGCCCCCACGAGTGTGACTGCCATCACAACCCTGGTAATCAAGCAAAGATCCTAAGGGCTCCACTAATGCGTATAGGTGATATAATAAAAGAAACACATGTACACATTAAAGCAGAGACAAACCAAGTAGCATACTACCATTTCGAGCAAGATTGTATATACATCTATGAATATCCCAAGCTTCCATCAAGTAATATACATACTAGTATGATACAGTAATGGCCTCTAGGGCATATACACTAACAATCTCCCACTTGCACTAAGGCCATGTACTGGCGTATCGAAGACCTATCATCTCGATCAGCCGCTCGAACTGAGTCTGGGGTAAGGCCTTCGTGAATGGATCTGCAGTGTTATCTTCTGAAGCAACCCTCCGAACCTCGATCTCCTAGCGATCTACGATCTCCCTGATCAGGTGATACCGCCTCAAGATGTGTCTGGACTTCTGATGGGACCTGGGTTCCTTCGGTAAAGCTATAGCCCCGTTGTTGTCGCAATACAGAGGTATTGGATCAACAATGGACGGAACCATCTGAAGTTCTTTCAATAACTTCCTCATCCAGACGGCTTCTTTTGCGGCATCAGATGCAGCGATGTATTCCGCTTCCATAGTTGAGTCGGCAACGGTTTCCTGTTTGGAGCTCTTCCAACACACCGCCCCTCCATTGAGGGTAAAGACAAAACCCGACATGGACTTGAAATCATCCTTGTCACTCTGGAAGCTGGAGTCAGCAAAGGCCTCAATCTGGAGGTCTTTTCCGCCATACACCAAGAACATCACCTTAGTCCTTCTCAGGTACTTGAGAATGTTCTTTACCGCTATCCAGTGTTTCTCCCCAGGGTTTGACTGATACCTGCTTACCACACTCAGTGCATAAGCCACATCTGGTCTGGTACACAACATCGTATACATTATAGAGCCTACCGCAGAAGCGTAGGGTATAATAGATATGCGATCCCTCTCCAAATCAGTCTTGGGAGACATCTCTTTGGAGAGGGTGATCCCGTGACAAGCCGGTAGATTACCGCGCTTGGAATCTTCCATACTGAATCTTTTCAGTATGGTGTCGATATACCTGGACTGTGAGAGTCCTAATATCCTCTTGGATCTGTCACGGTAGATCCGGATCCCCAGAATGTATGAGGTATCACCCAGATCTTTCATGGAGAACCTGTGTGACAAGAACCCTTTGACAGATTGTAGCATATGAATATCATTTCCTATTAAGAGAATGTCATCCACGTATAAAACAAGGAATACTATAGTTCTCGCTACAAATCTACTATAGATGCATGGTTCATCTGGATTTTTGATAAAGCCAAATTCCTTGACCGTCTCATCAAAACAGATGTTCCAACTCCGCGATGCCTGCTTTAGTCCATAAATGGACTTAAGCAACTTGCACACCTTTCCGCTGCTCCCACTCTGAATGAAACCCTCTGCCTGGTCCATATAGACACACTCCTCTAAATTTCCATTTAGAAAAGCGGTCTTTACGTCCATCTGCCAAATCTCATAATCGTGGAAGACGGCAATGGCAAGAAGGATCCGAATGGATTTCAGCATAGCCACTGGAGAAAAGGTTTCCTCATAGTCCAAACCAGGTCTTTGATGAAAACCCTTTGCAACAAGTCTAGCCTTATAGGTCTCGACCTGTCCATCTACACCAATCTTCCTTTTGAAGATCCACTTGCATCCTACGGGTTTTACCCCATCTGGAGCAATGTCCAACGTCCATACTTTGTTGGTGTACATGGACTCCATTTCGGTCCGCATTGCATCCAGCCATTTTACCGAGTCAACGCTCTGAATGGCTTGCTGGAAGCTAGTCGGCTCATCACTATCAATGATGCAATCTTCTCTATCCCCGTCTATGAGAAAACCGTAGTATCTCTCGGGCGGATGAGACTGCCTACTACTCCTGCGGAGCGGCGTAGGAATGTCCTGATCTTTCGAACCCTCTGGTTCTACTGAGCTTTCAGTAATAGCTCGTGGTTCTGGAATTTCTTCCAGTTCTATTACGCTCCCACTAATTTCCTTTTCCAAGAACTGGTGTTCTAGAAAGTGGGCATGATGAGAAACAAAAACCTTTAGTTCCTCTTTGCAATAGAAGAAATATCCCTTGGAGTCCTTTGGATATCCCATAAACTTGCACTGTAGTGAGCGTGCCTCGAGCTTGTTCGCATGCTGCTTTTTGACAAAAGCTGGACATCCTCATGTCTTAATGTGATTAAGATAGGGTCTCTTCCCACACCACATCTGATATGGTGTAGTAGGCACAGTCTTAGTTGGAACTCGGTTCAAAAGGTATGCAGCTGATTCTAGCGCATATCCCCAGAATGATCGCGGTAACTCAGCGTTACTCATCATGGACCGTACCATATCCAATAAGGTTCTGTTTCGTCTCTCCGATACACCGTTATGTTGCGGAGTGTATGGAGGAGTAAGCTGAGAGAGAATTCCATTCTCTTTTAAGCAATCCAGGAACTCGGCACTCAAGTATTCACCACCTCGATCAGATCTCAGTGCCTTGATACTTTTTCCTGTTTGTTTTTCTACTTCATTCTTGTATTCCTGGAATTTTTCAAAGGCTTCGGATTTATGTTTCATTAAGAAGACATATCCGTACCTTGAAAAGTCATCCGTAAAAGTAATGAAGTAAGAATAACCGCTTCGTGCATGCGTAGACATTGGACCGCACACGTCGCTGTGTACGAGTCCCAAGAGCTAGCTCGCTCTTACTCCGTGTCCAGTGAACGGAGTCTTTGTCATCTTTCCTTTGAGACAGGATTGACAAGTTGCATATGATTGATATTCGAACGGATCCAAATATCCTTCTGTATGTAACTTCGTCAACCTTCTCTCATTTATGTAACCGGGTCTACAATGCCATAAGAAAGCCTGATTGATATCTGGAGACTTTCTTTTGTGTGTATTCTGGACATTGAAAATCTGTGGTTGGTTTAATACGTATATACCATTGCTTAATGTACCTGGCCCAATCAGAACTTGATTAAGGTGAATGTTCACAACATTACTTACAAACGCAAATTCATAACCTTCTTTAGATATTAAAGATACAGAAATGATATTACAAGTTGCATTGGGTACAAAAAAGCAATTAGGTAAAACCAAAACATGTCCATCTGACATCCCCAGGTGATAATCCCCCACGGCCTCAGCATCCATGCTAGCTCCGTTTGCAACTTTGAGGGTCATGTCACCTGCCTTCAAAAACCTACGCTTTCTCAACCCCTGCAAAGAATTACAGATATGAGATCCTGATCCGGTATCCAATACCCAAGAATTAGAGTTTATTGATAGACAGTTTTCAATAACATACACACCTGAAGCTGAAACCGCAACTTGCTTCAGATCCTGTGTTCTGGCCTTCCAAGCCCTGCAATCTTTCTTCCAGTGTCCACTCTTGTGACAGTAAAAGCACTCTTCTTTCCCCACAAGCTTTCCCGCTACCTTTGTTGCTTTTGCCTTTCCCTTCTTATCCACTTTACTAACATTGCCCCTTGGTTTGGCGGGGGCTTTCTTCTTCTTTCCCTTGGCTTTCGCCCTGGACTTAGAAGAGGAAGATTCTCCTACAAACAAAGTGGATGTTTCCCTACCTTTCTGTAGGGTGCCCTCTGCACTCCTCAACATGTTGAGGAGCTCTGAAAGTTCAACTTCCTTTTCCTGTAAGTTGAAGTTCAGGATGAACTGGGCGTAAGTGGAAGGAAGGGACTGGAGAATCAAGTCCGTATAGAGCTCATTCTCCAACGTGGTCCCAAGTTCCGCGAGCTCCTCTATGTAGCCAATCATCTTAAGCACGTGTCCCGCTACCGATGATCCGACGGCCAATCTTGCCGAAAACAAGTTCTTCGACACTTCGTATCTGGCGATACGAGATTGCTCTCCATACAGTTCTTTTGTATGGAGAAATATGGATTCGAGGTCCATATTCTCGTGCCTCCTCTGATGTTCATTGTCCATAGAGGCAAGCACGAGGCACTTGGCCTTCGCGCAGTCGATTTCCCAGGTCTTATAGATTTCCCTATCTACGACACTGGTTTTGGGACCTGGGACAGGGGGAGCTTTGGTGGTAAGAAGATACCCCAACTTGTCATAAGTGATTGCCATTTTGACATTCCTGAGCCAATCTTTGTAGTTTGGCCCTGTCAGTATATTTTTATCTAGTAATAACTTAAGTCCGGTCATCTTGATTGGTCGCTGCAATAAGGAGAGAGAAAAGAAACACTTTAGCATGATACTCTTGCAAGTTTAGAGTGGTTTTTAGTTTGTCTAAACAGGATGGCTCCCACTGTCTCTCGAATCCCTCCTCAAACCATAAAGGAAGAATTAGTCGGGATCAATCTCACCGTACAATACTTGCTTAACCGTTCAGCCAGGCCAGTGTCGGTACTTCGAGGGAGGTTTTCCAACGCTTTCGCGAAGTTCCTTAATTAAGTAACCTCTTTTCCCTGTGGGCGTAGCCCCGCTAACATCTTTCTAGACACCTACTAGGTTTATAGCATTGATCGTTAAGTAAGAAATTTCCCGAGAAGTAGCATATACTCACAGTAGGATCGGGATCCAAATATCATCGCGTGATAAAACTGAAGGAATCCTACCAGAATCATCACACTCCAAATGGTATGCAACGCTAGCAAGTTTCAGTACTTATGAAACTCCCGATGTGGATTTTTGCCCCATACTCTTATGACCTTGACTTTGGCCAAAATATCATAAGTCACATGTCAAGTTCTACCCGTCATTCTCCAGGTTAATTTGGACCCACCCGTACCTACCCTTGACTTTGGCCAAAATGGCAATACGACTGTCCCAAACCAACGCATCTATCTATGCTGCACACGAATACCCAATAGCTACCAATCACTATGCCTTGACTTTGGCCAACATACACAGCTTGAATACTTATTGACCATTCATGTGGAATGACGGAGGGCTACGAATGGTTTTGGCGAAACCGTGAACGTAGTGAACTTGATATAATCGATGGAACGAGATAGCTTTTAAAAGGAGTGGTTCAAGCTCCGCATTTAAAAGTTGGTTTTGAAAAGAACCGAGTGGTTTTGAAAGTGTTCCAACGACTTTTACTTGGTTTATTTTCTTGCATTAATTTTAATGCGTCTGTTCATACCAGAATATTGCATTTTATACCACCCATTCTTACGCTCGTTTGTTTATAGGCAGGTGGTTTTGATCAGTGTTTGCTACATATTTGCAGAATACAGGTTCTCGGCTCTGTACAGTGAAATTCATGGAAAAGTACGTCAAATTCCGGATTACTGCCAACAACAGATAAAACACGGGTCTCCGCTCTCTATCCGTATGTTGCCACACACCAGTTTAAGGGACAAAATGGCAAATCGATGTCATTTTCGTGCACAAAGCTCAATGTCAACACAAGATCCAACATATCTACGCGGAGCTCGAGAAAATCTTGGCAAAAGATCCACATCACATCACCTTTTGATCTACTGAAATTCTGGAAGAAATGGGAAGAGTTTCTGTGAAAAAGTCATATACCACACTGAAGAGTACTAAAAACTAGGGAAAACCACCAAATTTCATGGCCTAACTCTTCTAAACGGCCGCGGTTCCGCGGCATAAGCACGCTTAGGCCGCGGAACCGCGGCCGTTTAGTCTCCTCTCGTTGTCGTTTTTCAGGGGCATGTTGGTCTTTACTTGTAGGGGCAGATTCTTGTCCTAGGTTTCCAGTTCCCCTCCTATAAATACCCCAGAACTGAGCCAAACCAAGGTGTTAAGTTCTTTAGCCTCTTATAGTGTAGTTTTGTTCTTCTTTTTCTTCTTCTTCATCTTTCCTCCATGAAAATGTAGTGAGCGCATTGAGTGGATGTTAAATGAAGATGAGAGTTTTTGTATCATTCTTGTTTGTTTAGCTTCCCCTTGAGATTCTTGCTTTCTCTTGATCTTTCAACCTCTTCATTGAGCTTGAAAGTTTAAGGGTTTGTTATTGATCTCAAGGGTTGTATCTTCTTATGGAATTAGTGCTTCATTTCACATGAGTTCTTTACCCTTCTCTTGATCTTGCAACCTCTTGATTGAGCTTGCAAGTTTAAGGGTTGGCTATTGATCCCATGCTTGTCTTGAGTTCTAATTTCTAGTTCTTTTTATTGCTTATTTCTTTCTTGCTTTTTACTACCTTACTTTACTTTCTTGCACTTTAAATTCCATGCCCTTACTTACTTGTAATCTTTTATTTTCTTTGTTCTTTTTGTTCTCTCTTTTTGGTTCTTTTTGTGAATGATTGTAATTATCGTTGTTAAGAATAAATACGGTATTGTAAGTTAATGTTTCTTTGCTCATTTCCTTTTCCCGTTATTTTCCATTGAACTCCGCCCAAACGTTACGCAAGCGCTCCGTTAGGCACCCTACCCTACCAAGGTAACGGTGATTCCTAACCGCGACCGGTTGCGTTCGGTTTGGCCGGAGGCGAAAGCAAGAGACAAGAACGGAAGGACAAGGGAAAATAAACCGGATTCCACGAATATCGTGCTTAAATCCCCTAATCCACGTTGTTGCCGATTGCTCTAGCTTCAATTGGTCAAGACTCGGCTCAAAGGTTTTGAGTACGGATTTCTTTAGCTTACAATTTCGTATTTTTTTCTTAACAACTTTATACTTGCAAATAATACACTTAGGATAGAACTGAACAAATACATACAAATTCTTTATTGACTCGTCTAAAACAAGAACGGACATACAACCATCTCCCTGTGGATCGACCCGTGCTCAACCGGCTAGCTGCAAAGCGACACCGTCCTGATCGCGGTTATAACTTTAGAACTTTGAACATCCAACACGCCCTCCGCGTGCAATCAAATGGCGCCGTTGCCGGGAAGACGGTAGCGTATTTTCTTTCTTGTTATTCGGGTTAATATTCTTTTTGTATATATTTATAAATAAAAAAAAATCTTTTTGTTATTTTTGATCATTTTTGTGGGCAAGAGTGCAGATTTTTGCAGATTTGCAAACTGCGATTATGGGGAGCAAAGTGTACGTTCAAGGTTAAGGTGATTACGAAGTACAGTGCCAAAGATCCGGGAAGTTTGACCCGCGCAAGCGAACTTTTCAAGCTTACCGTATTTGATTCAACGGGGGTTTCCTAACCCAAAATCTTAACGGTACGTACTTTACTAACACCTTCTTCTCAAATCTGACGCATCCAATATACTATTCTTTGCAGGATTCTTTGCAAGTTCGCTAGTAAACGCTAAAAATTGACTAACCCGTATTTGCTGCAGTGCCGTGCTTAAACTAAAAAACGATTGTTTGATTCTTTATAGAATTTTTATTGAATTGCGCATTGCATACATTAATACGGACTTAAGGGCAAGCGAACCCCACAACATACGGTAAAGGATTTCATCACCTTTTCCGTGGCCCACAAATCACGAACTTGAGCATAACGTTACCCGCACAAAATTTAAAAGAAACTAGACTTTAAGCTTTAAGGACTTCGCGCTCACTAGGAGAAGTTAACTGTGTTTAGAACCTCGCTTAACAGTATATTGTTTACGGGGTGTCTAGGAAAGTGTTAACGGCGAAACCGCCAAAAGAGAAAGGGTTATTTAATTAAGGAACTTCGCGAAAGCGTTGGAAAACCTCCCCTTATCTCTGCACTTACCTGGCCTCGTGATCAGTGTATCTTGAGCCCGTTTCTCGACACAGTTTTATTTCGACAATCAAGTTCTGGAGCAGGTCTAGTTGACCTAGGAGTACCCTAGAACGATTAGGTGTGTGGTATTTTTGTGTCGTGATTGTTTTTGTCCAGTTTCTTTTTGTGTGTATATTTCATTCTTTTGTTAATACCTAACTAAAAAAAAAATCACATTCTTTTCCCCCACCTTTTCTCTGCCTTTCTTTCTTTCTCTCTTCATATCATGGGTACCCCACCTCGCAAAACTCTAGCCGAACTTTGGTACCCACAACCAGACATTACTTCTTACGGTTCTTGCTTTGGCCGAACGTCAAACGATCCCTCCATGCCCAAAATCTCTTTGAAAGATCGGATAGACGCATTTAGGACAAACACTTGCCCTCCGCAATCCACTTTGTATCAACCTTTTCAACCTCCCCCACCCTCTTATGTTGATACCCCTTTTGCAAGTCGTCCTTTGTCCATCTCTGAACATATTGAACAATCCTGTAGCCGATCTTTCACCCCTTTCACCACTACAGATTCTTGGGATCAACAATTCCATTCACCTTCTTATCCAAATGTTGATCCTGTTCCTGTCCAGCCATTCAATTCCTACCAGTCCTACCCGACTTTTGCACCTTCCCTAGACATTGCTTCTGAACCGCCATTTGGGAGTTTTCAGTATCCACACAACTTTGAATCTTTTACTGAAACCCCTTCACAACCCATGTCTAGTCTGGAACAATCTTTGGAAGACTTTAGGGTAGCGTCGTACCAACAAATGATGGATTTGAATGCGTCCATGGCCGCCCTCATACAACCTAGTGACCCGGTAGCCAGTTTTCAACTAGCTCCAAATTTTCCAATGTATGAAGAGGCAGTAGGACAGGTTGAGAATTTGAGTGGAGAGAGTGATATGTACCCCCTTCCGAATCAAGCCTACCCATTTCAACTTGCATCCCACAACTCCGGTTTTGAATGTCTATCTAGTGTTCCAAACGATTCATTGATTAAAGATAGAACAGATAATGAGTTGTATGACTTTGTAGTGTTTGATTTGCCCGATTGTGAAGGGTCCCTTTCGAGTGAAACCACACCCAATCCTTTTGACCTCTACACCTCCACTCTAGAACCTGAATTGATTAATATCCATGCTTTTGTTGAGGTGTCTGAGAATATTGATTTTCACTTGATTGAGGATATCGACGCTGGGAATATTTTGGATGATGAACATGTAGATTTGGCAGAGTTTTTCTCTCCAATTCATCATCCCGAGTCATTAACTGTTTTTCCTGAACCCCATATGCGTCTTGATTTTGATGAAATTTGCATGGATAAGCTGAATTTTGAGGAAAGTTTTGAGGATAGTTTTGAGGATGAACCAGTTTTGCTTGATGAGTCGGATTTTCCAATTCATCATGTTCCTTTCATTGACTGTGTACACCCTCCTCAACCTTTAACCGATAACCTTCCTCAATCACTTACCTCCATCCTTTCCATCGTTCTGACCTTACAAGAAACCGTATCACTTTCATTTCATATGTCTAGTTTACCAAGTTCGGCGTACCCATGGTTTCTCACGAATCTTGAGGGATTTGACCCAATTTCTCGCCATATTGATAGATTAGTACAATCTATCTTTTCACATCGATCATTACAGATTGTACTAATTTATTCAATCCATTTCCACCCTCAAGTTCGTATTCCACTTCACTCTCCCTTCCGCCATTCTTCTTCTCATATACCAAGACCGTATCCCGCTTCTATCTCCATACGGTCTCGCGTATTCTCCATTTCTTACCTCTCCACATTCTTTCACCAACCAGCACATTATAGAGATAAAATCTTTGAATGGTTAGTGCTCTCTTTTGGCCTGTGTAAGGCCTTGTATAGTTTGAAACTGTTCTCTTTCCCCCCTAATCCTGAACTTCAACGCTTAACAGTGGAAACACTGTTTTACTTAAGTTTGGGGGGGACTCCTTTTTTGTATATATATTTTTTTTCCTTTTTGTTTGTATATAATTTGTTTCTAGGGAACGCCGACAATTTTGACCCTCTTGGTATAGCCTGACAGTGAGGGCACTGTCAAGTTTAAGTTTGGGGGTATGCTCGGTAAGCTTTCTTCCTTCGCATTCATTTGTATATTTTGCATTTGCATACCTTAATTAAAAACCCACAAAAATCGAAAATTTTCCAAAAAATATAAAAACTTTGTCGTCAAATTAGCTAATAGGGTAACTTAGATCTTTATTCCGAACGTTTAGTTGATATGATAGAAATAACTAAATTCTAGGCTTAGGAATTGAAAACCCTAAAAATAACCCTCATTCTGTCTAACTTTGGTAAGTATACGTCCTTACAGTTTTTTTTTGAGAAATAGGTAATCTTGAGTTCAGTTCTTGAGTCAAGTCAAGATGAAGGGAAAGTATTGATGCTTTACTGAAGGATAAGTCTGAAAAATAGTTTCTTTTCTTGAGTTCAAATTTAGAAAGTATATACCCTACAAATTGCACTTACACGCACCTTGAAACTTGGATAGTAGAGGATACCTAGAAATACTTTTGCCTGAGAGCCTAGTATGAAAGAAAAAACGGTATTTAAAGCTAAACACCAAAAGAGCATTATTGAAAAACATATCCGGTCTTGAAAATGAAAAAAGAAAAAGAAAAATAGAATAAAGTCAAGACCTGGAAACTGCTATTTACGCTTTAAGCTCACACATTCAGTAATCGGCCGTTAGTGCCTCAAGAAGCATTAATAGTCACCCGGAAAGTGTGTGAGCAACACCGTCCATCATTAAATGAAAAGAAGTAGTATTAGGTATTAGGGCAAGGGTATTATAGCTTGAATTGAATTCTTGAGTGTAGGGGTGCAAATATACACGCACGTAGGGGTATACAATTGATGTTTGGATAAGAGATAGAAATAAAGAATAAGACTTGTGTTTTCTATAAAGTTGATAAAAATCCCTGATTTGAGGCCGCACTTTAGAAGGAAAACTCAGGAGAACCAACATCTTTCTAAACTTTTTTGGAACGTATAGGATCTAAAGTTAAACAGATAGGAGGTGTGAAACATAAGGGTTAGATATTTCTAACTTAGGATGATAGAGTTTCTAATGTAAATACTAAATTGTAGGAGTAGAATCGATGTTAACTTATGACACTAGCTTGACGGGATTTTGTGGGTGTAATCCGCTGAAAATCCTCAGGAGACAACACTCCTCCTACTAGGGACACCTAGAGATTTAACGGCTTGTTGCACGTGCTCAGTGCAATCGCGTTCCCTGCGAAAGTGCGGTTAGGATTTTATTTTTGTGAATAATTGGTTTGCTCGGGACGAGCAAAAGTTAAGTTTGGGGGTATTTGTTCATACCAGAATATTGCATTTTATACCGCCCATTCTTACGCTCGTTTGTTTATAGGTGGGTGGTTTTGATCAGTGTTTGCTACATATTTGCAGAATACAGGTTCTCGGCTCTGAACAGTGAAATTCATGGAAAAGTACGTCAAATTCCGGATTACTGCCAACAACAGATAAAACACGGGTCTCCGCTCTCTATCTGTATGTTGCCACACACCAGTTTAAGGGACAAAATGGCAAATCGATGTCATTTTTGTGCACAAAGCTCAATGTCAATACAAGATCCAACATATCTACGCGGAGCTCGAGAAAATCTTGGCAAAAGATCCACATCACATCACCTTTTGATCTACTGAAATTCTGGAAGAAATGGGAAGAGTTTCTGAGAAAAAGTCATATACCACACCGAAGAGTACTAAAAACTAGGGAAAACCACCAAATTTCATGGCCTAACTCCTCTAAACGGCCGCGGTTCCGCGGCATAAGCACGCTTAGGCCGCGGAACCGCGGCCGTTTAGTCTCCTCTCGTTGTCGTTTTTCAGGGGCATGTTGGTCTTTTCTTGTAGGGGCAGATTCTTGCCCTAGGTTTCCAGTTCCCCTCCTATAAATACCCCAGAACTGAGCCAAACCAAGGTGTTAAGTTCTTTAGCCTCTTATAGTGTAGTTTTGTTCTTCTTCTTCTTCTTCATCTTTCCTCCATGAAAATGTAGTGAGAGTATTGAGTGGATGTTAAATGAAGATGAGAGTTTTTGTATCATTCTTGTTTGTTTAGCTTCCCCTTGAGATTCTTGCTTTCTCTTGATCTTTCAACCTCTTCATTGAGCTTGAAAGTTTAAGGGTTTGTTATTGATCTCAAGGGTTGTATCTTCTTATGGAATTAGTGCTTCATTTCACATGAGTTCTTTACCCTTCTCTTGATCTTGCAACCTCCTGATTGAGCTTGCAAGTTTAAGGGTTGGCTATTGATCCCATGCTTATCTTGAGTTCTAATTTCTAGTTCTTTTTATTGCTTATTTCTTTCTTGCTTTTTACTACCTTACTTTACTTTCTTACACTTTAAATTCCATGCCCTTACTTACTTGTAATCTTTTATTTTCTTTGTTCTTTTTGTTCTCTCTTTTTGGTTCTTTTTGTGAATGATTGTAATTATCGTTGTTAAGAATAAATACGGTATTGTAAGTTAATGTTTCTTTGCTCATTTCCTTTTCCCGTTATTTTCCATTGAACTCCGCCCAAACGTTACGCAAGCGCTCCGTTAGGCACCCTACCCTACCAAGGTAACGGTGATTCCTAACCGCGACCGGTTGCGTTCGGTTTGGCCGGAGGCGAAAGCAAGAGACAAGAACGGAAGGACAAGGGTAAATAAGCCGGATTCCACGAATACCGTGCTTAAATCCTCTAATCCACGTTGTTGCCGATTGCTCTAGCTTCAATTGGTCAAGACTCGGCTCAAAGGTTTTGAGTACGGTTTTCTTTAGCTTACAATTTCGTATCTTTTTCTTAACAACTTTATACTTGCAAATAATACACTTAGGATAGAACTGAACAAATACATACAAATTCTTTATTGACTCGTCTAAAACAAGAACGGACATACAACCTGTAAGTCCACGTTGCCCACCCCGGTGCTTACGGGGAGGCGGAAAACGGAATAAAAAACGAATTTTTATGAACTTAGGCAACATGGACTAGACTATGAAGGATCTTTGCTAAACAAAAACAAGCTCAAGCTAACTAGAAACTAGCTAAGTGCTAGAAAGGTTATACCTTGGGCTTTATGTCCTTCTCTCCTTGCTCCTTGGAGTGGTGGAAGGAGATCACCTTTGTCGTCTACTCACGTCGAAGAAAGATCCACCCGAAAGCCTCGACCTTTGGCTTCAACTCCAAGCTAGAAGTAACTAGGGTGCAAGAAGTGCTAATCCTTGAACCCTAGATGAGAGTAGAGATTATCAAGAAAGGGTTTTTCTCAAGCTCAAGTGTTTCTCAACACATGAGAGGGGAGAGCTTGAGGGAGAGGAAGAACAAGAGAGAGAAAATGAATGATAGAATGAGAATAAAATGAACCATTCTCACATATATGTGTGTATTATTTTAATTAGATAATTAGTAAGATAATTGTCATGGTTTAATCAAGACATAACCATTATCATTTCATTTTTAATGCAAATTGCAAGGATCAAAAAGCATCTTCCAAATGAAATGATGATGGTCAAAGTGTCAACCAAGGTCAATAAGTCAAGAAGGTCAAATGGTCAACAACCATAACCATGCACAATTATTAAACTAATATCAATTAACCATAATACACACATAAGCATTAGGGTTAATAAAATGACAATAGTCATTAACCCTAATCAAGGTCCTCTCCCTGTGTCTCAAGCAACTGTGCATACGCACCCGTATTCGTGATCCGAGAAATACGAATACAATGAGAAAAACCAATCCCAAATCATATACTAGGATCCGGCTTAAACCAAAGCCCGCTAGTATAAGCTGTCCGGACAGCAAACGTGCACAAGTGCGCGGATGTGAACGAACCCTGTCGCAAAACCATGCGACCTCTACTCATTTTGCCTAAAGACGAATAGCTCTCTGTGTGGGACTCTAAAGACTCGACACTACGCTGGCAGTGGGTTTAACCACAGACCGCAAGCGGCACTAGCTGAACGTAACGGTCCCCAGGTAGATATCGATAAGAAGACTGACGAGGTGAACCCCATCTGAACTCCTACTGAGCCTGTATGTGACAATCTCCGTACAGTCCGGTCTGTTCGTCTGATACATCGCATGGCGGGCCTAGGGGGCGGTGAACGTCAGTCCCTTAATAGCGGTACAAGTCGTGTTGGAGTGTAGCCCAGAACACCCTGAGATAACACTGGAAACCCACCAGTATATCTCGCTTGCCCTGGCCAGGGACTACTCGTGTAATGGCTCTTCTGGACACAGCGCGATGTCAACCCCCAATACCGGGAGAGACGAATCCTGTCTAACCGTCACTGCCTCCAAGTGCTTCGGGACTGCACCCAAAAACTACCTGTTTGCACGACTCCTTTGAGCCGTGGTAGGGTAGTAATTAAAGTGCAGTGGGAACACACTCGAGGCGAACTGACAGTGTCAAGTCAGCGGACTAAGCTGTACTCATGTCACCTGGGAACTGATAACTGACGATAGGTATAATACCAACCAACAGTTCCCGACGAGTCCTGTCCAGTGTACTCGTAACCTAACGAGCACCCACATACTATCTCAAGTACGACGTACTGACGGCTGTGGGATAGACCGTCTCCCACGCTGGGATGAGAAGCGCATATGCTAGTCTACTCCGGAGTATCGATGCCCTGTCTCGATAGTCCAACGACTAGGGACCTGTATAAGGATGTGCTTATAGATCACCCAGCTCCCACGAGTGTGAGCGCCATCACAACGCTGGTAATCAAGCAAAGATCCTAAGGGCTCTACTAATATGTATATCAGCGATATGCTAAAAGAAACACATGCACATATTAAAGCAGAGACAAACCAAGTAGCATACTACCATTTCGAGCAAGACTGTATATACAACTGTGAATATCCCAAGCTTCCATCAAGTAATATACAAGCTAGTATGATACAGTAATGGCCTCTAGGGCATATACACTAACACAACCATCTCCCTGTGGATCGACCCGTGCTCAACCGGCTAGCTGCAAAGCGACACCGTCCTGATCGCGGTTATAACTTTAGAACTTTGAACATCCAACACGCCCTCCGCGTGCGATCAGCGTCCCATCATTTAATCCTACCATTGCAGAAAACAACCAAAATATGGTGTACGCTTATGCCATCCGCATTCGCCACGGGGTCCCGTCATCACCCGTTGGGTTACTTAACTAACGACATAGCGGGGGCTGGACTAGCGCGGATGCAAAACATAAGCAACACCTAAATAGATATCATATATAGATATATAGCAATGATAGTCAATCCAGATCACAGCTGAACACTTTGGATATACTAAGAATCTGCGATTCGTTCGAGCCTGCAATTAAAAGCGGATTACACGGTCGCAATGAATAGCCAATACCCCATCCAAGACCCCTACGGGTGCGGCAAACTACCCGCCAAGTACCCGAAGCGAAGCAACCTCCCTCAACGACGTGAGTAGGCCACTCGGTACTTCGAGGTATCCGGTAGTTTGTGCACCCCATCTTGGGTCTATCATAGGAGCAAAAACAGTAAAAAGAAATAATACAATGACGGCTACAACCCCGACCCGGTTGTGCGGCCATACAAATAATATTACATCAAATTATAAGTTACATGAATGAAAGAAAAAAGAAACTCTCATCTCACATCCACCCCGGCTATTCATCCGCGACAATCCACCGAGTTCATATACACAAACCAACAAGCATTACAGATCACATATATGTATAACCCCCACTAATCGACGTATAGCGATTAGCAGACGTTCAATACATATAAACATCACAGATATAACCCATTAGTCAAAGTATAGGGAAGTTCGATCAAAAATACGGATTTATAACCACCCCAAATACAAATTTCTTTTCTGGAAAATCTGGGCAGAAATAAAATATCTTAAAAATCCCAAAACCTTAATAGAAGAACACTGCACCAAACTCGGTCCAGAACCGAGTCAACTCGGCCGCGGTTCCGTGGCAAGAAGCATGTTCTTGCCGCGGAAATGCGGCGCTTTGAACGGTTCACTGGATCGTCTTTGGTGAGTTTCTTAACAAAACCCTGAGCCGATTTTTGAAGTATGATTTATTATTTTTAGAGCAGAAAAAAAACAACAGAAACTTAGGGTTTTGAAATTTTAGTTTTGCGATTTTTACCGATCGAACTTCTATACACTTTACTAACTAGCTAGTTTATGTTTAGTTAGGATCTGATACCACTGTAAGTCCACGTTGCCCACCCCGGTGCTTGCGGGGAGGCGGAAACGGTATAAAAATCGGATTTTTATCGAACTAGGCAACATGGACTATCAAAAGGAGGATCTTTGCTAAACAAAAACTAACTACAAAGCTAACAAGTTTTAGCTACATGGAAAAGAGGTTATACCTAGGGCTTTATGTCCTTCTCTCCTTGCTCCTTGGAGTGAAAGAAAGTAATCTCCTTGTCGCCTTCTCTAGTCGAAGAAGGATCCACCCGAGAGTCTCAACCTTTGGCTTCAACTTCAAGCTAGAAGTAACTAAGATGCTTGGAGTGCTAATCCTAAAACCTTAGAAAAGAGTAGAGAGTATTTTAGAGTGATTTATCTCAAGCTCAAGTGTTTCTCAACTCATGAGAGGGGAGAGCTAGAGAGAGAGGAAGAGCAGGAGAGAGAACTAATATGATAGAATGAAATGAAAAATGAGCCATTCTCACATATATGTGTGAATTATGAAATTAGATAATTAGCTAAGATAATTGTCATGGTTAATCAAGACTTGACCATTATCATTTCACATTAAATGCAAATTGCAAGGATCAAAAAGCATCTTTCATATGGAATGATGATGGTCAACATGTCAACCTAGGTCAACAAGTCAAGTATGGTCAAATGGTCAACAACCCTAACCATGCACAATTATATTTAACTAATATCAATTAATCATAATTCTCACATAAGCATTAGGGTTAAGAAAATGACAATGGTCATTAACCCTAATCAAAGTCCTCTCCCTCTGTCTCAGTCAACTGTGCATACGCACCCATATCCGTGATCCGAGGAACACGAATACAATGAGATAAAACCAATCCCAAATCATATACTAGGATCTAGCTTAAACCAAATCCCGCTAGTATAAGCTATCCGGACAGCAAACGTGCACAAGTGCGCGGATGTGAACGAACCCTGTCGCAAAACCATGCGACATCTACTCATTTTGCCTAAAAGCGAATAACTCTCTGTGTGGGACTCTAAAGACTCGACGCTACGCTGGCAGTGGGTTTAACCACAGACCGCAAGCGGCACTAGCTGTATGTAACGGTCCCCAGGTAGGTGCCGATAAGAAGACTGACGAGGTGAACCCATCTGAACTCCTACTGAGCCTGAATGTGACAGTCTCCGTACAGTCCGGTCTGTTCGTCTGATACATCGCATGGCGGGCCTAGGGGGGCGGTAAACATCAGTCCCCTAATAGCGGTACAAGTCGTGTCGGAGTGTAGCCCAGAACACCCTGAGATAACACTGGAAACCTACTAGTATATCTCGCTTGCCTTGGCCAGGGACTACTTGTGTAATGGCTCTCCTGGACACAGTGCGATGTCAACCCCCAATACCGGGAGAGACGAATCCTGTCTAACCGCCACTGCCTCCAAGTGCTTCGGGACTGTACCCAACTACTACCTGTTTGCACGACTCCTTTGAGCCGTGGTAGGGTAGTAATCAAAGTACAGTGGGAACACACTCGAGGCGAAGTGACAGTGTCAAGTCAGCGGACTAAGCTGTACTCATGTCACCTGGGAACTGATAACTGACGATAGGTATAATACCAACCAACAGTTCCCGACGAGTCCTGTCCAGTGTACTCGTAACCTAACGAGCACCCGCATACTATCTCAAGTACGACGTACTGACGGCTGTGGGACAGACCGTCTCCCGTGCTGGGATGAGAAGCGCATACGCTAGTCTACTCCGGAGTATCGATGCCCTGTCTCGATAATCCCATGACCAGGGACGTGTAAATAAGGATGTGCTTATAGATTACCCAGCCCCCACGAGTGTGACTGCCATCACAACGCTGGTAATCAAGCAAAGATCTTAAGTGCTCCACTAATGCGTATAGGTGATATAATAAAAGAAACACATGTACACATTAAAGCAGAGACAAACCAAGTAGCATACTACCATTTTGAGCAAAATTGTATATACATCTGTGAATATCCCAAGCTTCCATCAAGTAATATACATACTAGTATGATACAGTAATGGCCTCTAGGGCATATACACTAACACATACAACATGAATCCATGAATCCAGAATACAATCCATATCAACTTGAACATGACTGAACTGAACCATGGATATACTCTGATTACATGACTATCCATTTATATCCATTCCGTTTACTGATATCATGGTTTTGGCAAGTTTTCCATTAGACAATACAATACAATCAGTACAATCAGTACAATCAATACATTAAACATTACGGGGTTTATAAAGGGGTAGACTGGTACGGAACATGAAAGTGGCACGAGATGGTCACTAAAAGACGTAATTACATCTATGCCGTTGTTCTATGGTATTTTCGACGGAGCCTTATACTACGGGTAACCAAAGTCCACAGTGTAAGTTGGACTCCTCTCGTATACACTGGTATATTCTGTACCAAGCTACAAACACTGCGTTAACATAACAATCAAACATTACTCTAGATATACCCTCTTTTATGTCTATTCTACTTCTCTCTTTCTTTGGTACTTACCGAGCAATTGTTCGCTGAAGACATTCCTATTTTTCTTCTTTCTTTGGAATGCTGGCAGGTGGATCGGACTCACTGGAGATCGAGCCCAGTACTGAAAACTTAGAGCAGTTAGCCTTTGACCCCGAGCTTTAGATACTTGTACATACTTTTCATTTCAGTTCATGCCATTGTTTAGGCATTACTTTCCATTCATGTATTTACATTCTAGTTGTACTTGTAAAGAAATGTTAATAAATAAAAGTTGTTGTTCATTATATTCATGTCTCTTATGTACATTTTATTTTATATTACTTAGATACGCTTAGCGTGTTTACTTCTGAGTAAATACGTAGCGGACCTCGCTGCGTCCCCTCCCCGTACACCGGGAAGTGGAGAGTGACAATTTCTATTCTCAAATTAGTGATTTACTTCATCTTACTAACCTTTGGGACAACAGCTCATGACTACATATTACCAGCTTCGTTTTAAAATATCTAATTTTCTTGCTTTTCTTAAATTTCTTTCTATCTTTCATATGTATTTTTCACTTTCTAACTTTTTATTTCCAAAAAAATAAATTTAGTGCTTTTATTTAGTATAATGCAAAATGATATACAAATAAGCATAAACCTCCCTCCAAACCTGTTTGCAGCAGTGTCCATGTCATCCTTTAATCTCAAAACCTGTAAACATGGGAGGAAAAGTTCTCAATGATTAGTAAAGGGGGACAAAAATCAATGACGGTGAAATCCTCCCCCAAACTTATTTTTGGCTCACAATCGTGCAACAAATTTCTTTTTTTTTCTGGAGCCCAAAATTATTTTTTCTTCCCCCCAAACTTGAGTAAAAAAATATTTTTAAGCATTGAAAATCATAAGAGAGGGGGGGTGGTTAAAATTATTGGTCTATGCAAAGTTTTACAAAGACCAAATGTCAACACAAACCATTCAAATATTTTATCGATATAATAGTATGGTTGGTAGACGATCATAGACGTGAAGAAGTGGGGAGGGGATAAGAGGCGTAATTGAATGGGTTTACGCTCGGTTGGTAGAGACAAAATAGTGATGGTGAACGAAAACGAGAATATGAAAGATAAGGAGTAGGTGGAATATTCGCATTCTCGTACTTGATAAGAAGAATAGGTGGCGGTTCAGCTTCTTTGGGTGGAGGTTGATTCATCACAGCATCCATCTCTTTAAGGAATGCGAGTTCTTCGGCGAAGATATCTTCAAAACTTCCGTCGATATTTCGAATGATAATGTCATCGGAAAGAAAGGTATGATACTCGGATAGCTCGACTAAATCATTCGACGAGTCAAAGGATTCGGACTTGGGTGTGGACTTGTCGGTAGAAGAGTCCTCACGTGTATAATAAATAGCAGGATCAAACAATATCACACTAGTGGCGTTGAGATCGGTATCGTGAAGCTCCTCAAATTCGCAACTGTCGGAAGCTATCTTGTCGACAGAACATACATCAGTTATATGAGTATAAGGTTCTGAGGGTTGACTTCCTAACTTGTAGATATTAAGCTCAATTGTCATCTTCCAAAAGGACACAGGTTCATTGAACCGTTACGGCAATTAATTATCACGTTGGAAGTTGCTAGAAAATGTCGACCTAGAATCACCGGGATTTGGTTTCGTGGGTTTGCCATAGGCTTTGTATCTATAACTATAAAGTCCACAGAAAATATAATTCCTCGATTTTGATCAACACGTCCTCTAGCTCACCCATAGGTTGGGTGACAGATCGATCGGCCATCTGGAGAGTGCAGTGCGCAGGTTTCAACTCTCCTATGTCTAATTTCTCATAAACAGAATACGGGAGTAAGTTAACACTAGCACTTAAATCGAGTAAAGCGGAATTGATGTTTTTACCCCCAATAGCAATAGATATTGTTGGATAACTGGGGTCCTTACGTTTCTTAGGCACATATTGGGTAAAAGAATTGCTCGTATTACTCGCTAAGGAAACCTTTTTAGGCATTTGAATTTTCCTTTTCCTAGTGTACAAGTCCTTTAGAATTTTCGCATAGGATGAAACTTGTTGGATAGTATCTAGGAGAGGAATATTTATGTTAGCATGCTTAAAAATTTCCACAATCTTCTCCATTTAGGGACTTGGTCTATTGGCCCTTAACCTGTTTTGAAAATGAGCTTTATCAATAAGGGTTGGGTCCAACATTTGAGGAGAAGTTTGTGGGGGATGGAATAGATCCCAAAATTGAATTTGGGATGGTCGTAGATGGTAATTCCTTTAAGAAAGTGGGCTGAGGGTTTGAGCCTAGTAGAAAAAGGAGAATAGGCTCGGAAGAAGATGTTGGATCAGACGAAGTAGGAGTAGAAGTAGCAGCAGGGGTATCATCTGAATCATCAACTTGTTCACCAACTTGGTTATCCAGCTTTCTTCCTGATCTCAATATGGTTGGTGAAGGATGAGATTTGCGCTTTGTGAGTGGCCAGGATTTGATTAAGGTTGAGATGGAAGTCTCCCTTTCTCTCTCTCACTCATCGTGGTATTTAACCGTGCAATTTGTGCTTCGATTGATTTTATGCTTTCACCGTGGGAAGCAGTGTGTTGCACTAACGTTTGGATAGAAAACGTTAAATTAGCCGACGTTTGTATGGATTGTTTAATACACGTTTCTATGTTTCGTTTGAGTGCAGAGATTCTATCGGTACCGGCCGTTGGAAAATTAGTCTGTGATTGGAAAGAATAATTATAAGGGTTAAGGTTGTTGGCCGGATTTTGAAAAGATTTCGGTTGAAAGGGCTGCTGAAATTGTTGTGGTGGCTTTTATTGCTGTGGGGGAAGCCTTTGATAGTTATTTTGGCTTGGGAACCGATTTTTATTTTGAGACTGGTTTTGGTTCCAAGAAAAATTGGGATGATTCCTCTATCCCTGATTATAAGTGGATGAATAAGTGTCATTTCTAGGTTGTTGCTGAAAAATAGCATTGGTTTGTTCATGACCCTAAGACGGAGAATTCAAAGGAGATTCTTCCGTTAAATGTGATTGGTCAAAATAGCAGCCGCACACGGTTTTGGGGAGCGTAACTTGGTTTAGGGAGGCTGAAGAGAATTTGCTTTCCATACCTTCGAGTTTCTTTTGCATCGCGGCCATTTCTGCTTTCACTGCGATGGAAGCTGATGGATACCTGCCCTAGATGAAGATGATGTTGGTCTAGTGCTCTCCCGCTGTAATATTTGTTCGGCGAGATATTCAAGAAATTGCCATGCTTCACCATCATCTTTTGACATGAAATGACACTGACAGATGGTTTCAAACATTTGTTTTGTCACTGGATTAACACCCTCATATATAATTCGGCAAAGTTGCTATCTATCAATTCCATGATGAGGCATTGGACAAGAAGATTTTTAAACCGTTCAAAGCATTTCCAAAAGGGTTCGTTGGGAAGTTGGGCAAACTGGTTAATCTCGCTTCGATACAGGCAATCTTATGATGAGGATATAATTTCTTAAGGAATGATATAACGAATTCATCCCATTTAGAGATAGAATGTGCGGCAGTGCTATAAAGCCACTTTTCTGCTAGTCGCACAAGGTAAAAGAGAGAAGACGTAATCGCAGAGTATCTCCTGAAAGTTGGGTTGTGCTCATCATTGCACATACGTTTTCGAACTTGGTTATAAAAACGTATGCATTTTCAGATTCAAGCCCGTGAAATTTAGGCAACAAGTTGCTAAAGTGGGGTTTAATTTCGAAATTATCCCTATTGGCTGGTGGAAGAGACAGACAAGTAGAAAGGGGTCCACATACGGGGTAGCATCTTTCTTGGAAAGAGATGCGCGGTGGATTCTGTGCACCTACGGGTGGTGAAAGGGTGGTATCGTTAAATCCCGATGGAGATCCGTCCATCCCGGGAGATGTGGTAGGTGTAGGAGCAATAGAAGATGAAGAAGTACATATTTCGGAATCGATAGAAAAAACACGGACAAGACGGGCACTAGAATCCCGTGTCCAGCCGATCATGCACTAAGCGGGTTTAGTGCACGTGGAAGCGTGTGTGAGAACGATTTTAAGAAGGTTTGTTTTGAAAAAAAATTCGGACGTGAGGCTTGACTCAACAAATCACAAAATGCACAATCAATCTCTTGAGCTAGGGTCACCTAGGTCAAGTCACTAGACCGCTCCTAGACTTCCAAATGACAAGTCGTAGGATCAATCCTCTGCCGCCTTCTTATCAATTTTGTGGCCAGGTAAGTGCCATGTAAGTGGGAGGTATCCGCTATACGAATCACTGAAATAGCAGGCCTAATTAAGTAACCACTTTCCTTAGTCACACTTGCCTAGACACCACAAGAGAAATGCGGATAAGGAATAGATTACCCATGACCCTCCTCTATCCTAATTGAGCACGACAGTCCTTAGAAGCTTGGTCTAGATATTTTTAAATTAATATAGGGTGAGAGTATGCTCGTTTGTGATTTGTGGGGCCTAGAAAGGATGATGAAATCCCCACCTAATCTGAGTTTGGGTTTATTTCCCCTTAAAGTCCGGTTTAAGTATGCAGAAACAAATCGAAATCAAAACACGCAAAATGATTTTTTAGCGGCAATATTTACAAAGAATCCTGGAAATAAAATTAGATTATTGGAGCTTTAGAGAAGAGAGAAAGATACTAGGAGAGTACCTAAGGATTTTGGGGGTCCAATTCCACCAAGAGACCGCGGTTCTGCCGCCAACTGCATCCTATTGCCGCGGTTCCGCCGCCGTGTGGAAGGATCGTTTGCCAATTTTTCTTCAGAGCACTCCTATACTCCTCTGGTCCATGTTGAAAGTCTCTGAATCTCTATTTCCTTACTCCAGTTACTCCAGATTCCCTTGCAAAACTCGCACAATAATTGTTAAAAACGCAAGATGCGGTTTTGGTTCTCGTTTATTTTATATTTGCTGGATTTTATAAGAAATCAACCCGAATAACAAGAAAAAAAATCACGACCGTTTCCCCACCAACGGCGTCATTTGATTGATCGTGCGAAAGAATTTTTTTGTAAATAACCGCAATCAAGACGGTGTCGATAGTAGCTAGCCGCGATGAGTACAGGTCGTCCGCAGGGAAACATGAACTCTTTTTTTGTTTTAGACGAGTTGATGAAAGAGATGGGTGATTGTTATCGTTCTAATTTGATACAGATATAAAATTTATAATAAAAAAACTTGTAGGGTTCACAGGACTTAGTAGTTAATGGATGGATATTTAAAAATGACTCATTTTATCTTTTAATAGTTTAAATCTAGAGCGATAGTGATGAATGTGGATTAGGGTTCATGGAAGGAATTAGGGTTTTTCACTACCGACCCTTGTCTGTCCATTGATCTCTATTCATGTCAAGCCCTTAACAAAATGTTGTGGTCGAAAATTGCACCCCGGTTGACCAAGTCAAAGTCAAGGTCAACCCCAAGTCAAGTGGGCCCAAGCCCGGATCAAGTGGGTCCATGCCCAGGTCGAGCCCGAACATGAAGCGGCCGGCCCTCCTCCATGCCCAAAATGAAATCATGTAATAAATAATTTTTATGTAATTTTTTATGCATGAATGGGCATAAAGCCAAATTTTTGTAAAGCCCATGGCTTATGTGCAAAAAGAAATGGCACATGAGCCATGAGATGGGTAAAATACCATTTTTGTAAATCCCAAGGGGCTATATGTAAAGTGTATAGCCTATAAAGGCCAAGATAATGAAAATATCTCAACAACTTTTTCTCTCTCCAAAAAATCCAGATCTGTGATCTTCTTCTTCCTCAAGGTTCTAAAACCTTCTTTTTTCTTTTGAATTAAATCAAGAGTTTTACTCTTCCTTTTATAAAACAAAATAGTTTTTCACCACAAAACGCACAAAGAGGAACTCAGATCTGCCATCAGATCTCAGAAAGGAGAGATTTTTAAAATCTCATACTTCTTGATCTTCAAGATCCGGCCAACAAAGGAAGAAGAAGGATACCCATCTCCAGAAACCCCACTTTGGGGAAGAACTAGGGCTCAAGGGGAGAAGCCCTTCATCAGCTTCAAAACATCCTAAGAGTTTAACTCCTCATACACACACACACACGCGCGTGCGCACACACAGAGAGAATAATAAGTGCTCCTTTCTGGGAGTACAACTCCCATTGCAGGGACCAAGTCTTTTTTACCGCTTGAGCGCCCACGTGCTGACACGTGGGGTGCTAGCGCTCTTGCGCTCAGAGCGCTAGCGCCCGAGCACCCACGTGCTGACACGTGTTGCGCTAGCGCTCAAAGCGCTAGCGCTCTTGCGCTCAGAGCGCTAGCGCCCGAGCGCCCACGTGCTGACACGTGGTGCGCTAGCGCTCAGAGCGCTAGCGCCCAAAACGCTGGCGTCCGAGCGCCTACGTGCTGACACGTGGGGCGCTAGCGCTCAAAGCGCTAGCGCTCTTGCGCTCAAAGCGCTAGTGCCCAAACGCCCACGTGCTGACACGTGGGGCGCGCTCAAAGCGTTAGCACTCGGGCGCCCAACAAGTGGTGCACTAGCGTTCAAAGCGCTAGCACCCAACGCGCTGGCGCTTTTCCCATGCATCCTATGGATGCCCTTTCCTTTTTTTTATTTTATATATACATGTATACACACACACACACACACATACTCTACAACACTATCCCTCTCAAAAGAATAGTGCGCTAACGCTCAAAGCGCTAGCGCTCTTGCGCTCATAGCGCTAGTGCCCAAAGCGCTAACGCCCACGTGCTGACACGAGGTGCGCTAGCGCTCTTGCGCTCAGAGCGCTAGTGCCCAAAGCGCTAGCGCCCGAGCGCCCACGTGCTGACACGTGGTGCGCTAGCGCTCAAAGCGCTAGCGCTCTTGTGCTCAGACCGCTAGCGCCCGAGCGCCTACGTGCTGACACGTGGGGCGCTAGCGCCCTTGCGCTCAAAACGCTAGCACCCAAAAGCGCTAGAGCGCCCACGTGCTGTCACGTGGTGCGCTAGCGCTCAAAACGCTAGCGCACTTGCGCTCAAAGCGCTAGCACCTAAAGCGCTGGCGCTTTTCCCACGCATCCTTTGGATGCCCTTTCCTTTTTTTTATTTAATATATACATGTATACACACACACACACACACACACACATACACACATACTCTACAACACTATCCCTCTCAAAAAAATTTGGGCCGGGGCGCTGCCCCTCACCCCGCAAGGGGGCTGCTAGCCCCCTTGACCCCCAGCCCGCTATCAGGGTAGCGGGACCCCTGTAAAAACTCTGCGTGGCTCCCGATATACCCAAGCCCCCTCCAAAACAAAACACGTACACTGCACATTGAGTTCGCATGACCAGTTTAACCCGTTAATCGGAGGTTCTCTCGCTCCAAAGGCGAGGGGTAATTAACGGCAGCTTAGTCTGCGGCTGCCGGAGATTCGGATTCCCACAATCAATAAACCCCTGCCTACCCGAGGGAGGGGAAATCTGTAATGCGCCTGACAAGCGCGCGCGTATTCCCATCTCAATAGGGGTGACGAAAAACATCCTACAGATTCTGGCACGCCCGGTGGGACCTATCTCTCCTCCCATATTTCGGGTTAAACGTTCATGCGAACTCAATCAATATACATATCTATATTTATACTAAAATAATGCTCTTTCATGCAGGTTTTCAAGCAATCACTTTTCAAGAATGTCTCCAAAGATGAACCCAGCTCTCAGCATGGCTCCCATCTCTTACACGATGAAGATGGATGCCAGGACGGTCCTTCCGGCCAGTCTCGGGCGACAGTGGGAGGATCCGCCGCTACCATTTGGCTCTATTCTGTTCGTGTCAGCTAACGCCATCCCAGCTCCTCAAACCCCGGTGACAGACAAACCGGTCTCGAAGGGCAGGAGGCCAAATGTGGTGGTCTCGAGGGCGCCCCAACCCAAACGCAAATCCGTTTCCGAACGTCTCTCCGTCGCTCCAGCTGGGGGAAAGGCCATTAATGTCAACAAGGCAACGAGGCGTCTCGGGCAAGCTCCAGCGGCGTCCCTGACAACTGCTCGGTTGGGTATTTTCTCTAAGCTCCCCATCACTCGGCCTATGGTGACTTCCCGAAGAGCAGAAGCCTGCTAGGCGCTCAAGACAGAGAAGCTGAGGCAGAAGCGGATCAGATACAGAGCCAACAAAAAGGCTAGGGCTCCGGCCATGTTAAAATTTATGAATTTACAAAGCCCGGACCGCTCCGCGAAACCAGCTGCCAGTGGTGGAAGGATGGCTGAATGTGTTATCCACACCGTCTACATGGTGGGCACGCGTCCCAGCGACAACCTTCGCAGCAAAAGCAAGGATGGGGTCACCACATCTCATATCCAACCTGGTGCGAATATAGCTGTCACTTCTCAAGACCAGCATCCTCCGGAGGGTGATGAAAATCCTCCCAGTGAAGCTGATAGGCAGAGAGAGCCCTCAGTTCATGAGGAGTCGGGCTCGGAAAGCGAAGATGGGCCAACTTTCCATCCTAAGACAGCAGAGCAGCAACTTCTCCAAGAGCTCCGAAAATAGATCAGAAGCAAAGACAAGGAGATGGCCAAGCTCTACTCAAAGATCGATGACTTGACAATTGTCGTCTTACGGCTTACGGCCTAACTTGCCTCTCAACCGCCCAATCAAGCGCGGGGCTCTGCTCATGAACCGGGAAACGGTGTCCCGAGACAGCCGATGCCTATTCCCTCAAATCCAAAGGTGGGCGGACCGCACGAAAGCCAGTCGCATCCTATCTCGGGAAATGTCTTGGTGGCCGATGACAACAACCCGCTAACTCAAGATCAAATCATGGATTTGGTTGCCAACAAAGTCAAAACATTGGTAGCCGAAGCCGGAGAGCAAAAAAATGCCAGCAGTAGTGGGGGACCATATCCTGCTCGGTACCATCTTGTAGAGTTTCCCACTGGCTATGTCGTCCCCAAATTTGAAAGGTTTGATGGGACGGGAAATGCGAACGGCACATTGCCCAATTTAAAGCATCATGCGCAAATACTGGGGGTAATGATGCGCTCCTTCTCCGTCAGTTTGTTAATAGCTTGACGGATGTTGCTTTCGATTGGTATGCAAGCATACCAGATGACTCGATCACGACGTTCGCTCAAATAGAATCCATGTTCAAGCAAAGGTTCATGAGTGTCAGCGATAAAATCACCATTGCCGACCTCATAAGGACAGAGCCAAAGGACAACGAAAGCAACATGGATTTTATAGTCCGATGGGGCAATCTCTCTGTCAAATGTGAACCGCCATTGGAGCAAGACCAATCTGTCAGTCTTCTTACAGAAAATCTGAAGGACTGGATGAAACCTTTCCTGTGCACCGCAGGCCTCAAAACATTCCAAGAGCTGACCAAAAAGGTCCAAACGTTAGAACGCTCAAAGCCCGAGTCTGCTCAGGATCTTCAGTTCACAAACAGACCGAAACCTTGGAGAGACGACAACCGAAAAGACGGAAGTTCTAACAGCACCGATTCTCTAAATAAGCAGAGAGCGGGCGGAGCAAAAACTGACCAATCTCGAGAGCCAACTTTGGAGGAAAGAAGAAATAAGGTCTACTCATTCCGAAAGGACAAGGTCCACAAAATTTTTAAAGATGCTCTGAAGAATGGCATGCGGCTACCAGAACCAAAAAGGCTAAGTGAAGCGAACAAGACTGATCATCCCAACTTTTGCCCATACCACCGAGTGTTGGGACACACTATTGAAGACTGTTGCATCTTCAAGGATTGGGTTGAGAAACAATATAAGGTGGGAGAAATATCATTGTCCCCTGGCGTGTTAACAAACAATCAAGCTGCGACCGCCAATTTCATACAAACGGGGGCCGATGTCCTTCAGGTATCTGATTCTCTCAGACATCTACCTTTCTCTAAAAGAGCGGACCAAGGCAACAAGCTAAGAGCCAAGCGAGCAACATTGCCAATGAAGAAGCAATAGATGGGTACACAACCCATACGGTCTATATGATGAAGCTCAGAGGAATAAGTCCTCCTACGCCTTATAGCCTTGCAATGACGTGGTTGTTGCCATCCAATATCGGCCCGATCCAAATGATGAAGAGCCCGCTCAGACCATTGAGCCAAAGGAACCCGTGGTTCATACTGAGTCAAGTTCAGGCGGTAGGGATGACCCCGTTGTCATACCCGGAACTATAGAACAAGCATTATTCCAATGGCTTCAAAGGCAACTTCAGGACAGGGATGAGAAGATGGCCAAGGTCCATTCTAAAGTTGACGAGCTGGAAAATGTCGTGGCGGATCTCATGACCCAAGTCGCCCGATTGCAATTACAGCAAAATCAAATTTTGGTTCGTGAGCTGGGGATTGATATCCGGAAGCAGCCGACCGATGCTCCCTCCAGCCCGAGAGCGGAACACCTTTGTGAAAAACGGACGCGATCAGCCTCCAGTCCCTCCGATACGTACACTGAACGTGGTAAGCGGACAGTAGGCGAACCAAAGACTGATCGTCCTCAGGGTCCAGCATCAGTAAGGGCACCTACTCTAATGGAGAGAAAGAAGAAAGTATACTCCTTCAGGAGGGATAAAGTCCGCGAAATATTCATGGACGCCTTGAACAACGGTCTTCAACCGCCTATTCCAAAGAGGCCACATAAGATGAACATGACCGGCAATCCCATATACTGCCCATATCATAAAATGGTGAGTCATACCATTGAAAACTGCTATGTTTTTAAAGATTGGATGGAGAACCAATACAAACTCGGGAAAGCCTCAAAGTCGTCAGATATACCGACAAGCCACAGAGTTCCGGTCATCAACACAGCTCCGTCAAGATCAAAGTTCGAGGAGCTAGGATAAGCAAACCACTGACCACCACGTCGTTAAACTAGGAACAATCGACCACCACGTCGTTAAACTGGGAACAACAGACCACCAAGTCTTTAAACTGGGAATAATCGACCGCCACGTCATTAAACTGGGAACGGTCGACCTCTAAGTCGTTAAACTGGGAATGTAAAAATATATATATATATATATATATATATATATATATATATATATATGTGTGTGTATGTAAATAAACAAAAAAAAGTGTAAATAAAAGAAAAAGAAAGAAAAGCCGAAATGATGGGGCGACTCGCAATAAAAATCAGCGAGTAAAATAAAGATAAAAATAAAGCCGAAATGATGGGGCAACCGCGAACAAAAAGCCGAAATGACAGGGCAATCGTGATCTTCGCGATAAGAAAAGCTGAAATGATAGAGCAATCGCGGTAAAAAAAAAAACAACGGCGAATGATGAGTCGCTCCTGGTACCATATTCCAGTGCAGTGATGCAGACGCCAACCAAAATCCAATTTTCCAAAATTCTTCCAACCCTACGGTTAGTCCCCAAATTGACTACCGTATACAATCCATGGGCTCAAATAATTCTCATCATGCCACCGAAATCACCAGTCCAGCGGCCGGTCTCCGCCCTTGGAATTATGCTCCATTGGGAAGACACACTCATATATCCTCACGATACATGAGGAGAACAAACCTTCGTCGGATCCTTACGACTCACAAAGAAAAAACACACTTAGGAGTTCTCACGACTCCTAAGGAGAAAATACACCTGCGGGATCCTTACGACTCGCAGGGAGAAAATGCTTTTATGGGACCCTCACGGCCCATAAAATTGAAAAGCCTTAGGTGATAGGGATCTAAATCTGTCTCCTAAGCCATCGCTCTCCAACCCCCAAGTGGCGAATGATGAGTCACACCCGATACCATATTCCAGTGCAGCGATCCCATACCCCAACGACGAATGATGAGTCGCTCCTGGTACCATATTCCAGTGTAGCGATGCAGACGCCAATAAAGTCCCGAAATTTTTCCGGTCCTACGGTCTGGATCATACATCCTGCAAAACCGTATACAATCCACGAGTGTAAAACGATCCCAATCCTTCCAAGTCCTACCGACGAGACCACATTCAAAGTCTCACCGGCGGTGAAGATTCAAAAAAAAAAAGAAGAAGAAAGAAAAAAAAAAGAAGAAGGTATGTCCATAAGCAAAATGGGCACGGATGAAATCCCGAAAGGGCTCCGTGAGTAAAAACAGCAGGACTGCCGGCGAGTTTGTGAAAACCCGAAAGGGCGCAAACTCGTGAAAAGGAGATGAAATGCACTCGCAAAGTCCTCTCGACTTTGTGAGGAGAAAATTCCCGCGTGAGATCTTTACGACTCACAAAGGAGCAACACACTGAGGAGTCCCCACGACTCCTAAGGAGAAAAAACACCTACGAAATCCTTTCGACTCGTAGGGAGAAAATGCTTTTATGGGACCCTTACGGCTCATAAAATTGAAAAGCCTTAGGTGATAGGGATCTAAACCTGTCTCCTAAGCCACCAATTCCCAAATCCTTCCGGGGCAAATGATGAGTTGCTCCTGGCATTATTCCAGTGCAGCAATGCAGATGCCAAACAAAAAACCAATTCCCAAATCCTTCCGGGGCAAATGATGAGCTGCTCCTGGCATTATTCCAGTGCAGCAATGCAGATGCCGACAGAAAACTAATTCCCAAATCCTCTCATGACAGATGATGATTCGCTCCTGGTACCATATTCCAGTGTAGCGATGCTGATGTCAACTCAAGTCAAACAGATCAAACCAACCAATTTCAATATCGACCTCTGCGTCAAACACCGACACTCCGTACTGGGGAAACGTCACAAACAGATACTCCGCATCAGGGAAACGTCCAACACAGACACTCCGCGCCGGGGAGACGTCCAACACAGACACTTCGTGCCGGGGAGACGTCCAACACAGACACCCCGTGCCGGGGGCACATCGACTACAGACACTCCGTCTCGGGGAAACGTCCAACACAGACACTCCATCTCGGGGACACGTCAACCAGCGACACTCCGTCTCGGGAAAACGTCCAACACAGATACTCCGTGCCGGGGACACGTCAATCAGCGACACTCCGTCTCGGGAAAATGTCCAACACAGACACTCCGTACAGGGGAAATGTCCAACAGCGACATTTCGTCTCGGGGAAACGTCCAACACAGACACTCCGTACCGGGGAAACGTCCAACAGCGACACTCCGTACCGGGGAAACATCCAACAACGATACTCCGTAACGGGGAAACGTCAAGCAGACACTCCGTGCCGGGGACACGTCAATCAGCGACACTCCGTCTAGGGGAAACGTCCAACACAGACACTCCGTACCGGGGAATCGTCCAACAGCGACACTCCGTAACGGGGAAACATCCAACAGACACTCCATCTCGGGGATACGTCAACCAGCCGATACTCCGCCTCAGGGAAAAGTCAAGCAGACACTCCGTGCCAGGGGCACGTCGACTACAGACACTCCGCCTCGGGAAAACATCGACCAGCGACACTCCGTGCCGGGGGCACGTCTACTAAATCACTCCGGGCCAAGGAAACGTCTACCACGGACACTCTGTCTCGGAGACGCGTCAAGCGTCGACCGTCCATGTCATTAAAAGGGCAGTGCATCCCAAAAAGTAGGAACTAAAGAAAGTCGCCTCCACGCGAAAGAAGATCCATCAATTTCATGCACACGACCCACATATGTGGTGTGTATTTATTGATGGGGGGTACTTTGTTGGGATTGAAAATTGCACCACGGTTGACCAAGTCAAAGTCAAGGTCAACCCCAAGCCAAGTGGGCCCAAGCCCGGATCAAGTGGGCCCATGCCCAGGTCGAGCCCGAATATGAAGCGGCCGGCCCTCCTCCATGCCCAAAATTAAATCATGTAATAAATAATTTTTATGTAATTTTTTATGCATGAATGGGTATAAAGCCAAATTTTTGTAAATCCCATGGCTTATATGCAAAAAGAAATGGCACATGAGCCATGGGATGGGTAAAAGGCCATTTTTGTAAAACCCAAGGGGCTATATGTAAAGTGTATAACCTATAAAGGCCAAGATAATGAAAATATCTCAACAACTTTTTCTCTCTCCAAAAAATCCAGATCTGTGATCTTCTTCTTCCTCAAGGTTCTAAAACCTTCTTTTTTCTTTTGAATTAAATCAAGAGTTTTACTCTTCCTTTTATAAAACAAAATAGATTTTCACCACAAAACCCACAAAGAGGAACTCAGATCTGCCATCAGATCTCAGAAAGGAGAGATTTTTAAAATCTCATACTTCTTGATCTTCAAGATCCGGCCAACAAAGGAAGAAGAAGGAAACCCATCTCCAGAAACCCCACTTTGGGGAAGAACTAGGGCTCAAGGGGAGAAGCTCTTCATCAGCTTCAAAACATCCTAGGAGTTTAACTCCTCATATATATATATATATATATATATATATATATATATATATATACACACACACAGAGAATAATAAGTGCTCCTTTCTGGTAGTACAACTCCCATTGCAGGGACCAAGTCTCTTTTGCCGCTCGAGCGCCCACATGCTGACACGTGGGGTGCTAGCGCTCAAAGCGCTAGCGCTCTTGCGCTCAGAGCGCTATCGCCCGAGCGCCCACGTGCTGACACGTGGTGCGCTAACGCTCAAAGCGCTAGCGCTTTTGCGCTCAGAGCGCTAGCGCCCACGTGCTGACACGTGGTGCGCTAGCGCTCTTGCGCTCAGAGCGCTAGCGCCCGAGCGCCCACGTGCTGACACGTGGTGCGCTAGCGCTCTTGCGCTCATAGCGCTAGCGCCCGAGCGCCCACGTGCTGACACGTGGTGCGCTAGCGCTCTTGCGCTCTGAGCGCTAGCGCCCGAGCGCCCACGTGCTGACACGTGGGTCGCTAGCACTCGAGCGCCCACGTGCTGACACGTGGTGCGCTAGCGCTCAAAACGCTAGCGCACTTGCGCTCAAAGCGCTAGCACTCAAAGCGCTGGCGTTTTTCCCACGCATCCTTTGGATTCCCTTTCCTTTTTTCATTTTATATATACATGTATACACACACACACACATACTCTACAACACTATCCCTCTCAAAAAAATTTGGGCCGGGGCGCTGCCCCGCACCCCGCAAGGGGGCTGCTAGCCCCCTTGACCCTAAGCCCGCTATCCGGGTAGTGGGCCCGCCGTAAAAACTTTGCGTGGCTCCCGATATACCCAAGCCCCCTCCAAAATAAAACACACGTACACTGCACATTGAGTTCGCATGACCAGTTTAACCCGTTAATCGGAGGTTCTCTCGCTCCAAAGGTGAGGGGTAATTAACGGCAGCTTAGTCCGCAGCTGCCGGAGATTCGAATCCCCACAATCAATAAACCCCTGCCTACCCTAGGGAGGGGGAATCTGTAATGCGCCTGACAAGCGCGTGCGTATTCCCATCTCAATGGGGTGACGAAAAACACCCTACACAAAACAAGTGTTTAACCGATCTCAAATCGCGGTCGTAACTATCAATAAATTGATAGCGCGCCCGATTAGAAGGTTAACATTTATTTTGCTAAAGTTTATAAACTTTAGAATGTTAAAAAAAAGTTAGGAGATTTCTCATCCATTATTGTATCCTATCCTACAAACCTTAGCAAGTAAGAAATTACTCGCTCATGATTAATTTATAAGAGAGGTTGAAGATGAATGAAAACATAATGAAGATGCAGAAAAGTAATGCGTAAAAAGTAATGCGTAAAAGTAAGTGTAGAAATTAAATGCGGAAAATAAATGTAAAAAGAATTAATATAAAAACTATCTTTATTAATCAACTATTGCATTTACAATTCTCCTTAGAAAGTAGATTACAAGAATCCTAGTTTGCTCTTGATCTCTCTCTTGTTGGAGGTAGATGAACAGATGATGATCACTCGGATATTTAGATCTCTTCGATAATCATCTTTGAATGTACAGCTTTCGGTCCTTTATATAGTCCTTGAAACCAGAAACCCTAAATTTCATATGTGAGTCGATGCAGTTAAGATCATATCCACAAAATCTCTCATTCAATGGCTATCAAAGAGCCGCAGAACCGCCACATCTAGCCATGTTTGGCCGCGGTTCAGCCGCATCATAGTGGAACTGGGTTTTGAGATTTCTTCTGGGTTTTTGTGTTGACAGGTGGAAATCCTTTTGATATATAGATTCTAAAAATATTGCTCTGAGTCTCTGCCGTTGCTGGATTCCTTGATTTGTTTATAAAATTTGGCAGATTCGGTTCCGATATCCCGATTTATTTTGGATCACTTACTTTGATTCCAGACCTGAGCTAATGCCTGCACAATATCTCAAATCAAAGTGTGAGTAGCATCTTATATTTTTGAGATATTATTCCAACCATTTACATGATATTAAATCTTAAGAATATTGATTAGGAATATTTGATATGATATGCATATTTTAATTACTAATATTTCATTTAAATATTATATTCATACATTTTCCCTAATTATATTAATTATAAATTTAGAAACACATGATAATAATTTTTTTACAAATAAACCCACATATGTTCCTTATTTACAATAAATATCTTTTAGCACTTAACAATAGTAGAGAAAAAGTTCATTCAAAAGTGCAATATTTTAGACTAATCACCTATATAAGGCAAACGTATGAAGAAAATTAGGAAGAACTTTCATTCTCATATCATTCTAGAGTTTTGAGCCTCCTGTCTCTCTCCTAAAGATTTTTCTTCTTTTCTTCAATTAATTCAAGAGAGAAATCCCACTTTTTCTGAAATAAATAGAATTAGATCACAAACCTATTGAAAAGAGAATGAATCTTCCATCAAATCTCAAAAATAAGAGATTTTTTATTTCCTCCTTCTCCTTCATGATCCGAAAAGGAAAAGAAAGGAGAAGGAGAACCCATCCCCAAAAACCCCATTGTGACAAGATCTAAAACTTGGAAAAGGAAAAAAAGACCATTTTTCATCATTCAAGACTCAAAACCCAAAGTTTTGAAGATTCATGAGAGTATTTTGGACCAAAAGTGGAGAAGGTTGGGGGTGACCCCATCGAAGGTAACGCCCTTTGGGCTTTTCCTTTGGGGAAACCCTAAGGAGCTCAAGCTCCACGACTGGGAGCGTAAGCTCTAAGGAGGCATGCGCCAGCGCCTGTGTAATACACGGGCTCAAGCGCCAACTCTCTTGCGCAAGCGCCAACCCCCGTAAACTCTGCGAGACTCCCGATATGTCCAAAACAACCTCAAATTTGTTTTCAAAATACAACACATGCATATTACACATTGAGTTCGCACGATCGCATGACCCGTTAATCGGAGGTTTTCTCACTTAAGAACAAGAGGTAATTAATTGTAGTTTTGTCCATGGCTGCCGGAGATTAGGACCTCGCAATCAATAAACCCCAGTATGCCCTGGGCAGGAGGAATATGTGCATGCCTGGCAAGCAAGCGCATCCATCTCAATAGGGTGACAAAAAACACTCTACAGATTTCTGGCATGCCCGGTAGGACCTATTTCTTCTCCCATCTCTCGGATCAAGTGAACTCAGCCAAGACATTTCTTGTGGTCTTTACGGAACCATACTCCTTCATTCAGATCATCGACTCTCAATAAAAATCAACAATGATGGCATTTCGAATGCTTGTTAGTTGCAAGTAATGGATGACGACCAAGGTCCGCTCGCCGTTCTTCACTTCTATCTTGTGTTCGAATGCTAATAAAGAACCGCTTCACATACATACTCCATAAGTTCACGTCCGAAATGACATTAAACTAAAATTTCTCAAGTTTTCAAGTCATGTCTGAAATGACGTTAAACTAAAATTTCTCAAGTTTTCAAGTTACGTCTGAAATAACGTTAAACTAAAAATTTTCAAGTTTTCATGTCACCTCCGAAATGATATTAAACTAAAATTTCTCAAGCTTTCAAGTCATGTCCGAAATAATTTTAAACTAATATATGTTAAATTTCCAGGAAAACAAGCTCAGCTTCCACGCGACAACCGTCGCGTACACAATCAAGGCTACCGCCAAATGATTCTCTCGTCAAGCCTCATGCAGTAGGGGGAAAGACATCTGATCCGATTCGGACATATTATATTCTCTTCAATCGCAATCAGCGTCCCTACCGCGGAGATTCTAATGAGCTAAATCAACAGACCGGTCTAAAAAAATGGCCGAACATTATAACTGTAAGGATGTCCGATCCAAAGCACAAATCGGTGTTTGAGCGGCTTTCTATCTCTCTGTCTTAGGGTAAGGCTGTCACCTCGCAGGGGGCAACAAGACGTCAACCACAAATGCAAGTGTTTTCTTTAGACTGTCTATCGATTAGCCCAAAATAGCCGCTAAGAAAGTAAATGCCTGCCAAGCCCTTGAAGCCAAAGAGTTGAAGCAAAAACGACTCAGATATAGAGCTAATAAGAGAGCTAAGGTTCCCGCTAGATTGGAGTTCGTCAAATTTCAAGAACATGGCTACCCCATGACAAAAGGAAAATCTACCATAAAAATCTATAATTTTTTTGAACCCCTAGGATCGGCGCAGAAGTATGCTATTACTGAGCGGATCAAGAAGACGACGATTCAAAGAGTTTTGCAAAGAGACGTGTCTAAGCCCTAAAATCAAAAGCATAGCACGGTCTCATCAAGGATATACCAAGCTCCACTCGCCTTGCAAAATCAAAAAAAGTACTCAAAAGGAAGGTACCAGTTGTATCCAAAACGTCGGTCGGACCAACTGCACTAAGCGCTTGTCCTTCCCTGAAAGGAGTGGACTACAACAATGGTCCAAAAGCCCAGCAAATATCTCTGTCAATGGTGTGACAATAGACGGATACACAATCCACACAGACTCGACCATCAATTCAGCTCGATCAAACTCAAAATTCAAGAAGCTTAAATAACTCTATAAAAAGCGCTAATAATGCCAAATAAAGAATAAGGGCAATAATGGCCCCTAAATCGTTAAACTGGGAATAGTTGACTCGTAAATCATTAAACTGGAAAATTAAAATATGAAAAGAAAAGAAATAAAGGGCTATTCCATAGGCAAATGGGTACAAATGAAAACCTGAAAAGGTTTTGTGAGTAAAAACAGTAGGATTACCCGTGAGCTTGTGAAAACCCGAAAGGGCGCAAACTTGGAAAAAAAATCTTTTTGACCCTTAAGTCATTAAACTGGGAAATAAAATAAAAGAAAAGAAAGAAAGAAATAAATAAATAAATAAAGGGTCGGTCCACAAGCAAAAGGAGCACAAATGAAAACCTGAAAAGGCGTCGTGAGTAAAAACAGATTACCCGCGAGCTTGTGAAAACCCGCAAGAGCACAAACTCGTAAAAAAAATCCCCCAAACGAAAAATGATGATTCGCTCCTGAAACTATGACTTAGTGTTAGCGATGCTGAAATCAACCAAAATTTCAAATTCTTAATTCTCCAATGGCAAATGATGAGTCGCTCATGGTACCGTACTCCAGAGTTGCGATACAGACGTCAACCAAAATCCAAATACCCAAATCCTTCAAAGACGAATGATGAGTCGCTCATTGCACTACTCTAATGTAGCAATACAGACGCCAACTGAAATCCAAATCCCCTAAGTTCTCCAATGGAAAATGACGAGTCGCTCCTGGCATTATGCCTCAGTGTTAGCGTGCTGATGCCGAACCAAAATCAAAATTCCAAGTACCACTTGGTAGTGCTTCCAAGCTCAAAAGGTCCGGCCGGACAGGGGAGGAATCAAGCAAATCAAATCAAAGTCCCACCTGGCAGCACTTCCAAGTTCAGAAAGTCCCGCTGGACAGATGGGAAAATCCCAAAACAAATCAAATCAACAAGTCAACCATCGACATCCCCATCGGATTCAAACTCCATCTCGGAAATAAGTCAATCATCGACATCGGAATCAAGTTCCGCATCAGAAACAATGCAACCATTGACATCCCTGTCGGAATCAAGCTCCGCCTCGAAAACTAACCAACCATCTTCTTCCCTGTCGGAATCAAGTTCTTTCCATGGAATATCTGCCTCTGCGTCGGAATCAAGCTCCGTCTCTGAATCAATCCCCTGCCAAAATTATGCTCTGCTCCAGAATCATGCTCCACAATGCGTCGAAATTATGCTCCGTCTCGGAAGATATGTCTGCTGCGTCGGAATCAAGCTCCGTCTCAGAAAATATGCCTTTGCATCGGAATTAAGCTCCGTCTCAAAACCACCCCCTGCGCTGGAATCAAGCTTCGCCTCAGGATCAAATCGGCCATCTGTCTCCCGCGTCGGAATCATGCTCCACCTCAGGATACCGACCTCTATGTCGCTAAAAGAGAATCAAATCAAGCTCTACACAAAAGATCTATCAATTTTATGTACACAACACAGGCATGTGGTGTGCATTTATTGATGGGGGTACTTTGATGGGGTTAAAAATCACACTTTACAACTGAAGTCAAAAAGTCAAAGTCAAGACCCAAAAAGTGGGCCCGGAGCCAAACTTGAATCCAAGTCAAGTAGGCGCAAGCTCGAACCCTAGTCCAAGCAGGTGGGTCTAAGCCCAGACCGATCCAAACTCAAGCATGGGGACCGACCCCATCTCAAGAAGAGAATTAAAATGCAATGAATAGATATAAAATATAATAAATAAATTTATATGTAATAAGTATGAATAATGTAAAATAATGGGTAAAAAACCAAATTATGTAAAACTCATGGCTCATGTGCAAAAAGAAATAAGCACATAGGCATGAGAGAGACAAAAGAGCCATTTTGTACAGCCCAAGGGGCAAAGTGAAAAATGTAAAGTCTATATAAGACAAACATATGAAGAAAATTAGGAAGAACTTTCATTCTCATATCATTCTAAGGTTTTAACCTCCTCTCTCTCTTCAAGATTTTTCTTCTTTTCTTCAATTAAATCAAGAGAGAAATCCCTTTTTTTATGAAATAAATAGGATTAGATTACAAATTCATTGAAAAGAGAGTGAATCTTCCATCAAATCTCAAAAATGAGAGATTTTTTATTTCCTCCTTTTCCTTCGAGATCTAAAAGGGAAGAGGAAGGAGAACATATCTCCAAAAATCCCATTGTGACAAAATTTAAAGCTTAGAAAAGGGAAAAGAGATCTCTTTTCACCATTCAAGACTCAAAACCCAAAGTTTTGAAGTTTCAAGAGAGTATTTTAGATCAAAATAGGAGAAGATTGAGGGTGACCCCATCGAAGTGAACATCCTTTGGGCTTTTCCTTTAGGGAAACCCCCAAGAGCTCAAGCTCCACGATCGGGAGCGTAAGCTCCAAGGAGGCATGCGCCAGCGCCCGTGTAATGCACGGGTGCCAAGCACCAACCATTTTTGCGCAAGTGCCAAGCGCCAACCCCATGTATGTGCAAGCACCAATACACATGCGCAAAACTTCCCTTTTCAAATTTTTTTTAACAGGATGCTTCCCCGCATCCTGTAAGGGGGCTACTAGCCCTCTTGCCCCCCAGCCTGCTAACCGGATAGCTGGACCCCCGTAAACTCTGCTGTTGGGGTACAAATTTACACCCCATTATCAAACTCAAAAATCAAAATCAAGCTTAAAATCAGAGCCGAAATTAAAATCAAAAGTCAAGTGGGCCCAAGCCCAAACCCGAGTATGAAGAGGGGTCCGGCCAAAGAAAAGAAAAGAGAAAGAAAAACTAAATGTATTTTTTTGTTTTTAATAAGCAATAAGCCAATTTTTGTACAAGTCATGGGGCTAAATGTAAAAGATGTAAACCTATAAAAGGCCCCCCATGATGATTTGATAACTAATCTTAATCTTGATTCCTCAAAAAAAAATCTTGAGTATTAAGCTACTTTTTATTGTGCAAGTCTCTTTCTCCTTGCACCTTTCATCTTTTCAATTAAATCCAAGTGCGTACGTCAGGAGCCCTCAAAAAAGGGAAAAAGAACCCCTTTTGATATTCAAAAGTCAAAATCTTTGTGTTTATGGACTGTTGCTCCATTGGGTTTCGACCTTACTTACACCGTGCTAGATGCCCATTTGGCTAGGTACGCACCCCGTTGGGTGCACATCGAGCCAAGTGTGTATCGATCTAGGTGCGTACCTCGCTAGATGCGCACTTTCCTAAGTGCGCGTCTTACTGGACTTTTTGGCCCATTCGGAACCCTTTGGCCTCCTTCACTCTCTTGCACTTCGCCGGGTGCGCACCTTATCAGGTGCACGTCTTACTAAGCTCGCAACTTATCAGATGCACGTCTCGGCAGGTGCACACTTGTCACGTACACACTTTGCAACATGTTCACTTCACTGAGTGTGCACGTGGTGCATGTACACTCATCACCTCTTCCGTTAGAAAAAAATTCTAACGTGGCATTGTCCCGCATCCCAAAAAGGGGCTGCTGGCCCTTTTGACCCCCTAGCCCGCTATATGGGTAGCGGGACCTCCGTAAAAACTCTGTGAGGCCCCCGATATTCTCGAAGCACCCTCAAACTTGTTCCCATACATAACACACACATATTGCATATTGAATTCGCATGATCTGTTTGACTTGTTAATCGGAGGTTCTCTCACTCCAAAAAGGAAGGATAATTAACGGCAGCTTAGTCCGTGGTTGCCGGAGATTTGGATCCACATGATCAATAAACCCCTACCTACCCTAGGTAGGGGGAATCTGTAATATGCCTAACAAGCAACATGCATTCCTATCTCAATAGGGTGACGAAAAACTCTCTACATCCGCGAGGCCCTTGATATGTTCAAAACACCCTCAAATTTATTTTTAGAATACAACACATGTTGTACATTGAGTTTGCACGATTGCACGACTAGTTAGTCGGAGATTCCCTTTTTCAGAGCGATGGGTAATTAACAGCAGTTTTGTCTACGACTGCCGAAAATTAGGACCCTACAATCAATAAACCCTGATCTACTCTAAACAGGAAGAATCTGTACATACCTGACAAGCAAGCATATCCATCTCAATAGGGTGACGAAAAATACTCTACGCCGGAGAAAAGCAAGAGATAAAGGCAAAAGAAAAATTTGTACCTCTCCATCGATGACTATCTAAGTATCCAGTTCGGATTTGTTGTTGAAGGGATACACAGTAAATAAAGCTGAGTCAATGTAACAAATAAGAGTGGTTAATGAAAAGTTTTACCTCCCCCTCGCCGACATCATCTAATCGTTTTGTATGACATTGACGCTCTCTTAACTAGTGCAAGTTATTGATCCAGAGAGGTAAACCTGTCACAATCTAAAAATGTAATTATCCAAATTCCATATAATTGATTTTGGGTTAAAACTAGATTCTGAAATTTTCCTTGGTCTAATATAATTCGTCTGTTGAACCTAATTAACGGTTAATACATGCATATCATTATAGTCAAGTGTCACGTCCCGCTTCCCAAAATACGGAAATACGGAAAGTAACAAAGGCCAGCCGTGCTATCTACGGTAAGGAAAGATCCTTCCATAGTCACATAAAAGCTTTCTAGCTAAACCTGTCAATATAATGTCCCAAAACAGAATAGACAATACTGATAATCATGCTGTAACGAAACCACAAAGAATATTAGAAATGGGTTTCTAAGATAAAGACGCAAAAATAAGGTTATGATACAATAGATTCGAAATAATACAAAATCCGAAAAGACACATAAATCCTAATGTCCTGCAAGGGTGCACATGTTAAATACTAACTGAAAAGAAATAAACATATGGCTACTGATCTTCTGTAAACTCCTGATAACCGCTCTGATCCTGCTCGGCCTGAAAATCCGTCTCTAAGCCTGAGATGACAAATTTCAGTGATGTCAGAACATCCCAACAAGTACTCAACGTAAAAGTGTGTATATGTGGTGTGATAATATGAATATGTGAGTGTAGTGAAACCCGTATGCGCATGTTTATACATATATGGATATAGTAATAATATGAAACAGACATATACACAGGTCAAGTTGGAAGTCACATCCTAACTGGTTAGTAAAAGCTAATTTATTATATCGTGAGTTTGAGTGTATGCGTCAACCTCTGCAGGAGTATTCCCAACCTAATAGTAGGGCCTCAAAGATAAGGAAACACGGGCCCAAATGTGGAATGAACAAGCGACCGATATAGCCCGATACGAGCTATAGTAACAAGCGATCGATATAACCCGGTATGAGCTGCCGACATGGGACTCCTGAGATCCTGTTGAGCGATGCACACTCAAACTATCCTAACATCCTACGTATCTATAACTAACATAGTAGTGAACTCAACCACTAATCAAAATGCTGACTGGACTGGAACTTATAATATTGTGTTAATTGTATGGAAATGAAATATGTAAACAGTATAGATTGTGCACGGTATGTAATTCAACATTCTAATTAGAGATCTCGTTTTAATATAGAGAAACAATAGTCGTGAACAAGCATGTCATGTTAAGGTGTTTTCATACACGTCAATCAATAATGGTCTCGCATATATAAAGCATATTAAAAAGCGTTCTCGTATACGTCAATAATAACAATAAGTATGTCATAGCATTAATATATAACAAGGTTATTTACGCAATATCATTTTAAAGAGGGTTCGATTCTAATCGAACAATTCCAATAGCTGTGGTATTTAACAAAAATTATTTGTATTAAATATGAATGCATTATTATAATATACTATATAACTATTTGAATTAATTAAAACTGAGACTTGTACTGTTATACACACACACACCTACTTAATATATAAATATCATTATTTGTAATACTCACACCACAGTGTGTCGTGTTAATAATTACTAATACTGTACATCTATATACATAAAATATATCATTCAGTTTTAGTGTATTATATATGACTATCACTAATATGCATTAATAATCTCTGTATATTATAACTTATCATATCCACAACTGTTCTAACTAAATATATTAATAATTTATCTACTGTATTAACCTATTATTTATAACTACACTTCATATTGTATATTTAAATGTATTAATTATACACACACACACAAACTTATTTATGATTATGCTATATGATAGTTACAATAAAAAAAATCATAATAAACAATTATATACATGAGTATGAATAATTAATAGCCCATCATGCAATATGAGTTTAAATTTACATTATATATTAGTTAAGTAAATACGATCACATGATATTTTTATATAAAACAATAATAAAACATCAAGAATATAATATATCAATATAAACGAAGATTATATATAAATATAGTGTGGATACACATACTTATATTCATAATTTGTATGATAATATTATTTATCAGCAATAGTTGAGAGATTCGCCGATACTGCATCGATTAAAAATAAAGAAGCAAGAGTTCTTGCCTCGGAGACGGATAAACATGACGACACGAAACGCAACTCCAAGTTTTGATAGCTTGGCTAATTTTGAAGAAGAAAAATATATTGTGATGGTAAAGAGAGAATATTGATTTGTATGAGAATGAGAAAGATGGTGATAATGAATATATGTAAAGTTGTTATAAGGTAAAAAATAAAATATTGAGGAGAGAGAAATATATTTGAAGAGATCCAAATACTGTTAAAGAGATTAAATTATGTAGGAGTTTATAAAGGTGGTTTGGTGTGTGTGTGTGTGTTAGTTTAAATATATATATAATTAAAATAGGTTTAGGTTTATTTAGTGAGACAAAATATATAGATTAGTTTAAAATATGATATGTTTGTATAAATAGATTAGGGTTGGTTTAAAAGAGATAAAATAATACTAGATTTAGCAAAACAACTTTCTAACTGTTAAATATCATAACCATCTAGACAAACATAATATATTTGGTTATATAAACTAATATTTGAAAATGTATTAGATGCAAATTAAAATAAGAGATTAATAAGTTATCAAACAAATTTAAATACTAAATATATTTTGTTAAAACAATCATACTATTATTATCTATTTAGTTACAAAACTAAAGTAGACAATAAAATATTATAAGCATATTAAAATATGATACTATTTGATTAGAAAACAATTTATAATTATCGTTTAATTAACAAATTTAGAAAACCATAATCACATGTTTTATCTTAACTAAAAATATTAAACTCCAATAATAAAAATAATAATTTTATATGAGGAAAAAAAATTTAAATTGATATTATTATTATACTGTACCGAAATTTAAGGGTGTTACATCAAGCCCCCTCACAATCTATCCTTGAATACTGTACCTGACATGGGTGTGCATACCGTAATGATGCACGCACAACGGCAGAAGATATCTCATGCATGTGCGGATATGCAATACAAAAGTATTCTGAACGCTGGAAAGTTTCAGAACTGCCAAGGTTTATGGAGCTATTTCTTCTACAGAACAAAGCTAGATTCTTCATATCCAAGCTTCAATCCATAAAGCTTTAATTTCCGAAGACTTCCAATTATTCATGGTGTAGCCAAGCCCCTTCCGTTCTTTTAGCTGGGAGAATCTTAATCTCAACTTTATTTTCTGCTTTATTTCTCAATGAATTAAAGGAGATATCCCAACTTTTCAAGTGATGGGGATCCTCTGCCATGAGCATGTCTCCTTCACTCTTCACAAATTTTCCTCATCCCTAATCTTAAGATGTTTGCCTAGTAAATGCTGCTTCAAAGCTTAATTGCAAACGGCGATACAAATTAAAGAAACAAAAACATGAAAAATCCAGATAAAAATATATATATTAAGATTACAGGTTTATATTTAGATCCATCAATTCTTTTCAGATAAAATGCATTATATTTGGTCAAAGGATCTAAAAAGTAAAAACCGCAATTGAGTAAACTATTCTCCTACCACTTTCTACAAAAGGATCTGACAGAAGATCATCTGCCAGTGAATCTCAAGGAAATTTGACGTAAACAATCTAATAATGTACTGCTTTTGTAAGAAATCAACTAAGCTGGAAAAAGATTAAGAAACATCAAGCATGAACACTAAGTAATGTGGTAGAGATAACGAGGAGGCAAGACACCAGCATATACTTCAAGTCAATAACAAAAGGTTGTATTGGCGGTTTAAGCCATGGTGCATTGGTTAGTATACAGATAGTGTTGTTTAAAACTACAGTTATGGTAATAATAATGCAAAAATTTAAGTTCTACCCTAGATTTAAGGGTTTATAATAGAAATAAAGCGCAACCATGAATTATGAAAATCAACTTCAATAAAAATTCCTCATTTTCTAAATTCGGAAGGTTAAGATGTTGACGTACTATTACAATGCAACATAACCTTGTCTCTTTGACATTCCATCGGGGAGGTAAGAGATGTGCAGTTTAGAGGCGATGACATGGAATATATGTTATCATCATCTTTTTTCCATTTCTTTTGACCAAGTATCTTTCAAAGATGAGAATCTTGCGGGGTCACATAGTGAACAAGTTTCGAAATGGTCAAAAGTGTGAATCTTAGTGGAAAACAGATGTATGCCCGAAGTCAAATCCCCCTTGCAGAAGCATCGGATTTAGAAGATATTGGATAAAACGATATACACAAAAAGATATACTTAACCACTTAATTGATAGCTTCGCTCCTCATGTTACACATGAAGTATGAATGCGGCGTTGTGGCTACTAGTGTAATAAAAATCCGATATATGATATATGTGAGATACCTTTGAAAGAACAAATGGCGCATAACATATTAAAGTCAAAACCATCTTGATATGAAAAAAGAGAATGCAACAATCCAAATCTTACTAATAAGAACGCACCTTGTTTGTAGCGGCCTTAATCTAAACCGAGGGAACTCGTGAAGCGCATATGCCACTTTGCCTCAAAGCATGGAAAACCTTACTACCAATCTTTGCATATAAATAGCACCGCTGCCCTCTCTCCTTCACCATCCTCAAGTAACTGGACTCACTACTTGATCTATTATTACAAGTAATATCAGTTACTACAATGGATAATAGGGTTGATTCTTCTGAAACTTTGAGGTAGGGTATTGCCTTTTGTTCTATGATATGAATTTGTATCAGGTATCCTCTAAATTTTTCATTTCATTCTGTCGCATAACGCAGACATAGTCCTCTGATGAAATTCACCCAATAAGAAATTTTCGCCTAATCTTATACCCTAAGAGTAAAATTAAGGGTGCAAATTAAGAAAAAATAAGCAGATATCTTACTACTATGTAAATAAAAGAACCCTAAAGATTCAACCTTAAGGTAACAAGATGAAGAAAATAAACGAAGGCTTCTAATTTCACTTGCACCATGATCTATTCACTATTTCTCAAAAATATACTACCAAGTGCTTGACAACAGGCTTTCTTAAAAACCTAAATAAAATGTCCATGATATATTATTTCCCTTAAAAGTCATGCAATCTATTTTAACTCATTTATTGTTTTCCTCTACAAGGAATAAGTGTGCAGCTTGCTTTAGGCAATTCAACAAGATGGAGCATTTGGTGGAGCACATGAGGATCTCATTCCACTCAGTCCATGAACCCAAGTGTGGGGTTTGCCACAAGCACTGCAGATCCTTCGAGTCTCTCAGGGAACATCTGATAGGTCGTGATATATCTAGGCAAACAACAAGTCATTTGAATCAATATCATGATTAGACAATAGAACTTAATTTTCTTCTTTTATCAAGGTCCATTGCCGAAGATAGAATGTGCAAAGGTATTCGGCACTCGAGGGTGCAATTTGTGTTTGAATATTTTCGACGGTCAGACAGCTATAAGATATCATCGTGCATCATGCCAGCTGTCTCGTGCTGGTTCTGTAAGTTTAAGTTAACCCGAGATACTTTTGTTTGAATAAATTTAACACAATTTGTCCTAACATGATAACCGGAGACACCTTTTCTTGTAGGGTCTTATCAATCGTATGTCAAGGCTTGGTTTGCAAAGTTCCATGGACTTTGATTCAAGCGCTCAAGGAGCCAAAGTAGTCGCATTGGGCTGCAAAATGGTTGGAGGAGGAAGCGATGGGACTTTAGATCTCTGTGGTAGGGTTTGCCTCATCGATGAAGATGAAAACATCATCTTCCACACTTACATCAAGCCCCAAATACCAGTCACAAACTATAGGTAACAAAAGAATAAGAGGAATCGAGGCCCAAAATGAATCTGTAGGGTGCAAACCCTGTAGTGGAGCTAAGGTGACAAAATATATCGGGTGTTGTCCATTAAAAAGTAATATGACATAAAGTGAATCCGATAATTATTATGAGAGAGATTCAAGGCATATCACTTCACAAAATAAGTATCACCCAGTAGAATGTTGTCGCGTCAGCTTCACTATATGGTGCTGCAGACACTTCAGGCCCCATATCGAGATCAAAGAAAAATTTCCCATTGCGTATTACCGAAAAGAAAACCACCTTTAGATTGACTTAGACTCTTATTATATGTTGAAATTTGGAATAACTTTTTAGGTTTGAAACAACCGGAATCAGATCCGAACACTTGAGGGACGCAATGCCGCTGAGGCAAGCTCAGAGGAAGATTCAAGATTTCTTATGCAATGGAGAAGCGATATGGAAGGTCCGATCAAAGGGTGGAAAGGCAAGGATTCTGGTGGGACACGGACTGGATCACGACCTTGAATGCCTTGGAGTTGAATATCCTTCATTTCGTATCAGGTGATTGCTAATGTTAATTATTCTCATCAAGCCTATGGCTTTGAAATTAAATAGCTACTTGCTCACAGGGACACTGCTAACTATCCCCCACTGATGAAAACAAGCAAGCTTAGCAACTCACTCAAGTACTTAACACAGGCCTATCTTGGGTGAGTACATTACAATCTTCATCCTCGTCTAAATTATTCCATCTTTCTAATTAAATTGTTTTGACCCAACAATTAATAAATAATTATTTGGTAGAATATAAAAACCATTCTTCTCAAACCTCACTAACTGAATGCTTTCTAATTTTGGTGCAAGGGCAAGGACATTGAGTACGAACCCAAGCAACCGAGGTTCCCCAACATGCGCTCGTTTAAAGCGCAGATTTGAAAAAGAATACCGGTGCACAAAACCTTATGTTTTTGGCCCCAAAAAAATGTGTGTTCAACCTGCAAAAATGCACTAGAATATAATATTACATCCCTCAACCCTTACGGAAAATATTTGTTGTTTCGGTGCAATGACATGGACACTAAAGTTCCTGCCAAATATTCTAGGTTTCATGACAACCACCTCATGTCTAAAGTTGGCCTATTCAACATTGTGACCTGAATTTAATCTAAGGCTTGCATCAGATTGACAATCAACATACAACATTTCTTATGGACCTTCAATGACTTTGAATTGGGACCTATAACTAAAGATTATATATCAAGTGATCCTGGGACCTTAATTTCAGGAGAGAGAGAAACGACTCAGAAGTATATTGCTTGAAATGGTTCTTCTTCCTAAAGTCGCCTTTCCTCTTCCCTGAGGACCATTATCCTAGGAACTACTATATACCTTCTCCCATAACTGGCCTTAATCTGATGTTGCGTATTCTATACAATTACAAAGATATAATAGTTAAGGCATATGTATTAATGTCTTTAAACACAAAAAAATCGAAAAAAGAGAAAACGATGTACGAGTGGAATTTTTCACTATATCCAGATCAGTAATTAATCCTAAATTCCTCTACCAATGTCGATCATGATAACAATGTGGAAATCCATTCTTCCTTTTAATTTGACAGACGGGTATAACCGCTTTAATTTGTTAAGTCATGACCATGTTAAATCTTTTCGTTTTGCAATAAATTTAACCAAATACTCACTTGAACTTGCTACTTGAATTCAAATCAAATGTATAGATATGAAATTCAAAATGGGATACAAGATCCATACGAGGATTGTGTAGCAGCCATGAGGCTTTATGTCAGAATGCGGTCACAAGCTCATCTGCGTGACTATGCTTCAGGGTCAGGTGAAGCTCAAACTCGTAATAACTTTGGGTCTTGGAGGCAAAGGGATCTTGAAAGGATGACTCCAGAATCCATGCTGGAGATTTCTGCATCGGATTACTATTGTTGGTGCTTGGACTCTTAGACTAATTACGGAAGGAGAGTTCACTGCTTCTGATTTTTCTGAGCTAATGCAGTGTAATGTAGTTGGTTGTTGTGGAAGTGTTGTGTAGTTGAATTTAATGTTCTGTGTGCATGAATAATATTGTGTATTGCGTTGAGAAATAACTGTAGTTTATGCTACAAATTGATATCATAGTCTATGCATTACATACATCATTCTCATCGTCACCTAAACTTTTTCCATTAAGATGGGTTCAGCTATGAACCAAAGCTCCATGAAATATATAACAAACGGTCCTTTAAAAAAATTGGTTGTGTAGACATTAGGCAAATCCTCTTTTAATTCATGTCAAGTTCTAGGGTCATCGCATTATGAAGAGGAGACTGGAGAGGGTATAACATAATCCTAAATGGCTGGTTGAGATGCTAGAGCTTTTCCAGACTTCGGAAGGAGTTCAGAAGTAGGAAAAGATGATTGATTTGCAATAAGAAATTATGTCTCTAAGACAACCTTATATATTATAATATTTTGATTATCACAGATAACAAAAAAAAAAAAATTTGATTATCACAGATAACAAAAAAAAGTTATATAGTTAAACCTTGGCCATATGCACAAACTATGGGAATAATATCCGGATGATCATGAAAATATGATCATGAAAGCATAGAATAGACATGATAAGCAATGTAAATATTTGGTCTCGGTTGGGTTATGTTTTACCGGCTTTTGCTCATACTGATGTAGTTTTTTTATCGTGTTCATCTCCGATGCTCTGCGAAGTAATCTGGAACTACTGTACTTGAACATTTATGGCTCATCAGCATCGTTCAATGAAGTATAGTGTGCTAACACTGGTTATCATAGGGGGAAATAAGCAAAGTTAAATGTGTCCACACAAACAAGGGATACAAGAGAGGTTAGGGCAACAAATACATCGTCAGTATTCAATAACCAAAGGATGTTACATAAGCAATTCATGAACAATAGTATACAATAATTCAGAAAAGGTGCAACTTGACATGGATAATGGATAAAATCACATCTAAACAAGATGATGAGATTCTAAAGAAAAATCATATATACACGAATTATGGACAGATATACGTAAAAATAAAAAAATAAAAAACATGTTTCTTTTACCTACGGCAAATTAACAACAGGAGCGCTTGTGGAACCCTCTCTCTGTGATAAATTTACGAGAAGAGCACTTGTGGGATCATCTTTCTGTGACAAATTAACGGCAGGAGCGCTTGTGGGATCATCTTTCTGTGACAGATTAACGGCAGGAGCGCTTGTGGGATCATCTTTCTGTGACAGATTAACGGCAGGAGCACTTGTGGGAGTATCATTTCGAGACAAACGGCTCCGATACAGTCTGGCAAACTCGACGCATTGTCTGACGATAGTGAGCACGGTAAACTGGGTATCAAAGTCATTCTTGATGGGAACGGGATGTTGAACATTGATAGCAACCCGTGCAGTGTAATTCTCAATGAAGTACACACAATCGGTCCTTGCCCTGTAGGCCACCTCTCTCCTTAGCTCCTCGGCTTGCTTAGTTGACCTCAGGGCTTTCTTTTGAGTCAGCACCACCACCAAGTGCAATCCTAACAAAAATTTGCAGCATTTTTATCAACAAAAAAGAAACATATCGTAATTTACAATCATGTTAATTGTTAATTTAACAGAAGAAATGATCCTTGACATAGCGTAATGGAAAAGAAGGATTCATATAGCCGATCCCAAAATTTGGGAGGAAGGGTGGTTGTTGTTGATGATTATCATTAAAGTGGGAGCATGTTCCGGCAGCGCTTTGCTTTATTTTGGGTCTTAGAGTTGCACATAATCCATATAGAAAATCTATAAATCTTTGTCTTCTTAGGACAACAATCAGTCATTTCATTATGGAAAGGTCCTATCTTGTTCGCATATTTCTCGATCCGAAATTCGGCACTAATTAAGACAGGGCTTGTAAATCATAAACTTCAATTTTTTGATAAGAAAGGCAAAGGTGAAGATGATAGAGATGAAGTTCATATTGCATTTTACAGTTTTTGGTAAAAGTTGACACTTTTTTCATCTGTTGCATTTGTAATTATGGGATTGCGATCATAAATTCCCAATTACAATGGTACATATTGGAAAAATCAAAGAAATGTAGCATCTATCTGAGGGCCTACCTCGTCCCCGGACCTCAGCCGCCACGTCAGCCAGCTTCCTCACCGCCATCCGCCGCACCTTCGGCGGCGTTCCGCACCGCACCACAACGATGACGCAGTCCACCGCCACATCGCCGCCGCCGCCGCCGCCGCCGGCGGCTCCCACGATCTCCGCCGCCACGTCAGCCCTAGTTACCGCATCCGCCGCCTCCCCGAACCCCGTACCGTCCACGAACGCCACCGCCGACCTCTCCTCCTCCTCCTCCCCATACTCCGCCTCCGACGGAGCCACCTCCGCCCGGATGACGTGGCGCGCCACCGTGGCTGGCGTGGGCCCCGCCGGCGCCGTCTCCGCCCTCAGCACGAGCGGGCCGGCCTCAGCGGCGAGCACGCGGCAGAGGGTGTTGACGAGGGCGCTCTTGCCCTGGGACCTGAAGCCGGTGACGAGCACCGACGGGGGCCTGACGGCGGCGCCGTTAGGGTTAGGGTTAGAGAGGGAGGCGAGGAGGTCGAGGCGGAGGGAGGAGAGGAGGGAGCAGCGGTGGAGGCGGCGGAAGGAGAGGAGCGCGGCGGCGCCGGTGAGGGCTGCGGCGGCGAGCTTGAGGAGGAGAGGGAGAGGGGATCGGGGCATTTGTTGGGGTTCCCCTTAAAATGGTAAAAAAAGAAATTTTCTAAAAATGGGAAATGATTTGATGCTTGAGCCGGCGCCATTGTTTCAAGAGCGTGCAAGGAAAGCGACGATGCTTTGCTTGGTGCAGGGGCTTCTTTTGTGCTCTGAATTAATGGGGTTTTTTTTTGAAATATTATAAATTTAAAATTAAATTATTAAAATATGTGGGGGGGGGGGAAATTTATTTAGCAGAATAGGGTGGTTTCAAACCACCCGTGGCCCCCCCGTCCACCCCCCAGTATAGGGGGCGGGTTCTGGGAACCCGCCCTCTATAGAAAACTATAGAGGGCGGGTTCCCAGAACCCGCCCCCTATACATTTGTATAGGGGGCGGGTTCCCAGAACCCGCCCCTAATTTTTTTAATTAAATTAATTTGTTAATTTTAATTATTTTCGTTTATAATTATAATATAATTATTATTATAATTATAATTATAATTATAATTCTTAAAAATAAAATAAAATAAAATAGACAAAAAAAAATATTTAAATGAAATAATAAAATTTCACTATATCAAATTGTTTTTTACAGAATGAATCCGTCAAAAGTTACAATGCCAAAAAATCCTATCTATTTGTAAAATGTAAATGCTATTTTTTTCCTATCCCTTTTCCTTTATGAAATCCGAGAAGGCTTGACATAAGCCTATGCCTCCTCGGATGACTGGAGGAACCACCTGTTTCTTGGATAGATGGCGGCGTCGGCGTCTGCTCTGCTGCTTCGGGTTCGGGTTCTGTTTCAGCTTCGTCTTCAGCAACGTCTTGGACAGGCTGTTGATCAACAAATCCTGAACCTGAATGTGGGACAGGTGTCGGATATGTGTTGCTTCCCAACAAATTTCCGTAGGACGCTAAATCCGAAGCCCAACTGGGCAGTTGTAGCGAAGAACTTGTCCCGGTTTCATGCGGCTGATTTTGCACAAAACCTTGGCCCCATGGCTGCTCAAATCCTGACCCCCAAGAGTGCTGTTGATGCGCTGAACCTAACCCCCAAGACGGCTGTTCTGCAAAACTTGATCCCCAAGTCTGTTGTTGTTGCGCCTGTCCGGTATGCCAGGGTTGCTGTTGACTGTATGGTGATCCAAACCACTGATCCAGCTGCGCTGGATCTCGTTGATGCTGCGGCTCTGGTGCCGGGTAATACTGCGGCTGCGGTGCCGGGTCATACTGCGGCTGCGGTGCCGGTTCATACTGCGGCTCCGGTGCCGGCTGATACTGCGGCTCCGGTGCCGGCGATAAATGTTGAGAAATACCATGTGAACCAAGTACACCACCAATAAATTGGTCGAGATTTGAAAATTGAGCCTGAGATGCCGGACCAGCATCAGTCGGGTATGGTTCCTGCACCATTGTTTGTACGAGATGCAACCCACGAGCCTGTCGTTACATTAGAAATAAGAAATAAGTATTGACTCATACCGCCGGATGTTAAAAAGTAATATGATATAAAGAGGGCGGCTTACCAAATCTCGTTCCATGTGTCCTCTAGGCTCGTACCGCGAGATGTTTGGGAAGTCTTGTGGAGGAGCAGAAAGATATCTTACGGTGACACGCTTATACCACTGTAGATATACTTTGGTAGCGTCGGTAGCTGTGTGGTCACCTATTTGCTGTAAGGCAATACTATGCTGCCTATCCTCCCATCTCAGCAAATACTGATGATGATGCTCCCTCCAATCACGCTCCGTATTTCCTCCTCGCATGTCTCCCTCTACTGTCATAGGCGAAGGCGGCGGGACAGGAATATGTTGCAATCTAGCAAACTGCCGCAATACCCTATCTGGGAGGTGCATAACAACAACATTGATGCAGAGGAGTGGGCATCGAGCCCGCCAAACCGGCTCCCCTTCGAGACAGATGCCGGGTAAGTTTTGTAGACGATCTGCTGTATAAGGCGTCCACAGAAACTGCGCAAATGACATAGAAAAAAAATTGTGATTTAGGTATTTTCAAAATTGTAAAACAAATTAAATTACCCAAATTATGATTACCTGAGCCGCCTCCATGCGATCTAACTCATCTCTATAGTACCTAAGCACTCGACGAGGAGCCTTATACGCTTTCTTCCCATTCCACCAGCAGCCGAGCGGCTTTCCGGGGTTATCCAAGCCAGTTATTTTAATAGTATCTGGTCTTCCTATATACATATGCTCCCACGACCAGATCTAGAAAAAAAGTTTTAGATTATAAGAGAGAAAACCAATATTGCAAAATTCTAGCTGTGAAAAATAAAGAATTTACCTGAAGTAATGTGCTGCATCCACAAATTTTATTCTTCGTAGGAGCACATGCTTTGTCGAGTTCCTTATAGAGAAAGGCCAGGACCCCTGCTCCCCAAGCATATTGGCCACAGACATCAAAATCCGCTAGGAAGCCAAGGTATAACGGATGGACATGCGTTGCTAATTGGTCCGGCATCAACCAAGAACCGATCATGTACAGAATGTAGGCACGTGCATGTCTATCCAAAACTTCATCGGTGGCTTCATCAGGGATATTACTGAATGTATCTCTTAACCAGTTCAGATTGATTTTATACCCCTTACTGTGGCCTCCTGGTGCCTGATATTAGTATTTTTTTAAATGTTAAAGCTAGAAATAATGTAAAATATAAAATAGGTACACTAAATAGGTAAAGCTGAATGATATTGTTTACCTGTCCGAGAGCAGACTCGGCATATGTATCCCAGTATGGGTGGTCGGTATCTGGACCAACAATTTTTCCTCCGACCAACCCAAGCCCATTAACCCGTAAACCGAGTAAGAGGCCAATATCCTGGAGTGTGATTGTGGCCTCACCCCATCTTAGATGAAAGGTGTGGGTCTCTTTTCTCCAACGTTCGACCAGAGAGGTGACGAGAGCGTGGTCGAGTTGGATATGTCGAATCAACGACGCTTCATAAAATCCGGCCCGTCTAAGCCGTTGGTTTATTCTTTGGTCGCTAACTACCCATTTGTCGGAGCTATGCGTGACGACGGTGAGATTATCTCCATCCTGCAAAATTAAATATTGTTATTTTCAAGTACAAAAATTAAATGAAAGGTGTAATTAAAACAAATTAACTAAGTTTAGAAAATTTCCTCCCCGTGTAATATTTTGAACGATCTGTGTTCATTTTGATGGACAAGCAGAGATTTGTCGAGTGGTTGATTCTCCATTGAAATGTACTGAAGCAGAGATTTGTCGAGAGTTTTATCAAGAGATTAGAAATTGTGTGGTTGATGAAAGTGTGGAGGCTCGGTATTTATAGAGGTGAACGGGTTCGTCTCCTGTGAAGAGGGCGGGTTCCTGGAACCCGCCCTCTTCAATAATTAGTCAAATCAATTCCTAAATTAATGAAGAGGGCGGGTTCCAGGAACCCGCCCTTAATTCACAAAGAAGAGGGCGGGTTCCTGGAACCCGCCCTCTTCATTAATTTATGAATGGTCACATCAGTACTATTCAAGTACTATTTGTCGTCACATCAATATTTGTTTGTTAATAAACGTTGTTTTTAGAATACACTCCTTTTTACTTCATCTGGTGTGTTGTCAAATCACTTTCAGAAATGAAGAGGGCGGGTTCCTGAAACCCGCCCTCTTCAATAATTAGTCAAATTAATGAAGAGGGCGGATTCCAGGAACCCGCCCTCTTCAAAAATCACGCGGTCTTATTCGCATAGAAGAGGGCGGGTTTCAGGAACCCACCCTCTTCATTAATTTATGAGTTGTCAAATCAGTACTATTCAAGTACTATTTGTCCTTTGTTGTCACATCAATGTTTGTGCGTGAATAATCGGTGGCTTCAGAAATGCTTTTTATTACACTCCTTTTTACTTCATCTGGTGTGTTGTCAAATCACTTTCAGAAATGAAGAGGGCGGGTTCCTGGAACCCGCCCTCTTCAATAATTAGTCAAATTAATGAAGAGGGCGGATTCCAGGAACCCGCCCTCTTCAAAAATCACGCGGTCTTATTCGCATAGAAGAGGGCGGGATCCAGGAACCCGCCCTCTTCATTAATTTATGAGTTGTCAAATCAGTACTATTCAAGTACTATTTGTCCTTTGTTGTCACATCAATGTTTGTGCGTGAATAATCGGTGGCTTCAGTAATTAGTCAAATTAATGAAGATGGCGGATTCCAGGAACCCGCCCTCTTCAAAAATCACGCGGTCTACGATGCAGAAATAATTAGACTCTGGTGAATAATAGGGCGGGTTGTTAGAACCCGCTCTCTTCAATATCAGATCGCTATAAATATGTCTCCGCACTACCCATTTCATTTCATCTCTGTCAAATTTGCATCCTACACCGCTCACTATCCATTTACTTCGATCAGTTCTTCTCCGCTATCAATTTTGTGTAAGTGTGGAGTTTTAGAAGAAGGTGAAGTTCAGTACCATAGTCTGCGAGTAAGCAATCTTCGAGCGGTAGAACAGTTCATAAAGTATTGGAAGTAAGCAATCTTCGAGTATGAATTTTTTTTGCAATTTCAAACTTTCTCCACTATCCATTTTTTTTGCCCTCTTCGAGCAGTAGAACAGTTCCTTCTCGTTTCACTGCAAAAACTAAACTTCTTTAAATAAGTCTAAGAACTAAACTAAACTTGCATCTTTAGATTCATTTTCCTTCTCGTTTCACTGCAAAAACTAAACTTCTTTAAATAAGACACAGAACTAAACTAAACTTGTATCTTTAAATTCATTTTCCTTCTCGTTTCACTGCAAAAACCATGCTTCTTTTTTAACAATCGATTGTGCATCACATTTTGTTGTGATTAGGTGAGAGTCTCATGGTTTCACTGCAATCTTCGAGTTTGAATTTTTTTGGCAATTTCAACACAACATAAGAAATTATATTTGTGCAGGATTATGGCCTCCCCAAGTATATTTGTTGTATGTAAATACGATGGCCAGGTTATCACAAGTGCACAAGGTCCCGAGTATATGGGCGGGTCTGCACGAATCATGCGATTGGAAGCATCAACGACATATGATGAACTAGAGGCAAAAGTGTACAAAATTACGAAATACGATCCCCGTGAAAGTAGGGTCAAGTTAAGTTGTATCTGGCCTATGTTCAGTGGAAATGCATTGGTTGAAATTACAGACGATGCATCAATATCTTCGATGATAGATTTCGGTCTCTCAAGCACCCAGCATTCTTTTGAACTTTTGGTTCAGAAGGAGCAATTGGAAGTATCAGATGCCCCTCCAACGGATAATTTTGATGGTAATGCTGGAGATAGTTCCTGGAGGTACGGTCACATGGTCAACGATGATGCCGTCAGTGCCGGTGGATATGACTATACACAACATTATTCAAATTTTCAAGCACATGGGTAAACATTTTATAAACCCATATTTAAGCATTTTAGTAATACCTGTATACTAATATTCAAACATTTAATAAAATGCATAAATCCATGTTCTTCCAGCCGACTGCTGCAGTTACATGCACACCAGAAGAACAGCAAGAACTACCATACACAGCCTGGAATATGCTGCTGGATTGAATGAGGTAGCATTCTTTGATGGTATGGTTGCGAATAACGATTTTGTCCAACTAGAAGATCCCGGCCTCGATCCGCTAGAAGTTGATGGTTGGGTAGACTTAGCCATTGCAGAAGTAAATACGGCACCCTATTTGGACGCGACAGCAGCAAGCGAAGACTGCATCAGCGTCGGGGATTTGTTTCAGGAAAAAGAAGAACTTATTTGTAAGCTGAAGTCGTGGTCCATTCAGCAAAACGTTACATTTAAAACAGAAGAGTCAAATAAGACGTACTATACTGTGGTATGTACGAAATCTCCTGAATGTCAGTGGAGATTGCATGCGTGTTGTTCCAAAAGAGCCAAGGCTTGGAAGGTCACGAAATACAACCAAGAACACACTTGCATCAATTCTATTATGTCACAGGATCACCGGAATTGCACTTCAGCTTACATTTGCTCGCTAATCATGCCCATGATCCGTACAGATGTGGCGATGACTCCCCGAGAGATACGGCTCTTGGTTAGCGGAGAGCATAAAATTCAGATTTCGTATGTGAAGGCATGGGATGCTCGAAGAAAGGCTTTGTGCAAGATATTCGGGGACTGGGAAAGCTCGTACAACTCCCTAGTCCCTTTTATGGAAGCCATGAAAGCATCAAATCCGGGGACCGTATACCGGTTAAAAACCACAGAAACCGACGTCGAGGGCTCTGTCAGGTTTCAGAGAATTTTCTGGTGCTTTGGTCCATGTGCGGCTGGTTTCACACACTGTCGGCCGGTATTGTGCGTTGATGGTACGTATCTATACGGTAAGTACAAAGGCTGCATGTTAATTGCTACAGGTGTTGATGCTAATAACGGTATATTTCCGTTGGGATTTGCTATTGTCGAGGGTGAAAATACATCATCCTGGTCATGGTTTTTCCGTAACCTAAAAAATATCCCATCTGTTCTTCATAGAACGGATTTATGCATCATATCTGATAGACATCTGGGAATACTGGCTGGAATGAGATCTGTATTTCCGACGACCCCACATAGGTTTTGCCTACGACACTTCAGGCAAAATTTTGATCGAAAATTTAAAAATTCGGATCTACATAAACTTATGTACAGAGCCGGTGAAACGCCTGACCCTAATGTTCACGACATATACATGACGAAAATTGGGGAGATGAGTCAAGCCGCGAAAGCGTGGTTAGATGAGTATCCAGTCCGCATGTGGTCACAAGCACATGATGATGGGTGCAGATATCTCCTAATGACGACTAATATGTCTGAAAGCTTCAACGGGGTCCTTAAAGGGGTTAGAGGCTTACCGATACAGGGATTGATTGTTCGAACATTTTTCCGGATGAATACTTATTTTGTGCACAGAAGAGAAAAGTCCTTGGGGATGGACACTCCGCTCACCGCGTATTACGAAGATATCTTTCGGAAAAGAGAGCGCAGAGCACAATACTACAGATCCGAAAGGTTTGACACGGCGGAGTTTCAGGTGACGGGCGGTAATGGGAATCAATATACCGTGAACTTTAGAGATGAAGGGCTCTCTTCGTGTACATGCGGTGTTTTCCAGCAACAACATTTACCTTGTGCTCACGCTATTGCTGCTGCGAGCAGTATGCATACCTCACATTACAATTTCGCTTCCAATTACTATACAGTTTCTAATTACCAAGGTGCATACGATCCAAAATTTCATCCTATACCGGACAATCGCTATTGGCACTATTATACTGCCAACAGACAAACACCGACTGTATTACCGCCGGAAAAAAATATAAAGCCCGGAAGACCGAAGGTACGTCGAGATCGAATGACAATGGATACTGATCCTCAGCAAAGGCAATCCAGATGTAGCCTATGCAAACAACCAGGCCATTATAGGACCAGATGTCCAGGATATGCATCAGGGGCGGGACCTTCAGGATCGTGACAAGTGCACTCAGATTTTTCTGTATTATAAATTTGACCGTCGATATAGCATTTAGATTTTACAAATAGATAGGATTTTTTGGAATTGTACATTTTGACGGATTCATTCTGTAAAAAACATTGATATAGTGAAATTTTATTATTTAATTTAAATGTTTTTTTCCGTCTATTTACTTTTATTCTATTTTTATGAATTATAATTATAATTATAATATAATTATAATTATAATTATACTATTATGATATTATGATAATAATTATAATTATAATTAGATTATTAATTAAATTAATATTTTTTAAAAAAAATAAGGGGGCGGGTTCTGAGAACCCGCCCTCTATACTTTTAGAACCCGCCCTCTATACAAAAGTATAGAGGGCGGGTTCTCAGAACCCGCCCTCTATACAAAAGTATAGAGGGCGGGTTCTGAGAACCCGCCCCCTATACTGAGGGGGGTGGGGTGGGCCATAGGGTGGTTCGAAACCACCATATTCCCATAATTTTAATTTTTCCCCCCCGATTTTAATAATTTAAATTTAAATTGATAATATTTCAAAAAAAAACCCGAATCAATGCTTTGGCCAAATAACACTAGAGTAACCTCAGCATAGTCACAAATTCGTGATTCGGCAATAATCCGGTCAGGTCGAAAATTCAAATTCGGAAAAAATCGGTAGGTATTCGGGAAAAATTTGGGAAATGTTCGGGAAGGATTTCGAGCAAAAAATTAATATAAAATCAATATATGAGACGCTGGACTTTGATTTCGTGAATTATTTGTTGTTTTTTGAATAATTCATTTTTTTTTTAATAATTCACGAATAATGCGGCAATAATTCGGCGCGTTCAGTGATGACGAATAATTCGCAGATTTAATCGGCAGTCACATAATTCGCGAATTATTCGCGAACTCGCCGAATAATTCGCGAATTATGTGACTATGCTTAGCAGTAGCTAACTCTAGCTAATATAAGCATACAGTGCAAACGGCAATACAACCCCCTTTTTTTTGTATTTTTTTTTTGAACTGTCCCGTAAGTCCTAACCTCTGCACACAACATATACACCACACCCACGCACACCACACACAAGCACACAACACACACGCATCCAGTGGATCCACGAGTTTGTCCCGAAAGCGTTAATTTGTGGTCACTTTCCCTCTTGGGGTTCGAACACAACACAACACTTATTGATCTATATCTTTTGAATAACACTTTACCTACTAGCTTGAAATCCATCATAATCTATCTAAAGACAAAATGGTGTGACCCACAACACCAAGATAATAGTGCCAAACAAGTAGACCCATGATGTTTGTCTCTTGGGTAGACTGTGATAAGATTTCAAGCCCGATAAATTTAGCATTTTTCATGTCTTTTTATTTTGCAAAATACTTTTCATATCAAGATCAGTCTACCCAAAACTGTATTGGCCCATGCAGCAAGCCATGTGGCTACCGCAATAAAAATAGTAAAGAAAACTTTATACATCTTCTTATTTATATTATAACTTAAACTCTAGCGATATGACTAGGCATTTTGTCGTTTTTTCAAGAAAAAAATTCAAAAAAAGTTAGATGTTTTCTTATTTTATTTTCTAAATGCTTGGAATTCCTCGCTCAACCTACTTTTGTTTCACTCTCTCTCTCTCTCCCATTTTCTCTTTTTCTCTGTGGTTTATTAGTCATAAGGAGATATAATAAAAGGACAAATACGTATATCATGAAATTGTAAAATTTATACATAACCCTTCAATTGCCTCTTTTTACATCTTCTGAATTTTCAAAGTTTTGCCCAAGACCTCAAATACACACAAGTGCATCGCACGCGGAAAATACTAGCAGCAATAATCGCAACAAGACAACAGCTTGCCTCTTTCTTCTCCATTCTTTCCTCTTTCCCTCGTCTCAAAACCCCAAATTAATCACCTGAACCAAAGAGGCAGAAAGGATCATGATAAAAAAAAACGATAAACTACACCGGTGATCCCTGTGGTGTGCGTATCTATAAGTGTACTTCCAGCTCTTGCAATGTCATTAGATTAGCTGGAGGGACGGCCGGTTGATGCAACCTGAGGACTATGACGGACTCGACGGCTGAGACAGAGCATGTTGCTGCCTTAGTTTGCTCCGAGATGGTTTGGTATGGGAGATTTATTCTCCAACTTGGAGTGGTCCTCATGTGTAGGTATCCTCAGGAAGCAACAGTGAGTTCAATACCATTTTACTCCTGCAGAATCATTTGCATCATCTCATAGCATTTACATCATACAATTTGTTCCGTTTTGCATATTAGTAAGTGTTTGATGTAATACGAAAACAACTTAGAAGGTTCAGTCTTTCTCAAAATGACCAAAATACTCTTGGACGGAAGTACTAAAAAATTCACATCTCCTGAGTTATTGTATGATTTCTCATAAGAACTTTGTGGAGGTTGTCCATGGTTTGGTTACCAAAACAAAAAATTAAAACTAACATGTCATATTCTTTGAGAGTTGCAATAAACTCCTCAAACTGTCCAAAATCATCCAAAAATCACTTTCATTCAACTGATGAGCCTATCATCACCATAATTGATCATCTTATAGCAACTGGAATCATTTCCAATGGGTACTTTCAACCGCAACGCGATAATTTTCTTAATCACATGTTAATCATCAATAACTGTTCTGATTTTTAACTCATCACCCGTTAATCCAAACGATACCAAATTTTTCTTAGTATAAAATTTTTCACAAAACAATGACAATGTTTAATTAACCAATTAATGCTCGCCTATTATTTTATTATTCGAGCAATATGTTGCTTCCATGTAGGTAATGTTAATTGTTCTTGATGGACCCTTATAATATCGCACATCGCATTTTATCGAATATTTATCAAGCTCTTTTCATATTGGATCATAAAATACGAATCACAACATCATGGAAAAGGCGGCAAATTTATGAAGCGGTCATGACTCCTCATTGATGAAGGAGAATATATAGTAGTGCATAGTGCATGAATAGCAAGGATCATATTAAAGGGATCTCAAAATTGGTCTGAGAAAGAAACCTCAATTAACCATTGGAAAAAGATGGAAAAAACTAGAATCACAGAACTTCAGATCAAATAAAAGAAATAAATCCATAGTTCTACAAGACTAAAAAACTAGGCAACTAACGAGCCAAACTACTAGGCAGCATTTCCATTACGTATCCTCTTCTTCATCACTCACCGGCTGCTTTGAGCCTCTCCGACCATGCCTGATTCTTTCGCTGTTTACCAAAATCAGCAGGTGTTGTTGAAAAATTCTCACCACTTACATTTTGTATCGATTTTGGCGAAATTGCAGGAAATCCCTGCATAGCAAGCAAACCATCCATGCCCTAAACCTGCAGAAGCAAGTATTTTCTCTATATCCTTTTATGGGGATATAGTTACTATAGAGAAGGCATAAACGAAAATCAGGAAACGATGCTTTACAATTGAATTGAAATTTTTGAAGCAAAATATATAGTGTCAATATTATGCCATTCACAATAAGAACTGTTTTGAAAACCACGCTTTGAACTGTGAACACCGATACATCTGGGTGTTCGCTTTTCCAAAGCATTGTATCAACAAAAGTTTTCAAAGAATACCGCGTAAAAGGATTTTGCATCAAAATCTCATCAAGTTTCTGCTGATGTCGCATTGTCCGACATATTGCTTCTACCATCTCCCACTGATCATAAAAGCGTACACCGGACTGTTGATAAACCTCATCTTCGATTGTTTAAAGCTATATTTACATGCTATATATGAGTGTGTAGTAATACAGAGTTGCGTCCAAACACCATGAGTTTAGTACAGTCTGATCTCTTCGTTTAATAGTATCGCATACCGGATCTAAAGGGTGGAAAACGTCAGACCCCTAATAACCAGATAAGTAGTGCCGGTATTAAACTCATCATCAACCGAGAAACTACTGATCTCCCATCAGTAAATACCATCCGTCATGGCCATTGTCTTACGGTGATATCCAACTTAACACTGTGCGACATCGACTCTAAATACTGGATATAGATGGATTTTTTAAACCGTGGAGTTAAACTCCAAAAACAAAACACATTTTTTTTATCTTTGATATAGATGGATTTTTTTTAAGAGAGAGCTCCTACAGAGAGTGGGGGCTTCCCTCTCACGTGAGGGGGAACAAAGGGGCTCCCACTTTGTGGGAGCTTCCTTTCCCTTCATGTCATGCCCCGCTTCTCGGTATACGGCGAAGGGGACGCGACAAGGCCGCTGCGTATTTATTCTGAAGTAAATACGCTAAGCGTATCTAAGCAATATAAAAGTAAAATTACACAAGAGATAAGATATAATAAAACAACAACTTTATTTATTCATATTCTTTTTACAATACATGGAAAACTAAATATATGGAATAAAGCGATGTCTAAACAGCGGCATAACAGAAATGTAAAGTACTGAAAGGAAATGCGTACAATGAAGCTAGAGCTCTGGGTCTTCAGTAAACCGGTCCAAGTCTTCAGCGCTGGACTCGATCTCTGGAAGATCCAATTCACCTGACGACATTCAAAGAAGAAGAAAGAGAATATCGTCAGCGAACAAATTGCTCGGTAAGTCCCAAAAGATGAGGGGAAATAGAATAGACAGACAGAGAAAGTGGCTTTTAAAATTGTATTATATGGTTAATGATGTTGTTTGTAGCTTGGTACAGAAGAATGCCAGTGTATACGAGAGGAATCTTTATATGCTAAAGACTAGGGCAAATGGAAGTATAAGGCTCCGTCGATAATACCACGGAACAACGGCATGGATGTATTACGTCTTATGGTTGCTGTCCCGTACCACTTCTAACACCTTCCGTACCAATGTACCCCTTAAATTCCGTAATATCTTGATTGTATTGTTTGTATTGCAACTTGTATTGTCTTGTAATATAGATTGTATAATTGAATGACTTGTCGAAACCATGATATCAGTAAATGGATGTAACTGGAGAATCATGTAAATGGAAGTATATCCATGGTTCGGTTCGGTCAATATAGATTGAATATATTGAATATATGGATTCATGAATTCATGTTGAATTGTAATATTGTAAATTGTACTTAAATCATATTCAAGTCAAATTATTATAATGAGACTCAGTCTGAGTCAGACAATTAGAAAAGAAATTGAAGTCCTGATTGTTTTTGATGTTATCGGTAACCGCTGCACATGGACGGCAGGATTTGTGTCTTTTTCAAAGACGATTACCGTGTTGATAACATCATTATTAAACTGTCTACCTTAAATAGGCAAGCACCCACTTCTCCGGCTCCCTGAGGCTCAAGAGATTGGTCCCGCTTAAAACTATATTTATTAGGGTCCTTATTGTAATTTATAGAACTTGAGGGGGTTTTATGTAAAAATAATTTGTATACTTTTCAAAATACACCCCAAGTATTTAATTATCATTTTTAGAGTTATCATAGATGTAGATTTTATATTTGTCATATTTCTAGTGAAAATAACCTAATTTCATAATATAAAGTATTTAATTGTAATATTACACTTGTATGAAATTCATAGTATTTTAATGTAAAGTGATCCTTGTGATCTTGGAAAAAAGTTAGAGTATTTATATTATCTCAAAATAGATATTTTAATGATACATACATACATACATACATACATATATATATATATATATATATATATATATAATTTTGATATATATTATATTTCTAGAAATCTCATTTTTCTAAAGATATTTGTATCTGTAAATCTTTCGAGATCGAATGCCCCTTGCGGGGGTCTGCATCTCGCACTACTAAGCCCAGGGACGTGCGATAATCCGCACCATCCCAGTCGGGTTCCCCAAAATGGATTGTAGCGGCGCTTTACAAAGATTTGTAAAAACACGTATCTTGTAGGAAACGGTTTTAATAGTAAAGGGTATTAAAATGTAAAGTTTCGTATTTCCGTATTTTATATCCCCGAAAAGTATTGTGCTATGTTGCATATGAGTGGTGTGAGGTGGTAGGTCATTACCTCGTGATCTAGTTAAAGATATAGCAAGATTGTGATGATTTAAGTAAAACTAAACTACATGATATTTTAGTGAATAAATACGATAACAATTGAAATAGGAATCCTTTTGATATGGAACTTGTTCAATACGACTTGTTAATCTTTAATAGTTAGCATGTAAGAGTTTAATATGGTTGTGTTTAAGACAAGTGGGATTTTTAGAAGGAACCGAATCGAAAATCGGTTGACTCCGATTCCGTCGGGTTTTATTAAAATATGTTTTAAGACTGGAGAATAGAAGAGAGAGGTGGGACTTACTCGCTAAAAAGAAGGAGAGGAGATAGAGGGTGAGAGAGGAATCGCCAGTGCGTCGTTTCGTCGCCGGTTGCTCCTTGAAACGTCATCGGAAGATCGTCGGAGTTTCGCCCCTTTGCTAACTCCAAAAGTACTAAACCTCTAGGGATTTCTTGAGAGTTTTTATCAGAATTTTGGAGTGAGGGGGGTGTCTAGGGGTTGTATTTATAGGATAAGGCTGTGGTTTAGGGTATGTGAAAGGTTGAATTGAAAAAATGTAATAAAATGTATTTAAATAGAGTAATTAGTGTTTTAAAGGAGTTCTGGTACTGGTCTGAGGAATTAAAGTTAGGGTATGGGATTTGAACTCTGTTGGCTTGGTTCAGCAATACAAGGTATTATCAATGAGCTACAAGCTCCTTCTTGCTATTAGAAAGCAAAACAAACTTATAAGTTGTGCTCAGGCAAAAATATCCCTTTCTGTATTTTTTGAAATATTTGCACAGAAAGTTATACAGGAAATTTAGGGTTGTTACACTTCATGTGAGGAAGGGATCCCCACTCACGTAGAGGAAATTAGATGGTGCCCACTGGCTTGGAGTTAAACTCCAAAAGATTCTCCTCTTTTTTTTTATTATTATGGAGTTAAACTCCAAAAGGCTTTTAAAAAATATGGAGTTGAACTCCCAAAAATTCTATATGGAGTTGAATCACCCAAAACAATTTTATTTGGAGTTAAACTCCCAAAATAATTTTATTTAGAGTTAAACTCCCCAAAAAAATTATTTTTGGAAAATCCAAAGGAGATCTCTTGAAACTCCAAGATCTCTCTGTCTTGGATGATGAAAGGGACCCCTTTCTCTTTTTTTTGAGTCTTGAATCCTCTCAAAGTGAGGTTTTTTTTTAACAATGGATTTTCTTCTCCTTCTTCTCTTTTTTTTGGATCATGGGGGAAGGGTGATGAGATTTAAAATCTTCCCTTTTTAGAGATTTGACAGAAGATTTGAACCCCTTTCCAAAAATATTATAGTGAAAGCCTATTTCTTTCTTTTTTTTAGAAAACGAGAGTTAAACTCTTGATTTAATTCAAAAGGAAAAAGAAAAAAGAAGGAGGCTGTGAACCTTGAAGAAGGAGGCACAAAACTCTAAGTTGATATGAGAGGAATCTTGTTTGTTATCATTCATCATGATACCTTATATAGGCTTTACATTTTATATAGGGCCCCTTGGGCTTTTCAAAATGGCACATGTGTCTTTTCCATGCCATGTGCCCTTTTTTTCTTTTTGCACATAAACGATGGGCATTTACATAATTTGGGTTTGTTGCCCATTGTATTACATTATTCATAAAAAATTACATTAAGCCTATTTATGTTTTAACAATTATTCCTTTGGCATGGGAGGCCGGCCTCATGATACTTGGGCTCGACCTGGGCATGGGTCTACTTGCTCAGACTTGGGTTCGGGTTTGGGCCCACTTAGCTTGGGTTTGATTTCGATTTTGACCAGGTCAATCAGGTTGTAATTTTTGACCCCAACAGGATTATGTCGATAAAGGAAGCTTTCTTTAAGGGTATCTCTTACACAATTGGGAATATTAAGGTGATCAATTTTTGGCAAGATTATTGGTGTGGAAGTCAAACTCTGCAGGATAGATATCCTTGTATGTTTGCTTTGGCAAAGAACAGGGAGACCTCTGTAATGAGTCGGTGGCGAGGAAACAAGTGGTGGCCGAAATTTTCGCGAGGTTTATCAGTCCATGAGAGAAAAGAGCATAGAGAAATGATTGCATATCTTCAAGACTGGAAGCCAATAGATAGTGGGACGGAGGACAACGCAGCGTGGAAGTGGACGGAAAATAAATCTTTCTCAGTCAAATCATTCTACACAATCATGAATTATAGGGGTATGCAATTGCCGGAGCAATGCATGACATGGAAATTTATAGTACCCTTTAAACTTAAGATTTTTATGTGGTTGGCCTTCAATAATGTGATACTTACAAGGGATAACCTTTGTAAAAGGAAATGGGTTGGACCTTTGCTTTGTGGAATGTGCGAGATGGAGATGGATTCGGTGGATCGCCTGTTTATGACATGTGGAGTGGCTAGACAGATTTGGAAAAGGTTTGGGAGTACTTCATTGGCTAGGATGTTGTTTCAGTCCTTCGTTGAGCTTTGGAGCCAATGGAGGCAGGGTTTAGATTTGTGATTTCTTGGGATATGGGATATTGTGGAGTCGGCGATATGTTGCTGTTGTAACGACTCTAAATTTACTGTACATAATTTTTCAGTTTAATGTACAGAAAGGAGTTTACAAGCCTGAGTATAAGTTAAAAGTATATTTTGTTTAAGAACAGCAAGAAGCCACTTGTAGCTCACTGGGAAAACTCTTGCACTGTTGTGACGTAGCCCTGTGTTCGAATCCCATCAGACACATTAATTTTTTCTGATTTATTTTTAAACTTTTTGGAAGTCCAAAAGTTTACACCTGTAATACTCACAAAAATGAAAAGCCAGATTAATCAAACATGTACAAAAGGGTGTTAACACTGACGTGAACACGTGGCACAAATCCGATGGCCCTACCCCCAAGAACGACCGGCGGGTCTTCATTATTGGTCGGCGGGGACGGTCCAACCATGGCCAATAAGCCCCAGGCTTTGAACACAAAACCTTTCCCCTACCCCTAACTCCTCTGCACTGTTTGATTGCTCTGCAATCAAACAGAGACCCCTCAATTCCCCATTTATTATCATTTTAATACATTTTAATTCACCATTTTTAATTCCAAAACTCTAATTCCACAGTATATATACTATCCCATGCCCTAGCCGTTCAACATTCTGAAATCTCTAGCCAAAACTCTCAAAATTTTCTAAGTACAAGAAGGGTAGAAGAGGAGTTAGCAAGCAGTCAACTTCCGGCAAAGAATCGAAACTTTTCCGATGATCCCACGATACCACGAAGTTCACACTTCCCTCTTCTACCTTTTCATAGGCCAACTAGTTTGTAAGTCCCTCTCAATCCCTCTTCTTCTTTCTTGAAAATCTTATTTCAAAACATATGTCGGTAAGTGGAGTTAATACCGACATCTTCTTCTAAATCCTTGAAATTCCACTTTTTCTTAAACATTGCCCATCCATATTCTTACACCATGCTTGTGATCATAAAACCAATGCTTAGAACCAACTTTTAATCAAAATATCATGCAAAATAATTTTAACTTAACTTTTACATTAAAATACCATGAACTTTGTATATATTATTTTTTTATTGTTTTGCTTAAACATACCTTTAGAAAACTGCACGGGGTAACGACCCACCCCTCACATACACACATGGTTCCATAGCACGATATATTCTTGTATGAATTTTTGTTACGAATACCATATTACAAGAAAATACCATTTACTATAAAAACGTTTTTCTTTTAAATTGTATTTTAAATTCCTTTGCAAATATACCTCTACAACCCTCTTTAGGGGACCCGCTGTTGGATGATGTGGATTATCGCACATGCTTAAGCTAGTAGAGCGAGATGCAGACCTCCTCACGGAGCATTCGGTCTCGAAAGGTTTTTAATACGGTTTTAAAGAAAAACACATTTTTCTACTTAAACAAAATTTAATTTTTAATAATTATATAAAAATTACAAATCCATATATTTTCAAAATATAATAAACTTATATTTTTTTAAATGAAAGAATTACAAGTTTCACCAAAATACCATCAAGATACCAACAAAAGACAAGTTTACATTAAAATACCATGAACTTTCCAAGCTAAGCTATTATCACTAAAATACCTCAAATTCTTAAAATTCACATCCATGAAAACCCTGAATACTATAAATAAATTCTCGAGGTTTATTTTTAATTATATTAAAAACATTTTCATAAAACCCCTCGAGTTATATAAAACAATATTTAAGGACTTTAGTAAATATATGTTTAAGCGGGATCAATTCTCTTGAGCCCCAGAGAGCCAGAGAAAGTGAATGCTTGCCTATTTAAGATAGAAAACCTAACGGGGTTATCAATGGTAATTGTCTTGGAAAAAGACACAAATCGTGCCGTCCATGTGCAGCAGTTACCGATAACTCCCGAACCTAATTCAATATCTAAATCAGTTATAAGTGTCTAACTCAAGTCTGAGTCTAAATCAAACTTGAATTCAAATCAGAATCCAATTCAAACATGAATCCAAAATCTAACATGTATACTTGAACATGAACATAAATACCGAATTCAAACTTCAATATCAAACCTAAATGCATGACTTGACTTGACCGAACTATGACTATAACTTGACATGACTTCATGACTACAAGATTACATTCTGAACCTGTTTACTTGAACAACTTGTATCCATAGTTTCGGCAAGACTTGTAATATAATATATACAACACATTACGAGGGGATAACGGGGTAGATTGGTACGGAATGTATTAACGTGGCACGAGATGGTCACTTAAAAGACACCTACATGAACTCCCGTGCTGTTGTCCCGTGGATTTTGACGGGGCCTTATGCTACATGTTACCATAGTCCACGGGGTAAGATGGACTCCTCTCGTATACACAAATACCTTCTGTACCAAGCTACAAACAACCACATTAGAATAACAAGTTTATACCTGTACAACTTACCAGTTCAATTCTCATTACTTGTTCTATTCCATTCTTTCTTTTGGGACTTGCCGAGCGCTAGTTCGCTGACGACATTCATGTCTTTTCTTTCTTTGGAATGTTCGTCAGGAGGAACGAACTCTCAGGAGATCGAGCCTAGCTAGGAGGACGTGGACCAGCTCACTGTCCAGCAAGACTACTAGCTTTCCTTGTATTTACTTTTATTTTGTATGTCATTGTTTAGGCATTGCTTTATATCATTGTATCTTTCCTTTTCAAAGCAGTTGTATTATAAAGATGAATGTTAATAAAAATTGCTGTTTATTTTATATATATTTTCATTTCTTGTGCATTATATATATTGCTTATTTACGCTTAACGTATTTATTTCTTAGTAAATACGTTGCGGGCTTACCACGTCTCCGCTTCTATACACTGGGAAGCAGGGCGTGACAGGTTTTGTTGGCAGCCCATGCAAGTCAGTTCTGCATGGAATCCTAAGCAATATATCATAAGAATTATAAGAATCAGCAACTATGCATTCCTTACATTTCAAATTCTTTAAATCTATCCTAAGCTTTCTTTTCTATCAAGGTCATGGATTCTCCGAACAACACGAGTACCAATGTCAATGGCAACACCCCACTGCCTACTCTACCACCACCTCCTACCATTGCAGCTCCCATCAATGAGCAAACGGTACTGCTTGAGGCAATCAAGAGTCTTTTGGAGGGTCAACAGCAACAGACTGATATCCTCATGCACCATCCAGAGGTCGAGGCATCCGGAATCAAGCAATTTCGGGCACTGCACCCGAAACATTTCTCTGAGAAAGAGAGCCTACTGGAAGCAGAAGAATGGGCTCAGTTAATAGAAGATGGCCTGGCAGCAGCACAAGTGCCAGATATTGCTTGGGTGAGAGTTGTGAAACTGCAACTAACAGATAACGCCAGAGTCCAGTAGAAGGCTGAAGAAAGCCGACTCGCCCAACCGATTGAATGAAAGACTTTTCGCGATATGTTCGACGCGAAGTACTTCCCTGAGACTGCCCGTTTCGACATGAAACAACATTTCATCCATTTATAACAAGGCTCGATGTAGAGCAAGTCCGTGGATGAATACGATGCTGAGTTTACCGTGCTTAGTAGGTAAGATATTGTCTCAAATTCAAATTCCCGATATCACATAATTCACTGCTAACACCAGACCATAACAGGTTCGCGGCACACCTCATCCCGACTGTTGAGATCCGGACACGACGATTTCAGCAAAGGTTGGACCCGGAAATCCAAGCTGCACTAACTACAAGGAATTTTCCAACCCATGATCTTGCTTTGGAGGCTGCCCGACGCTATGAGGCGGTTGTGAAGAAGAAGGGTAGACCTCAGACTGTCAGTGTGAAATGCCCTACCACTCAAATGGCAGGAGGAGCCTCTTCCAGGCCAACTTTTGCACCCAGGAGACCGGGAGTATCATTTAACCGGCCCAGTCCAGACTTTTGCTTCTACTGCAAGAGGAATAGACACCTGGCGAAAGACTGCAGACGTGCAAATGGCCTGTGTTTGGTTTGTGGCGCATCTACTCACGTCATAGAAGCATGTCCATATCGACTCAACCCAGCTCCAGCACCCAGACCCGCAATCACTGTCCCGCAGCGGCCAGCTATTCAGGCTCCTGGACCTCGTCTTTCACTACCTACTCCACCTCCACGTGGACCTCCTGCACAACCTCCTCGTCAATTTCATCAGGCACAGAGGAACATGTGTCACGACCCGAAATATTAGCTCGCGACCAACACTTGAATCACGCAACGTCTAAAGGCGTAACGGAATTCAAGTAAGCTGAAACCCAGAAATCTAAACCTTTTTAAGAAAATAAAGAGATGAAGTTTTGAAATAAAAGTATAATGAAATCAAGTTTTCTTAAATGCATGGAAAAGGAACATGAATAATGCAAGTGAAATTTACTAGTTTGAAAATATGTTTCGTCTTTTAAAAATTTGGGCAGCACCTCCTTTGTATTTTTTGATCCAAAACCATAAATACATAAAGATAATAAGGGCATCCCCAAGCGGGAGCTAGCTCTTCGCCAACCGGCGGATCACAACCACGCAAGACAGTATATATAAGTATACGACACACAACGGCGAAATTCACCACAAAAGATAAAGAATAAAGCGAGACATCAACCCCAAAAGCGAACATAAAACCCATCGCTCAAGTCTCGCACTATAAGTCTCACTAAGTCTCATTACTTATACAAATACTAGTTTAATTGATGGAGTTGGCTGGATACAATATGAATAGTAAATACAAGAGTGGGTACGATACAAATGTCCCACCTACCAAAGCAAAACACCCGAATGCAACTGTGTGCCAGCGAAGCCGCTACTGATCCATGCGGTCAACCTGCAAGAACTGTGGCACAACGGGGGTGAGTTGCCAACTCGTGAGTAGAAAAATATCTACAGATAAAATCGAATATACAACGACTCCTAGGTCAACAGTATCATAAAGGTAATACTATGATATCTAGGGTGACCGTATCTGTATATGTGCCAACACTAATATCAATACCTATATGTATGCGGATATAATCCAACAATACAATCAAAGTATATATGCATGTGGACCTCGTCCATGACGTATAAGCAATGTATGTATTCATGTGGATCTCGTCCAACCATAAAATCAATGTATGTATGCATGTGGATCTCGTCCAACCATATAATCAATGACACAACAATATCATGCATGTAAATATCATAAAAGCATATGTATGAAAGTATGAGAATATAAATCAACGGGTGTCCCTCGCGATACATCAAAATCATGGAACCTGGGTGTCCAACATCGACACTCGAAAACATCATGAAACCCGTGTCCAGCATCGACACGTAAATACTCATATCTTGGGCTCCGTCGGTCCGGATCGGCCCTCGGGCTCCGTCAGTCCGGATCGACCCTCGGGCTCCGTCAGTCCGGATCAGCCCATATCATCTCTCGACTCCGTTCGGTATCCTCCGGATATCCGCCGAGCCCAAATACTATCACCGGTAGGTAGTAGTCCCTCTGCCAGGCTCACCGTCTACTGCACAGCAATCATTTCTCGTCCCGGGGTACCATACCGGGTCCACCATGCACCCGCAATCGGCCTCGTCCAGCTGCTCGAATCGGGTTTCACATGTCACACGTCTCAGAACCGAGAAAACGCATGACGGACGCACTGAAATATCATATCAAGAGGAACCGGGTTTTTAAAACAGTACATACTTTCTTAAAATAATACCACGGTTCTTAAATCCAGAAATCACATGAAATCCAAAACTCAATGCGTGAATCCATGCCCTGTGACGTATGCAGCATAAAATCGTACTGTGAGCAAAAAGGGAAAACCGCTCTTTTAAATGGATCCATTTTTTAAAATATAACATGTGATCCCCAATTTTCCAAAATCAAGCCAGAAACATCTATGTATGTACAAATGTGTATGTACGTAGGCATGGATACACAAGATATATATATATATGCACACAAGTATGGGTGTACAATATGTATGTACGCCAATATGGATGTACAAGTGGGTATATACGCAAGTATGAGTGCACAATATGTATGTGCGTCAATATGGATGTACAAGTGGGTATATACGTAAGTATGAGTGTACAATATGTATATGCGCCAATATGGATGTACAAGTGGAAATATACGCATGTCACGACCCGAAATTGGCACGTGACGGTCCTAATACTACGCAACGCCTAAAGACGTAACGCAGTAAAAAAAAGCCAAAACCCAGAAATCTAAACCATGAAAATACGGAAAAGATAATAAAAGTTTTTGAAACATTTGAAATCGCAACCCAAATTCTTTAAAAGTCCAACTTCTTTCTTTTAAAATTTTGGCAGCACCTCCTTTGTAAAAACTAACCCCAAAATGGGTACACCAGATAAAGATAAATAAAGCATCCCCAAACGGGAGTAAATATACGCCCAAAGGCGGAAAACAATCACCACCACAAATATACGACACCGTAGCGAAGAAATAAAGACAATAGAGATAAAGCTGTATAAAAGACAACAAATCCACAAATAATATACAATAACGTCCTCACCAAGTCTCTAAGTCAACAACACAATAGTAGATGGAGAGTACAAGATACAACGAATGTATAGTACAAAATACAGATAACCACCAATACCCACCTAAGCAAAATAGCACACTGTGAGCCGATGCGGTATCTGTAGCAAAAGATGATAGGTGAATAGCCTGCCTCGACTACTCTAGGGAAACGCCCTGCAAAGCAACTGTGGCACAACGGGGGTGAGTTGCCAACTCGTGAATAGTAGATAACATATGCAAGTAATCGCAGGTATGTACGTACAGCATGAATCTAAGATATGCAATTTACAGTAATAACAGGTCATGTGAATGCAGAATAATGGAAAGTACACTAGCGGGTACAATCAATATGTGAAGCAATAATAACATGACAATAGTATGTAATAATCATGCAATAGGGATATAAGAATGTAGATATGCAGCAATCATGAAGGGTACACTAACAGGTACTCCTAATACATGGAACGGTGCATAAGTAAATAGGTATGAGGTATGGAGTGAAATATGTCAATTCCACGGAATCCTGAGATCGTGGTAGGATCACAATCCATCAAGACACTCAAATTCACAATTCCTCAAATCAGCCCCCAAGTTGGGCTCTCATATCATATAAGTCTCACATCTCCTCAATGTACAATATCGAATAATCTCCTATACCCCGAATGTACAAATCGACAATCTCATATGTATCCGGTATCCAATCTCAATGAATCACCTAATATCCCAAGTCAAATCTCAAGTAAGATTCTAGCATCCTAAATATATATTTGCAGAAATAAATATGATGGGGTCAATACACATATATTAGCGTCCCACTCCACTAATATTGGTGTAAGGGTATATATAACAACGGCTAAATCCCCTGTTATATATACAAAGGTGTTAAAAGAAATATCATGAAAACAATGTGCCAAGTATCGACACAGAAATCCTGATCTATAGGATGCTGTCACCAAAACTAGCATCCTGATAGGTACGTATCATACGCTATCCCGGAAAGCACGAATGCCTAGCTCTGACCCTCGCCTTTCGACGTATCCATACGTACATGACTCCCAACGGTATCCCCATGATCCCCGCCGAGTCATTGGTACTGTCACCGGTAGGTACTCGCCCGCCTCCAGACTCAATCGGCAAAGTCCATCGATCATCTTACCGAGGGGAACTATACCGGGCCCCACCATGTACCCTCATACGGCACCCACTCCTTGTATGGGGTATAAAATCAGAACCGATAAATCTCATGGTGGCTGCGCAAATATCATATCAAGGAAACCAGGTTTTTCAATGTATGCATAATTTCATGAACTCCCGCGGTTCCCAAATCCATAAAACATCATGTAAAATCCAAATAACAATGCGCAAATCCAGGAATAAATATGTGCGATATATCTGAAATGCGAGCACATAAATGAAAATATGTAGCTGAAACCAGATGTATACGAAATCAATAAGATACAGCTAAGTATAGGTGTCTACCTATAGGTAAATGATGTGGTATACCCCACTGGGTATAAGTAAAATATGTGCAAGGTCTCTGTAGCTAAATGTCAAATGTGATAAGTAATATAATATCTATAATGGTTTGTGTATGACATGGCAATTATTGACGGTGTGTGTGTAGCATACAATCCGTGCTCGTGCAACATGAACCGTCAATAATATGTGCAGTGTCCTACGGCTACTAGTCACAGTACAACTATATCTAAGTAAATAGGGTAAAGGCGCATTTCTAACAATGACGTAGAATATGCGACAAGTATTAGGATTCTAGCCCAGACGCATAACGCCACGCGGGCGATTCCCCTGTAGATGTTAAATCTACTCACCTACGCTCCAAGCTAGGTGAATCCTACCACCTGTTTCCCCCTGTAGCAATGTCCGTAGTCCCCGCCTGCAAACCTGAAATTAGACAAGAAAATCATATATAAGCAAATATCTCGCAAAACGCGATATCGAACCCAAACGAGAAACTCGCGTCGCGAACAAAACGCGCGTGTGCACGATACGCTGAAACGTGTGTATACGCGTCTAAAACTACCGCGACACGCCGTGACACGCTGGATCGCAGAACCCATTCACGTATCGCGCAAACACAACGAATACGAAATACGATATATTGTCCAAGATTTTCCTACAGGTCAAATCTCACAAAACTACACATGCCAAAACACTACAAATCACTACAGACTACAGTACCCAAAACCCCAAGACCCCACCCCTCTTCCTGGCCGCAAATTGCGGCCATATTGATTAAATCTGGAGCCAAGACTTGGAGATAGGGGCTCGTGTTCTAGTGGTGGTGTCTATACCTAGTGTACATGCTCCAGTTTTCTCAATTTTATCCTGAAGGGTCCGGGTCAATAGCAGATCACAGAATGCTAATATATCGCTTAAAAATGCTAATTTTGCACAAAAAGCAAACCCTATGGTATTTTAGTGAAACCTGGGGTTAAACTCAGTTCAAGTGACCCTAATAACACTTAAATAGGCTATGTTAACTAACACAATCATAACTTATCCAAAATTCCACATAAATCACCTTAATTAGCACTAAACTCACTATTTAACACAAACCGAAGTTAATCAACACAAGAGCTTAAGAAAAAGGGAATTGGGTTTAGGAATTATACCCTATGGTACCCTAAGAAGCAGAAGAAGAAGTGGAAGGAGGAGATGAGATGCTGCAGTTGCTCCTTGTGTTGCTACTGCTTCCTGTGCTACTGCTGATGTTGTTGCTGTCTGTTGCTGATGTTGCTATTGTTTGCTGCTACTGGGGCTGCTTGCTGCTGGTGCTGCTTTCTGCTGGTGGTGCTGCTGCCTCAGCTGATGGTGTGTGTGTGTGTGTGTGTTTATGAGAATGAGAGAATGAGAGAAACATGAAAATGAGAAGGAGAATGAGAGCAAGGCAAAGACCCCTCCCTCTCTCCCTCTCTCTCATCATTTAATGAGGCATGGCTCATTCCATGTAGCCCCATGCTTTCTCTCTCTCTCTCTCTCTCTCTCGCTCTCTCATGGTCAACATTTCAACCCATTAAAAATCATTTTCATTTCATTTTTAAAACAACCATACAAGGTTAAAACCCAAAACACTTAATATAATTATTAAAAACTAGATTAAGGAAATGATTAGCTCACCATGCTTGCTAATCAAGGTTAAACCCCAAATTACAACCCTAGATATCATGCACAAATGTGTGCAAGCCTACGAAAAATCTAATAAAATATTCATTAAATAGGATAAAATAATTGAAAACCAATTTAGTAAACTTTTTTATCAAAAACCATACATTAAAATATAATTATCCACAAAACACATTCTAAGGTGTTACAACGCAAGTGTGAGTGTACAATATATATGTGCGCCAATATGGATGTACAAGTGGGTATATACGCAAGTATGACTGTACAATATGTATGTGCGCCAATATGGATGTACAAGTAGTACGCAAGTATGAGTGTACAATGTGTGTGTGCGCCAATATGGATGTACAAGTGGGTATATACGCAAGTATGAGTGTACAATGTGTATGTGCGCCAATATGGATATACAAGTGGGTATATGTTCATACCATAATTTTGCATTGTTATATTCCCCATTCTTATGCATTTTACAAATAAACAGATGCTTTTGACCCATGTCTGCTACATAGTTGCAGGTTACAGGTTCTCGGAACAAAAACAGTGAAATTGATAAAAAATGATACAAAAGTGAGACTACGACCGATAAATGGTGGGATCTTGATCATGCCACATTTTGAGGGACAATGAAGATTAATGAACAAATTCACAAAGCACAAAGACAGCGCAAGGATCAAGAATTCGACACGAAGCAATGGTAAAAGTCCACTACATTATTCACTGGGAGATCTGGAAGAGAACCAGAAGACATTCTGAAGAACAAACTGAAGAAACAAGAAGACAAAGTTAACCAGAAGCAGCACACCAAAAATCACAACACAAGCTCTCCACTTGGCCCCGGAACCACGGCCAAACCTGGCCTATGGCCACGGTTCCGCGGCCGTGTATTTCCCGTAGTGGTGCAGAAAAATTTTGGTAATTGGCGGCGCGTTAACTAGTCTTCCTAGGGGTATTTTTGTAAAAGCAGATGGGCGTCGATTGTAGCCTTAGGATTTTCTATGTTCTATAAATAGAGACCCAAAAACTTGTTTTAGGTCATGCCTCTTTTCATTGAATAAAATTCAGAATTCTTTTCAAGTTTTGAGAGCATCAATTTTGTAAGTAGTTCTTTTATTTTGCCCTAGTTCTTAGTTTTTAATTCTGCCCTAATTAAATTTATTCTCTGCCCTAGTTTAATTTAGATTAGAACTTTTTATTAATCTGCAGTAGTTAGATAATTAATCTCTTAAATCAAAACTTATAAAAATCAGGTCTTTCATAGATCCCTTAATGAGCGAGTAGTTCCTCGCTTGTTAGGGTTAGGAATAGGGAAGGGTTTGAGAGATGCAAATCTCCCACCCCTTTCTTGCCCATCACATATTAATAATTAGGACTCCATGCATACATACACATACCGCTCCCTGCGGCACCCTACCCCTGAGGTAACGGTGATACCGTAGTATAAAAGACCGGTTGTGCATGTTTTTCATGGAGGTTAGGGTAAGGATTAAGAAAGGACGGACAAGGACCTAGAGGAAGAAACATCGTTTCTTCCCGATCGTCCAAATCCCCTTTATTAATAATTACCATAACACCTAAGAGATCTAAATTAGGGCATTGAAAGCGGTGGAAAATTTTAATTTTCCAAACTTTACCTAAACCTAACCCTAGCAAGATTTCTAATCCTAGTCCTAATCAACTTAGTTTTTAGTGATAAAGATCCAAACACCATTTGGAATTAACTCGTTAGAACAATTAGGAAATACACATCATCCCTATGGACCGACCCGTATTCACCGGCTAGCTACCAAACGACGCCGTTCTTGATTGTGGTTAACAAATATTTTTGATCTAAAATCTACCCAAATCAAATGGCGCCGTTGCCGGGGATGGCGTGGTATTTTCTTTTTGCACTTTCAGGTTAATATAAAATATAAAAATCATAAAAAAACTGAAAAATAAAAGAAAAATTTATCATCTTTTTATTGTTTGAAGGGTTTTTCGTATGAATTTTGCAGGATCGACGAACGAGTTCGGATCTGGAAAAATCCAGAGATCAAAACAGGAAACGGCAGATCTGAACAACAGAGAAAAGTCAAACCAGAAGAGCAGAATTTTTTCGGGAACTGAGCCGCCTCCTCCACTGCGGAACCGCCGCTCGAAGCACCCTCCGACCGCGGAAACGCGGCTATTTAGTCGAGTCAGCACGTGGAAATTCCTCTGTGAGCTTTCTCTCTCCTTCCTCTGCAACCCCAAATATCTTCTCTGTAAAATCTCCTGCAGGATTCTTTGCGCTAAAAAAATCTCTCCCCCTTCCAATAATTGATCTTGTGCAGGATTCTTTGCGCCGCGCTAAATATTGTTTTCAAGTGATTATTACTGCTTTGCATATTTTTAATTGGACTTTAAGGGGCTTGAAACCAATCCAGATTGGGTGGGGATTTCATCACCCTTTTCAGGACCCCAGAAATCATATAAGGCATATTGCATTGACCGTCATTTAATTAAAAAAGACTAAACTCAGCCCTAAGGACTTCGCGCTCAACAGGACAAAGGACTAGTTGTCGGCATCGACCGTTGATCCTAACCTGACTTTGTGGTGTCTAGGCAAGTGTGTCTAAGGCAAATGGTTACTTAATTAGGTCCACTACTTACGTGATGGAGAGCCTCCCACTTACCTGGCACTTACCTGGCCACAATTGACGGTGAAGAGGCGGTTTGAGGTCCTATTTCTTGCCCTTTGGAATAGTTAGGAGCTGCCTAGCTGACCTAGGTGACCCTAGATCTAGGCCTGATTGTGCATTTGTGGTTGATTGAAAGTGTGTCTAAGCCTTTTATCGAAAATCTTTTTGCAAAAAGCTCCACATAAAAAAAAAGGAAATTTTTTTACAAAAACTTGCAACTTGTTGCTAAGAAATCCTTGCACCCCACTTACACCACTTTCTTTACATTGACGTTTTATTACCTCCATATTCTGTTTTCTCACCTTTTGGACTACACCATCTCTTTAGTGTATGTCCGGTTGGACTAGGGACACTAGCGCCCGATTAGTCCGTGTCTCGTTGGTACCGACCGACGAAGCTTTCGACTCCGAAGTCGAAATTCCTTCCACTTCCTTACCTTCACCTTCAAATTCTTCCTCCGAAGGGATGTCGGGATATAATCCTAACAACACCTTACCCACGGGACTGATTCCACCGCCGTTAGGTGCGAATAACCCGCAACAGCCGCCTGTTGAAGCGCCCCAACGAATCGCGCTCCAGGATCTTTTCTACCCGATCCGCACCGCCTTACCTACTTGTCTTTCACTCCCACCGGCAAATGGGGACAATTTTGAAATCAAACCCCACTTCATCAATATGCTGCCAAAATTTCAGGGACCGAAATCTGAAGATGCCTATATCTTCATAAACAAATTCAAAACGTTTGCGCAGTGATGAAAACAACCCAATTATCAGATGATGCTATAAGGCTAAGGGTCATTACTTTCACCTTATGTGACTTAACCGAGAAGTGGTTATACAGCACAGTATCACATTCAATTAAAAAGTGGGAAGAGTTTGTTAAAACTTTTCTTAAAAAGTTTTATCCTTATCACAAGACTGCGAGAATTCACAATGAGATTATACAATTTTCCCTGCTTCCTTCCGAACCCTTTTGGAAGTGTTTTGAAAGATTCAAAGACCTATTTGTTCAATGCCCTCACCATGGTATCGAAAATTGGCAACTTTGCCAAACTTTATACGAGGGATTGAACCCAGTAACGAAGCAGTTGCTAGAAACCATTTGTCAAGGTCACTTTCTAACCAAATCTAGTGAGAAAGCATGGCAGTTTCTCGAGGATCTTGCTGAACAAACACTTCAGTGGTAAAGCACCAAGTCCACCTCATCTTCTTCTATTAGTCAGTCTAGGGCAGGCATACATCAATTAGATATGTCGATTGCTATGAAGGCCGAGATGGCCGCACTTACGAAAAAGCTAGAAGCGATTGAGACCAAAATCTCATCGCCTTCTCCTGCCCCTGCTTTGCCTCCACGGACTGTTTGTGCTTGTTGTTCGGATCCATCACATCTTACCAAAGAGTGTCCTTACAATCCACATGCTCAAGGACAAGATCACGGCAATGCTGCCTTTCAGCAACGACAAAGAAATGATTCATACTCTTCGACTTATAATCCGGGTTGGAGGAGTCACCCAAATTTTGCTTGGAATCAAAATCAACAATTCCAAGACAACAACAACTTTCAAAGGCCTCCTCCTCCACAACAACAAGCACCTCCACAAACTCAATACCAGCAACCTTTCCATCCACAACCTTACCCTAGCCAAATGAACAATTTTGTGCCCAACAATTCTTACCCTCAAAACAATTTTGTTCAACCAAATAATGATAAGGTTAACTCGCTAGAAAGAAGTCTAGATGCGTTCCTAAAGCAATCTACACAATCCGCAGCAAGGTTGGAGACTTCTATTCAATCATTGGTGCAAAACAGTGCTTCACACGATCAAAGCATTAAATCTATCGAGGCACAAATTGCACAACTCAATGCTGCGTTAAGCGAGCAAGAAAAGGGAAAGCTTCCATCTCAACCACTGCCAAATCTCGGTCACGCACATGTTACATATGAACAGCAAAATCATAACGTAAATGCTGTGACCACATTGAGATCCGGAAAAGTGTTGCACAATAATGTGGGTATTAACAATAAAACCTCTGCCGGTGGTCCTTCTTCATCTTCTTCACCTTCATCTTCTTCTTCTTCTTCGTTAGAGCCTATTCTTCATCCTTTACAAGGCTCTACTTATTCTAGCTCGAACGGACCCACTTCTCACATCACGAACACATCCATACGGGGATCCGTTCCAACTCCACAATCTGACTCACAAAAATTGGACTCAACAAATTTTTAAAATGTTCCTTTTCCAAACAGGTTGAGATCCAATAAACCAACTCCACAGATGGAGAATATTGTAGAGTTGTTCAAACATGCTAGCATAAATATACCTCTCTTGGATGCAATCCAACAAGTTCTTTCTTACGTGAAAATCTTAAAGGACTTATGCACCAAGAAGAGGAAGTCACAAGTACCAAAGAAAGTTTTCGTGGCCAGTGCTATTAGCGATGCTCTTGTCCAATCTTTACCCCAAAAGCACAAGGACCCCGGCTGTCCTACTATTTCGATAACAATTGGGGACAAGAACATCAATAGAGCACTATTAGATCTTGGTGCTAGTGTCAATTTGCTACCTTATTCTGTGTACGAACAATTAGGCGTTGGAGAGCTTAAACCCACTCATTGTACTCTCCAAATGGCCGACCGATCCATCACCCATCCTAGGGGTGAGTTAGAGGATGTGTTAATTAGAGTATGGGATTTCATTTTCCCCATTGACTTTATTGTTATGGATACACAACCTGTAGCTAAACCCCGGAGTCAAATTCCGGCGATACTTGGTCGACCATTCCTTGCGACTTCTAATGCGGTGATCAATTGTCGTAATGGTTCAATGAACCTATCTTTTGGCAATATGACAATTGAACTCAACATTTTTAAGTTGGGAAATCAGCCTTCCAAGCCTAATTCTAGCGTACTTGATATTTGCTCGATCAATGAGATCATGGAGGAGGACTGTGAGCTCGAAAAATTTATGTTCGATCACAGCAGTATTGACGCCTCTAGCGTGTTCCTCCTAAATCCGACACAGCTTTCACGCCGGACAACGATTATGAGTGTTTCACCTTTCTAGACGATTTTGAAGACTCACCATCCGAGTTTGAGTCTTTTGATTTTTCGGATGAGTTAGTTGAACCATCCGACTCGGTTGCGTACACTCAATTTGAACCGTTGATGGAATCCTTCGAGTTTGAAACAGTTACACCATTGTTACCATCAATTGTTTCACCTCCTAAATTCGAACTAAAGCTTTTGCCGTCGCACCTTAAATATGCTTACCTAGGTGAGAATGAGACCCTTCCCGTTATCATATCGGCCTCTCTAGCTCTCGAGCAAGAAAAGGCCCTTTTAAGGGTCTTGCGAAATAACCGGCAAGCTTTTGGCTGGTCTATGGCGGACATCAAGAGGATTAGTCCCCTCATAGTTGAACATCATATACACTTGATGGATGATACCAAGCCGGTAAGGGATCCACAAAGACGCCTCAACCCCATAATGAAAGAGGCTGTCAAGAAGGAGATTGTTAAATGTATTGATAGTGGTATCATTTACCCTATCTTGGATAGCCAGTGGGTTAGCCCCATTCATGTTGTTCCAAAGAAATCGGGCATTACGGTCATAACCAATGAAGCAAATGAGTTAATACCTACTCGCACCCAAACTGGGTTGCGAGTTTGCATCGATTATAGAAAACTCAATGCCGCAACAAGGAAAGACCACTTTCCTTTACCTTTCATTGACCAAATGCTAGAACGATTGGCTGGGCATGAGTTTTACTGCTTTTTGGATGGCTATTCCGGCTATAACCAAGTCCCCATCGCCGAAAAGGATCAAGACAAGACCACATTTACTTGTCCTTTCGGTACTTTTGCTTATCGTCGTATGCCCTTTGAATTATGCAATGCACCTGCTACATTTCAGCGGTGTATGATGGGGATATTTTCAGACACGGTTGAAAAGTTTTTGGAGATTTTTATAGATGATTTCTCCATTTTTGGTGACTCCTTCGACGAGTGTTTGCTACACCTTAACGCAGTTCTTACCCACTGTAGGGATAAGAACCTCACTTTAAATTGGGAGAAGTGCCACTTTATGGTACGAGAAGGAATTGTTTTAGGACATGTCATCTCGCAAAACGGCATAGAGGTTGATAAAGCCAGGATTGAAGTCATTTCCAATCTTCCTCCTCCTAAATGCGTCAAAGACATCCGAGCTTTCCTTGGCTATGCCGGTTTTTATAGACGGTTCATCAAGGATTTTAGCAAGATTGCTAGACCCTTGACTCTCTTATTAGCCAAGAACACAACATTTGATTTTGACTCAACTTGCATGAAAGCGTTCGAGTCATTGAAACACTCCCTCATTTCTGCGCCCATTCTTTCATCTCCAGACTGGACGCATCCCTTCGAAATTATGTGCGATACATCAGATTTCGTCGTTGGTGCTGTTCTTGGACAACACATTAATAAGATGCCGCACGTGATTTATTACGTTAGCCGAACATTAAATGAGGCCTAACTGAACTACACAACAACAGAAAAGGAATTTCTAGCCGTTGTGTTTGCACTTGAAAAATTCCGGCCTTATTTAATCGGCTCTCCAGTGATTGTATATACTGACCATTCAGCTCTTCGCCACCTTTTTGCGAAGAAGGATGCTAAATCGAGGCTAATACGTTGGATCCTCTTACTATAAGAGTTTGACCTTGTCATAAGGGACAAAAGAGGATGTGAAAATGTAGTGGCCGATCACCTTTCACGACTTCCTACTTCGCCTACACTTGAAATTCCAATTAAAGATGTTTTTCCCGATGAGCAACTCTTAACCGTATCATGCGAACCATGGTTCGCTGATATAGTAAACCACTTGTCCACCGGCTTGATACCTAAAGATTGGTCGAAACAGGATAAATTCCGATTCTTGTCCCAAGTAAAGCATTTTTACTGAGATGAACTGTATCTTTTTAAATACTGTTCCGACCAAATCATTCGTCGGTGTGTACCTGAAAATGAGTTTAAGAGTGTGCTGTCTTTTTCCCACGATCAAGCGTGTGGCGGGCATTTTGGCCCTAAGAAGACAGCAGAGAAAATCTTGCAGTGTGGTTTCTATTGACCACGACTCTTTAAGGATGCATATGAATACTGCAAGATATGCTCCCGGTGCCAACACTTGGGCCGGATATCGCGGAGAAACGAAATGCGGCTCCAACCAATTTTGGTTGTGGATATTTTTGATGTTTGGGGAATAGACTTCATGGGACCATTTCCCAGTTCCTTTGGGAATGTGTATATTCTTTTGGCTGTTGACTATGTATCAAAATGGGTCGAGCCTGTGCCGAGCCGAACGAATGATAACAAGGTTGTCGTTCGATTTCTTAAAGAACATATCTTTTCTCGGTTTGGGCACCTTCGAGCAATTATAAGTGATAATGGATATCACTTCTGCAATAGGACTTTTGGGTCCTTAATGCGCAAATATTCCATTACTCACAAGCTGTCAACACCATACCATCCCCAAACATGTGGGCAAGCCGAGGTTTCGAATCGGCAAATTAAACAAATTTTGGAGAAAACGGTTTCTAAAAACCGTAAAGATTGGTCACACAGACTAATCGATGCACTATGGGCTTTCTGTACTGCTTACAAGACCGATCTTGGTATGTCTCCATACCGGCTTGTTTATGGGAAGGCTTGCCACCTCCCAGTTGAGATTGAGCACAAGGCATTTTGGGCGATCAAGGAGTTGAATTTATCAATGGGAGATGCGGGCAGCAATCGAAAGCTGCAATTAAACGAACTAGAAGAGCTGCGGGATGAGGCTTAAGACAATGTTGTCATTGTTAAAAACCAAACTAAGGTGTTCCATGACAAACACCTTATGTGCAAAACGTTTAAACCTGGTCAACAAGTTTTACTCTATGACATTCGGTTACACTTTCACCTCGGCAAGCTCAGATCTAGGTGGAAAGGGCCATTTTTCGTACGCACCGTATATCCGCACGGTGCGGTAGATCTTGAAAATCCGGAGGACGGTACTTTATTCAAAGTAAACGGACATCGATTGAAACCGTTCCTCACCGCGGACCCGTCGGAGAAGCTCCTGTTTTTGCAGGAGCCGATTTACACCGATTGATTCTCCTCCAGTTTTACCCCCAAATTTCCGATCTTCTTGCCAAAACTTTGTTTCAAATAAGTTTGGGGGTGTGTATCATTTGTAAATATACATACAAAATAACAGGAAAAAAAATTTAAAAAGAAAAAAAATTAGACATTTTTGTAAAATTGCTGAAATAAAACTTTTATTTGCAGATAAATTCCTCTTTTTGGAGGGGTTTATCTGCAAATGTCCATCATTTCTCCCTTTATAAAGAACCCGAGCCCCCCTCTCTGTCTTTCTAACCCTAATTTTTACATCCTCTCGAAACCCTAGCGCCGCATCTCTTTTCTGCAGCTCGTTCCCTCCTTGCCGCCGCGGAACCGCCGCCCAAGAGCTCTCCCGCCGCTGATCCGCCGCCGCCTTCCATCTTCACCCCCTGAAACTTCAGGGGAGGTACGATCTGATCTTAGCCTCTCTGTTTTTCAATTCCTAAATCTGTAGAACACATCATGGCACATAGCATGTAGTTAGAAAGAGATTTTTCACAAGTTTTCTCACATAAGGTCTATGGTACTATTTCGCGAATGAAATCGCGCGTAGGGGATGGAATTATTCAATATATAATCACCCTTATGCATTTGCATTGCCGGAATTAGTAAACCAATTTTACGAGTCTATGGAGGATGGGTGTCTCACCCTACTGGGTTTTATTAAATTGCAATGGGGCGATCGCGAAATTATAATTGATAGGGATATAATAAACGATGTCACACTAATACCTCGCATACCTGCACATGACCAACCCCTTTAATTCGAGGATTACATGCCCCTGATGGGCAACGATTGCTCGAGGGAGCCGCGAAGGGGTATCCAAGCACGAACCCTTTTCGCAAATGTTTTGACTGTGTGCCGGTGGGCACAAAATAATATTTTCGGTAGCTCCCATAATACATCTTTTTTCACACCCTCCTTACATTTTTTGCACACTCTTATGACCAAGAACCCACGTTTTGACATGTGCACAGTATTGTTAAACTCCATAGGTGCGGGTAAACGGGCCGCTAATTACCCTTGCCCCATGCTGGTTACACAGCTTTGTCGATATTTCCTCCCCGCGGAGGAGTTCGAATTTTATTTGCATGGAGGCATTCTGGTCAGACCACTTATCGAGGGCGTTTCTACGTCCTACTCACGACTGACAGATGTGTGGTCGAGGACCAAACCGGCAGAAAATATATTTGCCCGCACACCTAGCTCTAGCTCGACCGCGAGCGAAGGCGAAATGACCCCTCTTGAGCATGCACAATTGATGAGGAGAGCAGTTAGGGGTATTGATGCATTGAGGGAGGAATTTAGGGCAACTGCGAGGGAGCACGACCGTCGATTGACGGAGGTTGAGCGGGGTATTCAAACCCTTCTGGTTAGGGAGGAGCATTCACGTTCACGCTCGAGAGCGCGGCGTGGGGCCGAGCAGTGAGGGCACAACTTTGTTTAAGTTTGGGGGAGATGGTAGTGTATATAGTTATCTTTTGCATTGCATATTTTAATTTTTTTATATATATTTTTCTTTTTCTTTCGCATATTTAAATTCTGCATTGCATCCTTATATAAAAATCATAAAAATTGAAAAAATTGAAAAGAAAAAAAACAGAAAAAGAAAAATCAAATAAAAATTGAAAAATTTTAAAATCATAAAAATTGAAACATTCAATTTTGGTCTTAATCGACTTGAGTTTGACAAATAGGTTAACTAGCTAGGAACAACTAGATCTTAGACTTAGTAAATTAAAAACTCTAAAAATAACCTTCCTTAAAATTTAACGGTAGAAAGTATATGTCTTTTTATTTTATTTAGAAATAGGCAAATTTTGAGTTGACTTCTTGGGCTAACTTAAAACAAGGGAAAAATATTGATATCTTTATTAAAGTCTAAGTTTGAAAAATAATTCCTAAACTTAAGTCTAAATTCTGAAAATATATACCCTACAAAATTGCACAAACACGAACCTTGAAACTTGGAATAGTAGGAGAGACCTTGAAATGCTCTTGTCTAAAGTCCTTAGTACGAAGAAAAATACAATAAAATACAAGTGTGAATAAAGAAAAAAAATGAACACTGATTTTTGTAATTACTTAAGGCTGCAAAAATAGAAAAAATATTTAGCGAGGGTGCTTCATCACCTAGTGCCTTAGACCAACTGGTTTGGAAGTCACTGCTAAAGCCTTAGGTGTTACAAGACTAGGAATCACGCTTTAATGTGCATACACATTTTATAATCGGTTGTTGGTATCTCAAGAAGTATTAATGATCGCATGAAGGATGTGTGAGCAAAATTCATCTAAAAATTCACCAATTAAGAAGTGCTTTGGACAACGGACAAGAGTATGATTGCTTGATTTGAATTTCCAAGTGTAGGGATGATATATACACACACGTAGGGGTATGTGATTGGGATTTAGATAAGAGATAGGAATGAAGAATATGACTTATATCTTTAATAGAGATGATAAAAATTCCCAAGTTGAGACAGAACCCTAGAAGGAAAACTTAAAAGATGCCAAAAGCTAAGTAAATTCACAAGAATATATATAATCTTAAGTTAAATGATAAGGAAGTGTGAAGAATACGGGTGGATGATTTATGAGTCGAAGATAATAGAATTCCTTGTTGGAAAACCTAATTGGAGAATAAAAGTTAATAGGCCAAATTGATAGGATTTTATGGGTAGTATCCGCTGAAAACCCTCAAGAGACAACACTCCTCCTATTAGGGACACCTAGAGGTTTAACGGCTTGTTGCACGAGCTCAGTGCAATCGCGTTTCCCTGCGAAAGTGAGGCTGGGTCTTTTTCGAGAATAAAACTAGGTTTGCTCGAGAACGAGCAAAAGATAAGTTTGGGGGTATTTGTTCATACCATAATTTTGCATTATTATATTTCCCATTCTTATGCATTTTACAAATAAACAGGTGCTTTTGACCCATGTCTGCTACATAGTTGCAGGTTACAGGTTCTCGGAACAAAAACAATGAAATTGATAAAAAATGATACAAAAGTGAGACTACGACCGATAAATGGTGGGATCTTTATCATGCCATATTTTGAGAAATAATGAAGATCAATGAACAAATTCACAAAGCACAAAGGCAACGCAAGGTTCAAGACTTCGACACGAAGCAACGGTAAAAGTCCACTGCATTATTCACTGGGAGATCTGGAAGAGAACCAGAAGACATTCTGAAGAACAAACTGAAGAAACAAGAAGACAAAGTCAACCAGAAGCAGCACACCAAAAATCACAACACAAGCTCTCCACTTGGCCGCGGAACCGCGGCCAAACCTGGCCTATGACCGCGGTTCCGCGGCCGTGTATTACCCGTAGCGGTGCAGAAAAAATTTGGTAATTGGCGGCGCGTTGACTAGTCTTCCTAGGGGTATTTTTGTAAAAGCAAATGGGCGTTGATTGTAACCCTAGGGTTTTCTATGTTCTATAAATAGAGACTCAAAAACTTGTTTTAGGTCATGCCTCTTATCATTGAATAAAATTCAGAATTCTTTTCAAGTTTTGAGAGCATCAATTTTGTAAGTAGTTCTTTTATTTTGCCCTAGTTCTTAGTTTTTAATTCTGCCCTAATTAAATTTATTCTCTGCCCTAGTTTAATTTAGATTAGAACTTTTTATTAATCTGCAGTAGTTAGATAATTAATCTCTTAAATCAAAACTTATAAAAATCAGGTCTTTCATAGATCTCTTAATGAGCGAGTAGTTCCTTGCTTGTTAGGGTTAGGAATAGGGAAGGGTTTGAGATATGCAAATCTCTCACCCCTTTCTTGGCCATCATATATTAATAATTAGGACTCCATGCATACATACACATACCGCTCCCTACGGCACCCTACCCCCGAGGTAACGGTGATATCGTAGTATAAAAGACCGGTTGTGCATGTTTTCCATGGAGATTAGGATAAGGATAAAGAAAGGACGGACAAGGACCTAAAGGAAGAAACATCGTTTCTTCCCGATTGTCCTAATCCCCTTTATTAATAATTACCATAACATCTAAGAGATCTAAATTAGGGCATTGAAAGCGGTGGGAAATCTTAATTTTCCAAACTTTACCTAAACCTAACCCTAGCAAGATTTCTAATCCTAGTCCTAATCAACTTAGTTTTTAGTGATAAAGATCCAAACACCATTTGGAATTAACTCGTTAGAACAATTAGGAAATACACATCATCTCTGTGGACTGACCCGTATTCACCGGCTAGCTACCAAGCGACGCCGTTCTTGATTGCGGTTAACAAATATTTTTGATCTAAAATCTACACAAATCAGTATATACGCAAGTATGAGTGTACAATGTGTATGTGCGCCAATATGGATGTACAAGTGGGTATATACGCAAGTATGAGTGTACAATGTGTATGTGCGCCAATATGGATGTACAAGTGGGTATATACGCAAGTATGAGTGTACAATATGTATGTGCGCCGATATGAATGTACAAGTGGGTATATACGCAAGTATAAGTGTACAATATGTATGTGCACCAATATGGATGTACAAGTGGGTATATACGCAAGTATGAGTGTACAATATGTATGTGCGTCAATATGGATGTACAAGTGGGTATATACGCAAGTATATTATGCGAAGAGTCATATCATGATGCAGCAATCCTACTGTGTAGCGACATGGCAATTATCGATGATGAAGTGTGTGAGCAGGCAAATCTGTGTAAGTGTAACATACGCATCATCAATAATGGTGCAGGTGTATTAGCACAGGTATAAGTAATGCAATGCGAATAACATGAATGCAGCCTAAGGTAAATCATCGGCTAAAAACTATAAGGTATACGCGTCTACAAGACCGAGTCGGTGAATCTATCGATCGACATCTAGCCTCACAACAACACGCACAGTATAATCCATCGTACGACATCCTCTAGTCAAGGGTATGGATCAAACATCAAGTCAAACGCATCACGTACGGAAAATCATCGTACGGCGGCATTAAACCAATAGGGATCCTATCAACCTATATGACAATGAGGGTACGGCCTAATGTCACGTACGGCCTATCATTCATGATTCACAACATGTATACACACACACACACACATATATATATATATATATATACCTATGTCCCAAGTCACATCCATAACAATCTCATATCAGGGGACCGGCAAGGATCAATCATCTCAATCGACTCGCATCCGTATACCAACATATTATCATATCACACGTCAAATCGTATTCACTTTTCATCGCATTTATCTCTCACATAAGGTCAATTTTACATATACATCCTACCTTTACTATAAGTATAAATATCTAATCTAACATACACATCCGAACTATACAAACCGTTTTTAAAAGATGCGAATCGTAGTTTTGAAAGTAGGGGTGTTTTTAAGGAAAATATATCATTTGAAAATCCGTAACTTCCCTCAAAGTATCTGTTTAAAATATGCATATGATTCTTCAGTTTGGAAATAGGTATGGTTCGGATGACACATTTACATCGGCTATCTAGTCTTATAGTACCCTAAACGGAAATATCACTTCTAACTATCCTTTAGTTTCTAATATGGTTTATCTAACTATCTTTTAACTCTATCTATAGTTTTCTATTAAAGGTCCCCTTAACCATAATCTATATATATATATATAAATCAGTTTCTATCAAGTGTGCGGGGGTGCTATACGCCATCCACCCGACTTCCCCTGTAGATATAGATCTACTCACCTTGCTCCTTGCTTGCCGAAGTCGATGACGCCACGCTCCGTCGCCTCGGAATCTATGCGAAGGTACCTACAATAATACACAGTCACAATCGCTATTAAAATCGAATCCGGAAAACCAAAACGGCATACGGATCACCTATAGGTTAGAGCCTATAGTCCACGCATGCAAAACTAACCAATCATCCCTAGTCGTTGATGTATAAACATCCAACAACTAAATACAAATCCAAATATCAAAACTTATCATTAAAAATACGGAAAACATAACCAAAAACCACACCAAAGTGCTCCCAGATTTTGACTTAGGTGAAATTAGGATGAACAGACAATACTGGGATGATGTATATAGGGTATATGACCTACAGAAGCAACCTAGGCAGCAGAATCCACCAAGTGGCCGGTCAGAACCCTCCAATTTCCGGCCTCCTCGGCCCCATGGTCTCCATTTGGGTTTGTCTGGTCATGGTGGTCTCCTATGGTCTTAATTAGGTCTCTGGAGTTGTTTTCTAAACTCAGAAATTCTCCGGGTTGCTCCAGATTCACTGTAGGCTCACAATTCCTCACAAAACCGACACGAAATTAATCTAATTTTATAATCTCTGTTCTAGGTCCAGAATTGGATTTCTAGGGTCTTGCACACCCTCACTACTGATCACAAGTCCACAAGTCACTCATACCCTCACTAGAATTTTCTAACTTCACAACCCACACCTTAAACACATTCTAAACTAACTAGAATGCTAGGAAAGCATAAACTAAACTAATGGAAATGATTATACCTCATAGATGAAACTCAGGAGAACCCTAGCTTCCCAAAGTTGTCAAAATCCCACTTTACTTGGTCCATTGTGTAGAGGAGGAGGAGGCGATCATTTTTTGTGAAAGGGGTATTGGATTTTGAGGAAGGTTTGGAGATGATATTTGGGGTTGAAGGTGGAGGAAAGGGAGCTTGAGGAAGATGAAGAAGGATATGAAAATGGTGGGAGAAAGAAAAATGAGGCAGCCCCCCACCCTCTCTCAATTATTCTCACTCTCTCTCTCACTCACTTTAAACATGCTTACCCCTCATCATTATGTCCCTCCCCCCCTCTCTCTCCTCAATCATTCCTCTCGTTTCTTTTCTCACCATAATAAAACCATAACATAAAACAGCACAAATGAACATGTAACCAAATGAAACATGTCATGGTGCACTAACCATGAAAACTGTAGAAACACGGATTTGGCTTAATCGTGATTAGCAGTGCACTAATCGAGTTTTTATTTAAACTGCGTATAATAAATTTTAAAAATGCCAAATCCTTTAAATATATTTTTAAATGAATAAATCATTTTAATCTCCAATTATCGGTATATTTTTATACCCTTTTTCGAAAACCCCAATTTCGCAAATCGGCAGTTTTCGGGAAATATATTATTTTAATATTAAATTCCAAAAATAATATTTTATATTTTCTGAAATATTACAACATGCCTCAAGGGCAAAGAAACATGCCCCAGGGTCAGAGGAATGCGCCTCCAGTAAGGAGGAATGTACCTAGATGTCAGACTTTCACAATGACGGTTGAGAAAGCCGAAGCCACTGGCGAAGTTATCACTGGTAATTCTCAACCATTTCATCTTTTCAATCTTTGTATACCTCTATATTTGTCCGGTATCTAAAACCAACCTCACACAACTTAGGTACTATACTAGTAGCTACCCTTCCTGCACTATGCGACACTGGAGCGTCACACTGCTTCATGTCCCAACGATTTGTGAGAACACATGCGATTCCCGTGAAGCCACTCATTTCAAGCTGGAATATCAGTTCCAGGAATGGAGTATTGAAAGCAACTATGAGATTTGATTAGTGTCCAGTTGTAGTTTGCGGACGAGAATTCTACACGAATTTAAAAGTATTGGACATCCCAAACTTCGATGTTGTGTTGGGAATGGACTGGCTGGGAGTTTTCTATGCTACGATTGACTGCCATCAAAGGAGCGTAGTATTTAAGATACCATATCACCCAGTCGTCTGCTTCAAGAGTGGAGACAGAACGTTGGACCAGGAATCTTTCGTGCTGAACCAAAGAATGCAGAAGTGTTTACTCTACCAGCGGAAGAAGAAAAGCCAGAGGTAGTTCGAGAATTCGAGGATGTATTCCCTGAAGATACAACAGGTTTGCCTTCCGATTGAACTCTTGATTTCAGCATTGACTTAATACCTGGTGCGCAACCGGTAATCAAATCTCCGTACCGATTAAGTCCAGAAGGATTGAAGGAGATCCATGCTCAGTTAGATGAGCTTCTGAAGAAAAGTTGGATTCGTCCCAGTACTTCAAGTTTGGGATCTCCAGTTTTGCTGGTGAAGAAGAAAGAAGGTTCATACAGAATATGTGTAGATTACCGAACTCTGAAAGAAGTGACGATCAAGAATAAGTATCCACTACCGCGTATCAATGATCTTTTTGATCAGCTAAGTGGGTCTTGTGTATTCTCAAAGCTAGATCTTCGTTCAGGTTATCGTCAGGTGAAAGTCAAAAAGTCTGATATTCCGAAGACGGCGTTCAGGACTCGCTATGGTCATTACGAATATCTCGTGATACCATTTGGAGTGACCAATGCACCTACTATATTTATGAATCCGATGAACCAAGTTTTCCGAGAGTACTTATACAGGTTTGTTGTTATCTTCATCGACGACATCCTGGTGTATTCAAAGAATCGGAAAGAACACGCCGAGTATTTACGGATTGTCCTGGAGACATTGCGACAACATCAGCTCTATGCCAAGTACAGCAAGTATGAATTTTGGTTAGATCAAGTCGGATTTCTCGGGCATATTGTTTCAGGCGAAGGAATCGCAGTAGATCCAGCTAAGATGTCGGCTGTCAGCGAGTGGCCGACACCAAAGACAGTGAAGGATATACGAAGTTTCTTGGGATTAACAGGATACCATGGAAGATTCATTGAAGGATTTTTGAAGATTGTAGCACCCCTGACCAAGCTCACACGTAAAGACGAAGCATTCGTGTGGGCAGAAACATGTGAACGAGCTTTTGTAGAACTCAAATCAAGATTAACTTTTGCTCCTATTCTCGTAATACCGGATCAATCTGGAGGTTTCGTCGTACATTGTGATGCGTCCGGTAAAAGATTAGGATGCGTTCTACACCAGAATGGAAAAGTTGTAGCTTTTGCGTCGAGACAGCTAAAAGAACATGAGCGCAACTATCCAACACATGATCTTGAATTGGCAGCCGTTATCTTTTCACTTAAGATTTGGCGCCACTATCTTCTGGGAGAAAGAATGGATAGATACACTGACCACAAGAGTCTGAAGTATGTATTTACTCAGAAGGAATTGAACATGCAGCAGAGAAGATGGTTAGAACTCATGGCGGACTTCGACATCAACCTACAGTATCATTCAGGGTAGGTGAATGCGGTTCCTGATGCACTTAGCCGCCAGCCAATAGCAATGAATCTCACCACTAAGTGGAAGTTACAGCAAGAATTGCACAGATTGGCAATCGAAGTAGTTATGCCAGGTAACGCTTTGTATTTTATGAACTTACAAGTCCAGTCTACTATTGTCAATCAGATCAAATCAGCTCAAGCAAATGATGTCAAGTTACAAAAGATCTGAGAACAAGTAGAAAGTGGACTTTGAACTGACTTCATCATCCATGAAGATGGATCCTTACGTTATGGAAGTCGATTATGCGTACCATAAGGTCCTGTTCGAGAAGAGTTGATGAAAGAAGCTCACAACTCCCCGTACTCGGTACACCCCGGTGGTACAAAGATGTACAAGGATCTACGGCAACACTACTGGTGGCATGGAATGAAGCGCGAAGTAGCCAAAAGCATAGCTAAGTGTTTGGTGTGTCAACAAGTAAAGGCTGAACATCATAGAACTGCCGGTCTACTTCAGCCGTTACCAATCCTACAATATAAATGGCAGCATATTACCATGGATTTCGTGACTGCCCTTCCTCGCAGCAAGAAGGGTAATGACGCGGTATGGGTTATTATGGACCGACTCACCAAGTCGGCTCACTTTATTTCCTTTCGAGTTGGCCAATCTACCGAGATGTTAGCAAAGAAGTACATGGAGGTAAGCATGAATCTAAAGTAAGATTTAACCTCAACATATACTATTTTTGATACTCATGAACTCATGCAGGAGATTGTGAGATTACATGGAGTACCAGTTTACATCATCTCCGATCGTGATACCAGATTCCGATCATAGTTTTGGCAGAGTCTGCAATCTAGCCTGGGAACGAGTCTGAATTTCAGCACGGCTTACCATCTACAAACGGACGGACGGTCCGAGTGAACAATTCAGATTCTGGAGGACATGCTAAGAGCTTGTATGTTAGACTTCGAAGGTTCGTGGGAAGATCATCTACACCTTGTGGAGTTTTCAAACAACAACAACTATCAGGCGAGTATTGGAATGCCACCATTTGCAGCACTCTACGGAAGGAAATGTCGATCACCACTAAGTTGGGACGACATCGGAGATCATGAACTTCTTGGACCAGAGATGATCGTGACAACTGTGGACGTAGTTCGCATGATCAGGAAAAGAATGCGCATAGCCCAAAACAGACAGAAACATTGGGCAGATGCAAAACGCCGACACCTAGAGTTCTAACCTGGAGACCATGTTTTTCTTAAGATTTCTCCAAACCGATGAGTGATCCGCTTTGGCAAGAGGGGTAAGCTCAGTCCCAGATACATATGATTGTTCGACATTCTCGAACGAGTCGGAGAAGTGGCATACTGTTTGGCACTACCACCCTCATTGGAAGTAGTGCACAACATGTTCTATATATCCTAGCTTCGAAGATATGTGAGCGACCCCAGCCACATCCTTGATCACTCCGAGCTCACTGTACATACGGACCTAACTTGTGAGCAACAACCGTCGAGATCCTGGACCGAAAGGTGAAGACACTGCAAACAAGGAAGTAAATTTGGTCCGAGTGATGTGGAGAAAAGATTCGTCAGGAGAATCAACCTGGGAACGAGAAGAAGACATGCGTGCAAGATACCCTCACTTATTTGTAAATTAGTCCATATATAAATGTAAATTTCGAGGACAAAATTTTTATAAGGAGGGTAGAATGTAACGACTCTGAATTTACTGTACGGAATTTTTCAATTTAATGTACAGAAATGAGTTTACAAGCATGAGTACAAATTATAAGTATATTTTGTTTAAGAACAGTAAGAAGCCACTTGCAGCTCACTGGAAAAGCTCTTGCACTGATGTGGCGTTGCCCTGTGTTCGAATCCCATCAAACACATTATTTTTTTCTTATTTATTTTTAAACTTTTTGAAAGCCTAAAATTTTACACGTGCAATACACATAAAAATGAAAAATCAGAAAAATCAAACATGTGCAAAAGAGTGTTAACATTGGCGTGAACATGTAGCACAAATTCGACAACCCCACCCCTAAGAACGACCGGCAGATCTTCATTATTGGCCGGCGGGGACGGTCCAACCGTGACCAATAAGCCCCGGGCTTTGTACACAAAACCTTTCCCTTACCCCTAACTCCTTTGCATTGTTCGATTTCTCTGCAATCAAACAGAGACCATTCAATTCCCATTTATCATCATTTTAATACATTTTAATTCACCATTTTTAATTCCAAAACCCTAATTCCACACTATAAATACTATCGCATGCCCTATCCCTTCATCATTATGAAATTCCTAACCAAAACTCTCAAAATTTTCTAAGTACAAGAGGAGTAGAAGAGGAGTTAGCAAGCGGTCAACTTCCGGCAAAGAATCGAAACTTTTCTGACGATCCCACGACGCCACGAAGTTCACACCTCCCTCTTCTACCTTTTCATAGGCTAATTACCTTGTAATTCCCTCTCAATCCCTCTTCTTCTTTCTTGAAAATCTCATTTCAAAACATATGTCGGTAAGTGGAGTTAATACCAACATTTTCTTCTAAACCCTAGAAATTCCACTTTTTCTTAAATATTGCTCATCCATATTATTACACCATGCTTGTTATCATAAAACCAATGCTTAAAACCAACTTTTAATCAAAACATCATGTAAAATAACTTTAACTTAACTTTTACATTAAAATACCATGAACTTTGTATATATTATTTTTTTATTGTTTTGCTTAAATATACCTTTAGAAAACTTCACAGGGTAACAACCTACCCCTCACATACACACATGATTCCATAGCACGATATATCCTTGTATGAATTTTTGTTACGAATACCATATTACAAGAAAATACCATTTACTATAAAAACGGTTTTCTTTTAAATTGTATTTTAAATTTCTTTGCAAATATACCTCTACAACCCTCTTTAGGGTACCCGTTATTGGATGATGTGGATTATCGCACGTCCTTGGGCTAGTAGATCGAGATGCAGACCTCCTCACGGAGCATTCAGTCTCGAAAAGTTTTTAATACGTTTTTTAAGATAAACGCTATTTTTCTACTTAAATAAAAATTTAATTTTTAATAATTATATAAATATTACAAAATCCATATATTTTCAAAATATAATAAACTTATATTTTTTTTATAAAAGAATTGCAAATTTCACAAAAATACCATCAAGATACCAACAAAAGACAAGTTTACATTAAAATACCATGAATTTTCCAAACTAAGCAATTATCACTAAAATACCTCAAATACTTAAAATTCACATTCATGAAAACCCTAAATACTATAAATAAATTCTCGAGATTTATTTTTAATTATATTAAAAATATTTTTCATAAAACCCTTCGAGTTATATAAAACAATATTTATGGATTTTAGTAAATATAGGTTTAAGCGGGATCGATTCTCTTGAGCCCCAGAGAGCCGGAGAAAGTGAGTGCTTGCCTATTTAAGCTAGAAAACCTAACAGAGTTATCGATGGTAGTTGTCTTGGAAAAAAACACAAATCCTGTCGTCCATGTGCAGCAGTTACCGATAACTCCCGAACCTAATTCAAGATCTAAATCAGTTATAAGTGTCTGACTCAAGTCTGAGTCTAAATCAAACTTGAATCCAAATCCAAATCAGGATCTCATTCAAACATGAATCCAAAATCTAACATGTATACTTGAAGATGAACCCGAATACCGAATTCAAACTTCAATATCAAACCTAAATGCATGACTTGACTTAATCGAACCATGGCTATAACTTGACATGACTTCATGACTAAAAGATTACATCCTGGACCTGTTTACTTGAACAACTTGTATCCATGGTTCCGGCAAGACTTGTAATATAATCTATACAACACACTACGTGGGGATAACGAGGTAGATTGGTACGAAATGTATTGACGTGACACGAGATGGTCACTTAAAAGACATCTAGATGAACTCTCGTGCTGTCTCCCGTGGATTTTGACGGGGCCTTGTACTACCTGTCACCATGGTCCACGGGGTAAGATGGACTCCCCTCGTATACACAAATACCTTCTGCACCAAGTTACAAACAACCACGTTAGAATAACAAGGTTATACATGTACAACTTACCAGTTCAATTCTCATTACTTGTTTTATTTCATTCTTTCTTTTGAGACTTACCGAGCGCTAGTTCGCTAACGACATTTCTGTATTTTCTTTCTTTGGAATGTTCGTCAGGAGGATCGGACTCTCAGGAGATCGAGCCTAACCAGGAGGACATGGACTAGCTCACTGCCCAGCAAGACTACCAGCTTTCCTTCTACTTACTTTTATTTTGTATGCCACTATTTAAGCATTACTTTATATCATTATATGTTTCCTTTTTAAGCAGTTGTATTGTAAAGATGAATGTTAATAAAAAGTTGTTGTTTATTTTATATCTCTTATCATTTCTTATGCATTATATATTGCTTATTTACGCTTAACGTATTTATTTCTTAGTAAATATGTCGCGGGCTTGACACATCTCCGCTTCCGTACACTGGGAAGCGAGACATGACAGCGGTATTTGGTTAGAGCGAAATAATCGAATTTTTAATAATGCTAAAAATTCTATCATGCATATGATTAATGGAATTGAAGCAAACATTACATTTTTGTCACGTACATCACCAGCAAGGGCGAGAAAAAAAGCGAAAACAAGCAACGCGGAAGGAAGATTGGACGATGGTCATCAGGATCAAAGTTCCAACTTCTGCAGTGACGGACAGGATGCGTTCAAAGGAGGTATCGGGATGAAGGCGCTGAACAGTCCTTAGGGAGAAAGGTTTTATTTTCTTTTTAGTCGTAAGAAATTATTTAGTTTGGACGTAGCACGTTTTTTATCTGGGAGGTGTTCTGTTTTTGTTGTTTTCTTTTGTCTTCTACTTTTCTTTTTTTTCTTTCGGTGATTATTATCTGTAAATTTCGTTAAATGCTTCGTTTAGTTTAATAAAACGGAAAGGTTTGCTTTCGTTTTGGTAAAAAAAACATGGGATTTTTTTTGTTAGAACCCCAACAAATAAACATGCTATTATGTCCGTATCCACATTTGTCTGTCTGTCCTAAACATCGCAATTTCCAAACTGCCCTTACATGCGGGACCCCTCCCAGCGACAATCTCGAAACTAGCACGGGGACAACCATGTCATTTCGCAGCATCTTTACTAACCCGCGCCTTCCTAACCATTTTAACGTGCCGCTAGTTACCGCCGTCGAAAAACCCCCAATTTTCTTCAATCTCTCTCTCTCTCTCTCTCTCGTTCGCTTCGATCGCGATCTGGTCACCTACGTCGATGACGTCGGCGGTGATCGATCTGTTGACGTCGAGGTGCCGATGGCTGACGGCGGTTGGATGGAGGAGCCGCATCATTGCCGTCGCGGTGCTGGCGACGGCGGTCGCCGTTATCTTCACGTTTTCAGGAACGAGTCCCGTCACCGCTCGCTTGTTCTTCTCCGCCTCTGGATCTAATGCTGAGGGCCTCAAGGTTTCGTTTGTGTCTCAAATCTTGAAATTAATATTTTTGGGGGAAAAAGAAGAAACTTTTAGTGAGTTATTTTTGAATCGATTAGACTTTATTTGTTACTAAATTTTCGTCCTTTGATTTTGTTTTAGGATGTCATTGTTTCTAGTGATATAAAGAAGGGAAATTCTACTGCTGATGAGTTAGCTGCGCCGCCTTTGGACTCAGAGGTAAATTGTTTGAACTTGGCTTTTTTCTCTCATTTCTTGATAACTTAAAGTTTTGATTTTTTTTGAAATTTTATGAATTAGTAAGTATTTTTCCTTGTTCATCTGGCAAAGATTAGACTTCTAACATTTTTGCCTTTTGTTTTTTTATTATTTAGGATGCCATTATTATTAGTGATAGAGAGATGGTAAATTTTGCTGCTGGTGAGTTGGCTGCGCCGCCTTTAGACTCGGAGGTAGTGTGGTTTAAATTTAGTTTTCTTAGTTAATTCTTGGGTTCGTTAAATTTTAACATTTTGTCTTTTGAATTTCTTTTTGAAAAGGATGCCATTATCGTTAGTGATACAAATAAGGAGAATTCTACTGCTGATGAGTTTGATGCGGCTTCATTAGACTCAGAGGTAGAGTAACTTGAATTCAGTTTTTGCGGTAATCATTTGCTTTTTTTGAATAGAGCTTTTAGTTTATTCTTCCCTTCAAGTGTAACCTAGCTTTGATTTTGTATTTATGTAGGACCTCTTCAATTCTACTGAAAAATTGCCCTCCAATGAGGTAAATTGCCCTAGCTCTTTGATTTGGGAAAAAAATTAATTTCTTTCGAGGCTTGTTAGGGACATGGGTGAGGTGAATATGAAAGTATGAATTGAGAAAGGTTAGAAAATATAATTTAGGATACGCGTTGCAAAAAAAATTAAATCTATCCCTCAAAAAAGAGTGAAGAAAGATTTGTTGCATGGAAAGTTCAATAACAAACATCTCTAGTTGATCGTCGCTAGTATTTGCTGCAATCAGTGTCTGCTAATGTAATCCTCTTCCTTTACTAGTGGATACTAATGTTTTCTAGTTAGATTTTGAGGTGAAATCTGGTCGTGATGATCGAGAAGTCTCACTGACAGTAGATCATAATTGAAGTTTGTCTTCTTTTTGTTTCATAACAGGACAATGGACAGTACCTGACCTACTAGTATGACCTCTCCTCCGCCTGTATAGAGAGTTTTGTAGAGGAGAACTGAATTTCTAATCTAGCATCTTCATTAACAGGAAAATATAATTATATAATCAAAAATAGCTTTGGTGGTTTCTTTTCATTGGTGCTGTTAAGGGAAATTTTTTACGTTAGTTTGATCAATCGGCTATTTACTTGCAGACACCTATTAATACTAATTTGACCTTCCTACCGCCACCTCCTCCCGATGAAAGTTTTGATGAAGGCAAGGAAAAAAGTAATGCTGTAAATCTAGAAATTCCGCCGTTAGAATCAGAGGTATACAATTTATATTCTTTTATGTATCTCCGTAACTTTATTCATAAATTTATCAGTAATTTCCCAAGCATGAGTTCAATGCATTTTTAATTATGTAGGCACCCATTGTAGAACCGCTGCAAGTTTCCCTCCCCTTTTCAAGCCCCCTGCATGATTTTATGTTTACTCTGGAAAAAACATCTTATTATGATTTACTTCTTTCTTTAGCCACCAAAAAATTCCGAGTCCAATGAAGTGAAATCTGGAAGTGGAGGCCTAAATGCACCTCCTTTACTGTCAGAGGTGAACACATGTTTTATGTTTATCTGTTTGTTGAATTTGGGTATGTTTTTTGTAGTTACCAAATTTTGTCCTTTTTTTTACAAGAAGAACTTAATAGGTTCTTCTTCTGTTTAGGCACCTATCAGCTTTAGGGAAACAGACAGGCAACTTCTGTATGCCAAAAAAGAGATTGATCAACCTCCAGAAATTTCAGATGATCCTGATCTCTACGCCCCATTGTTTAAAAATGTTTCAGTTTTTAAGAGGTAATATACAACAGTGTCCACGGCTTTCAGTGTGTTTCAAGCATTTTTTAATTATTGATTCTTGTTGCATTTTTATACATCACATAGCTCTTTTGTTTTCAAGGGACTATGGAAAGATACATGATGCTCATTGATAGAAATTTCACGGTGGTGTGTTATGGCCAATTCCTTTAGCATTTTGAAGAAATGTGATATGTAGTTGATAAGTTGAGAGGTTAAGATTATCTAAGCATGCAGTTTGCTGAATAAGTGATAGAATGCTTGGATGATTTGTGATGTGGGACTGTCACTAGCTACCTTCTGAACTCTTTTATATGATTTTTCATAAATATTAGCCCTATGATTCCCGTTCTTCATCATCTTGACTCGTTGATACCAAAAAAATGATGATACTGTTTGCTAGGTGTCTGAAGTGGCTGGCAAAATTTTGCAACCCACTGAAATGAGAGCTACTACATTTTAAGATCGAGTTCTCTAATTCTGTGCTTGGGCTAATCATAATATTTTGATATTTTTCTTCCTTTTTATTTTTGCATTCAGAAAAAAGAGAATATTCTCGAAAACCTTCTGGTTTTGACTTATAATAATGGAGTTTTAAATTCCGAAAGTTTTTTCCCCCATAACAATTGTTTCCCCTGTTATTTGAGCTTTACAATCTCAAGGTTTATTGTATCTGGTGACAATTCTTCTATTGTGTTATCGTCCGCACAAGTAGCTGGTTGAAAATCTCAAGCTTTTTGAAGAAAGGGGATCCTTTAAATGAGAAACAATGGTACATGATCATATCATACAAATCTAAAGACCTTAAGGGTTTTGAATGTCTAGAACGAGTTAGTAATACACAATTGCAACGCAATCTTTCTTTGGTTCCATTTCCCGATTCTCCCATAATTTAATTCTTATATGTTAATGAGGTTTTTCACTTTTCAGATAGCATACATATTGTGTAATCTACCAAACAATATATAGCTTCAATAGTTTGAATTTACCTTATAAAAATCTACCTGTTATGTTTTGTATCTAGGAGCTATGAGCTGATGGAGAGCATACTTAAAGTTTACATATATAGAGACGGGAAAAGGCCCATTTTTCATACACCTGCGCTTAAAGGCATATATGCTTCTGAAGGATGGTTTCTTAAACTGATGGAGGCAAACATAAAATTTGTCGTCAAGGATCCAAAAAAGGCCCATTTATTCTATCTTCCTTATAGTGCACGCCAGGTGCAAGTTACACTATTTAAGCCTGAGTTACATAATTTGGAAGCTTTAGCAATCTTTGTGAAGAACTATGTGGACTTTATATCGGCCAAATATCCATTTTGGAATCGAACAAGAGGAGCTGATCATTTTCTAGTTGCTTGTCATGATTGGGTATGCTTTATCACAGGCTGCCTTTTGCAATATATCATTATTTATAAACTATCCTTGAACTGCAAAATATAAATTTACCTCTATGTCCAGTTTTTTGAACAATATATTTGATGCCTGAGATTGTATAATACTGAAAATATCTATATTGCAAGACAACGGCTGATTGTTAATGCATATGTGACGTGCATGTAATTATATTAGCAACAACTTTGTGATCTATATGCTGTGTTTCTCAACATCGATTATATTCATCAATCGGTTATAATCTGTTATAATTCATTAATCTCATAAAATAAACATTTTAATATATGGAAACCAAGCGATTTTGTTGAATGATATTGTGTACCTTAAAAGCCCTTCTAGAAATTAAGACCTCGGTAAAATTTCAAAAAAAATTATAAGCATTGGCATTTCCTTCTAGCTCTGTTTCTAGGAACCATTGGCACTTCCATTTACTCGGTTTGTTTGTGCCCGATTCATGCCAGACACACCAACACTCTAACATGCCGCCTAACACCATGTCTGACATGTTGGCCATGTCTGCCCAATAGGGACATCAGACATGTTTAACACTTCTATTTAGCACATGGGGTTGCGAAATAAGAACTAGGAATATAGATGTAGACAACTTAATAACTTGAGGGGTATGAGAATGTTAAATAATTCAATTCTCTATCTTGATAGACTTGAGCTAGAAGTAGCATTTCAAAATGATGGAAATGATGCAAATGATGAAGTCGGGTCTTTGAAAGTATACTCCAACTAAGTAGGGTTAATGTTTTATTAAAAAGCTTTTATGGGTTGTAATTCTTGTGTGCTTAACTTTAAGTTGCATCTTTAATTTTTGTATGATCAAGAAATTTTATCGTTATGTATGAAAGATGAAACCTTGCTTATCTATTGTGATTTTAAAGTTATATCATTACATGTATTCGCGTAGTATATTTTATACGATTACACACACAGAGCGAGCACGCACGTGCTAGAGAGAGAGAGAGAGAGAGTCATGTTGCCATCTCCTTTTTTTTTTTTACAAACTTATCATGTATTATGCCAGTGTAATGCCCGTGTTCATGTTCGTGTCCATGCTTCAGTGGTCTATTGATTTGGAAGTCAATATAGTATGTCCATACTGGCATGTGATGGTAAAAATGGTCCATAATTCACAATTGCGTGCAAGATAACTTGTCCTTATTTTGGATGAGTATATCGACCATTTCATTCTTTTTCTCCTTAAAATTCTTTTTGGCTTATTGATAACTGAATGTAGATATGTGACGACTTCAAAAAAATGTAGAATTGTGACTGTTTGTGGATTAGTCACGCGCTTGTTGGAATTAATCAATAAAAATATGTTAGGGTTAGTTGCACAGGACACCCTCATGTATATTTCACATAGCACTACTCACCCCATAACTAATTCTTTAGCACATAGCCCTAGGTTGAGCCTAAATATTACTTGATTATCGACTGACTCATGGATGTGTATCTAATTGAAAATGTGATAAATGGTCTCTGAATGACTTAAGAAGAAGAAGTTTGGCACTACTGTTGATTGACCTCTTGGGTGTTATATGTCATAAACAGTTGGAGGGGTGATAAAAATCTTATACTAGGTAAACATGATGGCTGTTGTGTGCAATTAACCCAAAAAATTATGTCAAGCTAGTAAATAATCTGTGTGCATGCCAGTGATGTCACTAAGTTTGCATGTCTATATCTATGATGTGTCTTCAAAGCATATGCAATGGCTTGAATTATCTACGCAAGCTACATATTTCTTACATGGTATTAATAGAATTTAATATCTTTGTAATCTATTTCATGACACATGTATTAGGAAATCTTCATTTATCTTTCGTCTACTTCAAAACAATCCAGGGGCCAGACATAACAAGATTACATGAAGAGCTAAGCAAATACACCATTAGAGCTCTATGCAACGCCGATCTCTCTGAAGATTTCGTTCGAGGAAAGGATGTTTCTCTCCCCGAAACACTCATCATCAACCCAAAGAAACCCCTCAGAGCCCTCGGAGGAAAACCCATATCCAAGCGATCTATCCTCGCGTTTTTCGCCGGGCAAATGCATGGCCGTGTCAGGCCTGTGCTTGTAAATCAATGGAGCGGGAAAGACCAAGAGATGAAAATTTACGGCCCGCTCCCACATGAAATCTCTAAAAAAATGTCATATGCCCAGCACATGAAATCGAGCAAGTTTTGCATTTGCCCTATGGGGTATGAGGTAAATAGTCCAAGAATTGTTGAGGCTATATATTATGAGTGTGTTCCTGTGATAATAGCGGATAATTTCGCTCTTCCTTTTGATGATGTGTTGGATTGGAGTGGGTTTTCTGTTGTTGTAGCAGAGAAGGATATACCGAATCTGAAGGATTTATTGTTGAAGATATCTTTGAGGGAGTATGTTGCTATGTATGAGAATGTGAAGAGGGTGCAGAGACATTTCCTTTGGCATTCGAGACCGGAGAAGTATGATATATTTCACATGATCTTACACTCGGTTTGGTTCAATAGGATCAACCTGATACAAGCTGATTGATTGAACTTAGGAGAAACTAATCACGGAATCCGCTAATCAGAAAGGGGATCACAGAATTACTTGTAAGTTCTCATATATGATTACATGCCATTACTTTTTAGGTGTTTTATGCATGATTCCTTGCTTATATTGCAGGAAATGTTGGAGTTGATGGGATATCAAAAGTCCAAATATATGTGTAAAAACTAGAAAGGTCTCTTGTTGTTGTCCTATTTTTCTTGGCTTCTACATAATTTTTTCAACAGGAAATACTTATTTACTTTCAGCCTTATAGCAGGAAATACCGCTCTTCAAAACCTGCACTTTGCCCTGGTTCAAGCAATTTTTTTAATTTCCAAAGTACCTCTTAGCAAGAATATTAATTACGAGCTGTTGATGAAACAGATTTAGAAAATAATAGAGGTTCGGGAGTATAATTGAAATAAAAAATTGCTTTAACAAAAATAGTAGCACCATTATACTTGGAGGGGGTGAACTGTAGGTTTTGAAAAGGGGTATTCCTTTAAAAAGGAACTCAGCACGTGTGTGTCCGCACACACGTCCTAGTGCTCAACGGAACTTCACACATTCATTCACACATAAAACGACTTTCTTGTATAGACTGAAAAAGCTTTGTAGTTGATTCTTAATCATTTTGATGTCATTCTTCACATGATTCGCTCTCATGCATGCTAAAAGACGGTAGCTATTGACTATTTATATATGCAGTACTCTGGTCTTTTCGATTTAGTGCCAATGTCATCGTCCTCTTCTTCACAAATTAATTCCTAAGTTAGTTTACGCAGTAACCTATATCCACATATAAGAAATAATTCCCCATGTTGCTTTTGATTATCTATATTTTCTGAACTTATGCTATCACTTTATTTTCAGGTTACTTGACAGCATGAAGCAGAGCAGATTAACTGGGCACTGTACAGTTGTACATTTCTTTAGTATTTTTTTGCTTGTAGAGTCAGTTGATAAAACCTATACAAAATTGTGAATCTGGCAGTTCTCACCATGCATTGCAAGCATTGGCATGTCACGTCGCCCCTGTGAAAGAAGAAAAACAACGCATTCTTTGTAGAAACATACGGAGCCACAAAAAAGATCATCGGAAAGATGTTGGTTTGTATGAAAAAATATAGCAATGAAGAGGATCATTAACTGAGGATTTTTGTGCTCTTATTTTGAGCTTGCTTGCAGACTTGCAGTAAGAGGAGCAGTGGTGAATCTCTTATGCTTCTTGAAGCTAGACACTTGTAGGTTTTAGTATGGATCCTGTGTATGGTCGTTTTCCGTGTATATTACTGGTATAGGCACATTGCCCTTAGCATTCTATTATTTTATAAAAATGAGAATGAGCCTGTCTCATGCAAGCAATTATTGAAAGAAATTGTATCAGGATCACAAAAGAGAATATCGGAGCCTATACATCATTCTAATTCTACAACCCAAATCCTATCAAAAGCTATATACAACCTTGGCATTCTTGTATAAGCATATTGAGCAAGCAAGAGGATCATCAAACGAGTAATGATTCTGAACACTACTAACATTAGCCCATTAGCCAACAAGATTATAACCATCAGCAACAGAAAGATACACACAAATCTCAACAGCAGCAGTCCAACGACAAAACTTGGTTGTTTGACAAACGATTGGTCTTGAAGCATATGATACTATAATGCAAAATCACATTACACTACATATTCAGCAATAGACGAGAGCTCTGAATTGTCCATAGATAAGAATCAACAAATATGGTTTAGGATTTGAGAAAGACAGAATCATCCTTTATCGTTAGGCTTCACACAAAAAGACCATGAACAAAAAGAAAAAGAGAAAGAGACCTCTATATACACTGCAATTCTGCTATTGGTATTTCCAGTTCCCAAACCTTTGATTTAACAGCTCCATATACATATAAACCAACCAGAATGCCACCCAAATAACTGTAGAAACATATCACACACCATGTATTTTGAATGAGCATGACATGATTTCCGCTTCAACAGAAAAACCAGGGGGGGGGGGGGGGGGGGGCAAAAAATAACACCGAAAACAAGATGACAACAGCAATCATTGATCACGTAATCTATCCGCCACAACGCAAGACACAGAGGGATTCTCCTCAGGCACCACCACCACCGTATGAAGTCCATTCTCAAGATCACCAGAATGGTCAGAACGGGTAACGGGGCGGAGCAGGCCGTGCAGGCGGAGGAGGTAGCTCTGGCCCAGGGGTTGCTGGCCCCACATGTATCGTGCAGTTGATGAAGTTGTAGTGGTCACTCGGGTTGTAGAGTTGGAATCTGTGTGAAGAGTGGAGAGGGCGCTGAGGTCGAGGTTGGGGAACACTGAGCAGCGGCAGCGCGGGCACTTCACATTGAGGCGCAGCCACTGGTCGATGCACTCCACATGGAAGTTATGAGCACAGGGAAGGCCCCGGACCTGCATTGAGTTGAACAAAACGGTTGTCTACGCAGCACAAATTCGGATACAGAACACAGAACATGATATAAGTATGGTTCATCAAACCACAATTTTTTCAGAAGTGGGATTAGATTAGTAGGGATGCACCAACTTTTGTTATTTAAATATATGTGCATAATACACTAATATTATCTAGCATAATCTACACAAAACACGTGAATATATTGTTAGCGTTGATACGCAAGAAGGTTGTTGGTGTCTTGACCACTGATACATATTTGATAGCCTGAAATATAATATATAAATTTTAGAATGTGCAGATTTCTGCAACTATCTTTGAGAAATCCTTCGCAATCCGATAGGATCCCACGATTCCAATAATGAGGCATCTCCTCGTTGACAAATCCATGCAACATAGCCGATTGTTTGATTTCAAACTGGAGACTCTGCAACTTTCATTGTAGGAGTTGCATTTCATTGAAAAACCATTGGTGGAAACAGGATTTGAATATCCAATCTTAACTCTGCACATTTTCCAATAGGTTGCAAAGTTTACACCAAATAAGGCAGCAACATTTCTGGTAGTTTTTTGCCACATGGCAGTTCTATTTACAATTCCAAATTTCACAATTAGCCGAACATGATAAAAGAAATGGTGCCTTTTCTTTAGAAAATGTTACATGCTCTATTTCCACCTCGAAATGCAGAAGGTCACTAACTAGTCGATTTCAGGTTCAATATCAGTGGGTCTTCTATATTTTTTCAGTGATATGATACTCTGCAGTAAAAATACTAGAAAAGGACTCGTTTCTGACGGCTATATTTTCACCATCATCATAGACAATCTTGTGGAGGCTGTTGCCTATGACAAGGTTTGCAAACTTTGAAGATGCTGCTATAGATGTAGCCTCTCAAATGAGTAGGTTACAATACAAGGCCATTTCCTTGTATAATCACTGACTTATCACTAAGAACACGTATTAATCCAAAGTATAATCCTTGTATAATCGCTGACTTATCACTAAGAACACGTATTAATCGCTGACTTATCACTAAGAACACGTATTAATCCAAAGTAGAAGTACTCCAGACTCTTCTGGAAAAGCAGGATTATGAAATGGTCGGTGAAAGAGGTAGGCATCGTTTCATGTACAAATAAGGTTATAAGAAGAGGTAATAAGTGGCTGAATTATGTGTAAGCTATAATCATTCATTTCGGAAGGAAGAAGCAAAATGTTCTTGCATACCGTGAACACAAAGAAAGATTTCCCTCTTACCTCATTACCAACACGAAACTCTTCAAGGCATATAGGACATTCGCTACAATCAGTCGGGACGGCCTTAAGCCTAAACTTTGGAAGTTCCTGAATAAGAGCCTCAACTGCTTCTCTCTGCAATAAAAATATGTTTAGTGTCAGCACAAGGAAAAACAATAGAAATCCTTCTTACACAAAATTCACTCTAGGAAATAACGACAAGCCTTTATCCCAAAATTTTGGGCCCAGATCCAGGAAACAAACTAGATTCATATTTATTATGAGAGCTTAGATTCCATCTTTAAGCAAAAACAACAAGATGCCTGTATTAAAAACTTCGTAGTTCGGTGAATGAATTTCATTTTTATTTCTCACTCAGATCTATTAAGGGTCGTCGCATCCTATTGATCAAGTTAGCAATTACCTCCATCCATCCATATTTATTTACACTTAGCTCTAGTCTGTCACAGTATTGTCAATTATAGGTGTGTAAGTATTGTCATTGCTGACCAAAGTACTAAATCCCAGTCTATGAGACATTAGGTTTAGTGGCTGGTTGCACTGGCAGTTCTATAAATTTAGAAGTTTATATTAATACATTTATGGATCATAGACTAAGCAATTAGTTAGGGAGAGAAGTAAACAACAAATTTTGAAGAACATAATACATATTATCTCATCTGTTTTCTGTCCAACAGTTAATACCTGTGTCGGTGTCAAATAGAGCCCTGGATGGTAGGCAGTATCTTGGCCCATCCCTCTCATTTCCTGACCAGCTGCTTGGAATGCCCAATCAGGCACACGGATCATGTCAACCAAAACCTGAAACAATCAAAAAATTAGCACAGAAAACTCTAATTGATGAACCCAACTCTAAAGTCTTTGATGCCTTTTAAATATAAGAACATAGCCAATAGTACCAACTTGAAGGCAACTTCAAAAATATGGATGGATGGTTTAGTAATACCCTAAACATCGGATATAAGGTGGGGGGAAAGCGCTTTTAGAAAGTTGAGGCAACTCAACAAAGACTAGATGAGTAGGAACGGTGTCAAATAATTTAGACATGCTTCAAAGTCTATTTTATACACATAGGCTTGATAATATCATGGTTAAAAAGTTGCAAGGACTAGCAAACACAAAAGTGCACCTAGAATGAGACAGGATATGATAGCTGCTTGTTTCAATATAAATACAGACAAAAATCACGTTGTCCGGCAAATTAATGAAAATGTTCAAGAAGCAACCAGGCCACAGATCTATTGTACCATGCTAGACATTTGATTTGGTCAATTGCTATTCTTTGCTCCATGAGGAACCCAAATTCCGCTATCCTTGGATATCTTGGATCAAGGAATGCCCTTCTACTCTGATATTTTGACATCTTCCTTGGGTGCGTTTGGTTACTTTCTAAGTATTTCTGGGAAAATACAGGGTCCCACGTCTCACCATCAGAGATGTGATTCCAATCTTTATCTCCCCCATGGATAAATAGATTTTGGATTACAAAGAAAGACGAGGGGAGTAGGGGACTAGGTTAACAAAACCAACAGCTAAATTCAAAATAAACGCTTTGGTGATATATTAATGATGTTGATAAAAAAAAAAGCAGGTTCAAATATTTATTTATTAATATGATAATGATTTCCTATTGTACTTTGCCTTGAAGTATTTATCTCTGTCATCCACACAAGCATAATTATTTAATTCAAAACCATAGCTTACATGTCTTTAGTCGTTATAATCAGTGAAAAATAAGTATGCAACTTAGGGTCCAAACCCAACCAATATTTATTTATTCAGCCCAGAAAAGTTGTCGGTCTTGTGTAAGGGATATAGACGGGCAAGGTTAACGTTTAACAGCAAACCTGATTTGTGAATCAGGCAGGCTAGGATTTGGCTCCCAAAAACCCAAGACTGGTTCCACCAACAATATTTTTTATATCAATCTAAATGTATATATTGCCATGTCGGTAAAAGAAACCAATTCGTTCATTAAGTTCTTATCAAGAACGGTGTTATCTAAGCTTTTACACATCTGAGAATCATGATAACTAGCCAGCATTAGTTTGCATTATATATAGATAAATGAAGAGGTACGCTCATGGAAATGTGTAATATTAAATCTCAATTTCCGCGTGTGCACGTGCACGTGTGTGTGTGTGTGAGAGAGAGAGAGAGAGATGCAAATAATAGAAGATAATGATATAGAAGCATCATGGTTTACATCATGGATTTACTGGAGAGAAATAAAACAAAGGAACCGCTTCCTTCCAGATCATACATAAACTCACTCATCAAAGTAAGCAACTGTTCCTAAATTTGACCGCAATCTTCATTTAACAAAAGATTTCAACCATGATGAATGTGTAGAGAACCCTACCCCATATTCTGTAACGGGAATCCCTTGTTGAGCACGCTGCAAATAAGCTTGCCTGCGTATTAGCCACTGCAGGAACACATGAAGGTTAAAAGACAGCAGGAACAACCAAATTGTACAATTATTTCACTGACAATCTAGTCGGTATTATGACATTGGCAGAATAAGTTAATAAACTGCCGTGCAAATAGTCCTCTACTCATCTTATATATATAATGGAGGGAAGGTGCCATAGGAGGGAATTTCCTCCTATGGCGTCGAAAAAATACATGGCCAATGACTTTTTTTGACGATCGGCGTCCATTATCTCCATCTTTATCATCTAAGATGTGGATACACCAAATTTCATGTTATTCTACCTAGGGGTGAGCAAAAAAAACCGACCGAACCGGAAAACCGATCGAACCGAATTAAAAAAACCAATTTTCCTGGTTCGGTTTCGGTTTAAAATATTGGCAAATTTCGGTTTTCGGTTCGGTTATTGGCAGAACCGAACCGAGCTAGATATTATATTAGAAAAATTATGGTGTATATATACCATTATCTCCTTTGAGAAACCTCAACTCTTTTTCCCTTTTCTCAGTTCTCACTTCTGCGTCGCCTCCTTCCTTACTCCTTAGTTCCTTTCACAGTTTCACTCGCTTCTTTCTCTCTGTGCTCTCTCTCTCTCTCGTTTCTCCTACTCGCGACCTCGGCTCCCTGGCTGTCGATCTCAGCTCCCTGGCTCATTTCGTTCAATAATTGATTGGTATGGATTTTTCTTTTAGCGATTCAATTTTTTAGGGTAAAAATCCATAGTTTTTGCTTGTGGTTTTTTTATTATAAAATATTTCATTTTACTTTTTTTTATTTATCTCAAGAGATTATAGGGGACCATGTTGGACCACAATAATGAAAACTTATATGCACTGTAATTTTACAGCTAAAAATGGGTTGCATACTAGAAAGAGGACAATACTATTTGCCATCAATTTTGTGTCAATGACATCAAATATTTGCTATGTTTGTTGCATAGATAGAGACATTTATAAGGAAAAGACGTGAATGATATAGTTTCTCTTGTTTCTTGTATTGTTAGTCGATCGCGATCTCGACTCCCTCCTCTCCCCTGTCGACTGTCGCTCTCGATCTCATTTCTCGCTTCAGTCTCGGATCTCGCTTTTCGTCAAAATCAGCGGCATGAATATTTCAACTTCGCAGCCTTCAAATCCTAATGGACCAAATCCAGAGATTGCGTCTATTATTGTAAACGATGAGGTTTGTTTCTATTTTTTTTATTTGGATGAAATAAAATTGATTAGATTTCAATGACAACGGCCTTTGGAATTGATTAGATTTCAATAACAGTAGCCCTTTTCATGTTAGATCATGCACCTTTTGTGAAGTATTTAATTAAATTGTTGAAATTTGCTTGCTAATTTGAGTTAAATTTTTTAAATGCTTGTTAAAAATTTGGTTTAATGTGTTAATAATATGTTATTTAAGTGTATTTGATTAAATGATTCGAATAATTAATGAATGGATATTTAACATACACAATCTCTAAATTTTGTAAACAAGTCAAGCTGATCCACCGAATGAAGGCACAAAGCAATCAGTCGCATCCTCTTCTTTACCAAAAACAAAGAACAAGTCTAGAGCTTGGGATCATTTCACGTCGTTGAAAGATAATCCCGATATGGCAAAGTGCAATTACTGTCCTAAACAGTATCATTGTAATAAAATGAGAAATGACACAAAAGTATTACTTACACATATGGAAAAGTATCGATTTAACCCTCATTTTAGAGATACAATGCAAGCTCAGCTGTCTCGTAAACTTGGTGAAGATGGGCAGATTGCATCTGTTAGCACATGGGCTTTTGATCAAGCCGCGGTAAGAAAAACTCTTTCATATTTCATTATTATTGATGAGCTTCCTTTTAAATCGGTAGATGGTATAGGGTTCAAGCACTTTATATCCATTGCTTGCTCTTCTTTTTTTATTCCATCTCGTTTCACAATTCAAATAGATATCTTTGAGATATATTTGGAAGAGAGAAACAAATTAAAATTAATGCTGCGAGACCAAAGGGTGTGTCTCACTACCGATACATGGTTGTCAATCCAACGCATTAATTATATGTGTCTTACGGCACATTGGACTGACGACAATTGGATCTTAAGAAAAAGAATATTAAACTTTTGCCTTATTGATAGCCATAGGAGTGAAGATCTTGATAGGACGGTTGAGAATTGTTTACTAGATTGGGGTATTGAAAATGTCTTCGCCATTACCGTCGATAATGCAAGTTCGAATGGTCTGATGGTTAATTATTTTTAAAAAAAGGATTAATAATTGGGATGGTTGCTTGCTTAGTGGGAAATTTCTTCATATGCTTTATATTGCACACATTCTCAATTTAGTTGTTAGCGATGGCATTAAGGAGTCGGGAAAATCGGTAGCCCGTATCCGTGGGGCCGTGCGATATGTTAGGCAATCTCTCATGAGATTTAAAAATTTCAAAGAATGTGTAGAAATTTTTCAAAAATTGAAGTATGAAAAAGGATTAGTTTTGGATGTTTGCACTCGATGGAACTCAACATACTTGATATTAAATGCCGCCCAACAATATGAAAATGCTTTTGATACGTTTTCTACTCAAGATCGTTTTTATATTAGTGAACCTGAGAATGCGGATGGAATTCCTATGGAGAATGATTGGCAAAATGCTAGAAGATTGTGCACATATCTAAAAAAAATTGAACTTACCAATTTTGTGTCGGGTTCTTTCTACATTACAACGGATTTTTTCCTAAATTTTTTGTTGTTGCAAGTGATTTGATCAAGCATCAAGCAAGTAATGACATTGAGTTGAGCATGATGGCAAAGAAAATGAAAGAGAAGTATGATAAATATTGGGGGAATTGGGAAAAAATGAACTTGATTTACATCGCGGTTATTCTTGACTCTCGTGAAAAAATGGGTTATACAGAGTTTGCTATCCAAGATTTATATGCAAATGACAATTATGTTGATAAAATTCAAATGGTGAAAAATGCGTTATTTGCTTTGTTCAATGAATATCAAAAGAAATATGATGGCATATCTCAATCTAGTGGTGCTACGAATCCAATGTTGAAATAGAAGGAGAAGATTTGAGATCTCGTTATAAAAGGATGAAATCGGCAAGAGAAGGTGGTGATTCAAAATCGGAATTGGAGAAATATTTAAGTGAATCGCTTGAAAGAGATACTCCAAAATATGGTATATTGAATTATTGGAAAAATGCACATTCAAGATTTTCTATTCTTTCAAGAATGGCTCGCGACGTGTTAGCCGTTCCTATCTCTACGGTAGCTTCGGAGTCTACATTTAGCACAAGCGGACGATTTCTTGATACATTTCGAAGCTCATTGACTCTACGAATTGTGCAAACTCTTATATGCACGGAAGATTGGCTTCGGGCCTCGATGGGCTCAAAAAAGAAAATGAATATTGAGGAGGATTTAGAGACATTAGAAGTTGGTAAGAATTTAGAAATTAAAGTTTCAAATCTTTATATTTTATAGCATTTCATAATATATATTGTTGTTTTTATGTCATATTAAAATTTAATTCTTTTTTATATTTCAGAGTTTGACAAATTATTTATCAACTATGACTGATTTTTGAATTGTTGATTGCTGAGGTTCCAGCTGAATCCGCCAAGATAAATTTCCTCATACATTCGACCTTAAAAATTTCATGATAACGATTTGCTTTTTTAGTCAAGTTTCTTCATCCTCTGTCATTTTCATCCTTCTTTTAGATCAATACATTTGCCAAAACAGCTGCACAGGTACAAACCTGCAGCAAGTAAATTAACAACAATAAAATTGACTGTTCATATATTATGCCTTCTTGTTTTTCCCAAGTTCAAGTCAGTTTTTTAATTTTTCAATCTATTTTTGTTAAAAATGAAAGTTAGATTTTTTATTTTGGGAATAAATCAAGTTAAGAAGGAATAGAAAACCGCTCTTTCACTCTCAGTCTGTAATTTGGGACTTTTACTGAATGTATGCTGAATCCAGAGACTAAAACACCTGCAAAAAATACTCGGAATAGAGTTCCAACTTCAAAGCAAATTCTTATTTAAATGACAGAGCATTCCAGAACTGAAATGTTTTGACACAACTAATATGTTTGTGAGAAAAAACTATACGGCACCACGACAATAACAATGCACCATGCAAGACTACGCAATCAACTATGTTTCACTCATCGAAGTAAACAGATTGGATTAATGGTGAATATCCTAGAAATACTGGTATTAGCACAGATCAAGATAAAACAACTTTTTAGCGAAACAAAACTCATGATAGGTTCAGATGCAAACTATCTTCCCTCATTTTCAATAGAAAAATGTACAAGCAATTTTATCTGGAAGCAAGAATCTTTTCACAATAAATAAATAAAAATCAAAAAGTACACTACTACACTTTAGCAGCAGCAGCAGCATGATGTTTGAGAGGACTCCCTACAGAGGGTTTAACAAAAGAGGGGGGAAGGGGCTCTAAAATTCCCTTCGTTCCGAGTTCAAATCCCAAATTCTTTTAAAGGCCATTGTAACTTGCTTGAATATTCTAGTGCATATTCATGAGTGTCGTTTTAACTGACTATTGTTTTGGTACGTCGTGTGATATGCACGTGCATGCATCATAGAATATTAGAGAAATCTGCAAACTTCAATTTTTCATCTGTTCATTTCTGAAATCTTACTAGGTTACTTGATGAAACTCTTATTAGTTGCTAAGAACTTGTACATAGTACAGTAAATCATGCAGTTGAGGACTTAAGGTAATCAATTGATATAATGTATTCTATTCGATACTCTTGAATTTGAATTTTATTACAGCTGTGAATCTTAAATTTTTTTTGTTTTGCATCCAGACATGAAGATAAGGTCTTTTGAATCCGAGCCTGCAAAATGAGAGAAGAAATTAGCAAAAGCGAGACAAGGATGCCTTTAAAGATTTTTAATTAGTTACTGGATTATTAAGTTTAAAACGTATGATGTATTGAATTTATATTTGGTATGGTTATATCATGTAGAATGTTGAATTCAAGTATTTTTCTTCTCGTTTATGTCATCATATATTGATGTTAAAGGTGGTTTATATTTTATGTTGATATGATATATGATAGATTGATTTAAGGCATTTTCTTTTTATTAATTTGTTGTTATGATATATTCAATTTTATTATTATATGTCGGGTTTATTAAAAGCCCAAAAAACTATTTGGGCCCAATCGAAAAACCGACCGGACCGGACCGAATCGGTTCGGTTCAAATTCGGCTTGCTTTAATTTTCAGTTCAGTTCGGTTCATTAATATAACCGGTTTTGTTTGGTTCAAAAAATTTGGCAAAAAACTGAACCGAATCGACCCATGCTCAGCCCTAATTCTATCACTTTTTCACTGTTGATTTAATGGATGCAAAATTAATGGTTTACCGATAACAAAACTTTTTACACTGCTAATTCAACGGTGAAAAAGTGGTAGAATCATAAGAAATTTGGTGTATCCACATCTTAGATGATAAAGATGTAGATGATGGGTACCGATCATCAGACCAAATGGTGGAGGTTTTATTTTTTCGACACCATAGGCGGAAATTCCTCCTATGGCCTCTCTCTCTCTCTATATATATATATAATGCAACTATGGATGGATGGTTGCTGAGGAAGGAAATTAAAATGAAAGGATCGGACATTGACCATTTGATCTGGCCTCTATAGAGAGCGAGAGGTTAATGGATGAAAGAGGCCATAAGAGGGAATTTCCTCCTATGGCGTCGAAAAAATACACCCTCCCTCATTTTTTCCGACGATCGGTACCCACCATTTTCATCGTTATCATCTAAGATGTGGATACACCAAACTTCATATGATTCCACAACTTTTTCACCGTTGATTTAGTGGGTTCAAAATTAACGGTCTACCGACAATAGAACTTTTTACATTGCTAAATCAACGGTGAAAAGGTTATAGAATCACATGAAATTTGGTATACCCACATCTTAGATGATAACGATGAAAATGGTGAGTGCCGATCGGCGGAAAAAATGGAGGGTGTACTTTTTTGATGCCATAGAAGGAAATTACCTCCTATGGCATCTTTCCTCCATTATTCTCGTGTGTGTGTGTGTGGATGGGTGTGGGTGTGGGAATGCAACTATGGATGGATGGTTGCTGAGGAAGGAAATTAAAATGAAAGGATCGGGCATTTGACCATTTGGTCTACCCATCCACCTACTTGTCTCAAATACTACAGTGCTCCACGACAACTAATTATGATTACCGCCAAACATTCAGCGTCACAACTCATAGCCTTTTTGCCAACGGCCTTCAAAACTTGTCAGGAAAAAGAATTAGAAGTACGTAAGTTGAGTCTTGTAGAACTATATTGTTAGATGGAGGATTAATGAAGTACAAAATTGATACGTCAAAATTTGTAAACTCTTATATTAATAAATTTCAAAATTGTAGAAGTTTCCGCTTCCTGTATAAAGAGCAGTATGGCCGCAGAAATGACCAAGCAGGCCAATATGAATGATGAACCCTTGTTTGCAAGAAGAAAACACACAGGCAGCTACCTAGAGTATATAATTCGGTATAATCACTAATATAACATATCGGTAGAGATCTATTTATGGTAATATTATTTGATACTTATATAATTCAGAATATGAAAGGATAAAATGGTTGAAAATGTGGGAAAATCTATAAGCAATGAATAATGCCAACACTTTATCTGCAAAATCCAGGACTAATTGTATCCATCTTAAGATACAATTTATATATAATTACTGTCAGTGAATAATTACATCTAAGTTGTGCCTTCAATTTTTATTGTTCATTCAGATTCAAAATATAGCTGTTGTCTTATCTTTGCAACACACTAATTACTTAATGCCTGTAAAAACTATTATAATGATTCTTCAGCTGGGCTGTTTCTTTGATTTTCCCTATGAATACTTAAAAAACAACGCCACTGCCGGTTTATAAAGTAAAAATGCCTAGGCCATCTAAGGTTCCCAAACCCACATAGCCCTTTTTGAAACATTGCCTCGTTAACATTATTATATTAATATAAACCCAAAAATTTTCAATCCACTTCCTATTGCTAAATTTCTATCACGTGTTGTAAACAATTTGTTCCTAAGATATTGTGCCAACAAAGAGGAAGTAACTAGAATACTCCAAAAAGAAGGGAAGTAACTTTCTGATTTAAACATTTAACAATTTCTTGGAGCAGAATATATTTTTATTTGCATATTTATAAATATATTACAAGAATTCATGCAATGATAACCATTATGTATTTTGTCTTTCCCATTTTTTCTTCTTTTTTTTGGGGGGTGGGGGGGTGGGGGGGGGGTTGGTGAGGTTATAAAAACTAACCTTTCACAACAGTCAACTACATAGCCAAAAAACAAGGCAAACAAGTTTAAGGTCCAAACCTTTCCCACAGCCATGCAGGCCATGCAAAAAAGACCACAATAGCTGAAAACAAGCCATATAAGAAAACCCCATTTTTGGCCTTCCTCAGGCAGCTGCAAGTATACGAATGTCTTTTAATAAAAAGCTACTAAGGATATATAAATTCAGAAAAGTAAACGATATAAGCTTTGAAAGATGAAAAAACTTACACAACTTCTTCCACTAATAAACCAGAGGGTGCCAATTATTGTCCAACCCCAAAGAAATGGATAGAGAAGAAGAACGAGAACTGAAAGGACAACTATTCTTCCACAAAATCGGGCATATCGCTGCTGCCACCCAAGGTCTCTAGAAATATGTTACAAAAGAAACAAATAAATAAAGAGGCATACTGTTACTGGTAAGACAAAATCTATAGCAGATCTCATAATTACCGGCTTATAAATATAAGCGCTGGTTTTGCCAATATATATGTATTAATATAAGAAGTTAATTTACAATTTCAGTATGGACCATGAAATCCTGGATAATATACAGGAGGATTTTGTTCTTTCACTAGTTAAATGCACAACTAGTTACCTCACTGCCACCATTGTAATTACTTAAATACATGACGGTGTCCGTTTTCAGCAATCAAGAGTAGTTGTAACTTATTAATTTAGGTTCCTATACATGTATAAGATGGGATCCTCCTAATTATACCATTAGAGGAACAAAATAGTTAGCTATCGAAATAGTAGCCTTCACCGATTCGCTTAAGGCAACTACTATGGTTACTGCACATCAAAGGTTAATTCAATTTTTACCTTAGCCTCAATGTCTTTTCTCATCTACAATTTCAACTAGACATTAGGATGAACTTCACAAGATTATTGCCAAAAGCATTGTGTAGAAAATAAGAGAGAGAGAGAGAGAGAGTCGAACCTACCACAAAAAAAGACATAGATTCTCTCTCTTGTGCAAAAGGTGACTAAACCAGAAGCTTGAGAGTTGCACATATTTAAATGAAATTCACATCAACGGTTTAAAATTTTGCTTTATGTAGCTCTCACATGAATGTTTTTGTGTCATAATGGGATTAAATATAGAGCACAACTGCACAAGGTTCCATAGAAGATTGAACGCAAAATTTGCCGATTTGACTCTAACCTTCTGAATAGGTGTCACAGAAGTTAGTTTAGTGGGGCTCACCATAATATGTAGAAGCTAGTTGGATGTTGTGCACGACTCAGTTAATTGGTCGTGTTATTTAAGCTCGTGCAACCAAGGGAAACCTTCAGAATAGTGATAATGAATGCTCATGATAGCGATAGCTTTGGTTAATTCTAAAAAATCTATGAGAATAGTAACAAATGATAGAAGCATGTTAACCTAGTGGCATTTATGAGATGTCAAAGCTTTGATCATAAGATCATGCTGCGACAGGAAAATAGATATAGATACTGTTGAAAGTAATAGTGGGATGAGTAAGGGAAATAAGGCAAACCCTAGAGTTAGGATTATTTGAGTTATATAACAGAGCAGAATCACAATTAAAGTGTATTAATTGAATTTTTCCCCAATCCAAATGGTTTGGTTGCCACAAAAACAATTCAAAACGCAAATAACTAGAAAATTTGTGATATCGAGGATATTGAATTTGATAATTATTTATGGAGCTCATTTAGCATGCAACCTTTATAATCAGAATTGGAAGTGTGGTTGGAGTCACTATCGTGTTGTGATATCGAGGATAAAAAAAATTTGATGCATTGGAATGGTGAAAATGAACAATCTAAAGTTTAGAGTTCTCCCAAAAATGGCACGAGACATTTTTGTCAATTCTCATATCAGCAGTAGCTTCAAAATAGGCCTTTAGCATAGGTGGGAAAGTTTTTTTTTTATGATTATCGAACTTGCTTATCTACAAAGATAGTGAAAGTTGTTTTGCACAACTCGTTGGCTTTAGGCTAATCAACATATTATTAAAAAAACCTATTGTAAGTCATTTACCTGTTTTGAAACGACTTTCGCTTTACATTTTTATTTATATAAATATTGGACGTAACTTTCTCTTTATTCTTCTGTTGCAGCTTGAAAAGCGCGGGCGTCTTCATGTCGATGTTGCATGCAAGGAGTATGCAACTTAATCTTAATTGATGACTACAGCATGTAAAATATTATTCCACAACTTATAGCACGTTTAACTTTTTGGCTCGTTCTTTCTTTATATAGAATGTTGCTCCTTTAAACCCTTATTACATAATTCACATCTATTCTTGGATTCTACATTAATAGCATATTAGAATAAATATACATGTGAACTTATGATTAACACAATTAACTTTAGGCCAAAACACTAATACTAGTTTATTTTTTCTAGCATCTACATCTTCGGCAAGAAATGATAATAACACTATAAGTTTCTTTTCCCATTTCATTTTGTCTGCAAAGTGTCATTGCATTACCGTCTCATAGAAAATCTCTAAGCAACTTAATCTAATAAACTTGACTAATTTACTGCTTGTATTGATTTTTTATGCTTGTATAAGTGTAAGTCGGATCATAATTTGTTTGTTGTGGTTTTTTTATTAGGTTTTGATTCAGAAGATGTTGAAGTAATGATGGAGTGATATTTTTTGTTGCGAAGCTATTTTTTGTGGGGTCAGCCACTTGAAGAATGTGATCTCTTCTTCTCAACTTTTTGCACGATTTGGATTGTATTTTAAGTTTAGTTTTACAAATTTGGATGTTGAAGTATATGTTTGAATATCAATTATGACAGTTGAAGTTTGTGTTATGTTTAAGGTCATTTTGTTCTCATTTGTTAATTATGTTCAATTAGGAGTTACATTTGTAAGTCCTATAGACTGTTTTAGTTTATTAAAATTAAGTTGAATTATTGTGTTAATGATTCTATCAAACAAGTTTGTGAAATTGAGCTGCGACCTTTGCAAAATTGTTGTTTTTATGGGTTTTTTTAAATAAATACTGTTAACAAAGGTAAATGGGTTGAAAACAAACCAAGTTCATGAACAAGCTCTAACCGAGCCTGAACTCAACTCGTTTGTGAGCTCGGCTCGTGTGGTTAATGAGCCGAATAAGAACTAAACTCAAGCTAGGTCTATTGAATCGAACCGAAGCTGAGATAGATAATTGCTCAAGCTCAACTTATCTACACACCTAATAGAAAGTGTGTATAATTTTACAGCTGATGAAGATGACCACAAAATAACAACATGAACAATAATATGAGGAAACGGGATAGTACTTACAAACCCATTCCCGCAGCAAGTCCATTATCCACAAACATCAGCAACCGAAACACAAACACCGACATATAATCAACCTGAAATTCGATCATGTTTAATCCCAAACTCGAAAACAGATGAAATTATCTAAACCCCAAGCACTACAAAGGACTTGTAAATCTCACCACAGTCCATATATGCAAAGGATGAACGCAGAGATGGTACCGGTTCCAATTCATCGACACAATTATCCTATTAAACGCATCGTCAAGAAAAGCACTACAAATTCCACTAAATAACACAAAATTAGGGTTCAAGAAAAGGATACACGCTGGTGGCGAGCATCGACAAGAAGAACCCATCGTACCTGCAAACAAATCGCAAGCCCTCAGCGATTACAAGTAAAACCCTAGGATTCGTTGAAAGGGTTAGCGCGATTGACTCACCACTTGAAATCGACGCCTCTCATTGCCATGGGATCTAGGGTTTCGTCTGGAGCCCTGGGTTTGGATCAAGAAGCAGCCATGATTTGCGAAACCCTAGCTGAGATCGATGAGCGTAGAGAACGGACGCGGGACCTAGGCCGCTAAGCATGAAAAGAGCAAAAATTTGATTTGAGATAGAAATGGGAGGGCTTGGAGTGAACTGATTTGATTCGAGACAAAGAGGGGGAGTGATGGGGGTTGATTTGCAAAGATTCTTTGACGTTTTATCAAATAAATGCCTTCTGCTTCATTAATTACGTTAACATATTACGATAAAAAGAAAGTCCCTTTTTTACATTTTGGGTTTTGCATTTTAATACCCATTAAACTTCTTTAATAGTATAGCAAGAAGTCCCTAGATAATGTCATTAATCCACAAAATAAAAAAATAGAAAAAATGATAAAATTCCAGTAGCCAAAATTGAGAGATGGAGATGTCCACCCCCATCCTCCACAAAAGACAAAACTAAAAAAATTACAAGTCAACAATCCTTTTTCTCTCTCTTAGTCATTACACATTCTCTTTTATGCTTTAAAATCCAAAAAATATATAACTTACAAATTTATATATAAGCTCTTATATCTTTTGTTATTTTGTATAACTCATACATTTCTCAATTCAAATATATATTACCACTAACGACATTCATTTAATTTAAATTTAGAAAAACTATAAATATCTTTAGAATTTTTCTTGTAATGTCGAAAATTAAAAAAGTTACACACATCTTCAGTGCAATGTATATATTGTTCGAAATATACATGTTGGGGTAAAAAATTACAACCCAGATGACCAGGCCAAAATCAAAATCAACCCCAAACCAAGTGGGCCCAAACCCAGGTCAAAGGGACCGGCCCCATGACAAAAAGAATGAAGCCATAAATTGGTTTAGTATATTTTTTATATATATGTATAGGAATAAATGTATGTACAATAAGCAAAAATCAAAAAATTTGTAAATTCCATGGCTTATGTGCCAAAAGAGATAAGCACATAAGGCATGGGGTGGTATAAGTGCCATTTGGTAAAGCCCAAGGGGTTATATATAAAACATGTAGCCTATAAAGGCAACATGATGAAAAATCAATGATAACTTTTTTCTCTAAGAAAATTAAGGTATGTACCTCGTTCTCCTTCCTCAAGATTCTAAAACTTTTTTTTCCTTTTTAAATTAAATTAAGAGTTTAACTCTTCCTTTTCAAAAAATAAACAGTTTTTCACCATCAAACCCTCGAAAGGGAACTCGGATCTTCCATCAGATCTCAAAAGGGGGAGATTTTTAAATCTCAACCCCCATTTTTCTCCAAGATCCGGCCAACATAAGAGGAGGAAGAAAGAGACTCACCTTCAAAAATACCACTTTGGGGAAGATCTAGGGCCAAAGGGGAGAAGAGAGGAGTCCCCTTCGGTCATTTCCAAAGATTTATAGGAGTTTAACTCCATTCAAGATCCGTTGGAGTTTAACTACATAAACAAAACCCTTTTAGGAGTTTAACTCTAAATCTACACATAATCCCTGTTATGAGTTCAACTCCAAAGACCCTTGGGAGTTCAACTCCAAGCCAAGGGGCTAAGCCCCTTTTCCACTGGTGTTTCCAGCGGTTGTGTGCCGCGCACGTGATCGACGGGCGCCCAGTGGGCGCGTGCAGGGCACGAGACCCGTGGGCGCTCAGCGTCCACGTGCGCCTCACGTGACCCACGGGCGCTCGCCGCACACGTGACCCGTGAGCGTCCAGTGCCCAGCAGTCGCATGCAGGGTACATGACCCGCGGGCGCCAAGCGCCCACGCGCCTGGCATGTGATCCGTGGGCGTCTAGCGCCACGTGCCATGCACGTGTATTTAAAACGCTCTTCACCCCTTATTTTCCATGCACTCCACACTCAAAACACGTCCCTTATTGGAAAAAATTTTCTAACGGGGTGCTGCCCCGCATCCCGCAAGTGGTGTTCACAGCATAACATTGTATTATTATATTCCCCATTCTTATTTTTTTTACAAATAAACATGTGCTTTTGACGCATGTCTGCTACATATTACAGGTTACAGGTTCTTGGAGCGAAAACAGTGAAAAAGACAAAAGACGACACAAAAAGGGGACTTTGACCAACAAATAGAAGGATCTTAATCAAGCCTACACAAAAGATCAGTACAGGACAACGCAAGGTCCAAGATTACAAAGCAAACGGTTAAAGGTCCACTGTAATTGTTCACTGGAGATCTGGAAGAAATAGAGAAGCCAAATTGAATAAAGATCTAAAGAAATAAAAAGCCCAAGAAGCCCAGAATCAGTTCCAAAATTTCCAGACATAAATTTTACCAAAGCTTGGAGTCTACTTTGACTAGGTTTTCCTAAGGATATTTTGGTAAATGCAGACTTGCGAATCAATTGTAATCTAGGGTTTCTATATCTTATAAATAGAAGCCCAAATCATTGTATTCTTTTTATGCCTCCCTTCATTAATAAATTTCAGCATTCTTTTGGAGAGCATCATTTTTGTAAGTTCTTTATTTTCAGCCCTAGGTTAATTTTCTATTCTTGCCCTAGATAAATTTAATTCCTTGCCCTAGTTAATCTTTTATTCTCCGCCCTAGATAAATGTATTTTAATTCCCTAATGAGTGAGTAGTCTCCTCACTTGTTAGGGTTAGATCTGGGGAAGGTTTGAGAGACGAAGATCTCTCATCCCCTTTCTTGCCCGTCATATATTTTCATAGGACTCTATGCATACATACACATACCGCTCCCTACGGCACCCTATCCCTCGAGGTAACGGTGATACTGTAGTGTAAATGCTCGGTTGTGATGTTTTCCATGGAGGTTGGGGTAAGGATTGATAAAGGAAGGACAAGAAACTAGAGGAAGAAAACATATTCCCGACGATTCTAATCCCTTTTATTAATAATTATCATAACACCTAATTAGATCTTCATATGGGTATAGAAAGTGATGATATTTATAGACTTTCCAAACTTAACCTAGACCTAACCCTAGCAAGACCTAGATATAGATTAATTTAGTTTTTAGATTTAATAATCAATCTGGCTCCCATCGGAATTAACTCGTTTGAGCGATTAGGAAATTCACAACATCCCTGTGGACCGACCCGTACTCACCGGCTAGCTACATGCGACGCCGTTCTTGATCGCGGTAATAGATAGTTTTTGAGATCAATCAAATGGCGTCGTTGCCGGGGATGGCGTAAAATTTCCTTTTTGCAATTTCGGGTTAATCAAAATTAAAAAATCATAAAAAAACTGAAAAATCACAAAAATATAAAAATATATCATCTGTTATTTTTGGAAGGGTATTTTTTTTGAATCTCTGCAGGATCGACGGATCTGGAAAAATCCAGAGTTCGAAACAGAAAAAGATACATCAGAACAGAAAGAGGTTGGAAAAGCAGAACAGCTCAATTTTTTTGGAGACCTGAAGCCTCCGTACCGCCGCTATTCCGCCGCGCAGGCGCGCTCCCGCCGAGGTTCCGCGGTCCATCTGCCACGTCGGCGCGCGAATTTTGCACTGTTTGCTCCCCTTTTCCCTCTTCTACCAATCCCCATATATTTTTTGTCAAATCTTCTGCAGGATTCTTTGCGCTTAAAAAAATCTTCCCTTCCAAATAACAAATCTTGTGCAGGATTCTTTGCGCCGCATAAAATAAAAATCTTTGATTGCAAGTGATTTTTCTGTTTTGCATATCTTTAAAACTGACTTTAAGGGGCTTTTGACCAATTCAAATTGGGTGGGGATTTCATCACCCTTCTCAGGACCCCAGAATCACATAAAGCATTTGCATTAACCAATCTTTAATTAAAAAATACTAGACTCAGCCCTAAGGACTTCGAGCTCAATAGGACAGAGAACTAGTTATAGGCATCGACCGTTTATCCTAACATGATTTTGCGGTGTCTAGACAGGTGTGTCTAAGGCAAGTGGTTACTTAATTATGACCGCTACTTGTAGCGGGGAGCCTCCCACTTACCTGGCCGCAATTGGCGGTGAAGAGACAGTTTGAGATCCTATTTCTAGCCCTTTGGAACAGTTAGGAGCTGTCTAGCTGACCTAGGTGACCCTAGATCTAGGCCTGATTGTGCATTTATGGTTGATTGCATTTGTGTCCAAGCCCTTATCGAAATTTTTTGCAAAACAAATAATAAAAAAAATAAGAAGAAATTTTTTTTTATAAAAAGACTTGCAACTTTTGTCGCTAAGAAATCCGTGCACTCCAATCTTCTTTCTCTTCTCCTTCTTCAATCATGGGTACCCCACATCATAAATCTCTTGCCGAACTTTGGTATCCCGAACCTAACTTTGCGTCGTACGTCAATTGTTTCGGTCGATTTAAAGAAGATCCCTCCATGCCAAAAATATCTTTGAAAGATCAAATAGAAGCATCTAGGAGAAACAGTTCGATTTTACAACCCACTTTGTGTCAACCAAGTCAACCTTTACCGCCTTCATATGTTGATACCACTTTTTCAAGCCCTGCTGTAACTCCTAAACCGATGTTTATTGCTGAGCATATTGCTCAATCTCGTAGCCGATCTTTCACCCCTCTCCCCTCATCTAGTTCTAGGAATCAACAAGTTCATCCACCTTTTTATCCACATGTTGATCCTAATCCTGTCCAACCATCCACTTCCTACCAGTCCTACCCGACTTTCCCACCTTCACTAGACACTGTTTCTACACAGCCTTTTGGGAGTTTCACATATCCAAACAGTTTTGAATCTTTTACCGAAACCCCTCCACAACCCATGTCTAGTTTGGAACAGTTGTTGGAGGCGTACATTGCAGCAACAAACAAAATGATTAGGAATGTGGATGCGTCCATTGTCGCCCTTATGCAACCTAGTGAACCGGCGGCTAGTTTTCAACTAGCTCCAAATATTCCAATATATGAGGAGGCGGTTGGACATAGTGAGAATTTGAGAGGAGAGAGTGAGTTCTACACGTTTCCAAATCAAACCTACCCATACCCAATTGAAGCCCACAACTCCGGTTTTCCATCGATTGTCCCAAATGATTCACAAGTTAAAAATAAAACATCTAACGAGTTGTGTGACTTTGTAGTTCTTGATTTGCCAGATTGTGAAGAACCCCTTTCGAGTGAAACCACACCTAATCCGTTTGACCTTTACACCTCCACTCTAGAACCTACATTGATAAATATCCATGCTTTTGATGAGGTGTCGGAAAATATTGATTTTCACTTGATTGAGGATATAGACGCCGGGAATATTTTGGATGATGAACCCGTCGATTTGATTGAAATTTTATGTCCAATTCCTTATCCCGAGTCATTAAATGTTTCTCCCGAACTCCATACGCGTCTTGATTTTGATGATAATGGAATGGATAGGCTAAATTTTGAGGAGAATTATGAGGATAGTATCGAGGAGGATTATGAAGATAGTATTGAGGATGAACCATTTTTGTTTGATGTGTCAGATTTTCCAATTCATCCTCTTGAACCTTTACCTAAATCACCCTCCCTCCTTTCCATCGTTCCGACCACGCCTAATATCACGCTTGAAGACTGTGAGCTTAAAAAATTTTTCTTTGAATCTGACACAGTTCTCACAGCCGATAACACGTACGAGTGTTTCACTTTTCCGGACAATGTTGATGACTCACCGTCCGAGTTTGAGTCCTTTACATTTTCAGATGAGTTGGTTGAACCATCAGACTCGGTTGCTTACAGTCGTTTCGAACCATTGATGGAATCTTTCAAATTCAAGACAGTTTACTACGGTGAGAATGAGCCTATCCCTAATTCACTTCCTTTCGTCCGTCCTATCGTTCCGACCGTGCAAGAGACCGTTACGCTTTCATCTCCAATACCAAGTTCGGCGTACCCATACTTTCTTGTGAATCTTGAGGGATTTGATCCCATTTCTCGACGGGTTGATAGGTTAGCACAATCGCTTTTAACACATCGGCCATCACAAATTGCGCTAATTTATTCACTCGATTTACACCCTCAAGATCGCGCGACCCTTCTTTTTCCTTTCCGCCATTCTTCTCCTCCACCGAGACCATATTCTACCCTTCTTTCCACACGGTCTCGTGTGTTTCTCATTTCTTTCCTCTACACCCCATTATTTCACCAACTCGGCCATTACCACGATAAGATTTTTGAATGGTTGATGCTAACCTTTGGCTTGTGTAAGGCCAAGCTTAAGTTTGGAGAGAATCTTGTTGTATATATGTATATATATTTTTTGTTTTCTTTTTCTATAAAAAAATAAACAAAAAAATTTCAAAACATTAAAATATAAAAAAAATAAATTGTAAATAAATAAACAGGGGAGTGCCGGCATTTTGACCCTCTTGGTGTAGCATGACAGTGAGGACACTGTCAAGTTTAAGTTTGGGGGTATGCTCGGTAAGTCTTCTTTCTTCGCATTCATATGTATATTTTTGCATTTGCATACTTATTTAAAACCCATAAAAATTTGAAAAATTATAAAATTATTGTATTCAATTTTGGCTTATTTGACTAGAGTTTGACAAATAGGTTAACTGGCTAGTAACAACTAGATCTTAGACTTAGTAAATTAAAAACCCTAAAAATAATATTCCTTAAAGTTTAACGGTAGAAAGTATATGTCTTTGTAGTTTATTTAGAAATAGGCAAATTTTGAGTTCACTTCTTGGGCTAAGTTTAAACAAAGGAAAAGTATTGATGTTTTTATTAGAGTACAAGTTTGAAAAATAATTCCTAGCTTAAGTCTAGATTCTGAAAATGTATACCCTACAAATTGCACAATCACACACCTTGAAACTTGGAATAGTAGAGGAGACCTTGAAATGCTCTTGTCTAAAGTCCTTAGTACAATGAAAATGAAAAAAAATACAAGTGTGAATAAAGAAAAAAATGAACACTGGTTTTTGTGATTACTTAAGACTAAAAAATAGAAAAAATATTTAGCGAGAGTGCTTCATCACCTAGTGGCTTAGACCAACTGGTTTGGGAGTCACTGCTAAAGCCTTGGGTGTTGCAAGACTAGGAATTACGCTTTAATGTGCAAACACATCTTGTAATCGGTTGTTGGTACCTCAAGAAGTATTAGCGGTCGCATGAAGGATGTGTAAGCAAAATTCATTTAAAAAATACACCAATTAAGAAGTGCTTTGGACAACGGACAAGAGTAGGATTGCTTGATTTGAATTTCCAAGTGTAGGGGTGATTTATACACACACGTAGGGGTATGTGATTGGAGTTTAGATGAGAGAAAGGAGTGAAGAATAGAACTTGTATCTTTAGTAGAATTGATAAAAATTTCTAAGTGGAGATGGAACCCTAAAAGGAAAACTTAAGAGATACCGAAAGCTAAGTAGGTCTGCAGAACATATATAATCTTAAGTTAGATGATGAGGAAGTGTGAAGAATATGGGTGGATAATTTATGAGTCGAAGATAATAAAATTCCTTATTAAAAAACCTAATTGGAGAATTAAAGTTAATGAGCCAAATTGATAGAATTTTGTGGGTAGTATCCGCTGAAAACCCTCAGGAGACAACACTCCTCCTACTAGGGACATCTAGAGGTTTAACGGCTTGTTGCACGAGCTCAGTGCAATCGCGTTTCCCTGCGAAAGTGTGGTTAGGTTTTTTTTAGAGAATAAAAAATAAGTCTGCTCGAGGACGAGCAAAAGATAAGTTTGGGGGTGTTTGTTCACACCATAATATTATATTATTATATTCCCCATTCTTATTCTTTTTACAAATAACCAGGTGCTTTTGACGCATGTCTGCTACATATTACAGGTTACAGGTTCTTGGAGCGAAAACAGTGAAAAAGACAAAAGACGACACAAAAAAGGGACTTTGACCAACAAATAGAAGGATCTTAATCAAGCCTATACAAAAGATCAGTACAAGACAACGCAAGGTCCAAGATTACAAAGCAAACGGTTAAAAGTCCACTGCAATTGTTCACTGGAGATCTGGAAGAAATAGAGAAGCCAAATTGAATAAAGATCTAAAGAAATAAAAAGCCCAAGAAGCCCAGAATCAGTTCCAAAATTTCCAGACATAAATTTTACCAAAGCTTGGAGTCTACTTTGACTAGGTCTTCCTAAGAATATTTTGGTAAATGCAGACTTGCGAATCAATTGTAACCTAGGGTTTCTATGTCTTATAAATAGAAGCCCAAATCATTGTATTCTTTTTATGCCTTCCTTCATTAATAAATTTCAGTATTCTTTTGGAGAGCACCATTTTTGTAAGTTCTTTATTTTCAGCCCTAGGTTAATTTTCTATTCTTGCCCTAGATAAATTTAATTCCTTGCCCTAGTTAATCTTTTATTCTCTGCCCTAGATAAATATATTTTAATTCCTTAATGAGTGAGTAGTCTCCTCGCTTGTTAGGGTTAGATCTGGGGAAGGTTTGAGAGACGAAGATCTCCCATCCCCTTTCTTGCCCGTTATATATTTTCATAGGACTCTATGCATACATACACATACCGCTCCCTACGGCACCCTATCCCTCGAGGTGGCGGTGATACCGTAGTATAAAAACCCGGTTGTGATGTTTTCCATGGAGGTTAGGGTAAGGATTGATAAAGGAAGGACAAGAAACTAGAGTAAGAAAACATCTTCCCAATGATTCTAATCCCTTTTATTAATAATTACCATAACACCTAATTAGATCTTCATATGGGTATAGAAAGCGGTGAGATTTATAGACTTTCCAAACTTAACCTAGACGTAACCCTAGCAAGACTTAGATATAGATTAATTTAGTTTTTAGATTTAATAATCAATCCGGCTCCCATCGGAATTAACTCGTTTGAGCGATTAGGAATTTCATAATATCCCTATGGACCGACCCGTACTCACCGGCTAGCTACATGCGACGCCGTTCTTGATTGCAGTAATAGATAGTTTTTGAGATCAATCAAGTGGCTGCTAGCCCTCTTGACCCTTAGCCTGCTATACGGGTAGTGGCCCCTCCGTAAACTCTGCAAAGCCCCCGATATATCCAAAAACCCTTTCAAAACACATCACACACACGACACATTGAGTTCGCATGATCGGTTTGACCCGTCAATCGGAGGTTCCCTCGCTCCAAAGGCGGGAAGTAATTAACGGCAGCTTAGTCTGCGACCGCCGGAGATTCGGATACCCATAATCAATAAATCTCTGCCTACCCTAGGCAGGGGGAATCTGTAGTACACCTGACGAACGCGTGCGTATTCCCATCTCAATGGGGTGATGAAAAACACCCTACAGATTTTGGCACGCCCGGTGGGACCTTTCTCTTCTCCTATATCTCGGGTCAAGCGTTCATGCGAACTCATTTAACATATATACCGACGTTTGTACTGAAGTAATGTTCCTTTCATGCAGCAATCAACTTTCAACGATGATGTCTCCTAAGATGAATTCAGCTGCCAACGCAACCCCAATCTCATACGTGGTCAAGATCAATGCTCGTATGGTTCTCCCTGCAAGTCTCAGCCGGCAATAGGAGGAGCCACCCCGTCAATTTGGTTCCGTCATCATCTACCCTGCCGGAAGCGCTCATCTGGCGGAGGTCATGGCTGTAGGGTGTTTTCGTCACCCCATTGAGATGGGAATACACGCACGCTTTTCAGGCGTACTACAGATTCCCCCTGCCAAGGGTAGGCTGGGGTTTATTGATTGTGGGGATCCGAATCTCTGGCAGCTGCAGACTAAGCTGCTGTTAATTACCACTCGCCTTTGGAGCGAGAGAATCTTCGATTGATGGGTCAAACAGGTCATGCGAACTCAATGTGCAGTGTGCGTATGTGTGTCTTGAGGGGTTTTGGATATATCGGGGTCCCCGCAGAGTTTTATGGGGGTCAGTGTTGTGGAGTGTGTGTGTGTATATAAAAAAAGGGAAGAATAGCGTCCAAAGGACGCGTGGGCGCCGGCGCCCTACGCGCCTGGCACGCGGGCGCTGGGCGCCGGCAGGAAAATGGACTTTGTCCCTACACTAGGAGCTGTGCTCCCGATTTGACTTCTGGAGTTAAACTCCTAAAAAGATATTAATTTATGGAGTTGAACTCCAATAGATCTTGAATGGAGTTAAACTCCTAGAAATCTTTAGAAATGATCAAAGGAGCCCCTTTGTTTCTCTCCCCTTTGACCCTGGATCTTCCCAAGATGGGATTTTTGGAGATGGGTCCCTTTTTTCTTCCTCTCGGTTGGTCGGATCTTAGAGAAAGGGGGTAAGATTTAAAAATCTACCTTTTTTGAGATCTGATGGAAAATCCGAATTCCCCTTTGTGCGTTTTGTGGTGAAAAACTATTTAATTTTGGAAAGGAAGAGTAAAACTCTTGATTTAATTGAAAAAGGGAAGAAGCTTTAGAATCTTGAGGAAGGAGAAGGAGGCACAAAAACCCTAGATTTTGAGGGGAATGAAAAGTTATCTTTTATTTCATTATCATGTTACCTTATATAGGCTTACAAATTTACATATAGCCCCTTGAGCTTTACAAAATGGCATTTTTCCTATCTCACGCCTCATGTGCTCATTTCTTTTGCACATGAGCCATGGGCTTTACAAAAATTTGGCTTTATGCCCATTTTTCTTACATTCATGCATAAAAAATTACATCAAAATTATTTATTACATGATTTCGTTTTGGCATGGGAGAGACCGACCGCGGGGCTCGACTTGGGTATGGACCCAATTGATCTGGGCTTGGGCCCGCTTATTTGGGGTTGGCTTTGACTTTAACTTAGTCAACCGAGGTGTAATTTTCAACCCCAACAACGGCAAACTAAGCGGCCAAACCGACCTCAAGGGGTAGGAGGCCGAACGTCGTGGTCGCCAGAGCATCCCACCCCAAATGCAAATCCGTATTCGAACATCTCTCCACTATTCCAACTGGGGGAAAGGCCGTCCACACCAATAGGGCCGCAAAGCAGCTCCAGCAAGCTCAGACGTTGCCCTTGATGATCGAGCGAGCAGGCATATTCTCTGGATTCTCTGTCAGTCGGTCTACGATGTCTTCCCGAAGGGACGAAGCCTGCCAAGTGCTCAAAACAGAAAGGTTAAGAAAGAAGCGGCTCAGGTATCGAGCCGACAAAAGGGCCCGGACTTCGGCTAAGTGGATCTTGTGAGGTTCCAAGAGTAGGGTCACCCCGCGACGACAGATGAGTCGGCCATAAAAGTCAGCAATTCTTTCGAACCCCTAAAATGGGTTCAGAAAAACGCCACGACCGCTAAAATCAAGGAGACAATAGTCCGAACGATACTACAAAGATACATGTCTCAGCCCCAACAGAGAAATCATGACACTGTCTCTTCAAAAGTCTATCAGGCGCTCTGTGCCGCGCGAAAGCAGCGGGGCAAATACAGAAAAGAAGCGTCGGCACTACTCAAGAAGTCGGTCAGGCCAGCCATCTTTAATCAATTGTCCGTTACTAAAACAGAAGGGCTAAGACGGTGGTCCATAAAATCAGCTAGCAATAATGAAAGGACGACAGGATATGTTATCCACACTGTCTATACGGCGGGCACGCACCCCAGCGACAACCTCCGCAGCAAAAGAAAGGATGGGGCCACTACATCCCAAGCCCAATCCGGCTTGAATGTGGTTGCCACTTCCCAAGATCAGCCGCCTCCGCTGGATGATGAAAATCCTCTCGATGAAGCCGATAGGCAGAAAGACCCCTCAGTCCATGTGGAGTCAAGCTTGGACAGCGAGGAAGAGCCGACTTTCCGCCCCAGGACCATGGAGCAAGAGCTGCTTCAAGAGCTTCGAAAACAGCTCAGGAGCAAAGATAAAGAGATGTCCAAGCTCTATTCGAAAATTGACGACCTAACGAACGTTGTGATGCAGCTTATGGCTCAAATTGCTCGAGCACCTCCCAATCAAGCACAAGTCTCTACTCATGAGCTGGGTGATGACAACCCGAGCAGCCGATGCCTGTCCCTTTGGGTCCAAGATTGGTCGAGCCGCACGAAAGCAGGCCACATTCCGCTTCTGGGGATGCCTTGGCCCAAGATAGCATTATCCCTCTAACACAAGATCGGATAACGGATTTGGTCACCAGCAAGATTAAAACATTGGTGGCCGAAGCCGAAGCTCAGAAAGAAATTGGCAGTAGTGGGCGGCCATATCCCGCACAGTACGATCTGATCGAGTTCCCGAGTGGCTACGTTGTTCCTAAGTTCGGAAGATTTGACGAGACGGGAAACGCAAATCAGCATGTCGCCCACTTTAAAGCGTCATGCGGAAATACAGGGGGCGATGATGCACTCCTTCCTCGTCAGTTTGTCAACAGCCTGACTGGTGTCGCTTTCGACTGGTACGCAAGTATACTAGACAGGCCCGCCACTACTTTCGCCCAAATGGAGTCTTTGTTTCGGCAAAGATTCATGGGTGTTAGTGACAAAATCTCCATTGCTGACCTCGTGAGAACCAAGCCAGGGAAAAACGAAAGCAACACAGACTTTATTGCCCGATGGTGCAACCTCACTGTCAAGTGTGAACCGCCGCTAGAGCAGGACCAGTCTGTCAGCCTCCTTATTGGGAACCTCAGCAATTGGGTCGTCCCATTCTTATGTACATCAGGCCTCAAGATGTTTCAAGAGCTGACCAAGAAAGTCTAAATGCTGGAACGCTCAAAGAAAGAGTCTACCCCGGACTCTCAGAGAGACAAGACTTGGAAGAGCAAGAGGGACGACAACCGTAGAAGCGGGAATTCTAGCAATACTAATGTCTTCAATGCGTCTGACAATGAAGACAAGCGAAAAGCAAGCGAATCCAAAACCAACCGGTCTCGAAAGCCAATGCTGGGAGGAGAAGGGTCTTCCCTAGAGGAGAAAAAGAACAAGATTTACTCTTTTAGAAGGGACAAGGTGCGCAAGATATTCAAAGACGCCTTGAGCAACGGTCTACAACTGCCAGAGTCGAAGAGACCTCATGAAGCAAAAATGACCAACAATCCTCTATATTGCCCATACCACCGAGTAGTGAGCCATGCGATCGAGGATTGCTATATCTTCAAAGACTGGGTCAAGAAGCAGTACAAGACTGGAGAGATTGAGCTGTCCAAGAGTGTGTTGGTGAACAATCAAGTTGCAACCACCAACTTTATACAAACAAAAACTTAAGCCTTTTGGAAGCAGACAGTTGAACCCGCTGCCCTGAGAAATGAAACTGACCCACCGCAGCCTCCATGGAGTACGCACATATCTAATAAGATGAAGAAATGATAAAGCTACTTCGGAAAGAGCCCAGAACAGAATGGGAAGGGCAGAAGAAGCCCACCATTCCAGCTGCCGATTCGGCTCAAAATCCAAAAAGCTCAAGAAGAAGAAAAGTGCAGCTCGACGTGAAAAAGAGTCTGTATGGAGATTGACCATTCAAAAATATATCGATTCCCTCGAAGACTATGAACAAGAGAAAAGGGTTCTAATTTAATTGAAGGAGTTCTTCCCTGTAGAAGCGGCTGAGATTCTGGAGGAGCTAGAAGAAGACTCCAATGAAGAGATCCCTATAGTGACCTGCTACGCCATCCATCTTGGTAGCGACTCTGAGGAAGAGCTATGTTTTTCTGAAGAGGACGAGGAGCTCGCGATAAAGGCCAACCAAATCCAGCTCAGAAGCGGCAGGGCTCTACCGCCAAATCAGGGCAACACCCCAAAAGGAAAGGAAAAACAAGTCATCAATGAAGAAGATGGCAGAGAGCCGGCTCATGAAAACTTAAGTCCTTCCTCAGTGGACTACAATGTCTTGGCCCATCTCCGGAAGCTTCCGTCTCTCCTGAGCATCTACGATGCCTTGGTCCTATCTAAGGAGCTTAGAGATGTTCTTATTCACGCTTTACAAAACCCCGAGCGGTACCAGGCTCCCTTTGAGAAAATTAATATGAAAGAAGCCCAGTACGCTTTGCATGCTGCTGCAGTCACGTTTAAGGACGGAGACTTACTACTGGGAACGGTTGAGCATAATCGGCCGCTTTACGTGACTGGGTACAACGACGAAGATCGGATTAATCGCATATTGATTGATCCGGGATCCTCAATGAACATCATGAACATGGGACTCTGAAGAGTTTGTTAATAGACGTCCGACACCTGCCAAGGGAAAGGATTGTCATTCAAGGCTTCAATCAAAATTGCCAGCAAGTTCTGGGATCTATAGCTCTGCCAATCAAATTTGGGGATCTGCAAACCGAAACTAAGATATACGTGATCGACGCTGACGCGTCTTATAAAATTCTCTTGGGGAGGCCGTGGCTCCACGATTACGGTATTGTTCCGTCAACTCTCCATCAATGCATGAAGTATACTAAAAATAGCGAAGAAATACACATTGACGGAGACATCCAGCCGTTTAGTGTGCATGAAGTCCGATATGAAGATTCTCGGTACTTTGTGAACCCCTAAAATGTTAAGCCACAACTGACCGAGGACAGAGCAGCCTTGAAACTCAAAGGCAAATCTGAGCCGACTGTCACTTTCAAAAGCAAAAAAACCCAAGTGCATCCGCGTTTCGGCAGTGACACAGATGAGCCCAACGCTGGAAGTCCGTCCTTCCGTAAAACTCACCCTCATTTCGATAGCGATACGGACGAATCTGATACTGAAGGTGAAAGGTTCCTAGGCACCCTATAGTGGTCTCACAAGGCATCGAACATGCCAATATAAAATTTTACGGGTGCCGAGAGACCCGACTACGGATCGTCGGCTAGATTTCTAGGCGAAAAAAGAACTAGTTAACAATTAACTAAGGGAATACGGAAATACAACCTTTGTAGATCCGTTTGTCCACCTCCATAGCTCCGCAACGAAGTCTCCTCGCTGTCCATAACAAGTCCCGGGCTCTAGCGTCGGCTTCATCGGAGAATGGACGGGCTAGGTCATCGACGACGTGCCGAAGATGATCTACGTCGAGGCATCGCTAAATCAAGCTCCGACTTCACCAAGTCAAGAATCTTGTGAAGTAAACACACTCTACTACTTGGCAAGAGGTAGAGGATGAAGAAATAGGAAGTGGGTAAACTTTAGAATTGGATTTCTCACTCTAATTCATCACTTGCCATTGATGGAGGCAAGCTTTCTTCACTTGAAGAAATGAAGAAGAAGAAGAATAATGATATGATAAGTTAATTCCAAAAAGAAAAATAAAAGAATACTTATCATAACTAAACCATGGTCAAGTGTAGAGAATAAATCATGGTTAGTGGGATGGTTAGGGTTAAGCATGAGACAAAATGGTCACTTGGTCAAAGTCTTCATGAAGCTTCATGAACAAAATAAAAACAAGCCACCATTTTCTCATTTTCTTTTCTATTTCCAAAAGAATAAATGAATGAATAAATGAATAAGGAATTAGTAAACCCTAACCATTTCATTAACCAAGGTTTAATTCTTCACACTTAACCAAAAGGCATGTATCATCAAACATGATACAAGCAAGTGCACAAAATCATATCGCATATGCAATGCGCACATCCGAGTGAGAAAATCCATTTAAAGTGAACCGATACTAGTTAATGCAAAGTAATATATCAGATATATAAATATGCATTAAATCATTAAATCAACACTTGATTCAATGATCCGGTCATGTCGCACACAACCGACTAGTATGCAATGTATCGGCTTATCGAATCAACGCTTGAATCGATAACTAGGTTATATCGCATACAACCATTCGATACATTCATCGCGAGAATGGAATACGGTATCACATACATGTATTATTCTCGGTCCCGCACATATCTCATATGCGCTCCTATTTCGTTTCGCTTGAACCAGGAAACCTCTGTGTAGGACTCTAAAGACTCGTCAATACGCCGGCAGCGGATGATGATCATATCAAACATCCACAAGCCGCAAGCGGTCTGCTAAACGTAACGGCCACCCGGGTATTGAGCGATCTGAAGATCGACGAGCAAGCCCGCTCACACTCCAGTGAATCCAACCAGTAACACTACCGTACAGTCCGGTCTGATCGTCTGATATGTCGCATATCTCGCCTAGGGGTGGTAAACGTCAGACCCCAATAGCTTGATAAGTCGTGTCGATATGAGGTCTATAACAATTAGAGAAACTACTGGTAACACTTACCAGTAAATCTCAGCAACCCTGGCCAGAGATTTCCTGTTATAGCCAATCGAACACAGCGCAACATCAACCCCCTATACCGGGAGAGACGAATCCCCTCCTATCGCTCATTGCCTCCATGTGACTCGGGACTGTACCCAAAAACCACCATTTTGCACGCCCTCTTGGACGTGGTAAGATGGAAATCAAAGCACAGTGGGAACCACACAAGACTCTATGACGATCTCGGGTCAACAGACTACTCTGTACCAGTGTCACCAGAGAACTGCCATCTGACGTGAGGTATAATACCATCTCGGAGTTCTCGGCGAGTCCGTCCAGTGTACCCAGTCTCTACTGAGCACCCGTATATCATCTCCGATGTCAAACACCAATGGATATGGGATCATCCATCGCCCATCTGTATGGGTCGAGAAGGTACACGCTAGTCTACTCTGGTATATCGATGCCCCATCTCGATACACCCACGACTAGGGACTTTGAAGGATGTACTTATGGACTACCATGTCCCCACTAGTATGATCCGCATCATAGTCCAGGTAGTCAAGTACACATCCTAAGGGCTTTACCAACATGTAACAGAGAGACAATCAATGTACACGTTAAGGTAAAGAGCAACCAGATAGCATACTATCATGTCGAGCAAGAAAGTCCTCCCTATATATGTCCCAGCATCCACTACAATATACATCCAATGTACAGTAATGGCCTCTAGGGCATACATATAACTAACAATCTCCCACTTGCACTAGGGCCATCTGTAGCAGTGGTTGCAGTATCTCATACTCAACCATCCCATAAAAGTCTCTCTCTGGGAACAGGCCTTTGTGAGTGGATCCGCTGTGTTGTCCTCTGAGTCTACTCTCCAAACCTCGATCACCCTGGAGATCAACCATCTCCATGATCAGGCGATACTGCCTTAGAATATGTCTGGATCACTGATGGGACCTGCGTTCCTTGGCATAAGCCACAACTCCATTGTCACACAATGGGAGGAACATAGTTCATCTCATGAACCAATATACACCCAAACAGCCTCTTTGGTAGCATCTTTAGTAGCGATGTATCCTGCCTTTATCGTCTAGTATGCCACGGTATCTAGCTTGGAACTCTTCCAACATACCGTCCCTTTACTGAGGGTAAAGACAATGCCTGCGACTGACATTCAGTCGTCTTTATCACCCTGGAACCCTTCCAGTGATTCTCCCCAGGATCGATTGATACCATCTCACTACAACTAGTGAGAATCCTAACATCCAATTAAATCTATCTCATAGATCCAAAACTCAGGATTTAGGAGGTATCATTTTGATCCTATATGGAGAATAATAGTGATAAGCGGAGATTGATCGAGCGTAGCATAGGAAACTCCTTCCCTATCAAGAGTATGTCATCCACGTACTCTACGAGGATCGTCACCATACTCCCTACTACCCTTTTTGTTTATACAAGGTTCATCTACCATATCGATGATGTCAACTTCTTTGACTAATCCATCAAAACAGATGTTCCAACTCCGCGATGCCTGCTTTATCCTATAAAGCATCTTGCACACGTTTCCGCTGCTCCCACTGTTTACGAAGCCCTCTGGCTGTGTACTTATAGACGCACTCTTCTAAAACATTATTTAGAAAAGCAGTCATGGCACCCATCCGCCAGATATCGTAGTTATGGTATGTAGCCGTGGCAAGTAGGATCTGGATGGACTTAAGCATAGGTACCGGAAAAGGTTTCATCATTATCCACGCCTGGTCAATGACGAAAACCTTTAACAAGTCTAGCTTTGAAAGTCTCAACTTTTCCATTTACACCAAGTAATCTTCTCAAGATATACTTGCTCCTGATGGGGATTTAACCCTTCAGATATAGCAATTAAAGTCCATACTTTGCTGGTGTACATGGATTCCATCTCAGATTGCTAAGCATCCAGCCATTTTTACAGAGTCTTACTCCTGATGGCCAGCTCGAAACTAGTTGGGTCATCATCTCATGATGCAATCCTCGCTCCCACTGTCATAGAGAAACCGAAGTATCTCTCAGGTGGGTGAGGAACCCTACTAGATCGGCGGAGAGGCTGAGGTTCGTTGGAATCTACTGAATCCTTTGGTTCTATCAAATCATCAGCTGCAGTTTGTATAGCTGGAACTATTCCAGTTCTACATAACAGACCTTGCCTCGAGCTTGTTCGGATTTTGCTTTTAGACATAGGCCGGTCAACCCCAAATCTTAACTAACTTATGATATGGGCTCTTCCCTTTCCATATCATATATGAAGTGGTAGGCAACTGATTTGATCGGAACCCTATTCAATAGGTATGCAGCTTCATAAGTGCATAACTCCCTAAAGGAAACAGGTAACTCAGTAGTACTCATCATAGAGCACACCATATCTAATAGGGTGTATCTGCTCTGCCCCGACATACCATCGTGGAATGGTGTATACGGAGGAGTAATGCTGAGAGAGAATCTCATTCTCCTTTAGAATAATCCAGGAATTCCGTGCTCAAGTATTCTCCTCCTTGATCTCATCATAGGACATAATACTTATACCCATATTTTGGTTCTCTACTTCTAACTTATATTCTGTGAATATCTCAAAAGGTTCGGACTTGTGTTTCAACAGGAACATAGGTCTGAATCTCGAAAGATCATCAGAGAACGTAATGAAGTATAAAGAACCAGTCCTGGTATGTGTAGATTGGGGACCTACATACATCAACATGTATCATCCCAAGAGTTCACTAACTCTTTCTCTGTTTCCAGTAAACGGAGCTATGGTCATCTTATCTTTGTGACATGACTGGCGAGTTTCACAAGATGTAAGTTCAAACTAATTTAAATATGCATCTTTATGTAACTCTAGCTAGTCGGGTCACATTGATCTGACCTAATCTACAATACCTCAAGAAGAATTCGTTCATTTCTGAACTCTTCCTCTTGTGTGTGTTCTGTATACTTAGAACTGTAGTTTGATTTAGAACATTAATACTTTTAGACAACGTGCCTGAACCGATCAACTTTTGATATAGGAAATGTTCAAAACATTATCCATCAATACAAAATTATATCCTTTCTTTTCTAACAAAGAGAGTGATATGATTTGGTATATCAGGTTCGGTATCTAATAACATTCGTTCAGAATCAATGTATTAGTAATACAGGGTAATAGTGACCGACAGACTTGGCTGCAACTCTTGTCCCGTTTTCTGCCTCATGAAACTTATCACCCGTTCTCAGTTTTTCTACCCTTTTGTAGCCCTATGTAACAGATTACATATCTGGGATCCTGATCCGGTATCATATACCAGGATGCGGAGGATACTGAGAAACAGTTCTGTATAAAGAACACACCCGAAGATGATGCATCAGCATGCACTCTCTTCGTTTGGGCGGCACGGGAAATCTGGTATTCCCCAATTTCCTGCTCTGTCTTATAACATTTATAAGTAGGAGCGGGACCAACGTTTCCCAGCTCAGTATAACAAGCGGGTTCGGTCAATAATCCGTATTATTATCTTGATTAAGGCGTGATATGGTCGCTACCAGGAGAGAGAGAGAAGAAAACACTCAGCGTGCGCTCTTGCAAGAATAGATTGGTTATTATTTTATCTAATCAGGATGGCTCCCACTGCTTTTTATCAAATCTTCCTTCAAACCCTAAAAGGAAAGACTAGCCGGGATTAATTACACACTACAAGTTCGCCAATCTTTCAGCCAGGCCAGTGTCGGTACTTTGAGGGAGGTCCCCCGTGCTTTCGCACGAACCTAATTAATGTAAACCTCGTTTTCCCAGAGGCGTAACCCCGTTGACACCTTTCTAGACACCTACTTGATCGGCTAATTGTAATGTATAAAACTCTCCCAGGAGTAACTCTTACTCGCAGCGGGTATCGGGATCCAACTATCTCATAGAAAGTATGCAATCTCATTGCAAATTTCAACACTTGAAATTCCCGATAATATTTTGCCCCGGACGATCTATGACCTTGACAAGGTCAACAAACCATAGACCGCAAGTCAAGTTCAACCCGTCATTTCTTGATTGAATCAAACCCACCCGCACGACCCTTGACAAGGTCAACAAGGCCGCACGACTACCCTAACCCAATCTGCATCATATGCATAAGCAGATAAATACTGGTTAGCTACCGCACACTGCGCCTTGACAAGGTCAACAAACGCAGCACGAATACTAAACAGGATTTATCTGAAATGACGGAGGGCTACGACAGGTTTTTCTGAAACCTTATTGCGTAATGAACTTGATATCGTTGTAGGATCGAATGAATTTTGAAATGGAGTGTTTTTGAGGCTTTTCTAGTTTTGCTAAAGGAGTCACTCCCGGTGAAGGGATCGTCGGTCCTTTCCTCGTCGAATGAGGTGCGGGATATATCATATATATCGCTGCGCATAGCAAAAACGCTTAAAAGCAATCAAAAGACAAACCGAGTGTGTAGCATCTGCCAGTTATTGCTAAAGGAGTCACTCCCGGTGAAGGGATCTCGGTCCTTTCCTTATCGAATAAGGTGCAGGATATATCACATATACCGCTGTGCAAAGCAAGAACTGTAGCTACCTGTCTTATTTTGAAATTCGATTCTACAACATCTTAGGTTTCTTTTATTTCATTAATCACATTAATGAAGTCCCATCATTTAAATACCTAAACATCACAGATAAATACGACGTACACTTATGCCATCCGCATTCGCCTCGATGTCCCCTCGTGCACCGTTAGGTTAGGTAACTAACGACAGAGCGGGGCAGGGCTAGCGCGGGTGTAAAACATAAGTAACGTCTATATAATATATCATATATACTATATACTGTATCTATCACAGAACATCACATGATCACATCACAGATATCGCAGCAGAAGAATCATATGAAATATTGGATATACTAGGACGTCCGTGTTTTCAATACGAGCCAGTATAAAACACGGATTCCACGGTCGTGATGAATAGCCAAACCCACACCCCTAGACCCCTACGAGAGCGGCAAGCAACCCTACCAATTCTGGAGTTAGGAGACCCGGACTCGACTCCTCGAGTTGGTCTCCCACTGTACTCCAGAACCCGGTTACTTGTGCCCTCCTCCTTGGGTCTATCCTAGTGCGGAAAGGTAAATAATATACAAACGGTGACATCTTCCGCAACCTGGAAGCGCCCCAATAAAAGAATATTACATACAAGTTTTTACATGAATGAAAATGAAAAACACTCATCTCACATAAAAACCCCCGGCTATTCAAACGCGACGATCCAATATAACATATCCAGCAACACATAACATCACATGTCATCAACGTAAGTAAATATGTCCATCCCAATTGTCGTTGACATATAGCAACGAAACCGGCGATATCACATATTACACTTACGGTCACAGAAAAGAAAGTGTAAAACTACAACAGTTGGAATCCGCAACCACCTCAGACATCGCATGCCTGACCAAATGAATTTCTTAGACATCGCATGCCTAACAATTATAAACCCCGCATTTTAGTCTCAAAATCGAAAACACTTTTCAATATTAAGTCGGGCAATTCAACAAGATTCCCGACATCCTGATCGAATACTCGTCGCAAACTTCAGTAGACGGCCGCACCCCCGATACCGTCGACGAAGTGCACCAAGGCGGAACACCGCCACCGTGAGCACCCGACCGGATGCTTTCGGCGACGGGGTTCTCCTACAGTCACTTGGTCGGGGCTATGGGGTGAGGCTGTTTATTAAGTTTACCCGGCGAGTATCCGCGTACGCTACGTGATTGCGACGGACTTTTGATCACATCAAAATTCCGTGGCAACCGATCAAGTGAGACTAAACTGCTATGTTTATAACATTCATTCAGTTATCACATAACTACTTGTGAATTCCAATTATTGTATCCCATTCCAGATAAACAGAAAATGTTAAACTTTTCGATCGAACAATCGAACACCCAAGTTTTCCCGATACAGATCAACACATGAAACAAGTCTAAAAACATTCAGTTCGTGCCTCAGTACCAACGGTCCAGCCGTAGAAGGGTCAAGCCAACGCCTCACATGTGGCACGCCGTACTGCCCCAAACCCGAAGGTTCAAAGGGCAGTTCAAGACGGTCACATAATCGAGTTAAGGTTTGTTGTCTTCTAGAGGGACCATCGAGTTACTTGCACTACTTAGAACGTCGTTAAACTTCGGAAAAATCCAACACTTGGAAATTTCCCGACAGGGAAAAAATTGGGTATTTATATCCGGTCGAACTTTTTAACATATTGTAAAATATCCGGAAAGCCACATAGACGAAACTTGATAATCCGATCGAACCGACGACCTCCCAATACACCCCAGAAAATTCAACTCTTGAATAAATTTTAAAAATTCCCAGAAAACTCAGAAGAATTTATCAGGAATTACTGTGCAGAAATATAGGGCTGACGTCACCAGAGAGCCGCGGAACCGCCGCAGAAGCTAGGCTTCTGCCGCGGTTCCGCCGCACTAATCACTGTTCACCAGAAACATTTTGCACCGTAATTCTTATTTTTCTATGCTGAATTTTTTAGCAATTTTTAATTCACAAAAATCCAGATATTTCAAAAATGTCCAGAGAGCATTCTCGGGTGTGGGTTTCGGGTTCGTTCGGGTTTCAAATTCCGTCTGGACTTCGCCTAAGGCTCTAGCTAGGCTCTGATACCAGTGAAAGGTTCCTAGGCACCCTATAGTGATCTCACAAGGCATCGAACATGCCAATATAAAATTTTACGGGTGCCGAGAGACCCGACTACGGATCGTCGGCTAGATTTCTAGGCGAAAAAAGAACTAGTTAACAATTAACTAAGGGAATACGGAAATACAACCTTTGTAGATCCGTTTGTCCACCTCCATAGCTCCGCAACGAAGTCTCCTCGCTGTCCATAACAAGTCCCGGGCTCTAGCGTCGGCTTCATCGGAGAATGGACGGGCTAGGTCATCGACGACGTGCCGAAGATGATCTACGTCGAGGCATCGCTAAATCAAGCTCCGACTTCACCAAGTCAAGAATCTTGTGAAGTAAACACACTCTACTACTTGGCAAGAGGTAGAGGATGAATAAATAGGAAGTGGGTAAACTTTAGAATTGGATTTCTCACTCTAATTCATCACTTTCCATTGATGGAGGCAAGCTTTCTTCACTTGAAGAAATGAAGAAGAAGAAGAATAATGATATGATAAGTTAATTCCAAAAAGAAAAATAAAAGAATACTTATCATAACTAAACCATGGTCAAGTGTAGAGAATAAATCATGGTTAGTGGGATGGTTAGGGTTAAGCATGAGACAAAATGGTCACTTGGTCAAAGTCTTCATGAAGCTTCATGAACAAAATAAAAACAAGCCACCATTTTCTCATTTTCTTTTCTATTTCCAAAAGAATAAATGAATGAATAAATGAATAAGGAAATAGTAAACCCTAACCATTTCATTAACCAAGGTTTAATTCTTCACACTTAACCAAAAGGCATGTATCATCAAACATGATACAAGCAAGTGCACAAAATCATATCGCATATGCAATGCGCACATCCGAGTGAGAAAATCCATTTAAAGTGAACCGATACTAGTTAATGCAAAGTAATATATCAGATATATAAATATGCATTAAATCATTAAATCAACACTTGATTCAATGATCCGGTCATGTCGCACACAACCGACTAGTATGCAATGTATCGGCTTATCGAATCAACGCTTGAATCGATAACTAGGTTATATCGCATACAACCATTCGATACATTCATCGCGAGAATGGAATACGGTATCACATACACGTATTATTCTCGGTCCCGCACATATCTCATATGCGCTCCTATTGCGTTTCGCTTGAACCAGGAAACCTCTGTGTAGGACTCTAAAGACTCGTCAATACGCCGGCAGCGGATGATGATCATATCAAACATCCACAAGCCGCAAGCGGTCTGCTAAACGTAACGGCCACCCGGGTATTGAGCGATCTGAAGATCGACGAGCAAGCCCGCTCACACTCCAGTGAATCCAACCAGTAACACTACCGCACAGTCCGGTCTGATCGTCTGATATGTCGCATATCTCGCCTAGGGGTGGTAAACGTCAGACCCCAATAGCTTGATAAGTCGTGTCGATATGAGGTCTATAACAATTCGAGAAACTACTGGTAACACTTACCAGTAAATCTCAGCAACCCTGGCCAGGGATTTCCTGTTATAGCCAATCGAACACAGCGCAACATCAACCCCCTATACCGGGAGAGACGAATCCCCTCCTATCGCTCATTGCCTCCATGTGACTCGGGACTGTACCCAAAAACCACCGTTTTGCACGCCCTCTTGGACGTGGTAAGATGGAAATCAAAGCACAGTGGGAACCACACAAGACTCTATGACGATCTCGGGTCGACAGACTACTCTGTACCAGTGTCACCAGAGAACTGCCATCTGACGTGAGGTATAATACCATCTGGGAGTTCTCGGCGAGTCCGTCCAGTGTACCCAGTCTCTACTGAGCACCCGTATATCATCTCCGATGTCAAACACCAATGGATATGGGATCATCCATCGCCCATCTGTATGGGTCGAGAAGGTACACGCTAGTCTACTCTGGTATATCGATGCCCCATCTCGATACACCCACGACTAGGGACTTTGAAGGATGTACTTATGGACTACCATGTCCCCACTAGTATGATCCGCATCATAGTCCAGGTAGTCAAGTACACATCCTAAGGGCTTTACCAACATGTAACAGAGAGACAATCAATGTACACGTTAAGGTAAAGAGCAACCAGATAGCATACTATCATGTCGAGCAAGAAAGTCCTCCCTATATATGTCCCAGCATCCACTACAATATACATCCAATGTACAGTAATGGCCTCTAGGGCATACATATAACTAACAGAAGGCCCATCCGACAGTAAAATCCACCCTCATTTAGGCAGCGACACTGAAGAGTCGGAGGAAGAGGACCCGCCTTGCAACAGCTGTGCAGACTGGGCCTCCACACAACGAGCAAAACTACGAGAGACCTTCGAAATTGCAAAAGGGTCCCTAGCCGTCATAAGGGTGCCGGAGCAGATATGCAAAGAGCTCGATGCATTGTCAGTCTCCACCGTGGACCAGCTGAAAACCTTCTACGTTCCCAGGAGAAAGAGTGGGCAGAAGGGCATCCTATTTTATGGGTCAAATCATGTCGTGCACCCGGACGATTTGTCTGTCACATGTCCTCCCTATGAAAGAGGCATAAGAGCCGTCCTAAACCCCAGATATTATGCGCCCGAGATGCAGGAATATTTTAAAAAGTGCGGATGTCGGTTATATCAAGCGGACTCCAAAGCGAAGTTTTATGAGGGGCTGTGGCACCCGCCTCAAGTCCGAGCACTCATCGATGGACGAATCCCAGATAGACGGGGCATTGGTTTCATTCAACCTGATATCAAGGCATGTTACATGATTCATATTGGTAAAGCCAGCGAAGAGTCAAGTGATGAAGACGGGCTAGTCGAGCCAAAAGAGGCCCCTCAAGAGTTCGAAGATGGCGGACAAGCAACCTTCGACGAGCCAACAGAGGTTGATTTGGGAACACCCGATAACCCAAGGCCGACCTATATTAGCTCACTCTTGTCAGAGGAAATGAAAGAGCAGATAATCGCCTTACTGCATGAGTTCGCCGACTGCTTCGCATGGATGTACAAAGAAATGCCTGGCCTATCCCCTGAAGTAGCCGTGCATAAGCTGGCTATATCTCCTGATGCCAAGCCCGTCAAACAAGCTCCTCGAAGAATAAGAAGGGAGCTGGAACAAAAAGGTCATCGAGAAAACTAAGAAACTTATCGATGCTGGCTTTATCAAGGAAGAGAAGTACGCAGACTGGATCGCATGCATTGTCCCGGTAAAAAAAGAAAATGGACAAATCCGGGTTTGTGTCGATTTCAGGGGCCTTAACAAAGCATGCCCTAAAGATGATTTCCGCTTCCGGTCATGGAAATGATGGTAGATGAAACCTCAATTACAAGCCGTTCACCTTCATGGATGGTTCGTCTGGGTATAATCAGAGAAAAATGTCGCCTGAGAATGAGAAGCATACAGCGTTTCGAACCCCGATCGGCATATACTATTACAAAGTGATGTCGTTCGGAATGAAGAACGCGGGTGCTACATATCAAAAGGCTACATATTAAAGGGCAATGACCAATATCTTTGATGACCTAATCCATAAAGTCGTCGAATGCTATGTTGATAATCTGGTCGTTAAGACTAAAGCCAAGGCCAATCACATCCAAGATTTTAGGACTGTTCTCACTAGACTGAGGGAATACGATCTGAAGATGAATCCTCTGAAGTGTGCTTTCGGAGTGTTATCGGGAAAATTCCTGGGCTTTATAGTCCGACATCGGGGGATCGAAGTTGACCCATCCAAGATAAAGGCCATCATGGAGAAGCCCCCTCCATAGAGTCTGACATAGCTAAGATCTTTTCAAGACAAGCTTGCTTATATACGAAAGTTTATCTCAAATTTATCGGGGAGATGTAGGCCATTCTCAAAGCTCATGAAGAAAGGAGCTCCTTTTGTCTGGGATGCCGAATGTCAAGAAGCGTTCGAAAGCATCAAACAGTACCTGTTGCACCCTCCAGTGCTTGCTGCCCTTATTCTAAATAAACCGTTGATTCTCTATACTGCCGCGCTAGATGAGTCACTCGATGCGCTCCTTGCCCAGAACAACGAGGAGGGAAAAGAAAATGCCCTCTACTGTCTCAGTCGAACTCTAGTCGGGGCGGAACATAACTATGACCGGATCGAAAAGCAATGTCTGGCTCTGATATTCGCTGTGAAGAAGTTGAGGCACTATCTGCTCGCTCATCGGGTTATGCTGATCTCTAAGGTCGACCCGCTCAAACACTTGATGACCAAAGCAAGCCTAGCCTGTAGAATGGCGAGATGGGATGTCATGCTGCTTGAATTTGACATAATCTATACTCTTCAGAAAGCAGTAAAAGGGCAAGCTCTCGCTGACTTCCTTGCTGCTCATCCAATACCAGAAGGGTCACGGCTTATGTTACGCCCCGCTTCCCACTATACGGACAGTGGACGCGACGAGGCCGTTATGTATTTACTCAGAAGTAAACACGCTGAGCGTATCTAAGCAATATAAAATGTAATATACACAAGAGATAAGATATAAATGAACAACAACTTTCTTTATTAACATTCTTTTTACAATACATCTGAAAAGTAAATATATGGAATGGAAAGCAATGCCTAAACAGTGGCATAACAGAAATGTAAAATACAGAATGTAAATGTGTACAAGGAATCTAAAGCTCTCGGTCGAAAGCTAGCTGGTCCAAATCCTCGCTGGTGGGCTCGATCTCCAGTGAGTCCGAAACACCTGACGACATTCCAAAGAAGAAGAAAGAGAATGTCGTCAGCGAACAAATCGCTCGGTAAGTCCCGTAAATAGACAGAATAGAGAGTATATTGTTATAATATTGTATTTAATGTTAACGTTGTTGTTTGTAGCTTGGTACAGAAGAATGCCAGTGTATACGAGAGGAGTCCCACTATTCCGGAGACTAATGTATACGGAGCACTAGGAACCGTTCAGCCACGGTACAACGGCAATTGAATTCAGGTTAGGTGTATTATGGTTACAGTCTCGTGCCACTTTTAACACCTTCCGTACCGGTCTACCCCTTATAAACCCCGCGGTGTCTTGATTGTATTGATGTATCATTTGAATTGTTTATTGTATATAGATGGATGACTTGCCGAAACCATGATATCAGTAAATGGATGTAAATGGAGAATCATGTAGATGGATGTATATCCATGGTTCGGTTCGGTCAATATAGATTGATTAGATTGAATTGACGGATTCATAGATCCATGTTGTATTGAGGTTTGATACTTTAATCATATTCAAGTCAGATTAATTATATTGAGACTCAGTCCGAGTCAGACAATTTGAAAAGAAATTGAATCCTGAATTATGTTTTGGTGCTATCGGTAACCACTGCACATGGACGACAGGATTTGTGTCTTTTTCAAAGACGATTACCGTGTTGATAACACCGTTTGTTAAGTTGTCTACCTTAAATAGGCAAGCACCCATATCTCCGGCTCCTTGAAGCTCAAGAGACTGGTCTCGCTTAAACCTATGCTTACTAGGGTCCTTATTGTAATTTAGTATAACTTGAGGGTTTTTTATGTAAAAATAATTTTGTATAATTTTTAAAATACACCTCAAGTATTTTATTATCGTCTTTAGAGTTTCCATTGATGTATATTTTATCAATGTGACCTTTTTAGTGAATAAAACCTATTTTCATAATATATGGTATATATTTGTAATATTGGAATTATATGGTATTTTCTTGTAAATAGAATGTTTTTCTTGAATTTTGGAAATGTGGAATTTTATAAATATTAAAAATAGATATTTTGATACAAATTACATATATATATATATTTATTAAAAATATAAGTTTTAATTATAATAGAAATCACATTTTCTAAAGAAAATTATTTTTTAAATCTTTCGAGATCGTATGCTCCTTGCGGAGGACCGCATCTCACTCTACTAAGCCCGAGGATGTGCGATAATCCGCACCATCCCGAACGGGTTCCTCAAATGGGTTGTAGAGGCGCATTTGCAAAGATTTATTAAAATACACATCTTGTAGAAAAAGATATTTTTTATAAATCGGAGGTAGTTATGTGTAAAATCGTATTTTCCCCAAATCTATGTTTCCAAATTCCATCGTTCTATATTACATATGAGTGTTGTGAGGAGGTAGGTCTTTACCTCGTGAGTTTTCTAAAGCCGGCATGGTTAAAAGGTATAAACATGTCGATATGAAAGATAAAGATATTTTAATGTAAAATTGAAATAAAACTGGCTATGGTTATCATTTTAACGTCTAACTTAATCTATTGTCTTAGTTAATGAGTATTAAGCAAAATAGCAAAAGTTGTAGGTTTGTTATTAAGAAAATGTTATATTTTTGAAAGAAAAGAGAATCGGAAGCCGGATAACTCCGCTTCCGACACGTTTTAAGAATTAAGAATTTGAGAATGGTAAAGGAGAGAAAGAAGGGGGACTTACTGGATTATGGTTAAGAAAGGAGGAAGAGGAAGATTGGGGAAGTACCGGTGCGTCGTTTCGTCGCCGAAAACTCCTCGGATTGCCGTCGGAAGTTCGTCATAGTTTCGCCCTTTGCTAACTTCACTTGCACACAAAAAGCCTTGGGAATTTTCTTGAGAGTTTGGGCAGCGATTTGGAAGTGAGGAGGAGTGATTTTAGGTGTGGTATTTATAGGAAAAATTAGGGTTTAGGGTAATGAAAGGGTGTGATAAAAATTGTATTTAATTTTGCATTAAAAATTTTAAAAAGGGTTTTTTATAATTCTTTATTTAATTGCTGAGAATTTAAATAGTGCAGGGGGAGTGAGTTAGTCCAAAGGGTGCAGGGGAAAGAAGAAAATCGGAGTTTCGACCGAGTCAGACCGGCGGCGTCGGCCGAGTCGCCGGCCCGAGTTGGCCGAGTCGGGCCGCGTCTCCTTGCCGCGTGTCCCCGACGCTTGGTCTGCTGCAGTGGACTTGTTTGTTTTATGTGTAACTCTTCAGTCTACGTGTTGTGCACGTGTAGACTCTTGGACTTCTAAAAGATTAAAAGAATTTTAAATAAAAATGATGTGCGGCTGATGGGATTTGAACTCTGGTGCTTTGTAACAGCAGTGCAGGGTCTTACCAGTGAGCTACAAGCTCTTTCTTGCTATTCAAAAGTAAATCAAATACTTATAATATTCATAGGAAATGTAAATACCCCAAGTATATATTAAATTTTAATCAAATTTATGTACACAAGGATTAGAGTTGTTACAGCTCAATTGCGAGTTACCCCACGAACAAATGCTGCACCTCGAGAATGATGAGCCATGTTGGGAGCTCTACTTCGATGGAGCCTCATCAATGAGGAGCTCTGGCAAATCAATCATCCCGCAGATAAAAGCAGGGATAGGATTGGTGTTCATCAAGCCATCGATAGGAACCCTATGACGTTCTTTTGCTCTCACCGAGTCTCGCACAAACAACAAGGCTGAGTACGAAACTTTGATCGCTGGTCCAGAGCTCGCCATAGAAATGGAAATCCTTTGGTTACGGGTTTACGGTGACTCCCAACTTGTCGTCAACCAGATAAGCGGCGACTATAAGATATACAAACCCGAGTTAGCTTGATATAGAAGCCGAGTGGTGGAACTCATGAAACGGTTCACTCACATTGAACTAATGAGAGTCCCTAGAGCGTTGAACGGAAAAGCCGACATACTCGCTTGCCTAGATAAAGAGCTAGCTGATCCTGACATGAACGGAATTCTAATCACAGTCAGAAGCCGGCAAATTCTGCATCCAGACTCTTTGCATGAAGAAGAAAGAATAGAACACGAGAACAATCCTGCCGAAGAGGCTTCGATCATTCAAGACGAGCCCGATTGGAGAGAACCCTTCATAGAGTACCTTCGATACGACAAGTTACCCGAAGAAAAATCTATGATGATTCGGCTGAAGAAGAGAGCTCTCCGATATGTGTTTGTAAATAATACGCTATACTGCAGATCATATGACCAACTCTGGCTCAGGTGCCTGTCATCAGCCGAAGCCCAAAATGTCATGAAAGAAGTTCACTCGGGCGTCTGCGGGGCTCATCAGTCCGGCCCCAAAATGCGGCTTCAGATCAAACGACTTAGATATTACTGGCCACCATGATAAGGGATTGCGAAGAGCATGCAAAGAAATGCCATCTCTGCCAAATTCACGGTGATTTCATTCACAAGCATCCCAATCCGTTGCATCCTACGGTGGCGTCGTAGCCTTTCGAAGTTTGGGGCACCGACATAGTTGGCCCCATTGATTCTCCATCATCCAAAGGCCACCGGTTCATATTGGCCGCAACTGACTATTTTTCCAAATGGACTGAAGCTGTCCCGCTAAAAGAAGTCAAGATAGAAGATATTCTGACATTCTTCCGGCATAATATTCTATATCGCCTCGGCACACCAAGAAGAATCATTTCTGACAACGGGCCTTCTTTCAAGAGCTTCAAGTCTCAAGGTTCGCTACCCAACACAAGATAGACTGGAGATATTCCTCCATCTATAATCCAGGGGCCAATGAACTAGCCGAAGCCTTCAATAAAACTCTGTGCAAGCTCCTGAGGAAAAATACTTCAGCCAACAAGAGAGACTGAAATCTTAAACTTCATGAGGCGTTGTGGGCATATCGTACCACGCACTGCACTCCAACTCGGTCCACTCCATAATCATTACTCTTCGGAGTTGAAGGGATCCTCTCCTTTGAAGTCGAAATTCCTAGCTTAAGAATGGTCGTTCAGAACGAGTTGACGGAGGAGGAAAATGTGCTCCTCCGGCTCGAAGAGCTCGACGCCCTAAAAGAAAAGAGGCTCGCAGTACAGCAAAATCTGGAGCTATACCGAGCCCAAAAGTCACGGGCCTATGACAAGATGACCCGTCTCCGTGCTTTTAAGAAAGGCGAATTGGTGTTGGTCCTCAAAAGACCGATCATCCCCAATCGGCATGCCAAGAAAAAATTTGAGCCAAACTGGGAAGGACCATACGTCATCGAGAAGGTGTTTGATGGAGGGTCCTACCAGCTGATAAATGCCGAGGGAGAAAGGCCCATGCCACCCATCAATGGCCAATATCTTAAGAAATACTATGCGTAAATGCTTCAAGTCGCGGACGAATTGAGCACACCGGCCCTACGGTCTGGATCATATATCCTGTAAAACCGTATACAGAAGCGCACTCATACTTAGGATCTTGTTCCCTTCACGGACGTAAACGACCCCTATCTCTCCCAAAGTCCTACTGGTGAGACTACATTTAAAGTCCCACCGGCTTAAAAAAACTGTATGTCCACAAGCAAAACGGGCACGGATGAAAACCCGAAAGGGCTCCGTGAGTAAAAACAGAAGGACTGCCGGCGAGTTTGTGAAAACCTGAAAGGGTGCAAACTCATGAAAATAGATGAAATACACCCGCAAAGTCCTCTCGACCTTGTTAGGAGAAAATCCCCGCGTGAGATCCTTACGACTCACAAAGGAGCAACACACTTAGGAATCCCTACGATTCTTAGGGAGAAATACACTTGCGAGATCCCCTCGACTCGTAGGGAGAAAATACTTTTATGTGACCCTTACGACTCATGAAATTGAAAAGCCTTAGGTGATAGGGATCTAAACCTGTCTCATGAGCCATCGCTCCCCAACAAGCAACGACAAATGATGAGTCGCTCCTGGCATTTCGCTTCAGTGTTAGCGGTGTTGATGCCGACCAATAACCCAAATCCCAGGTCTTCCCAACGGCAAATGACGAGTCGCTCCTGGCATTACACTTCAGTGTTAGCGGTACGGATGCCGGCCCAAAACCCAAATCCTAAGTTTTCCCAACGGCAAATAATGAGTCGCTAATGGCATTGCTTCAGTGTTAGCGGTGTTGATGCCGACCCAAAAACTAAATCCTAAGTCTTCTCGGAGCAAATGATGAATTACTCCTGGCATTATTCCAATGCAGCAATGCTGATGCCGACCCAAAAACCAAATCCCAAGTCCTCCCGGGGCAAATGATGAGTTGATCCTGGCATTATTCCAGTGCAGCAATGGTGATGCCAAACAAAATCCAAATTCCAAGTTCCTCTCAAATTCAAAAGTCCCGCCAAATATGGCAGAAATCAAACAGATCAAATTAATGCCCTACCTGGTAGCGCTTCCAAGCTCAAAAGTCCCGCTGGACGGGTAGAGAACTCCTAAAATAAATCAAATCAAATAAATCAACCCTAAAACCGTAGAAAATGGAGCAAGTCAACTTCAACCCCGACACCGCAGAAAGCGGAGCAAGTCAAATCAAATCCTAACACCGTAAGAAGCGGAGCAAGCATCGACCGTCCAAGTCGCAAAAAAGGCAGCATCGACCGTCCAAGTCGCTAAAAGGGCAGCACCGACAGTCCAATTTTCAAAAAGGGTGCACCGACCGTCCAAGTCGCTAAAATGGCAGCACTGACCGTCCACGTTGCGAAAAGGACAACATCGACCTCCAAGTCATCAAAACGGGAGCCAAATCAAGTCAACCTCCACGCGAAAGAAGATCCATCAATTTCATGCACACTGCCCATATATGTGGTGTGCATGTATTGATGGGGGGCACTTTGTTGGGGTCAAAAATTACACTCCGATTGACCAAGTCAAAATCAAAGTCAATCCCAAACCAAGTGGGCCCAAGCCCAGGTCAAAGGGACCGGCCCTATAATAAAAGGAATGAAGATATAAATTGGTTTAATGTAATTCTTTTTTTTTTTATATATATGTATAGAAATAAATGTATGTAAAACAAGCAAAAAGCCAAAATTTTGTAAACCCCATGGCTTATGTGCAAAAAGAGATAAGCACATAAGGCATGGGGTGGCATAAGTGTCGTTTGGCAAAGCCCAAGGGGCTATATTTAAAGTGTGTAGCCTATAATAGCAACATAATGAAAAATCAATGATAACTTTTTTATCTCTCTCAAAAAAATTAGGGTATGTGCCTCCTTCTCCTTCCTCAAGGTTCTAAAATCTTCTTCCCCTTTTAAAATTAAATCAAGAGTTTAACTCTTCTTTTAAAAAAATAAACAGTTTTTCACCATCAAACCGTCGAAGGGAAACTCAGATCTTCCATCAGATCTAAAAAATGGGAGATTTTTAAATCTCACCCTCCCCTTTTCTCCAAGATCCGGCCAACAGAAGAGGAGGAAAAAGGAGACCCACCTCCAAAAATTCCACTTTGGGAAAGATCCAGGGCCAAAGGACAGAAGAAAGAGGTCCCCTTCGGTCATTTCTAAAGATTTCTAGGAGTTTAACTCCATTCAAGATCTGTTAGAGTTTAACTCCATAAACAAAATCCATTTAGGAGTTTAATGCCAAATCTACACATAATCCCTGTTAGGAGTTCAACTCCAAAGACCCTTGGAAGTTCAACTCCCAGCCCAGGGCTAAGCTCATTTTCCGCTGGTATTTCCAGCGGTCGCGTGCCGCGCACGTGACCCATGGGCGACCAGCAGTCGCGTGCAGGGCACGTAACCCGTGGGCGCTCAGCGCCCATGTGCGCCTCACATGACCCGCGGGTGCCCAGCGCTCAGCGGTCGCGTGTTGCGCACGTGACCCGCGGGCTCCCAGCTCTCAGCGATTGCGTGCCGCGCACGTGACCCGCGGCCGCCCAGCGTTTACCGGTCTCATGCAGGGCACGTGACCCATGGGCGCCAAGCGTCCACGTGCCAGGCACGTGACCCGCGGGCGCCAAGCGTCCACGTGCTAGGCACATGACCTACGGGCACCCATGTGCCATGCATGCGTATTTAAAACGCTCCCCACCCCTCATTTTCCATGCACTCCACACCCAAAACACGTCCCCCATTAGAAATTTTTTTCTAACGGGACGCTGCCCCACACCCCGCAAAGGGGCTGCTAGCCCCCTTGACCCCTAACCGGCTATCCGGGCAGCGGGATCCCCGTAAACTCTGCGAGGCCCCCGATATATCCAAAACCCTTTCAAAACACAACACACGCACACGACACATTGAGTTCGCATGATTAGTTTGACCTGTCAATCGGAGGTCCTCTCGCTCCAAAGGCGATGGGTAATTAACGACAGCTTAGTTCATGACCGCCGGAGATTCGGATACCCACAATCAATAAACCCCCGCCTACCCTAGGCTGGGGGAATCTGTAGTACGCCTGACAAGCGCGTGCGTATTCCCATCTCAATGGGGTGACGAAAAACACCCTACAATACACACATGCATCGCACGTGCAAAATACTAGTTTTAATTCATAGGCTTTGGGTCTTCCTTTGTATTTTTTTAAAATTTCATTCCACACCGTCCTTTTTAGCTGTTGTCTTTTAAATTTATTTTCCTTCCTTTTTTATAAGGAAAAGGAAGACTTTGTTGGTAGTCATAACCGAACATCTTTGCCAACTTTTTGTTGGAAATTTTTGTTGATTAATATGTTTTATATCTGAAAAAATTGAATAAACAAAATTCTAATCTTTGTAGATCACAAATTTGAAAATGAAGTTTATGGGAAAGAGGTATGCGGTTGAATGCACTGACCTAAGAAAAATACCGCCTCTCTCTTTGCAGGTTTACACGATAATTCAATCCTAAGATACAACTCTCTCGGTACTCGGGCTCGTACAAGTCGCCGAATTAGTGTTAGTACCCTTTTCTGTTTCGCAATCAAATGTTCGAATGCAATGAATGCGGTGAGGAAAAGAAGAAAGAATTTGTGTGTGAATTCTGGTTTTTGGTTATTGGTTGTTTTCTGCCTTTAGGAAAGGGTTTATATAGTCTCCCAAACGATTGGAACTCTTCCAACCATTGCAACCGCTCGAACGATCGCAACCGTTCACGGTCGACTGCCATAAACCATCGCAACAGCAACGGTCATAACTATTCATGAACGGTCGCACTCGTTCTTAAAACCATTCGTGAAAATAAAAAAATGTTTCAAAAATATAGTTTAATTCGTAAAACCATTCGTGAAAATAAAAATTGCTTCAAAAATATAGTTTAAATATTTTTACAAAAATATATATTAAAGTAATTTGTTGCAGAAAGAATACATAAGTCTTTTTGAACAGGAATCGGAGAGGCATTCATGACCACAGGTGCAACACACGGATCGCTCGCTCAGCACGGCGGCTCGCGCGCGAATGTTTTCACCATATTCTCTTTCATTGGACTCAATGCGATGAAGGATAGAAGTGTTATATAAACACTTTCCCATTCCTTGGTGTGGGCAATGTGGAACTAAAACCCACTATGAGAAGTTTGGATTTTCACCTGAATATGTGCATTTGCTCCAACAATTCCCCCATAAAGTTCAAACTTCGATGCAAACTATAATGACTATGACTACTATGAGATGAACATCTAACAATATTGTATATCGACGTAAGTGTCATAAAGACTTAGACCAACATTTTGTGTAGAAGACTCCAGAACGCAAGAATACAGTAGTCATTAAATGGCTTTACAAAACAACAACTTGTTGTTCGATCCTTTGTCAAAAACACATACAATATGAAACAGAAATTTGGGTATTCAAAACAGATTACACATTATGTCCATGCATAGCACCTTGATTCCTGTGAGAGTTATAAGAGTTTCACCCACTCTCCCTAAGCCACGACCTCATGGCAATCTCACTTAGGTAATACCTCGAGAGTATACTTGTTGTCGGAATTCCTCGCAAAGAATTTTACATTTGACATCATTAAGAGTTAAATTCTTAACCTTAATTAACAACTAGAGTACGACGGTGTCATAAGAATAGGACAGGATATAAATCCTTAAATTAAGTGCTCTCATGTTCACGTTCAACAGCTGCGTTCTTCCCATTACAAAACCTTTTAAGATTGGATATCCACTGTTGGTGAATTCAATACTGGTCTAAGTCTCATTCCTCTCGATGCATTAAGAATCTTGGTTTTCGTAAGACCCTCAGTAAAATAATCAGCTAAATTTAGTTGACCGCTTATAAACATAAGAGACACTGTAAAATTTTCTTTGTGTTGTTTTATAGTCTCATATCTTAATTGAAGGAATTTATTGGTTCTCCTATTAAAAATTTTCCGTTCTAATAAATCTATTAGAGATCTATTATCATAATGAATTGTTATTGCTATAATTGGTTTTGGTATAAAGAGAATTTCAAATATTAAGTTCCTCAACCATTCCACTTCTACGCAGGTAGTATCCAAAGCAATCATTTCAGCATTCATGGTACTTTTAGCAATTAATGTTTGTTTACACGATCCCCAATTAATTGCTCTACGACCAAGTACAAAAACAAAACTTGCGGTAGATTTTACATCTAGAATATCACTTACCCAATTAGCGTCACCGCACACTTCAATTTGAATTAGAAAATTATAGTGAACAAGACAATAATCTATCGTGCTTCTTAGATACTTGAATACTCGTTCCAAAGCATTCCAATGTAATTGATCAGGGTTACTTGTAAATCTACCGAGTCTCGAAGCCGCATATGAAATATCTGGTCTTGTTCGAGTAGCTATGTAGTTTAGCGACCCAATCAATTGTGCATATGTAACGACTCTAAAATCTCTATACAAATGTAACTTATTCAATGTATAGAAAAGGTATTTCAGCGTGATTAGGAGTTATAAGTTGAATTTGTTTAATAAAAATAAGAAACAATATGTATCTCATTGGTAAAGTCTCTACACTGCTGTAATATAGTCTGTGTGTTCGAATCCTATCAGTCCCAATTATTTTTAATATTTTTCTTTTTAACATTTCGGAAGCCCAAAAGCTGCACGTGCAATACACGGAGAAACGAAAAGCTGCAGAAAAATCAAACGGGATAAATGAGGAATTAACACTGAATAAAACACATGGCATGAATCTCAAGGAAGATGGCCGAATCTCAACCGCCCGTTTCCCTGTTTTGACCGCTACCGGCGACTCGATCATGTCCAAATCCTTCCGTACTTTGCTCACGCGTCCCTTTGACTCTCCTCTACTCCCGTGTACCGTTTGATTAGTCTGCATTCATCCAGAGACCCTTTATTTCATCATTAATCATATTTTAATTCATTTTAATTCCAATTCTTTAACTCACACCCCCTCATTCCTATCCCTACACTATAAATACATACCATCCCCTAGCTCTTCCCATTCTGAAAAATCTTTATCAAAATTCTCCTAAAATTTGCTAAGTACAAGTAGAGTCAAACTGAATTAGCGATCAAGTTCACTTCGTTGAAAATCGGAGTTGTTCCCGGAGCCACCATGACGTCATGAAAACTTCTCTCTCTTCCTTATTCTTTTCTCGAGACTCTAAAACCGTAAGTCCCTCTTCTTCCCTTTCTTTTCGTCTCTAAACGCATTCTTAAAACATTCCGACAAAAGTGGAGTTAACTCCGATAACATTTTCTTGTAATATTTTAATCCGTTTTTAAGTCACATCAATACTTAACATAACTTTAAAATATTATTCTCTTTGTTTACCTTTTTATGTAATTAAAATTCCATGTGAAATGATCATATAACAAACTTTTTCACCTAAATACTATGAAATTTAATAATAACCCTTTGTTCGATAATTAGTCATACATACATTTAGAATATTCACGGGGTAACGACCTACCCTACACGCACACTTTTGATTCATAGCACGATATTTGGTTAGAATTTTTCATCTAAATAAAAAAAATTCAATAAAATACCACCACTTTATAAAAATATGTATTTAATCGTTATTTTTAAAATTCTTTACAGTTGTGTCTCTACAATCCTTTTAGAGAAACTCATTTACGGATGGTGCGGGTTATCGCACGTTTTTAGGATAGTAGAGTGAGATACACAATTCCTCACGGAGAATTCGATCTCGAAAAAAAATAAAAATACAATTTAGAAGAATATGACTTTTTTCTAAATCAAATTAAAACTTTGAAAAATTATGAATCCGTATTTTCAATAAAGACAAATTGTGAAAATCATATTTTAAAATGAAAGATTAAAGCTTTAAATAAAAATACCATCAAGTTTCTAAAAGAGATAGTTTTCACAAAAATACCATAAACTTTTAAAAGCTAGGTTTCGTCACTAAAATACCATTAAAACTAAAATACACATTTAAAAAACTCTTAATATTATAAACTACCCTCGAAATTTATTTTTAAACAATATTAAAGTTTTCACGCCCCGCTTCCCAAAATACGGAAAACGAGGGATGACTAGGCCAGCCATGTTCCTACGGTCAAAGAATAATCCCGCCGTAGTCACACTTCGGCTTCTAGCATTACATGGTAATCAGTAAACAAAGCACAGCAGTAAAGGAAATACATCACTAAATATTACATCAAATTCCATTGTTCACAAATTACAAATAAACAAGAAGAGCTACTAACCAAGTTCGAATACACGATCTCTTTAGGGAAAGCAGAAAAGAAGAAAAAAATACTCAAGACTAGATCTCTGCCAGCTCGAAAGGTAGATCCGACTCCTGCGCTGGTTCTTCCTCGAGGTCTGAGAATGCATACTCAGGTCGTCAGAGCGACGTAATAGCAATTTTATAATAATGACATGAAACATGCAAATAAGGTAATAACAATGAAAGTAAAAATGCGGATAATCACTATGTCACTAAATGATGCAAAGTATGATCTGTGTCCCTATCGGTCTCTAAGTCATGTTTGAAATCGTATAGTGGAAAGGAGGATCATGTTTAACAGGAGTCTCGTACATACCCGAGACAACAGCCCACACGCCCGGGACATAACCCTGTCAGCCGGATCACTAGATCCTACTTAATATATATAAGAATCATTGTTCGAATGATCATCCTCTAAAACACGGTCCCGATAAATACGATGCTCTTTCCATTTCGATTTCCCCTTTTTCCCCAGGTTTACACTATTGATGATTATGATTTAGTCGTGTACAAGTATGCACCAATGGCACGGTTTTGTCACTGTTCACTGTATTAATCACTGTCATGAATCATTCACTTTCCATTGGTGTACTTGACACTCCTAAACCAATATCATTCACGCACGATAATGCAATGTCCACTGAATACTAACGCGCACTAACACTATGTATATGGCAATTGAGTAAGGTATGTGTATTTATGCCGTTAACAAGTCATGTGTAATATGAACCAATATGCACGTCATGAGCTTACAAAAATTGCAGTAATTCATACGTTCAAAATTCAAAGAAACATTACAAATACAGTAACAAGTACACTCTGTCAACAGTTCAGTAAAATTGGTTTCAGTACAATCGGGTTTTTAGTATTCAATTTACAGCCGTTTCAATTTAAATGCTCGCTGCAGGAAATTCAGTTTCTGAACTGAACGTCCGTTTCGCGACACAATTTTCACCCAGTTGGGCTCAGAATTTAGCGACTCTACAGTTAAATGAAAATTAGGGTTTTCATTATAGTTTTCAACGCAATATACGGATTCTCCATCGCATCTGTACGTCAGAAGTTATGCACTGTTCAACACTAGTACGTCAATTCTGTTTCTGTTTGGGACTGCTAGACGTCCTGATCTTTTAAATTGTAGTTTAAATAGTAAATGACGATAAAGTGGGGTGAAATCACTTGCATTATTTAGCTAACAGATTCATATTCAATAGAATGTAGGGTTCTGCAATGTACTAGTTCAGACAGAGAAGGGGTAATCATTACGAGACAAAAACAATAACCAGAACTGCTCTGGACTGCAGTCCAGAGCCGTTCTCCGAACCAATTCTCGTCATAATATCAGTACCGAAACAATTAAGAACTTGCATAAGGTTATAGGTCGTCGAGTCGGCTTCGATTTAAGCCCTCGAACGAATCATTTCAATATGTACACAATTAATTGTGATTCTAACAAATTTCAGGTGCGGGAAATTCCCAGTTTTTACGGGTGTAATTGGGGGTGTTCGTTTAAGCCATTAACAATTGTATTTTCCAGTAAAATTTCTACACAGTGCTCATTGACACACGGGCCAGAATATGCAATCGAGTTTCGTCAAATTAAATGAAGGTTTTCATTGGGATCTTGCATCGAACAATTATGTCATATAAGTTTTCATGAATCGTAAGCATGGAATTAATACTGTTTTGTTTTGTAACGGGAATAAACTAGCATGTAGCAAGTAAGGTACTTTCCTGGAGACGTTTTGGCGACGCACGGCAGCGGCAGCGGCACGAACGCATTACGAATCGGCACGGTTTGGATTCGCGGCCTCGGCTCGCGTTCGACGTCGGAGTTGCCCGGAGGTGGCTCGTGTTCGCTGGAAGAGGAGGGGGTGCTCTATGGATCTCTGTGAGTGCGCTGAGGTCAACGATGGTCGGCGGTGTCACTCCGACGGCGGGCAGCAGTGGGGTTCACCGGCTTGGTGGTTAGGGTTTGATGTTTTGGAGAGAGAGGGTAGGTAGTGGGGCTCGGGTGTGGTGATAATGAAGATGATGTTGAGGATGAAGGGAGTGTCGACTGAGGCGGTTCAAGCTCGCCGGTGTCGAGGTACGGGTGGTGGTCGAGATGGGTACAGAGTGGGTTGGATCTCGAGTGAGGGGTGCTCGGTTGAGGGGCAGCGGTTGTAGAGGTGAAGGTGAGGTCTTTAGAAAAAGGTTAGGGTGAGGTGATGAAGGAGGAGGTCGGAGGAGGTTCGTCGTCGTCGTCGTGGGAGTGGCTGCAGTGGCTCGAGGTTGGGTTTTTGAGGAGAGAGAGAAGAGTTTGAGAAAGAGTATAAGGGGGAGAGGAGAAAGGGGTCGAGAAGAGATTGAGGGAGTCGTGGCCGGGGTCGCGGGGCGTGGGGCAACAGCGTGGCGACGTGGGGGAACGTGCGCGTCGTGGGTGCAACGGAAAAGGATCGAGCGGGAAAATATGTTTACGTTGGGGGAGAAGAAGTTTAAACGGGTCGGGTAAGGTGGGAATGGGCTGGGCTGAAGCAGAAAATTAGGGATAATTATTTATAGGTTTAAGGTTTGGGCCGAAGGAAGGGTGTTAGTTTTTAATAAAAGGGAAACGGGCTGGGCCGGGGTTGATTATGGATTTAATCAATATATTTAGTTTTAAAATTCTCAGTTGGGCTGGGATGTAGAAACGGGCTTTGATTTTATTTTTTTTGGTTTAGAAAAACAATTACTACAACTTACGCACTAACCTTCACACAAAACAATGATACGGGAAAAATGGGATAACATTCGGGGACTTGGGAAAAATATAGAAAGATTCTCATTGAAGGAAACGGGAATTTACAAAAGTATTTTTCATAAAACCCTCTCGAAGAAGGCAAACAATATAAATACAATATAAACAGCAATAATAAATATTAAGGACTCAAGATTAGTATAGTTTTAAGCGGCATCATTTCTCTTGAGCCCTAGGGAGCTGTAGAAAGTGAGTGCTTGCCTAATCAGGTTAGACAAATTAACGGAGTTTATCAAGCAGCAATTGTCTTGGAAAAGACACAAATCTTGCCGTCCATTTGCAGCAGTTGTCCGATTACTCCCGAACTTAAGAAATCCAAGAGCTAAATCATTTCATAAGATACTGACTCCAACCTGAATCCAAACTCAAACCAGAATCCAAAATCAAACACAAACTTGAATACCTGATGATGAACCTGAATACTCGAATTCAAATATCAAATTTGAACTTGAATATTTGACTTGACTTGACCGAATCATGAATATAACTTGACATGAACTTTATATGAATATCTGAATGCATAATTACAACTTGAACATGAACTTGCACATTTTTTTTATATTCATGGATTCGGCCAAAACCTGATAACATGAACTATATTCTACAATACGCGGGGATAAAGGGGTAAATTGGTACGGAATGTATATCGTGGCATGAGAGGTCACTTAAAAGATACCTACATGAATTCACGTGCCGTTGTCCCGTGGGTTATGACGGGGCCGTGTACTGCATATTACCATAGTCCACGGGGTAGGATGAACTCCTCCCATATACATGAATACATTCTTTATCAAACTACAAACAATCGTGTTAGAATAACTATCTTATACCTGTAAGTAAACATGCTTAGATACTCTTATATATAACCTTGCCTGTTCATATTCACTTGATTTCTATTCATTTTCATTCATCATTACTTATTTCTTTCGGGGACTTACTGAGCGCTAGTTCACTGACGACATTCCTCTATATTTCTTTTCTTTGGAATGTTTATCAGGAGGACCGGACTCTGAAGCTATAGAGCCTAGCCGGGAGGACTTGGACCAGTTCGCTACTCAGCCTGACTATTAGATCATGCTTGTATTTACTTCCAGTATGCCATTGTTTTAGGCATTTGCTTTATTGTTGTATCTTTTTTTTACAAACAGTTGTATGTAAATAAAGTTTTTGTTTCATTTTATTACTCTTTTTGTTCTTGTACATTATTATATTGCTTAATTACGCTTAACGCATTCTCATAGTAAATACGTTGCGGGCTTGCCACATCACCGTTTCCGTCTACTGGGAAGCGGGGCGTGACAGGTTTTGTTGGTTGCCTATGCAGGCTAGTTCTACATGAAGTCTTAAGCAATATATCACAAGTATTATAAAAATCAGCAACTATACATTCCTTGCATTTTCAAACTTCTTGAATCTATCCTAACCTTTTCTTTTCTACCAAGGTGATGGATTCTTCAAACAACATCAGCACCAATATCAATGGCAACACACCACCGCCTACCTTATCACCTCCCCTACCATTGCTACTCCGATCAATGAACAAACGGTATTTCTAGAAGCCATCAAAAGCCTTCTAGAGGGCCAGCAGCAGCATACTACTATTCTTATGAACCGTCCTGAAGCTGAAGCATCTGCAGTAAAGCAATTTAGTGCGTTGCATCCTAAGCACTTCTCAGGGAAAGAGAGTCCTCTTGAGGCTGAAAAATGGGCCCAAAGTATTGAGGACGACTGTAACAACCCTAATTTTCCTATACACTTTTCTATACAATTTTTTTAAAATTTTTAAAAATCCATAAAGGAGTATTTTAACCTGAGCACAATATATATATAAGTAATTATTTTGTTTTTAAATAATTCCATTTTTAGTGTACATAAAATTGTTTTAAAATTAAAGTGTACTTGGGGTATTTAATGTTGTTGTTACCACTTTAAGTAGTTATTTTCCCACAATAATTACAAGAAGGAGCTTGTAGCTCATTGGTAATACCTTGCACTGCCGAACCAAGCCACCAGAGTTCAAATCCCATGCCCCACATTATTTTTGTATTCATTTTGTTTTAATTTTTTTTGAAGTCAACGTTCAAAAGGTCATAACTCACAAAATATGTACTGGACAACAAAAAGTAAATATACCAAATTGTACCCCTGAAGTTTCCCCGGCCTCTGGTGGCCTGACTCTGTCTGATTCGGTGCCGCCGGTCGGCGGCTCGGCCGACTCTGTCCGGCGCCGCCGGCCGGACTTGGCCGGACGACCGAGTCACCAACAGAGAAAAGATGCTCCTTGACTTGGTCAACCCTCCTGCACACTTATTATACCTGGATTGGTTTTAAATTGCCCAATAAATCCTTTTTACTCCTATGTTTAATGAATTTTTAATGATTTTATATATTTTATATATTTTTTTATTAAAACCCTAACCCTAGCCTAACCCTATATAAACCCCCCATACCCTCTACCCTCTCATCACTTTTTTCTAAGTCCACTCACCCTAAATCTCAAGAGAACTTGGTACGTCGGAAAACGAGCGAAAGGTGAAGTGCTGACGAAATCGACGGCGACTTTCCGGTGATCGTGCTAGGAGCTCTCGACGACGTTTCGATGCACCGGCAAACCCTCTACCTCCCTCTCACTCTCTAGCGTTGTCCAAACCCGTAAGTCCCTCTTTTCTACCTTTCTATTCTTTCATAAAATACGACTTTTCAAACCCAACGGAAATCGGAATAAACCGATTTCCGATTCGGTTTTCTATCAAAACTCACTTATCACTAATTCCATAATGCTTAAACATATTCATGTTGACTACTAATCACATAACAACTAATTTGGATAAAGTTTCTCACATGAAATGATAACTTTTGCAATATACCGTATTTTTGCACTTAAATACCACCATGTTTAGTTTATCACTTTTAACCCTTTAACATTGCTATACCTTAAAATAGATCACGAGGTAATGACCTACCTCCACACACACTCATATGCAATCATAATACGCTACCTTGAAAATTTAGAATACGACAAAACAAGATTTTACATTAAAATACCATTTTCTTTATAAAACCTTTTCTAAAAGTTTTAGGTTTGATACACTTTCAAAACAAATATCTTTTAATAGGAAAATACGATATGTCATGGACATCGATCGTTTATCTAAACCTGACTTTGTGGTGTCTAGGCAAGTGTGTCTAAGGCGGATGGTTACTTAATTAGGACCACTACTTGTAGTGGAAAGCCTCCCACTCACCTGGCACTTACCTGGCCGCAATTGGCGGTGAAGAGGCGATTTGAGGCTTCCAATGACTTATCGTTTAGACCATTTAGAAATAGTTAGTTGAAATAGAATACCCTAGAATCTAAAATACGGAAAATCGACTTTTGCAAATAAATACCTTGTACTTTATAAAAACCGTTTTCTAAAGGATAGTATTTATAAAATCTTTGCAAAGCGCCACTACAACCCACCTTTGGGGAACCCGTTAGGGATAGTACGGTTTATCGTGCACCCTCGGCCTAGTAGTGCAAGATTCAGACCTCCGCAAGGAGCATTCGGTTTCGAAAGGTTTAAAATACGATATCTTAAGAAAAATGAGATTTTTGGAAAACAAAATATTTATTAAAAATTATTCTTGTATAAACATATGTATATTTATCATTTAAACACCTATTTTATTTTAAGATAAAGTTTCCACCTTTTCTAAAAATTACAAGATTAAAAGTTACCATGAATTTCAAATAAATCAATATTACAAATTAATACCTTTATTTATGAAATTAGGATATTTTCACTAGAAATATCACAAAATAAATCACACTCATTATAAATATAAAGATGAGTAATAAATACTTGAGGTGTATCTTGAAAACTATACAAAAGTATTTTTACATAAAACCCCCTCAAGTTTTATAAATTACAATAAGGACCCTAACAAATATAGAACTTCGACTTACATTTCTTTTAGTCTGACTCGGGTTTGAGTCTGATTATTTCTGACTTGAATATGATTCAAATCAATCTATATCCTTTAATATTCCAACTCAATATGAACACATGAATCCCAGAATCCAGTTAACAATCTATACAACTTGACTGAATCAAACCATGGATATACATCCATTATTCCGTTATTCCATTTACCTGATTATGCAGTTACAATCTGTTTACTGATATCATGGTTTTGGTCAGTCATCCAACTTATACAATACCATACAACAATACAATCAAAACACTACGGGGTTTAAGGGGTAGATTGGTACGGAAGATGTTAAAAGTGGCACGAGACGGTCAGACTTAAGATACCTAACATGAATCCAATTGCCGTTGTTCCGGGCCTTCTAACGGATCCTTGTACTCTATATTCCGTTTGCCCTGGTCTCTAGCATATAGAGACCCCTCTCGTATACACTGGCATTCTTCTGTACCAAGCTACAAACAACAGCGTTAATACAACATTACAACAATACAATACAACATTAAAAGCTACTATCTCTCTCCTACTCTTTGTCTATTTCTCCCTTATCTTTGGGACTTACCGAGCGACCTGTTCGCTGACGACATTCTATTTCTTTCTTCTTTGAATGTCGTCAGGTGTTTTGGACCCAGCAGAGATCGAGTCCACCGGTGAAGACTTGGATCAGTTTCACGAAGACCCCGAGCTCTAGACATTGTACCTTGTTCTATTCAGTATTTTCATTTCCTGTTATGCCATTGTTTAGGCATCGCTTTTCATTCCAGTTGTATTTACTTTTCAAGCATTGTACAAAAGAATGTTATTAATAAAGTTGCTGTTATTTTATATCTCTTGTCTCTTGTGATTTACCTTTATATTGCTTAGATACGCTTAGCGTATTTACTTCACAGTAAATACGTAGCGGATCTCGTCGCGTCCCCTTCGCCGTATACCGGGAAGCGGGGCGTGACAACGACCTTACAGCAGCGCAAATACCAGACATAACTTGGGTTCGTGTGGTCAAGCTTCAGCTCACGGACAACACAAGAGTCTGGTGGAAAGCCAAGGAAAGGCATCTTACACAACCAATAGAGTGGAAGACGTTCCGCGATCTGTTCGACGCGATGTTTTTTTCCGAGACCGCCCGTTTTGAGATGGAACAACAGTCCATCCACCTGCAACAAGGCTCTATATAGGTAAAATCAGTGGATGAATATGATGCCGAATTCATCATGCTTAGCAGGTAAAGAATTCGTCTTAAATTCTATTATTTAAAACACATCACTGTTCTGAAATCGACATCTTATCAGGTTCGCGACACACTTGATCCCGACCGATGAGATTCGGGCTAGACGATTCCAATAAGGCTTAGACCCGGAGATTCAAGCGGCTTTAGCCACAGATGACTATCCGACTCATGAATTCGCTCTTAAGGCAACGTGCCATTATGAAGCTGTGGTCAAGAAGAAGGGTCAACCGCAAGTAGCTGGAATCAAACGCCCTGCTACTCAGATGACAAGAGGAGTCTCTTCTAGGCCGACTTTTGCACCGAAGAGGCCGGGAGGATCGTTTAACTGATCCAGTCCAGATTTCTGTTTCTACTGCAAGAGAACTGGATACTTGACGAAGGACTGCAGGCGTGCAAATGGCAGTGTTTGATTTGTAGCTCATTTACTCACGCTATAGGAGCATGCCTATATCGAGGTAACACAGCATTAGCACCTAAACCCACAATGCCAGCTCCGTAGAGGCCAGCTATTCAGGCACTCGCACCCCGCCTAGCTCTTCTTGCACCAGCGCCACGTGGACCGCCTGCACAGCCTTAGCGTTAATTCCATCAAGCACAGAGAAACGTGCCTCAAAGGCAGAGGAATATGCCTCCGGCGAGGAGGAATGTACCGAGACGTCAGGCTTTTACAATGACGGTCGAAGAGGCCGAAGCCATAGGACAAGTCATCACCGGTAAAGTCTTCTCATCCTTTCAACCTTCAATACTAGTACATCGTTATCTTTTTTTATATCTAAACACAGCCTCACACAACTTAGGTACTATACTAGTAACCACCCTTCCTGCACTCATACTTTTCAACACTGGAGTTTCACATTGCTTCATGTTATAACAATTTGTGAGAACACACGCGGTTTCCATCAAGCCACTCGTTTTGAGCTGGAATGTCAGTTCCGGGAATGGAGTCTTGAAAGCAATTTTGGGATATGATCAGTTTCTAGTGGTAGTTTGCGGCTGAGAATTCTATGCAAATTTCAACGTGCTGGATATACCAAATTTCGATGTTGTGTTGGGAATGGATTGGCTGGGAGTATTTTATTCTACCATTAACTACCGTTAAAGGAGGGTAGTATTTGAGATACCAGATCACCAGTCTTCTATTTCAAAAGTGGAGATAGGACCCTGGAACCAGGAAGCTATCGTGCCAAGCCGAAGAATGCAGAAGCGTTCTCCCTACCAGCTGAAGAAGAAAAGCCTGAAGTAGTTCGAGAGTTCGAGAATATTTTCCCTGAAGACATATCAGGTTTGCCTCCTGATCGAGCTTTTGAATTCAGTTTTGATTTACAATCTGGTGCACAACCTGTAATTAAAGCTCCATATCGACTAAGTCTGGAAGGATTGAAAGAAATTCGTATCCAGTTAGACGAGCTCCTAATAAAAGGTTGGATCAGACCCAATAATTCAAGTTGGGGATCACTAGTATTACTAATGAAAAAAAGGAAGATACTTACCGGATGTGCGTGGATTATCGAGTACTGAATGAGGTGACAATTAAGAACAAGTATCCACTATCTCGCATCGATGACTTTTTCGATCAGCTAAGTGGATCTTGTGTCTTCTTAAAATTAGATCTTCATTCAGGATATCATCAGGTAAAGGTAAAAGAGTCCGACATTCCGAAGACGGTGTTTAGGACTCGTTATGGACATTATGAATATCTCATAATGCCATTTGAAGTGACCAATGCACCAGACATCTTTATGAACCTGATGAGTCAATTTTTCCGATAGCACTTAGACAGGTTTGTTGTTATCTTCATCGACGACATCCTGGTGTATTCAAAGAATCGGAAAGAACACGCCGAGCACTTACGCATTGTCTTGGAGACATTACAACACAAGTTCTATACCAAGTACAACAAGTGTGAATTTTGGTTAGATCAAGTCGGATTTCTCGGACACATCGTTTTAGGAGAAAGAATCTCTGTAGATCCAGCTAAGATGTCAGCTGTTAGTGAGTGGCCGACACCTAATACGGTGAAAGATATAAGAAATTTTCTGGCTTTAGCAGGATATTATAGATGCTTCATCGAAGGATTTTCAAAGACCGCAGCATCCCTGACCAAGCTTACACACAAAGGCGAAGCATTTGGGTGGTCAGAAGCATGTGAGAAGGCTTTCGTAGAACTCAAGTCGAGATTAACCTCTGCTCATATCCTCATAATACCGGATCAATCTGGCAGATTCGATGTGCATTGTGATGCGTCCGGTAAAAGAATATGATGTGTTCTATATCAGCATGGAAAAGTTGTGGCATTTTCATCAAGGTAGTTAAAAGTTCATGAGCGCAACTATCCAACACCTGATCTGAAACCGGCAGTTGTGGTCTTCGCACTCAAGATTTGGCGTCAATACCTTTTGGGAGAACGAGTGGATATATACACTGACCAAAAAAATCTGAAATATATATTTACTCAGAAGGAACTCAACATGCGGCAAAGAAGCTGGCTAGAACTCATGGCGGATTTCGATACCAACCTACAGTATCATCCTGGAAAGGTGAACATAGTTCCTGATGCACTTATTCGCCAACCTTTAGCAATGAATCTCACCGCTCAGTAGAAACTACAGCAAGAACTGCACGGAATAAAGATTGAAGTAATTATGCCAGGTAACGCCTCATCTTTGATGAACTTACAAGTCCAGTCCACTCTTGTCAATTAGATCAAGGCAGCTCAAGCAAATGATGTCAAGCTATAAAAGATCCAAGAACAAGTAGGAAGTGGTCTTTGAACCGACTTCATCATTCACGAAGATAGATCCTTACGGTATGGGAGCCGTTTATGCGTGCCAGTCGGCCTTGTTCGAGAAGAGTTAATGAAAGAAGCTCACAGCTCTCCTTATTCTGTACACCCTGGTGGTACGAAGATGTACAAGGATCTATGGCAACACTATTGGTGGCATGGAATGAAGCGAGAAGTAGTAAGGAGCATAGTAAAGTGTTTAGTGTGTCAGCAAGTAAAAGTTGAACATCACAGAACTGCTGGTCTACTTCAGCCGTTCCGGAATGGAAATGGCAGCACATTACCATGGATTTCGTGACTGCTCTTCCTCACACCATGAAGGGTAACGACGCAATTTGGATTATTATGGATCGACTCACCGTGTCGGCTCACTTCATCCCATTCAGAGTTGGCCAATCAACCGAGACGTTGGCAAGAAAGTACATGGAGGTAGGTAGAAATCTAAAATAAGATTTAAACCTTCAAGATGTACTATACTTGTCTTGATACCCATAAACTCATGCAGAAGATTGTGAGACTACATGGAGTACCCATTTGCATCGTCTCCGATCGTGATACTAGATTCCGATCCCAGTTTTGGCAAAGTCTTCAAGCCAGCCTGGGAACGAGTCTGAATTTCAGCACGACGTATCATCCATAAATAGATGGACAGTCTGAGCGAACAATTCAGATCCTGGAAGATATGTCGAGAGCCTATATGTTAAATTTCGGAGGTTCGTAGGAAAATCACCTACACCTTGTGGAGTTTTCCTATAACAACAGCTACCAGGCAAGCATTGGGATTGTACCATTCACAGCATTCTATGGACGAAAGTGTTGTTCCCCGCTGAGTTGGGACGACATTAGAGATCGTGAACTCCTTGGGCCAGAGATGATCGTGGCAACTGTGGATATAGTTCCCACGAGCAGGTAAAAGATGCGCATAGTCCAGAACCGATAGAAGTATTAGGCAGATGCAAAGCGTCGACACCTGGAGTTCCAACCCGGAGAGCATGTATTTCTGAAGATCTCTCCGAACAGAGGAGTGATACCTTTTAGCAAGAGGGGTAAACTCAGTCTAAAATACATCGGACCGTTCGATATACTCAAACGAGTTGGAGAAGTGGCATACCGTTTGGCACTACCATCCTTATTGGAAGGAGTGCACAATGTGTTCCATATATCCCAACTACGATGATATGTGAGCGACCCCAACCATATACTTAATCACTCATAGCTCACAGCACAGACCGATTTGACTTGCAAGCACCAGCCAGTCAAGATCTTGGATCGAAAGATGAAGACCTTACGGAACAAGGAGGTGAACTTGGTCCAAGTGGTGTGGAGAAAGGACTAGCCAGAAGAATCGACTAGGGAGCGAGAAGACGGTATGCATGCACGATATCCTCACCTATTCGAAGATTAGTCCTCTGTATAAATTTTGAGGACGAAATTTTTATAAAGAGAGTAGAATGTAACGACTCTGAAATCCCAATACAAATGTGTTCCCCGCCGGAAGACGGAGACGCGACCGCGTAGGTTTGTCTTGCCTGAATTTGGGGGCAGATGCTAATTGGTGCTATCCGTCCACCTCTCCGAAGATGCCAAGTTGATTTATGACACCATGTATCGAAGGTTTAAATGGATGCGGCCGATGTAGCAGACTTCGTTAGATTCCCCCTCGTTGAGGGGTTTTTGATTGTGGGGACGCTCTTCCCTGCAGGCGTATGCCCCTGCAGTTAATTACGCTACCGCATCGCGGTAACCACTTTCTCGTGTGTGTTTGTTTTGTTTTTGGTTGCCTATGGATTGTATACGGAGACTAATTTATGTTGTCGCTCGTAGGATGTGGATTAGTCCAAATATGTATTTTCTTAGATTTGGGTTTGGGGTTTGGTTTAAGGATACGTTAGTCTCATTTAAGACTGAGATCAACTTAAACGTTTGTTAAGGATATGTTAGTCTAATTTTTAGACTAAGATCAACTTAACGAGATCGTTTAGATCCAACAAAAGAGCATTTGGGCCCTATTGTTTAGTTTAGGGACATTGTGGTCGATTACCAGTTTAAGGACATGGTGGTCCAATGTTAGTTTAAGGACATCTCAGTCCATGGGTTTAAAGGGACCCCACAGTCCGAGGTTAGGGACATCATAGTCCGTGGGTTTAAAGGGACCCCATAGTCCGAGGTTAAGGACATCATAGTCCGTGGGTTTAAAGGGACCCCACAGTCCGAGGTTAAGGACATCATAGTCCGTGGGTTTAAAGAGACCCCACAGTCCGAGGTTAAGGACATCATAGTCCGTAGGTTTAACGACCCTACAGTTCAGTTTAAAGATGTCATAGTCTATAAAATGTATGGTTGTCGGGACCTGTCACCTCTCTGAAGACGTTGAAGGATTACAACGATAAATATCAAAGGAGTTAAGAGATGTACCCTTGAACCAATTTTGGTTGAGAGATCTGTAGTCCAATTTGAGACTAAGATCAAAAGATTTGTGAGCATATGGGCTCAATTAATCTGAATTGAGGACTTATGGCCAATCTTGAGCTAAGTCCAGTCAAGTTAAAATGTTTAACATTTATTTTGGGCCGTTGAGCATTCATTTGAGCTTGGCCCTTTTAACAATACAGAGCATTGATTTGGATTATGATAATATTTTTGTTTTTTACTGAATGCCGAGCATTCATCATAGCTCTGGGCTTTATTAAAGAATAATTTGTGTTCTATCAGCGCAGCACATGGTGCGCTTGGCGCTTTGCGCCAATCAAAGAGCGCAGTGCTCCTCTGCCGAGTAGCATACACGTGAGGGACACGTGGCGTGCTTGGCGCCAGTCCACGAGCGCGTGGCGCTGATTTATGAGCGCATAGCGCTATTTGTTCAAAGGCGCACACGTGAGGAGCACGTGATGCGCTTAGCACTGAGTGCCGGTCCATGAGCGCAAAGCGCTAGTTCAAGAGCGCAAAACGTTAACTGTTGAGTGGCGCACACGTGAGGAGCACGTGGTGCGCTCGGTGCTTTGCGCCAGATCAAGAGCGCTGAGATGCTTCTTTTTTAATATGGAGCGCTAAGGCTCTTTTTGTAGGGTTCCTAGGCACTCTTGTGAAGGTTCTAAAGGCATCATACATGCCCGGATAAAATTTTAGACGTGCCGAACAACCCAAAGCCGGGATCTTTGCTAGATTATTAGGGTTTAACATGCAATAAGATAACTTTTATCTAAGTGTGAGGGATTACAACCTTTGTAGTCCGCTCCTTCACTTCACAAGCTCCGAGTAGAAGTCCCTTTGCCGCGATCCACGATCTCCCGGACTCATGAGAGGCTCCACGACTCGAACGATCCATTCTAGCTTGTCGTAATCCAAATCTTCGATGATCTACCTTGAAGTTGCTTCGACTCAAGCTTTCTCACTCAAAAGAGTAGAACACACTAATCCCATGGGCTAGATGAGATGAGGATGAGAGAGTAGTAATTTAGCTTTCTTTTTATATCATTTTCTCATAATCTTTCATCACTTAAGAAAATTCAAGAGAGCTTCTTCAAGAGAGAAGAAGAAGATGATAATGGAATAAGAATAATGATCATATCATAATCCTTTTGTGATGAATAGAATTATAAAACATATGATTTAATATTTAACCATGGTCAAGGATGAATGGATGAGAATGAGTAGAGAAACAACTAGGGTTAGGGTTTGGTTAGGTTAGAAATGTGTCATCCAAAATATCCTAAGAATGACAAAAGAAAACATCTTCTAGAAGGTGCATGAATCATCTAACCCTAATCAAACCCTAACCTCAATTAATCATCCTTAAACACGTTTAACAATTAATCATATCATGTCACAATAATATATATCACATATATATTATATATTTGCAACAAAAGAAAATAATACAATTAACATATATCGCATATATATCAATGTATCATCCACTGAGAAAATGAAATAATAAAGCAAGCCAATATTAGTTAATATAATAATATATCATATATATTATTATATATTAAATCATCGAATCAACACTTGATCCGACGATCCGGCTATATCGAATATAACCGACTAATATATCATGTACCGATTCATCGAATCAACACTTGATCCGATGACCCGGTTCATATCCATATATCGCGAGAATATAATACGGTATCCCATATCGCATTATTCACGCTCCTGCGCATATCACATATGCGCCACTACTCCGTTTCGCCTGAGCCAAGAAACCTCTGTGTAGGACTCTAAAGAATCGTCAATACGCCGGTAGCAGGTGATGATCATATCAAACACCCACAAGCTGCAAGCGGTCAGCTAAACGTAACAGCCACCCAGGTATTGAGCGATCAGAAGATCAACAAGCTAGCCTGTGCGTTCTCCTGTGAATCCGATCAGTAACACTTCCGTACAGTCCGGTCTGTTCGTCTGATATGTCGCATATCAAGTCTAGGGGTGGTATACGTCAGACCCCAGTAACTGATAAGTCGTGTCGATGTATGGCTCATAACGGGTCGAGAAACTACTAGTAACACTTACCAGTAAATCTCCATATCAGCCCTGGCCAGGGACTTCCAGTTATAGCCAATCGAACACAGCACAACATCAACTCCCTATACCGGGAGAGACGAATCCCCTCCTATCGCTCATTGCCTCCATGTGATTCGGGACTGTACCCAAAAGCCACCGTTTTGCACGCCCTCTTGGACGTGGTAAGGTGGAAATCAAAGCACAGTGGGAATCACACAAGACTCTATGACGATCTCGGGTCTACAGACTACCCTGTACCAGTGTCACCGGAGAACTGCCATCTGACGTGTGGTATATCACCATCTGGGAGTTCTCGGCGAGTCCGTCCAGTGTACCCAGTCTCCACTGAGCGCCCGTACACCATCTCTGATGTCCAACACCGATGGATATGGGATCATCCATCGCCCATCATATGGGTCAAGATGCGTATACGCTAGTCTACTCTGGCGTATCGATGCCCTGTCTCGATATACCCTCGACTAGGAACAGTTATAGGATGTACTCATCGACTACCGCGGCCCCACTAGTATGATCTCATCATAGTCCCAGTAGTCGAGTACAAACCCTAAGGGCTTTATCAACATGTGAGAGTAAAAACAGTAAACCAATACAAGTCAACATGTTAAGATAAAGTGAAACCAAATAGCATACTATCATGACGAGCAAGAAAGTCATCTCTATATATAACCAAGCATCCATTATAATATACATCATATGTACAACAATGGCCTCTAGGGCATATACATAACTAACAATCTCCCACTTGCACTAAGGCCAGCTGCTGTAGTATCTCATACCTAGCATCCCGAATAATCTCTCAAACTGTATCTGGGGAATAGCCTTCGTGAATGGATCCGCAGTGTTGTCCTTCGTATCTACTCTCCTGACCTCGATCTCCCGGCGATCAACTATCTCCCTGATCAGGTGATACCGCCTCAGAATATGTCTGGACTTCTGATGGGACCTGGGTTCCTTGGCTAAAGCCACAGCTCCATTGTTATCGCAATACAGAGGTATTGGATGCTCAATGGATGGAACCACACCAAGTTCACTAATTAACTTCTTGATCCAGACAGCCTCTTTGGCAGCATCGTTGGCAGCGATGTATTCAGCCTCCATCGTTGAGTCTGCAACGGTATCCTGTTTGGAACTCTTCCAACATACCGCCCTTCCATTGAGGGTAAAGACAAAACCCGAATGCGACTTAGAGTCGTCCTTATCACTTTGGAAGCTGGAATCGGTAAAGGACTCCACCTGGAGTTCTCCGTTACCATACACCAAGAACATCTCCTTAGTCCTTCGTAAGTACTTGAGAATGTTCTTCACAGCTGTCCAATGACTCTCTCCAGGATCTGCTTGATACCGACTCACTACACTTAGTGAGTATGCTACATCGGGTCTGGTACATAGCATCGCATACATGATAGAGCCTACTGCCGAAGCATAGGGTATCCCTTGCATGCGAGCTCTCTCCAAATCAGTCTTGGGAGACATCTCTTTGGAGAGAGTGAGTCCAGAGATCGTGGGCTGATTCCCACGTTTGGATTCTTCCATACTAAACCTCTTTAGTATGGTGTCAATGTACCTGGATTGGGACAATCCCAGTATCCGTTTAGATCTATCTCTATAGATCATGATTCCCAATATGCAGGAGGCATCACCTAGATCTTTCATTGAGAATCTCTGTGATAAGAAGAGCTTGACTGATTGCAGCATAGGAATATCATTTCCTATCAAGAGTATGTCATCCACGTACAATACGAGGAAGACTACCTTACCCTCTGCTACCTTCTTATAGATACAAGGTTCATCTATATTTTTGATGAAGTCAAACTCTTTGACTACAACATCAAAACAGATGTTCCAACTCCGCGATGCTTGCTTTAACCCATAAATGGATTTAAGCAGCTTGCACACCTTTCCGCTGCTCCCACTATCTACGAAGCCCTCTGGCTGAGTCATGTACACGCTCTCTTCTAAATCACCGTTTAGAAAGGCGGTCTTAACATCCATTTGCCAGATTTCGTAGTCATGGTATGCAGCAATGGCAAGTAAGATCCGGATGGACTTAAGCATAGCTACTGGAGAAAAGGTTTCGTCATAGTCCACACCTGGTCTTTGACGAAAACCCTTTGCTACAAGTCTAGCTTTGAAAGTCTCAACTTTTCCATCTACACCAAATTTCTTTTTAAAGATCCACTTGCTCCCTATGGGTTTTACCCCTTCAGGAGCATTTTCCAAAGTCCATACTTTGTTGGTGTACATGGATTCCATCTCAGATCGCATTGCATCCAGCCATTTCACAGAGTCACCACTCGTGATGGCCTGTTCGAAACTAGTCGGGTCATCATCATCCATGATGCAATCCTCACTTCCACCATCAATGAGAAAACCGTAGTATCTCTCAGGTGGACGAGAAACCCTACTAGATCTGCGGAGAGGCTGGGGTTCGTCGGGTACTACTGAATCCTCTGGTTCTGCTAAATCTTCAGTTGCAATTTGTGTTTCTGGAACCTCTTCCAGCTCTACCTCTTTGCCACTAATTTCTTTTGCAAGAAATTCCTTTTCCAAAAAGGTGGCATATTGAGAAATAAACACTTTTTGTTCCTCAGCGTGATAGAAAATATATCCTTGAGAATTCTTAGGATATCCCACAAATTTGCAAAGAACTGATCGTGCCTCGAGTTTGTCTGGATTTTGTCTTTTGACATAGGCCGGACAACCCCATATCTTAACTCGTTTAAAATATGGTCTCTTCCCACTCCATATCTCATATGGTGTGGTAGGTACAGATTTAGACGGAACTAGATTCAATATGTATATGGCTGTCTCAAGCGCATACCCCCAGAAGGAAATAGGTAACTCAGCTTCGCTCATCATAGATCGCACCATATCTAATAGGGTCCGATTCCTTCGTTCCGATACACCGTTGTGCTGTAGTGTATAAGGAGGAGTAAGCTGAGAGAGAATCCCATTCTCTTTTAGATAATCTAGGAACTCACCGCTTAAGTATTCACCTCCTCGATCAGATCGAAGAATCTTAATACTTTTGCCCGTTTGGTTCTCTACTTCGTGCTTATATTCTCTGAATTTCTCAAAAGCTTCAGACTTGTGTTTCAACAGGAACACATGTCTGTATCTAGAGAGATCGTCAGTGAATGTAATGAAGTAGGAAGAACCGTTCCTGGCATGCGTAGACATGGGACCACATACATCACTATGTATTAGTCCTAAGAGTTCGGTAACTCTTTCTCCGTGTCCACTAAACGGAGCTTTGGTCATTTTTCCTTTGAGACATGAATGGCAAGTATCATAAGATGATAATTCGAACGGATTCAAATAACCATCTTTATGCAACTTAGCCAGTCGTGTCGCATTGATATGACCAAGTCTACAATGCCACAAGTAGGATTCGTTCATTTCCGAACTTTTCCTCTTGTGTGTGTTTTGTATATTCAGGACTGTATTCTGATTTAGAATGAATATGCCATTATGTAACGAGCCTGATGCAATCAACTTTTGATTTAGGAATATGTTCATAACATTATCCTGTACTACAAAATTATATCCTTCTTTACTTAATAAAGAAACTGATATAATGTTGCACATCATGTTCGGTATATAATAGCACTCATTTAGAATCAGTGTATTACGACTTGGTAATACAAGGTGATATTCGCCAACAGCTTTGGCTACAATACTTGCACCGTTCCCTACTTGAACGGAATGATCACCTTTTCCCAGTTCTCTACCTTTGCGTAGCCCATGTAACTGTTTACATATGTGGGATCCTGATCCGGTATCTAATACCCAGGACGTAGGGTGAACTGAGAAACAGTTCTCAATAACTAACACACCCGAAGAAGATGCATCAACATGCATGTTCTTTTGGGCGGCGTGAGAATCCAGATATTCTTCTATTTCCTGTTCAGTCTTATAACTCTTATAAGAAAGAACGGGTCCAACATTCCCTAGCTCAGTACAATAATCAGGTTTAGTCAATACATCCATATTATTATCTTGATTATGGCCTGAAATGGTCGCTACCTGGAGAGAGAGAGAAGAAAACACTTTAGCGTATGCTCTTGCAAGATTAGATTGGTTATTATCTTATCTAATCAGGATGTCTCCCACTGTTTTTATCAAATCTGCCTTCAAACCCTAAAAGGTAAGATTAGCCGGGATTAATTACACCCTACAATTTCGTCAATCTTTCAGCCAGATCAGTGTCGGTACTTTGAGGGAGGTTCCCCGTGCTCTCGCACGGACCTAATTAGTGTAAACTTCGTTTTCCCAGAGGCGTAACCTCGTTAACACTTTTCTAGACACCTACTTGATCGGCTAATTGTCCTGTGTAAAACTCTCCCAGGAGTAACACTTACTCGCAGTGGTTATCGGGATCCAACTATCTCATAGGAGGTATGCAATCTCATTGCAAATTTCAACACTTGAAATTCCCAATAATGTTTTTGCCCCTAGCGATCTATGACCTTGACTAAGTCAACAAACCATAAATCGCAAGTCAAGTTCAACCCGTACATTTCTTGATTGAATTAAACCCACCCGTACGACCCTTGACTGAGTCAACAAGGCCGTGCGAATACCCTAATCCAATCACATCTCATGTTTTAACAGATAAACACTACTTAGCTACCGTACACTACGCCTTGACTAAGTCAACAAACATAGCACGAATACTAAATAACATCTATCTGAAATGATGGAGGGCTACGCAGGTTTTTTTTCAGAAAAACCCTGAGCGTAATGAACTTGATATCGTCGTAGAATCGAGTGATGTTTTGAAAAAGGAGTGTTTTTGAGGCTTTTCTTAGTTTCGCTAAAGGGGTCACTCCCGGTGAAGGGATCGTCGGCCCTTTCCTCATCGAATAAGGTGCAGGATATATCATATATACCGCTGTGCAAAGCAAAACACTAAAAGCAATCAAAAGACAAACCGCGTTTTGTAGCATCTGCCAGTTTTGCTAAAGGAGTCACTCCCGGTGAAGGGATCTCGGTCCTTTCCTCATCGAATAAGGTGCAGGATATATCGTATATATCACTGTGCAAAGCAAAACTGTAGCTACCCCCTTTTATAAAGTTTTTGATTCTACAACATCTTTAGGTTTCTTTTCTTTTATTAATCTCATTAATAAAAATCCCATCAGCTTATGCTTCCTAAGCATCACAGAAGAAACGAAAGCAATAATATTTATATATCAGCATATATATATATAGTATAAGCATTCGTCTCAGGCAGTAATATGATCTCATCACAGAACATTGCAGCAGAAGAACATATATGAAATATTGGATATACTAGGACGTCCGTGTTTTCAATACGAGCCTGTATAAAACACGGATTCCACGGTCGCGACGAATAGCCAAACCCACATCCCAAGACCCCTACGAGAGCGGCAAGTAACACTGCCAATTCTAGGGTTAGAAGACCCGGTCTCGACTCCTCGAGATGGCCTCCCACTGGACCCTAGAACCCGGTTACTTGTGCTCCCCTCCTTGGGTCTACCTAATGCGGAAAAGTAAATAATATACACTGGTGACATCAACCGCAACCAGGAAGTGCCCCAAAAAGAATATCACATTACAAATGAATTTTACATGAAGGAAAATAAAAAAAACCTCATCTCACATAAAACCCCCGGCTATTCAGAACGCGACGATCCAATATAACATATCACAGCAACACATAATATCTCATATCATCAACGTAAGTAAATATGCGCATCCCAATTGTCGTTGAATCATATAGCAACGAAACCGGCGATATCACATATTACACTTACGGTCACAGAAAAGAAAGTGTAAAACTACAATATTTGGAATCCACAATCACTTTAGACATCGTAAATCCGAAATATCACATACTCCGCATTTCATGCATAACTCTATGAATTCTACATATTGTATCACATTCCAGATAAATAGACAGTATTAAACTTTCTGAACAGATAATCAAACACCCAAAATTTCCTAAACTGCTCAACACTTGAGCGGGGTTCAAATAATCCCAGAATATGTCACAGTACCGGTGATCCAGCCGTAGAAGGGTCAAGCCAACGCCTCACATGTGGCACGCCGTACTGCCCCAAACCCGAAGGTTCAAAAGGCAGTTCAAGACGGTCACATAATCGAGTTAAGGTTTGTGTCTTCTAGAGGGTCCACCGCTTAACTTGTACAATTTTTCCGAAAGATTTAAACCCGAATAAATTTCAACACTTGAAAGTTTGCCGTACCGGGAAACAGTAAGTTAATGATATCCGTTCAAATAGTTTAACAGTTTCTAAATATCCGGAAAGAAATACGAATTTAAAATTTCCGATCGAGTCTACTATTACAAAACAAACCCCATAATTTTAAACACCTGGAACAGATTAAAAATATCCAGAAGCATCAGCAAGCACCTACGGGCCATACCATGAAGCCACGTGTCATGATCTCATCAATCCGCGGCGGAAGCGCGGCGCAAGCATGGCTTGCGCGGCGCTTCCGCGGCCGTTTAGTGGAATTAGGAGCTCGGGTTTCATGGTAACTCTTAGAATTCCTTGCTGATTTTTTTACATATTTTTAATACAGAAAAATCCCAAAATTTGAAAAATTTCCAGAGAGGGGTCAAGTTTCGTCGTTTCGGGTTCGATCGGAGTTTTAACTTCGTAAACACATCGCCTAATGCTCTAGCTAGGCTCTGATACCACTGTAGGGTTCCTAGGCACTCTTGTGAAGGTTCTAAAGGCATTATACATGCCCGGATAAAATTTTAGACGTGCCGAACAACCCAAAGCCGGGATCTTTGCTAGATTATTAGGGTTTAACATGCAATAAGATAACTTTTATCTAAGTGTGAGGGATTACAACCTTTGTAGTCCGCTCCTTCACTTCACAAGCTTCGAGTAGAAGTCCCTTTGCCGCGATCCACGATCTCCCGGACTCATGAGAGGCTCCACGACTCGAACGATCCATTCTAGCTTGTCGTAATCCAAATCTCCGATGATCTACCTTGAAGTTGCTTCGACTCAAGCTTTCTCACTCAAAAGAGTAGAACACACTAATCCCATGGGCTAGATGAGATGAGGATGAGAGAGTAGTAATTTAGCTTTCTTTTTATATCATTTTCTCATAATCTTTCATCACTTAAGAAAATTCAAGAGAGCTTCTTCAAGAGAGAAGAAGAAGATGATAATGGAATAAGAATAATGATCATATCATAATCCTTTTGTGATGAATAGAATTATAAAACATATGATTTAATATTTAACCATGGTCAAGGATGAATGGATGAGAATGAGTAGAGAAACAACTAGGGTTAGGGTTTGGTTAGGTTAGAAATTTGTCATCCAAAATATCCTAAGAATGACAAAAGAAAACATCTTCTAGAAGGTGCATGAATCATCTAACCCTAATCAAACCCTAACCTCAATTAATCATCCTTAAACACGTTTAACAATTAATCATATCATGTCACAATAATATATATCACATATATATTATATATTTGCAACAAAAGAAAATAATACAATTAACATATATCGCATATATATCAATGTATCATCCACTGAGAAAATGAAATAATAAAGCAAGCCAATATTAGTTAATATAATAATATATCATATATATTATTATATATTAAATCATCGAATCAACACTTGATCCGACGATCCGGCTATATCGAATATAACCGACTAATATATCATGTACCGATTCATCGAATCAACACTTGATCCGATGACCCGGTTCATATCCATATATCGCGAGAATATAATACGGTATCCCATATCGCATTATTCACGCTCCTGCGCATATCACATATGCGCCACTACTCCATTTCGCCTGAGCCAAGAAACCTCTGTGTAGGACTCTAAAGAATCGTCAATACGCCGGTAGCAGGTGATGATCATATCAAACACCCACAAGCTGCAAGCGGTCAGCTAAACGTAACAGCCACCCAGGTATTGAGCGATCAGAAGATCAACAAGCTAGCCTGTGCGTTCTCCTGTGAATCCGATCAGTAACACTTCCGTACAGTCCGGTCTGTTCGACTGATATGTCGCATATCAAGTCTAGGGGTGGTATACGTCAGACCCCAGTAACTGATAAGTCGTGTCGATGTATGGCTCATAACGGGTCGAGAAACTACTAGTAACACTTACCAGTAAATCTCCATATCAGCCCTGGCCAGGGACTTCCAGTTATAGCCAATCGAACACAGCACAACATCAACTCCCTATACCGGGAGAGACGAATCCCCTCCTATCGCTCATTGCCTCCATGTGATTCGGGACTGTACCCAAAAGCCACCGTTTTGCACGCCCTCTTGGACGTGGTAAGGTGGAAATCAAAGCACAGTGGGAATCACACAAGACTCTATGACGATCTCGGGTCTACAGACTACCCTGTACCAGTGTCACCGGAGAACTGCCATCTGACGTGTGGTATATCACCATCTGGGAGTTCTCGGCGAGTCCGTCCAGTGTACCCAGTCTCCACTGAGCACCCGTACACCATCTCTGATGTCCAACACCGATGGATATGGGATCATCCATCGCCCATCATATGGGTCAAGATGCGTATACGCTAGTCTACTCTGGCGTATCGATGCCCTGTCTCGATATACCCTCGACTAGGAACAGTTATAGGATGTACTCATCGACTACCGCGGCCCCACTAGTATGATCTCATCATAGTCCCAGTAGTCGAGTACAAACCCTAAGGGCTTTATCAACATGTGAGAGTAAAAACAGTAAACCAATACAAGTCAATATGTTAAGATAAAGTGAAACCAAATAGCATACTATCATGACGAGCAAGAAAGTCATCTCTATATATAACCAAGCATCCATTATAATATACATCATATGTACAACAATGGCCTCTAGGGCATATACATAACTAACACTTTTTATGTAGCGCTGTGCGCTAGTTCCGGTGTGCTGAAGCGCTTTTTAATACGGAGCGCTAAGACTCTTTTATGCGGCGCTATGCACTGAGAATTAAATCCTCTTTTAAGAGACTTTGTCTCATAGATCTAAGAATAAAGTTCTTAGCTTCATATGAGATGTTTTAATCTCTTATATTGATGAAATGCTTTGCCTTTATGGATCTGTGATCCTTAAGAGAATTGAATTATTCTCCCCCATTTTTTATAATGAGATATTCATGATCTCTTTGAGAAAGACTTTAGTCTTATAGATCAATGATCTGTGAGAAAGAAGTAAATTCTTCTTTTATTTTATGATGAGATCTTTTGATCTCTTTGTAAAAGACCTTGGTCTTGTAGATCTATGATCTTAAAGAAAGAAGCGAATTCTTCTTTTTAATTATGAGATGATTTCATCTCTCTGTTCATTTTTTACCTTGAAGAATCTCTTCTTTTTCTGAGAGCCTGGCTCTTCTTTCTGAGATTTTCTCAAAGCTTCTGAGGGGGTTCCTCTCTATTTTTCTGTATATGTTTCTCTCCATAAGACTTGAAGTCTGGGAGCCTTTTTATAGGGTAAGCTGATTTGTTCAATCAGTTAAGGAGATCTTTTCTCCAATTGATTTGGGGAATTTCCCATCGTTGGATCTTTGATCCAAAGGCTTCTGATTTACAGAGCACAATCTTGTTGTTTGGAAAGATTTTGAGGAATCTTTCCTTAACAGAATTTAATTCTGATTAGTTAATGATTTATCATTATTATTGGATCTTAGATCTGTCGGTGGGGAGCTTTTAGTTCCAGCTCTAGTGCACCCGTGCTTTGCACGTGGTGCGCTGCTTAGAGCGCAGCGCACCTAGCGCTAGCGCATACGTGCTTTGCACGTGGTACGCTGCTTAACGCGCAGCGCACTTGGCACTGCTTCTGAAGCATTGCTTCATTTCAAAATTTGAATTTTAAACAGAGCTTTGCTCTGATTGGGGGAAACAAATGCCCCCCACCGTTGCGCTCACATGGTCCACACGTGAGTGCAGCGGTGGCAGCATCTGCACCCTCGGATCAACTCAGAAATTGAAATGGCATCTCAGTGCCTATAAATAGGACCCTTGGTCCTTGAGATGATTTCTATTCATCTTCTTCCTTCTGAGAATTTTCATTCTCTTGCAGAGCATTGCTCTTTGGCTTAAGAATTTCCTTAAGGACAGAATTCTGTCAAAATTTTTAGGTAAAGATTAAATCTTTTAAAGAACCTTTTAATAATCTAGGGTTTCACCCATTAACAGAGCTTTGCTCTTCATAGCTCTTTGATCTAAAGAAAACCCTTTTAAGGTTTCATCAACGGAGCTTTGCTCTTTTGAACCCATAAATCTAAAGAGATCTTTTCTTGGGGTTTCTTAGCCCATGAACAGAGCTTTGCTCATAAAGAACTCTTAGAGTTTGTTCATAGATCTTGAAGATCTCAGAATATTTCATTGATTAAAATGCTTATTTTAGATTTCCTGATGGATATTCCATCGTTTTTTCAGAGCAAGGCTCTTGAAGAATTTTTATTCCTTCATCATTAGAGTTTGGCATATGTCACTCTGTCACAGAGCACTACTCTCAAGGGGAGATTTACTCCCTGGCCCGATAAATTCTCATTAAATGAGAATCAATTGAGTATTTCCTCATTTAATTGACAGCCTCATCAAATGATGGGGCTGTTTTATTAATGATGTAATGTCATCTGGATTATATGGGTCCCCTTTGGTCCCTTTTTACTGCATTGCAGTGTGGTACAGATTTAAGTACCTAATTACAGAACTTAAATTGTAGCATTGGCGGCTGGAAATTAGTTCTTTTCCACACAGGTACTGTGTCTTTCGACACTTCTTTCCCGTTCGTCCATTCAGAAGGCGGGTTCCCTAAAGCGCCTGTAGATCGAGAGGTTATTGCGTTGATCAAAGACCATGACCCGGAGTACAAGAATCTTCATCTATGGGGTAGATGGTACGATCAAATTATCAGAGGCCGCCGGAGCTTTTCTTGTGCGACACCCTCGAAGCCTATCTCTGCGATCCTTTATGCAGATGCACCCTTGATAAGCTATACTGTAGAGGAGGTGAATTGGACTTCAGAAGGTCTCCTTCGGCCTTCTATTGCCGCAGTACCCGTGCAGCCGCCGGTGGCTTTGGACACTCTAGGGCGGCACATATGTCAGGGCGAATCGCGCCCTTGGTAACAACCTTACAACATAGGACTAACTCCCCGTCACCCGGCCGGATACCTGCAGTGGGCCCAATATATCTTATCGGCAAAGAAATCACAGCTGCTGAAGCTTGGATTGTACCCTGCGATCTATGCTTCCTTGTTCCAGTATTCTACACCTCCGACATGGTGGATCAAGGCATTTCTCAAACAATGGAACATCCTGACCTATACCTTCCTCTTATTGGATAGAGAAGTCTCCATTTCTCTAGAGGAATTTGCCGTGGTTTCTGGTTTACCCGTTAGGGGAGAGCATTACGAGGAGCTGCTTCCCCCGGATGAGTATAGTTTTGCCACAAAATCAGTGGTAATGGGTCTTACCCCAGAGAACGCCATTCAACACCAGTTCCCAAGTTTGATAAAGGTATTGAATATGTATGAGAGCCTCTTTCTCGAATCCGGAGGCCGCGGGGTTACTTTTACGGATTTTATCGCTCGTTTTCGCCGTGCAGAAGTTTTATCGCATCAAGGTGAAAAGTTTGCCAAACTTAACGATCCTTTCGGTTTTGGTTTGGATCGCCGGCCAATATTGGAAGCCGATCAAAAGGATTTCTTTCTTCCCAACGTCGCGATCGTCCCCTTTTCGAAAATTACCGCTCCGGGCGTCGATGAGGAAGCGTTCTTTTTAGGATTTCTCGGTTTATGGTTAAGCTGGTTCGCGCTTCCCATGCACCCTCGCTACATGAGGCCGTCTGTTTTCTACCCCGCGCATCGAATGGTTGCCGGAATACAAGCGGCCATCGGGATTGCTGTGTTAGCCCACCTGTATCACGGCCTCAGCTTGGCAGCGGATACCACTGAGTCAGGGGTGCAGCCCGCCAAATTCTCAATGCATTATTTCACCTCATGGCTCGAGTTGCACGTGCTTGGGGTCTTCGGTATCCACAGAAGACCTTCCTTTTATGACAGATGTAAGTTCCCTCGGATAATGCGGCTAGTCGACGCATCCATCGTAAGTCCGACACCGCGGGAAGCTAGGGGTTTACTCCTTCGTCCACGCACGGTTGGAGATGGTATATCCTTCACATACAAAATTTTGACCGTCGGCCAAGGATCTACAAAAGCGGTGCTGCCATTGCAACACATTTTTAAAGACGGGGCCTCTGCGTTGAAAGCTCGAGAGATTCTTCATCCGTACTCCATTAGGCCGGGCTTTCTCGTATTTAGTCAAAATGATGCGGCGTTATTCATGAGATACAACCCGCATCGTTTCGCCCAGCAGCTGAGCTATAATCAGGGCGTCCCGCTTGAGGCTTTCTTGGCAGAACCTGCTGCTACCGAAGAGGGAATACGAAGCGCGCTGCATCATTTTATGCGTCTGAACACGGGGTCCAACTTCTTTATCAGCACACCGAGCTGTGTTCCGAAGGCCCTGAATGTGTATGTGGCCTGGTATCAACATTCGATGGGCGCCGTCATCAGGGAGGAGAAGCGATTGCTGCTTGATCGCAAGGGCACCGCTACTGCTGGTAATCCAAATGTCCCTCTGAAGCGATGGGCCATTGTTCATCCTCCCTTAAGAGAGGTTGCTGCGGTTGAGGTCCTGCATGATAGGCCTGAGCTACCGATACCCCGTGCTCCCGTGGAAACAGTGACTGTGGCATCTCCCAAGTCTGGCGTGGGTTCAGATATCGGGACTCGTCGTCCCAAGGTGCCCGCCAAGCGTAAGCTTGTGCTGGCAGCGACCGATACTCGCTCGCAGAAGAAGAAGAAGTCGATTCTTTCTGCCGACATTGTATTTGGTCAGGAGCCTCATGGCTTGGGCGAATATGGGACCAACGAGGGTCTATTCATAGCGCCGGATGATACTGATCTGGAGGCTGCCATCGCAGCTTCCTAGCGTCTCGCTAGCCGCAAAGCAGGACTGATCATACTTGCTGAGTCAGGTAATCTTCAGTCGAATCTTTTTACTGTTATATTTTTGTTATCATGTTTTGACCGACACTCCTTCTTTAACAGGCATTTCCACTGAAGAGGCTCTCGCGGCTTCCCTCAAGACTTTTGAGGAGGAGGAGAGGATTCGCGCTTCGCTGGGCGTTGGTATATTTCGGCTTATTGTGCCTTCATTCGCCTTTCTTATGGATAATCTGACCCATTTTTCATCTTATCGCAGGGACTATCTCGACTCAGGTCATGCCCAGTACGGTACCAATCCTGCAGGGTGATACGGAGATGCTTCCAGGGCCATCTATCGAAGTCCCGGCCTCCTCAGCATTGACAAAAGAGGCTTTACTTAAGCAACCGATGACGGACGCCATAACGGCTCTAGAGGTAGCTCCTGGTGTGGACGATGACGTCCCGTTGACGGAGGTTTTGAGAAGACCGGCTCTCATGGCCCGGGCGGAAAGGAAGCACAGAATGCGTGCAGCAAAGGAACTTAACGCTGCCTTGGCCGTGGGTGCAGGCTCGAGCGCTGCTATCCCTGCCCTTGCTCCTTCAGAGGGTGCTTCGGCCGCCCTGTTTACCGCTCACAGACATGCAGCACGTGCGGCTCGGGAAGCATTTGAAAGACCGGCCCAAGGTAACGTAACACTGAGTTCTTTTGTCAAAGTTTTAATCTTCATATTCTCATATAACCTATCCTGCAGGGCCGAGTCTTGATGAGGAAGTGGTGGGTGAGATGGCGGCAACCACCGAGCTTGAGGTAGCCACTCTTTCTCAAGAGTCTGGAACTGCCGCAATTGCCACCCTTTCATCTTGCGGTTTCTTGCCGTTGTCGGGCGCTGCGAGTATCACGACGATTCTCGTAGAGTCGGGGGATGATGCTACGGGCGGCGAAACCATTCCGATAGGGGAGGGTGAAGCAGTCTCCATACCAAGTGACACCCTTGTCGCGGTTTCAACCGGTGACTCACCGGGTAGATTTTGGGTTATTGCTTTCTCTTTTATTCTACAATCCCTTTCAATCTCTTTTGACAGTATTTCTCTCATTTCTAATGCAGCTGTGGTGAGCGTTGAGGTTGCGCCACCCGAGGAAGCATCACCAGTTGTTGCTTTGACGGTGGTCGCCCCTTTGCCTTCTCCCATGTCCTCCCAAATACTGGAAGGTGCGGGTTTGTGACTTATCGGTTTCGTTGTAAGCAATATACTTTATGTACTGACATTGCATTATTACACCCTTGCAGGAGTTCTTCTTGATCATCTGTATCAGGTTCTGCACCCACATTTCTCCTTCCAGCCGGAGGTTGCTTCATCTAGTGGCGTTGGTGAGTACAGCCTCTAGCCAATGTCTTCTCTTTTCTTTTACAGGCAGCCAAATCGTTTCTAATTCTTCTTTGTTTTGACTGCAGCACTACAGATTGAAGGAGGAGACGGAAGAACAGTTGCTTCACCGGTACTCCCGGCCTTGCCACCTGCCGCAGCCGGTATAGTAAACTCCATTGTTCATGTAGCTTCTCTATTTCTTGAACCGTCATTTGACTATGATTTGTTTGCAGCAGTGACACCGACTTCAGCTTCGTTCGAATCTCGAATCATAATGCCAGCGGGCCCCTTTTCCAGACGTCCATCTTCTAAGGGCGCTGCTATTAGTCTGCGCATGTTGAGTGATTATATTGAGGAGCTTGACGCGGAGGCCCTTACGTTTGTGGTAGATTTTTCTACCGAAGTTAATCCAATGCTGGCGACGCTTGTGAACTTCCATAACGAAGGCGTCGTTGAGTCTTGGGTCAACCACTGCAAGAAGATTGAGGCCTGCCTGCATGAGCTTGAGCTTATGCGTCCTGCTCCTGAGATTCAGGCTTTGAACTCCCAGCGGGCTGCATGGGTCGAACAGAGTGTATCCTTCCTCCGCCATTTTGAACAAGAAGTGATCTTGAGGTGGAAGGAACGCAAGGAGGCTTCGGATGAATCTTCCCGGCTGTGCGCCCAAGTTAAAGAGAACGCCACGCAACTTAGAGTTGCTTTTGACACATTGCAGCAATGTATCTCGGACGGGCTGGTATTGAGGCGGAAGCTCGACTCTATTGAGCGGGTTACACAGAGTCGCGAAGCTGCCCAACGGGAAATCGATGAGAAGATTTCATCATGCTTGCAACAAAGGGCTCGAATTGAAGCGGAGCTGGCCGCGGCGGCTGGTCACGAGAAGGCACAGAAAGGAGTGCGAGAGCAGCTTGCGGACTTGTTGAAAACGCTTCCTTCTCAGTAGCTGTTTTGCTTGTAATCTTTGAATAACATGTATCCATTTTTTATTCTTTCATACGATTCAACTTGTACTCCATTGAATTCATGAATAAAAGATACATATTTTTTTTTGTTCTATTACTGCTTTCTTCTCTTTTCTTTGTTGCTGGCATGTTACCTTAGTAAGCGTAGCCTGTAGATGATAGAGAGCATTCCGTCTTGAACTCTTCGAGAGGTAGTGATGGCTTAGGAAGCAGGTTCAGATCTGCTGCCTAAGGCTTTTCAACTTTATAAGCCGTGAGGGTCTCATAAAGACTTTTCTCCCTACGAGTCCAAAGGATCTCGTAGGTGTATTTTCTCCTTAGGAATCATGGGGATTCCTAAGTATGTTTTCTCTTGGAAGTCGTAAGGATCCCACAAGAGAGTTTTCTTCCTTAGAGTCGAGAGGACCCGTAAGTGATTGATGAGATTGACATTATCCGCATTTCACGGAGTCAGAAGTTGCTCTGGGTGTTTCCTACGGGGTCAAGATTGACTTTAGTCGTGTTCCACAGGACCAGGATTTGCTCTGGATGCTTCCCACGGGGTCAGGATTGACATTAGTCATGTTCCGTAAGGACCAGGATCCGCTCTGGACGATTCCCACGGGTCAGGATTGACATTAGCCGTGTTCCACTAGACCAGGATTTGCTCTAGATGCTTCCCACAGGGGAAGGATTGACATTAGCCGTGTTCCGCAAGTACCAGGTTCCGCTTTGGACGCTTCCCACAGGGTCAAGATTAACATTAGCCGTGTTCCGCAAGGACCAGGTTCCGCTCTGGACGCTTTCCACGGGGTCAGGATTGACATTAGCCGTGTTCCACTAGACCAGGATTTGCTCTGGACACTTCCTACGGGGTCAGGATTGACATTAGCCGTGTTCCACAAGGACCAGGATCCGCTCTGGACGCTTCCCACGGGGTCAGGATTGACATTAGCCATGTTCCGCAAGGACTAGGATCCGCTCCGGACGCTTCCCACGGGGTCAGGATCGACATAAGCCGTGTTCCACTAGACCAGGATTTGCTCTGGATGCTTCCCACGGGTCAGGATTGACATAAGCCGTATTCCACAAGTACCAGGATCCGCTCTGGACGCTTCCCACAGGGTCAGGATTGACATAAGCCGTGTTCCACTAGACCAGGATTTGCTCTGGATGCTTCCCACGGGGTCAAGATTAACATTAGCCGTGTTCCGCAAGGACCAGGTTCCGCTCTGGACGCCTCCCACGGGGTCAGGATTGACATTGGCCGTGTTCCGCAAGGACCAGGTTCCGCTCTGGACGCTTCCCACGGGGTCAGGATTGACATTGGCCGTGTTCCGCAAGGACCAGGTTCCACTCTGGACGCTTCCCACGGGGTCAGGATTGACATTAGCCGTGTTCCACTAGACCAGGATTTGCTCTGGATGCTTCCCACGAGGTCAGGATTGACATTAGCCGTATTCCGCAAGGACCAGGATCCGCTCTGGACGCTTCCCACGGGGTCAGGATTGACAGAAGCCGTGTTCAACTGGACCAGGATTTGCTCTGGATGCTTCCCACAGGTCAGGATTGATATAAGCCGTGTTCCGCAAGGACCAGGATCTGCTCTGGATGCATCCTACAAGATCAGGATTGACATAAGCCGTGTTCTACTAGACCAGGATTTGCTCTGGATGCTTCCCACGGGGTCAGGATTGACATAGCCGTATTCCGCAAGGACCAGGATCCGCTCTGGACACTTCCCACGGGGTGAGGATTGACAAGCCGTGTTCTACGAAACCAGGATTTGCTCTGGATGCTTTCCACAGGGTCGGGATTGACATAGCCGTGTTCCGCAAGGACCAGGATCCGCTCTGGATGCTTCCCACAAGGTCAGGATTGACATTGGCCGTGTTCTGCAAGGACCAGGTTCCGCTCTGGACGCTTCCCACGGGGTCAGGATTGACATTAGCCGTGTTCCACTAGACCAGGATTTGCTCTGGACACTTCCTACGGGGTCAGGATTGACATTAGCCATGTTCCACAAGGACCAGGATCCGCTCTGGACGCTTCCCACGGGGTCAGGATTGACATTGGCCGTGTTCTACTAGACCAGGATTTGCTCTGGATGCTTCCCACGGGGTCAGGATTAACATTAGCTGTGTTCCGCAAGGACCGGGTTCCGCTCTGGACGCTTCTTACCGGTCAGGATTGACATTGGCCGTGTTCCACTAGACCAGGATTTGTTTTGGATGCTTCCCACGGGGTCAGGATTGACATTAGCCGTGTTCCGCAAGGACCAGGATCCGCTCTGGACGCTTCCCACGGGGTCAGGATTGACATTGGCCATGTTCCACTAGACGAGGATTTGCTTTGGATGCTTCCCACGGGGTCAGGATTGACATTAGCCGTGTTCCGCAAGGACCAGGTTCCGCTCTGGACGTTTCCCACGGGGTCAGGATTGACATTAGCCGTGTTCTGCAAGGACCATGATTGGTTGACTTTATCCGCATTTCACAGAGTCGGGGGTTGACTCTCGGTTGTCTGTGCGCCGCCAAGTCATGGAATTAGGGATTGCCGCTGTTCCGCTTTACTGATGTTGCGTCTGTGGTAATGAGACGGATGTTGAGATGATCTCCAGGATGTTTATGAACCGTCGAGACTTGGCTCTCTTTCGGATGGAGCCTGGGGGGAAGGCATGGTTCCCTCTTTGTTTGTGCCCCTGGATTGTATATAGGGATCGATGTGATTTCACCTGTAGGGCAAAAAGTTCCATTTTATATATTTTTCTTTCCGCGATGCTCTATCATTTCAGCTTTTATATCGCGAAAGTCGCGATTGCCCAATCATTTCGGCTATTTGTTTTATTTACTCGCTGCTTTTTATTGCGAGTTGCCCAACCATTTCGGCTATTTTGTATGCATACATTTTTACTTGCTGATTTTGTTGCAAGTTGCCCCCATCATTTCGGCTATTTCGTATGCATTTGTGGCTCGCTGGCTTTTCACTGCGAATTTGGGATTTGACACCGATTTCGGCGTCAGCATCACTTCAACTGGGATATTGCCAGGAGCGAATCATTATTTGCCTCTGTCGATGTCGAACGGAAGTGGCTTAGCGACCATAGTTAAGATCCTGTCGACTAAGGATTTTGACTTCATGAGCCATAAGGGTCTCATAAAGGTATTTCTCCCTACGAGTCGTGAGGATCTCGTAGGTGTGTTTTCTCCATAAAAATCATGAGAATTCCCAAGTGTATGGCTTCTCGTAAGTCGTAAGGATCTTACAAGAGTGTTTTCTCCTTATAAGTCGAGAGGACTTACAGGGGCTGTCCACTGTGTAAACATATCCCACGTCGCGGATGGGACTTTGTTAGGGAAATGTTTATTCGCGCCCGTGGATTGTATACTAGGATCAATACTGAACCGCTTGTAGGGCAGCATTGGAGGTTGTGATGGCTTAAGAACAGGTTCGATCCCTGTAACTTAAGGCTTTTGAATCTTATGAGCCGTGAGGGTCTCAAAGGAGGGTCTCCTTACGAGTTGTGAGGATCTCGCAAGTGTAATTTCTCCTTAGGAATCATAGGGATCCCTAAATGTGTTGCTCCCTTGTGAGTCGTAAGGATCTCACGCAGGTGGTTTCTCCTTACAGGGTCGAAAGGACCTTGCAAGTGTCTTTTAATGAGATTGCGCCCTTTCGGGTTTTCACAAAACTCGCCGGCAGCCCTGCTGTTTTTACTCATGGAGCCCTTTCGGGTTTTCATCCATGCCCATTTTGTTTATGGACATACCGTTTTTTTTCAGCCTTGGGATGCTGCGGTCCGTAGTAGTTTATCGACGTGTCGGTCAAATTAGCCATTTTTAGGATATAGTGGTCCATCGTTAGTTTAAGGACGTTTCGGTCTGTTGTTAGTTTTAGGACATTTTGGTCCGTCGTTAGTTTTAGGACATTTCGGTCCGTTGTTAGTTTTAGGACATTTCGGTCCGAAAGCCGGCTACTACTTATAGAGTTTGAGCTTCGGAAGATAGCGATCGGACATAGGCGTCATCATCTATCGTTGACCTAGGCCGTGGCTTGTCAGGCGTAATATTTTTTCAGGAATCGACCGTTTATTGGCCGGAAAGGTCTTTCACCATGCATGACCATGAGTAGATATGCTCCACCCTGGTAGACTTTGTCTATGATATACGGGTCTTCATAGTTCGGCTCGAATTTCCCCCACTTGGCACGATTGGGGATCATAGGTCTTTTGACCACTAGCACGAGTTCGCCTTGGCGGAATGTTCTCGGCCTAGTCTATCTCTCATATGAGCGCGTCATCTTTGCTTTATAAGCCTCCAGATTTTGCTGCGCCATGAGCTGTGTTTCGTCGAGGGCATCAAGCTCCTCAAGCCGAAGGTGAGTATTTTCTTCGTCTGTTAGTTCGTAGTGAACTGCCACTCGTAGAGAGGGTAACTCTATCTCGAGGGGGAGTACCGCTTCTGAACTGAATACCAATGCATACGGCATTATGTTTGTGGCCGTTTTGAACATAGTTCGATACACCCAGAGAGCTTCATGCAGTCTCTCGTGCCAGTCCTTCTTATTTCGAGACACCGTCTTTTTCACGATCTTCGTCAAGGTCTTGTTGAAAGCCTCAGCTAGACCGTTAGCTCGGGGATTACAGTCTGAAGAGTATCTCCAGTCTATGTTATGCTGTTGTGCGAAGCGGCTGATCTTGTGGCTTCTATAGGCTGGCCCATTATCGGAGATAATCCGTCGTGGAGTGCCGAACCGGTAAATGACGTGTGTCCTGAAGAAATGGAGGATATTCTCCGTCTTCACTTCTCTTAATGGTACTGCTGCTGCCCACTTGGAGAAGTAATCGGTTGTTGCCAGTATGAACCGATGTCCTCTTGACGATGCTGGTTCGATGGGGCCGATTACGTCAGTTCCCCATATTTCGAACGGCCAGCCAGCCGCCGTTGGATGTAGTGGATTTGGATGCCGATGGATGAATTCCCCATGAATTTGGCACGAGTGGCACTGCTTCACGTATTCGAGGCAGTCCTGGATCATCGTGGGCCAATAGTAGCTCATCCTTTTGATCTCCAGTTTCATCTTCGGCCCAGCTTGGTGAGAACCGCAGAGTCCGTCGTGAGTTTCTTGGACGACTCTCTTTGCTTCTTCAGGTCCCAGGCATCTTTGCTAGAGGGAGTCGAATGATCTTTTATACAGAGTATCATTGACAAAGGCGAAGGATAGAGCTTGTTTCATAAGCTGATGTCTTGAGGACGCGTCTTCAGGTGTTCGACGAGATTTGAAGTAGTCTATAAAGACTTCTCTCTAATCCATAGCCTTTTCTTGGGCTTTTATTTGTAGGGCCATTTACTCGGTCGCTCCCTTTTCTTCGGAAGACTCCGGAGATATTTCTGCCGGTGCAAGAACCCGACGGCTTTGCATAACGATCCTCACGTCATCGAGGTTCTCGTCGGCCAGTTCTTTAGCGAGCTTGGCTAATGCATCCGCCTTACTATTTTCCGCACGCGGTATACTTTCCAGCATGTAGGAGGGAATTTGAGTTAGCAGTTGCTGCACTCTTTCGCCGTACTTTACCAGCTCTGGCTTGCATGTTTGATAGTTACCGTTTACTTGACTAACGATCAGCTGGGAGTCTCCGTAAATGAGGAGGTCCTCAATTCCTATGTCGACGGCGATCTCACCGCTATTAAAGTTTCATATTTAGCTTCATTGTTTGTCCTCGGCTCTATTAAGGAGAAGGCAAAGCGCATTATCCCTCCTTGTGGAGTCACGAAGATGAGACCCACCCCGGATTTGATTATAGGGGTGCTTTGTTTGCGCTTTTTCATGGAAGATGCTCCATCGAAGTAGAGTTCCCACTGGGTATCATTCTCTCTTCTCTCCCCGTCGATCGTGTCAAACGCGTGCTCGTCGGGCAATTCACAGTTCAAATGAGAATCGACGGGTATCGGATGCTCGGCGAGGAAGTCGGCGATGGCCTGGCCTTTCACTGCCTTAAGGGATCGGTATGTCACCGAGAATTCCATTAAGAGTAGGGCCCATTTAGCGAGCCGTCTCGTTAACATGGCCTTCGACATCAAGTATTTGAGTGGATCCACTTTTGATATGAGATGGACCTCATGTGCCAAAGCATAGTGCCCGAGCTTCGTTATCACGAAGATTAACGCCAGATAGTGTTTTTCAATGTGGGAGTAGTTGCTTTCTGCCCCCAGGAGAACTCGACTCAAATAATAGAGGGCTCTCTCCTTCCCTTGGTCGTTCTCTTGTGCCCATAACGCGCCTAATGAACCTTCAAGGGTAGTTGTATACAGAATGATGGGTTTTCCCTTGATTGGAGTGGTTAGCACCGGAGGATTCTGCAGGTATTGCTTAATTTCGTCCAGTGCGCTTTGGCATTTGCGATCCCAGATGAACGGGGTTCCCTTTTTCATTAGGTGACTGTAAGGACGACATTTGCCTGAGAGATTGGCTATAAATCGCCGGATATACGCGAGCTTTCCTTGGAGAGACCGCAGTTGCTTGAGAGTACTTGGCGGAGGCATTTCCATAATCGCCTTGATCTTTGACGGGTCTATCTCGATGTCCCGGTGCCATACGATGAATCCTAGGAATTTGCCCGAGGAAACTCCGAATGCGCATTTAAGAGGGTTCGTCTTCAAGTTGTATTTCCGAAGACGTTGGAACACTATCTTCAGATACTCCCAATGCTCCTCGTGCGATTTGCTTTTCACCATAAGGTCGTCGATATAGCATTCGACGATTTCATGTATGAGGTCATCGAAAATCTTCGTCATGGCCTTCTGATAGGTGGCACCGGCGTTCTTTAGACCGAAAGGCATCACCTTATAGCAGAATATGCCCAAAGGGGTCCGGAAAGCGGTATGCTTCTGATCCTCGGGATGCATCTTTATCTGATTGTATCCCGATGAGCCGTCCATGAAGGAGAAGACTTCGTGAGTGGACGTGTTATCTATCATTAGCTCAGTGACCGGTACTAGAAAGTCGTCCTTCGGGAAAGCTTTGTTTAGATCCCGAAAGTCTACGCATATGCGCACCGTCCTATTTTTCTTCATTACTGGGATAATGTTGGCGATCCAGTCAGGATACTGAACCTCTTGGATGAAGCCGGAGTCGATCAGCTTCTTGACCTCGGCATTGATGCTCATTTCAAGCTCGAGCCGCATCCTTCTCGGCGCTTGTTTGACTCGCTTGATGTCCGGAGATATCGCCAATTTGTGCACAACAATCTCTGGATCTAGTCCCGGCATCTCGAAATAGTTTCATGCGAAGCAGTCTTTATACTGTATAAGCACGTCTTTTAGCGTAGCCATCCTTTCTTCAGACAATAGCTCATTGACGAATGTCGGCCGCGGGTCACTTGCCGTTCCCAAGTCAATTTTCTTGAGATTATCTGCTGTGGTATGTATCCCGTCTTCCAGCTCTTTTGGTGCCAGTGGAAATTCTAAGATCACCTCGTCATCATTGTTTTCGAAGCACCAGGGGAGGTCATCCATATTCTTGGGTTCTTCTTCTGACAGCGTTATCATATGCCAGGTACGAGATCGCTTCCAAGACCGATGTTGGTCTGGTTCTACTCTCACTGCATTCGCGGCTTTCGGTTCATGCTTCTGCGGTGGGGTTACCCTCCAGTTGTTGGATAGAGCGAACCTGCCTTACTGATACTGGTCTTCTACCCAGTTTTTGAATGTGAAGCAGTCTTCGAGGGGATGTCCTATTGCCCGGTGATAGGAGCAATAGTCTGGGTGAGAGACCTCGCCTGCTTGCTCGGGGTGCTTGGACTCCGGGAGGGTAATCATCTGATGTTTTATGACAAGATCAAGTATCTTTCTCGTCTTGTCTTGGGAAAAAGAATACGCTCGACCCATCTTCCTTATAAGAGACGAATCCTGGTTGCTCGATTCTCGCTCGCGTGGCTTCTTGGTCCCACTTTGTCGCCATCGAACGCTTTTTTTGTTCTTGGGTTTATTTCTGCTTCTGCGTCTGGTCTTTTGTATGAAGGATTGGCGACGAAGGGCATCGTCACTTTCTGCAGCCTGTTGAAGGAGGCGCTGCATCCTGGCTTTCTCGTAGATTGCCATTTCGCGGCTATGATCATCCCTGACCTTTTGAACCGCTTCCTTTATTAGCTTGTCCATTTTTTTTTCGAATAACAGACTTGGCATTTTCACAGTGGGAGCTCATTTTGGTTCAGGGTTAGCTTCTTCCCATAGAGCATCTCCTTCTTCATCGAAGTCATGTATGACGTAGCAGCCGTGGAATCGCTCCCGTTTCTTGTATTGAACATATCCAAGCCCGATCATTTCCATCCTCCCGTTGGGCAACTTTCGTTGCGTTCCGGGGACGCTCCAGATCCTGTTATAGAACTGGGCTTGTTGAGCAGTCTGTTTGAAGGGTACGCCTTGGCGCCTCAACAGTCTTTTTAATCCTTCTGTGTAATATCTGGGAAAATGGATGGGCTGGAGCCTGTCAAGTGTAGAATCCACACTATGCCAAATTTCTTTCTCCACTTTGGTTTCCCCGGATCGATAAAAGAGTATCGTCTTTTCATCTTTTTGCCTAGGAGGGACGTAGAACGTTTGCAGTTCTTGCACACTATAGGTATCAAGTGCATCGAGCTCTTTGTAATGCTCTTGCGGAACCATGGCAACTTGCAAACTCCGATCATCGTCAGCGAAGGCTTGTATCGATGGCCGAACATAAAATACGGCGTTGACATCATCTTCCGAGTCACTGCCGAAGACCAAAATAGGGGTGGACGGTCCTGGTTTGTTGCGTTGGGGCGGCCCTGAATAAATTATTTCTTCCTCCTCCTCGGTATCACTCCCGAAGACCGGAATAGTAGTGATAGCTTTGTTCTTGTCCTCCGGTTTGCGACATCTTTCTGTGTCTTCGAAATCTGGTAGGAAGTACTTAGCATCCTCATATTTGCGGACTTCGTTCATGGAGAATGGATTTAGTTCCCCTGTCACTATGTACTCGAGACCATCTTTGAAGTACTTCATACACTGATGTTTTGTAGAAGGGATAATGTTGTACTCGTGTAACCAGGGCCGGCAGAGCAAAGCGTTATAACATGTCTTAGCGTCAATGACATGAAACTTGATGTCCGTGACAAGCAACCCAAAGCGTAATGTCAGTATCACAGACCTGAGTGTCCGTGATGACTGGGAGTCAAACCCGGAGATGGTGATTTTATCACGGGCAAGGTGCTGAACGCTCATGCAGATTTCCTTCAACACTCTTACATTGAGAAGATTGACAGAGGACCCATTGTCAACCAGGATTTTGCCTATCTTGATATCATGACAATATCCGGAGACATAAAGGGGACGGTTATACTCGCACGTCCCGAGGAGGAGATCTTCATCGCCGAAGGTGATATCGGCTGTGTGCACTTTTTCCAACTCGTCCTTCATCTTTTCTTCGGCGAGGAAAGCTTGGAATTGTTCAGGCTCTTGTAATGCCTTGATCAGCGAATCTCTCGCCTCTTTGGATAGCAGAAGGGTGTCGAGAATGCTGAGCTGCGAGGGTATCTTCCTCAGGTGTGCCAGAACGTTGTAATCCACCTTATTTTTCTTGGGCGGGTCCTTGGCTGCCAGCTCTTCGACGACTCGATCATCGAGGGCGATATCTTCAGGGATCTTTTCTTTCCCCTTATCCTTTTTATTCGATCCCTTGTTCGCGGGTCCGAGATTCTTTTCAGGTAATGTGCGATTGCACAGCTGAATGTTCTCGCAACTCTTCGGTTCTTCCTTTTTTCCTGAGGTGGATTCTTTGAAGAGAGGGCCAAGAGCTATTTCTTCATCAGAATCGCTCCCAAAGGTGAGAACTTGCGATCCCCCCAGCGTTGACCATGTGACAGTTACCGGTCGTTCTTTTGCGCTCTTCGGTCGTATTTCTTTGTTCCCGACGAGTTTTGCATTTCATCTGCTTGAAATGTTGTCGGTGAGCAACATATCCCTGCCACCAGCTTTTAAAAGCGTTGCACTCTTCGGTAGGGTGCGCAATCTTTCGATGATATAAGCAGTAGTTAGGATGTATATCCACTTCATCATGAGTGTTTCCTTCGGAGGGTGGCAGCTTCATTCCCATCGATATGGCTTTGGCGAACCTTTTCTTTGTCTTGAATCTGCTTTTATTTGCGGCTGATGCACTTTGATCTGGCGGGAGTGTCTCTACCCTTTCGTGCAGTCGCCGGCATTTGGCCTTTTCAAATATGGCCATCTCGCGCTCTCTATCAGCTTTGCTTTTAAAAAGAGCTTCGTTTAGGAACGCATTAATCATTTCGTCTGATGGTCCTAGAAGATCCGGCTCGGGATCTGCCCCCAGTTTCTCTGCGTAAGGAGCTTCTTCATCATTTATCGACGAGTGAGAGATTACATGGCAACTTGCCATATAATCCTCAGGTTCATTCGACGAGTCTTCTCCATTGTCTTCATCTCCGTCCTCAAGGACGTAGCTGAGAAATTCTTTGAGTGTGACTGGGGTCCGTGCCTTCTGGTTATAGTTTTCCAGCACGTCAATATATTTTTGCAGGTCCGTGCGCTCGTCACTAGGCATCACGGGCTTTTTGGTCTTCTTCTTCTTCTTCTTCTTCGAAGACTTTGACGGCTGGGTGTGAGCGCTTTGACTATCATCACCAATTTTTGGAGTTGGGCGTGGTTTCAGCATTCCCTCGATGACCTCGGGTTCCAGTGGATTTTTCCACCTGATTTCCGGGCATGTTTGGAGATCCTTCGGCATTCTTTTCGTCTTGGCTGAAAGAACGACCTCCCATGGAGCTTCTTCGACAAAAGAGCACGATGCCCCTGGTGTGTCTCCCCTTTTAGGAGCATGCGGCTGAGGCGGGCTTACTTTCCAATTCTCGGACAGGGCGAATTTGCCCTGTTGGTATTGATCTTCAATCCAGCCTTTAAAAATAAAGCAATCTTCAATTGGATGGCCTATCGCTTGGTGATAGGGGCAATAATTGGGATTATTAGCCTCACCGGGCTGCAATAGGCGTTTCGGATTCGGCAGATTGATGAGCTTGTTGCGCACCGATAGTTCAAACAATCTCCTCATTTTGTCCCAGGGAAACGAGTGAGGGCGCTTCATTTTCTCATTATAAAATCGCTGTCTTTCATCTTGGCGATCAGTTATTTTTGGACCACTAGGCTACCGTTGAGCATTGGCGATGAAGGTCGCTTTCCCTTTCCCTTTTTCATTCCGCGGCTCCGGCTTCGAAGAGGAAGGCCTGTGGCCCATCTGGTCTATTTGGGCCAGCTTATCAATCAAGGGCTGGAAAGTGGTCGGCTTGAAAAATATCATGAATTGGTAGATGGTCGCTTGAGAGTCAAGAGTGACCACGAACATGCCCACCGCAGGCGCTTCTTCGATGCACTGCTCGCATTTTGACCATAAATTCCGCCACCGTATTGCGTACTGTACCCAAGTTTCATCCGGCTTCACCCTGGCATTGATCAATGCCGTATTGGAGTGCATTCACTAGCACTCGCGAAACGCTGGTTGAATAGCAACTCCATCTCTGTGAATGTCTTGACAGAGTCGTTTTGGAGTTCAGAATACCATTCGATCGCTGTCTCCGACAAGCTGCCGACGAACTGGTGAAGTAGCAATTTATCATCGCCACCAGTGTTGCCACATAGAGCCCTGAACTGGGCGAGATACTGGTGGGGATTGCCAGTCCCTTTATATACATGGAATTTAAGGATCGTTTATCCCGGCGGGTACCTTATTTGGTCATACCAGCCTGGATAGGGTCGTCCAGTCTTAACAATTTGCCCAGCCGTTTCGCTCTCCTGATGAGCTTGTATTTGCTGAGCGATGCAATCATCCAGAGCGGCCTTGGAGATGGTCTCCTCTTTGGTTGCTGAAAGAGCCGGAGGAGGGTTCGATGTCTTCCCTCTGTCGTCTTCGATGATAATCGGGGGGTCTTCAACTGGAGGTTCCGGCTATAACATCATCCCAGCCATGTTGTCACGCCCCGCTTCCCAGAGTACGCTAAGATAGGTACGCGGCATATCCAACCATGCTACCTGTGGATAGGAAATATCCTTCCACAGTCACATTACGGCTGTAGAGATATCAAGAACAATAATAAACTATCTAACACATGTCCATAAGCCAGAATAAAACGAGTCAAGAATAAAATAATGCGGAAGCAAAAGATCCAATACAAGAATAAACTGGAATGTACGTCCCATAATGCGGGCTCACATCAGGAATAAAAATACCGAAAGTAAAATGAACTAACTACTAACAAGTCCTCACTGCTCAGCCTGCTGACTGAAATACTCCTACTCGGTCTGTAGCAAAGGTAAGGAATCCGGGCCATGCAAAACCCAGACGTCAGTGTGTCATAATATCAAGCAATACTATAAACAGGGGTAGCAATACATGCAGGTATGAGTATAAATAGTAAAACATGTATAATAGTGATATAAGTAAGGACAGTGAGGGTAATGTGTAGTGAGTAATCTAAACTGGTCTATTGGGTTAACTACTCTTAAGTCTTTGAAATCAATTTGATGAATCATCGATGTAACTCAATAGTATCCCGTGCGTGCCCGGATCACGGTGAAGATTCTCGGGCTGAAGCCGAGACATGCTGCTAGGCACTAAAATAGGAAATATGTATAGATGAATGATGTCAGCAGCATCATCCCAAGGCTGGCCTAGCCTCTACAACTGATCAGAAAAGGTATTGAACTATCGAGTTACAAGTCAGGTTTCATCATTGATTCAATTATGGATGCAAACGGTGTCCGAAAGGTTATAAACAATTAAAAAGAGTACTATGGGCTATACAACTAAGCAATATGTGATTCAATTATGGATATGGGTACCGTGTATCATAATCTAATATGCAATATGAAATGTTTCAGGTTCAAGATCTAAAATGATGTAATGGGACATCGAAATGTTAAAATGGAAATTATGGTATTAAATTTAAACTACAGGTTTAATGTGCATTCAAATAAGTATATAATAAATTAAATAGCATGTAGCAAGTTTTACTTGTCTAGACGGATCAAGAAATGGGGTACGAAACATCTCACATCGGCGGAAAAAGTCGCGACGCACGCACGATACACGGAACGGATCCAAACAATGCCCAAGGTGATCACACGGGTCAGGTACGCTCGCTGGGTCGTCGGGATCGTCGACGGCACGACCGGGTCCCAGCGATCAACTATAGACAGCAACAGTAAAAGAACAGAAGGAAAAGAAAGAAAGAAAGAATGAAGGAAAAAGAGGGGAAGAAGGGATTGAGAAGAGAAGCTCACTGTGGTTCAGAGGGAAATCGTGAGGTGTCGACGGCGTCGACGGAGCTCCGGCGAGATGGTTTGGTGATTAGGGTTTTGCTAGGGTTTGGCTCGGGTTAGATCTGGGTTTGGGCTGTTAGGGTGCAGGCTGGGATTTTGTGTGCAGGGGTTTGGTGAGGGAGAAGTACAGAGGAGAGGGAGAGGAGGAGATGATGATGGTGGTGTGAAGCTAGGCTCGCCGGAGGTGAGGGGACGGCGACGAGGTGAGGGTTCTGTGGGTTTGTGGGTGTGCAGGGGTATAGATATGGGCGCGAGAATGGGTGAAGAAGAAGGAGAATATGGAGAGGAGGAGGAGGAAGAGGCTCGGTGAGTTGAGGGTGATGAGGGGGTGAAGTTTTTAGGGTTAGGGTTTGTGGAGGAAGTGAAGAGTTGATAGGTTAAAGGAGCGATCGTTTTTTTTTAAAAGGAAGAAGGAAACGAATTTTAAGAGGGAGGTGACCATAGCGTGCGGCGGTGATGCGACTCGAGAAGCGAGCAGTGTTCGTGAGAGGAGAGAGAGAGAGCGCGAGAGGAGAGAGAAAGAGGAGAGAGAGATAGGCAGTTGCGCTAGGAGAGAGAAAGAGAAGAGGAAAGAAAGAGAGAGATATTTTAGTGGGGCCGAGAGGAAAATAGAGAAAGAAAAAGAAAGGGAGAGAGAGAGTGGGGCCCAGACCTAGGGGAATATGCATTCCCATTGGTTCGTGGTGGTGGGGCCAGAGGGAAAAGGGAGAGCTGGGGAGTTGGTTAAGGAATGAATTTTTAAAAGATTTGTTTTTAAAGGATTTTAACAGTTAATGAGAAAAATATGAACTGTTAAAGATTTTTAGTTAACGAAATTTTAAAGGAAAATTAAAATAAAATATTAATTAAATTTGAATTTAGGCGGGATACAAAAGTATTTCAAAACGCGCCCAGGTCGGGTCCAAAATTTCAGATTTTAAATACGAAAAATAAATGCGACTTCCAAATTTTAAAATGAATGATTAGGTAATGAAAAAGCATACCCCCAAGAATGGATGCACGTACGTGCGCGTAACTATCCAAACACGTCCGTTTCACTGAACGGGACGAGAAAAAGATGCGCCGACGCTACCACGGGGTTAGGGGTATCATGCAGGCTATGAAATGCAATTTTAATTTATTTTACGTGATCTAAAATGTTATATGTAAAGTACGCGATGCTAGGTGAAATGTCAATATGCAGTATACATGAGATGCACATGTTTATTTAACAAGCCAGGGTAGTCTATAAATATGATTCAACAAGTTCAAGCAAGTGGGTCGGGTCAAATGCAATGTAAAATGTAAAAATTACTATTCGCACCAAGCACGATAAATAAATAAAATACTATAGATTAATGAATACGGAAACAGAAATTGGTATAACTGAACTCGGTTGTTACATTATACCCAATTACAAAAAGAATTTCGTCCTCGAAATTCCAAGGACAAGAAAAGATAAACAAACAACATACTACAAGAATAGATGTGGAAACTTCTGCCGGATTTCATCTTCTCGTTCCTAAGTTGATTCTCCATGTGAGCGGTTTCCCCAAGAAACAAGTACAAGAGGGATAACTTCGTTCTTAAGAACCTTTTCCCTCTGATCTACAATCGACATTGGTCGCTCCTCAAAAGTCAAATCTTCTCGTACCGTCAGCTCCGAATGATCCAACACATGTGTTTAATCTCGAACATACTTACGGAGTTGAGATACGTGAAACACGTCATGAACATTCGCCAAGGATTGCGGTAACGCCAATCGATACGCCACTTCTCCAACACGCTCCAAAATCTCAAAAGGTCCAACGAATCGAGGACTAAGCTTTCCTCGACGTCCGAAATGGATCACCCCTCTTGTTGGTGATATCTTCAAGAATACCAAATCATCAAAGGCGAACTCTAGATGTCTTCTCGATGTATCTGCCCAACTCTTCTGTCGGTCTTGTGCTGCTTTCATATGATTCCGGATAGTATTAACCTTCTCAACTGTCTGCACGACCAAATCTGGTCCCAACAATCTTCGTTCACCAACATCGTCCCAATAAACAGGTGAACGACACTTGCGACCATATAAAGTTTCGAATGGAGCTATCTGAATAGTCGCCTGGAAACTGTTATTGTAAGAAAACTCCAGCAAATGTAGATGATCCTCCCATGAACCCTTGAAGTCTAACATGCAAGCTCTCAACATGTATTCAAGAGTTTGGATCGTTCTCTCCGACTGGCCATCTGTTTGAGGATGATAAGCTGTGCTAAACTTCAAACGAGTCCCCAAACTTTCCTGTAAGCTCCTCCAAAAGTGTGATAGGAAACGAGTGTCACGGTTGGACACGATGCTCACCGGTACTCCATGCAATCTTACAATCTCTTGCATGTACCGTTCTGCCAAAGCTTCCGTTGATTGACCAACTCGAAATGGGATGAAATGAGCTGCCTTGGTCAATCGATCAACAATCACCCAAACTGCATTGTTGCCCTTCGGACTCCGCGGTAAAGCCGTCACGAAATCCATGGTTATGTGTTCCGACTTCCACTGAGGAATCGTAACGGGTTGCAATAAACCAGCAACCCGTTGATGTTCAGCCTTAACTTGCTGACACACCAAGCACTTTGCCACAAAACGGGCAATCTTCCATTTCATGCCTTCCCACCAGAAATGCCGTCGTATATCTCGGTATATCTTCGTGCCTCCTGGATGTACGGAATATGCTGAACTGTGCGCCTCCTTCATAAGCTCTTCGCGAATATCTCCCTTTGGCACACACAAACGGATACCATAACGCAACGAACCATCTTCATGGATCAGTAAGTCTGCTCGAAGTCCAGCTTCAACCTGTTCTTGAAACTTTTGCAATCTAGGGTCCTGCGACTGCGCTGCTTTAATATTCTCGATCAACGACGACTATACTTTTGCAATCTAAGATATTTTGTTATGATATTTTGTAGATATTTCTTAACCCAACCCAAACCCTTTACCTAAGGTTTATTCTCTACATGATTTAAGCCATTTATTCTTAACTCAAAGGTTGATTTGTAACCATAACAATAATTCATTATTCATCACAAAAGGTTTCATCTTCTTCTTCCTCCTTGAAAAGCTTACTAGCTTTTCTGTTTGTGATGATTTAGTGTGAGAAATTGAAAATAAAAGAGAGCTAAATTCCTACTTCATCATCCTCATCTATTCTAGCCACTTAGATTAGGGTGTTCACTTCTCTAATAAGTTGTTTAGTGAAGTGTAAGCTTGGGTTTAAGATTTTTCAAGGTAGATCATCTTCGAAAAGGAAGACTTCAAGCAATCATGGATCATTCGGCTTGTGGAGCCTCTCTAGAGTCCGGAAGATCATGGATCGCGGTGAAGGGACTTCTACTCAGAGCTTATGAAGCGAAGGGACGGACTACAAAGGTTGTAATCCCTCGCTCTTAGATGTAAAGTTGTTTACATGCTTTGTTAAACCTAATTATCTAGCAAAGATCCTTGCTTTAGGTTGTTCGGCACTTGAAAATTTTAAATTCGGCATGATTGATGCCTTATAGACCCTTATGATAGTGCCTAGTAATCCTACAGTGGTATCAGAGCCTAGCTAGAGCATTAGGCGACGTGTAGATGAAATTAAAAGTTCGATCGAACCCCGAAACGTCGTATTTGACCCCCTCTCTGGAAATTTTTTAAAAAGATGGTTTTTTCCGTATTAAAAATACTCATAAAATTAAGCAGGTGATTGTATGGATAACTGTGAAGTACGATTCCCTAATTCCATCAAGCAACCGCGGAACCGCGGCCAAACCTTGCTATTGGCGGCAGTTCCGCGGCCGAACCTGAGGATTCAGGGATCGTACTTCAACAGGTGATCCGTAGGTATTACGTTATGCTTCTGGGAATTTTTAATATTACTCAAGTGTTGAGTTTTCTGGAGATCTAAACAATTCGTTGATTCGATCGAAAAGTTTAACATCGTTTAATTTTTCGGGTAATTTATAACGTGTCAAAAGGTTCGAACGTTATCAATAACTCACTTTTTCCCGACACGAAAAACTTTCAAGTGTTGATTTTTTCTTGAGTTTGAATCTTTCGGAAAAATATGCAAGCATATCTGTGGACTCTCTAGAAGAACGTAACCTTAACTCGATTATGTGACCGTCGAAACTGCCACTGAACCCTAGGGTTTGTGGTAGTTTAGCGTTGCCACATGTGAGGCGTTGGTTTGACCCTTCTACGGCTGGTTCATTGAGGCTGTGACATGTTCTGGGATTTTTGAACTCCGCTCAATTGTTGAGCTATTTGGGAAATCTTGGGTATTTGATTATTCGATCGGAAAATTTAACATTTTCTATTTATCTGGAATGTGATACAATATGTGGAATTCATATAGTTAGGCATGAAATGCGAAGTATGTGATATTTCAGATTTAAGATGTTTAAAGTGATTGTGGATTCCAAATGTTGTAGTTTTACACTTTCTTTTCTGTGACCGTAAGCGTAGTATGTGGTGTATTGCCGGCTTCGTTGCTATACGTCAACGACAATCGGGATACGCATGCTTGCTTACGTTGATGATATGAGATATTATGTGTTGCTGTGATATGTTATATTAGATCGTCGTGTTTTGAATAGTCGGGGTTTATGTGAGATGAGGGTTTTTATTTTCATTCATGTAAATTCAAATGTATGTAATATTCTTTTATTGGGACACTTCCGGGTTGAGGTTGATGTCACCATTGTATATTATTTACTTTTCCACATTAGTATAGACCTGAGAAGGGGAGCATAAGTAACCGGGTTCTAGGGTCCAGTGGGAGGCCATCTCGAGGAGTCGAGACCGGGTCTCTCAACCCTAGAACTGGCAGTGTTACTTGCCGCTCTCGTAGGGGTCTGGGGATGTGGGTTTGGCTATTCATCGCTACCGTGGAATCCGTGTTTTATACAGGCTTGATGTAAAACATGGACGTCCTAGTATATCCAATATTTCATATGTTATCTTCTGCTGCAATGTTCTGTGATGAGATCATATTACCGCCTGAGACGAATGCATATACTATATATATATATATGATGATATATAAATATTACTGCTTTCGTTTCTTCTGTAATGCTTAGGAAGCATAATTGATGGGATTTATTAATGAGATTAATAAAAGAAAAGAAACCTAAAAGATGTTGTAGAATCAAAACTTTATAAAAAGGGTAGCTATAGTTTTGCTTTGCATAGCGGTATATATGATATACCCTGCACCTTATTCGATGAGGAAAGAGCCGAGATCCCTTCACCGGGAGTGACCTCTTTAGCAAAACTGGCAGATGCTACAAACTCGCGGTTTAGTTTTTGATTATTTCTATAGTTCTTGCTTTGCATAGTGGTATATATGATATACCCTGCACCTTATTCGATGAGGAAAGAGCCGAGATCTCTTCACCGGGAGTGACCTCTTTAGCGAAACTAGAAAAGCCTAAAAAATACTCCTTTTCAAAATCACTTGTTTCTACAACAATATCAAGTTCATTACGCGGTAGGTTTTTTGAAAAACCTGTCGTAGCCCTCCGTCATTTCAGATAAATCCCACTTAGTATTCGTGCTGCTTTTGTTGACCTTGTCAAGGCACAGTGTATGGTAGCTAATTAATGTTTATCTGCTAAAACATGAGATGTGATTGGATTAAGGTATTCGTACGGCCTTGTTGACCTTGTCAAGGGTCATGCGGGTGGGTTTAATTCAATCGGGAAATGACGGGTTGAACTTGACTTGCGATTTATGGTTTGTTGACATTGTCAAGGTTATAGATCGCTAGGGGCAGAATATTATCGGGAATTTCAAGTGTTGAAATTTGCAATGAGATTGCATACCTTCTATGAGATAGATGGATCCTGATACCCACTGCGAGTAAAAGTTACTCCTGGGAGAGTTTTACATAGGACAATTAGCCGATCAAGTAGGTGACTAGAAATGTGTTAACGGGGTTATGCCTTTGGGAAAACGAGGTTTATTTTAATTAGGTCCATGCGAAAACACGGGGAACCTCCCTCAAAGTACCAACACTGATCTGGCTGAAAGATTGGGGAACTGGTAAAGGTGTAATTAATCCCGACTAATCTTTCCTTTTAGGGTTTGAAAGAAGATTTGATAAAAAACAGTGGGAGACATCCTGATTAGATAAGATAATAACCAATCTAATCTTGCAAGAGCATACGCTAAAGTGTTTTCTTCTCTCTCTCTCTCCAGTTAGCGACCAAGTCAGGCCTTAATCAAGATAATAATATGGATGTATTGACTGAACCCGCTTATTATACTGAGCAGGGGAACGTTGGTCTCGTTCTTTCTTATAAGTGTTATAAGACTGAGCAGGGAATAGGAGAATATCTGGATTCTCATACCGCCCAAACGAAGAATAAGCATGCCGATGCATCTTCTTCAGGTGTGTTAGTTATCGAGAACTGTTTCTCAGTTCACTCTACGTCCTGGGTATTAGATACCGGATCAGGATCTTATATATGTAATATGTTACATGGGCTACGAAAAGGTAGGGAACTGGGAGAGGGTGATCATTCCGTAAGAGTAGGGAATTGTGCAGATGTTGCAGCTAAGGCTGTTGGCGAATATCACCTTATGTTACCAAATGGTAATACTTTGGTTCTGAACGAGTGCTATTACATTCCGACCCTGATATGCAATATTATATCAGTTTCTTTAATGAATAAAGAAGGATATAATTTTGTAGTACAGGATAATGTTATGAACATATTCCTGAATCAAAAGTTGATAGGATCAGGATCGTTAAATAATGGCATATACGTTTTCAACCAAACTTCAGTACTTAATGTACAAAACACACACAAGAGGAAGAGTTCAGAAATGAACGAATCCTTCTTGTGGCATTGTAGACTAGGTCATATCAATGCGTCACGGCTAGCTAAATTACATAAGGATGCATATTTGAATCCGTTCGAATTTACATCTTATGACACTTGCCAGTCATGTCTCAAAGGCAAAATGACCAAAACTCCGTTTAGTGGACACGGAGAAAGAGTTACAGAACTCTTGGGACTGATACATAGTGATGTATGTGTAAGTGCACGGTGGTGCCCCGGCCGTCAATCCGACGCCGGAATGCGGAAGCGGCGATTTACTTTAACTTTTCAAACCGGCACCACCGCGCACTAAATACCCGGATCGTGCCATTAATCTAGTCCAAGCTAACTACAAGATGGGGAAGAGAGATATACCGAGCGATCCGTGTCCTTCGGTCTTCTCGTCGTCGTCCCGTTCTCCCGCGGAATGTCCGATCTCCACCTCGTCGCCGGCTTCTTTTACGGGCTCCCACCTCTATACCGAGGCAACTCGGGCACGAAGTTGGAGAGTCGACATGCCCAAGATTTGCTGTAGAATGTAGTGTGGAACTTGTGTCTCATTTGGGGTTGTGGAAGTTGCCTTTGGTGGAGGAAAGGAACTAAGACTTTTTGGAGATGAAACTTTGGGATTTTTGTGAAGCCAAAAGACCAAAAATCCCCTCACCAAATATTGGGACAGCCCCTCCTTGGCTTGGCCGGCCATGCATGGTAGGAGTGGAGAGAATGAGAGAGGGAGTGAGAGCCCCACAAGAATAATGCAAGAGAGAGGTTAAAATGTTATCATGAAACATGATCACAATCAAAGCCCACACTCCACCAACCAATCAACAACCATGATTACTTCAAAAAGTCAAGCAATCATGAACTCAAGAAAGTCAAGGGTGGATGAATTATCATGACACAAGAATATGCAAAGACCACCCTCCACAAATGCTTATTTGCACAATTGCAAATAAGCCTTCCTCCACCAATCTTCAGCCAATGAAAGATACAAAAAAATATGGCTGAAACGGAAAACAAACTGGCAACTCCAAAAACTGATCCCGTAATAAATTACAGGAAAACCCCGATACTGTATATACATACCCGCATCTGTATTCCGACCGAATACAAATGCAATGAGACAAAATCTACACTGTACTATACTAGGATCCGGCTTAAACCAAAGCCCGCTAGTATAAACCGTCTGATCAGGATCCGTGCAATACCGCACGTATCTGATCGAACCCTGCCATATCTCCATACGGCCTCTACAGTGTTTCGCCCGAAAACTTGAGCAACTGAATGTAGGGGACTCTAAAGACTCGTCAATACTATAGCTGTGTATTTAACCACTAGCACATCAGAGGTATTAGCTATACGTGACGGGCTACCAGCTATTGACTAAAAAGGACGTCGATGAGCGAACTCATCCTGACACCCTACTGAGTTTGTCAGTGACAATATCCGTACAGTCTGGTACGTTCGTCTATGAGCATCGCATGGTGGGCCTAGGGGGTTGGTAAAAGTCAGACCCCCAAAAGCGGTACAAGTCGTGTCTGAGATTAGCCCAGAACACCCTGAGATACTACTGGAATACCTACCAGTAAATCTCCTGCCTTGGCCAATGACTTTTCATGTTCTGGCTCTCCTATACACAGCGCGACCTCACCCCCAATACCGGGAGAGACGAACCCCCGAAGATCCGCTCACTGCCTCCATGTGGCTCGGGACTGTACCCAACTAAAACCTGTTTGCACGTCTCCTTTGAGCGTGGTAGGGTAGTAATCAAAGTACAGTGGGAACTCACACGAGACAAATGACGATCCCCAGGTCGATGAACTAACCTGTACACATGTCACCAGGGAACTGCTATTTGACGTCAGGTATAAGACCAACTAGCATGTTCCCAGCGAGTCCTGTCCGGTATACTCATAACCCAATGAGCACCTGTATACATCTTAGGTGACCCAACTGACACCAGTGGCTTATGAGACCGGCCACCGCCCCTCGTCGGGGTCTCGGCTGTATACACTAGTCTACTCTGGAGTATTGATGCCCTATCTCGAAACTCCTACGCCTAGGGACCTTTTAAGGATGTGCTTATAGACCACCAGCTCCCACGTATATGATCGCCCTCATACTGCTGGCAGTCAAGAAAGAATCCTAGGGGCTCTATCAACGTGTAATAGCGACCTGTCAGGTCACCTAAAGCAGTACACGATGATAAAGATAAACCAGATAACATACTATCATCTTGAGTAAGACTGTCCTACCGGGATAGGTCCTCCCTCAATCATTGCAATCACGTGCCTGTGATCCAATAATTGACTCTGAGGGCACTATCTCCAACAGTATGTGGTCCCATGTCTACACATGCCAGGAACGGTTCTTCCTACTTCATTACATTCACTGACGATCTCTCAAGATACAGACATGTGTTCCTGATGAAACACAAGTCTGAAGCTTTTGAGAAATTCAGAGAATATAAGAACGAAGTAGAGAACCAAACGGGCAAAAGTATTAAGATCCTTCGATCAGATCGAGGAGGAGAATACTTGAGCAATGAGTTCCTGGACTATCTAAAAGTGAATGTGATTCTCTCTCAGCTTACTCCTCCTTATACACCACAGCACAACGGTGTATCGGAGTGGAGGAATCGCACCCTATTAAATATGGTGCGCTCTATGATGAGCACTGCTGAGTTGCCTATTTCCTTCTGGGGGTATGCGCTTGAGACAGCCATATACCTATTGAATAGAGTTCCAACCAAATCTGTGCCTACCACTCCATATGATATATGGAATGGGAAGAGACCATCTCTTAAAAGAGTTAAGATATGGGGTTGTCCTACCTATGTTAAAAAGCAAAATTCGGACAAGCTCGAGGCACGATCAGTTCTTTGCAAGTTTGTAGGATATCCAAGAAATTCGTATGGATATCTATTCTACCACGGTGAACAACAAAAGGTGTTTGTCGCTCAACATGCCACCTTTTTAGAAAAGGAATTTCTTGCAAAAGAAATTAGTGGCGAAGCAGTAGAGCTGGAAGAGGTTCCAGCACCACAAACTACAACTGATGATTTATTGGAACCTGAGGATTCAGTAGTTCCCAACGAACCCCAGCCTCTCCGCCGTTCTAGTAGGGTTTCTCATCCACCTAAGAGATACTATGGTTTTCTCGTTGATGGTGGGAGCGAGGATTGCATCATGGAAGATGATGACCCGACTGGCTTTGAGCAGGCCATCACGAGTGGGGACTCTGTGAAATGGCTGGATGCAATGCGATCTGAGATGGAATCCATGTACACCAACAAAGTATGGACTTTGGAAGTTGCTCCTGAAGGGGTAAAACCCATTGGGAGCAAATGGATCTTTAAGAAGAAACTTGGTGTAGATGGAAAAGTGGAGACTATCAAAACTAGACTTGTTGCAATGGGTTTTCGTTAACGACCAGGTGTGGATTATGACGAAACCTTTTCTCTAGTGGCTATGCTTAAGTCCATCCGGATCCTACTAGCTATTGCTGCATACCATGACTATGAAATCTGGCAGATGGATGTTAAGACCGCCTTTCTAAATGGTGATTTAGAAGAGTGCGTGTATATGACTCAGCCAGAGGGCTTCGTAGACAGTGGGAGCAGCGGAAAGGTGTGCAAGTTGCTTAAATCCATCTACAGGTTAAAACAGGCATCGTGGAGTTGGAACATCTTCTTTGATGTTGTAGTCAAAGAGTTTGACTTCATAAAAAACGTAGATGAACTTTGTATATATAAGAAGGTTGCAGAGAGTAAGGTTGTCTTCCTCGTATTGTACGTGGATGGCATACTCTTGATAGGAAATTATGTTCCTATGCTGCAATCTGTCAAGCTTTTCTTATCACAAAGATTCTCAATGAAAGATTTTGGTGATGCCTCCTGCATACTGGGAATTATGATCTATAGGGATGGATATAAAAGGATACTGGGATTGTCCCAATCCAGGTACATTGATACCATACTAAAAAGGTTTAGTATGGAAGAATCCAAGCGTGGGAATTTACCCACGATCTCTGGACTCACTCTCTCCAAAGAGATGTCTCCCAAGACTGATTTGGAGAGAGCTCGCATGCAAGGGATACCCTATGCTTCGGCAGTAGGTTCTATCATATACGCGATGCTATGTACCAGACCCGATGTAGCATACTCACTAAGTGTAGTGAGTAGGTATCGAGCAGATCCTGGAGAGAATTACTGGACAGCTGTGAAGAACATTCTCAAGTACTTGAGAAGGACTAAAGAGATGTTCTTGGTGTATGGTAACGGAGAACTCCAGGTGGAGTCTTTTACCGATTCGAGCTTCCAAAGTGATAAGGACGACTCTAAGTCACACTCGGGTTTTGTCTTTACCCTAAATGGAGGGGCGATTTGTTGGAAGAGTTCCAAACAGGAAACCGTGGCAGACTCGACGATGGAGGCTGAATACATCGCTGCCAACGATACTGCCAAAGAGGCTGTCTGGATGAAGAAGTTCATCACTGAACTTGGAGTGGTTCCGTCCATTGAGAATCCGATACCTTTGTATTGTGATAACAATGGAGCAGTGGCTTTGGCCAAGGAACCCAGGTCCAATCAGAAGTCCATACATATTCTGAGGCAGTATCACCTGATCTGGGAGATAGTTGATCGCCGAGAGATCGAGGTCAGGAGAGTTGATACGATTAACAACACTGCGGATCCACTCACGAAGGCCATTCCCCAGACACAGTTTGAGAGACTCTTCGGGATGTTCGATATGAGATACTACAACAGCTGGCCTTAGTGCAAGTGGGAGATTGTTAGTTATATATATGCCCTAGAGGCCATTGTTGTACATACGATGTATATTATAGTGGATACTTGGATATATATAGAGATGACTTTCTTGCTCGACATGATAGTATGCTATTTGGTTTCACTTTATCTTAACATGTTGACTTATATAAGTTTACTGTCTTGCTCTCACATGTTGATAAAGCCCTTAGGATATGTACTCGACTACTGGGACTATGATAAGTTCATACTAGTGGGGCCAGGGTAGTCAACGAGTACATCCTATAACTGTTCCTAGTCGAGGGTGTATTGAGACAGGGCATCGATACACCAGATTAGACTAGCGTATACGCATCTTGACCCATATGATGGGCGATGGATGATCCCATATCCATCGGTGTTTGACATCAAAGATGGTGTACGGGTGCTCAGTGGAAACTGGGTACACTGAACGGACTCACCGAGAACTCCCAGATGGTATTATTGTCACGCCCCGCTTCCCAAAGTACGCTAAAGTGGGCACGTGACATAGCCAACCATTCTACCTGTGGATAGGAAAAATCCTTCCACAGTCACATTACGGCTGTGGAGATATCAAGAACAGGAAAAGTAAACTAACTATCTAGTACAAGTCCATAAGCCAGAGCAAAAGAGTCAAGAGATAACAATATGCGGAAGCCAAAAGATACAATAAATGAAACACCTGGAGTGAAACTACGTACCGACAGGAACCTCACCGCTCGTCTAACAGCGGCAAAACTCCTAATCAGTCTGCAGCAAGGTAGAAGAATCTGGGCCATACAAAACCCAGACGTCAGTGCGTCAAGTCATCAAGTAATAACATAATAAACAGGCAATGCGAATATAAACATGAATAAAGCAAGGGTAACAGTAATATGAATTAGAGCAGTGCAGAGTAGTGTGCAGTGGGTAAGCTAAACTGTGCTATCAGGTTCTCTGTTCTAAAGTCTTTGAAACCAAATAATGTAATCCTCATCGTAACTCGTCGGTAGTTATTCCGTAACGCCCGGAAAGACGGCAAACAATAGGTATTCCGTAACGCCCGGAAAAACGGCAAACAATGGGTATTCCGTAACGCCCGGAAAAACGGCAAACAATGGGTATTCCGTAACGCCCGGAAAAACGGCAAACAATAGGATGGCCCTTGGAGTTACGTTCGGTTACAATACTGATTTCCCCATACCCTCAAGTTGTATGTGTAAGTCAAGTCAGGTATCCCGAAATCAAGAAACTAATGCCAACAGAGTATCAGGTAAACAGGTTTGTCTGGATAGACAACATGAACGGTCCATGAGGACTACATGTCAGGTTTGTTGGCATTAGACACAAGATCAGGTAACGGGTCAAGTCATGGTACATCAGGTCAAGTCAAACAGTATACGGTACCATGTCGGGTAGATCAATATATATGTAGTAAGTCGGGTCAAGATGTAAACAATATCATGGGTGTGCTCACAATCAGTTATACAAGCAAGCATGGTTATCATCGACACGATACAAGCAATGAATTAAGCAATAGGCAGATTTACTCAATTTGCAGTACAGTTATCAGTTGTGTCACAGAGATGATTTCAATGTTATGCGAATGCAGTATGACAATTATGGCCTTTTAATCATGTTAACAAGTTCAAGAACTTTAGAGGTGCAATGATTTATATAAAGGTTCAATACAGCTATTACAGGTTAACATGCACACGAGTGTCCAAATGGAACAAAACTATAGAGATAAATTCCATAAGTTATGTCAATATTAAAATGTGATTAAACAGGTAAATGTAGTTATTAGGTTCAATTGCACTGTAGGTTCCAAGTTTAAAGATAAAATGATATATAACAATATTGTACATGAAAATGAGAAATGATCGTACCAAGTTAAATTTACAGGTTTAGGCTGTCATAATATATATGTAAATATTGTATAACATGTAGTAAGGGGTACTTGCCTCGACGGGTCGTGAATCGGGAGAACGGAACGTTAACCGTCGGCGGGGAAAACTCGCGACGGGCGCACGGTTCACGGAATGAACCCAAACAACGAACAATAGAACCACACGGGTCGGGGTACCTCGCTGGAACGTCGGGACACGTCGTCGGCATCGTCGGATTCCGGCGAGAAGCAAAACAGCGAACAAACAATAACGTAACCAGAAAAAAGATAAAAATACAGATGAAGGGAAAGAGGATTTGAGAGAGGTTGCTCACGATGATCCGTGGAGGGGTGGTGATCGCCGACCACGTCGACGGGGCTCCGGCGGTCGGCCAACAGTGATCGCGCCACACTGCAGATCATCAGAAATGATCATAGAAGAGAAGGAAGGAGGAAGAAGACGGGTAGGTAAGGCTTACAGGGGTTGAACGAAGACCTGGGCACGGAGGCGAGACCGCCGGCGGTGACAGATCCGGCGGCGCAGATGCGTGCAGGGTGCAGGTGGCCGCGGGGTTGATGATAGTAGTAGTAGGCGGTGTTGGGGATTGGAGAGGGAGGTGAGGTGGTTATGAGAGAGATGAGACGAGGGTGAGGTCGGGTGGTGGCGACGGCGAGTCGCTGGTGAAGAAGGGTTCTTGGGTTGCTCGGGGTCGCAGGTGCTCGGGGTCGTGGGTTCTCGGGGAGAGAAAGGAAAGAGGAGGAAGTGGAGGAGGTTACGATGAAGGTGATGGGGTGATGGTGACGAGGTTGTGAGGAGGTCGAAGGCGAGGTTGCGGTGGCTAGGGTTCAACGAAGTTGGGTTATTTTTTGAAAAAGAAAGGAGGAGGGAGGTAGGAAACGTATATATAGAAGAGAGAGAGAGAGAGATGAGAGAGAGAGATATGAGAGAGAGGGGGGGACCCACGGCAAAAAGCTTGTTATGATTGGTTGAGATTAGGATTTGATTTGTAGGTTAAGGAAAATTTTAAAATAAGATTTGTAAGATTATAAAATTTAGATGGTTAAGTAAAAATTATATATGACAGTTTTAAAATATTAAAATTTGGGATCTTGGCGTAAAGTAAAACATTTCCGAATCGCGCCCGGTCGGGTCCAAAAATTTGAAATTGAAATAATAGAATTTTAAGCGGGATTCAAAAGTGAAAATGAAGTGTTTTACAATAAAAAAGCATACCCCCAAAACGTACACACGTACGTGCGCGTAGCCGTCCAAACTCGCCCGTTTCACTGAACGGGACGAGAACACGACGTACGGACGCTACAACGGGGTTAGGGGTGTCAAGTAGGCCAAGATGAATATTTTTAATTTTATTTTAGATGCCATAAATTGTTATATGCAGAAATGAATTTGCCGGATAAAATTTACAGTAAATAATAATCAAGCAATATAAGTGAAATGAGTACCACACTACGCTCAAACAGTAACTGAAATTAGTAGCACTGGGCTCGGGTGTTACATTATACCCAACTACAAAAAGAATTTCGTCCTCGAAATTCCAAGAACAAGATAGGATAAACAAACAAGAAACTATAAGAAAATGTGAGAAAACTTTTGCCGGACTTCATCTTTTCGTCCTCAAGTGGACTCTCCATGCGAGCGATTACCCCAAGAAACAAGCACAAGAGAGATCACCTTGTTCTTAAGAACCTTTTCCCTTCGATATACGATTTCAATCGGTCGTTCCTCAAAAGTCAAAACTTCTCACACTGTTAGCTCCGAATGATCCAATACGTGTGTTTCATCTCGAACATACCTTCGTAGTTGAGATACGTGAAACGCATCGTGTACATTCGCCAAGGACTGTGGTAACGCCAAACGATACGCTACCTCACCAACATGCTCCAAGATCTCAAAGGGTCCAACGAATCGAGGACTAAGCTTTCCTCGACTTCCAAAACGAATCACCCCTCTCGCCGGTGATATCTTCAGGAATACCAAATCACCCACGGCGAACTTTAGAGGTCTTCTTGACGTGTCTGCTAAACTCTTCTGTCTGTCTTGTGTAGCCTTCATATAATTTCTGATAGTGTTAACCTTCTCAACTGTCTGCACAACCAAATCTGGTCCCAATAATCTTCGTTTACCGACATCGTCCCAACAAACAGGTGAACGGCATTTACGAATATATAAAGCTTCAAATAGAGCCATCTGGATAGTTTCCTGAAAACTGTTGTTGTACGAAAATTCCACCAAGTGCAGATGATCCTCCCAAGAACCCTTGAAGTCCAACATGCATGCTCTCAACATGTCTTCAAGAGTTTGGATCGTTCTCTCCGACTGACCATCAGTTTGAGGATGATAAGATGTGCTAAACTTCAATCGAGTCCCCAAACTTTCCTGTAAGCTCCTCCAGAAGTGTGATAGGAACCGAGTGTCCCGATCGGACCCGATGCTCACCGGTACTCCATGCAATCTTACAATCTCTTGCATGTACCGTTCTGCCAAAGTCTCTGTTGATTGACCAACCTGGAAAGGAATGAAGTGAGCTGCCTTGGTCAACCGATCAACAATCACCCATACAGCATTCTTGCCCTTTGGACTCCGCGGTAAAGCCGTCACGAAATCCATGGTTATATGTTCCCACTTCCAGTGAGGAATCGGAAGTGGTTGCAATAAACCAGCAACCCTTTGATGTTCAGCCTTAACTTGCTGACACACCAAGCACTTCGCTACAAAGCGAGCAATCTCCCGTTTCATGCCTTCCCACCAGAAATGCTGTCGAATATCTCGGTACATCTTTGTACCTCCTGGATGTACAGAATAAGCTGAACTGTGTGCTTCCTTCATAAGCTCTTCACGAATATCTCCCTTTGGCACACACAAACGGCTACCATACCTCAACGAACCATCTTCGTGGATAAATAAATCTGTTCGTAGTCTGGCTTCAACCTGTCCTCGAAACTTTTGCAGTCTAGGGTCCTGCGATTGTGCTGCCTTAATATTCTCGATCAACGATGACTGTACTTGCAGCCGCATCAACTGTCCCGCAGAATGCGGCAGCACAACCTCCAAGTCAAATCTTCCAAAATCTGCAACGATCTCCTTCTGCGTAGTTAACACCTGAATTGCTGGTAACCGACTAAGCGCATCCGGCACGACGTTAACCTTCCCCGGATGGTACTTAAGATCAAGATCGTAGCCAGCCATCAGCTCCAACCATCTACGCTGCCTCATATTAAGCTCCTTCTGTGTGAACACATACTTCAAGTTCTTGTGATCAGTAAAAACTTCGACCCTTTCGCCCAATAGGTAGTGTCTCCAAATCTTCAACGCGAAAATCACAGCCGCAAGTTCCAAGTCATGCGTTGGGTAATTCTTCTCATGGGTCTTTAACTGTCTCGATGCATACGCTACAACCTTACCATGCTGCATCAAAACACATCCCAGTCCTTTTCCCGATGCGTCGCTGTGAATCACCAATCCTCCGGAATTGTCTGGCACGGTCAGAATAGGGGTGGTTATCAACTTCTGCTTCAACGTCTCAATAGCTAACGCATATTTGTCCGTCCATACAAAAGGTACCTCCTTATGCGTAAGCTTGGTTAACGGCTCCGCCAGACGAGCAAAGTTTTCCACAAACCTTCCGTAGTACCCGGCGAGTCCAAGGAAACTCCTTATCTCCGCAACATTCTTTGGAATCAGCCAATCTCGTACTGCTGTAATCTTTTCTGGATCGACGGTAATTCCATCGCCAGACACAACATGCCCCACAAACTTTACTTCCTCCAGCCAAAACTCGCACTTACTCATCTTCGCGTATAACTTCTCTCGTCCCAACGTTTGCAGTGCGATCTTTAAATGCCCAGCATGTTCTTCAAAACTCTTCGAGTAAACCACAATAAACTGGTCCAAGAATGGTGAAAAGATTCGGTTCATCAAGTCCATGAATACTGCCGGCGCATTCGTTACTCCGAAGGGCATCACTAAGTACTCGTAATGTCCATACCGAGTTCGGAACGCCGTTTTGCAAATATCTTCTGCTTTCACTCGAACCTGATGATATTCGGATCGCAAATCCAGCTTCGAGAATACCCTCGCGCCACAAAGCTGCTCAAAAAGTTCTCCAATGCGAGGGATAGGGTACTTGTTCTTAATAGTCACCCGGTTAAATTCTCGATAGTCGATGCACATCCTCCTTGTGCCATCCTTCTTCTTTACTAGAAGAACTGGAGCTCCCCAAGGCGAGTTACTGCTTCGAATCCAACCCTTCTCAAGCAATTCAGCAACCTGTTTCTTGACTTCTTCCAACTCTACTGGTGCCATAGGATAATACGCTTTGGATACTGGCGCTGCACCAGGAATAAGATCAATTGCGAACTCCACGTCTCGCTTCGGCGGTAAACTCGATTTATCTTCAAAGGCGTCCATAAAATTGTGAACAACAGCCAGCTCTTCACTTAAATCAACTTTCAAGAATGTTGTTTGTCGGCCTAGCCCTAACTCGACTGGCCCGACAGAACTGCTTCCTTACCGCAACTGCTGTCTGCTGCAAATTCCCCTTCACCCGGATAACTCTGCTGCCCTTGGGCTGCCGCAAGTACTTGTGAGAAAGTGGTCAAACCCAGGGAGACGATCTTCCCCTGGATGTCCACGTTTAAGCTGCGCATGAACCTCCGTGCCCTGTCTGCATCGTTGGCAACCAAAGGTCCAGCGAATCTGCTGAGTCTTGTCCATTCTGCTGCATGTACATCTATGGGTGCTCCATTATGCCTTAGCCCGATGAATTTCTCTTTCATTTCCTCCCGTGCAGTCCGCGGGAAGAACTTCTTCAGGGAACTCTTTGGAAAATCCGTCCACTTGATCGGCTTGGGCAAACGGTTCTCCTCCACAAGCCACCATTCTCGGGCGTAGTCCACTAACTGAATGCGTACCACATCAACTCTTTTCTCATCTGGAATCTGTGCCACAAAAAAAAAACAAGTTCTCTGTGTCAATTAGCCACTGCTCTGCTGGCAACGGCTCCTCCAATCCAGTAAATGTAGACGGACCCAAACGCCTGAAATCTGCTACGGTCCCTACTCAGTCAACTGGCTTAGCTCCAACATTGTTCACAGACTGCTGAACGATCTGCAAACCTTCCTGAAACGAGTCCGCTTGCTGCGGAATCAGCTCGGTCTATCTCTTTGATTCTCCAGCATTCCCCTGGTTACTCCAAGTATGGCGGCTTCGTCCACACGCCTTGGTACGTCTTCAAATTCTTACCGGCCAAAACAAACATCCAACATTTGCATGATGATAGATTCGAAATACAGATCAAGGCTAGAACTCCAAGATACTTAAATAGAGTGCCGCATTATAACTATGCCGCGGTATCATAGCCACAATTACATAACTCCATCCAAGTCGCCTAAGTCCTAGAGATAACAAGGAATCAGGTTTCGAGTCGATATGCAAAGGAAGTTTGCACATCGTAAAAGATATAATCAGGAAGAATGTGATTCAAGAATGGTAAAAGGGTCAAGGTGGCAGGACATGTTTCCTAAACACGGGTATTCTGATTCGTGTATTGGGTATAATACCCAACTACAAAAGAATCAACCCGACTATCCTATGGCTCTGATACCAAAAGAACCATGTCACGCCCCGCTTCCCAAAGTACGCTAAAGTGGGCACGTGACATAGCCAACCATGCTACCTGTGGATAGGAAAAATCCTTCCACAGTCACATTACGGCTGTGGAGATATCAAGAACAGGAAAAGTAAACTAACTATTTAGTACATGTCCATAAGCCAGAGCAAAAGAGTCAAGAGATAACAATATGCGGAAGCCAAAAGATACAATAAATGAAACACCTGGAGTGAAACTACGTACCGACAGGAACCTCACCGCTCGTCTAACAGCGGCAAAACTCCTAATCAGTCTGCAGCAAGGTAGAAGAATCTGGGCCATACAAAACCCAGACGTCAGTGCGTCAAGTCATCAAGTAATAACATAATAAACAGGCAATGCGAATATAAACATGAATAAAGCAAGGGTAACAGTAATATGAATTAGAGCAGTGCAGAGTAGTGTGCAGTGGGTAAGCTAAACTGTGCTATCAAGTTCTCTGTTCTAAAGTCTTTGAAACCAAATAATGTAATCCTCATCGTAACTCGTCGGTAGTTATTCCGTAACGCCCGGAAAGACGGCAAACAATAGGTATTCCGTAACGCCCGGAAAAACGGCAAACAATGGGTATTCCGTAACGCCCGGAAAAACGACAAACAATGGGTATTCCGTAACGCCCGGAAAAACGGCAAACAATAGGATGGCCCTTGGAGTTACGTTCGGTTACAATACTGATTTCCCCATACCCTCAAGTTGTATGTGTAAGTCAAGTCAGGTATCCCGAAATCAAGAAACTAATGCCAACAGAGTATCAGGTAAACAGGTTTGTCTGGATAGACAACATGAACGGTCCATGAGGACTACATGTCAGGTTTGTTGGCATTAGACACAAGATCAGGTAACGGGTCAAGTCATGGTACATCAGGTCAAGTCAAACAGTATACGGTACCATATCGGGTAGATCAATATATATGTAGTAAGTCGGGTCAAGATGTAAACAATATCATGGGTGTGCTCACAATCAGTTATACAAGCAAGCATGGTTATCATCGACATGATACAAGCAATGAATTAAGCAATAGGCAGATTTACTCAATTTGCAGTACAGTTATCAGTTGTGTCACAGAGATGATTTCAATGTTATGCGAATGCAGTATGACAATTATGGCCTTTTAATCATGTTAACAAGTTCAAGAACTTTAGAGGTGCAATGATTTATATAAAGGTTCAATACAACTATTACAGGTTAACATGCACACGAGTGTCCAAATGGAACAAAACTATAGAGATAAATTCCATAAGTTATGTCAATATTAAAATGTGATTAAACAGGTAAATGTAGTTATTAGGTTCAATTGCACTGTAGGTTCCAAGTTTAAAGATAAAATGATATATAACAATATTGTACATGAAAATGAGAAATGATCGTACCAAGTTAAATTTACAGGTTTAGGGTGTCATAATATATATGTAAATATTGTATAGCATGTAGCAAGGGGTACTTGCCTCGACGGGTCGCGAATCGGGAGAACGGAACGTTAACCGTCGGCGGGGAAAACTCGCGACGGGCGCACGGTTCACGGAATGAACCCAAACGACGAACAACGGAACCACACGGGTCGGGGTACCTCGCTGGAACGTCGGTACACGTCGTCGGCATCGTCGGATTCCGGCGAGAAGCAAAACAGCTAACAAACAATAACGTAACCAGAAAAAAGAGAAAAATACAGATGAAGGGAAAGAGGATCTGAGAGAGGTTGCTCACGATGATCTGTGGAGGGGTGGTGATCGCCAACCACGTCGACAGGGCTCCGGCGGTCGGTCAACAGTGATCGTGCCAAACTGCAGATCATCAGAAATGATCATATAAGAGAAGGAAGTAGGAAGGAGGAAGAAGACCGGTAGGTAAGGCTTACAGGGGTTGAACGAAGACCGGGGCACGGAGGCGAGACCGCCGGCGGTGACAGATCCGGCGGCGCAGATGCGTGCAGGGTGCAGGTGGCCGCGGGGTTGATGATGGTGGTGGTAGGCGGTGTTGGGGATTGGAGAGGGAGGTGAGGTGGTTATGAGAGCGATGAGACGAGGGTGAGGTCGGGTGGTGGCGACGATGAGTCGCCGGTGAAGAAGGGTTCTTGGGTTGCTCGGGGTTGCAGGTGCTCGGGGTCGTGGGTTCTCGGGGAGAGAAAGGAAAAAAGAGGAAGTGGAGGAGGTTACGATGAAGGTGATGGGGTGATGGTGACTAGGTTGTGAGGAGGTCGACGGCGAGGTTGCGGTGGCTAGGGTTCGACGAAGTTGGGTTATTTTTTGAAAAAGAAAGGCGGAGGGAAGTAGGAAACGTATATATAGAAGAGAGAGAGAGAGAGATGAGAGAGGGACGGGAAGAGAAAGTGAGAGATATGAGAGAGAGAGAGGGACCCACGGCAAAAAGCTTGTTATGATTGGTTGAGATTGGGATTTGATTTGTAGGTTAGGGAAAATTTTAAAATAAGATTTGTAAGATTATAAAATTTAGATGGTTAAGTAAAAATTATATATGACAGTTTTAAAATATTAAAATTTGGGATCTTGGCGTAAAGTAAAACATTTCCGAATCGCGCCCGGGTCGGGTCCAAAAATTTGAAATTGAAATAATAGAATTTTAAGCGGGATTCAAAAGTGAAAATGAAGTGTTTTGCAATAAAAAAGCATACCCCCAAAACGGACACACGTACGTGCGCGTAGCCGTCCAAACTCGCCCGTTTCACTGAACGGGACGAGAACTCGACGCACGGACGCTACAACGGGGTTAGGGGTGTCAAGTAGGCCAAAATGAATATTTTTAATTTTATTTTAGATGCCATAAATTGTTATATGCAGAAATGAATTTGCCGGGTAAAATTTACAGTAAATAATAATCAAGCAATATAAGTGAAATGAGTACCACACTACGCTCAAACAGTAACTGAAATTAGTAGCACTGGGCTCGGGTGTTACAATTATACCTCACGTCAGATGACAGTTCTCCGATGACACTGGTACAGGTTAGTCTGTAGACCCGAGATCGTCATAGAGCCTTGTGTGATTCCCACTGTGCTTTGATTTCCACCTTAACACGTCCAAGAGGGCGTGCAAAACGGTGGCTTTTGGGTACAGTCCCGAATCACATGGAGGCAATGAGCGATAGGAGGGGATTCGTCTCTCCCGGTATAGGGAGTTGATGTTGTGCTGTGTTCGATTGGCTATAACTGGAAGTCCCTGGACAGGGCTGATATAGAGTAATACTGGTAAGTGTTATCAGTAGGTTCTCGACCTGTTATGAGCCTCATATCGACACGACTTATCGGTTACTGGGGTTTGACGTTTACCACCCCTAGACTAGATATGCAACATATCAGACGAAGAGACCGGATTGTACGGTAGTGTTTCTGATTGGATTCACAGGAGAATGTACAGGCTTGCTTGTTGATCTTCTGATCGATAAATACCTGGGTGGCTGTTACGTTTAGCTGACCGCTTGCAGCTTGTGGGTGTTTGATATGATCATCACCTACTGCCGGCGTATTGACGATTCTTGAGAGTCCTACACAGAGGTTTCCCGACTCAGGCAAAATGAAGTAGGAGCACATATGTGATATGTGCGGAACCGAGAATAATACAATATGAGATATCGTATTCTATTCTCGCGATATATGGTATCGGACGGGTATATGTAATATAGCCGGGTCATCGGATCAAGTGTTGATTCGATGAATCGGTACATGTTATATTAGTCGGTTATAGGCGATATAGCCGGATTTTCGGATCAAGTGTTGATTCGATAATTTAATGTATAATTATATATGCGATATATTACATTACATTAACTAATATTAGCTCACTTTATTGATTCATTTTCTCACCGGTTAATACATTGATATATATGCGATATATGTTAATTGTATTATTTTCTTTTGTTACAAAAATATATTATATATGTGATATATAATATTGTAATAAGTTATGATTATAAATGCAACATGATTTATGGAGATTAAACAAGCTAGGGTTTGATTTGGGTTAGCTTTTTCAAGAAGCTTCAAGAAGCTTTCTTTGTTTTTAGCTAAGATATTTTGTTATGATATTTTGTAGATATTTCTTAACCCAACCTAAACCTTTTACCTAAGGTTTATTCTCTACATGAGTTAAGCCATTTATTCTTAACTCAAGGGTTGATTTGTAACCATAACAATAATTCATTATTCGTCACAAAAGGTTTCATCTTCTTCTTCTTCCTTGAAAAGTTTACTAGCTTTTGTGTTTGTGATGATTTAGTGTGAGAAATTGAAAATAAAAGAGAACTAAATTCTTACTTCATCATCCTCATCTATTCTAGCCACTTAGATTAGGGTGTTCACTTCTCTAATAAGTTGTTTAGTGAAGTGTAAGCTTGGGTTTAAGATTCTTCAAAGTAGATCATCTTCAAAAAGGAAGACTTCAAGCAAGCATGGATCATTCGGCTTGTGGAGCCTCTCTAGAGTCTGGAAGATCATGCATCGCGGTGAAGGGACTTCTACTCGGAGCTTATGAAGCGAAGGAACGGACTACAAAGGTTGTAATCCCTCTCTCTTAGATGTAAAGTTGTTTACATGCTTTGTTAAACCTAATTATCTAGAAAAGATCCTTGCTTTAGGATGTTCGGCACTTGAAAATTTTAAATTCGGCATGGTTGTTGCCTTATAGACCCTTGTGATAGTGCCTAGTAACCCTACAGCAACGGGCATCCAGACGGATGACATCTTCTGTGGTACCACGGGATGACTCTTTTCTTGCCGAGCTTTAATCTTCTTTGGTCGGCGAGAGTAGTCTTGGTCAATCACCGATTCCTGGACTTGTCGCCGGGCTTTGTAAATTTTGGAGGATAGCCGCTGAGAGGGCTGCTCCGGCTTATTTTCTGTAGCATTCCCCATGGGTGGGGAGATCTTTTGAGCACGGCAGTTGGAGAGTTTTTGCGCACCCTACTTAGCGGTTCAAAGCTGTTCCCAGTTGGAACAGCAACATCGATTTCCACCGTTGGAGCCGGCGGAGTCAGTCCAGAAGGGGAGTTGCCCCCAGCCTTCCTCACTCGGCGCCAGTGGCGACGTCGAGCATATCTTGCAGATGGGGTTGGTTCAGCTATAGGGGTGACTTCCTCATGCCCCCTGTGTTGGTCAGAAGTTGTCGTTGTCAGCCTCTTGAAGACCGATGTCCATTGAGAAGCAATGTCCAATCTGTCAAAGACGGACCTCTGGGCAGGGGAAGCAGCTCCGAGGACTTCGCCTGGAGCGGGAGCCGGAACAATCAGTCTTGTGAAGACCGACCCTTGGCGGGAGAAGCCGCTTTGACGACTTCGAGAGCAGGAATGGCTATCCTTTTTGGAATAACCCTTTTTGGTATTGCGGGCTTATTCATGGGCCCGTTGGAGCTTTGGCCCATTCTATTGAAAATTGAGGCAGTGGAGTTGGACGACCCGTTGAGAGGGGCCGCAGTGGTGAGTCGTTCAAAGATCGACTTCTTTGGGGCTTCTTGCGACAACAGCGGGGCACTGAAGCTCATCGGTGGGATTATAGTCCCAAAGAACAGCCCAGTGGTGGCCTGAGTTACTTGCTCCACTGGCATCTTGAACAGGGAGGCCGCTTGGGGCCCGTAGGTTACACCTCCAAATGAGGCGGAACGGGAGTTGCGGTTGCAGCTAGAGCAGTTAGAGGCCATTGATGTTCTGTTTTCTGCACGGGAGCAAAACCAAATCTTAGTACCTCGAACCCAAGGGCAACCATATCAAACCGCGATTCTTTCGCGAACACGACACACGAAATGTGGAGTGGAAAGAAGAAAAGGCCCTACCGGGCGTGCCAGAATCTGTTCCCCGCCGGAAGACGGAGACGCGACCGCGTAGATTCGTCTTGCCTGAATTTGGGGGCAGATGCTAATTGGTGCTATCCGTCCACCTCTCCGAAGATGCCAAATTGATTTATGACACCATATATCGAAGGTATAAACGGATGCGGTCGATATAGCAGACTTCGTCAGATTCCCCTTCGTTGAGGGGTTTTTGATTGTGGGGACGCTTTTCCCTGCAGGCGCAAGCCCCTGCAGTTAATTACGCTACCGCATCGCGGGAACCACTTTCTCCTTCTCCAGATGGTCACTTCGTGTCGTGTGTGTTTGTTTTATTTTTGGTTGCCCGTGGATTTTATACGGAGACTAATTTATGTTGTCGCCCGTAGGGCGTGGATTAGTCCAAATCCGTATTTTCTTAGATTTGGGTTTGGTGTTGGGTTTAAGGATACGTTAGTCTCATTTGAGACTAAAATCAACTTAAACGTTTGTTAAGGATACGTTAGTCTAATTTTTAGACTAAGATCAACTTAACGAGATCGTTTAGATCTAACAAAAGAGCATTTGTGCCCTATTGTTTAGTTTAGGGACATTGCGGTCGATTACCAGTTTTAGGACATGGTGGTCCAATATTAGTTTAAAGACATCTCGGTCCATGGGTTTAAAAGGACCCCATATTCCGAGGTTAATGACATCATGGTCCGTGGGTTTAAAATGACCCCACAGTCCGAGGTTAAGGACATCATAGTCCGTGGGTTTAAGGACCCTACAGTCCAGTTTAAAGACGTCATAGTCTATGAAATGTATGGTTGTCGGGACCCGTCACCTCTCTAAAGACGTTGAAGGATTACAACGACAAATATCAAAAGAGTAAAGAGATGTACCCTTGAACCAATTCTGGTTGAGAGATCTGTAGTCCAATTTGAGACTAAGATCATAAGATTTGTGAGCATATGAGCTCAATTAATTTGAATTGAGGACCTATGGCCAATCTTGGGCTAAGTCCAGTCAAGTTAAAATGTTTAACATTTATTTTGGGCTGTTGAGGATTCATTTGGGCTTGGCCCTTTTAACAATGCCGAGTATTGATTTGGATTCTGACAATGTTTTTGTCTTTTACTGAATGTTGAGCATTCATCATAGCTCTGAGCTTTATTAAAGAATAGTTTGTGTTCTATCAGCGCAGCACATGGTGCGCTTGGCGCTTTGCGCCAATCAAAGAGCGCGGTGCACTTCTGCCGAGTAGCGCATACGTGAGGGACACGTGGCGCGCTTGGCGCCAGTCCATGAGCGCGTTGCGCTGATTTATGAGCGCATAGCGCTATTTGTTCAAAGGCGCACAGGTGAGGAGCATGTAGTGCGCTTGGCGCTGAGCGTCAGTCCATGAGCGCAAAGCGCTAACCATTGAGTGGCGCACACGTGAGGAGCACGTGGTGCGCTCGGCGCTTTGCGCCAGATCAGGAGCGCTGAGATACTTCTTTTTAATATGGAGCGCTAAGGCTCTTTTTATCCAGCGCTGTGCGCTAGTTCCAGTGCGCTGAAGCGCTTTTTAATAGGGAGCGCTAAGGCTCTTTTATACGGAGCGCTAAGCGCTTTTTAATACGGAGCGCTGAAGCGCATTGAGAATTAAATCCTCTTTTAAGAGACTTTGTCTTATAGATCTAAGAATAAAGTTCTTAGCTTCACCGGAGATGTTTTAATCTCTTATATTGATGAAAGGCTTTGTCTTTATGGATCTGTGATCCTTAAGAGAATTGAATTATTCTCCCCCTTTTTATAATGAGATGTTCATGATCTCATTGAGAAAGACTTTAGTCTTATAGATCAATGATCTGTGAGAAAGAAGTAAATTCTTCTTTTATTTTATGATGAGAACTTTTGATCTCTTTGTAAAAGACCTTGGTCTTGTAGATCTATGATCTTAAAGAAAGAAGTGAATTCTTCTTTTTTATTATGAGATAATTTCATCTCTCTGTTCATTTTTTTTACCTTGAAGAAACTCGCCTTTTTCTGAGAGCTTGGCTCTTCTTTCTAAGATTTTCTCAAAGTTTCTGAGGGTGTTCCTCTCTATTTTTCTGTATATATTTCTCTCCATGAGACTTGAAGTCTAGGAGCCTTTTTATAGGGCAAGCTGATTTGTTCAATCAGTTAAGGAGATCTTTTCTCCAATTGATTTGGGGAATTTCCCATCGTTGGATCTTTGATCTAAGGGCTTCTGATTTGCAGAAGGTAATCTTCTTGTTTTTAACAAGATTGGGAAATCTTTTCCATACAGAATTTATTATGTATTTTGGTGATTTTTAATCACCATTGGATCATTGATCCAACGGTGCTTTGATTTACAGAGAACAATCTTGTTGTTTGGAAAGATTTTGAGGAATCTTTTCTTAACAGAATTTAATTATGATTAGCTAATGATTTATCATTATTATTGGATCTTAGATCTGTCGGTGGGGAGCTTGGTCCCAGAATTGTTGGTCCTTTGAGATTCTCGAGCGAGTTAGTTCCGTTGCCTATATTTTGGCACTTCCGCCCAGATTTTTTTATTATTCACCCCATATTCCTTGTGTCGATACTTCGCAAATACCTTCATGACCTTTCTCACATGATTCAGCACTGGACCATTCTTTTGGACGCGGTCTTTCGTTCACCAGCAGCCGATAGTTTTAGAGGATCGGCAGGTGGAGGGACTTCGGTCAAGGGCCTTGCTATATGTGAAGGTTCTTTGGCGTAGCCGTATAGTGAGGTGATCACTTGGAAGGCTGCGAGTGAGATTTGGGAGTTTTGTACTCATCTCTTTGAAGGTACGCGTAGATGAATTTTAAATTCGGGGACTTAATTTCTTCAAGAGGGGAAGATTGTAACGTTTTAGAAATCGTTTTGCGAATTTTCCGTTTTTAGGGTAAATTAGTCGGTGTTTTCCGTTTTAACCCGATTGTGATCAAACTTCTGTATAGACTTGACGACACCTAGTTTAGCTAGTATGAAACTAGTGCGCAGGCTTTGGGGGTCAATTGGAAGTTTTGGTTCACATAGATTTTTCCCTAATTAAATATTATTTTAATACTTTATTTATGCACTTTATTAGTGGTAATTACTTTTGGTTTGAGTTAATTACTTCTAATGTGAATCAATGCTAATCTAATCACTAGATATTTTTGTTAATCCATTCATCAAAATATCTAGATATTTGTGGTTTAATTTGAAAATTTAAAGAAAAGAAAAGAAAAGGTGGTATTTGCATTAATGAGCTTTAAATGATTTTGCTAGAAGTTTCCACACTTTTCCACAAAACACCCCCCCTCCTTCATATTTTTGGCCGGCCATTCCTTGCTGCCATCTCTTTTCTTTCATCCCATTTCAACTCTTTTTAGCACCAAAAATTCATCAAAAATCCTTAATTTATCCAACAAACTCAAAAACAAATCATTACCCATTAATCGTTAGCCCTAAACATGCTTGGATCTTCATGAAAAGCGTTGATTTTGGAGGCTAAAATTTGGAGTTGTTGTTTGATTTTGGATCTTTTGTGGAGGTATAAAACCCTAACCCTAATCTTTATTTATTGTTTAATCTTTAAGCTAGCTTATTATATGTGTAAATAAACCTTTTAATTGCATGTTTAAAAATTCTAGAAATGGTTTTTGATTGTTAAGTTAAGGTTTTGTTTAGTGGATGGTTAAGTATGAAATTTTAATCAAATGAAAACTTAACCTACTTGCTAGATTTGTTAAATAATATTTTCCTAATTATCTAATTAGCTTAATTACAAACTAGATTTTTACTAAATCCTAATTAAGTGAGATTAAAATTATAGTAAATGTATGATTGGTTTAATCTTGCTATATTATGATGTTTGTAAATTCTAGTTTGGTAAAAACTTGTAGTTTTGAGCTAAAATGATATATGTTGGTTACTAGATTTCGGTAAGTTTAGGCGTGGGTTTCTTTTTACGTTGCGACGTTATTTATATTAGATTCCACGTTTATTATTGTGTTTTGAATGCGCGATCGATACGATCAGGATCTAAGCTTTGTAGTTGTGTCGCTTTGCATTCCTAGTTAGGGTCGTGCCGATGCCGTTCGTGTCTTTGTGTAGCTTTTGCTCTTGAGTTGGTTTCGTAGTGTCACTACGCGCGTTAGCCACTTGACGAACACTTGAGAGTATATTTGGAGTTGGTGCGTCTGTCAAACGTAGTTGGTACGTGTTATTGATCGATTGCTAATATATACTTGTTATATTGTTATATGCCTTCAGGATCGCAGGCGGGGATTTCGAGCGCTGCGAAGAGGGAAAAGCGAGTTGTTGGCTTTACTTTGCCAGGATGGTTGGTGAGTAGATTTAACATCTACAGGGGGATCGCCTACATGGCGTTATGCGTCTGGGCTAGATCAAATGACATGACTATTAGTTTGAAGTATACGGATATTGAATGTGCATATATATCTTTGTTGCTTATCTCATTTCATTGTGTATGGACTTAGTATTAATGAGACACAACACCATTATTGACGGTTCATGTTTCATGAGCACTAATTGTATGCTACATACACCGTTAATAATTGCCATGACAAGCACAACACCTATACATATGTGATAGTGTATTGTTGAGGGACATTGAGACATGATCCCTATTTCTTTTTGTGCATATGACATATAGCATACATGTATACCTACATGCTTACACATATGCCTTGATATACCTACATGCTAGTTACCTATATACCTATATGGTATTGTACCATTAGTGATAGGTATATACACATATGAGACATAGCTACATGTACATCTTGCATACATACTTACACATATACCTGGAGGGTATTACATCATTATGGATAGGTAGATACACATATCTTTCTATACCAATATGGTTACGCATACCTGGCTATAGCTACATGTTCACCTTTATTTGATATTGTATGGACTTGGAGAAATTAGGAACCACATGATATATATATTAACTTGTTGTAGTTAAATAGCGGTTTTTCCTTTATATGCTCATATTACTGTTTCCTGTTGCATATATTACATTCATGGATTTCATATGATGTTCTCTGATATTTTTACTCCTAAATATATATAACAGTGGAATGGGACGCTGTTATATATATATATATATATGTATGTATATATATATGTATATATATATATATATATTATTGGAATGGGACGCTAATATATATGTATTGATTCATGCAGTTATACTTATTCATTACTTGATGTTTTCTGGATTTGAGGACCGTGGTGGTTTCATGAAATTATGCAAGTATTCTTATTCTTTACTTGATATTTGTATGCATCCACTCAGAGATTTGTTTTAAACCGATACGGGATCGAGAATGTCGATGTTGGGGCACTTAAGATTCGGAGGACATATATACCTATACTTGGAACACAAATGTCGAGGTGAGACACTTGGGTTTCGAGGAACGTATAGATGTCAGAAAACCGATACGTGGATCACGGGTGTCGATACCGGACACTTACGATTCAAGGAACGTATGAATATGAGAAAGACCGATACGTGGATCACGGGTGTCGATACCGGACACTCACAATTCGAGGAACGTATGGATATGAGTATTTATGTGTCGATGCTAGACACTTGTTTCATGATATTTTTGGGTGTCGATGTTGGACACTCACTTTATATGAAACTTACTCGGTACTGGATATTGGATATATGAGATTTATTTGATACTGTACATTCAGGATATATGAGATTTACTTGATATTGTACGGTCATGATATATGAGATTTACTTGATACTGTACATTCAGGATATATGAGGTTTACTTGATATTGTACATTCAGGATATATGAGACTTACAGGATATGAGGGCCAATTTGGGGGCCGATTTGAGGAAATTTGGGATTTAGATTGTTCTGATGGACTTTGGTCCTACCACGAGATCAGGATTCTGTGGGAATGACATGTTTTATCCCATACTCCGCATTTATTGTATTTGCATTGCTTCATGTATTCGTAGTACCTGATAGAGTACCTTTCATGATTGTTGCATTTACATACTGCTATTTTATATGCATTGCTTCATGTATTAGTAGTACCTGATAGAGTACCTTACGTGACAGTTGCATACATATTGCCATTTATTGCTTCATGTATTGGTAGTACCTGATAGAGTATCTTACATGACTGTTGCATACATATTGGCTTTTATTGCTACCAGCTTGCATGCATTAGTTTCGCGTTGTACGTGCATACTTGCGATTACCTGCATATGTTATTTACTATTCACGAGTTGGCAACCCACCCCTGTTGTGCCACAGGGTTTGCAGGTGGTTCCTCAGAGTAGTCGAGGCAGGGCTTCTACCTATCATCTCATCTTTTGCTGTGGATACCGCTTCGGCTGACTGCGTGCAGTTTTGCTATAGGTGGGTTTTGCGGTTATCCGATGTTGCTTATTGTATATTCGTTGTATCATGTACTCTCCATCTACCACTTTCATGTATGACTTAGAAACTTGATGTGAGGACAATATTGTATGTTATTTTGTGACTTGGTGGTCTTTTATGCAATTTTACTTATATCGTCTTTTATTTCTTCGCTACGGCGTCGTATATCTGTTGTGGTGGTTGTTTTCCGTCTTTGGGCGTGGATTTGCTCCCGGTTGGGGATGCTTTACTTATATTTATGTTGTACCCATTTTAGGGCTAGTTTTTACAAAGGAGGTGCTGCCAAAATTTTTAAGAAAGTAAAGTTAGACTTTAAAGAATTTGGTTTGAGATTTCAAAAGTTTTGAAAATGCTATAATCACTTACTACTTTTGATGGTTTAGATTGCTGGGTTTTCGGCTTACTTAAATTGCATTACGCCTGTAGACGTTGCGTAGTTTAAGGGCCGTCACGTGCCAATTTCGGGTCGTGACAAAGTTGGTATCAGAGCGCTAGGTTTTACCTTTCGGAGTGTAGGATGACCTTGGTATGATGGAGTAGGTAGCTTAAGCAGAGTAACGTAGTGTGCGTATGTCCACGGCATACTCACGATCACGGTACTCCGCCTAAAGTGACCTAAATACTAATTGCTTGAAATTCCTTCCTTGATGATACATAGCCTTGTGATTTGATTTCCGTGTTCATATCGAATCATATTTCCATTTATAGCCTTTGCCACCGATGACCATGAGGACTCAAGGTGATGCAGCGAAAGTCGGGGTCAGAGTTGACTTGTGTGGGACGATGACTGACCAGGATGGCACGCTCGTTGCACAGGAGCAGATGGATCCGCCTTTGATAAATCATATTGCTAGGCTTGAGGAAGAGATGCAGGACTTGCGCCAGACGATGAGGACTTTGGTTGAGGCCAGTAGAGCACGGCGACAGGAGGTTGCCACCCCTGTTACCCAGTTGTTCTTTGCGATCAACACTCAGAATCGTGTTACTCACACAGCACCTGTGGACGCAGCCCTATTTGACGAGCAGCGTCTTTCCGAGACTTTGGGAGTTCGAGGATAGAGGGGGGCTCGTGCAGGTGTACCAGCCCGGAGACAGAGGTTCATTCGCCGTGACAGCTTTCATGCACGTCGCGGGAGTAGCAGAGGCTTGGGACGAGGAGAGTCGTGTTAGCTAGATCAGCCTTTTGTAGTGTTAACTTCTGTCAGTGATTCTTTTGTTGCGCGACACGTATATCGATCGTGTGCCAGTCGAATAGGAGATAGAGATTTGTCTGTCGCTTTGATCCTTCTAGAGATGTTGGATTTGACGTTCTCCTGGGCACGGACTGGTTAACTACGTGCTAGGTATCTATGGACTGCCGCGAGGAAACAGTCAGGATTTGTTTCCCGGCGTGACAGTTCTTGTTGTACAGGGGGATAGTGGTGCCGCCCATCACCGCTTGAATTCAACTTTTTTCACTAGTCGGCTTTTGAGGAGAGAATGTCGAGGATTCTTGTCTTCCATTAGTGATACCGAAGCCACAGTGGGTGTTCCCCGCCGAAAACACGGAGACACGACCGTGCGGGTCCCTCTTGCCTGAATTTCGGGGCAGATGCTAATTGGTGATATCCTTCCACCCCTTCGAAGATGCCAAGTTGATTTATGACACCATGTATCGAAGGTTTAAACGAATGCGGCCGATGTAGCAGACTTCGTCAGATTCCCCCTTATTTGAGGGTTTTTTGATTGTGAGGACGCTCTTCCCTGCAGGCACAAGCCCCTATAGTTAATTACGCTACTGCATCGCGGTAACCACTTTCTCCCTCTCCAGATGGTCACTTCGTGTCGTGGGTGTTTGTTTTGTTTTTGGTTGCCCGTGGATTGTATACGGAGACTAATTTATGTTGTCGCCCGTAGGGCGTGGATTAGTCCAAATCCGTATCTTCTTAGATTTGGGTTTGGGGGTTGGGTTTAAGGATACGTTAGCCTCATTTAAGACTAAGATCAACTTAAACGTTTGTTAAGGATACGTTAGTCATATTTTAGACTAAGATCAACTTAACAGGATCGTTTAGATCCAACAAAAGAGCATTTGAACTCTATTGTTTAGTTTAGGGACATTGCGGTCGATTAGTTTAAGGACATTATGGTCCAGCGTTAGTTTAAGGACGTCTCGGTCCAATGTTAAGGACATCATAGTCCGTGAGTTTAAAGACCTCACAGTCAAGGTTAAGGACATCATAGTCCGTGAGTTTAAAGACCTCACAGTCAAGGTTAAGGACATCATAGTCCGTGAGTTTAAAGATCTCACAGTCAATGTTGGAGATAGTGCCCTCAGAGTCAATTATTGGATCACAGGCACGTGATTGTAATGATTGAGGGAGGACCTATCCCTGTAGGACAATCTTACTCGAGATGATAGTATGCTATCTGGTTTACCTTTATCATCGTGTACTGCTTTAGGTGACCTTACAGGTCGCTATTACACGTTGGTAGAGCCCCTAGGATTCTTGCTTGACCACCAGCAGTATGAGGGCGATCATATACGTGGGAGCTGGCAGTCTATAAGCATATCCTTAAATGGTCCCTAGTTGTGAGAGTTTCGAGACAGGGCATCGATACTCCAGAGTAGACTAGTGTATACAGTCGAGACCTCGACGAGGGGCGGTGGCCGGTCTCACAAGCCACTGGTGTCAGTTGGTTCACCTAAGATGTATACAGGTGCTCATTGGGTTATGAGTACACCGGACAGGACTCGCCGGGAACATGCTAGTTGGTCTTATACCAGACGTCAGATGGCAGTTCCCTGGTGACATGTGTACATGTTAGTTCATCGACCTGGGGATCGTCAATTGTCTTGTGTGAGTTCCCACTGTACTTTGATTACTACCCTACCACGGCTCAAAGGAGTCGTGCAAACAGGTTTTAGTTGGGTACAGTCCCGAGCCACATGGAGGCAGTGAGCGCATCTTCAGGGGTTCGTCTCTCCCGGTATTGGGGGTGAGGTCGCGCTGTGTCTAGGAGAGCCATTACACGAAGCCCTCGGCCGAGGCAAGGAGATTTACTGGTAGGTATTCCAGTAGTGTCTCAGGGTGTTCTGGGCTACACTCCGACACGACTTGTACCGCTTTTGGAGGTCTGACTTTTACCAACCCCCTAGGCCCGCCATGCGATGCTCATAGACGAACGGACCGGACTGTACGGATATTGTCACTGACAGGCTCAGTAGGGTTGTCAGGCTGAGTTCGCTCACAGACGTCCCTTTTAGTCAATACCTGGTAGCCCGTTACGTATTGGCTTATACCTCTGACGTGCTAGTGGTTAAATCCACAACCAAGGTGTTGACGAGTCTTTAGAGTCCCCCACATTCAGTTACTCAAGTTTCGGGCGAAACGCTGTGGAGGCCGTATGGAGATATGGCAAGGTCCGATCAGATACGTACGGTATTGCACGGATCAGGATCGGACAGTTTGTACTACTGGCCGTATGGATATATGGCAGGGTTCGATCAGATACGTGCGGTATTGCACGGATCAGGATCGAACGGATATTACTAGCCGGCTTTGGTTTAAGACGGATCCTAGTATAGTACGGTGTAGACTTTGTCTCATTACATTTGTATTTCGGTCGGAATACAAATGCGGGTGTGTATGCACAGTATCGGGGTTTTCCTGTAATTTATTACGGGACCAGTTTTCTGGAGTTGCCAGTTTGCTTTCCGTTTCGGCCAATTTCCTTTGTATCGTTCATTGGCTGAAGATTGGTGGAGGAGGGCTTATTTGCATTTGTGCAAATAAGTATTTGTGGAGGGGGTCTTTGCATTTTGTAGTATAATGATGGTTTGACTTGTATTTTCATGGTTGAGATGGAGTGTTGGCCTTTGATTGTCGTCATGCTTGTTGATGATGAAGTATGATGATTGTTGTTTGAGTGTTGGACCTTCCTAGTGATCATGTTCTTTCATGATATCATTTTGATTCCTCTCACTTGCATTATGGTGTGCTCCACTCATTCTTTTGCTCCCTCTCTCTCATTCTCTCGATTCTACAATGCTTGGCCGGCCACTCCTCTTTAGGGGCTGCCCAATTTTTGGAGGGGTGAGTTTGGTTCATTTCATGTTGCAAAATTCCCACAAGATCAATCTCCAAAGCTCCAAGTATCATTCCTCCACCAAATGGCAATTCCACAACCCCAAAGTGAGACTTGAGGACTACATATTCTACAGGAAACCTTGGGCACGTCGACTAGCCAGCTTCGTGCCCGAGTTGCCTCGGCATTGAGGTGGGAGCCCGTAAAAGAAGTAGGCGATGTGGTGCACTTCCGGCGACGAGGTGGAGACAGGACATTCCGCGGGAGATCGGGACGACGACGAGAAGACCGGAGGACTTGGATCAGTCGGTATATCTCTCTTCCCCATCTTGTAGTTAGCTAGGACTAGTTAATGGTTCGATCCGGGTTTTAGTGCGCGGTGGTGCCAGTTCAAGAAAAATTAAAGTTAATCACCGCTTCCGCATTTGGCCGTCGGATTGACGGCCGGGGCGCCGCCGTGCACTTACAGTGGTATCAGAGCCTCGCCATTAACTTGTAAGTCCACGTTGCGACCCCCGGTTCTTACGGGGAGGCGGAAACGGTATAAAAATCAAATTTTTAGCGCAAGGGGCAACATGGACTAAGCAAAGTCGGGATCTTTGACTAAACTAAAACTAGCATACTTAGCTAAAGAGAGTTAGCTACTCGGATGGAGATGGTTATACCTAAACTTGTCTTGAACTCCTTCGTCTTCAAAGCTCCGATGGTGATCCAATGGCTTCTTCTCGTCGTCTCCGTACGCCGAAGATAGATCCACCTGAAAGCTCCAACCTTTAGCTCCTTCTTCGTTCTTTGAAGAAACTAGTTCACTTGGTTTGCTAAACCTAGTGAACTAGAATGAGTAGAGAGGAAATAGAATGGGATTTTATCTATGGTTCTTGATTCTCAACTCATGAGACAAGAGAACCATAGATCAAGAGAGGGAGCAAGAGGTTGAGGGTGAGAGCAAGAGGAGAGCTCAAGAACAAGAGAGAGAATGAGCAAGAAAGAATGAGCAAGTATTTGTCTCTCACCCTCTCATAATCCAAAGCAATCATAACTCATCATATCAATAAAAGTCTTATGTGATGGTTGAAGCAACCATAACCTTATCATGTCATGCACTCATTTTACTCAAATGAACAAGCAAGTAAAAGTCTTTGGCATGAAATGATAACCATGGTTATCATGATGGTCAACTAGTCAAGCCTAGTCAACCGGTCAACAAAGTCAACAAGTCAACAAAAGTCAACAAGTCAACAAAGTCAACAAAAGTCAACAACCAAGTCACCATAATACTTAATTAATATAATAGTTAATCGCATATCATATTCTCATTAGGGTTGAGCAAAAAGTCAAAAAGTCAACGGTCAACTGTCAACAACCCTAATGAGAATCCGCTGTCTGTGCCTCCCTGTCAACTGTGCATACACACCCGCATCCGCGTTCCGAGGAACACGAATGCAAACTGGATAAATCCAATCCCATAAGATACACTAGGATCTGGCTTAAACCAAAGCCCGCTAGTGTAAACTGTCCGGACACTGTACGTGCACAAGTGCACGGATGTGACCGAACCCTGTCGCAAAACCATGCGACCTGTCGCAATACCATGCGACCTCTACTCTTTTGCCTAAAGGCGAAAAGCTTTCTGTGTGGGACTCTAAAGACTCGACACTACGCTGGCAGTGGGTTTAACCACAGACCGCAAGCGGCACTAGCTGTGCGTAACGGTCCCCAGGTAATGCCGACAAGAAGACCGACGAGGCGAAACCCATCTGAACTCCTACTGAGCCTGAGTGTGACATTCTCCGTACAGTCCGGTCTGTTCGTCTGATACATCGCATGGCGGGCCTAGGGGGCGGTAAGCGTCAGTCCCCCAATAGCGGTACAAGTCGTGCCGGAGCGAAGCCCAAAACACCCTGAGATAACACTGGAAACCTACCAGTATATCTCGATTGCCCTGGCCAGGGACTACTCGTGTAATGGCTCTCCTAGACACATCGCGATGTCAACCCCCAATACCGGGAGAGACGAATCCTGTCTAACCGTCACTGCCTCCAAGTGCTTCGGGACTGCACCCAACCACTACCTGTTTGCACGACTCCTTTGAGCCGTGGTAGGGTAGTGATCAAAGTACAGTGGGAACACACTCGAGGCGGAGTGACAGTGTCAAGTCAGCGGACTAAGCTGTACTCATGTCACCTGGGAACTGATAACTGACGATAGGTATAATACCAACTAGTCAGTTCCCGACGAGTCCTGTCCAGTGTACCCGTAACCTAACGAGCACCCGCATACTATCTCAAGTACGACGTACTGACGGCTGTGGGACAGACCGTCTCCCACACTGGGATGAGAAGCGCATGCGCTGGTCTACTCCGGAGTATCGATGCCCTGTCTCGATAGTCCTGCGACCAGGGACCTGCATAAGGATGTGCTTATAGATTACCCAGCCCCACTAGTGTGACGGCCATCACATCGCTGGTAATCAAGCAAAGATCCTAAGGGCTCTACTAATGTGTATAGGCGATATACAAAAATAAACACATGTACACATTGAAGTAGAAACAAACCAAGTAGCATACTACTATTTTGAGCAAGATTGTATATACAAGGTGAATATCCCAAGCATCCATTAAGTAATATACAAACTAGTATGATACAGTAATGGCCTCTCGGGCATATACACTAACATAACTTAGTCTAGCTTTGTTTGATGTGTTTACATTTTCGATCGACCAAAATTCCAAAATCCGCATTTTTTTGTTCACATCAGTTTTCTGTTGAAATTTTTTGGAGTCGAAATTTTTTTCAGGTTGCAGAAAAGTGATGTACTGGAAATTATAAGAGTTCTGTAAAAATTCGACACACTAACTCGACTGCAAGAGCGCGGAACCGCGGCCAAACACCCCTTTGGGCCGCGGTTCCGCCGCACTCTGTTGATATCACTGTGTCAAATTTCTACAGTTGCCTCCTGAATGGAATTTAGGGTTTTTGGAATATTAATTTTGGGCCCAGAATTTCTTAATGTGCTACAGTAGTACTTGGGGGCCCACTTGTTAAAATTTGATCGATCGGATATTTTAAACACATTATTTCACAGTATTTACATTATATCTGCGACCGTGAATGTCACTCGATCGGTAAATCTAGTCTAACTGCTATAGCCCGGTTAGACGGTTTTGCGAACGTGACTTTCACGTTGATGTTTTGTGATTTTGCTGTGATGTTGCGGATCGGTCGTGGGGGATAGCCTGGATGCAATGCTAGTACAGTTTTTGTTGTATTATGTACATTTGATTTTGCGGGGCGAGCGTCCGACATGTGGACTGCCGTCACTGCCTGTTTGTATTATTATTTTGGGGCACGGCCAGGTTGCGGTCGATGTACCCGTTGTATGTATATTTTACTTTCTGTACTAGGATTGCCCCACGGAGGGGTGCACGGATGGCCGGATTCTGGAGGGCAACAAACCCGCATCTCATGGCATTGAGGCGGAGGGGGCTTTACTCTAGGATTGGCGGGCTATTCGCCGCACTCGTAGGGGGTACAGGTTGACCCAGGAGGGGTGCCCAAGTTACCGGATTCCGTGAAGTGCTGGGTGGTCCATTCACGTTGCTGAAGGGGGCTGCCTCGCCCGTAGGGGTCTAGGTTTTCATTGCACAGGCTATCCACACGATCAGGGGAACGTCGGGTTTCAGTAGTGGCTCTGTGAAACCCGGGGATCCCAGATATCTGTATTGTTCTGTGATACTGTACATTTCTGTGATGTTGCATTTTTTATCACGCCTTGAGCGAAATATAATATATTGGTATATATATTAGTAGATGTTGTATATGTTTTGCATCCGCGCTAGTCCAGTCCCCGCTCTGTCGTTAGTTAGCTAACCTAACGGGTAATGACGGGACCCAGTGGCGAATGCGGATGGCATATACGTACATCAGTATATTTTCGTTTTTTGTGGTGTGTTCAATTGATGGGACTGCGTTGATTCGGATCAATGCAAGTTTAAAACAAACCTAATCTGATGTTGTTGGAACACTTTTCAAAAAGCTGTTATTGCAAGGACGTTCACTTTTGTTTTGCATCGTGGTATTCAGTTGGAATATCCTGCTCCTCAGTCGACGAGGCAAGGGCCGAGATCCCTTCACCGGGAGTGACCCCTTGGACAAAAGTTTGCGTCAGGGCAATGACTTCACTATAGCCGATTACTTTTGCTTTGCACCGTGGTATTCAGTTGGAATATCCTGCACCTCATTCTACGGGGAAAGAGCCGAGATCCCTTCACCGGGAGTGACCTCTTTAGCAATGGTTTTCGTCACTATATTTTCTAAAAAGCTATCCGTTCCTTCAACGATATCAAGTTCTTTACGTTAAAGGTTTTCGCCAGAAACCATTCGTAGCCCTCCGTCATTTCAGTTAAATATTCGGTAGTATTCAAGCTATGTATTTTGACCTCACGCCAAGACATAGTGATTGGTAGCTGCCGGGTATTTATCTGTAGCATAGATAGATGCGTTGGTTTGGGACAGTCGTACTACTATTTTGGCCTACGTCAAGGGTATGTACGGGTGGGTTCAAATTAACCTGGATAATGACAGGTAGAACTTGACATGTGACTTATGATATTTTGACCTCACGCCAAGGTCATAAGAGCATGGGGCAGAAATCACATCGGGAGTTTCAAAAGAACTGAAACTTGCCAGATATGCGCATACCTTCTGGAGTGTGATGACGTGAGCGGATTCCGTCACGTTATCATGCGATGATAGTTGGATCTCGATTCCCACTAATGAGTTAGTTTACTCCTTGGGTGATCCCGACTAATTCTTCTTTTAGGTTTAGAGAAGAATTTGATGTTACAGTGGGAGGTTTCCAGATTAGATAAATTGGTAACCATTCTGATCTAGGTTAGAGTGTACGCTGAGTGTTTCTTTTCTCTCTCTCTGGCAGCGACCATTGACCCGACCCTAAGACTATGACTCAGAGACCAAAATTAACCAAACCTTCTTAACACCGACTTTTGGATTGTCAGAGTTGCAGACCTCATTGCCACTCCCACTTTTACCCTTTTCTCCAGGACACCCTGTATTACTACGAACGTCCACTTCCATTGGACAAAACCATCGTATGGTTATATACGAACTCGGAAGAATTTATTCAAGGATGGTTTCAGGTTCTGGAGGAAACGGATAGGACTATTCAGTTGTCTTTTCCTTTTACCTTCTCTCTAGTTGCGAGTACTCCTTGGTTTAGGAGATAGTACACCTATTACGCAAATTGGATAGTCTTCTTCCAAACCATAGGCTGGTGCCGACCGGTAGGGAATGAAGGAAACCAATTAGCATAACGATGGTGTGCAGAAGGTATTAAGTTCAGACAAAGCAAGGGATTAGTAAGAGGGCAAAGTAAATTGCGACTGCTATTCATGACCAAACCAAGTATTCCTTCGCCAATCCTAAATCACCTTTGTATTTCTCCAGGACACTCCGTATCACTACGAAGATCCACAGTTTATTGGATACTCCATCGTATGGTTATATACGAACTCGAAAGGAACTTGTTCCAGTTCGGGGATGGGTCTGGTTCAGGAGAAATAGGAATAAGGTTTATTCGGTTGTCTTTTATCCTCACCTTCTCTCGCATTGCGAGTGCTCCTAGGATTAGGACAGTACACCCATTATGCTTATTGGATAGTCTTCTTCCAAACCATAGGCTGGTGCCGAACGGTAGGGAAGGAAGAAAACCATTTGGCTTAAGGGGTGTGCAGAAGGTAATGACTAAAGACATATAAAGGGATTTGGAGAGGTGGCAAAGAATTATACGGTTACAGTCGTGAATCTGGAAGAGGCATTACTAGGAATACCGGGATACCCCATTGAAACATTTCAATGTTTCAGTGTCACTGTATACTGTTAAAGGAAAACTGATTTCCTAATTAATCCTTACTCCAGGGTATGTATTTACCAGGTATGATTCTCACATCTGTATGGTTTTACAGATGATGAGTGGGAGTAAGTTATTGGGAATTGGATGATCATCCTCATTATATCGGGATTCGTTGTAATCGGTGATATTTGAGGAAGTCACCTGGACTGTTTGCCTGTCGGCAAATATTTGGTTTTGAATATCCGTTGTTATGCACCAATTTCAAATTGATATATCTGTACGTCTATTTTTATAGAGTGAGATATACCTTTTTGAAATTATGTCTATGACATTTACCTATATCAGTGGATGGTTAGGTAAGGAGCATTAAACAGCGGTGTAATTCTTCTTAACCATAAGTACAGTTTTCAACCTACGACACACAGTGAATGAGTTATCAGACTCAAGGGACTTATACAGAGTATTGTATGTTGTCCAGGGTCCATCAGGATGATACACAGAAGCCTCCGCACAAAGGATGATACACAGAAGCCTCGCAGGGACCGTTCCAAGGACAGGAACCGCTTACTCAAGGACCACAGCAGGGTCGAGCTTTCACTTTGACAGCTGAGGAAGCCAAGGCATCGGGAGAATTGGTTTCAGGTACTTTACTCGTTCATGGTTTTCCCGCTTTGGCATTACTCAATTTCGGAGCATCCCAGTGTTTATGTCATCCAAATTTATAGCTACACACTCGATTACCTGCACGACCCTGTCTAGTTTCTGGGATATACACACTGGGAATGGGAAAATCATAGCTAGTAAGGATGGTAGAGATCGTACAGTTGTTGTTTGCGGACGGGAGCTTTTTGCAGACTTCTTGGTGGTAGATACGGGCAGTTATGAGGTTGTCTTGGGGATGGATTTTCCTGGCACTTTCCACGCCCACATTGGCTGTAGGGCAAGGAAGGTGATTTCCAGACTCCCGGACATCCTAAGTTTACTTTCATTGGAGAAAGAAATTCTGTCGGGCCAGTCGAGTTTAGGGCTAGGCCGACGAACAGTGTTCTTGCGGCTATGGTAGTGGAGAGTGATGAAGAGCTGGCAGTTGTCCGCGACCTTATGGATGTGTTTGAAGACATTTGGGCTTACCACCGAAGCGAGATGTGGAGTTTGCGTTTGACCTTACTCCTGGTGCAACGCCAGTATCAAAAGCTGACTATCCAATGGCATCAGTAGAGTTGGAGGGAGTTAAGAAACAAGTGAGTGAATTACTCGAGAAGGGATGGATTCGAAGCAGCAACTCACCTTGGGGAGCTCCAGTTCTTTTAGTGAAGAAGAAGGATCGCACTGCCGACGCTGAGACAAGAGAAACTATTCGCAAAGACGAGTAAGTGCGAATTCTGGCTGGAAGAAGTGAAGTTTCTGGAGCATGTCGTGTCGGGCGGTGGAATCGCCGTTGATCCCGAGAAGATTGCAGCAGTTCGGGATTGGCCTGTTCCAAAGAATGTTGCGGAGATAAGGAGTTTTCTTGGACTCGCCGGATACTACAGAAGATTTGTGGAGAACTTCGCTCGTTAGCTGAGCCGTTAACCAAGCTTACGCGTAAGGAGGTACCGTTTGTTTGGACGAATGGATGTGCATTGGCCTTCGAGGCGTTGAAGCAGAAGTTGATAACCGCCCCTATCCTAACCGTACCGGATGATTCAGGAGGACTGGTGATTCACAGCGACGCATCTGGAAAAGGATTGGGATGTGTTTGATGCAGAATGGGAAAGTCGTCGCTTACACATCGAAACAGCTGAAGACTCATGAGCAGAACGATCCGACTCACGACTTGGAGCTTGCAGCCGTGATCTTCGCCCTGAAGATTTGGAGACACTACCTTCTGGGCGAGAGAGTTGAAGTCTTTACGGATCACAAGAGTTTGAATTATGTGTTCACTCAGAAGGAGTTGAACATGAGGCAACGCAGATGGTTGGAGCTGATGGCCGACTACGACCTTGATCTTAAGTACCATCCGGGAAAAGTTAACGTCGTGCCAGATGCGCTAAGTCGGTTACCAGCAATTCAGTTATTGATTGCACATAGAGAGATCATTGAGGAGTTTCGAAGATTCGACTTGGAGGTTGTGCTACCGCGTGCTACAGGACAGTTGATGCAGTTGCAAGTACAATCGTCCTTAGTTGAGAAGATTAAAGCGGCGCAATCGCAGGATCCTAGACTGCAAAAGTTTCGAGAGCAGGTTGGAGCCGGACTACGAACCGATCTACTGATCCATGAAGATGGTTCGTTGAGATATGGTAGCCGTGTGTGTGTGCCAAAAGGAGATGTGCGTGAAGAGCTTATGAAGGAGGCACACAGTACGGCTTACTCTGTACATCCAGGAGGGACAAAGATGTACCGAGATATTCGACAGCATTTCTGGTGGGAAGGTGTGAAACGGGAAATCGCTCGCTTCATGGCTAAGTGCTTGGTATGTCAGCAAGTCAAGGCTGAACACCAAAGGGTTGCTGGTTTGTTGCAACCACTTCCGATTCCTCAATGGAAGTGGGAACATATAACCATGGATTTCGTGACGGCTTTACCGCGGAGTCCAAAGGGCAACAATGTTGTATGGGTGATTGTCGATCGGTTGACCAAGGCAGCTCACTTTATTCCTTTTCGGGTTGGTCAATCGACGGAGACTTTGGCAGAGCGGTACATGCAGGAGATTGTCAGATTGCATGGAGTACCGGTAAGCATCGTGTCCGACCGGGACACTCGGTTCTTGTCGCACTTTTGGAGGAGTTTACAAGAAAGTTTGGGGACTCGATTGAAGTTCAGCACAGCTTATCATCCCCAGACTGATGGACAATCAGAGAGAACGATCCAGACCCTTGAAGATATGTTGAGGGCTTGCATGTTGGACTTCAAAGGTTCTTGGGAAGATCATCTACACCGGGTGGAGTTTTCGTACAACAATAGCTTCCAAGCGACAATTCAGATGGCCCCGTTTGAAGCACTGTATGGTCGTAAGTGCCGTTCACCTGTTTGTTGGGATGATGTTGGTGAACGAAGGTTATTAGGACCAGATTTGGTGGTACAGACAGTCGAGAAGGTGAATACAATCAGGAAGCATATGAAGGCAGCTCAAGACAGACAGAAGAGTTGGGCCGACACGTCAAGAAGACCTCTAGAGTTCGCCGTGGGCGATTTGGTATTCCTGAAGATATCACCGACTAGAGGGGTGATTCGCTTTGGAAGTCGGGGAAAGCTTAGTCCCCGATTCGTTGGACCCTTCGAGATATTGGAGCATGTCGGAGAGGTATCGTACCGATTGGCGTTACCATCGTCATTAGCAGGAGTTCACGATGTGTTTCATGTGTCTCAACTACGGAGGTATGTTCGTGATGAGACTCATGTCTTGGATCATTCGGAGTTGACCGTTCGGGAGGACCTGACTTTTGAGGAGCGACCAGTCGAGATCAAGGATCGAAGAGAAAAGGTTCTTAAGAACAAGGTTACCCCTCTTGTGCTAGTTTCTTGGGGTAACCGATCGCATGGAGAATCTACTTGGGAGCGAGAAGACGAGATCCGGCAGAAATTCCCTCATCCTTTCCAGTAGTTAGCTATCTTGTATTCTTGGAATTTCGAGGACGAAATTCTTTTGTAGTTGGGTATGATGTAACACCCGAGCCCAATAATACTATGTATATTACTAGTTGAGGGTTATATATTGCTCATTCCAATTTTCCTGATTTTTCTGGTGTTTATTGCTAAATTTTACCCGGTTAAGTCATTTTGGCACATAACAAATTTTAACTCCGAAAGTGAAATTTAAGATGTCCATGTTAGCCTACTCGTCGCCACTAGTCGCGTGGTAGCGTCCGCGTGTCGAGATTCCGTTCCGTTTGGCTAAACGGGCCAGTTTGGGCGACTACGCGCGCGTGCAAGTGTCCGACTTGGGGGCATGCATTTTAATCATTAAACACCTATTTTCAAAATTTGGAACCCGCTTAAAATCTTATAATTTGAATTTGGATCATTTGGGCGCAACCCGGGCGCGATTTGGAGATGTTTCATTTCGCGCCAAAAAGGGCCCATTTGAATTTAATATCGAGTATATATATATACCTTCTAATCTATCTTTTCCTAACTGCATATCCCCTAAAATCCTTCAGAAATTCCTTTTTGATTTTCACTCAGCCAATCACGAGCTCCTATTGAGCTCGTGGGCCCCGCTCTCTTTCCCTCAGTCTCTCTCTCTCCTCCCTCAATCTCTCCAATCTCCCTCTCTCTCTAACCTCTCTCTCTCTCTTCCTCTATTAATATTGCCCATGCAACAGCTGCCCCCACGTCCTCTTCCTCGCGAGCGAACCCACGCAAACCCTAACCCTAGCCTCGCGATCCCACCGCCGGCCTCCTCGAGACCTCGCTGTCGCCGCCCTCACCACCACGACCTCCACCGCACCCACCTACCCTCTTCCCCCCGTTTCCCGACGGTTCCCGCGCCTGCACCCATTCCCGATCTCGCCTCCAACCTGCAGAGCCTCGTCGTCGACGTCGCCTCCAGCCACCGACGACGCCGCGACTCCCTCTCCTCCTCCTCGTCGCAACTTCGTCGTCGCCTTCCCTCTCCCCTCGCCAGACCACCGACCTGCAGTCGACCCTTCACCCAACGCCTGCACCTTCCCTGTTCGCCGGAGAAACGCGCCGGCGACCTCGTCGACACCACCTCCGACCACCTCCTTCTCTCCCTCGACCACCATAGCCGACCACACTCCTCTCCAACTCGCCGCAGCACACTACCCTGCTCACCCGAGGCCCTTCCCCTTGCTGCAGCCGCCGCCGTCACTTCGCCGGCGATCCAGTGCCGTCGAGCCATCGTGTTTGCACCCTGTTTCTTCGCGGTGAGTTTCCTTATGCTTCCTCTTGGTACAATTCCTTCGCTGGTCTTATTTGGCGTATATCGTATCTTTGTTACTAACTTTGCTACTTTGTTGTTGCCGGAATCCGACCGTGCCGCCTTGGCGAACCCGACGCTACAGCGAAGCCCCCTAGTCCGTGTGATCCCGTTGTCCGCTGTTGAGACCTGATCCGTGGCTCGTGCTAGCTTATCGTGCTTTTTCCCGACATCGCATCCGTGTTTCGGTTTGCGGAACCGCCGAGGCAAGTATCCGAATACTTGCTTAACATGCTACAACTTAATCATCATATTATAACCACACAACTAATATAACATCGATACCTTTTATAACTTAGAATCGCTAGCCACGATTATCCGTAACTTTAATCAATGAAATCATTGCTTGTATTAACCGGTCTGCTATTAATTCATACTTAACTATTCAAACCAAGTAGATCATCCCCACTTCCTTTGTTAAAATCACTCATGAGACAACTATTGTGCTTAGTTCAAATTCATGTAACTCCATTACGTGTATTATCGATATTGTTCGTCTTGTGGCTTTTGCACCTCAAAGGTGCGTGAACCGGATTAATAAGAGAATACAAACATCACTGTGTTCACATAGAATAATAATTGTTATTTACTGTTTCCTGCTACTGTTCATTATTTGTTACTATACCTGTTATCATCATATACCTAATTGCATTACATATTGACCGATCTTGATACACCTGACACATGTATTGATACACCGGACACAACACCCTGTACATATCGACTCTACCTGTTGAAAGTAACCTGACCTGTTACCTGATTTCATGCCTAATGCCGACAAACCTAACCATTCCTGCTGTCGATCCAGACAGACCTACTTTTACTCGACCTTGTGTTGGCATTAGTCCTTGACTATTGAATACCTGACCTGACATACATAGCTTGGGGGTATGGGGAAATCAAAGGTGAAACCGACTTGTAACTCAACAGTTCGATACATTGTTCTGATCAGTCTTACGGGCTTGGCCAGCTCCGGAGTGTTGATGCTGACATCACTCATCTATCCTACTACCTTTTACTGCTTAGCGGCACGTCTCGGATTCAGCCCCGAGGATCATGACCGTGGTCCCGGGCACGCACGGGATACTATTGAGTTACATCGACGATTCATCAATTGGTTTCAAAGACTATAGAGTAGAAAACCTGATAGGACAGTTTAGTCACCATTGCACATTACCCTGCTTGTTACCTCTTATTACTGCTTTATTCATGTTCATGCTTGCATTGTTTATTACCATGTTTATACTGTATACTTGATATCATGACGCGCTGACGTCTGGGTTTTGCATGGCCCAGATTCCGTACCTTTGTCGTCGACCGAGCAGGAGTACTTCAGCCAGCAGGCTGAACTGTGAGTTCTTTAGAGTTTAGTTCATTTATGTCATTTCATTTCCAGATGTGAGCCCGCATTATGGGACATACTGTTTATTCATTGTATTGGATCATTAGCTTCCGCACTTATTGTTTATTGATTCTTGTTATTATGGATTTGGACATGTATTAGATTAGCTTTTTATCTTGTTCTGGATATCTTTACAACCGTAATGTGACTGTGGATGGATACTTCCTACCCACAGGTAGCATGGTTGGCTATGTCACGTGCCCAATTTTGCGTACTCTGGGAAGCGGGGCGTGACAACTCCGACACGACGTGTACAGCTTTTGGGGGTCTGACTTTTACCAACCCTCTAGGCCCGCCATGCGATGCTCATAGATGAACGGACCGGACTGTACGGATATTGTCACTGACAGGCTCAGTAGGGTTGTCAGGCTGAGTTCGCTCACAGACGTCCCTTTTAGTCAATACCTGGTAGCCCGTTACGTATTGGCTTATACCTCTGACGTGCTAGTGGTTAAATCCACAACCAAGGTGTTGACGAGTCTTTAGAGTCCCCCACATTCAGTTACTCAAGTTTCGGGCGAAACGCTGTGGAGGCCGTATGGAGATATGGCAAGGTCCGATCAGATACGTGCGGTATTGCACGGATCAGGATCGGACAGTTTGTACTACTGGCCGTATGGATATATGGCAGGGTTCGATCAGATACGTGCGGTATTGCACGGATCAGGATCGAACGGATATTACTAGCCGGCTTTGGTTTAAGCCGGATCCTAGTATAGTACGGTGTAGACTTTGTCTCATTACATTTGTATTTCGGTCGGAATACAAATGCGGGTGTGTATGCACAGTATCGGGGTTTTCCTGTAATTTATTACGGGACCAGTTTTCTGGAGTTGCCAGTTTGCTTTCCGTTTCGGCCAATTTCCTTTGTATCGTTCATTGGCTGAAGATTGGTGGAGGAGGGCTTATTTGCATTTGTGCAAATAAGTATTTGTGGAGGAGGTCTTTGCATTTTGTAGTATCATGATGGTTTGACTTGTATTTTCATGATGGTTGAGGTGGAGTGTTGGCCTTTGATTATCATCATGCTTGTTGATGATGAAGTATGATGATTGTTGTTTGAGTGTTGGACCTTCCTAGTGATCATGTTCTTTCATGATATCATTTTGATTCCTCTCACTTGCATTATGGTGTGCTCCACTCATTCTTTTGCTCCCTCTCTCTCATTCTCTCGATTCTACAATGCTTGGCCGGCCACTCCTCTTTAGGGGCTGCCCAATTTTTGGAGGGGTGAGTTTGGTTCATTTCATGTTGCAAAATTCCCACAAGATCAATCTCCAAAGCTCCAAGTATCATTCCTCCACCAAATGGCAATTCCACAACCCCAAAGTGAGACTTGAGGACTACATATTCTACAGCAAACCTTGGGCACATCGACTAGCCAGCTTCGTGCCCGAGTTGCCTCGGCATTGAGGTGGGAGCCCGTAAAAGAAGTAGGCGATGTGGTGCACTTCCGGCGACGAGGTGGAGACAGGACATTCCGCGGGAGATCGGGACGACGACGAGAAGACCGGAGGACTTGGATCAGTCGGTATATCTCTCTTCCCCATCTTGTAGTTAGCTAGGACTAGTTAATGGTTCGATCCGGGTTTTAGTGCGCGGTGGTGCCAGTTCAAGAAAAATTAAAGTTAATCACCGCTTCCGCATTTGGCCGTCGGATTGACGGCCGGGGCGCCGCCGTGCACTTACAGTCAAGGTTAAGGACATCATAGTCCATGGGCTTAAGGACCCCACAGTCCATGAAATGTATGGTTGTCGGAACCCGTCACCTCTCTGAAGACGTTGAAGGATTACAATGACAAATATCAGAGGAGTTCAGAGATGTACCCTTAAACCGATGTGGGTTGAGAGACCTGTAGTCCAATTGGGACTAAGATCTGTGATTTATGAGCATATGAACTCAATTAATCTGAATTAAGGACTTATGGCCAATTTGAGCTAAGTCCATTCAATTACAATGTTCAACATTTGTTTTTGGAGTTGTTAGATGTTTGTTTGAGCCCAATCCCTTTAAAAATGCTAAACATTGGTTTAGTCTCTCACAATGTTTTGTCTTTAATTGAATGCTATGCATTTATCATAACCCTAGGCTTACTCAAAGAACATTTTATGTTCTGTCCAAGTGTACATAAAAATATGTGGTGCACTTGGCACTAGCGCCAGATATGAAGCGCTTAATGAAGAGCGCTGATGCGCTTAGCGCTTTGCGCTAAATGAAGAGCGCTGATGCGCTAGATGTGGAGCGCTGATGCACTTTTAATTGAAGCGTTGAGGTGTTTGGCACTGATGTCATGTAATGAGCGCAAGGCGCACACGTGAGTACCACGTGGCGCGCTTAGCGCTGAGTGCTATCCAATGAGCACAGTGCGCTGTGTTTGAAGCGCTATGGTACTGCAGTGCTTTGCGCTAGATGAAGAGCACTAAGGCACTTTTGAATTAGGAGTGCTAAGGCTCTTCTTATGTTAACTTTGCACTCTGCAGATTATCTGTTCTTTGATAAGAGACTTTGTCTCAAGATTCTAAGAATAAAGTTCTTAGTTTATAGGAGATATTTCAATCTCTTTTTGACGAAAGACTTTGCCTTTATGGATCTGTGATCCTAAGAGAATTGAATAATTCTCCCCCCTTTATAATGAGATGTTCATAATCTCTTTTGTGAAAGACAACTTTGTCTTATAGATCTATGATCTGTGAAAGAAGTAAATACTTCTGTTTATATTGAGACGATTTCGTCTTTCTATTCTTTTTACCTTGAAAAAGAATTGTCTTCTTTTGCCGAGAGCTTCTTCTTCTTGAGATTTTCTCAAAGTTTATAGGGGGTTCCTCTTTTTTAGACTTGAAGTCCGGGGGCCTTTATATAGGGTAAGATGGTTTGTTCAATCAGTTAAGGAGATCTTTTCTCCAATTGATTTGGGGAATTTCCCATCGTTGGATCTTTGATCCAAGGGCTTCTGGTTTACAGAAGATAATCTTCTTGTTTTTTTACCAAGATTAGGAAATCTTTCCATAGTCACATAATTCGCGAATTATTCGCCGAATTCGCGAATAATTCGCGAATTTTTTATCAGACGAATTAATCTCCGAATTAATCGCCATTACCGAACTGGCCGAATTATTCCCGAATTATGTGAAAAAACAGCGAATAATTCAAAAAACAGCAAATAATTCACAAAATCAAAACCTAGCGTCTCATATATTAATTTATTGCTCGAAATCCTTCCCGAACATTTCCCGAACACTTACCGAATCTTTCCCGAATACCTGCCGATTTTTTCCGAATAGTTCTTCGAATCCGAATTTTCGACCTCGCCGAATTATTCCCGAACGACGAATTTGTGACTATGAATCTTTCCATGCAAAATTTATTCTGTTTTTGGTAATTTTTATTCACCATTGGAACATTGATCCAACGGTGCTCTGATTTACAAAGCACAATTTTGTTGTTTGGAAAGATTTTGAGAAACCTTTCCTTAACAGAATTTAATTTTGGTTAATTAATGATTTATCATTATTATTAGATCTTTGATCTAACGGTGGGGAGCTTTTAGTTCCAGCGCTAGCGCTTATGCGCTCTGCCCATGGTGCGCTTCTTGGAGCGCAGCGCTCTTAGCGCTAGCGTGCACGTGCTTTGCACGTGGTGCGCTACTTGTAGTGCAGCACATCTAGTGCTAGCGTCTATGCGCTTTACACGAGGTGCGCTAGTTGTAGCGCAGTGCTCTTGGCACTGCATCTAAAGCACTGCTTTATTGGAGGTGTCTTTTCACCCTCCTTTTAAGTCAAACTTATATTCCCCAGAACTTTCATTTCCCAGGTCTTGGAAATAGCTCTACTATGCACAAATTTTCCTGTGCCTAGTCTTCATAATCTGAAGCAAAGCTTCTTTCTTTTCTCGCCTCCAAAGAACCCTCTCAACTATTGCTTGTAACCGCCCACATGCTCGTCGACAACCATGGGAAGTTCCCATCTAGGACATTGTTCCTCACTTTGCTTCGCGCTTGGTGGATCCTGCTCTTACGGAGGACCAATGCGACGCAGCGCAGTACGAGCTCTTGACTCGTGTAGGGTCTCCTCTCCCCCCACACTCTATTTGGCTTCGGATGATCCTTACGTCCGTGCTCGCTGATATTCCCCCTCCTCTAGCAGAGATGACCTCGGCAATGCTCGATGCTGCTGAAGACAAGATCGAGTGCTTCTTCGAGGCGCATTTGATCACTAAAGCCCTGAGGGATTGCTCTGTCCATTTGCTGAGCCAGATACGGGCTCGTCGGGTCGTTATCTCCACTTTCTCTGGTGAGTGGGGCGCTGATCGATGGGTGGCTACTCCTCGAGAAGATCGTCGTTTTGACATGGTGGAGAAGACGGAGGGGGAACTAGATAATCTTATTCTTAGCTTTGCAAACCCCTGTCCTTTTGATCCCATGTTTGGCGATCTGTTTATATTGTAATTAAAAAATGTCTAATTAAGTATTTTATTATCTGCCAAGTGCTCCTCTTATTTTTAATTCTTTGTTATTCCTTTGTCAGGCGCTTATGCGCTGCATAACTTAACTTGTTATAACCAGGTGCAAGTAATGAAGCGCTCTTGGCGCTTAGCGCTCTCGTGCTTTGCACGTGAGCGCCATTTCAGTGTCTTTGACTTTTAGTGCTGGCGCATTCATTGCTGGCGCTCTTCACAAAGCGTCACTTCATTTCAAATCTCGGAATTTGAACAGAGCTTTGCTCTGATTGGGGAAACAAATGCCCCCACCGTTGCGCTTACGTGGCCCACACATGAGTGCAACGGTGGCAGCATCTCCGCCGTTGGATCAACTTTTTGGAAGTTGAAACGGCTCTCAATGCATATAAATAGGGCCTTTGGCCCTCTGAAATGACCATTGTTTATCTTCTTTTTTGAGAATTATTTCTCCTTCAGAGCATTGCTCTCTTCTTTAAGAAGCCTCTTAAAAGCTTTGTCAGATATTTTCTTTTTGGTAAGATTTGAACTCGTTATCAGATCTTTGCTCTATTTGGATCATGGATCTGAAAAAGAAAACCTTTTTATGGTTTCTTTCGACCCATTGATGAAGAATTCTTGGAATTCACTTTATAGCTCTTAAAGCTCTCGAAGTTTTTACTTCTGCAGAAAGCTTTGCTTTCAGGGTTTCTTAAAAGATCATTTCATCTTCTTAACAGAGCATGACCTTTTCGAATTCCCGGGATTTTTTTTTAAAATTTCCTTCACAACTGACTTTGACAGGTGTCACTCCTGTATGCAGAGCATTGCTCTCGAGGGGTTTAACTCCTTGGCCTGAGGGACCTTTTTAGGATTTCTCTCTTAACTTCACAGAACTAAATCCATTGGGTGATTTAATTAGCACTTATTCCTGCCTTGGGGATATCAAGAGTAGTTTAAATCCCGCATCTGCTTCAATAAGCTTTTCTTAATCAGTCTGTCCACTAATTCTTACTGATTTTCCTTTTCAGACGATTATGGACGCTCACATGTATGACGTTGGCGAGATTATTTCTTACGGGGACATTCGCGCACTCGGTCGTTTCCAAAACCAAGAATTCATAAATGTCCAGTGTGCCGAAATTATGGGCCGCTTTGATGCATACAATGGTCGGCTTCTTCTTCGTCGTTCCTCCCTTTTAAAGCTTATCGTGAGAGCGATCTGGAAAGCGCTCCCCTTATTCTTTCTAGACATGCTGCTTAAGGCATTAGACGACGCCAAAGATAAGGTGCACTCGGTGTATCTGATAGGCCTAATCTCAAAGAAAAGGCGAGACAACCTTGTTGATATCCTGCATCAAGTTTTTCAGCAGGCGGCGATACTTGCTGCTTATCGAAGGGTGGAGGACATCAGTGGGGATCCTGACGCTTGCATTCGTGAAAGGATGCACATGAAGATGGTCCGAGAGGCTCAAAAATTTTTGGATGGCCTCACCTTTGAATTTCTCAATCCGTGTCCTGGATTTGATGTCTTGCCATTGTAATCATTTTGATGATGTTTTCGTCTACTGCTTTCATTATTGTAAGAACTTTTCGAAGTATGAATAGCAAATTCCTCATTTCCATGTGTTTATCTTACGCACGAAATCTTTTGCACATGCATGAATGGGTATGCTGTAAACGTTTAACCGAATGCAAATCAAATGTTCTCCTTGTCGCTTTCTTCTCTTTTCTCTATTGCCGATGTGTTACCTTAGTAAGCATAGCCTGTAGATGATAGAGGGAGCATTCCGTTTTGAATTCTTCGAGAGGTAGTGATGGCTTAGAAAGCAGGTTCAGATCTGTTGCCTAAGGTTTTTCAACTTCATGAGCCGTGAGGATCTCATAAAGACTTTTCTCCCTACGAGTCGAGAGGATCTCGTAGGTGTATTTTCTCCCTAGGAATCGTGAGGATTCATAAGTGTGTTTTCTCTCGAGAGTTGTAAGGATTTCACAAGAGAGAATGCTCCCTTACGAGTCGTGAGGACCCGTAAGTGATGGGTGAGGTTACCATTATCCGCATTTCACGGAGTCAAGAGTTGCTCTGGATGCTTCCCACGGGGTCGGTTTGACATAGCCGTGTTCTGTGAGGACCAGGCTCCGCTGTGGACGTTTCCCACGAGGTCAGGATTGACATTAGCCGCGTTCCACGTGACCAGGAATTTGCTCTGGATACTTCCCACGGGATCTGATTGACATAGTCGTGTTCTGCGAGGACCAGGCTCCGCTCTGGACGTTTCCCACGGGGTCAGGATTGACATAGGCCGTGTTCTACGTGACCAGGAATTTGCTCTGGATGCTTCCCACGGGGTCTGATTGACATAGCCATGTTCTATGAGGTCCAGGCTCTGCTCTGGACGTTTCCCACGGGGTCAGGATTGACATAAGCCGTGTTCCACGTGACCAGGAATTTTCTCTGGATGCTTCCCACGGGGTATGATTGACATAGCCGTGTTCTGCGAGGACCAGGCTCCGCTCTGGACGTTTCCCACGGGGTCAGTATTGACATAGGCCGTATTCCACGTGACCCGGAATTTGCTCTGGATGCTTCCCACGGGGTCTAATTGACATAGCCGTGTTCTGCGAGGACCAGGCTTCGCTCTGGACGTTTCCCACGGGGTCAGGATTGACATAGGCCGTGTTCCACGTGACCAGGAATTTGCTCTGGATGCTTCTCACGGGGTCTGATTGACATAGCCGTGTTCTGCGAGGGCCAGGCTCTGCTCTAGACATTTCCCACGGGGTCAGGATTGACATAGGCCGTATTCCACGAAACCAGGAATTTGCTCTGGATGCTTCCCACGGGGTCGGATTGACATAGCCGTGTTCTGCGAGGACCAGGATCCGCTCTGGACGTTTCCCACGGGGTCAGGATTGACATAGGCCGCGTTCCACGAAACCAAGAATTTGCTCTGGATGCTTCCCACGGGGTCTGATTGACATAGCCGTGTTCTGTGAAGACCAGGATCCGCTCTAGACGTTTCCCACGGGGTCAGGATTGACATAGGCCGTGTTCCACATGACCAGGAATTTGCTCTGGATGCTTCGCACGGGGTCTGATTGACATAGCTGTGTTCTGCGAGGACCAGGATCCGCTCTGGACGTTTCCCATGGGGTCAGGATTGACATAGGCCGTGTTCCACGTGACCAGGAATTTGCTCTGGATGCTTCCCACGGGGTCTGATTGACATAGCCATGTTCTGTGAGGACCAGGCTCCCCTCTGGACTTTTTCCACGGGGTCAGGATTGACATAGGCCACGTTCCACGAAACCAGGAATTTGCTCTGGATGCTTCCCACGGGGTCGGAATTGACATAGGCCGTGTTCCACGTGACCAGGAATTTGCTCTGGATGCTTTCCACGGGTCAGAATTGACATAGGCCGTGTTCCACGTGACCAGGAATTTGCTCTGGATGCTTCCCATGGGGTCAGGATTGACATAGCCGTGTTCTGCGAGGACCAGGCTCCGCTCTGGACGTTTCCCACGGGGTTAGGATTGACATAGGACGTGTTCCACGTGACCAGGAATTTGCTCCGGATGCTTCCCACGGGGTCTGATTTACATAGCCGTGTTCTGCAAGGACCAGGATCTGCTCTGGACGTTTCCCACGGGGTCAGGATTGACATAGGCCGCGTTCCACGAAACCAAGAATTTGCTCTGGATGCTTCCCACGGGGTCTGATTGACATAGCCGTGTTCTGTGAAGACCATGATCCGCTCTAGACATTTCCCACGAGGTCAGGATTGACATAGGCCGTGTTCCACGTGACCAGGAAAGGTTGACTCTCGGTTGTTTATGCATCGTCGAGTCATGGAACTGGGAATTTTGCCGCGGCTCCGATTTGTTGATGCCGTGTCTGTTGAAATGAGACGGATATTGAGATGATCTCCCGGCTGTCTGCGAACCATTGAGATTTGGCTTCTTCTTCTGATGGAGCCTGGGGAGGGAAGGTGTGATTCCTTCTTTGTTTGCGCCCCTGGATTGTATACAGGAATTGATGTGATATCACCTGTAAGGCAAAAAGGTTTCATTTTATATATTTTTCTTTCCGCGATGCTCTATCATTTCAGCTTTTTATATCGCGAAGGTCGCGATTGCCCAATCATTTCGACTATTTTTCGCGGTGCCCAATCATTTCGGCTATTTGTTTTATTTTTACTCGCTGCTTTTTATTGCGAGTTGCCTAATCATTTCGGCTATTTCGCGGTGCCCAATCATTTCGGCTATTTGTTTTATTTTTACTCGCTGCTTTTTATTGCGAGTTGCCCAATCATTTCGGCTATTTCGTATGCATACATTTTTACTTGCTGATTTGCAAGTTGCCCCATCATTTCGGCTATTTCGTATGCATTTGTAATTCGCTGGCTTTTATCTGCAAGCTTGGAATTAGACACCGATTTCGGCATCAGCACCGCTACAACTGGGATATTACCAGGAGCGAATCATCATTTGCCTCTGTCGATGTCGAACAAAGATGGCTTAGCAAACAGGGTTAAGATCCTGTCAACTAAGGCTTTTGACTTCATGAGCCGTAAGGGTCTAATAAAGGTATTTCTCCCTACGAGTCGTGAGGATCTCGTAGGTACGTTTCCTCCTTAGGAATCGTGAGGATTCCTAAGTGTGTGGTCTCTTATAAGTCGTAAGGATCTTACAAGAGTGCTTTCTCCTTATAAGTCGAGAGGGCTTATAAGGGGGTTCACTGTGCAAACATATCCCTAGTCACAAATGGGACTTTGTTAGGGAAATGTTTATTCGCGTCCGTGGATTGTATACAAGGGTCAATATTGAACCGCTTGTAGGGCAGCATTGGAGGTTGTGATAGCTGCTTAAGAACAGGTTCAGATCCCTGTAGCTTAAGGCTTTTGAATCCTATGAGCCGTGAGGGTCTCATAGGAGATTTCTTTTTACGAGTCGTGAGGATCTTGCAAGTGTAATTTTCCCTTAGGAATCGTGGGGATCCCTGAGTGTGTTGGTCCCTTGTGAGTCGTAAGGATCTCACGCAGGTAGTTTCTCCTCACAAGGTCGAGAGGACCTTGCAAGTATCTTTTAGTGAGGTTGCGCCCTTTCGGGTTTTCACAAAACTCGCCGGTAACCCTGCTGTTTTTAATTACGGAGCCCTTTCGGATTTTCATCCGTGCTCGTTTTGCTTATGGACATACCTTTTTTTTGTCAGTCTCGGGATGCTACGGTCCGTAGTAGTTTATTGACGTTTCGGTCAACAGCTAGTTTTAGGACATAGTGGTCCATTGTTAGTTTAAGGACGTTTCGGTCCAACGCCAGTTTTAGGACATAGTGGTCCATCGTTCGTTTAAGGACATTTCGGTCCGATGCCAGTTTTAGGATATAGTGGTCCATCGTTAGTTTAAGGACATTTCGGTCCGTCGTTAATTTAAGGACATTTCGGTCTGTCGTTAGTTTAAGGACGTTTCGGTCCATAAGCTGGCTACTACTCATAGAGTTTAGGCTTAGGAAGATAGCGAGCGGACGTAGGCGTCGTCATCTATCGTTGACCTAGGCCGTGACTCGTCAAGCGTAGTATTTCTTCAGGAAGCGACCGTTTATTGGCCTGAAAGGTCTTTCACCATGCATGTCCATGAGTAGATATGCTCCACCCTGGTAAACTTTGTCTATGATATACGGGCCTTCATTGTTCGGCTCTAACTTCCCCCGCTTGGCACGATTAGGGATCATAGGTCTTTTAATCACTAGCACGAGTTCGCCTTGGCGGAATGTTCTCGGCCTAGTCAACTTTTCATATGAGCGCGTCATCATTGCTTTATAAGCCTCCAGACTCTATTGCGCTGTGAGGCGGGTTTCATAAAGGGCGTCGAGCTCGTCAAGCCGAAGGTGAGCATTCTTTTCATCCGTTAGCTCGTAATGAACTGCCACTCATAGAGAAGGTAGCTCTATCTCGAGGGGGAGTACCGCTTCTGTGCCGAACACCAAAGCATACGGTGTTGTGTTTGTGGCCGTTTTGAACGTAGTTCGATACGCCCAGAGATCTTCATGCAGTTTCTCACGCCAGTCCTTATTTCGAGACACCGTATTTTTCACAATCATTGTCAAGGTCTTGTTAAAAGCCTCAGCTAGACCGTTAGCTCGGGGATTATACCGATGAATATCTCCAGTCTATGTTATGCTGTTGTGCGAAGCGGCTGATCTTGTGGCTTCTATAGGCTGGCCCGTTATCGGAGATAATCCGTCGCGGAGTGCCAAATCGATAAATGATGTGTGTCTTGAAGAAATGGAGGATATTCTCCGTCTTCCCTTCCCTTAGCGGTACTGCTTCTACCCATTTGGAGAAATAATCAGTTGTTGCCAAAATGAATCGATGTCCTCGGGACGATGTCGGTTCGATGGGCCCGATTATGTCAGTTCCCCACATTTCAAATGGCCAGCTAGCCACCGTCGGGTGTAGCGGATTCGGATGCTGGTGGATAAAGTCCCCGTGAACCTGGCACGAGTAGCACTGCTTCGCGTATTCGAGGCAATCTTGGATCATCGTGGGCCAATAGTAGCCCATCCTTTTGATCTTCAGCTTCATCTTCGGGCCGGCTTGGTGAGAACCGCAGAGTTCGTCGTGAGTTTCTTGGACGACTCCATTTGCCTCTTCGGGTCCCAGGCATCTTAGCCATAAAGAATCAAATCATCTCTTATACAGAGTATCATTGACGAAGGCAAAAGATAGAGCTCGCTTCATGAGCTGACGTTTTGAGGACGCATCTTCAGGTGTTCGACGGGATTTGAAGTAGTCTATAAAGACTTCTCTCCAATCCTCAGCCTTTTCCTGGTCTTTTATATGCAGAGCTATTTGCTCGGTCGCTCCCTTTTCTTCGGACGACTCCGGAGATATTTCTGCCGGTGCAAGAGCCCGACGGCTCTGCACAACGATCCTCACGTCATCGAGGTTTTCGTCGGCCAATTCTTTAGAGATCTTGGCTAATGCATCCGCTTTGCTATTTTCCGCACGCGGTATGCTTTCCAGGGCGTAGGAAGGAATTTGAGTCAGCAGTTGCTGCACTCTCTCGCCGTATTTCACTAACTCTGGTTTACACGTTTGATAGTCGCTATTTACTTTATTAACGACCAGTTGGGAGTCTCCGTATATGAGGAGGTTTTTAATTCCCAGGTTGATAGCGATCTCAAAACCTGCTATCAAAGCTTCATACTCTGCTTCATTATTCATCCTCGGCTCTATTGAGGAGAAGGCAAAGCGTATTATCCCTCCTTGTAGAGTCACGAAGATGAGGCCACCCCAGATTTGATTATGGGGGTGTTTTGTTTGTGCTTCTTCATGGAAGACGTTCCATCGAAATAGAGTTCCCACTGGGTATCATTCTCTCTTTTCTCCCCATCGATCGTGTCAAAAGCGTGCTCGTCTGGCAATTCGCAGTTCAAGGGAGAATCAGCAGGTATCGGATGCTCAGCGAGGAAGTCGGCGATGGCCTGACCTTTCACTGCCTTAAGAGGACGATAAGTTATCGAGAATTCCATCAAGAGCAGGGCCCATTTAGCGAGTCGTCCCGTTAATATAGCATTTGACATCAAATATTTGAGGGGGTCCACCTTTGATATGAGATGGACCTCATGTGCCAACGCGTAGTGTCCGAGCTTTATTATCGCGAAGATCAACGCCAGGCAGTGTTTTTCGATGGGAGAGTTATTGCTTTCTGCCTCCAGGAGAACTCAACTCAAATAGTAGAGGGCTCTCTCCTTCCCTTGGTCGTTCTCTTGTACCCACAGCGTGCCTAAAGAACCTTCGAGGGCTGTTGTATACAGAATGAGAGGCTTTTCCTTGACCGGAGCGGTCAGCACCGGCGGATTCTGTAGGTATTGCTTGATTTCTTCCAGTGCGCCTTGCCATTTGCAGTCCCAGACGAAAGGGGTCCCCTTCTTCATTAGGTGACTGTAAGGCCGGCACTTGCCGGAGAGATTGGTTATGAACCGCCGGATATACGCGAGCTTTCCTTAGAGAGACCGCGGCTGCTTTAGAGTGTTTGGCGGGGGCATCTCCATGATCGCCTTAATCTTCGACGGGTCTATCTCTATGCCTCGGTGTCGGACAATGAATCCCAGGAACTTACCTGAGGAAACTCCGAATGCGCATTTGAGAGGGTTCATCTTCAAGTTGTATTTCCGAAGGCGTTGAAATACGATCTTCAGATGCTCTAGATGTTCCTCATATGATTTTCTTTTAACTACGAGGTCGTCGATATAGCATTCGACGATTTCATGTATGAGGTCATCGAAAATTTTCGTCATGGCCCTCTGATAGGTGGCACCGGCGTTCTTTAGATTGAAAGGCATCACCTTATAGCAGAATATGCCCAAAGGAGTCCGGAAAGCGGTATGCTTCTGGTCTTCGGGATGCATCTTTATCTGATTGTATCCTGAAGAGCCGTCCATGAAGGAGAAAACTTCGTGAGTGGACGTATTATCTATTACCGGCTTGGTGACCGGTACTGAGAAGTCGTCCTTCGGGCAGGCTTTATTGAGATCCCGAAAGTCCACACATATGCGCACCGTTCCATTTTTCTTCATCACCGGGACAATGTTGGCGATCCAGTCGGGATACTGAACTTCTTGGATGAAGCCGGAGTCGATTAGCTTCTTGACCTCGGTGTTGATGCCCATCTCAAGCTCGAGCCGCATTCTTCTCGGTGCTTGTTTGATCAGCTTGACGTCCGGGGATATTGCCAATTTGTGTACAGTAATCTCTGGATTTAGTCCTGGCGTCTCGTAATAATTCCATGCGAAGTAATCTTTGTGCTGCATGAGCACGTCCTTCAACATAGCCATCCTTTCTTCAGACAACAGCTCACTGACAAATGTCGGTCGCGGGTCGTTTGCCGTTCCCAAGTCAATTTTTGTGAGGTTATCTGCGGTAGTATGTATCCCATCTTCCAGCTCTTTTGGCGCCGGTGGAAACTCTGAGATTACCTCGTCATCATCATTTTCGAAGCACCAGGGGAGGTCGTCCCTATTCTCGGGTTCTTTTTCTGACAGCGTTATCACGTGGCAGGTACAAGATCGCTTCCAAGACCGATGTTGATCTGGTTCTACTCTTGCTGCATGTGCGGCTTTTGGTTCATGCTTCTGCGGCGGAGTTACTCTCCAGCTGCTGGATAGAGCGAACCTGCCGAGTTGATATTGGTCTTCAACCCAGTTCTTGAATGTGAAGCAGTCTTCGAGAGGATGTCCTATTGCCCGACGGTAAGAGCAATAGTCCGGGTGGGAGACTTCGCCTGCTGGCTCGGGATTCGAGTGTGATATCCTCGGGGACCTTTTCTTTTTCCTTATCCTTTTTGTTTGAAGCCTGGTTGGCGGGTCCGAGATTCTTTTCAGGCAGCGTGCGATTGCGCAGCTGAATGTTCCCGCAGTTCCTCAGTTCTTCCTATTTTCCCGACGTGGATTTTCTGAAGAGGGGGCCAAGAGTCATTTCTTTGTCAGAGTCGCTCCCGAAGGTGAGAACTTGCGATCCCCCAGTGTCAACCATGTGACAGTTGCCGGTAGTTCTTTTACGCTCTTCGGTCGTATTTCTTTGCTCCCGACGAGTTTTGTGTTTCATCCGCTTAAAATGTTGTCGGTGAGCAACATATCCCTGCCACCATCTTTTAAAGGCTATGCACTCTTCAGTAGGGTGCGCAATCCTTTGATGATATAAGCAGTAGCTAGGATGTATTTCCGCTTCACCAAGAGTGTTTCCTTCGGAGCGTGGCAGCTTCATTCCCATCGATATGGCTTTGGCGAACCTCTTCCTCGTCTTGAACCTGTTTTTATTTGCGGCGGATGTACTTTGATCTGGCGGGGGTGTTTCAACCCCTTCGTCCAGTCACCGACGTCTGGCTTTCTCAAATATGGCCATCTCACGCTCTCGAGCATCTTTGCTTTTAAGAAGGGCTTCGTCCAGGAATGCATCAATCATTTCGTCTGATAGCCCTAGAAGTTCTGGCTCAGGATCTGCCCCCAGTTTCTCTGCATAAGGAGCTTCTTCATCATTCATCGACGAGTGAGAGATTACATGGCAACTTGCCACGTAATTATCAGATTCATCCGACGAGTCTTCTCCATTGTCATCATCTCCGTCCTCAAGGACGTGGCTGAGAAATTCTTGGAGTGTGACTGAAGTCCGCGCTTTTTGATTGTATTCTTCCAACGCGTCAGTCTGTTTTTGCAGGTCCGTGCGCTTGTCACCAGGCTTCACGGACTTCTTGGATTTCTTCTTCTTTTTCGAAGACTTTGACGGCTGGGGGTGAGCACTTTGGCTATCACCACCAATTTTTGGAGTTGGGCACGGCTTTAGCATTCCCTCGATGATCTCGGATTCCAGTAGATTCTTCCACCTGATTGCCTGGCATGTTTGGAGATCCTTCAGCATTCTTTTAGTTTTGACTGAAAGAGCAACCTCCCATGGAGCTTCTTCTATGAAGGAGCATGATGCCCCCGGTGTGTCTGTCTTCTTGGGAGCGTTTAGCTGTGGCAGGTTCAGCTTCCAATTCTCGGACAGCGCAAACTTGCCCTGTTTGTATTGGTCTTCGATCCGGCCTTTAAAGACGAAGCAATCTTCAATTTGATGGCTTACCATTTGATGGTAAGGGGCAATAATTGGGACTATTAGCCTCACCAGGTTGTAACGGTCGTTTTGGATTCGGCAGATTGATGAGCCTGTTGCGCACCGCTAGCTCGAACAATCTCTTCGTTTTGTCCCGGGGAAACGAATAAGGGCGCTTCATCTTCTCATTATAGAATTGCCGCCTCTCGTCTAGGCGATCGGTTAGTTTTGGGCCACTGGGCTGCTGTTGAGTACTCACGACAAAGGTCGCTTTCTCTTTACCCTTTTCGTTTCGCAGCTCCAGCTTTGAAGGAGACGGTCTATGACCCATCTGGTCCATTTGGGCCAGTTTGTCGATCAAGGCCTGGAACGTGGTTGTAGGGTTCCTAGGCACTCTTGTGAAGGTTCATAAGGCATCAAACATGCCCGGATTAAATTTTAGACGTGCCGAACAACCCAAAGCCGGGATCTTTGCTAGATTATTAGGGTTTAACATGCAATATGATAACTTTTATCTAAGTGTGAGGGATTACAACCTTTGTAGTCCGCTCCTTCACTTCACAAGCTCCGAGTAGAAGTCCCTTTGCCGCGATCCACGATCTCCCGGACTTATGAGAGGCTCCACGACTCGAACGATCCATTCTAGCTTGTCGTATTCCAAATCTCCGATGATCTACCTTGAAGTTGCTACGACTCAAGCTTTCTCACTCAAAAGAGAAGAACACACTAATCCCATGGGCTAGATGAGATGAGGATGAGAGAGTAGTAATTTTGCTTTCTTTTAATATCATTTTCTCATATTTTTCTCATCACTTAAGGATTTTCTAGTAAGCTTTCAAGAGAGAAGAAGAAGATGATAATGAAAAATCATAATATGAATTAATCCTTTTGTGATGAATAGAAAATAAAGTATATGATTGATTTGTAAACCATGGTCAAGGATGATAGGATAAGAATGAGTAGAGAAACAACTAGGGTTAGGGTTTGGTTAGGTTAAAAGAATGTGTCATTCTAAATATCTTAAGAATGGCAAAAGAAGAAAGCTTCTAGAAGGAACTTGAAGCATCCAACCCTAATCAAACCTTAACCTCAATTAATCATCCTTAAACATGTTTAACAATTAATCATATCATGTCACAATAATATATATCACATATATATTATATATTTGCAACAAAAGAAAATAATACAATTAACATATATCGCATATATATCAATGTATCATCCACTGAGAAAATGAAATAATAAAGCGAGCCAATATTAGATAATGTAATACAATATATCATATATATTATAATACATTAAATCATCGAATCAACACTTGATTCGACGATCCGGCTATATCGAATATTACCGACTAATATATCATGTACCGATTCATCGAATCAACACTTGATCCGATGACCCGGTTCATATCCATATATCGCGAGAATATAATACGGTATCCCATATCGCATTATTCACGCTCCTGCGCATATCACATATGCGCCACTACTCCATTTCGCCTGAGCCAAGAAACCTCTGTGTAGGACTCTAAAGAATCGTCAATACGCCGGTAGCAGGTGATGATCATATCAAACACCCACAAGCTGCAAGCGGTCAGCTAAACGTAACAGCCACCCAGGTATTGAGCGATCAGAAGATCAACAAGCTAGCCTGTGCGTTCTCCTGTGAATCCAACCAGTAACACTCCCGTACAGTCCGGTCTGTTCGTCTGATATGTCGCATATCAAGTCTAGGGGTGGTATACGTCAGACCCCAGTAACCGATAAGTCGTGTCGATGTGTGGCTCATAACGGGTCGAGAAACTACTAGTAACACTTACCAGTAAATCTCCATATCAGCCCTGGCCAGGGACTTCCAGTTATAGCCAATCGAACACAGCACAACATCAACTCCCTATACCGGGAGAGACGAATCCCCTCATATCGCTCATTGCCTCCATGTGATTCGGGACTGTACCCAAAAGCCACCGTTTTGCACGCCCTCTTGGACGTGGTAAGGTGGAAATCAAAGCACAGTGGGAATCACACAAGACTCTATGACGATCTCGGGTCTTCAGACTACCCTGTACCTGTGTCACCGGAGAACTGCCATCTGACGTGTGGTATATCACCATCTGGGAGTTCTCGGCGAGTCCGTCCAGTGTACCCAGTCTCCACTGAGCACCCGTACACCATCTCTGATGTCTAACACCGATGGATATGGGATCATCCATCGCCCATCATATGGGTCAAGATGCGTATACGCTAGTCTACTCAGGTGTATCGATGCCCTGTCTCGATATACCCTCGACTAGGAACAGTTATAGGATGTACTCATCGACTACCGCGGCCCCACTAGTATGATCTCATCATAGTCCCAGTAGTCGAGTACAAACCCTAAAGGCTTTATCAACATGTGAGAGTAAAACAGTAAACCAATACAAGTCAACATGTTAAGATAAAGTGAAACCAAATAGCATACTATCATGACGAGCAAGAAAGTCATCTCTATATATAACCAAGCATCCATTATAATATACATCATATGTACAACAATGGCCTCTAGGGCATATACATAACTAACAATCTCCCACTTGCACTAAGGCCAGCTGCTGTAGTATCTCATACCTAGCATCCCGAATAATCTCTCAAACTGTATCTGGGGAATAGCCTTCGTGAATGGATCCGCAGTGTTGTCCTTCGTATCTACTCTCCTGACCTCGATCTCCCGGCGATCAACTATCTCCCTGATCTGGTGATACCGCCTCAGAATATGTCTGGACTTTTGATGGGACCTGGGTTCCTTGGCTAAAGACACAGCTCCATTGTTATCGCAATACAGAGGTATTGGATGCTCAATGGATGGAACCACACCAAGTTCACTAATGAACTTCTTGATCCAGACAGCCTCTTTGGCAGCATCGTTGGCAGCGATGTATTCAGCCTCCATCGTTGAGTCTGCAACGGTATCCTGTTTGGAACTCTTCTAACATACCGCCCCTCCATTGAGGGTAAAGACAAAACCCGAATGCGACTTAGAGTCGTCCTTATCACTTTGGAAGCTGGAATCGGTAAAGGACTCCACCTGGAGTTCTCCGTTACCATACACCAAGAACATCTCCTTAGTCCTTCGTAAGTACTTGAGAATGTTCTTCACTGCTGTCCAATGACTCTCTCCTGGATCTGTGGATCTGCTTGATACCGACTCACTACACTTAGTGAGTATGCTACATCGGGTCTGGTACATAGCATCGCATACATGATAGAGCCTACTGCCGAAGCATAGGGTATCCCTTGCATGCGAGCTCTCTCCAAATCAGTCTTGGGAGACATCTCTTTGGAGAGAGTGAGTCCAGAGATCGTGGGTTGGTTCCCACGCTTGGATTCTTCCATACTAAACCTCTTTAGTATGGTGTCAATGTATCTGGATTGGGACAATCCCAGTATCCGTTTAGATCTATCTCTATAGATCATGATTCCCAATATGCAGGAGGCATCACCTAGATCTTTCATTGAGAATCTCTGTGATAAGAAGAGCTTGACTGATTGCAGCATAGGAATATCATTTCCTATCAAGAGTATGTCATCCACGTACAATACGAGGAAGACAACCTTACCCTCTGCTACCTTCTTATAGATACAAGGTTCATCTATATTTTTGATGAAGTCAAACTCTTTGACTACAACATCAAAACAGATGTTCCAACTCCGCGATGCTTGCTTTAACCCATAAATGGATTTAAGCAGCTTGCACACCTTTCCGCTGCTCCCACTATCTACGAAGCCCTCTGGCTGAGTCATGTACACGCACTCTTCTAAATCACCGTTTAAAAAGGCGGTCTTAACATCCATTTGCCAGATTTCGTAGTCATGGTATGCAGCAATGGCAAGTAAGATCCGGATGGACTTAAGCATAGCCACTGGAGAAAAGGTTGCGTCATAATCCACACCTGGTCGTTGACGAAATCCCTTTGCTACAAGTCTAGCTTTGAAAGTCTCAACTTTTCCATCTACACCAAATTTCCTTTTAAAGATCCACTTGCTCCCAATAGGTTTTACCCCTTCAGGAGCATTTTCCAAAGTCCATACTTTGTTGGTGTACATGGATTCCATTTCAGATCGCATAGCATCCAGCCATTTCACAGAGTCACCACTCGTGATGGCCTACTCGAAACTAGTCGGTTCATCATCATCCATGATGCAATCCTCGCTTCCACCATCAATGAGAAAACCGTAGTATCTCTCAGGTGGACGAGAAACCCTACTAGATCGGCGGAGAGGCTGGGGTTCGTCGGGTACTATTGAATCCTCTGGTTCCACTAAATCATCTGTTGTAGTTTGTTCTGCTGGAACATCTTCCAGTTCTACCTCAGAGCCGCTAATTTCTTTTTCAAGAAATTCCTTTTCTAAAAAGGTGGCATGTTGAGCAACAAATACCTTTTGTTGTTCACTGTGGTAAAATAGATATCCATACGAATTGCTTGGATATCCTACAAACTTACAAAGAACTGAACGTGCCTCGAGTTTGTCCGGATTTTGCTTTTTAACATAGGCTGGACAACCCCATATCTTAACTCTTTTAAGAGACGGTCTCTTCCCATTCCATATCTCATATGGAGTGGTAGGCACTGATTTAGTTGGAACTCTATTCAATAGATATATGGCTGTCTGCAGCGCATACCCCCAAAAGGAAATAGGTAACTCAGCTGTACTCATCATAGAGCGCACCATATCTAATAGGGTGCGATTCCTCCGCTCAGATACACCGTTGTGCTGTGGTGTATAAGGAGGAGTAAGCTGAGAGAGAATCCCATTCTCTTTTAGATAATCTAGGAACTCATTGCTTAAGTATTCACCTCCTCGATCAGATCGAAGAATTTTAATACTTTTGCCCGTTTGATTCTCTACTTCGTGCTTATATTCTCTGAATTTCTCAAAAGCTTCAGACTTGTGTTTCATCAGGAACACATATCCGAATCTTGAGAGATCGTCAGTGAATGTAATGAAGTAGGAAAAACCGTTCCTGGCATGCGTAGACATGGGACCGCATACATCACTATGTACCAGTCCTAAGAGTTCGGTAACTCTTTCTCCGTGTCCACTAAACGGAGCTTTGGTCATTTTTCCTTTGAGACATGAATGGCAAGTATCATAAGATGATAATTCGAACGGATTCAAATAACCATCTTTATGCAACTTAGCAAGTCGTGTCGCATTGATATGACCAAGTCTACAATGCCACAAGTAGGATTCGTTCATATATGAACTTTTCCTCTTGTATGTGTTTTGTATATTCAGGACTGTATTCTGATTTAGAATGAATATGCCATTATGTAACGAGCCTGATGCAATCAACTTTTGATCTAGGAATATGTTCATAACATTATCCTGTACTACAAAATTATATCCCTCTTTACTCAATAAAGAAACCGATATAATGTTGCACATCATGTTCGGTATATAATAGCACTCATCTAGAATCAGTGTATTACGACTTGGCAATACAAGGTGATATTCGCCAAGTGCTTTGGCTACAATACTTGCACCGTTCCCTACTTGAACGGAATGATCACCTTTTCCTAGTTCTCTACCTTTTCGTAGCCCATGTAACTGTTTACATATGTGGGATCCTGATCCGGTATCTAATACCCAGGACGTAGGGTGAACTGAGAAACAGTTCTCAATAACTAACACACCCGAAGAAGATGCATCAGCATGCATGTTCTTTTGGGCGGCGTGAGAATCCAGATATTCTTCTATTTCCTGTTCAGTCTTATAACTCTTACAAGAAAGAACGTGTCCAACATTCCCTAGCCCAGTACAATAATTGGGTTCAGTCAATACATCCATATTATTATCTTGATTATGGCATGACATGGTCGCTACCTGGAGAGAGAGAAGAAAACACTTTAGCGTATGCTCTTGCAAGATTAGATTGGTTATTATCTTATCTAATCAGGATGTCTCCCACTGGTTTTATCAAATCTACCTTAAAACCCTAAAAGGTAAGATTAGCCGGGATTAATTACACCCTACAATTTCGTCAATCTTTCAGCCAGATCAGTGTCGGTACTTTGAGGGAGGTTCCCCGTGCTTTCGCACGGACCTAATTAAAGTAAACCTCGTTTTCCCAGAGGCGTAACCTCGTTAACACTTTTCTAGACACCTACTTGATCGGCTAATTGTCTTGTATAAAACTCTCCCAGGAGTAACACTTACTCGCAGTGGGTATCGGGATCCAACTATCTCATAGGAGGTATGCAATCTCATTGCAAATTTCAACACTTGAAATTCCCGATAATGCTTTTACCCCTAGCAACTTATGACCTTGGCTAAGGTCAACAAATCACAAGCGCTAGTCAAGTTTAACCCGTCATTTCTTGATTGAATTAAACCCACCCGTACGACCCTTGGCTAAGGTCAACAAAGTCGCACGACTACCCTAACTCAATCACATCTCATGTTTTAGCAGATAAATACTAATTAGCTACCGTACACCACGCCTTGGCTAAGGTCAACAAACGCAGCACGAATACTAACTAGTCTCTATCTGAAATGACGGAGGGCTACGCAGGTTTTTCAGAAAACCCTGAGCGTAATGAACTTGATATCGTTGTAGAATCGATTGAAGTTTTGAAAAGGAGTGTTTTTGAGGCTTTTCTTAGTTTCGCTAAAGGGGTCACTCCCGGTGAAAGGATCGTCGGCCCTTTCCTCATCGAATAAGGTGCAGGATATATCATATATACCGCTGTGCAAAGCAAAACACTAAAAGCAATCAAAAGACAAACCGCGTTTTGTAGCATCTGCCAGTTTTGCTAAAGGAGTCACTCCCGGTGAAGGGATCTCGGTCCTTTCCTCATCGAATAAGGTGCAGGATATATCGTATATATCGCTGTGCAAAGCAAAACTGTAGCTACCCCTTTTATAAAGCTTTGATTCTACAACATCTTTAGGTTTCTTTTCTTTTATTAATCTCATTAATAAAAATCCTATCAGCTTATGCTTCCTAAGCATCACAGAAGAAACGAAAGCAGTAATATTTATATATCAGCATATATATATATTATAAGCATTCGTCTCAGGCAGTAATATGATCTCATCACAGAACATTGCAGCAGAAGAACATATATGAAATATTGGATATACTAGGACGTCCGTGTTTTCAATACGAGCCTGTATAAAACACGGATTCCACGGTCGCGACGAATAGCCAAACCCACATCCCAAGACCCCTACGAGAGCGGCAAGTAACACTGCCAATTCTAGGGTTAGGAGACCCGGTCTCGACTCCTCGAGATGGCCTCCCACTGGACCCTAGAACCCGGTTACTTGTGCTCCCCTCCTTGGGTCTGCCTAATGCGGAAAAGTAAATAATATACACTGGTGACATCAACCGCAACCTGGAAGTGCCCCAAATAAAAGAATATTACATTACAAATGAATTTTACATGAATGAAAATAAAAACCCTCATCTTACATAAAACCCCGGCTATTCAGAACGCGACGATCCAATATAACATATCACAGCAACACATAATATCTCATATCATCAACGTAAGTAAATATGCGCATCCCAATTGTCGTTGACATGTAGCAACGAAACCGGCGATATCACATATTACACTTACGGTCACAGAAAAGAAAGTGTAAAACTACAATATTTGGAATCCACAATCACTTAAGACATCGTAAATGCGAAATATCACATACTTCGTATTTCATGCCTAACTCTATGAATTCCACATATTGTATCACATTCCAGATAAATAGACAGTATTAAACTTTCCGAACAGATAATCAAACACCCAAAACTTTCCAAAGTGCTCAACTCTTGAGCGGAGTTCAAATAATCTCAGAATATGTCACAGTACCGGTGATCCAGCCGTAGAAGGGTCAAGCCAACGCCTCACATGTGGCACGCCGTACTGCCCCAAACCCGAAGGTTCAAAAGGCAGTTCAAGACGGTCACATAATCGAGTTAAGGTTTGTTGTTTTCTAGAGGGTCCACCGCTTAACTTGTACAATTTTTCCAAAAGATTTAAACCCGAATAAATTTCAACACTTGAAAGTTTGCCGTACCGGGAAACAGTAAGTTAATGATATCCGTAGATTCTTGGAGTTGGGCGCGGCTTTAGCATTCCCTCGATGATCTCGGGTTCCAGTAGATTCTTCCACCTGATTGCCTGGCATGTTTGGAGATCCTTCAGCATTCTTTTAGTTTTGACTGAAAGAGCAACCTCCCATGGAGCTTCTTCTATGAAGGAGCATGATGCCCCCGGTGTGTCTGTCTTCTTGGGAGCGTTTAGCTGTGGCAGGTTCAGCTTCCAATTCTCGGACAGCGCAAACTTGCCCTGTTTGTATTGGTCTTCGATCCGGCCTTTAAAGACGAAGCAATCTTCAATTTGATGGCTTACCATTTGATGGTAAGGGGCAATAATTGGGACTATTAGCCTCACCAGGTTGTAACGGTCGTTTTGGATTCGGCAGATTGATGAGCCTGTTGCGCACCGCTAGCTCGAACAATCTCTTCGTTTTGTCCCGGGGAAACGAATAAGGGCGCTTCATCTTCTCATTATAGAATTGCCGCCTCTCGTCTAGGCGATCGGTTAGTTTTGGGCCACTGGGCTGCTGTTGAGTACTCACGACAAAGGTCGCTTTCTCTTTACCCTTTTCGTTTCGCAGCTCCAGCTTTGAAGGAGACGGTCTATGACCCATCTGGTCCATTTGGGCCAGTTTGTCGATCAAGGCCTGGAACGTGGTTGTAGGGTTCCTAGGCACTCTTGTGAAGGTTCATAAGGCATCAAACATGCCCGGATTAAATTTTAGACGTGCCGAACAACCCAAAGCCGGGATCTTTGCTAGATTATTAGGGTTTAACATGCAATATGATAACTTTTATCTAAGTGTGAGGGATTACAACCTTTGTAGTCCGCTCCTTCACTTCACAAGCTCCGAGTAGAAGTCCCTTTGCCGCGATCCACGATCTCCCGGACTCATGAGAGGCTCCACGACTCGAACGATCCATTCTAGCTTGTCGTATTCCAAATCTCCGATGATCTACCTTGAAGTTGCTACGACTCAAGCTTTCTCACTCAAAAGAGAAGAACACACTAATCCCATGGGCTAGATGAGATGAGGATGAGAGAGTAGTAATTTTGCTTTCTTTTAATATCATTTTCTCATATTTTTCTCATCACTTAAGGATTTTCTAGTAAGCTTTCAAGAGAGAAGAAGAAGATGATAATGAAAAATCATAATATGAATTAATCCTTTTGTGATGAATAGAAAATAAAGTATATGATTGATTTGTAAACCATGGTCAAGGATGATAGGATAAGAATGAGTAGAGAAACAACTAGGGTTAGGGTTTGGTTAGGTTAAAAGAATGTGTCATTCTAAATATCTTAAGAATGGCAAAAGAAGAAAGCTTCTAGAAGGAACTTGAAGCATCCAACCCTAATCAAACCTTAACCTCAATTAATCATCCTTAAACATGTTTAACAATTAATCATATCATGTCACAATAATATATATCACATATATATTATATATTTGCAACAAAAGAAAATAATACAATTAACATATATCGCATATATATCAATGTATCATCCACTGAGAAAATGAAATAATAAAGCGAGCCAATATTAGATAATGTAATACAATATATCATATATATTATAATACATTAAATCATCGAATCAACACTTGATTCGACGATCCGTCTATATCGAATATTACCGACTAATATATCATGTACCGATTCATCGAATCAACACTTGATCCGATGACCCGGTTCATATCCATATATCGCGAGAATATAATACGGTATCCCATATCGCATTATTCACGCTCCTGCGCATATCACATATGCGCCACTACTCTGTTTCTCCTGAGCCAAGAAACCTCTGTGTAGGACTCTAAAGAATCGTCAATACGCCGGTAGCAAGTGATGATCATATCAAACACCCACAAGCTGCAAGCGGTCAGCTAAACGTAACAGCCACCCAGGTATTGAGCGATCAGAAGATCAACAAGCTAGCCTGTGCGTTCTCCTGTGAATCCAACCAGTAACACTCCCGTACAGTCCGGTCTGTTCGTCTGATATGTCGCATATCAAGTCTAGGGGTGGTATACGTCAGACCCCAGTAACCGATAAGTCGTGTCGATGTGTGGCTCATAACGGGTCGAGAAACTACTAGTAACACTTACCAGTAAATCTCCATATCAGCCCTGGCCAGGGACTTCCAGTTATAGCCAATCGAACACAGCACAACATCAACTCCCTATACCGGGAGAGACGAATCCCCTCCTATCGCTCATTGCCTCCATGTGATTCGGGACTGTACCCAAAAGCCACCATTTTGCATGCCCTCTTGGACGTGGTAAGGTGGAAATCAAAGCACAGTGGGAATCACACAAGACTCTATGACGATCTCGGGTCTTCAGACTACCCTGTACCTGTGTCACCGGAGAACTGCCATCTGACGTGTGGTATATCACCATCTGGGAGTTCTCGGCGAGTCCGTCCAGTGTACCCAGTCTCCACTGAGCACCCGTACACCATCTCTGATGTCTAACACCGATGGATATGGGATCATCCATCGCCCATCATATGGGTCAAGATGCGTATACGCTAGTCTACTCTGGTGTATCGATGCCCTGTCTCGATATACCCTCGACTAGGAACAGTTATAGGATGTACTCATCGACTACCGCGGCCCCACTAGTATGATCTCATCATAGTCCCAGTAGTCGAGTACAAACCCTAAGGGCTTTATCAACATGTGAGAGTAAAACAGTAAACCAATACAACATGTTAAGATAAAGTGAAACCAAATAGCATACTATCATGACGAGCAAGAAAGTCATCTCTATATATAACCAAGCATCCATTATAATATACATCATATGTACAACAATGGCCTCTAGGGCATATACATAACTAATAGTGGTCGGCTTGAAGAACATCATAAATTGTGAGATGGTCACTTGAGGGTCGAGGGTACCCACAAACATGCCTACCGTCGGCGCTTCCCCAATGCGCTGCTCACATTTTGACCATAAATTTCGCCACCATATTGCGTATTGTACCCAAGTTTCGCCTGGCTTCACCCTAGTGTTAATTAATGCGGTAATTGGGCTACACTCGCTAGCGCTCGCGAATCTTTGCGTAAACAGCAGTTCCATCTCCGCCAATGTCTTGACAGAGTCGTTTGGAATTTCAGAATACCACTCGAATGCCGTCTCCGACAAGCTACCAACAAACTGGCGGAGCAGAAGTTTATCATCACCCCCGATGTTGCCGCACAAGGCTTTGAATTGAGCGACATGCTGATGTGGATTCCCCGTCCCTTTATATACGTGGAATTTAGGGATCGTATATCCCGGTAGGTACCTTATTTGGTCATACCAGCCTGGATAGGGTCGCCCAGTATTAACGACCTGTCCAGCCGCTTCGTTTGCCTGGTGAGCTCGTATTTGCTGGGCAATGTAATCATCTAAAGCGGCCTTGGAGATTGTCTCCTCTTTGTCTGCTGAAAGAGCCTGAGGAGGGTTCGATGTTTCCCCTCTGTTGTCTTCAATGATGATCGGGGTGTCTTCAGCTGGAGGATCCGGCTGTAACATCATCCCAGCCATATCTTGGAACAAAAGAGCCATTCGTTTGATATTGGCTGCCTACTCCGCAGCCTTTTTTTCTTTCCTTTCGAGCATTCTTCGGAGGAAATCAGCATCAGTTTCTTGTTCCCGACGCTGCTCCGAGATCTCCGGGTTTTCTTTTGGCCCAGTGAGTGTGGCTATTGCAGTCAGCATCTCCTGAAGTTTCTGCTGCTGTTGTTCCTGATCCTTCATTATCGATCGGGTAAGAGGTCGATGACCCGTAGAAGCATGACTTTCTTCTTTTCCGAAAGCCATATAAACGGTATTTGTCACCATGCCCCCAGACTTGGAGCGTTTGGATTCAGCCTCCTTGCGGTTCGCCGCGGCCACAGGGGATTTCTCCGGCCTCCCTCTCTTTTGAGAGGTTGACGTTGAGGGAGCTGTTGTAGCGGGCACCCAGACGGCTGTCGCCTTTGGTGGCTTGACAGGATGGTTTTCTCCTTGTCGAGCTCTAAGCTTCTTTGGCCGGCGAGAGTAGTCCTCGTCAATCACCGATTCCTGAACCTGTCGCCAGACTTTATAAATTTTGGAGGACAGCCGCTGAGGGGGCTGCTCCGGCTTCTTTTCTATAGTAATCTCCATAGGTAAAGGAGATCTCTTCAGCGCGGCAGTCGGAGCGTTCTTGCGAACCCTCCTAAGCGGTTCAAAGCTGTTCCCAGTTGGAACAACATCATCGATTTCTACCACGGGGGCTGGTGGAGTCAATCCAGAAGGGGAGTTGCCCCCAGCCTTCCTTACTCGGCGCCAGTGACGACGGCGAGCATGTCGTGCGGATGGAGTTGGTTCAGCTATGGAGATGGCTTCGTTATGCCCCCTGTCTTGACGGAGGATTGTTGCCGGTGTCAGCCTTTTGAAGACTGACGTTCGCCAAGAAGTAATGTCCAACCTATCGAATACAGACCTCTGGGCAGAGATGACTTCGCCTCGAGCGGGAGCCGGAGTGGCCAGCCTTGTGAAAACCGACTTCTTGTCAGGAAAAGCCTTTCCGATGATTTCGTCCGCTTGAGCCGGGATGGCTATCCGCTTTGGGATGGCTGCTTCAGGTATTGCGGGCTTGTTGGCGTTCTGGCCCAGTCTGTTGAAAACTGAGGCATTGGACTTGGACGACCCGTTGAGAGGGGCCGCGGTAGTGGTAAGTTGATCAAAGACCGACTTTTTTGGGGCTTCTTGCGGCAGCATCGGGGCATTGAAGCTCATGGGTGGGATCATAGTCCTAAAGAACAGCCCAGTGGTGGCCTGAGTTACTTGGTCCACCGGCATCGTGAACAGGGAGGCCGCCTGGGGCCCATAAGTTACACTTCCAGATGAGGCGGTACAGGAGTTGCAGTTGCAGCTAGAGCATTTTGTGCAGGTAGAAACCATTGATCTTTCGTTTTCTGCACGGAGCAAGACACTAAATCTTAGTACCTCGCATCCAAGGGCAACCATATCAAACCGCGATTCATTCGCGAACACGACACACGAAGTGTGCAGTGGAAAGAGGAAAAGGTCCCACCGGGCATGCCAGAATCTGTTCCCCGTTGAAAACACGGAGACGCGACCGTGCGGGTCCGTCTTGCCTGAATTTCGGGACAGATGCTAATTGGTGCTATTCGTCCACCTCTCTGAAGATGCCAAGTTGATTTATGACACAATGTATCGAAGGTTTAAACGGATGCGGCCGATGTAGCAGACTTTGTCAGATTCCCCCTCATTTGAATGGTTTTTTATTGTGGGGACGCTCTTTCCTGCAAGCGTAAGCCCCTGCAGTTAATTACGCTACCGCATCGCGGTAACCACTTTCTCCTTCTTCAGATGGTCACTTCGTGTCGTGGGTGTTTGTTTTGTTTTTGGTTGCCCGTGGATTGTATACGGAGACTAATTTATGTTGTCGCCCGTAGGGCATGGATTAGTCCAAATCCGTATCTTCTTAAAGTTGGGTTTGGGGGTTGGGTTTAAGGATACGTTAGCCTCATTTGAGACTAAGATCAACTTAAACATTTGTTAAGGATACGTTAGTCTTATTTTAGACTAAGATCAACTTAACATGATCGTTTAGATCCAACAAAAGAGCATTTGAAATCTATTGTTTAGTTTAGGGGCATTGTGGTCGATTGGTTTAAGGACATTACGGTCCAGCATTAGTTTAAGGACGTCTCGGTCCAAGATTAAGGACATCGTAGTCCGTGAGTTTAAAAACATCACAGTCAAGGTTAAGGACATCATAGTCCGTGAGTTTAAAGACCTTACAGTCAAGGTTAAGGACATCATAGTCCATGAGTTTAAAGACCTCACAGTCAAGGTTAAGGACATCATAGTCTGTGAGCTTAAGGACCCCACAGTCCATGAAATGTATGGTTGTCGGAACCCGTCACCTCTCTGAAGACGTTGAAGGATTACAATGACAAATATCAGAGGAGTTCAAAGATGTACCCTTAAACCGATGTGGGTTGAGAGACCTGTAGTCCAATTGGGACTAAGATCTGTGATTTATGAGCATATGAACTCAATTAATCTGAATTGAGGACTTATGGCCAATTTGGGCTAAGTCCATTCAATTACAATGTTCAACATTTGTTTTTGGAGTTGTTAGATGTTTGTTTGAGCCCAATCCCTTTAAAAATGCTAAGTATTAGTTTATTCTTTGACAATGTTTTGTCTTTAATTGAATGTTGTGCATTTATCATAACCCTAGGCTTACTCAAAGAACATTTTATGTTTTGTCCAAGCGCATATAAAAGTATATGGTGCACTTGGCACTAGCGCCAGATATGAAGCGCTAATGCGCTTAGCGCTAAATGAAGAGCGCTGATGCGCTTAACGCTTTGTGCTAGATGTGGAGCACTGATGCGCTTTTAATTGAAGCGTTGAGGCGTTTGGCGCTGATGCCATGTAATGAGCGCAAGGCGCGCACGTAAGGAGCACGTGGTGCGCTTAGCGCTAGCCAATGAGCGCAGTGCGCTGTGTTTGAAGCGTTATGGTACTGCAGCGCTTTGCGCTAGATGAAGAGAACTAAGGCACTTTTGAATTAGGAGCGCTAAGGCTCTTCTTATGTTAACTTTGCGCTCTGCAGATTATTTGTTCTTTGATAAGAGACTTTGTTTCAAGATTCTAAGAACAAAGTTCTTAGTTCATAGGAGATATTTCAATCTCTTTTTGACGAAAGACTTTGCCTTTATGGATCCGTGATCCTAAAAGAATTGAATAATTCTCCCCCTTTATAATGAGATGTTCATAATCTCTTTTGTGAAAGACAACTTTGTCCTATAGATCTATGATCTGTGAAAGAAGTAAATACTTCTGTTTATATTGAGACGATTTCGTCTTTCTATTCTTTTTACCTTGAAAAAGAATTGTCTTCTTTTGCCGAGAGCTTCTTCTTCTTCTTGAGATTTTCTCGAAGTTTATGGGGGGTTCCTCTTTTTTAGACTTGAGGTCTGGGGGCCTTTATATAGGGCAAGATGGTTTGTTCAATCAGTTAAGAAGATCTTTTCTCCAATTGATTTGGGGAATTTCCCATCGTTGGATCTTTGATCCAAGGGATTCTGGTTTACAGAAGATAATCTTCTTGTTTTTTTACCAAGATTGGGAAATCTTTCCATGCAGAATTTATTCTGTCTTTGGTAATTTTTATTCACCATTGGATCATTGATCCAACGGTGCTCTGATTTACAGAGAACAATTTTGTTGTTTGGAAATATTTTGAGAAACCATTCCTTAATAGAATTTAATTCTGGTTAATTAATAATTTATCATTATTATTAGATCTTTGATCAAACGGTGGGGAGCTTTTAGTTCCAGCGCTAGAGCTTATGGGCTCTGCACATGGTGCGCTACTTGGAGCGCAGCGCTCTTAGCGCTAGCGCGCACGTACTTTGCATGTGGTGCGCTACTTGGAGCGCAGCACATTTAGCGCTGGCGCCTATACGCTTTGCATGGGGTGCGCTAGTTATAGCGCAGCGCTCTTGGCGCTGCATCTAAAGCACTGCTTTATTGGAGGTGTCTTTCACCCTCCTTTTAAGTCAAACTTATATTCCCCAGAACTTTCATTTCTCAGGTCTTGGAAATAGCTCCACTATGCACAAATTTTCCTGTGCCTAGTCTTCATAATTTGAAGCAAAGCTTCTTTCTTTTCTCGCCTCCAAAGAACCCTCTCAACTATGGCTTGTAACCGCCCACATGCTCATCGACAACCATGGGAAGTGCCTATCCAGTACATCATTCCTCGCTTTGCTGCGTGCTTGGTGGATCATGCTCTTACGGATGACCAATGCGACGCAACGCTGTACGAACTCTTGACTCGTGTAGTGTCTTCTCCCCCCCCACACTCTATTTGGCTTCGGATGATCCTTACGTCCGTGCTCGCTGATATTCCCCCTCCTTCAGCAGAGATGACATCGGCAATGCTCGATGCTGCTGAAGACAAGATCGAGTGCTTCTTCGAGGCGCATTTGATCACTAAAGCCCAGAGGGATTGCTCTGTCCATTTGCTGAGCCAGATACGGGCTCGTCGGGTTGTTATCTCCACTTTCTCTGGTGAGTGCGGCGCTGATCGATGGGTGGCTACTCCTCGAGAAGATCGTCGTTTTGACATGGTGGAGAAGACGGAGGGGAACTAGATAATCTCATTCTTATCTTTGCAAACCCTTGTCCTTTTGATCCCATGTTTGGCGATCTGTTTATATTGTAATAAAAAAATGTCTAAATAAGTATTTTATTATCTGCCAAGTGCTCCTCTTATTTTTTATTCTTTGTTATTCTTTTGTCAGGTGCTTATGCGCTGCATAACTTAACTTGTTATAATCAGGTGCAAGTAATGAAGCGCTCTTGGCGGTTAGCGCACTTGGCGCTTAGCACTCTCGTGCTTTGCACGTGAGCGCCATTTCAGAGTCTTTAACTCTTAGTGCTGGTGCATTCATTGCTGGCGCTCTTAACGAAGCGTCGTTGCATTTCAAATCTCGGAATTTGAATAGAGCTTTGCTCTGATTGGGGAAACCGTGGGTTTGTTGGACCGGGTTCCTATCGTGCGAGTGTTTTCTAACGTTGTTCCAGATAAGCCGGGGAAGCTTAGGGAGCTTAAGGATCTGCTGCAGAGTTGCTAGATAGGTGGGACTTGTATGTCCTAGTGTTTCGCTTTGGGGAGCTCCTATTCTGTTCGTCAGGGAGAAAGACGTCAATTTGAGGTTGTGTATTGATGGATCGTCAATTGAACCGAGTTACGGTGCGGATAGGTATCCTTTACCTCGCATTGACGATTTGTTCGACTTGCTCCAAAGTGCGAGACATTTTCTAAGTTTGTTTGGGATCAGGTCATCATTGTTTGCGGGTTCGGAATTATGACATTCCGAAGACTGCTTTTGTGCGTGCTACAGGCAGTATGTGTTTTGGTGGTGTCGTTGGACTCACCAATGCCCTAACACCATTCATGAATGTGATGAACCAGATTTCTTCAGGCCGTTCCTCGACCAGTTTATTATTGTGTTAATGATGACATTCTGGTCTTTTCCAATGTGTCGTGAGGAACTTGAGCAGCACTTGAGGAATTGCTTGCAGTCATGGGGAGAGTACCAGTTGTTTGCTAAATTCTTGGAGTGTTCCTTCAGGCTTGATTGTGTTGACTTCCTAAGGTCATATGGTTATGGGAGACGGTTTTCATATGGACCCGAGGATGATCGAGGCCGTACAGCTTTGGCCTAGACTTGTAGCAGGGACAGAAGTCCGCAGCTTTTTGGGCTTAGCCGGTTTTTACCGCCGTTTCGTGCAGGACTGCTTTTGGTTGACTGGGTTGACCAGGATGGGAGTTTCTTTTCTTTGGACTGAGGCATGCGTGCGGAGTTTTCGGCAGTTAATGACTCGGTTGACAACTGCACCAGTTCTTTCTTTGCTTTCTGGTTCGAGCGACTTAGTGGTTTAACTGTGATGTTTCGCGAGCGGGGCTCGATTGTGTACTGAGGTAGCACGATAAAGTTATCGCTCATGCTTCCTGACAGTTGGAGGAAGTACGAGCAGGATATCCCACTCATGATCTGGAGATGGCCGCGGTGGTCGTGCGTTGAAGATCTGAGGACACTACTTGTGCGGAGAGTCGTGTCAGATTTTCACGGACCACCAGAGCATAATGTGCATCTTCCTGCAGCGGATTTTGATTGTTGAGACAGCGCCATTGGATGGAGCTTATGAAGGATTGTGATTTGTGAGATCCTTTATTACCCGTGGCAAGGCGATTGTGGTAGCTGATGCTCGAGTCGTAGGCCCGGGGTTAGCTTGCCCCAGTTGTGCGCAGTTCTGAGACAGTCTTCTGCAGATTTACAGTTCTTGTGCAGTCGTTGAGTATAGCTTAAGTTCGCATCTACTGAGGGGACAACTTGCTCATGTCCGCGCCCGTCCCCTTTTACTTAATCTTTTTCGTGAGGCACGGCCCACCGATGCTCGTTGTCTGTGATACTTGAGCATGTTCGGCAGGGTAAAGATTCGGAGTCTTTGATTTGTGACTAGGGTATGCTACGTTTAGGGACGCGTTGTGTGTACCTGTTACTGATGGATAGAGACGTGAAATCCTAAAGCAGGCATATCAGTCAGCTTTCAGTGTTCATCCAGGTGCCACCAAGATGTAACGTGACTTGAGAGTTAGCTACGGGTGGGCAGGGATGAAGAATGAAGTTTCGGATTTCATTTCGAGGTGTCTGACTTGTTGGTGAGCTAAGGTTGAGCATTTGGAGACCGGCTGGAGAGTTGCAACCTTTAACCATTCCAGAGTGGGAATGAGAGCAAATCTCCATGAATTTCGTTGTGGTGTCTATCCAGGATTAGACAGGGTGTGACTCCATTTGGGTGTTTGTTGTCCGGTTACGCTTAGTTTGCTTAGTTGTTCTTCGGTAAGTTTGTGCGTTTGCACGGAGTTCCTTCATGTGTTGTATCCAATAGAGGCACCCAGTTCGCTTGCCGTCTTTGGCAGAAGCTTCAGGAAGTCTTGGGTACTGGTTGAGGTTTAGCTCTGCTTTTCCATCTGTAGGACGATGGTTTGTGAGAGCGGACTATACAGACTCTGGAGGATATGCTTGTGCGTACATACTATTTGTTTGTTGGCAGTTGGAATCGTCACTTTCCATTGATAGGGTTCTCCTTCGATAGCTGTTATTAGGAAACATTCCAATTGGCAAACCTTCTGGCCTTATGCGGTTGGTCGTGTCAATCGCCAGTCTGTTTTTCTGACTCTGCGAGAGTAGGATTTTTGGACCCCAGCTAGTCATGAGACTACGGAGAAGATCCAGTTGATTCAGATCAGGATGAGAGCAGCCCAGTGCTGACAGAAGTCTTATGCCGACCGTAGATGTCGCAGACTTGAGTTCACAGTGGGAGATCATGTATTCCTACGGATTTTTCCGATAAAACGGCGTGTTGAGTTTTGGGAAGCATGGTCCCAAAATTGTTGGTCCTTTGAGATCCTCGAGCGAGTTAGTTCCGTTGCTTATATTTTGGCACTTCCGCCCAGATTTTTGAGTATTCACCCTGTATTCCTTGTGTCGATACTTCGCAAATACCTTCATGACCTTTCTTATGATTCAGCACCAGACCATTCTTTTGGACGCGGTCTTTCGTTTACCAGCGGCCGATAGTTTTAGTGGATCGGCAGGTGGAGGGACTTCGGTCAAGGGTCTTGCTATATGTGAAGGTTCTTTGGCGTAGCCGTATAGTGAGGTGATCGCTGGGAAGGCTGCGAGCGAGATTTGGGAGTTTTGTACTTATCTCTTTGAAGGTACGCGTAGATGAATTTTAAATTCGGGGACCGAATTTCTTTAAGGGGGGAAGATTGTAACGTTTTAGAAATCGTTTTGCGAATTTTCCGTTTTTAGGGTAAATTAGTCGGTGTTTTCCGTTTTAACCCGATTGTGATCAAACTTCTGTATAGACTTGACGACACCTAGTTTAGCTAGAATGAAGCTAGTGCGCGGGCTTTGGGGGTCAATTGGAAGTTTTGGTTCACATAGATTTTTCCCTAATTAAATATTATTTTAATACTTTATTTGTGCACTTTATTAGTGGTAATTACTTTTGGTTTGAGTTAATTACTTCTAATGTGTATCAATGCTAATCTAATCACTATATATTTTTGTTAATCCATTCATCAAAATATCTAGATATTTATGGTTTAATTTGAAAATTTAAAGAAAAGAAAAGAAAAGGTGGTATTTGCATTAATGAGCTTTAAATGATTTTGCTAGAAGTTTCCACACTTTTCCACAAAACACCCCCCCTCCTTCATATTTTTGGCCAGCCATTCCTTGCTGCCCTCTCTTTTCTTTCATCCCATTTCAACTCTTGTTAGCTCCAAAAATTCATCAAAAATTCTTAATTTATCCAACAAACTCAAAAACAAATCATTACCCATTAATCGTTAGCCCTAAACATGCTTGGATCTTCATGAAAAGTCTTGATTTTGGAGGCTAAAATTTGGAGTTGTTGTTTGATTTTGGATCTTTTGTGGAGGTATAAAACCCTATCCCTAATCTTTATTTGTTGTTTAATCTTTAAGTTAGCTTATTAGATGTATAAATAAAGCTTTTAATTGCATGTTTAAAAATTCTAGAAATGGTTTTTGATAGTCAAGTTAAGGTTTTGTTTAGTGGATGGTTAAGTATGAAGTTTTAATCAAATGAAAACTTAACCTACTTGCTATATTTGTTAAATGTTATTTTCCTAATTATCTAATTAGCTTAATTACAAACTAGACTTTTACTAAATCCTAATTAAGTGAGATTAAAATTATAGTAAAGGTATGATTGGTTTAATCTTGCTATATTATGATATTTGTAAATTCTAGTTTGGTAAAAACTTATAGTTTTGAGCTAAAATGATATATGTTGGTTGCTAGATTTCGGTAAGTTTAGGCATGGGTTTCTTTTGACGTTGCGACGTTATTTATATTAGATTCCACGTTTATTATTGTGTTTTGAATGCACGATCGGTACGATCAAGATCTAGGCTTGGTAGTTGTGTCGCTTTGCGTTCCTAGCTAGGGTCGTGCCGATATCGTTCGTGTCTTTATGTAGTTTTTGCTCTTGAGTTGGTTTCGTAGTGTCGCTACGCGCGTTAGCCACTTGACGAACACTTGAGAGTATATTTGGAGTTGGTGCGTCTGTCAAACGTAGTTGGTACGTGTTATTGATCGATTGCTAATATATACTTGTTATATAGTTATATGCCTTCAGGATCGCAGGCGGGGACTTCAGGCGCTGCGAAGAGGGAAAAGCGAGTTGTTGGCTTTACTTTGCCAGGATGGTTGGTGAGTAGATTTAACATCTACAGGGAGATCGCCCACATGGCGTTATGCGTCTGGGCTAGATCAAATGACATGACTATTAGTTAGAAGTATACGGATATTGATTGTGCATATATATCTTTGTTGCTTATCTTATTTCCTTGTGTATGGACTTAGTATTAATGAGACACAACACCATTATTGACGGTTCATATTTCACGAGCACTAATTGTATGCTACACACACTGTCAATAATTGCCATGACACGCACAACACCTATACATATATGATATTGTATTGTTGAGAGACATTGAGACATGATCCCTATTTCCTTTTGTGCATAAGACATATAGCATACCTGTATACCTACATACTTACACATATGCCTTGACATGCTTACATGCTAGTTACCTATATACCTATATGGTATTGTACCATTAGTGATAGGTATATACACATATGAGATATAGCTACATGTACATCCCGCATGCATACTTACACATATACCTAGAGGGTATTACATCATTATGGATAGGTAGATACACATACTTGCTATACCAACATGATTACGTATACCTGGCTATAGCTACATGTTCACCTTTATTTGATGTTGTATGGACTTGGAGAAATTTGGAACTGCATGATATATATATTAACTTGTTGCAGTTAAATAGCGGTTTTTCTTTTATATGCTTATATTACTGTTTCTTGTTGCATATATTACATTCATGGATTTCATATGATATTCTCTGATATTTTTACTCCTAAGTATATATAACAGTGGAATGGGACGCTGTTGTGTGTGTGTGTGTATTAGTGGAATGGGACGCTAATATATATGTATTGATTCATGCAGTTATACTTATTCATTACTTGATATTTTCTGGATTTGAGGACCGTGGTGGTTTTATGAAATTATGCAAGTATTCTTATTCTTTACTTGATATTTGTATGCATCCACTCAGAGATTTATTTTAAACCGATATGGGATCGAGAGTGTCGATGTTGGGGCACTTAAGATTTGGAGGACGTATATACCGATACGTGGAACACAAGTGTCGAGGTGAGACACTTGGGTTTTGAGGAATGTATAGATATCAGAAAACCGATACGTGGATCACGGGTGTCGATACCGGACACTTACGATTCGAGGAACGTATGAATATGAGAAAGACCGATACGTGGATCACGGGTGTCGATACCGGACACTTACAATTCGAGGAACGTATGGATATGAGTATTTATGTGTCGATGCTAGACACTTGTTTCATGATATTTTTGGGTGTCGATGTTGGACACTCGCTTTATATGAAACTTACTCGGTACTGGATATTGGATATATGAGATTTACTTGATATTGTATATTTAGGATATATGAGATTTACTTGATATTGTACAGTCATGATATATGAGATTTACTTGATACTGTACATTCAGGATATATGAGGTTTACTTGATATTGTACATTCATGATATATGAGACTTACAGGATATGAGGGCCAATTTGGGGCTGATTTGAGGAAATTTGGGATTTAGATTGTCCTGATGGATTTTGGTCCTACCACGAGGTCAGGATTCCGTGAGAATGACATGTTTTATCCCATACTCCGCATTTATTGTAATTGCATTGCTTCATGTATTCGTAGTACCTGATAGAGTACCTTTCATGACTGTTGCATTTACATACTGCTATTTTATATGCATTGCTTCATGTATTAGTAGTACCTGATAGAGTACCTTACGTGACTGTTGCATACATATTGCCATTTATTGCTTCATGTATTAGTAGTACCTGATAGAGTACCTTACATGACCGTTGCATACATATTGGTTTTTATTGCTACCAGCTTGCATGCATTAGTTTCGTGTCGTACGTGCATACTTGCGATTACCTGCATATGTTATTTACTATTCACGAGTTAGAAACTCACCCCCGTTGTGCCACAGGGTTTGCAGGTGGTTCCTCAGAGTAGTCGAGGTAGGGCTTCTACCTATCATCTCATCTTTTGCTGCGGATACCGCTTCGGCTGACTGCGTGCCGTTTTGCTATAGGTGGGTTTTGCAGTTATCCGATATTGCTTATTGTATATTCGTTGTATCATGTACTCTCCATCTGCCACTTTCATGTAGGACTTAGAGACTTGATATGAGGACGATATTGTATGTTATTTTGTGACTTGGAGGACTTTTATGCAGTTTTACTTATATCGTCTTTTATTTCTTCGCTACGGCGTCGTATATCTATTATGGTGGTTATTTTCCACTTTTGGGCGTCGATTTGCTCCCGGTTGGGGATGCTTTACTTATATTTATGTTTTACCCATTTTTGGGGTTAGTTTTTACAAAGGAGGTGCTGCCAAAATTTTTAAGAAAGTAAAGTTAGACTTTACAGAATTTGGTTTGAGATTTCAAAAGTTTTGAAAATGCTATTATCACTTACTACTTTTGATAGTTTAGATTGCTGGGTTTTCGGCTTACTTAAATTGCATTACGCCTATAGACGTTGCGTAGTTTAAGAGCCGTCACGTGCCAATTTCGGGTCGTGACAGTTTCCCTGTTTTGACCGCTACCGGCAGCTCAATCATGTCCAAATCCCTTTGTGCTTCGCTCACGCATCCCTTTGACTCCCCTCTACTATTTAATTACTCTGCATTCATCCAAAGACCCTTCATTTCATCATTAATCCTATTTTAATTCATTTTAATTTCAATTCTTTAACTCACACACCCTCATCCCTATGTTATAAATACATCACATCCCCCAGCTCTCCCCAATCTAAAAAATCTTTATCAAAATTCTCCCAAAATTTGCTAAGTACAAGTGGAGTTAACGATCAAGTTCTCTTCGTTGAAGATCAGAATTGTTTCCGGAGTACAAGTGAAGCCTAATGGTTGTGCTGCTCAGTGATCTGCTCCAATTTCTCCTGGCTGGTCTCGAACTCCTCAGAGTCGGGTCCTCCTGACAACATTCCAAAAAAAGAAGAGAAATAAGAATGTCGTCAACGAACAATCGCTCGGTAAGTCCCAAAGAGAGATAGAATTAGAATAGACAAATAAGAGGATGTAACTGGTATAATATTTGATTGTTATGCTAACGCAGTTGTTTGTAGCTTGGTACAAAATATGCCAGTGTAAACGAGAGGACTCCAACTTACACCGTGGATTTTGGTAACCCATAGTACAAGGATCCGTTGATAAAACCATGGAATAACGGCAATGGATGTATAGTTACGTCTTTTGATTACCATCTCGTGCCACTTTTAATACATTCTGTGCCAGTCTACCCTTTTAAAACCCCGTAATGTATTATGTATTGATGTATTGTTTTGTTTAATAGATGTACGACTTGCCGAAACCATGATATCAGTAGTTCATGTAGACGGAAGGGATATAGATGGATAGTCATGTAAATGGAGTATATCCATGGTTCAGTTCGGTCAAGTCATGTTGATATAGATTGAATTCTGGTATAAATGGATTCATGTTAAATAGGAGTTATACTTGAATCATATTCAAGGATATATCGATTGATTGATTTCAGATTAGACTGAGACTCTGTCCGAGTCAGACACTTTAAAACGAATTGAAGTCCTGAATTAGTTTTGATATTATCGGTAACTGCTGCACATGAACGGCAGGATCTATGTCTTTTTCCAAGACAATTACCGTTTTGATAACACCGTTTTTAGTTTGTCTACATTAAATAGGCAAGCACCCATATTCTCCGGCTCGCTGAGGCTCAAGAGAACTGGTCCCGCATAAACTTATATTTACTAGGGTCCTTGTTGTAAATTAATATAACTTGAGGGGGTTTTATGAAAAACAGTTTTGATATATTTTCAAAATACACCTCAAGTATTTATTTATCGTCTTTAGGGTTTTCATAGTTGTAATTTTTATAAAATGAAATATTCTAGTGAATATAAATCTAACTTGAATAGTATATGGTATTTTCTTGTAATTTGACTTGTATTGAAATGTGATGGTATTTTCATGATCTTTTGATTCTTCTGTTTAAAAAAAAACATGGAATATATATAATATATTTAAAGATATATTTTGATAATATTTATATATATATATATATATAATTATAAAAATAGAATTTATTTATTAAATAGAAATCACGTTTTCTTAAAAATTGTAATAAATATTCCATCGAGATCGAATACTCTGTGAGGAGGTCTACATCTCGCTCTACTAGTTCCGAGGACGTGCGATAACCCGCACCATCCCGATCGGGTTCCCCAAAATAGATTGTAGAGGCTTATTTGTAAGGAATTAATTAAAGCAATTTAAAGGATACGGTTTTGATAGCTTAAGGTATTTTAATGTAAACTGTGTTTTGTCCCACAAAAATTGTTACAAAAGCTATCGTGTTATGTCAAGATGAGATAAGTCATTACATCGTGCAATTTCTAAAGGTAATATGAGCCAAGTTATAAAGTAATGTCGTATGTAAACTAGATGGTATTTTACCGTAAAAGTTAAATAAAAGTTGTTTAACATTATATTTTGAATTGAAACTTGGTCAAATTGTTGTTTAATGGTTAATAAACAATATATAAAAAGATGGTAAATTTGTTATTAAGAAAAAATGCGTTTTTGATGAAAATAGAATCGGAAGTCGGATTAATTCCGCTTCCGACGAGTTTTAATAAATTATTGTTTTAGACTAGAAAGAGGTGAGAAGTGAAGGGACTTACTGATTGAAAGAAGAGGGAAGAGGTAGAGAGAACTTTCGAAGGTGTCGTGGAGTCGTTTCGCCGCCGGATTTGTCCCGAAACGTCGCCGGAATTTTGACTTGAGCTAACTCCACTTGTACAACTTTTGGACTTAGAAAATTTGGAGAGTTTTGGCAATTGATTTCTGAATGAGGAGGCTAGGGTGTAGTGTGGTATTTATAGGAGAAATTATGGTTTAGAATAATGAAGAATGAATTAAAAATATGCATAAAAATTTGGATTAATACCTCATTTTAATTCTCTGAAAATGTGCAGGGAAATCAAACAGACTATGGTTAGGTGGGGGAGCCCAAGGGGTGCAGGGTAAAAATTTGGAGGCAATAAGGACGGGGGGCCCGGCGGCGCCGGCCCCAATGGGAATCTCGCTGGTCGATGAAGGGGTGTGGATGCTTGGATTCTGTACACGTGTCAGGGTCTGTATGAATAGTATTTTGCACATGTTTGTTTTCTGTGTGACTTTTCATTTTACGTGTAGTGCACGTGCAAACTGTTGGGCTTCTAAAATTTTAAAAGAAAAATCAATAAAAATAATATGTAGCTGAGGATTCAAACACAGGGGCTATATCACAGCAGTGCAAGCCTTTACCAACGAGCTACAGGTGCTTTCTTCCTATTCTAAAGAGAATTAATTTGATAACTTGTGCTCAGGTTAAGGTATTCCTTTCTGTATTTTGAAAAAAAATTCTGTACAGAATGTTCAGGGTTGTTACATACCGCAACACCACGAAGACTTCTCTCTCTTCCTTACTTTTTTCTCGACACTCTAAAACAGTAAGGCTCTCTTCTTCTCTTTCTTCTTGTCTCTAATCGCATACTTAAAACATTCCGACAAAAGTTGAGTTAACTCTGATAACATTTTTTTGTAATATTTTAATTCGCTTTTTAAGTCACACCAATACCTAACATAACTTTAAAATGTTGTTCTCTTTGTTTAATTTTAAAATTCCATGTGAAATGATCATATAAAAAACTTTTTCACCTAAATACCATGAACTTTAATTATAACCCTTTTTCGATAATTAGTTATATATACATCTAGAACATTCACGGGGTAACGACCTACCCCACACGCACATTTTTGATTCATAGCACAATATTTGGTTAGAATTTTTTTATCTAAATGAAACAATTTTCAATAAAATATCACCACTTTATAAAAATATGTTTTTAATCGGTATTTTTAAAATCCTTTGCAATTGCGCCGCTACAACCCTTTTAGGGGAACCCATCTATAGATGGTGCGGGTTATTGCACATCCTTGAAATAGTAGAGTGAGATACAGAACTCCTCACGGAGAATTCGGTCTCGAAAGAAAAATAAAATACGATTTAAAAGAATATGACTTTTTCTAAATCAAATTAAAACTTTGAAAAATTATGAATCTGTATTTTCAGTAAAGACAAATTATGAAAATCATATTTTAAAATGAAAGATTAAAGTTCTAAATAAAAATACCATCATGTTTCCAAAAAGATAGTTTTCACAAAAATACCATAAACTTTTAAAAACTAGGTTTTGTCACTAAAATATCATTAAAACTAAAATACACATTTAAAAAATTCTTAATATTATAAATCACCCTTGAGGTTTATTTTTAAACAATATTAAAGTATTTTTCATAAAACCCCCTTGAGGAAGGCAAACAATATAAAAACAATATAAACAACAATAATAAATATTAAGAACTCTAGATTAATATAGGTTTAAGCGGTATCATTTCTCTTGAGCCCCAGTGGGCCAGAGAAAGTGAGTGCTTACTTAATCAGGTTAGAAAAATTAACGGAGTTTATCAAGTGACAATTGTCTTGGAAAAAAACATAAATCCTGCCATACATGTGCAGAAGTTGTCCGATTATTCCCGAACTTAAGAAATCCAAGAGCTAAATCCTTTCATAAGATACTGATTCCAACCTGAATCCAAATTCAAACCAGAATCCAAAATTAAACACAAACTTGAATACCTGATCATGAAGCTGAACACTCGAATTCAAATATCAAACTTAAACTTGAATACTTGACTTGACTTGACCGAACCATGAATATAACTTGACATGAATACCTGAATACATAATTACAACTTGAACATAAACTTGCACATTTTTTTTATATTCATGGATTCAGCCAAGACCTGTTAACTTGAACTATACACTACAATACGCGGGGATAAAGGGGTAGATTGGTACGGAACGTATATTGTGGTGTGAGGGGTCACTTAAAAACACCCACATGAATTCACGTTTCGTTGCGCCATGGGTTATGAAGGGACCGTGTACTACATGTTACCATAATTCACGGGGTAAGATGGACTCTTCTCATATACATGAATACATTCGTTATTAAACTACAAACAATCACGTTAGAATACCTATTTTATATCTGTAAGTAAACATGCTTAAATACTCTTATATATAATCTTGTCTGTTCACATTCACTTGATTTCTATTCACTTTCATTCATCATTACTTATTTCTTTCGAGGACTTACCGAGCGCTAATTCGCTGACGATATTTCTCTAAATTTCTTTTCTTTAGAATGTTCGTCAGGAGGACCGGACTCTGAGGGTATAGAGCCGAGCCAGGAGGACTTGGACCAGTTCGCTACTCAGCCTGACTATTAGCTCCTGCTTCTCTTTACTTCTGTTGGGGTAAAAAATTACACTCCGGTTGACCAAGTCGAAATCAAAGTCAACCCCAAGCCAAGTGGGCCCAAGCCCAGGTCAAAGAGACCGGCCCCATGACAAAAGAAATGAAGCAATAAATTGGTTTAATGTAATTCACTTTAAATATATATATATATATATATATATAGAGAGAGAGAGAGAGAGAAATAAATGTATGTAAAATAGGTAAAAGGCAAAAATTTTGTAAACCCCATGGCTTATGTGCAAAAAGAGATAAGCACATAAGGCATAGGGTGGCACAAGTGCCATTTGGCAAAGCTCAATGAGCTATATGTAAAATGTGTAGCCTATAAAGGCAAACATGATGAAAAAATGAAGGCAACTTTTCATTCTCTCAAATTCTAGGGTTTGTGTCTCATCCTCCTTCCTCAAGGTTCTAAACTTTTTTTTTAATTAAATCAAGAGTTCAATCCCTCTTTTTCCAAAAAGAAACTGTTTTCACCATAAAACCATTAAAGGGTAACTCAGATGTTTCAACAAATCCCCAAAAGGGAGATTTTTGAGTTTCACCTCTCTTCTTCTTCAAGATCCAGCCGACGGGAAGGAGGAAGAAGGAGGCCTTTTTTCCAAAAATCCCATTTCGGGAAGATCCAAGGCTCAAAAGAAGATCTAGGACTAAAGGTGAGAAGAAAGGGGTCCCCTCTGATCATCTTCAAAGAATTCTAGGAATTTAATTCCATTCAAGATCTGTTACAGTTTAACTCCATAAATAAAACCCTTTTAGGAGTTTAACCCCAAACCTATACATAATCCATGTTAGGAGTTCAAGTCCAAAGACCCTTGGGAGTTCAACTTCCAGCCCAGGAGCTAAGCCCCTTTTCTGTTGGTGTTTCCAGCGGTCGCGTGCCGTGCACGAGACCCGCGGGCGCCCAACGGTCGCGTGCCGCGCATGTGACCCGCGGGCGCCCAGCGGTCGTATGCAGGGCACGTGACTCATGGGCGCTCAGCGCCCACGTGCGCCTCATGTGACCTACGGGCGCTCAGCGCTTAGCGGTCGCGTGCAGGGCACGCGACCCGCCGGCGCCAAGCGCCAAGCGCCCACGCGCCTGGCACGTGACCCGCGGGCGCCAAGCGCCCACGTGCCATGCAGGCGTCTTTAAGACGCTCCTCGCCCCTCATTTTCCATGCACTCCACACCCAAAACACGTCCCCCATTGGAAAAAAATTCTAACGGGGCGTTGCTCCGCACCTCGCAAGGGGGCTGCTGGCCCCCTTGACCCCCAGCCCTCTATCTGAGTAGCGGTACCCCTGTAAACTCTGCGAGGCCCCCGATATATCCAAAACCCTTTCAAAACACAACACACGCACACGGCACATTGAGTTCGCATGATCAGTTTGACCCATCAATCGAAGGTTCTCTCGCTCCAAAGGCGAGGGGTAATTAACGGCAGCTTAGTCCGCGGCTGCCGGAGATTCGGATCCCCGCAATAAATAAACCACCGCCTACCCTAGACAGGGGGAATTTGTAGTACGACTGACAAGCGCGTGCGTATTCCCATCTCAATGGGGTGATGAAAAACACCCTACAACTTCCAGTATGCCGTTGTTTTAGGCATTTGCTTTATCATTGTATCTTTTTTTACAAACAGTTGTATATAAATTTGAATGTAAATAAAGTTGTTGTTTTATCTTATTCCTCTTGTTGTTCTTATACGTTGTTATATTGCTTAATTCTGTTTAACGTGTTCTCATAGTAAATACGTTACGGGCTTACCACGTCACCGTTTCCATCTAATGGGAAGCGGAGCGTGACAACATATCTATTTTGTAATATAGGTTCTCCTTTATGTTTAATGAGATGATAATCTGGATCAAAGGGAGTTGAGATCGGTTTTATATTGAAGTAGTTATACTTCTTTAATAATTTATCTATGGCATGAGATAATGAAATTGAATATCTATTGTCTAATATATTAATTTTCATGCCTAAAATGCAATCAACATCACCTAGATCCTTCATATCAAAGTTCATAGATAAATATGACTTTACGTCATTTATGACATTAATAGAATAATCAAATATTAGAATATCATCAACATAAAGTCAAAGAACTACAAAATCATACCAAAAGATTTGTAGTATATACATATATCAAAATTATTAATTAAGAATATAACACCCGAGCCCATTGCTACTATTTTTCAGTTACTGTTTGAGTATTAGGTGGTACTCATTTCATTTATCTTGCTTGTTTGTGGCTTACTGTAAAATTTTACCTGGCAAAGTCATTTTTGCATATAACAAATTTTAGCATCTAAAATAAAATTAAAAATATCCATCTTGGCCTACTCGACACCCCTAGCCTTGTGGTAGCGTCCGTGTATTGTGTTCTCGTCCCGTTCAGTGAAACGGGCGAGTTTGGACGGCTACGCGCGCGTACACGTGTCCGTTTTGGGGGTATGCTTTTTAATCACAAAACACTTAATTTTGAAATTTCGAACCCGCTTAAAATCCTATTATTTCAATTTCGAATTTTTGGACCCGACCCGGACGCGATTTGGAAATGTTTTGTTTGGCGCCAAAATCCCAAATTTTAATAATATTTAAACCATATATATATTCCGTAGCTTACATTAATTTCACTGTTAATTAAATCTTTTCAATATTTTTAAAACCTGTAAATCTTTTGCCCCAGCCAATCACGAGGCTGTTTTCTCCCGTGGGCCCCTCTCCATTTCCCATTATCTCTCTCTCTATCTTTCTCTATCTCTCTCCCTCACCGTCTCTCTTTCTCTCTCTCTCCCTCAAATCTCTCTCTCTATCTAACCTCATTCTCTCTCTCCCTCGTATAAGTTTCCCTCTCCTCTTTTTTTTAAAAAAGAAAACCCATCACGAGCCTCGCCCTCAACCCTAGCCACCTCCATCCTTGCCGCCGCAGCCCCGACGCCGGTGCCAGCGTCACCAGCACCCTCGCCTCCTCTGCCTCGCCTCGCCCACACCTTCTTTCTTCCACCCCCGCGCACCTTGCACAGCCGCGACCGCCTACAGTCTTCACTGCACTCCTCTGCGTCGCCTGAGACGCCACCGGCGACCACCTGCACCGCCCCTGGCCGTCGCCGACGATCCCTGACCACCCCAGAACACATCGTAAGTGTTTCTCCATCTCACCCTTCCTCTCTTCATTTTTCAAAACTAGAAACATACCGCTGGATGTTTTCTGCAGATCGCCGGAGACGCCGTTCTCGCCGCCGTCGATCTCGCCGTCGTTGCCAGTGCCCTCTGAGACCAGTGAGTATCCCCCATCTTCTTCTTTCTCTGTTCATTTCTTTCTTTCTCTAGATCTACACCCGTTCGAAACCTTATTCACTGTTTTTGTACCTCGCCGGAATCCGGCCGTGCCGGCGACGTGTCTCGACGATCCAGCAGAGTACTCTGACCCGTGTGGTTCCTTGGTTCGTTGTTTGGGTTCAATCCGTGAACCGTGCATCCGTCGCGAGTTTCCCCGCCGACGTTACGTTCCGTTTTTCCCGGTTCGCGACCCGTCGAGGCAAGTACCCCTTACTACATGCTATACAATATATTTATATATGTATTGACACCCTAAACCCGTAAAATTAGCTTGGTGCAATCGTTTTCCATTTCGGTTACAAAATTGCATTATATCATTTTACTGTTAAACATGGAATTTACAGTTTGCCAATTTGAACCCAATAATTAAATCTACCTGTTCAATCACAATTTTACTGTTAAATAGATGGTGGCATTTATCCATGTAGTTCTGTTACATTCGGACACTCGTATCCATTTGACTTGAAATAACTGTATTGAACCGATACCTAAATTATTGCACCGCTAAGGGTGCTTAAACCTGTTAACATGACTAAACGGCTATATCGTTTTACTGCAATCTTGTAATTTGAATGAAACTGCTTATTATGTAATTCATTGCTTATCTCAAGTTGTTAATGCCCATGTGTGATTATATCTGATTGCGAGCACACCCACGATATTGTTTACTTCTTGACCTGACATGGCTACATATATATATATATATATATATATATATATATATATATATATATTGATACACCTGACATGGTACTGTATACTGTTGACTTGACCTGATGTACCATGACCCGACCCGTTACCTGATCTCGTGTCTAATGCTAACAAACCTGACATGTAGTCCTCATGGACCGTTCCTGTTGTCTATCCAGACAAACCTGCTTTTACCTGATCCTGTGTTGGCATTAGTTCTTTATTACTGAATACCTGACTTGACATACATAACTTGGGGGTATGGGGAAATCAAAGGTGAAACCGACTTGTAATTCAACAGTTCGATACCTGTTCTGATCAGTCTTACGGGCTAGGCCAGCCCCGGAGTGATGATGCTGACATCACTCGCCCATCCTACTACCTGTTACTGCCTAGCGGCACGTCTCGGATTCAACCCCGAGAATCTTGACCGTGGTCCCGGGCACGCACGGGATACTATTGAGTTACATCGACGATTCATCAATTGATTTCAAAGACTTTAGGATAGAAACCCTGATAGAACAGTTTAGTTACCCACTGCACACTACCCTACACTGCTTGTTTCACATTATTGCTTTATTCATGGTTATTTTTGCATTGCCTGTTGCATTGTTCATATTATATTACTTGTTGACATGACGCGCTGACGTCTGGGTTTTGCATGGCCCAGATTCTGTACCGCTGTCGCAGTCCGAGCAGGAGTACTTCAGCCAGCAGGCTGAGTTGTGAGTTCAGTAGTAGTTAGTTTTATTTCCTGCATTTATTTCCTGATGTGAGCCCGCATTATGGGACATACTTTTCAGTTATTTTGTATTGGATCATTTGCTTCCGCATTTATTTATTATTGACTCCTGTTATTCTGGATTATGGACATGTTTTAGATAGTTTTATCTTGTTCCTGATATCTCTACAGCCGTAATGTGACTGTGGATGGATACTTCCTACCCACAGGTAGCATGGTTGGCTATGTCACGTGCCTAATTTAGCGTACTCTGGGAAGCGGGGCGTGATAAAGAATTACTTCATCAGACTTGGTATGTCATTGTTTAGGGGTTTGCTTTAATCCATATAGGGATTTAACAAATTTGCAGACTTTATTTTCATTTCTCTTTTCTATGAAACTTAATGGTTGTTCCATATAAATTTTCTCATCAAGATCACTATATAGAAATGCGGTCTTTACATCTATTTGATATATTGATAGCTTATAAATAGCGACCAAGGCAATTTATGTTCTCGTGATTGTAATTCTTGCTATAGGTGCATAAGAATCATTGCAGTCTATGCCTTTTCTTTGAGAAAAACCTTTAGCTACTAATCTGACTTTATATTTGTCAACGCTGCCATTAGCCTTTAGTTTCTTTTTAAAGATTCACTTACATCCTATTACTTTACTATTAGGAAGTAAAGTTGTCAGAACTCATGTATTATTATTCCGGATTGAATCAATCTCACTTTGAATAAGCTCTTTCTAATACTTAGCATCAGAAAAAGTCATTGCTTCTTTATAGGAAAAATGATCACCTTCTACTGGGTAATAGTAGTAAGTATCATCAATGGGTTCTTTCTTTCTTTTAGTTCTATCAATTCTTCTTAATTCCGATTCGAATGTTGGAACCGAAAAAGATGCATTTTGAATTAATTCATTATTATTATAAGTACTTGCTATGTCAGTGTTAGAAACATAATCGTCTACTTATTCAGAAATTTGAGTTATGTAAGGAAATCTATCTTCAAAGAAAGTAGTATCTTTAGATTTTATTAAGATATTAGCTTTAATATCAGTAATTTCATATTTTAAGACAATGAATCTATAAGTGTCGATGTCAAGAGAATATCCTACAAATAATGCATCTACTGTTTTATGACCTATTTTGTTTCTTTTGTGAGAAGGAATATATACCGGTACGAGTCAACCACAAACACGAAGGTAGTCTAATCTAAGCGTTCTTTCAAATTATAATTCAAATGGAGATTTATTTGTAGTTTTATGATATATTCTATTTAATATATAGCATGCCGATAGTATAGTTTCACCCCATAAACTTTCAGGAGCACCAGAACTAAGTAACATGGAATTAACCATATTCATTAATATTCTATTTTTATGTTCCGCCACACCATTAGATTTAGGAGTGTAAGGAGGAGAATATGCATGTTTAATTCCATGTTCTTAACATAACAGATTTAATATATTAGTAGTGTACTCCCCTCCACCGTCTGATCTAAAGACTTTGATTTTCCTTTCAGTGTAATTTTCTACTTCGGTTTTATATACTTTGAATCTATTAAACACCTCATCCTTGGTTGGAAGTAAATATACATAACAATATCTAATATTGTAATCAATGAATGTAACACAGTACTTATTCCACCTCTAGTTGGTTGTTTGCAAGAATCACAAATATCAGAATGTACTAAACCTAAGGTTTGAGTGTATCTATCAACAGATTTAAATGTATCTCTAGTATGCTTAGCCTTTACACAAATATCACATTTAGAGTTCAAGTCAATAGAACTTTTAGACATCATATTTAAATGCATCATTCTATTTAAAATTTTATAATTAACATGTTCTAATCTACCATGCCATATTTCATAGAAAGACAAGATTAAAACAATAGGACTAGTTTTATTTATTTCATCATTATTATTACAAACAGCATTTAATTTATACAAACCATCACATACATAACCCTTACCAATAAACATACTTTCTTTGAAGATTACAATTTGATTATTTTCTAATACAATTTTGTAACCTCTTTTAGAAAGCACAGAAGCACTTATTAAATTCTTTCTTATATCAGGAACATACAAAACATCACCTAATGGTAGATATTTTTTAGAGGTCATCGAGAGCCTAATGGATCCCATTTCCTTCACTGGCGATATTATATCATTTCCAAGCATTACACTTCTCCCATATTCATCCTGAAATGAGATAAACCATTTATTGTTAGAACATACGTGCACATTAGCACCACTGTATAACCACCAATCATTAGATGGTGTGATAAGGTTTACAGTATAGGAAATATACTGAGAGAGAGAAACATTCATCCATTTCCACCACATTCACATTTGCATTGTTAGTACTTATAGGTTGCCGAACTGGTTAGGTTTTCTTGAAGAAGCATCTGGTAGAGATATGGTTGGTTCTCCTATACGCAAAACAAAAAATTTCTTTGTTTGTTGGCCTGTGGCTTTTTTCTGGTTTAGACCTTTCTTAAATAGTTTCTTTTTTAATTTATTGTTCTTAGGTCTAGATTGTTTTCTCTTAGGAGCATCTTTATTAGAACCTTCAGTCAGGTTGACTTTATTATAACTTTTAGTACCAGGATTTAATATAGCCCTTCTTTGTTCCTCAATTCTAATTGAATTCATGACATCAAAGAGTGTGAGTGGATTTTGGTTCATCCGAAATTGGTTAGTAAAGGCTTCCCAAGATGGCGGAAGAATATCAATAAAAACAGTCACTTGAAACTGATATGATAGTATGGTTCAAGAATTAATCACTTTCGTGACTAACTCCTGAAAGCCATGAAATCGTTTATTTGTAGGCTCATTATCTTTAGGGATAAAATTCTTAAAGGTCGATATGCTAAGTCTTTCTACCCAGAATTATCATTACCATATCTTTGTTCAAATGCGAATCACGGTCGCACCTGTTCGTAAAACCAAACTTGAAAATAAAAAATGTTTAAAAAATATAGTTTAAATATTTTTACAAAAATATGTATTAAAGTAATTTGTTGCAGAAAGAATATATAGGACTTTGTGAACAGGAATCGAAGCGACATTCGTGTCCGCAGGTGCAGGCACATGCGGCTCGCTCGCACACTCGGCACGGCGGCGACGCGCGTGCGCGATTTCACTATATTCTCTTTCATTAGACTTAATGTAATGAAAAATAGAAGTGTTACATAAACAATTTCCCATTCCTTGGTGTGGACCATGTGGGACTAAAACCCAACATGAAAAGTTTGTACATTTTCCTTGTTTTGTGCATTTGCGCTAACACTTTTTTGTATGGTGATGTCGTTATTGCATCAATTGCAATAAGAAGAAATTAAAAGAGAGAGAGAGAGAAAGCAAGCTTTAGAGAGTTCCACATCATAACTAAGAAAGAAAATAATATAGTCGATTTATATCCATTCATACTAAGTTTTAGAATTCAAATTCAAATCCAAAAAATGAAGCAACTTTTAATTCTAGAGTTTTATATAACACAAATAAACCATATTTAAAAAGCAAAACAAAAATAGTTGTAAGAATGAAAGAGAGAGAAAATAGTCATCATCAAATTAAATAAATCTTAATCAAATTAAAAACACACCAATAAAAACTAGCTACAAATGATATCTACTCCATATTTTTCTCCTAAATAACAACCCAAGGGTAATAATCATCCATATTTTTTAATCTCACTTGCAATGTACCAATATAGATAATTGAAGGTTCATGTTTTACATTTTCATTGCTCATGCATCCAATGATTAATTTGGTGGTTTTTTGAATCCTATGATATTATATATTCCATGCATACAGACAGCGGCAAAAGATTTGAAAAGTTTAGTTTTAGCTTGTTTTTATATTTTATATCATATGGATCATGATGAACGGTGTTTATCATCTTGTCATGGGCCATGCATTGAAGAATGGTATCATTCCATTTGTAGTACAGATCCGCTCTCTTTCGAAATGTGTTTCAGGAACCGATCCTATTGTTCTAGAATAGGTCTCACGGACTCAAGAGGTGGCCCCCCACGGTGGTGTGGCACTTTGTTTCGTGTGGCACTTTTGTTCTGGGAGCAAGGATCACTTTAGAACAATGGTTCATCCTCGAACCATAGACCTACTATTGAGAGACTGGCTCTGATACCGTTCTGTCACGAGCCACCCCCAACATAGACGGTATTGTCCGCTCTGGACGAAACCACACGGTTTTATCCTTCGAAGCGAACCAGACTCGACTAGGGGCATTAAAGAGTGGTATCATTCCATTTATAGTACAAATCTTCTCTCTTTCATAATGTGTTTCAGAGACCGATCCCATTGTTCTAGAGTAGGTCCCACGGATTCAAGAGATGGTCCCCACGGTGGCGTGTCATTTTGTTCTGGGAGCAAGGACTGGGGCCGACATCCTCCCCACCTTAGAATAATGGTTTGTTTTCGAACCACATACCTACTACTGAAAGACTGGCTCTGATACCATTCTGTCACGAGCCACATATGGTATTGTCCGATCTGAACGAAACCGTACGATTTTGTCCTTCGGAACGAATCGAACCCGACCAAGGGCCACTTCTAGAGTAGGTCCCATGGACTCAAGAGATGTCCCCCACGGTGGCATGGCATTCTGTTCAGAGAGTAAGGACCGTGGCCCGACATTTTGTTTCGGGAGTAAGGACTGGGGCCCCACACCTTAGAACAATGGTTTGTCTTCGAACTACAGACTTACTACTGAGAGACTGGCTCTGATACCATTCTGTAACGAGCCACCCCCAGCACAGACGGTATTGTCCGCTCTGAACGAAATCTGTAACAATCGAGTCCAGTTCTACAAATTCCTGTTACCGAATGATTGGTGTGCGGGGTATTTATTTTATTGATCCTACTTGACTGTTGCTTATTGTAATTTACTCGATAATTCAAATTCATGCATATAACAAATTAAGTCTTTTAAAATAAATTAAAAATACTTGTCATGGCCTGCTCGACACCTCTAACCCTGTGGTAGCGTCCTTGCACCGTGTTTTCGTCCCGTTCAGTGAAACGGACGTGCTTGGACGGCTACGCGCACGTGCGTGTGTCCGTTCTTGGGGGTATGCTTTTTAATTGAAAAACCCTTCGTTTTAATTTTTGGAACCCGCCAATAATTTTTATATTTCAAATGCAAATTTTTGGACCCGACCCGGGCGCAATTCTGAAATATTTTGCTTTTGCGCCAAATCCTATTTTCTAATATTTTAAAACCAACGGAAATAAATTTTTACACCAGAAAATATTTTTTCATTTCTTTAAAAATCATTTTACAAATTTTCCCTAACTGATTCAAACCCCCCCCCCCCAAATCTTTCACATTTTTCCAACCAATCGTTTTCCTCCATTCCTTCGCCGTGGGCCCCACTGCATCCCTCTCTCTCTTCCTTCCTTTCTCTTTCTCTCTCTCTCCTCCCTATTCATTCACTAAAATCCAAAATTATCTCTCCTCACTGTTACTCTCTCCCTCTCTCTCTCCTCTAGCGAGATTTCTCTCTCCTCTCGCGAGAGAATCTCTTTCTCTCTCTCTCCCCCCGTCTCTCTCTCTCTCTCCCCCCTATATATATTTTCTCCTTCCTTAAAATTTTTCAACAGAACCCAACCCCGTGAACCGTAGCCGCCTCGTCCTCCCTCGCCTTTGCCCCAATGCCGACGCCATCATCGCCGGTCTCGTCGCCTCCTCGCCCTAGTCGCTTCCACCTCATCTCCTTCCTCCTTCTTCCTCTCCCCGAGCACCCTGCACGAGCACCGCACACCCACCTGCATGTCGCTGCACGTCGTGGGATCACCGCCGGCGATCTTCATCTGTTCCCTGGCCTCGTACCCTCCTCGGTGAGCATAGCATCCTTCTCCTCTTCATCTTTCTTCTTCTTTCCTTCCCACTTCTCTGTTCTTATGATTTGTGATCTGTGGATTTGTCGCTGTCGCTGTAGGCTGTCCGTCGGAGCTCCGTCGACGTGGTCGACGATCACAACTCCCCACAGATCATCGTGAGCACCCTCTTCTCCATCCTCCTTCCCTTCTTTCTTCTTGATTCTTCTTTTATATTTTCATGCATTCTTGAATATTGTGTATTCACTATTTTTTTGGGTTTGCCGGAATCCGACCGTGCCGGAGACGTGTCCCGACGATCCAGCAAGGTACTCTGACTCGCGTGGTTCCACTGTTTGTCGTTTGGACTTTTTCCGTGCACCGTGCGCGCGTCGCGACTTTTCCCCGCCGACGCGTAACGTTCCGTTTTCCGTTTCGCGACCCGTCAAGGCAAGTGAAACCTGCTACATGCTATTTTAAACTATTCATATGCTAAATTAATTATTTCCTGTTAAATCCCTAATTAGAATTGATAGAAATGGATTTCAAGATTAACCGTATAAAGTTCCGTTACACATTTTTATAATTCCGGACTTGAAGCTTAATCTTGTACCTGATTATTTATAACTAACAATCACCTGTACATGATAGATCACGTTGTTTATTGCCATGATCCCCTTTATCCAGTTTAGCCTATCAGTCATCCATGTGCAGTTTAAACCGGTCTAATTACAACTGCATCTATTAAACAGATTATACATGTCGTCACATCCAGATTCATTAACATGTTTTTCTGCATTCACATCTATCATCCTGTATTCATATAATGCTGACACTGTCTGTTAAACACCACCGATAACTGTACACCTAGTTAATTGAATATGCTTATTGCTTAATTCATTTCTTAGATTATGTTGTTGATAACCATGCTTGATTACTTATAACCATGATCATGCTAGCCGATTATGAGCACACCCATGATATCGTTTACACCTTGACATGACTTACTACATACATATTGTTTGACCCGACATGGTACCATACACTACTTGACTTGACCTGGTGTACCATAACTTGACCCGTTACCTAATCTTGTGTCTAATGTCAACAAACCTGACATGTAGTCCTCACGGACCGTTCCTGTTGTCTATCCAGACAAACATGCTCTTACCTGATCCTGCGTTGGCATTAGTTCTTGATTACTGAATACCTGACTTGACATACACGTATAACTTGGGGGTATGGGGAAATCAAAGGTGAAACCTGACTTGTAACTCAACAGTTCGATACCTGTTCTGATCAGTCTTACGGGCTAGGCCAGCCCCGGAGTGATGATGCTGACATCACTCGTCTGTACCTGCTACCTTTACTGCCTAGCGGCACGTCTCGGTTCAGCCCGAGAGTCTGAGACCGTAGTCCCGGGCATGCACGGGATACTATTGAGTTACATCGATGATTCATCAATTTGATTTCAAAGTCTTTAGAACAGAAAACCCGATAGAACAGTTTAGTTTACTCAATGCACACTACCCTACACTGCCCTGACTTACATTACTGTTACACCGCTTTTCATTCATGTTTATATTGCATTGCCTGTTACCCTGTTTATATTTTATTACTTGATGACACGACGCGCCGACGTCTGGGTTTTGCATGGCCCAGATTCTGTACCGCTGCTGCAGTCCGAGCAGGAGTACTTCTGCCAGCAGGCTGAGCTGTGAGGTGTTAGCAGTAGTTAATTCTTTTATTTCCTGCATTTTATTCCTGATGTGAGCCCGCATTATGGGACATACATTCCAGTTATTTTTGTATTGATCTTTTGCTTCCCCATTTTATTATTCTTGACTCATGTTATCTTGGATTATGGACATGTTTTAGATAGTTTTATTTTGTTCTTGATATCTCTGCAGCCGTAATGTGACTGTGGATGGATAGTTCCTACCCATAGGTAGCATGGTTGGCTATGTCACGTGCCCATCTTAGCGTACTCTGGGAAGCGGGGTGTGACAAAATCGCACGATTTTATCCTTTGAAGCAAACCGGACCCAACTTGGGGCCACTTATAGAGTAAGTCCTACAAACTCAAGAAATGGCCCCCACTGTGACATGCCATTTTGTTCCGGGAGTAAGGACCGGAGCCCGACATTCTCCCCGCCTTAGAACAATGTTTCCTCTTCGAACCACAGACCTACTACCGAGAGACTGGCTCTGATACCATTCTGTTACGAGCCATCCCTATTAGTGTATATGCCCTAGAGGCCATTATTGTATCATACTAGTTTGTATATTACTTAATGGAAGCTTGGGATATTCACCTTGTATAAACAATCTTGCTCAATATAGTAGTATGCTACTTGGTTTGTTTCTACTTCAATGTGTACATGTGTTTATTTTAGTATATCACCTATACGCATTAGTGGAGCCCTTAGGATCTTTGCTTGATTACCAGCGTTGGGATGGCAGTCACACTAGTGGGGCTGGGTAATCTATAAGCACATCCTTATACAGGTCCCTAGTCGCAGGACTATCGAGACAGGGCATCGATACTCTGGAGTAGACTAGCGTATGCGCTTCTCATCCCAGTGTGGGAGATGGTCTGTCCCACAGCCATCAGTACGTCGTACTGGAGATAGTATACGGGTGCTCGTTGGGTTACGAGTACACTGGACAGGACTCGTCGGGAACTGACAGGTTGGTATTATACCTATCGTCAGTTATCAGTTCCCAGGTGACATGAGTACAGCTTAGTCCGCTGACTTGACACTGGCACTTCGCCTCGAGTGTGTTCCCACTGCACTTTGATCACTACCCTACCACGGCTCAAAGGAGTCGTGCAAACAGGTAATGGTTGGGTGCAGTCCCGAAGCACTTGGAGGCAGTGACGGTTAGACAGGATTCGTCTCTCCCGGTATTGGGGGTTGACATCGCGCTGTGTCTAGGAGAGCCATTACACGAGTAGTCCCTGGCCAGGGCAAGCGAGATATACTGGTAGGCTTCCAGTGTTATCTCAGGGTGTTTTGGGCTTCACTCCGACACGACTTGTACCGCTATTAAGGGACTGACGTTTACCTCCCCCTAGGCCCGACATGCGATGTATTAGACGAACAGACCGGACTGTACGGAGACTGTCACATTCAGACTCAGTAGGAGTTCAGATGGGGTTCACCTCGTCAGTCTTCTTGTCGACATCTACCTGGGGACCGTTACGCACAGCTAGTGCCGCTTGCGGTCTGTGGTTAAACCCACTGCCAGCGTAGTGTCGAGTCTTTAGAGTCCCACACAGAGGGCTATTCGCCTCTGGGCAAAACAGAGTAGAGGTCGCATGGTTTTGCGACAGGGTTCGTTCTTATCCGCGCACTTGTGCACGTTTGGAGTCCGGACAGATATTACTAGTAGGCTCTGGTTTGAGCCAAATACTGGTATATGTTTTGGGGTTGATTTTATCTCTTGGTATTCATGTTCCTCGGAACAAGAATGCGGGTGTGTATGCACAGTTGATTGAGGCGGAGGAAGAGGATTTTCATTAGGGTTTCGGAACGGGTGCGTATACACAGTTGACAGTCGTCTTTTTCCAAACCCTAATGGAATTATGATATATCAATTAATAATATTAATTAAATGAAATTGTGTCATGGTTGGGTTTTGTTGACTTGTTGACCATGGTTGACTTATTGACCATGGTTGAAGGTTTGACCATCATCATTACATAAGAAAGATGCTTTTTGATTCTAGCAAAACCATTTAAAGAATGTAATGATAATGGTCATTCCAAACCATCCATCAACTATTTCATTTTATTATTATTGTTAATTGATAATTATTTTCTTTTTGTGATATGGTTGTAGAATGAAAAGAAGACCTCATTCTATCATAACACTTCTCTCTCCTCACTTCTTCTTCTTCCTCCTCTAGTTCAAGGAGAATCATTCTCATGTGTTGAGAATCCCTCTCCTTGAGATAAAAACACCCCAAAGACACTCTCTACTCTCTCTAGGGTTAGAGGTTTAGCAAGCCGAAGATCCTAGTTCTCTCAAAGTTCGAGAAAGAGCCCGAAGGTTGAACCCTCAGGTGGATCCATCTTTGACGGAAGAAGGCAACGAGGAAAGCACCATCAACCCCTACAAAGGTTTCAAGAAGAAAGAGTTCAAGTTAGGTATAACCTCTTTTATCCGAGTAGCTAACTCTCTTTAGCATGATAGCTAGTTTAGTTTAGAAAATATCCCGACTTTGTTAGTCCATGTTGCCCCATGCGCTAAAAATTTGATTTTTATACCGTTTCCGCCTCCCCGCAAGAACCGGGGGTCGCAACGTGGACTTACAATCCCAACACAGACGGTATCGTCCGCTCTAAACGAAACGGCACGGTTTTTCCCTTTGGAGCGAAGCGGGCCTGACCAGGGGCCACTTCTAGAGTAGGTCCCACGGACTCAAGAGATGGCCCTTACGGTGGCGTGGCATTTTGTTCCGGGAGCAAGGATCGGGGCTCGACATCCTCCCTACCTTAGAATAAATGGTTCATCTTTAAGCCATAGACCTACTACCGAGAGACTGGCTCTAGATAGCATTCTCCCCGCCTTAGAATAATGGTTCGTCTTCGAACCACAGACCTACTCTTGAGGGACTGGCTCTGATACCATTTTATCACGGGCCATCCCCAACACTGTAACGACCCAATATTACTATACCTTCGTGTTTTCTTTCTTTAGTAAAATATTGTATTTATTTATTCTTAGATTTTTCCGTATATTTTGTTTTCTTTTAAATATATTATTTTATTATTCCATCTATTTTCCCCAAACCTATTTCATTAAACTAAATCTTAACCTATTTCAAATTAAACGCAAGACCTAACCCAGGCCATAACTCAAATCCAATTTCATTTTCATTTATAAAACTATGAGCCCAAAAGCCCACTTTCTTTTCAAGTAAAACATATATTTAATTCTTATTAAATATATGCATGAACAAACTTGTAGTTTATTGGTTAAGTCCTTCCATTGTTATTTCATAAGCCATATGTTCGAACTTTGGGACTAGCAATTATTTTTATTTATTTTTTAAAATCCCTCTCATAACCTACAAACGACCTTTCATTTCATCTTCTTTTTAACTTCCGACATAATTAGGATGATTATAGACTATAATTAAGTAAAATTATTATGAAGAGTTTCAATTTTGTTTTAATACAACTATCTCTTCATCACTTCTTCATCCCACCTTAGCCATTTCCTTTTGATCAATTCTAAAAATAATATTAAAAAAATCTTGTTTCCTTCGAGCTTGGAGAAACACCAGTTTCATCAAGGTTCAAAGTCTCGGTTGAGAATTTTATCAAAACGGTGAGCCAGTTGTTATACCGACTCACACAACCTGTAAATCCCTTCTCTCTTCCTCCCTTCATCTCTTTATTCTCCTCTTGTCATACCTCGTGAACCCGCTATTCTTTTCATATCGTAATCCGTTAGAGAAGATAAATAAAAATATATAAATATATATAAGTCTATATATATATATATATGGTTCTATATAGTTTAATAATAGTTTATTGTCTCTTGTTCGAATTCAAGTGTTTTCAATTCTTTGTTCATGACTATGAATGTTTATTACGAGTTGTGAAAACATAAATTTCATTCCACAATATATCTACGATAGGCTGTGCTGAACTTGAGACGGGTACCCAGACTCTCCTGTAAGCTCTTCCAAAAGTGTGAACGAATCTGGTGTCTCGATCTGACACTATGTTGAGCGGAACTCCGTGAAGTCACACTATCTCTTGGATGTATTTCTCCGCAAGCGACTCTGTCGACTGTCCCACCCGGAAGGGTAAAAAGTGTGCAGCTTTCATAAGACGGTCGATGATAACCCAGACGGTGTTGTTGCCCCTAGGGCTCCGTGGTAAGGCAGTGACAAAATCCATAGTGATGTGCTCCCACTTCCACTCGGGTATCGGAAGCGGTTGCAACAGTCTCGCTGTTCTCTGGTGTTCTGCCTTTACCTGCTGGCATACTAAACACCTGGATAAAAACCGTGCAATTTCTCGCTTCATCCCATTCCACCAGAAGTGTTGTTTAGATTTCGATACATTTTCGTGCCTCCCGGATGCACAGAATAAGCCGAATTATGAGCATCAGCTAGTACTTCTTCTCGAACATCCCCCTTGGGTACGCAGAGTCTGCTACCGAATCTCAGAGAACCGTCTCGATGTATGAGTAAGTCTGTCTTCAGCCTGGCTTCCACCTGCTCTCTGAACTTCTGCAATCGAGGTCATCAACTTGAGCGGCCTTAATACGATCTACAAGAGAAGACTACACCTATAACTGCCAAAACTGTCTGATTGCACTCGGTGTAACAACCTCTAGATCGAGCTTCTGAAAATCCTCAATGATGCTCCTCTGACTGGTTAACATCATGACCGCTGGCCTGTGACTGAGAGCATCGGGTACAACATTTACTTTTCCTGGATGATACTGTAAGTCCAAGTCATAGTCCGCCATTAATTCTAGCCATCGGCATTACATCATATTCAGTTCTCTTTGAGTGAACACGTATTTCAGACTCTTGTGATCCGTGTACACTTCCACCTTTTCGCCTAACAGGTAATGTCTCCAGATCTTTAGTGTGAACACCACTGTGGCTAACACTAAGTCGTGTGTTGGATAATTTCTCTCGTGATTCTTCAGCTGTCCTGAGGCATAAGCAATTACCCCTCCGTGCTGCATCAGGACGCAGCCTAAGCCTTTCCCTGAAGCATCGCTGTGTATCACCAAACCACCTGAATTATCTGGCACTGTAAGAATAGGTGCCGCGGTCAATTTCTGCTTCGGTACTTCAAAAGCCCGAGTACACTCCTCCGCCCATACGTACGGTACCTACTTCCGCGTCAGCTTTGTCAAAGGTACAGCGACTCGTGCAAAGTCTTGAACGAACCGCCAATAATATCCTGCCAGTCCCAAGAAGCTTCTGATCTCGGCCACTGACTTCGATGTCGGCCAATCTCTAACAGATTCTATCTTCACCGGGTACACTGAGATACCTTCGCCCGAAACAATGTGTCCCAAGAACTGCACTTTGTCGAGCCAGAACTCGCACTTGCTCAATTTTGCGTATAGCTTCTCTTACCGAAGAATTTGTAATACCGTTCGCAAGTGTTCGGCATGCTCCTCCCGGGTCGTAGAGTATACTAGTATGCCGTCGATGAATACAACGACAAATGTGTCCAGGTATTTCGCAAATACTCTATTCATCAGATCCATAAATATAGCTGGAGCATTGGTAACACCGAACGACATCACACGAAACTCATAATGCCCGTATCGGGTCCTGAAAGCCGTCTTGCATATGTTTTCGGCCGCTACTCTGATCTGGTGATAGCCCGAACGGAGATCCAACTTCGAAAATACTTTGGCCCTACCCAACTGATCAAATAAGTCGTCGATACACGGAATGGCGTATTTGTTCTTTATCGTAACACTGTTCAGCTCCCGGTAGTCTATGCACATCCGCAGCGATCCGTCCTTCTTCTTCACGAACAAGACCGGTGCACCCCACGATGAAGCGCTTGGGCAGATGAATCATTTCTCCAGGAGTTCTTCAATTTGTTTCTTTAATTCTGCCAACTCAACCAGTGCCATTCGGTATGGTGCCTTAGAAACTGGTGTTGTACCTGGAATAAAATCTATCGTGAATCCCAGGACGCGGGGAGGAGGTAGACCTCGCAGATCTTCAGGAAATATGTCAAGGAAGTCCCGAACGTTTTTTAGTGCGAGATGTCCATCAACTTCTGTTCCCCTCCGAAAGACATGCAAGACGGACTGTCTTGCCTGAGATTCGGGGCAGATGCTAATTGGTGCTATCCGTCCAACTCTCCGAAGATGCCAAGTTGATTTATGGCACCATGTATCGAAGGTTTAAACGGATGCGGCCGATGTAGCAGACTTCGTCAGATTCCCCCTCATTCGAGGGGTTTTTGATTGTGGGGACGCTCTTCCCTGCAGGCGCAAGCCCCTGCAGTTAATTACGCTACCGCGTCGCGGTAACAACTTTCTCCTTCTCCAGATGGTCACTTCGTGTCGTGGGTGTTTGTTTTGTTTGTGGTTGCCCATGGATTGTATACGGAGACTAATTTATGTTGTCGCCCGTAGGACGTGGATTAGTCCAAATCCGTATTTTCTTAGATTTGGGTTTGGGGTTTAAGGATAAGTTAGCCATATTTGAGGCTAAGATCAACTTAAACGTTTGTTAAGGATGCGTTAGTCTAATTTGAGACTAAGATCAGTTTAACAGGATCGTTTAGATCCGACAAAAGAGAATTTGGTCTCTATTGTTCTAGTTTAGGGACATAGTGGTCCATTGCCAGTTTAGGGACATGGTGGTCCATTGATCGTATGGCCGTCGGGACCCGTCACCTCTCTGACGACGTTGAAGGATTACAACGACAGATATCAGAGGAGTTTAGAGATGCACCCCTGAACCAAAGTTGGTTGGGAGATCTACAGTCCAATTTGGGACTAAAGTCTGTTTGAAGGTTTTGGTTTAAGGATACGTTAGCCATATTCGAGGCTAAGATCAACTTAAACGTTTGTTAAGGATACGTTAGTTTAATTTGAGACTAAGATCAACTTAACGGGATCGTTTAGATCCGACAAAAAAGCATTTGGACTCTATTGTTTAGTTTAGGGAAATTGCGGTCAATTTCCAGTTTAGGGACATGGTGGTCCAATACCAGTTTAAGGACGTAGTGGTCCAATACCAGTTTAAGGACATAGTGGTCCAATAAAATGTATGGCTGTCGGGACCCATCACCTCTCTGAAGACGTTGAAGGATTATAACGACAAATATCAGAGGAGTTCAGAGATGTACCCTTGAACCAATGAGTTGGTTGAAAGAGCAGATGTGCTCAGTTTAAGATGATTTGAGGACTTATGGCCAGTTTGGGCTAAGTCCAATTATGTTTGAAATGTTGGCCCTTTGGGCCATTAAACATTTGTCTGGGTTCAGCCCCTCATCATTCAGCAATGCTAAACAGAGGGTTGGGGGCTCTGACAACATTTTTTCTTTGATTTCCTCAATTTTGAGATTCATTTGGAGGAGGGACTTTTGCCACTGGAAAATTAGCCAATTTGGCTGAAAGTGGTGTTAAATACTAGAGAACAACAGTGTTAAACACTGGAGATAGAACTCTCAAATTAGTGTTAAACACTAAAAGACAATCAGTGTTAAACACTGGAAATATAATCTTCAATTTAGTGTTAAACACTAGAAACAATCAGTGTTAAACACTGGAAATATAATCCCTAAATTAGTGTTAAACACTAAAGAAAGAGGGGTCACATGTGGACACGTGAGAGCGCCCAAAAGTGGGACCAGATCCCTTTTCTTCGTTCTGCAATTAAGTGTTGAACACTTTTATATTTTACTTTGGAGCATCACGTGCTGACACGTGAGGAGGATTCATGCACTGATTGTTAGAGCGTTTGCCAAGAGGTCACGTGGGAACACGTGAGAGCGCCCAAGGCCTTTATTTCTTTTACTTTTTCTCTCTGTATTTCGGGAGTCACATGGAGCACGTGAGGCGTTGCCTCAGTGATTTTTCCTTCTCATTTCTGGGGATCTTTTCAAGGGTCACGTGGGGACACGTGACCTTAATTCCTGTTTATTCTCTTTTGATCATTGAGAGGAAGGGTCACGTGTTACCACGTGATCAAGTTCTGTTTTAGGTATGAAGATCTATTAATTCTCTATATCTTTAAGAATTAAATTCTCTGTAGGGTTAAACCCTAATTTTGTTTTGGAGGAATTAAATTCCTATATACGTAAAAGAATTAAATTCTTGAGTAGGGTTAAACCCTAATTTCTTTTTAGAGGAATTAAATTCCTATGATCTTGAAAGAATTAAATTCTTAATTAGGGTTAAACCCTAGTTCTGTCCACCTTGAAGGAATTAAATTCCTGTGAGTTTGGGAGAATTAAATTCTCATATAGGGTTAAACCCTAATTTGTTTTGGGAGAGTTAAATTCTCTAAACTCAATTCCCCCTCTAAATTTTGGATCTGCATGGCAGGATCTCAACCCGATGAGAATTAAATTCTCAACCTATGGGGAGATGTGCTTCTGCAGATCTTCAACTAGAGGAAGAACTAAGTTCTTTTGAAGAAGAGTTAAACTCTTAGATTTTGAGAATTAAATTCTCTGTTTAAAGTTTTGATTCCCTTTCTTTTCTCACCTAGGGCTTTCTTTGTTGAGAATTAGATTCTCCTCTCTTTTTTCTCTTGAGAATTAAATTCTCTTATCTTTTTTCTTCTCTCCAAAATGGTATAGATCCCTTCTCTTCTTTTCTTGGCTCCTATTTATAGGAGAAAGAAAAGAATCAATTTGTTTTGTGAATCTTTCATTGAAAGATTTTAATTGATTTCATAATTAATACGATCCTTTAGATCACACAATAAATTTTATTTACCGTTGGATTTTAAATCCAAAGATATTCTGTTTGTTATTTTCGGTGAGATTTAGGGGAAATCTTTCCTTGTCTAAGATTTTTCCATAAATTGGTGATTTTTAATCACCCTTGGATCTTTAATCCAATGGTCCCCATAATCCTTTTCCATTTGGAAAGATTTAGAAGCTTTTAGAATTTAATTTTATTAAACTGTAAGGTTTTCGAAGCCAGTCATGTGCTGACACGTGACTCCCAATTGAGTCCTTTTCTCAGCGTTTATTTACGCTTCAGTTTTAACCATCATGTGTCAACACGTGACCATTGGTCACGTGTGAGCACGTGATACCTCATTGAGGTATTTTCTTCAGCCATTTGTTTTTATTTCTGTTTTAACTATCACGTGTCAACACGTGACCATTGGTCACGTGTGAGCACGTGACCCCCAATTAGGTCCTTCTTCAGCCGTTTGTTTTTATTTCTGTTTTAACTATCACGTGTCAACACGTGGCCATTGATCATGTGTGAGCACATGATATCACATTGAGATAATTCCTGGTTTTTTAATCAGGGAACAGTGCATAGCATATTTGCTCATAACTTTTGATCCCGGATGAATTATGAAGCCCATAATATATCAAATCGAAGGGTTTTTCGAGATGCTTTCGATACCATTAGAATTTAATAGTTCCTCCTTTGGGATTTTATCAAAATACAGGCCGGAAGATACTGGTTCGCATTTCCTTAAGCGTATCGCTGCCATTTGATACCTTGGACTCTTTTGCACAGAAATTTTTGGCGGGAACAAATGCCCCCCACTACTTTGCCCACATAAGTATATATGTGGGTGAAGTAGTGCAGAGTAATGCATAGCGTATAGCCAGTTTCGGGTTGGTATATAACTTTCAGAATCTTGATCTGAGAAGATAACGAGCGGACACAAGCGTCATCATTTATCATTGACTCAAATCTCAACTCTTAAGAGATATAGTTCCAAACTCTCAACTCCATGAGCCGCACCCTTCTATTTCTTTATGTCTTACTCTGGCGTGAAATAGTTTATACGCTCATGAGTAAGTTCTCCATTTCAGTGCCATGTAGCTTTGGCAAGTGTGGTTCATAGATGGTCCATCTTGACCTCTTTGCAGGGCAGTGATGGCTTAGGAGACAGGGGTAGGATCTGCCACCTAAGACATTTCAGCTTTACGAGCCGTGAGGGTCTCATAAAGACTTTTCTCCCTACGAGTCGTGAGTATCTCGTAGGTGTCTTTTCTCCTTAGGAGTCATGAGGATTCCTAAGTGTGTTTTCTCTTGAGAGTCGTAAGGATCTCACAAGAGAATTTTCCCGCTTATAAGTCGAGAGGACTAGTAAGTGGTTGTTTCCCTCCTTGTCGAGATTCGACTTTGGAGAGTGTGGTCCGTGAATAGTATGCAAGAGTCCGTTTTGGACTAACTTGCAGGGCCCCAGTGCTTAAGAAACAGGTTTTTTAATCCCCATTGCCTAAGGCTTTGCCTTACGAGTCGAGACGAATCGAGAAGTTCTCGCAAGGATGTCCTAACGTCACAGTTAACCTCTGCTCTTTACGACAAAGGTCCGTTAGGGTCTGTGGTACTAGAATTTTGTCCGTCATACCGTCGCGTTGGCTGATGTATTCCTCGATAGGCAATCTTACTGTTCGAGTAGCCTTGCGACTGTCGTGTCTCCGATCCCTTTGGGGGCTGGACAAGACGTCTTCAAGCAATCCTCCTAGGCAGTTTGACCGTCGGAAGAGCAAGCGTTAGGAATTTTGCTATGTCGCTTGTTACTTGAGGTTAGGCTCATTTTGGAGAGCCCCGATGAGTCATAACCACTCCGCGCTGGTGTGGGATGATCTCCGATAGTCTTTCAGGTTTTATATGAGTTGCCGTCAAGACCCTGAAGCTAGGAATTTGGCCTTTGCTTCATTTTGCTGGCATTGCGTCTGCTGTAACGAGACGAATGTCGCGGTTGTCTCTAGGTTGTTGGTGAACCGTCGAGGTTTGGAACTAGGGATTTTGTCGTGGCTCCGTTGTTTGATTGTCGCGTCTGAGTCCTGTTGGAGGAAGAACGATGTAGTGACATCTCGTCTGCTGTGTCGAGACGAACGTCGAGGTGGTGATCATTCCGCGCTGGTGTGGGATGATCTCCGATGGTCTTTCCAGTTTTATATGAGTTGCCGTTAAGACCCTGAAGCAAGGAATTTGGCCTTCACTTTGTTTGCTTTGGCGTGTCCGAATCCTGTTGGAGGAAGGACGCTGTAGTGACATATCGTCTGCTGTATCGAGGCGAACGTCGAGGTGGTGACCACTCTGCGCTGGTGTGGGATGATCTCCGATAGTCTTTCAAGTTTTATATGAGTTACCGTCAAGACCCTGAAGCTAGGAATTTGGCCTTTGCTTCGATTGCTTTGTCGCGTCTGAATCCGGTTGGAGGAAGGACGCTGTAGTGACATTTCGTCTGCTGCATCGAGACGAATGTCAAGGTGGTGACCACTCCGTGCTAGTGCGGGATGATCTCTAATTGTCTTTCAGGCTTTATATGAGTTGCCGTCAAGACCCTAAAGCTAGGGATTTGGCCTTTGCTTCGTTTTCTTTGGCGCGTCCGAATCCTGTTGGAGGAAGAATGCTGTGGTGACATCGCGTCTACTGTATCGAGATGAACGTCGAGGTGGTGACCGTTCCGCGCTGATGTGGGATGATCTCCGATGGTCCTTCAGGTTTTATATGAGTTACCTTCAAGACCCTGAAGCTAGGGATTTGGCCTTCGCTTCCTTTGCTGGCACTGCGTCTGCTCTATCAAGACGAATGTCGTGGTGGAGCTGGGATTTTGTCGTCACTCCGCTTTGTTTCGACCATGAGGTCTTTCGCTGACGTTGCATCTGCATCGTGCTAGATTGCGAGGGAATGCCGTTGTTGATATTGCGTCTGGTGTATCGAGACGAATGCTAAGGTGGAGCTGGGATTTTGCCGTCACTCCGCTTTATTTCGACCATGAGGTCTTTTGTTGACATTACTTCTGCATCCTGTTGGACTGCAAAGGAACGCCATTGTTGATATATCGTCTGCTGTATCGAGACGAATGCTGAGGTGGAGCTGGGATTTTGCCGTCGCTCCACTTTGTTTCGACCGTGGGGTCTTTTGTTGACGTTGCATCTGCATCCTGCTGGACTGCGAAGGAACGCCATTGTTGACATCTCGTCTACTGTATCGAGACGAATGCTGAGGTGGAGCTGGGATTTTGCCGTCGCTCCGCTTTATTTCGACTGTGAGGTCTTTTGTTGACGTTGCATCTGCATCCTGCTAAACTGCAAAGGAACGCCATTGTTGACATCTCGTCTGCTGTATTGAGACGAATGCTGAGATGGAACTGGGATTTTGCCATGGCTCCGTTTGATGGTGTAACATCTGTGTCATGCTGGAATGAGGAGGCCCACCGTCGTTAGTCTCCAGGCTGCAGATGTGTCTATTGAGATTTGGAACTAGGAACTTTGACGTCGATTATTGACGTCACGTCTGCATCTGGTTGGAGTGAGGAGAAACGCCGTTGGTGATCTCTAAGTTGTCGATGTTGACGTCATGTCTGCATCCGGTCGGAGTGAGGAGAAACGACGTTGGTGATCTCTAAGTTGTCGATATCAACGTTGAGACCCTGAAGCTAGGGATCTCTTTTTGCTTCGCCTGTTGACATTATGTCTGCAATATTGCGACAAATGTCGAGGTTGTCTCTAGGTTGTTTATGAACCGTCGAGATTTAGCTTCGCTTTCTGATGGAGCCTGTTGGGAAGGTATGGTTCCCTCTTTGTTTGTGCCCCTGGATTGTATATAGGGATCGATATGATCTCACCTGTAGGGCAAAAAGTTTCATTCTTTCATCATTTTTTTATTCTTTCCGCGATGCTCTATCATTTCAGCTTTTTATATCGCGAAAATCGCGATTGCCCAATCATTTCGGCTATTTTTCGCGGTGTCCAATCATTTCGGCTATTTTTCTTTTTACTCGCTGCTTTTTATTGCGAGTTGCCCAATCATTTCGGCTGTTTTTGTATGCATACATTTTTACTTGCTGATTTTGTTGCAAGCTGCCCCATCATTTCGGCTGTTTCATATGCATTTTTTTGGCTCGCTGATTTTTTTCTCGCGAGTAGGGGATTTAGGATCTGACACTAATCTTAGCATCAGTATCGCTGCGACTGGAATATTGCCAGGAGTGAATCATCATTTGCCATAAAAGGACTTAGAATTTGATACCGTTTTAGGCATCAGCATCGCTACCACTGGTATATTACCAGGAGCGAATCATCATTTGCCTCTGTCGATGTCGAACAAAGGTGGCTTAGCAAACAGGGCTAGGATCCTGTCGACTAAGGCTTTTGATTTCATAAGCCGTAAGGGTCTCATAAAGGTATTTCTCCCTACAAGTCGTGAGGATCTCATAGATGCGTTTTCTCCTTAGGAATCGTGAGGATTTCTAAGTGTGTGTTCACTTATAAGTTGTAAGGATTTTACAAGAGTGTTTTCTCCTTGCAAGTCGAGAGGACCTATAAGTGTTTGTTCACCGTGTGAGACAAAACTTGCAAATAACACGCTCCATCACAAAAGTCCTGCCGAGAAGGAATAAAAGAAAACCGGCCGGAACGGAAAGCAAACTGGCAACATCAGAAAAACTGATCCCGTAATAAATTACAGGAAAACCCCGCTACTGCATATACATGCCCGCATTTGTATTCCCACTGAACACAAATGCAAAGAGACAAAACTACACTATCTAATACTAGGATCCGGCTTAAGCCAAAGCCGGCTAGTAAAAACCGTCCGATCACGATCCGTGTAATACCGCATGTATCTGATCGAACCCTGCCATATCTCCATACGGCCTCTACAGCGTTTCGTCCGAAACTTGAGTAACTGTAAGTGTGGTGGACTCTAAAGACTCGTCAATACTATGGTTGTGGATTTAACCACTAGCACGTCAGAGGTATAAGCCAATACGTGACGGGCCACCAGCTATTGACCAAAAGGGACGTCGATGAGCGAACTCATCCTGACACCCTACTGAGCCTGTCAGTGACAATATCCGTACAGTCCGGTCCGTTCGTCTATGAGCATCGCATGGCGGGCCTAGGGGGGTGGTAAAAGTCAGACCCCCAATAGCGGTACAAGTCGTGTCGGAGTGTAGCCCAGAACACCCTGAGATACTACTGGAATACCTACCAGCAAATCTCCTGCCTTGGCCAAGGACTTTTCATGTTCTGGCTCTCCTAGACACAGCGCGACCTCACCCCCAATACCGGGAGAGACGAACCCCTGCAGATCCGCTCACTGCCTCCATGTGGCTCGGGACTGTACCCAACTAAAACCTGTTTGCACGACTCCTTTGAGCCGTGGTAGGGTAGTAATCAAAGCACAGTGGGAACTCTCACGAGACAAATGACGATCTCAGGTCGATGAACTAACCTGTACACATGTCACCTGGGAACTGCTATCTGACGTGAGGTATAATCCCAACTAGCAGGTTCCCGGCGAGTCATGTCCGGTGTACTCATAACCCAATGAGCACCTGTATACATCTTAGGTGAACCAACTGACACCAGTGGCTTGTGAGACCGGCCACCGCCCCTCGTCGGGGTCTCGACTGTATACACTAGTCTACTCCGGAGTATCGATGCCCTGTCTCGAAACTCCCACGACTAGGGACCATTTAAGGATGTGCTTATAGACTCGAGCTCTCACGTATATGATCGCCCTCATACTGTTGGTAGTCAAGCAAGAATCCTAGGGGATCTACCAACGTGTAATAGCGATTCGTAAGGTCACCTGAAGAAGTACACGATGATAAAGATAAACCAGATAGCATACTATCATCTCGAGTAAGACTGTCCTACTGGGACAGGTCCTCCCCTCAATCATTGCAATCACGTGCCTGTGATCCAATAATTGACTCTGAGGGCACTATCTCCAACAGCTGGTAGGACTCTGTTAGGGAAATGTTCATTCGTGCCCGTGGATTGTATACAAGGGTCAATACTGAACCGCTTGTAGGGCAGCATTGGAGGTTGTGGTGGCCGCTTAAGAACAGGTTCAGATCCATGTAGCTTAAGACTTCTGAATCTTATGAGCCGTGAGAGTCCTATAAGAGGGTTCTCCTTACGAGTCGTGAGGATCTCGCAAGTGTAATTTCTCCTTAGGAGTCGTGATGACCCCTAAGTGTGTTGCTCCTTTGTGAGTCGTAAGGATCTCACGCAGGTGGTTTCTCCTCACAAGGTCGAGAGGACCTTGCAAGTGTCTTTTAACGAGATTGCGCCCTTTCGGGTTTTCACAAAACTCGACGGTAGCCTTGCTGTTCTTACTCACGGAGCCCTTTCGGGTTTTCATCCGTGCCCATTTCGCTTATGGACATACCCTTTTTTTTTACGAGTTTGCGCCCTTTCGGGTTTTCACAAACATCGCCGGTAGTCCTGTTGTTTTTACTTATGGCGCCCTTTCGGGTTTTCATCTGTGCCCATTTTGCTTATGGACGTACCGTTTTTTTTAACTACCACGTCAGCCTGAAGATGCCGCGGGTTGGTAGTAGTTTAACGACGTCTCGGTTATCAGCCAGTTTTAGGACATAGTGGACCATCGTTAGTTTAACGACGTTTCGGTCTTCAGCCAGTTTTAGGACATAGTGGTCCATCGTGAGTTTAACGACGTTTCGGTCTACAGCCAGTTTTAGGACATAGTGGTCCATCGTTAGTTTAACGACGTTTCGGTCTATCGTTGCCATATTTGAGGCGAGTTTCTAGTTTACGGACTTTTTGGTCCATGGGGCTTTCCCTATGAAAGAGCATAATGCCCCCGGCATGTCCATCTTTTTCGGAGCATGTGGTTGTGGTGGGTTTACCTTCCATTTTTCGGACAGCGCGAACTTGCCTTATTGGTACTGGTCTTCAACCCAGTTTTTGAAGACGTAGCAGTTATCGATCGGATGGCCCAATACTTGGTGGTAAGGGCAGTAATTAGAATTGTTGACATCATTCAGTTGTAGCTGGTGTTTCGGCTCCGGTAGAGTGATAAGCATGTTGCGCACTGCTAGTTCGAACAGCCTCCTTGTTTCATCCCGAGGAAATGAGTAATGACGTTTCAACTTCTCATAGAAGGGTTGCCGCTTGTTGCTTTGGCGAACAACCGATGTAGGGCCACTCGATTGTTGTTGAGCGTTGGCGACGAAGGCCGTTCTTCCCTTCCCTTTATCCTTTCTGTCCGATCCCTTGTTTGCGGGTCCGAGATTCTTTCAGGGCAGCGTGCGATTGCACGGCTGAATGTTCTCGCAACTCCTCGATTCTTTCGTTTCAGATATGGATTCCTTGAAGAGAGAACCGTGGGCTACTTTTTCGTCGGAGTCGCTCCCGAAGGTGAGAACTCGCAATCTCCCGGGATCAACCCTATGAAAATTGCCGGCAATTCTTTTACGCTCATCTGTCGCATTTTTCCGCTGTCTACGAGCTTCACGCTTTGTCCTGTTGAAGTGTTGCCTGTGGGTGACATACCCTTGCCACCAACACTTAAAGGAGTTGCAGTCTTCAGTAGAATGTGCGATTTTCTGATGATATAAGCAGAAGTTAGGATGTACGTCCGCTTCATCAAGATGTATACCGCCAGGAGAATTTTCTCTAAAAGAGGGCAGCTTCATCCCCATCGATATGGCTTTGGCAAATCGTTTCCTTGTCTTGATCCTGCTTTCATTTGCGTCGGATGTACTTTGATCCGGTGGTAGTGTTTCGACCCTTTCATCTAGTTGCCGACGTTTAGCTTTCTCGAATATGGCCATCTCGCGCTCTCGATCAGCTTTGCTTTTAAGACGGGCTTCGTTCAGGAATGCATCAATCATTTCGTCTGATGGTCCTAGAAGTTCTGACTCAGGATCTGCCCCCAGCTTATCTGTGTATAGAGCTTCTTCGTCATTTATTGACAAGTGAGAGATCACATGGCAGCTTGCCACATAATCTTCAGGTTCATCCGACGAGTCTTTGTCATCATCTCCGTCTTCAAGGACGTGGCTGAGGAATTCTCGGAGTGTGACTGGGGTCCGCGCCTTCTGATTATTTTCTTCCGGTGCGTCAATATGTTTTCGCGGATTCGTGCGTTTGTCATCAAACTACGCGAGCTTTTTCTTCTTTTTCTTTGAAGACTTTGACGGCTGTGCCTGGGTGTTTTGCCCACAGCTATCAATTCTCGGTGTTGGGCGTGGTTTCAGCATCCCATCAATGACTTCGGGTTCCAGTAGATTTTTCCACCTGATTGCCGGGCATGTTTGGAGATCTTTCAGCATTCTTTTCATCGTGGCTGAAAGAGCGACCTCCCATGGAGCCTCTTCTACGAAAGAACATGATGCCCCCGGTGTGTCCGTCTTCTTGGGAGTGTGTGGCTGTGGTGGGTTCACCTTCCAATTTTCGGACAGGGCAAATTTGCCCTGTTGGTATTGATCTTCGATCCAGCCTTTAAAGACGAAGCAATCTTCAATTGGATGGCTTACCGCTTGATGGTAAAGGCAATAATTGGGATTATTAGCCTCGCCGGCTTGCAACGGTCGTTTTGGATTCGGGAGATTGATGAGCCTGTTGCGCACCGCTAGCTCGAACAATCTCCTTGTTTTGTCCTGAGGAAACGAATAAGGGAGTCCAAGTCTCTCTTCGAGGGATGGGCGCGGACGCACGCTGCTTTGGCGAACAACCGGCTTTAAGTTGCTCGGCTGTTGTTGAGTATTGGCGACAAAAGTCACTTTCCCCTTCCCCTTTTCGTTCCAAGGCTCTGTCTTTGAAGAGGAAGGCCTATGGCCCATCTGGTCCATTTGGGTCAGCTTGTCAATCAATACCTGGAAGGTGGTCGGCTTGAAGAACATCATGAATTGGGAGATGGTCGCTTGAGGGTCGAGAGTACCCACGAACATGCCCACGGCAGGAGCCTTTTCGATGCGCTGCTCGCACTTTGACCATAGATTACGCCATCGTATCGCATACTGGACCCATGTCTCGCCTGGCCTTACCCTGGCGTTGATCAATGCGGTGATCGGGGTGCGCTCGGTGGCGCTTGCAAATCTGTGTAAACAGCAGCTCCATCTCCGCAAATGTTTTGACAGAGTCGTTAGGCAGCTCTGAATACCATTCGAAGGCCGTTTCCGCTAAGCTGCCAACAAATTGGCGAAGCAGTAGCTTATCGTCACCCCCCGGTATTGCCACACAGAGCCCTAAATTGAGCGACATGCTGATGAGGGTTGCCTGTCCCTTTATATACATGGAACTTAGGGATCGTATATCCCGGTGGGTAACTTATTTGGTCATACCAGCCCGGATAGGGTCGTCTGGTCTTGACAATTTGGCCAGCCGCTTCATTCGCCTGGTGAGCTCGTATTTGCTGAGCAATGTAATCATCCAGGGCGGCTTTTGAGATGGTCTCCTCCTTGGCTGCTGACAGAGCCTGCAGAGGATTTGATGTCTCTCCTCTATCATCTTCGAGGACAATCGGAGGGTCTTCAGCTGGAGGATCCGGTTGTATCATCATCTCGACCATGTCTTGGAAGACAAACGCCATTTGTTTTATATTGGCCGCTTGTTCCGCGGCCTCTTTGTCCTTCTTCTCAAGCATTCTCCGAAGGAATTCGGCATCGGTTTCTTGCTCATGTCGCTGATCCGAGGATGCTTCTGGGCTTTCTTTTGGCCCGGTGAGTGCGGCCATCGCGTTCATCATCTCTTGGAGCTTCTGCTGCTGCTCTTGAGCCTTAGTCACTGATCGCGTAAGCGGTCGATGACCTTTGGATATGCGGCTATCCTCTTTCCCGGACGCCATGTAGACGGTATGTACCACCATGCCCCCAGACTTAGGGCGTTTAGGCTCACTGCCTTTGACATTTGCCGCAGGCGTGGAGACTTTCTCCGGCCTTCTTCACTTGTGGGCCATCGAAATTGAGGGGGCCATTGCTGTGGGCACCCAGGTAGCCGCCATCTTCCGTGGCTTAATAAGACGGTTTTCTTCCTGTCGGACCTTCGACTTCTTATGCTGGTGGGAGAAATTTGGATCAATCACCGATTCTCGGACTCATCGCCAAATTTTGTAGACTTTGGAAGATAGCCGTTGAGGGGACGGCTCCGGCTTTGTTTCTACGACGGTCTCTACCGGTGGGGGAGATCTTTTGAGCACCGCAGTTGGCGAATTTCTGCGTATCCTGTTCAGCGGCTCAAAGCTGTTCCCAGTTCGAACAGCAGTATTAATTTCCACCGTTGGAGCTAGTGGAGTTAGCCCAGAGGGGGAGTTACCCCAGCCTTCCTTATCTGGCACCAGTGGCGACGTTGGGCGTGACGAGTTGTTGGGATTGGTTCAGCGACGGCTTTGTCTTGCCCCTGTTCAGGTGAGGGGCTATTGCCGGTGTCAGCCTCTTGAAGACCGACGTCCGTTGAGAAGCCGTGTCCAGCCGGCCAAAGACAGATTTCTGAGCGGGAGCGGGAACAGGAGCAGTCAGCCTTGCGAAGACCGACCCTCTTGCAGGAGAAGCCGCCTCGACGACTTTAGGAGCAGGGATGGCAATCTTTCTTGGGATGGCCACTTCGGATGTAATGGGCTTCTTGGCAGGCCCATCGGAGTTCAGGCTCAGTCTGGTGAAGACCGAGGAGTTGGAATTGGACGACCTGTTGAGAGGGGCCGTGGTAGTAGTAAGCCGATCGAAGACCGATTTCTTTTGCGCTTCAGGTATGGGCACTGGAATGGTGAAGCTTGCTGGCGGGAGCATGGTCCCGAAGAACAGACCGGTGGTAGCCTGAGTCACTTGTTCTACCGGCATAGCAAGGATGGAGGCCGCTTGAGGCCCATAGGCTACACCTCCAGGTGAGGCGGAGCATCAGTTGCATTTGCATTTGGAGCAGTTTGAGCAGTTGGACGCCATTGCTGTTTGATTTCTGCGCCAAGCAAGAGACCAAATCTTAGTAACTTGAAACCCGAGGGCAACCATTAACAAACCGCGATTCGTTCGCGAAGACGACACACGAAGTGTGGAGTGGAAAGTGGAAAAGGTCCCACCGGGCGTGCCAGAATCTGTTCCCCTCCGAAAGACACGCAAGACGGACTGTTTTGCCTGAGATTCGGGGCTGATGCTAATTGGTGCTATCCGTCCACCTCTCCGAAGATGCCAAGTTGATTTATGGCACCATGTATCGAAGGTTTAAACGGATGCGGCCGATATAGCAGACTTCGTCAGATTCCCCCTCGTTCTAGGGGTTTTTGATTGTGGGGACGCTCTTCCCTACAGGCGCAAGCCCCTGCAGTTAATTACGCTACTGCATCGCCGTAACAACTTTCTCCTTCTCCAGATGGTCACTTCGTGTCGTGGGTGTTTGTTTTGTTTCTGGTTGCCCGTGGATTGTATACGGAGACTAATTTATGTTGTCGCCCGTAGGACGTGGATTAGTCCAAATCCGTATTTTCTTAGATTTGGGTTTGGGGTTTTGGTTTAAGGATACGTTAGCCATATTTGATGCTAAGATCAACTTAAACATTTGTTAAGGATATATTAGTCTAATTTGAGACTAAGATCAGCTTAACAGGATCGTTTAGATCCGACAAAAGAGCATTTGGGCTCTATTGTTCTAGTTTAGGGACATAGTGGTCCATTGCCAGTTTAGGGACATGGTGGTCTATTGATCGTATGGCCGTTAGGACCCGTCACCTTTCTGACGACGTTGAAGGATTACAACGACAGATATCAGAGGAGTTCAGAGATGTACCCTTGAACCAAAGTTAGTTGGGAGATCTACAGTCCAATTTGGGACTAAAGTCTGTTTGAAGGTTTTGGTTTAAGGATACGTTAGCCATATTCGAGGCTAAGATCAACTTAAACGTTTGTTAAGGATACGTTAGTCTAATTTGAGACTAAGATCAACTTAACGGGATCGTTTAGATCCGACAAAAGAGCATTTGGACTCTATTGTTTAATTTAGAGACATTGCGGTCGATTGCGAGTTTAAGGACATGGTGGTCCAATACCAGTTTAAGGACGTAGTGGTCCAATACCAGTTTAAGAACATAGTGGTCCAATAAAATGTATGGCTGTCGGGACCCATCACCTCTCTGAAGACGCTGAAGGATTACAACGACAAATATCAGAGGAGTTCAGAGATGTACCCTTGAACCAATGAGTTGGTTGAAAGAGCTGATGTGCTCAGTTTAAGATGATTTGAGGACTTATGGCCAGTTTGGGCTAAGTCCAATTATGTTTGAAATGTTGGCCCTTTAGGCCATTAGACATTTGTCTGGGTTCAGCCCCTCATCATTCAACAATGCTAAACAGAGGGTTGGGGGCTCTGACAACATTTTGTCTTTGATTTCCTCAATTTTGAGATTCATTTGGAGGAGGGACTTTTGCCACTGGAAAATTAGCCAATTTGGCTGAAAGTAGTGTTAAACACTAGAGAACAACAGTGTTAAACACTGGAGATAGAACTCTCAAATTAGTGTTAAACACTAAAAGACAATCAGTGTTAAACACTGGAAATATAATCTTCAATTTAGTGTTAAACACTAGAAACAATCAGTGTTAAACACTGGAAATATAATCCCCAAATTAGTATTAAACACTAAAGAAAGAGGGGTCACGTGTGGACACGTGAGAGCGCCCAAAAGTGGGACCAGATCCTTTTTCTGGTTCTGCAATTAAGTGTTGAACACTTTTATATTTTACTTTGGAGCATCACGTGCTGACACGTGAGGAGGATTCATGCACTGATTGTTAGAGCGTCTGCCAAGAGGTCACGTGGGAACACGTGAGAGCGCCCAAGGCCTTTATTTCTTTTACTTTTTCTCTCTGTATTTCGGGAGTCACGTAGAGCACGTGAGGCGTTGCCTCGGTGATTTTTCCTTCTCATTTCTGGGGATCTTTTCAAGGGTCACGTGGGGACACGTGACCTTAATTCTTATTCATTCTCTTTTGATCAATGAGGGGAAGGGTCACGTGTTACCACGTGATCAAGTTCTGTTTTAGGTATGAAGATTTATTAATTCTCTTTATCTTTAAGAATTAAATTCTCTGTAGGGTTAAACCCTAATTTTGTTTTGGAGGAATTAAATTCCTATATATGTTAAAGAATTAAATTCTTGAGTAGGGTTAAACCCTAATTTCTTTTTAGAGGAATTAAATTCCTGTGATCTTGAAAGAATTAAATTCTTAATTAGGGTTAAACCCTAGTTCTGTCCACCTTAAAGGAATTAAATTCCTGTGAGTTTGGGAAAATTAAATTCTCATATAGGGTTAAACCCTAATTTGTTTTGGGAGAGGTAAATTCTCTAAACTCAATTCCCCCTCTAAATTTTAGATCTGCATGGCGGGATCTCAACCCGATGAGAATTAAATTCTCAATCAATGGGGAGATGTGCTTCTGCAGATCTTCAACTAGAGGAAGAACTAAGTTCTTTTGAAGAAGAGTTAAACTCTTAGGTTTTGAGAATTAAATTCTCTGTTTAAATTTTTGATTCCCTTTCTTTTCTCATCTAGGGTTTTCTTTGTTGAGAATTAAATTCTCCTCTCTTTTTTCTCTTGAGAACTAAATTCTCCTATCTTTTTTCTTCTCTCCAAAATGGTATAGATCCCTTCTCTTCTTTTCTTGGCTCCTATTTATAGGAGAAAGAAAAGAATCAATTTGTTTTGTGAATCTTTTATTGAAAGATTTTAATCGATTTCATAATTAATATGATCCTTTAGATCACACAATGAATTTTATTCACCGTTGGATTTTAAATCCAAAGATATTCTGTTTGTTATTTTCGGTGAGATTTAGGGGAAATCTTTCCTTGTCTAAGATATTTCCATAAATTGGTGATTTTTAATCACCCTTGGATCTTTAATCCAACGGTCCCCATAATCCTTTTCCATTTGGAAAGATTTAGAAGCTTTTAGAATTTAATTTTATTAAACTGTAAGGTTTTCGAAGCCAGTCATGTGCTGACACGTGATCCCCAATTGAGTCCTTTTCTTAGCGTTTATTTACGCTTCAGTTTTAACCATCACGTGTCAACACGTAACCATTGGTCACGTGTGAGCACGTGATACCTCATTGAGGTATTTTCTTCAGCCATTTGTTTTTATTTTTGTTTTAAATATCACGTGTCAACATGTGACCATTGGTCACGTGTGAGCACGTGACCCCTAATTGGGTCCTTCTTCAGCCGTTTGTTTTTATTTCTGTTTTAACTATCACGTGTCAATACGTGGCCATTGATCATGTGTGAGCACGTGATATCTCATTGAGATAATTCCTGGTTTTTTAATCAGGGAACAGTGCATAGCATATTTGCTCATAACTTTTGATCCCGGATGAATTATGAAGCCCATAATATATCAAATCGAAGGGTTTTTCGAGATGCTTTCGATACCATCAGAATTTAACAGTTCCTCCTTCGGGAGTTTATCAAAATACAGGCCGGAAGATACTGGTTCACATTTCCTTAAGCGTATCGCTGCCATTTAATCCCTTGGACTCTTTTGCGCAGAAACTTTTGGCGGGAAAAACTTCCATAGCTATCAATACCTTCTCTTTGGCTCTATACTTGGCTGGCTCTAATGACTCGCTTCCTCCTTCAAAAACAAACTCTTGGTGATTGGGAATGCGGAAAGTCACATTCCTAGCCCGGCAATCAATAATTGCATGGAATGTACTCATCTAATCCATCCCGAGAATTGCGTCGTAGCTGCTAGTTCCGATTAAAAGGAATTTCGCATAGAATTTCCTGCCACACACTACAACTGGACATGATCTACATTCCCGACTAGATACTACAACACCATTATCCGTATGTATTTCCCAACCCTTGGTTAATGGTTCGTGTGGTTTGGAGTGTGTATCAAACAGTACTCTAGCTGGCATGGAATGAACGAGTTGAATACCTGTAACAACTTCACCTGAGGCCTCTGCCTGCTCAGTGGTCAAGGTGAAAGCCCGTCCTTGACCGTGGCCAGTGTTGGTTTGCCTCTGCTCTAGTGACCTCTGCTGCAGCGGTCCCGACCCTCCCTGTAGCTCCGTTCGCTGAATGCAACCACTGACCCGGTGCTGGTTGGATCCGCAAATCAAACGCTGCCCCTTGACACGGCGACAATCCTTCTGGGTGTCCATCCCTGTGGCAGTAGCCGCAGACTAAGGCATTACTCTGTCGACGATGCTGGGGCACGAATGGATGCTTCATCTGCGTCGTCCCTGGCCTGTGGATTGGTATAACCCCTCGGGATGATGTGTGAGTACGCGGCGGAACTACCGGGGGACTCCTATCACTCGAGCTGGGCCCCCTAAATTTATTGATTAGTTTCTCATGAATTTGTGCCGCGTTGAGCACCTACGCGAAGGTCTGCAACTCGAGTGACACGATCAACTATGTAGCTCAATGTCAAGTCCCTGTAAGAAAAGCCTGGCCCTGATGGCTTCTGAAGCGACCATATAAGAAGCGAATCGGCTCAGACGGTTGAATTCTGCCGCATACACGTCAACGGGACGGCCGTTTTGCTTCAGTAAGATAAATCTTTCTTCCATTTCTGCCTTGGCGGTGGGAGGAAAATAGTGGTCCAAGAAACACTCTTTGAACTTGCTCCACTTGATCGGCCCATCGAGTCTACTCTCTTCGACTGACCACCAAATACGGGCTTCGTCCTCCGGCTGGATCTTTATCACATTCACCTTCTCTCCATCGGGGACCCGTGCGGCTGTCAGTAGGTTCTCCATATTGACCAGCCATTGTTCAGCCTCGAGTGGTTTGGCTAGTCCCGAAAACACACCTGGGTGTAACCTCTGGAAATCCGACACGGTGCCAGTCCTGGCAGCAGTAGCTGGTAAAGTGGTGCCCTCGGGGGCGGTGATGAGAGCGAAGGATCCCCCTATTGCAGAAATTGCCCTAAGTCCCTCGGCGAGTAGGTCCGTCTTTCTTTCTTGGGCTTCCGCGAGGGTCGTCAGTGCATTCAAGATTCTCTCAGTGCGATCCTGAGAACTTGAGTCTGAAGAGTGGTCGTTCGGGGACGTTATGTCGCTGGAAGATAGATGAACGTATATGATTAGATACAATGGTGAAGGTGAGGGATGGTGACGTGAAAATAATATAATAAAGCATAGTTAATATTATCCCTTAACACTTCAAACCTGGCACTCTGATACCAACAAAACCATGTCACGCCCCGCTTCCCAAAATACAGAATACAGGAGGCGACTAGGCTAGCCATGCTCCTACGGTCACGGAATAATTCTGCCGTAGTCACAATTCGGCTTCTAGCATCACATGGTAATCAGTAATCACAGTACATAAGTAAAGGAAACACATCACTAGTTTATTACACCAACTTCCATTGTTCATAATTTATAACAAAACGAAAGAAAAGAAACTACTAACCAAGTGCGAATACAAGGCGATTTATGGAAAGCGGTAAAAAGTACTGGAGGAACGACCGTCTAAATCTCTGCGAGCTCGAAGGATGGGTCTGACTCCTGAACTTGTTCTTCTCCAAAGTTTGAGCATGCACACTCAGGTCGTCAGGACGACACCATAGCAATATATTATAATAATAACAACGAGGCAAGGAAAATAAAGTAAAAATGGTAGAGACAATAAATGCAGGTAATCAGTATGTCATTAAACAATGCAATGAATAAATGTATCCCTATCGGTCTCTAAGTCACTTTTGAAATCGAGTCGTGGAAAAGAATAATCATGTTTAACGAGGGTCTCGTACGTACCCGAGACTACGGCCCGCTGTTGTCCTGGACATAACCCTATCAGCCGGACCGCTAGGTCCAAACCTAATATATAAGAGTCATTGTTCGAATGATCATTCTCTAAATCACCGACCTCGCTAAATACAAGTTTTTTTCCACTTCGGTTTCCCCTTTTTTCCCAGATTTCACTATCTATGAGTATGGGCTAGTTGTGTACAAGTACGCACTGATAACACTGTTTTATTCACTTTTCACTATATCATTCACTATCACGAATCATTCACTGTTCACGGGCGTACTTGACACAACCAAACCAAATATTCACGTTCGACAATGCATTATACACTGAAGATTAATAAGGATGCTCACTATCGCTAGAGGTATTACAGTCGGTTAAATTGTGAATCATGCCGCTAAACAATTTACATGCAATACAAGTCATTGTGCGTCTCAGGAACTTATAAAAATCGCATTAAATCATACGTACAGAATTAAGTAAAATGATGCAAAAGAGGTAACAAGTAAACTCAGTAGGCAGTTCAACAAAATTAGTTTCAAGTCAATCGGGTTTCGGGTTCACAAGTTCCAGTCGTTTCATTTTAAGTGTTCTCTGCTGGAAATTCAGTCCTGAACTGAAAGTCCATTTCGTAACACAGTTTTCACCCTGTTGGGATCAAAATTAGGTGATTCTATAGTTGAACAATATTTAGGGTTATCAGTTAGGTTTCCAACGAACTATACGGATCGATAATATCCATAGTGTACTGGAAGTTATGCATTATATAGTGTTGGGGTATACGTTCTGTCCCTGCTTGGGACTGCTGTATGTACTGATGATTTAAAATACAATTAAAGTAGTAAACGACGGTAAAAACGAATGAAACCACTTCCAACGGCTGGACAACAGATTTATAATCGCTATGATATAGGGTTCCGCATAATACCATTTTCATACAGGAACATGAGAGCCTTTCAAATTGGTTCAAGATATAGCATGATAAGCAAGTAGGAGATACTTGCCTGCGACGACCGACGGTAACGAAGACGATGATGGCGGCGACCCACGACGATGTTATGCATAAGGCTATACATGGATAGGATTCAGGCTTGGCCTCGACGATGGAGACAGGTTGCTAGGCGGAGTCGCAGCTGGTGGACAATGGGGGATGAGGCTCCGGAGCAGGGGAAGCTCGGGGTAGACGTTGGCGTTGAAGGTTGAAGGAGGAGCTGGGGTCGATGGAGGGGTTGTGCGGTGGTCGGAGGTGGCCCGTGGAGGTAGGGGATGAGGGCAGTGGAGGAGCTTGAGGGTTGTTGATGGAGGTGGGTCACGGTGGCGGGAAGGAGGTGCAGGGATTTGCTAGAGTTTTGCAACGGAGGAGAGAGAGGTGAGACGAGGTCGAGCTCGGTGGTGGGATGAGGTGCTGAGTGGAGGAGGTAAGGGGACCTGGGGTCACGGATTGCAGAGGAGGTGGAGTTTTTTAGGGCGAGATAAGGTCAGGGGCGAGTGAGGTTCGCGGCGTGGGCGAGGAGCGTCGTGGCCGTTGGTGGGTGCGAGGTTCACGGTCGTGGATGAGGAGCGAGAGGCGTGGGGGAAGCAGCTGTTAGGGAAGCGAGCGGGACGCGCGTCGCAGAGGCGTGGGCGCGAGAAACGGTTGGGAGGGAAATGGCGGGAAAAAGGAGACTAGGGAGGAAGAAGGAGAAACGGGTGCGGGTCGGGTCGGGCATGGGTTTGGGCCGGGTAGAATTAGGATTGGGTTTAGAATTTAGGTAATAATTAAAATATATATATATATAATATATAATCGAAAAATTCAAAGGAAATTGGGAAAAATACAGAAAAATTTTATTCAGAACCGGGGATTTACAGTTTGGTGCCGAGAATCATAATGTGGATCACTCGGGAACGACACGGCGTTTGGCGGTTGCGTCGTTTCGATCTTTAGGCCCACGTGTCGACTCGTCATGCGCCTGAATTTTTGCGCGTATCCCCGATGGCATCAGCGGATCTGCGAAATGATTGCACTTTAAAGAGGGGCTTCTGTTCCCGCCAAAAAATTTCTGTGCAAAAGAGCCCAAGGTATCTAATGACAGCGACACGTTTAAGAAAATTTGAACCAGCATTTTCCGGGGTGTATTTTGACAAACTCCCGAATTTGAAATAGCTAAATTCTGATGGTATCGAAAGCGTCTCGAAAAAGCCTTCGATTTGATATATTATGGGCTTCATAATTCATCCGGGATCAAAAGTTATGAGCAAATATGCTATGCACGTGTAATCTAAGGAAGAAAGTGTGAACCAGTATTTTCCGGGCTGCATTTTGACAAACTCCCGAATGTGAAACAACTAAATTCTGATGGTATCAAAAGCGTCTCGAAAAAGCCTTCGATTTGATATATTGTGGGCCTCATAATTCATCCGAAAACAAAAGTTATGAGGCATCACGTGCTCACACGTGACCGGGCATCACGTACCCACACGTGACCATTTACAGGCAAAGCCTGTAGGCACTGAATAAAATAAATAATTGGAAATAATTAATCAGTGGGGTCACGTGCCAACACGTGATGTGCCTTTAAACCCACTGAAAAGAATTAAAGGTATAATAAAATAATAAGGAAACCCCCCAATGTGGGCATCACGTGCCACCACGTGACCAAGGGTCACGTGCTGACACGTGATAATTCCTGAGTTCTTTAAAACAATATAATTAAATTCTGGTCAAATGCTTAATCAGGGGGTCACGTGCCAACACGTGATGGGTTCCTAAATATCAATGAATTATAGAATTAAATTCTAATTAAAGGGAATCAAAAACCCTAACTGGAAAAATATTTCTTTAAATCTTTCCAAATAAAAAAGCTGGTGCTCTGTAAAATGAAGCACCGTTGAATTAAAAATCTAATGGTGATTAAAAATCATCAATTTGTGGAAAGATTTTATATAAGGAAATATTTCCCTAAATTTCACCAAAAGTAATAAGCAGAATATCTAAAATTCTTGATCTAAAAGATCATATTAGTTATGAAAAACAAACAAAATCTTTCAATGAGAGATTTACTAAACAAATTGATTCTTTTCTTTCTCCTATAAATAGGAGCCAAGAAGAGAAGAAAGATATAGAATTTTGGGATCTTGAAATTTTCTAAAGGCAAATAGCAGAGAGAAAAGAAAGAAGAATTTAATTCTCAAGAAAAGAAACCCTATGTGAGAAAAGGGAAAAAGACCAAAACTTAAAAAAGAGAATTTAATTCTCAATTTAAGAGTTTAACTCTTCTGCAAAAGAACTTAGTTCTTCCTCTGGTTGAAGATCTGCAGAAGCGAATCTCCCCATAGCTTGAGATTCTGCCATGCAGATCCAAAACTTAGAGGGAGAATTGAGTTTAGAGAATTTAATTCTCCCAAACTTATAAGAATTTAATTCCTCCAAAACAAAAATAGGGTTTAACCCTATATGGGAATTTAATTCTCTCAAATTCATAGGAATTTAATTCCTCCAAAACAGAATTAGGGTTTAACCCTATATGAGAATTTAATTCTCCCAAATTCATAGGAATTTAATTTCTCCAAAACAGAATTAGGGTTTAACCCTACTAAGAATTTAATTCTTTCACATACATAGGAATTTAATTCCTCTAAAACCATAATTAGGGTTTAACCCTACAGAGAATTTAAGTCTTAAAAATAAAGAGACTTGAAAGATCTCCATGCATGCAAAGAACTAAGGTCACGTAGCACCACGTGACCCCTAAACAGATCCTCCAAAAATGAGAAGGAAACAGCCCAGAGGCAACGCCTCACGTGCTCCCACGTGACCTTCAAAATAAAGAGAAAAAAAGCAAAAGCAATGTTGGCGTTGGGCGCTCTCACGTATTACCACGTGACCCCTTAATAAATGCTTTAATAATCAACGCACAAATCTCCATCACGTGCCAACACGTGATGGTCAGAAAATTAAAAGCGTTTAACACTTATTTGCAAAACAAGGTAAAGGAGATCTGGCCCCACCTTTGGGTACCCTCACGTGTCCCCACGTGACCCTTTCCCCTCTATGGCTCAACACTAATTTGAGAGTTTTATTTCCAGTGTTTAATACTATTGCCTTCTAGTGTTTAACACTAATTTGAGAATTTTATTTCTAGTGTTTAATACTATTGTCTTCTAGTGTTTAACACTAATTTGAGAGTTTTATTTCCAGTGTTTAAGACTGTTGTTCTTTAGTGTTTAACACTATTTTTAGCCAAATTGGCTAATTTTCCAGACGCAAAAGCCTCTCCTTTAACTAAATCTCAAAATTGAGTAAAACTTAGAGCTATAATATTTAATGCTCAGTCAAAGACAAAAATGACATCAGAGCCCTCAAATTCTTCTTTAGCATTGCTAAATGATGAAGGGTTGAACCCAGACAAATGTCTAATGGTCCAATAAAGGGCCAACACTTCAAATCTAATTGGATTTAGCCCAAGTTGGCCATAAGTCCTCAATTCAGATTTAACCGAGCCAATGTGCTCATAATCTAATTAATTGATCTTAGTTCCAAAATTGGACTATAGATCTCCTAATCAACTTTGGTTCAAGGGTACATCTCTGAACTCCTCTGATATTTGTCGTTGTAATCCTTCAACGTTTTCGGAGAGGTGATGAGTCCCGATAACCAATCATTCCATGGACTGTGGGGTCCTTAAACTCATGGACTATGATGTCCTTAACCTCGACCGTAATGTCTTTAAACTAACATTGGACTGTGGGGTCCTTAAACCCATGGACCATGATGTCCATAACCTCGACCGTGATGTCTTTAAACTAACATTGGACTGTGGGGTCCTTAAACCCATGGACTATCATGTCCTTAACCTCGACCGTGATGTCTTTAAACTAACATTGGACTGTGGGGTCCTTAAACCCACGGACTATGATGTCCTTAACCTCGACCGTGATGTCTTTAAACTAACATTGGACTGTGGGGTCCTTAAACCCACGGACTATGATGTCCTTAACCTCGACCGTGATGTCTTTAAACTAACATTGGACTGTGGGGTCCTTAAACCCACGGACTATGATGTCTTTAACCTCGACCGTGATGTCTTTAAACTAACATTGGACCGTGGGGTCCTTAAACCCACGGACTATGATGTCCTTAACCTCTACCGTGATGTCTTTAAACTAACATTGGACTGTGGGGTCCTTAAACTCACGGACTATGATGTCCTTAACCTCGACAGTGATGTCTTTAAACTAACATTGGACCGAGATGTCCTTAAACTAACAATGGACTGTAATGTCTTTAAACTAATCGACCGCAATGTCCCTAAACTAAACAATAGAGTTCAAATGCTCTTTTGTTGGATCTAAATGATCCTGTTAAGTTGATCTTAGTCTAAAATTAGACTAATGTGTTCTTAACAAACGTTGAGTCGATCTTAGTCTAAAAATTAGACTAACGTATTCTTAACTAACATTTAAGTTGATCTTAGTCCCAAATGAGACTAACGTATCCTTAAACCAAACCCCCCAAACCCAAATCTAAGAAAGATACGGATTTGGACTAGTCCACGCCCTGCAGGCGCAAAAACCGGAAACTGAAGAAGCGAAAGCGCGAGAACATAAATTAGTCTCCGTATACAATCCATGGGCAACCAAACACAAAACAAACACCCACGGCACGAAGTGACCATATGGAGAAGGAGAAAGTTGTTACCGCGATGCGGTAGCGTAATTAACTGCAGGGGCTTGCGTCTGCAGGCAAGAGCGTTCCCATAATCAAAAACCCCTCAAACGAGGGGGAATTTGACGAAGTCTGCTACATCGGCCGCATTCGTTTAAACCTTCGATACATGGTGTCATAAATCAACTTGGCATCTTCGGAGAGGTGGACGGATAGCACCAATTAGCATCTGCCCCAAAATTCAGGCAAGACGTTTATCGCATCTCCGTGTTTTCGGCGGGGAACAGCGCCGTTTCGGTCAATTCATCAGTTAGGGTACATGCCACGTGTCGGACGTTGGTTGGCGGACGAGAAAGGCTGTCTTTTACTCCTGCGATCGAAGAGACGTACCCAATGGTCAACCGCCACGTGGAGCTTCGACTGCCGTTAAGCGCGGCGTTTCGTTTTGGCAGGAATCGATCTGCGCCATAGGATGTTCTCTTTAGGTTGTATAAATAGGAGGGGACCATCTTAGGGCCAACACTTCGCTTCAATTCCCGTCTGCTGCTTGAAGATTGCTCGGAGCTCCTCCGCATAGATCAGATCTTGCGTTGATTTTTCCTTGGTGAGTCATTTTCTTTGAATCAGGTGAGATGTCTTCCTCCGAGGTGTCTATAGATATAGTAGGAGTAGAGTCGGGTGATGAGGCTCCAGTTGCTGGGGCCGAGTCCAGTAGGTCTTCTTTCTCTTCGGCTTCGATAGCCAAGATGGTTCTTCTTCTTCTTCGTCATCTGTGTCGGGCTCGACCCTCAGAATCAGGGCTAACCGCATCACTCGACGTCGGGCGGTGACAAGGGATCCCAAGGTGCGCATTGGGAATACTCGCGATGCGCCTTCCGTCTTGAATCGCATGGTCGAGCTCTCTGACATCTAGACTCGATTCAATATTCCCTCGTCTGGCTAGAGTGGGTGAACGGGCGGACCAGGTGCGGGGCAAGGAGGTTGCCCTGTATCTCGAAGCATTCCGGCTAGGAATGCATTTGCCTTTCTCACCAGAGGTTTGTGTGGTGCTTCATTACTTCCATCTTGCCCCGGGCCAGCTGGCGCCGAACTCATGGAGGATTCTCCTCGGATTTCTGGTCCGGTTAAAACTTGATCAGATCCCCTTTAGTTTGACCCACTTTTGTCTTTTATTTGCTATAAAAATCACCTCGGTACCAGTAAAGAGGAGCCGAACTGGGTGTATTTTTCGTTTAAAAAACGTAAGGGAGAGGCGGTCGGGTCGGGGGTAGTGGTTGTCCCTTCTTCCATCCATGAATGGAAGGAGAAGTACGTATTCGTCGGGCCACCGGAAGGCGAGGATTGGCCTGTGCCCACACAGTGGCACATGGCCGACTGCCCGAGGTCAAAGCAATCGACCTTCCCCGAGACAAGGGTGGTGTCCTAGTGGGAACCGATCCAGCAGGCCGACGTCCTGCTTTCCGAGCAGGTACTAAGCTGGGCTGGGATCAATCCTGCGCGTTTCCTGGGTAAGTTAGGTTTTCGACGATCTGTTTAGACTTTGCTTAAGTTTCCTTTACCTTTTTAATGTCGCCGACCTTTTTCTCCTGTGTGTTCTTTTTTTTGCAGAGCCCATCGACCGATCAAAAATCATGTCTGCCCTTGCCGCGAAGGCCCAAGGAAAAAAGCCCGGTGGCGCCAGCTCGTTCTGACCCGATTTAAACGCGGCCACGAGGCAAACTCCTCCGTCCAGGCCTTCCATAGCATCCTTAGTCCCGGAGGAGCGCCGTGGGGGGAGGAGGGGGTCAAAAGCATGTGCGGGACCCGGTGCCCCGGGTGAGGGAGGAAGAATCTCCTCCCGCCGAGGAAATCCCCCTCAAGAGAAAGAAGCGGGTGGTCTCTCGGCCGCCCCCTACCGAATCTAAGTGCAGGAGGGAGACTTCTGCATTGAGGTGCCATCGGGGCTATCCATGGTCGACAGATTGCTGGCGGACATGGAGAAGGCGGCGGGGACCAAGATTCTCCTGGGTACCATGAAGGCCCAAGTGACCGTGATTGCCCAGGAAGTGGTTCAGGTCGGTAGTTTCTTTATTAAGGAATAACTCAAGTTTTATTTCCTCGGTTTCAGTTTTCTAACATGTTTGTTGTTTTCCACAGGTCCTCCAGCACTGCACTCTCCTCGTCCACATAGAGTCCGAGGAGATAATCCCGACAATGAAGAAGACGGGAGAATCCTCCTCGCGGGAGGAAGAGCTTCACCTTCAATTGAAGCAAGTGGAGGAGAAAGCGGCCATTCTTGACCCGAGATTGGTCGCCGAGGGGCTGACGAACTCCAAGCTGAAGGAGTCCCATCGTCTTCTAATCGAATCCAACCGTGCTATTCAAGCCAAGATGGAGGAGACGAATGGCCTTTACAACTCCATGAAAAGGTCGAGGGACGCCTTCAAGAAAGATGTTTTGGACGCAGCGAAGCTTGCCGAGAGCTGGGTGGCGAAGGCCGTGGAGGATTACAAGGCGTCCGATCAGTTTTGCCTTGATCTCGTCGAATCCACGGCCGTCGGGTGGCACAAGGCCCGCGACGCCGTCAAGGAGTCTATGCCGGAGTTTGTCAACGGCGAGCTCCATGCTAAGTTCCCTCTCACCGAGGAAGAGCCGCATGGGGAGGCGCCGAGCTGGCTGCAGGAGGCGAGGCTGTTGGCGGAAGTGCCGAGCCTGAGGTCACCGTTTTGGCCCTTGATGGCGACGTCAAGCAGGGAGAGATCCCGACCGAGCGAGTGGTCTGAGTTATCCCCCTTACGCGATTTTCTCGTATTTATTTTTATTTTAGATTTTTGTAAGCTTCCGGGTATTTTTGTAAGGCTAAGAAGCCCACAATACCTTTGTACATAATTTTGATCATGAATAGAGTGTACTTTTTCTTTGCTCAGATATTTGATCAATCTGCAAGTACTTTAGCTCGTATACTTTTCATTATTCGAATCTTTATTCTGCAAGTATTTTTAGCTCATAAGTCTTTTTATCTTGCTAACGTAAGGTCGGTGTCCCCCTTTTTCCCGGAGTCGAGGTGGCGATCGCGCATCAAGTATGAATCGATTGATAGCCAAGTGTAGGAAGGTCGGTGCCACTCGATTCTACCCGGCCGCCTCGTGGTGAGGGCTTCTGTAACAACCTAGTTCATTTATACCAATTCCAGTTCCCGTATTTACTTATCCATGGTATTTTCTTGATTTATCGTGTTTTAGGTGCGAATGGTATTTTACATTTTACATTGCATTCGACCTTACCCGCTTGCTTGAACCTGATTGATTTATATTTATGGATTACACTGACTTGTACGTAGATTGTGCATTTTCATGTTTAGTACACACTGGCATTTTATCTGGCATTGCATCTTTTACCATATAACATTTTAAGTCACGGAAAATAAATTAAAATTGCATTTCATAGCCTGCATGATACCCCTAACCCCGTGGTAGCATCCGCGCATCTTGTTCTCGTTCCGTTCAGTGAAACGGACGTGTTTGGATGGCTACGCACACATACGTGCATCCGTTCTTGGGGGTATGCTTTTTTCGTTACGTGAGCCTTCGTTTTGAATTTTGAAAGTCGCACAAATTTTTCGTATTTTAAATCTGAAATTTTGGACCCGACCCGGGCGCGTTTTGGAATATTTTTGTATTCTGCCAAAATTCATTTATTTAAAAATTAGAAATTACTTCGAATATATTTTTTTAACAGCTCAGAAGAATTTCTCTAACAACTAAAATCTTTTTTAAAATTTTAAAATCTTTCCTCATCTGACCCCAGCCTCTTTCCTCTCTCTGCGCGGCCCCACTCATTTTTCTCTCTCTCCTCCCCTCTTCCTTTCTCTCTCTCCTATATAAAACAATTTTATCTCTCCTCACTATTCACACTCTCTCTCTCACTCCTCTCGATCTCCTCTCTCTCTCTCAGAATATCTCTCTCTCCTCTCGCGAAATTCTCTCTCTCTCTATATATATTTATACATATATTCTTTCTTCCTCAAAGCCCCACCAGCGTAACAACCTCGATCATGAGACCTCTCCGCGACCACCTCCATCGAAGTTGTCATCTCCCTCATCACCCATCAACCCATCTCCTCAACCCCGACTTCGAACCCATCGCCGCAACTATTTTCTTCATCGAACATTCTCATCATCAACTAACCCGAGAACCCATCCTGTCTCCATTGTTGCCGTCATCTTCTTCTTCTTCCACTTCGTGCTTTGCCCGAGATCATCATTGACACCACTACCAACAACCCCCTCAACTCCATCTCCTTCCTCAACTCAGTAGACCCATCTCATCCTCACCGTCGACCAAGACATCCTTGCCAAGACTCCATCGCCACCTCCTTTTCCTTCAACATCTGAGCAACCCATCAACACCGTCGCATCACCTTACCTCCACCTCCGGCATCGTAAACATCTCCAGCATGCCGTCAATCTCAACCCTAACAGCACCTTCTCCCTAACACCCGAGACTCCACCAGAACTCCTCACCGTCGCCGACTCCAAGCACCTCACCAGCGAGACCCGGATTGTACAATTGCGAGGTTAGCTTCATACTTGAGGCACTTGAGGGGAGAAGGGCGAGAAGGCCTGTTTACAAAAGGCATATTTACAACAACAACAGGCTGTTTATTTATCACATTGCCAAAGATCAGAATGGATGTAGGTTGCTGCAGAAGAAGATCGATGAGGGGAGGCGATGAGATCTTCAACGGGGTTATCGCGCACGTGGCTGATCTGATGATGAACCCTTTTGCTAACTATCTGGTTCAGAAGCTGCTTGATGTCTGTACTGAGGAGCAGAGGTTGAGGATTGTGCTTAATCAGACTCTGGATCCATGGGAGATCATAAGGGTCTCTTTGAATACTCATGGGACAAGAGTAGTGCAAAAGCTGATAGAGACTCTAAACCCCACAACGGATAAGGCTGATTGTTTTGGCACTTAAGCCGGGGTTTCTTCATCTTATCTGAGACTTGAATGGCAATCATGTCATTCAATGCTGCTTGAAGTCTTTTTCGACTGATGAATAATAAGTTTATTTTTTGTGCTGCTGCACAGTACTGTGTCCAGATTGCAACCCATAGGCATGGATGTTGTGTCCTGCAACGCTGCAACCCGACGAGAATTCCATGCAACCCTATCCACACCTGAAGCCCCGACCTCGTTGCCATGTCCGTAGCCGACGATTCGAGTAATCCAGAGAACAACCCCAGCCAGTGTGGTCGTATTCTTTCTTGGCCTGGTCTTGTCCATGCGTGCGTGTGGATATTGTGACGTTTACCCAACGTCGGACGTGCCGTACATATCCGTATCGCGATCCATCGAGACAAGTAAAACTTGCTACATGCTATTTTATTTATTACATACTTATTTAAATGCATATTAAACCTGTAGTTTAAATCTAATACCACATGTTCCATTTTATCATTTCGATGTTCCATTTATATCATTTTAGATCTAGAACTTGAAAACATATCTTGTTGCATGTTAGATTACGATATACGGTATCTATATCCATATTTGAATCACATAATGCTTATTTGCACAGCCCATAGTACCATTTTAAATAGTTTATAACTTTCGGATACCTATTTGCATCCATTCCGTCTAATATACATATTATTGCATCCATAGATCATTTGAATATATAATATTGTAATATTAACGTTCCATATTTGATAAAGTGTATTTTAATTAATGTTAGAACTATAACCTTAACCCAAATCGACAACCGTGCATCCATATGCTTTAATCTGTACCTATTTGCATACCACATCACAATATTCCATTTTTATTGTTCCATTAATTACCCCATACTTGTTTTGTATACCCATGCTTATTTTAGTTTGATTATGAGCACCCACGTGACATTTTGTGCACCCCTGACATGACTTGATACACCTAATACTTGATACGACTTGATACCGTGCACTTCTTGACATGATTGGATTTATTTACACTACTTGACCTGACCTGATGTACCATATCTTGACCTGTTACCTGATCTTGTTACTAATGCCAACAGCCTTGACATGTTATCCCTACGGACATTTCCTGTTGTCTATCCAGACAAACCTGTATCTGCTTGATCCTGTATTGGCATTAGCTTAATACCCGACTTAAACATATATAACTTGGGGGTATGGGGAAATCAATGATGAAACCTGACTTGTAACTCGACAGTTCGCTTGCTTATACTGATCAGTTTTAGAGGCTAGGTCAGTCTTGGGATAATGCTGCTGACATCATACATCTATACATATTTCCTGTTTTAGTGCCTAGCGGCATATCTCGGTTCTATCCCGAGAATCTTGACCGTGGTCCCGGGTATGCACGGGATACTATTGAGTTACATCGATGATTTATCAAATTGATTTCAAAGACTTGGGAGTAGTTAACCCAATAGACCAGTCTAGATTACTCACTACACATTACCCTCACTGTCCTCATTTATATTACTGTTATACCTGTTTTACTGTTCATACACATACCTGTATGTCTGGCTACCCCCGTTTATTTTATTGCTTGATATTATGACGCACTGACGACTGGGTTTTGCATGGCCCAGATCTTCTACCTTTGTTGCAGACTGATCAGGAGTGCTGCCGCTGTTAGACCGAGCGGTGAGGATCCTGTTGATATCCAGTTTTACTTTCCAGGTGTTTTATTTATTAGATCTTTTGCTTCCGCATATTATATTATTTCTTGACTCATTTATTCTGGCTCATGGACATGTACTGGATAGTTTAGTTTACTTTCCTGTTCTTGATATCTCTACAGCCGTAATGTGACTGTGGAGGGATTTTTCCTACCCACAGGTAGCATGGTTGGCTCTGTCACGTGCCTATCTTAGCGTACTCTGGGAAGCGGGGGTGTGACAGGGTTTGTTTGGTATCAGAGCCATAGGATATAGGTTAATCGAGTTTGATTTTTTTGTAGTTGGGTATTGGACCCAATACACGAATCAGAATACTCGTGATTAGGAACATGTCCTACCACCTTGATTATCGTGATTCTTGAATCATATCTTTCTCTTATCTTTGCCTTGACGATATGCAAACCACTTTGCATCTCGACTTGAAACCTTTTTGGTTCTCTATTGTTTCTCCCTGTTCCTTGATTCTGATACTAGGATTTGGGCGACTTGAGTGGAGTTATGTGATTGTAACTATGAACTGCAGCATGGTTACAATGCGGTACTCTATTTAAGTAACTTGGAGTCCTGGTCTTGATTCACTTCCTTATTTTATGGTCGTTATATTGCCTTGCTTCTTTTGCTTTCCAGTTCATGTTTATCGCAAGCTTGAATTCTGTTTACCGCGCTTATCTTCTTCAGTGTTTGGCTTCAGGTGAAATCGTTTCAGGTATCCTACTTGTTCATGTCTTCCCCGCATTAGAATTATTCAATTCCGGTGCATCCATTTGTTTGTTGTTGTCTTGGGAATGGATTTTCTCGGCACTGTCCACGCTCACATTGATTGTAGGACAAAGGAAGTGATTTTCCAGATTCCCGAACATCCAGAGTTTATCTTTGCTGGAGGAAGCAGTTCTGTCGAGCCAGTCGAGTTTAGGGCTAGGCCGACAAACAGTGTTCTTTCGTCAATAGAAGCTGATAAGGAGGAAGCGCCAGCTATAGTTCGAGGATTTATGGACGTGTTCGAGGACATCTCGGATTTACGGCCAAAACGAGACGTGGAGTTCGCAATCGATCTTGTTCCTGGAGCAGCGCCAGTCTCTAAAGCATACTATCCAATGGCACCAGTGGAGTTGGAAGAAGTCAAGAAGCAGGTTGTTGAATTACTTGAGAAGGGTTGGATTCGCAGCAGTAACTCACCTTGGGGAGCTCCAGTTCTTCTAGTTAAGAAGAAAGATGGCAAAAGGAGGATGTGCATCGATTATCGAGAATTAAACCAGGTGACTATTAAAAACAAATACTCGATCTCTCGCATTGGTGAATTGTTCGAGCAGCTTATTGGAGCGAGGGTATTCTCGAAGCTGGATTTGTGATCCGGATATCATCAGGTCCGAGTTAAATTAGAAGATATTTGCAAGGCGGCGTTCCGAACTCGGTATGGACATTACGGGTATTTAGTGATGCCCTTCGGAGTAACGAATGAACCGGCGATATTTATGGACTTGATGAACCGAATATTTTCACCATTCTTGGACCAGTTTATAGTGGTGTTCATTGATGATATACTGGTCTACTCGAAGAGTATTGAAGAGCATGTGGAACACTTGAAGATCGCACTGCAGACATTGAGGCAAGAAAGATTGTATGCAAAGATGAGCAAGTGCGAGTTTTGGCTTGAAGAAGTGAAGTTTTTGGGACATGTCGTGTCTGGAGATGGAATTGCCGTTGATCCCGAAAAGATTGCAGCAGTCCGAGATTGGCCGATTCCGAAGAACGTTGCAGAGATCAGAAGCTTTCTTGGACTTTTCGGATATTACAGAAGGTTTGTGGAGAACTTTGCTCGTCTGGCTGAGCCTTTATCACGCCCCGCTTCTCAGAGTACGCTAAATTGGGCACGTGACATAGCCAACAATGCTGCCTGTGGGTAAGAAGTATCCATCCACAGTCACATTACGGCTGTAGAGATATCAAGAACAAAATATAACTATCTAATACATGTCCATAAACCAAGATAAAATGAGTCAAGAATAATAAAGATGCGGAAGCAAGAGATCCAATACAAAATAACTGGAATGTATGTCCCATAATGCGGGCTCACATCAGGAAAAATGCTGAAAGTAAAAGAACTAACTACTACAGAATCCTCACTGCTCAGCCTGCTGGCTGAAGTACTTCTGCTCAGACTGCAGCAAAGGTACGAAATCTGGGCCATGCAAAACCCAGACGTCAGCGCGTCATGTCATCAAGTAATAAAGTATAAACAGGGTAACAGGCAATGCATATATAATCATGAATGATAAAGCAGGTGTTACAGTAATATAAATCAGGGCAGTGAAGGGTAGTGTGCAGTGAGTAAACTAAACTGTTCTATTGGGTTATCTACTCTCAAGTCCTTGAAATCAATTTGATGAATCATCGATGTAACTCAATAGTATCCCATGCTACCTGGGACCACGGTCTAAGACTCTCGGGCTGAAACCGAGACGTGCCGCTAGGAACTAAAAGGAAAAGGATACAGACCAACGATGTCAGCAGCATCGTCACGAGGCGGGCCTGGCCTCAAAAACCGATCAGTAAAAGCAAGCAACTGTCGAGCTACAAGTCAGGTTTCATCATTGATTTCCCCATACCCCCAAGTTATAAGTGTCAAGTCAGGTATTCCGTAATCAAGAACTAATGCCAACACAGGATCAGGTAGGTGCATGTTTGTCTGGATGGACAACAGGAACGGTCCGTAAGAACTACATGTCAGGTTTGTTGGCATTAGACACCAGATCAGGTAACAGGTAAAGCCATGGTACATCAGGTCAAGTCGAGTGGTGTATTTAGATGTCAAGTCATGTCAAGAGAGTACGGTACCATGTCAGGTCAAGTAATATGTATAGCCAGTCAAGTCAGGGTGTACAAGATAAGATGTGGATGCTCATAATCGACTAACATAACCATAGTTATGAATAAACCAGCATGATACTATCAGAACAATAAACAGGCACAGTAACATGATAGCAACAGGTGCAGATTAAACTACTTAGTTGTACGGTCATCAGTTTGGTTTAAAAAATAGTTTTAACATTTCAGGAATGCAGTGTTACACATGTGGATGATAAAATCATCTTAATATATATTAAAACAATCTATAGGTGCAATTGAACGTGAATAAGGCTAAATGTATGCAATCGGTCGTACGATAGGGTAAAACTACAAAAGGGTAATACGGCTATAAAACAATTATGATTATGTGATCTAACATATACATGTGATTACTAGGTATAATCAACTAGATGCAACAATTAAGTTTCAAGTTCTAGACTAGAAAATATGTAAACGGAACGTTATGCGGTTAACTAGAAATTCAAGTCTTTCGATTCTATGTAGAGATTTAATACGAAAATAGATAAATTAATATAAGAATAGTTTGAATAGCATGTAGCAAGTTTCACTTGCCTCGACGAATTGCGATACGGGAAACGGAACGTCTCACGTCGGCAAGAAAGGTCGTGACGCGTGCACGGTACACGGAATGAGTCCAAACGACGAACAGTGGAATCACACGGATCAGGGGTCCTCGCTGGGTCCTCGGGATCTTCGACGTCGCTGGCCAACTCCGGCAATCTTGTTAAAACAGCGAATACAAGAAACAAGGTTTTAAGAAAAGAAAAAGGAAGGCAAGAAGAAAGAGAGTAGAGGAGGAAGGCGTGTACGAAGGCTTACTGGGTTGCAGAGGGGTGTGCTAGTAATGACGGCGAGATCGACGGCGGTGAAGAACTCCGGCGAAAGGTTTCTGAAGATCTAGGGTTTAGTTAGGGTTTGGGCTCGGGTAGAAGTTGCTGGAGTTTTGGTGTGCAGGCTTTGGTTGCTGGAGGGAGATCAGAGGAGAGGGGAGATGGCGATGACAATAGGAAGTGGTCGGCGACGCTGGGAGTCGGCGTTGGGTTCCCAGGTCTCGTCGGGTGTGATGTGCAGGGGATGATAGACTCGGGGAGAAAGAGAGGAAGAGAATAGAATGGAGACGAGGAGGAGGATGAGAAGAGGATGAGGTGAGGGTGACGAGGAGGCGAAGATTTTAGGGTTAGGGTTTCGTGGAAGGTGCTGGGTTTCATGAGAAGGAGCTGCGGGGGTTTTTAAAGGAGGGAGAAGAAGGAAATATGAAGGGAGGTGACGGGATCTCCATCGCGGTGACGGGACTCGAGAAGTATACAGTGTTTGCGAGATGTGAGAGAGTGGGTGCGAGAGGAGAGAGAAAGAGAAGGGGGGAGAGAGAGAGCTGCGGAGGAGAGAGAAGGAGAAAGAGAAAGAGATTAGCGCTCGTGGGGCCCAGGTGCACACAGAGGAAGAACCAGATTGGTTCGTGGTGAATAAAAAAAATATAAGGAGAAGGGAAAGAAAGATTGTCTGGGGTTTTGATTGGTTAGGGAAAAATTTAAAAGGATTTTTTTTAAATAGGAAAGATTTTTTGGTTGGTTGGAGAGAAAATTAGGAAAATAATAAATAAAGATTTACTAATAGCTTTTAAGATATTGCCAGCTTAAAACTGTAACAGAAATAGAAGAAGTAAAATTATAATTCGACTTTGAATTTAAATTCGAGTAATTGAATTTCAGCGGGATGTAAAACATTTCAGAAAAACGCCCGGGTCGGGTCCAAAAATATGAATTTGAAACATGAAAATTATTAGCAAGTTCCAAAAATTGAAATGAAGGATTTTGTACTGAAAAAGCATATCCCCAAGAACGGACGCACGTACATGCGCGTAGACGTCCAAGCACGTCCGTTCCACTAAAGGAAAGAACACGATGCAAGGACGCTACCACAGGGTTAGGGTATCGAGCAGGCCAAGACAAGTATATTTTAAATTATTTCAAATGAATTAAATTGTTATATGCAAGAATATGAAATGTCGGGGTAAACTATAACTAGTAACAGCCAAAGCATGATAAATGAAAAAAATACCACAACAACCCATACGGTAACAGAAATTTATAGAACTGGACTCGGTTGTTACATTATACCCAACTACGAAAAGAATTTCGTTCTCAAAATTCCAAGAATATAAAGATAGACGACAGACAAACTACAAGAAAAGATGGGGAAACTTCTGCCGGATTTTATCATCTCGTTCCCAAGTGGACTCTCCGTGCCCCAAGAAACAAGTACAAGAGGGATAACCTTGTTCTTAAGAACCTTTTCTCTTTGATCCACGATCGCAATCGGTCGCTCCTCAAAAGTCAAGTCTTCTCGTACCGTCAGCTCCGAATGATCCAACACATGTGTTTCATCTCGAACATACTTACGGAGTTGAGATACGTGAAACACATCATGCACATTCGCCAAGGACTGCGGTAACGCCAAACGATACACTACCTCACCAACACGCTCCAAGATCTCAAAGGGTCCAACGAATCGAGGACCGAGCTTTCCTCGACTTCCAAAACGAATCACCCCTCTAGTCGGTGATATCTTCAAGAATACTAAATCACCCACGACGAACTCTAGAGGTCTTCTCAACGTATCTGCCCAACTCTTCTGTCGGTCTTGTGCTGCCTTCATATGATTCCGGATAGCATTAACCTTCTCAACAGTCTGCACAACCAAATCTAGTCCCAAAAATCTTCGTTCACCGACATCGTCCCAACAAACAGGTGAACGACACTTGCGACCATATAAAGCTTCGAATGGAGCCATCTGAATCGTCGCCTGAAAACTGTTGTAAGAAAACTCCACCAAATGTAGATGATCCTCCCAAAAACCCTTGAAGTCCAACATGCACGCTCTCAACATATCTTCAAGAGTTTGGATCGTTCTCTCCGACTGGCCATCAGTTTGAGGATGATAAGCTGTGCTAAACTTCAATCGAGTCCCCAAACTTTCTTGTAAACTCCTCCAAAAGTGTGATAAGAATCGAGTGCCACGGTCGGACACGATACTCACCGGTACTCCATGCAATCTTACAATCTCATGCATGTACCGTTCTGCCAAAGCTTCTGTTGATTGACCAACCTGAAAAGGAATGAAATGAGCTGCCTTGGTCAAACGATCAACAATTACCCATACTGCATTGTTGCCTTTTGGACTCCGCGGTAGAGCTGTCACAAAATACATGGTTATATGTTCCCACTTCCACTGAGGAATCGGAAGTGGTTGCAATAAACCAACAACCCTTTGATGTTCAGCCTTAACTTGCTGACACACCAAGCACCTTGCCACAAAATGAGCAATCTCCCGTTTCATGCCTTCCCACCAGAAATGCCGTCGTAAGTCTTGGTACATCTTCGTGCCTCCTGGATGTACGGAATAAGCTGAGCTGTGCGCCTCCTTCATAAGTTCTTCACGAATATCTCCCTTTGGCACACATAAACGGCTACCATATCTCAACGAACCATCTTCATGGATCAGTAAATCCATTCGAAGTCCGGCTTCAACCTGTTCTCGATACTTTTGCAATCTAGGGTCATTTGGTTGCGCTGCTTTAATATTCTCGATCAATGACGAATGTACTTGCAGCTGCATCAATTGTCCCGAAGAATGCGGTGGCACAACCTCCAAATCAAACCTCCGAAAGTCTTCAACGAGTTCCTTCTGCGTAGTCAACATCTGAACAGCTGGTAACCGACTGAGCGCATCCGGCATGACATTAACCCTCCCCGGATGGTACTTAAGATCAAGATCGTACTCAGCCATCAGCTCCAACCATCTATGATACCTCATATTAAGCTCCTTCTGCGTGAACACATACTTCAAGTTCTTATGATCAGTGAACACCTCGACCCTTTCGCCCAAAAGGTAGTGTCTCCAAATCTTTAAAGCGAAGATCACAGCCGCAAGCTCCAAGTCGTGAGTTAGGTAATACTTCTCATGGGTCTTCAACTGTCTCGATGCGTACGCTACAACCTTCCCATGCTGCATCAAAACACATCCCAATCCTTTCCCAGATGCGTCGTTGTGAATCACCAATCCTCCGGGATTGTCTGGCACGGTCAGAATAGGAGCGGTTACCAATCTCTGCTTCAACGTCTTGAAAGCTGACGCACACCTATCCGTCCACACAAAAGATACCTCCTTGCGCGTAAGCTTAGTCAACGGCTCCGCCAGACGAGCAAAGTTCTCCACAAATCTTCTGTAATACCCGGCGAGTCCAAGAAAACTTCTTATCTCCGCAACATTCTTCAGAAACGGCCAATCTCGAACTGCTACAATCTTTTCTGGATCGACGACGATTCCATCGCCAGACACGACATGCCCCAAAAACTTTTCTTCTTCCAGCCAAAACTCGCACTTGCTCATCTTCGCATATAACTTCTCTTGTCTCAACGTCTGCAGTGCGATCTTCAAATGTTCTGCATGCTCTTCAATACTCTTCGAGTAAACCAGAATATCATCAATGAACACCATAATAAGCTGGTCCAAGAATGGTGAAAAGATTCGGTTCATCAAGTTCATGAATATAGCTGGTGCATTCGTAACTCCGAAGGGCATCACTAAGTACTCGTAATGTCCATACCGAGTTCGGAACGTCGTCTTGCAAATATCCTCTGCTTTCACTCGGACCTGATGATATCCGGATCACAAATCCAGCTTCGAGAATACCCCCGCGCCACTAAGCTGCTCAAATAGTTCGCCAATGCGAGGGATCGGGTACTTGTTCTTAATAGTCACCCGGTTTAATTCTCGATAGTCGATGCACATCCTTCTTGTGCCATCTTTCTTCTTAACTAGAAGAACTAGAGCTCCCCAAGGCGAGTTACTGCTTCGAATCCAACCCTTCTCAACCAATTCAGTAACATGTTTCTTGACTTCCTCCAATTCCACCGGTGCCATTGGATAATACGCTTTAGAGACTGGCGCTGCACCAGGAATAAGATCAATTGCGAACTCTACGTCTCGCTTCGGCGGTAATCTTGATATATCTTCAAACACGTCCATAAAATCTCGAACAACAGCTGGCTCTTCACTATTATCAACTTCCATTGATGCAAAAATATTAGTTGTCGGCCTAGCCCTAAACTCGACTGGCCCGACAGAACTGCTTCCTCCAGTGAAGGTAAACTCGGGATGTCCGGGAATTTGGAAAATTACTTTCTTTGCCCTACAATCGATGTGAGCGTGGAAAGTGCCGAGAAAATCCATTCCCAAGACGACTTCATACCTGCCTGTATCAATCACCAAGAAATCCGCAAAAAGCTCCCGTCCGCAAACAACAACTGCACAATCTTTACATTCTCTACTAGATATGATTTTCCCATTTCCAGTGTGTATGTCCCAGAAACTAGACAGGGTCGTGCAGGTAATCGAGTGTGTAGCTATAAACTTGGACGACATAAAACAATGGGATGCACCAGAATCAAATAATGCTAATGCGGGAAAACCATGAACGAGTAGAATACCTGAAACAACTTCTCCCGAAGCCTTAGCTTCCTCAGCCGTCAAGGTAAAAGCTCGAGCCTGATTAGGTCCTTGAGTCAGCTGCTTCTGTCCCTGAAATGGTTTCTGCGGAGGCTTCAGAATATCATCCCTTGTGCGAAGCTTCGACGGACAAGAATTAACAGTATGATCCGCCGATCCACAAACCAGACAAAGTCCCTGCATCCTGCGACATTCCCTTTTGCAAATGTCCGGGTAAGTGGCAATAGCTACAAATCACGTGCTTCCTCTGATCAATGATAGCAGGCTTCTTCATCGGTGTTACACCACGACGGTCCACTGAAACACCTCTGCGTCCATGAGCTCGGTTTGGTACAAATGCCGGCTTCCTTACCGTAACTGCTGTCTGCTGTGAACTCCCAGTCTTCCCAGATAAGCTCTGTTGTTCTCGGGCTGCCGTAAGTACCCGTGAGAAAGTGGTCAAACCCTGGGAGACAATCTGCCTCTGGATGTCCACATCCAAGCTGCGCATGAACCTCTTTGCCCTGTCTGCATCATTGGCAACTAAAGGTCCAGCGAATCTACTGAGCCGTGTCCACTCGGCTGCATGTACATCTACGGGTGCACCATTCTGCTTTAGACTGATGAACTTCTCTTCCATTTCCTCCCGTGCAGTCCACGGAAAGAACTTCTCCAAGAAACTCTTTGAAAAATCCGCCCACTTGATCGGTTTGGGTGAGCGGGTCTCCTCCACAAGCCACCATTCACGGGCGTAATCCACTAACTGGATGTGTACCACATCCATCCTCTTATCATCTGGGATCTACGCCGCAATGAGTAGATTCTCCGTGTCAACCAGCCACTGCTCCACTGGCAACGGCTCCTCCAAACCAGTAAAGACAGATGGACCCAGTCTCCTGAAATCTGCTACGGTCCCCACTCGATCTATTGGTCAGGCCCCAACATTGTTCATGGACTGCTGAACGGTCCGCAAACCTTCCTGAAACGATTCAGCTTGCTGCTGGATCAGCTCGGTCTGCCTCTTTTGATTCTCCAATATCCCCCGTATTACACCAAGCATAGCGGCTTCGTCAACACGCCTTTGGTACGTTTTCAGATTCTTGTCTGCCATGTCCCTGAAATCAAAACACCCAAGTATTAGCATGATAGCAGATTCAAAGTATAGATCAAGGCTAGAACTCCGAGTTACTTAAATAGAGTACCGCATTGTAACTATGCCGCGGTATCATAGCTACAATTACATAACTCCACCCAAGTCGCCTAAGTTCTAGAGATAAACAAGGATCAGGTTTCGACTCGATATGCAAAGGAAGTTTGCACACCGTAAAAGATATAATCGGGAGGAGGTTAGATTCAAAAATGGTAAAATAGCAAGGTGGCAGGACATGTTTCCTAAACACGGGTATTCTGATTCGTGTATTGGGTACAATACCCAACTACAAAAAGAATCAACCCGACTAATCCTATGGCTCTGATACCAAAAAGAACCATGTCACGCCCCGCTTCCCAGAGTACGCTAAATTGGGCACGTGACATAGCCAACAATGCTACCTGTGGGTAAGAAGTATCCATCCACAGTCACATTACGGCTGTAGAGATATCAAGAACAAAATATAACTATCTAATACATGTCCATAAACCAAGATAAAATGAGTCAAGAATAATAAAGATGCGGAAGCAAGAGATCCAATACAAAATAACTGGAATGTATGTCCCATAATGCGGGCTCACATCAGGAAAACTGCTGAAAGTAAAAGAACTAACTACTATAGAATCCTCACTGCTCAGCCTGCTGGCTGAAGTACTCCTGCTCAGACTGCAGCAAAGGTACGGAATCTGGGTCATGCAAAACCCAGACGTCAGCGCGTCATGTCATCAAGTAATAAAGTATAAACAGGGTAACAGGCAATGCCAATATAATCATGAATGATAAAGCAGGTGTTACAGTAATATAAATCAGGGCAGTGAAGGGTAGTGTGCAGTGAGTAAACTAAACTGTTCTATTGGGTTATCTACTCTCAAGTCCTTGAAATCAATTTGATGAATCATCGATGTAACTCAATAGTATCCCGTGCATGCCCGGGACCACGGTCTAAGACTCTCGGGCTGAAACCGAGACGTGCCGCTAGGAACTAAAAGGAAAAGGATACAGACCAACGATGTCAGCGGCATCGTCACGAAGCGGGCCTGGCCTCAAAAACTGATCAGTAAAAGAAAGCAACTGTCGAGTTACAAGTCAGGTTTCATCATTGATTTCCCCATACCCCCAAGTTATAAGTGTCAAGTCAGGTATTCCGTAATCAAGAACTAATGCCAACACAGGATCAGGTAAGTGCATGTTTGTCTGGATGGACAACAGGAACGGTCCGTAAGGACTACATGTCAGGTTTGTTAGCATTAGACACCAGATCAGGTAACATGTAAAGCCATGGTACATCAGGTCAAGTCGAATGGTGTATTTAGATGTCAAGTTATGTCAAGAGAGTACGGTACCATGTCAGGTCAAGTAATATGTATAGCCAGTAACGTCAGGGTGTACAAGATAACATGTGGATGCTCATAATCGACTAACATAACCATGGTTATGAATAAACCAGCATGATACTATCAGAACAATAAACAGGCATAGTAACATGATAGCAACAGGTGCAGATTAAACTACTTAGTTGTACGGTCATCAGTTTGGTTTAAGGAATAGTTTTAACATTTCAGGAATGCAGTGTTACACATGTGGATGATAAAATCATCTTAATATATATTAAAACAATCTATAGGTGCAATTGAACGTGAATAAGGCTAAATATATGCAATCGGTCGTACGATAGGGTAAAACTACAAAAGGGTAATACAGCTATAAAACAATTATGATTATGTGATCTAATATATACATGTGATTACTAGGTATAATCAACTAGATGCAACAATTAAGTTTCAAGTTCTAGACTAGAAAATATGTAAACGGAACGTTATGCGGTTAACTAGAAATTCAAGACTTTCGATTCTATCTAGAGATTTAATACGAAAATAGATAAATTAATATAAGAATAGTTTAAATAGCATGTAGCAAGTTTCACTTACCTCGACGGATCGCGATACGGGAAACGGAACGTCTCACGTCGGCGAGGAAGGTCGTGACGCGTGCACGGTACACAGAATGAGTCCAAACGACGAACAGTGGAATCACACGGGTCAGGGGTCCTCGCTGGGTCGTCGGGATCGTCGACGTCGCGGCCAACTCCGACGATCTTGTTAAAACAGCGAATACAAGAGACAAGGTTTTAAGAAAAGAAAAAGGAAGGCAAGAAGAAAGAGAGTAGAGGAGGAAGGCGTGTACGACGGCTTACTGGGTTGCAGAGGGGTGTGCTAGCAATGACGGCGAGATCGACGGCGGTGAGGAACTCCGGCGAAAGGTTTCTGAAGATCTAGGGTTTAGTTAGGGTTTGGGCTCGGGTAGAAGTTGCTGGAGTTTTAGTGTGCAGGCTTTGGTTGCTGGAGGGAGATCAGAGGGGAGGGGAGATGGCGATGACAATAGGAAGGGGTCGGCGACGCTGGGAGTCGGCGTTGGGTTCCCCGGTCTCGTCGGGTGTGATGTGCAGGGGAAGAGAGACTCGGGGAGAAAGAGAGGAAGAGAATAGAATGGAGACGAGGAGGAGGATGAGAAGAGGATGAGGTAAGGGTGACGAGGAGGCGAAGCTTTTAGGGTTAGGGTTTCATGGGAGGTGCTGGGTTTCATGGGAAGGAGCTGCGGGGGTTTTTAAAGGAGGGAGAAGAAGGAAATATGAAGGGAGGTGACGGGATCTCCATCGCGGTGACGGGACTCGAGAAGTATACAGTGTTTGCGAGATGTGAGAGAGTGGGTGCGAGAGGCGAGAGAAAGAGAAGGGTGAGAGAGAGAGAGAGAGCTGCGGAGGAGAGAGAAGGAGAAAGAGAAAGGGATTAGCGCTCGTAGGGCCCAGGTGCATGCAGAGGAAGAACCTGATTGGTTCGTGGTGAATAAAAAAAATATAAGGAGAAGGGAAAGAAAGATTGTCTGGGGTTTTGATTTGTTAGGGAAAATTTTAAAAGGATTTTTTTTAAATAGGAAAGATTTTCTGGTTGGTTGGAGAGAAGATTAGGAAAATAATAAATAAAGATTTACCAATAGCTTTTAAGATATTGCCAGCTTAAAACTGTAACAGAAATAGAAGAGGTAAAATTATAATTCGACTTTGAATTTAAATTCGAGTAATTGAATTTCAGCGGGATGTAAAACATTTCAGAAAAGCGCCCGGATCGGGTCCAAAAATATGAATTTGAAACATGAAAATTATTAGCAAGTTCCAAAAATTGAAATGAAGGATTTTATACTGAAAAAGCATACCCCCAAGAACGGACGCACGTACGTGCGCGTAGACATCCAAACACGTCCGTTCCACTAAACGGGACGAGAACACGATGCAAGGACGCTACCACAGGGTTAGGGTATCGAGCAGGCCAAGACAAGTATATTTTAAATTATTTCAAATGAATTAAATTGTTATATGCAAGAATATGAAATGTCGGGGTAAACTATAACTAGTAACAGCCAAAGCATGATAAATGAAATAAATACCACAACAAACCATACGGTAACAGAAATCTGTAGAACTGGACTCGGTTGTTACAGCCTTTGACCAAGTTTACGCGCAAAGAAATACCATTTGTGTGGACGGATAAGTGTGCGTCAGCTTTTGAGGCATTGAAGCAGAGATTGATAACCGCTCCTATTCTGACTGTGCCAGACAGTTCCGGAGGATTGGTGATTCATAGCGACGCATCTGGGATAGGATTAGGATGTGTTTTGATGCAGCATGGGAAGGTTATAGCATACGCTTTGAGACAGTTGAAGACCCATGAGAAGAATTACCCAACTCATGACTTGGAGCTAGCAGCTGTGATTTTTGCTTTGAAGATTTGGAGACACTACTTATTGAGCGAAAGGGTCGATGTTTTCACCGATCACAAAAGCCTAAAGTATGTATTCACGCAGAAGGAGCTTAATATGAGGCAGCGTAGATGGTTGGAGCTGATGGCTGACTACGATCTTGATCTTAAGTACCATCCGGGGAAAGTTAATGTTGTGCCGGATGCGCTTAGTCGGTTGCCAGCAATTCAGATGTTGACTGCACAAAAGCAACTTATTGAAGACTTTCGGAGATTTAATTTGGAGATTGTGCTACCACACTCTTCGGGATAGTTGATGCAGCTGCAAGTACAGTCGTCGTTGATCGAGAATATTTAAGCAGCGCAGTCGCAGGACCCAAGGTTGCAAAAGTTTTGAGAATAGGTTGAAGCTGGACTTCGAACGGACTTGTTGATTCATGGAGATGGTTCGTTGCGCCGTGGTAGCAGTTTGTGTGTGCCCAAGGGAGATATTCGCAAAGAAGTTATGAAGGAGGCACACAGTTCCGCATATTCCGTACATCCAGGAGGCACGAAGATGTACCGAGACCTACGACGACATTTCTGGTAGGAAGGCATGAAACAGGAGATTGCCGTTTTGTAGCGAAGTGCTTGGTGTTAGCAAGTTAAGGCTGAACATTAAAGGGTTGCTGGTTTATTGCAACCACTTCCGATTCCTCAATGGAAGTGGGAACATATAACCATGGATTTCGTGACAGCTTTACCGCGGAGTCCAAAGGGCAACAATGCAGTTTGGGTGATTGTTGATCGATTGACCAAGGCAGCTCATTTCATCCCATTTCGAGTTGGTCAATCAACAGAAGCTTTGGCAGAATGATACATGCAGGAGATTGTAAGATTGCATGGAGTACCGGTGAGCATTGTGTCCGACCGTGACACTTGTTTCTTATCACACTTTTGGAGGAGCTTACAGGAAAGTTTGGGGACTCGATTGAAGTTTAGCACAGCTTATCATCCTCAGACAGATGGCCATTCGGAAAGAACGATTCAAACTCTTGAAAACATGTTGAGAGCTTGCATGTTAGATTTCAAGGGCTCATGGGAGGATCATCTACATTTGGTGGAGTTTTCTTACAACAACAGTTTTCAGGCGACTATTCAGATGGCTCCATTCGAAGCTTTATATGGTCGCAAGTGTCGTTCACCTGTTTGTTGGGACGATGTTGGAGAACGAAGATTATTGGGACCGGATTTGATCGTGCAAACAGTTGAGAAGGTTACCACCATCCGGAATCATATGAAAGCAGCACGAGACCGACAAAAGAGTTGGGCAGATACATCGAGAAGACCTCTAGAGTTCACTGTTGGTGATTTGGTATTCTTGAAGATATCACCGACTAGAGGGATGATTCGCTTTGGAAGTTGAGGCAAGCTTAGTCCTCGATTCATTGGGCCTTTTAAGATTTTGGAGCGTTATGGAGAAGTGGCATATCGTTTGGTGTTATCACAATCTTTGGAGAATGTTCATGACGTGTTTCACGTATCTCAACTCCGTAATTATGTTCGAGGTAACACATACGTGCTGGATCATTCGGAGCTGACTGTACGAGAAGATTTAACCTTTGAGGAACGACCAATATCGATTGTGGATCGAAGAGAAAAGATTCTTAAGAATAAGGTTATCCCTCTTGTACTTGTTTCTTGGGGAAATCGCTCGCATAGAGAATTAACTTGGGAACGAGAAGATGAAATCCGGCAGAAGTTTCCACATCTATTCTTGTAATTCTTAATTGTTTATCCTTTCTTGTTCTTGGAATTTCGAGGACGAAATTCTTTTTGTAGTTGGGTATAATGTAACAACCTGGTTCATTTATACCAATTCTAGTTCCCGTATTTACTTATCCATGGTATTTTCTTGATTTATCGTGTTTTGGATGCGAATGGTATTTTACATTTTACTTTGCATTCGACCCGACCCGCTTGCTTGAACCTGTTTGATTTATATTTATGGATTACCCTGACTTGTACGCAGATTGTGCATTTTCATGTTTAGTACACACTGACATTTTATCTGGTATTACATCTTTTAACATATAACATTTTAAGTCACGAAAAATAAATTAAAATTACATTTCATAGCCTGCATGATACCCCTAACCCCGTGGTAGCATCCGCGCATCTTGTTCCCGTTCCATTCAGTGAAACGGACGTGTTTGGATGGCTACGCGCACGTACGTGCATCCGTTCTTGGGGGTATGCTTTTTCGTTACCTGAACCTTCGTTTTGAATTTTGAAAGTCGCACAAATTTTTCATATTTTAAATCTGAAATTTTGGACCCGACCCGGGCGCGTTTTGGAATATTTTTGTATCCTGCCAAAATTCATTTATTTAAAAATTAGAAATTAGTTCGAATATATTTTTTTAACAGCTCAGAAGAATTTCTCTAACAACTAAAATCCTTTTTAAATATTTAAAATCTTTCCTCATCTGACCCCAGCCTCTTTCCTCTCTCTGCGCGGCCCCACTCATTTTTCTCTCTATCCTCCCCTCTTCCTTTCTCTCACTCCCATATAAAACAATTTTATCTCTCCTCACTATTCACACACCCTCTCTCACTCCTCTCGATCTCCTCTCTCACTCCTCTCACAAAATTCTTTCTCTCTCTATATATATATATTTATACATATATTCCTTCTTCCTCAAAGCCCCGCCGGCGTAACAACCTCGATCATGAGACCTCTCCGTGACCACCACCATCGAAGCTGTCATCTCCCTCATCTCCCTTCAACCCATCTCCTCAACCCCGACTTCGAACCCATCGCCGCAACTATTTTCTTCACCGGACATTCTCATCATCAACTAACCCGAGAACCCATCATGTCTCCATTACTGCCGTCGTCTTCTTCTTCTTCCACTTCGTGCTTTGCCTGGGATCATCATTGGTACCACTACCAACAACCCCCTCAACTCCATCTCCTTCCTCAACTCAGTAGACCCATCTCATCCTCACCGTCGACCAAGACATCCTTGCCAAGACTCCATCGCCACCTCTTTCTCCTTCAACATCCGAGCAACCCATCAACATCGTCTCATCACCTTACCTCCACCTCCGGCATCGTAAACATCTCCAGCATGCCGTCGATATCAACCCCAACAACACCTTCTCCCGAACACCCGAGACTCCACCATAACCCCTCACCGTTGCCGACTCCAAGCACCTCATCGGCGAGACCTGCATTATACAATTGCGAGGATAGCTTCATACTTGAGGCACTTGAGGGGAGAAGGGCGAGAAGGCCTGTTTACAAAAGGCATATTTACAACAACAACAGGCTGTTTATTTATCAAATTGCCAAAGATCAGAATGGATGTAGGTTGCTGCAGAAGAAGATCGATGAGGGAAGGCGATGAGATCTTCAACGGGGTTATCACGCACACGGTTGATCTGATGATGAACCCCTTTGCTAACTATCTGGTTCAGAAGCTGCTTGATGTCTGTATTGAGGAGCAGAGGTTGAGGATTATGCTTAATCAGACTCTGGATCCATGGGAGATCATAAGGGTCTCTTTGAACACTCATGGGACAAGAGTAGTGCAAAAGTGGATGGAGGCTATAAACCCCACAACGGATAAGGCTAATTGTTTTGGCACTTAAACCGGGGTTTCTTCATCTTATCTGAGACTTGAATGGCAATCATGTCATTCAATGCTGCTTGAAGTCTTTTTCGACTGATGATAATAAGTTTATTTTTTGTGCTGCTGCACAGTACTGTGTCCAAATTGCAACCCATAGGAATGGATGTTGTGTCCTGCAACGCTGCAACCCGATGAGAATTCCCTGCAACCCTATCCACACCTGAACCCCGAACTCGTTGCCGTGTCCGTCGCCGACGATCCGAGTAATCCAGAGAACAACCCCAGCCAGCGTGGTCGTATTCTTTCTTAGCCTGGTCTTGTCCGTGCGCGCGTGTGGATATTGTGACGTTTACCCGACGTCGGACGTGCCGTACATATCCATATCGCGATCCATCAAGGCAAGTAAAACTTGCTACATGCTATTTTATTTATTACATACTTATTTAAATACATATTAAACATGTAGTTTAAATCTAATACCACATGTTCCATTTTAACATTTCGGTGTTCTATTTATATCATTTTAGATCTAGAACTTGAAAACATATCTTGTTGCATATTAGATTATGATATACGGTATCCATATCCATATTTGAATCACATAATGCTTATTTGCACAGCCCATAGTACCATTTTAAATAGTTTATAACTTTCGGATACCTATTTTCATCCATTCCGTCTATTATACATATTATTGCATCCATAGATCATTTGAATATATAATATTGTAATATTAACGTTCTATATTTGATAAAGTGTATTTTAATTAATGTTGGAACTATAACCTTAACCCAAATCGACAACTGTGCATCCATATGCTTTAATCTGTACATATTTGCATACCACATCACAATGTTCCATTTTTATTGTTCCATTAGTACCCCATACTTGTTTTGTATACCCATGCTTATTTTAGTTTGATTATGAGCACCCACGTGACATTTTGTGCACCCCTGACATGACTTGATACACCTACTACTTGATACGACTTGATACCGTGCACTTCTTGACATGACTGGATTTATTTACACTACTTGACCTGACCTGATGTACCATATCTTGACCTGTTACTTGATCTTGTTACTAATGCCAACAGCCTTGACATGTTGTCCCTACGGACATTTCCGGTTGTCTATCCAGACAAACCTGTACCTGCTTGATCCTGTGTTGGCATTAGCTTCAGATTATTAATACCCGACTTAAACATATATAACTTGGGGGTATGGGGAAATCAATGATGGAATCTGACTTTTAACTCGACAGTTCGCTTGCTTATACTGATCAGTTTTAGAGGCTAGGTCAGCCTTGGGATAATGCTGCTGACATCATTCATCTATACATATTTCTTGTTTTAGTGCCTAGCGGCATGTCTCGGTTCCAGCCCGAGAATCTTGACTGTGGTCCCGGGTATGCACGGGATACTGTTGAGTTATATCGATGATTCATCAAATTGATTTCAAAGACTTGAGAGTAGTTAACCCAATAGACCAGTCTAGATTTCTCACTACATATTACCCTCATTGTCCTCATTTATATTACTATTATACCTGTTTTACTGTTCATACACATACCTGTATGTCTGGCTACCCCTGTTTATTTTATTGCTTGATATTATGACGCACTGACGTCTGGGTTTTGCATGGCCCAGATCTTCTACCTTTGTTGCAGACTGATCAGGAGTACTGCCGTTGTTAGACCGAGCGGTGAGGATCTTGTTGATATCCAGTTTTACTTTCTAGGTGTTTTATTTATTGGATCTTTTGCTTCCGTATATTATATTATTTCTTGACTCATTTATTCTGGCTCATGGACATGTACTAGATAGTTTGGTTTACTTTCCTGTTCTTGATATCTCTACGGCCGTAATATGACCGTGGAGGGATTTTTCCTACCCACAGGTAGCATGGCTGGCTCTGTCACATGCCTATCTTAGCGTACTCTGGGAAGCGGGGCGTGACAGCTTCGATCCACGGTGTTTGTTTGGGCAGGAAGCTACCCCATTGTGGATGAGCCGAGCAAGAAGCTACCCGGCCGCCTCGTGAAGAGGGCTTTTGATCCACAACGTTTGTTGGGCAGGAAGCTACCCGCTGCGTATGGGCCGAGCAGGAATCTGCCCGGCCGCCTTGTGAGGAGGGCTTTTGATCCACAACGTTTGTTGGGAAGGAAGCTACCCGCTACGGATGGGCAGGAAGCTGTGCGGCGGCCTCGTGATGAGGGCTTTAGATCTACAGCGTTTATTGGACAGGAATCTACCTGCTGTGGATGGGCCGAGCAGGAAGCCGCACAGCGGCCTCATGATGAGGGCTTTAGATCCAAATCTTTGTGGAGCAGGAATCTACCCCTTTGTGGATGGGCCAAGCAAGAAGCTACCCGTCCGCCTCGTGATGAGAGATTTTGATCCACAACGTTTGTTGGGCAGGAAGCTACCTGCTGCGGTTGGATTGAGCAGGAAGCTGCACGACGACCTCGTGACGAGGGCTTTAGATCCACAGTGTTTGTTGGGCAGGAAGCTATCTGCTGCGGATGGGCCGAGTAGGAAACTGCACGGCGACCTCGTAATGAGGGCTTTATATCCACAGCGTTTGTTGGGTAGAAAACTACCCGTTGCGGATGGACCGAGCAGGAAGCTGCTCGACGGCCTTGTGATGAGGGCTTTATATCTACAGCGTTTGTTGGACAGGAAGCTACCCGCTGCGGATGAGCCGAGCAGGAATCTGCCCGGCGACCTCGTGATGAAGGCTTTTGATCCACAGCGTTTGTTGGGCATGAAACTACCCGCTGCGGATGGACCGAGCAGGAAGCTGCACGGCGGCCTTGTGATGAGAGCTTTAGATCCACAGTGTTTGTTGGGCAGGAAGCTACCCGCTGCGGATGGGCTGAGTAGGAAACTGCACGGCGGCCTCGTGATGAGGGGTTTAGATCCACAACGTTTGTTGGGCAGGAAGCTACCTGCTGCGGATGGACAGAGCAAGTTTTTAGCGAGTGGTTTTTAGCATCTGAGATTTGTTTTGGGGGTTGTTGAGCGTGTGGATCTCAATAGGTTGTTGGAAGTTGCTGAGGCCGAACTACCTGTAAGGGAAGTCCCGGGGTGGGAGACCACCGTAGGACTCTCCGACGATCAAGTCAGTGCCGGGGAATAAGAGTAGCATAGCGACCTATTGGGTTCAGTTCCAGTTACTTGAGTCGTCTGAGAGAGGAGTTTATATAGTGGTCGCGTGGAGCGAGCAGACATGAGATCATCGCTATCAGTTACGCCTCCGCGTTATCCTCGCATTAATGGCGGGATACGCCCATTAATGGGGGGATGCGCTAGCGTGGGACGCGGAACGTGGGGAGGCAGATATCTTGTCTTGGAGAGATACACGGAGCCGTTGCGAGGGCGTTTGGGTTCCGCGCTCTCGGTTGATCGGGGAAGCCGAGAAAGCTCGGTCTGTTAGATGGCTAGGAGACTAGCAGGGAGACCGAGAAAGCTCGGCCTGTCAGATGGCTCGGAGACGTGCAAGGAGATCGAGGAAGCTCGGCCTGTCAGATGGCTCCGAGACGAGCTGTTGGCTATTTGTTAGGTGAAGGTGGAATGTACTCAGGGAGGTCTATGAAAGGTCGGATGCGTTCTTGGAGACGAGGTCCTGAGGAATGCCCCTAATGCATCTCATTTATTCTACCTCCGCAGCCTTCGGGACACGTTATCCCTCATATGTCGTAATCTGAGGAAATACCACTTGTGAGCAGAAAAAAATCGCATTTGACACCTGGTGCTTGAAAACACGTTTGTATACAGAAAGCCGACTATATACAGTGAAATATGCACATGTGAATCATCTGATAAAGTCACAAAGTTTTCTAAAAATAGAAGGAAAAAAAGACTTGCTTCAAAGGCGTTCTTCAGATTTTGGTCGCTAAGGAGCAAACAAGCGACATCTTGCATCATGAGGAAAATATCACTTAAAGGCTATGCGCACCTCCTGACCAAATGCATGATTCTATTTGGTTTACTTAAACATGAAGTGTAACATAAGTGTTTGGCACAAACATGAAGTGTAACATAAGTGTTTGGTTTGTTGTAAGACTACTACAGATATTGCAAAGGCATGGTAGCCTTTTGATATGTAATGGTAGCCTCCAAGACTTTCTATTTCACTTGTGAAATCAAAATGATTATCAACAATTTTGTATTTTTAGGTATCTTATTTAGTGCAAAATAATTGAATTCCACATGCAACAAGCGTTTACACATAACCATTGCTACATTTTCAAAAACCACACCCTCTAACAAAAGACTCTACAAAAGCATGCAATAAAATTGAATTCTCCATTGTCCAATGGCAGAACACTCCACCTTCCGCCAAAACACCTATTTTATTTTATTTTCGAGAAAATTAAAATCATAAACTAAGCATATTGTGAAAAAACCACAATCTTTCCATGTTATTATAAAAAGAATATGATACTATTTTTTTTGGACATCACTTTATGTAGATACAGGCCTTTTCTATTCCAACAAGCACAGCAAATTTAATTTAAAAACATTTAATTTGAATTTATATTGGGCTGCAGTTGATCTCATCGTGAGATCCAGAAACTCTAAGGGCCTGTTTGGTTGCAGGATTATGGATTTGGATTTACTGTTTGGATTGTGGAATCCTAGAATTCCATAATTTTGTGTTTGGTTGGAGGATTATGAATTCTAGGATTCCTTTGGTTTTTATGGAGGGCCCACCACAAAACAAGGATTCTTGAATCCTAAAATATTTTGGAATCCGTGTACTTTATTTATTTAACAATCCTCTCTCTCTCACTAAAATTCTCAATCCAAATCCCACTTTTTTTCACCAATCAAACAAAGATCACAAGGATCTACAAATCCAATACTAGGAATCCAAAACCAATAAAACAACAAATTACCAAACCCAGAAATTTCAACCTACTATTTTGGAATCCAAATTCCATAATCCTGCAACCAAACAGGCCCTAAGGACCTCCCTCGGTTCCTCTTGTCAAGTGCTGCAGGAAAGCCGCCGATGGCCACAGCTCCATATACATCGGATTTGAATTTTTATCGAAGTCATGATATTTTTTGGTCCTAAAAACAAGTCAAAGGTATTTATATGGAAATTCCATGGTACTTCAGTAAAAAAAAAATCAAGGAAAGAAAAGAAAGAAAAAGGACAAAACAGAAAAAGGAGGTGATGCCCCCCGTTCCCCCAAACCCCGCACCTCCCCCCGACTCTTTTATTCGAAACCTCTCCTTCTCCCCATCAAAGTCTCCAAAACCTCTCACATCACACACACACACACTCTCTCTCTCCTCGCTCTCACTTTCTCTAACTTCCCCTTCCCCCACGCACACGCTCACCTCAAACCCTAGGGGTTTTTCAATCTCGCCCCTCTTTCTGCGGATCTCATTTATATGGGACCTTACGATTCGAACCCTAGGCCCCCTTGGAACCCTAACCTCAACGAAGCCGCGGCGGTCGAGGGGATCAACGATCAGTTCTCGGGGCTCGGGGTCAGCGAATCGTCGGAGAACAGCAGCATCTATCAAGTGATGAGGGCGGTCGAGGATGCGGAGAACACGATCAAGCAGCAGGTTCGTTTGATTTCTGTTTTTGGTTGTTTTTCGCTGAAATTGTGAAGATCTAGTGGTATTGATATGCGTTTGAACTGGATCCAGTTGCTCGAATGAATTTATCTGATATACAGCTATGGAGACTAGTTTATATATTTACATTTGTTACTTTATATGGAAATGTTGGTGCTCTTACCTTGAGTTAAGAAACATGTGCGCAAAAAAATAAGGATAGCTGAAACGAGAATGTTAAGATGGATGGGCAACAATATTCTAAAGGTTAGGACAATAAATAAATTATTCGTAAAAAGTTAGAGACTGCTTCGATAAAGGATAAATCGAGGAAAATTCCAATTGAAATGGTTTAGACATGTGCAACATATCCATTAAGTGCTCTAGTCAAGGGTGGTGACAAATTTGTAGTCAATGGCGCAATGAGGCTAAATAGAGACCTAAAAGGCAGTAAAAAAACATATTGTTAATTTAGTCGAGGATAAAGCCTTCAACTGAATAGAATGAAAGAAAATGATTCATATAGGCGTCTACAATTCCGGGAAGAAGTCTTGTTGTACTGTGTTGCATCTACATAGATAACCGCTAACACAAAACACGTATACAATACTTGCCAAGGCATCCATCTACATGGTTTGTTGCATTGTTACTATTGTTTCAACATTGAACGAACACGAGTGTTAGTTCATTCATCTCCTAAAAGTAATCAATATGTTGTTACGGTCCTAATGCAATTTGGTTGTCAATAAACAACAAATCTTTACTATGATATAGCAGGAGAGGTTGAGGTGTTAGAAAACTGAAAACAACCAAGTGAATGGCAAGAGCAATTTTTTAAATTAATAACTAGCAAATGAAACATATATAAATTCAAACAACATGTAAATTTGTTATTAATGTTAGCATGTAAACCATCCTAAATTTATACTAGTCATTCATAGTTGAACTAATGCTTGAAGTTTATAATAATATCTTTTGAGTTTATATTGATAATGAGATTTACAAGATTAAGACACAGAAGGATAAAATAATCGTTGATTACCCAAACGATGTCCTATGGTTAATTAATGATTTTCAAAATGTGACTATACCCTAAAAGGCAAAAAAGTGATTATGAGACTCGTAAACAACAACCGAGCCTTCTATCCGAAGCATATGGGATAGGCTACATGAACCAACATGAGAATCACGCCGGATTGAGCACATGGATCCTCCGTCTCCACTCACTCCTATCGAACACCATACTTTCATTAAGGCCTTGACATCCATATCTTTTCGTATCCGCCTCCATCCACATTTTCTTCAGTCTCCCTTTCACTCTTTTGACTTGGCCTAAATCGAGATTTGTAAGCAACATTACGAGGAAATGTATAATAAGAAAACAATTCATTTGTAGAAAGATTTATACTAAGATTAGATGATGTATATGTTAAAAAAATGAATGCCAACGAATCAAGTAATTTTTTTATAACTATTTGACTATTTAAGTAGACATCGGTCTTAAGTCCTAGCGTCAGAAATGAGTTCAACTGAGTTTAGATGGATGTTAAGAAATACGAATATAAGTATTGGATTCATTTCTAGAAGGTAAGATGGTAGCTTCAATTAAGGCCATCTTGATGAAAATTTGTTCGAGAAGGTCAATAAGGATGGCCGGATTAGTTTCACCTTAGGCTAAGAAATATACCAACATAAATTTGGGTTGAAATCGTATGAAATTATATATAATATATTTGATATAAAGAGCTAATAGTATTTTGTTTAATACGAGACATCCAGTATTCTACTAAAATTTAATTTTACCAGTTAAAACTTAAAAGATAATGCACACATAAACAACAACCTTCATTTAGCCGAATATGCGATTCATGAAGGTATTGATTTCAAAGTAGGCCTAACCGTTTCCCTGACGTATACCATTGCTACACTAGTTATATATAAATATATTAATAACTTGCAATTTTTTAAATATATAAATATATTTAAGCAGTGGCTTTAGAAAATACCAGACTATCTCTTGCAAACCCAATCCTAACGTTCATGGCAATAATTTGCATGAGTTGTTTTGGTCACATAGACTTAAATTGTAAAACCGCCGAGGTAGGATTTTCTTCTGACAACTTGTCTTATTAGGTCTGTTCCTATTTTCTTATTAGCACATTACCCACCGCTGAGGTAGGATTTTCTGCTGAGAACTTGTCTTGTTAGGTATGCCCCTTCTTTCTTATTAGCACATTACCTAGGAACTAGGCACCAATTTCCTGATGACACAATTACTTTGACTGCATATCTATTCTTGTAGCTTCCTTAGTACAACCTTGTGGATATTGATTTTTCTACACTTACATGTCTGTGCAACAATACACACATATGAATCACAAAAATACACTATACCTGTCATTTGAGCCTTTTCGGCACTAAAATTTGTCACGCACAAAACCTCATAAAATTGAGAATGCACCATCAATAACAAAATTTTGCTATAGGCTGTTGACATGATTCAATTCCCTCTTGGTGCGATCTTTATGAAAACCAAAACTGTGTGGAATAGGAGCTTTGTCTATTAATAAGCTATCTTATTGGTGCATGTCTCTGTTAATGTACATGCGCTTTATGGGAATCTTAAGAATATTCTAACTGAACCAAGCATTTTTCCCCAGATGGAAGAGAATCAACAATTAAAGGACCAACTTCTGCGGCAAACACGAGAACTAGAAAAATATGCAAGCTTTTCATTTATCATGTTTTATACCGTATAGCCTGCAACTCTGTTAATTTTGAAGCAAGGACTTTTGCAATCAGTTATAGTTATACATATTGTTTTTATTCTGTTAATGATTGCTTCACTTTTGTGCTTGTTGGGGGTAACATTATTTGAGTTATTTGCATATGCACTATACTTGCCATTTGTACCAGATTTACATCAAATGCAAAGACAGTCATAATATGCTTTAATAACCTAACTCGACTTTCGAGTTGTCAAGGAAATTTTAATTTTTTGCGTGCTTGACATATAGTCATGCTTGTTCTGGGCAACTAATGCAACCATTCAAGTCCTTTTCCTTATTGGTCCAGATCTATTAATGTAGGATATTTTCAATGGGAGCCTTTAGGAATGTTATTCATATCAGACCAGTTTCAAATTATTAATGGATAAGCTTATAATTCATTTTAAAGCGTCGTATGAATCATAATCTTAATTGGATTTAAAAAAAAAATCAAAATTCAAACCGTTTTTTGTTTTCTTTATAGTACAACTTCATGATCGAAGTGCTATTTCCTGAGAGATATTTCGTAGAAGTTTCTGGTATCGAAGATCTTTCTGTTGGCATACTTAAAACCTTCTGGAAATGCAACTGTGTGAGTCCTTTAGCTTACAGGTTCAGGTCACCGTTATTTAGTAAGTTTCTAGGAAGCCTTTGTCAAGTCTATTTGATCATATAATAGTTTTAGGTTATGATCGAGTGTGTTTAAATTGCTTAACAAGGTCTTTCTTTTGATATAATGAGAATAACTGTTCTAGTTGGAATTTTGAAAAAAGTCCGTCATTCCTTTTATTTGGTTCCTGACATAATTTCTAGATTAAAGTTGTGAGTCCTAAGAGAGATGCTCTAGAACTTTATGGTATTGAAGACTTTGTTGTTAGTAGTCACTGTAATTTTTGCTTTCCGATCCTTTTCACAATTATCATTGGAGTTTAAAATTTCTGGGATTTGAATCCCACATGCATTGTGACGACACGACTGCAACCTTTTCATCCAAAACATGAAAATTCATTAATAGATAGAAAAAACAATAAGATACAAATTAGAAGCCATATATCATCACAAGTCAATTCGGAGAGTCTGGAAGATACTAAAGCATTTCTTAAAATAAAAGAACGAACAGCTGTGAAAGATATTTATGTGTAAGCACTGTTCACTCATGCATTCTGCCATCAACACTTAATAGCTTGTTCACAATAAAGAAGAAGGTTTGTTTTACATAACTGACATACATCATGTGAATCATTATGAGAGAAGAGTGTTTGCAGGATGGGTTGGCAAATGTTTTGATCAATTTTTATCCGAAGTTGAAAAATAGTGCTGTTTTTCCAAATGATTTAAACCTGCCTGATGTAGTTAAGTTGTCTTACCTCAACCCATAGGTATCCTATGGATCTGGGTATGAGTCGTTTTCTTTGTCAAGTAAATCTAAGCATGAAAAACATTAGAACACCAAAACATGTGTACTTTTCAAAATTACAGGCACATTACAAATTATGATGTTATAAGTTAGCCAACATAATATTGGATGTTGTCATAAGTGTTTAGTAGAAAGTTGACGATCAGCGATGGAATTAGTTTATGTATATATCTTTGTTACTTTATTTGTAAATAATGGTTGTTCCCACCTTTCATGCATGATTGCTATCATGAAATTTTTTCTACAAAGTTTTATTTGAAATTGGTATGTACACACTGTATAATTGTGGCGGCTTTAGATAAAATAATGGGCAACTATTCTGGACAACGTTGTCGTTAGCTAGGTAAATTAGGATAGCTACATTAGTAATTGATGACAAAGAATAAACCTTCTTGCACATCCATGAAATTTATCCGTTAAGAAAATGCTTATTGGGGGTATCCCTCAGTCGTACATGGACATTAATTCACAGGAATGCTAAAAAAGTTTGGAAGCTTTATTTGTTGTTTCTTGTCAACCCTCTTGGATGTAACTTTTTAACTAGCCCCATGACATGCATTCTGTTTTTGTCATTGGCACGATCGGTTTCGACCATACAAAAGAACAAAACATTAAGTAGATTATAGAAATCACAAAATCTATATGGAATACACGACTAGACATTTTTTAGTGGCCATTCATTGTGGAACTATATGTTTCAATAATGAATGAACAAGAGTGATTCACCAGCGTATCACCTATAAGCAACTCAGTGTGTTGGTCCACCTAACTGCAGTTTAGTTTTCAGTATACAAATAACCTATACCATGACGCAGCGAGAGGTGTTGGACATGTTGGTTTCTGGACCGTAAAAATGAGAAGTAAAAGAACTGTCAGTTATATGGTTACATTAACATTTGAGGTGGTTCTCAATTCCCATGATTTCTCGAACAACATTTTGGGTGCATCAGGATCATTATCCATACAAATTGAAACTAAATCAGGATATGTTGGTATATCAATAAACTGATCCCCCCCCCCCCCATTATTTTTTTGGGAGATGGCGTGCTTCATCTATCTCCTTTGCTCCTTAATTAGGGAGTTTCTTAGGCTGCCCACTGTTTTCTAATTTTATTAATGTACTGGCATGCTTGCTTTCTACAGGATAATCATTTCATAAACAAGCTTTATTTTTTTAATTTTTCAAGTTTTTTTCCCCATACTATGCTTTTCAAGTACCATCTGCACACACATTGGCTACTAAGATATAGTTACTCTTATAATAGCTCTACCGAAGTTAAATGATACTTTTTCTGAGGCCTACAAAATCAGGTTTGTGTTTCTTTGTCGTACTTCTATTTTGCAGAAATTAGAAACCGCACCTCGAAGGCCATTTGCTGATGTAATGAGAGAAGGAAATGCTATGCGGCCTGACGAGGCTCATATCTCAAATATTCCAGGAGGAAGTGAAGCAGAGAGGGTTAGATGGATGAATCATAATTCTTTATGGAATCCTCAAGGTGCCCTCGTCATCAATCAGAACGGAACCTCAGAAACTGATAATCCTGCTTTGCGAACTACCACTGGAAATCAGCAGTTTACTGAAAACCCCAAGGGGAATGGCTTTCTTAAATTAACTCCTGGTGTACAGACTGGTGCTGATAGTGCTGGTGTGTCGCAGCTCTCAACTCCATCTTCTAGATCCCTCTCTCCGACTAGGTATTTCCAAATACTGCATGAAACTGTGTCCAATCAAATTTTAACTGTTAATGACAAATAGTTTTTCTTGAATACAGTCTAATATTCGGAATTCATTTGGTTTGGATGTGTTAGTATAGACATAGAAAGGACAGAGAATACGATTCAAGGTTCAATTCATCTGGACAAGTGCTGATTAAAGTCTCAGAAAACAATCTCTGGAAGCAGGTATTGTTTACTATATAAGACACAAGACTTTTGTTCAATTGCTTGAATTATGATGAAATTTTATATCTGTAGGATCTTGCTGAGCATGAGGAAGAGATTGCTGCCTTAAGAAAGCATGTTGCGGATTATTCAGTAAAGGTAGGTGTTGATAAAATTATAATACCACAAGTGCACGGCGCTTTTGGAGCGAGTGTGCAAGTACGGGTCGATCCCACAAGAAGATTGTTAGTTAACTATTTGCTCAATCAGATTAAAAATAAAAATGTGGTTTTTATAATTAAAATCTAAAGAGATAATTTTTACTACTTAAAATTAAAATAGCAAATAAGATTAATTAAAACCTAGAGTGTTGAATGCCCTTGACTAGTTATAAAGGAAATCTGTATAAATGATAATCTTAAAGTTCGTATTTTTATAACCTATGATCTAGCTTGAAAGTATAGACTATACGAACTTTGATCCTATATAACTTATCAAGTTATCTAGTTCGTAGGTTTATAAAAATATGATTTTTAATATTCTAATGCAAGTTAAACCTAAATATGATCTTATCAATCCTAAGTATAGGCTATGAGCGATACTAAATAACCTATCAAAGTGATTTAGAAAAATTTACATTTATTTTTTAAGTGCATCTTTTTAGAATAATGATTTATACGATTAACCTTTTTACTAATCTAGGTTCGTCCTACTCAAGGCATGTTAATGTTTAACTACTCATACTAAAATTAAAGACATAAGAATTACATAAATTAAAAGAAGGAAATATGATTAAAAATAAAAGCAAATAAAAGAAAGACAAGAAAGAATAAATTGCAAAAAAGTATTAAAATAAAAATACAAACTTGAGGACTTGATCTTCTACTCCACCATACATGTAAAGAAAAGAATTACATTTATTTGGTGGCTAAAAACTAATCCTAAGGTAGAAGATAGTTTCTGTAATTCTAGAGACCGTCTATTTATAGACTTATAATGAAACACTCTAAATCTAAACAAATCGAAGCCGCTCACAAAAATTCAAGGATCTTGACATTTGGCCACTAAATCGCCGCCATATACATGTAGTTGGCCGCTAAAAGGCCGCCACTTCACGTCTGTTTGGGCTTAATATTTGACTGCAATCTTCTGGTTTGATTTGGGTAGTTTTGATCGCATAATATCCCGAATATCTTGCCATATCTTTGTTACGTGGATCCTCAATCAGTTATCCGATTAGGCTGATATAATTTGTTGTTCTTGATTTGATTTGATCTCTTGATTTTATTTGCTGATATTGATTTGATTTGCTGCAATTAAACCTGGAAAATATCTCACAATAAATATTTAGTAGCATCTATTTATTTAGGAAAATATTTAAACCAATTAACTCACAAATATCCATTTATTATTATTTAAGATACATATAAAATATTTTAACAGGTAACTCCATGAATGTTTTTAAATTATAATTAATGGCATTTATTAATTAACAAAAGATAGGGAAAAAGATAATAAAAAATATGCAATAAATATGCCGATCAGTAGGGGAGTGTATTTGAAGATTTACATATGTTCCCTAATTTCTGCTTACATCATTCCATGCGTTCTTCATCAGGAATCACAAATACGCAATGAAAAATATGTTCTGGAAAAACGCATTGCTTATATGCGCATGGTAAGCTTCCTAAATTATGAAAAATTGTTGGCCATCCTTGAACAGCGGACAAGTTAATAATTCAATAAATGTTTGTTCTCAGGCATTTGATCAACAACAACAGGATTTGGTTGATGCTGCATCAAAAGCTCTTTCTTACAGACAAGATATAATTGAGGAAAACATTCATCTGACCTACGCATTGCAAGTAATGTTTCTCCCTAATAACATCATATACTGCTATCGTGCCTCTTTATGCAGAATTGGTCATAATAATGAATTTGAGTTCAACTACCTGAGTTTTTGGCATCACCATAAGTCACTGCCAAATCGCTGAATAGTTTTGTAGTAAAGTGTTTCTTCAGTTTAGTTATTAGGAAACATGCGCATTGCAAAAATACACTAATTTAAGAAAGTTAAAAGAACCAACCTTTTGGAACTATTTATTATATGATGTACTGCACTGAAAAATATTCTGATTTATCCTTGATTCTCATTTACTAATTTGAACTTTTGTGCTTATTCCATTTCGGTGATTACAGGGTTGATTCTCTCTTACGGATTTCCCATATTTCTACTACTGATATTTTAAGTGTATGATAAAAGGAATGTTCGCTTATGTTGCACTGATTCGTGTCAGATTTATACTTGTGGTCTCTTTTGACAGCATCTAAACGTCATATCGTATTGTAGATGTAATTAATATGTATCAATAACAATATATGCACCAACACCAAGAAATTATTTGTGTTCTTGGTTTTGATTTCCTAAATTAACATTTTACTTATTTTGTATATATCTAAACCAAAAGATAGCATATTGCAGCAAATCATATCCTACACTGTTGAAAAATTATGAATTCACAAATCTGACTTGTATCATGTGTGTTGCTACCTAGATATTCAAAAACAAGTTCATCTTTTACATCTAGCCTGCTAGGCCTTTCGTTAAAAACTTGGGTTTACTATGGAAAATCGCCTAGAGTATGTAAAATCTCTACCCATTGCATTCTGCAAACTCATATTAAAAACTTGCTATCACTACATTACAGATGACGCACATTCAAGTCAAGCATCCTCCTGGTTCCCAATATACCTATGTATGGTAGGGCTATGCGGAGATACCCCGTCCTGGAGCTTGCCTTTTGAGGTCTTCACATTATCTATATGCAGAATGGAGGGACAGAACTTTGAGGGATATATCCCACACACTGACTGTTACGGAAATGTTGAATTCAAATCTTCCTAAACTTTCTACTAGTGTCTCACAATCTTACTGTTATGTGAACACCCTTTTTATCAGTCCTTGATGCAAGAGCAAAAACCTCGCACTACTATTTGCCAGGGTATTAATGGATCCTTAGATTCACATCGCTTTTGCGTCTATAACTAATAGTAGCGACAGCCTCTCCATATGACGATGGTTGATATAGCAACCCAAGCTCAGAAATTCTATTTGAAATCGTAAAGAAATTACAACCGTAGAAATTATTGTTCTCACAAAGAAGTATGAGACGGATCCTTATAAAATAGACGTTAGTGTAATCCCTAAGCCGCACTGAATGGAGCCGCTGAATGGAGAAAAATGGTTCATGTAGCTGCAATGGTTTGGCATGAGTGCTTCATCCTAGTTATAACTTCTAGATCTTATGTAACCCTTTAAATGTTTTAGAGAGAAGAGATCCTAGAGAGGATAACAGTATAGCACAAATAGTATGACCTAGTCTCAGTTGGATGTGGTTTTGGTGTAGGTTGAGCAAGATGAGAGGTCGATAGGATGGTATTGTGAAGGAAATCAAGAAAAGATGAGGAAAAAAAAGTCTGGATGGGAGGGAGGGAGGGAGAGAATAATTTATCATTCATGTTGTTGGCCTTTGGAATGTATCAAGATGGCTCTGACTAGTTTTATTGATCTTGACGGTTTCGACTTGGACAAGGATGGGATTGAGAACTTTAACATGCGGCTTCCCTTTTGATCTTTATGACTTTATCTGCATGTTTTGCTTGTACTGATGCATGGACCTCCATCATATTCTCTGGAGGATTTATGCTGATAGTGTAGGTATTTAGATGCATTTGAACTTGTGGAGATGTGAGGGGCAATTTGGAGTCCGTCGGCAATAATTTTTCTTTTTAGAGGAGACGTCGCTTGAGCCTTTAGCAATATAATGGAACATGATGAAATTCTCAAACATGGCATTATTTTAAAAGAAAACAGAAAGTTTAAATAAGATTAATGGTCTAGTTGGAGATCAAACATCTTTCTTGGTTGTCTCGTACATGAGCTCTTGTTTGATTTGATCCTTGTTTCTCGCTGCATTGATATTTGAAACATCGATTCATCCCGAAGAGTATGCTTTTAGTGTTCCCCTTGTGACTGTTTTTGACTTGAATTATGTGGGTGAGAAGATAATTATAGGTGAGAAGGAATGAATGCCTTACTGACACTTTGGAAATTCTGAAGCCTCAGACCATTTTTACTTTGGAAGACCATTTTCAATGTGGGCCTTTTTAACTTGTTATACATATCTGATTATTAAACCAAAATGGTCTACACATATCCAATAGTATGCAGACTGTTGTAACCTTATAATGGCCGTAATATGGAGTCCACATCATATAATTCTGCTTCTTAGATTGATGATGCATTTAGTTTTTGCTTCAATCAAACAAGTCGCATCATGCAATCATGCCTATTATTGTCTTCTATGTGGAGCAATATATTATTTTGAGTTTATAATAATGTCTTATGAAGCGTGTTAATGTAATAATTGTGATTCAATTCTTAGCAGGCTGCTCAACAGGAAAAATCTACTTTTGTCTCATCTCTGCTGCCTCTTCTTACGGAATATAATCTTCAACCTTCTGTTTTGAATGCTCAGTCCATTGTTAGTAATTTGAAGGTTCGTAGACTTCTTTTTTTGTGCGAGAATAGTGGAGATATCTTTTTGAATATCTGTGATAGCTAAAAAACTCATCGTGTTGAGGTGCATGCCCTTTTAAGTTGATACATGAAATCTCCGCAATTTATTTTCTACTTGTCATTATGTGTATTGATTGTGCTAGCGATTTATGATACAACTCTTTTGCTGAATAATCATGTTTTAGTCAGTGTGAACTTATGAGCTGAAAACTTATTGTTATTACTTTCACACATGGTCTCCAGATGAGTGCCTTCTGTAGTGAGAATAGAGTCCTTGAGTTCAAGGATTGTTTCATAAGATTCGTGATACCTGGTATTTTGGTGGCTAAAGCGAAATTTCTTGTTTAATGATGTTACATTTTTATATTGGATTCGTGATAATTGGTGTTTCTGGTTTGGTGTAATAATTATTAGTTGGACACACTGGTTTGGGTGGGGTACAAGGCTCTTCACCTATCTTTTAGATCCATATAAGATTTCACTTGCAATCTTCAATTTTTGGGTCTACATATGTGCAAAGGTAAGCTCAGGAGTTTTCTGACTGTTGATTATATCTTTGAAATGGACTGTGAAATTTCTCTGTCCCGACGGTATGCATTCTTGGTATATACCGAATCATTTAAAGTCGAGAATTCAAGTCTCTGCATGTTGTTTGGTCAAAGATGTATGCCTGAGTATTGGGGCTTAAGATCGAGTGTCGAGTTCATTGATCTGACGGAATACCTTTGGTACAATGTTAGATATTTATGGGGTATGGTGCCTACAATCCTGATAGTGTTCCATCTGATATAATGCAGGTGTCTTTCCCTTTCCAATTTCTCTTCAAGTGAAAACTGGTTTTCAAAAGATGCTAAATCAGTAGTATCTCTTTTTATATGATTCCCAAATTGGTTGCATCATGGCTGAATTTTTAAATACTAGGATTATTGTCTCGTAATATAGAAGCATAAATTTAAGTATTTAATATATCTACATTTGTGTATGTTGTATTACCGTCAAAACCAAAACCCGAACCGAGATTAGCGAAACTAGTCGAAACCAGCGAAACCAATAAATTATGAGAGACCGAAACCGAAACCGAGTTCTCGAACCTTGGTTATATGTTTGCGAGTTCAGCTGCTTCCAATTAAATTTCTTTTCTATCAATATTTCCAACAGGCTTCATAGAATTATTAATGCTGTGCATAAAGTAATTGGCTTTATCTATAACCGCACTGAGCTACTTTTTTTTAAGTTTTCATAATAGGACACACTTATCAAGAAATAGGTATGTACAAGGAGCTGCTTATGCTTTGATGTATAAGGGTGCTTGGATATGTATTACATGGTCTGGAAAGATTAGGAAGTGATCTGAACATGCTTTATTAGATCCAACGTACTAAAAAGTTGCAGTAGATACTTGGATCTTTTGATGTGGCATCAGATGTGCCTTCTCCTCTGACCTCTATCAAACCTCAAGAGGATACATGGTCATGTTTGGATATAGACTGACCCGACATGTGTAACTGGAATACAATGATCGGTTAAGTATAAAGATGGGTTTTTTTGTTCATCAGGATGGAACACATTTGCATCAGATCGTGCCATCTTCTTTTCTCCTTCCTTCTGATGTTTTGATCTTGAGACTGCTCTCTGAAACGTTCTTTAAACTGAAATACGTTGCAGCATTTTTATACGTTCTGCTGAATATCTGTATGATGTTACTCATTTGGATGTCAAAATACTCTCTTTTGTTTTGACTAGGTTTTGCCCTGGAAGCTGTATGTGCTTTATCATAGTTCTTTATTGTGCTGTACTTTCTCTTGCAGATTCTGTTTAAACATTTACAAGAAAAACTCATCCTTACGGAGGTATGTTGATCTAGCAGATGATTTTGCAAATGTAAATCTAGTATGAACATTGATGACTGCCAGATTTTTGGACTTGTGAAACTTAGTTTGGGCCCGCCCGTGGATGCACATGGGCTTTTAATATAATGGCACTCCATCCAAAAGACTCAAGCCTTATAGTTCTTTATTGTGTTGTACTTTCTCTTGCAGATTATGTTTAAACATTTACAAGAAAAACTCATCCTTACGGAGGTATGTCGATCTAGCAGATGATTTTGCAAATGTAAATCTAATATGAACATTGATGACTGCCAGCTTTTTGGACTTGTGAAACTTAGTTTGGGCCCTTCCGTGGATGCACATGGGCTTTTAATATAATGGTACTACATCCAAAAGACTCAAGCCTTATGGAGGTTTATCCCATCTTATATCTTATACTCATATGCATCCCCGATGTGAGACTATGTTAACCACATTCTGAACACTCCTTCTCATGTGCAAACACATGTGGACAAAGAGGAGTTCACGTGTCCTGAGCTGTGATACCATGTGAAAACTCAGTTTGGGCCCACAACACATGGGCCCACACATGAATGCACATGAGCTTTTAATATAATGAGACCCCATCTAAAAGGTTCAAGCCTTATGAAGATTTATTCCATCTTATATCTTATACCCATACGCATTCCACAATTTTACCTATGTGGGACAATGTTAACCACATTCTCATCAGGACTGATTTTCCCCCCATTATTTGTTATATGATAACTGGATGTTTATCTTGAGGATTTGAAAGTTGTATTTCAGGATAAGTTTAAAGAGTCTCAGTACCAGTTGGCTCCATGGCATGCAGAATCATCCAACAATAGAAGCTTTCCTCCTCAATCACCTCCACATTCTATTGGTGCAGCAGTTGCAAATTCTGTATGATTATATGCCTTCCTTTCTTTTTGTTTTAAATAACAATAACCATTGTTTCCCTGACATTTCATAGCTGTGTTCAGAGCAATAGCCTTGAGATTGTTCCACAGCCAGCATATTCTCACCCACGATCTCCAATTTCTTCTCCTTTGAATGCTCAAACAAACCTAGAGTGGGATGCTTTGGGTAATCAAAATCGTCACCCTGGTTCCAGTGGGTTTGCTGCAAATTCTCAAGACCAAGATGGCCAGGAAAGAACTGCCCCTTCTGTAAGCAGGTAAATTTGGATAACCGCTTTCAATAGTTGAAGTTCATATTTGTAAACCATCTTAGTTTTATTGATTACTTGATTACTGATTAGGACCTTTTATTATATTTTTTCTTTATAATCCTTGCATAACCTATTGGTTTATCCCTATCCACACTCTGAACAAACCACATCTGTTTATTCTCATAGACGGGCTATTATAAAGGATGTTTTATTTGGTGGTCTTACAATCATGAGAAGTAACAGATTGATTATTTTTGTTCTTTCGACGCATATGGTGAGTCTTAGAAAAATCTTCACAACATGAAGTGAACTGTTGGATTATTCTCTTTGTTTTCAAGGTCAATGTGGCATTGATGGAGCGAGAGTGGAGTATGAATCAACCAAGTGAGAAGAATTGAAAGACCAGCTAGAACATGGTCTTTGAGTAGTGAATTAATTGACAGGTCAAGGCGACCATAAGAATTTTGAGTTGAAGGCATGACAATTGACATGGACACAACCAATTATTTGTAGACATGATACAGGGTTTCGGACGTGACAATATAAAAAAGATCTAGAACAAGGGACATACTTTTATATGTATAGTTATTGAATGTGTGTGTGTGTGTGTAGGGTTGGTATTTGTGTTTGAAAGATCTCTCCAGAGAAATTGATTTATAGAATATATTGCCCCCCCTCCAAAGTGGGGCATAGCATACTTATTCGCATACACATTATTGAGGTTACTAAGCATTACATGTTTATAAGTGTTGGAAACAGATGGACATACTGAATTATACGGAAAAATATCCTAACATAATCACCACTTTCCAGAATCAGATTGTGTACTTGTTGGCACAATTATGGGTGTGTTAAACATGAATTAGGAAAAACATGTATATTTTATTTTTTTATTCAAGAACTGTTCTTACTTAATCACTTTGAAATGTTAACTGCTTGTCTAAGTTATATATATATATATATATATATATATATATATATATATATATATATATGAGAGTGATCCATTGCAAACCGGTCCGCGTTTTTTAAAAACGGGAACTCTCGGTCTATGACATATTTGAACCGATCCGTTCAAGTTGATTACCCTACCCTCGAATATACGTGTATGGATGGGTGCAAAAATGAACGTCTTTTGATAATGCGGTTTTTTAAAAACGAGAACTCTCGGTTTGTGATATATTTGAACGATCCGATCCGTTCAAGTTGATCACCCTACCCTCAAATATACGTGCATGAAAAATCAAAGGATTTAAAAACCTCTAATATATGCATCGATGGGTGCAAAAATGAACGTCTTTCGATAATGCAATTCATCTGATGCATATGTTAGAGGTCTTTAAATCCTTTGATTTTTCATACACGTATATTTGAGGGTAGGGTGATCAACTTGAACGGATCAGATCGTTCAAATATGCCGTGTGCGTTTGTGTGTGCGCGTGTGTAATTTAGATAAATGTATACTTATTTCTCAAAGTGTTTAAATTAAAGATATTTGAAGCATGTTGGGAAACTATTAGTAATCATGCCTAAAGTTCCATTTTCATAAGTGTCACCTAAGAATAAATGTTTTGTCCTGATAGTAACAACATGGTGTCCAATTGGTGCCATAAAATGGTGTCTGATAAGTACTGAATGCAACAACATTATACGGACATTCCATTCGTATGTAGAGTTTTCATATTGTCTCTCCTACACCAACATATCATGGCATTCAATTTGTCAAAAATCTATTGGTTGGCCTAAATGTTCGGCTCATGAGTTTACTTACTGTTCTCCTTGGTTTCATGCAGGGTTGGTGAAACCAACAGCCAATCTATAAGTTGACAAGGCTCATTTGAGCAGCAGTTTTGCTATGTAAATGTCAGCGTTTCAGTGTGTAACTGATGGATATTGTGTAGGGCATATCTTTGTTAGAGGGAGTGTGTTGTTGTAAAAAATGCAATAGCTATCGAGCTCCTTAGGGGATTATTTTGAAGCTTTGCCGTGGAGTTTTTTCTTTCTTTTTTCCTTTCCCTCTTTTTGGATGTGTGTGTGTGTGTGTGTGTACTTCTGAGGAGTTAAGCATGTTGCCTGTCTCCGAGGATGATGTTCATCGGTAACCTAGCAGGATGATACTTGTATTTTCCAGTAAATAGGGCTCTTCATCAAAATTATTGCGTAAGGTGAACTAGAGAATAGACAGGTCCCTATTGGCATTCCAGCCGCCTCCTCTTTCGTGGGTGTACCCTTAAGACGAATTCAATACTTCGTGAGTCTGATAATCTGAATAGGATGAACTACCTTTGTGGATATCTTTGCTTCCAAAAAATTAACTTGTTTCCGTAAGATGTGGGTTTCATCAGTGGGCCTCTGTATTGTAAATATATTACCTTATATCCTGCATCAAGTGATGATATTGTTCACCTATAACTTCTAAAAGTTTAAGGAAAGGTTGATGCTTGCCAGCCAGAGGAGATATCACCCAATTTTAGAGGGTTCTTCATATAAAAATGTCCAATTCGTTAAAGGGTGCCTTTTCAGTACATTATCTTATTTCCCTCTAATGGGATCTTGAGGTCTATATTCAGATACTATGGGTTGGATTAACCTATTATTACATAGTGAAAATACCTCTTAATGCTCTTCCCATGGATGTTGCACATTGCTCTGTAGCATGTACTGTTTATTTCAATTTTTCCTCTGTCCTCAATCCTTTAATTGTTTTTCTTGTGGGAGTTGGGGGGCTCATTTTCGTCAGATCATTAGAGGACCACAACATGGTTAATATAGACATGTACATTTTTAGGGCTGTAGAATAAATATTTTCAGCCTTACACCCATCCAGGTAGACCAGCATGATAATCATAATACAAATTTCATCAATGCGTGTTGCTGTTTTAATTCACCTTCTATTACATAAATACCGTAAAGATTGTTCACTACATTAATCCACTCGATATTTAGGACATTAATTTCTGCTGCTTTTTCAGGAATACCATTGTGCATGACACTTCAGCTCTAGTAGCTCATGGTGATCCTCATGTTGTACGATTCAGTGCTGAGTCCAAAGATCAAAATCCATCATTTAAAGACCTTGTTAGGGGGGACGAAATCGATGATTCCGAACCAACTGGGCTACAGCATGGAAGAGAACCTACAGTGCACTGGGGACCTGGAAGCTCTCCTTATACGTCATCTGGACTTGATGACCCAAACTCCTCTTACCCATATCTTCCACCAGTCCTTGAGGAACCTGGTTCTTCATTTTCTGAAGGTTTCGAATCATACATAAATTATAGCTGCTCGGTTTCTGGATTTTTGTTGATGATTCATTTAATTTACTTTTTTGATAATGTTTCTGCAATATGTACAGCTGCAGAATATGATCCTTTGCCAGCAATAGAAGGACTTCAAATACCAGGTGATGCGTTTCCGGGAAGAGAACTTCAAGCATGTGGGCACTCCATAAATGGGACCACTGGTTGTAACTATGAGGTATAGGTACATAAATCTTAGTTTCTGCGCGCGCGCACGTATTTGTTGAAATGATTATGTGCTCAAATGAATCTCGTCTTCATCTATTTTGATGAATATTCCGCTCCTTCATTTTGATCTGATGTCTGTCTGACAGCCAAATTAAGTACAGTTATTCTATTGTCTCCTTAACTTTTACCATTATTCCTATTTTGTAGTGGGTACGTTGTCTAGAAGATGGCTCTGTGAATTACATTGAGGGTATTGCTTCCTCTTGGTCTCTTGTAATTAATATTTGTTGCTTGTTGCTGCATCTTGTTAATTACTTGTTGCCATCTCTTTCTAAGTTAAATCTCATAAATCATTGTGACAGGAGCTCAGCGACCCAATTATCTGGTTACTGCCGATGATGTTGACTCATACCTTGCAATTGAAGTTCATCCTCTGGACGACAGGAAGCGGAAGGTCTGTTAATTTTTCCTGTTCAACATATTTAATGTATAGAACCCTTTCAACTCAATCAATTATCATATTTAAGCGACTTTCATTTTTGAAGTAAAGCATTCAATATATCTAATATTTTTAAAGTGAAAAGTAGGACACTTATATAATATTTGAATAAGATATTAACATCCCGTGTGAGATGAATTACTACTTGCATAACATAGGAGATGATCTTGACATTACTGAATTAGAAAAGAGGATTTGTCCGACCTGAAAATTTATTTGACAAAAGCTTTTGCTATTTGTTCAAGTTGTATAAATGTGAATAGATATACATGGCTCTAGCTTCTTGGGCCTAAAAAGCAACATGTTTAAATCCCCGCCTCAAAATAATTTGCGAAAAACTCCCTATCTCCGAAAAGTGGCACTTTTAACTCCCTCATATACGCAAGCCACTTTGTATTTTCCAATATCTCTATGTTACCCTCAACTAAACTTCAACATTTAGCTAATAACTACTACATTTAACATAGTATGGTTTAAGTTAAGTTGTTCCTGAAGTTTATCATAACTTCTCCACATTGAAGTCTGTACTTTAGCCATCAATAAGAAATAGGTCATAACTACTCGTTTAGCATTTAGCGAAGTGAATGTACTACATATCCCTAATAAGTACTACATCTAACCAGATAACTACTGCATTTATGTCTTACACAATTAGTTTCGGGGAATAAATTGAATATCTCCGAAATATTCTCTCCGATTATAATTCTTCCTGCCAAAATATTTTGCTTGTAACTAGCTCTTTTTCTTTTTTCATTTCTTTTTTGATTTGGATAATTTGTTGTATGTTGATGCAGTAATTAATTGTTATATGCAAATGTAGTAGCTAAACGGTACATGTAGTAGCTAAACGGTACATGTAGATATTAACTAGTAAATGTAGTTATGTTTTAAGAGTAGATGTAGTAGTTAATTGGTAAATGTAGCAGGTAAAAGGTATATGTAGATGTAACTGGTAAATGTAGTTAACTACATGTTGCCAACATCTTCATCTTCAAAAAGCACGATGCTTTGGATTTCTGAAAGTAGGGTTAGGTTTTTGAAATCACATAAGAAGTGCAAAGGAATATTTGAAGATTTAAGGATTTTGGAACCATTTGTAGAGAGTGAGAAGTCTAACCTTAAATAATGAAGGATGGAGATTTTTTGGTGGGTCTTTAATTGTTGAAAATGAAGAGAGGTATTATGGGTAATTTGGAGTTTGAGAGGAAGAAGATGAAGAGAGTTTCAAGGGTATTTTGGAATTCAAGAGGTACAAGATGAAGAGAGGCACATAAGAGATGAAGGTATTATGGGTAGCTAGTACATAACCTTGTACCAAAAATGGTAAATATACTTTAGGGATCTCAATACATGAAATGCATGTCTTAGGGAGATTTTGGCAAGTTTGAGGCCTGGGAGTTTTCCCTATAGCTTTATGGGCCTAGGGAGAATGAGACCCATTTCCCCCTTATATTTAAGCACAAAATGATCATTACACCTTAATTTTGATATTGCTGGTGATAAATTATGAATCTCACAAACATAATCATGGAAGAGGACAAACGAATACTGAAACATTTAAGTTTCTCCAATATAAGGGCTTTCTAGTAAATGGTGTCATGGAAGAAAAAAATATTATTTCAGCATTCTTTCAGATGTTGCACACGGTCAATAATGTCAGATTTTGACACTGCTACTTCATCTTCATCAACATCAGAAAAAATAAGTTTATAGTGGTGTGTCCATGTAAGTTCTTAACTGTAAGATGCACAAATCGATTGTTTAAAAGTGTTTTCCTCAATTACAGGTTGCGTGATAATGTTCAATCTGTTCAGTTACTATTTTCTGCTGTTTTTCTTTGCCAACATGTTGTTTCGGTATATATTATGGTCATGATCATTGCAATTGTAGGGTGAGCTTGTTAAGGTGTTTGCCAACGAACAAAGGAAGATAACTTGTGGTGAGTACATGATTGGCCATCTAATTTATCTAATTGGTTTTTTGATATATTTACGGTTTTATTTGTTATATCTGTGGTGGTGAAGGTGGGCTTCTCTGATATCTCTACAGTTCAAGCTAACTGTTATTTTTGTTTCTCATTATGAAAGGAGTCTTTCTGCATTATTATGAAAGCAGCATCTAAGGTTTTTGTTTACTGTTCATTCAACAGATATTTGCTTTCACGTTTAGGGGAGCATGACTTTAGAATGACTTAAATAATTCTGTGCTCAAGTATAAATGTGGTGTAAAAATCATGAAAATTCTAAGATATTTATGAATTTTGACCTGGAAGTTTAAGTGATTACAGCCGAGGAACAGATTCACATGGTTATATTGCTTTCATATGGGAAATTGTTCAATCAAATCAAAATTCTGGGGGAGCTAAGCTTTCAAACACGTCCTTAACTAAATGAGTAGGTGCTGGCCATGGTAAGAGCAAGCAAATTCTGTATCTGTTCAACGATGCTAGCTTGTTGACTGGTACCTTATTCTTATTCAAGAACACTACTGACGCGAAGAGAGCTTCAATAAATTCGAAAAGTTCAGTTATTATTAGGAAACATCCCTTATTTAGTTTTAAGTTCATGCAACCAACAGGGAAACCTCTTAAGTTCTCTAAAATGCCATGGCTCAACCAAATGTCATGGCAAGTCTATTTATTCAGATGCTTTATGACAATGTGAAATTTCTTATTTATTCGTAACATCATTAGCTCTGCACAACTGATCAAGCAGCCTTGATTTATAATCTCGCTTCACAACGAGCTAAGCAAAGGCTAAAGGCCTAGTATTTTATGCCTAAAGATCAATATTGGGTTTATACAGAGGGTAAAAAAAGCAGTTCTTTAAAATCAAAATCAATCTCTCTCCACCTTTACGTTCTTCCTAAATGTAGGAGAAAATTAATGGTTTGTTACCTGGTTGCATGAGCTAAAATTGCATTCCAGACATTTGCGTAGATTCTGTTGAGGTTCCGAATGTGGCTTTGCTTCTGTTTACCTTTGTAGAAATCTGGGAGATTTTGGGGCAACTAATTTTCTCCATGGTTGGATAAGCTTCGTAGCCAAGGCAAAATATTCCGTTGTTTAGTAGGTCAGCTAGGTTGTGCTGCCGTGGTTACATGCTTTTGAAAGTTCCAACAGGTTTGAAAGTACTAAATAGGGAATAGTTTTCTGTTATCTCAGTCTCGTGAAGTCCATTTAATTGTTTATTTCTGTAGTTTCTTTTTTATCCAATTGGTTCGTTCATTCATTTGTAATGTTAACCATTTTGGTATGTAATGTTGACCATTTTGGTTTCTGTTTTCTATTCATTGAACTTTCTGAACTAATTAGCGCGATGTTTTTCCTTGAGTGTCCTCCAGATTTTGCTTTAGATTGCCGAGTTGCATCTCGTATGTCTTCAACTTGCCTGTTAGAGAATCAACTTTTAATGTTGTCATGTCATTTGCTTCTTCGATAGCAGTGATCTTGGGTTGCCATAAGATCGTCAGGGATCTCAACAACTTGTAATACTTTTCTTTCTCATTGAATTTCTTTCCTAGATTGAAGAGTTCCGTAATGACATTATTGAATCTAGAATACATAGAGTCAATGGTCTCATCATCTCTCATTAGGAACATCTCATACTCGTGCATGAGACGGATGATCTTACTCTAACTTTACCGGTTCCTTCAGCGACAGTCTGGAGAGTAGTTCAAATCTCATTGACCGTTTTACACAGAGATTTAATTGAATTCTTCTGAATTCAAAGAGTAATGAAGTGCATTCATTACCTTGACATTTAATGTCATTGATCTCTTGTCGGCCTCAGATAATGAATTTTTGGTAGGAATGACAAAGGGCTGATTAATGATGTCTAAGATTTCTAGATCTATACACTGAAGGAAAACTCTAATCTTGGTGATGATGCTCGATACCGGTGATTTCCCAGATCATGACACGTGGCAGATGACGTGTCCCAGAGCTTACAAGAAAGGATCAAGAACGGTACGTTGGAAGCATACCCCGAGCCTCCGACCCGAGGATGTTTCCGACCTTCGGTGGCCTTCCAGACCACTCCCATGCTCGCCTTACAAACAACCGTCGGCTTGCCTTTGAGCCTTCCCATACGCTGAGTTCCCTCAGCCCCTAGCTCTCCTCTGAGCTATCGCAGATCCAAGCTCGCTGGCCTCCCGCTCGTTCCTGAGCCACCCGCCGAGCCTAGCTTCCTCGGTCTCATTGACCGACCCACAGCACTGATCACAGGAGTCTCCGCCACGGCTCCGCGAATCTAGCCAGACGCGAGATATCTTCCGCCCATGATTCCGCATTCCATGCCATCGCGTTCCCCATTAACGAGCATATCTCGTCATTAATGGAGCATCCCGCCTTTCACGTGGCCGTAACGCCAGGGGCGTAACGGCCGGCGTGAATCTCGCGCCCGCCCGCCTATGGCTGCCACTATATAAATCCCTCTCTCAGACGACTCAGGTAAGCCAATTTTACCCCAATAGGTCGTTACTCTGCCAAAATAACTAGATTAACTTGATCGTCGGAGGGTCCACGATGGCACAACCATCCCGGGACTTATTTGCAGGTAGCTCGGCTTCATCACCAAATCAAGCCCACTGAGATCCACACGCATCAAGAGGCAACCCTCAAATCCAACCTCAGCCATTCATCAGCGCTCGTTGCAGATCAACGGAAGGTAACATCTGAAGGAGATCCTGTGCTCCATCAGTTGGCGCCGTCTGTGGGAACACTTTAGTTCTACTCAACGAAAGTTCACCTTCCGATCACAATCTCATGGCGAGTGATCACCGCGACGATCCGAGCACCAGCCGTCGCCTTCCTCACAATGGAGACGAGTGAGAATCCCTTCCTCTCCCGAACGCCATTCACGCCCTATCTGCTCGGATAGATCGACTTGCGTCCTTCGTGGATGCGCTCGTCCGTGTCCAAACGGCCGGGCAAACTTCCCAGGTCACCGCTCCCACATCTCGGGACCGGGACCCCTACAGAGGGAGAGAAGATGCTGCCCACGTCGGCACGACCGAGCACCGCCTCGCTGTCTCCGGCGGACGCAGAACCCCTGTGGAGACCAATTCAATGACCCGCTGAGCGTGACACAGCTCAACAACGAGGTCCCCCTCAAGAGCGCGCCGCCCTGAAGCCCCTCGCGCTCCTGTCCCTCCCGAGGAGGTGTCGGTCAGCTCGCCTGCTCCCCGGCATGACCGACACCCCCTCCCTCGACGAGGTCGCGTGGATGGGACCCACCACGGTAGCTCGAAAATGACCTCGCCAGGGGACCTCAGAAACCTCATCGAACGGAACCGGATCCGCGGTCAGGCGCAGGTCGCCAGCAGCAGATGCCATAAATCAGAGTATGCCGAATCGTCGGGATACCACGATTGCCTCGACGCCCTCGAAAAGAAGATCGAAGGCATGCATCGGGAAAATCGTCCTTCAAGCGACGGGGCTAAATATGCCGCCGACTCGCTCACAAAGCCCTTCACCAAAGAGCTACTCGCCGTCCACGTCTCCTCCCGGAACAAGCCCCGAAGGTCTCCCTCTTCGATGGGAAGTCCGACCCGAAATACCATTTGGACGCGTTCACGGCCGGGATGAGTTTTCAGGACAATTCCGGTGCCGCACTTTTCCCGCCACTCTCATCCGTTCTGGATGAGACTGGTTCCGAGCACTCGCGCCACGCTCAATCCCTAACTTCGATGAGCTGGCCATCCAGTTCCTCGGTCATTTCGTTGGGAACAGACGGCAAAAGCAGACAGTTAATCTTCTCTTCACCATAAAGAGGGGACAAAGAATCCTTCAAAGGATACGTCACCCGTTTCTACAACGCTCTCCTTGAGGTCCCAAGCACCGGGACGAGACGGTCATTACGGCCCTTAGGTCGGGTCTTAGGCACAAGGAGTGGCTACGTTCCTTTGCATTAGCGCAACCTAAGACCATGGCCGAGATAAAGGCCTGTACCGAACGTGAGATCCAGCTTGAGTCCGAGGTGAACGCCAACCTGCCCCCGAACGTGAGATCCAGCTTGAGTCCGAGGTGAACGCCAACCTGCCCTGGACAGAGCAAGCCGATCACAAGAAAAGGGCCAGGGAGGAGAAAAAGAAGATTGAGCGGCCAAATCCCTACTTCCTGAAGTTTCAGGAGTACACCCCACTCAACGTCTCCCAGACGGTACTGTTGGAGGAGGCCAAGTGCGAGAGGTTCTTCAAATTCCCCCCAGTCTCGAATAGGATGACAAAGCATACCCGGGGCCCCTATTGTGCTTTTCACAGGTCGCAGGGCCATCCCACTAAGAGCTGCAAGCAACTCCAATACTATATCGAGGAGTTGATTCGCTCGGGGCACCTAGCGAGCTACTTGCGAGACAAGCGGCAAGCTGACCACGAACAAGAGCACCACCCCCTCCCGGCGAGTTGACAAACGACCAAATTATGGTCGTGTCAGCGGGGGGTACGACGAGTACCGACGAGGCGCGACACCCCTTACCGATCGAGAGGACTGGCAGCCCTCCAAGGAAGAAGGCTAAAGCGGCCGAGTCGATCATCTTTATCGAGGAGGACCACCACGGGATATCCCTGCCTCACAACGACCCACTGGTGATCACAGCCCGGGTCCACCGCTACGAAGTGCAGAGGGTATTGGTCGATTCGGGAAGCTCGGCGGACATTTTCTTTTATGACTGCTTTCTGCGCATGGGACTCACCCCGTCGGACCTAAGACCGACCGCCCATGTTCAGTCGGGGTTCACTAACCACTCCATCCCGGCGGAAGGGGTGATCACCCTCCAATTTAACATCAGGAAGGCGGGCCGTACGCGTACTGTGCCTGTGGAGTTTATCATCGTGAGAATTCCATTGGCCTACAACATTCTCCTAGGTCGCTCGACACTGAACTCCTTCCGTGCCGAGATATCGACCTATCATAAAGTTCCCGCTGGATCAAGGCGGGATAGGTTGAGCCTACGGGGACCAACAAACCGCAAAGGTTTACTTCACTACAACATCTACGTCTGAACGGCCAGACAATGACCTCGAGTGCGAGGATGATATCAACGGTTCCCTGTATACTCGAGACGAGCAAAAAGAGGTTCGGGGAACCCCAGTGGAACCGCTGATTGAGGTCCCCCTTGCATGGGGACAATGAGCGAACCGTCTAGATCGGGTCACTCTTGACGGGGAATCGTCGAGATGACCTGATCCGCTTCCTCAGGAATAACTCGGACGTATTCGCCTGGGCGCCTGCCGACATGCCGGGGATTGACCCCAAAATCATATCACATAAGCTCGGGGTGGATCCTATGGTCCGGCCCGTCAGGCAGAAAAAGTGAAGTTTCGCCCCGATCAAACAAAAAGCAATCGGGGACGAGGTAGACAGGCTCCTCGCCGCCAACTTCATTCGGAACGTGCCTTACTTAGAATGGTTGGCGAACGTAGTCATGGTTAGAAAGTCTAGCGGGAAATGGCGCATGTGCGTCGACTTCACTGACCTCAAGAAGGCCTGCCCGAAAGACAACTATCCCTTCCCTCGGATAGATCAGCTCGTCGATAGTTCGGCAGGCCACGAGCTACTTAGCTTCATGGATGCATTCTCTGGCTACAACCATATCGGTATGAATCCGGCGGACGAGGACCTCATCGCATTCACAACGGACCGGGGGTATACTGCTATAAGGTGATGCACTTCGGCCTAAAAAACGCCGGTGCTAGTACCAACGCTTGGGATGTTCAAGCCACAGATCGACAGGAATATGGAGGTTTACGTCGACGACATGCTCGTCAAATCAATCTCGTCGGATGAACATGCCAAGGATCTGGGCGACGCCTTTGACGTCCTCCGCAGATACAAGATGAAACTAAATCCCGCCAAGTGCGCATTCGTGGTCACCAGTGGAAAGTTCCTTGGCTTCATGATCACCCACCGTGGTATCGAGGCTAACCCGTAGAAAATCTCCGCCATCCTCAACATGGCTGCGCCCAAGACTAACGTCGAAATCATGCGGCTAACAGGACGAGTAGCCACTCTGAGCCGTTTCATGTCAAGGTCCCAGGAGAAGTGCCTCCCGTTCTTCAACTCTAAGGAATATACCAATGTTCGAATGGTCATAGGAGTGCCAAACCGTCTTTGAGCAATTAAAAAGGCACCTTGCAACTCCTCCGTTGCTCACTCAGCTAGCTAAAGAGGACGAGCTATCGCTATATCTGGCGGTGTCCGACCAAGCTGCAGGTTCGGTGCTCGTCCGAGAGGTTGAGAGAGCCCAGAAGCCGGTATACTATGTGAGCCACGTCTTTAAGGACGCGGAAACGAGGTACCCAGCCATAGAAAAGATTGTTTTGGCACTCATCGTGGCCTCAAGGAAACTACGTCACTATTTCCAGGCGCACACCATTCTTGTTCTTACCGAGCAGCCTTTAGGGGCCATCCTCGCTTCCCCTGAGTCCTCTGGTCGTTTGGAGAAATGGAGGTGGGAGTTGTCCCAGTTCGAAATAAAATACCGTCCAAGGCAGGCTATCAAGGCACAAGCCCTGGTCGATTTTATCGTCGAGTGCACCATCCCCAGTAAAGAGCATGAATCCACGTTGGCCCCCGGAGCTCAACCCTCAGTCGATGAGAAGCCCGACTCCGTCCCTGATTGGATCCTTTACGTCGACGGGTCCTCAACCGAGGAAGGCTGAGGAAGGCTGTGGTGCCAGCCTCATCATTCGGGGCCTAAACGAGGTAGAGATGGAGTATTCTCTAAAGCTCGCGTTCAAAGCCTCAAACAATACAGCGGAATACGAGGCCTTGTTGACCGGACTACGGATAGCCTCCGGAGTAGGGCTGAAAACGATCTGGATCCGCAGCGACTCCGTCCTAGTCGTTGGCCAAGTGACCGGCCGATTCGAGGCACGGGAGCCCGTGATAGTGAAGTATCTGGCCGAGGTGAGAAGATTACGAAAAGACTTCGACGAAGTCCAGTGGAGCAGATTCCTAAATAGCTAAACGCCCAGGCCGATGCCTTGAGTAAGCTGGCTTCATCTTATACGCCCAACAACAAGAGGAACATCCTCTTCGAGGTCTTGCCACGGCCCAGCATGGAAGACGGGGAGACGCCACTTCAGGTGTACACAGCCCGGGAAGAAGACCGGGATTGGAGGAAGCCCCTCGTGGAATTCCTGAGGGAAGCTACACTCCCAGAAGACCGAGGGGAAGCCTGCCGTCTCCGAGCCAAAGCTCGCCATTTCGTCTGCAGCAACGTGAACCTCTACAAGAAATCCTTCACTCAATACCTGCTCTGGTGCGTCAACCCCCATGAGGCCGACTACGTCCTCCAGGAGATTCACGAAGGGGTCGGCGGCGCGCACCAAGAGGCCCGCTGCTTAATCCAGAAGACACTGCTCCAAAAATACTATTGGCCGACGATTCATCAGGACGTCCAGAAGCTAAGCTCGTCATGAGGTGCAAAAGCTGCCAACTCCATGGCAGCATACATCGCCTTCCGGCTACCGAGCTAACAGCCCTAATCTCCCCTTGACCGTTTGCCCAGCCGGGAATGGACATGATAAGCCAGTTCCCTACCGGAACGGGCACAAGTACGTCCTCGTTGCAGTGGACTACTTCACGAAGTGGATCGAGGCCGTCCTCATCAGGAAACCGGACGCCACTGTGACTATCAAGTTCCTGCAGAACAACGTGATACTCCGGTTCGGAATCCCGAGATGTATCATCACCGACCACGGGACAAATTTCGAGAACGAAAATGTTAAGGAGTTCTGCAGCGAATACCACATTCTTATGAAGTTTGCCGCGGTCGCGCATCCCCAGTGCAACGGGCAGGCCGAGGTCGCTAACCGGGACGTCATCCGAAGTCTTCGGACACGCCTAGAAGGACGCCAAGGCAGTTGGGTCGAGGAACTACCCCGGGTCTTATGGGCCTTACGCACGTTGAAGAAGACCCCCACCGGAGAGACCCCTTTCAGCCTCTGCTACGGCATTGAGGCAATGGTCCCAATGGAGATCGGGTTGCCCAGCCACATGGTCGAGCACTTCGAAGATGAAGCCAACATCTCGGCCCTCCGGACTAACCTGGACGTGTTAGAGAAACGGGACCGGGCTCAGAGCTGCCGCCGACCAATAGCAAACCACCCGCTACTACAACGCGCTTGTCAAGCGTCGTTTTTTCAAAACCGGAGATTTAGTCCTAAGACGGAATGAGTCCGTCGATCAAGGCAAGCTGCATAAGTGATCCCCGAAATGAGACGGTCCCTTCCTCGTCTCCGAGGTCCTGTCCGGCGGAGCCTATCGTTTACAAGATGCGAATGGTCGCAAATTCCCACGGCCTTACAACGCCGAAAAGCTTAAGCTGTACCTCTGAAAAGAATATCTACGAATGCATTTTTCTCCTCTCACAAAAGCAATGTAAATTTTTCTAAAGTTTTTATTTTTATAATAAGAGGAAAACAATAGAGCATCGCAAAAAGAGGAATTTTTATTTATTCGAAAGGTATTGTAGGCTCCTCAGCCTTACACCAAAAAGAAAAAGGAAAAATTTACAACAGAGGGGGAACGGGATCGAGGAAGTACTTCCGGTGATACTCAGAGTAGATTTCCGCCAACTGGGCCTAAGCCCCTGCAACCCGCTCCTCCTCCCGCTGATGATGCACGCGAACCTAGGACGCCACGGAAGGACTCGGCGCTTCGCCCTCCACGTCGGGTCACGATATACCTCTTTTGGAAGCACTCCAAAATGAGGGCCAAGGATCGGTTGTGCCTGGCCTTCGAGATGAGGCCAAGTATAAAGATCGAGCGCCTCATCCAGCAGCTCCTCGGAGAGGGGGTTGTACAGGCCCGGGGACCTCCTCCAAATTGCGTACATCAACAACTGTAGGAGGGGCGACCACCGAGGGAGAAGTCGGCCAATGTGATCCTCGAGACGCTGAACCGTATCCCGGTACCTATTCTCGGCTATGGACTGGTCATACATGAAGACGTCGTCGAAGGTGACGATCTCTTGGATCGAATACATGCGCCCAGTCATCTTAAAAAGAATGCTGAAAGGTTGCAGTCTCCTCTATTTATAATACCAAATAGTACCCCTAAAGACCCAAATTCGCGCGCGCATGGGTATGAATCCTGGGATCCACTAAAATTACTCCAATACCGAACCACCACGCGGCGGAACTGACGCGGCTCTTCGAAATGCTTCGCCTCCCCCATGCGTTCTAACACGTGCCGCCTACCACGGTCGCTCTTCCTAATGTTCACACATCAAGGAAGGTTAGACAAAACCTCATCAAGAGGCAACCGAGCAGCAACCTTGCTCGCTCCATTCTTAGCAGGCCACTCCTTGCCCTCCCGTGCTAAGGATCGAAGCCCTCACCAAGAGGCCACCGAGCAGCTTCCCCGCTCGGTCCATCCTTGGCTGGTAATCTTACCCAATGACGCCAAAGATCAAAGCCCTCATCAAGAGGCCACCGAGCAGCTTCCCTGCTCGGTCCATCCTTGGCTGGTAATCTTTTACCCAACAACGCAAAGGATCGAAGCCCTCATCAAGAGGCCACCGATCAGCTTTCCTGCTCGGTCCATCCTTAGCTGGTAATCTCTTACCTAACGACGCCAAGGATCGAAGCTCTCGTCAAGAGGCCACCGATCAGCTTCCCTGCTCGGTCCATCCTTAGCTGGTAATCTCTTACCCAACGATGCCAAGGATCAAAGCCCTCATCAAGAGGCCACCGAGCAGCAACCCTGCTTGGTCCATCCTTAGCAGGTCACTCCTTGCCCTCCCGCGCTAAGGATCAAAGCCCTCATCAAGAGGCCACTGAGCAGCAGCCCCGTTTGGTCCATCCTTGGCTGGTAATCTCTTACTCAACGACGCCAAGGATCAAAAGCCCTCATCAAAAGGCCACCGAGCAGCAGCCCTGCTCGGTCCATCCTTAGCTGATAATCTCTTACCCAACGATGCCAAGGATCGAAGCCCTCGTCAAGAGGCCACCGAGCAGCTTCCCTGCTCGGTCCATCCTTGGCTGGTAATCTCTTACCCAACGACGCCAAGGATCGAAGCCCTTATCAAGATGCCACCGAGCAGCAACCTTACTCGGTCCATCCTTAGCAGGCCACTCCTTGCCCTCCCGCGCTAAGGATTAAAGCCCTCATCAAGAGGCCACCGAGCAGCAACCCCGCTCAGTCCATCTTTGGCTGGTAATCTCTTACCCAACGACGCCAAGGATCAAAGCTCTCATCAAGAGGCCACCGAGCAGCAACCCTGTCCTGCTCGGTCCATCCTTAGCTTGTAATCTCTTACCCAACGACGTCAAGGATCAAAGCCCTCATCAAGAGGCCACCGAGCAACTGCCCTGCTTGGTCCATCCTTAGCAGGTCACTCCTTGCCCTCCCACGCTAGGGATCGAAGCCCTAATCTGGAGGCCACCGAGCAGTTTCCCTGCTCGGTCCATCCTTGGCTAGTAATCTCTTACCCAACGACGCCAAGGATCAAAGCCCTCATCAAGAGGCCACCGAGCAACTGCCCTGCTTGGTCCATCCTTAGCAGGTCACTCCTTGCCCTCCCGCGCTAAGGATCGAAGCCCTAATCAAGAGGCCACCGAGCAGTTTCCCTGCTCGGTCCATCCTTGGCTAGTAATCTCTTACCCAACGACGCCAAGGATCAAAGCCCTCATCAAGAGGCCACCGAGCAACTGCCCTGCTTGGTCCATCCTTAGCAGGTCACTCCTTGCCCTCTCGCGCTAAGGATCAAAGCCCTAATCAAGAGGCCACCGAGCAGTTTCCCTGCTCGGTCCATCCTTAGCTAGTAATCTCTTACCCAACGACGCCAAGGATCAAAGCCCTCATCAAGAGGCCACCGAGCAACTGCCCTGCTTGGTCCATCCTTAGCAGGCAAATCCTTGCCCTCCATGCTAAGGATTGAAGCCCTCATCAAGAGGCCACCGAGCAGCTTCCTTGCTCGGTCCATCCTTGGCTGGTAATCTCTTACCTAACGACGCCAAGGATCAAAGCCCTCATCAAGAGGCCATCGAGCAGCTTCCCTACTCAACTTCCTGCACATCTTTATTAAGCGATCTCCGCATCAACTTCGGGGCCATGGAGATGCCGACCTTGCACCGGTCTTTGCACGCCTGGTAAATGGTCGAGTTCAACTCGACGTGCGATCACCAAATGAAAAACCGATCTCCGACCTAACGCATCATGAAAGCAGTACCGCGCAAATAGAGATTTTACCACAAACAAAGGGAAAATATGTACACAAAGAACACTGCAAAATGACTTCATTCACAAAGGTCGGAAGTCTTTACAGAAGTATTATGGGTTCTCCAGCCTTACAAAAATGCCCGGAGGCTTACAAAATTTCAGCGCAAAAGAAAATGAAAAGGCGAGGAGATTCAGGCCTCGGGGCCGGGGAGAACCTCGACGAGCTCCGCTTCCACCACGACAACCGGGGTGTCATCTTGAAGGTCGACGTCCACCGCAGGAACCTCGGCGCCGGGAGCCGGGGCGACCGACTTCTCCCCAACGCTCCCACCAGGGGCCTTCCCCCCTGCAGCACTTTCGGGGGCATTCCCTTGCGCCTCACCGCTGAGGGGTACTCATCCCGGAGCTCGCCGTCAGGAAACTCCGGCATCAGGGCCTTGACGGCATCGAGGGCGTTATGCCAAACGAGGGCAGCGGCTCCAGCGAGGTCGGTGTAGTACTGGTCCGACTTCTGGTAGTTCTTCACCGCCTTCGACGCTCGGAGGTCGGCACGCCTCACTCCTTCCTTCACTGCCTCGCTCTCCCTCCGGTTGTTCGCCGTCTTCTTCAGGGTGGCGACAAGCATATCCTGGAATCCTCCAACTTAGTCTCGGCGGCTCGGACGGCCTCTCGGCGGCTGGCGATCTCTCGATTCCCGGCCGCCACCCGGTCTTCGAGGGCGGCGAATCTCTCCATCGCCGCTTGCAGATCCAGCCTTGAGCTCTCCTCCCGCGAGGAGAACTCGCCCGGGGCCTGCATCGTCGGGGCTATTTCCTCGCCCTCCATGTTGACGACGAGGGCGCAGTGCTGGAGGACCTGAAGAAAACAAAGGAGGGTCAAAAAGAGAAGGGGCGCCCAATCTTACGAACAAAAAAGTACTGAATGAAAACCCGAGTGAGGTACGAACACTGACCTGCACGACCTCCTGGGCTATGGCCGCCATTTGGGCCCTGAGGGTCCCCTGAGGGATTCTGCCCCCGGACGACCTTTCCATCTCTGAGAGCAGGCTGTCAGTGACGGAAAGCCCCGAGGGAACCTCAAAGCAAAGCTCCCCTTCGTCCACAATGATCGGGGGAGCCGGGGAATGGGGCATCGTCCTATGGTACCTCTTGAGGAGAGACACAGCAGAACCAGTCTCGCTTCCTACCTCCAAAACCCAGGGCTCTTGCTCCCGAGCACGTTTTCGGTTCGGCGCTTGGCTGGACTTCGGGGACCGGGACGCGCTCGAGCGCCTTGCTGGGGCGGCCGACGACGGGCGAGAGGGGCCGGCACCTCCGGCCTTCTTCCCTTCCTTCTGTTCGACTAGGGCCGCCCGAAATTTAGCCATGTCCATAGGTTCTGCATAAGACGAAAATACAAAGGAGTTAGCAATGCCTGAAAAAGTGGAAGAATATTCTAGTCTAAACAGGTCGTCTAAAAACTCCTAACTTACCCGTAAATTGAGCGGGGCTGAGTTCAGCCTAACTGAAGGCCTGCTCAGACAGCAACACATCGGCCCGGAGGAGGGGCTCCCACTCCGACACCGCCACCGCGTTGGGATCATTCGACCGCTTCATCCGCACGCAGTTGGCCCTGTGCCACTGGATGGGCACAGGCCAATCCTCATTCTCGGGTGGCCCGACAAACAAAAACTTCTTCCATTCGTGAATAGAAGAAGGTACTACGACGACCCCCGACCAGACAGCACCTCCTCGGTGTTTTCTAAAAGAAATGTATACCCAGCTCGGCTTGCCCTTGCGAGTGCCGGGGTGGTTTTTGTAGCAGAGAGAGGATATATGAAGGCTCCGACTGAAAGGGATTGTTCGCAATTTCAACCGGACCAGGAACCTGAGGAGAATCCTCCAAGAATTCGGCACTAAATGGCCCGGGGTAACTCAAAACAATTAAACGCCGCACTCACCTCGGGGGAGAAGGGCATGCGCATCCTGGCCCAAAAGGTTTTCAGGTATAAGGCAATCTCCTTGCCCCGTACCTGATCTGCCCTCTCCCCCTCCTCGGCCAGACGAAGCGAGTAGCTGGGAGGAATGTGGAAGCGACCTCGGATGGTGGCAAGCTCGTCCGCATGCTTCAGCATGGATGACGCGTCACGAACACCCCTGACCTGCGCTCTGGGGACCACCCCCGTCGCATGACCCCGGGAAGCATGGCTAACCCTAACCTCCCGAGGGGACTCCGACTCAGACGAAGAAGAGAAAGAAGCAGAAGAGGAAGCTATAGATGACTCCCTAGACTTTGCCCGGGCTATTTCTACAGACTTCTTGGTAGAAGACATCTAACCTGATCAAAAGGATGAATCCTTGGAAGAGAAAACGCAAGGATCCCGAGCTAACACGCGAAAGGACGAGGAAATTATGGTGAAGTATGGACCCTGAAGAGGATCCTACTTCTATTTATAGCCGCCGGCGTACGCATCCTACGACACCGATCGTCTCCCGCCAAACCAGCGCTTCGCAATCAACGGCCGACAACATTCCACCTGTCGCACTTACATCGGGCGCGTTCCATCGAGCGCGAAGGACACCGGCGGCACGTCACGTCAGCCAACGAGCGCCAGACATATGGACCGTCGCTTCAACGTACGCACGAATCGGCGCTTCCTCTTTAATGCGAGATCTCTCCCCTGATCCGCTGACGTCATCAAGAAAATACAACTAATTGCCCGGGAATACGCACTGGCGATATCTTCAGATAAAAGCTTACCCCGGGTGACCGGTCAGACCACTTTCGACCCGACCCATGAATGGGTCGAGACGAGAGTGGGGGCTAATGATGATGCTCGATACCGGTGATTTCCCAGACCATGACACATGGCAGATGACGTGTCCAGAGCTTACAAGAAAGGATCAAGAATGGTACGTTGGAAGCATACCCCAGACCTCCGACCCGAGGATGTTCCCGACCTTCTGTGGCCTTCCAGATCACTCCCATGCTCGCCTTACAAACAACTGTCGGCTCGCCTCCGAGCCTTCCCACACGCTGAGTTCCCTCAATCCCCCTAGTTCGCCTCCGAGCTATCGCAGAACCAAGCTCGCTCGGCCTCCCGCTCGTTCCCGAGCCACCACCGAGCCTAGCTTCCTCGGTCTCATCGACCGACCCACAACACTGATCACAGGAGTCTCCTCCACGGCTCCGTGAATCTCGCCAGATGCGAGATATCCGCCGTCCATGATCCTGTATTCCACGCTATCGCATTCCCCCATTAACGAGCATATCTCGTCATTAATGGGGTATCCCGCCTTTCACACGGGCGTAACGGCCGGCGTGAATCTCGCGCCCGTATGCCCATGGCTGCCACTATATAAACCCCTCTCAGACGACTCAGGTAGCCAATTTTGCTCCAATAGGTCGTTACTCTGCCAAAATAGCTCGACTAACTTGATCGTCGGAAGGTCCACGGTGACACAACTATCCCGGGACTTATATGCAGGTAGCTCGGCTCATCACCAAATCAAGCCCACTGAGATCCACATGCATCAAGAGGCAACCCTCAAATCCAACCTCAGCCATCCATCAACGCTCGTTGCAGATCAACGGAAGGTAACATCCGGAGGAGATCCTGCGCTCCATCACTTGGTTTTTCTGAAGTGGTAGTTAGTACCATTGAAAAGAGGAGGACGAGTAGTGGATCTTCCATGTGGTTTGTCATAGGATCAGAGACTCAAGAATTTAATCTTACAACCAGAGTAACCTGACTCTGATACCAATTGAAAATTGCCTTAGAGGAGTGAATAAGGGTTTATGGCAAACTTAGCGCAATTGTGCGGAATTAATAAATTGTTTTATTTTATACTTTGATTTTATTTCGAAGTTGAAAGAAAAAACCTTTAAGGAAGCTCCACTCTTATTTTTTTTTCACAATCGCCGATTACGAAATTATTAGGAAGTTAGCCAAAGGGAGGAAGCGGTACCCGGCAATGGCCGAGAAAACTAATTAGTAAGTTAGCCGGCTGAGGTTACTCTACTTGCTGAGGAGGAAATGTCAATTTTTGCTTCTTCCTTTTTTATACCAGGATTGCTATCTTACCGTCCTTCACTCCTTAATGTGTCACTGATCAAATTTCAAAAGATCTTTCACACGTCACTTCTACTAGATTCGTTCAATTTATTAATTCCGCACAATTGCGCTGAGTTTGCCATAAAGCCTTATTCGCCCTCCTCTGAGGCTGTTTTCAAAATTACAAGCCAAATAAAATGATTTGTTATAAATACATTGGTGTAGTATTATTTATTCACAATTTTTTCATCTGGATACAGATCCTGAAATGCAAGAGGAAATTGAGAAGACCCTTTCCATTGGGCACATTTCATATGAAGTTCTTTTATCTGTATGTTTGCTACTATCCTGCTGTTATTTTTTCATGTATTTTTCAGTTCAATATACCTCATTATATTATATTATATTTATGTACTCTATTTAAAAGTTAATTATGACTATTATTTCAACTGTCAGTCTAAGTATCTAGATATTTGGGAGCAAGCTGTTTTGGCTATTAAGAAGGAAGGTTACAGTATAAAGTGCAATGGGCCCCATGGAGTAGTTACAGAGAAATTCCAACCAAATACCGCTGTATGTGTTTTTACATTTTAATTAGGAACTGCAAGTATAGATCATAATTGTAATGTAATTCAGCTTGTTGATTAAATCACATTTGTTATTGATATTCACCAGTCACCCGGCTTTACATAGTAATAATGAAAGTTTATCACCCGATAATGCTGACATGTCAAAGCAAAATGCCATATACACAGCATGATACACACACAAAATCAATTCCACATACCAGATTATAACGCTAAACCAAGCCCCCCCCCACCCAGAATCCTAGCCACACATTAAGATCATAAGTCCATGCCCTCCTATTTGACCCTATTGGTTGCCGTTGGATCAACAATAGCACCATTACTTTCCTCTCAAAATAGCACCCACCTCAGATCCCCCCTCCCAACCACCACCACCAAAAAAGAAAAATGGAAAAGCACCCACACACTAAGGGGCTACCTCGTCCTCTGAATTTTTTTGGATGAACTGACAATTTTTTCGTTGAGGTGCAGGTAATATATGTTCCATATCGCTCTTGGCCCTATTTGTGCCTTAGAGTGGAGCATAATTCCATATTGTAAATACATCATAACCCTCTCTTCTTTTAGACTTCTCCCTAGCATATGAGAATTTGTTGGAGGATGCCGACTGGTTATATAGGAGTATGATAAGCTCTTCTCTTGGTGCAGTTTTCTAAACTGGGAATTTGACACTTATTTGGAGAGGGTTGATGTCAGATCGAACTTTCGAACTTTGTCAGATCTTTACTGGAGCTTTGATTCATAACCGACCCCATTTGGATGGAAAAAGTCTTTAGATGATGATGATGTGCAGCTTGGTTGCACAGACACGTCTTGTTGCTTGCCGTATCCGTGTCGGACACGGATTCGTGCCCGATACGAATCCGACACAGAATTTTTGTGTCCCGCTTCAAAATGAGACGGCATTGGATTTGGACACGTGCCTATTGGATATGTTTTAGTGCAACCACGACAAAAAAGTGATTTCGGACGATTCTATTTTTCAATTAAAGGTGGGAAAAACCCTATCTTTAATAAAACTTGAGCAGTTGACTTTTTCTTCCCATTTTACTCAAAAAATAAAAAATAAAAAAATACACACACGAGAATAATGAAGAAAAGATGCCATAGGAGGGAATTTCCTCTTATGGTGTCGAAAAAACACACCCTCCATCGTGTTTTCCGATGATTCCATCGTGTTTTCTGACGATCGGAATGCATCATCTTCATCGTTATTATCTAAGATGTGGGTACACCAAATTTCATGTGATTCTACAACTTTTTCACCGTTGAATTAGTGGGTTCAAAATTAACGGTTTACCGACAATGGAACTTTTTACATTGCTAAATCAACGGTGAAAAAGTTGTAGAATCACATGAAATTTGGTGTACCCACATCTTAGATGATAACGATGAAGATGATACATTCCGATCGTCGGAAAATACGATGGAGGGTGTGTTTTTTCGACGCCATAGGAGGAAATTCCCTCCTAAGGCCTCTTTCCTCCATTATTCTCATATATGTATATAAGGTTTTTTCTAAAATTGTTAGAAAAATACTGAAATTATATACTTTTATTGAAATTATGTTGAGTATGGTAGTTATTGTATGGTAATTGCTGAAATTATGTCAAATACATTTTAAAAAATGCCGCAATCATATTTTTTGGCGGAAATTGCTGAAGTTATATTGAAATAACTTAATTCTTTGTTGATTTTATATAAATACAATAAAAAAATATTGAACTGCTAAGGTTTTTGATGAATATCTTGTTGTCATGTTATGGTATTATATTTCTTATAATTATATATATCTGTGTCCTTGTATTCTATATTTTGGGATTTTTCCGTATCGCTGTGTCGCATCGTATCGTATCCATGTCTCCGTGTCCGCGTCCATGCAACCTTGATGTGCAGTTAAAGTCATGTCATGCGCAAATGTGATTTTTTTTGTTCTTATTTATGTCTCAAAAATAATTTCAGCTCCCACTAGCAAATCTGTTCATCCTTTCTCTTTGTATGGACACAATCAATACCAAGTACCAACACCCCCCTCCCCCCCCCCCCCCCCCCAAAAAAAATCCTTTTTCAACAAAAAGAAAAACCAAAGGTCTACCTCTTCCTCTTAAACTCATTGGAAAAAGAGCTAACAGAATTGCGATACCCTGAAATTAATTTCTTTATTTGTAGTGCTTGTCGGCTTTTTCTTTTTTCTTTTTCCCCTTGAGGATTTGATTGTCTGCAATTATTTTTACTTGTCAAAATGGGGGTGGTTTATGAACCAAGACACCCTGTAAATCTGATAAAGTTTTACAACAGTCTGGTGATGTGAAGCCAACAGTGTTAATTAGTACCCAGTAGTCTCTTAATTAAAGTCAAATACCTACCGAGGGAAGTCTGGAAAATATGTTTACTGTCAAATAATATTAATTTCTCATCATTTATCAGAATGTGTAGTCAAATATTGTGTGCTTTTAAATGAGCTTTGGACCCCTCACTAATGGCAGGGTATTCTGCAGATTCTAATCCCGTCACTTCCGTATGTCCATCCTACGGAGTTTTCGATTCATTGTGCCAATGGGGATGAGTATCTTTTAAGGGCAAAAGATAGTAGCTGGTAAGAGCCTACATTTTTACCTCTTTAGTATTCTATCAGTCTTTAGCTGTTCTTGATTTATAATGAGATTAAGCTTGTTTAGGAGATGAGCAAAACTGTTGCCATTTTTCCCCCTTGGCTTAATTCTCATATAAAATTGCATGGGTAGACTCCGAATTGTTGTTTTTTTCTTAGTTTTTCTGTACTTGTGGGATTTGTTTTTAATCATTTTTTCTGTTTTTCTTTGCGTCTGATTTGGCAGGTTACGGGATACAATCGTGCGTACTATGAGATTATTTAGAAAGATGGTACATGCTTCAGTTCACTCTGCGTTTTCTACTTCTTGTTTTGTTACTTGATGAATACTACAAAACTGATGTGCCTTGCCACCTATTGCCTTTCCTCTCCTCCTCCTCCTCCTCCTCCTCCTCTCTCTCTCTCTCTCAATAAATGCTTTCCCATTTATTCTCATCAGATACATCATTTCCACTTATAACATTTTGGCTCTCTAATCATTACTGCAATATTCTTTTGAGTTTGGTATCATTATATATAGTTTTTGTTGATTATTCCTAAAGTTAACAGCCAGTTCAGGTTGGACTCTCTTTTACCATGGTTAATTACTCTGCACCGATCAGGTGTTCATGAGATGCTGTTTATACTTTATACTGCTGGTCAGCTACCTAGCTGAGACAAGTCATCGCCTTCTGTTTGTTGAGGCCATCATCAGATGCAAGATGACACCCATTCTGTGAAGGAAAAAAATAAATATTATTTTGCATTTTTTTGCAGGGAAAAAATGATAATACAAATTATCTGTGCTATAAATAATTTTGTTACTTAAAATATGTTGCTCACATGTATACATATGCACCAATTTATGAGGCTCTTGTTCTTTTGCGCATCAAATTTGATAGTTGATGTAGCATTGATATAAATCACTATTTTCATGTAAGCTTTTTCATGATTCTATGCTTCGACGTCTTTGAACCTTACATAGTGGCTGTTATTTTTGCTGCAGGCTCTAGAGAAAAGGAAAGGGAGAAAAAAGGGCCTCTTCTTCAAGTTGTAGTTTTCAGCGTGTATTGGATTTGTGTGTATATGCATTTACGTGCTGCTTATTGGCTTCAATACATTTCTCTGAGTGTATATTAGGCAAGGAAGCTTTGGCCATTGTATTACTTCTACCTCTCAGCTCTAAAGATCTCTACCAATTTTTTCTCTGAGGGAGAGATCACCTTGTCTTAGCTTGAGCTATCTCAAGACAATTCTCTACTGCAGCAAATTTTAATGGTTCCTGCTATGTTCTATCACAGAAACGTTCGTTCTCAGCAACATCTTTTTGCTTCCTGGTTAGGGTTTGATTTATTTTATTCCTTTTTGCTGGTGTAATATTTGAGAAATACCCAAATGATTCAGTCGCTTTTACTTCGATAATTATGTTTTTCAATAAATTTCAGTGATTGCTAATCGACAATAGTGGGTTTAATTGGAACCACGATATCATTTAGGCAAGTCTGTTCCATGGCTGCTTGATTTCTAATTGATGAGGAGAATGATGTTGACTAGGTTGAAGCTGAATGCGGCTATTATTGTTGTGGTCATGCCATCATCATCAAATTGTCACCGACAGTAAGAAATGAAGAGTGATAAACTGGGTAGTGATTTCATTGGGAGTATTGTTATGTATGCTATGGTTATCTTCTCCTTGTGCATAGGACTTGTGCTTTCATTATAGTTCTCTCCTAGAAAAGGCATTTTCCATCATGGAGGTATATATGTGTTTGCTTGGTAGACTAAAGAGTGAGGCATAAGTTGGAATTGTATATTCTTTGAGACTCGACCATGCTGCGATGATTATTATTATTATTATTACAGTCATGCTAACATCGGGACTACAACCAAAGATCAAACAACAGAACATGAACATGCAGCTCCTTCATTGAAATACGAGTCATCGCCATAATTTCCTTTGTATCAGCACTTCATCATCATCATCATCATTTGGACACTGAGGTTGAACCCCGCGTCATCTTTCGCAACGTTTCTAAATTTGAGCGTGTCTAGGTGTAGGTGTCTCGAGCATACACACACACACATGGACAAATACGTTTGAATATTGATGTGTTGGTAATGATCGTCCAAATCCTTCTGGAAATCTTGATTAATTCACCATGTTCCTTTTGCGTCTCCTAATAGGAATGCCCTAATGACATACAATGGTTAGTATTCAGATCCTCTCCATTCCATTGATGATGTGGCAGTGGAGAGTCCAGTAGGTATTTTGAACCGTTGATTTTATTCTAAAGGCTGAGATCACTTCTGCAATAAATACCGAAAGGCCAACCTAGTTAATCTAATTCGCATCCTCCAATCTACCTAGAGAGCTCTCTCTCTCTCTCTCTCTCTCTCATTCATCTTTGAACCTCCTTTCTTCACCTCCCTCTCATTGATCTTTCAACAATAAATCTTTCATGGTCCAGTTCAAAAAAAATTATTTCCAGTTAAAAAAATGCGTTATGTTTTTATCTATTCTCTGAAAAAGACCTCTCTATTGCCTTGATAAAATCCAACATATGTTACTAAATTTCAATATGTGTATTAGAGGATTGATTTAAAACATAAAATTATATATTCTAGAAAGCTTGTTCTTCAGTTGTGTAATTTTGATGAGAATATCTAAGGCAATCATTTATTGAAATCCATATTTTCAATCGGGGCACAAAATATTCTATTTGAATTGTTTTTTTAAGATAGTGAGAAAAGGATAATGAGAGATGGGATTGAGGAAATCATCTGAAGAGAGAGAGTTTGCAAGATTTGCATTTCAGTATAGCCAAAGATCATCAATGGCAATTCTATTTACATATTTAGTCCTTTTTTTTTCTGGGGGGAAAATTCCATCAGCAATGGCAATAAAGAAGAAAGAGATGGATAGTTATCATACTATTGCGGTTCAAGTTATCATGTGGGCCCTTCGTTATTATTTGTTGAACTGATCTTAGCCTTTAGATTAAAATTAACGGCTGAGAACTCTCTGATGTGGTCTGTTGCAATGGTACTTTTTCAAACTTGACATGTGAGTCTGTGACGGAAAAAACTACCCAACACAAGACCTTCCACACCATATGCCCATATCACAACCAACTGACCCATGAGCTATGGGTTCTTGTTGGTACTAGTTGAGAGGTATTATAGAATCAAAGTTTGGGTGAGAAAGCAACTTAATATCCATAATTCCATATATAGATGGTGATCATTTTAAGATTGACAATTTTTTAATTTAGGCCAAACTTTAAAAAATGTTACTAAATTTAGACTACTTTTGAAAATAATTATAAATTTAGACTACTTTCGGCCACGTCAGCACCTAGCGCTGCGTTTTTTTAATAAAAATTTCACGGGACGCACTTGATAAGTGCGCCACATACAATTCATAGAAGCGCCCTATTGAAAATGTATGGGGCGCACTTGGGACGCACTTGCTAAGTGCGCCCCATACAAGAACACTGAGGTATCCCATTGAAGATGTATGGGGCGTACTTACCAAGTGTGCCTCATACGTTTTATTGTAACTTACTGTCTAAATTATATGGGGCGCAATTGTCAACTGCGTCCCTTACAAAATAAAATAAATTGTATGGGGCACAGTTGGCAACTGCGCCCAGAAAAGAAACAGACCCGTGACTGGGTCTGTTAAATAAATCGACCTCGAGAGAGGCCGATCTCTCTTTCTACGCACCGTCTCTTTCAGATCTCGCTTGCTCTCTCTCTCTCTCTCTTTCAGATCCTGCTCTCTCTCTCTCTCTCTTAGATCTCTCGTGCGCTCGCCTTCTCCACTCGAACTCCTCCTCTCCTCCCCCACTGGATCTCCTCTCCATACTTTAAATTCCTCCCCTGGATCGCCTCCTCCACTCGAGTCGTCAACACCAAAAAGTTGGCTCTTGGCATTCTATACCCCCTACATACTTTAAATTCCCAGATCGGTTCCAGAGAAGTCAGAAAGCCCCATTTACTCCAATTTTTAATACATTTTTATATATTTTTACATTTTTTCAATTAAACCCTTCATCTACCCTAACCCTAGCCTAACTCTATAAATACACTAATACCCCCTACCATCTCACCACAAAATTCTGAGCCAACTCTCTAAAAATTTCCAAGAATCTTGTGCACTTTGAAAACGAGCTCGAGGCGAAGCTCCGACGAATTCCCGGCGGAACTCCCGACGATCGTTCTAGGAACTCCCGGCAACGACGCAACACATCAGTAATTCCACTACTTCCCTCTCACCCTCTTGTGTGTCCTAAAACCCGTAAGTCCCATTTTCTATCTATCACTTCTATCTAAAAATACGGATTTACAAAACCCAACGGAATCGGAACAAATCCGATTTCCGATTCGGTTTCTTATAAAAACTTCACTTCTCGTAATACAATTATGCTTAAACTCTCTCATGTTGACTGTTAAACACTAATCAACCAAATTGATCAAGTTTCATTACATAAAATGATGGCTATTTCAATTTATCGTATTTTTCACTTAAATACCACATTGTTTCAATTCTACATTTAACTCCATTAAACTTGCTATACCTTTAAGTAGAGCACGAGGTAACGACCTACCTCCTCACACACTCATATGCAATATAAAACGATACCCTCGAGAACTCAGAATACGGGAAAACAAATATTTTCATTTAAATACCATTTACTTAATAAAACCATTTCTAAAAGATTTAGTATTGATACATCTTTATAAATAAATACCATTTATTATGAAAATAGGATAAGGTTGTGGGCATCAGTCGTTTATCTAAACCTGACTTTGTGGTGTTTAGGCTAGGTAAGTGAGAAAGGTAACTTTAAAAGGCCCGTCTCACGGTAATTCGTGAGCGGATCCCTCCTTTCTTCACCTGTACTTACCTGACCACTATTGGCGGTGAAGAGGCGATTTGAGATATCTCACAACTTGTCGCTTTGGACCAGTTGGGAGCAGTCTAGTTGACTTAGGAGACCCTAGAACATAGAATACGGGAAAACGACACTTTTTCATTTAAATACCATAATTAATAAAACCGTTTTCCTTAATGATTAGTATTTATACAAATCTTTGCAAAGCGCCGCTACAACCCATTTAGGGAACCCGTTCGGGATGGTACGGATTATCGCACATCCTCGGGCTTAGTAGTACGAGATTCAGACCTTCGCAAGGAGCATTCGGTCTTGAAAGATTTAAAATACGACATCTTAAGAAAACGAGATTTCTAGAATATTATAGATATATACAAAAATTATTTTCATATAAATATATGTATATGTAACATAAACATATCTAATTTTAAAGTATTATAAATATTCCACCTTTTCTACAATATCATAAGAATCATTTTACACTAAAATACCATAAATTCCATACAAATCAATATTACAAATAAATACCTTTATTTATGAAATTAGGATATGTTCACTAGAAATATCACAATGTAAAATATACATTCACTACAATTCTAAAGAAGAATAATAAATACTTGGGGTGTACTTTGAAAAGTATATAAAAGTATTTTTACATAAAACCCTCTCAAGTTCTATAAATTACCCTAAGGACCCTAGTAAACATAGGTTTAAGCGGGACCAATCTCTTGAGCCTCAGGGAGCCAGAGAAGTGGGTGCTTACCTATCTAAGGTAGACAAATTAACAAACGGTGTTATCAATACGGTAATCGTCTTTGAAAAAGACATAAATCTTACCGCCCATGTGCAGCGGTTACCGATAACATCAAAACAATCAGGACTTCAATTTACCTTTCTAATTGTCTGACTCAGATTGAGTTTCTCAATAATCTGACTTGAATATGATTCAAGTACAATTTACAATCTATAATCTATAATATTACAATTCAATCCGAATCTATGAATCCATTATTCCATATATTCAATCTATCAATCTATACAACGTGACCGAACCAAACCATGGATATACATTCCATTTACATGATTCTCCAGTTACATACATGATTCTACAGTTACATCCGTTTACTGATATCATGGTTTCGGCAAGTCATCCAATTATACAATTCAATTTACAAGACATTACAATGCAATACAATACCATCAATACAATAACTATACGGGGTATTGGGGTAGTACATTCGTGAATCCAACATAATCTCAAGAGTCCCCCTAGATTATGAATCCATGTCTACTAACACAAGCAAGCAATCATGAGGGCCCGTGTTTCCATGCTCCTGGACTGTGGCCTGTTAAGTTTGGAATACTTCGACGACGGTCGAAGTCCCGCTACTAACATTTGATTTGGGCCCGTGGTTCCCTACCCCTGGACTGTGGCCTGTTGGGTTTGAGAACACTCTTGAGATTAGTTGATATTCATCCTTGAACTAACGATAACAATAGCATTAACACTAAAACAATATAATACAACTGTAAAAGCTACTCACTTTCTCTCTCTCTCTCTTACTCTTTGTCTATTCTATTTCTTCTTTTATATTTGGGACTTACCGAGCGATCTGTTCGCTGACGACATTCTATTTCCTTCTTCTTTGAATGTCGTCAGGTGATTTGGACCCGTCAGAGATCGAGCCCACTACTGAAGACTTGGACCAGTTCAGTGAAGACCCCGAGCTTTAGTCATTGTACACTTTCCATTCAGTACTTTCATTTCTGTTATGCCATTGTTTAGGCATTGCTTTTTATTCAGTTGTATTTACTTTTCATGCATTGTACAAAAGAATGTTAATAAATAAAGTTGCTTTTCAGTTTATATATCTTGTCTCTTGTGTATTTATTTTTATATTGCTTAGATACACTTAGCGTATGTACTTCTGAGTATATACGTAGCGGACCAGTCGCGTCCCCTTCGCCGTAAACCAGGAAGCGGGGCGTGACAGGTTTTGTTGGTGGCCCATGCAGGTCTCGAACTGTATGAAACTCAATCATGTAGTTCTATTCTGCGTGAACAACCTAAGCAATATAACACAAGAACCAGCAACTAAAACATTCTTTACAATCCATGTTCCTTGAATCTTATCAATTTCATATTCCTTGAATCGTATACTTTGAATCTATCCCCACCTAAATTTTTCATTCAAGGTTATGGATTCCCCAAACAACACCAGCACCAACTTCAACAACACTCCACCTCCACTACTAACCACACCTGCCGTTCCTGCTCCACTCAACGAGCAAACAGTTCTGCTTGAGGTAATCCGCAGCCTCCCTGAGGGACGGCAGCAGCTCCTGAACCGTCCTGAGACTGACGCACCTGGGGTAAAGCAATTCTGGGCTTTACATCTCAAGCAGTTCTCCGGAAAGGGGAGTCCACTGGAAGCTGAGGAATGGGCTCAGAGCATAGAAGATGATCTGGCAGCGGCACAAGTGCCAGATATAGCTTGGGTTCGTGTGGCAAAATTACAGCTCACGGACAATGCACGGAACTGGTGGAAGGCGGAAGAAAGCCGTCTTGATCAACCCATAGAATGGAAGACTTTTCGCGATAAGTTTGACGCGAAGTGCTTCCCTGTGACTGCCAGGTTTGCCATGGAACAGCAGTTCATTCATCTACAACAAGGTTCGATGTGGGACAAGTCAATAGATGAGTATGACGCTGAGTTTACCATGCTCAGTCGATTTGCGGCACACCTGATACCGACGGATGAGATCAGAGCCCGTCGATTTCAACAAGGTTTGGACACGGAAATCCAGGCTGCACTAGCCACAGGGAAATTTCCGACTCATGAAGAGGCTCTGATAGCTGCCCGCAGTTATGAGGCAGTGATAAAGGCGGGGGGCAGACCTCAGTCTACAGGAGTGAAGCGCCCTGCCAACCAGATGGCAGGAGGAGCCGTATCAGGACCATCATTTGTACCAAGAAGACTGGGAGTACCAATCAACAGGTCCAACCCAACCTTTTGTACCTACTGCAAGAGAGCTGGACATCTGATGGAGGTTTGCCGACGAGCAAACAGTCTTTGCCTGATATGTGGATCATCCTCACATACCATAGGAACTTGTCCACACAACCGAACTAATCCTAATTCCGCAGCTAGGCCAGCTTTCCAAGCCCCACCTACCCGGTTAACTCTTTCTGCACCACCTCCACGTGGACCATCTTTACCTCGACAATCAGCATTGTACCAGCATGCACGAAGAAACGTGCTGAGACGCCAGGCTTACAATTTGGCGGTCATAGAAGCTGAGGCGTTTGGCCAGGATAACCCGGGTAATTCTCTTCAACCTTTTCAAACCCTTGTACCACCTTATTATTTTACACTATCAAGTACTCCAGTCACCAAATTTCCTAAAATCTGTTACACTTTCCTTTTACAAATTTCGAGCACGAAATTTTTATAAGGAGGGTAGAATGTAACAACCCCAAATTTCCAATACAAAATTTTTCTTCAAAAATCCATAAAGAGGTATTTATTGCCTGAGCACAAGACTTAAGTAATTAATTAGCAATTTAATTATAAGAAGAAGCTTGTAGCTCATTGGTAATACCTTGCATTGCTGAACCAAGCCACCGGAGTTCAAATCCCATGCCCCACATTATTTTTAATATTATTTTGTTTTAAATTTTATGGAAGCCCAATAGTCCATACATGATAACTCCAGATTTTTCCACTACACTTTAAAAACTGAAAATACCAGTGGCTACCCCCGGCGACCCCCCTCCCGATACCCCAACTCGGCCTGCGGCGCCAGCCGGACTTGGCCGGTCGACCGAGTCGTCAACACCAAAAAGTTGGCTCTTGGCATTCTATACCCCCCTGCATACTTTAAATTCCCAGATTGGTTCCAGAGAAGTCAGAAAGCCCCATTTACTCCAATTTTTAATACATTTTTTAAAATATATTTTTACATTTTTTTTCAATTAAACCCTTCATCTACCCTAACCCTAGCATAATCCTATAAATACACCCATACCCCCTACCCTCTCACCCCAAAATTCTGAGCCAACTCTCTAAAAATTTCCAAGAATCTTGTACACTTTGAAAACGAGCTCGATGCGAAGCTCCGACAAATTCCCGGCGGAACTCCCGGCGATCGTTCTAGGAACTCCCGGCGACGACGCAACACATCGGTGATTCCACTACTTCCCTCTCACCCTCTTGTGTGTCCTAAAACCCGTAAGTCCCATTTTCTATCTATCTCTTCTATCTAACAATACGGATTTACAAAACCCGACGGAATCGGAATAAATCCGATTTCCGATTCGGTTTCTTATAAAAACTTCACTTCTCGTAATACGTTTCAGAAAAATAAAATATTATTTTTGGGAATTTTTATAATTAAATAATATTATATCAAATATTTTAATAAGGCGGTACAATTAAATACCGATAAATTGGGGATTTTTTTTAAAATTATAGAAATTACTAAAAGCGGGTGTTTCATGTGAATTATGCAAATTTTAAGTTTTTATGAGTTATTTGACACTATTTTAGTGCTAATCGCGATTAAAAATCGCTAATCGCGGATTAAGCGTGTTTTGTGCACATAGCATGCATAAAGTCTTTTTCACACTTGTGCATTTTTCTACAATGGTTTCATTTGGGTTTCCTATTCAATTCTAATAGAATGAGAAGAGAGAGGAAAAGAAAAGAAAAGAAAAGAAAAAGGAATAAGAATAAAGAATTAAGTATGAGTGAGAGAGAGAAAGGTGAGGGTGCTTTGACTTGGCCATTCCCTCTTCATTCTTCACCCATTTCCTCTCCCCTCAACTCCCTTGCTGCTGCTGCTGCCCCTCTCTTCCTCTTCCACAAAACCCCCAAAAACTCCATGAAAAACAACCTCAAACCCTATCTCCATTTCACAAAAATTGTGCATGAGCTCACTAGCTACCTCATGGACCAAGAAAGCAAGGATTTTGGACACTTGAGGCAACTCAAGAAAATTCTTGAGTTGCCAAATGAGGTATTTTCTGAACCTTTAGCTTAGTCTTTCCATTGCTTTTACCCCCATGTTAGATTAGAACCGATATTGTGTGGTTTGGGTGAACTTTGAAAATTCTAGTTAGGGTTAATGGAAATTGAGAGTTGTGTTGTGAAAGAGGCCACACAAACCCCCTAGTGCTAGAATTCAGACCTAAACTAGAGACTAGAACCCCGGATTACGGATTTAGAAACCCGATATCGAAGGAATTATGAATTTTTTGAGTGTGTTTTTAAATCTGCCAACACCCGGAGCCTCTGAAAACTATTTTGCAAGGACAGAGACACCAGCAGGCAACCTAAAAACCCCCACCAAAACCCTAGCCCCTATCTCCCAATCTAGGCCGCAAATTTATTCCTTCTGGCCGCAATTTGCGGCCAGAGCAGTGATGAAATGGTTCGTGTTTGTTTCAGGGCTTTATCTCCAGTAAATTAGACCCTTGGCATATGCGGAATTGACCAATTTGACCTAGGATGAAATCTGGGACCATTTCCAATAGTTGTTGTTTTGATTCGGGGTTTTGTTACTCGTATATTGAATTCTGGATTTGCGTATTTGTGTTTTACCTCGATCACTTAACGTTTGTACGACGATATCGAGGGTTGTTTGATGGCTTTGAAAGCGTGGTCCATAGGTTCTAAGCTATAGGCCTTAGCGTGTCGTTTTGGTTTTCCGATGTGATTTTAATGTGCGTTTGCGATTGTGTTATCTTTGTAGGTATCTTCACGAGGGTTTCATATGATGAAGAAGATGAAGGCGACACCGACACCGACACGCAGGATGCAAGGTGAGTAGATTATATCTACGGGGAAAGTCGGATGGATGGCGTATAGCACCCCCGCAGTTCGATGTTTAGTATACTATATATATACTATATATGACAGCTTTATGCGTGACATGGATATTTTAGATGTGATTAGGTGTACTATGGTTAGATTAGGGTTTAGAAGTAAACTAGTATGGTTTCCTAGTTGCGAACCCTAGAATAGGTTTACACCCACACGCACACACATGCTTACTTGTTATACTTATACCTGGGTGATGAGGATAGTGGATAATATTTGGGGATAAGTCGATGAGATTGGGTATAGTGCCATGAAATCGGTGATATGATGTGGTTCGTATTTGGGATACGACATGAGATTTTAGCGGGCCTTTGGACGTGTGTTCGACACACGCATTTATATTTACATAGATGGTATCAGTTTGTACTAGACTTAGATCAGTACCCCAGTTCATGAGATATGATGATAAAGATACCGGTTAATTGATGAGATAAATGTGATATTGACCCGTACCCATATTTGGGATGCCGTACGATGATTTACCGTACGAGCTTTATTGATGATAGATCCGCACTCATGACTCGAGGATGTCATATGATATATTGTATCGTACGTGATACTATTGAGACGGGATCACCGACTATTATATGTATATATATCGACTCAGATTTAGGTGGTTTCCATACCCTTCCGATTAGCTTATTAGTTAGATCTGTAGTTTACTTAGTAGATGTTAAACTAGACCCGAGTCATACCTATTTCAAAACCAACGAATCGTGAGTATTTTTAAGATGGGTAAAGGGATTCTACGGATATTTTCAAAGACGCATCTTTTCTTAAAAACACCTGTTCAGACCATAATATTGCATTATTGTATTCCCCATTCTTATTCTTTTTATAAATAAACAGGTGCTTTTGACGCATGTCTGCTACATGTTGCAGGTTCTTGGACAGGAAACAGTGAAAACAATGTAAAGACAATGAAAATATGGACTTTTGACCAACAAACAGAGGACTCTTGATCAAGCCTACATCAAAGAACAGTTCGCAATCAACAAGACAAGGCAAGGTCCAAAATAATAAGGCAAACAGTTAAAAGATCTATTGCAAAATGTTCACTGAAGATCTGGAACCAATGGAGAAGCCCAATTAATAAAATAAACCAAAGAACAAGAAGCCCAAAGAACCTTGAAGCAGCCCAGGAAAATTCATGAGGTGATCTCACCAATGGGCCGCGGAACCACGGCCCAAGCCTGCCATTGCCGCGGTTCCGCGGCCTTCTAGTGCCCGTGCTGCATAAAAATTTTACAGTAATTTGGGTTCTGTGCTGAAAAGTTTTTCTAGGGCTATTTTTGTAATTGTAGACATGCGGATCAAAATGTAACCTAGGGTTCTATTTCCTATAAATAGAACTCTAAAGCTTGTAAATTCTTATGCCTCCCTTTAATAAATAAAATTTAGAAATCTTTTGGAGAGCATCGGTGCCTCTCTTTAATTCAGAAATTCAGATCTGACAAACCTGCATGGAAGATTGGAGGGATCCATCTGTAAGTAATTTAATTTCTTGTTCTAGTTTAGATTTTAATTCCTTGGCTTAGATGTTAGCTTTGGGAAGGGTTTTTGAGAGATGAGATCTCTCATCCCTTTCTTACCCATCATATAGAATCTATAGGACTCCATGCATACACGCACACACTGCGCCCTACGGCACCCTATCCCTCGAGGTAGCGGTGATACCGTAGTATAAAGGCTCAGTTGCGCGCGTTTTCCATGGAGGTTAGGGTAAGGATCTCTAAAGGAAGGACAAGAACCTAGAGGAAGGAACACCTTCCCGAATGGACCTAATCCCCTTTATTGATAATTACCATAACTCCTCTTAGATCCTAATCTGGGTATAGAAAGCGTTGAGATTTATTTACATTTCCAAACCATTCCTAAACCTAACCCTAACAAGATTTAGATCTAGATAATTGCCCTAGGATAATTTAGGTTTTTAGATTTAATAACAACTCCGAACACCCTTCGGAATTAACTCGTAAGAACGAATCGGAGATTCACAACATCCCTGTGGACCGACCCGTACTCACCGGCTAGCTGCAAAGCGACGCCGTTCTTGATTGTGGTTATAAATATTTTTTTGACATACAAATCAAACGGCGCGCCGGTGAGTACGGGTCGGTCCACAGGGATGTTGTGAATCTCCGATTCGTTCTTACGAGTTAATTCCGAAGGGTGTTCGGAGTTGTTATTAAATCTAAAAACCTAAATTATCCTAGGGCAATTATCTAGATCTAAATCTTGCTAGGGTTAGGTTTAGGAATGGTTTGGAAATGTAAATAAATCTCAACGCTTTCTATACCCAGATTAGGATCTAAGAGAAGTTATGGTAATTATCAATAAAGGGGATTAGGTCCATTCGGGAAGGTGTTCCTTCCTCTAGGTTCTTGTCCTTCCTTTAGAGATCCTTACCCTAACCTTCATGGAAAACGCGCGCAACTGAGCCTTTATACTACGGTATCACCGCTACCTCGAGGGATAGGGTGCCGTAGGGCGCAGTGTGTGCGTATATGCATGGAGTCCTATAGATTCTATATGATGGGTAAGAAAGGGATGAGGGATCTCATCTCTCAAAAACCCTTCCCAAAGCTAACATCTAAGCCAAGGAATTAAAATCTAAACTAGAACAAGAAATTAAATTACTTACAGATGGATCCCTCCAATCTTCCATGCAGGTTTGTCAGATCTGAATTTCTGAATTAAAGAGAGGCACCGATGCTCTCCAAAAGATTTCTAAATTTTATTCATTAAAGGGAGGCATAAGAATTTACAAGCTTTAGAGTTCTATTTATAGGAAATAGAACCCTAGGTTACATTTTGATCCGCATGTCTACAATTACAAAAATAGCCCTAGAAAAACTTTTCAGCACAGAACCCAAATTACTGTAAAATTTTTATGCAGCACGGGCACTAGAAGGCCACGGAACCGCGGCAATGGCAGGCTTGGGCCGCGGTTCCGCGGCCCATTGGTGAGATCACCTTATGAATTTTCCTAGGCTGCTTCAAGGTTCTTTGGGCTTCTTGTTCTTTGGTTTATTTTATTAATTGGGCTTCTCCATTGGTTCCAGATCTTCAGTGAACATTTTGCAATAGATCTTTTAACTGTTTGCCTTATTATTTTGGACCTTGCCTTGCCTTGTTGATTGTGAACTGTTCTTTGATGTAGACTTGATCAAGAGTCCTCTGTTTGTTGGTCAAAAGTCCATATTTTCATTGTCTTTACATTGTTTTCACCGTTTCCTGTCCAAGAACCTGCAACCTGCAACATGTAGAAGACATGCGTCAAAAGCACCTGTTTATTTATAAAAAGAATAAGAATGGGGAATACAATAATGCAATATTATGGTCTGAACAACACCGTAGCCCTTATTTTTCTAAACCCACGATTCGTGTTATTTCAAACGGCAAAACTGTATGATATTTACATATTGATGTAGATTCTTCACTGTTGCATTGATTATTCGATTTCCGCATATTCATGCTATTCGTATCGCATTGCATGTGTAAATGCGTTTATTGCTATATTAGACCCATGCTGTTAGGACACCAGCACCATTTTCGATGATGCGTATGTTCTACGTATACCTGCTTGCCGGCTCACACACTTCATCATCGATAATTGCCACGTCACTACACAGTAGGATTGTTGCATCAGGATATGACCCTTGCATGACATACTTATGTACACACATATTGTACACCCATACTTGCATACATACGTATTTGCACATACATAGAAGATTCTGGCTTGATTTGGAGACTTGGGAACCGCAAGATATATTTTAAAACTGGATTCATTTTAAAAGAGTGGTTTCCCTCCATATGTGCATACTATTATTCCATGTTGCATGATATACTGATATGCTTACATTTCCTTTATATGTCGCATACATCATGCTTATGATACGCATTGAGATATTTGTTTTCATGAGATTTCTGGATTTGGGAACCGTGGTTATTTCAAAGGAGAATATGTAATGTTTTAAAAACCCGGTTTTCCTTGATATGATATTTTAGTGCGTCCACCATGCGTTTTCTCGGTTCTGAGACGTGTGACATGTGAACCCGAATCGAGGAGCTGGATGAGGTCGATTGCGGGTACATGGTAGACCCGGTATGGTTCCCCGGGGCGAGAAATGTTTTTCGTGGAGCAGACGATGAGCCTGGCAGGGTGGCGAGTACCTACCGGTGATAGTATTTGGGCCCGGCGGATATCCGGAGGATACCGACCGGAGTCGAGAGATGATATGGGCCGATTCGGACTGACGGAGCCCGATATATAAGGATTTACGTGCCGATGCTGGGCACAGGTGTCATGATGTTTTCGAGTGTTGATGCTAGACACTCAGGTTCTATGATTTTGATATGTCGCGAGGGACACGTGTTGATTTATATCCTCATACTTTCATGCATATGCTTTTATGACTATTACATGCATGATGTTGTTATGTCATTGGTTGACACGTGGACGAGATCCACATACATACAGACATTGATTACATAGTTGGATGATATCCACATACTCATAGACTTCATGTTATAGTTGACACTGATTATATTGATCATACCTTATATTTATGATATGTCGTTACCTGAGCCACTGACACGAGCACATGGAATTACACTTATGTATAGATGTTTACTCTGGCCACATTTTCGTGCTTCAGACTTATTCATTTTGGGGATATATTATTACTAATCGTTTGGCCTAGGATGAGCCATACATAAGATTTCTGCTATGCGATGTTTTCTATTCACGAGTTGGCAACTCACCCCCGTTGTGCCACAGTTCTTGCAGGTTTTGCCGTACAGGTTTCATTGCGGCTTTTCTGGCACACTGCTTCCTTTCTGGGTGATTGCTTTGGTAGGTGGGTTCACTCGCATCCTGACCACCATTGTACATATTTATTTTCAGTTGTATCTAGTGAATTCTATCAACCAAACTTGTATATTGTTTCAGACTTAGAAAACCAGTTGTGTATTATTTTCGACCTTAGAGTCGCGAGTTGTAGTATTATGGTTTTTCTGCAGATTTTGAGTTTCCTTTTGAGTTTTGATCCTCGTCCTTCGGCGTTGTAAATTATATTGCTTGCGTGGTTGTGACCGTCGATTGACGAAGAGCTAGTTCCCGCTTGGGGATGTCTTTTATCATTGTGCATATATTATTCTTGTTGTACCCCGTTCGGGGACAGTATTTACAAAGGAAACTCTACCGAAATTTTCAGAAAAGACTAGAGATTTTAAAAATGCATATTCAGCTTATTATTTTAAAAATCTTGTTTTTAAAACATGTTTTATTCACCTCTTTAAAACTAGTTTTCATTCATTTATTATTTAAAATGGTTTTAGATTTCTGGGCTTTTGGCTTACTTGGATTAGATGGGGTCCTATAGACTTCATATGATTCAAGGGCCAGTCACGTGCTATTTCGGGTCGCGACACTAAAAATACGGATTTACAAAACCCGACGGAATCGGAACAAATCCGATTTCCGATTCGCTTTCTTATAAAATCTTCACTTCTCGTAATACAATTATGCTTAAACTCTCTCATGTTGACTATTAAACACTAATCAACCAAATTGATCAAGTTTCATTACATAAAATGATGGCTATTTCAATTAATCGTATTTTTCACTTAAATACCACATTGTTTCAATTCTACATTTAACTCTATTAAATTTGCTATACCTTTAAGTAGAGCACGAGGTAACGACCTACCTCCTCACACACTCATATGCAATATAACACGATACCTTCGAGAACTCAGAATACGGGAAAACAAACATTTTCATTTAAATATCATTTACTTAATAAAACCATTTCTAAAAGATTTAGTATTGATACATCTTTATAAATAAATACCACTTATTATGAAAATAGGATAAGGTTGTGGGGATCAGTCGTTTATCTAAACCTGACTTTGTGGTGTCTAGGCTAGACAAGTGAGAAAGGTAACTTTAAAAGGCCCATCTCACGGTGATTCATGAGCAAATCCCTCATTTCTTCACTTGTACTTACCTGGCCACAATTGGCGGTGAAGAGGCGATTTGAGATATCTTCCAACTTGTCGTTTTGGACCAGTTGGGAGCAGTCTAGTTGACTTAGGAGACCCTAGAACATAGAATACGGGAAAACGACACTTTTTCATTTAAATACCATAATTAATAAAACCGTTTTTCTTAATGATTAGTATTTATACAAATCTTTGCAAAGCGCCGCTAAAACCCATTTGGGGAACCCGTTCGGGATGGTGCGGATTATCGCACATTCTCGGGCTTAGTAGTGCGAGATTCAGACCTCCGCAAGGAGCATTCGGTCTCGAAAGATTTAAAATACGACATCTTAAGAAAACGAGATTTCTAGAATATTATAGATATATACAAAAATTATTTTCATATAAATATATGTATATGTAACATAAACATATCTAATTTTAAAGTATTATAAATATTCCACCTTTTCTACAATATCATAAGAATCATTTTACACTAAAATACCATGATTTCCATACAAATCAATATTACAAATAAATACCTTTATTTATGAAATTAAGATATGTTCACTAGAAATATCACAATGTAAAATATACATTCACTACAACTCTAAAGACGAATAATAAATACTTGGGGTGTACTTTGAAAAGTATATAAAAGTATTTTTACATAAAACCCTCTCAAGTTCTATAAATTACCCTAAGGACCCTAGTAAACATAGGTTTAAGCGGGACCAATCTCTTGAGCTTTAGGGAGCCGGAGAAGTGGATGCTTACCTATCTAAGGTAGACAAATTAACAAACGGTGTTATCAATACGCTAATCGTTTTTGAAAAAGACATAAATCCTGCCGCCCATGTGCAGCGGTTACCGATAACATCAAAACAATCAGGACTTCAATTCACCTTTCTAATTGTCTGACTCAGATTGAGTCTCTCTATAATCTGACTTGAATATGATTCAAGTACAATCTATAATCTACAATCTATAATATTACAATTCAACCTGAATCCATGAATCCATTATTCCATATATTCAATCTATACAACTTGACTAAACCGAACCATGGATATACATTCCATTTACATGATTCTCCAGTTACATCCGTTTACTGATATCATGGTTTCAGCAAGTCATCCAATTATACAATTCAATTTACAAGACATTACAATGCAGTACAATACTATCAATACAATAACTACACGGGGTATTGGAGTAGTTCATTCGTGAATCCAACATATCTCAAGAGTCCCCCTAGATCACGAGGGCCCGTGTTTCCATACTCCTGGACTGTGGCCTGTTGAGTTTGGAATACTTCGACGACGGTCGAAGTCCCGCTACTAACATTTGATTTGGGCCCGTGGTTCCCTACCCCTGGACCGTGGCCTGTTGGGTTTGAGAACACTCTTGAGATTAGTTGACATTCACCCTTGAACTTACGATAACAATAGCATTAACACTAAAACAATATAATACAACTGTAAAAGCTACTCTCTCTCTCTTACTCTTTGTCTATTCCATTTCTCCTCTTATATTTGGGACTTACCGAGCGATCTGTTCGCTGACGACATTCTATTTCCTTTTTCTTTGAATGTCGTCAGGTGATTTGGACCCGTCAGAGATCGAGCCCACTACTGAAGACTTGGACCAGTTCAGTGAAGACCCCGAGCTTTAGTCATTGTACACTTTCCATTCAGTACTTTCATTTTTGTTATGCCATTATTTAGGCATTGCTTTTTATTCAGTTGTATTTACTTTTCATGCATTGTACAAAAGAATGTTAATAAATAAAGTTGATGTTCGGTTTATATATCTTGTCTCTTGTGTATTTATTTTTATATTGCTTAGATACGTTTAGCGTATGTACTTTTGAATATATACGTAGCGGACCAGTCGTGTCCCTTTCGCCGTAAACCGGGAAGCAGGGCGTGACAGTTTTATATTATCAGTCTGTATCCGTACCGATAATAGTTTATCTAGTTGCATGCCTGATCATCACAATATTATTATACTATTATATCAGTTCAGTATTTGATCTAGATTTCCATATACCTGGTAATAGAGGTAAAATGGTTATTACAGATAAATACATATGCATCTTGGCATCAGTTATGTTTACCGTGTTTAGATATTGGTTACAGTTTTACAATTGGCATCTATCTTGGTTAATATATACTGCATGACATGTTCACGACACATTACCATACTTGTTACTTGGATCATCCGCTAATGCCGACAATCCTGATTTATTATCCTGACGGACGTGACTTGTTGTCTACATATACAAGATCTGTACCTGCTTGATCCTGTGTCGGCATTAGACTTATATCATCAATACCTGACTTGAATACAAAACCTGGGGCTAAGGGGAAATCAATAATGAAACCAGACTTGTAACTCAACAGTTCGATACTTCCAGAGACTGATCAGTCGATTACGGGCTTTGGTCGTCACCGGAATGATGCTGCTGACATCATTCGTCTGTACATGTTACCTTTTTACTGCTTAGCGGCACGTCTCGGATTCAACCCCGAGAGTCTTGACCGTGATCCCGGGCACACACTGGATACTATTGAGTTACATCGACGATTCTATTAAATTGATTTCAAAGACTTGAAGAATAGATAACTTAGAAGCACAGAGTTTAGGATACACATCACATACATACACCTCACTGTTTTATACCTGTGTTTATTATTTACATTCATGTTTAATCATAGCATTCTATTCTAGTTATTACTATTATTTTGATATTTATGACGCACCGACGTCTGGGTTTTGCATGGCCCAGTTCCTTTGACATTATCATAGGCAGATCAGGAGTATTTTAGGAAGCAAGCCAAGCAATGAGGAGCTAGATGTTTAGTTTAGAGATGCTTAGTTTCTTTTATTTTCATAGTTTTTTTATCGACGTGATCCCATAAGGGACATGATTCAAAGATTATTATCTATTGGATCATGATTCGTTTCCGCTATTTGCATTTCTTGACTTTTATTTACTGTGGCAGATGGACATGTGTTAGTTAGATTTTATTTACTGTTCTTGATATCCGATTGACAGCCGTAATGTGACTATGGATGGATTATTCCTAGCCATAGGTAGCATGGCTGGCTCTATCACGTGCCGTATTTACGTATTTTGGGAAGTGGGGCATAACAAAAAGTCAAGGACTGGAGGGAAGTCTTCATAGACTACTTCAAGTCTCAATGAACGCCCAAAAATGCGTCGTCTAGATATCAGCTTATGAAACGAGTTTTTTCTTTCGCCTTCGTCAATGATACCTTATATAAGAGATCATTCGACCTCCTATGGCTAAGGTTTCTAGGGCCGAAGAAAGCAAAGAAAGTTGTCTATGAAATACATGATGGACTTTGCGGTTCTCATCAAGCTGAACCAAAGATGAAGCTGAAAATAAAAAGAATGGGCTATTATTGGCCCACGATAATTTAGGGCTGCCTCGAATATGCGAAGCGGTGTCACTCATGCCAAATTCACTGGGACTTCATATATCAGCACCCAAATCCGCTATACTCGACAGTGGCCAGCTGGCCATTCAAAATATGGGGAACCGATATAATTGGCCCTATCGAACCGGCATCATCCAAAGGACACCGGTTTATACTGGAGACAACCGACTACTACTCTAAGTGGGCAGAAGCAGTACTTCTAAGGGAGATGAATACGGAGAATATCCTCCATTTTTTCAAGACCCATGTCATATACCGGTTCGGGACTCCGCGACGGATTATCTCGAATAATGGACCGGCTTACAAAAACCATAAAATTAGCTATTTCGCACGGCAGCATAAAATAGATTGGAGATACTCTTCAATCTATAATCCTTGGGCCAATAGCCTAACCGAAGCCTTCAACAAGACTTTGACCAAGATTATAAAAAAGACAGTGTCCAGAAATAAAAAAAAGACTGGCACGAAAGGCTGCATAAAGCTCTCTGGGTGTACCGAACAACGTTCAAGACGGCCACAAACACAACACCATCCGCACTGGTGTTTGGCATGGAAGCAGTACTCTCATTAGAAATAGAACTCCCCTCTCTACGAGTAGCGGTTCGATATGAGCTGACAGATGAAGAAAATGCTTATCTTAGGCTTGAGGAGCTTGACGCCCATGATGAAACCCGCCTTATAGCACAGCAAAATCTGGAGGCTTATAAGGCAAGGATGACACAGTCATATGAAAGATTGATCAGGCCGAGAACATTCCGCCAAGGCGAACTCGTGTTAGTCGTCAAAAGACCAATGATCCCCAATCGTGCAAAATGGGGGAAGTTCGAGCCGAACTATGAATGCCCGCACATCATAGACAAAGTCTACCAAGGTGGAGCCTACCTGCTTATGGATATGCACGGCGAAAGGCCGTTCCGGCCAATAAACGGCCGATTCCTCAAAAAGTACTATGCTTAAAGAGTCATGACTTAGGTCAGTGATAGATGACGACGCTTGTATCCGCTCACTATCTTCTTGAATCAGAACTTTGAAAGTAGTACCAAAAGAAAAAACTCCGTCGCCCTAAACATGGCGATAATGGTCCGAAATATCGCTAAACTAATAACTGACCGAAACGTTCTTAAACTAATAATGGACCGAAACGTCCCTAAACTAACAATCGTCCCCAAAATGGGAATGTTGGACTGAAAAGTCCTAAAACTAAAAATTCGCTCCAAGATACGGCGATAATGGACCGTCATGTCCTTAAACTAATACATTTAGCCCTACGGTGGATCGCCATATTGATTACCGTATATAATCCACGGGCATAAACGATTCATAACTCTCACAGATCCTACATGATGCGGTCCTTCGAAAAAGATCGGGGACTACAGCTAATGGTGTGTTACCTTACGGGCCGCTTAAATAAAAGGTATGTCCACAAGTGAAATGGGCACGGATGAAAACCTGAAAGGGCTCTGTGAGTAAAAAAAGAGAAGGGTTATCGACAAGCTAGTGAAAACCCGAAAGGGCAAGAACTCGCTAAAAAAGCGGTATGTCTACAAACGAAATGGGCACGGATGAAAACCCGATAGGACGCCGTGAGTAAAAACAACAGAGCTACCGGCGAGCTCGTGAAAACTCGAAAGGGCACGAACTCGTTAAAAAAAAGTACTTGCAAAATCCTCACGACTTTGGAAGGAGAAAACACCTGCGTGAGATCCTTACGACTCGCAAACAAACAACACACTTAGAAATCCACACGATTCCTAAGGAGAAAATGCACTTACGAGATCCTCATGACTCGTAAGGAGAATATAGCTTCTATAAGACCCTCACAGCTTACAGAATTCAAAAGCCTTAGGTTATAGGGATCCAAACCTGTTCTTAAGCCACCAAAACCCACAAACTTTTCCGTCCTGCACGTGGTCCAATATCAACTCTTGTATACAATTCACGGGCATAAATAAATATATTCCCCACAAAGTCCTACCTATGGCAAAAAATATCTCCATATGGTGAACGATACTTGTAAGTCCTCTCGAGTTACATGGAGAAAGTACTCTTATAAGATCCTTACTACTTACAAGAGAAAACATACTTAGGAATCCCCACGACTCCTAAGAAGAAAACACACCTATGAGTTTCTCATGACTCATAGGAAGAAATACCTTTATGAGACCCTTATGGCTCATAAAGTCAAAAGCCTTAGTCGACATGATCCTAACCCTGTTTGCTAAGCCACTTTTGTCCAAATCAACAAAAGCAAATGATGATTCGCTCCTAGCAATATCCCGGTTGTAGCGATGCTGATACCAAGATTGGTATTAGATTCCAAACTTGCAATAAAAATAGAAAGTAAAAATAAAAATGACATAGCCGAAATAATTGGACATCGCGAAAAACAGCCGAAATGATTGGGCAATCGCGACTTTCGCGATATAAAAAGCTGAAAAGATAGAGCATCGCGAAAATAAATAATATATATATATATATATATATATATAACTTTTCTGCCTTACAAGTGGTCCGATATCGACTCTTGTATACAATCCACGAGCATAAATAAATATATTCCCCACAAATTTCCACCAATGGCAAGAAATATCTCCATATGTTGAACGACACTTGTAAGTCCTCTCGACTTACAAGGAGAAAGTACTCTTGTAAAATTCTTAGGACTTACAAAAGAAAACACGCTCAGCAATCCCTACGATTCATAAGGAGAAAAAACACCTATGAGATCATCACGACTCATAAGGAGAAATAATTTTATGAGACATGTTCCCTCATAAAATACAAGGAAAAACCCCAATGGGGCATCACGTGCACACACGTGATCGGGGGTCACGTGCCGACACGTGATGGCTTTCTGAGGGCTCTGAAATGATAAGAATTGAATCCAAATCAAATGGGGTCACGTGCCCACACGTGATGGGTCTTTAAACCACTGAAAGAATAAAAGGTATAATAAAACAACAAAGAAAAACCCCAATGGGGCATCACGTGCCCACACGTGACCAAGGGTCACGTGCTGACACGTGATAATTCCTGAGTTTTTTAAAACAACATAATTAAATTCTGGTTAAATGCTCAATCAGTGGGGTCACATGCTAACACGTGATAGACTCTTAAACCTTCTGAACTAATAGAATTAAATTCTAATTAAGGGAAATCAAAAACCTTAATATTTCCTCAGATTTTTCCAAACAATAAGATTGCGCTCTGTAAAGTGGAGCACCGTTGGATTAAAAATCCAATGGAGATTAAAAATCACCAATTTATAGAAAGATTCAATACAGGAAGATATTTCCCTGAAATTTTTCAGGAATAACAGACAAAATATCTTTTGGATTAAAAATCCAATGGTGAATAAAATTCACTGAGTGATCTTTTAAAAGATCATGTTGGTTACAAAATCAATCAAAATCTTTCAATGAAAGATTGACAAAACAAACTGATTCTTTTCTTTCTCCTATAAATAGGAGTCAAGAAGAGAAGAGAAAAAAGGAGATACAACAACGGAGAGAAAAAAAGAAGAGAATTTAATTCTCCGGAAAGAAAAGAAGATTTCTTCAGAAAAAAAAGAAACCCTAGGTAAGAGAGAGAAAGAGATCATTCTATAAGGTTCCATAACCCTATAAGAGAATTTAATTCTCAATTAAGAGTTTAACTCTTCTGAATAAGAACTTAGTTCTTCCTTTGGTTGAAGACCCGCAGAAGCAGATCTCCCCATAAGTTGAGAATTTAATTCTCATCGGGGGGATTCTGCCATGCAGATCTAAAACCTAAGGGAGGACCTAAGTTCAGAGAATTTTATTCTCCCACAAAAGCACATAGGAATTTAATTCCTCCAACAAAGATAGGGTTTAACCCTTAATATAAGAACTTAGTTCTTCTTCATGGTTGAAGATCTGCAGAAGCAGATCTCCCCATAAGTTGAGAATTTAATTCTCATCGGGGAGATTCTGCCATGCAGATCCAAAACTTAGAGGGAGAATTGGGTTTAAAGAATTTAATTCTTCCAAATACATAGGAATTTAATTCCTTTAAATAAAATTGGGGTTTAACCCTATAAAAAAATTTAATTCTTAAACAAGGGATCTAACTTTCCATGCACGTAAAAGAAATCAGTATCCAACCTGATCCCGTGTGTCCACGTGACTCCCCTCCTCAGTGATTAAAAGAGAACGAACGAAATTGGGTCACGTGCTCCCACGTGACCCCTGACAAACACCTCTTTAAAAAAGAGAAGATGGAAAGAACTGAAGGATTAAAATCCAATGCATGGGCGCTCTCACGTGTCTCCACGTGACCCCTAGCAAATCCTTTTAATATCCAGTACATGGGTACCCATCACGTGCCCACACGTGATGGCCGTGAAATTGTTTAACACTTACTTGCATATTTTGAGAATAAAATAAAGGAAGTTTGGGCCCAACACTGTTTTGTGCGCTGCATCCTTAGTGTTTAACTCTATTTTAAACGCATCACGTGGGAGCACGTGATAGCCGAGTGTACTCTAGTGTTTAACACTATATCCAAGCCAATCTTAGCTTGAACTAGCCAAGTTTTTCCAGAGGCAGTACCCCCTTTTGACTGAACCTCAAACACACTTTTGTCTTCCAAAATTAGTTATCTCATATGACATTCAAAGTAGAACACAGAGCCTTTCAGACAACTTTGGTTCAAGGGTACATCTCTCCACACCTCTGATGCATGTCGTTGTAATTCTTCAACGTCTTCAGAGAGGTGGTGGGTCCCAATGGCCAATAACTATCTGGTGTATTTCTAAATCCACGTTTGCATCTGAACTTGGACCGCAATGTCCCTAAACTAAACAACAGAGCCCAAATGCTCTTTTGTTGGATCTAAATGATCCTGTTATGTAGATCTTGGTCTAAAATTAGACTAACGTATTCTTAACAAACATTTAAGTCGATCTTAATCCCAAACGAGATTAACGATAAATCCAACTACAGATCTCCCAACCAAAATTGGTTCAAGGGTACATCTCTTCACTCCTCTGATATTTGTCGTTGTAATCCTTCAACATCTTCAGAGAGATGACGGGTCCCGACAACTAAACACTTTACGGACTGTGGGGTCCTTAAACTCATTGACTACGATGTCCTTAACCTCGGACTGTGGGGTCCTTAAACCCATGGACTATGATGTCCTTAACCTCGGACCGTAGGATCCTTAAACCCATGGACTATGATGTCCTTAACTTTGAACTGTGGGGTCCTTAAGCCCATGGACTATGATGTCCTTAACCTTGGACCGTAATGTCCTTAAACTAACAATGGACCGCAAAGTCCCTAAACTAAAATAATAGAGCCCAAATGCTCTTTTGTTGGATCTAATTGATCCTGTTAAGTTGATCTTAGTCTCAAATAAGACTAACGTATCGTTAAACCCAACCCAAACCCAAATCTAAGAAGATATGGATTTGGACTAATCCACACCCTACGGGTGACAACATAAATTAGTTTCCGTATACAATCCATGGGCAACTAAAAATAAAACAAACACACACACGACACGAAGTGACCATCTGGAGAAGGAGAAAGTTGTTACCGCAATGCGGTAGCGTAATTAACTGCAGGGGCTTGCACCTGGAGGGAAGAGCGTCCCCACAATCGAAAATCTCTCAAACGAGAGAGAATCTGACAAAGTCTGCTACATCGGCCGCATCCGTCTAAACCTCCGATACACGGTGCCATAAATTAACTTGGCATCTTCAGAGAGGTGGACGGATAGCACCAAATAGCATCTGCCCCCAAATTCAGGCAAGACGGACCTACGCGGTCTCGTCCCCGTATTTTGGCGGAGAACAGATTCTGGCACGTCCGGTGGGACCTCTTCCTCTTTCCACTCCACACTTCTTGTGTCGTGTTCGCGAACGAATCTCGGTTTAATATGGTTGCCCTTGGGTTCGAGGTGCTAAGATTTGGTTTTGCTCCCGTGCAGAAAAAAGAACAGGAATGGCCTCTAACTGCTCCGACTGCAACTGCAACTCCCGTTCCGCCTCATCTGGAGGAGTAACCTATGGGCCCCAAGCGGCCTCCCTGTTCAAGATGCCAGTGGAGCAGGTAACTCAGGCCACCACTGGGCTATTCTTCGGGACCATGCTCCCACCGATGAGCTTCAACGCCCATGTACCATTGCAAGAGGCTCAGAAGAAGTCGGTCTTTGATCGGCTTACCACTACCGCGGCCCCTCTTAATGGGTCGCCCAAACCAAGCGCTTCAGTTTTCAGCAGACTGGGCCAACGCTCCAATGGGCCCGTGAAGAAGCCCGCAATACCAGAAGGCGTTATCCCGAAGCGGATAGTCATTCCTACTCCTGAAGTCACAAAGGCGGCTTCTCCGGCTAAGGGGTCGGTCTTCACAAGACCGGCCGTTTCAGCTCCCGACTCCGGGTGAAGTAACTAAGGCTGTTTCCCCTGCATGAAAATCGGCTTTTTCAAGATTGATCGTTCCCTCTCTGCGAGCATCTGTCTTTGACAGGCTGGCGCCAACAGCAGACTCTCATCAGAGCAGGGGGCATGGAAAAGCTGATCCAACAGCAGAGGTGATTCCGGCCGCACGACATGCTCGACGTCGCCACTGGCGCCGAGTGAGGAAAGCTGGGGGAAATTCCCCTTCTGGACTGACTCCGCCAGCTCCAATGGTGGAAGTTGATACTGTTGTTCCAACTGGGAACAGCTTTGAACTACTTAACAGGGTACGCAGGAATTCGCCAACTGCTGTGCTGAAAAGATCTCCTCCACCTATGGAGAATGCCCCAAAGGCGAAACTGGAGCAGCCCCCTCAGCGGCTGTCTTCGAAAATTTATAAAGTTTGGCGACAGGTCCAGGACTCCGTGGTAGATCAAGACTATCCCCGATGACAGGAAAAGATGAAGGTTCGGCGAGAAGAGGACAATCCTGTCAAGCCACAAAAGGTGTCGTCTACCCGGGTGCCCGTTGCAACGGCCCCCTCAACTTCGACCGCCCACAAAAGAAGGAGGTCAGAGAAGATCCCTGCGTCTTTGGCAAATCGTAAAGACACTGAATCTAAACGCCCCAAGTCTGGGGGCATGGTGGTGCACACCATCTATATGGCATCCGGAAAAGAGGATAGCCGTATCTCCACAGGTCATCGACCGCTTACGCGATTAGTGACTAAGGCTCAGGAGCAACAACAACAAAAGCTCAAAGAGATGCTAATAGCTATGGCCGCACTTACGGGACTGAAAGCAAGCCCGGAGACATCCTCGGAGCAGCGTCGTGAGCAGGAAACTGATGCTGAATTCCTTCGGAGAATGCTTGAGAAGAAGGACAAAGAGGCCGCGGAACAAACAGTCAATATAAAACAAATGGCCCTTCTATTCCAAGATATGGTGGGCATGATGATCCGGCCGGACCCTCCAGCTCTCCAGCTGAAGATCATCCTATTATCCTCGAAGATGACCGAGCGGAGACGTCAAACCCCCTTCCGGCTTGTTCAGCAGCCAAAGAGGAGACCATCTCAAAAGCTATCCTGGATGATTATATAGCTCAGCAAATACGGGCTCATCAAGCAAATGAAGCAACTGGCCAAGTCGTCAGAACTGGGCGACCATATCCAGGATGGTACGATCAGATCAAGTATCCGCCAGGATACACGATTCCTAAGTTTCACGTATACAAGGGGACAGGCAATCCCCATCAACATGTCGCTCAGTTCAGGGCTCTTTGCGGCAATACCGGAGGTGACGACAAATTGTTACTTCGTCAGTTCGTCAGCAGCTTGGCGGAAACGGCCTTTGAGTGATATTCGGAGCTGCCCAACGACTTCGTCAAAATTTTTACAGAGATGGAATTGCTGTTCACCCAACGTTTTGCGAGCGCTAGCGAACGTACCCCAATCACAGCACTGATCAATGCCAGGGTGAAGCCAGGCGAAACTTGGGTCCAGTACGCGATACGATGGCGGAATCTATGGTCGAAGTGCGAACAGCGCATCGAAGAGGCACCTGCGGTAGGCATGTTCGTGGGTACTCTTGATCCGCAGGCGACCATTTCACAATTCATGATGTTCTTCAAGCCGACCACTTTCCAGGCCTTGATTGACAAACTGGCCCAAATGGACCAGATGGGTCATAGACCATCTTCTTCAAAATTGGAATCTCGAAATGAAAAAGGGAAAGGGAAAGCGACCTTCATCGCCAATGCTCAGCAGCAACCTAGTAGCCTGAAACTAACTGATCGCCTAGACGAGAGACGACGATTCTTTAATGAGAAAATGAAGCGCCCTTATTCATTTTCCCGGGACAAAACAAAAAGATTGTTCGAGCTGGCGTTGCGCAACAGACTCGTCAACTTGCCGGATCCAAAACGTCCATTGCAACCCGGTAATGCCAATAATCCTAATTATTGCCCCTATCACCAAGCGATAGGCCATCCAATCGAAGATTGATTCGTTTTCAAAGGGTGGATTGAGAACCAATACCAACAGGGCAAATTCGCACTGTCTGAGAATTGGAAAATAAACCCGCCCCAGCCGCACGCTCTTAAAAAAGCGGAAACACCGGGGGCATCGTGCTCTTTTGTCGAAGAAGCTCCATGGGAGGTCGTTCTTTCAACCAAAATGAAAAGAATGCTAAAAGATCTCCAAACATGCCCGGCGATCAAATGGAAAAGTCCGCTGGAACTCGAAGTCATCAAGGGAATGCTGAAGCCGCGCCCAACTCCAAAAATTGGTGGTGATAGTCAAAGCGCCCACACCCAGCCGTCAAAGTCTTCGAAGAAGAAGAAAAAGACCAAAAAGCCCGTGAAGCCTGATGACAAGCGCACGGACCTGCAAAAACATATTGACGCGCTGGAAGAATATAAGCAGAAGAAGGTGCGGACCCCAGTCACACTCCAAGAATTTTTCAGCCACGTCCTTGAGGACGGAGATGATGACAATGGAGAAGACTCGTCGGATGAACCTGAGGATTATGTGGCAAGCTGCCATGTGATCTTTCACTCGTTAATAAACGGTGAAGAAGCTCCTGACGCAAAGAAACTAAGGGCAGACCCCGAATCGGAGTTCCTAGGACCATCAGACGAGATAATTGATGCATTCCTGAACGAAGCTCTTCTGAAAAGCAAAGCTGATCGAGAGCGCGAGATGGCCATATTTGAAAAAGCCAAACGTCGGCGACTAGATGAAGAGTTGAAGCACCCCAACCAGACTGAGGCAGGCCCACGACAGACAAGAGCAGGCTTAAAATGAAGAAAAGGTTCGCCAAAGCCATATCAATGGGAATGAAGCTGCCACCCTCCGAAGGAAACACTTCTGATGAAATACACCTTAATGAAGAGGATGTGCATTCTAATTACTGTTTATATCATCGAAGGATTGCGCACCCTACTGAAGGATGCAACGCCTTTAAAAATTGGTGGCAAGGGCATGTCGCTCACAAGCAGCACTTCAAGAGGATGAAGCGTGAAGCTCGTCGACAGCGGAAAAATGCGACAGGCGAATGTGGAAGAGCTGCCGACAGCTGTCATATGGTTAATAGCAGGGGATCACAAGTTCTTACCTTCGGGAGTGATTCTGAAGAAGAAATGGCTCTTGGCCCTCTCTTCAAAGAATCCACCTCAGGAAAAGAGGAAGAACCGAAGAGCTGCGAAAACATTCAGCTGCGCAATCACACATTACCTGAAAAGAATCTCGGACTCGTAAACAAGGGGTCGAACCAAAAGGATAAGGGAAAAGAAAAGGTCCCTGAGGATATCACCCTCGATGACCAAGTCGTCGAAGAGCTGACAGCCAAGGATCCGCCCAAGAAAAACAAGGTGGATTACAACGTTCTGGCACACCTGAGGAAGATACCCTCACAGCTAAGCATTCTCGACGCCCTTCTGCTATCCAAAGAGGCGAGCGATTCTTTGATCAAGGCAATA